>OX384036.1:33095000-35868000 GCA_947534325.1 Agonum fuliginosum
TGAAACTTACCCGTGAAACCTTGACCCGTTAAACTTACCAGTGAAACCTAGACCCGTGAAACGTCACCCGTGAAACTTACGCGTAAAACTTACCCGTGAAACTTACCCGTAAAACCTTGACCCGTGAAACTTACCAGTGAAACTTAGACCCGTGAAACGTCACCCGTGAAACATACCCGTGAAACTTACCCGTGAAACTTACCCGTAAAACTTACCCGTGAAACGTTGACCCGTGAAACTTACCAGTGAAACCTAGACCCGTGAAACGTCACCCGTGAAACATACCCGTGAAACTTACCCGTGAAACTTACCCGTAAAACCTTGACCCGTGAAACTTACCAGTGAAACCTAGACCCGTGAAACGTCACCCGTGAAACATACCCGTGAAACTTACCCGTGAAACTTACCCGTGAAACCTTGACCCGTGAAACTTACCAGTGAAACCTAGACCTGTGAAACGTCACCCGTGAAACATACCCGTGAAACTTACCCGTGAAACTTATTCGTGAAACCTTGACCCGTGAAACTTACCAGTGAAACCTAGACCCGTGAAACGTCACCCGTGAAACATACCCGTAAAACTTACCCGTGAAACTTACCCGTGAAACCTTGACCCGTGAAACTTACTAGTGAAACCTAGACCCGTGAAACGTCACCCGTGAAACATACCCGTGAAACTTACCCGTGAAACTTACCCGTGAAACCTTGACCCGTGAAACTTACCAGTGAAACCTAGACCCGTGAAACGTCACCCGTGAAACATACCCGTGAAACTTACCCGTGAAACTTACCCGTAAAACCTTGACCCGTGAAACTTACCAGTGAAACCTAGACCCGTGAAACATCACCCATGAAACATACCCGTGAAACTTACCCGTGAATCTTACCCGTGAAACCTTGACCCGTGAAACTTACCAGTGAAACCTAGACCCGTGAAACGTCACCTGTAAAACATACCCGTAAAACTTACCCGTGAAACTTACCCGTGAATCCTTGACCCGTGAAACTTTCCAGTGAAACCTAGACCCGTGAAACGTCACCCGTGAAACTTACCCGTAAAACTTACCCGGGAAACTTACCCGTGAAACCTTGACCCGTGAAACTTACCAGTGAAACCTAGATCCGTGAAACGTCACCCGTGAAACATACCCGTGAAACTTACCCGTGAAACGTCACCTGTAAAACATACCCGTAAAACTTACCCGTGAAACTTACCCGTGAAACCTTGACCCGTTAAACTTACCAGTGAAACCAAGACCCGTGAAACGTCATCCGTGAAACATACCCGTGAAACTTACCCGTGAAACTTACCCGTGAAACCTTGACCCGTGAAACTTACCAGTGAAACCTAGACCCGTGAAACGTCACCCGTGAAACTTACCCGTGAAACTTACCCGTAAAACCTTGACCCGTGAAACTTACCAGTAAAACCTAGACCCGTGAAACATTACCCATGAAACATACCCGTGAAACTTACCCGTGAAACTTACCCGTGAAACCTTGACCCGTGAAACTTACCAGTGAAACCTAGACCCGTGAAACGTCACCTGTAAAACATCCCCGTAAAACTTACCCGTGAAACTTACCCGTGAAACTTACCCGTGAAACCTTGATCCGTGAAACTTTCCAGTGAAACCTAGACCCGTGAAACGTCACCCGTGAAACATACCCGTGAAACTTACCCGTGAAACTTACCCGTGAAACCTTGACCCGTGAAACTTACCAGTGAAACCTAGACCCGTGAAACGTCACCCGTGAAACTTACCCGTAAAATTTACCCGTGAAACTTACCCGTGAAACCTTGACCCGTGAAACTTACCAGTGAAACCTAGACCCGTGAAACGTCACCCGTGAAACATACCCGTGAAACTTACCCGTGAAACCTTGACCCGTGAAACTTACCAGTGAAACCAAGACCCGTGAAACGTCACCCGTGAAACATACCCGTGAAACTTACCCGTGAAACTTACCCGTGAATCCTTGACCCGTGAAACTTACCAGTGAAACCTAGACCCGTGAAACGTCACCCGTGAAACATACCCGTGAAACTTACCCGTGAAACTTACCAGTGAAACCTAGACCCGTGAAACGTCACCTGTAAAACATACCCGTAAAACTTACCCGTGAAACTTACCCGTGAATCCTTGACCCGTGAAACTTTCCAGTGAAACCTAGACCCGTGAAACGTCACCCGTGAAACTTACCCGTAAAACTTACCCGTGAAACTTACCCGTGAAACCTTGACCCGTGAAACTTACCAGTGAAACCTAGACCCGTGAAACGTCACCCGTGAAACATACCCGTGAAACATACCCGTAAAACTTACCCGTGAAACTTACCCGTGAAACCTTGACCTGTGAAACTTACCAGTGAAACCAAGACCCGTGAAACGTCATCCGTGAAACATACCCGTGAAACTTACCCGTGAAACTTACCCGTGAAACCTTGACCCGTAAAACTTACCAGTGAAACCTAGACCCGTGAAACGTCACCCGTGAAACATACCCGTGAAACTTACCAGTGAAACCTAGACCCGTGAAACGTCACCCGTGAAACTTACCCGTGAAACTTACCCGTGAAACTTACCCGTGAAACCTTGACCCGTGAAACTTACCAGTAAAACCTAGACCCGTGAAACATCACCCATGAAACATACCCGTGAAACTTACTCGTGAAACTTACCCGTGAAACCTTGACCCGTGAAACTTACCAGTGAAACCTAGACCCGTGAAACGTCACCTGTAAAACATACCCGTAAAACTTACCCGTGAAACTTACCCGTGAAACTTACCCGTGAAACCATGATCCGTGAAACTTTCCAGTGAAACCTAGACCCGTGAAACGTCACCCGTGAAACATACCCGTGAAACTTACCCGTGAAACTTACCCGTGAAACCTTGATCCGTGAAACTTTCCAGTGAAACCTAGACCCGTGAAACGTCACCCGTGAAACATACCCGTGAAACTTACCCGTGAAACCTTGACCCGTGAAACTTACCAGTGAAACCTAGACCCGTGAAACTTACCCGTAAAACTTACCCGTGAAACTTACCCGTGAAACCTTGACCCGTGAAACTTACCAGTGAAACCTAGACCCGTGAAACGTCACCCGTGAAACATACCCGTGAAACTTACCCGTTAAACCTTGCCCCGTGAAACTTACCAGTGAAACCAAGACCCGTGAAACGTCACCCGTGAAACATACCCGTGAAACTTACCCGTGAAACTTACCCGTGAAACGTCACCTGTAAAACATACCCGTAAAACTTACCCGTGAAACTTACCCGTGAAACCTTGACCCGTGAAACTTACCAGTGAAACCAAGACCCGTGAAACGTCATCCGTGAAACATACCCGTGAAACTTACCCGTGAAACTTACCCGTGAAACCTTGACCCGTGAAACTTACCAGTGAAACCTAGACCCGTGAAACGTCACCCGTGAAACATACCCGTGAAACTTACCAGTGAAACCTAGACCCGTGAAACGTCACTCGTGAAACTTACCCGTGAAACTTACCCGTGAAACCTTGACCCGTGAAACTTACCAGTAAAACCTAGACCCGTGAAACATCACCCATGAAACATACCCGTGAAACTTACCCGTGAAACTTACCCGTGAAACCTTGACCCGTGAAACTTACCAGTGAAACCTAGACCCGTGAAACGTCACCTGTAAAACATACCCGTAAAACTTACCCGTGAAACTTACCCGTGAAACTTACCCGTGAAACCTTGATCCGTGAAACTTTCAAGTGAAACCTAGACCCGTGAAACGTCACCCGTGAAACATACCCGTGAAACTTACCCGTGAAACTTATCCGTGAAACCTTGACCCGTGAAACTTACCAGTGAAACCTAGACCCGTGAAACTTACCAGTGAAACCTAGACCCGTGAAACGTCACCCGTGAAACTTACCCGTAAAACTTACCCGTGAAACTTACCCGTGAAACCTTGACCCGTTAAACTTACCAGTGAAACCTAGACCCGTGAAACGTCACCCGTGAAACTTACGCGTAAAACTTACCCGTGAAACTTACCCGTAAAACCTTGACCCGTGAAACTTACCAGTGAAACTTAGACCCGTGAAACGTCACCCGTGAAACATACCCGTGAAACTTACCCGTGAAACTTACCCGTAAAACTTACCCGTGAAACGTTGACCCGTGAAACTTACCAGTGAAACCTAGACCCGTGAAACGTCACCCGTGAAACATACCCGTGAAACTTACCCGTGAAACTTACCCGTAAAACCTTGACCCGTGAAACTTACCAGTGAAACCTAGACCCGTGAAACGTCACCCGTGAAACATACCCGTGAAACTTACCCGTGAAACTTACCCGTGAAACCTTGACCCGTGAAACTTACCAGTGAAACCTAGACCTGTGAAACGTCACCCGTGAAACATACCCGTGAAACTTACCCGTGAAACTTACCCGTGAAACCTTGACCCGTGAAACTTACCAGTGAAACCTAGACCCGTGAAACGTCACCCGTGAAACATACCCGTAAAACTTACCCGTGAAACTTACCCGTGAAACCTTGACCCGTGAAACTTACTAGTGAAACCTAGACCCGTGAAACGTCACCCGTGAAACATACCCGTGAAACTTACCCGTGAAACTTACCCGTGAAACCTTGACCCGTGAAACTTACCAGTGAAACCTAGACCCGTGAAACGTCACCCGTGAAACATACCCGTGAAACTTACCCGTGAAACTTACCCGTAAAACCTTGACCCGTGAAACTTACCAGTGAAACCTAGACCCGTGAAACATCACCCATGAAACATACCCGTGAAACTTACCCGTGAATCTTACCCGTGAAACCTTGACCCGTGAAACTTACCAGTGAAACCTAGACCCGTGAAACGTCACCTGTAAAACATACCCGTAAAACTTACCCGTGAAACTTACCCGTGAATCCTTGACCCGTGAAACTTTCCAGTGAAACCTAGACCCGTGAAACGTCACCCGTGAAACTTACCCGTAAAACTTACCCGTGAAACTTACCCGTGAAACCTTGACCCGTGAAACTTACCAGTGAAACCTAGATCCGTGAAACGTCACCCGTGAAACATACCCGTGAAACTTACCCGTGAAACTTACCCGTGAAACGTCACCTGTAAAACATACCCGTAAAACTTACCCGTGAAACTTACCCGTGAAACCTTGACCCGTTAAACTTACCAGTGAAACCAAGACCCGTGAAACGTCATCCGTGAAACATACCCGTGAAACTTACCCGTGAAACTTACCCGTGAAACCTTGACCCGTGAAACTTACCAGTGAAACCTAGACCCGTGAAACGTCACCCGTGAAACTTACCCGTGAAACTTACCCGTGAAACCTTGACCCGTGAAACTTACCAGTAAAACCTAGACCCGTGAAACATTACCCATGAAACATACCCGTGAAACTTACCCGTGAAACTTACCCGTGAAACCTTGACCCGTGAAACTTACCAGTGAAACCTAGACCCGTGAAACGTCACCTGTAAAACATCCCCGTAAAACTTACCCGTGAAACTTACCCGTGAAACTTACCCGTGAAACCTTGATCCGTGAAACTTTCCAGTGAAACCTAGACCCGTGAAACGTCACCCGTGAAACATACCCGTGAAACTTACCCGTGAAACTTACCCGTGAAACCTTGACCCGTGAAACTTACCAGTGAAACCTAGACCCGTGAAACGTCACCCGTGAAACTTACCCGTAAAATTTACCCGTGAAACTTACCCGTGAAACCTTGACCCGTGAAACTTACCAGTGAAACCTAGACCCGTGAAACGTCACCCGTGAAACATACCCGTGAAACTTACCCGTGAAACCTTGACCCGTGAAACTTACCAGTGAAACCAAGACCCGTGAAACGTCACCCGTGAAACATACCCGTGAAACTTACCCGTGAAACTTACCCGTGAATCCTTGACCCGTGAAACTTACCAGTGAAACCTAGACCCGTGAAACGTCACCCGTGAAACATACCCGTGAAACTTACCCGTGAAACTTACCAGTGAAACCTAGACCCGTGAAACGTCACCTGTAAAACATACCCGTAAAACTTACCCGTGAAACTTACCCGTGAATCCTTGACCCGTGAAACTTTCCAGTGAAACCTAGACCCGTGAAACGTCACCCGTGAAACTTACCCGTAAAACTTACCCGTGAAACTTACCCGTGAAACCTTGACCCGTGAAACTTACCAGTGAAACCTAGACCCGTGAAACGTCACCCGTGAAACATACCCGTGAAACTTACCCGTGAAACTTACCCGTGAAACGTCACCTGTAAAACATACCCGTAAAACTTACCCGTAAAACCTTGACCCGTGAAACTTACCAGTGAAACTTAGACCCGTGAAACGTCACCCGTGAAACATACCCGTGAAACTTACCCGTGAAACTTACCCGTAAAACTTACCCGTGAAACCTTGACCCGTGAAACTTATCAGTGAAACCTAGACCCGTGAAACGTCACCCGTGAAACATACCCGTGAAACTTACCCGTGAAACTTACCCGTAAAACCTTGACCCGTGAAACTTACCAGTAAAACCTAGACCCGTGAAACGTCACCCGTGAAACATACCCGTGAAACTTACCCGTGAAACTTACCCTGAAACCTTGACCCGTGAAACTTACCAGTGAAACCTAGACCCGTGAAACGTCACCCGTGAAACATACCCGTGAAACTTACCTGTGAAACTTACCCGTGAAACCTTGACCCGTGAAACTTACCAGTGAAACCTAGACCCGTGAAACGTCACCCGTGAAACATACCCGTGAAACTTACCCGTGAAACTTACCCGTGAAACCTTGACCTGTGAAACTTACTAGTGAAACCTAGACCCGTGAAACGTCACCCGTGAAACATACCCGTGAAACTTACCCGTGAAACTTACAAGTGAAACCTTGACCCGTGAAACTTACCAGTGAAACCTAGACCCGTGAAACGTCACCCGTGAAACATACCCGTGAAACTTACCCGTGAAACTTACCCGTAAAACCTTGACCCGTGAAACTTACCAGTGAAACCTAGACCCGTGAAACATCACCCATGAAACATACCCGTGAAACTTACCCGTGAATCTTACCCGTGAAACCTTGACCTGTGAAACTTACCAGTGAAACCTAGACCCGTGAAACGTCACCTGTAAAACATACCCGTAAAACTTACCCGTGAAACTTACCCGTGAATCCTTGACCCGTGAAACTTTCCAGTGAAACCTAGACCCGTGAAACGTCACCCGTGAAACTTACCCGTAAAACTTACCCGTGAAACTTACCCGTGAAACCTTGACCCGTGAAACTTACCAGTGAAACCTAGATCCGTGAAACGTCACCCGTGAAACATACCCGTGAAACTTACCCGTGAAACTTACCCGTGAAACGTCACCTGTAAAACATACCCGTAAAACTTACCCGTGAAACTTACCCGTGAAACCTTGACCCGTTAAACTTACCAGTGAAACCAAGACCCGTGAAACGTCATCCGTGAAACATACCCGTGAAACTTACCCGTGAAACTTACCCGTGAAACCTTGACCCGTGAAACTTACCATTGAAACCTAGACCCGTGAAACGTCACCCGTGAAACATACCCGTGAAACTTACCAGTGAAACCTAGACCCGTGAAACGTCACCCGTGAAACTTACCCGTGAAACTTACCCGTGAAACCTTGACCCGTGAAACTTACCAGTAAAACCTAGACCCGTGAAACTTCACCCATGAAACATACCCGTGAAACTTACCCGTGAAACTTACCCGTGAAACCTTGACCCGTGAAACTTACCAGTGAAACCTAGACCCGTGAAACGTCACCTGTAAAACATACCCGTAAAACTTACCCGTGAAACTTACCCGTGAAACTTACCCGTGAAACGTCACCTGTAAAACATACCCGTAAAACTTACCCGTGAAACTTACCCGTGAAACCTTGACCCGTGAAACTTACCAGTGAAACCAAGACCCGTGAAACGTCATCCGTGAAACATACCCGTGAAACTTACCCGTGAAACATACCCGTGAAACCTTGACCCGTGAAACTTACCAGTGAAACCTAGACCCGTGAAACGTCACCCGTGAAACATACCCGTGAAACTTACCAGTGAAACCTAGACCCGTGAAACGTCACCCGTGAAACTTACCCGTGAAACTTACCCGTGAAACCTTGACCCGTGAAACTTACCAGTAAAACCTAGACCCGTGAAACATCACCCATGAAACATACCCGTGAAACTTACCCTTGAAACTTACCCGTGAAACCTTGACCCGTGAAACTTACCAGTGAAACCTAGACCCGTGAAACGTCACCTGTAAAACATACCCGTAAAACTTACCCGTGAAACTTACCCGTGAAACTTACCCGTGAAACCTTGATCCGTGAAACTTTCCAGTGAAACCTAGACCCGTGAAACGTCACCCGTGAAACATACCCGTGAAACTTACCCGTGAAACTTACCCGTGAAACCTTGACCCGTGAAACTTACCAGTGAAACCTAGACCCGTGAAACTTACCAGTGAAACCTAGACCCGTGAAACGTCACCCGTGAAACTTACCCGTGAAACTTACCCGTGAAACCTTGACCCGTGAAACTTACCAGTAAAACCTAGACCCGTGAAACATTACCCATGAAACATACCCGTGAAACTTACCCGTGAAACTTACCCGTGAAACCTTGACCCGTGAAACTTACCAGTGAAACCTAGACCCGTGAAACGTCACCTGTAAAACATCCCCGTAAAACTTACCCGTGAAACTTACCCGTGAAACTTACCCGTGAAACCTTGATCCGTGAAACTTTCCAGTGAAACCTAGACCCGTGAAACGTCACCCGTGAAACATACCCGTGAAACTTACCCGTGAAACTTACCCGTGAAACTTTGACCCGTGAAACTTACCAGTGAAACCTAGACCCGTGAAACGTCACCCGTGAAACTTACCCGTAAAATTTACCCGTGAAACTTACCCGTGAAACCTTGACCCGTGAAACTTACCAGTGAAACCTAGACCCGTGAAACGTCACCCGTGAAACATACCCGTGAAACTTACCCGTGAAACCTTGACCCGTGAAACTTACCAGTGAAACCAAGACCCGTGAAACGTCACCCGTGAAACATACCCGTGAAACTTACCCGTGAAACTTACCCGTGAATCCTTGACCCGTGAAACTTACCAGTGAAACCTAGACCCGTGAAACGTCACCCGTGAAACATACCCGTGAAACTTACCCGTGAAACTTACCAGTGAAACCTAGACCCGTGAAACGTCACCTGTAAAACATACCCGTAAAACTTACCCGTGAAACTTACCCGTGAATCCTTGACCCGTGAAACTTTCCAGTGAAACCTAGACCCGTGAAACGTCACCCGTGAAACTTACCCGTAAAACTTACCCGTGAAACTTACCCGTGAAACCTTGACCCGTGAAACTTACCAGTGAAACCTAGACCCGTGAAACGTCACCCGTGAAACATACCCGTGAAACTTACCCGTGAAACTTACCAGTGAAACCTAGACCCGTGAAACGTCACCTGTAAAACATACCCGTAAAACTTACCCGTGAAACTTACTCGTGAATCCTTGACCCGTGAAACTTTCCAGTGAAACCTAGACCCGTGAAACGTCACCCGTGAAACTTACCCGTAAAACTTACCCGTGAAACTTACCCGTGAAACCTTGACCCGTGAAACTTACCAGTGAAACCTAGACCCGTGAAACGTCACCCGTGAAACATACCCGTGAAACTTACCCGTGAAACTTACCCGTGAAACGTCACCTGTAAAACATACCCGTAAAACTTACCCGTGAAACTTACCCGTGAAACCTTGACCCGTGAAACTTACCAGTGAAACCAAGACCCGTGAAACGTCATCCGTGAAACATACCCGTGAAACTTACCCGTGAAACTTACCCGTGAAACCTTGACCCGTAAAACTTACCAGTGAAACCTAGACCCGTGAAACGTCACCCGTGAAACATACCCGTGAAACTTACCAGTGAAACCTAGACCCGTGAAACGTCACCCGTGAAACTTACCCGTGAAACTTACCCGTGAAACTTACCCGTGAAACCTTGACCCGTGAAACTTACCAGTAAAACCTAGACCCGTGAAACATCACCCATGAAACATACCCGTGAAACTTACTCGTGAAACTTACCCGTGAAACCTTGACCCGTGAAACTTACCAGTGAAACCTAGACCCGTGAAACGTCACCTGTAAAACATACCCGTAAAACTTACCCGTGAAACTTACCCGTGAAACTTACCCGTGAAACCATGATCCGTGAAACTTTCCAGTGAAACCTAGACCCGTGAAACGTCACCCGTGAAACATACCCGTGAAACTTACCCGTGAAACTTACCCGTAAAACCTTGATCCGTGAAACTTTCCAGTGAAACCTAGACCCGTGAAACGTCACCCGTGAAACATACCCGTGAAACTTACCCGTGAAACTTACCCGTGAAACCTTGACCCGTGAAACTTACCAGTGAAACCTAGACCCGTGAAACTTACCCGTAAAACTTACCCGTGAAACTTACCCGTGAAACCTTGACCCGTGAAACTTACCAGTGAAACCTAGACCCGTGAAACGTCACCCGTGAAACATACCCGTGAAACTTACCCGTTAAACCTTGCCCCGTGAAACTTACCAGTGAAACCAAGACCCGTGAAACGTCACCCGTGAAACATACCCGTGAAACTTACCCGTGAAACTTACCCGTGAAACGTCACCTGTAAAACATACCCGTAAAACTTACCCGTGAAACTTACCCGTGAAACCTTGACCCGTGAAACTTACCAGTGAAACCAAGACCCGTGAAACGTCATCCGTGAAACATACCCGTGAAACTTACCCGTGAAACCTTGACCCGTGAAACTTACCAGTGAAACCTAGACCCGTGAAACGTCACCCGTGAAACATACCCGTGAAACTTACCAGTGAAACCTAGACCCGTGAAACGTCACCCGTGAAACTTACCCGTGAAACTTACCCGTGAAACCTTGACCCGTGAAACTTACCAGTAAAACCTAGACCCGTGAAACATCACCCATGAAACATACCCGTGAAACTTACCCGTGAAACTTACCCGTGAAACCTTGACCCGTGAAACTTACCAGTGAAACCTAGACCCGTGAAACGTCACCTGTAAAACATACCCGTAAAACTTACCCGTGAAACTTACCCGTGAAACTTACCCGTGAAACCTTGATCCGTGAAACTTTCAAGTGAAACCTAGACCCGTGAAACGTCACCCGTGAAACATACCCGTGAAACTTACCCGTGAAACTTATCCGTGAAACCTTGACCCGTGAAACTTACCAGTGAAACCTAGACCCGTGAAACTTACCAGTGAAACCTAGACCCGTGAAACGTCACCCGTGAAACTTACCCGTAAAACTTACCCGTGAAACTTACCCGTGAAACCTTGACCCGTTAAACTTACCAGTGAAACCTAGACCCGTGAAACGTCACCCGTGAAACTTACGCGTAAAACTTACCCGTGAAACTTACCCGTAAAACCTTGACCCGTGAAACTTACCAGTGAAACTTAGACCCGTGAAACGTCACCCGTGAAACATACCCGTGAAACTTACCCGTGAAACTTACCCGTAAAACTTACCCGTGAAACGTTGACCCGTGAAACTTACCAGTGAAACCTAGACCCGTGAAACGTCACCCGTGAAACATACCCGTGAAACTTACCCGTGAAACTTACCCGTAAAACCTTGACCCGTGAAACTTACCAGTGAAACCTAGACCCGTGAAACGTCACCCGTGAAACATACCCGTGAAACTTACCCGTGAAACTTACCCGTGAAACCTTGACCCGTGAAACTTACCAGTGAAACCTAGACCTGTGAAACGTCACCCGTGAAACATACCCGTGAAACTTACCCGTGAAACTTACCCGTGAAACCTTGACCCGTGAAACTTACCAGTGAAACCTAGACCCGTGAAACGTCACCCGTGAAACATACCCGTAAAACTTACCCGTGAAACTTACCCGTGAAACCTTGACCCGTGAAACTTACTAGTGAAACCTAGACCCGTGAAACGTCACCCGTGAAACATACCCGTGAAACTTACCCGTGAAACTTACCCGTGAAACCTTGACCCGTGAAACTTACCAGTGAAACCTAGACCCGTGAAACGTCACCCGTGAAACATACCCGTGAAACTTACCCGTGAAACTTACCCGTAAAACCTTGACCCGTGAAACTTACCAGTGAAACCTAGACCCGTGAAACATCACCCATGAAACATACCCGTGAAACTTACCCGTGAATCTTACCCGTGAAACCTTGACCCGTGAAACTAACCAGTGAAACCTAGACCCGTGAAACGTCACCTGTAAAACATACCCGTAAAACTTACCCGTGAAACTTACCCGTGAATCCTTGACCCGTGAAACTTTCCAGTGAAACCTAGACCCGTGAAACGTCACCCGTGAAACTTACCCGTAAAACTTACCCGTGAAACTTACCCGTGAAACCTTGACCCGTGAAACTTACCAGTGAAACCTAGATCCGTGAAACGTCACCCGTGAAACATACCCGTGAAACTTACCCGTGAAACTTACCCGTGAAACGTCACCTGTAAAACATACCCGTAAAACTTACCCGTGAAACTTACCCGTGAAACCTTGACCCGTTAAACTTACCAGTGAAACCAAGACCCGTGAAACGTCATCCGTGAAACATACCCGTGAAACTTACCCGTGAAACTTACCCGTGAAACCTTGACCCGTGAAACTTACCAGTGAAACCTAGACCCGTGAAACGTCACCCGTGAAACTTACCCGTGAAACTTACCCGTGAAACTTACCCGTGAAACCTTGACCCGTGAAACTTACCAGTAAAACCTAGACCCGTGAAACATTACCCATGAAACATACCCGTGAAACTTACCCGTGAAACTTACCCGTGAAACCTTGACCCGTGAAACTTACCAGTGAAACCTAGACCCGTGAAACGTCACCTGTAAAACATCCCCGTAAAACTTACCCGTGAAACTTACCCGTGAAACTTACCCGTGAAACCTTGATCCGTGAAACTTTCCAGTGAAACCTAGACCCGTGAAACGTCACCCGTGAAACATACCCGTGAAACTTACCCGTGAAACTTACCCGTGAAACCTTGACCCGTGAAACTTACCAGTGAAACCTAGACCCGTGAAACGTCACCCGTGAAACTTACCCGTAAAATTTACCCGTGAAACTTACCCGTGAAACCTTGACCCGTGAAACTTACCAGTGAAACCTAGACCCGTGAAACGTCACCCGTGAAACATACCCGTGAAACTTACCCGTGAAACCTTGACCCGTGAAACTTACCAGTGAAACCAAGACCCGTGAAACGTCACCCGTGAAACATACCCGTGAAACTTACCCGTGAAACTTACCCGTGAATCCTTGACCCGTGAAACTTACCAGTGAAACCTAGACCCGTGAAACGTCACCCGTGAAACATACCCGTGAAACTTACCCGTGAAACTTACCAGTGAAACCTAGACCCGTGAAACGTCACCTGTAAAACATACCCGTAAAACTTACCCGTGAAACTTACCCGTGAATCCTTGACCCGTGAAACTTTCCAGTGAAACCTAGACCCGTGAAACGTCACCCGTGAAACTTACCCGTAAAACTTACCCGTGAAACTTACCCGTGAAACCTTGACCCGTGAAACTTACCAGTGAAACCTAGACCCGTGAAACGTCACCCGTGAAACATACCCGTGAAACTTACCCGTGAAACTTACCCGTGAAACGTCACCTGTAAAACATACCCGTAAAACTTACCCGTAAAACCTTGACCCGTGAAACTTACCAGTGAAACTTAGACCCGTGAAACGTCACCCGTGAAACATACCCGTGAAACTTACCCGTGAAACTTACCCGTAAAACTTACCCGTGAAACCTTGACCCGTGAAACTTATCAGTGAAACCTAGACCCGTAAAACGTCACCCGTGAAACATACCCGTGAAACTTACCCGTGAAACTTACCCGTAAAACCTTGACCCGTGAAACTTACCAGTAAAACCTAGACCCGTGAAACGTCACCCGTGAAACATACCCGTGAAACTTACCCGTGAAACTTACCCTGAAACCTTGACCCGTGAAACTTACCAGTGAAACCTAGACCCGTGAAACGTCACCCGTGAAACATACCCGTGAAACTTACCTGTGAAACTTACCCGTGAAACCTTGACCCGTGAAACTTACCAGTGAAACCTAGACCCGTGAAACGTCACCCGTGAAACATACCCGTGAAACTTACCCGTGAAACTTACCCGTGAAACTTACCCGTGAAACCTTGACCTGTGAAACTTACTAGTGAAACCTAGACCCGTGAAACGTCACCCGTGAAACATACCCGTGAAACTTACCCGTGAAACTTACAAGTGAAACCTTGACCCGTGAAACTTACCAGTGAAACCTAGACCCGTGAAACGTCACCCGTGAAACATACCCGTGAAACTTACCCGTGAAACTTACCCGTAAAACCTTGACCCGTGAAACTTACCAGTGAAACCTAGACCCGTGAAACATCACCCATGAAACATACCCGTGAAACTTACCCGTGAATCTTACCCGTGAAACCTTGACCCGTGAAACTTACCAGTGAAACCTAGACCCGTGAAACGTCACCTGTAAAACATACCCGTAAAACTTACCCGTGAAACTTACCCGTGAATCCTTGACCCGTGAAACTTTCCAGTGAAACCTAGACCCGTGAAACGTCACCCGTGAAACTTACCCGTAAAACTTACCCGTGAAACTTACCCGTGAAACCTTGACCCGTGAAACTTACCAGTGAAACCTAGATCCGTGAAACGTCACCCGTGAAACATACCCGTGAAACTTACCCGTGAAACTTACCCGTGAAACGTCACCTGTAAAACATACCCGTAAAACTTACCCGTGAAACTTACCCGTGAAACCTTGACCCGTTAAACTTACCAGTGAAACCAAGACCCGTGAAACGTCATCCGTGAAACATACCCGTGAAACTTACCCGTGAAACTTACCCGTGAAACCTTGACCCGTGAAACTTACCAGTGAAACCTAGACCCGTGAAACGTCACCCGTGAAACATACCCGTGAAACTTACCAGTGAAACCTAGACCCGTGAAACGTCACCCGTGAAACTTACCCGTGAAACTTACCCGTGAAACCTTGACCCGTGAAACTTACCAGTAAAACCTAGACCCGTGAAACATCACCCATGAAACATACCCGTGAAACTTACCCGTGAAACTTACCCGTGAAACCTTGACCCGTGAAACTTACCAGTGAAACCTAGACCCGTGAAACGTCACCTGTAAAACATACCCGTAAAACTTACCCGTGAAACTTACCCGTGAAACTTACCCGTGAAACGTCACCTGTAAAACATACCCGTAAAACTTACCCGTGAAACTTACCCGTGAAACCTTGACCCGTGAAACTTACCAGTGAAACCAAGACCCGTGAAACGTCATCCGTGAAACATACCCGTGAAACTTACCCGTGAAACTTACCCGTGAAACCTTGACCCGTGAAACTTACCAGTGAAACCTAGACCCGTGAAACGTCACCCGTGAAACATACCCGTGAAACTTACCAGTGAAACCTAGACCCGTGAAACGTCACCCGTGAAACTTACCCGTGAAACTTACCCGTGAAACCTTGACCCGTGAAACTTACCAGTAAAACCTAGACCCGTGAAACATCACCCATGAAACATACCCGTGAAACTTACCCTTGAAACTTACCCGTGAAACCTAGACCCGTGAAACGTCACCTGTAAAACATACCCGTAAAACTTACCCGTGAAACTTACCCGTGAAACTTACCCGTGAAACCTTGATCCGTGAAACTTTCCAGTGAAACCTAGACCCGTGAAACGTCACCCGTGAAACATACCCGTGAAACTTACCCGTGAAACTTACCCGTGAAACCTTGACCCGTGAAACTTACCAGTGAAACCTAGATCCGTGAAACTTACCCGTGAAACGTCACCTGTAAAACATACCCGTAAAACTTACCCGTGAAACTTACCCGTGAAACCTTGACCCGTTAAACTTACCAGTGAAACCAAGACCCGTGAAACGTCATCCGTGAAACATACCCGTGAAACTTACCCGTGAAACTTACCCGTGAAACCTTGACCCGTGAAACTTACCAGTGAAACCTAGACCCGTGAAACGTCACCCGTGAAACATACCCGTGAAACTTACCAGTGAAACCTAGACCCGTGAAACGTCACCCGTGAAACTTACCCGTGAAACTTACCCGTGAAACCTTGACCCGTGAAACTTACCAGTAAAACCTAGACCCGTGAAACATCACCCATGAAACATACCCGTGAAACTTACCCGTGAAACTTACCCGTGAAACCTTGACCCGTGAAACTTACCAGTGAAACCTAGACCCGTGAAACGTCACCTGTAAAACATACCCGTAAAACTTACCCGTGAAACTTACCCGTGAAACTTACTCGTGAAACCTTGATCCGTGAAACTTTCCAGTGAAACCTAGACCCGTGAAACATCACCCGTGAAACATACCCGTGAAACTTACCCGTGAAACTTACCCGTGAAACCTTGACCCGTGAAACTTACCAGTGAAACCTAGACCCGTGAAACGTCACCCGTGAAACTTACCCGTAAAACTTACCCGTGAAACTTACCCGTGAAACCTTGACCCGTGAAACTGACCAGTGAAACCTAGACCCGTGAAACGTCACCCGTGAAACATACCCGTGAAACTTACCCGTGAAACCTTGACCCGTGAAACTTACCAGTGAAACCAAGACCCGTGAAACGTCACCCGTGAAACATACCCGTGAAACTTACCCGTGAAACTTACCCGTGAATCCTTGACCCGTGAAACTTACCAGTGAAACCTAGACCCGTGAAACGTCACCCGTGAAACATACCCGTGAAACTTACCCGTGAAACTTACCAGTGAAACCTAGACCCGTGAAACGTCACCTGTAAAACATACCCGTAAAACTTACCCGTGAAACTTACCCGTGAATCCTTGACCCGTGAAACTTTCCAGTGAAACCTAGACCCGTGAAACGTCACCCGTGAAACTTACCCGTAAAACTTACCCGTGAAACTTACCCGTGAAACTTACCCGTGAAACCTTGACCCGTGAAACTTACCAGTGAAACCTAGACCCGTGAAACGTCACCCGTGAAACATACCCGTGAAACTTACCAGTGAAACCTAGACCCGTGAAACGTCACCCGTGAAACATACCCGTGAAACTTACCCGTGAAACTTACCCGTAAAACCTTGACCCGTGAAACTTACCAGTGAAACCTAGACCCGTGAAACGTCACCCGTGAAACATACCCGTGAAACTTACCCGTGAAACTTACCCGTGAAACCTTGACCCGTGAAACTTACCAGTGAAACCTAGACCCGTGAAACATACCCGTGAACTTACCTGTGAAACTTACCCGTGAAACCTTGACCCGTGAAACTTACCAGTGAAACCTAGACCCGTGAAACGTCACCCGTGAAACATACCCGTGAAACTTACCCGTGAAACTTACCCGTGAAACCTTGACCCGTGAAACTTACTAGTGAAACCTAGACCCGTGAAACGTCACCCGTGAAACATACCCGTGAAACTTACCCGTGAAACTTACCCGTGAAACCTTGACCCGTTAAACTTACCAGTGAAACCAAGACCCGTGAAACGTCATCCGTGAAACATACCCGTGAAACTTACCCGTGAAACTTACCCGTGAAACCTTGACCCGTGAAACTTACCAGTGAAACCTAGACCCGTGAAACGTCACCCGTGAAACATACCCGTGAAACTTACCAGTGAAACCTAGACCCGTGAAACGTCACCCGTGAAACTTACCCGTGAAACTTACCCGTGAAACCTTGACCCGTGAAACTTACCAGTAAAACCTAGACCCGTGAAACATCACCCATGAAACATACCCGTGAAACTTACCCGTGAAACTTACCCGTGAAACCTTGACCCGTGAAACTTACCAGTGAAACCTAGACCCGTGAAACGTCACCTGTAAAACATACCCGTAAAACTTACCCGTGAAACTTACCCGTGAAACTTACCCGTGAAACGTCACCTGTAAAACATACCCGTAAAACTTACCCGTGAAACTTACCCGTGAAACCTTGACCCGTGAAACTTACCAGTGAAACCAAGACCCGTGAAACGTCATCCGTGAAACATACCCGTGAAACTTACCCGTGAAACTTACCCGTGAAACCTTGACCCGTGAAACTTACCAGTGAAACCTAGACCCGTGAAACGTCACCCGTGAAACATACCCGTGAAACTTACCAGTGAAACCTAGACCCGTGAAACGTCACCCGTGAAACTTACCCGTGAAACTTACCCGTGAAACTTACCCGTGAAACCTTGACCCGTGAAACTTACCAGTAAAACCTAGACCCGTGAAACATCACCCATGAAACATACCCGTGAAACTTACCCTTGAAACTTACCCGTGAAACCTAGACCCGTGAAACGTCACCTGTAAAACATACCCGTAAAACTTACCCGTGAAACTTACCCGTGAAACTTACCCGTGAAACCTTGATCCGTGAAACTTTCCAGTGAAACCTAGACCCGTGAAACGTCACCCGTGAAACATACCCGTGAAACTTACCCGTGAAACTTACCCGTGAAACCTTGACCCGTGAAACTTACCAGTGAAACCTAGATCCGTGAAACTTACCAGTGAAACCTAGACCCGTGAAACGTCACCCGTGAAACTTACCCGTAAAACTTACCCGTGAAACTTACCCGTGAAACCTTGACCCGTGAAACTTACCAGTGAAACCTAGACCCGTGAAACGTCACCCGTGAAACTTACGCGTAAAACTTACCCGTGAAACTTACCCGTAAAACCTTGACCCGTGAAACTTACCAGTGAAACTTAGACCCGTGAAACGTCACCCGTGAAACATACCCGTGAAACTTACCCGTGAAACTTACCCGTAAAACTTACCCGTGAACCTTGACCCGTGAAACTTACCAGTGAAACCTAGACCCGTGAAACGTCACCCGTGAAACATACCCGTGAAACTTACCCGTGAAACTTACCCGTAAAACCTTGACCCGTGAAACTTACCAGTGAAACCTAGACCCGTGAAACGTCACCCGTGAAACATACCCGTGAAACTTACCCGTGAAACTTACCCGTGAAACCTTGACCCGTGAAACTTACCAGTGAAACCTAGACCCGTGAAACGTCACCCGTGAAACATACCCGTGAACTTACCTGTGAAACTTACCCGTGAAACCTTGACCCGTGAAACTTACCAGTGAAACCTAGACCCGTGAAACGTCACCCGTGAAACATACCCGTGAAACTTACCCGTGAAACTTACCCGTGAAACCTTGACCCGTGAAACTTACTAGTGAAACCTAGACCCGTGAAACGTCACCCGTGAAACATACCCGTGAAACTTACCCGTGAAACTTACCCGTGAAACCTTGACCCGTGAAACTTACCAGTGAAACCTAGACCCGTGAAACGTCACCCGTGAAACATACCCGTGAAACTTACCCGTGAAACTTACCCGTAAAACCTTGACCCGTGAAACTTACCAGTGAAACCTAGACCCGTGAAACATCACCCATGAAACATACCCGTGAAACTTACCCGTGAATCTTACCCGTGAAACCTTGACCCGTGAAACTTACCAGTGAAACCTAGACCCGTGAAACGTCACCTGTAAAACATACCCGTAAAACTTACCCGTGAAACTTACCCGTGAATCCTTGACCCGTGAAACTTTCCAGTGAAACCTAGACCAGTGAAACGTCACCCGTGAAACTTACCCGTAAAACTTACCCGTGAAACTTACCCGTGAAACCTTGACCCGTGAAACTTACCAGTGAAACCTAGATCCGTGAAACGTCACCCGTGAAACATACCCGTGAAACTTACCCGTGAAACTTACCCGTGAAACTTACCCGTGAAACGTCACCTGTAAAACATACCCGTAAAACTTACCCGTGAAACTTACCCGTGAAACCTTGACCCGTTAAACTTACCAGTGAAACCAAGACCCGTGAAACGTCATCCGTGAAACATACCCGTGAAACTTACCCGTGAAACTTACCCGTGAAACCTTGACCCGTGAAACTTACCAGTGAAACCTAGACCCGTGAAACGTCACCCGTGAAACATACCCGTGAAACTTACCAGTGAAACCTAGACCCGTGAAACGTCACCCGTGAAACTTACCCGTGAAACTTACCCGTGAAACCTTGACCCGTGAAACTTACCAGTAAAACCTAGACCCGTGAAACATCACCCATGAAACATACCCGTGAAACTTACCCGTGAAACTTACCCGTGAAACCTTGACCCGTGAAACTTACCAGTGAAACCTAGACCCGTGAAACGTCACCTGTAAAACATACCCGTAAAACTTACCCGTGAAACTTACCCGTGAAACCTTGATCCGTGAAACTTTCCAGTGAAACCTAGACCCGTGAAACGTCACCCGTGAAACATACCCGTGAAACTTACCCGTGAAACTTACCCGTGAAACCTTGACCCGTGAAACTTACCAGTGAAACCTAGACCCGTGAAACGTCACCCGTGAAACTTACCCGTAAAACTTACCCGTGAAACTTACCCGTGAAACCTTGACCCGTGAAACTGACCAGTGAAACCTAGACCCGTGAAACGTCACCCGTGAAACATACCCGTGAAACTTACCCGTGAAACCTTGACCCGTGAAACTTACCAGTGAAACCAAGACCCGTGAAACGTCACCCGTGAAACATACCCGTGAAACTTACCCGTGAAACTTACCCGTGAATCCTTGACCCGTGAAACTTACCAGTGAAACCTAGACCCGTGAAACGTCACCCGTGAAACATACCCGTGAAACTTACCCGTGAAACTTACCAGTGAAACCTAGACCCGTGAAACGTCACCTGTAAAACATACCCGTAAAACTTACCCGTGAAACTTACCCGTGAATCCTTGACCCGTGAAACTTTCCAGTGAAACCTAGACCCGTGAAACGTCACCCGTGAAACTTACCCGTAAAACTTACCCGTGAAACTTACCCGTGAAACCTTGACCCGTGAAACTTACCAGTGAAACCTAGACCCGTGAAACGTCACCCATGAAACATACCCGTGAAACTTACCCGTGAATCTTACCCGTGAAACCTTGACCCGTGAAACTTACCAGTGAAACCTAGACCCGTGAAACGTCACCTGTAAAACATACCCGTAAAACTTACCCGTGAAACTTACCCGTGAATCCTTGACCCGTGAAACTTTCCAGTGAAACCTAGACCCGTGAAACGTCACCCGTGAAACTTACCCGTAAAACTTACCCGTGAAACTTACCCGTGAAACCTTAACCCGTGAAACTTACCAGTGAAACCTAGATCCGTGAAACGTCACCCGTGAAACATACCCGTGAAACTTACCCGTGAAACTTACCCGTGAAACGTCACCTGTAAAACATACCCGTAAAACTTACCCGTGAAACTTACCCGTGAAACCTTGACCCGTTAAACTTACCAGTGAAACCAAGACCCGTGAAACGTCATCCGTGAAACATACCCGTGAAACTTACCCGTGAAACTTACCCGTGAAACCTTGACCCGTGAAACTTACCAGTGAAACCTAGACCCGTGAAACGTCACCCGTGAAACTTACCCGTGAAACTTACCCGTGAAACCTTGACCCGTGAAACTTACCAGTAAAACCTAGACCCGTGAAACATTACCCATGAAACATACCCGTGAAACTTACCCGTGAAACTTACCCGTGAAACCTTGACCCGTGAAACTTACCAGTGAAACCTAGACCCGTGAAACGTCACCTGTAAAACATCCCCGTAAAACTTACCCGTGAAACTTACCCGTGAAACTTACCCGTGAAACCTTGATCCGTGAAACTTTCCAGTGAAACCTAGACCCGTGAAACGTCACCCGTGAAACATACCCGTGAAACTTACCCGTGAAACTTACCCGTGAAACCTTGACCCGTGAAACTTACCAGTGAAACCTAGACCCGTGAAACGTCACCCGTGAAACTTACCCGTAAAACTTACCCGTGAAACTTACCCGTGAAACCTTGACCCGTGAAACTTACCAGTGAAACCTAGACCCGTAAAACGTCACCCGTGAAACATACCCGTGAAACTTACCCGTGAAACCTTGACCCGTGAAACTTACCAGTGAAACCAAGACCCGTGAAACGTCACCCGTGAAACATACCCGTGAAACTTACCCGTGAAACTTACCCGTGAATCCTTGACCCGTGAAACTTACCAGTGAAACCTAGACCCGTGAAACGTCACCCGTGAAACATACCCGTGAAACTTACCCGTGAAACTTACCAGTGAAACCTAGACCCGTGAAACGTCACCTGTAAAACATACCCGTAAAACTTACCCGTGAAACTTACCCGTGAATCCTTGACCCGTGAAACTTTCCAGTGAAACCTAGACCCGTGAAACGTCACCCGTGAAACTTACCCGTAAAACTTACCCGTGAAACTTACCCGTGAAACCTTGACCCGTGAAACTTACCAGTGAAACCTAGACCCGTGAAACGTCACCCGTGAAACATACCCGTGAAACTTACCCGTGAAACTTACCCGTGAAACGTCACCTGTAAAACATACCCGTAAAACTTACCCGTAAAACCTTGACCCGTGAAACTTACCAGTGAAACTTAGACCCGTGAAACGTCACCCGTGAAACATACCCGTGAAACTTACCCGTGAAACTTACCCGTAAAACTTACCCGTGAAACCTTGACCCGTGAAACTTATCAGTGAAACCTAGACCCGTGAAACGTCACCCGTGAAACATACCCGTGAAACTTACCCGTGAAACTTACCCGTAAAACCTTGACCCGTGAAACTTACCAGTGAAACCTAGACCCGTGAAACGTCACCCGTGAAACATACCCGTGAAACTTACCCGTGAAACTTACCCTGAAACCTTGACCCGTGAAACTTACCAGTGAAACCTAGACCCGTGAAACGTCACCCGTGAAACATACCCGTGAAACTTACCTGTGAAACTTACCCGTGAAACCTTGACCCGTGAAACTTACCAGTGAAACCTAGACCCGTGAAACGTCACCCGTGAAACATACCCTTGAAACTTACCCGTGAAACTTACCCGTGAAACCTTGACCTGTGAAACTTACTAGTGAAACCTAGACCCGTGAAACGTCACCCGTGAAACATACCCGTGAAACTTACCCGTGAAACTTACAAGTGAAACCTTGACCCGTGAAACTTACCAGTGAAACCTAGACCCGTGAAACGTCACCCGTGAAACATACCCGTGAAACTTACCCGTAAAACCTTGACCCGTGAAACTTACCAGTGAAACCTAGACCCGTGAAACATCACCCATGAAACATACCCGTGAAACTTACCCGTGAATCTTACCCGTGAAACCTTGACCCGTGAAACTTACCAGTGAAACCTAGACCCGTGAAACGTCACCTGTAAAACATACCCGTAAAACTTACCCGTGAAACTTACCCGTGAATCCTTGACCCGTGAAACTTTCCAGTGAAACCTAGACCCGTGAAACGTCACCCGTGAAACTTACCCGTAAAACTTACCCGTGAAACTTACCCGTGAAACCTTGACCCGTGAAATTTACCAGTGAAACCTAGATCCGTGAAACGTCACCCGTGAAACATACCCGTGAAACTTACCCGTGAAACTTACCCGTGAAACGTCACCTGTAAAACATACCCGTAAAACTTACCCGTGAAACTTACCCGTGAAACCTTGACCCGTTAAACTTACCAGTGAAACCAAGACCCGTGAAACGTCATCCGTGAAACATACCCGTGAAACTTACCCGTGAAACTTACCCGTGAAACCTTGACCCGTGAAACTTACCAGTGAAACCTAGACCCGTGAAACGTCACCCGTGAAACATACCCGTGAAACTTACCAGTGAAACCTAGACCCGTGAAACGTCACCCGTGAAACTTACCCGTGAAACTTACCCGTGAAACCTTGACCCGTGAAACTTACCAGTAAAACCTAGACCCGTGAAACATCACCCATGAAACATACCCGTGAAACTTACCCGTGAAACTTACCCGTGAAACCTTGACCCGTGAAACTTACCAGTGAAACCTAGACCCGTGAAACGTCACCTGTAAAACATACCCGTAAAACTTACCCGTGAAACTTACCCGTGAAACTTACCCGTGAAACGTCACCTGTAAAACATACCCGTAAAACTTACCCGTGAAACTTACCCGTGAAACCTTGACCCGTGAAACTTACCAGTGAAACCAAGACCCGTGAAACGTCATCCGTGAAACATACCCGTGAAACTTACCCGTGAAACTTACCCGTGAAACCTTGACCCGTGAAACTTACCAGTGAAACCTAGACCCGTAAAACGTCACCCGTGAAACATACCCGTGAAACTTACCAGTGAAACCTAGACCCGTGAAACGTCAGCCGTGAAACTTACCCGTGAAACTTACCCGTGAAACCTTGACCCGTGAAACTTACCAGTAAAACCTAGACCCGTGAAACATCACCCATGAAACATACCCGTGAAACTTACCCGTGAAACTTACCCGTGAAACCTTGACCCGTGAAACTTACCAGTGAAACCTAGACCCGTGAAACGTCACCTGTAAAACATACCCGTAAAACTTACCCGTGAAACTTACCCGTGAAACTTACCCGTGAAACCTTGATCCGTGAAACTTTCCAGTGAAACCTAGACCCGTGAAACGTCACCCGTGAAACATACCCGTGAAACTTACCCGTGAAACTTACCCGTGAAACCTTGACCCGTGAAACTTACCAGTGAAACCTAGACCCGTGAAACTTACCAGTGAAACCTAGACCCGTGAAACGTCACCCGTGAAACTTACCCGTAAAACTTACCCGTGAAACTTACCCGTGAAACCTTGACCCGTGAAACTTACCAGTGAAACCTAGACCCGTGAAACGTCACCCGTGAAACTTACGCGTAAAACTTACCCGTGAAACTTACCCGTAAAACCTTGACCCGTGAAACTTACCAGTGAAACTTAGACCCGTGAAACGTCACCCGTGAAACATACCCGTGAAACTTACCCGTGAAACTTACCCGTAAAACTTACCCGTGAACCTTGGCCCGTGAAACTTACCAGTGAAACCTAGACCCGTGAAACGTCACCCGTGAAACATACCCGTGAAACTTACCCGTGAAACTTACCCGTAAAACCTTGACCCGTGAAACTTACCAGTGAAACCTAGACCCGTGAAACGTCACCCGTGAAACATACCCGTGAAACTTACCCGTGAAACTTACCCGTGAAACCTTGACCCGTGAAACTTACCAGTGAAACCTAGACCCGTGAAACGTCACCCGTGAAACATACCCGTGAACTTACCTGTGAAACTTACCCGTGAAACCTTGACCCGTGAAACTTACCAGTGAAACCTAGACCCGTGAAACGTCACCCGTGAAACATACCCGTGAAACTTACCCGTGAAACTTACCCGTGAAACCTTGACCCGTGAAACTTACTAGTGAAACCTAGACCCGTGAAACGTCACCCGTGAAACATACCCGTGAAACTTACCCGTGAAACTTACCCGTGAAACCTTGACCCGTGAAACTTACCAGTGAAACCTAGACCCGTGAAACGTCACCCGTGAAACATACCCGTGAAACTTACCCGTGAAACTTACCCGTAAAACCTTGACCCGTGAAACTTACCAGTGAAACCTAGACCCGTGAAACATCACCCATGAAACATACCCGTGAAACTTACCCGTGAATCTTACCCGTGAAACCTTGACCCGTGAAACTTACCAGTGAAACCTAGACCCGTGAAACGTCACCTGTAAAACATACCCGTAAAACTTACCCGTGAAACTTACCCGTGAATCCTTGACCCGTGAAACTTTCCAGTGAAACCTAGACCAGTGAAACGTCACCCGTGAAACTTACCCGTAAAACTTACCCGTGAAACTTACCCGTGAAACCTTGACCCGTGAAACTTACCAGTGAAACCTAGATCCGTGAAACGTCACCCGTGAAACATACCCGTGAAACTTACCCGTGAAACTTACCCGTGAAACGTCACCTGTAAAACATACCCGTAAAACTTACCCGTGAAACTTACCCGTGAAACCTTGACCCGTTAAACTTACCAGTGAAACCAAGACCCGTGAAACGTCATCCGTGAAACATACCCGTGAAACTTACCCGTGAAACTTACCCGTGAAACCTTGACCCGTGAAACTTACCAGTGAAACCTAGACCCGTGAAACGTCACCCGTGAAACATACCCGTGAAACTTACCAGTGAAACCTAGACCCGTGAAACGTCACCCGTGAAACTTACCCGTGAAACTTACCCGTGAAACCTTGACCCGTGAAACTTACCAGTAAAACCTAGACCCGTGAAACATCACCCATGAAACATACCCGTTAAACTTACCCGTGAAACTTACCCGTGAAACCTTGACCCGTGAAACTTACCAGTGAAACCTAGACCCGTGAAACGTCACCTGTAAAACATACCCGTAAAACTTACCCGTGAAACTTACCCGTGAAACTTACCCGTGAAACCTTGATCCGTGAAACTTTCCAGTGAAACCTAGACCCGTGAAACGTCACCCGTGAAACATACCCGTGAAACTTACCCGTGAAACTTACCCGTGAAACCTTGACCCGTAAAACTTACCAGTGAAACCTAAACCCGTGAAACGTCACCCGTGAAACTTACCCGTAAAACTTACCCGTGAAACTTACCCGTGAAACCTTGACCCGTGAAACTTACCAGTGAAACCTAGACCCGTGAAACGTCACCCGTAAAACATACCCGTGAAACTTACCCGTGAAACTTACCCGTGAAACCTTGACCCGTGAAACTTACCAGTGAAACCAAGACCCGTGAAACGTCACCCGTGAAACATACCCGTGAAACTTACCCGTGAATCCTTGACCCGTGAAACTTACCAGTGAAACCTAGACCCGTGAAACGTCACCCGTGAAACATACCCGTGAAACTTACCCGTGAAACTTACCAGTGAAACCTAGACCCGTGAAACGTCACCTGTAAAACATACCCGTAAAACTTACCCGTGAAACTTACCCGTGAATCCTTGACCCGTGAAACTTTCCAGTGAAACCTAGACCCGTGAAACGTCACCCGTGAAACTTACCCGTAAAACTTACCCGTGAAACTTACCCGTGAAACCTTGACCCGTGAAACTTACCAGTGAAACCTAGACCCGTGAAACGTCACCCGTGAAACATACCCGTGAAACTTACCCGTGAAACTTACCCGTGAAACCTTGACCCGTGAAACTTACCAGTGAAACCTAGACCCGTGAAACGTCACCCGTGAAACATACCCGTGAAACTTACCCGTGAAACTTACACGTGAAACCTTGACCCGTGAAACTTACCAGTGAAACCTAGACCCGTGAAACGTCACTTGTGAAACATACCCGTGAAACTTACCCGTGAAACTTACCCGTGAAACCTTGACCCGTGAAACTTACTAGTGAAACCTAGACCCGTGAAACGTCACCCGTGAAACATACCCGTGAAACTTACCCGTGAAACTTACCCGTGAAACCTTGACCCGTGAAACTTACTAGTGAAACCTAGACCCGTGAAACGTCACCCGTAAAACATACCCGTGAAACTTACCCGTGAAACTTACCCGTAAAACCTTGACCCGTGAAACTTACCAGTGAAACCTAGACCCGTGAAACATCACCCATGAAACATACCCGTGAAACTTACCCGTGAATCTTACCCGTGAAACCTTGACCCGTGAAACTTACCAGTGAAACCTAGACCCGTGAAACGTCACCTGTAAAACATACCCGTAAAACTTACCCGTGAAACTTACCCGTGAATCCTTGACCCGTGAAACTTTCCAGTGAAACCTAGACCCGTGAAACGTCACCCGTGAAACTTACCCGTAAAACTTACCCGTGAAACTTACCCGTGAAACCTTGACCCGTGAAACTTACCAGTGAAACCTAGACCCGTGAAACGTCACCCGTGAAACATACCCGTGAAACTTACCCGTGAAACTTACCCGTGAAACGTCACCTGTAAAACATACCCGTAAAACTTACCCGTGAAACTTACCCGTGAAACCTTGACCCGTGAAACTTACCAGTGAAACCAAGACCCGTGAAACGTCATCCGTGAAACATACCCGTGAAACTTACCCGTGAAACTTACCCGTGAAACCTTGACCCGTGAAACTTACCAGTGAAACCTAGACCCGTGAAACGTCACCCGTGAAACATACCCGTGAAACTTACCAGTGAAACCTAGACCCGTGAAACGTCACCCGTGAAACATACCCGTGAAACTTACCCGTGAAACCTTGACCCGTGAAACTTACCAGTGAAACCAAGACCCGTGAAACGTCACCCGTGAAACATACCCGTGAAACTTACCCGTGAAACTTACCCGTGAAACGTCACCTGTAAAACATACCCGTAAAACTTACCCGTGAAACTTACCCGTGAAACCTTGACCCGTGAAACTTACCAGTGAAACCAAGACCCGTGAAACGTCATACGTGAAACATACCCGTGAAACTTACCCGTGAAACTTACCCGTGAAACCTTGACCCGTGAAACCTTCCAGTGAAACCTAGACCCGTGAAACGTCACCTGTGAAACATACCCGTGAAACTTACCCGTGAAACTTACCCGTGAAACCTTGACCCGTGAAACTTACCAGTGAAACCTAGACCCGTGAAACGTCACCCGTGAAACATACCCGTGAAACTTACCCGTGAAACTTACCCGTGAAACCTTGACCCGTGAAACTTACCAGTGAAACCTAGACCCGTGAAACGTCACCCGTGAAACATACCCGTGAAACTTACCCGTGAAACTTACCCGTGAAACCTTGACCCGTGAAACTTACTAGTGAAACCTAGACCCGTGAAACGTCACCCGTGAAACATACCCGTGAAACTTACCCGTGAAACTTACCCGTGAAACCTTGACCCGTGAAACTTACTAGTGAAACCTAGACCCGTGAAACGTCACCCGTGAAACATACCCGTGAAACTTACCCGTGAAACTTACCCGTAAAACCTTGACCCGTGAAACTTACCAGTGAAACCTAGACCCGTGAAACATCACCCATGAAACATACCCGTGAAACTTACCCGTGAATCTTACCCGTGAAACCTTGACCCGTGAAACTTACCAGTGAAACCTAGACCCGTGAAACGTCACCTGTAAAACATACCCGTAAAACTTACCCGTGAAACTTACCCGTGAATCCTTGACCCGTGAAACTTTCCAGTGAAACCTAGACCCGTGAAACGTCACCCGTGAAACATACCCGTAAAACTTACCCGTGAAACTTACCCGTGAATCCTTGACCCGTGAAACTTTCCAGTGAAACCTAGACCCGTGAAACGTCACCCGTGAAACTTACCCGTAAAACTTACCCGTGAAACTTACCCGTGAAACCTTGACCCGTGAAACTTACCAGTGAAACCTAGATCCGTGAAACGTCACCCGTGAAACATACCCGTGAAACTTACCCGTGAAACTTACCAGTGAAACCTAGACCCGTGAAACGTCACCTGTAAAACATACCCGTAAAACTTACCCGTGAAACTTACCCGTGAATCCTTGACCCGTGAAACTTTCCAGTGAAACCTAGACCCGTGAAACGTCACCCGTGAAACTTACCCGTAAAACTTACCCGTGAAACTTACCCGTGAAACCTTGACCCGTGAAACTTACCAGTGAAACCTAGATCCGTGAAACGTCACCCGTGAAACATACTCGTGAAACTTACCCGTGAAACTTACCCGTGAAACGTCATCTGTAAAACATACCCGTAAAACTTACCCGTGAAACTTACCCGTGAATCCTTGACCCGTGAAACTTTCCAGTGAAACCTAGACCCGTGAAACGTCACCCGTGAAACTTACCCGTAAAACTTACCCGTGAAACTTACCCGTGAAACCTTGACCCGTGAAACTTACCAGTGAAACCTAGACCCGTGAAACGTCACCTGTAAAACATACCCGTAAAACTTACCCGTGAAACTTACCCGTGAAACCTTGACCCGTGAATCTTACCAGTGAAACCAAGACCCGTGAAACGTCATCCGTGAAACATACCCGTGAAACTTACCCGTGAAACTTACCCGTGAAACCTTGACCTGTGAAACTTACCAGTGAAACCTAGACCCGTGAAACGTCACCCGTGAAACATACCCGTGAAACTTACCACTGAAACCTGGACCCGTGAAACGTCACCCGTGAAACTTACCCGTGAAACCTTGACCCGTGAAACTTACCAGTAAAACCTAGACCCGTGAAACATCACCCATGAAACATACCCGTGAAACTTACCCGTGAAACTTACCCGTGAAACCTTGACCCGTGAAACTTACCAGTGAAACCTAGACCCGTGAAACGTCACCTGTAAAACATACCCGTAAAACTTACCCGTGAAACTTACCCGTGAAACCTTGATCCGTGAAACTTTCCAGTGAAACCTAGACCCGTGAAACGTCACCCGTGAAACATACCCGTGAAACTTACCCGTGAAACTTACCCGTGAAACCTTGACCCGTGAAACTTACCAGTGAAACCTAGACCCGTGAAACTTACCCGTAAAACTTACCCGTGAAACTTACCCGTGAAACCTTGACCCGTGAAACTTACCAGTGAAACCTAGACCCGTGAAACGTCACCCGTGAAACATACCCGTGAAACTTACCCGTGAAACCTTGCCCCGTGAAACTTACCAGTGAAACCAAGACCCGTGAAACGTCACCCGTGAAACATACCCGTGAAACTTACCCGTGAAACTTACCCGTGAAACCTTGACCCGTGAAACTTACCAGTGAAACCAAGACCCGTGAAACGTCATCCGTGAAACATACCCGTGAAACTTACCCGTGAAACTTACCCGTGAAACCTTGACCCGTGAAACTTACCAGTGAAACCTAGACCCGTGAAACGTAACCCGTGAAACATACCCGTGAAACTTACCAGTGAAACCTAGACCCGTGAAACGTCACCCGTGAAACTTACCCGTGAAACTTACCCGTGAAACCTTGACCCGTGAAACTTACCAGTAAAACCTAGACCCGTGAAACATCACCCATGAAACATACCCGTGAAACTTACCCGTGAAACTTACCAGTGAAACCTAGACCCGTGAAACGTCACCTGTAAAACATACCCGTAAAACTTACCCGTGAAACTTACCCGTGAATCCTTGACCCGTGAAACTTTCCAGTGAAACCTAGACCCGTGAAACGTCACCCGTGAAACTTACCCGTAAAACTTACCCGTGAAACTTACCCGTGAAACCTTGACCCGTGAAACTTACCAGTGAAACCTAGATCCGTGAAACGTCACCCGTGAAACATACTCGTGAAACTTACCCGTGAAACTTACCCGTGAAACGTCATCTGTAAAACATACCCGTAAAACTTACCCGTGAAACTTACCCGTGAAACCTTGACCCGTTAAACTTACCAGTGAAACCAAGACCCGTGAAACGTCATCCGTGAAACATACCCGTGAAACTTACCCGTGAAACTTACCCGTGAAACCTTGACCCGTGAAACTTACCAGTGAAACCTAGACCCGTGAAACGTCACCTGTAAAACTTACCCGTAAAACTTACCCGTGAAACTTACCCGTGAAACATACCCGTGAAACTTACCCGTGAAACTTACCCGTGAAACCTTGACCCGTGAAACTTACCAGTGAAACCTAGACCCGTGAAACTTACCAGTGAAACCTAGACCCGTGAAACGTCACCCGTGAAACTTACCCGTAAAACTTACCCGTGAAACTTACCCGTGAAACCTTGACCCGTGAAACTTACCAGTGAAACCTAGACCCGTGAAACGTCACCCGTGAAACTTACGCGTAAAACTTACCCGTGAAACTTACCCGTAAAACCTTGACCCGTGAAACTTACCAGTGAAACTTAGACCCGTGAAACGTCACCCGTGAAACATACCCGTGAAACTTACCCGTGAAACTTACCCGTAAAACTTACCCGTGAAACCTTGACCCGTGAAACTTACCAGTGAAACCTAGACCCGTGAAACGTCACCCGTGAAACATACCCGTGAAACTTACCCGTGAAACTTACCCGTAAAACCTTGACCCGTGAAACTTACCAGTGAAACCTAGACCCGTGAAACGTCACCCGTGAAACATACCCGTGAAACTTACCCGTGAAACTTACCCGTGAAACCTTGACCCGTGAAACTTACCAGTGAAACCTAGACCCGTGAAACGTCACCCGTGAAACATACCCGTGAAACTTACCCGTGAAACTTACCCGTGAAACCTTGACCCGTGAAACTTACCAGTGAAACCTAGACCCGTGAAACGTCACCCGTGAAACATACACGTGAAACTTACCCGTGAAACTTACCCGTAAAACCTTGACCCGTGAAACTTACCAGTGAAACCTAGACCCGTGAAACATCACCCATGAAACATACCCGTGAAACTTACCCGTGAATCTTACCCGTGAAACCTTGACCCGTGAAACTTACCAGTGAAACCTAGACCCGTGAAACGTCACCTGTAAAACATACCCGTAAAACTTACCCGTGAAACTTACCCGTGAATCCTTGACCCGTGAAACTTTCCAGTGAAACCTAGACCCGTGAAACGTCACCCGTGAAACTTACCCGTAAAACTTACTCGTGAAACTTACCCGTGAAACCTTGACCCGTGAAACTTACCAGTGAAACCTAGATCCGTGAAACGTCACCCGTGAAACATACTCGTGAAACTTACCCGTGAAACTTACCCGTGAAACGTCACCTGTAAAACATACCCGTAAAACTTACCCGTGAAACTTACCCGTGAAACCTTGACCCGTTAAACTTACCAGTGAAACCAAGACATGTGAAACGTCATCCGTGAAACATACCCGTGAAACTTACCCGTGAAACCTTGACCCGTGAAACTTACCAGTGAAACCTAGACCCGTGAAACGTCACCCGTGAAACTTACCCGTGAAACTTACCCGTGAAACTCACCCGTGAAACCTTGACCCGTGAAACTTACCAGTGAAACCTAGACCCGTGAAACGTCACCTGTAAAACATACCCGTAAAACTTACCCGTGAAACTTACCCGTGAAACTTACCCGTGAAACCTTGATCCGTGAAACTTTCCAGTGAAACCTAGACCCGTGAAACGTCACCCGTGAAACATACCCGTGAAACTTACCCGTGAAACTTACCCGTGAAACTTACCCGTGAAACCTTGACCCGTGAAACTTACCAGTGAAACCTAGACCCGTGAAACATCACCCATGAAACATACCCGTGAAACTTACCCGTGAAACTTACCCGTGAAACCTTGACCCGTGAAACTTACCAGTGAAACCTAGACCCGTGAAACGTCACCTGTAAAACATACCCGTAAAACTTACCCGTGAAACTTACCCGTGAAACTTACCCGTGAAACCTTGATCCGTGAAACTTTCCAGTGAAACCAAGACCCGTGAAACGTCACCCGTGAAACATACCCGTGAAACTTACCCGTGAAACTTACCCGTGAAACCTTGACCCGTGAAACTTACCAGTGAAACCTAGACCCGTGAAACGTCACCCGTGAAACTTACCCGTAAAACTTACCCGTGAAACTTACCCGTGAAACCTTGACCCGTGAAACTTACCAGTGAAACCTAGACCCGTGAAACGTCACCCGTGAAACATACCCGTGAAACTTACCCGTGAAACCTTGACCCGTGAAACTTACCAGTGAAACCAAGACCCGTGAAACGTCACCCGTGAAACATACCCGTGAAACTTACCCGTGAAACTTACCCGTGAATCCTTGACCCGTGAAACTTACCAGTGAAACCTAGACCCGTGAAACGTCACCCGTGAAACATACCCGTGAAACTTACCCGTGAAACTTACCAGTGAAACCTAGACCCGTGAAACGTCACCTGTAAAACATACCCGTAAAACTTACCCGTGAAACTTACCCGTGAATCCTTGACCCGTGAAACTTTCCAGTGAAACCTAGACCCGTGAAACGTCACCCGTGAAACTTACCCGTAAAACTTACCCGTGAAACTTACCCGTGAAACCTTGACCCGTGAAACTTACCAGTGAAACCTAGACCCGTGAAACGTCACCCGTGAAACATACCCGTGAAACTTACCCGTGAAACTTACCCGTGAAACGTCACCTGTAAAACATACCCGTAAAACTTACCCGTGAAACTTACCCGTGAAACCTTGACCCGTGAAACTTACCAGTGAAACCAAGACCCGTGAAACGTCATCCGTGAAACATACCCGTGAAACTTACCCGTGAAACTTACCCGTGAAACCTTGACCCGTAAAACTTACCAGTGAAACCTAGACCCGTGAAACGTCACCCGTGAAACATACCCGTGAAACTTACCAGTGAAACCTAGACCCGTGAAACGTCACCCGTGAAACTTACCCGTGAAACTTACCCGTGAAACTTACCCGTGAAACCTTGACCCGTGAAACTTACCAGTAAAACCTAGACCCGTGAAACATCACCCATGAAACATACCCGTGAAACTTACTCGTGAAACTTACCCGTGAAACCTTGACCCGTGAAACTTACCAGTGAAACCTAGACCCGTGAAACGTCACCTGTAAAACATACCCGTAAAACTTACCCGTGAAACTTACCCGTGAAACTTACCCGTGAAACCATGATCCGTGAAACTTTCCAGTGAAACCTAGACCCGTGAAACGTCACCCGTGAAACATACCCGTGAAACTTACCCGTGAAACTTACCCGTGAAACCTTGATCCGTGAAACTTTCCAGTGAAACCTAGACCCGTGAAACGTCACCCGTGAAACATACCCGTGAAACTTACCCGTGAAACTTACCCGTGAAACCTTGACCCGTGAAACTTACCAGTGAAACCTAGACCCGTGAAACTTACCCGTAAAACTTACCCGTGAAACTTACCCGTGAAACCTTGACCCGTGAAACTTACCAGTGAAACCTAGACCCGTGAAACGTCACCCGTGAAACATACCCGTGAAACTTACCCGTGAAACCTTGCCCCGTGAAACTTACCAGTGAAACCAAGACCCGTGAAACGTCACCCGTGAAACATACCCGTGAAACTTACCCGTGAAACTTACCCGTGAAACGTCACCTGTAAAACATACCCGTAAAACTTACCCGTGAAACTTACCCGTGAAACCTTGACCCGTGAAACTTACCAGTGAAACCAAGACCCGTGAAACGTCATCCGTGAAACATACCCGTGAAACTTACCCGTGAAACTTACCCGTGAAACCTTGACCCGTGAAACTTACCAGTGAAACCTAGACCCGTGAAACGTCACCCGTGAAACATACCCGTGAAACTTACCAGTAAAACCTAGACCCGTGAAACGTCACCCGTGAAACTTACCCGTGAAACTTACCCGTGAAACCTTGACCCGTGAAACTTACCAGTAAAACCTAGACCCGTGAAACATCACCCATGAAACATACCCGTGAAACTTACCCGTGAAACTTACCCGTGAAACCTTGACCCGTGAAACTTACCAGTGAAACCTAGACCCGTGAAACGTCACCTGTAAAACATACCCGTAAAACATACCCGTGAAACTTACCCGTGAAACTTACCCGTGAAACCTTGATCCGTGAAACTTTCAAGTGAAACCTAGACCCGTGAAACGTCACCCGTGAAACATACCCGTGAAACTTACCCGTGAAACTTACCCGTGAAACCTTGACCCGTGAAACTTACCAGTGAAACCTAGACCCGTGAAACTTACCAGTGAAACCTAGACCCGTGAAACGTCACCCGTGAAACTTACCCGTAAAACTTACCCGTGAAACTTACCCGTGAAACCTTGACCCGTTAAACTTACCAGTGAAACCTAGACCCGTGAAACGTCACCCGTGAAACTTACGCGTAAAACTTACCCGTGAAACTTACCCGTAAAACCTTGACCCGTGAAACTTACCAGTGAAACTTAGACCCGTGAAACGTCACCCGTGAAACTTACCCGTAAAACTTACCCGTGAAACTTACCCGTGAAACCTTGACCCGTGAAACTTACCAGTGAAACCTAGACCCGTGAAACGTCACCCGTGAAACATACCCGTGAAACTTACCCGTGAAACCTTGACCCGTGAAACTTACCAGTGAAACCAAGACCCGTGAAACGTCACCCGTGAAACATACCCGTGAAACTTACCCGTGAAACTTACCCGTGAATCCTTGACCCGTGAAACTTACCAGTGAAACCTAGACCCGTGAAACGTCACCTGTAAAACATACCCGTAAAACTTACCCGTGAAACTTACCCGTGAAACTTACCCGTGAAACCTTGATCCGTGAAACTTTCCAGTGAAACCTAGACCCGTGAAACGTCACCCGTGAAACATACCCGTGAAACTTACCCGTGAAACTTACCCGTGAAACCTTGACCCGTGAAACTTACCAGTGAAACCTAGACCCGTGAAACGTCACCCGTGAAACTTACCCGTAAAACTTACCCGTGAAACTTACCCGTGAAACCTTGACCCGTGAAACTTACCAGTGAAACCTAGACCCGTGAAACGTCACCCGTGAAACATACCCGTGAAACTTACCCGTGAAACCTTGACCCGTGAAACTTACCAGTGAAACCAAGACCCGTGAAACGTCACCCGTGAAACATACCCGTGAAACTTACCCGTGAAACTTACCCGTGAATCCTTGACCCGTGAAACCCTACCAGTGAAACCTAGACCCGTGAAACGTCACCCGTGAAACATACCCGTGAAACTTACCCGTGAAACTTACCAGTGAAACCTAGACCCGTGAAACGTCACCTGTAAAACATACCCGTAAAACTTACCCGTGAAACTTACCCGTGAATCCTTGACCCGTGAAACTTTCCAGTGAAACCTAGACCCGTGAAACGTCACCCGTGAAACTTACCCGTAAAACTTACCCGTGAAACTTACCCGTGAAACCTTGACCCGTGAAACTTACCAGTGAAACCTAGACCCGTGAAACGTCACCCGTGAAACATACCCGTGAAACTTACCCGTGAAACTTACCCGTGAAACGTCACCTGTAAAACATACCCGTAAAACTTACCCGTAAAACCTTGACCCGTGAAACTTACCAGTGAAACTTAGACCCGTGAAACGTCACCCGTGAAACATACCCGTGAAACTTACCCGTGAAACTTACCCGTAAAACTTACCCGTGAAACCTTGACCCGTGAAACTTATCAGTGAAACCTAGACCCGTGAAACGTCACCCGTGAAACATACCCGTGAAACTTACCCGTGAAACTTACCCGTAAAACCTTGACCCGTGAAACTTACCAGTGAAACCTAGACCCGTGAAACGTCACCCGTGAAACATACCCGTGAAACTTACCCTGAAACCTTGACCCGTGAAACTTACCAGTGAAACCTAGACCCGTGAAACGTCACCCGTGAAACATACCCGTGAAACTTACCTGTGAAACTTACCCGTGAAACCTTGACCCGCGAAACTTACCAGTGAAACCTAGACCCGTGAAACGTCACCCGTGAAACATACCCGTGAAACTTACCCGTGAAACTTACCCGTGAAACTTACCCGTGAAACCTTGACCTGTGAAACTTACTAGTGAAACCTAGACCCGTGAAACGTCACCCGTGAAACATACCCGTGAAACTTACCCGTGAAACTTACAAGTGAAACCTTGACCCGTGAAACTTACCAGTGAAACCTAGACCCGTGAAACGTCACCCGTGAAACATACCCGTGAAACTTACCCGTGAAACTTACCCGTAAAACCTTGACCCGTGAAACTTACCAGTGAAACCTAGACCCGTGAAACATCACCCATGTAACATACCCGTGAAACTTACCCGTGAATCTTACCCGTGAAACCTTGACCCGTGAAACTTACCAGTGAAACCTAGACCCGTGAAACGTCACCTGTAAAACATACCCGTAAAACTTACCCGTGAAACTTACCCGTGAATCCTTGACCCGTGAAACTTTCCAGTGAAACCTAGACCCGTGAAACGTCACCCGTGAAACTTACCCGTAAAACTTACCCGTGAAACTTACCCGTGAAACCTTGACCCGTGAAACTTACCAGTGAAACCTAGATCCGTAAAACGTCACCCGTGAAACATACCCGTGAAACTTACCCGTGAAACTTACCCGTGAAACGTCACCTGTAAAACATACCCGTAAAACTTACCCGTGAAACTTACCCGTGAAACCTTGACCCGTTTAACTTACCAGTGAAACCAAGACCCGTGAAACGTCATCCGTGAAACATACCCGTGAAACTTACCCGTGAAACTTACCCGTGAAACCTTGACCCGTGAAACTTACCAGTGAAACCTAGACCCGTGAAACGTCACCCGTGAAACATACCCGTGAAACTTACCAGTGAAACCTAGACCCGTGAAACGTCACCCGTGAAACTTACCCGTGAAACTTACCCGTGAAACCTTGACCCGTGAAACTTACCAGTAAAACCTAGACCCGTGAAACATCACCCATGAAACATACCCGTGAAACTTACCCGTGAAACTTACCCGTGAAACCTTGACCCGTGAAACTTACCAGTGAAACCTAGACCCGTGAAACGTCACCTGTAAAACATACCCGTAAAACTTACCCGTGAAACTTACCCGTGAAACTTACCCGTGAAACGTCACCTGTAAAACATACCCGTAAAACTTACCCGTGAAACTTACCCGTGAAACCTTGACCCGTGAAACTTACCAGTGAAACCAAGACCCGTGAAACGTCATCCGTGAAACATACCCGTGAAACTTACCCGTGAAACTTACCCGTGAAACCTTGACCCGTGAAACTTACCAGTGAAACCTAGACCCGTGAAACGTCACCCGTGAAACATACCCGTGAAACTTACCAGTGAAACCTAGACCCGTGAAACGTCACCCGTGAAACTTACCCGTGAAACTTACCCGTGAAACCTTGACCCGTGAAACTTACCAGTAAAACCTAGACCCGTGAAACATCACCCATGAAACATACCCGTGAAACTTACCCGTGAAACTTACCCGTGAAACCTTGACCCGTGAAACTTACCAGTGAAACCTAGACCCGTGAAACGTCACCTGTAAAACATACCCGTAAAACTTACCCGTGAAACTTACCCGTGAAACTTACCCGTGAAACCTTGATCCGTGAAACTTTCCAGTGAAACCTAGACCCGTGAAACGTCACCCGTGAAACATACCCGTGAAACTTACCCGTGAAACTTACCCGTGAAACCTTGACCCGTGAAACTTACCAGTGAAACCTAGACCCGTGAAACTTACCAGTGAAACCTAGACCCGTGAAACGTCACCCGTGAAACTTACCCGTAAAACTTACCCGTGAAACTTACCCGTGAAACCTTGACCCGTGAAACTTACCAGTGAAACCTAGACCCGTGAAACGTCACCCGTGAAACTTACGCGTAAAACTTACCCGTGAAACTTACCCGTAAAACCTTGACCCGTGAAACTTACCAGTGAAACTTAGACCCGTGAAACGTCACCCGTGAAACATACCCGTGAAACTTACCCGTGAAACTTACCCGTAAAACTTACCCGTGAACCTTGACCCGTGAAACTTACCAGTGAAACCTAGACCCGTGAAACGTCACCCGTGAAACATACCCGTGAAACTTACCCGTGAAACTTACCCGTAAAACCTTGACCCGTGAAACTTACCAGTGAAACCTAGACCCGTGAAACGTCACCCGTGAAACATACCCGTGAAACTTACCCGTGAAACTTACCCGTGAAACCTTGACCCGTGAAACTTACCAGTGAAACCTAGACCCGTGAAACGGTACCCGTGAAACATACCCGTGAACTTACCTGTGAAACTTACCCGTGAAACCTTGACCCGTGAAACTTACCAGTGAAACCTAGACCCGTGAAACGTCACCCGTGAAACATACCCGTGAAACTTACCCGTGAAACTTACCCGTGAAACCTTGACCCGTTAAACTTACCAGTGAAACCTAGACCCGTGAAACGTCACCCGTGAAACTTACGCGTAAAACTTACCCGTGAAACTTACCCGTAAAACCTTGACCCGTGAAACTTACCAGTGAAACTTAGACCCGTGAAACGTCACCCGTGAAACTTACCCGTAAAACTTACCCGTGAAACTTACCCGTGAAACCTTGACCCGTGAAACTTACCAGTGAAACCTAGACCCGTGAAACGTCACCCGTGAAACATACCCGTGAAACTTACCCGTGAAACCTTGACCCGTGAAACTTACCAGTGAAACCAAGACCCGTGAAACGTCACCCGTGAAACATACCCGTGAAACTTACCCGTGAAACTTACCCGTGAATCCTTGACCCGTGAAACTTACCAGTGAAACCTAGACCCGTGAAACGTCACCTGTAAAACATACCCGTAAAACTTACCCGTGAAACTTACCCGTGAAACTTACCCGTGAAACCTTGATCCGTGAAACTTTCCAGTGAAACCTAGACCCGTGAAACGTCACCCGTGAAACATACCCGTGAAACTTACCCGTGAAACTTACCCGTGAAACCTTGACCCGTGAAACTTACCAGTGAAACCTAGACCCGTGAAACGTCACCCGTGAAACTTACCCGTAAAACTTACCCGTGAAACTTACCCGTGAAACCTTGACCCGTGAAACTTACCAGTGAAACCTAGACCCGTGAAACGTCACCCGTGAAACATACCCGTGAAACTTACCCGTGAAACCTTGACCCGTGAAACTTACCAGTGAAACCAAGACCCGTGAAACGTCACCCGTGAAACATACCCGTGAAACTTACCCGTGAAACTTACCCGTGAATCCTTGACCCGTGAAACTTACCAGTGAAACCTAGACCCGTGAAACGTCACCCGTGAAACATACCCGTGAAACTTACCCGTGAAACTTACCAGTGAAACCTAGACCCGTGAAACGTCACCCGTGAAACATACCCGTGAAACTTACCCGTGAAACTTACCCGTGAAACCTTGACCTGTGAAACTTACTAGTGAAACCTAGACCCGTGAAACGTCACCCGTGAAACATACCCGTGAAACTTACCCGTGAAACTTACAAGTGAAACCTTGACCCGTGAAACTTACCAGTGAAACCTAGACCCGTGAAACGTCACCCGTGAAACATACCCGTGAAACTTACCCGTGAAACTTACCCGTAAAACCTTGACCCGTGAAACTTACCAGTGAAACCTAGACCCGTGAAACATCACCCATGAAACATACCCGTGAAACTTACCCGTGAATCTTACCCGTGAAACCTTGACCCGTGAAACTTACCAGTGAAACCTAGACCCGTGAAACGTCACCTGTAAAACATACCCGTAAAACTTACCCGTTAAACTTACCCGTGAATCCTTGACCCGTGAAACTTTCCAGTGAAACCTAGACCCGTGAAACGTCACCCGTGAAACTTACCCGTAAAACTTACCCGTGAAACTTACCCGTGAAACCTTGACCCGTGAAACTTACCAGTGAAACCTAGATCCGTAAAACGTCACCCGTGAAACATACCCGTGAAACTTACCCGTGAAACTTACCCGTGAAACGTCACCTGTAAAACATACCCGTAAAACTTACCCGTGAAACTTACCCGTGAAACCTTGACCCGTTAAACTTACCAGTGAAACCAAGACCCGTGAAACGTCATCCGTGAAACATACCCGTGAAACTTACCCGTGAAACTTACCCGTGAAACCTTGACCCGTGAAACTTACCAGTGAAACCTAGACCCGTGAAACGTCACCCGTGAAACATACCCGTGAAACTTACCAGTGAAACCTAGACCCGTGAAACGTCACCCGTGAAACTTACCCGTGAAACTTACCCGTGAAACCTTGACCCGTGAAACTTACCAGTAAAACCTAGACCCGTGAAACATCACCCATGAAACATACCCGTGAAACTTACCCGTGAAACTTACCCGTGAAACCTTGACCCGTGAAACTTACCAGTGAAACCTAGACCCGTGAAACGTCACCTGTAAAACATACCCGTAAAACTTACCCGTGAAACTTACCCGTGAAACTTACCCGTAAAACGTCACCTGTAAAACATACCCGTAAAACTTACCCGTGAAACTTACCCGTGAAACCTTGACCCGTGAAACTTACCAGTGAAACCAAGACCCGTGAAACGTCATCCGTGAAACATACCCGTGAAACTTACCCGTGAAACTTTCCCGTGAAACCTTGACCCGTGAAACTTACCAGTGAAACCTAGACCCGTGAAACGTCACCCGTGAAACATACCCGTGAAACTTACCAGTGAAACCTAGACCCGTGAAACGTCACCCGTGAAACTTACCCGTGAAACTTACCCGTGAAACCTTGACCCGTGAAACTTACCAGTAAAACCTAGACCCGTGAAACATCACCCATGAAACATACCCGTGAAACTTACCCGTGAAACTTACCCGTGAAACCTTGACCCGTGAAACTTACCAGTGAAACCTAGACCCGTGAAACGTCACCTGTAAAACATACCCGTAAAACTTACCCGTGAAACTTACCCGTGAAACTTACCCGTGAAACCTTGATCCGTGAAACTTTCCAGTGAAACCTAGACCCGTGAAACGTCACCCGTGAAACATACCCGTGAAACTTACCCGTGAAACTTACCCGTGAAACCTTGACCCGTGAAACTTACCAGTGAAACCTAGACCCGTGAAACTTACCAGTGAAACCTAGACCCGTGAAACGTCACCCGTGAAACTTACCCGTAAAACTTACCCGTGAAACTTACCCGTGAAACCTTGACCCGTGAAACTTACCAGTGAAACCTAGACCCGTGAAACGTCACCCGTGAAACTTACGCGTAAAACTTACCCGTGAAACTTACCCGTAAAACCTTGACCCGTGAAACTTACCAGTGAAACTTAGACCCGTGAAACGTCACCCGTGAAACATACCCGTGAAACTTACCCGTGAAACTTACCCGTAAAACTTACCCGTGAACCTTGACCCGTGAAACTTACCAGTGAAACCTAGACCCGTGAAACGTCACCCGTGAAACATACCCGTGAAACTTACCCGTGAAACTTACCCGTAAAACCTTGACCCGTGAAACTTACCAGTGAAACCTAGACCCGTGAAACGTCACCCGTGAAACATACCCGTGAAACTTACCCGTGAAACTTACCCGTGAAACCTTGACCCGTGAAACTTACCAGTGAAACCTAGACCCGTGAAACGGTACCCGTGAAACATACCCGTGAACTTACCTGTGAAACTTACCCGTGAAACCTTGACCCGTGAAACTTACCAGTGAAACCTAGACCCGTGAAACGTCACCCGTGAAACATACCCGTGAAACTTACCCGTGAAACTTACCCGTGAAACCTTGACACGTGAAACTTACTAGTGAAACCTAGACCCGTGAAACGTCACCCGTGAAACATACCCGTGAAACTTACCCGTGAAACTTACCCGTGAAACTTACCCGTGAAACCTTGACCCGTGAAACTTACCAGTGAAACCTAGACCCGTGAAACGTCACCCGTGAAACATACCCGTGAAACTTACCCGTGAAACTTACCCGTAAAACCTTGACCCGTGAAACTTACCAGTGAAACCTAGACCCTTGAAACATCACCCATGAAACATACCCGTGAAACTTACCCGTGAATCTTACCCGTGAAACCTTGACCCGTGAAACTTACCAGTGAAACCTAGACCCGTGAAACGTCACCTGTAAAACATACCCGTAAAACTTACCCGTGAAACTTACCCGTGAATCCTTGACCCGTGAAACTTTCCAGTGAAACCTAGACCAGTGAAACGTCACCCGTGAAACTTACCCGTAAAACTTACCCGTGAAACTTACCCGTGAAACCTTGACCCGTGAAACTTACCAGTGAAACCTAGATCCGTGAAACGTCACCCGTGAAACATACCCGTGAAACTTACCCGTGAAACTTACCCGTGAAACGTCACCTGTAAAACATACCCGTAAAACTTACCCGTGAAACTTACCCGTGAAACCTTGACCCGTTAAACTTACCAGTGAAACCAAGACCCGTGAAACGTCATCCGTGAAACATACCCGTGAAACTTACCCGTGAAACTTACCCGTGAAACCTTGACCCGTGAAACTTACCAGTGAAACCTAGACCCGTGAAACGTCACCCGTGAAACATACCCGTGAAACTTACCAGTGAAACCTAGACCCGTGAAACGTCACCCGTGAAACTTACCCGTGAAACTTACCCGTGAAACCTTGACCCGTGAAACTTACCAGTAAAACCTAGACCCGTGAAACATCACCCATGAAACATACCCGTGAAACTTACCCGTGAAACTTACCCGTGAAACCTTGACCCGTGAAACTTACCAGTGAAACCTAGACCCGTGAAACGTCACCTGTAAAACATACCCGTAAAACTTACCCGTGAAACTTACCCGTGAAACTTACCCGTGAAACCTTGATCCGTGAAACTTTCCAGTGAAACCTAGACCCGTGAAACGTCACCCGTGAAACATACCCGTGAAACTTACCCGTGAAACTTACCCGTGAAACCTTGACCCGTAAAACTTACCAGTGAAACCTAGACCCGTGAAACGTCACCCGTGAAACTTACCCGTAAAACTTACCCGTGAAACTTACCCGTGAAACCTTGACCCGTGAAACTTACCAGTAAAACCTAGACCCGTGAAACGTCACCCGTGAAACATACCCGTGAAACTTACCCGTGAAACCTTGACCCGTGAAACTTACCAGTGAAACCAAGACCCGTGAAACGTCACCCGTGAAACATACCCGTGAAACTTACCCGTGAAACTTACCCGTGAATCCTTGACCCGTGAAACTTACCAGTGAAACCTAGACCCGTGAAACGTCACCCGTGAAACATACCCGTGAAACTTACCCGTGAAACTTACCAGTGAAACCTAGACCCGTGAAACGTCACCTGTAAAACATACCCGTAAAACTTACCCGTGAAACTTACCCGTGAATCCTTGACCCGTGAAACTTTCCAGTGAAACCTAGACCCGTGAAACGTCACCCGTGAAACGTACCCGTAAAACTTACCCGTGAAACTTACCCGTGAAACCTTGACCCGTGAAACTTACCAGTGAAACCTAGACCCGTGAAACGTCACCCGTGAAACATACCCGTGAAACTTACCCGTGAAACTTACCCGTGAAACCTTGACCCGTGAAACTTACCAGTGAAACCTAGACCCGTGAAACGTCACCCGTGAAACATACCCGTGAAACTTACCCGTGAAACTTACACGTGAAACCTTGACCCGTGAAACTTACCAGTGAAACCTAGACCCGTGAAACGTCACCCGTGAAACATACCCGTGAAACTTACCCGTGAAACTTACCCGTGAAACCTTGACCCGTGAAACTTACTAGTGAAACCTAGACCCGTGAAACGTCACCCGTGAAACATACCCGTGAAACTTACCCGTGAAACTTACCCGTGAAACCTTGACCCGTGAAACTTACTAGTGAAACCTAGACCCGTGAAACGTCACCCGTGAAACATACCCGTGAAACTTACCCGTGAAACTTACCCGTAAAACCTTGACCCGTGAAACTTACCAGTGAAACCTAGACCCGTGAAACATCACCCATGAAACATACCCGTGAAACTTACCCGTGAATCTTACCCGTGAAACCTTGACCCGTGAAACTTACCAGTGAAACCTAGACCCGTGAAACGTCACCCGTGAAACTTACCCGTAAAACTTACCCGTGAAACTTACCCGTGAAACCTTGACCCGTGAAACTTACCAGTGAAACCTAGACCCGTGAAACGTCACCCGTGAAACATACCCGTGAAACTTACCCGTGAAACTTACCCGTGAAACGTCACCTGTAAAACATACCCGTAAAACTTACCCGTGAAACTTACCCGTGAAACCTTGACCCGTGAAACTTACCAGTGAAACCAAGACCCGTGAAACGTCATCCGTGAAACATACCCGTGAAACTTACCCGTGAAACTTACCCGTGAAACCTTGACCCGTGAAACTTCTAGTGAAACCTAGACCCGTGAAACGTCACCCGTGAAACATACCCGTGAAACTTACCAGTGAAACCTAGACCCGTGAAACGTCACCCGTGAAACATACCCGTGAAACTTACCCGTGAAACCTTGACCCGTGAAACTTACCAGTGAAACCAAGACCCGTGAAACGTCACCCGTGAAACATACCCGTGAAACTTACCCGTGAAACTTACCCGTGAAACGTCACCTGTAAAACATACCCGTAAAACTTACCCGTGAAACTTACCCGTGAAACCTTGACCCGTGAAACTTACCAGTGAAACCAAGACCCGTGAAACGTCATCCGTGAAACATACCCGTGAAACTTACCCGTGAAACTTACCCGTGAAACCTTGACCCGTGAAACCTTCCAGTGAAACCTAGACCCGTGAAACGTCACCCGTGAAACATACCCGTGAAACTTACCCGTGAAACTTACCCGTGAAACCTTGACCCGTGAAACTTACCAGTGAAACCTAGACCCGTGAAACGTCACCCGTGAAACATACCCGTGAAACTTACCCGTGAAACTTACCCGTGAAACTTACCCGTGAAACCTTGACCCGTGAAACTTACCAGTGAAACCTAGACCCGTGAAACGTCACCCGTGAAACATACCCGTGAAACTTACCCGTGAAACTTACCCGTGAAACCTTGACCCGTGAAACTTACTAGTGAAACCTAGACCCGTGAAACGTCACCCGTGAAACATACCCGTGAAACTTACCCGTGAAACTTACCCGTGAAACCTTGACCCGTGAAACTTACTAGTGAAACCTAGACCCGTGAAACGTCACCCGTGAAACATACCCGTGAAACTTACCCGTGAAACTTACCCGTAAAACCTTGACCCGTGAAACTTACCAGTGAAACCTAGACCCGTGAAACATCACCCATGAAACATACCCGTGAAACTTACCCGTGAATCTTACCCGTGAAACCTTGACCCGTGAAACTTACCAGTGAAACCTAGACCCGTGAAACGTCACCTGTAAAACATACCCGTAAAACTTACCCGTGAAACTTACCCGTGAATCCTTGACCCGTGAAACTTTCCAGTGAAACCTAGACCCGTGAAACGTCACCCGTGAAACTTACCCGTAAAACTTACCCGTGAAACTTACCCGTGAAACCTTGACCCGTGAAACTTACCAGTGAAACCTAGACTCGTGAAACATACCCGTGAAACTTACCCGTGAAACTTACCCGTGAAACGTCACCTGTAAAACATACCCGTAAAACTTACCCGTGAAACTTACCCGTGAAACCTTGACCCGTGAAACTTACCAGTGAAACCAAGACCCGTGAAACGTCATCCGTGAAACATACCCGTGAAACTTACCCGTGAAACTTACCCGTGAAACCTTGACCTGTGAAACTTACCAGTGAAACCTAGACCCGTGAAACGTCACCCGTGAAACATACCCGTGAAACTTACCAGTGAAACCTGGACCCGTGAAACGTCACCCGTGAAACTTACCCGTGAAACTTACCCGTGAAACCTTGACCCGTGAAACTTACCAGTAAAACCTAGACCCGTGAAACATCACCCATGAAACATACCCGTGAAACTTACCCGTGAAACTTACCCGTGAAACCTTGACCCGTGAAACTTACCAGTGAAACCTAGACCCGTGAAACGTCACCTGTAAAACATACCCGTAAAACTTACCCGTGAAACTTACCCGTGAAACCTTGATCCGTGAAACTTTCCAGTGAAACCTAGACCCGTGAAACGTCACCCGTGAAACATACCCGTGAAACTTACCCGTGAAACTTACCCGTGAAACCTTGACCCGTGAAACTTACCAGTGAAACCTAGACCCGTGAAACTTACCCGTAAAACTTACCCGTGAAACTTACCCGTGAAACCTTGACCCGTGAAACTTACCAGTGAAACCTAGACCCGTGAAACGTCACCCGTGAAACATACCCGTGAAACTTACCCGTGAAACCTTGCCCCGTGAAACTTACCAGTGAAACCAAGACCCGTGAAACGTCACCCGTGAAACATACCCGTGAAACTTACCCGTGAAACTTACCCGTGAAACCTTGACCCGTGAAACTTACCAGTGAAACCAAGACCCGTGAAACGTCATCCGTGAAACATACCCGTGAAACTTACCCGTGAAACTTACCCGTGAAACCTTGACCCGTGAAACTTACCAGTGAAACCTAGACCCGTGAAACGTCACCCGTGAAACATACCCGTGAAACTTACCAGTGAAACCTATACCCGTGAAACGTCACCCGTGAAACTTACCCGTGAAACTTACCCGTGAAACCTTGACCCGTGAAACTTACCAGTAAAACCTAGACCCGTGAAACATCACCCATGAAACATACCCGTGAAACTTACCCGTGAAACTTACCAGTGAAACCTAGACCCGTGAAACGTCACCTGTAAAACATACCCGTAAAACTTACCCGTGAAACTTACCCGTGAATCCTTGACCCGTGAAACTTTCCAGTGAAACCTAGACCCGTGAAACGTCACCCGTGAAACTTACCCGTAAAACTTACCCGTGAAACTTACTTGTGAAACCTTGACCCGTGAAACTTACCAGTGAAACCTAGATCCGTGAAACGTCACCCGTGAAACATACTCGTGAAACTTACCCGTGAAACTTACCCGTGAAACGTCATCTGTAAAACATACCCGTAAAACTTACCCGTGAAACTTACCCGTGAAACCTTGACCCGTTAAACTTACCAGTGAAACCAAGACCCGTGAAACGTCATCCGTGAAACATACCCGTGAAACTTACCCGTGAAACTTACCCGTGAAACCTTGACCCGTGAAACTTACCAGTGAAACCTAGACCCGTGAAACGTCACCTGTAAAACTTACCCGTAAAACTTACCCGTGAATCTTACCCGTGAAACATACCCGTGAAACTTACCCGTGAAACTTACCCGTGAAACCTTGACCCGTGAAACTTACCAGTGAAACCTAGACCCGTGAAACTTACCAGTGAAACCTAGACCCGTGAAACGTCACCCGTGAAACTTACCCGTAAAACTTACCCGTGAAACTTACCCGTGAAACCTTGACCCGTGAAACTTACCAGTGAAACCTAGACCCGTGAAACGTCACCCGTGAAACTTACGCGTAAAACTTACCCGTGAAACTTACCCGTAAAACCTTGACCCGTGAAACTTACCAGTGAAACTTAGACCCGTGAAACGTCACCCGTGAAACATACCCGTGAAACTTACCCGTGAAACTTACCCGTAAAACTTACCCGTGAAACCTTGACCCGTGAAACTTACCAGTGAAACCTAGACCCGTGAAACGTCACCCGTGAAACATACCCGTGAAACTTACCCGTGAAACTTACCCGTAAAACCTTGACCCGTGAAACTTACCAGTGAAACCTAGACCCGTGAAACGTCACCCGTGAAACATACCCGTGAAACTTACCCGTGAAACTTACCCGTGAAACCTTGACCCGTGAAACTTACCAGTGAAACCTAGACCCGTGAAACGTCACCCGTGAAACATACCCGTGAAACTTACCCGTGAAACTTACCCGTGAAACCTTGACCCGTGAAACTTACCAGTGAAACCTAGACCCGTGAAACGTCACCCGTGAAACATACACGTGAAACTTACCCGTGAAACTTACCCGTAAAACCTTGACCCGTGAAACTTACCAGTGAAACCTAGACCCGTGAAACATCACCCATGAAACATACCCGTGAAACTTACCCGTGAATCTTACCCGTGAAACCTTGACCCGTGAAACTTACCAGTGAAACCTAGATCCGTGAAACGTCACCCGTGAAACATACTCGTGAAACTTACCCGTGAAACTTACCCGTGAAACGTCACCTGTAAAACATACCCGTAAAACTTACCCGTGAAACTTACCCGTGAAACCTTGACCCGTTAAACTTACCAGTGAAACCAAGACCCGTGAAACGTCATCCGTGAAACATACCCGTGAAACTTACCCGTGAAACCTTGACCCGTGAAACTTACCAGTGAAACCTAGACCCGTGAAACGTCACCCGTGAAACTTACCCGTGAAACTTACCCGTGAAACTTACCCGTGAAACCTTGACCCGTGAAACTTACCAGTGAAACCTAGACCCGTGAAACGTCACCTGTAAAACATACCCGTAAAACTTACCCGTGAAACTTACCCGTGAAACTTACCCGTGAAACCTTGATCCGTGAAACTTTCCAGTGAAACCTAGACCCGTGAAACGTCACCCGTGAAACATACCCGTGAAACTTACCCGTGAAACTTACCCGTGAAACTTACCCGTGAAACCTTGACCCGTGAAACTTACCAGTGAAACCTAGACCCGTGAAACATCACCCATGAAACATACCCGTGAAACTTACCCGTGAAACTTACCCGTGAAACCTTGACCCGTGAAACTTACCAGTGAAACCTAGACCCGTGAAACGTCACCTGTAAAACATACCCGTAAAACTTACCCGTGAAACTTACCCGTGAAACTTACCCGTGAAACCTTGATCCGTGAAACTTTCCAGTGAAACCTAGACCCGTGAAACGTCACCCGTGAAACATACCCGTGAAACTTACCCGTGAAACTTACCCGTGAAACCTTGACCCGTGAAACTTACCAGTGAAACCTAGACCCGTGAAACGTCACCCGTGAAACTTACCCGTAAAACTTACCCGAGAAACTTACCCGTGAAACCTTGACCCGTGAAACTTACCAGTGAAACCTAGACCCGTGAAACGTCACCCGTGAAACATACCCGTGAAACTTACCCGTGAAACCTTGACCCGTGAAACTTACCAGTGAAACCTAGACCCGTGAAACGTCACCTGTAAAACATACCCGTAAAACTTACCCGTGAAACTTACCCGTGAATCCTTGACCCGTGAAACTTTCCAGTGAAACCTAGACCCGTGAAACGTCACCCGTGAAACTTACCCGTGAAACCTTGACCCGTGAAACTTACCAGTGAAACGTCACCCGTGAAACATACCCGTGAAACTTACCCGTGAAACTTACCCGTAAAACCTTGACCCGTGAAACTTACCAGTGAAACCAAGACCCGTGAAACGTCACCCGTGAAACATACCCGTGAAACTTACCCGTGAAACTTACCCGTGAATCCTTGACCCGTGAAACTTACCAGTGAAACCTAGACCCGTGAAACGTCACCCGTGAAACATACCCGTGAAACTTACCCGTGAAACTTACCCGTGAAACCTTGACCCGTGAAACTTACCAGTGAAACCTAGACCCGTGAAACTTACCAGTGAAACCTAGACCCGTGAAACGTCACCCGTGAAACTTACCCGTGAAACTTACCCGTGAAACGTCACCTGTAAAACATACCCGTAAAACTTACCAGTGAAACTTACCCGTGAAACCTTGACCCGTGAAACTTACCAGTGAAACCAAGACCCGTGAAACGTCACCCATGAAACTTACCCGTGAAACCTTGACCCGTGAAACTTACCAGTGAAACCTAGACCCGTGAAACGTCACCCGAGAAACTTACCCGTGAAACTTACCTGTGAAACTTACCCGTGAAACCTTGACCCGTAAAACTTACCAGGGAAACCTAGACCCGTAAAACGTCACCCGTGAAACTTACCCGTGAAACTTACCCGTAAAACTTACCCGTGAAACCTTGACCCGTGAAACTTACCAGTGAAACCTAGACCCGTGAAACGTCACCCGTGAAACTTACACGTGAAACTTACCCGTGAAACCTTGACCCGTGAAACTTACCAGTGAAACCTAGACCCGTGAAAGGTCACCCGTGAAACTTACCCGTGAAACTTACCCGTGAAACTTACCCGTGAAACCTTGACCCGTGAAACTTACCAGTGAAACCTAGACCCGTGAAACGTCACCCGTGAAACTTACACGTGAAACTTACCCGTGAAACCTTGACCCGTGAAACTTACCAGTGAAACCTAGACCCGTGAAAGGTCACCCGTGAAACTTACCCGTGAAACTTACCCGTGAAACTTACCCGTGAAACCTTGACCCGTGAAACTTACCAGTAAAACCTAGACCCGTGAAACGTCACCCGTAAAACTTACCCGTAAAACTTACCCGTGAAACTTACCCGTGAAACCTTGACCCGTGAAACTTACCAGTGAAACCTAGACCCGTAAAACGTCACCCGTGAAACATACCCGTGAAACTTACCCGTGAAACTTACCCGTGAAACCTTGACCCGTGAAACTTACCAGTGGAACCTAGACCCGTGAAACGTCACCCGTGAAACATACCCGTGAAACTTACCCGTGAAATTTACCCGTGAAACCTTGACCCGTGAAACTTACCAGTGAAACCTAGACCCGTGAAACGTCACCCGTGAAACATACCCGTGAAACTTACCCGTGAAACGTCACCTGTAAAACGTCACGGGTGACGTTTCACGGGTCTAGGTTTCACTGGAAAGTTTCACGGATCAAGGTTTCACGGGTAAGTTTCACGGGTAAGTTTCACGGGTAAGTTTTACGGGTATGTTTTACAGGTGACGTTTCACGGGTCTAGGTTTCACTGGTAAGTTTCACGGGTCAAGGTTTCACGGGTAAGTTTCACGGGTAAGTTTCACGGGTATGTTTCATGGGTGATGTTTCACGGGTCTAGGTTTTACTGGTAAGTTTCACGGGTCAAGGTTTCACCCGTGAAACATACCCGTGAAACTTACCCGTGAAACCTTGACCCGTGAAACTTACCAGTGAAACCAAGACCCGTGAAACGTCACCCGTGAAACATACCCGTGAAACATACCCGTGAAACTTACCCGTGAAACTTACCCGTGAATCCTTGACCCGTGAAACTTACCAGTGAAACCTAGACCCGTGAAACGTCACTCGTGAAACATACCCGTGAAACTTACCCGTGAAACTTACCAGTGAAACCTAGACCCGTGAAACGTCACCTGTAAAACATACCCGTAAAACTTACCCGTGAAACTTACCCGTGAATCCTTGACCCGTGAAACTTTCCAGTGAAACCTAGACCCGTGAAACGTCACCCGTGAAACTTACCCGTAAAACTTACCCGTGAAACTTACCCGTGAAACCTTGACCCGTGAAACTTACCAGTGAAACCTAGACCCGTGAAACGTCACCCGTGAAACATACCCGTGAAACTTACCCGTAAAACTTACCCGTGAAACGTCACCTGTAAAACATACCCGTAAAACTTACCCGTGAAACTTACCAGTGAAACCTTGACCCGTGAAACTTACCAGTGAAACCAAGACCCGTGAAACGTCATCCGTGAAACATACCCGTGAAACTTACCCGTGAAACTTACCCGTGAAACCTTGACCCGTGAAACTTACCAGTGAAACCTAGACCCGTGAAACGTCATCCGTGAAACATACCCGTGAAACTTACCAGTGAAACCTAGACCCGTGAAACGTCACCCGTGAAACTTACCCGTGAAACTTACCCGTGAAACTTACCCGTGAAACCTTGACCCGTGAAACTTACCAGTAAAACCTAGACCCGTGAAACATCACCCATGAAACATACCCGTGAAACTTACCCGTGAAACTTACCCGTGAAACCTTGACCCGTGAAACTTACCAGTGAAACCTAGACCCGTGAAACGTCACCTGTAAAACATACCCGTAAAACTTACCCGTGAAACTTACCCGTGAAACTTACCCGTGAAACTTACCCGTGAAACCATGATCCGTGAAACTTTCCAGTGAAACCTAGACCCGTGAAACGTCACCCGTGAAACGTCACCCGTGAAACATACCCGTGAAACTTACCCGTGAAACTTACCCGTGAAACCTTGACCCGTGAAACTTACCAGTGAAACCTAGACCCGTGAAACGTCACCCGTGAAACATACCCGTGAAACTTACCCGTAAAACCTTGACCCGTGAAACTTACCAGTGAAACCTAGACCCGTGAAACGTCACCCGTGAAACATACCCGTGAAACTTTCCAGTGAAACCTAGACCCGTGAATCCTTGACCCGTGAAACTTTCCAGTGAAACCTAGACCCGTGAAACGTCACCCGTGAAACTTACCCGTGAAACTTACCCGTGAAACCTTGACCCGTGAAACTTACCAGTGAAACCTAGACCCGTGAAACGTCACCCGTGATACATACCCGTGAAACTTACCCGTGAAACTTACCCGTGAAACGTCACCTGTAAAACATACCCGTAAAACTTACCCGTGAAACTTACCCGTGAAACCTTGACCCGTGAAACTTACCAGTGAAACCAAGACCCGTGAAACGTCATCCGTGAAACATACCCGTGAAACTTACCCGTGAAACTTACCCGTGAAACCTTGACCCGTGAAACTTACCAGTGAAACCTAGACCCGTGAAACGTCACCCGTGAAACATACCCGTGAAACTTACCAGTGAAACCTAGACCCGTGAAACGTCACCCGTAAAACTTACCCGTGAAACTTACCCGTGAAACTTACCCGTGAAACCTTGACCCGTGAAACTTACCAGTAAAACCTAGACCCGTGAAACATCACCCATGAAACATACCCGTGAAACTTACCCGTGAAACTTACCCGTGAAACCTTGACCCGTGAAACTTACCAGTGAAACCTAGACCCGTGAAACGTCACCTGTAAAACATACCCGTAAAACTTACCCGTGAAACTTACCCGTGAAACTTACCCGGGAAACCATGATCCGTGAAACTTTCCAGTGAAACCTAGACCCATGAAACGTCACCCGTGAAACGTCACCCGTGAAACATACCCGTGAAACTTACCCGTGAAACTTACCCGTGAAACCTTGACCCGTGAAACTTACCAGTGAAACCTAGACCCGTGAAACGTCACCCGTGAAACATACCCGTGAAACTTACCCGTGAAACTTACCCGTAAAACCTTGACCCGTGAAACTTACCAGTGAAACCTAGACCCGTGAAACGTCACCCGTGAAACATACCCGTAAAACTTACCCGTGAAACTTACCCGTGAATCCTTGACCCGTGAAACTTTCCAGTGAAACCTAGACCCGTGAAACGTCACCCGTGAAACTTACCCGTAAAACTTACCCGTGAAACTTACCCGTGAAACCTTGACCCGTGAAACTTACCAGTGAAACCTAGACCCGTGAAACGTCACCCGTGAAACATACCCGTGAAACTTACCCGTGAAACTTACCCGTGAAACGTCACCTGTAAAACATACCCGTAAAACTTACCCGTGAAACTTACCCGTGAAACCTTGACCCGTGAAACTTACCAGTGAAACCAAGACCCGTGAAACGTCATCCGTGAAACATACCCGTGAAACTTACCCGTGAAACTTACCCGTGAAACCTTGACCCGTGAAACTTACCAGTGAAACCTAGACCCGTGAAACGTCACCCGTGAAACATACCCGTGAAACTTACCAGTGAAACCTAGACCCGTGAAACGTCACCCGTAAAACTTACCCGTGAAACTTACCCGTGAAACTTACCCGTGAAACCTTGACCCGTGAAACTTACCAGTAAAACCTAGACCCGTGAAACATCACCCATGAAACATACCCGTGAAACTTACCCGTGAAACTTACCCGTGAAACCTTGACCCGTGAAACTTACCAGTGAAACCTAGACCCGTGAAACGTCACCCGTGAAACTTACCCGTGAAACTTACCCGTGAAACGTCACCTGTAAAACATACCCGTAAAACTTACCAGTGAAACTTACCCGTGAAACTTACCAGTGAAACCAAGACCCGTGAAACGTCACCCATGAAACTTACCCGTGAAACCTTGACCCGTGAAACTTACCAGTGAAACCTAGACCCGTGAAACGTCACCCGAGAAACTTACCCGTGAAACTTACCTGTGAAACTTACCCGTGAAACCTTGACCCGTAAAACTTACCAGGGAAACCTAGACCCGTAAAACGTCACCCGTGTAACTTACCCGTGAAACTTACCCGTAAAACTTACCCGTGAAACCTTGACCCGTGAAACTTACCAGTGAAACCTAGACCCGTGAAACGTCACCCGTGAAACTTACACGTGAAACTTACCCGTGAAACCTTGACCCGTGAAACTTACCAGTGAAACCTAGACCCGTGAAAGGTCACCCGTGAAACTTACCCGTGAAACTTACCCGTGAAACTTACCCGTGAAACCTTGACCCGTGAAACTTACCAGTAAAACCTAGACCCGTGAAACGTCACCCGTAAAACTTACCCGTAAAACTTACCCGTGAAACTTACCCGTGAAACCTTGACCCGTGAAACTTACCAGTGAAACCTAGACCCGTAAAACGTCACCCGTGAAACATACCCGTGAAACTTACCCGTGAAACTTACCCGTGAAACCTTGACCCGTGAAACTTACCAGTGGAACCTAGACCCGTGAAACGTCACCCGTGAAACATACCCGTGAAACTTACCCGTGAAATTTACCCGTGAAACCTTGACCCGTGAAACTTACCAGTGAAACCTAGACCCGTGAAACGTCACCCGTGAAACATACCCGTGAAACTTACCCGTGAAACGTCACCTGTAAAACGTCACGGGTGACGTTTCACGGGTCTAGGTTTCACTGGAAAGTTTCACGGATCAAGGTTTCACGGGTAAGTTTCACGGGTAAGTTTCACGGGTAAGTTTTACGGGTATGTTTTACAGGTGACGTTTCACGGGTCTAGGTTTCACTGGTAAGTTTCACGGGTCAAGGTTTCACGGGTAAGTTTCACGGGTAAGTTTCACGGGTATGTTTCATGGGTGATGTTTCACGGGTCTAGGTTTTACTGGTAAGTTTCACGGGTCAAGGTTTCACCCGTGAAACATACCCGTGAAACTTACCCGTGAAACCTTGACCCGTGAAACTTACCAGTGAAACCAAGACCCGTGAAACGTCACCCGTGAAACATACCCGTGAAACATACCCGTGAAACTTACCCGTGAAACTTACCCGTGAATCCTTGACCCGTGAAACTTACCAGTGAAACCTAGACCCGTGAAACGTCACTCGTGAAACATACCCGTGAAACTTACCCGTGAAACTTACCAGTGAAACCTAGACCCGTGAAACGTCACCTGTAAAACATACCCGTAAAACTTACCCGTGAAACTTACCCGTGAATCCTTGACCCGTGAAACTTTCCAGTGAAACCTAGACCCGTGAAACGTCACCCGTGAAACTTACCCGTAAAACTTACCCGTGAAACTTACCCGTGAAACCTTGACCCGTGAAACTTACCAGTGAAACCTAGACCCGTGAAACGTCACCCGTGAAACATACCCGTGAAACTTACCCGTAAAACTTACCCGTGAAACGTCACCTGTAAAACATACCCGTAAAACTTACCCGTGAAACTTACCAGTGAAACCTTGACCCGTGAAACTTACCAGTGAAACCAAGACCCGTGAAACGTCATCCGTGAAACATACCCGTGAAACTTACCCGTGAAACTTACCCGTGAAACCTTGACCCGTGAAACTTACCAGTGAAACCTAGACCCGTGAAACGTCACCCGTGAAACATACCCGTGAAACTTACCAGTGAAACCTAGACCCGTGAAACGTCACCCGTGAAACTTACCCGTGAAACTTACCCGTGAAACTTACCCGTGAAACCTTGACCCGTGAAACTTACCAGTAAAACCTAGACCCGTGAAACATCACCCATGAAACATACCCGTGAAACTTACCCGTGAAACTTACCCGTGAAACCTTGACCCGTGAAACTTACCAGTGAAACCTAGACCCGTGAAACGTCACCTGTAAAACATACCCGTAAAACTTACCCGTGAAACTTACCCGTGAAACTTACCCGTGAAACTTACCCGTGAAACCATGATCCGTGAAACTTTCCAGTGAAACCTAGACCCGTGAAACGTCACCCGTGAAACGTCACCCGTGAAACATACCCGTGAAACTTACCCGTGAAACTTACCCGTGAAACCTTGACCCGTGAAACTTACCAGTGAAACCTAGACCCGTGAAACGTCACCCGTGAAACATACCCGTGAAACTTACCCGTGAAACTTACCCGTAAAACCTTGACCCGTGAAACTTACCAGTGAAACCTAGACCCGTGAAACGTCACCCGTGAAACATACCCGTGAAACTTTCCAGTGAAACCTAGACCCGTGAATCCTTGACCCGTGAAACTTTCCAGTGAAACCTAGACCCGTGAAACGTCACCCGTGAAACTTACCCGTGAAACTTACCCGTGAAACCTTGACCCGTGAAACTTACCAGTGAAACCTAGACCCGTGAAACGTCACCCGTGATACATACCCGTGAAACTTACCCGTGAAACTTACCCGTGAAACGTCACCTGTAAAACATACCCGTAAAACTTACCCGTGAAACTTACCCGTGAAACCTTGACCCGTGAAACTTACCAGTGAAACCAAGACCCGTGAAACGTCATCCGTGAAACATACCCGTGAAACTTACCCGTGAAACTTACCCGTGAAACCTTGACCCGTGAAACTTACCAGTGAAACCTAGACCCGTGAAACGTCACCCGTGAAACATACCCGTGAAACTTACCAGTGAAACCTAGACCCGTGAAACGTCACCCGTAAAACTTACCCGTGAAACTTACCCGTGAAACTTACCCGTGAAACCTTGACCCGTGAAACTTACCAGTAAAACCTAGACCCGTGAAACATCACCCATGAAACATACCCGTGAAACTTACCCGTGAAACTTACCCGTGAAACCTTGACCCGTGAAACTTACCAGTGAAACCTAGACCCGTGAAACGTCACCTGTAAAACATACCCGTAAAACTTACCCGTGAAACTTACCCGTGAAACTTACCCGGGAAACCATGATCCGTGAAACTTTCCAGTGAAACCTAGACCCGTGAAACGTCACCCGTGAAACGTCACCCGTGAAACATACCCGTGAAACTTACCCGTGAAACTTACCCGTGAAACCTTGACCCGTGAAACTTACCAGTGAAACCTAGACCCGTGAAACGTCACCCGTGAAACATACCCGTGAAACTTACCCGTGAAACTTACCCGTAAAACCTTGACCCGTGAAACTTACCAGTGAAACCTAGACCCGTGAAACGTCACCCGTGAAACATACCCGTAAAACTTACCCGTGAAACTTACCCGTGAATCCTTGACCCGTGAAACTTTCCAGTGAAACCTAGACCCGTGAAACGTCACCCGTGAAACTTACCCGTAAAACTTACCCGTGAAACTTACCCGTGAAACCTTGACCCGTGAAACTTACCAGTGAAACCTAGACCCGTGAAACGTCACCCGTGAAACATACCCGTGAAACTTACCCGTGAAACTTACCCGTGAAACGTCACCTGTAAAACATACCCGTAAAACTTACCCGTGAAACTTACCCGTGAAACCTTGACCCGTGAAACTTACCAGTGAAACCAAGACCCGTGAAACGTCATCCGTGAAACATACCCGTGAAACTTACCCGTGAAACTTACCCGTGAAACCTTGACCCGTGAAACTTACCAGTGAAACCTAGACCCGTGAAACGTCACCCGTGAAACATACCCGTGAAACTTACCAGTGAAACCTAGACCCGTGAAACGTCACCCGTAAAACTTACCCGTGAAACTTACCCGTGAAACTTACCCGTGAAACCTTGACCCGTGAAACTTACCAGTAAAACCTAGACCCGTGAAACATCACCCATGAAACATACCCGTGAAACTTACCCGTGAAACTTACCCGTGAAACCTTGACCCGTGAAACTTACCAGTGAAACCTAGACCCGTAAAACGTCACCTGTAAAACATACCCGTGAAACTTACCCGTGAAACTTACCCGTGAAACCTTGACCCGTGAAACTTACCAGTGAAACCTAGACCCGTGAAACGTCACCTGTAAAACATACCCGTAAAACTTACCCGTGAAACTTACCCGTGAAACTTACCCGTGAAACCATGATCCGTGAAACTTTCCAGTGAAACCTAGACCCGTGAAACGTCACCCGTGAAACGTCACCCGTGAAACATACCCGTGAAACTTACCCGTGAAACTTACCCGTGAAACCTTGACCCGTGAAACTTACCAGTGAAACCTAGACCCGTGAAACGTCACCCGTGAAACATACCCGTGAAACTTACCCGTGAAACTTACCCGTAAAACCTTGACCCGTGAAACTTACCAGTGAAACCTAGACCCGTGAAACGTCACCCGTGAAACATACCCGTGAAACTTTCCAGTGAAACCTAGACCCGTGAATCCTTGACCCGTGAAACTTTCCAGTGAAACCTAGACCCGTGAAACGTCACCCGTGAAACTTACCCGTGAAACTTACCCGTGAAACCTTGACCCGTGAAACTTACCAGTGAAACCTAGACCCGTGAAACGTCACCCGTGATACATACCCGTGAAACTTACCCGTGAAACTTACCCGTGAAACGTCACCTGTAAAACATACCCGTAAAACTTACCCGTGAAACTTACCCGTGAAACCTTGACCCGTGAAACTTACCAGTGAAACCAAGACCCGTGAAACGTCATCCGTGAAACATACCCGTGAAACTTACCCGTGAAACTTACCCGTGAAACCTTGACCCGTGAAACTTACCAGTGAAACCTAGACCCGTGAAACGTCACCCGTGAAACATACCCGTGAAACTTACCAGTGAAACCTAGACCCGTGAAACGTCACCCGTAAAACTTACCCGTGAAACTTACCCGTGAAACTTACCCGTGAAACCTTGACCCGTGAAACTTACCAGTAAAACCTAGACCCGTGAAACATCACCCATGAAACATACCCGTGAAACTTACCCGTGAAACTTACCCGTGAAACCTTGACCCGTGAAACTTACCAGTGAAACCTAGACCCGTGAAACGTCACCTGTAAAACATACCCGTAAAACTTACCCGTGAAACTTACCCGTGAAACTTACCCGGGAAACCATGATCCGTGAAACTTTCCAGTGAAACCTAGACCCGTGAAACGTCACCCGTGAAACGTCACCCGTGAAACATACCCGTGAAACTTACCCGTGAAACTTACCCGTGAAACCTTGACCCGTGAAACTTACCAGTGAAACCTAGACCCGTGAAACGTCACCCGTGAAACATACCCGTGAAACTTACCCGTGAAACTTACCCGTAAAACCTTGACCCGTGAAACTTACCAGTGAAACCTAGACCCGTGAAACGTCACCCGTGAAACATACCCGTAAAACTTACCCGTGAAACTTACCCGTGAATCCTTGACCCGTGAAACTTTCCAGTGAAACCTAGACCCGTGAAACGTCACCCGTGAAACTTACCCGTAAAACTTACCCGTGAAACTTACCCGTGAAACCTTGACCCGTGAAACTTACCAGTGAAACCTAGACCCGTGAAACGTCACCCGTGAAACATACCCGTGAAACTTACCCGTGAAACTTACCCGTGAAACGTCACCTGTAAAACATACCCGTAAAACTTACCCGTGAAACTTACCCGTGAAACCTTGACCCGTGAAACTTACCAGTGAAACCAAGACCCGTGAAACGTCATCCGTGAAACATACCCGTGAAACTTACCCGTGAAACTTACCCGTGAAACCTTGACCCGTGAAACTTACCAGTGAAACCTAGACCCGTGAAACGTCACCCGTGAAACATACCCGTGAAACTTACCAGTGAAACCTAGACCCGTGAAACGTCACCCGTAAAACTTACCCGTGAAACTTACCCGTGAAACTTACCCGTGAAACCTTGACCCGTGAAACTTACCAGTAAAACCTAGACCCGTGAAACATCACCCATGAAACATACCCGTGAAACTTACCCGTGAAACTTACCCGTGAAACCTTGACCCGTGAAACTTACCAGTGAAACCTAGACCCGTAAAACGTCACCTGTAAAACATACCCGTAAAACTTACCCGTGAAACTTACCCGTGAAACTTACCCGTGAAACCTTGATCCGTGAAACTTTCCAGTGAAACCTAGACCCGTGAAACGTCACCCGTGAAACATACCCGGGAAACTTACTCGTGAAACTTACCCGTGAAACCTTGACCCGTGAAACTTACCAGTGAAACGTCACCCGTGAAACATACCCGTGAAACTTACCCGTGAAACTTACCCGTAAAACCTTGACCCGTGAAACTTACCAGTGAAACCTAGACCCGTGAAACGTCACCCGTGAAACATACCCGTGAAACTTACCCGTGAAACCTTGACCCGTGAAACTTACCAGTGAAACCAAGACCCGTGAAACGTCACCCGTGAAACAAACCCGTGAAACTTACCCGTGAATCCTTGACCCGTGAAACTTACCAGTGAAACCTAGACCCGTGAAACGTCACCCGTGAAACATACCCGTGAAACTTACCCGTGAAACTTACCCGTGAAACCTTGACCCGTGAAACTTACCAGTGAAACCTAGACCCGTGAAACTTACCAGTGAAACCTAGACCCGTGAAACGTCACCCGTGAAACTTACCCGTGAAACTTACCCGTGAAACGTCACCTGTAAAACATACCCGTAAAACTTACCAGTGAAACTTACCCGTGAAACCTTGACCCGTAAAACTTACCAGTGAAACCAAGACCCGTGAAACGTCACCCATGAAACTTACCCGTGAAACCTTGACCCGTGAAACTTACCAGTGAAACCTAGACCCGTGAAACGTCACCCGAGAAACTTACCCGTGAAACTTACCTGTGAAACTTACCCGTGAAACCTTGACCCGTGAAACTTACCAGGGAAACCTAGACCCGTAAAACGTCACCCGTTAAACTTACCCGTGAAACTTACCCGTAAAACTTACCCGTGAAACCTTGACCCGTGAAACTTACCAGTGAAACCTAGACCCGTGAAACGTCACCCGTGAAACTTACACGTGAAACTTACCCGTGAAACCTTGACCCGTGAAACTTACCAGTGAAACCTAGACCCGTGAAAGGTCATCCGTGAAACTTACCCGTGAAACTTACCCGTGAAACTTACCCGTGAAACCTTGACCCGTGAAACTTACCAGTAAAACCTAGACCCGTGAAACGTCACCCGTAAAACTTACCCGTAAAACTTACCCGTGAAACTTACCCGTGAAACCTTGACCCGTGAAACTTACCAGTGAAACCTAGACCCGTAAAACGTCACCCGTGAAACATACCCGTGAAACTTACCCGTGAAACTTACCCGTGAAACCTTGACCCGTGAAACTTACCAGTGGAACCTAGACCCGTGAAACGTCACCCGTGAAACATACCCGTGAAACTTACCCGTGAAATTTACCCGTGAAACCTTGACCCGTGAAACTTACCAGTGAAACCTAGACCCGTGAAACGTCACCCGTGAAACATACCCGTGAAACTTACCCGTGAAACTTACCCGTAAAACCTTGACCCGTGAAACTTACCAGTGAAACCTAGACCCGTGAAACGTCACCCGTAAAACATACCCGTGAAACTTACCCGTGAAACTTACCCGTAAAACCTTGACTCGTGAAACTTACCAGTGAAACCTAGACCCGTGAAACATCACCCATGGAACATACCCGTGAAACTTACCCGTGAAACTTACCCGTGGAACCTTGACCCGTGAAACTTACCAGTGAAACCTAGACCCGTGAAACATCACCCATGAAACATACCCGTGAAACTTACCCGTGAAACTTACCCGTGAAACTTACCCGTGAAACTTACCCGTGAAACCTTGACCCGTGAAACTTACCAGTGAAAATTAGACCCGTGAAACGTCACCTGTAAAACATACCCGTAAAACTTACCCGTGAAACTTACCCGTGAAACCTTGACCCGTGAAACTTTCCAGTGAAACCTAGACCCGTGAAACATAACCCGTGAAACGTCACCCGTGAAACTTACCCGTAAAACTTACCAGTGAAACCTAGACCCGTGAAACGTCACCCGTGAAACATACCCGTGAAACTTACCCGTAAAACTTACCCGTGAAACTTACCCGTGAAACCTTGACCCGTGAAACTTACCAGTGAAACCTAGACCCGTGAAACGTCACCCGTGAAACTTACCCGTGAAACTTACCCGTGAAACTTACCCGTGAAACCTTGACCCGTGAAACTTACCAGTGAAACCTAGACCCGTGAAACGTCACCCGTGAAACTTACCCGTGAAACTTACCCGTGAAACCTAGACCCGTGAAACTTACCAGTGAAACCTAGACCCGTGAAACTTACCCGTGAAACTTACCCGTGAAACTTACCCGTGAAACCTTGACCCGTGAAACTTACCAGTGAAACCTAGACCCGTGAAACGTCACCTGTAAAACATACCCGTAAAACTTACCCGTGAAACTTACCCGTGAAACCTTGATCCGTGAAACTTTCCGGTGAAACCTAGACCCGTGAAACGTCACCCGTGAAACATACCCGGGAAACTTACCCGTGAAACTTACCCGTGAAACCTTGACCCGTGAAACTTACCAGTGAAACGTCACCCGTGAAACATACCCGTGAAACTTACCCGTGAAACTTACCCGTAAAACCTTGACCCGTGAAACTTACCAGTGAAACCTAGACCCGTGAAACGTCACCCGTGAAACATACCCGTGAAACTTACCCGTGAAACCTTGACCCGTGAAACTTACCAGTGAAACCAAGACCCGTGAAACGTCACCCGTGAAACATACCCGTGAAACTTACCCGTGAAACTTACCCGTGAATCCTTGACCCGTGAAACTTACCAGTGAAACCTAGACCCGTAAAACGTCACCCGTGAAACATACCCGTGAAACTTACCCGTGAAACTTACCCGTGAAACCTTGACCCGTGAAACTTACCAGTGGAACCTAGACCCGTGAAACGTCACCCGTGAAACATACCCGTGAAACTTACCCGTGAAATTTACCCGTGAAACCTTGACCCGTGAAACTTACCAGTGAAACCTAGACCCGTGAAACGTCACCCGTGAAACATACCCGTGAAACTTACCCGTGAAACTTACCCGTAAAACCTTGACCCGTGAAACTTACCAGTGAAACCTAGACCCGTGAAACGTCACCCGTAAAACATACCCGTGAAACTTACCCGTGAAACTTACCCGTAAAACCTTGACTCGTGAAACTTACCAGTGAAACCTAGACCCGTGAAACATCACCCATGGAACATACCCGTGAAACTTACCCGTGAAACTTACCCGTGGAACCTTGACCCGTGAAACTTACCAGTGAAACCTAGACCCGTGAAACATCACCCATGAAACATACCCGTGAAACTTACCCGTGAAACTTACCCGTGAAACCTTGACCCGTGAAACTTACCAGTGAAAATTAGACCCGTGAAACGTCACCTGTAAAACATACCCGTAAAACTTACCCGTGAAACTTACCCGTGAAACCTTGACCCGTGAAACTTTCCAGTGAAACCTAGACCCGTGAAACATAACCCGTGAAACGTCACCCGTGAAACTTACCCGTAAAACTTACCAGTGAAACCTAGACCCGTGAAACGTCACCCGTGAAACATACCCGTGAAACTTACCCGTAAAACTTACCCGTGAAACTTACCCGTGAAACCTTGACCCGTGAAACTTACCAGTGAAACCTAGACCCGTGAAACGTCACCCGTGAAACTTACCCGTGAAACTTACCCGTGAAACTTACCCGTGAAACCTTGACCCGTGAAACTTACCAGTGAAACCTAGACCCGTGAAACGTCACCCGTGAAACTTACCCGTGAAACTTACCCGTGAAACTTACCCGTGAAACCTAGACCCGTGAAACTTACCAGTGAAACCTAGACCCGTGAAACTTACCCGTGAAACTTACCCGTGAAACTTACCCGTGAAACCTTGACCCGTGAAACTTACCAGTGAAACCTAGACCCGTGAAACGTCACCTGTAAAACATACCCGTAAAACTTACCCGTGAAACTTACCCGTGAAACTTACCCGTGAAACCTTGATCCGTGAAACTTTCCGGTGAAACCTAGACCCGTGAAACGTCACCCGTGAAACATACCCGGGAAACTTACCCGTGAAACTTACCCGTGAAACCTTGACCCGTGAAACTTACCAGTGAAACGTCACCCGTGAAACATACCCGTGAAACTTACCCGTGAAACTTACCCGTAAAACCTTGACCCGTGAAACTTACCAGTGAAACCTAGACCCGTGAAACGTCACCCGTGAAACATACCCGTGAAACTTACCCGTGAAACCTTGACCCGTGAAACTTACCAGTGAAACCAAGACCCGTGAAACGTCACCCGTGAAACATACCCGTGAAACTTACCCGTGAAACTTACCCGTGAAACCTTGACCCGTGAAACTTACCAGTGAAACCTAGACCCGTGAAACGTCACCTGTAAAACATACCCGTAAAACTTACCCGTGAAACTTACCCGTGAAACTTACCCGTGAAACCTTGACCCGTGAAACTTACCAGTGAAACCTAGACCCGTGTAACGTCACCCGTGAAACATACCCGTGAAACTTACCCGTGAAACTTACCCGTGAAACCTTGACCCGTGAAACTTACCAGTGAAACCTAGACCCGTGAAACTTACTAGTGAAACCTAGACCCGTGAAACGTCACCCGTGAAACTTACCCGTGAAACTTACCCGTGAAACGTCACCTGTAAAACATACCCGTAAAACTTACCAGTGAAACTTACCCGTGAAACCTTGACCCGTGAAACTTACCAGTGAAACCAAGACCCGTGAAACGTCACCCATGAAACTTACCCGTGAAACTTACCCGTGAAACCTTGACCCGTGAAACTTACCAGTGAAACCTAGACCCGTGAAACGTCACCCGAGAAACTTACCCGTGAAACTTACCTGTGAAACTTACCCGTGAAACCTTGACCCGTGAAACTTACCAGGGAAACCTAGACCCGTAAAACGTCACCCGTGAAACTTACCCGTGAAACTTACCCGTAAAACTTACCCGTGAAACCTTGACCCGTGAAACTTACCAGTGAAACATAGACCCGTGAAACGTCACCCGTGAAACTTACACGTGAAACTTACCCGTGAAACCTTGACCCGTGAAACTTACCAGTGAAACCTAGACCCGTGAAAGGTCACCCGTGAAACTTACCCGTGAAACTTACCCGTGAAACTTACCCGTGAAACCTTGACCCGTGAAACTTACCAGTAAAACCTAGACCCGTGAAACGTCACCCGTGAAACTTACCCGTAAAACTTACCCGTGAAACTTACCCGTGAAACCTTGACCCGTGAAACTTACCAGTGAAACCTAGACCCGTGAAACGTCACCCGTAAAACATACCCGTGAAACTTACCCGTGAAACTTACCCGTAAAACCTTGACTCGTGAAACTTACCAGTGAAACCTAGACCCGTGAAACATCACCCATGGAACATACCCGTGAAACTTACCCGTGAAACTTACCCGTGGAACCTTGACCCGTTAAACTTACCAGTGAAACCTAGACCCGTGAAACATCACCCATGAAACATACCCGTGAAACTTACCCGTGAAACTTACCCGTGAAACCTTGACCCGTGAAACTTACCAGTGAAACCTAGACCCGTGAAACGTCACCTGTAAAACATACCCGTAAAACTTACCCGTGAAACTTACCCGTGAAACCTTGACCCGTGAAACTTTCCAGTGAAACCTACACCCGTGAAACATAACCCGTGAAACGTCACCCGTGAAACTTACCCGTAAAACTTACCAGTGAAACCTAGACCCGTGAAACGTCACCCGTGAAACATACCCGTGAAACTTACCCGTAAAACTTACCCGTGAAACTTACCCGTGAAACCTTGACCCGTGAAACTTACCAGTGAAACCTAGACCCGTGAAACGTCACCCGTGAAACTTACCCGTGAAACTTACCCGTGAAACTTACCCGTGAAACCTTGACCCGTGAAACTTACCAGTGAAACCTAGACCCGTGAAACGTCACCCGTGAAACGTCACCCGTGAAACTTACCCGTGAAACTTACCCGTGAAACTTACCCGTGAAACCTAGACCCGTGAAACTTACCAGTGAAACCTAGACCCGTGAAACTTACCCGTGAAACTTACCCGTGAAACTTACCCGTGAAACCTTGACCCGTGAAACTTACCAGTGAAACCTAGACCCGTGAAACGTCACCCGTGAAACTTACCCGTGAAACTTACACGTGAAACTTACTCGTGAAACTTTGACCCGTGAAACTTACGAGTGAAACCTAGACCCGTGAAACGTCACCCGTGAAACTTACCCGTGAAACTTACCCGTGAAACTTACCCGTGAAACCTTGACCCGTGAAACTTACCAGTGAAACCTAGACCCGTGAAACGTCACCCGTAAAACTTACCCGTAAAACTTACCCGTGAAACTTACCCGTGAAACTTACCCGTGAAACCTTGACCCGTGAAACTTACGAGTGAAACCTAGACCCGTGAAACGTCACCCGTGAAACTTACCCGTGAAACTTACCCGTGAAACTTACCCGTGAAACCTTGACCCGTGAAACTTACCAGTGAAACCTAGACCCGTAAAACGTCACCCGTGAAACTTACCCGTAAAACTTACCCGTGAAACTTACCCGTGAAACTTACCCGTGAAACCTTGACCCGTGAAACTTACCAGTGAAACCTAGACCCGTGAAACGTCACCCGTGAAACTTGCCCGTAAAACTTACCCGTGAAACTTACCCGTGAAACTTTGACCCGTGAAACTTACCAGTGAAACCTAGACCCGTGAAACGTCATTCGTGAAACATACCCGTGAAACTTACCAGTGAAACCTAGACCCGTGAAACGTCACCCGTGAAACTTACCCGTGAAACTTACCCGTAAAACTTACCCGTGAAACTTACCCGTAAAACTTACCCGTGAAACCTTGACCCGTGAAACTTACCAGTGAAACCTAGACCCGTGAAACGTCACCCGTGAAACATACCCGTGAAACTTACCCGTGAAACTTACCCGTAAAACCTTGACCCGTGAAACTTACCAGTGAAACCTAGACCCGTGAAACGTCACCCGTAAAACATACCCGTGAAACTTTCCAGTGAAACCTAGACCCGTGAATCCTTGACCCGTGAAACTTTCCAGTGAAACCTAGACCCGTGAAACGTCACCCGTGAAACTTACCCGTGAAACTTACCCGTGAAACCTTGACCCGTGAAACTTACCAGTGAAACCTAGACCCGTGAAACGTCACCCGTGATACATACCCGTGAAACTTACCCGTGAAACTTACCCGTGAAACGTCACCTGTAAAACATACCAATAAAACTTACCCGTGAAACTTACCCGTGAAACCTTGACCCGTGAAACTTACCAGTGAAACCAAGACCCGTGAAACGTCATCCGTGAAACATACCCGTGAAACTTACCCGTGAAACTTACCCGTGAAACCTTGACCCGTGAAACTTACCAGTGAAACCTAGACCCGTGAAACGTCACCCGTGAAACATACCCGTGAAACTTACCAGTGAAACCTAGACCCGTGAAACGTCACCCGTAAAACTTACCCGTGAAACTTACCCGTGAAACTTACCCGTGAAACCTTGACCCGTGAAACTTACCAGTAAAACCTAGACCCGTGAAACATCACCCATGAAACATACCCGTGAAACTTACCCGTGAAACTTACCCGTGAAACCTTGACCCGTGAAACTTACCAGTGAAACCTAGACCCGTGAAACGTCACCTGTAAAACATACCCGTAAAACTTACCCGTGAAACTTACCCGTGAAACTTACCCGTGAAACCATGATCCGTGAAACTTTCCAGTGAAACCTAGACCCGTGAAACGTCACCCGTGAAACGTCACCCGTGAAACATACCCGTGAAACTTACCCGTGAAACTTACCCGTGAAACCTTGACCCGTGAAACTTACCAGTGAAACCTAGACCCGTGAAACGTCACCCGTGAAACATACCCGTGAAACTTACCCGTGAAACTTACCCGTAAAACCTTGACCCGTGAAACTTACCAGTGAAACCTAGACCCGTGAAACGTCACCCGTGAAACATACCCGTAAAACTTACCCGTGAAACTTACCCGTGAATCCTTGACCCGTGAAACTTTCCAGTGAAACCTAGACCCGTGAAACGTCACCCGTGAAACTTACCCGTAAAACTTACCCGTGAAACTTACCCGTGAAACCTTGACCCGTGAAACTTACCAGTGAAACCTAGACCCGTGAAACGTCACCCGTGAAACATACCCGTGAAACTTACCCGTGAAACTTACCCGTGAAACGTCACCTGTAAAACATACTCGTAAAACTTACCCGTGAAACTTACCCGTGAAACCTTGACCCGTGAAACTTACCAGTGAAACCAAGACCCGTGAAACGTCATCCGTGAAACATACCCGTGAAACTTACCCGTGAAACTTACCCGTGAAACCTTGACCCGTGAAACTTACCAGTGAAACCTAGACCCGTGAAACGTCACCCGTGAAACATACCCGTGAAACTTACCAGTGAAACCTAGACCCGTGAAACGTCACCCGTAAAACTTACCCGTGAAACTTACCCGTGAAACTTACCCGTGAAACCTTGACCCGTGAAACTTACCAGTAAAACCTAGACCCGTGAAACATCACCCATGAAACATACCCGTGAAACTTACCCGTGAAACTTACCCGTGAAACCTTGACCCGTGAAACTTACCAGTGAAACCTAGACCCGTAAAACGTCACCTGTAAAACATACCCGTAAAACTTACCCGTGAAACTTACCCGTGAAACTTACCCGTGAAACCTTGATCCGTGAAACTTTCCAGTGAAACCTAGACCCGTGAAACGTCACCCGTGAAACATACCCGGGAAACTTACCCGTGAAACTTACCCGTGAAACCTTGACCCGTGAAACTTACCAGTGAAACGTCACCCGTGAAACATACCCGTGAAACTTACCCGTGAAACTTACCCGTAAAACCTTGACCCGTGAAACTTACCAGTGAAACCTAGACCCGTGAAACGTCACCCGTGAAACATACCCGTGAAACTTACCCGTGAAACCTTGACCCGTGAAACTTACCAGTGAAACCAAGACCCGTGAAACGTCACCCGTGAAACATACCCGTGAAACTTACCCGTGAAACTTACCCGTGAATCCTTGACCCGTGAAACTTACCAGTGAAACCTAGACCCGTGAAACGTCACCCGTGAAACATACCCGTGAAACTTACCCGTGAAACTTACCCGTGAAACCTTGACCCGTGAAACTTACCAGTGAAACCTAGACCCGTGAAACTTACCAGTGAAACCTAGACCCGTGAAACGTCACCCGTGAAACTTACCCGTGAAACTTACCCGTGAAACGTCACCTGTAAAACATACCCGTAAAACTTACCAGTGAAACTTACCCGTGAAACCTTGACCCGTGAAACTTACCAGTGAAACCAAGACCCGTGAAACGTCACCCATGAAACTTATCCGTGAAACCTTGACCCGTGAAACTTACCAGTGAAACCTAGACCCGTGAAACGTCACCCGAGAAACTTACCCGTGAAACTTACCTGTGAAACTTACCCGTGAAACCTTGACCCGTGAAACTTACCAGGGAAACCTAGACCCGTAAAACGTCACCCGTGAAACTTACCCGTGAAACTTACCCGTAAAACTTACCCGTGAAACCTTGACCCGTGAAACTTACCAGTGAAACCTAGACCCGTGAAACGTCACCCGTGAAACTTACACGTGAAACTTACCCGTGAAACCTTGACCCGTGAAACTTACCAGTGAAACCTAGACCCGTGAAAGGTCACCCGTGAAACTTACCCGTGAAACTTACCCGTGAAACTTACCCGTGAAACCTTGACCCGTGAAACTTACCAGTAAAACCTAGACCCGTGAAACGTCACCCGTAAAACTTACCCGTAAAACTTACCCGTGAAACTTACCCGTGAAACCTTGACCCGTGAAACTTACCAGTGAAACCTAGACCCGTAAAACGTCACCCGTGAAACATACCCGTGAAACTTACCCGTGAAACTTACCCGTGAAACCTTGACCCGTGAAACTTACCAGTGGAACCTAGACCCGTGAAACGTCACCCGTGAAACATACCCGTGAAACTTACCCGTGAAATTTACCCGTGAAACCTTGACCCGTGAAACTTACCAGTGAAACCTAGACCCGTGAAACGTCACCCGTGAAACATACCCGTGAAACTTACCCGTGAAACTTACCCGTAAAACCTTGACCCGTGAAACTTACCAGTGAAACCTAGACCCGTGAAACGTCACCCGTAAAACATACCCGTGAAACTTACCCGTGAAACTTACCCGTAAAACCTTGACTCGTGAAACTTACCAGTGAAACCTAGACCCGTGAAACATCACCCATGGAACATACCCGTGAAACTTACCCGTGAAACTTACCCGTGAAACTTACCCGTGGAACCTTGACCCGTGAAACTTACCAGTGAAACCTAGACCCGTGAAACATCACCCATGAAACATACCCGTGAAACTTACCCGTGAAACTTACCCGTGAAACCTTGACCCGTGAAACTTACCAGTGAAAATTAGACCCGTGAAACGTCACCTGTAAAACATACCCGTAAAACTTACCCGTGAAACTTACCCGTGAAACCTTGACCCGTGAAACTTTCCAGTGAAACCTAGACCCGTGAAACATAACCCGTGAAACGTCACCCGTGAAACTTACCCGTAAAACTTACCAGTGAAACCTAGACCCGTGAAACGTCACCCGTGAAACATACCCGTGAAACTTACCCGTAAAACTTACCCGTGAAACTTACCCGTGAAACCTTGACCCGTGAAACTTACCAGTGAAACCTAGACCCGTGAAACGTCACCCGTGAAACTTACCCGTGAAACTTACCCGTGAAACTTACCCGTGAAACCTTGACCCGTGAAACTTACCAGTGAAACCTAGACCCGTGAAACGTCACCCGTGAAACTTACCCGTGAAACTTACCCGTGAAACTTACCCGTGAAACCTAGACCCGTGAAACTTACCAGTGAAACCTAGACCCGTGAAACTTACCCGTGAAACTTACCCGTGAAACTTACCCGTGAAACCTTGACCCGTGAAACTTACCAGTGAAACCTAGACCCGTGAAACGTCACCTGTAAAACATACCCGTAAAACTTACCCGTGAAACTTACCCGTGAAACCTTGATCCGTGAAACTTTCCGGTGAAACCTAGACCCGTGAAACGTCACCCGTGAAACATACCCGGGAAACTTACCCGTGAAACTTACCCGTGAAACCTTGACCCGTGAAACTTACCAGTGAAACGTCACCCGTGAAACATACCCGTGAAACTTACCCGTGAAACTTACCCGTAAAACCTTGACCCGTGAAACTTACCAGTGAAACCTAGACCCGTGAAACGTCACCCGTGAAACATACCCGTGAAACTTACCCGTGAAACCTTGACCCGTGAAACTTACCAGTGAAACCAAGACCCGTGAAACGTCACCCGTGAAACATACCCGTGAAACTTACCCGTGAAACTTACCCGTGAATCCTTGACCCGTGAAACTTACCAGTGAAACCTAGACCCGTGAAACGTCACCCGTGAAACATACCCGTGAAACTTACCCGTGAAACTTACCCGTGAAACCTTGACCCGTGAAACTTACCAGTGAAACCTAGACCCGTGAAACTTACCAGTGAAACCTAGACCCGTGAAACGTCACCCGTGAAACTTACCCGTGAAACTTACCCGTGAAACGTCACCTGTAAAACATACCCGTAAAACTTACCAGTGAAACTTACCCGTGAAACCTTGACCCGTGAAACTTACCAGTGAAACCAAGACCCGTGAAACGTCACCCATGAAACTTACCCGTGAAACTTACCCGTGAAACCTTGACCCGTGAAACTTACCAGTGAAACCTAGACCCGTGAAACGTCACCCGAGAAACTTACCCGTGAAACTTACCTGTGAAACTTACCCGTGAAACCTTGACCCGTGAAACTTACCAGGGAAACCTAGACCCGTAAAACGTCACCCGTGAAACTTACCCGTGAAACTTACCCGTAAAACTTACCCGTGAAACCTTGACCCGTGAAACTTACCAGTGAAACCTAGACCCGTGAAACGTCACCCGTGAAACTTACACGTGAAACTTACCCGTGAAACTTTGACCCGTGAAACTTACCAGTGAAACCTAGACCCGTGAAAGGTCACCCGTGAAACTTACCCGTGAAACTTACCCGTGAAACTTACCCGTGAAACCTTGACCCGTGAAACTTACCAGTAAAACCTAGACCCGTGAAACGTCACCCGTGAAACTTACCCGTAAAACTTACCCGTGAAACTTACCCGTGAAACCTTGACCCGTGAAACTTACCAGTGAAACCTAGACCCGTGAAACGTCACCCGTAAAACATACCCGTGAAACTTACCCGTGAAACTTACCCGTAAAACCTTGACTCGTGAAACTTACCAGTGAAACCTAGACCCGTGAAACATCACCCATGGAACATACCCGTGAAACTTACCCGTGAAACTTACCCGTGGAACCTTGACCCGTTAAACTTACCAGTGAAACCTAGACCCGTGAAACATCACCCATGAAACATACCCGTGAAACTTACCCGTGAAACTTACCCGTGAAACCTTGACCCGTGAAACTTACCAGTGAAACCTAGACCCGTGAAACGTCACCTGTAAAACATACCCGTAAAACTTACCCGTGAAACTTACCCGTGAAACCTTGACCCGTGAAACTTTCCAGTGAAACCTACACCCGTGAAACATAACCCGTGAAACGTCACCCGTGAAACTTACCCGTAAAACTTACCAGTGAAACCTAGACCCGTGAAACGTCACCCGTGAAACATACCCGTGAAACTGACCCGTAAAACTTACCCGTGAAACTTACCCGTGAAACCTTGACCCGTGAAACTTACCAGTGAAACCTAGACCCGTGAAACGTCACCCGTGAAACTTACCCGTGAAACTTACCCGTGAAACTTACCCGTGAAACCTTGACCCGTGAAACTTACCAGTGAAACCTAGACCCGTGAAACGTCACCCGTGAAACTTACCCGTGAAACTTACCCGTGAAACTTACCCGTGAAACCTAGACCCGTGAAACTTACCAGTGAAACCTAGACCCGTGAAACTTACCCGTGAAACTTACCCGTGAAACTTACCCGTGAAACCTTGACCCGTGAAACTTACCAGTGAAACCTAGACCCGTGAAACGTCACCCGTGAAACTTACCCGTGAAACTTACACGTGAAACTTACTCGTGAAACTTTGACCCGTGAAACTTACGAGTGAAACCTAGACCCGTGAAACGTCACCCGTGAAACTTACCCGTGAAACTTACCCGTGAAACTTACCCGTGAAACCTTGACCCGTGAAACTTACCAGTGAAACCTAGACCCGTGAAACGTCACCCGTAAAACTTACCCGTAAAACTTACCCGTGAAACTTACCCGTGAAACTTACCCGTGAAACCTTGACCCGTGAAACTTACGAGTGAAACCTAGACCCGTGAAACGTCACCCGTGAAACTTACCCGTGAAACTTACCCGTGAAACTTACCCGTGAAACCTTGACCCGTGAAACTTACCAGTGAAACCTAGACCCGTAAAACGTCACCCGTGAAACTTACCCGTAAAACTTACCCGTGAAACTTACCCGTGAAACTTACCCGTGAAACCTTGACCCGTGAAACTTACCAGTGAAACCTAGACCCGTGAAACGTCACCCGTGAAACTTGCCCGTAAAACTTACCCGTGAAACTTACCCGTGAAACTTTGACCCGTGAAACTTACCAGTGAAACCTAGACCCGTGAAACGTCATTCGTGAAACATACCCGTGAAACTTACCCGTGAAACTTACCCGTGAAACTTACCCGTGAAACCTTGATCCGTGAAACTTACCAGTGAAACCTAGACCCGTGAAACGTCACCCGTGAAACATACCCGTGAAACTTACCCGTGAAACTTACCCGTGAAACTTACCCGTGAAACCTAGACCCGTGAAACTTACCAGTGAAACCTAGACCCGTGTAACTTACTCGTGATACTTACCCGTGAAACTTACCCGTGAAACCTTGACCCGTGAAACTTACCAGTGAAACCTAGACCCGTGAAACGTCACCCGTGAAACTTACCCGTGAAACTTATACGTGAAACTTACTCGTGAAACTTTGACCCGTGAAACTTACGAGTGAAACCTAGACCCGTGAAACGTCACCCGTGAAACTTACCCGTGAAACTTACCCGTGAAACTTACCCGTGAAACCTTGACCCGTGAAACTTACCAGTGAAACCTAGACCCGTGAAACGTCACCCGTGAAACTTACCCGTAAAACTTACCCGTGAAACTTACCCGTGAAACTTACCCGTGAAACCTTGACCCGTGAAACTTACCAGTGAAACCTAGACCCGTGAAACGTCACCCGTGAAACTTACCCGTAAAACTTACCCGTGAAACTTACCCGTGAAACCTTGACCCGTGAAACTTACCAGTGAAACCTAGACCCGTGAAACGTCATCCGTGAAACATACCCGTGAAACTTACCCGTGAAACCTTGATCCGTGAAACTTACCAGTGAAACCTAGACCCGTGAAACGTCACCCGTGAAACATACCCGTGAAACTTACCCGTGAAACTTACCCGTGAAACCTTGACCCGTGAAACTTACCAGTGAATCCTAGACCCGTGAAACGTCACCCGTGAAACATACCCGTGAAACTTACCCGTGAAACTTACCCGTGAAACCTTGACCCGTGAAACTTACCAGTGAAACCTAGACCCGTGAAACGTCAACCGTGAAATATACCCGTGAAACTTACCCGTGAAACTTACCCGTGAAACCTTGACCCGTGAAACTTACCAGTGAAACCAAGACCCGTGAAAGGTCACCCGTGAAACTTACCCGTGAAACTTACCCGTGAAACCTTGACCCGTGAAACTTACCAGTGAAACCTAGACCCGTGAAACGTCACACGTGAAACTTACCCGTAAAACTTACCCGTGAAACTTACCCGTGAAACCTTGACCCGTGAAACTTACCAGTGAAACCTAGACCCGTGAAACATACCCGTGAAACTTACCCGTGAAACCTTGACCCGTGAAACTTACCAGTGAAACCTAGACCCGTGAAACGTCTCCCGTGAAACATACCCGTGAAACTTACCCGTGAAACTTACCCGTAAAACCTTGACCCGTGAAACTTACCAGTGAAACCTAGACCCGTGAAACGTCACCCGTGAAACATACCCGTGAAACTTACCCGTGAAACTTACCCGTGAAACCTTGACCCGTGAAACTTACTAGTGAAACCTAGACCCGTGAATCGTCAATCGTGAAACATACCCGTGAAACTTACCCGTGAAACTTACCCGTGAAACCTTGACCCGTGAAACTTACCAGTGAAACCTAGACCCGTGAAACATCACCCATGAAACATACGCGTGAAACTTACCCGTGAATCTTACCCGTAAAACCTTGACCCGTGAAACTTACCAGTGAAACCTAGACCCGTGAAACGTCACCTGTAAAACATACCCGTAAAACTTACCCGTGAAACTTACCCGTGAAACCTTGACCCGTGAAACTTTCCAGTGAAACCTAGACCCGTGAAACGTCACCCGTGAAACTTACCCGTAAAACTTACCCGTGAAACTTACCCGTGAAACCTTGACCCGTGAAACTTACCAGTGAAACCTAGACCCGTGAAACGTCACCCGTGAAACATACCCGTGAAACTTACCAGTGAAACCTAGACCCGTGAAACGTCACCCGTGAAACTTACCCGTGAAACTTACCCGTGAAACCTTGACCCGTGAAACTTACCAGTAAAACCTAGACCCGTGAAACATCACCCATGAAACATACCCGTGAAACTTACCCGTGAAACTTACCCGTGAAACCTTGACCCGTGAAACTTACCAGTGAAACCTAGACCCGTGAAACGTCACCTGTAAAACATACCCGTCAAACTTACCCGTGAAACCTTGACCCGTGAAACTTTCCAGTGAAACCTAGACCCGTGAAACGTCACCCGTGAAACATACCAGTGAAACTTACCCGTGAAACTTACCCGTGAAACCTTGACCCGTGAAACTTACCAGTGAAACCTAGACCCGTGAAACGTCACCCGTGAAACTTACCCGTAAAACTTACCCGTGAAACTTACCCGTGAAACCTTGACCCGTAAAACTTACCAGTGAAACCTAGACCCGTGAAACATACCCGTGAAACTTACCCGTGAAACCTTGACCCGTGAAACTTACCAGTGAAACCAAGACCCGTAAAACGTCACCCGTGAAACATACCCGTGAAACTTACCCGTGAAACTTACCCGTGAATCTTAGAACCGTGAAACTTACCAGTGAAACCTAGACCCGTGAAACGTCACCCGTGAAACATACCCGTGAAACTTACCCGTGAAACTTACCCGTGAAACCTTGACCCGTGAAACTTACCAGTGAAACCTAGACCCGTGAAACGTCACCCGTGAAACATACCCGTGAAACTTACCCGTGAAACTTATCCGTGAAACCTTGACCCGTGAAACTTACCAGTGAAACCTAGACCCGTGAAACGTCACCCGTGAAACTTACCCGTAAAACTTACCCGTGAAACTTACCCGTAAAACCTTGACCCGTGAAACTTACCAGTGAAACCTAGACCCGTGAAACGTCACCCGTGAAACATACCCGTGAAACTTACCCGTGAAACTTACCCGTAAAACCTTGACCCGTGAAACTTACCAGTGAAACCTAGACCCGTGAAACGTCACCCGTGAAACTTACCCGTGAAACTTACCCGTGAAACGTCACCTGTAAAACATACCCGTGAAACTTACCCGTGAAACTTACCCGTGAAACCTTGACCCGTGAAACTTACCAGTGAAACCTAGACCCGTGAAACGTCACCCGTGAAACATACCCGTGAAACTTACCAGTGAAACCTAGACCCGTGAAACGTCACCCGTGAAACTTACCCGTGAAACTTACCCGTGAAACGTCACCTGTAAAACATACCCGTAAAACTTACCCGTGAAACTTACCCGTGAAACCTTGACCCGTGAAACTTACCAGTGAAACCAAGACCCGTGAAACGTCACCCGTGAAACTTACCCGTGAAACTTACCCGTGAAACCTTGACCCGTGAAACTTACCAGTGAAACCTAGACCCGTGAAACGTCACCCGAGAAACTTACCCGTGAAACTTACCTGTGAAACTTACCCGTGAAACCTTGACCCGTGAAACTTACCAGGGAAACCTAGACCCGTAAAACGTCACCCGTGAAACTTACCCGTGAAACTTACCCGTAAAACTTACCCGTGAAACCTTGACCAGTGAAACTTACCAGTGAAACCTAGACCCGTGAAAAGTCACCCGTGAAACTTACACGTGAAACTTACCCGTGAAACCTTGACCCGTGAAACTTACCAGTGAAACCTAGACCCGTGAAAGGTCACCCGTGAAACTTACCCGTGAAACTTACCCGTGAAACTTACCCGTGAAACCTTGACCCGTGAAACTTACCAGTAAAACCTAGACCCGTGAAACGTCACCCGTGAAACTTACCCGTAAAACTTACCCGTGAAACTTACCCGTGAAACCTTGACCCGTGAAACTTACCAGTGAAACCTAGACCCGTAAAACGTCACCCGTGAAACATACCCGTGAAACTTACCCGTAAAACTTACCCGTGAAACCTTGATTCGTGAAACTTACCAGTGGAACCTAGACCCGTGAAACGTCACCCGTGAAACATACCCGTGAAACTTACCCGTGAAACTTACCCGTGAAACCTTGACCCGTGAAACTTACCAGTGAAACCTAGACCCGTGAAACGTCACCCGTGAAACATACACGTGAAACTTACCCGTGAAACTTACCCGTGAAACCTTGACCCGTGAAACTTACCAGTGAAACCTAGACCCGTGAAACGTCACCAGTAAAACATACCCGTGAAACTTACCCGTGAAACTTACCCGTAAAACCTTGACCCGTGAAACTTACCAGTGAAACCTAGACCCGTGAAACATCACCCATGAAACATACCCGTGAAACTTACCCGTGAAACTTACCCGTGAAACCTTGACCCGTGAAACTTACCAGTGAAACCTAGACCCGTGAAACGTCACCTGTAAAACATACCCGTAAAACTTACCCGTGAAACTTATCTGTGAAACCTTGACCCGTGAAACTTTCCAGTGAAACCTAGACCCGTGAAACGTCACCCGTGAAACCTAGACCCGTGAAACGTCACCCGTGAAACTTACCCGTGAAACGTTGACCCGTGAAACTTACCAGTGAAACCTAGACCCGTGAAACATCACCCATGAAACATACCCGTGAAACTTACCCGTGAAACTTACCCGTGAAACCTTGACCCGTAAAACTTACCAGTGAAACCTAGACCCGTGAAACGTCACCCGTGAAACATACCCGTGAAACTTACCCGTGAAACCTTGACCCGTGATACCTTGACCCGTGAAACTTACCAGTGAAACCAAGACCCGTGAAACGTCACCCGTGAAACATACCCGTGAAACTTACCCGTGAAACTTACCCGTGAAACCTTGACCCGTGAAACTTACCAGTGAAACCTAGACCCGTGAAACGTCACCCGTGAAACTTACCCGTAAAACTTACCCGTGAAACTTACCCGTGAAACCTTGACCCGTGAAACTTACCAGTGAAACCTAGACCCGTGAAACGTCACCCGTGAAACTTACCCGTAAAACTTACCCGTGAAACTTACCCGTAAAACCTTGACCCGTGAAACTTACCAGTGAAACCTAGACCCGTGAAACGTTACCCGTGAAACATACCCGTGAAACTTACCCGTGAAACTTACCCGTAAAATCTTGACCCGTGAAACTTACCAGTGAAACCTAGACCCGTGAAACGTCACCCGTGAAACTTACCCGTGAAACTTACCCGTGAAACGTCACCTGTAAAACATACCCGTAAAACTTACCCGTGAAACTTACCCTTGAAACCTTGACCCGTGAAACTTACCAGTGAAACCAAGACCCGTGAAACGTCATCCGTGAAACATACCCGTGAAACTTACCCGTGAAACTTACCCGTGAAACCTTGACCCGTGAAACTTACCAGTGAAACCTAGACCCGTGAAACGTCACCCGTGAAACATACCCGTGAAACTTACCAGTGAAACCTAGACCCGTGAAACGTCACCCGTGAAACTTACCCGTGAAACTTACCCGTGAAACGTCACCTGTAAAACATACCCGTAAAACTTACCCGTGAAACTTACCCGTGAAACCTTGACACGTGAAATTTACCAGTGAAACCAAGACCCGTGAAACTTACCCGTGAAACTTACCCGTGAAACCTTGACCCGTGAAACTTACCAGTGAAACCTAGACCCGTGAAACGTCACCCGAGAAACTTACCCGTGAAACTTACCTGTGAAACTTACCCGTGAAACCTTGACCCGTGAAACTTACCAGGGAAACCTAGACCCGTAAAACGTCACCCGTGAAACTTACCCGTAAAACTTACCCGTGAAACCTTGACCCGTGAAACTTACCAGTGAAACCTAGACCCGTGAAACGTCACCCGTGAAACTTACACGTGAAACTTACCCGTGAAACTTACCCGTGAAACGTTGACCCGTGAAACTTACCAGTGAAACCTAGACCCGTGAAACGTCACCCGTGAAACATACCCGTGAAACTTACCCGTGAAACTTACCCGTAAAACCTTGACCCGTGAAACTTACCAGTGAAACCTAGACCCGTGAAACATCACCCATGAAACATACCCGTGAAACTTACCCGTGAATCTTACCCGTGAAACCTTGACCCGTGAAACTTACCAGTGAAACCTAGACCCGTGAAACGTCTCCTGTAAAACATACCCGTAAAACTTACCCGTGAAACTTACCCGTGAATCCTTGACCCGTGAAACTTTCCAGTGAAACCTAGACCCGTGAAACGTCACCCGTGAAACTTACCTGTAAAACTTACCCGTGAAACTTACCCGTGAAACCTTGACCCGTGAAACTTACCAGTGAAACCTAGATCCGTGAAACGTCACCCGTGAAACATACCCGTGAAACTTACCCGTGAAACTTACCCGTGAAACGTCACCTGTAAAACATACCCGTAAAACTTACCCGTGAAACTTACCCGTGAAACCTTGACCCGTAAAACTTACCCGTGAAACCTTGACCAGTGAAACTTACCAGTGAAACCTAGACCCGTGAAAAGTCACCCGTGAAACTTACACGTGAAACTTACCCGTGAAACCTTGACCCGTGAAACTTACCAGTGAAACCTAGACCCGTGAAAGGTCACCCGTGAAACTTACCCGTGAAACTTACCCGTGAAACTTACCCGTGAAACCTTGACCCGTGAAACTTACCAGTAAAACCTAGACCCGTGAAACGTCACCCGTGAAACTTACCCGTAAAACTTACCCGTGAAACTTACCCGTGAAACCTTGACCCGTGAAACTTACCAGTGAAACCTAGACCCGTAAAACGTCACCCGTGAAACATACCCGTGAAACTTACCCGTAAAACTTACCCGTGAAACCTTGATTCGTGAAACTTACCAGTGGAACCTAGACCCGTGAAACGTCACCCGTGAAACATACCCGTGAAACTTACCCGTGAAACTTACCCGTGAAACCTTGACCCGTGAAACTTACCAGTGAAACCTAGACCCGTGAAACGTCACCCGTGAAACATACACGTGAAACTTACCCGTGAAACTTACCCGTGAAACCTTGACCCGTGAAACTTACCAGTGAAACCTAGACCCGTGAAACGTCACCAGTAAAACATACCCGTGAAACTTACCCGTGAAACTTACCCGTAAAACCTTGACCCGTGAAACTTACCAGTGAAACCTAGACCCGTGAAACATCACCCATGAAACATACCCGTGAAACTTACCCGTGAAACTTACCCGTGAAACCTTGACCCGTGAAACTTACCAGTGAAACCTAGACCCGTGAAACGTCACCTGTAAAACATACCCGTAAAACTTACCCGTGAAACTTATCTGTGAAACCTTGACCCGTGAAACTTTCCAGTGAAACCTAGACCCGTGAAACGTCACCCGTGAAACATACCCGTGAAACTTACCCGTGAAACTTACCCGTGAAACGTTGACCCGTGAAACTTACCAGTGAAACCTAGACCCGTGAAACATCACCCATGAAACATACCCGTGAAACTTACCCGTGAAACTTACCCGTGAAACCTTGACCCGTAAAACTTACCAGTGAAACCTAGACCCGTGAAACGTCACCCGTGAAACATACCCGTGAAACTTACCCGTGAAACCTTGACCCGTGATACCTTGACCCGTGAAACTTACCAGTGAAACCAAGACCCGTGAAACGTCACCCGTGAAACATACCCGTGAAACTTACCCGTGAAACTTACCCGTGAAACCTTGACCCGTGAAACTTACCAGTGAAACCTAGACCCGTGAAACGTCACCCGTGAAACTTACCCGTAAAACTTACCCGTGAAACTTACCCGTGAAACCTTGACCCGTGAAACTTACCAGTGAAACCTAGACCCGTGAAACGTCACCCGTGAAACTTACCCGTAAAACTTACCCGTGAAACTTACCCGTAAAACCTTGACCCGTGAAACTTACCAGTGAAACCTAGACCCGTGAAACGTCACCCGTGAAACATACCCGTGAAACTTACCCGTGAAACTTACCCGTAAAATCTTGACCCGTGAAACTTACCAGTGAAACCTAGACCCGTGAAACGTCACCCGTGAAACTTACCCGTGAAACTTACCCGTGAAACGTCACCTGTAAAACATACCCGTAAAACTTACCCGTGAAACTTACCCTTGAAACCTTGACCCGTGAAACTTACCAGTGAAACCAAGACCCGTGAAACGTCATCCGTGAAACATACCCGTGAAACTTACCCGTGAAACTTACCCGTGAAACCTTGACCCGTGAAACTTACCAGTGAAACCTAGACCCGTGAAACGTCACCCGTGAAACATACCCGTGAAACTTACCAGTGAAACCTAGACCCGTGAAACGTCACCCGTGAAACTTACCCGTGAAACTTACCCGTGAAACGTCACCTGTAAAACATACCCGTAAAACTTACCCGTGAAACTTACCCGTGAAACCTTGACACGTGAAATTTACCAGTGAAACCAAGACCCGTGAAACTTACCCGTGAAACTTACCCGTGAAACCTTGACCCGTGAAACTTACCAGTGAAACCTAGACCCGTGAAACGTCACCCGAGAAACTTACCCGTGAAACTTACCTGTGAAACTTACCCGTGAAACCTTGACCAGGGAAACCTAGACCCGTAAAACGTCACCCGTGAAACTTACCCGTAAAACTTACCCGTGAAACCTTGACCCGTGAAACTTACCAGTGAAACCTAGACCCGTGAAACGTCACCCGTGAAACTTACACGTGAAACTTACCCGTGAAACTTACCCGTGAAACGTTGACCCGTGAAACTTACCAGTGAAACCTAGACCCGTGAAACGTCACCCGTGAAACATACCCGTGAAACTTACCCGTGAAACTTACCCGTAAAACCTTGACCCGTGAAACTTACCAGTGAAACCTAGACCCGTGAAACATCACCCATGAAACATACCCGTGAAACTTACCCGTGAATCTTACCCGTGAAACCTTGACCCGTGAAACTTGCCAGTGAAACCTAGACCCGTGAAACGTCTCCTGTAAAACATACCCGTAAAACTTACCCGTGAAACTTACCCGTGAATCCTTGACCCGTGAAACTTTCCAGTGAAACCTAGACCCGTGAAACGTCACCCGTGAAACTTACCTGTAAAACTTACCCGTGAAACTTACCCGTGAAACCTTGACCCGTGAAACTTACCAGTGAAACCTAGATCCGTGAAACGTCACCCGTGAAACATACCCGTGAAACTTACCCGTGAAACTTACCCGTGAAACGTCACCTGTAAAACATACCCGTAAAACTTACCCGTGAAACTTACCCGTGAAACCTTGACCCGTTAAACTTACCAGTGAAACCAAGACCCGTGAAACATACCCGTGAAACTTACCCGTGAAACTTACCCGTGAAACTTTGACCCGTGAAACTTACCAGTGAAACCTAGACCCGTGAAACGTCACCCGTGAAACATACCCGTGAAACTTACCAGTGAAACCTAGACCCGTGAAACGTCACCCGTGAAACTTACCCGTGAAACCTTGACCCGTGAAACTTACCAGTAAAACCTAGACCCGTGAAACATCACCCATGAAACTTACCCGTGAAACCTTGACCCGTGAAACTTACCAGTGAAACCTAGACCCGTGAAACGTCACCTGTAAAACATACCCGTAAAACTTACCCGTGAAACTTACCCGTGAAACTTACCCGTGAAACCTTGATCCGTGAAACTTTCCAGTGAAACCTAGACCCGTGAAATGTCACCCGTGAAACATACCCGTGAAACTTACCCGTGAAACTTACCCGTGAAACCTTGACCCGTGAAACTTACCAGTGAAACCTAGACCCGTGAAACGTCACCCGTGAAACTTACCCGTGAAACTTACCCGTGAAACCTTGACCCGTGAAACTTACCAGTGAAACCTAGACCCGTGAAACGTCACCCGTGAAACATACCCGTGAAACTTACCCGTGAAACCTTGACCCGTGAAACTTACCAGTGAAACCAAGACCCGTGAAACGTCACCCGTGAAACATACCCGTGAAACTTACCCGTGAAACTTACCCGTGAATCCTTGACCCGTGAAACTTACCAGTGAAACCTAGACCCGTGAAACGTCACCCGTGAAACATACCCGTGAAACTTACCCGTGAAACTTACCAGTGAAACCTAGACCCGTGAAACGTCACCTGTAAAACATACCCGTAAAACTTACCCGTGAAACTTACCCGTGAATCCTTGACCCGTGAAACTTTCCAGTGAAACCTAGACCCGTGAAACGTCACCCGTGAAACTTACCCGTAAAACTTACCCGTGAAACTTACCCGTGAAACCTTGACCCGTGAAACTTACCAGTGAAACCTAGACCCGTGAAACGTCACCCGTGAAACATACCCGTGAAACTTACCCGTGAAACTTACCCGTGAAACGTCACCTGTAAAACATACCCGTAAAACTTACCCGTGAAACTTACCCGTGAAACCTTGACCCGTGAAACTTACCAGTGAAACCAAGACCCGTGAAACGTCATCCGTGAAACATACCCGTGAAACTTACCCGTGAAACTTACCCGTGAAACCTTGACCCGTGAAACTTACCAGTGAAACCTAGACCCGTGAAACGTCACCCGTGAAACATACCCGTGAAACTTACCAGTGAAACCTAGACCCGTGAAACGTCACCCGTGAAACTTACCCGTGAAACTTACCCGTGAAACTTACCCGTGAAACCTTGACCCGTGAAACTTACCAGTAAAACCTAGACCCGTGAAACATCACCCATGAAACATACCCGTGAAACTTACCCGTGAAACTTACCCGTGAAACCTTGACCCGTGAAACTTACCAGTGAAACCTAGACCCGGTTAACGTCACCTGTAAAACATACCCGTGAAACTTACCCGTGAAACTTACCCGTGAAACCATGATCCGTGAAACTTTCCAGTGAAACCTAGACCAGTGAAACCTAGACCCGTGAAACGTCACCCGTGAAACATACCCGTGAAACTTACCCGTGAAACTTACCCGTGAAACCTTGACCCGTGAAACTAAATTCGGTCTAAATTCAGTCTAAATTTGGTTTAAATCGGTCTAAATTCGGTCTAAATTCGGTCTAAATTCAGTCTAAATTCGGTCTAAATTCGGTCTAAATTCGGTCTAAATTCGGTCTAAATTCGGTCTAAATTCAGTCTAAATTCAGTCTAAATTCGGTCTAAATTCAGTCTAAATTCGGTCTAAATTCAGTCTAAATTCGGTCTAAATTCAGTCTAAATTCGGTCTAAATTCAGTCTAAATTCGGTCTAAATTCAGTCTAAATTCGGTCTAAATTCGGTCTAAATTCGGTCTAAATTCGGTCTAAATTCGGTCTAAATTCGGTCTAAATTCGGTCTAAATTCGGTCTAAATTCGGTCTAAATTCAGTCTAAATTCGGTCTAAATTCAGTCTAAATTCGGTCTAAATTCAGTCTAAATTCGGTCTAAATTCGGTCTAAATTCGGTCTAAATTCAGTCTAAATTCAGTCTAAATTCGGTCTAAATTCGGTCTAAATTCAGTCTAAATTCGGTCTAAATTCGGTCTAAATTCGGTCTAAATTCGGTCTAAATTCAGTCCAAATTCGGTCTAAATTCGGTCTAAATTCGGTCTAAATTCGGTCTAAATTCAGTCTAAATTCGGTCTAAATTCGGTCTAAATTCGGTCTAAATTCAGTCTAAATTCGGTCTAAATTCGGTCTAAATTTAGTCTAAATTCAGTCTAAATTCGGTCTAAATTCGGTCTAAATTCGGTCTAAATTCGGTCTAAATTCGGTCTAAATTCAGTCTAAATTCAGTCTTAATTCGGTCTAAATTCGGTCTAAATTCGGTCTAAATTCGGTCTAAATTCGGTCTAAATTCAGTCTAAATTCAGTCTAAATTCAGTCTAAATTCGGTCTAAATTCGGTCTAAATTCGGTCTAAATTCAGTCTAAATTCAGTCTAAATTCGGTCTAAATTCGGTCTAAATTCAGTCTAAATTCGGTCTAAATTCGGTCTAAATTCGGTCTAAATTCGGTCTAAATTCAGTCCAAATTCGGTCTAAATTCGGTCTAAATTCGGTCTAAATTCGGTCTAAATTCAGTCTAAATTCGGTCTAAATTCGGTCTAAATTCGGTCTAAATTCAGTCTAAATTCGGTCTAAATTCGGTCTAAATTTAGTCTAAATTCAGTCTAAATTCGGTCTAAATTCGGTCTAAATTCGGTCTAAATTCGGTCTAAATTCGGTCTAAATTCAGTCTAAATTCAGTCTTAATTCGGTCTAAATTCGGTCTAAATTCGGTCTAAATTCGGTCTAAATTCGGTCTAAATTCAGTCTAAATTCAGTCTAAATTCAGTCTAAATTCGGTCTAAATTCGGTCTAGATTCAGTCTAAATTCGGTCTAAATTCGGTCTAAATTCGGTCTAAATTCAGTCTAAATTCAGTCTAAATTCGGTCTAAATTCGGTCTAAATTCAGTCTAAATTCGGTCTAAATTCTGTCTAAATTCGGTCTAAATTCGGTCTAAATTCAGTCTAAATTCAGTCTAAATTCAGTCTAAATTCAGTCTAAATTCGGTCTAAATTCGGTCTAAATTCAGTCTAAATTCGGTCTAAATTCGGTCTAAATTCGGTCTAAATTCGGTCTAAATTCGGTCTAAATTCGGTCTAAATTCGGTCTAAATTCGGTCTAAATTCGGTCTAAATTCGGTCTAAATTCGGTCTAAATTTGGTCTAAATTCGGTCTAAATTGAGTCTTAATTCAGTCTAAATTCGGTCTAAATTCGGTCTAAATTCGGTCTAAATTCAGTCTAAATTCGGTCTAAATTCGGTCTAAATTCAGTCTAAATTCGGTCTAAATTCGGTCTAAATTCGGTATAAATTCGGTCTAAATTCAGTCTAAATTCGGTCTAAATTCAGTCTAAATTCAGTCTAAATTCGGTCTAAATTCAGTCTAAATTCGGTCTAAATTCGGTCTAAATTCGGTCTAAATTCAGTCTAAATTCAGTCTAAATTCGGTCTAAATTCAGTCTAAATTCGGTCTAAATTCAGTCTAAATTCGGTCTAAATTCGGTCTAAATTCGGTCTAAATTCGGTCTAAATTCAGTCTAAATTCAGTCTAAATTCGGTCTAAATTCGGTCTAATTTCAGTCTAAATTCGGTCTAAATTCGGTCTAAATTCAGTCTAAATTCGGTCTAAATTCAGTCTAAATTCGGTTTAAATTCAGTCTAAATTCGGTCTAAATTCGGTCTAAATTCAGTCTAAATTCAATCTAAATTCGGTCTAAATTCGGTCTAAATTCGGTCTAAATTCGGTCTAAATTCGGTCTAAATTCAGTCTAAATTCAGTCTAAATTCGGTCTAAATTCAGTCTAAATTCGGTCTAAATTCGGTCTAAATTCGGTCTAAATTCAGTCTAAATTCAGTCTAAATTCGGTCTAAATTCGGTCTAAATTCGGTCTAAATTCAGTCTAAATTCGGTCTAAATTCAGTCTAAATTCAGTCTAAATTCGGTCTAAATTCGGTCTAAATTCAGTCTAAATTCAGTCTAAATTCGGTCTAAATTCGGTCTAAATTCGGTCTAAATTCGGTCTAAATTCATTCTAAATTCAGTCTAAATTCAGTCTAAATTCGGTCTAAATTCGGTCTAAATTCAGTCTAAATTCAGTCTAAATTCGGTCTAAATTCAGTCTAAATTCGGTCTAAATTCGGTCTAAATTCGGTCTAAATTCGGTCTAAATTCGGTCTAAATTCGGTCTAAATTCAGTCTAAATTCAGTCTAAATTCGGTCTAAATTCGGTCTAAATTCAGTCTAAATTCGGTCTAAATTCAGTCTAAATTCGGTCTAAATTCGGTCTAAATTCGGTCTAAATTCAGTCTAAATTCGGTCTAAATTCAGTCTAAATTCGGTCTAAATTCGGTCTAAATTCAGTCTAAATTCAGTCTAAATTCAGTCTAAATTCGGTCTTAATTCGGTCTAAATTCGGTCTAAATTCGGTCTTAATTCAGTCTAAATTCGGTCTAAATTCGGTCTAAATTCGGTCTAAATTCGGTCTAAATTCGGTCTAAATTCAGTCTAAATTCAGTCTAAATTCAGTCTAAATTCGGTCTAAATTCGGTCTAAATTCAGTCTAAATTCAGTCTAAATTCGGTCTAAATTCGGTCTAAATTCAGTCTAAATTCAGTCTAAATTCGGTCTAAATTCGGTCTAAATTCAGTCTAGATTAAAATAAATTAAATAAAATAAATTAAATTAAATTAAATACTGCAGAAGAAGATATAAAGGATATTTTACTATTGTCACTGTCATGTCATAATCATTTAAATTTTACGTAGTAACAAACGTTAATCGATCATGGACAACAAGATACCGAAATACTAAATTATAAATATATACTTTAATTATTCTTAAATGATACCAGATACAAAAATATGGCGTCCGCTTATTTAGACAAATATAGTTTTGTCAAAGTGTAGTTTGATCAAAAATAATGAAGCCAAACTGTATTTTAGTCAAACTGTAATTTGTTCAACTGGAATTTTGTCAAACCGTAAATATGCCAACCCGTAAACTGTATTCTAGACAAACTGTAATTTCACATTCCGTAATTTGACCAAACCGCAACTTCGACTAATATTTTATTGTCAAATCGTTTTCAGGTAAACCGTAATTTAGCCAAAACGCAACTATACCTAACTGGAATAATCCAAAACGGAATTTATTCAAACCGTATTTTTGTCAAATCGCAGTTATGCATAACCGTAATCTTGCCAAACGCATTTTACTCAAATCGTAATCTTACCAACTGTATTTAAGACATACAAGTTGGCAGAAGTTTGAAATAAAAAAATTTAATAATCTATTTGATAAATATGTTACCTACCTACCTAAGACTTCTCTGATTGGATAGAAAAATCTAAACTTTTGTTGTCCTCAATTGAATCTAAGCCCTAAAAAAAATTATAGACACAATTATTAAATACAGCAATGAAAAATGAATTTAAAAATAAATTAAATTTAAAAAATTTATAATTTTTTTTACACATAGTAAAATATTGTGTTATTAATAATATTTGAAGTATATTATTCCAATTATTTATATTTGCTGAGAAAATATTATTTATTTCTGAATTATATACGATGACCTGAAAATATTTTAATTCGAAATCTGTTTTATTTTTTTTCTCGAGAACTAAGCATCGTAGAGAAAAACCTCCAACATGAAAAGTGCTTATTTTTTTCTTCTCTATCGACCTGTAAAAAAAAATTTTGAAAATCGCGCAAAAAATTTCCTTTTTTTCGAGACAAATATACCGGAATGAAGATAACTCGAGACCTAAGCGCCGTAGAAAAAAACTTTAAATTACAAAGTTGTTCAGTTTTCGATTCTCTATCGAATGGTATATATATTTTTTCGAAAAAACCCTAAACTTCGGAGATAGCCATAAAAAATAGATTTCGCTGAAATTTGGTATATAGATAGATCTCGTTGAGTAGATTCCGAAAATGGGGTTATTTTTTTAAAAAATTTGTTTTTTACCCTAGATAATTGACTTTAAAGGGTCGAAAAAACCGACCCCCATATCTCGAAATCTAGAGGCTTTAGAGCAAAATGTCAAATAGAAAAGTTGTTCCTCTTGTAATTTTAGGCAACTTTTGCATTTAACTTTTTTCTCTAGGAGCTATAGTTCTCGAGTTATAAAGGGAAACAGATTTCCAAAACGATGGACTATAGCCTTGACAAAATTTTGGGTGAAAATGGGTTTTTCTCTCCGAATCGATTGAAATTTTATACAGACCTTCTGTACAGCAGTGTGCATCGATATCCGGTCGCAGAATTTTTTTAAAAAATTTATTAAGGGAGAAATTAAATATTTTCGGTCAAAACAGGCTGTTTTATGAAATGACTAATAGCTCATCAAACCATCACAAGTTATATATCAAAAGATCGGGAAAAACACGCAGATTCTTAATCTGTGCCGTTTATTACGAAATTCGTTACCGTTTTCGAGTAACAAGCAAAAGTTTGAAAACCTTACTTGCCTACTAGTGGCGCCATCTGTGGTAGTTGCGCGAACTAATAATTATTTGCGAATATTATTAAAACTTATTCTAGAGCAATGAAAATATTACTATATATAGACTAAATTACTAGGAATTCAGTAAAATAAGTACTGAATTTTTATATTGCTTCTGCTTTAAGTTATTAAAGTTTAGATCCATCATGTTAGATATCGATCTATGTGACATGTCAATATGGCGGACTTGTCAGTATGAAAATATTAATTTGTAAACTTTAATATCTAAATAATACGTACAGATAGCCAGAAAGTAGACACCTCAAACGTATTTGAATATTGTTTATTATATTGTAGATAAAGTTGAAGCAAATCGGTGACATGACATATCATGACATTATTTATATTAATAAACCAGTTTGATTTGAGACTTGTAACCTACAGCAATGGATTCAGGAGAAAAAATCAATGAGGTAGCCACAATTTGAGTTTAATTGCCGTCTTAATAAGGTTTTTACTAAAATATCGATCAATTGGACACATCGGGTAGGATCCATGTACTTATAAGTACATAAATACTGCATGTAGGGCCCCAAAACCTTCATCGATGCCTTCAGAAGGTCAAGAAACGTGAGTACCCACAATTTGAGTGTAATTGATACATATATAAAGTTTTTACAGGCATATTTGTTTTCTAGAATCATAGGAAGAATCTACGTGTTCATAGCTACATAGATACTGTATGTAGGGCCCCAAATCTTCCATCGATGCATTCAGAAGGTCAAGAAACATAAGTTGCAACAGTTTGAGTTTAATTGATAACGTTTATACACTTAAATAAATAAATAGACTTATAATTACATAGTATTAGACTTTGAATCTTTCTTCTCACATTTTCAGGTAAAGAAACAACATCAGCAGAGTATTTATATGTTATTTTATTTATATACAACGTTATTACATATCTGACAAGTACTGGAAGACAACAGAATAGAAATAACTTAAGTGGTTAACCATTGATTGCTGGTTACATTTGTATTTAGTTTATAATTTGCTTATTGTTACAATTAAATCAATAAATGAGGCAAAATTGAATGCAGTTTCTATATTTCTAGTGATAATCAACGTATCTTTATCCGTTTAAGAGTTACAGGCAAAATAAACATATCTCAATGTAATCTTCAACTTTGTTCGATCTTGGAATTCTTCACCAAGTAGTTCTTGGTTCAACACTCGCACAAGAGGATGGTAATTGTAGCCACAATGGTTTATAGAGTCTTCAACTCACGTAGGGCCCCATTCTACCTCCTAGGTCTCCAGTAACCAGCTGACTTCTTCGACCAACGCTCTTGTAAACTCTAAAGCACAAGTTCTACAGCTACGTATATTCCAATCAAGTTACAGGATCTTCAAATAAGACCCACTGGTTCTTATAATAAGAATAAGGCCCCATTATATCCTTATAAACACGCCATTGTAATATGTTATGACACTTCTGAAACAATAAATTGAGAACAATTAATTAAATACTAGAATAGTATAAGTTAGATTATCGTCAGTAAATATTAATGCGTCAAGATACATTCATTTCCAATGTTTTTGATGAAATTCATATGAGGGGGGGGGGGTGCGTTTTTGCATTGGGAATTGTTGGCATTAAAAATGTACATATGGAGACTTCATGAGTGAATCAATTAGACTAAAAATATAGCTACTTACAGTTCTTGACCTCCTGAAGCTTTTAAACAGTAAGAAATTACACATAGGTACTTCTTTGACTCTAATTTTGAAATTGGCTTCTAAATACTTTATACATTTATCAATTACACTCAAACTGTCGCTACTTATGTTTCTTGACCTTCTGAATGCATCGATGGAAGATTTGGGGCCCTACATACAGTATCTATGTAGCTATGAACACGTAGATTCTTCCTACGATTCTAGAAAACAAATATGCCTGTAAAAACTTTATATATGTATCAATTACACTCAAATTGTGGGTACTCACGTTTCTTGACCTTCTGAAGGCATCGATGAAGGTTTTGGGGCCCTACATGCAGTATTTATGTACTTATAAGTACATGGATCCTACCCGATGTGTCCAATTGATCGATATTTTAGTAAAAACCTTATTAAGACGGCAATTAAACTCAAATTGTGGCTACCTCATTGATTTTTTCTCCTGAATCCATTGCTGTAGGTTACAAGTCTCAAATCAAACTGGTTTATTAATATAAATAATGTCATGATATGTCATGTCACCGATTTGCTTCAACTTTATCTACAATATAATAAACAATATTCAAATACGTTTGAGGTGTCTACTTTCTGGCTATCTGTACGTATTATTTAGATATTAAAGTTTACAAATTAATATTTTCATACTGACAAGTCCGCCATATTGACATGTCACATAGATCGATATCTAACATGATGGATCTAAACTTTAATAACTTAAAGCAGAAGCAATATAAAAATTCAGTACTTATTTTACTGAATTCCTAGTAATTTAGTCTATATATAGTAATATTTTCATTGCTCTAGAATAAGTTTTAATAATATTCGCAAATAATTAATAGTTCGGGCAACTACCACAGATGGCGCCACCAGTAGACAAGTAGAGTTTTCAAACTTTTGCTTATTACTCGAAAACGGTAACGAATTTCGTAATAAACGGCACAGATTAAGAATCTGCGTGTTTTTCCCGATCTTTTGATATATAACTTGTGATGGTTTGATGAGCTATTAGTCATTTCATAAAACAGCCTGTTTTGACCGAAAATATTTAATTTCTCCCTTAATAAATTTTTTAAAAAAATTCTGCGACCGGATATCGATGCACACTGACGTACAGAAGGTCTGTATAAAATTTCAATCGATTCGGAGAGAAAAACCCATTTTCACCCAAAATTTTGTCAAGGCTATAGTCCATCGTTTTGGAAATCTGTTTCCCTTTATAACTCGAGAACTATGGCTCCTAGAGAAAAAAGTTAAATACATAAGGTGCCTAAAATTACAAGAGGAACAACTTTTGCATTTGACATTTTGCTCTAAAGCCTCTAGATTTCGAGATATGGGGGTCGGTTTTTTCGACCCTTTAAAGTCAATTATCTAGGGTAAAAAACAATATTTTTGAAAAAACAACCCCATTTTCGGAATCTACTCAACGAGATCTATCTATATACCAAATTTCAGCGAAATCTATTTTTTATGGCTATCTCCGAAGTTTAGGGTTTTTTCGAAAAAATCTATATACCATTCGATAGAGAATCGAAAACTGAACAACTTTGTAATTTGAAGTTTTTTTCTACGGCGCTTAGGTCTCGAGTTATCTTCATTCCGGTATATTTGTCTCGAAAAAAAGGAAATTTTTTGCGCGATTTTCAAAATTTTTTTTTACAGGTCGATAGAGAAGAAAAAAATAAGCACTTTTCATGTTGGAGGTTTTTCTCTACGATGTTTAGTTCTCGAGAAAAAAAATAAAACAGATTGCGAATTAAAATATTTTCAGGTCATCGTATATAATTCAGAAATAAATAATATTTTCTCAGCAAATATAAATAATTGGAATAATATACTTAAAATATTATTAATAACACAATATTTTACTATTTGTAAAAAAAATTATAAATTTTTTAAATTTAATTTATTTTTAAATTCTCAGCAAATAATTTTTATCATTTTCATTTTTCATTGCTGTATTTAATAATTATTGTGTCTATAATTTATTTTACGGGCTTAGATTCAATTGAGGACAACAAAAGTTTAGATTTTTCTATCCAATCAGAGAAGTCTTAGGTAGGTAGGTAACATATTTATCAAATAGATTATTAAATTTTTTTATTTCAAACTTCTGCCAACTTGTATGTCTTAAATACAGTTGGTAAGATTACGATTTGAGTAAAATGCGTTTGGCAAGATTACGGTTATGCATAACTGCGATTTGACAAAAATACGTTTTGAATAAATTCCGTTTTGGATTATTCCAGTTAGGTATAGTTGCGTTTTGGCTAAATTACGGTTTACCTGAAAACGATTTGACAATAAAATATTAGTCGAAGTTGCGGTTTGGTCAAATTACGGAATGTGAAATTACAGTTTGTCTAGAATACAGTTTACGGGTTGGCATATTTACGGTTTGACAAAATTCCAGTTGAACAAATTACAGTTTGACTAAAATACAGTTTGGCTTCATTATTTTTGATCAAACTACACTTTGACAAAACTATATTTGTCTAAATAAGCGGACGCCATATTTTTGTATCTGGTATCATTTAAGAATAATTAAAGTATATATTTATAATTTAGTATTTCGGTATCTTGTTGTCCATGATCGATTAACGTTTGTTACTACGTAAAATTTAAATGATTATGACATGACAGTGACAATAGTAAAATATCCTTTATATCTTCTTCTGCAGTATTTAATTTAATTTAATTTATTTTATTTAATTTATTTTAATCTAGACTGAATTTAGACTGAATTTAGACCGAATTTAGACTGAATTTAGACCGAATTTAGACTGAATTTAGACCGAACTTAGACTGAATTTAGACTGAATTTAGACCGAATTTAGACTGAATTTAGACCGAATTTAGACTGTATTTAGACTGAATTTAGACTGAAATTAGACCGAATTTAGACCGAATTTAGACCGAATTTACACTGAATTTAGACTGAATTTAGACCGAATTTAGACTGAATTTAGACTGAATTTCCGACTTAACCCTTATTTTTGCCCTTAGCCCTTTGAGACTTTGGCCATGTATAGAGGCCATTAAAATACACGTGGGATTAACTCACAAAGGGGCCGAAAACTTTCTCTATGGCTCCTAGAGAAAAAAGTTAAATACATAAGGTGCCTAAAATTACAAGAGGAACAACTTTTGCATTTGACATTTTGCTCTAAAGCCTCTAGATTTCGAGATATGGGGGTCGGTTTTTTCGACCCTTTAAAGTCAATTATCTAGGGTAAAAAACAATATTTTTGAAAAAACAACCCCATTTTCGGAATCTACTCAACGAGATCTATCTATATACCAAATTTCAGCGAAATCTATTTTTTATGGCTATCTCCGAAGTTTAGGGTTTTTTCGAAAAAATCTATATACCATTCGATAGAGAATCGAAAACTGAACAACTTTGTAATTTGAAGTTTTTTTCTACGGCGCTTAGGTCTCGAGTTATCTTCATTCCGGTATATTTGTCTCGAAAAAAAGGAAATTTTTTGCGCGATTTTCAAAATTTTTTTTTACAGGTCGATAGAGAAGAAAAAAATAAGCACTTTTCATGTTGGAGGTTTTTCTCTACGATGTTTAGTTCTCGAGAAAAAAAATAAAACAGATTGCGAATTAAAATATTTTCAGGTCATCGTATATAATTCAGAAATAAATAATATTTTCTCAGCAAATATAAATAATTGGAATAATATACTTAAAATATTATTAATAACACAATATTTTACTATTTGTAAAAAAAATTATAAATTTTTTAAATTTAATTTATTTTTAAATTCTCAGCAAATAATTTTTATCATTTTCATTTTTCATTGCTGTATTTAATAATTATTGTGTCTATAATTTATTTTACGGGCTTAGATTCAATTGAGGACAACAAAAGTTTAGATTTTTCTATCCAATCAGAGAAGTCTTAGGTAGGTAGGTAACATATTTATCAAATAGATTATTAAATTTTTTTATTTCAAACTTCTGCCAACTTGTATGTCTTAAATACAGTTGGGAAGATTACGATTTGAGTAAAATGCGTTTGGCAAGATTACGGTTATGCATAACTGCGATTTGACAAAAATACGTTTTGAATAAATTCCGTTTTGGATTATTCCAGTTAGGTATAGTTGCGTTTTGGCTAAATTACGGTTTACCTGAAAACGATTTGACAATAAAATATTAGTCGAAGTTGCGGTTTGGTCAAATTACGGAATGTGAAATTACAGTTTGTCTAGAATACAGTTTACGGGTTGGCATATTTACGGTTTGACAAAATTCCAGTTGAACAAATTACAGTTTGACTAAAATACAGTTTGGCTTCATTATTTTTGATCAAACTACACTTTGACAAAACTATATTTGTCTAAATAAGCGGACGCCATATTTTTGTATCTGGTATCATTTAAGAATAATTAAAGTATATATTTATAATTTAGTATTTCGGTATCTTGTTGTCCATGATCGATTAACGTTTGTTACTACGTAAAATTTAAATGATTATGACATGACAGTGACAATAGTAAAATATCCTTTATATCTTCTTCTGCAGTATTTAATTTAATTTAATTTATTTTATTTAATTTATTTTAATCTAGACTGAATTTAGACTGAATTTAGACCGAATTTAGACTGAATTTAGACCGAATTTAGACTGAATTTAGACCGAACTTAGACTGAATTTAGACTGAATTTAGACTGAATTTAGACTGAATTTAGACCGAACTTAGACTGAATTTAGACTGAATTTAGACTGAATTTAGACTGAATTTAGACTGAAATTAGACCGAATTTAGACCGAATTTAGACCGAATTTACACTGAATTTAGACTGAATTTAGACCGAATTTAGACTGAATTTAGACCGAATTTAGACTGAATTTAGACTGAATTTAGACTGAAATTAGACCGAATTTAGACCGAATTTAGACCGAATTTACACTGAATTTAGACTGAATTTAGACCGAATTTAGACTGAATTTAGACCGAATTTAGACTGAATTTCCGACTTAACCCTTATTTTTGCCCTTAGCCCTTTGAGACTTTGGCCATGTATAGAGGCCATTAAAATACACGTGGGATTAACTCACAAAGGGGCCGAAAACTTTCTCAGAATTGCGAAAAAATCAATTCCAAGCGAGTTATGAGGGTTTGAAAATTCTAACAATTTTCCCTCAAAATAAGGGCTTGTTTCATATATTTCAAGGGTTCTTGGTATTGAAATCGGTTAATTAAGGTCCGCTGATTCCAAATATGGCCTCAGAATTATATAATTACTTACCGTTCACGAGAAATTACGAAAATTAAAAACTACCCTGTGTACAAATTTAATTGATTAAAAATAAGGGTTAATTTATGTAGAAAAGGGTAAATAAACATAGATACACTGTTAAATAGCAATATTTATTCATTTGACTTTTTCTCTCCTCGGGTCAAATGATGTAGGAATCCATAGTTTCAATAAAAAATATCAACGGGTACAGCTTTTACAAAGGGATTTCTAAAATGTATAAAAATATATATTTTAATCTAGACTGAATTTAGACCGAATTTGGACTGAATTTAGACCGAATTTAGACCGAATTTAGACTGAATTTAGACCGAATTTAGACCGAATTTAGACCGAATTTAGACCGAATTTTAGACTGAATTTAAATTCAGTCTAAATTCGGTCTAAATTCGGTCTAAATTCAGTCTAAATTCGGTCTAAATTCAGTCTAAATTCAGTCTAAATTCAGTCTAAATTCGGTCTAAATTCGGTCTAAATTCGGTTTAAATTCGGTCTAAATTCGGTCTAAATTCGGTCTAAATTCGGTCTAAATTCGGTCTAAATTAGGTCTAAATTCAGTCTAAATTCGGTCTAAATTCAGTCTAAATTCAGTCTAAATTCGGTCTAAATTCAGTCTAAATTCGGTCTAAATTCGGTCTAAATTCAGTCTAAATTCGGTCTAAATTCGGTCTAAATTCAGTCTAAATTCAGTCTAAATTCGGTCTAAATTCGGTCTAAATTCGGTCTAAATTCGGTCTAAATTCGGTCTAAATTCAGTCTAAATTCAGTCTAAATTCGGTCTAAATTCGGTCTAAATTCAGTCTAAATTCGGTCTAAATTCAGTCTAAATTCGGTCTAAATTCAGTCTAAATTCGGTCTAAATTCGGTCTAAATCCGGTCTAAATTCGGTCTAAATTCGGTCTAAATTCGGTCTAAATTCAGTCTAAATTCAGTCTAAATTCGGTCTAAATTCGGTCTAAATTCAATCTAAATTCGGTCTAAATTCGGTCTAAATTCGGTCTAAATTCGGTCTAAATTCGGTCTAAATTCGGTCTAAATTCAGTCTAAATTCGGTCTAAATTCAGTCTAAATTCGGTCTAAGTTCGGTCTAAATTCGGTCTAAATTCAGTCTAAATTTGGTCTAAATTCGGTCTAAATTCAGTCTAAATTCGGTCTAAATTCGGTCTAAATTCGGTCTAAATTCAGTCTAAATTCGGTCTAAATTCGGTCTAAATTCGGTCTAAATTCAGTCTAAATTCGGTCTAAATTCAGTCTAAATTCGGTCTAAATTCGGTCTAAATTCAGTCTAAATTCAGTCTAAATTCAGTCTAAATTCGGTCTAAATTCAGTCTTAATTCAGTCTAAATTCGGTCTAAATTCGGTCTAAATTCGGTCTAAATTCAGTCTAAATTCAGTCTAAATTCAGTCTAAATTCGATCTAAATTCGGTCTAAATTCGGTCTAAATTCAGTCTAAATTCGGTCTAAATTCGGTCTAAATTCGGTCTAAATTCGGTCTTAATTCAGTCTAAATTCGGTCTAAATTCGGTCTAAATTCAGTCTAAATTCAGTCTAAATTCGGTCTAACCTAGACCTGTGAAACGTCACCCGTGAAACATACCCGTGAAACTTACCCGTGAAACTTACCCGTGAAACCTTGACCCGTGAAACTTACCAGTGAAACCTAGACCCGTGAAACGTCACCCGTGAAACATACCCGTGAAACTTACCCGTGAAACTTACCCGTGAAACCTTGACCCGTGAAACTTACCAGTGAAACCTAGACCTGTGAAACGTCACCCGTGAAACATACCCGTGAAACTTACCCGTGAAACTTACCCGTGAAACCTTGACCCGTGAAATTTACCAGTGAAACCTAGACCCGTGAAACGTCACCCGTGAAACATACCCGTGAAACTTACCCGTGAAACTTACCCGTAAAACCTTGACCCGTGAAACTTACCAGTGAAACCTAGACCCGTGAAACGTCACCCGTGAAACATACCCGTGAAACTTACCCGTGAAACTTACCCGTAAAACCTTGACCCGTGAAACTTACCAGTGAAACCTAGACCCGTAAAACGTCACCCGTGAAACATACCCGTGAAACTTACCCGTGAAACTTACCCGTGAAACCTTGACCCGTGAAACTTACCAGTGAAACCTAGACATGTGAAACGTCACCCGTGAAACATACCCGTGAAACTTACCCGTGAAACTTACCCGTGAAACCTTGACCCGTGAAACTTACCAGTGAAACCTAGACCCGTGAAACGTCACCCGTGAAACATACCCGTGAAACTTACCCGTGAAACTTACCCGTGAAACCTTAACCCGTGAAACTTACCAGTGAAACCTAGACCCGTGAAACGTCACCCGAGAAACATACCCGTGAAACTTACCCGTGAAACTTACCCGTGAAACCTTGACCCGTGAAACCTAGACCCGTGAAACTTACCAGTGAAACCTAGACCCGTGAAACGTCACCTGTAAAACATAACCGTAAAACTTACCCGTGAAACTTACCCGTGAAACCTTGACCCGTGAAACTTTCCAGTGAAACCTAGACCCGTGAAACCTTGACCCGTGAAACTTACCAGTGAAACCTAGACCCGTGAAACGTCACCCGTGAAACATACCCGTGAAACTTACCCGTGAAACTTACCCGTGAAACCTTGACCCGTGAAACATACCAGTGAAACCAAGACCCGTGAAACGTCATCCCTGAAACATACCCGTGAAACTTACCCGTGAAACTTACCAGTGAAACCTAGACCCGTTAAACGTCACCCGTGAAACATACCCGTGAAACTTACCCGTGAACCCTTGACCCGTGAAACTTACCAGTGAAACCTAGACCCGTGAAACTTACCCGTGAAACTTACCCGTGAAACCTTGACCCGTGAAACTTACCAGTGAAATCTAGACCCGTGAAACTTACCCGTGAAACTTTCCCGTGAAACTTACCCGTGAAACCTTGACCCGTGAAACTTACCCGTGAAACCTTGACCCGTGAAAATTACCAGTGAAACCTAGACCCGTGAAACTTCACCCGTGAAACATACCCGTGAAACTTACCCGTGAAACCTTGACCCGTGAAACTTACCCGTGAAACCTTGACCCGTGAAACTTACCAGTGAAACCTAGACCCGTGAAACCTTGACCCGTGAAACTTTCCAGTGAAACCTAGACCCGTGAAACGTCACCCGTGAAACATACCCGTGAAACTAACCCGTGAAACTTACCCGTGAAACCTTGACCCGTGAAACTTACCAGTGAAACCTAGACCCGTGAAACGTCACCCGTGAAACGTCACCCGTGAAACTTACCCGTAAAACTTACCCGTGAAACTTACCCGTGAAACCTTGACCCGTGAAACTTACCAGTGAAACCATGACCCGTGAAACGTCACCCGTGAAACATACCCGTGAAACTTACCCGTGAAACTTACCCGTGAAACCTTGACCCGTGAAACTTACCAGTGAAACCTAGACCCGTGAAACGTCACCCGTGAAACTTACCCGTAAAACTTACCCGTGAAACTTACCCGTAAAACCTTGACCCGTGAAACTTACCAGTGAAACCTAGACCCGTGAAACGATACCCGTGAAACATACCCGTGAAACTTACCCGTGAAACTAACCCGTGAAACCTTGATCCGTGAAACTTACCAGTGAAACCTAGACCCGTGAAACGTCACCCGTGAAACATACCCGTGAAACTTACCCGTGAAACTTACCCGTGAAACCTTGACCCGTGAAACTTACCAGTGAAACCTAGACCCGTGAAACGTCACCCGTGAAACATACCCGTGAAACTTACTTGTGAAACTTACCCGTGAAACCTTGACCCGTGAAACTTACCAGTGAAACCTAGACCCGTGAAACGTCACCCGTGAAACATACCCGTGAAATTTACCCGTGAAACTTACCCGTGAAACCTTGACCCGTGAAACTTACCAGTGAAACCAAGACCCGTGAAAGGTCACCCGTGAAACTTACCCGTGAAACTTACCCGTGAAACTTACCCGTGAAACCTTGACCCGTGAAACTTACCAGTAAAACCTAGACCCGTGAAACGTCACCCGTGAAACTTACCCGTAAAACTTACCTGTGAAACTTACCCGTGAAACCTTGACCCGTTAAACTTACCAGTGAAACCTAGACCCGTGAAACGTCACCCGTGAAACATACCCGTGAAACTTACCCGTGAAACTTACCCGTGAAACCTTGACCCGTGAAACTTACCAGTGAAACCTTGACCCGTGAAACTTACCAGTGAAACCTAGACCCGTGAAACGTCACCCGTGAAACATACCCGTGAAACTTACCCGTGAAACTTACCCGTGAAACCTTGACCCGTGAAACTTACCAGTGAAACCTAGACCCGTGAAACGTCACCCGTGAAACATACCCGTGAAACTTACCCGTGAAACTTACCCGTGAAACATACCCGTGAAACTTACCCGTGAAACTTACCCGTGAAACCTTGACCCGTGAAACTTACCAGTGAAACCTAGACCCGTGAAACGTCACCTGTAAAACATAACCGTAAAACTTACCCGTGAAACTTACCCGTGAAACCTTGACCCGTGAAACGACACCCGTGAAACATACCCGTGAAACTTACCCGTGAAACCTTGACCCGTGAAACTTACCAGTGAAACCTAGACCCGTGAAACGTCACCCGTGAAACATACCCGTGAAACTTACCCGTGAAACTTACCCGTGAAACCTTGACCCGTGAAACTTACCAGTGAAACCTAGACCCGTGAAACGTCACCCGTGAAACATACCCGTGAAACTTACCCGTGAAACTTACCCGTGAAACCTTGACCCGTGAAACTTACCAGTGAAACCTAGACCCGTGAAACGTCACCCGTGAAACATACCCGTGAAACTTACCCGTGAAACTTACCCGTGAAACCTTGACCCGTGAAACTTACTAGTGAAACCTAGACCCGTGAAACGTCACCCGTGAAACATACCCGTGAAACTTACCCGTGAAACTTACCCGTGAAACCTTGACCCGTGAAACTTACCAGTGAAACCTAGACCCGTGAAACTTCACCCGTGAAACATACCCGTGAAACTTACCCGTGAAACTTACCCGTGAAACCTTGACCCGTGAAACTTACTAGTGAAACCTAGACCCGTGAAACGTCACCCGTGAAACATACCCGTGAAACTTACCCGTGAAACTTACCCGTGAAACCTTGACCCGTGAAACTTACCAGTGAAACCTAGACCCGTGAAACGTCACCTGTAAAACATACCCGTAAAACTTACCCGTGAAACTTACCCGTGAAACCTTGACCCGTGAAACTTTCCAGTGAAACCTAGACCCGTGAAACGTCACCCGTGAAACTTACCCGTAAAACTTACCCGTGAAACTTACCCGTGAAACCATGACCCGTGAAACTTACCAGTGAAACCTAGACCCGTGAAACGTCACCCGTGAAACATACCCGTGAAACTTACCCGTGAAACTTACCCGTGAAACGTCACCTGTAAAACATACCCGTAAAACTTACCCGTGAAACTTACCCGTGAAACCTTGACCCGTGAAACTTACCAGTGAAACCAAGACCCGTGAAACGTCATCCGTGAAACATACCCGTGAAACTTACCCTTAAAACTTACCCTTAAAACTTACCCGTGAAACCTTGACCCGTGAAACCTTGACCCGTGAAACTTACCAGTGAAACCTAGACCCGTGAAACGTCACCTGTAAAACATACCCGTAAAACTTACCCGTGTAACATACCCGTGAAACTTACCAGTGAAACCTAGACCCGTGAAACGTCACCCGTGCAACTTACCCGTGAAACTTACCCGTGAAACCTTGACCCGTGAAACTTACCAGTAAAACCTAGACCCGTGAAACATCACCAATGAAACATACCCGTGAAACTTACCCGTGAAACTTACCCGTGAAACCTTGACCCGTGAAACTTACCAGTGAAACCTAGACCCGTGAAACGTCACCTGTAAAACATACCCGTAAAACTTACCCGTGAAACTAACCCGTGAAACTTACCCGTGAAACCTTGACCCGTGAAACTTTCCAGTGAAACCTAGACCCGTGAAACGTCACCCGTGAAACATACCCGTGAAACTTACCCGTGAAACTTACCCGTGAAACCTTGACCCGTGAAACTTACCAGTGAAACCTAGACCCGTGAAACGTCACCCTTGAAACTTACCCGTAAAACTTACCCGTGAAACTTACCCGTGAAACCTTGACCCGTGAAACTTACCAGTGAAACCTAGACCCGTGAAACGTCACCCGTGAAACATACCCGTGAAACTTACCCGTGAAACCTTGACCCGTGAAACTTACCAGTGAAACCTAGACCCGTAAAACGTCACCCGTGAAACTTACGCGTAAAACTTACCCGTGAAACGTCACCCGTGAAACATACCCGTGAAACTTACCCGTGAAACCTTGACCCGTGAAACTTACCAGTGAAACCTAGACCCGTGAAACATCACCCATGAAACATACCCGTGAAACTTACCCGTGAAACTTATTCGTGAAACCTAGACCCGTGAAACTTACCAGTGAAACCTAGACCCGTGAAACGTCGCCTGTAAAACATACCCGTAAAACTTACCCGTGAAACTTACAAGTGAAACCTTGACCCGTGAAACTTTCCAGTGAAACCTAGACCCGTGAAACGTCACCCGTGAAACATACCCGTGAAACTTACCCGTGAAACTTACCCGTGAAACCTTGACCCGTGAAACTTACCAGTGAAACCTAGACCCGTGAAACGTCACCCGTGAAACGTCACCCGTGAAACTTACCCGTAAAACTTACCCGTGAAATTTACCCGTGAAACCTTGACCCGTGAAACTTACCAGTGAAACCTAGACCCGTGAAACGTCACCCGTGAAACATACCCGTGAAACTTACCCGTGAAACTTACCCGTAAAACCTTGACTTGTGAAACTTACCAGTGAAACCTAGACCCGTGAAACGTCACCCGTGAAACATACCCGTGAAACTTACCCGTGAAACTTACCCGTGAAACCTTGACCCGTGAAACTTACCAGTGAAACCTAGACCCGTGAAACGTCACCCGTGAAACATACCCGTGAAACTTACCCGTGAAACTTACCCGTGAAACCTTGACCCGTGAAACTTACCAGTGAAACCTAGACCCGTGAAACGTCACCCGTGAAACATACCCGTGAAACATACCCGTGAAACTTACCCGTGAAACTTACCCGTGAAACCTTGACCCGTGAAACTTACTAGTGAAACCTAGACCCGTGAAACGTCACCCGTGAAACATACCCGTGAAACTTACCCGTGAAACTTACCCGTGAAACCTTGACCCGTGAAACTTACCAGTGAAACCTAGACCCGTGAAACGTCACCCGTGAAACATACCCGTGAAACTTACCCGTGAAACTTACCCGTAAAACCTTGACACGTGAAACTTACCAGTGAAACCTAGACCCGTGAAACATCACCCATGAAACATACCCGTGAAACTTACCCGTGAATCTTACCCGTGAAACCTTGACCCGTGAAACTTACCAGTGAAACCTAGACCCGTGAAACGTCACCTGTAAAACATACCCGTAAAACTTACCCGTGAAACTTACCCGTGAAACCTTGACCCGTGAAACTTACCAGTGAAACCAAGACCCGTGAAACATACCCGTGAAACATACCCGTGAAACTTACCCGTAAAACTTACCCGTGAAACCTTGACCCGTGAAACCTTGACCCGTGAAACTTACCAGTGAAACCTAGACCCGTGAAACGTCACCTGTAAAACATACCCGTAAAACTTACCCGTGAAACATACCCGTGAAACTTACCAGTGAAACCTAGACCCGTAAAACGTCACCCGTGAAACTTACCCGTGAAACTTACCCGTGAAACCTTGACCCGAGAAACTTACCAGTAAAACCTAGACCCGTGAAACATCACCAATGAAACATACCCGTGAAACTTACCCGTGAAACTTACCCGTGAAACCTTGACCCGTGAAACTTACCAGTGAAACCTAGACCCGTGAAACGTCACCTGTAAAACATACCCGTAAAACTTACCCGTGAAACTTACCCGTGAAACTTACCCGTGAAACCTTGACTTGTGAAACTTTCCAGTGAAACCTAGACCCGTGAAACGTCACCCGTGAAACATACCCGTGAAACTTACCCGTGAAACTTACCCGTGAAACCTTGACCCGTGAAACTTACCAGTGAAACCTAGACCCGTGAAACGTCACCCGTGAAACTTACCCGTAAAACTTACCCGTGAAACTTACCCGTGAAACCTTGACCCGTGAAACTTACCAGTGAAACCTAGACCCGTGAAACGTCACCCGTGAAACATACCCGTGAAACTTACCCGTGAAACCTTGACCCGTGAAACTTACCAGTGAAACCTAGACCCGTGAAACGTCACCCGTAAAACTTACGCGTAAAACTTACCCGTGAAACGTCACCCGTGAAACATACCCGTGAAACTTACCCGTGAAACCTTGACCCGTGAAACTTACCAGTGAAACCTAGACCCGTGAAACATCACCCATGAAACATACCCGTGAAACTTACCCGTGAAACTTACCCGTGAAACCTAGACCCGTGAAACTTACCAGTGAAACCTAGACCCGTGAAACGTCGCCTGTAAAACATACCCGTAAAACTTACCCGTGAAACTTACCCGTGAAACCTTGACCCGTGAAACTTTCCAGTGAAACCTAGACCCGTGAAACGTCACCCGTGAAACATACCCGTGAAACTTACCCGTGAAACTTACCCGTGAAACCTTGACCCGTGAAACTTACCAGTGAAACCTAGACCCGTGAAACGTCACCCGTGAAACGTCACCCGTGAAACGTCACCCGTGAAACGTCACCCGTGAAACGTCACCCGTGAAACATACCCGTGAAACTTACCCGTGAAACTTACCCGTGAAACCTTGACCCGTGAAACTTACCAGTGAAACCTAGACCCGTGAAACGTCACCCGTGAAACATACCCGTGAAACTTACCCGTGAAACTTACCCGTGAAACCTTGACCCGTGAAACTTACCAGTGAAACCTAGACCCGGAAAACGTCACCCGTGAAACATACCCGTGAAACTTACCCGTGAATCTTACCCGTGAAACCTTGACCCGTGAAACTTACTAGTGAAACCTAGACCCGTGAAACGTCACCCGTGAAACATACCCGTGAAACTTACCCGTGAAACTTACCCGTGAAACCTTGACCCGTGAAACTTACCAGTGAAACCTAGACCCGTGAAACGTCACCCGTGAAACATACCCGTGAAACTTACCCGTGAAACTTACCCGTAAAACCTTGACCCGTGAAACTTACCAGTGAAACCTAGACCCGTGAAACATCACCCATGAAACATACCCGTGAAACTTACCCGTGAATCTTACCCGTGAAACCTTGACCCGTGAAACTTACCAGTGAAACCTAGACCCGTGAAACGTCACCTGTAAAACATACCCGTAAAACTTACCCGTGAAACTTACCCGTGAATCCTTGACCCGTGAAACTTTCCAGTGAAACCTAGACCCGTGAAACGTCACCCGTGAAACTTACCCGTAAAACTTACCCGTGAAACTTACCCGTGAAACCTTGACCCGTGAAACTTACCAGTGAAACCTAGACCCGTGAAACGTCACCCGTGAAACATACCCGTGAAACTTACCCGTGAAACTTACCCGTGAAACGTCACCTGTAAAACATACCCGTAAAACTTACCCGTGAAACTTACCCGTGAAACCTTGACCCGTGAAACTTACCAGTGAAACCAAGACCCGTGAAACGTCATCCGTGAAACATACCCGTGAAACTTACCCGTGAAACTTACCCGTGAAACCTTGACCCGTGAAACTTACCAGTGAAACCTAGACCCGTGAAACGTCACCCGTGAAACATACCCGTGAAACTTACCAGTGAAACCTAAACCCGTAAAACGTCACCCGTGAAACTTACCCGTGAAACTTACCCGTGAAACCTTGACCCGTGAAACTAACCAGTAAAACCTAGACCCGTGAAACTTACCAGTGAAACCTAGACCCGTGAAACGTCACCTGTAAAACATACCCGTAAAACTTACCCGTGAAACTTACCCGTGAAACCTTGACCCGTGAAACTTTCCAGTGAAACCTAGACCCGTGAAACGTCACCCGTGAAACATACCCGTGAAACTTACCCGTGAAACTTACCCGTGAAACCTTGACCCGTGAAACTTACCAGTGAAACCTAGACCCGTGAAACGTCACCCGTGAATCTTACCCGTAAAACTTACCCGTGAAACTTACCCGTGAAACCTTGACCCGTGAAACTTACCAGTGAAACCTAGACCCGTGAAACGTCACCCGTGAAACATACCCGTGAAACTTACCCGTGAAACCTTATCCCGTGAAACTTACCAGTGAAACCTAGACCCGTGAAACGTCACCCGTGAAACTTACGCGTAAAACTTACCCGTGAAACGTCACCCGTGAAACATACCCGTGAAACTTACCCGTGAAACCTTGACCCGTGAAACTTACCAGTGAAACCTAGACCCGTGAAACATCACCCATGAAACATACCCGTGAAACTTACCCGTGAAACTTACCCGTGAAACCTTGACCCGTGAAACTTACCAGTGAAACCTAGACCCGTGAAACGTCACCCGTGAAACATACCCGTGAAACTTATCCGTGAAACTTACCCGTGAAACCTTGACCCGTGAAACTTACCAGTGAAACCTAGACCCGGGAAACGTCACCCGTGAAACATACCCGTGAAACTTACCCGTGAATCTTACCCGTGAAACCTTGACCCGTGAAACTTACTAGTGAAACCTAGACCCGTGAAACGTCACCCGTGAAACATACCCGTGAAACTTACCCGTGAAACTTACCCGTGAAACCTTGACCCGTGAAACTTACCAGTGAAACCTAGACCCGTGAAACGTCACCCGTGAAACATACCCGTGAATCTTACCCGTGAAACTTACCCGTAAAACCTTGACCCGTGAAACTTACCAGTGAAACCTAGACCCGTGAAACATCACCCATGAAACATACCCGTGAAACTTACCCGTGAATCTTACCCGTGAAACCTTGACCCGTGAAACTTACCAGTGAAACCTAGACCCGTGAAACGTCACCTGTAAAACATACCCGTAAAACTTACCCGTGAAACTTACCCGTGAAACCTTGACCCGTGAAACTTACCAGTGAAACCTAGACCCGTGAAACGTCACCCGTGAAACATACCCGTGAAACTTACCCGTGAAACTTACCCGTGAAACGTCACCTGTAAAACATACCCGTAAAACTTACCCGTGAAACTTACCCGTGAAACCTTGACCCGTGAAACTTACCAGTGAAACCAAGACCCGTGAAACGTCATCCGTGAAACATACCCGTGAAACTTACCCGTGAAACTTACCCGTGAAACCTTGACCCGTGAAACTTACCAGTGAAACCTAGACCCGTGAAACGTCACCCGTGAAACATACCCGTGAAACTTACCAGTGAAACCTAGACCCGTGAAACGTCACCCGTGAAACTTACCCGTGAAACTTACCCGTGAAACCTTGACCCGTGAAACTTACCAGTAAAACCTAGACCCGTGAAACATCACCCATGAAACATACCCGTGAAACTTACCCGTGAAACTTACCCGTGAAACCTTGACCCGTGAAACTTACCAGTGAAACCTAGACCCGTGAAACGTCACCTGTAAAACATACCCGTAAAACTTACCCGTGAAACTTACCCGTGAAACCTTGATCCGTGAAACTTTCCAGTGAAACCTAGACCCGTGAAACGTCACCCGTGAAACATACCCGTGAAACTTACCCGTGAAACTTACCCGTGAAACCTTGACCCGTGAAACTTACCAGTGAAACCTAGACCCGTGAAACGTCACCCGTGAAACTTACCCGTAAAACTTACCCGTGAAACTTACCCGTAAAACTTACCCGTGAAACTGACCCGTGAAACCTTGACCCGTGAAACTTACCAGTGAAACCTAGACCCGTGAAACATACTTGTGAAACTTACCCGTGAAACCTTGACCCGTGAAACTTACCAGTGAAACCAAGACCCGTGAAACGTCACCCGTGAAACATACCCGTGAAACTTACCCGTGAATCCTTGACCCGTGAAACTTACCAGTGAAACCTAGACCCGTGAAACGTCACCCGTGAAACATACCCGTGAAACTTACCCGTGAAACTTACCCGTGAAACCTTGACCCGTGAAACTTACCAGTGAAACCTAGACCCGTGAAACGTCACCCGTAAAACTTACCCGTAAAACTTACCCGTGAAACTTACCCGTGAAACCTTGACCCGTGAAACTTACCAGTGAAACCTAGACCCGTGAAACGTCACCCGTGAAACTTACGCGTAAAACTTACCCGTGAAACTTACCCGTAAAACCTTGACCCGTGAAACTTACCAGTGAAACCTAGACCCGTGAAACGTCACCCGTGAAACATACCCGTGAAACTTACCCGTAAAACCTTGACCCGTGAAACTTACCAGTGAAACCTAGACCCGTGAAACGTCACCCGTGAAACATACCCGTGAAACTTACCCGTGAAACTTACCCGTGAAACCTTGACCCGTGAAACTTACCAGTGAAACCTAGACCCGTGAAACATACCCGTGAAACTTACCCGTAAAACTTACCCGTGAAACCTTGACCCGTGAAACTTACCAGTGAAACCTAGACCCGTGAAACGTCACCCGTGAAACATACCCGTGAAACTTACCCGTGAAACTTACCCGTGAAACCTTGACCCGTGAAACTTACTAGTGAAACCTAGACCCGTGAAACGTCACCCGTGAAACATACCCGTGAAACTTACCCGTGAAACTTACCCGTGAAACCTTGACCCGTGAAACTTACCAGTGAAACCTAGACCCGTGAAACGTCACCCGTGAAACATACCCGTAAAACTTACCCGTAAAACCTTGACCCGTGAAACTTACCAGTGAAACCTAGACCCGTGAAACATCACCCATGAAACATACCCGTGAAACTTACCCGTGAATCCTACCCGTGAAACCTTGACCCGTGAAACTTACAAGTGAAACCGAGACCCGTGAAACGTCACCTGTAAAACATACCCGTAAAACTTACCCGTGAAACTTACCTGTGAATCCTTGACCCGTGAAACTTTCCAGTGAAACCTAGACCCGTGAAACGTCACCCGTGAAACTTACCCGTAAAACTTACCCGTGAAACTTACCCGTGAAACCTTGACCCGTGAAACTTACCAGTGAAACCTAGACCCGTGAAACGTCACCCGTGAAACATACCCGTGAAACTTACCCGTGAAACTTACCCGTGAAACGTCACTTGTAAAACATACCCGTAAAACTTACCCGTGAAACTTACCCGTGAAACCTTGACCCGTGAAACTTACCAGTGAAACCAAGACCCGTGAAATGTCATCCGTGAAACATACCCGTGAAACTTACCCGTGAAACTTACCCGTGAAACCTTGACCCGTGAAACTTACCAGTGAAACCTAGACCCGTGAAATGTCACCCGTGAAACATACCCGTGAAACTTACCAGTGAAACCTAGACCCGTGAAACGTCACCCGTGAAACTTACCCGTGAAACTTACCCGTGAAACCTTGACCCGTGAAACTTACCAGTAAAACCTAGACCCGTGAAACATCACCCATGAAACATACCCGTGAAACTTACCCGTGAAACTTACCCGTGAAACCTTGACCCGTGAAACTTACCAGTGAAACCTAGACCCGTGAAACGTCACCTGTAAAACATACCCGTAAAACTTACCCGTGAAACTTGCCCGTGAAACCTTGATCCGTGAAACTTTCCAGTGAAACCTAGACCCGTGAAACGTCACCCGTGAAACATACCCGTGAAACTTACCCGTGAAACTTACCCGTGAAACCTTGACCCGTGAAACTTACCAGTGAAACCTAGACCCGTGAAACTTACCAGTGAAACCTGGACCCGTGAAACGTCACCCGTGAAACTTACCCGTAAAACTTACCCGTGAAACTTACCCGTGAAACCTTGACCCGTGAAACTTACCAGTGAAACCTAGACCCGTGAAACGTCACCCGTGAAACATACCCGTGAAACTTACCCGTGAAACTTACCCGTAAAACTTACCCGTAAAACCTTGACCCGTGAAACTTACCAGTGAAACCTAGACCCGTGAAACGTCACCCGTGAAACATACCCGTGAAACTTACCCGTGAAACTTACCCGTAAAACCTTGACCCGTGTAACTTACCAGTGAAACCTAGACCCGTGAAACGTCACCCGTGAAACATACCCGTGAAACTTACCCGTAAAACTTACCCGTGAAACCTTGACCCGTGAAACTTACCAGTGAAACCTAGACCCGTGAAACGTCACCCGTGAAACCTAGACCCGTGAAACGTCACCCGTGAAACATACCCGTGAAACTTACCCGTGAAACTTACCCGTGAAACCTTGACCCGTGAAACTTACTAGTGAAACCTAGACCCGTGAAACGTCACCCGTGAAACATACCCGTGAAACTTACCCGTGAAACTTACCCGTGAAACCTTGACCCGTGAAACTTACCAGTGAAACCTAGACCCGTGAAACGTCACCCGTGAAACATACCCGTAAAACTTACCCGTAAAACCTTGACCCGTGAAACTTACCAGTGAAACCTAGACCCGTGAAACATCACCCATGAAACATACCCGTGAAACTTACCCGTGAATCTTACCCGTGAAACCTTGACCCGTGAAACTTACCAGTGAAACCTAGACCCGTGAAACGTCACCTGTAAAACATACCCGTAAAACTTACCCGTGAAACTTACCTGTGAATCCTTGACCCGTGAAACTTTCCAGTGAAACCTAGACCCGTGAAACGTCACCCGTGAAACTTACCCGTAAAACTTACCCGTGAAACTTACCCGTGAAACCTTGACCCGTGAAACTTACCAGTGAAACCTAGACCCGTGAAACGTCACCCGTGAAACATACCTGTGAAACTTACCCGTGAAACTTACCCGTGAAACGTCACCTGTAAAACATACCCGTGAAACTTACCCGTGAAACTTACCCGTGAAACCTTGACCCGTGAAACTTACCAGTGAAACCTAGACCCGTGAAACGTCACCCGTGAAACATACCCGTGAAACTTACCCGTAAAACTTACCCGTGAAACCTTGACCCGTGAAACTTACCAGTGAAACCTAGACCCGTGAAACGTCACCCGTGAAACATACCCGTGAAACTTACCCGTGAAACCTTGACCCGTGAAACTTACCAGTAAAACCTAGACCCGTGAAACATCATTCATGAAACATACCCGTGAAACCTAGACCCGTGAAACGTCACCTGTAAAACATACCCGTAAAACTTACCCGTGAAACTTACCTGTGAATCCTTGACCCGTGAAACTTTCCAGTGAAACCTAGACCCGTGAAACGTCACCCGTGAAACTTACCCGTAAAACTTACCCGTAAAACTTACCCGTGAAACCTTGACCCGTGAAACTTACCAGTGAAACCTAGACCCGTGAAACGTCACCCGTGAAACATACCCGTGAAACTTACCCGTGAAACTTACCCGTGAAACGTCACCTGTAAAACATACCCGTAAAACTTACCCGTGAAACTTACCCGTGAAACCTTGACCCGTGAAACTTACCAGTGAAACCAAGACCCGTGAAATGTCATCCGTGAAACATACCCGTGAAACTTACCCGTGAAACTTACCCGTGAAACCTTGACCCGTGAAACTTACCAGTGAAACCTAGACCCGTGAAACGTCACCCGTGAAACATACCCGTGAAACTTACCAGTGAAACCTAGACCCGTGAAACGTCACCCGTGAAACTTACCCGTGAAACTTACCCGTGAAACCTTGACCCGTGAAACTTACCAGTAAAACCTAGACCCGTGAAACATCACCCATGAAACATACCCGTGAAACTTACCCGTGAAACTTACCCGTGAAACCTTGACCCGTGAAACTTACCAGTGAAACCTAGACCCGTGAAACGTCACCTGTAAAACATACCCGTAAAACTTACCCGTGAAACTTACCCGTGAAACCTTGATCCGTGAAACTTTCCAGTGAAACCTAGACCCGTAAAACGTCACCCGTGAAACATACCCGTGAAACTTACCCGTGAAACCTTGACCCGTGAAACTTACCAGTGAAACCTAGACCCGTGAAACTTACCAGTGAAACCTGGACCCGTGAAACGTCACCCGTGAAACTTACCCGTAAAACTTACCCGTGAAACTTACCCGTGAAACCTTGACCCGTGAAACTTACCAGTGAAACCTAGACCCGTGAAACGTCACCCGTGAAACTTACGCGTAAAACTTACCCGTGAAACTTACCCGTAAAACCTTGACCCGTGAAACTTACCAGTGAAACCTAGACCCGTGAAACGTCACCCGTGAAACATACCCGTGAAACGTCACCCGTGAAACTTACCCGTAAAACTTACCCGTAAAACCTTGACCCGTGAAACTTACCAGTGAAACCTAGACCCGTGAAACGTCACCCGTGAAACATACCCGTGAAACTTACCCGTGAAACTTACCCGTAAAACCTTGACCCGTGAAACTTACCAGTGAAACCTAGACCCGTGAAACGTCACCCGTGAAACATACCCGTGAAACTTACCCGTAAAACTTACCCGTTAAACCTTGACCCGTGAAACTTACCAGTGAAACCTAGACCCGTGAAACGTCACCCGTGAAACATACCCGTGAAACTTACCCGTGAAACTTACCCGTGAAACCTTGACCCGTGAAACTTACTAGTGAAACCTAGACCCGTGAAACGTCACCCGTGAAACATACCCGTGAAACTTACCCGTGAAACTTACCCGTGAAACCTTGACCCGTGAAACTTACCAGTGAAACCTAGACCCGTGAAACGTCACCCGTGAAACATACCCGTAAAACTTACCCGTAAAACCTTGACCCGTGAAACTTACCAGTGAAACCTAGACCCGTGAAACATCACCCATGAAACATACCCGTGAAACTTACCCGTGAATCTTACCCGTGAAACCTTGACCCGTGAAACTTACCAGTGAAACCTAGACCCGTGAAACGTCACCTGTAAAACATACCCGTAAAACTTACCCGTGAAACTTACCTGTGAATCCTTGACCCGTGAAACTTTCCAGTGAAACCTAGACCCGTGAAACGTCACCCGTGAAACTTACCCGTAAAACTTACCCGTGAAACTTACCCGTGAAACCTTGACCCGTGAAACTTACCAGTGAAACCTAGACCCGTGAAACGTCACCCGTGAAACATACCTGTGAAACTTACCCGTGAAACTTACCCGTGAAACGTCACCTGTAAAACATACCCGTAAAACTTACCCGTGAAACTTACCCGTGAAACCTTGACCCGTGAAACTTACCAGTGAAACCAAGACCCGTGAAACGTCATCCGTGAAACATACCCGTGAAACTTACCCGTGAAACTTACCCGTGAAACCTTGACCCGTGAAACTTACCAGTGAAACCTAGACCCGTGAAACGTCACCCGTGAAACATACCCGTGAAACTTACCAGTGAAACCTAGACCCGTGAAACGTCACCCGTGAAACTTACCCGTGAAACTTACCCGTGAAACCTTGACCCGTGAAACTTACCAGTAAAACCTAGACCCGTGAAACATCACCCATGAAACATACCCGTGAAACTTACCCGTGAAACTTACCCGTGAAACCTTGACCCGTGAAACTTACCAGTGAAACCTAGACCCGTGAAACGTCACCTGTAAAACATACCCGTAAAACTTACCCGTGAAACTTACCCGTGAAACCTTGATCCGTGAAACTTTCCAGTGAAACCTAGACCCGTGAAACGTCACCCGTGAAACATACCCGTGAAACTTACCCGTGAAACTTACCCGTGAAACCTTGACCCGTGAAACTTACCAGTGAAACCTAGACCCGTGAAACTTACCCGTAAAACTTACCCGTGAAACTTACCCGTGAAACCTTGACCCGTGAAACTTACCAGTGAAACCTAGACCCGTGAAACGTCACCCGTGAAACATACCCGTGAAACTTACCCGTGAAACCTTGACCCGTGAAACTTACCAGTGAAACCAAGACCCGTGAAACGTCACCCGTGAAACATACCCGTGAAACTTACCCGTGAAACTTACCCGTGAAACGTCACCTGTAAAACATACCCGTAAAACTTACCCTTGAAACTTACCCGTGAAACCTTGACCCGTGAAACTTACCAGTGAAACCAAGACCCGTGAAACGTCATCCGTGAAACATACCCGTGAAACTTACCCGTGAAACTTACCTATGAAACCTTGACCCGTGAAACTTACCAGTGAAACCTAGACCCGTGAAACGTCACCCGTGAAACATACCCGTGAAACTTACCAGTGAAACCTAGACCCGTGAAACGTCACCCGTGAAACTTACCCGTGAAACTTACCCGTGAAACCTTGACCCGTGAAACTTACCAGTAAAACCTAGACCCGTGAAACATCACCCATGAAACATACCCGTGAAACTTACCCGTGAAACTTACCCGTGAAACCTTGACCCGTGAAACTTACCAGTGAAACCTAGACCCGTGAAACGTCACCTGTAAAACATACCCGTAAAACTTACCCGTGAAACTTACCCGTGAAACCTTGATCCGTGAAACTTTCCAGTGAAACCTAGACCCGTGAAACGTCACCCGTGAAACATACCCGTGAAACTTACCCGTGAAACTTACCCGTGAAACCTTGACCCGTGAAACTTACCAGTGAAACCTAGACCCGTGAAACTTACCAGTGAAACCTGGACCCGTGAAACGTCACCCGTGAAACTTACCCGTAAAACTTACCCGTGAAACTTACCCGTGAAACCTTGACTTGTGAAACTTACCAGTGAAACCTAGACCCGTGAAACGTCACCCGTGAAACTTACGCGTAAAACTTACCCGTGAAACTTACCCGTAAAACCTTGACCCGTGAAACTTACCAGTGAAACCTAGACCCGTGAAACGTCACCCGTGAAACATACCCGTGAAACTTACCCGTGAAACTTACCCGTAAAACTTACCCGTGAAACCTTGACCCGTGAAACTTACCAGTGAAACCTAGACCCGTGAAACGTCACCCGTGAAACATACCCGTGAAACTTACCCGTGAAACTTACCCGTAAAACCTTGACCCGTGAAACTTACCAGTGAAACCTAGACCCGTGAAACGTCACCCGTGAAACATACCCGTGAAACTTACCCGTGAAACTTACCCGTGAAACCTTGACGCGTGAAACTTACCAGTGAAACCTAGACCCGTGAAACGTCACCCGTGAAACATACCCGTGAAACTTACCCGTGAAACTTACCCGTGAAACCTTGACCCGTGAAACTTACTAGTGAAACCTAGACCCGTGAAACGTCACCCGTGAAACATACCCGTGAAACTTACCCGTGAAACTTACCCGTGAAACCTTGACACGTGAAACTTACCAGTGAAACCTAGACCCGTGAAACGTCACCCGTGAAACATACCCGTAAAACTTACCCGTGAAACTTACCCGTAAAACCTTGACCCGTGAAACTTACCAGGGAAACCTAGACCCGTGAAACATCACCCATGAAACATACCCGTGAAACTTACCCGTGAATCTTACCCGTGAAACCTTGACCCGTGAAACTTACCAGTGAAACCTAGACCCGTAAAACGTCACCTGTAAAACATACCCGTAAAACTTACCCGTGAATCCTTGACCCGTGAAACTTTCCAGTGAAACCTAGACCCGTGAAACGTCACCCGTGAAACTTACCCATAAAACTTACCCGTGAAACTTACCCGTGAAACCTTGACCCGTGAAACTTACCAGTGAAACCTAGACCCGTGAAACGTCACCCGTGAAACATACCCGTGAAACTTACCCGTGAAACGTCACCTGTAAAACATACCCGTAAAACTTACCCGTGAAACTTACCCGTGAAACCTTGACCCGTGAAACTTACCAGTGAAACCAAGACCCGTGAAACGTCATCCGTGAAACATACCCGTGAAACTTACCCGTGAAACTTACCCGTGAAACCTTGACCCGTGAAACTTACCAGTGAAACCTAGACCCGTGAAACGTCACCCGTGAAACATACCCGTGAAACTTACCAGTGAAACCTAGACCCGTGAAACGTCACCCGTGAAACTTACCCGTGAAACTTACCCGTGAAACCTTGACCCGTGAAACTTACCAGTAAAACCTAGACCCGTGAAACATCACCCATGAAACATACCCGTGAAACTTACCCGTGAAACTTACCCGTGAAACCTTGACCCGTGAAACTTACCAGTGAAACCTAGACCCGTGAAACGTCACCTGTAAAACATACCCGTAAAACTTACCCGTGAAACTTACCCGTGAAACTTACCCGTGAAACCTTGATCCGTGAAACTTTCCAGTGAAACCTAGACCCGTAAAACGTCACCCGTGAAACATACCCGTGAAACTTACCCGTGAAACTTACCCGTGAAACCTTGACCCGTGAAACTTACCAGTGAAACCTTGACCCGTAAAACTTACCAGTGAAACCTAGACCCGTGAAACGTCACCCGTGAAACTTACCCGTAAAACTTACCCGTTAAACTTACCCGTGAAACCTTGACCCGTGAAACTTACCAGTGAAACCTAGACCCGTGAAACGACACCCGTGAAACTTACGCGTAAAACTTTCCCGTGAAACTTACCCGTAAAACCTTGACCCGTGAAACTTACCAGTGAAACCTAGACCCGTGAAACGTCACCCGTGAAACATACCCGTGAAACTTACCCGTGAAACTTACCCGTAAAACTTACCCGTGAAACCTTGACCCGTGAAACTTACCAGTGAAACCTAGACCCGTGAAACGTCACCCGTGAAACATACCCGTGAAACTTACCCGTGAAACTTACCCGTAAAACCTTGACCCGTGAAACTTACCAGTGAAACCTAGACCCGTGAAACGTCACCCGTGAAACATACCCGTGAAACTTACCCGTGAAACTTACCCGTGAAACCTTGACCCGTGAAACTTACCAGTGAAACCTAGACCCGTGAAACGTCACCCGTGAAACATACCCGTGAAACTTACCCGTGAAACTTACCCGTGAAACCTTGACCCGTGAAACTTACTAGTGAAACCTAGACCCGTGAAACGTCACCCGTGAAACATACCCGTGAAACTTACCCGTGAATCTTACCCGTGAAACCTTGACCCGTGAAACTTACCAGTGAAACCTAGACCCGTGAAACGTCACCCGTGAAACATACCCGTGAAACTTACCCGTAAAACTTACCCGTAAAACCTTGACCCGTGAAACTTACCAGTGAAACCTAGACCCGTGAAACATCACCCATGAAACATACCCGTGAAACTTACCCGTGAATCTTACCCGTGAAACCTTGACCCGTGAAACTTACCAGTGAAACCTAGACCCGTGAAACGTCACCTGTAAAACATACCCGTAAAACTTACTCGTGAAACTTACCCGTGAATCCTTGACCCGTAAAACGTCACCCGTGAAACATACCCGTGAAACTTACCCGTGAAACTTACCCGTGAAACCTTGACCCGTGAAACTTACCAGTGGAACCTAGACCCGTGAAACGTCACCCGTGAAACATACCCGTGAAACTTACCCGTGAAACTTACCCGTGAAACCTTGACCCGAGAAACTTACCAGTGAAACCTAGACCCGTGAAACGTCACCCGTGAAACTTACCAGTGAAACCTAGACCCGTGAAACGTCACCCGTGAAACATACCCGTGAAACTTACCCGTGAAACTTACCCGTGAAACTTACCCGTGAAACCTTGACCCGTGAAACTTACCAGTGAAACCTAGACCCGTGAAACGTCACCCGTGAAACATACCCGTGAAACGTCACCCGTGAAACATACCCGTGAAACTTACCCGTGAAACTTACCCGTGAAACGTCACCTGTAAAACATACCCGTAAAACTTACCCGTGAAACTTACCCGTGAAACCTTGACCCGTGAAACTTACCAGTGAAACCAAGACCCGTGAAACGTCATCCGTGAAACATACCCGTGAAACTTACCCGTGAAACTTACCCGTGAAACCTTGACCCGTGAAACTTACCAGTGAAACCTAGACCCGTGAAACGTCACCCGTGAAACATACCCGTGAAACTTACCAGTGAAACCTAGACCCGTGAAACGTCACCCGTGAAACTTACCCGTGAATCTTACCCGTAAAACCTTGACCCGTGAAACTTACCAGTAAAACCTAGACCCGTGAAACATCTCCCATGAAACATACCCGTGAAACTTACCCGTGAAACTTACCCGTGAAACCTTGACCCGTGAAACTTACCAGTGAAACCTAGACCCGTGAAACGTCACCTGTAAAACATACCCGTAAAACTTACCCGTGAAACTTACCCGTGAAACCTTGTTCCGTGAAACTTTACAGTGAAACCTAGACCCGTGAAACGTCACCCGTGAAACATACCCGTGAAACTTACCCGTGAAACTTACCCGTGAAACCTTGACCCGTGAAACTTACCAGTGAAACCTAGACCCGTGAAACGTCACCCGTGAAACTTACCCGTAAAACTTACCCGTAAAACTTACCCGTGAAACCTTGAACCGTGAAACTTACCAGTGAAACCTAGAACCGTGAAACGTCACCCGTGAAACATACCCGTGAAACTTACCCGTGAAACCTTGACCCGTGCAACTTACCAGTGAAACCAAGACCCGTGAAACGTCACCCGTGAAACATACCCGTGAAACTTACCCGTGAAACTTACCCGTGAATCCTTGACCCGTGAAACTTACCAGTGAAACCTAGACCCGTGAAACGTCACCCGTGAAACATACCCGTGAAACTTACCCGTGAAACTTACCCGTGAAACCTTGACCCGTGAAACTTACCAGTGAAACCTAGACCCGTGAAACGTCACCCGTGAAACTTACCCGTAAAACTTACCCGTGAAACTTACCCGTGAAACCTTGACCCGTGAAACTTACCAGTGAAACCTAGACCCGTGAAACGTCACCCGTGAAACTTACGCGTAAAACTTACCCGTGAAACTTACCCGTAAAACCTTGACCCGTGAAACTTACCAGTGAAACCTAGACCCGTGAAACGTCACCCGTGAAACATACCCGTGAAACTTACCCGTGAAACTTACCCGTAAAACCTTGACCCGTGAAACTTACCAGTGAAACCTAGACCCGTGAAACGTCACCCGTGAAACTTACCTGTGAAACTTACCCGTGAAACGTCACCTGTAAAACATACCCGTAAAACTTACCCGTGAAACTTACCCGTTAAACTTTGACCCGTGAAACTTACCAGTGAAACCAAGACCCGTGAAACGTCATCCGTGAAACATACCCGTGAAACTTACCCGTGAAACTTACCCGTGAAACCTTGACCCGTGAAACTTACCAGTGAAACCTAGACCCGTGAAATGTCACCCGTGAAACATACCCGTGAAACTTACCAGTGAAACCTAGACCCGTGAAACGTCACCCGTGAAACTTACCCGTGAAACTTACCCGTGAAACTTACCCGTGAAACCTTGACCCGTGAAACTTACCAGTGAAACCTAGACCCGTGAAACGTCACCCGTGAAACATACCCGTGAAACTTACCCGTGAAACTTACCCGTGAAACCTTGACCCGTGAAACTAACCAGTGGAACCTAGACCCGTGAAACGTCACCCGTGAAACATACCCGTGAAACTTACCCGTGAAACTTACCCGTGAAACCTTGACCCGTGAAACTTACCCGTGAAACCTTGACCCGTGAAACTTACCAGTGAAACCAAGACCCGTGAAACGTCACCCGTGAAACATACCCGTGAAACTTACCCGTGAAACTTACCCGTGAATCCTTGACCCGTGAAACTTACCAGTGAAACCTAGACCCGTGAAACGTCACCCGTGAAACATACCCGTGAAACTTACCCGTGAAACTTACCCGTGAAACCTTGACCCGTGAAACTTACCAGTGAAACCTAGACCCGTGAAACGTCACCCGTGAAACTTACCCGTAAAACTTACCCGTGAAACTTACCCGTGAAACCTTGACCCGTGAAACTTACCAGTGAAACCTAGACCCGTGAAACGTCACCCGTGAAACTTACGCGTAAAACTTACCCGTGAAACTTACCCGTAAAACCTTGACCCGTGAAACTTACCAGTGAAACCTAGACCCGTGAAACGTCACCCGTGAAACATACCCGTGAAACTTACCCGTGAAACTTACCCGTAAAACCTTGACCCGTGAAACTTACAGTGAAACCTAGACCCGTGAAACGTCACCCGTGAAACTTACCTGTGAAACTTACCCGTGAAACGTCACCTGTAAAACATACCCGTAAAACTTACCCGTGAAACTTACCCGTTAAACTTTGACCCGTGAAACTTACCAGTGAAACCAAGACCCGTGAAACGTCATCCGTGAAACATACCCGTGAAACTTACCCGTGAAACTTACCCGTGAAACCTTGACCCGTGAAACTTACCAGTGAAACCTAGACCCGTGAAACATACCCGTGAAACTTACCAGTGAAACCTAGACCCGTGAAACGTCACCCGTGAAACTTACCCGTGAAACTTACCCGTGAAACTTACCCGTGAAACCTTGACCCGTGAAACTTACCAGTGAAACCTAGACCCGTGAAACGTCACCCGTGAAACATACCCGTGAAACTTACCCGTGAAACTTACCCGTGAAACCTTGACCCGTGAAACTAAACAGTGGAACCTAGACCCGTGAAACGTCACCCGTGAAACATACCCGTGAAACTTACCCGTGAAACCTTGACCCGTGAAACTTACCAGTGAAACCTAGACCCGTGAAACGTCACCCGTGAAACTTACCAGTGTAACCTAGACCCGTGAAACGTCACCCGTGAAACATACCCGTGAAACTTACCCGTGAAACTTACCCGTGAAACCTTGACCCGTGAAACTTACCAGTGAAACCTAGACCCGTGAAACGTCACCCGTGAAACATACCCGTGAAACTTACCAGTGAAACCTAGACCCGTGAAACGTCACCCGTGAAACATACCCGTGAAACTTACCCGTGAAACTTACCCGTGAAACCTTGACCCGTGAAACTTACCAGTGAAACCTAGACCCGTGAAACATCACCCATGAAACATACCCGTGAAACTTACCCGTGAAACTTACCCGTGAAACCTTGACCCGTGAAACTTACCAGTGAAACCTAGACCCGTGAAACGTGACCTGTAAAACATACCCGTAAAACTTACCCGTGAAACTTACCCGTGAAACCTTGACCCGTGAAACTTACCAGTGAAACCTAGACCCGTGAAACGTCACCCGTGAAACATACCCGTAAAACTTACCCGTGAAACTTACCCGTGAAACTTACCAGTGAAACCTAGACCCGTCAAACATCACCCATGAAACATACCCGTAAAACTTACCCGTGAAACTTACCCGTGAAACCTTGACCCGTGAAACTTACCAGTGAAACCTAGACCCGTGAAACGTCACCTGTAAAACATACCCGTAAAACTTACCCGTGAAACTTACCCGTGAAACCTTGACCCGTGAAACTTACCAGTGAAACCTAGACCCGTGAAACGTCACCCGTGAAACGTCACCCGTGAAACTTACCCGTAAAACTTACCCGTGAAACTTACCCGTGAAACCTTGACCCGTGAAACTTACCAGTGAAACCTAGACTCGTGAAACGTCACCCGTGAAACATACCCGTGAAACTTACCCGTGAAACTTACCCGTAAAACCTTGACCCGTGAAACTTACCAGTGAAACCTAGACCCGTGAAACGTCACCCGTGAAACATACCCGTGAAACTTACCCGTGAAACTTACCCGTGAAACTTTGACCCGTGAAACTTACCAGGGAAACCTAAACCCGTGAAACGTCACCCGTGAAACATACCCGTGAAACTTACCCGTGAAACTTACCCGTGAAACCTTGACCCGTGAAACTTACCAGTGAAACCTAGACCCGTGTAACATCACCCATGAAACGTCACCCGTGAAACTTACCCGTAAAACTTACCCGTGAAACTTACCCGTGAAACCTTGACCCGTGAAACTTACCAGTGAAACCTAGACCCGTGAAACGTCACCCGTGAAACATACCCGTGAAACTTACCCGTGAAACCTTGACCCGTGAAACTTACCAGTGACACCTAGACCCGTGAAACGTCACCCGTGAAACATACCCGTGAAACTTACCCGTGAAACTTACCCGTGAAACCTTGACACGTGAAACTTACCAGTGAAACCTAGACCCGTGAAACGTCACCCGTGAAACTTACCCGTAAAACTTACCCGTGAAACTTACCCGTGAAACCTTGACCCGTGAAACTTACCAGTGAAACCTAGACCCGTGAAACGTCACCCGTAAAACATACCCGTAAAACTTACCCGTGAAACTTCCCCGTGAAACCTTGACCCGTGAAACTTACCAGTGAAACCTAGACCCGTGAAACGTCACCCGTGAAACATACCAGTGAAACTTACCCGTGAAACTTACCCGTGAAACCTTGACCCGTGAAACTTACCAGTGAAACCTAGACCCGTGAAACGTCACCCGTGAAACATACCCGTGAAACTTACCCGTGAAACTTACCCGTGAAACTTTGACCCGTGAAACTTACCAGTGAAACCTAGACCCGTGAAACTTCACCCGTGAAACATACCCGTGAAACTTACCCGTGAAACCTTGACCCGTGAAACTTACCAGTGAAACCTAGACCCGTGAAACGTCACCCGTGAAACATACCCGTGAAACTTACCCGTGAAACTTACCCGTGAAACCTTGACCCGTGAAACTTACCAGTGAAACCTAGACCCGTGAAACATCACCCATGAAACATACCCGTGAAACTTACCCGTGAAACTTACCCGTGAAACCTTGACCCGTGAAACTTACCAGTGAAACCTATACCCGTGAAACGTGACCTGTAAAACATACCCGTAAAACTTACCCGTGAAACTTACCCGTGAAACCTTGACCCGTGAAACTTACCAGTGAAACCTAGACCCGTGAAACGTCACCCGTGAAACATACCCGTGAAACTTACCCGTGAAACTTACCCGTGAAACTTACCAGTGAAACCTAGACCCGTCAAACATCACCCATGAAACATACCCGTGAAACTTACCCGTGAAACTTACCCGTGAAACCTTGACCCGTGAAACTTACCAGTGAAACCTAGACCCGTGAAACGTCACCTGTAAAACATACCCGTAAAACTTACCCGTGAAACTTACCCGTGAAACTTACCCGTAAAACCTTGACCCGTGAAACTTACCAGTGAAACCTAGACCCGTGAAACGTCACCCGTGAAACGTCACCCGTGAAACTTACCCGTAAAACTTACCCGTGAAACTTACCCGTGAAACCTTGACCCGTGAAACTTACCAGTGAAACCTAGACTCGTGAAACGTCACCCGTGAAACATACCCGTGAAACTTACCCGTGAAACTTACCCGTAAAACCTTGACCCGTGAAACTTACCAGTGAAACCTAGACCCGTGAAACGTCACCCGTGAAACATACCCGTGAAACTTACCCGTGAAACTTACCCGTGAAACTTTGACCCGTGAAACTTACCAGGGAAACCTAAACCCGTGAAACGTCACCCGTGAAACATACCCGTGAAACTTACCCGTAAAACTTACCCGTGATACCTTGACCCGTGAAACTTACCAGTGAAACCTAGACCCGTGTAACATCACCCATGAAACGTCACCCGTGAAACTTACCCGTAAAACTTACCCGTGAAACTTACCCGTGAAACCTTGACCCGTGAAACTTACCAGTGAAACCTAGACCCGTGAAACGTCACCCGTGAAACATACCCGTGAAACTTACCCGTGAAACTTACCCGTGAAACCTTGACCCGTGAAACGTCACCCGTGAAACATACCCGTGAAACTTACCCGTGAAACTTACCCGTGAAACCTTGACACGTGAAACTTACCAGTGAAACCTAGACCCGTGAAACGTCACCCGTGAAACTTACCCGTAAAACTTACCCGTGAAACTTACCCGTGAAACCTTGACCCGTGAAATTTACCAGTGAAACCTAGACCCGTGAAACGTCACCCGTAAAACATACCCGTGAAACTTACCCGTGAAACTTCCCCGTGAAACCTTGACCCGTGAAACTTACCAGTGAAACCTAGACCCGTGAAACGTCACCCGTGAAACATACCAGTGAAACTTACCCGTGAAACTTACCCGTGAAACCTTGACCCGTGAAACTTACCAGTGAAACCTAGACCCGTGAAACGTCACCCGTGAAACATACCCGTGAAACTTACCCGTGAAATTTACCCGTGAAACCTTGACCCGTGAAACTTACCAGTGAAACCTAGACCCGTGAAACGTCACCCGTGAAACATACCCGTGAAACTTACCCGTGAAACTTACCCGTGAAACCTTGACCCGTGAAACTTACCAGTGAAACCTAAACCCGTGAAACGTCACCTGTAAAACATACCCGTAAAACTTACCCGTGAAACTTACCCGTGAAACCTTGACCCGTGAAACTTTCCAGTGAAACCTAGACCCGTGAAACGTCACCCGTGAAACATACCCGTGAAACTTACCCGTGAAACTTACCCGTGAAACCTTGACCCGTGAAACTTACCAGTGAAACCTAGACCCGTGAAACGTCACCCGTGAAACTTACCCGTAAAACTTACCCGTGAAACTTACCCGTGAAACCTTGACCCGTGAAACTTACCAGTGAAACCTAGACCCGTGAAACATACCCGTGAAACTTACCCGTGAAACTTACCCGTAAAACCTTGACCCGTGAAACTTACCAGTGAAACCTAGACCCGTGAAACGTCACCCGTGAAACATACCCGTGAAACTTACCCGTGAAACCTTGACCCGTGAAACTTACCAGTGAAACCTAGACCCGTGAAACGTCACCCGTGAAACATACCCGTGAAACTTACCCGTGAAACTTACCCGTGAAACCTTGACCCGTGAAACTTACCAGTGAAACCTAGACCCGTGAAACGTCACCCGTGAAACATACCCGTGAAACTTACCCGTGAAACTTACCCGTGAAACCTTGACCCGTGAAACTTACCAGTGAAACCTAGACCCGTGAAACGTCACCCGTGAAACATACCCGTGAAACTTACCCGTGAAACTTACCCGTGAAACCTTGACCCGTGAAACTTACCAGTGAAACATAGACCCGTGAAACGTCACTCGTGAAACATACCCGTGAAACTTACCCGTGAAACCTTGACCCGTGAAACTTACCAGTGAAACCTAGACCCGTGAAACATCACCCATGAAACATACCCGTAAAACTTACCCGTGAAACTTACCCGTGAAACCTTGACCCGTGAAACTTTCCAGTGAAACCTAGACCCGTGAAACGTCACCCGTGAAACATACCCGTGAAACTTACCCGTGAAACTTACCCGTGAAACCTTGACCCGTGAAACTTACCAGTGAAACCTAGACCCGTGAAACGTCACCCGTGAAACGTCACCCGTGAAACTTACCCGTAAAACTTACCCGTGAAACTTACCCGTGAAACCTTGACCCGTGAAACTTACCAGTGAAACCTAGACCCGTGAAACGTCACCCGTGAAACATACCCGTGAAACTTACCCGTGAAATTTACCCGTAAAACCTTGACCCGTGAAACTTACCAGTGAAACCTAGACCCGTGAAACGTCACCCGTGAAACATACCCGTGAAACTTACCCGTGAAACTTACCCGTGAAACTTTGACCCGTGAAACTTACCAGTGAAACCTAAACCCGTGAAACGTCACCCGTGAAACATACCCGTGAAACTTACCCGTGAAACTTACCCGTGAAACCTTGACCCGTGAAACTTACCCGTGAAACCTTGACCCGTGAAACTTACCAGTGAAACCTAGACCCGTGAAACGTCACCCGTGAAACATACCCGTGAAACTTACCCGTGAAACCTTGACCCGTGAAACTTACCAGTGAAACCTAGACCCGTGAAACGTCACCCGTGAAACATACCCGTGAAACTTACCCGTGAAACTTACCCGTGAAACCTTGACCCGTGAAACTTACCAGTGAAACCTAGACCCGTGAAACGTCACCTGTAAAACATACCCGTAAAACTTACCCGTGAATCTTACCCGTGAAACCTTGACCCGTGAAACTTTCCAGTGAAACTTAGACCCGTGAAACGTCACTCGTGAAACATACCCGTGAAACTTACCCGTGAAACTTACCCGTGAAACCTTGACCCGTGAAACTTACCAGTGAAACCTAGACCCGTGAAACGTCACCCGTGAAACGTCACTCGTGAAACTTACCCGTAAAATTTACCCGTGAAACTTACTTGTGAAACCTTGACCCGTGAAACGTCACCCGTGAAACTTACCCGTGAAACTTACCCGTAAAACTTACCCGTGAAACTTACCTGTGAAACTTACCCGTGAAACCTTGACCCGTGAAACTTACCAGTGAAACGTAGACCCTTGAAACGTCACCCGTGAAACTTACCCGTGAAACTTACCCGTGAAACTTACCCGTGAAACCTTGACCCGTGAAACTTACCAGTGAAACCTAGACCCGTGAAACGTCACCCGTGAAACTCACCCGTGAAACTTACCCGTAAAACTTACCCGTGAAACTTACCCGTGAAACCTTGACCCGTGAAACTTACCAGTTAAACCTAGACCCGTAAAACGTCACCCGTGAAACATACCCGTGAAACTTACTCGTGAAACTTACCCGTGAAACCTTGACCCGTGAAACTTACCAGTGAAACCTAGACCCGTGAAACTTACCCGTGAAACTTACCCGTGAAACCTTGACCCGTGAAACTTACCAGTGAAACCTAGACCCGTGAAACGTCACCCGTGAAACTTACCCGTAAAACTTACCCGTGAAACTTACCCGTGAAACTTACCAGTGAAACCTAGACCCGTGAAACGTCACCCGTGAAACATACCCGTGAAACTTACCCGTGAAACTTACCCGTGAAACCTTGACCCGTGAAACTTACCAGTGAAACCTAGACCCGTGAAACGTCACCCGTAAAACTTACTCTATTCTGCTGTTTTGGAACCACAGCTAAAATTGCAATTAAAAATACGACCATTAATTGTATATTTATTGTTTAGAAACATGGCTCAAAATTCCGGAGCTATTAGGCGCCATCATCAAATGGTAGAATACGCTCCGCAAGTTAGTAATATGGTCAGAACGGTCAGGCCGCCTAATAAGGCCCCAGTCAGCGTTAGAACCCCGAGGTAAGACCAATATGGTAGTTTACCATTTTTTAAAAGTTTTTTATTGAAACTTCATGTTATTTGAAAGCGATTGAGAGTACTGATAAGCCTTGTTCTTAATAAAGCTGTAATTAATTTTTAAAGTTTGTGTGACGTAGATGTATAGCTGAAAATCTTCTCGGAATTAAAATGTATCATGTAAAATCAACTGTTTCTGTTACAATAAAATACAATTTGGTAGTTTATTACTGTAAGTAAGAATACAAGTGAAACGCATTACTGTGACGTAGATGTATCTCAAATATTTAAAGAACTATTAACTTTTTGAAAATTTTTTTCAAGCAATAACTCATTTTTGAGGTTTCAATATAATTGACTGGATTGTTAATTTGCTACTATGGTAAAGTACCCTATTTTTACTTCTGCGTGAAAAATATTGACCGATGAGACGGGTGACACGTTAAAAAAAATTGTACGGTCAAAATAATTATATTATTAATGAAGCAATCGCAATAAAATTTTATTTGGGTAAACTAGACATAAGGAGACGTCAAAATATGGTTTGTTTACAAAAATATCACTTCCTGTTAAACCGGAAATGACATCAACTGTGTTATTTACCCTATACAGGTTGGTGGAGATGAAATGCGAACATAGGGAACATACTTGACAGTCGAACTTTCATGCCAGGTATCTTGATATATTTTGTAGTAGTGTCACAAAGCAAAGTGTGGCAAAAAGAGTAATCAATAACAGAAATAATAATAAAATTTAAAAGTGCATGTAAACTTTCTCGTTCTGCTCGTACACATACATTATTATGCAAATATTTTAATGAAAATAATCAATAATATGACAGGTACTTTGACATTGACAGTACTTATTCCACGTATATCAAGATGCCTAGCATGATAACTCCATTGTCAAATATTTCCCTATGTTCGCATTTCACCTCCACCAACCTGTATATTTTAGGTGTCCGCTTACTTAGTCAAATATAGTTTTGTCACGCGTAGTTTGGCCAAAATTAGCCAAACTGTATTTTAGCCAAACTGTAATTTGTTCCATTTGTCGAACCGTAAATATGCCAACCCGTAATTTAGCCAATTCTAGACAAACTGTAATTTCACATTCCGTAATTTGACCAAACCGCAACTTCTACTAATATTGTCAAATCGTTTTCAGGTAAACCCTAATTTAACCAAACGCAACTATACCTAAATGGAATCATCCAACACGGAGTTTATCCAAAACGCATTTTTGTCAAATCGCAGTTATGTATAACCGTAATATTGTCTCATACAAAATTTGAGAAAGATTGCTTTATTATAAGAAAAGTTTTTTCGAGCGTACCAATTTTTGGGACACCCTGTATAAAGCTGTATTAATTCAAGTCTTGCCTTCAAGAAAATGTGCAGGAGTTGTGTGCTGGCCACATCAGATTTTTTATGCTAGTGTAAAAATTATTGTTAATTTATCACAACTTCAAAAATTATTGTATTATTTTCTCCACCTCTCAAATAATTCTTTAATTATTATATAAATAATTATTCGTTTCGGTCCTGCGTCAAACAGCACGGCGCTATCAGTCCTGCCACCCGCTTTCAGGAATTTCAGCTTCGGTTTCAGCAGGTTTCAGCATTGTTTTCAGCGTTTAGTCTATTGTGTTTTTGTTTCGAGTTTTGGAATCTGAAAGATAACTTTTACTTCAGCATTTCAGTGACGGATTTTTTTTTACACATTGGAGCTGAATAAAGGGCATTGTTTTCCTGAATTATTCTGTAGGAGATAAATTTGTAATTATATTTCAGGAAATAATGAGAATGGTATCTTTATTAAATGGATTGCTTGTTGTATTATTCAAAATTTGTATATGAAATAATTTATTTGATCTTTTTGACACTTTGGGTGGATCTACCGCACATATACTGAATCATCAATAAAGATATACTGTCTCGTGTGTGCGGTTACCAGCCGTAAACTATTTCACATCTAAATGTCATTTAAAATCAAAATAATTTATTATTTATTTCAATCAATTTAATTAATTTAAATATTTAAATTTGGGTGTTGCAGCCTAACATATTATAAATCATCAGTATAAATTTAAATAAACAGGTTTTGTAGTAAAATTACAGCTAAATTAAAATAATGCATTTTTCGCAATTTTATAGTTAACTGTAAAAACGGTTGAAATAATTCAAAACCCTAAATGTAGATGGCATTAGTATCTACTGAGGTATGACAGCACCCTGTACTCTTTAGCCACATAACAGTTATCTGTAATTCCGATAAATGCAAAAAACATATTACAGGCAACTGTAAAAATGATTACTACTCAAATGAAATAATTCTGGAAGCTAAATATATATGGCACTATAGGTATCCCGGGTAAAATAAAAATCTATATTTGTTATCAAGCTTACAGACAAATATACTATACTATTATTACTAAAAGCAGTGTTCTGTATTTTTTATCAATTTAAATTTAACTAATTGAAAAGAGATTACATATTTGCGTTGTTGTAACTTATCTAGATAATTTTATCTAGATAAATCATCTAGATAATATATTTTTATCTATTATTCTTATTTAGATAATTTTTTTCTTATTTATTTATTATTTTATCTAGATAAAATTACAAATTATCTTTATCTATTTTTTAAATATCATCTAGATAATAATTTTTTTAAAATTAGAACCAATTGTTTTTGTAATTTTAATCGACTTCAAAAACTGTAATCAAACTTGTACTTTAGAACATGTCATTTATATATTTTTGTATTATCTATGATCTATTTAATAATTATCTAGATAAAAATTATGTATTTACATATTTTTTTCAATGATTATATATTATCTTATCTAGATAAATAAAAAATATGTTATCTTTATCTTTATCTAGTTAAAAAATATTGTTATACATTACAACACTGCATATGTGTTACATGATATAGGTTCAAAATAAAACAACATATTATTTTTATATTTAGTTTAGTTCACGCAAGGATTCTTTGCGAATTTTTTCATATTTCTGAATATTGAAAAATACAATAATATCAATGAATTATAAATTCATTCAAGATTCATTGAAGATTCAATGAATTGTCACCGCTATTTAAAAGACAACTCTCACCAGAATTCTTTTATAATTCTTTCATGTTTATGAATCTTGAAGTTATTGTTTTTTAGTCAATGAATTATAAATTCTATAAAATAAAAAATATATAAGTAAAAAAATTCTTTTATATATCTGACTCCTGAAAAAAAAAAAAAAAATTCTGGAAACCGGAAGTCAATATCTTAATCCAGTCAGAAATTAGAGTTGATTAAACACAGGAAACAAAAGAAAAATATTTTCTCTATGCGTAAAACAATTAATTGTGGCCTTATTAAGCTCCTTAAAATAATTAAAAATAATGCATTTTATAGAAAAATGTCCGAAAAATCCAATTCTGGAAACCACAAGTCGATATCCTAATCCAGTCAGAAATTAGAGTTGATTAAACACAATTAACCGAAAAAATACTAAAACTTCACTTTTTTTCGCACAAAATCTTTGAATATCAGCTCAACCAAGAGGCCTTTAAAAGTTTTAAAATAATGTATCTTATAAAAAAATGTCCAAGGAATCCAATACCGAAAACCAGAAGTCGATATCTTAATTTGTTCAGATATTAGAGTTAATTAAACACAAAAAATGTAAAATATACAAAATTTTCTGAATTATCTATGTTAAAATTGAGACTAAACCAGCCTCACCTGAAAAATTAAAAATAATATATTTGATAGAAAAATGTCTGTAGAATCGAATGCTTCAAACCGGAAGTCGTTTTTGTTATGTTACATTTTTTTTTCAGAAGTCTCCTAATTTTTTTTCTTTATTTTAAGCAGATATGAGATGAAATTTCACCCATTTTCAAATTGTCATAACTCGGCGTATTTTCAGTCGATTTCGATGAATCTTCGAGGGCGAAAAACTTTGAAGTGTCTACTTTAAAGTCATGCATGCCAACCTTAGAGTCACCTCTTTCGCCCCCTCCAACACCCCTTTAAAAAAATGCTTTTAAATCCAACTTTGACGATGTGGACGGAGTTGAAAATTTTTTTCGGCTCGATTCACCAAATGGGCACTAAAATTTGTTCAATTTCTTGTGCAGGGGTTTAAAAAACGAAGTTTCTACGTTGGTTTTACACAAAGTTATGAGTATTTGAAACAAAAATGCATTTTGAGGTTTTTCGCGAATAACTTAGCGACTTTTATTATTTTTATTATTGAATCAAATCGTTTTTTCTCCTACTGTATAGAGATTTATCATGTTAAAAAAATTTAAATATTTTTTTATATCTAGAGATGACATGGTTTCAAACCCAGGCGAAGCAGAAACAAAATGCTCCGAATTAGAACTTCTACTCAACCAATACGAACAGATATTTAGTACAGAGACTAATTTAGCCCCTTCTAAAACGCAAGCAACTTCTAGAAAGTCCAGTACGAAATCTACAAAAGTCAAGCGACGAAACAGCATTTGCAAAATAGCTGGAACTATGAAACCTAGACTTCCCCCAAGCTTGAAAAACCTACAAGTAAGAAAATATAACAAGCTTCGACCATATACAGGTTGGTGGAGGTGAAATGCGAACATAGGGAAATATATGACAATGGAGTTATCATGCTAGGCTTCTTGATATACGTGGAATAAGTACTGTCAATGTCAAAGTACCTGTCATATTATTGATTATTTTCATTAAAATATTTGCATAATAATGTATGTGTACGAGCAGAACGAGAAAGTTTACATGCACTTTTAGATTTTATTATTATTTCTGTTATTGATTACTCTTTTTGCCACACTTTGCTTTGTGACACTACTACAAAATATATCAAGATACCTGGCATGAAAGTTCGATTGTCATGTATGTTCCCTATGTTCGCATTTCACCTCCACCAACCTGTATAGGAATAGACAAACAACGCAAGCCTTTGTTGTGAAGCAAAGAACTAGCGTAGCGGTGTGAAGAGGAGTATGACCTGCAGACACCTTGAAGTGATGCAGTTGCCTATTTTCATTCTCTGTTGACAACAAACCAGAAGTCAGCAATGTGTCCTCACCTATAGCTGCTGCTCCCCGCTACCGTACTTCTTGCCTTCACAACATTGTATAGTACAGCATTGAGTGATATCTGTCTACACCTATATATGGTCGAAGATAGAGTAAAATTCAAATAGCTAGGACCCTGGACTGCGCGAGAAGGCAGAGCTTGTCATGTACATTTTACAAAAGCGGAGCTAGCGAGTATATGCTGCGCTGCACTTCACTTAATTTTCTAAACTAAAATATAACTCAATCACAATCAATTACAAAATTCACAGGGTTACACGAAGCAAAACACTACGAATGTCAACATGAGAATAACAGATATTGAAGCTGATGTTCTGTAGAACAGACAGTAGCGTAGTTTATCATCTATGCTTCTCTCTCTAAGACGAGAATTCGTACTTCGCGCAGGGTTCTAGCTATTTGAATTTTACTCTAACAAGAGTGAAAACTTTTAGAGAGAGAGACAAAATACGGGCTCGCACAGGCCCCGTAGTGGTCTCTCTCTCACGCAGGGTAAAAAAATGGCACTAATCTACAGTGTTGCCAAGATACGGAGTGTACACTCTTGTGTTTATATCAAGGTTACTAGAAAATAAAGTTTTGTCAAAGTATAGTTTGGCCAATTAAGCCAAACTGTATTTTAGTCAAACTGTAATTTGTTCCATTTGCCAAACCGTAAATATGCCAACCCGTAAACTGTATTCTAGACAAACTGTAATTTCATATTCCGTAATTTGACCAAACCGCAACTTCGACTAATATTGGCAAATCGTTTTCAGGTAAACCGTAGTTTAGTCAAAACGCAACTATACCTAACTGGAATCATCCAACACGGAATTTATCTAAAACGCATTTTTGTCAAATCGCAGTTATGCATAACTGTAATCTTGTCAAACGCATTTTACTCAAATCGTAATCTTCCCAACTGTATTTAAGACATACAAGTTGGCAAGAGTTTGAAATTTAAAAAATATTTAATAACCTATTTAATAAATATGTTACCTATACTAATGACTTCTCTGATAGTATAGAAAAATCTATACTTTTGTTGTCCTCAATTGAATCTAAGCCCTAAAAAAAATTATAGACATTATTATTAAATACAGCAATGAAAAATAAAATGAAAAAATTATTTGCTGAGAATTTAAAAATAAATTAAATTTAAAAAATTTATAATTTTTTTTACACATAGTAAAATATTGTGTTATTAATAATATTTGAAGTATATTATTCCAATTATTTATATTTGCTGAGAAAATATTATTTATTTCTGAATTATATACGATGACGTGAAAATATTTTAATTCGAAAACTATTTTATTTTTTTTCACGGGAACTAAACCTCGTAGAGAAAAACTTCCAACATGAAAAGTGCTTATTTTTTTCTTCTCTATCGACCTGTAAAAAAAAATTTTGAAAATCGCGCAAAAAATTTCCTTTTTTTCGAGACAAATGTACCGGAATGAGGATAACTCGAAACCTAAGCGCCGTAGAAAAAAACTTCAAATTACAAAGTTGTTCAGTTTTTGATTCTCTATCGAATGGTATATAAATTTTTTCGAAAAAACCCTAAACTTCGGAGATAGCCATAAAAAATAGATTTCGCTGAAATTTGGTATATAGATAGATCTCGTTGAGTAGATTCCGAAAATGGGGTTGTTTTTTCAAAAATATTGTTTTTTACCCTAGATAATTGACTTTAAAGGGTCGAAAAAACCGACCTCCATATCTCGAAATCTAGAGGCGTTAGAGCAAAATGTCAAATGAAAAAGTTGTTCCTCTTGTAATTTTGAGCAAGTTTTGCATTTAACTTTTTTCTCTAGGAGCCATAGATCTCGAGTTATAAGGGGAAACAGATTTCCAAAAGCATGGACTATAGCCTTGACACTTTTTTGGCTCAAAATGGGTTTTTCTCTCCGAATCGATTGAAATTTAATACAGACCTTCTGTACAGCAGTGTGCATCGATATCCGGTCGCAGAATTTTTTTAAAAAATTTATTAAGGGAGAAATTAAATATTTTCGGTCAAAACAGGCTGTTTTATGAAATGACTAATAGCTCATCAAACCATCACAAGTTATATATCAAAAGATCGGAAAAAACACGCAGATTCTTAATCTGTGCCGTTTATTACGAAATTCGTTACCGTTTTCGAGTAATAAGCAAAAGTTTGAAAACCTTACTTGCCTACTAGTGGCGCCATCTGTGGTAGTTGCCCGAACTAATAATTATATGGCGGACTTGTCAGTATGAAAATATTGATTTGTAAACTTTAATATCTAAACAATACGTACAGATAGCCAGAAAGTAGACACCTCAAAAGTATTTGAATATTGTTTATTATATTGTAGATAAAGTTGAAGCAAATCGGTGACATGACATATCATGACATTATTTACATTAAATACTAATAATCCAGTTTGATTTGAGACTTGTAACCTGCAGCAATGGATTCAGGAGAAAAAATCAATGAGGTAGCCACAATTTGAGTTTAATTGCCGTCTTAATAAGGTTTTTACTAAAATATCGATCAATTGGACACATCGGGTAGGATCCATGTACTTATAAGTACATAAATACTGCGTGTAGGGCCCCAAAACATTCATCGATGAATTCAGAAGATCAAAAAACATATGTAGCCACAATTTGAGTGTAATTGATACATGTATAAAGTTTTTCTAGGCATATTTGTTTTCTAGAATCGTAGGAAGAATCTTTCTTCTCGCATTTTCAGATAAAGAAACAACATTAACAGAGTGTTTATATGTTATTTTATTTATATACAACGTTATTACATATCTGACAAGTACTGGAAGACAACAGAATAAAAATAACTTAAGTGGTTCATCATTGGTTCCTGGTTAATTTGTATTTCGTTTATAATTTGCTCATTGTTACAATTAAATAAATAAATGAGGCAAAATTGAATGCAGTTTCTATATTTCAAGCGATAATTAACATAACTTCAACCATTTAAGAGTTACAGGCAAAATAAAATTATCTCAATGTAATCTTCAACTTTGTTCGATCTTGGAATTCTTCACCAAGTAGTTCTTGGTTCAACACTCGCACAAGAGGATGGTAATTGTAGCCACAATGGTTTATAGAGTCTTCAACTCACGTAGGGCCCCATTCTACCTCCTAGGTCTCCAGTAACCAGCTGACTTCTTCGATCAACGCAAACTCTAAAGCACAAGTTCTACAGCTACGTATATTCCAATCAAGTTACAGCATCTTCAAATAAGACCCACTGGTTCTTATGACATGACTAAGGCCCCATTATATCCTTATGAACACGCAAGAACGTTGTAATATGTTATGATACTCCTGAAACAATAAATTGAGAACAATTAATTAAATACTAGAATAGTATAAGTTAGATTATCGTCAGTAAATATTAATGCGTCAAGATACGTTCATTTCCAATGTTTTTGATGAAATTCATATGAGGGGGGGGGGGTGTATTTTTGCATTGGGAATTGTTGGCATTGAAAATGTACATATGCAGACTTAATGAGCGATTCAATTAGACTAAAAATATAGATACTTACAGTTCTTGACCTCCTGAAGGTTTTAAACAGTAAGAAATTACACATAGGTACTTCTTTGACTCTAATTTTGAAATTGGCTTCTAAATACTTTATTACCCTATCAATGCATTGCAAAACGTGGCTACTTAAGTTTGTTGACCGTCTGAAGGCATCGATGAAGGATTTGGGGCCCTACATACAGTATATATGTAGCTATGAACACATAGATTCTTCCTACGATTCTAGAAAACAAATATGCCTATAAATACTTTATACATTTATCAATTAAACTCAAATTATTGGTACTCACGTTTCTTGACCTCCTGAATTCATCGATGAAGGTTTTGGGGCCCTACATGCAGTATTTATGTACTTATAAGAACACAATTCCTTGACATGTTTCCAGTAATTCGATATTTTAGTAAAAACCTTATTAATAAGGCAATTGAACTCAAATTGTGGCTACCTCATTGATTTTTTCTCCTGAATCCATTGCTGTAGGTTACAAGTCTCAAATCAAACTGGATTATTAGTATTTAATATAATTTAAGTCAAGATTTCTCATGTCACCGATTTGCTTCAAGTTTAGCTACAATATAATAAACAATATTCAAATACGTTTGAGGTGTCTACTTAGTGGCTATCTGTACGTATTATTTAGATATTATAGTTTACAGTATCAATATTTTCATTACTGACAAGTCCGCCATATTGAGATGTCACATATATCGATATCTAACATGACTTGAATTACTTAAAACAGAAGCAATATAAAAATTTAGTACTTATTATATTGAATTCCTAGTAATTTAGTCTATATATAGTAATATTTTCATTGGTCTAGGATAAGTTTTAATAATATTCGCAAATAATTAATAGTTAGGACAACTACCACAGATGGCGCCACGAGTAGGCAAGTAAGGTTTTCAAACTTTTGCTTATTACTCGAAAACGGTAACGAATTTTGTAATAAACGGCACAGATTAAGAATCTGTGTATTTTTTCCAATCTTTTGATATATAACTTGTGATGGTTTGATGAGCTATTAGTCATTTCATAAAACAGCCTGTTTTGACCGAAAATATTTAATTTCTCCCTTAATAAATTTTTTAAAAAATTTCTGCGACCGGATATCGATGCACACTGCTGTACAGAAGGTCTGTATTAAATTTCAATCGATTCGGAGAGAAAAACCCATTTTGAGCCAAAAAAGTGTCAAGGCTATAGTCCATGCTTTTGGAAATCTGTTTCCCCTTATAACTCGAGATCTATGGCTCCTAGAGAAAAAAGTTAAATGCAAAACTTGCTCAAAATTACAAGAGGAACAACTTTTTCATTTGACATTTTGCTCTAACGCCTCTAGATTTCGAGATATGGAGGTCGGTTTTTTCGACCCTTTAAAGTCAATTATCTAAGGTAAAAAACAATATTTTTGAAAAAACAACCCCATTTTCGGAATCTACTCAACGAGATCTATCTATATACCAAATTTCAGCGAAATCTATTTTTTATGGCTATCTCGGCAGTTTAGGGTTTTTTCGAAAAAATCTATACACCAATCGATAGAGAATCGAAAACTGAACAACTTTGTAATTTGAAGTTTTTTTCTACGGCGCTTAGGTTTCGAGTTATCTTCATTCCGGTATATTTGTCTCGAAAAAAAGGAAATTTTTTGCGCGATTTTCAAAATTTTTTTTTACAGGTCGATAGAGAAGAAAAAAATAATCACTTTTCATGTTGGAGGTTTTTCTCTACGAGGCTTGGTTCTCGAGATAAAAAATAAAACAGATTTTCAATCAAAATATTTTCACGTCATCGAATATAATTCAGAAATAATAGTATATTGTGTTATTAGGATTAAAAGTGATACTTTGTTTGATGAGCAATTAATTTACATTTGCGAGGCGAAGCGTAGCGAAGCCGAGCGGATGCAAAAATTGCGAATCAAACAAAGACACTTTTAATCCAAATAACACATACTATTTTTTCTTCAACCAAGAAAATTACTTTTTAAATTATTGAAATATTTTGTTGAAATATGATTGAAACTAAGAAGGTAGCTTTGATTTAACTTTTGTTTTGTTTACAAATTTTATTGTTCTGTCAAACTAAAATAAATCAAGAGTTTTTCTGGAATTATGCTCCTGATAATACATACCTGATGATTAAAGTAAGTGTTTAAATATGAGGAATGAGAATATAATTATCTAAATATTATTAATTTTTATAGATTGTTGTAATACTGGAAATTTCGGGTGAATGCTGTTGCGATGAATTGGTACGTTTAAAGATTGATGTTATTGAAGACGTCAAATCAGCTTTACTGGTAAACATACATGGTAGACAGCTAAAAAAATATTACGGTTCGATGAACCTAGCACTAGTAAAAGTATAATATCCTCCATTCGTGATGATAATACCAGTAGAAAAAATGAAGAAGTGCGTGATAATCAAGCTCAAGAAATATTACGCTCCCAAGATTCTAGTAGAAATACAGAATCTACTTTTAAGCTTAGGATTAAAAGTACTTTTAAGCCTAGGATTAAAAGTGTTACCTAGCAACAGTTACATTTCTTTATTAATAACAAAAACGTCCACTTTTAATACTAAAAACAGTATTAAAAGAACCAACTTTTAAGACGGTTGAAGAAAAATAATATTTTCTCAGCAAATATACATAATTGGAATAATATACTTCAAATATTATTATTAACACAATATTTTACTGTTTGTAAAAAAATTATAAAATTTTTAAAATTCTAAACAAATAATTTTTTACCTTCCGCTTATCTGTAAAGGAAGGTATTGGAATGATGCAAAAAATCGGGTAGTGAGTTTTTAGTGGATGAGCACGAATTAGGGGCCTTACAGCTCATTTTTGATAGTTTTCTCCATGATGTCTGTATGTATGTGTGTGTGTGTATGTGTGTGGTCCGGGCCGATGCCGGATGTCGCATATCTCAAATACGAATTACCTAAAAATTTTGATATTTGGTATTTAACATTTGTATATAAATTGGAAGAGCTCATTAGATTTTGGTACAAATATCTTCACCGGAAGTGATATTTATTGAAGAGTAAAAAGTTTAATTGTCAAAAATTTCATTAAATTTGGATAAATATAGTATTTATTTGTAATAAGAATAAGAGGTAGTTATTTGCAACCTACGTTATAAAAAAATTGTCTTTATCTGGTAGCATTAAAGAACTGCAGTAAAATTTAAAAAATAAATTTATCAAATAAAACATCGAAATCTTGTAATCCATGTTCGATTGATTTTTGATTCTGCGTAAAAAATATTGACAGGTGAGACGGGTGACACTAACGCCGCATATAAGTCATAAGATATTAAGTAATTGAACGGAGGATGGCTTCAACACAGCAGAGTTTTCCTGTGAATGAATTTCTGTTTGAATATTTTAGATTTTTATTTGTATAAATGGGCACCGGATTGTACGTATACATTTCTGTTTAAAGTCTAGATATGGCGGAAGGTTGTGTGATGGCCACGTCAGATTTTTCATTGCTGTATTTAATAATTGTGTCTATAATTTTTTTTCAATTGAGGACAACAAAAGTACCTATAGCTATTACTGTTTCAGAGTTATGCCTTCTAAAGTCAAATACAAATAATTAATTTTTGTTTAGAAACAGACCTCATCAAAATCAAGTTTGAAGCAACTTCGTTCATCATCCGTCGAAGAAGATCGCATAGAGATAGAGCAAATGACAGCTGAAGTCTTAGACAACCTTCTTCAAGATCTAAGCGTTAGTGGCTTAACTGGGCTTAACAGGGTGGTAAATCAGGCGAGTATGGCTTATGTTCGAGCACTGGAGTACCTCTAGCGGCTAAATCACGCTTCACAGACAGCGCTGTCCTGGTGCTAAATCCAATGTTATAATATACATTGTTATCGGCACGAGAAGAAAACACGTTCGTTTCTAACTTTTATAGAAAAAATACTACTACAGCGACTGCGACATGTTTTCGTACCGGAATAGTAGACACTTCCAGCTATCCAACGCTGCATTCGTTTCCCCTCCTGTCACTCGTATGTCGAAGGAAAATTGTAAAATAAGTTTTTTATACAAAGCTTCGTCATATAATAGGGTACTTTACCATAGTAGCAAATTAGCAACCCGGTCAATTATATTGAAACCTCAAAAATGAGTTATTGCTTGAAAAAAGTTTCAAAAAGTTAATAGTTCTTTAAATATTTGAGATTTTACGTATCGATACTACGTCACAGTAATGCGTATCACGTGTATTCTTACTTACAGTAATAAACTACCAAATTGTTTTTTATTGTAACAGAAACAGTTGGTTTTACATGAGTACATTTTAATTCCGGTTTGAGAAGATTTTCAGCTATACATCTACGTCACACAAACTTTAAAAATTAATTACAGCTTTATTAAGACCAAGGCTTATCAGTACTCTCAATCGCTTTCAAATAACATGAAGTTTCAATGAAAAAAACTTTTTAAAAAATGGTAAACTACCCTATTAAAGCTATTCAATGTTTATTTTACTCAAGAAGAGTATTAGGTTTTTTTATTTAGTATTTGTTCAGTTTGTAAGACTCACAAAGGGTATTTATTAGTTTGTATGGGAGCACACAATTTGGACAAATACAGGTTGGTGGAGGTGAAATGCGAACATAGGGAAATATTTGACAATGGAGTTATCATGCTAGGCATCTTGATATACGTGGAATAAGTACTGTCAATGTCAAAGTACCTGTCATATTATTGATTATTTTCATTAAAATATTTTGCATAATAATGTATGTGTACGAGCAGAACGAGAAAATTTACATGCACTTTTAGATTTTATTATTATTTCTGTTATTCATTACTCTTTTTGCCACACTTTGCTTTGTGACACTACTACAAAATATATCAAGATACCTGGCATGAAAGTTCGATTGTCATGTATGTTCCCTATGTTCGCATTTTACCTCCATCAACCTATATAGTTTCGTTAAAGTGTAGTTTGACCAAAAATAATTAAGCCAAACTGTATTTTAGCCAAACTGTAATTTGTTCCATTTATCAAACCGTAAATATGCCAACCCGTAAACTGTATTCTAGACAAACTGTAATTTCACATTCCGTAATTTGACCAAACCGCAACTTCGACTAATATTGTCAAATCGTTTTCAGGTAAACCGTAGTTTAGTCAAAACGCAACTATACCTAACTGGAATCATCCAACACGGAATTTATCCAGAACGTATTTTTGTCAAATCGCAGTTATGCATAACCGTAATCTTGTCAAACGCATTTTACTCAAATCGTAATCTTACCAACTGTATGTTTTAAATTACGATTTGAGTAAAATGCGTTTCCAAGATTACGGTTACGCATAACTGCGATTTGACAAATATACGTTCTGGATAAGTTCAATTTTCTGTTTGGGTGTGTACGTTTACCAGTCGCCCGTGGTTGATGGTGGAGGGCTTCGAGCATATACTGACTAGAGAAGTAATTCCCTATACCAATGCATAGCTTGTTGTGATCGGAAGATATGCAGTAGGGGGGACTTGCGGGGCTGGAAGTCATGGTGTATTGCGGGCAGCGTTTTGCTGTTATTCTTTGTTACTTCTTGTCACACATGTCATTTTACTATAACCCTAAGTTCTGCGTTTACTTTGTGAAAAGTTTAATGAGGTTGTGTGAGTATTATTTTACTTTGTGGAATAATACTAAGAAATTACGCATCCCTCAATACATCACGGCTTCCGACCCCGCTAATCTCCCCTCCAGCATATCTTCCGATCACAACAAACGCCGTAAGGCGGCCTCTAGTCAGTATATGCTCGAAGGTGGAGGGCACACCACAGGGCGATTTTTGTGCTATTTTGTGTTTGTATGTTTCAGATGAGGAACCTTTGTATATAAAACAGTTAAAGAAATTACGATGGGGACATCTGAAGCACATTCAACGAGAAATGAGACGTTTAGAAGATTTAGAAAGATTTTTGGATTCCTGCAGCGCTGAAAAATAAATTATGTATCGTGTTAGCGTAACTTGTAAAATAAAATTATTTTTAAATAGTTTATATATTGATCGTGTAACAATCAAACTTCAGAATTTCAGAAATTAAACATTTCAGACTGAAATTTAACTGTTTTTACCTTCGCGTACCTGTAAAGGAAGGTATTGGAATCATGCTAAAAATCGGGTGGTGAGTTTTTAGTGGATGAGCACGAATTAGGGTCCTTACAATTCATTTTTGATAGTTTCACGATGATGTCTGTATGTATGTGTGTGTGTGTGTGTGTGTGTGTGTGTGTGTGTATGTGTGTGTGGTCAAGGCCGGGGTGTATGTCGTATAACTCAAATACGAATTACCCGAAAATTTTGATATTTGGTATTTAACATTTGTATATAAATTGGAAGAGCTCATTAGATTTTGGTACAAATATCTTAATCGGAAGTGATATTTTTTGAAGATTGAAAAGTTTAATTGTCAAAATTGTATATAAATTTGGAAAAATATAGTATTTATTTGTAATAAGAATACGAGGCAAAGTTATTTGCAACTTACGTTATAAAAAATTGTCTTTATCTGGTAGCATCAAAGAACTGCAGTAAAATTAAAAAAATAAGTTTATCAAATAAAACGTTGAAATCTTGTAATCCATGTTCGGTTGATTTTTGTTTCTGCGTAAAAAATATTGACAGGTGACAAATTGGCATACTAGCGCTATACAAGTCATAAGTAAGATATTAAATGTAGTAATTGAACGGAGGATGGCTTCAGCACAGAAGAGTTTTCCTGTGAATGAATCTTTTTATTCAGATGATGCAAATTTCTGTGTTTCAATATTTTAGATTTTTATTTGTATATTTTAAATGGACACCGAATTGTACGTATACATTTCTGTTTAAAGTCTAGATATGGTGGAAGGTTGTGTGATGGCCACGTCAGATTTTTCTATAATGATAAACAATTTTTATCTCTCGCCTCATATTCTATTGTAATGTCTGTGTGTGCGTTTTTGGTGGATAAGCACGTTTCAGGGTCTCTACTATGTGTGTGTGTATGGACGTATTTGACGATTTTTCGTCCACGATAACTCAAAAAGTATCAAACCTTTAATAACCAAATTTTATATTTAAGCTTTTAATAAGGATCTTAACACCGGATAAGATTTTGGTAAAAATCCGCAAACCGGAAGTAGTACTTTTGAAGCTTGATATACAAACTGGTACATTATTTATTTATGACAATTTTTGCATATATCTATGGGTACAGTTAATTTTAAATACAATTTGCTGAATCTGGTTTAGAAATTCTAGTATATTGTTGACATTTCTACACAAAGTTTGAATTATGACAGTGACAGTACAGTTGACATCTTTGATTGCATCTTGGTTTATATATTACATGAAACTATTAAAATGTAAGTAAAACTATTTATTAGATTAGTAGAATAAGCAGAATTAGGCGAGAGGTCGTTTGCTGGCCACAGCAGATTTTTATTAAGTATTGTGGGCTTGTTAATACAATTTTGTCTAAATGAAAATTCTTTTAAAATATTTCATTTATATTCGAACAAGAAGTCTATTATTAAATTAATAATAAAATTATTCGTAAAAAAATACAAAAATATTTAAATTTGTATTTATATTTCATATAACTATAATACTTTATTAAAGGTTTATACTAAATCTTAACAAATTAATTAACTTACCAGTGAAACATAGACCCGTGAAACTTACCTGCTAAACTTACCCGTGAAACCTTGACCCGTGAAACTTACCAGTGAAACCTAGACCCGTGAAACGTCACCCGTGAAACATACCCGTGAAACTTACCCGTGAAACTTACCCGTGAAACCTTGACCCGTGAAACTTACCAGTGAAACCTAGACCAGTGAAACCTAGACCCGTGAAACGTCACCCGTGAAACATACCCGTGAAACTTACCCGTGAAACTTACCCGTGAAACCTTGACCCGTGAAACTTACCAGTGAAACCTAGACCCGTGAAACGTCACCCGTGAAACATACCCGTGAAACTTACCCGTGAAACTTACCCGTGAAACCTTGACCCGTGAAACTTACCAGTGAAACCTAGACCCGTAAAACGTCACCCGTGAAACATACCCGTGAAACTTACCCGTGAAACTTACCCGTGAAACCTAGACCCATGAAACGTCACCCGTGAAACATACCCGTGAAACTTACCCGTGAAACTTACCCGTGAAACCTTGACCCGTGAAACTTACCAGTGAAACCTAGACCAGTGAAACCTAGACCCGTGAAACGTCACCCGTGAAACATACCCGTGAAACTTACCCGTGAAACTTACCCGTGAAACCTTGACCCGTGAAACTTACCAGTGAAACCTAGACCCGTGAAACGTCACCCGTGAAACATACCCGTGAAACTTACCCGTGAAACATACCCGTGAAACTTACCCGTGAAACTTACCCGTAAAACCTTGACCCGTGAAACTTACCAGTGAAACCTAGACCCGTGAAACGTCACCCGTGAAACTTACCCGTGAAACCTTGACCCGTGAAACTTACCAGTGAAACCTAGACCCGTGAAACGTCACCCGTGAAACTTACCCGTGAAACTTACCCGTGAAACTTACCCGTGAAACTTACCCGTGAAACTTACCCGTGAAACTTACCCGTGAAACTTACCACTGAAACCTAGACCCGTGAAACGTCACCCGTGAAACTTACCCGTGAAACTTACCCGTGAAACTTACCCGTGAAACTTACCCGTGAAACTTACCCGTGAAACTTACCCGTGAAACTTACCCGTGAAACCTTGACCCGTTAAACTTACCAGTGAAACCTAGACCCGTTAAACGTCACCCGTGAAACATACCCGTGACACTTACCCGTGAAACTTACCCGTGAAACCTTGACCCGTGAAACTTACTAGTGAAACCTAGACCCGTGAAACGTCACCCGTAAAACTTACCGGTGAAACTTACCCGTAAAACTTACCCGTGAAACTTACCCGTGAAACCTTGACCCGTGAAACTTACCAGTGAAACGTAGACCCGTGAAACGTCACCCGTGAAACTTACCCGTGAAACTTACCCGTGAAACTTACCCGTGAAACTTACCCGTGAAACTTACCCGTGAAACTTACCCGTGAAACCTTGACCCGTGAAACTTACCAGTGAAACCTAGACCCGTGAAACGTCACCCGTGAAACTTACCCGTGAAACTTACCCGTGAAACTTACCCGTGAAACCTTGACCCGTGAAACTTATCAGTGAAACCTAGACCCGTAAAACGTCACCCGTGAAACTTACTTGTGAAACTTACCCGTGAAACCTTGACCCGTGAAACTTACCAGTGAAACCTAGACCCGTGAAACGTCACCCGTGAAACTTACCCGTGAAACTTACCTGTGAAACTAACCAGTGAAACCTTGACCCGTGAAACTTACCAGTGAAACCTAGACCCATGAAACGTCACCCGTGAAACTTACCCGTGAAACTTACCCGTGAAACCTTGACCCGTGAAACTTACCAGTGAAACCTAGACCCGTGAAACGTCACCCGTGAAACTTACCCGTGAAACTTACCCGTGAAACCTTGACCCGTGAAACTTACCAGTGAAACCTAGACCCGTGAAACGTCACCCGTGAAACTTACCCGTGAAACTTACCCGTGAAACTTACCCGTGAAACCTTGACCCGTGAAACTTACCAGTGAAACCTAGACCCGTGAAACGTCACCCGTGAAACTTACCCGTGAAACGTCACCCGTGAAACTTACCCGTGAAACTTACCCGTGAAACCTTAACCCGTGAAACTTACCAGTGAAACCTAGACCCGTGAAACTTACCCGTGAAACTTACCCGTGAAACTTACCCGTGAAACTTACCCGTGAAACTTACCCGTGAAACTTACCCGTGAAACTTACCCGTGAAACCTTGACCCGTGAAACTTACCAGTGAAACCTAGACCCGTGAAAGGTCACCAGTGAAAATTACCCGTGAAACTTACCCGTGAAACTTACCTGTGAAACCTTGACCCGTGAAACTTACCAGTGAAACCTAGACCCGTGAAACGTCACCCGTGAAACTTACCCGTAAAACTTACCCGTGAAACTTACCCGTGAAACCTTGACCCGTGAAACTTACAAGTGAAACCTAGACCCGTGAAACGTCACCCGTGAAACATACCCGTGAAACTTACCCGTGAAACTTACCCGTGAAACCTTGACCCGTGAAACTTACCAGTGAAACCTAGACCCGTAAAACGTCACCCGTGAAACATACCCGTGAAACTTACCCGTGAAACTTACCCGTGAAACCTTGACCCGTGAAACTTACCAGTGAAACCTAGACCCGTGAAACATCACCCATGAAACATACTCGTGAAACTTACCCGTGAAACTTACCCGTGAAACCTTGACCCGTGAAACTTACCAGTGAAACCTAGACTCGTGAAACGTCACCTGTAAAACATACCCGTAAAACTTACCCGTGAAACTTACCCGTGAAACCTTGCCCCGTGAAACTTTCCAGTGAAAGCTAGACCCGTGAAACGTCACCCGTGAAACATACCCGTGAAACTTACCCGTGAAACTTACCCGTGAAACCTTGACCCGTGAAACTTACCAGTGAAACCTAGATCCGTGAAACATCACCCATGAAACATACCCGTGAAACTTACCCGTGAAACTTACCCGTGAAACTTACCCGTGAAACCTTGACCCGTGAAACTTACCAGTGAAACCTAGACCCGTGAAACGTCACCTGTAAAACATACCCGTAAAACTTACCCGTGAAGCTTACCCGTGAAACCTTGACCCGTGAAACTTTCCAGTGAAACCTAGACCCGTGAAACGTCACCCGTGAAACATACCCGTGAAACTTACCCGTGAAACTTACCCGTGAAACTTACCCGTGAAACTTACCCGTAAAACCTTGACCCGTGAAACTTACCAGTGAAACCTAGACCCGTGAAACGTCACCCGTGAAACTTACCCGTGAAACTTACCCGTGAAACCTTGACCCGTGAAACTTACCAGTGAAACCTAGACCCGTGAAACGTCACCCGTGAAACGTACACGTGAAACTTACCCGTGAAACTTACTCGTAAAACCTTGACCCGTGAAACTTACCAGTGAAACCTAGACCCGTGAAACGTCACCCGTGAAACATACCCGTGAAACTTACCCGTGAAACTTACCCATGAAACCTTGACCCGTGAAACTTACCAGTGAAACCAAGACCCGTGAAACGTCACCCGTGAAACATACCCGTGAAACTTACCCGTAAAACTTACCCGTGAAACTTACCCGTGAAAATTACCCATGAAACCTTGACCCGTGAAACTTACCAGTGAAACCAAGACCCGTGAAAGGTCACCCGTGAAACTTACCCGTGAAACTTACCCGTGAAACTTACCCGTGAAACCTTGACCCGTGAAACTTACCAGTAAAACCTAGACCCGTGAAACGTCACCCGTGAAACTTACCCGTAAAACTTACCCGTGAAACTTACCCGTGAAACCTTGACCCGTGAAACTTACCAGTGAAACCTTGACCCGTGAAACTTACCAGTGAAACCTAGACCCGTGAAACGTCACCCGTGAAACATACCCGTGAAACTTACCCGTGAAACTTACCCGTGAAACCTTGACCCGTGAAACTTACCAGTGAAACCTAGACCCGTGAAACGTCACCCGTGAAACATACCTGTGAAACTTACCCGTGAAACTTACCCGTGAAACCTTGACCCGTAAAACTTACCAGTGAAACCTAGACCCGTGAAACGTCACCCGTAAAACATACCCGTGAAACTTACCCGTGAAACTTACCCGTGAAACCTTGACCCGTGAAACTTACCAGTGAAACCTAGACCCGTGAAACATCACCCATGAAACATACCCGTGAAACTTACCCGTGAAACTTACCCCTGAAACCTAGACCCGTGAAACTTACCAGTGAAACCTAGACCCGTGAAACGTCGCCTGTAAAACATACCCGTAAAACTTACCCGTGAAACTTACCCGTGAGACCTTGACCCGTGAAACTTTCCAGTGAAACCTAGACCCGTGAAACGTCACCCGTGAAACATACCCGTGAAACTTACCCGTGACACCTTGACCCGTGAAACTTACCAGTGAAACCTAGACCCGTGAAACGTCACCCTTGAAACTTACCCGTAAAACTTACCCGTGAAACTTACCCGTGAAACCTTGACCCGTGAAACTTACCAGTGAAACCTAGGCCCGTGAAACGTCACCCGTGAAACATACCCGTGAAACTTACCCGTGAAACTTACCCGTAAAACCTTGACCCGTGAAACTTACGAGTGAAACCTAGACCCGTGAAACGTCACCCGTGAAACTTCACCCGTGAAACATATCCGTGAAACTTACCCGTAAAACTTACCCGTGAAACCTTGACCCGTGAAACTTACCAGTGAAACCTAGACCCGTAAAACGTCACCCGTGAAACATACCCGTGAAACTTACCCGTGATACCTTGACCCGTGAAACTTACCAGTGAAACCTAGACCCGTGAAACGTCACCCGTGAAACATACCCGTGAAACTTACCCGTGAAACCTTGACCCGTGAAACTTACCAGTGAAACCTAGACCCGTGAAACGTCACCCGTGAAACATACCCGTGAAACTTACCCGTGAAACTTACCCGTGAAACCTTGACCCGTGAAACTTACTAGTGAAACCTAGACCCGTGAAACGTCACCCGTGAAACTTACTAGTGAAACCTAGACCCGTGAAACGTCACCCGTGAAACATAGCCGTGAAACTTACCAGTGAAACTTACCCGTGAAACCTTGACCCGTGAAACTTACCAGTGAAACCTAGACCCGTGAAACGTCACCTGTAAAACATACCCGTAAAACTTACCCGTGAAACTTACCCGTGAATCCTTGACCCGTGAAACTTTCCAGTGAAACCTAGACCCGTGAAACGTCACCCGTGAAACTTACCCGTAAAACTTACCCGTGAAACTTACCCGTGAAACCTTGACCCGTGAAACTTACCAGTGAAACCTAGACCCGTGAAACGTCACCCGTGAAACATACCCGTGAAACTTACCCGTGAAACTTACCCGTGAAACGTCACCTGTAAAACATACCCGTAAAACTTACCCGTAAAACCTTGACCCGTGAAACTTACCAGTGAAACTTAGACCCGTGAAACGTCACCCGTGAAACATACCCGTGAAACTTACCCGTGAAACTTACCCGTAAAACTTACCCGTGAAACCTTGACCCGTGAAACTTATCAGTGAAACCTAGACCCGTGAAACGTCACCCGTGAAACATACCCGTGAAACTTACCCGTGAAACTTACCCGTAAAACCTTGACCCGTGAAACTTACCAGTGAAACCTAGACCCGTGAAACGTCACCCGTGAAACATACCCGTGAAACTTACCCGTGAAACTTACCCTGAAACCTTGACCCGTGAAACTTACCAGTGAAACCTAGACCCGTGAAACGTCACCCGTGAAACATACCCGTGAAACTTACCTGTGAAACTTACCCGTGAAACCTTGACCCGTGAAACTTACCAGTGAAACCTAGACCCGTGAAACGTCACCCGTGAAACATACCCGTGAAACTTACCCGTGAAACTTACCCGTGAAACTTACCCGTGAAACCTTGACCTGTGAAACTTACTAGTGAAACCTAGACCCGTGAAACGTCACCCGTGAAACATACCCGTGAAACTTACCCGTGAAACTTACAAGTGAAACCTTGACCCGTGAAACTTACCAGTGAAACCTAGACCCGTGAAACGTCACCCGTGAAACTTACCCGTGAAACTTACCCGTAAAACCCAAGACCCGTGAAACGTCATCCGTGAAACATACCCGTGAAACTTACCCGTGAAACTTACCCGTGAAACCTTGACCCGTGAAACTTACCAGTGAAACCTAGACCCGTGAAACGTCACCCGTGAAACATACCCGTGAAACTTACCAGTGAAACCTAGACCCGTGAAACGTCACCCGTGAAACTTACCCGTGAAACTTACCCGTGAAACCTTGACCCGTGAAACTTACCAGTAAAACCTAGACCCGTGAAACATCACCCATGAAACATACCCGTGAAACTTACCCGTGAAACTTACCCGTGAAACCTTGACCCGTGAAACTTACCAGTGAAACCTAGACCCGTGAAACGTCACCTGTAAAACATACCCGTAAAACTTACCCGTGAAACTTACCCGTGAAACTTACCCGTGAAACGTCACCTGTAAAACATACCCGTAAAACTTACCCGTGAAACTTACCCGTGAAACCTTGACCCGTGAAACTTACCAGTGAAACCAAGACCCGTGAAACGTCATCCGTGAAACATACCCGTGAAACTTACCCGTGAAACTTACCCGTGAAACCTTGACCCGTGAAACTTACCAGTGAAACCTAGACCCGTGAAACGTCACCCGTGAAACATACCCGTGAAACTTACCAGTGAAACCTAGACCCGTGAAACGTCACCCGTGAAACTTACCCGTAAAACTTACCCGTGAAACTTACCCGTGAAACCTTGACCCGTGAAACTTACCAGTGAAACCTAGAACCGTGAAACTTACGCGTAAAACTTACCCGTGAAACTTACCCGTAAAACCTTGACCCGTGAAACTTACCAGTGAAACCTAGACCCGTGAAACGTCACCCGTGAAACATACCCGTGAAACTTACCCATGAAACTTACCCGTAAAACTTACCCGTGAAACCTTGACCCGTGAAACTTACCAGTGAAACCTAGACCCGTGAAACGTCACCCGTGAAACATACCCGTGAAACTTACCCGTGAAACTTACCCGTAAAACCTTGACCCGTGAAACTTACCAGTGAAACCTAGACCCGTGAAACGTCACCCGTGAAACATACCCGTGAAACTTACCCGTGAAACTTACCCGTGAAACCTTGACCCGTGAAACTTACCAGTGAAACCTAGACCCGTGAAACGTCACCCGTGAAACATACCCGTGAAACTTACCCGTGAAACTTACACTTGAAACCTTGACCCGTGAAACTTACCAGTGAAACCTAGACCCGTGAAACGTCACCCGTGAAACATACCCGTGAAACTTACCCGTGAAACTTACCCGTGAAACCTTGACCCGTGAAACTTACTAGTGAAACCTAGACCCGTGAAACGTCACCCGTGAAACATACCCGTGAAACTTACCCGTGAAACTTACCCGTGAAACCTTGACCCGTGAAACTTACTAGTGAAACCTAGACCCGTGAAACGTCACCCGTGAAACATACCCGTGAAACTTACCCGTGAAACTTACCCGTAAAACCTTGACCCGTGAAACTTACCAGTGAAACCTAGACCCGTGAAACATCACCCATGAAACATACCCGTGAAACTTACCCGTGAATCTTACCCGTGAAACCTTGACCCGTGAAACTTACCAGTGAAACCTAGACCCGTGAAACATCACCCATGAAACATACCCGTAAAACTTACCCGTGAAACTTACCCGTGAATCCTTGACCCGTGAAACTTTCCAGTGAAACCTAGACCCGTGAAACGTCACCCGTGAAACTTACCCGTAAAACTTACCCGTGAAACTTACCCGTGAAACCTTGACCCGTGAAACTTACCAGTGAAACCTAGACCCGTGAAACGTCACCCGTGAAACATACCCGTGAAACTTACCCGTGAAACTTACCCGTGAAACGTCACCTGTAAAACATACCCGTAAAACTTACCCGTGAAACTTACCCGTGAAACCTTGACCCGTGAAACTTACCAGTGAAACCAAGACCCGTGAAACGTCATCCGTGAAACATACCCGTGAAACTTACCCGTGAAACTTACCCGTGAAACCTTGACCCGTGAAACTTACCAGTGAAACCTAGACCCGTGAAACGTCACCCGTGAAACATACCCGTGAAACTTACCAGTGAAACCTAGACCCGTGAAACGTCACCCGTGAAACATACCCGTGAAACTTACCCGTGAAACCTTGACCCGTGAAACTTACCAGTGAAACCAAGACCCGTGAAACGTCACCCGTGAAACATACCCGTGAAACTTACCCGTGAAACTTACCCGTGAAACGTCACCTGTAAAACATACCCGTAAAACTTACCCGTGAAACTTACCCGTGAAACCTTGACCCGTGAAACTTACCAGTGAAACCAAGACCCGTGAAACGTCATCCGTGAAACATACCCGTGAAGCTTACCCGTGAAACTTACCCGTGAAACCTTGACCCGTGAAACCTTCCAGTGAAACCTAGACCCGTGAAACGTCACCCGTGAAACAACCCGTGAAACTTACCCGTGAAACTTACCCGTGAAACCTTGACCCGTGAAACTTACCAGTGAAACCTAGACCCGTGAAACGTCACCCGTGAAACATACCCGTGAAACTTACCCGTGAAACTTACCCGTGAAACCTTGACCCGTGAAACTTACCAGTGAAACCTAGACCCGTGAAACGTCACCCGTGAAACATACCCGTGAAACTTACCCGTGAAACTTACCCGTGAAACCTTGACCCGTGAAACTTACTAGTGAAACCTAGACCCGTGAAACGTCACCCGTGAAACATACCCGTGAAACTTACCCGTGAAACTTACCCGTAAAACCTTGACCCGTGAAACTTACCAGTGAAACCTAGACCCGTGAAACATCACCCATGAAACATACCCGTGAAACTTACCCGTGAATCTTACCCGTGAAACCTTGACCCGTGAAACTTACCAGTGAAACCTAGACCCGTGAAACGTCACCTGTAAAACATACCCGTAAAACTTACCCGTGAAACTTACCCGTGAATCCTTGACCCGTGAAACTTTCCAGTGAAACCTAGACCCGTGAAACGTCACCCGTGAAACTTACCCGTAAAACTTACCCGTGAAACTTACCCGTGAAACCTTGACCCGTGAAACTTACTAGTGAAACCTAGACCCGTGAAACGTCACCCGTGAAACATACCCGTGAAACTTACCCGTGAAACTTACCCGTAAAACCTTGACCCGTGAAACTTACCAGTGAAACCTAGACCCGTGAAACATCACCCATGAAACATACCCGTGAAACTTACCCGTGAATCTTACCCGTGAAACCTTGACCCGTGAAACTTACCAGTGAAACCTAGACCCGTGAAACGTCACCTGTAAAACATACCCGTAAAACTTACCCGTGAAACTTACCCGTGAATCCTTGACCCGTGAAACTTTCCAGTGAAACCTAGACCCGTGAAACGTCACCCGTGAAACTTACCCGTAAAACTTACCCGTGAAACTTACCCGTGAAACCTTGACCCGTGAAACTTACCAGTGAAACCTAGACCCGTGAAACGTCACCCGTGAAACATACCCGTGAAACTTACCCGTGAAACTTACCCGTGAAACGTCACCTGTAAAACATACCCGTAAAACTTACCCGTGAAACTTACCCGTGAAACCTTGACCCGTGAAACTTACCAGTGAAACCAAGACCCGTGAAACGTCATCCGTGAAACATACCCGTGAAACTTACCCGTGAAACTTACCCGTGAAACCTTGACCTGTGAAACTTACCAGTGAAACCTAGACCCGTGAAACGTCACCCGTGAAACATACCCGTGAAGCTTACCAGTGAAACCTGGACCCGTGAAACGTCACCCGTGAAACTTACCCGTGAAACTTACCCGTGAAACCTTGACCCGTGAAACTTACCAGTAAAACCTAGACCCGTGAAACATCACCCATGAAACATACCCGTGAAACTTACCCGTGAAACTTACCCGTGAAACCTTGACCCGTGAAACTTACCAGTGAAACCTAGACCCGTGAAACGTCACCTGTAAAACATACCCGTAAAACTTACCCGTGAAACTTACCCGTGAAACCTTGATCCGTGAAACTTTCCAGTGAAACCTAGACCCGTGAAACGTCACCCGTGAAACATACCCGTGAAACTTACCCGTGAAACTTACCCGTGAAACCTTGACCCGTGAAACTTACCAGTGAAACCTAGACCCGTGAAACTTACCCGTAAAACTTACCCGTGAAACTTACCCGTGAAACCTTGACCCGTGAAACTTACCAGTGAAACCTAGACCCGTGAAACGTCACCCGTGAAACATACCCGTGAAACTTACCCGTGAAACCTTGCCCCGTGAAACTTACCAGTGAAACCAAGACCCGTGAAACGTCACCCGTGAAACATACCCGTGAAACTTACCCGTGAAACTTACCCGTGAAACCTTGACCCGTGAAACTTACCAGTGAAACCAAGACCCGTGAAACGTCATCCGTGAAACATACCCGTGAAACTTACCCGTGAAACTTACCCGTGAAACCTTGACCCGTGAAACTTACCAGTGAAACCTAGACCCGTGAAACGTCACCCGTGAAACATACCCGTGAAACTTACCAGTGAAAACTAGACCCGTGAAACGTCACCCGTGAAACTTACCCGTGAAACTTACCCGTGAAACCTTGACCCGTGAAACTTACCAGTAAAACCTAGACCCGTGAAACATCACCCATGAAACATACCCGTGAAACTTACCCGTGAAACTTACCAGTGAAACCTAGACCCGTGAAACGTCACCTGTAAAACATACCCGTAAAACTTACCCGTGAAACTTACCCGTGAATCCTTGACCCGTGAAACTTTCCAGTGAAACCTAGACCCGTGAAACGTCACCCGTGAAACTTACCCGTAAAACTTACCCGTGAAACTTACCCGTGAAACCTTGACCCGTGAAACTTACCAGTGAAACCTAGATCCGTGAAACGTCACCCGTGAAACATACTCGTGAAACTTACCCGTGAAACTTACCCGTGAAACGTCATCTGTAAAACATACCCGTAAAACTTACCCGTGAAACTTACCCGTGAAACCTTGACCCGTTAAACTTACCAGTGAAACCAAGACCCGTGAAACGTCATCCGTGAAACATACCCGTGAAACTTACCCGTGAAACTTACCCGTGAAACCTTGACCCGTGAAACTTACCAGTGAAACCTAGACCCGTGAAACGTCACCTGTAAAACTTACCCGTAAAACTTACCCGTGAAACTTACCCGTGAAACATACCCGTGAAACTTACCCGTGAAACTTACCCGTGAAACCTTGACCCGTGAAACTTACCAGTGAAACCTAGACCCGTGAAACTTACCAGTGAAACCTAGACCCGTGAAACGTCACCCGTGAAACTTACCCGTAAAACTTACCCGTGAAACTTACCCGTGAAACCTTGACCCGTGAAACTTACCAGTGAAACCTAGACCCGTGAAACGTCACCCGTGAAACTTACGCGTAAAACTTACCCGTGAAACTTACCCGTAAAACCTTGACCCGTGAAACTTACCAGTGAAACTTAGACCCGTGAAACGTCACCCGTGAAACATACCCGTGAAACTTACCCGTGAAACTTACCCGTAAAACTTACCCGTGAAACCTTGACCCGTGAAACTTACCAGTGAAACCTAGACCCGTGAAACGTCACCCGTGAAACATACCCGTGAAACTTACCCGTGAAACTTACCCGTAAAACCTTGACCCGTGAAACTTACCAGTGAAACCTAGACCCGTGAAACGTCACCCTTGAAACATACCTGTGAAACTTACCCGTGAAACTTACCCGTGAAACCTTGACCCGTGAAACTTACCAGTGAAACCTAGACCCGTGAAACGTCACCCGTGAAACATACCCGTGAAACTTACCCGTGAAACTTACCCGTGAAACTTACCCGTGAAACCTTGACCCGTGAAACTTACCAGTGAAACCTAGACCCGTGAAACGTCACCCGTGAAACATACACGTGAAACTTACCCGTGAAACTTACCCGTAAAACCTTGACCCGTGAAACTTACCAGTGAAACCTAGACCCGTGAAACATCACCCATGAAACATACCCGTGAAACTTACCCGTGAATCTTACCCGTGAAACCTTGACCCGTGAAACTTACCAGTGAAACCTAGACCCGTGAAACGTCACCTGTAAAACATACCCGTAAAACTTACCCGTGAAACTTACCTGTGAATCCTTGACCCGTGAAACTTTCCAGTGAAACCTAGACCCGTGAAACGTCACCCGTGAAACTTACCCGTAAAACTTACCCGTGAAACTTACCCGTGAAACCTTGACCCGTGAAACTTACCAGTGAAACCTAGATCCGTGAAACGTCACCCGTGAAACATACTCGTGAAACTTACCCGTGAAACTTACCCGTGAAACGTCACCTGTAAAACATACCCGTAAAACTTACCCGTGAAACTTACCCGTGAAACCTTGACCCGTTAAACTTACCAGTGAAACCAAGACCCGTGAAACGTCATCCGTGAAACATACCCGTGAAACCTTGACCCGTGAAACTTACCAGTGAAACCTAGACCCGTGAAACGTCACCCGTGAAACTTACCCGTGAAACTTACCCGTGAAACTTACCCGTGAAACCTTGACCCGTGAAACTTACCAGTGAAACCTAGACCCGTGAAACGTCACCTGTAAAACATACCCGTAAAACTTACCCGTGAAACTTACCCGTGAAACTTACCCGTGAAACTTACCCGTGAAACCTTGATCCGTGAAACTTTCCAGTGAAACCTAGACCCGTGAAACGTCACCCGTGAAACATACCCGTGAAACTTACCCGTGAAACTTACCCGTGAAACTTACCCGTGAAACCTTGACCCGTGAAACTTACCAGTGAAACCTAGACCCGTGAAACATCACCCATGAAACATACCCGTGAAACTTACCCGTGAAACTTACCCGTGAAACCTTGACCCGTGAAACTTACCAGTGAAACCTAGACCCGTAAAACGTCACCTGTAAAACATACCCGTAAAACTTACCCGTGAAACTTACCCGTGAAACCTTGATCCGTGAAACTTTCCAGTGAAACCTAGACCCGTGAAACGTCACCCGTGAAACATACCCGTGAAACTTACCCGTGAAACTTACCCGTGAAACCTTGACCCGTGAAACTTACCAGTGAAACCTAGACCCGTGAAACGTCACCCGTGAAACTTACCCGTAAAACTTACCCGTGAAACTTACCCGTGAAACCTTGACCCGTGAAACTTACCAGTGAAACCTAGACCCGTGAAACGTCACCCGTGAAACATACCCGTGAAACTTACCCGTGAAACCTTGACCCGTGAAACTTACCAGTGAAACCAAGACCCGTGAAACGTCACCCGTGAAACATACCCGTGAAACTTACCCGTGAAACTTACCCGTGAATCCTTGACCCGTGAAACTTACCAGTGAAACCTAGACCCGTGAAACGTCACCCGTGAAACATACCCGTGAAACTTACCCGTGAAACTTACCAGTGAAACCTAGACCCGTGAAACGTCACCTGTAAAACATACCCGTAAAACTTACCCGTGAAACTTACCCGTGAATCCTTGACCCGTGAAACTTTCCAGTGAAACCTAGACCCGTGAAACGTCACCCGTGAAACTTACCCGTAAAACTTACCCGTGAAACTTACCCGTGAAACCTTGACCCGTGAAACTTACCAGTGAAACCTAGACCCGTGAAACGTCACCCGTGAAACATACCCGTGAAACTTACCCGTGAAACTTACCCGTGAAACGTCACCTGTAAAACATACCCGTAAAACTTACCCGTGAAACTTACCCGTGAAACCTTGACCCGTGAAACTTACCAGTGAAACCAAGACCCGTGAAACGTCATCCGTGAAACATACCCGTGAAACTTACCCGTGAAACTTACCCGTGAAACCTTGACCCGTAAAACTTACCAGTGAAACCTAGACCCGTGAAACGTCACCCGTGAAACATACCCGTGAAACTTACCAGTGAAACCTAGACCCGTGAAACGTCACCCGTGAAACTTACCCGTGAAACTTACCCGTGAAACTTACCCGTGAAACCTTGACCCGTGAAACTTACCAGTAAAACCTAGACCCGTGAAACATCACCCATGAAACATACCCGTGAAACTTACTCGTGAAACTTACCCGTGAAACCTTGACCCGTGAAACTTACCAGTGAAACCTAGACCCGTGAAACGTCACCTGTAAAACATACCCGTAAAACTTACCCGTGAAACTTACCCGTGAAACTTACCCGTGAAACCATGATCCGTGAAACTTTCCAGTGAAACCTAGACCCGTGAAACGTCACCCGTGAAACATACCCGTGAAACTTACCCGTGAAACTTACCCGTGAAACCTTGATCCGTGAAACTTTCCAGTGAAACCTAGACCCGTGAAACGTCACCCGTGAAACATACCCGTGAAACTTACCCGTGAAACTTACCCGTGAAACCTTGACCCGTGAAACTTACCAGTGAAACCTAGACCCGTGAAACTTACCCGTAAAACTTACCCGTGAAACTTACCCGTAAAACCTTGACCCGTGAAACTTACCAGTGAAACTTAGACCCGTGAAACGTCACCCGTGAAACATACCCGTGAAACTTACCCGTGAAACTTACCCGTAAAACTTACCCGTGAAACCTTGACCCGTGAAACTTACCAGTGAAACCTAGACCCGTGAAACGTCACCCGTGAAACATACCCGTGAAACTTACCCGTGAAACTTACCCGTAAAACCTTGACCCGTGAAACTTACCAGTGAAACCTAGACCCGTGAAACGTCACCCGTGAAACATACCTGTGAAACTTACCCGTGAAACTTACCCGTGAAACCTTGACCCGTGAAACTTACCAGTGAAACCTAGACCTGTGAAACGTCACCCGTGAAACATACCCGTGAAACTTACCCGTGAAACTTACCCGTGAAACCTTGACCCGTGAAACTTACCAGTGAAACCTAGACCCGTGAAACGTCACCCGTGAAACATACACGTGAAACTTACCCGTGAAACTTACCCGTAAAACCTTAACCCGTGAAACTTACCAGTGAAACCTAGACCCGTGAAACATCACCCATGAAACATACCCGTGAAACTTACCCGTGAATCTTACCCGTGAAACCTTGACCCGTGAAACTTACCAGTGAAACCTAGACCCGTGAAACGTCACCTGTAAAACATACCCGTAAAACTTACCCGTGAAACTTACCCGTGAATCCTTGACCCGTGAAACTTTCCAGTGAAACCTAGACCCGTGAAACGTCACCCGTGAAACTTACCCGTAAAACTTACCCGTGAAACTTACCCGTGAAACCTTGACCCGTGAAACTTACCAGTGAAACCTAGATCCGTGAAACGTCACCCGTGAAACATACTCGTGAAACTTACCCGTGAAACTTACCCGTGAAACGTCACCTGTAAAACATACCCGTAAAACTTACCCGTGAAACTTACCCGTGAAACCTTGACCCGTTAAACTTACCAGTGAAACCAAGACCCGTGAAACGTCATCCGTGAAACATACCCGTGAAACTTACCCGTGAAACCTTGACCCGTGAAACTTACCAGTGAAACCTAGACCCGTGAAACGTCACCCGTGAAACTTACCCGTGAAACTTACCAGTGAAACCTAGACCCGTGAAACATCACCCATGAAACATACCCGTGAAACTTACCCGTGAAACTTACCCGTGAAACCTTGACCCGTGAAACTTACCAGTGAAACCTAGACCCGTAAAACGTCACCTGTAAAACATACCCGTAAAACTTACCCGTGAAACTTACCCGTGAAACCTTGATCCGTGAAACTTTCCAGTGAAACCTAGACCCGTGAAACGTCACCCGTGAAACATACCCGTGAAACTTACCCGTGAAACTTACCCGTGAAACCTTGACCCGTGAAACTTACCAGTGAAACCTAGACCCGTGAAACGTCACCCGTGAAACTTACCCGTAAAACTTACCCGTGAAACTTACCCGTGAAACCTTGACCCGTGAAACTTACCAGTGAAACCTAGACCCGTGAAACGTCACCCGTGAAACATACCCGTGAAACTTACCCGTGAAACCTTGACCCGTGAAACTTACCAGTGAAACCAAGACCCGTGAAACGTCACCCGTGAAACATACCCGTGAAACTTACCCGTGAAACTTACCCGTGAATCCTTGACCCGTGAAACTTACCAGTGAAACCTAGACCCGTGAAACGTCACCCGTGAAACATACCCGTGAAACTTACCCGTGAAACTTACCAGTGAAACCTAGACCCGTGAAACGTCACCTGTAAAACATACCCGTAAAACTTACCCGTGAAACTTACCCGTGAATCCTTGACCCGTGAAACTTTCCAGTGAAACCTAGACCCGTGAAACGTCACCCGTGAAACTTACCCGTAAAACTTACCCGTGAAACTTACCCGTGAAACCTTGACCCGTGAAACTTACCAGTGAAACCTAGACCCGTGAAACGTCACCCGTGAAACATACCCGTGAAACTTACCCGTGAAACTTACCCGTGAAACGTCACCTGTAAAACATACCCGTAAAACTTACCCGTGAAACTTACCCGTGAAACCTTGACCCGTGAAACTTACCAGTGAAACCAAGACCCGTGAAACGTCATCCGTGAAACATACCCGTGAAACTTACCCGTGAAACTTACCCGTGAAACCTTGACCCGTAAAACTTACCAGTGAAACCTAGACCCGTGAAACGTCACCCGTGAAACATACCCGTGAAACTTACCAGTGAAACCTAGACCCGTGAAACGTCACCCGTGAAACTTACCCGTGAAACTTACCCGTGAAACTTACCCGTGAAACCTTGACCCGTGAAACTTACCAGTAAAACCTAGACCCGTGAAACATCACCCATGAAACATACCCGTGAAACTTACTCGTGAAACTTACCCGTGAAACCTTGACCCGTGAAACTTACCAGTGAAACCTAGACCCGTGAAACGTCACCTGTAAAACATACCCGTAAAACTTACCCGTGAAACTTACCCGTGAAACTTACCCGTGAAACCATGATCCGTGAAACTTTCCAGTGAAACCTAGACCCGTGAAACGTCACCCGTGAAACATACCCGTGAAACTTACCCGTGAAACTTACCCGTGAAACCTTGATCCGTGAAACTTTCCAGTGAAACCTAGACCCGTGAAACGTCACCCGTGAAACATACCCGTGAAACTTACCCGTGAAACTTACCCGTGAAACCTTGACCCGTGAAACTTACCAGTGAAACCTAGACCCGTGAAACTTACCCGTAAAACTTACCCGTGAAACTTACCCGTAAAACCTTGACCCGTGAAACTTACCAGTGAAACTTAGACCCGTGAAACGTCACCCGTGAAACATACCCGTGAAACTTACCCGTGAAACTTACCCGTAAAACTTACCCGTGAAACCTTGACCCGTGAAACTTACCAGTGAAACCTAGACCCGTGAAACGTCACCCGTGAAACATACCCGTGAAACTTACCCGTGAAACTTACCCGTAAAACCTTGACCCGTGAAACTTACCAGTGAAACCTAGACCCGTGAAACGTCACCCGTGAAACATACCTGTGAAACTTACCCGTGAAACTTACCCGTGAAACCTTGACCCGTGAAACTTACCAGTGAAACCTAGACCTGTGAAACGTCACCCGTGAAACATACCCGTGAAACTTACCCGTGAAACTTACCCGTGAAACCTTGACCCGTGAAACTTACCAGTGAAACCTAGACCCGTGAAACGTCACCCGTGAAACATACACGTGAAACTTACCCGTGAAACTTACCCGTAAAACCTTAACCCGTGAAACTTACCAGTGAAACCTAGACCCGTGAAACATCACCCATGAAACATACCCGTGAAACTTACCCGTGAATCTTACCCGTGAAACCTTGACCCGTGAAACTTACCAGTGAAACCTAGACCCGTGAAACGTCACCTGTAAAACATACCCGTAAAACTTACCCGTGAAACTTACCCGTGAATCCTTGACCCGTGAAACTTTCCAGTGAAACCTAGACCCGTGAAACGTCACCCGTGAAACTTACCCGTAAAACTTACCCGTGAAACTTACCCGTGAAACCTTGACCCGTGAAACTTACCAGTGAAACCTAGATCCGTGAAACGTCACCCGTGAAACATACTCGTGAAACTTACCCGTGAAACTTACCCGTGAAACGTCACCTGTAAAACATACCCGTAAAACTTACCCGTGAAACTTACCCGTGAAACCTTGACCCGTTAAACTTACCAGTGAAACCAAGACCCGTGAAACGTCATCCGTGAAACATACCCGTGAAACTTACCCGTGAAACCTTGACCCGTGAAACTTACCAGTGAAACCTAGACCCGTGAAACGTCACCCGTGAAACTTACCCGTGAAACTTACCCGTGAAACTTACCCGTGAAACCTTGACCCGTGAAACTTACCAGTGAAACCTAGACCCGTGAAACGTCACCTGTAAAACATACCCGTAAAACTTACCCGTGAAACTTACCCGTGAAACTTACCCGTGAAACCTTGATCCGTGAAACTTTCCAGTGAAACCTAGACCCGTGAAACGTCACCCGTGAAACATACCCGTGAAACTTACCCGTGAAACTTACCCGTGAAACTTACCCGTGAAACCTTGACCCGTGAAACTTACCAGTGAAACCTAGACCCGTGAAACATCACCCATGAAACATACCCGTGAAACTTACCCGTGAAACTTACCCGTGAAACCTTGACCCGTGAAACTTACCAGTGAAACCTAGACCCGTGAAACGTCACCTGTAAAACATACCCGTAAAACTTACCCGTTAAACTTACCCGTGAAACTTACCCGTGAAACCTTGATCCGTGAAACTTTCCAGTGAAACCTAGACCCGTGAAACGTCACCCGTGAAACATACCCGTGAAACTTACCCGTGAAACTTACCCGTGAAACCTTGACCCGTGAAACTTACCAGTGAAACCTAGACCCGTGAAACGTCACCCGTGAAACTTACCCGTAAAACTTACCCGTGAAACTTACCCGTGAAACCTTGACCCGTGAAACTTACCAGTGAAACCTAGACCCGTGAAACGTCACCCGTGAAACATACCCGTGAAACTTACCCGTGAAACCTTGACCCGTGAAACTTACCAGTGAAACCAAGACCCGTGAAACGTCACCCGTGAAACATACCCGTGAAACTTACCCGTGAAACTTACCCGTGAATCCTTGACCCGTGAAACTTACCAGTGAAACCTAGACCCGTGAAACGTCACCCGTGAAACATACCCGTGAAACTTACCCGTGAAACTTACCAGTGAAACCTAGACCCGTGAAACGTCACCTGTAAAACATACCCGTAAAACTTACCCGTGAAACTTACCCGTGAATCCTTGACCCGTGAAACTTTCCAGTGAAACCTAGACCCGTGAAACGTCACCCGTGAAACTTACCCGTAAAACTTACCCGTGAAACTTACCCGTGAAACCTTGACCCGTGAAACTTACCAGTGAAACCTAGACCCGTGAAACGTCACCCGTGAAACATACCCGTGAAACTTACCCGTGAAACTTACCCGTGAAACGTCACCTGTAAAACATACCCGTAAAACTTACCCGTGAAACTTACCCGTGAAACCTTGACCCGTGAAACTTACCAGTGAAACCAAGACCCGTGAAACGTCATCCGTGAAACATACCCGTGAAACTTACCCGTAAAACTTACCCGTGAAACTTACCCGTGAAACCTTGACCCGTGAAACTTACCAGTGAAACCTAGACCCGTGAAACGTCACCCGTGAAACTTAACCGTGAAACTTACCCGTGAAACTTACCCGTGAAACCTTGACCCGTGAAACTTACCAGTAAAACCTAGACCCGTGAAACATCACCCATGAAACATACCCGTGAAACTTACTCGTGAAACTTACCCGTGAAACCTTGACCCGTGAAACTTACCAGTGAAACCTAGACCCGTGAAACGTCACCTGTAAAACATACCCGTAAAACTTACCCGTGAAACTTACCCGTGAAACTTACCCGTGAAACCATGATCCGTGAAACTTTCCAGTGAAACCTAGACCCGTGAAACGTCACCCGTGAAACATACCCTTGAAACTTACCCGTGAAACTTACCCGTGAAACCTTGATCCGTGAAACTTTCCAGTGAAACCTAGACCCGTGAAACGTCACCCGTGAAACATACCCGTGAAACTTACCCGTGAAACTTACCCGTGAAACCTTGACCCGTGAAACTTACCAGTGAAACCTAGACCCGTAAAACTTACCCGTAAAACTTACCCGTGAAACTTACCCGTGAAACCTTGACCCGTGAAACTTACCAGTGAAACCTAGACCCGTGAAACGTCACCCGTGAAACATACCCGTGAAACTTACCCGTTAAACCTTGCCCCGTGAAACTTACCAGTGAAACCAAGACCCGTGAAACGTCACCCGTGAAACATACCCGTGAAACTTACCCGTGAAACTTACCCGTGAAACGTCACCTGTAAAACATACCCGTAAAACTTACCCGTGAAACTTACCCGTGAAACCTTGACCCGTGAAACTTACCAGTGAAACCAAGACCCGTGAAACGTCATCCGTGAAACATACCCGTGAAACTTACCCGTGAAACTTACCCGTGAAACCTTGACCCGTGAAACTTACCAGTGAAACCTAGACCCGTGAAACGTCACCCGTGAAACATACCCGTGAAACTTACCAGTGAAACCTAGACCCGTGAAACGTCACCCGTGAAACTTACCCGTGAAACTTACCCGTGAAACCTTGACCCGTGAAACTTACCAGTAAAACCTAGACCCGTGAAACATCACCCATGAAACATACCCGTGAAACTTACCCGTGAAACTTACCCGTGAAACCTTGACCCGTGAAACTTACCAGTGAAACCTAGACCCGTGAAACGTCACCTGTAAAACATACCCGTAAAACTTACCCGTGAAACTTACCCGTGAAACTTACCCGTGAAACCTTGATCCGTGAAACTTTCAAGTGAAACCTAGACCCGTGAAACGTCACCCGTGAAACATACCCGTGAAACTTACCCGTGAAACTTACCCGTGAAACCTTGACCCGTGAAACTTACCAGTGAAACCTAGACCCGTGAAACTTACCAGTGAAACCTAGACCCGTGAAACGTCACCCGTGAAACTTACCCGTAAAACTTACCCGTGAAACTTACCCGTGAAACCTTGACCCGTTAAACTTACCAGTGAAACCTAGACCCGTGAAACGTCACCCGTGAAACTTACGCGTAAAACTTACCCGTGAAACTTACCCGTAAAACCTTGACCCGTGAAACTTACCAGTGAAACTTAGACCCGTGAAACGTCACCCGTGAAACATACCCGTGAAACTTACCCGTGAAACTTACCCGTAAAACTTACCCGTGAAACGTTGACCCGTGAAACTTACCAGTGAAACCTAGACCCGTGAAACGTCACCCGTGAAACGTCACCCGTGAAACATACCCGTGAAACTTACCCGTGAAACTTACCCGTAAAACCTTGACCCGTGAAACTTACCAGTGAAACCTAGACCCGTGAAACGTCACCCGTGAAACATACCCGTGAAACTTACCCGTGAAACTTACCCGTGAAACCTTGACCCGTGAAACTTACCAGTGAAACCTAGACCTGTGAAACGTCACCCGTGAAACATACCCGTGAAACTTACCCGTGAAACTTACCCGTGAAACCTTGACCCGTGAAACTTACCAGTGAAACCTAGACCCGTGAAACGTCACCCGTGAAACATACCCGTAAAACTTACCCGTGAAACTTACCCGTGAAACCTTGACCCGTGAAACTTACTAGTGAAACCTAGACCCGTGAAACGTCACCCGTGAAACATACCCGTGAAACTTACCCGTTAAACTTACCCGTGAAACCTTGACCCGTGAAACTTACCAGTGAAACCTAGACCCGTGAAACGTCACCCGTGAAACATACCCGTGAAACTTACCCGTGAAACTTACCCGTAAAACCTTGACCCGTGAAACTTACCAGTGAAACCTAGACCCGTGAAACATCACCCATGAAACATACCCGTGAAACTTACCCGTGAATCTTACCCGTGAAACCTTGACCCGTGAAACTTACCAGTGAAACCTAGACCCGTGAAACGTCACCTGTAAAACATACCCGTAAAACTTACCCGTGAAACTTACCCGTGAATCCTTGACCCGTGAAACTTTCCAGTGAAACCTAGACCCGTGAAACGTCACCCGTGAAACTTACCCGTAAAACTTACCCGTGAAACTTACCCGTGAAACCTTGACCCGTGAAACTTACCAGTGAAACCTAGATCCGTGAAACGTCACCCGTGAAACATACCCGTGAAACTTACCCGTGAAACTTACCCGTGAAACGTCACCTGTAAAACATACCCGTAAAACTTACCCGTGAAACTTACCCGTGAAACCTTGACCCGTTAAACTTACCAGTGAAACCAAGACCCGTGAAACGTCATCCGTGAAACATACCCGTGAAACTTACCCGTGAAACTTACCCGTGAAACCTTGACCCGTGAAACTTACCAGTGAAACCTAGACCCGTGAAACGTCACCCGTGAAACTTACCCGTGAAACTTACCCGTGAAACCTTGACCCGTGAAACTTACCAGTAAAACCTAGACCCGTGAAACATTACCCATGAAACATACCCGTGAAACTTACCCGTGAAACTTACCCGTGAAACCTTGACCCGTGAAACTTACCAGTGAAACCTAGACCCGTGAAACGTCACCTGTAAAACATCCCCGTAAAACTTACCCGTGAAACTTACCCGTGAAACTTACCCGTGAAACCTTGATCCGTGAAACTTTCCAGTGAAACCTAGACCCGTGAAACGTCACCCGTGAAACATACCCGTGAAACTTACCCGTGAAACTTACCCGTGAAACCTTGACCCGTGAAACTTACCAGTGAAACCTAGACCCGTGAAACGTCACCCGTGAAACTTACCCGTAAAATTTACCCGTGAAACTTACCCGTGAAACCTTGACCCGTGAAACTTACCAGTGAAACCTAGACCCGTGAAACGTCACCCGTGAAACATACCCGTGAAACTTACCCGTGAAACCTTGACCCGTGAAACTTACCAGTGAAACCAAGACCCGTGAAACGTCACCCGTGAAACATACCCGTGAAACTTACCCGTGAAACTTACCCGTGAATCCTTGACCCGTGAAACTTACCAGTGAAACCTAGACCCGTGAAACGTCACCCGTGAAACATACCCGTGAAACTTACCCGTGAAACTTACCAGTGAAACCTAGACCCGTGAAACGTCACCTGTAAAACATACCCGTAAAACTTACTCGTGAAACTTACCCGTGAATCCTTGACCCGTGAAACTTTCCAGTGAAACCTAGACCCGTGAAACGTCACCCGTGAAACTTACCCGTAAAACTTACCCGTGAAACTTACCCGTGAAACCTTGACCCGTGAAACTTACCAGTGAAACCTAGACCCGTGAAACGTCACCCGTGAAACATACCCGTGAAACTTACCCGTGAAACTTACCAGTGAAACCTAGACCCGTGAAACGTCACCTGTAAAACATACCCGTAAAACTTACCCGTGAAACTTACCCGTGAATCCTTGACCCGTGAAACTTTCCAGTGAAACCTAGACCCGTGAAACGTCACCCGTGAAACTTACCCGTAAAACTTACCCGTGAAACTTACCCGTGAAACCTTGACCCGTGAAACTTACCAGTGAAACCTAGACCCGTGAAACGTCACCCGTGAAACATACCCGTGAAACTTACCCGTGAAACTTACCCGTGAAACTTACCCGTGAAACGTCACCTGTAAAACATACCCGTAAAACTTACCCGTGAAACTTACCCGTGAAACCTTGACCCGTGAAACTTACCAGTGAAACCAAGACCCGTGAAACGTCATCCGTGAAACATACCCGTGAAACTTACCCGTGAAACTTACCCGTGAAACCTTGACCCGTAAAACTTACCAGTGAAACCTAGACCCGTGAAACGTCACCCGTGAAACATACCCGTGAAACTTACCAGTGAAACCTAGACCCGTGAAACGTCACCCGTGAAACTTACCCGTGAAACTTACCCGTGAAACTTACCCGTGAAACCTTGACCCGTGAAACTTACCAGTAAAACCTAGACCCGTGAAACATCACCCATGAAACATACCCGTGAAACTTACTCGTGAAACTTACCCGTGAAACCTTGACCCGTGAAACTTACCAGTGAAACCTAGACCCGTGAAACGTCACCTGTAAAACATACCCGTAAAACTTACCCGTGAAACTTACCCGTGAAACTTACCCGTGAAACCATGATCCGTGAAACTTTCCAGTGAAACCTAGACCCGTGAAACGTCACCCGTGAAACATACCCGTGAAACTTACCCGTGAAACCTTGATCCGTGAAACTTTCCAGTGAAACCTAGACCCGTGAAACATACCCGTGAAACTTACCCGTGAAACTTACCCGTGAAACCTTGACCCGTGAAACTTACCAGTGAAACCTAGACCCGTGAAACTTACCCGTAAAACTTACCCGTGAAACTTACCCGTGAAACCTTGACCCGTGAAACTTACCAGTGAAACCTAGACCCGTGAAACGTCACCCGTGAAACATACCCGTGAAACTTACCCGTTAAACCTTGCCCCGTGAAACTTACCAGTGAAACCAAGACCCGTGAAACGTCACCCGTGAAACATACCCGTGAAACTTACCCGTGAAACTTACCCGTGAAACGTCACCTGTAAAACATACCCGTAAAACTTACCCGTGAAACTTACCCGTGAAACCTTGACCCGTGAAACTTACCAGTGAAACCAAGACCCGTGAAACGTCATCCGTGAAACATACCCGTGAAACTTACCCGTGAAACTTACCCGTGAAACCTTGACCCGTGAAACTTACCAGTGAAACCTAGACCCGTGAAACGTCACCCGTGAAACTTACCCGTAAAATTTACCCGTGAAACTTACCCGTGAAACCTTGACCCGTGAAACTTACCAGTGAAACCTAGACCCGTGAAACGTCACCCGTGAAACATACCCGTGAAACTTACCCGTGAAACCTTGACCCGTGAAACTTACCAGTGAAACCAAGACCCGTGAAACGTCACCCGTGAAACATACCCGTGAAACTTACCCGTGAAACTTACCCGTGAATCCTTGACCCGTGAAACTTACCAGTGAAACCTAGACCCGTGAAACGTCACCCGTGAAACATACCCGTGAAACTTACCCGTGAAACTTACCAGTGAAACCTAGACCCGTGAAACGTCACCTGTAAAACATACCCGTAAAACTTACTCGTGAAACTTACCCGTGAATCCTTGACCCGTGAAACTTTCCAGTGAAACCTAGACCCGTGAAACGTCACCCGTGAAACTTACCCGTAAAACTTACCCGTGAAACTTACCCGTGAAACCTTGACCCGTGAAACTTACCAGTGAAACCTAGACCCGTGAAACGTCACCCGTGAAACATACCCGTGAAACTTACCCGTGAAACTTACCAGTGAAACCTAGACCCGTGAAACGTCACCTGTAAAACATACCCGTAAAACTTACCCGTGAAACTTACCCGTGAATCCTTGACCCGTGAAACTTTCCAGTGAAACCTAGACCCGTGAAACGTCACCCGTGAAACTTACCCGTAAAACTTACCCGTGAAACTTACCCGTGAAACCTTGACCCGTGAAACTTACCAGTGAAACCTAGACCCGTGAAACGTCACCCGTGAAACATACCCGTGAAACTTACCCGTGAAACTTACCCGTGAAACGTCACCTGTAAAACATACCCGTAAAACTTACCCGTGAAACTTACCCGTGAAACCTTGACCCGTGAAACTTACCAGTGAAACCAAGACCCGTGAAACGTCATCCGTGAAACATACCCGTGAAACTTACCCGTGAAACTTACCCGTGAAACCTTGACCCGTAAAACTTACCAGTGAAACCTAGACCCGTGAAACGTCACCCGTGAAACATACCCGTGAAACTTACCAGTGAAACCTAGACCCGTGAAACGTCACCCGTGAAACTTACCCGTGAAACTTACCCGTGAAACTTACCCGTGAAACCTTGACCCGTGAAACTTACCAGTAAAACCTAGACCCGTGAAACATCACCCATGAAACATACCCGTGAAACTTACTCGTGAAACTTACCCGTGAAACCTTGACCCGTGAAACTTACCAGTGAAACCTAGACCCGTGAAACGTCACCTGTAAAACATACCCGTAAAACTTACCCGTGAAACTTACCCGTGAAACTTACCCGTGAAACCATGATCCGTGAAACTTTCCAGTGAAACCTAGACCCGTGAAACGTCACCCGTGAAACATACCCGTGAAACTTACCCGTGAAACTTACCCGTGAAACCTTGATCCGTGAAACTTTCCAGTGAAACCTAGACCCGTGAAACGTCACCCGTGAAACATACCCGTGAAACTTACCCGTGAAACTTACCCGTGAAACCTTGACCCGTGAAACTTACCAGTGAAACCTAGACCCGTGAAACTTACCCGTAAAACTTACCCGTGAAACTTACCCGTGAAACCTTGACCCGTGAAACTTACCAGTGAAACCTAGACCCGTGAAACGTCACCCGTGAAACATACCCGTGAAACTTACCCGTTAAACCTTGCCCCGTGAAACTTACCAGTGAAACCAAGACCCGTGAAACGTCACCCGTGAAACATACCCGTGAAACTTACCCGTGAAACTTACCCGTGAAACGTCACCTGTAAAACATACCCGTAAAACTTACCCGTGAAACTTACCCGTGAAACCTTGACCCGTGAAACTTACCAGTGAAACCAAGACCCGTGAAACGTCATCCGTGAAACATACCCGTGAAACTTACCCGTGAAACTTACCCGTGAAACCTTGACCCGTGAAACTTACCAGTGAAACCTAGACCCGTGAAACGTCACCCGTGAAACATACCCGTGAAACTTACCAGTGAAACCTAGACCCGTGAAACGTCACCCGTGAAACTTACCCGTGAAACTTACCCGTGAAACCTTGACCCGTGAAACTTACCAGTAAAACCTAGACCCGTGAAACATCACCCATGAAACATACCCGTGAAACTTACCCGTGAAACTTACCCGTGAAACCTTGACCCGTGAAACTTACCAGTGAAACCTAGACCCGTGAAACGTCACCTGTAAAACATACCCGTAAAACTTACCCGTGAAACTTACCCGTGAAACTTACCCGTGAAACCTTGATCCGTGAAACTTTCAAGTGAAACCTAGACCCGTGAAACGTCACCCGTGAAACATACCCGTGAAACTTACCCGTGAAACTTATCCGTGAAACCTTGACCCGTGAAACTTACCAGTGAAACCTAGACCCGTGAAACTTACCAGTGAAACCTAGACCCGTGAAACGTCACCCGTGAAACTTACCCGTAAAACTTACCCGTGAAACTTACCCGTGAAACCTTGACCCGTTAAACTTACCAGTGAAACCTAGACCCGTGAAACGTCACCCGTGAAACTTACGCGTAAAACTTACCCGTGAAACTTACCCGTAAAACCTTGACCCGTGAAACTTACCAGTGAAACTTAGACCCGTGAAACGTCACCCGTGAAACATACCCGTGAAACTTACCCGTGAAACTTACCCGTAAAACTTACCCGTGAAACGTTGACCCGTGAAACTTACCAGTGAAACCTAGACCCGTGAAACGTCACCCGTGAAACATACCCGTGAAACTTACCCGTGAAACTTACCCGTAAAACCTTGACCCGTGAAACTTACCAGTGAAACCTAGACCCGTGAAACGTCACCCGTGAAACATACCCGTGAAACTTACCCGTGAAACTTACCCGTGAAACCTTGACCCGTGAAACTTACCAGTGAAACCTAGACCTGTGAAACGTCACCCGTGAAACATACCCGTGAAACTTACCCGTGAAACTTACCCGTGAAACCTTGACCCGTGAAACTTACCAGTGAAACCTAGACCCGTGAAACGTCACCCGTGAAACATACCCGTAAAACTTACCCGTGAAACTTACCCGTGAAACCTTGACCCGTGAAACTTACTAGTGAAACCTAGACCCGTGAAACGTCACCCGTGAAACATACCCGTGAAACTTACCCGTGAAACTTACCCGTGAAACCTTGACCCGTGAAACTTACCAGTGAAACCTAGACCCGTGAAACGTCACCCGTGAAACATACCCGTGAAACTTACCCGTGAAACTTACCCGTAAAACCTTGACCCGTGAAACTTACCAGTGAAACCTAGACCCGTGAAACATCACCCATGAAACATACCCGTGAAACTTACCCGTGAATCTTACCCGTGAAACCTTGACCCGTGAAACTTACCAGTGAAACCTAGACCCGTGAAACGTCACCTGTAAAACATACCCGTAAAACTTACCCGTGAAACTTACCCGTGAATCCTTGACCCGTGAAACTTTCCAGTGAAACCTAGACCCGTGAAACGTCACCCGTGAAACTTACCCGTAAAACTTACCCGTGAAACTTACCCGTGAAACCTTGACCCGTGAAACTTACCAGTGAAACCTAGATCCGTGAAACGTCACCCGTGAAACATACCCGTGAAACTAACCCGTGAAACTTACCCGTGAAACGTCACCTGTAAAACATACCCGTAAAACTTACCCGTGAAACTTACCCGTGAAACCTTGACCCGTTAAACTTACCAGTGAAACCAAGACCCGTGAAACGTCATCCGTGAAACATACCCGTGAAACTTACCCGTGAAACTTACCCGTGAAACCTTGACCCGTGAAACTTACCAGTGAAACCTAGACCCGTGAAACGTCACCCGTGAAACTTACCCGTGAAACTTACCCGTGAAACCTTGACCCGTGAAACTTACCAGTAAAACCTAGACCCGTGAAACATTACCCATGAAACATACCCGTGAAACTTACCCGTGAAACTTACCCGTGAAACCTTGACCCGTGAAACTTACCAGTGAAACCTAGACCCGTGAAACGTCACCTGTAAAACATCCCCGTAAAACTTACCCGTGAAACTTACCCGTGAAACTTACCCGTGAAACCTTGATCCGTGAAACTTTCCAGTGAAACCTAGACCCGTGAAACGTCACCCGTGAAACATACCCGTGAAACTTACCCGTGAAACTTACCCGTGAAACCTTGACCCGTGAAACTTACCAGTGAAACCTAGACCCGTGAAACGTCACCCGTGAAACTTACCCGTAAAATTTACCCGTGAAACTTACCCGTGAAACCTTGACCCGTGAAACTTACCAGTGAAACCTAGACCCGTGAAACGTCACCCGTGAAACATACCCGTGAAACTTACCCGTGAAACCTTGACCCGTGAAACTTACCAGTGAAACCAAGACCCGTGAAACGTCACCCGTGAAACATACCCGTGAAACTTACCCGTGAAACTTACCCGTGAATCCTTGACCCGTGAAACTTACCAGTGAAACCTAGACCCGTGAAACGTCACCCGTGAAACATACCCGTGAAACTTACCCGTGAAACTTACCAGTGAAACCTAGACCCGTGAAACGTCACCTGTAAAACATACCCGTAAAACTTACCCGTGAAACTTACCCGTGAATCCTTGACCCGTGAAACTTTCCAGTGAAACCTAGACCCGTGAAACTTACCAGTGAAACCTAGACCCGTGAAACGTCACCCGTGAAACTTACCCGTAAAACTTACCCGTGAAACTTACCCGTGAAACCTTGACCCGTTAAACTTACCAGTGAAACCTAGACCCGTGAAACGTCACCCGTGAAACTTACGCGTAAAACTTACCCGTGAAACTTACCCGTAAAACCTTGACCCGTGAAACTTACCAGTGAAACTTAGACCCGTGAAACGTCACCCGTGAAACATACCCGTGAAACTTACCCGTGAAACTTACCCGTAAAACTTTCCCGTGAAACGTTGACCCGTGAAACTTACCAGTGAAACCTAGACCCGTGAAACGTCACCCGTGAAACATACCCGTGAAACTTACCCGTGAAACTTACCCGTAAAACCTTGACCCGTGAAACTTACCAGTGAAACCTAGACCCGTGAAACGTCACCCGTGAAACATACCCGTGAAACTTACCCGTGAAACTTACCCGTGAAACCTTGACCCGTGAAACTTACCAGTGAAACCTAGACCTGTGAAACGTCACCCGTGAAACATACCCGTGAAACTTACCCGTGAAACTTACCCGTGAAACCTTGACCCGTGAAACTTACCAGTGAAACCTAGACCCGTGAAACGTCACCCGTGAAACATACCCGTAAAACTTACCCGTGAAACTTACCCGTGAAACCTTGACCCGTGAAACTTACTAGTGAAACCTAGACCCGTGAAACGTCACCCGTGAAACATACCCGTGAAACTTACCCGTGAAACTTACCCGTGAAACCTTGACCCGTGAAACTTACCAGTGAAACCTAGACCCGTGAAACGTCACCCGTGAAACATACCCGTGAAACTTACCCGTGAAACTTACCCGTAAAACCTTGACCCGTGAAACTTACCAGTGAAACCTAGACCCGTGAAACATCACCCATGAAACATACCCGTGAAACTTACCCGTGAATCTTACCCGTGAAACCTTGACCCGTGAAACTTACCAGTGAAACCTAGACCCGTGAAACGTCACCTGTAAAACATACCCGTAAAACTTACCCGTGAAACTTACCCGTGAATCCTTGACCCGTGAAACTTTCCAGTGAAACCTAGACCCGTGAAACGTCACCCGTGAAACTTACCCGTAAAACTTACCCGTGAAACTTACCCGTGAAACCTTGACCCGTGAAACTTACCAGTGAAACCTAGATCCGTGAAACGTCACCCGTGAAACATACCCGTGAAACTTACCCGTGAAACTTACCCGTGAAACGTCACCTGTAAAACATACCCGTAAAACTTACCCGTGAAACTTACCCGTGAAACCTTGACCCGTTAAACTTACCAGTGAAACCAAGACCCGTGAAACGTCATCCGTGAAACATACCCGTGAAACTTACCCGTGAAACTTACCCGTGAAACCTTGACCCGTGAAACTTACCAGTGAAACCTAGACCCGTGAAACGTCACCCGTGAAACTTACCCGTGAAACTTACCCGTGAAACCTTGACCCGTGAAACTTACCAGTAAAACCTAGACCCGTGAAACATTACCCATGAAACATACCCGTGAAACTTACCCGTGAAACTTACCCGTGAAACCTTGACCCGTGAAACTTACCAGTGAAACCTAGACCCGTGAAACGTCACCTGTAAAACATCCCCGTAAAACTTACCCGTGAAACTTACCCGTGAAACTTACCCGTGAAACCTTGATCCGTGAAACTTTCCAGTGAAACCTAGACCCGTGAAACGTCACCCGTGAAACATACCCGTGAAACTTACCCGTGAAACTTACCCGTGAAACCTTGACCCGTGAAACTTACCAGTGAAACCTAGACCCGTGAAACGTCACCCGTGAAACTTACCCGTAAAATTTACCCGTGAAACTTACCCGTGAAACCTTGACCCGTGAAACTTACCAGTGAAACCTAGACCCGTGAAACGTCACCCGTGAAACATACCCGTGAAACTTACCCGTGAAACCTTGACCCGTGAAACTTACCAGTGAAACCAAGACCCGTGAAACGTCACCCGTGAAACATACCCGTGAAACTTACCCGTGAAACTTACCCGTGAATCCTTGACCCGTGAAACTTACCAGTGAAACCTAGACCCGTGAAACGTCACCCGTGAAACATACCCGTGAAACTTACCCGTGAAACTTACCAGTGAAACCTAGACCCGTGAAACGTCACCTGTAAAACATACCCGTAAAACTTACCCGTGAAACTTACCCGTGAATCCTTGACCCGTGAAACTTTCCAGTGAAACCTAGACCCGTGAAACGTCACCCGTGAAACTTACCCGTAAAACTTACCCGTGAAACTTACCCGTGAAACCTTGACCCGTGAAACTTACCAGTGAAACCTAGACCCGTGAAACGTCACCCGTGAAACATACCCGTGAAACTTACCCGTGAAACTTACCCGTGAAACGTCACCTGTAAAACATACCCGTAAAACTTACCCGTAAAACCTTGACCCGTGAAACTTACCAGTGAAACTTAGACCCGTGAAACGTCACCCGTGAAACATACCCGTGAAACTTACCCGTGAAACTTACCCGTAAAACTTACCCGTGAAACCTTGACCCGTGAAACTTATCAGTGAAACCTAGACCCGTGAAACGTCACCCGTGAAACATACCCGTGAAACATACCCGTGAAACTTACCCGTGAAACTTACCCGTAAAACCTTGACCCGTGAAACTTACCAGTAAAACCTAGACCCGTGAAACGTCACCCGTGAAACATACCCGTGAAACTTACCCGTGAAACTTACCCTGAAACCTTGACCCGTGAAACTTACCAGTGAAACCTAGACCCGTGAAACGTCACCCGTGAAACATACCCGTGAAACTTACCTGTGAAACTTACCCGTGAAACCTTGACCCGTGAAACTTACCAGTGAAACCTAGACCCGTGAAACGTCACCCGTGAAACATACCCGTGAAACTTACCCGTGAAACTTACCCGTGAAACCTTGACCTGTGAAACTTACTAGTGAAACCTAGACCCGTGAAACGTCACCCGTGAAACATACCCGTGAAACTTACCCGTGAAACTTACAAGTGAAACCTTGACCCGTGAAACTTACCAGTGAAACCTAGACCCGTGAAACGTCACCCGTGAAACATACCCGTGAAACTTACCCGTGAAACTTACCCGTAAAACCTTGACCCGTGAAACTTACCAGTAAAACCTAGACCCGTGAAACATCACCCATGAAACATACCCGTGAAACTTACCCGTGAATCTTACCCGTGAAACCTTGACCCGTGAAACTTACCAGTGAAACCTAGACCCGTGAAACGTCACCTGTAAAACATACCCGTAAAACTTACCCGTGAAACTTACCCGTGAATCCTTGACCCGTGAAACTTTCCAGTGAAACCTAGACCCGTGAAACGTCACCCGTGAAACTTACCCGTAAAACTTACCCGTGAAACTTACCCGTGAAACCTTGACCCGTGAAACTTACCAGTGAAACCTAGATCCGTGAAACGTCACCCGTGAAACATACCCGTGAAACTTACCCGTGAAACTTACCCGTGAAACGTCACCTGTAAAACATACCCGTAAAACTTACCCGTGAAACTTACCCGTGAAACCTTGACCCGTTAAACTTACCAGTGAAACCAAGACCCGTGAAACGTCATCCGTGAAACATACCCGTGAAACTTACCCGTGAAACTTACCCGTGAAACCTTGACCCGTGAAACTTACCAGTGAAACCTAGACCCGTGAAACGTCACCCGTGAAACATACCCGTGAAACTTACCAGTGAAACCTAGACCCGTGAAACGTCACCCGTGAAACTTACCCGTGAAACTTACCCGTGAAACCTTGACCCGTGAAACTTACCAGTAAAACCTAGACCCGTGAAACATCACCCATGAAACATACCCGTGAAACTTACCCGTGAAACTTACCCGTGAAACCTTGACCCGTGAAACTTACCAGTGAAACCTAGACCCGTGAAACGTTACCTGTAAAACATACCCGTAAAACTTACCCGTGAAACTTACCCGTGAAACTTACCCGTGAAACGTCACCTGTAAAACATACCCGTAAAACTTACCCGTGAAACTTACCCGTGAAACCTTGACCCGTGAAACTTACCAGTGAAACCAAGACCCGTGAAACGTCATCCGTGAAACATACCCGTGAAACTTACCCGTGAAACTTACCCGTGAAACCTTGACCCGTGAAACTTACCAGTGAAACCTAGACCCGTGAAACGTCACCCGTGAAACATACCCGTGAAACTTACCAGTGAAACCTAGACCCGTGAAACGTCACCCGTGAAACTTACCCGTGAAACTTACCCGTGAAACCTTGACCCGTGAAACTTACCAGTAAAACCTAGACCCGTGAAACATCACCCATGAAACATACCCGTGAAACTTACCCTTGAAACTTACCCGTGAAACCTTGACCCGTGAAACTTACCAGTGAAACCTAGACCCGTGAAACGTCACCTGTAAAACATACCCGTAAAACTTACCCGTGAAACTTACCCGTGAAACTTACCCGTGAAACCTTGATCCGTGAAACTTTCCAGTGAAACCTAGACCCGTGAAACGTCACCCGTGAAACATACCCGTGAAACTTACCCGTGAAACTTACCCGTGAAACCTTGACCCGTGAAACTTACCAGTGAAACCTAGACCCGTGAAACTTACCAGTGAAACCTAGACCCGTGAAACGTCACCCGTGAAACTTACCCGTGAAACTTACCCGTGAAACCTTGACCCGTGAAACTTACCAGTAAAACCTAGACCCGTGAAACATTACCCATGAAACATACCCGTGAAACTTACCCGTGAAACTTACCCGTGAAACCTTGACCCGTGAAACTTACCAGTGAAACCTAGACCCGTGAAACGTCACCTGTAAAACATCCCCGTAAAACTTACCCGTGAAACTTACCCGTGAAACTTACCCGTGAAACCTTGATCCGTGAAACTTTCCAGTGAAACCTAGACCCGTGAAACGTCACCCGTGAAACATACCCGTGAAACTTACCCGTGAAACTTACCCGTGAAACCTTGACCCGTGAAACTTACCAGTGAAACCTAGACCCGTGAAACGTCACCCGTGAAACTTACCCGTAAAATTTACCCGTGAAACTTACCCGTGAAACCTTGACCCGTGAAACTTACCAGTGAAACCTAGACCCGTGAAACGTCACCCGTGAAACATACCCGTGAAACTTACCCGTGAAACCTTGACCCGTGAAACTTACCAGTGAAACCAAGACCCGTGAAACGTCACCCGTGAAACATACCCGTGAAACTTACCCGTGAAACTTACCCGTGAATCCTTGACCCGTGAAACTTACCAGTGAAACCTAGACCCGTGAAACGTCACCCGTGAAACATACCCGTGAAACTTACCCGTGAAACTTACCAGTGAAACCTAGACCCGTGAAACGTCACCTGTAAAACATACCCGTAAAACTTACCCGTGAAACTTACCCGTGAATCCTTGACCCGTGAAACTTTCCAGTGAAACCTAGACCCGTGAAACGTCACCCGTGAAACTTACCCGTAAAACTTACCCGTGAAACTTACCCGTGAAACCTTGACCCGTGAAACTTACCAGTGAAACCTAGACCCGTGAAACGTCACCCGTGAAACATACCCGTGAAACTTACCCGTGAAACTTACCAGTGAAACCTAGACCCGTGAAACGTCACCTGTAAAACATACCCGTAAAACTTACCCGTGAAACTTACCCGTGAATCCTTGACCCGTGAAACTTTCCAGTGAAACCTAGACCCGTGAAACGTCACCCGTGAAACTTACCCGTAAAACTTACCCGTGAAACTTACCCGTGAAACCTTGACCCGTGAAACTTACCAGTGAAACCTAGACCCGTGAAACGTCACCCGTGAAACATACCCGTGAAACTTACCCGTGAAACTTACCCGTGAAACGTCACCTGTAAAACATACCCGTAAAACTTACCCGTGAAACTTACCCGTGAAACCTTGACCCGTGAAACTTACCAGTGAAACCAAGACCCGTGAAACGTCATCCGTGAAACATACCCGTGAAACTTACCCGTGAAACTTACCCGTGAAACCTTGACCCGTAAAACTTACCAGTGAAACCTAGACCCGTGAAACGTCACCCGTGAAACATACCCGTGAAACTTACCAGTGAAACCTAGACCCGTGAAACGTCACCCGTGAAACTTACCCGTGAAACTTACCCGTGAAACTTACCCGTGAAACCTTGACCCGTGAAACTTACCAGTAAAACCTAGACCCGTGAAACATCACCCATGAAACATACCCGTGAAACTTACTCGTGAAACTTACCCGTGAAACCTTGACCCGTGAAACTTACCAGTGAAACCTAGACCCGTGAAACGTCACCTGTAAAACATACCCGTAAAACTTACCCGTGAAACTTACCCGTGAAACTTACCCGTGAAACCATGATCCGTGAAACTTTCCAGTGAAACCTAGACCCGTGAAACGTCACCCGTGAAACATACCCGTGAAACTTACCCGTGAAACTTACCCGTGAAACCTTGATCCGTGAAACTTTCCAGTGAAACCTAGACCCGTGAAACGTCACCCGTGAAACATACCCGTGAAACTTACCCGTGAAACTTACCCGTGAAACCTTGACCCGTGAAACTTACCAGTGAAACCTAGACCCGTGAAACTTACCCGTAAAACTTACCCGTGAAACTTACCCGTGAAACCTTGACCCGTGAAACTTACCAGTGAAACCTAGACCCGTGAAACGTCACCCGTGAAACATACCCGTGAAACTTACCCGTTAAACCTTGCCCCGTGAAACTTACCAGTGAAACCAAGACCCGTGAAACGTCACCCGTGAAACATACCCGTGAAACTTACCCGTGAAACTTACCCGTGAAACGTCACCTGTAAAACATACCCGTAAAACTTACCCGTGAAACTTACCCGTGAAACCTTGACCCGTGAAACTTACCAGTGAAACCAAGACCCGTGAAACGTCATCCGTGAAACATACCCGTGAAACTTACCCGTGAAACTTACCCGTGAAACCTTGACCCGTGAAACTTACCAGTGAAACCTAGACCCGTGAAACGTCACCCGTGAAACATACCCGTGAAACTTACCAGTGAAACCTAGACCCGTGAAACGTCACCCGTGAAACTTACCCGTGAAACTTACCCGTGAAACCTTGACCCGTGAAACTTACCAGTAAAACCTAGACCCGTGAAACATCACCCATGAAACATACCCGTGAAACTTACCCGTGAAACTTACCCGTGAAACCTTGACCCGTGAAACTTACCAGTGAAACCTAGACCCGTGAAACGTCACCTGTAAAACATACCCGTAAAACTTACCCGTGAAACTTACCCGTGAAACTTACCCGTGAAACCTTGATCCGTGAAACTTTCAAGTGAAACCTAGTCCCGTGAAACGTCACCCGTGAAACATACCCGTGAAACTTACCCGTGAAACTTATCCGTGAAACCTTGACCCGTGAAACTTACCAGTGAAACCTAGACCCGTGAAACTTACCAGTGAAACCTAGACCCGTGAAACGTCACCCGTGAAACTTACCCGTAAAACTTACCCGTGAAACTTACCCGTGAAACCTTGACCCGTTAAACTTACCAGTGAAACCTAGACCCGTGAAACGTCACCCGTGAAACTTACGCGTAAAACTTACCCGTGAAACTTACCCGTAAAACCTTGACCCGTGAAACTTACCAGTGAAACTTAGACCCGTGAAACGTCACCCGTGAAACATACCCGTGAAACTTACCCGTGAAACTTACCCGTAAAACTTACCCGTGAAACGTTGACCCGTGAAACTTACCAGTGAAACCTAGACCCGTGAAACGTCACCCGTGAAACATACCCGTGAAACTTACCCGTGAAACTTACCCGTAAAACCTTGACCCGTGAAACTTACCAGTGAAACCTAGACCCGTGAAACGTCACCCGTGAAACATACCCGTGAAACTTACCCGTGAAACTTACCCGTGAAACCTTGACCCGTGAAACTTACCAGTGAAACCTAGACCTGTGAAACGTCACCCGTGAAACATACCCGTGAAACTTACCCGTGAAACTTACCCGTGAAACCTTGACCCGTGAAACTTACCAGTGAAACCTAGACCCGTGAAACGTCACCCGTGAAACATACCCGTAAAACTTACCCGTGAAACTTACCCGTGAAACCTTGACCCGTGAAACTTACTAGTGAAACCTAGACCCGTGAAACGTCACCCGTGAAACATACCCGTGAAACTTACCCGTGAAACCTTGACCCGTGAAACTTACCAGTGAAACCTAGACCCGTGAAACGTCACCCGTGAAACATACCCGTGAAACTTACCCGTGAAACTTACCCGTAAAACCTTGACCCGTGAAACTTACCAGTGAAACCTAGACCCGTGAAACATCACCCATGAAACATACCCGTGAAACTTACCCGTGAATCTTACCCGTGAAACCTTGACCCGTGAAACTTACCAGTGAAACCTAGACCCGTGAAACGTCACCTGTAAAACATACCCGTAAAACTTACCCGTGAAACTTACCCGTAAATCCTTGACCCGTGAAACTTTCCAGTGAAACCTAGACCCGTGAAACGTCACCCGTGAAACTTACCCGTAAAACTTACCCGTGAAACTTACCCGTGAAACCTTGACCCGTGAAACTTACCAGTGAAACCTAGATCCGTGAAACGTCACCCGTGAAACATACCCGTGAAACTTACCCGTGAAACTTACCCGTGAAACGTCACCTGTAAAACATACCCGTAAAACTTACCCGTGAAACTTACCCGTGAAACCTTGACCCGTTAAACTTACCAGTGAAACCAAGACCCGTGAAACGTCATCCGTGAAACATACCCGTGAAACTTACCCGTGAAACTTACCCGTGAAACCTTGACCCGTGAAACTTACCAGTGAAACCTAGACCCGTGAAACGTCACCCGTGAAACTTACCCGTGAAACTTACCCGTGAAACCTTGACCCGTGAAACTTACCAGTAAAACCTAGACCCGTGAAACATTACCCATGAAACATACCCGTGAAACTTACCCGTGAAACTTACCCGTGAAACCTTGACCCGTGAAACTTACCAGTGAAACCTAGACCCGTGAAACGTCACCTGTAAAACATCCCCGTAAAACTTACCCGTGAAACTTACCCGTGAAACTTACCCGTGAAACCTTGATCCGTGAAACTTTCCAGTGAAACCTAGACCCGTGAAACGTCACCCGTGAAACATACCCGTGAAACTTACCCGTGAAACTTACCCGTGAAACCTTGACCCGTGAAACTTACCAGTGAAACCTAGACCCGTGAAACGTCACCCGTGAAACTTACCCGTAAAATTTACCCGTGAAACTTACCCGTGAAACCTTGACCCGTGAAACTTACCAGTGAAACCTAGACCCGTGAAACGTCACCCGTGAAACATACCCGTGAAACTTACCCGTGAAACCTTGACCCGTGAAACTTACCAGTGAAACCAAGACCCGTGAAACGTCACCCGTGAAACATACCCGTGAAACTTACCCGTGAAACTTACCCGTGAATCCTTGACCCGTGAAACTTACCAGTGAAACCTAGACCCGTGAAACGTCACCCGTGAAACATACCCGTGAAACTTACCCGTGAAACTTACCAGTGAAACCTAGACCCGTGAAACGTCACCTGTAAAACATACCCGTAAAACTTACCCGTGAAACTTACCCGTGAATCCTTGACCCGTGAAACTTTCCAGTGAAACCTAGACCCGTGAAACGTCACCCGTGAAACTTACCCGTAAAACTTACCCGTGAAACTTACCCGTGAAACCTTGACCCGTGAAACTTACCAGTGAAACCTAGACCCGTGAAACGTCACCCGTGAAACATACCCGTGAAACTTACCCGTGAAACTTACCCGTGAAACGTCACCTGTAAAACATACCCGTAAAACTTACCCGTAAAACCTTGACCCGTGAAACTTACCAGTGAAACTTAGACCCGTGAAACGTCACCCGTGAAACATTCCCGTGAAACTTACCCGTGAAACTTACCCGTAAAACTTACCCGTGAAACCTTGACCCGTGAAACTTACCAGTGAAACCTAGACCCGTGAAACGTCACCCGTGAAACATACCCGTGAAACTTACCCGTGAAACTTACCCGTAAAACCTTGACCCGTGAAACTTACCAGTAAAACCTAGACCCGTGAAACGTCACCCGTGAAACATACCCGTGAAACTTACCCGTGAAACTTACCCTGAAACCTTGACCCGTGAAACTTACCAGTGAAACCTAGACCCGTGAAACGTCACCCGTGAAACATACCCGTGAAACTTACCTGTGAAACTTACCCGTGAAACCTTGACCCGTGAAACTTACCAGTGAAACCTAGACCCGTGAAACGTCACCCGTGAAACATACCCGTGAAACTTACCCGTGAAACTTACCCGTGAAACCTTGACCTGTGAAACTTACTAGTGAAACCTAGACCCGTGAAACGTCACCCGTGAAACATACCCGTGAAACTTACCCGTGAAACTTACAAGTGAAACCTTGACCCGTGAAACTTACCAGTGAAACCTAGACCCGTGAAACGTCACCCGTGAAACATACCCGTGAAACTTACCCGTGAAACTTACCCGTAAAACCTTGACCCGTGAAACTTACCAGTGAAACCTAGACCCGTGAAACATCACCCATGAAACATACCCGTGAAACTTACCCGTGAATCTTACCCGTGAAACCTTGACCCGTGAAACTTACCAGTGAAACCTAGACCCGTGAAACGTCACCTGTAAAACATACCCGTAAAACTTACCCGTGAAACTTACCCGTGAATCCTTGACCCGTGAAACTTTCCAGTGAAACCTAGACCCGTGAAACGTCACCCGTGAAACTTACCCGTAAAACTTACCCGTGAAACTTACCCGTGAAACCTTGACCCGTGAAACTTACCAGTGAAACCTAGATCCGTGAAACGTCACCCGTGAAACATACCCGTGAAACTTACCCGTGAAACTTACCCGTGAAACGTCACCTGTAAAACATACCCGTAAAACTTACCCGTGAAACTTACCCGTGAAACCTTGACCCGTTAAACTTACCAGTGAAACCAAGACCCGTGAAACGTCATCCGTGAAACATACCCGTGAAACTTACCCGTGAAACTTACCCGTGTAACCTTGACCCGTGAAACTTACCAGTGAAACCTAGACCCGTGAAACGTCACCCGTGAAACATACCCGTGAAACTTACCAGTGAAACCTAGACCCGTGAAACGTCACCCGTGAAACTTACCCGTGAAACTTACCCGTGAAACCTTGACCCGTGAAACTTACCAGTAAAACCTAGACCCGTGAAACATCACCCATGAAACATACCCGTAAAACTTACCCGTGAAACTTACCCGTGAAACCTTGACCCGTGAAACTTACCAGTGAAACCTAGACCCGTGAAACGTCACCTGTAAAACATACCCGTAAAACTTACCCGTGAAACTTACCCGTGAAACTTACCCGTGAAACGTCACCTGTAAAACATACCCGTAAAACTTACCCGTGAAACTTACCCGTGAAACCTTGACCCGTGAAACTTACCAGTGAAACCAAGACCCGTGAAACGTCATCCGTGAAACATACCCGTGAAACTTACCCGTGAAACTTACCCGTGAAACCTTGACCCGTGAAACTTACCAGTGAAACCTAGACCCGTGAAACGTCACCCGTGAAACATACCCGTGAAACTTACCAGTGAAACCTAGACCCGTGAAACGTCACCCGTGAAACTTACCCGTGAAACTTACCCGTGAAACCTTGACCCGTGAAACTTACCAGTAAAACCTAGACCCGTGAAACATCACCCATGAAACATACCCGTGAAACTTACCCTTGAAACTTACCCGTGAAACCTAGACCCGTGAAACGTCACCTGTAAAACATACCCGTAAAACTTACCCGTGAAACTTACCCGTGAAACTTACCCGTGAAACCTTGATCCGTGAAACTTTCCAGTGAAACCTAGACCCGTGAAACGTCACCCGTGAAACATACCCGTGAAACTTACCCGTGAAACTTACCCGTGAAACCTTGACCCGTGAAACTTACCAGTGAAACCTAGACCCGTGAAACGTCACCCGTGAAACTTACCCGTAAAACTTACCCGTGAAACTTACCCGTAAAACCTTGACCCGTGAAACTTACCAGTGAAACTTAGACCCGTGAAACGTCACCCGTGAAACATACCCGTGAAACTTACCCGTGAAACTTACCCGTAAAACTTACCCGTGAACCTTGACCCGTGAAACTTACCAGTGAAACCTAGACCCGTGAAACGTCACCCGTGAAACCTTGATCCGTGAAACTTTCAAGTGAAACCTAGACCCGTGAAACGTCACCCGTGAAACATACCCGTGAAACTTACCCGTGAAACTTATCCGTGAAACCTTGACCCGTGAAACTTACCAGTGAAACGTAGACCCGTGAAACTTACCAGTGAAACCTAGACCCGTGAAACGTCACCCGTGAAACTTACCCGTAAAACTTACCCGTGAAACTTACCCGTGAAACCTTGACCCGTTAAACTTACCAGTGAAACCTAGACCCGTGAAACGTCACCCGTGAAACTTACGCGTAAAACTTACCCGTGAAACTTACCCGTAAAACCTTGACCCGTGAAACTTACCAGTGAAACTTAGACCCGTGAAACGTCACCCGTGAAACATACCCGTGAAACTTACCCGTGAAACTTACCCGTAAAACTTACCCGTGAAACGTTGACCCGTGAAACTTACCAGTGAAACCTAGACCCGTGAAACGTCACCCGTGAAACATACCCGTGAAACTTACCCGTGAAACTTACCCGTAAAACCTTGACCCGTGAAACTTACCAGTGAAACCTAGACCCGTGAAACGTCACCCGTGAAACATACCCGTGAAACTTACCCGTGAAACTTACCCGTGAAACCTTGACCCGTGAAACTTACCAGTGAAACCTAGACCTGTGAAACGTCACCCGTGAAACATACCCGTGAAACTTACCCGTGAAACTTACCCGTGAAACCTTGACCCGTGAAACTTACCAGTGAAACCTAGACCCGTGAAACGTCACCCGTGAAACATACCCGTGAAACTTACCCGTGAAACTTACCCGTGAAACCTTGACCCGTGAAACTTACTAGTGAAACCTAGACCCGTGAAACGTCACCCGTGAAACATACCCGTGAAACTTACCCGTGAAACTTACCCGTGAAACCTTGACCCGTGAAACTTACCAGTGAAACCTAGACCCGTGAAACGTCACCCGTGAAACATACCCGTGAAACTTACCCGTGAAACTTACCCGTAAAACCTTGACCCGTGAAACTTACCAGTGAAACCTAGACCCGTGAAACATCACCCATGAAACATACCCGTGAAACTTACCCGTGAATCTTACCCGTGAAACCTTGACCCGTGAAACTTACCAGTGAAACCTAGACCCGTGAAACGTCACCTGTAAAACATACCCGTAAAACTTACCCGTGAAACTTACCCGTGAATCCTTGACCCGTGAAACTTTCCAGTGAAACCTAGACCCGTGAAACGTCACCCGTGAAACTTACCCGTGAAACTTACCCGTGAAACTTACCCGTGAAACCTTGACCCGTGAAACTTACCAGTGAAACCTAGATCCGTGAAACGTCACCCGTGAAACATACCCGTGAAACTTACCCGTGAAACTTACCCGTGAAACGTCACCTGTAAAACATACCCGTAAAACTTACCCGTGAAACTTACCCGTGAAACCTTGACCCGTTAAACTTACCAGTGAAACCAAGACCCGTGAAACGTCATCCGTGAAACATACCCGTGAAACTTACCCGTGAAACTTACCCGTGAAACCTTGACCCGTGAAACTTACCAGTGAAACCTAGACCCGTGAAACGTCACCCGTGAAACTTACCCGTGAAACTTACCCGTGAAACCTTGACCCGTGAAACTTACCAGTAAAACCTAGACCCGTGAAACATTACCCATGAAACATACCCGTGAAACTTACCCGTGAAACTTACCCGTGAAACCTTGACCCGTGAAACTTACCAGTGAAACCTAGACCCGTGAAACGTCACCTGTAAAACATCCCCGTAAAACTTACCCGTGAAACTTACCCGTGAAACTTACCCGTGAAACCTTGATCCGTGAAACTTTCCAGTGAAACCTAGACCCGTGAAACGTCACCCGTGAAACATACCCGTGAAACTTACCCGTGAAACTTACCCGTGAAACCTTGACCCGTGAAACTTACCAGTGAAACCTAGACCCGTGAAACGTCACCCGTGAAACTTACCCGTAAAATTTACCCGTGAAACTTACCCGTGAAACCTTGACCCGTGAAACTTACCAGTGAAACCTAGACCCGTGAAACGTCACCCGTGAAACATACCCGTGAAACTTACCCGTGAAACCTTGACCCGTGAAACTTACCAGTGAAACCAAGACCCGTGAAACGTCACCCGTGAAACATACCCGTGAAACTTACCCGTGAAACTTACCCGTGAATCCTTGACCCGTGAAACTTACCAGTGAAACCTAGACCCGTGAAACGTCACCCGTGAAACATACCCGTGAAACTTACCCGTGAAACTTACCAGTGAAACCTAGACCCGTGAAACGTCACCTGTAAAACATACCCGTAAAACTTACCCGTGAAACTTACCCGTGAATCCTTGACCCGTGAAACTTTCCAGTGAAACCTAGACCCGTGAAACGTCACCCGTGAAACTTACCCGTAAAACTTACCCGTGAAACTTACCCGTGAAACCTTGACCCGTGAAACTTACCAGTGAAACCTAGACCCGTGAAACGTCACCCGTGAAACATACCCGTGAAACTTACCCGTGAAACTTACCCGTGAAACGTCACCTGTAAAACATACCCGTAAAACTTACCCGTAAAACCTTGACCCGTGAAACTTACCAGTGAAACTTAGACCCGTGAAACGTCACCCGTGAAACATACCCGTGAAACTTACCCGTGAAACTTACCCGTAAAACTTACCCGTGAAACCTTGACCCGTGAAACTTACCAGTGAAACCTAGACCCGTGAAACGTCACCCGTGAAACATACCCGTGAAACTTACCCGTGAAACTTACCCGTAAAACCTTGACCCGTGAAACTTACCAGTAAAACCTAGACCCGTGAAACGTCACCCGTGAAACATACCCGTGAAACTTACCCGTGAAACTTACCCTGAAACCTTGACCCGTGAAACTTACCAGTGAAACCTAGACCCGTGAAACGTCACCCGTGAAACATACCCGTGAAACTTACCTGTGAAACTTACCCGTGAAACCTTGACCCGTGAAACTTACCAGTGAAACCTAGACCCGTGAAACGTCACCCGTGAAACATACCCGTGAAACTTACCCGTGAAACTTACCCGTGAAACCTTGACCTGTGAAACTTACTAGTGAAACCTAGACCCGTGAAACGTCACCCGTGAAACATACCCGTAAACCTTACCCGTGAAACTTACAAGTGAAACCTTGACCCGTGAAACTTACCAGTGAAACCTAGACCCGTGAAACGTCACCCGTGAAACATACCCGTGAAACTTACCCGTGAAACTTACCCGTAAAACCTTGACCCGTGAAACTTACCAGTGAAACCTAGACCCGTGAAACATCACCCATGAAACATACCCGTGAAACTTACCCGTGAATCTTACCCGTGAAACCTTGACCCGTGAAACTTACCAGTGAAACCTAGACCCGTGAAACGTCACCTGTAAAACATACCCGTAAAACTTACCCGTGAAACTTACCCGTGAATCCTTGACCCGTGAAACTTTCCAGTGAAACCTAGACCCGTGAAACGTCACCCGTGAAACTTACCCGTAAAACTTACCCGTGAAACTTACCCGTGAAACCTTGACCCGTGAAACTTACCAGTGAAACCTAGATCCGTGAAACGTCACCCGTGAAACATACCCGTGAAACTTACCCGTGAAACTTACCCGTGAAACGTCACCTGTAAAACATACCCGTAAAACTTACCCGTGAAACTTACCCGTGAAACCTTGACCCGTTAAACTTACCAGTGAAACCAAGACCCGTGAAACGTCATCCGTGAAACATACCCGTGAAACTTACCCGTGAAACTTACCCGTGAAACCTTGACCCGTGAAACTTACCAGTGAAACCTAGACCCGTGAAACGTCACCCGTGAAACATACCCGTGAAACTTACCAGTGAAACCTAGACCCGTGAAACGTCACCCGTGAAACTTACCCGTGAAACTTACCCGTGAAACCTTGACCCGTGAAACTTACCAGTAAAACCTAGACCCGTGAAACATCACCCATGAAACATACCCGTGAAACTTACCCGTGAAACTTACCCGTGAAACCTTGACCCGTGAAACTTACCAGTGAAACCTAGACCCGTGAAACGTCACCTGTAAAACATACCCGTAAAACTTACCCGTGAAACTTACCCGTGAAACTTACCCGTGAAACGTCACCTGTAAAACATACCCGTAAAACTTACCCGTGAAACTTACCCGTGAAACCTTGACCCGTGAAACTTACCAGTGAAACCAAGACCCGTGAAACGTCATCCGTGAAACATACCCGTGAAACTTACCCGTGAAACTTACCCGTGAAACCTTGACCCGTGAAACTTACCAGTGAAACCTAGACCCGTGAAACGTCACCCGTGAAACATACCCGTGAAACTTACCAGTGAAACCTAGACCCGTGAAACGTCACCCGTGAAACTTACCCGTGAAACCTTGACCCGTGAAACTTACCAGTAAAACCTAGACCCGTGAAACATCACCCATGAAACATACCCGTGAAACTTACCCTTGAAACTTACCCGTGAAACCTAGACCCGTGAAACGTCACCTGTAAAACATACCCGTAAAACTTACCCGTGAAACTTACCCGTGAAACTTACCCGTGAAACCTTGATCCGTGAAACTTTCCAGTGAAACCTAGACCCGTGAAACGTCACCCGTGAAACATACCCGTGAAACTTACCCGTGAAACTTACCCGTGAAACCTTGACCCGTGAAACTTACCAGTGAAACCTAGACCCGTGAAACTTACCAGTGAAACCTAGACCCGTGAAACGTCACCCGTGAAACTTACCCGTAAAACTTACCCGTGAAACTTACCCGTGAAACCTTGACCCGTGAAACTTACCAGTGAAACCTAGACCCGTGAAACGTCACCCGTGAAACTTACGCGTAAAACTTACCCGTGAAACTTACCCGTAAAACCTTGACCCGTGAAACTTACCAGTGAAACTTAGACCCGTGAAACGTCACCCGTGAAACATACCCGTGAAACTTACCCGTGAAACTTACCCGTAAAACTTACCCGTGAACCTTGACCCGTGAAACTTACCAGTGAAACCTAGACCCGTGAAACGTCACCCGTGAAACATACCCGTGAAACTTACCCGTGAAACTTACCCGTAAAACCTTGACCCGTGAAACTTACCAGTGAAACCTAGACCCGTGAAACGTCACCCGTGAAACATACCCGTGAAACTTACCCGTGAAACTTACCCGTGAAACCTTGACCCGTGAAACTTACCAGTGAAACCTAGACCCGTGAAACGTCACCCGTGAAACATACCCGTGAACTTACCTGTGAAACTTACCCGTGAAACCTTGACCCGTGAAACTTACCAGTGAAACCTAGACCCGTGAAACGTCACCCGTGAAACATACCCGTGAAACTTACCCGTGAAACTTACCCGTGAAACCTTGACCCGTGAAACTTACTAGTGAAACCTAGACCCGTGAAACGTCACCCGTGAAACATACCCGTGAAACTTACCCGTGAAACTTACCCGTGAAACCTTGACCCGTGAAACTTACCAGTGAAACCTAGACCCGTGAAACGTCACCCGTGAAACATACCCGTGAAACTTACCCGTGAAACTTACCCGTAAAACCTTGACCCGTGAAACTTACCAGTGAAACCTAGAACCGTGAAACATCACCCATGAAACATACCCGTGAAACTTACCCGTGAATCTTACCCGTGAAACCTTGACCCGTGAAACTTACCAGTGAAACCTAGACCCGTGAAACGTCACCTGTAAAACATACCCGTAAAACTTACCCGTGAAACTTACCCGTGAATCCTTGACCCGTGAAACTTTCCAGTGAAACCTAGACCAGTGAAACGTCACCCGTGAAACTTACCCGTAAAACTTACCCGTGAAACTTACCCGTGAAACCTTGACCCGTGAAACTTACCAGTGAAACCTAGATCCGTGAAACGTCACCCGTGAAACATACCCGTGAAACTTACCCGTGAAACTTACCCGTGAAACTTACCCGTGAAACGTCACCTGTAAAACATACCCGTAAAACTTACCCGTGAAACTTACCCGTGAAACCTTGACCCGTTAAACTTACCAGTGAAACCAAGACCCGTGAAACGTCATCCGTGAAACATACCCGTGAAACTTACCCGTGAAACTTACCCGTGAAACCTTGACCCGTGAAACTTACCAGTGAAACCTAGACCCGTGAAACGTCACCCGTGAAACATACCCGTGAAACTTACCAGTGAAACCTAGACCCGTGAAACGTCACCCGTGAAACTTACCCGTGAAACTTACCCGTGAAACCTTGACCCGTGAAACTTACCAGTAAAACCTAGACCCGTGAAACATCACCCATGAAACATACCCGTGAAACTTACCCGTGAAACTTACCCGTGAAACCTTGACCCGTGAAACTTACCAGTGAAACCTAGACCCGTGAAACGTCACCTGTAAAACATACCCGTAAAACTTACCCGTGAAACTTACCCGTGAAACTTACCCGTGAAACCTTGATCCGTGAAACTTTCCAGTGAAACCTAGACCCGTGAAACGTCACCCGTGAAACATACCCGTGAAACTTACCCGTGAAACTTACCCGTGAAACCTTGACCCGTGAAACTTACCAGTGAAACCTAGACCCGTGAAACGTCACCCGTGAAACTTACCCGTAAAACTTACCCGTGAAACTTACCCGTGAAACCTTGACCCGTGAAACTGACCAGTGAAACCTAGACCCGTGAAACGTCACCCGTGAAACATACCCGTGAAACTTACCCGTGAAACCTTGACCCGTGAAACTTACCAGTGAAACCAAGACCCGTGAAAAGTCACCCGTGAAACATACCCGTGAAACTTACCCGTGAAACTTACCCGTGAATCCTTGACCCGTGAAACTTACCAGTGAAACCTAGACCCGTGAAACGTCACCCGTGAAACATACCCGTGAAACTTACCCGTGAAACTTACCAGTGAAACCTAGACCCGTGAAACGTCACCTGTAAAACATACCCGTAAAACTTACCCGTGAAACTTACCCGTGAATCCTTGACCCGTGAAACTTTCCAGTGAAACCTAGACCCGTGAAACGTCACCCGTGAAACTTACCCGTAAAACTTACCCGTGAAACTTACCCGTGAAACCTTGACCCGTGAAACTTACCAGTGAAACCTAGACCCGTGAAACGTCACCCATGAAACATACCCGTGAAACTTACCCGTGAATCTTACCCGTGAAACCTTGACCCGTGAAACTTACCAGTGAAACCTAGACCCGTGAAACGTCACCTGTAAAACATACCCGTAAAACTTACCCGTGAAACTTACCCGTGAATCCTTGACCCGTGAAACTTTCCAGTGAAACCTAGACCCGTGAAACGTCACCCGTGAAACTTACCCGTAAAACTTACCCGTGAAACTTACCCGTGAAACCTTGACCCGTGAAACTTACCAGTGAAACCTAGATCCGTGAAACGTCACCCGTGAAACATACCCGTGAAACTTACCCGTGAAACTTACCCGTGAAACGTCACCTGTAAAACATACCCGTAAAACTTACCCGTGAAACTTACCCGTGAAACCTTGACCCGTTAAACTTACCAGTGAAACCAAGACCCGTGAAACGTCATCCGTGAAACATACCCGTGAAACTTACCCGTGAAACTTACCCGTGAAACCTTGACCCGTGAAACTTACCAGTGAAACCTAGACCCGTGAAACGTCACCTGTAAAACATACCCGTAAAACTTACCCGTGAAACTTACCCGTGAAACTTACCCGTGAAACCTTGATCCGTGAAACTTTCCAGTGAAACCTAGACCCGTGAAACGTCACCCGTGAAACATACCCGTGAAACTTACCCGTGAAACTTACCCGTGAAACCTTGACCCGTGAAACTTACCAGTGAAACCTAGACCCGTGAAACGTCACCCGTGAAACTTACCCGTAAAACTTACCCGTGAAACTTACCCGTGAAACCTTGACCCGTGAAACTGACCAGTGAAACCTAGACCCGTGAAACGTCACCCGTGAAACATACCCGTGAAACTTACCCGTGAAACCTTGACCCGTGAAACTTACCAGTGAAACCAAGACCCGTGAAAAGTCACCCGTGAAACATACCCGTGAAACTTACCCGTGAAACTTACCCGTGAATCCTTGACCCGTGAAACTTACCAGTGAAACCTAGACCCGTGAAACGTCACCCGTGAAACATACCCGTGAAACTTACCCGTGAAACTTACCAGTGAAACCTAGACCCGTGAAACGTCACCTGTAAAACATACCCGTAAAACTTACCCGTGAAACTTACCCGTGAATCCTTGACCCGTGAAACTTTCCAGTGAAACCTAGACCCGTGAAACGTCACCCGTGAAACTTACCCGTAAAACTTACCCGTGAAACTTACCCGTGAAACCTTGACCCGTGAAACTTACCAGTGAAACCTAGACCCGTGAAACGTCACCCATGAAACATACCCGTGAAACTTACCCGTGAATCTTACCCGTGAAACCTTGACCCGTGAAACTTACCAGTGAAACCTAGACCCGTGAAACGTCACCTGTAAAACATACCCGTAAAACTTACCCGTGAAACTTACCCGTGAATCCTTGACCCGTGAAACTTTCCAGTGAAACCTAGACCCGTGAAACGTCACCCGTGAAACTTACCCGTAAAACTTACCCGTGAAACTTACCCGTGAAACCTTGACCCGTGAAACTTACCAGTGAAACCTAGATCCGTGAAACGTCACCCGTGAAACATACCCGTGAAACTTACCCGTGAAACTTACCCGTGAAACGTCACCTGTAAAACATACCCGTAAAACTTACCCGTGAAACTTACCCGTGAAACCTTGACCCGTTAAACTTACCAGTGAAACCAAGACCCGTGAAACGTCATCCGTGAAACATACCCGTGAAACTTACCCGTGAAACTTACCCGTGAAACCTTGACCCGTGAAACTTACCAGTGAAACCTAGACCCGTGAAACGTCACCCGTGAAACTTACCCGTGAAACTTACCCGTGAAACCTTGACCCGTGAAACTTACCAGTAAAACCTAGACCCGTGAAACATTACCCATGAAACATACCCGTGAAACTTACCCGTGAAACTTACCCGTGAAACCTTGACCCGTGAAACTTACCAGTGAAACCTAGACCCGTGAAACGTCACCTGTAAAACATCCCCGTAAAACTTACCCGTGAAACTTACCCGTGAAACTTACCCGTGAAACCTTGATCCGTGAAACTTTCCAGTGAAACCTAGACCCGTGAAACGTCACCCGTGAAACATACCCGTGAAACTTACCCGTGAAACTTACCCGTGAAACCTTGACCCGTGAAACTTACCAGTGAAACCTAGACCCGTGAAACGTCACCCGTGAAACTTACCCGTAAAACTTACCCGTGAAACTTACCCGTGAAACCTTGACCCGTGAAACTTACCAGTGAAACCTAGACCCGTGAAACGTCACCCGTGAAACATACCCGTGAAACTTACCCGTGAAACCTTGACCCGTGAAACTTACCAGTGAAACCAAGACCCGTGAAACGTCACCCGTGAAACATACCCGTGAAACTTACCCGTGAAACTTACCCGTGAATCCTTGACCCGTGAAACTTACCAGTGAAACCTAGACCCGTGAAACGTCACCCGTGAAACATACCCGTGAAACTTACCCGTGAAACTTACCAGTGAAACCTAGACCCGTGAAACGTCACCTGTAAAACATACCCGTAAAACTTACCCGTGAAACTTACCCGTGAATCCTTGACCCGTGAAACTTTCAAGTGAAACCTAGACCCGTGAAACGTCACCCGTGAAACTTACCCGTAAAACTTACCCGTGAAACTTACCCGTGAAACCTTGACCCGTGAAACTTACCAGTGAAACCTAGACCCGTGAAACGTCACCCGTGAAACATACCCGTGAAACTTACCCGTGAAACTTACCCGTGAAACGTCACCTGTAAAACATACCCGTAAAACTTACCCGTAAAACCTTGACCCGTGAAACTTACCAGTGAAACTTAGACCCGTGAAACGTCACCCGTGAAACATACCCGTGAAACTTACCCGTGAAACTTACCCGTAAAACTTACCCGTGAAACCTTGACCCGTGAAACTTATCAGTGAAACCTAGACCCGTGAAACGTCACCCGTGAAACATACCCGTGAAACTTACCCGTGAAACTTACCCGTAAAACCTTGACCCGTGAAACTTACCAGTGAAACCTAGACCCGTGAAACGTCACCCGTGAAACATACCCGTGAAACTTACCCGTGATACTTACCCTGAAACCTTGACCCGTGAAACTTACCAGTGAAACCTAGACCCGTGAAACGTCACCCGTGAAACATACCCGTGAAACTTACCTGTGAAACTTACCCGTGAAACCTTGACCCGTGAAACTTACCAGTGAAACCTAGACCCGTGAAACGTCACCCGTGAAACATACCCGTGAAACTTACCCGTGAAACTTACCCGTGAAACCTTGACCTGTGAAACTTACTAGTGAAACCTAGACCCGTGAAACGTCACCCGTGAAACATACCCGTGAAACTTACCCGTGAAACTTACAAGTTAAACCTTGACCCGTGAAACTTACCAGTGAAACCTAGACCCGTGAAACGTCACCCGTGAAACATACCCGTGAAACTTACCCGTGAAACTTACCCGTAAAACCTTGACCCGTGAAACTTACCAGTGAAACCTAGACCCGTGAAACATCACCCATGAAACATACCCGTGAAACTTACCCGTGAATCTTACCCGTGAAACCTTGACCCGTGAAACTTACCAGTGAAACCTAGACCCGGGAAACGTCACCTGTAAAACATACCCGTAAAACTTACCCGTGAAACTTACCCGTGAATCCTTGACCCGTGAAACTTTCTAGTGAAACCTAGACCCGTGAAACGTCACCCGTGAAACTTACCCGTGAAACTTACCCGTGAAACTTACCCGTAAAACTTACCCGTGAAACCTTGACCCGTGAAACTTATCAGTGAAACCTAGACCCGTGAAACGTCACCCGTGAAACATACCCGTGAAACTTACCCGTGAAACTTACCCGTAAAACCTTGACCCGTGAAACTTACCAGTGAAACCTAGACCCGTAAAACGTCACCCGTGAAACATACCCGTGAAACTTACCCGTGAAACTTACCCTGAAACCTTGACCCGTGAAACTTACCAGTGAAACCTAGACCCGTGAAACGTCACCCGTGAAACATACCCGTGAAACTTACCTGTGAAACTTACCCGTGAAACCTTGACCCGTGAAACTTACCAGTGAAACCTAGACCCGTGAAACGTCACCCGTGAAACATACCCGTGAAACTTACCCGTGAAACTTACCCGTGAAACTTACCCGTGAAACCTTGACCTGTGAAACTTACTAGTGAAACCTAGACCCGTGAAACGTCACCCGTGAAACATACCCGTGAAACTTACCCGTGAAACTTACAAGTGAAACCTTGACCCGTGAAACTTACCAGTGAAACCTAGACCCGTGAAACGTCACCCGTGAAACATACCCGTGAAACTTACCCGTGAAACTTACCCGTAAAACCTTGACCCGTGAAACTTACCAGTGAAACCTAGACCCGTGAAACATCACCCATGAAACATACCCGTGAAACTTACCCGTGAATCTTACCCGTGAAACCTTGACCCGTGAAACTTACCAGTGAAACCTAGACCCGTGAAACGTCACCTGTAAAACATACCCGTAAAACTTACCCGTGAAACTTACCCGTGAATCCTTGACCCGTGAAACTTTCCAGTGAAACCTAGACCCGTGAAACGTCACCCGTGAAACTTACCCGTAAAACTTACCCGTGAAACTTACCCGTGAAACCTTGACCCGTGAAACTTACCAGTGAAACCTAGATCCGTGAAACGTCACCCGTGAAACATACCCGTGAAACTTACCCGTGAAACTTACCCGTGAAACGTCACCTGTAAAACATACCCGTAAAACTTACCCGTGAAACTTACCCGTGAAACCTTGACCCGTTAAACTTACCAGTGAAACCAAGACCCGTGAAACGTCATCCGTGAAACATACCCGTGAAACTTACCCGTGAAACTTACCCGTGAAACCTTGACCCGTGAAACTTACCAGTGAAACCTAGACCCGTGAAACGTCACCCGTGAAACATACCCGTGAAACTTACCAGTGAAACCTAGACCCGTGAAACGTCACCCGTGAAACTTACCCGTGAAACTTACCCGTGAAACCTTGACCCGTGAAACTTACCAGTAAAACCTAGACCCGTGAAACATCACCCATGAAACATACCCGTGAAACTTACCCGTGAAACTTACCCGTGAAACCTTGACCCGTGAAACTTACCAGTGAAACCTAGACCCGTGAAACGTCACCTGTAAAACATACCCGTAAAACTTACCCGTGAAACTTACCCGTGAAACTTACCCGTGAAACGTCACCTGTAAAACATACCCGTAAAACTTACCCGTGAAACTTACCCGTGAAACCTTGACCCGTGAAACTTACCAGTGAAACCAAGACCCGTGAAACGTCATCCGTGAAACATACCCGTGAAACTTACCCGTGAAACTTACCCGTGAAACCTTGACCCGTGAAACTTACCAGTGAAACCTAGACCCGTGAAACGTCACCCGTGAAACATACCCGTGAAACTTACCAGTGAAACCTAGACCCGTGAAACGTCACCCGTGAAACTTACCCGTGAAACTTACCCGTGAAACCTTGACCCGTGAAACTTACCAGTAAAACCTAGACCCGTGAAACATCACCCATGAAACATACCCGTGAAACTTACCCGTGAAACTTACCCGTGAAACCTTGACCCGTGAAACTTACCAGTGAAACCTAGACCCGTGAAACGTCACCTGTAAAACATACCCGTAAAACTTACCCGTGAAACTTACCCGTGAAACTTACCCGTGAAACCTTGATCCGTGAAACTTTCCAGTGAAACCTAGACCCGTGAAACGTCACCCGTGAAACATACCCGTGAAACTTACCCGTGAAACTTACCCGTGAAACCTTGACCCGTGAAACTTACCAGTGAAACCTAGACCCGTGAAACTTACCAGTGAAACCTAGACCCGTGAAACGTCACCCGTAAAACTTACCCGTAAAACTTACCCGTGAAACTTACCCGTGAAACCTTGACCCGTGAAACTTACCAGTGAAACCTAGACCCGTGAAACGTCACCCGTGAAACTTACGCGTAAAACTTACCCGTGAAACTTACCCGTAAAACCTTGACCCGTGAAACTTACCAGTGAAACTTAGACCCGTGAAACGTCACCCGTGAAACATACCCGTGAAACTTACCCGTGAAACTTACCCGTAAAACTTACCCGTGAACCTTGGCCCGTGAAACTTACCAGTGAAACCTAGACCCGTGAAACGTCACCCGTGAAACATACCCGTGAAACTTACCCGTGAAACTTACCCGTAAAACCTTGACCCGTGAAACTTACCAGTGAAACCTAGACCCGTGAAACGTCACCCGTGAAACATACCCGTGAAACTTACCCGTGAAACTTACCCGTGAAACCTTGACCCGTGAAACATACCAGTGAAACCTAGACCCGTGAAACGTCACCCGTGAAACATACCCGTGAACTTACCTGTGAAACTTACCCGTGAAACCTTGACCCGTGAAACTTACCAGTGAAACCTAGACCCGTGAAACGTCACCCGTGAAACAAACCCGTGAAACTTACCCGTGAAACTTACCCGTGAAACCTTGACCCGTGAAACTTACTAGTGAAACCTAGACCCGTGAAACGTCACCCGTGAAACATACCCGTGAAACTTACCCGTGAAACTTACCCGTGAAACCTTGACCCGTGAAACTTACCAGTGAAACCTAGACCCGTGAAACGTCACCCGTGAAACATACCCGTGAAACTTACCCGTGAAACTTACCCGTAAAACCTTGACCCGTGAAACTTACCAGTGAAACCTAGACCCGTGAAACATCACCCATGAAACATACCCGTGAAACTTACCCGTGAATCTTACCCGTGAAACCTTGACCCGTGAAACTTACCAGTGAAACCTAGACCCGTGAAACGTCACCTGTAAAACATACCCGTAAAACTTACCCGTGAAACTTACCCGTGAATCCTTGACCCGTGAAACTTTCCAGTGAAACCTAGACCAGTGAAACGTCACCCGTGAAACTTACCCGTAAAACTTACCCGTGAAACTTACCCGTGAAACCTTGACCCGTGAAACTTACCAGTGAAACCTAGATCCGTGAAACGTCACCCGTGAAACATACCCGTGAAACTTACCCGTGAAACTTACCCGTGAAACGTCACCTGTAAAACATACCCGTAAAACTTACCCGTGAAACTTACCCGTGAAACCTTGACCCGTTAAACTTACCAGTGAAACCAAGACCCGTGAAACGTCATCCGTGAAACATACCCTTGAAACTTACCCGTGAAACTTACCCGTGAAACCTTGACCCGTGAAACTTACCAGTGAAACCTAGACCCGTGAAACGTCACCCGTGAAACATACCCGTGAAACTTACCAGTGAAACCTAGACCCGTGAAACGTCACCCGTGAAACTTACCCGTGAAACTTACCCGTGAAACCTTGACCCGTGAAACTTACCAGTAAAACCTAGACCCGTGAAACATCACCCATGAAACATACCCGTGAAACTTACCCGTGAAACTTACCCGTGAAACCTTGACCCGTGAAACTTACCAGTGAAACCTAGACCCGTGAAACGTCACCTGTAAAACATACCCGTAAAACTTACCCGTGAAACTTACCCGTGAAACTTACCCGTGAAACCTTGATCCGTGAAACTTTCCAGTGAAACCTAGACCCGTGAAACGTCACCCGTGAAACATACCCGTGAAACTTACCCGTGAAACTTACCCGTGAAACCTTGACCCGTAAAACTTACCAGTGAAACCTAAACCCGTGAAACGTCACCCGTGAAACTTACCCGTAAAACTTACCCGTGAAACTTACCCGTGAAACCTTGACCCGTGAAACTTACCAGTGAAACCTAGACCCGTGAAACGTCACCCGTAAAACATACCCGTGAAACTTACCCGTGAAACCTTGACCCGTGAAACTTACCAGTGAAACCAAGACCCGTGAAACGTCACCCGTGAAACATACCCGTGAAACTTACCCGTGAAACTTACCCGTGAATCCTTGACCCGTGAAACTTACCAGTGAAACCTAGACCCGTGAAACGTCACCCGTGAAACATACCCGTGAAACTTACCCGTGAAACTTACCAGTGAAACCTAGACCCGTGAAACGTCACCTGTAAAACATACCCGTAAAACTTACCCGTGAAACTTACCCGTGAATCCTTGACCCGTGAAACTTTCCAGTGAAACCTAGACCCGTGAAACGTCACCCGTGAAACTTACCCGTAAAACTTACCCGTGAAACTTACCCGTGAAACCTTGACCCGTGAAACTTACCAGTGAAACCTAGACCCGTGAAACGTCACCCGTGAAACATACCCGTGAAACTTACCCGTGAAACTTACCCGTGAAACCTTGACCCGTGAAACTTACCAGTGAAACCTAGACCCGTGAAACGTCACCCGTGAAACATACCCGTGAAACTTACCCGTGAAACTTACACGTGAAACCTTGACCCGTGAAACTTACCAGTGAAACCTAGACCCGTGAAACGTCACCCGTGAAACATACCCGTGAAACTTACCCGTGAAACTTACCCGTGAAACCTTGACCCGTGAAACTTACTAGTGAAACCTAGACCCGTGAAACGTCACCCGTGAAACATACCCGTGAAACTTACCCGTGAAACTTACCCGTGAAACCTTGACCCGTGAAACTTACTAGTGAAACCTAGACCCGTGAAACGTCACCCGTGAAACATACCCGTGAAACTTACCCGTGAAACTTACCCGTAAAACCTTGACCCGTGAAACTTACCAGTGAAACCTAGACCCGTGAAACATCACCCATGAAACATACCCGTGAAACTTACCCGTGAATCTTACCCGTGAAACCTTGACCCGTGAAACTTACCAGTGAAACCTAGACCCGTGAAACGTCACCTGTAAAACATACCCGTAAAACTTACCCGTGAAACTTACCCGTGAATCCTTGACCCGTGAAACTTTCCAGTGAAACCTAGACCCGTGAAACGTCACCCGTGAAACTTACCCGTAAAACTTACCCGTGAAAACTTACCCGTGAAACCTTGACCCGTGAAACTTACCAGTGAAACCTAGACCCGTGAAACGTCACCCGTGAAACATACCCGTGAAACTTACCCGTGAAACTTACCCGTGAAACGTCACCTGTAAAACATACCCGTAAAACTTACCCGTGAAACTTACCCGTGAAAACCTTGACCCGTGAAACAAACCAGTGAAACCAAGACCCGTGAAACGTCATCCGTTAACATACCCGTGAAACTTACCCGTGAAACTTACCCGTGAAACCTTGACCCGTGAAACTTACCAGTGAAACCTAGACCCGTGAAACGTCACCCGTGAAACATACCCGTGAAACTTACCAGTGAAACCTAGACCCGTGAAACGTCACCCGTGAAACATACCCGTGAAACTTACCCGTGAAACCTTGACCCGTGAAACTTACCAGTGAAACCAAGACCCGTGAAACGTCACCCGTGAAACATACCCGTGAAACTTACCCGTGAAACTTACCCGTGAAACGTCACCTGTAAAACATACCCGTAAAACTTACCCGTGAAACTTACCCGTGAAACCTTGACCCGTGAAACTTACCAGTGAAACCAAGACCCGTGAAACGTCATCCGTGAAACATACCCGTGAAACTTACCCGTGAAACTTACCCGTGAAACCTTGACCCGTGAAACCTTCCAGTGAAACCTAGACCCGTGAAACGTCACCCGTGAAACATACCCGTGAAACTTACCCGCGAAACTTACCCGTGAAACCTTGACCCGTGAAACTTACCAGTGAAACCTAGACCCGTGAAACGTCACCCGTGAAACATACCCGTGAAACTTACCCGTGAAACTTACCCGTGAAACCTTGACCCGTGAAACTTACCAGTGAAACCTAGACCCGTGAAACGTCACCCGTGAAACATACCCGTGAAACTTACCCGTGAAACTTACCCGTGAAACCTTGACCCGTGAAACTTACTAGTGAAACCTAGACCCGTGAAACGTCACCCGTGAAACATACCCGTGAAACTTACCCGTGAAACTTACCCGTGAAACCTTGACCCGTGAAACTTACTAGTGAAACCTAGACCCGTGAAAAGTCACCCGTGAAACATACCGGTGAAACTTACCCGTGAAACTTACCCGTAAAACCTTGACCCGTGAAACTTACCAGTGAAACCTAGACCCGTGAAACATCACCCATGAAACATACCCGTGAAACTTACCCGTGAATCTTACCCGTGAAACCTTGACCCGTGAAACTTACCAGTGAAACCTAGACCCGTGAAACGTCACCTGTAAAACATACCCGTAAAACTTACCCTTGAAACTTACCCGTGAATCCTTGACCCGTGAAACTTTCCAGTGAAACCTAGACCCGTGAAACGTCACCCGTGAAACTTACCCGTAAAACTTACCCGTGAAACTTACCCGTGAAACCTTGACCCGTGAAACTTACCAGTGAAACCTAGACCCGTGAAACGTCACCCGTGAAACATACCCGTGAAACTTACCCGTGAAACTTACCCGTGAAACGTCACCTGTAAAACATACCCGTAAAACTTACCCGTGAAACTTACCCGTGAAACCTTGACCCGTGAAACTTACCAGTGAAACCAAGACCCGTGAAACGTCATCCGTGAAACATACCCGTGAAACTTACCCGTGAAACTTACCCGTGAAACCTTGACCTGTGAAACTTACCAGTGAAACCTAGACCCGTGAAACGTCACCCGTGAAACATACCCGTGAAACTTACCACTGAAACCTGGACCCGTGAAACGTCACCCGTGAAACTTACCCGTGAAACTTACCCGTGAAACCTTGACCCGTGAAACTTACCAGTAAAACCTAGACCCGTGAAACATCACCCATGAAACATACCCGTGAAACTTACCCGTGAAACTTACCCGTGAAACCTTGACCCGTGAAACTTACCAGTGAAACCTAGACCCGTGAAACGTCACCTGTAAAACATACCCGTAAAACTTACCCGTGAAACTTACCCGTGAAACCTTGATCCGTGAAACTTTCCAGTGAAACCTAGACCCGTGAAACGTCACCCGTGAAACATACCCGTGAAACTTACCCGTGAAACTTACCCGTGAAACCTTGACCCGTGAAACTTACCAGTGAAACCTAGACCCGTGAAACTTACCCGTAAAACTTACCCGTGAAACTTACCCGTGAAACCTTGACCCGTGAAACTTACCAGTGAAACCTAGACCCGTGAAACGTCACCCGTGAAACATACCCGTGAAACTTACCCGTGAAACCTTGCCCCGTGAAACTTACCAGTGAAACCAAGACCCGTGAAACGTCACCCGTGAAACATACCCGTGAAACTTACCCGTGAAACCTTGACCCGTGAAACTTACCAGTGAAACCAAGACCCGTGAAACGTCATCCGTGAAACATACCCGTGAAACTTACCCGTGAAACTTACCCGTGAAACCTTGACCCGTGAAACTTACCAGTGAAACCTAGACCCGTGAAACGTCACCCGTGAAACATACCCGTGAAACTTACCAGTGAAACCTAGACCCGTGAAACGTCACCCGTGAAACTTACCCGTGAAACTTACCCGTGAAACCTTGACCCGTGAAACTTACCAGTAAAACCTAGACCCGTGAAACATCACCCATGAAACATACCCGTGAAACTTACCCGTGAAACTTACCAGTGAAACCTAGACCCGTGAAACGTCACCTGTAAAACATACCCGTAAAACTTACCCGTGAAACTTACCCGTGAATCCTTGACCCGTGAAACTTTCCAGTGAAACCTAGACCCGTGAAACGTCACCCGTGAAACTTACCCGTAAAACTTACCCGTGAAACTTACCCGTGAAACCTTGACCCGTGAAACTTACCAGTGAAACCTAGATCCGTGAAACGTCACCCGTGAAACATACTCGTGAAACTTACCCGTGAAACTTACCCGTGAAACGTCATCTGTAAAACATACCCGTAAAACTTACCCGTGAAACTTACCCGTGAAACCTTGACCCGTTAAACTTACCAGTGAAACCAAGACCCGTGAAACGTCATCCGTGAAACATACCCGTGAAACTTACCCGTGAAACTTACCCGTGAAACCTTGACCCGTGAAACTTACCAGTGAAACCTAGACCCGTGAAACGTCACCTGTAAAACTTACCCGTAAAACTTACCCGTGAAACTTACCCGTGAAACTTACCCGTGAAACATACCCGTGAAACTTACCCGTGAAACCTTGACCCGTGAAACTTACCAGTGAAACCTAGACCCGTGAAACTTACCAGTGAAACCTAGACCCGTGAAACGTCACCCGTGAAACTTACCCGTAAAACTTACCCGTGAAACTTACCCGTGAAACCTTGACCCGTGAAACTTACCAGTGAAACCTAGACCCGTGAAACGTCACCCGTGAAACTTACGCGTAAAACTTACACGTGAAACTTACCCGTAAAACCTTGACCCGTGAAACTTACCAGTGAAACTTAGACCCGTGAAACGTCACCCGTGAAACATACCCGTGAAACTTACCCGTGAAACTTACCCGTAAAACTTACCCGTGAAACCTTGACCCGTGAAACTTACCAGTGAAACCTAGACCCGTGAAACGTCACCCGTGAAACATACCCGTGAAACTTACCCGTGAAACTTACCCGTAAAACCTTGACCCGTGAAACTTACCAGTGAAACCTAGACCCGTGAAACGTCACCCGTGAAACATACCCGTGAAACTTACCCGTGAAACTTACCCGTGAAACCTTGACCCGTGAAACTTACCAGTGAAACCTAGACCCGTGAAACGTCACCCGTGAAACATACCCGTGAAACTTACCCGTGAAACTTACCCGTGAAACTTACCCGTGAAACCTTGACCCGTGAAACTTACCAGTGAAACCTAGACCCGTGAAACGTCACCCGTGAAACATACACGTGAAACTTACCCGTGAAACTTACCCGTAAAACCTTGACCCGTGAAACTTACCAGTGAAACCTAGACCCGTGAAACATCACCCATGAAACATACCCGTGAAACTTACCCGTGAATCTTACCCGTGAAACCTTGACCCGTGAAACTTACCAGTGAAACCTAGACCCGTGAAACGTCACCTGTAAAACATACCCGTAAAACTTACCCGTGAAACTTACCCGTGAATCCTTGACCCGTGAAACTTTCCAGTGAAACCTAGACCCGTGAAACGTCACCCGTGAAACTTACCCGTAAAACTTACCCGTGAAACTTACCCGTGAAACCTTGACCCGTGAAACTTACCAGTGAAACCTAGATCCGTGAAACGTCACCCGTGAAACATACTCGTGAAACTTACCCGTGAAACTTACCCGTGAAACGTCACCTGTAAAACATACCCGTAAAACTTACCCGTGAAACTTACCCGTGAAACCTTGACCCGTTAAACTTACCAGTGAAACCAAGACATGTGAAACGTCATCCGTGAAACATACCCGTGAAACTTACCCGTGAAACCTTGACCCGTGAAACTTACCAGTGAAACCTAGACCCGTGAAACGTCACCCGTGAAACTTACCCGTGAAACTTACCCGTGAAACCTTGACCCGTGAAACTTACCAGTGAAACCTAGACCCGTGAAACGTCACCTGTAAAACATACCCGTAAAACTTACCCGTGAAACTTACCCGTGAAACTTACCCGTGAAACCTTGATCCGTGAAACTTTCCAGTGAAACCTAGACCCGTGAAACGTCACCCGTGAAACATACCCGTGAAACTTACCCGTGAAACTTACCCGTGAAACTTACCCGTGAAACCTTGACCCGTGAAACTTACCAGTGAAACCTAGACCCGTGAAACATCACCCATGAAACATACCCGTGAAACTTACCCGTGAAACTTACCCGTGAAACCTTGACCCGTGAAACTTACCAGTGAAACCTAGACCCGTGAAACGTCACCTGTAAAACATACCCGTAAAACTTACCCGTGAAACTTACCCGTGAAACTTACCCGTGAAACCTTGATCCGTGAAACTTTCCAGTGAAACCTAGACCCGTGAAACGTCACCCGTGAAACATACCCGTGAAACTTACCCGTGAAACTTACCCGTGAAACCTTGACCCGTGAAACTTACCAGTGAAACCTAGACCCGTGAAACGTCACCCGTGAAACTTACCCGTAAAACTTACCCGTGAAACTTACCCGTGAAACCTTGACCCGTGAAACTTACCAGTGAAACCTAGACCCGTGAAACGTCACCCGTGAAACATACCCGTGAAACTTACCCGTGAAACCTTGACCCGTGAAACTTACCAGGGAAACCAAGACCCGTGAAACGTCACCCGTGAAACGTCACCCGTGAAACATACCCGTGAAACTTACCCGTGAAACTTACCCGTGAATCCTTGACCCGTGAAACTTACCAGTGAAACCTAGACCCGTGAAACGTCACCCGTGAAACATACCCGTGAAACTTACCCGTGAAACTTACCAGTGAAACCTAGACCCGTGAAACGTCACCTGTAAAACATACCCGTAAAACTTACCCGTGAAACTTACCCGTGAATCCTTGACCCGTGAAACTTTCCAGTGAAACCTAGACCCGTGAAACGTCACCCGTGAAACTTACCCGTAAAACTTACCCGTGAAACTTACCCGTGAAACCTTGACCCGTGAAACTTACCAGTGAAACCTAGACCCGTGAAACGTCACCCGTGAAACATACCCGTGAAACTTACCCGTGAAACTTACCCGTGAAACGTCACCTGTAAAACATACCCGTAAAACTTACCCGTGAAACTTACCCGTGAAATCTTGACCCGTGAAACTTACCAGTGAAACCAAGACCCGTGAAACGTCATCCGTGAAACATACCCGTGAAACTTACCCGTGAAACTTACCCGTGAAACCTTGACCCGTAAAACTTACCAGTGAAACCTAGACCCGTGAAACGTCACCCGTGAAACATACCCGTGAAACTTACCAGTGAAACCTAGACCCGTGAAACGTCACCCGTGAAACTTACCCGTGAAACTTACCCGTGAAACTTACCCGTGAAACCTTGACCCGTGAAACTTACCAGTAAAACCTAGACCCGTGAAACATCACCCATGAAACATACCCGTGAAACTTACTCGTGAAACTTACCCGTGAAACCTTGACCCGTGAAACTTACCAGTGAAACCTAGACCCGTGAAACGTCACCTGTAAAACATACCCGTAAAACTTACCCGTGAAACTTACCCGTGAAACTTACCCGTGAAACCATGATCCGTGAAACTTTCCAGTGAAACCTAGACCCGTGAAACGTCACCCGTGAAACATACCCGTGAAACTTACCCGTGAAACTTACCCGTGAAACCTTGATCCGTGAAACTTTCCAGTGAAACCTAGACCCGTGAAACGTCACCCGTGAAACATACCCGTGAAACTTACCCGTGAAACTTACCCGTGAAACCTTGACCCGTGAAACTTACCAGTGAAACCTAGACCCGTGAAACTTACCCGTAAAACTTACCCGTGAAACTTACCCGTGAAACCTTGACCCGTGAAACTTACCAGTGAAACCTAGACCCGTGAAACGTCACCCGTGAAACATACCCGTGAAACTTACCCGTGAAACCTTGCCCCGTGAAACTTACCAGTGAAACCAAGACCCGTGAAACGTCACCCGTGAAACATACCCGTGAAACTTACCCGTGAAACTTACCCGTGAAACGTCACCTGTAAAACATACCCGTAAAACTTACCCGTGAAACTTACCCGTGAAACCTTGACCCGTGAAACTTACCAGTGAAACCAAGACCCGTGAAACGTCATCCGTGAAACATACCCGTGAAACTTACCCGTGAAACTTACCCGTGAAACCTTGACCCGTGAAACTTACCAGTGAAACCTAGACCCGTGAAACGTCACCCGTGAAACATACCCGTGAAACTTACCAGTGAAACCTAGACCCGTGAAACGTCACCCGTGAAACTTACCCGTGAAACTTACCCGTGAAACCTTGACCCGTGAAACTTACCAGTAAAACCTAGACCCGTGAAACATCACCCATGAAACATACCCGTGAAACTTACCCGTGAAACTTACCCGTGAAACCTTGACCCGTGAAACTTACCAGTGAAACCTAGACCCGTGAAACGTCACCTGTAAAACATACCCGTAAAACATACCCGTGAAACTTACCCGTGAAACTTACCCGTGAAACCTTGATCCGTGAAACTTTCAAGTGAAACCTAGACCCGTGAAACGTCACCCGTGAAACATACCCGTGAAACTTACCCGTGAAACTTACCCGTGAAACCTTGACCCGTGAAACTTACCAGTGAAACCTAGACCCGTGAAACTTACCAGTGAAACCTAGACCCGTGAAACGTCACCCGTGAAACTTACCCGTAAAACTTACCCGTGAAACTTACCCGTGAAACCTTGACCCGTTAAACTTACCAGTGAAACCTAGACCCGTGAAACGTCACCCGTGAAACTTACGCGTAAAACTTACCCGTGAAACTTACCCGTAAAACCTTGACCCGTGAAACTTACCAGTGAAACTTAGACCCGTGAAACGTCACCCGTGAAACTTACCCGTAAAACTTACCCGTGAAACTTACCCGTGAAACCTTGACCCGTGAAACTTACCAGTGAAACCTAGACCCGTGAAACGTCACCCGTGAAACATACCCGTGAAACTTACCCGTGAAACCTTGACCCGTGAAACTTACCAGTGAAACCAAGACCCGTGAAACGTCACCCGTGAAACATACCCGTGAAACTTACCCGTGAAACTTACCCGTGAATCCTTGACCCGTGAAACTTACCAGTGAAACCTAGACCTGTGAAACGTCACCTGTAAAACATACCCGTAAAACTTACCCGTGAAACTTACCCGTGAAACTTACCCGTGAAACCTTGATCCGTGAAACTTTCCAGTGAAACCTAGACCCGTGAAACGTCACCCGTGAAACATACCCGTGAAACTTACCCGTGAAACTTACCCGTGAAACCTTGACCCGTGAAACTTACCAGTGAAACCTAGACCCGTGAAACGTCACCCGTGAAACTTACCCGTAAAACTTACCCGTGAAACTTACCCGTGAAACCTTGACCCGTGAAACTTACCAGTGAAACCTAGACCCGTGAAACGTCACCCGTGAAACATACCCGTGAAACTTACCCGTGAAACCTTGACCCGTGAAACTTACCAGTGAAACCAAGACCCGTGAAACGTCACCCGTGAAACATACCCGTGAAACTTACCCGTGAAACTTACCCGTGAATCCTTGACCCGTGAAACTTACCAGTGAAACCTAGACCCGTGAAACGTCACCCGTGAAACATACCCGTGAAACTTACCCGTGAAACTTACCAGTGAAACATAGACCCGTGAAACGTCACCTGTAAAACATACCCGTAAAACTTACCCGTGAAACTTACCCGTGAATCCTTGACCCGTGAAACTTTCCAGTGAAACCTAGACCCGTGAAACGTCACCCGTGAAACTTACCCGTAAAACTTACCCGTGAAACTTACCCGTGAAACCTTGACCCGTGAAACTTACCAGTGAAACCTAGACCCGTGAAACGTCACCCATGAAACATACCCGTGAAACTTACCCGTGAATCTTACCCGTGAAACCTTGACCCGTGAAACTTACCAGTGAAACCTAGACCCGTGAAACGTCACCTGTAAAACATACCCGTAAAACTTACCCGTGAAACTTACCCGTGAATCCTTGACCCGTGAAACTTTCCAGTGAAACCTAGACCCGTGAAACGTCACCCGTGAAACTTACCCGTAAAACTTACCCGTGAAACTTACCCGTGAAACCTTGACCCGTGAAACTTACCAGTGAAACCTAGATCCGTGAAACGTCACCCGTGAAACATACCCGTGAAACTTACCCGTGAAACTTACCCGTGAAACGTCACCTGTAAAACATACCCGTAAAACTTACCCGTGAAACTTACCCGTGAAACCTTGACCCGTTAAACTTACCAGTGAAACCAAGACCCGTGAAACGTCATCCGTGAAACATACCCGTGAAACTTACCCGTGAAACTTACCCGTGAAACCTTGACCCGTGAAACTTACCAGTGAAACCTAGACCCGTGAAACGTCACCCGTGAAACTTACCCGTGAAACTTACCCGTGAAACCTTGACCCGTGAAACTTACCAGTAAAACCTAGACCCGTGAAACATTACCCATGAAACATACCCGTGAAACTTACCCGTGAAACTTACCCGTGAAACCTTGACCCGTGAAACTTACCAGTGAAACCTAGACCCGTGAAACGTCACCTGTAAAACATCCCCGTAAAACTTACCCGTGAAACTTACCCGTGAAACTTACCCGTGAAACCTTGATCCGTGAAACTTTCCAGTGAAACCTAGACCCGTGAAACGTCACCCGTGAAACATACCCGTGAAACTTACCCGTGAAACTTACCCGTGAAACCTTGACCCGTGAAACTTACCAGTGAAACCTAGACCCGTGAAACGTCACCCGTGAAACTTACCCGTAAAACTTACCCGTGAAACTTACCCGTGAAACCTTGACCCGTGAAACTTACCAGTGAAACCTAGACCCGTGAAACGTCACCCGTGAAACATACCCGTGAAACTTACCCGTGAAACCTTGACCCGTGAAACTTACCAGTGAAACCAAGACCCGTGAAACGTCACCCGTGAAACATACCCGTGAAACTTACCCGTGAAACTTACCCGTGAAACCTTGACCCGTGAAACTTACTAGTGAAACCTAGACCCGTGAAACGTCACCCGTGAAACATACCCGTGAAACTTACCCGTGAAACTTACCCGTAAAACCTTGACCCGTGAAACTTACCAGTGAAACCTAGACCCGTGAAACATCACCCATGAAACATACCCGTGAAACTTACCCGTGAATCTTACCCGTGAAACCTTGACCCGTGAAACTTACCAGTGAAACCTAGACCCGTGAAACGTCACCTGTAAAACATACCCGTAAAACTTACCCGTGAAACTTACCCGTGAATCCTTGACCCGTGAAACTTTCCAGTGAAACCTAGACCCGTGAAACGTCACCCGTGAAACTTACCCGTAAAACTTACCCGTGAAACTTACCCGTGAAACCTTGACCCGTGAAACTTACCAGTGAAACCTAGACCCGTGAAACGTCACCCGTGAAACATACCCGTGAAACTTACCCGTGAAACTTACCCGTGAAACGTCACCTGTAAAACATACCCGTAAAACTTACCCGTGAAACTTACCCGTGAAACCTTGACCCGTGAAACTTACCAGTGAAACCAAGACCCGTGAAACGTCATCCGTGAAACATACCCGTGAAACTTACCCGTGAAACTTACCCGTGAAACCTTGACCCGTGAAACTTACCAGTGAAACCTAGACCCGTGAAACGTCACCCGTGAAACATACCCGTGAAACTTACCAGTGAAACCTAGACCCGTGAAACGTCACCCGTGAAACATACCCGTGAAACTTACCCGTGAAACCTTGACCCGTGAAACTTACCAGTGAAACCAAGACCCGTGAAACGTCACCCGTGAAACATACCCGTGAAACTTACCCGTGAAACTTACCCGTGAAACGTCACCTGTAAAACATACCCGTAAAACTTACCCGTGAAACTTACCCGTGAAACCTTGACCCGTGAAACTTACCAGTGAAACCAAGACCCGTGAAACGTCATCCGTGAAACATACCCGTGAAACTTACCCGTGAAACTTACCCGTGAAACCTTGACCCGTGAAACCTTCCAGTGAAACCTAGACCCGTGAAACGTCACCCGTGAAACATACCCGTGAAACTTACCCGTGAAACTTACCCGTGAAACCTTGACCCGTGAAACTTACCAGTGAAACCTAGACCCGTGAAACGTCACCCGTGAAACATACCCGTGAAACTTACCCGTGAAACTTACCCGTGAAACCTTGACCCGTGAAACTTACCAGTGAAACCTAGACCCGTGAAACGTCACCCGTGAAACATACCCGTGAAACTTACCCGTGAAACTTACCCGTGAAACCTTGACCCGTGAAACTTACTAGTGAAACCTAGACCCGTGAAACGTCACCCGTGAAACATACCCGTGAAACTTACCCGTGAAACTTACCCGTGAAACCTTGACCCGTGAAACTTACTAGTGAAACCTAGACCCGTGAAACGTCACCCGTGAAACATACCCGTGAAACTTACCCGTGAAACTTACCCGTAAAACCTTGACCCGTGAAACTTACCAGTGAAACCTAGACCCGTGAAACATCACCCATGAAACATACCCGTGAAACTTACCCGTGAATCTTACCCGTGAAACCTTGACCCGTGAAACTTACCAGTGAAACCTAGACCCGTGAAACGTCACCTGTAAAACATACCCGTAAAACTTACCCGTGAAACTTACCCGTGAATCCTTGACCCGTGAAACTTTCCAGTGAAACCTAGACCCGTGAAACGTCACCCGTGAAACTTACCCGTAAAACTTACCCGTGAAACTTACCCGTGAAACCTTGACCCGTGAAACTTACCAGTGAAACCTAGACCCGTGAAACGTCACCCGTGAAACATACCCGTGAAACTTACCCGTGAAACTTACCCGTGAAACGTCACCTGTAAAACATACCCGTAAAACTTACCCGTGAAACTTACCCGTGAAACCTTGACCCGTGAAACTTACCAGTGAAACCAAGACCCGTGAAACGTCATCCGTGAAACATACCCGTGAAACTTACCCGTGAAACTTACCCGTGAAACCTTGACCTGTGAAACTTACCAGTGAAACCTAGACCCGTGAAACGTCACCCGTGAAACATACCCGTGAAACTTACCACTGAAACCTGGACCCGTGAAACGTCACCCGTGAAACTTACCCGTGAAACTTACCCGTGAAACCTTGACCCGTGAAACTTACCAGTAAAACCTAGACCCGTGAAACATCACCCATGAAACATACCCGTGAAACTTACCCGTGAAACTTACCCGTGAAACCTTGACCCGTGAAACTTACCAGTGAAACCTAGACCCGTGAAACGTCACCTGTAAAACATACCCGTAAAACTTACCCGTGAAACTTACCCGTGAAACCTTGATCCGTGAAACTTTCCAGTGAAACCTAGACCCGTGAAACGTCACCCGTGAAACATACCCGTGAAACTTACCCGTGAAACTTACCCGTGAAACCTTGACCCGTGAAACTTACCAGTGAAACCTAGACCCGTGAAACTTACCCGTAAAACTTACCCGTGAAACTTACCCGTGAAACCTTGACCCGTGAAACTTACCAGTGAAACCTAGACCCGTGAAACGTCACCCGTGAAACATACCCGTGAAACTTACCCGTGAAACCTTGCCCCGTGAAACTTACCAGTGAAACCAAGACCCGTGAAACGTCACCCGTGAAACATACCCGTGAAACTTACCCGTGAAACCTTGACCCGTGAAACTTACCAGTGAAACCAAGACCCGTGAAACGTCATCCGTGAAACATACCCGTGAAACTTACCCGTGAAACTTACCCGTGAAACCTTGACCCGTGAAACTTACCAGTGAAACCTAGACCCGTGAAACGTCACCCGTGAAACATACCCGTGAAACTTACCAGTGAAACCTAGACCCGTGAAACGTCACCCGTGAAACTTACCCGTGAAACTTACCCGTGAAACCTTGACCCGTGAAACTTACCAGTAAAACCTAGACCCGTGAAACATCACCCATGAAACATACCCGTGAAACTTACCCGTGAAACTTACCAGTGAAACCTAGACCCGTGAAACGTCACCTGTAAAACATACCCGTAAAACTTACCCGTGAAACTTACCCGTGAATCCTTGACCCGTGAAACTTTCCAGTGAAACCTAGACCCGTGAAACGTCACCCGTGAAACTTACCCGTAAAACTTACCCGTGAAACTTACCCGTGAAACCTTGACCCGTGAAACTTACCAGTGAAACCTAGATCCGTGAAACGTCACCCGTGAAACATACTCGTGAAACTTACCCGTGAAACTTACCCGTGAAACGTCATCTGTAAAACATACCCGTAAAACTTACCCGTGAAACTTACCCGTGAAACCTTGACCCGTTAAACTTACCAGTGAAACCAAGACCCGTGAAACGTCATCCGTGAAACATACCCGTGAAACTTACCCGTGAAACTTACCCGTGAAACCTTGACCCGTGAAACTTACCAGTGAAACCTAGACCCGTGAAACGTCACCTGTAAAACTTACCCGTAAAACTTACCCGTGAAACTTACCCGTGAAACATACCCGTGAAACTTACCCGTGAAACTTACCCGTGAAACCTTGACCCGTGAAACTTACCAGTGAAACCTAGACCCGTGAAACTTACCAGTGAAACCTAGACCCGTGAAACGTCACCCGTGAAACTTACCCGTAAAACTTACCCGTGAAACTTACCCGTGAAACCTTGACCCGTGAAACTTACCAGTGAAACCTAGACCCGTGAAACGTCACCCGTGAAACTTACGCGTAAAACTTACCCGTGAAACTTACCCGTAAAACCTTGACCCGTGAAACTTACCAGTGAAACTTAGACCCGTGAAACGTCACCCGTGAAACATACCCGTGAAACTTACCCGTGAAACTTACCCGTAAAACTTACCCGTGAAACCTTGACCCGTGAAACTTACCAGTGAAACCTAGACCCGTGAAACGTCACCCGTGAAACATACCCGTGAAACTTACCCGTGAAACTTACCCGTAAAACCTTGACCCGTGAAACTTACCAGTGAAACCTAGACCCGTGAAACGTCACCCGTGAAACATACCCGTGAAACTTACCCGTGAAACTTACCCGTGAAACCTTGACCCGTGAAACTTACCAGTGAAACCTAGACCCGTGAAACGTCACCCGTGAAACATACCCGTGAAACTTACCCGTGAAACTTACCCGTGAAACTTACCCGTGAAACCTTGACCCGTGAAACTTACCAGTGAAACCTAGACCCGTGAAACGTCACCCGTGAAACATACACGTGAAACTTACCCGTGAAACTTACCCGTAAAACCTTGACCCGTGAAACTTACCAGTGAAACCTAGACCCGTGAAACATCACCCATGAAACATACCCGTGAAACTTACCCGTGAATCTTACCCGTGAAACCTTGACCCGTGAAACTTACCAGTGAAACCTAGACCCGTGAAACGTCACCTGTAAAACATACCCGTAAAACTTACCCGTGAAACTTACCCGTGAATCCTTGACCCGTGAAACTTTCCAGTGAAACCTAGACCCGTGAAACGTCACCCGTGAAACTTACCCGTAAAACTTACCCGTGAAACTTACCCGTGAAACCTTGACCCGTGAAACTTACCAGTGAAACCTAGATCCGTGAAACGTCACCCGTGAAACATACTCGTGAAACTTACCCGTGAAACTTACCCGTGAAACGTCACCTGTAAAACATACCCGTAAAACTTACCCGTGAAACTTACCCGTGAAACCTTGACCCGTTAAACTTACCAGTGAAACCAAGACATGTGAAACGTCATCCGTGAAACATACCCGTGAAACTTACCCGTGAAACCTTGACCCGTGAAACTTACCAGTGAAACCTAGACCCGTGAAACGTCACCCGTGAAACTTACCCGTGAAACTTACCCGTGAAACTTACCCGTGAAACCTTGACCCGTGAAACTTACCAGTGAAACCTAGACCCGTGAAACGTCACCTGTAAAACATACCCGTAAAACTTACCCGTGAAACTTACCCGTGAAACTTACCCGTGAAACCTTGATCCGTGAAACTTTCCAGTGAAACCTAGACCCGTGAAACGTCACCCGTGAAACATACCCGTGAAACTTACCCGTGAAACTTACCCGTGAAATTTACCCGTGAAACCTTGACCCGTGAAACTTACCAGTGAAACCTAGACCCGTGAAACATCACCCATGAAACATACCCGTGAAACTTACCCGTGAAACTTACCCGTGAAACCTTGACCCGTGAAACTTACCAGTGAAACCTAGACCCGTGAAACGTCACCTGTAAAACATACCCGTAAAACTTACCCGTGAAACTTACCCGTGAAACTTACCCGTGAAACCTTGATCCGTGAAACTTTCCAGTGAAACCTAGACCCGTGAAACGTCACCCGTGAAACATACCCGTGAAACTTACCAGTGAAACCTAGACCCGTGAAACGTCACCCGTGAAACTTACCCGTGAAACTTACCCGTGAAACTTACCCGTGAAACCTTGACCCGTGAAACTTACCAGTAAAACCTAGACCCGTGAAACATCACCCATGAAACATACCCGTGAAACTTACTCGTGAAACTTACCCGTGAAACCTTGACCCGTGAAACTTACCAGTGAAACCTAGACCCGTGAAACGTCACCTGTAAAACATACCCGTAAAACTTACCCGTGAAACTTACCCGTGAAACTTACCCGTGAAACTTACCCGTGAAACTTACCCGTGAAACCTTGATCCGTGAAACTTTCCAGTGAAACCTAGACCCGTGAAACGTCACCCGTGAAACATACCCGTGAAACTTACCCGTGAAACTTACCCGTGAAACCTTGACCCGTGAAACTTACCAGTGAAACCTAGACCCGTGAAACTTACCCGTAAAACTTACCCGTGAAACTTACCCGTGAAACCTTGACCCGTGAAACTTACCAGTGAAACCTAGACCCGTGAAACGTCACCCGTGAAACATACCCGTGAAACTTACCCGTGAAACCTTGCCCCGTGAAACTTACCAGTGAAACCAAGACCCGTGAAACGTCACCCGTGAAACATACCCGTGAAACTTACCCGTGAAACTTACCCGTGAAACGTCACCTGTAAAACATACCCGTAAAACTTACCCGTGAAACTTACCCGTGAAACCTTGACCCGTGAAACTTACCAGTGAAACCAAGACCCGTGAAACGTCATCCGTGAAACATACCCGTGAAACTTACCCGTGAAACTTACCCGTGAAACCTTGACCCGTGAAACTTACCAGTGAAACCTAGACCCGTGAAACGTCACCCGTGAAACATACCCGTGAAACTTACCAGTGAAACCTAGACCCGTGAAACGTCACCCGTGAAACTTACCCGTGAAACTTACCCGTGAAACCTTGACCCGTGAAACTTACCAGTAAAACCTAGACCCGTGAAACATCACCCATGAAACATACCCGTGAAACTTACCCGTGAAACTTACCCGTGAAACCTTGACCCGTGAAACTTACCAGTGAAACCTAGACCCGTGAAACGTCACCTGTAAAACATACCCGTGAAACTTACCCGTGAAACCTTGACCCGTGAAACTTACCAGTGAAACCTAGACCCGTGAAACTTACCAGTGAAACCTAGACCCGTGAAACGTCACCCGTGAAACTTACCCGTAAAACTTACCCGTGAAACTTACCCGTGAAACCTTGACCCGTTAAACTTACCAGTGAAACCTAGACCCGTGAAACGTCACCCGTGAAACTTACGCGTAAAACTTACCCGTGAAACTTACCCGTAAAACCTTGACCCGTGAAACTTACCAGTGAAACTTAGACCCGTGAAACGTCACCCGTGAAACTTACCCGTAAAACTTACCCGTGAAACTTACCCGTGAAACCTTGACCCGTGAAACTTACCAGTGAAACCTAGACCCGTGAAACGTCACCCGTGAAACATACCCGTGAAACTTACCCGTGAAACCTTGACCCGTGAAACTTACCAGTGAAACCAAGACCCGTGAAACGTCACCCGTGAAACATACCCGTGAAACTTACCCGTGAAACTTACCCGTGAATCCTTGACCCGTGAAACTTACCAGTGAAACCTAGACCTGTGAAACGTCACCTGTAAAACATACCCGTAAAACTTACCCGTGAAACTTACCCGTGAAACTTACCCGTGAAACCTTGATCCGTGAAACTTTCCAGTGAAACCTAGACCCGTGAAACGTCACCCGTGAAACATACCCGTGAAACTTACCCGTGAAACTTACCCGTGAAACCTTGACCCGTGAAACTTACCAGTGAAACCTAGACCCGTGAAACGTCACCCGTGAAACTTACCCGTAAAACTTACCCGTGAAACTTACCCGTGAAACCTTGACCCGTGAAACTTACCAGTGAAACCTAGACCCGTGAAACGTCACCCGTGAAACATACCCGTGAAACTTACCCGTGAAACCTTGACCCGTGAAACTTACCAGTGAAACCAAGACCCGTGAAACGTCACCCGTGAAACATACCCGTGAAACTTACCCGTGAAACTTACCCGTGAATCCTTGACCCGTGAAACTTACCAGTGAAACCTAGACCCGTGAAACGTCACCCGTGAAACATACCCGTGAAACTTACCCGTGAAACTTACCAGTGAAACCTAGACCCGTGAAACGTCACCTGTAAAACATACCCGTAAAACTTACCCGTGAAACTTACCCGTGAATCCTTGACCCGTGAAACTTTCCAGTGAAACCTAGACCCGTGAAACGTCACCCGTGAAACTTACCCGTAAAACTTACCCGTGAAACTTACCCGTGAAACCTTGACCCGTGAAACTTACCAGTGAAACCTAGACCCGTGAAACGTCACCCATGAAACATACCCGTGAAACTTACCCGTGAATCTTACCCGTGAAACCTTGACCCGTGAAACTTACCAGTGAAACCTAGACCCGTGAAACGTCACCTGTAAAACATACCCGTAAAACTTACCCGTGAAACTTACCCGTGAATCCTTGACCCGTGAAACTTTCCAGTGAAACCTAGACCCGTGAAACGTCACCCGTGAGACTTACCCGTAAAACTTACCCGTGAAACTTACCCGTGAAACCTTGACCCGTGAAACTTACCAGTGAAACCTAGATCCGTGAAACGTCACCCGTGAAACATACCCGTGAAACTTACCCGTGAAACTTACCCGTGAAACGTCACCTGTAAAACATACCCGTAAAACTTACCCGTGAAACTTACCCGTGAAACCTTGACCCGTTAAACTTACCAGTGAAACCAAGACCCGTGAAACGTCATCCGTGAAACATACCCGTGAAACTTACCCGTGAAACTTACCCGTGAAACCTTGACCCGTGAAACTTACCAGTGAAACCTAGACCCGTGAAACGTCACCCGTGAAACTTACCCGTGAAACTTACCCGTGAAACCTTGACCCGTGAAACTTACCAGTAAAACCTAGACCCGTGAAACATTACCCATGAAACATACCCGTGAAACTTACCCGTGAAACTTACCCGTGAAACCTTGACCCGTGAAACTTACCAGTGAAACCTAGACCCGTGAAACGTCACCTGTAAAACATCCCCGTAAAACTTACCCGTGAAACTTACCCGTGAAACTTACCCGTGAAACCTTGATCCGTGAAACTTTCCAGTGAAACCTAGACCCGTGAAACGTCACCCGTGAAACATACCCGTGAAACTTACCCGTGAAACTTACCCGTGAAACCTTGACCCGTGAAACTTACCAGTGAAACCTAGACCCGCGAAACGTCACCCGTGAAACTTACCCGTAAAACTTACCCGTGAAACCTTGACCCGTGAAACTTACCAGTGAAACCTAGACCCGTGAAACCTAGACCCGTGAAACGTCACCCGTGAAACATACCCGTGAAACTTACCCGTGAAACCTTGACCCGTGAAACTTACCAGTGAAACCAAGACCCGTGAAACGTCACCCGTGAAACATACCCGTGAAACTTACCCGTGAAACTTACCCGTGAATCCTTGACCCGTGAAACTTACCAGTGAAACCTAGACCCGTGAAACGTCACCCGTGAAACATACCCGTGAAACTTACCCGTGAAACTTACCAGTGAAACCTAGACCCGTGAAACGTCACCTGTAAAACATACCCGTAAAACTTACCCGTGAAACTTACCCGTGAATCCTTGACCCGTGAAACTTTCCAGTGAAACCTAGACCCGTGAAACGTCACCCGTGAAACTTACCCGTAAAACTTACCCGTGAAACTTACCCGTGAAACCTTGACCCGTGAAACTTACCAGTGAAACCTAGACCCGTGAAACGTCACCCGTGAAACATACCCGTGAAACTTACCCGTGAAACTTACCCGTGAAACGTCACCTGTAAAACATACCCGTAAAACTTACCCGTAAAACCTTGACCCGTGAAACTTACCAGTGAAACTTAGACCCGTGAAACGTCACCCGTGAAACATACCCGTGAAACTTACCCGTGAAACTTACCCGTAAAACTTACCCGTGAAACCTTGACCCGTGAAACTTATCAGTGAAACCTAGACCCGTGAAACGTCACCCGTGAAACATACCCGTGAAACTTACCCGTGAAACTTACCCGTAAAACCTTGACCCGTGAAACTTACCAGTGAAACCTAGACCCGTGAAACGTCACCCGTGAAACATACCCGTGAAACTTACCCGTGAAACTTACCCTGAAACCTTGACCCGTGAAACTTACCAGTGAAACCTAGACCCGTGAAACGTCACCCGTGAAACATACCCGTGAAACTTACCTGTGAAACTTACCCGTGAAACCTTGACCCGTGAAACTTACCAGTGAAACCTAGACCCGTGAAACGTCACCCGTGAAACATACCCGTGAAACTTACCCGTGAAACTTACCCGTGAAACCTTGACCTGTGAAACTTACTAGTGAAACCTAGACCCGTGAAACGTCACCCGTGAAACATACCCGTGAAACTTACCCGTGAAACTTACAAGTGAAACCTTGACCCGTGAAACTTACCAGTGAAACCTAGACCCGTGAAACGTCACCCGTGAAACATACCCGTGAAACTTACCCGTGAAACTTACCCGTAAAACCTTGACCCGTGAAACTTACCAGTGAAACCTAGACCCGTGAAACATCACCCATGAAACATACCCGTGAAACTTACCCGTGAATCTTACCCGTGAAACCTTGACCCGTGAAACTTACCAGTGAAACCTAGACCCGTGAAACGTCACCTGTAAAACATACCCGTAAAACTTACCCGTGAAACTTACCCGTGAATCCTTGACCCGTGAAACTTTCCAGTGAAACCTAGACCCGTGAAACGTCACCCGTGAAACTTACCCGTAAAACTTACCCGTGAAACTTACCCGTGAAACCTTGACCCGTGAAACTTACCAGTGAAACCTAGACCCGTGAAACGTCACCCGTGAAACATACCCGTGAAACTTACCCGTGAAACTTACCCGTGAAACGTCACCTGTAAAACATACCCGTAAAACTTACCCGTAAAACCTTGACCCGTGAAACTTACCAGTGAAACTTAGACCCGTGAAACGTCACCCGTGAAACATACCCGTGAAACTTACCCGTGAAACTTACCCGTAAAACTTACCCGTGAAACCTTGACCCGTGAAACTTACCAGTGAAACCTAGACCCGTGAAACGTCACCCGTGAAACATACCCGTGAAACTTACCCGTGAAACTTACCCTGAAACCTTGACCCGTGAAACTTACCAGTGAAACCTAGACCCGTGAAACGTCACCCGTGAAACATACCCGTGAAACTTACCTGTGAAACTTACCCGTGAAACCTTGACCCGTGAAACTTACCAGTGAAACCTAGACCCGTGAAACGTCACCCGTGAAACATACCCGTGAAACTTACCCGTGAAACTTACCCGTGAAACCTTGACCTGTGAAACTTACTAGTGAAACCTAGACCCGTGAAACGTCACCCGTGAAACATACCCGTGAAACTTACCCGTGAAACTTACAAGTGAAACCTTGACCCGTGAAACTTACCAGTGAAACCTAGACCCGTGAAACGTCACCCGTGAAACATACCCGTGAAACTTACCCGTGAAACTTACCCGTAAAACCTTGACCCGTGAAACTTACCAGTGAAACCTAGACCCGTGAAACATCACCCATGAAACATACCCGTGAAACTTACCCGTGAATCTTACCCGTGAAACCTTGACCCGTGAAACTTACCAGTGAAACCTAGACCCGTGAAACGTCACCTGTAAAACATACCCGTAAAACTTACCCGTGAAACTTACCCGTGAATCCTTGACCCGTGAAACTTTCCAGTGAAACCTAGACCCGTGAAACGTCACCCGTGAAACTTACCCGTAAAACTTACCCGTGAAACTTACCCGTGAAACCTTGACCCGTGAAACTTACCAGTGAAACCTAGATCCGTAAAACGTCACCCGTGAAACATACCCGTGAAACTTACCCGTGAAACTTACCCGTGAAACGTCACCTGTAAAACATACCCGTAAAACTTACCCGTGAAACTTACCCGTGAAACCTTGACCCGTTAAACTTACCAGTGAAACCAAGACCCGTGAAACGTCATCCGTGAAACATACCCGTGAAACTTACCCGTGAAACTTACCCGTGAAACCTTGACCCGTGAAACTTACCAGTGAAACCTAGACCCGTGAAACGTCACCCGTGAAACATACCCGTGAAACTTACCAGTGAAACCTAGACCCGTGAAACGTCACCCGTGAAACTTACCCGTGAAACTTACCCGTGAAACCTTGACCCGTGAAACTTACCAGTAAAACTTAGACCCGTGAAACATCACCCATGAAACATACCCGTGAAACTTACCCGTGAAACTTACCCGTGAAACCTTGACCCGTGAAACTTACCAGTGAAACCTAGACCCGTGAAACGTCACCTGTAAAACATACCCGTAAAACTTACCCGTGAAACTTACCCGTGAAACTTACCCGTGAAACGTCACCTGTAAAACATACCCGTAAAACTTACCCGTGAAACTTACCCGTGAAACCTTGACCCGTGAAACTTACCAGTGAAACCAAGACCCGTGAAACGTCATCCGTGAAACATACCCGTGAAACTTACCCGTGAAACTTACCCGTGAAACCTTGACCCGTGAAACTTACCAGTGAAACCTAGACCCGTGAAACGTCACCCGTGAAACATACCCGTGAAACTTACCAGTGAAACCTAGACCCGTGAAACGTCACCCGTGAAACTTACCCGTGAAACTTACCCGTGAAACCTTGACCCGTGAAACTTACCAGTAAAACCTAGACCCGTGAAACATCACCCATGAAACATACCCGTGAAACTTACCCGTGAAACTTACCCGTGAAACCTTGACCCGTGAAACTTACCAGTGAAACCTAGACCCGTGAAACGTCACCTGTAAAACATACCCGTAAAACTTACCCGTGAAACTTACCCGTGAAACTTACCCGTGAAACCTTGATCCGTGAAACTTTCCAGTGAAACCTAGACCCGTGAAACGTCACCCGTGAAACATACCCGTGAAACTTACCCGTGAAACTTACCCGTGAAACCTTGACCCGTGAAACTTACCAGTGAAACCTAGACCCGTGAAACTTACCAGTGAAACCTAGACCCGTGAAACGTCACCCGTGAAACTTACCCGTAAAACTTACCCGTGAAACTTACCCGTGAAACCTTGACCCGTGAAACTTACCAGTGAAACCTAGACCCGTAAAACGTCACCCGTGAAACTTACGCGTAAAACTTACCCGTGAAACTTACCCGTAAAACCTTGACCCGTGAAACTTACCAGTGAAACTTAGACCCGTGAAACGTCACCCGTGAAACATACCCGTGAAACTTACCCGTGAAACTTACCCGTAAAACTTACCCGTGAACCTTGACCCGTGAAACTTACCAGTGAAACCTAGACCCGTGAAACGTCACCCGTGAAACATACCCGTGAAACTTACCCGTGAAACTTACCCGTAAAACCTTGACCCGTGAAACTTACCAGTGAAACCTAGACCCGTGAAACGTCACCCGTGAAACATACCCGTGAAACTTACCCGTGAAACTTACCCGTGAAACCTTGACCCGTGAAACTTACCAGTGAAACCTAGACCCGTGAAACGTTACCCGTGAAACATACCCGTGAACTTACCTGTGAAACTTACCCGTGAAACCTTGACCCGTGAAACTTACCAGTGAAACCTAGACCCGTGAAACGTCACCCGTGAAACATACCCGTGAAACTTACCCGTGAAACTTACCCGTGAAACCTTGACCCGTGAAACTTACTAGTGAAACCTAGACCCGTGAAACGTCACCCGTGAAACATACCCGTGAAACTTACCCGTGAAACTTACCCGTGAAACCTTGACCCGTGAAACTTACCAGTGAAACCTAGACCCGTGAAACGTCACCCGTGAAACATACCCGTGAAACTTACCCGTGAAACTTACAAGTGAAACCTTGACCCGTGAAACTTACCAGTGAAACCTAGACCCGTGAAACGTCACCCGTGAAACATACCCGTGAAACTTACCCGTGAAACTTACCCGTAAAACCTTGACCCGTGAAACTTACCAGTGAAACCTAGACCCGTGAAACATCACCCATGAAACATACCCGTGAAACTTACCCGTGAATCTTACCCGTGAAACCTTGACCCGTGAAACTTACCAGTGAAACCTAGACCCGTGAAACGTCACCTGTAAAACATACCCGTAAAACTTACCCGTGAAACTTACCCGTGAATCCTTGACCCGTGAAACTTTCCAGTGAAACCTAGACCCGTGAAACGTCACCCGTGAAACTTACCCGTAAAACTTACCCGTGAAACTTACCCGTGAAACCTTGACCCGTGAAACTTACCAGTGAAACCTAGACCCGTGAAACGTCACCCGTGAAACATACCCGTGAAACTTACCCGTGAAACTTACCCGTGAAACGTCACCTGTAAAACATACCCGTAAAACTTACCCGTAAAACCTTGACCCGTGAAACTTACCAGTGAAACTTAGACCCGTGAAACGTCACCCGTGAAACATACCCGTGAAACTTACCCGTGAAACTTACCCGTAAAACTTACCCGTGAAACCTTGACCCGTGAAACTTATCAGTGAAACCTAGACCCGTGAAACGTCACCCGTGAAACATACCCGTGAAACTTACCCGTGAAACTTACCCGTAAAACCTTGACCCGTGAAACTTACCAGTGAAACCTAGACCCGTGAAACGTCACCCGTGAAACATACCCGTGAAACTTACCCGTGAAACTTACCCTGAAACCTTGACCCGTGAAACTTACCAGTGAAACCTAGACCCGTGAAACGTCACCCGTGAAACATACCCGTGAAACTTACCTGTGAAACTTACCCGTGAAACCTTGACCCGTGAAACTTACCAGTGAAACCTAGACCCGTGAAACGTCACCCGTGAAACATACCCGTGAAACTTACCCGTGAAACTTACCCGTGAAACCTTGACCTGTGAAACTTACTAGTGAAACCTAGACCCGTGAAACGTCACCCGTGAAACATACCCGTGAAACTTACCCGTGAAACTTACAAGTGAAACCTTGACCCGTGAAACTTACCAGTGAAACCTAGACCCGTGAAACGTCACCCGTGAAACATACCCGTGAAACTTACCCGTGAAACTTACCCGTAAAACCTTGACCCGTGAAACTTACCAGTGAAACCTAGACCCGTGAAACATCACCCATGAAACATACCCGTGAAACTTACCCGTGAATCTTACCCGTGAAACCTTGACCCGTGAAACTTACCAGTGAAACCTAGACCCGTGAAACGTCACCTGTAAAACATACCCGTAAAACTTACCCGTGAAACTTACCCGTGAATCCTTGACCCGTGAAACTTTCCAGTGAAACCTAGACCCGTGAAACGTCACCCGTGAAACTTACCCGTAAAACTTACCCGTGAAACTTACCCGTGAAACCTTGACCCGTGAAACTTACCAGTGAAACCTAGATCCGTAAAACGTCACCCGTGAAACATACCCGTGAAACTTACCCGTGAAACTTACCCGTGAAACGTCACCTGTAAAACATACCCGTAAAACTTACCCGTGAAACTTACCCGTGAAACCTTGACCCGTTAAACTTACCAGTGAAACCAAGACCCGTGAAACGTCATCCGTGAAACATACCCGTGAAACTTACCCGTGAAACTTACCCGTGAAACCTTGACCCGTGAAACTTACCAGTGAAACCTAGACCCGTGAAACGTCACCCGTGAAACATACCCGTGAAACTTACCAGTGAAACCTAGACCCGTGAAACGTCACCCGTGAAACTTACCCGTGAAACTTACCCGTGAAACCTTGACCCGTGAAACTTACCAGTAAAACTTAGACCCGTGAAACATCACCCATGAAACATACCCGTGAAACTTACCCGTGAAACTTACCCGTGAAACCTTGACCCGTGAAACTTACCAGTGAAACCTAGACCCGTGAAACGTCACCTGTAAAACATACCCGTAAAACTTACCCGTGAAACTTACCCGTGAAACTTACCCGTGAAACGTCACCTGTAAAACATACCCGTAAAACTTACCCGTGAAACTTACCCGTGAAACCTTGACCCGTGAAACTTACCAGTGAAACCAAGACCCGTGAAACGTCATCCGTGAAACATACCCGTGAAACTTACCCGTGAAACTTACCCGTGAAACCTTGACCCGTGAAACTTACCAGTGAAACCTAGACCCGTAAAACGTCACCCGTGAAACTTACGCGTAAAACTTACCCGTGAAACTTACCCGTAAAACCTTGACCCGTGAAACTTACCAGTGAAACTTAGACCCGTGAAACGTCACCCGTGAAACATACCCGTGAAACTTACCCGTGAAACTTACCCGTAAAACTTACCCGTGAACCTTGACCCGTGAAACTTACCAGTGAAACCTAGACCCGTGAAACGTCACCCGTGAAACATACCCGTGAAACTTACCCGTGAAACTTACCCGTAAAACCTTGACCCGTGAAACTTACCAGTGAAACCTAGACCCGTGAAACGTCACCCGTGAAACATACCCGTGAAACTTACCCGTGAAACTTACCCGTGAAACCTTGACCCGTGAAACTTACCAGTGAAACCTAGACCCGTGAAACGTTACCCGTGAAACATACCCGTGAACTTACCTGTGAAACTTACCCGTGAAACCTTGACCCGTGAAACTTACCAGTGAAACCTAGACCCGTGAAACGTCACCCGTGAAACATACCCGTGAAACTTACCCGTGAAACTTACCCGTGAAACCTTGACCCGTGAAACTTACTAGTGAAACCTAGACCCGTGAAACGTCACCCGTGAAACATACCCGTGAAACTTACCCGTGAAACTTACCCGTGAAACCTTGACCCGTGAAACTTACCAGTGAAACCTAGACCCGTGAAACGTCACCCGTGAAACATACCCGTGAAACTTACCCGTGAAACTTACCCGTAAAACCTTGACCCGTGAAACTTACCAGTGAAACCTAGACCCTTGAAACATCACCCATGAAACATACCCGTGAAACTTACCCGTGAATCTTACCCGTGAAACCTTGACCCGTGAAACTTACCAGTGAAACCTAGACCCGTGAAACGTCACCTGTAAAACATACCCGTAAAACTTACCCGTGAAACTTACCCGTGAATCCTTGACCCGTGAAACTTTCCAGTGAAACCTAGACCAGTGAAACGTCACCCGTGAAACTTACCCGTAAAACTTACCCGTGAAACTTACCCGTGAAACCTTGACCCGTGAAACTTACCAGTGAAACCTAGATCCGTGAAACGTCACCCGTGAAACATACCCGTGAAACTTACCCGTGAAACTTACCCGTGAAACGTCACCTGTAAAACATACCCGTAAAACTTACCCGTGAAACTTACCCGTGAAACCTTGACCCGTTAAACTTACCAGTGAAACCAAGACCCGTGAAACGTCATCCGTGAAACATACCCGTGAAACTTACCCGTGAAACTTACCCGTGAAACCTTGACCCGTGAAACTTACCAGTGAAACCTAGACCCGTGAAACATACCCGTGAAACTTACCAGTGAAACCTAGACCCGTGAAACGTCACCCGTGAAACTTACCCGTGAAACTTACCCGTGAAACCTTGAACCGTGAAACTTACCAGTAAAACCTAGACCCGTGAAACATCACCCATGAAACATACCCGTGAAACTTACCCGTGAAACTTACCCGTGAAACCTTGACCCGTGAAACTTACCAGTGAAACCTAGACCCGTGAAACGTCACCTGTAAAACATACCCGTAAAACTTACCCGTGAAACTTACCCGTGAAACTTACCCGTGAAACCTTGATCCGTGAAACTTTCCAGTGAAACCTAGACCCGTGAAACGTCACCCGTGAAACATACCCGTGAAACTTACCCGTGAAACTTACCCGTGAAACCTTGACCCGTAAAACTTACCAGTGAAACCTAGACCCGTGAAACGTCACCCGTGAAACTTATCCGTAAAACTTACCCGTGAAACTTACCCGTGAAACCTTGACCCGTGAAACTTACCAGTGAAACCTAGACCCGTGAAACGTCACCCGTGAAACATACCCGTGAAACTTACCCGTGAAACCTTGACCCGTGAAACTTACCAGTGAAACCAAGACCCGTGAAACGTCACCCGTGAAACATACCCGTGAAACTTACCCGTGAAACTTACCCGTGAATCCTTGACCCGTGAAACTTACCAGTGAAACCTAGACCCGTGAAACGTCACCCGTGAAACATACCCGTGAAACGTCACCCGTGAAACATACCCGTGAAACTTACCCGTGAAACTTACCAGTGAAACCTAGACCCGTGAAACGTCACCTGTAAAACATACCCGTAAAACTTACCCGTGAAACTTACCCGTGAATCCTAGACCCGTGAAACTTTCCAGTGAAACCTAGACCCGTGAAACGTCACCCGTGAAACTTACCCGTAAAACTTACCCGTGAAACTTACCCGTGAAACCTTGACCCGTGAAACTTACCAGTGAAACCTAGACCCGTGAAACGTCACCCGTGAAACATACCCGTGAAACTTACCCGTGAAACTTACCCGTGAAACCTTGACCCGTGAAACTTACCAGTGAAACCTAGACCCGTGAAACGTCACCCGTGAAACATACCCGTGAAACTTACCCGTGAAACTTACACGTGAAACCTTGACCCGTGAAACTTACCAGTGAAACCTAGACCCGTGAAACGTCACCCGTGAAACATACCCGTGAAACTTACCCGTGAAACTTACCCGTGAAACCTTGACCCGTGAAACTTACTAGTGAAACCTAGACCCGTGAAACGTCACCCGTGAAACATACCCGTGAAACTTACCCGTGAAACTTACCCGTGAAACCTTGACCCGTGAAACTTACTAGTGAAACCTAGACCCGTGAAACGTCACCCGTGAAACATACCCGTGAAACTTACCCGTGAAACTTACCCGTAAAACCTTGACCCGTGAAACTTACCAGTGAAACCTAGACCCGTGAAACATCACCCATGAAACATACCCGTGAAACTTACCCGTGAATCTTACCCGTGAAACCTTGACCCGTGAAACTTACCAGTGAAACCTAGACCCGTGAAACGTCACCTGTAAAACATACCCGTAAAACTTACCCGTGAAACTTACCCGTGAATCCTTGACCCGTGAAACTTTCCAGTGAAACCTAGACCCGTGAAACGTCACCCGTGAAACTTACCCGTAAAACTTACCCGTGAAACTTACCCGTGAAACCTTGACCCGTGAAACTTACCAGTGAAACCTAGACCCGTGAAACGTCACCCGTGAAACATACCCGTGAAACTTACCCGTGAAACTTACCCGTGAAACGTCACCTGTAAAACATACCCGTAAAACTTACCCGTGAAACTTACCCGTGAAACCTTGACCCGTGAAACTTACCAGTGAAACCAAGACCCGTGAAACGTCATCCGTGAAACATACCCGTGAAACTTACCCGTGAAACTTACCCGTGAAACCTTGACCCGTGAAACTTACCAGTGAAACCTAGACCCGTGAAACGTCACCCGTGAAACATACCCGTGAAACTTACCAGTGAAACCTAGACCCGTGAAACGTCACCCGTGAAACATACCCGTGAAACTTACCCGTGAAACCTTGACCCGTGAAACTTACCAGTGAAACCAAGACCCGTGAAACGTCACCCGTGAAACATACCCGTGAAACTTACCCGTGAAACTTACCCGTGAAACGTCACCTGTAAAACATACCCGTAAAACTTACCCGTGAAACTTACCCGTGAAACCTTGACCCGTTAAACTTACCAGTGAAACCAAGACCCGTGAAACGTCATCCGTGAAACATACCCGTGAAACTTACCCGTGAAACTTACCCGTGAAACCTTGACCCGTGAAACTTACCAGTGAAACCTAGACCCGTGAAACGTCACCCGTGAAACATACCCGTGAAACTTACCAGTGAAACCTAGACCCGTGAAACGTCACCCGTGAAACTTACCCGTGAAACTTACCCGTGAAACCTTGACCCGTGAAACTTACCAGTAAAACCTAGACCCGTGAAACATCACCCATGAAACATACCCGTGAAACTTACCCGTGAAACTTACCCGTGAAACCTTGACCCGTGAAACTTACCAGTGAAACCTAGACCCGTGAAACGTCACCTGTAAAACATACCCGTAAAACTTACCCGTGAAACTTACCCGTGAAACTTACCCGTGAAACGTCACCTGTAAAACATACCCGTAAAACTTACCCGTGAAACTTACCCGTGAAACCTTGACCCGTGAAACTTACCAGTGAAACCAAGACCCGTGAAACGTCATCCGTGAAACATACCCGTGAAACTTACCCGTGAAACTTACCCGTGAAACCTTGACCCGTGAAACTTACCAGTGAAACCTAGACCCGTGAAACGTCACCCGTGAAACATACCCGTGAAACTTACCAGTGAAACCTAGACCCGTGAAACGTCACCCGTGAAACTTACCCGTGAAACTTACCCGTGAAACCTTGACCCGTGAAACTTACCAGTAAAACCTAGACCCGTGAAACATCACCCATGAAACATACCCGTGAAACTTACTCGTGAAACTTACCCGTGAAACCTTGACCCGTGAAACTTACCCGTGAAACCTTGACCCGTGAAACTTACCAGTGAAACCTAGACCCGTGAAACTTACCAGTGAAACCTAGACCCGTGAAACGTCACCCGTGAAACTTACCCGTAAAACTTACCCGTGAAACTTACCCGTGAAACCTTGACCCGTGAAACTTACCAGTGAAACCTAGACCCGTGAAACGTCACCCGTGAAACTTACGCGTAAAACTTACCCGTGAAACTTACCCGTAAAACCTTGACCCGTGAAACTTACCAGTGAAACTTAGACCCGTGAAACGTCACCCGTGAAACATACCCGTGAAACTTACCCGTGAAACTTACCCGTAAAACTTACCCGTGAACCTTGGCCCGTGAAACTTACCAGTGAAACCTAGACCCGTGAAACGTCACCCGTGAAACATACCCGTGAAACTTACCCGTGAAACTTACCCGTAAAACCTTGACCCGTGAAACTTACCAGTGAAACCTAGACCCGTGAAACGTCACCCGTGAAACATACCCGTGAAACTTACCCGTGAAACTTACCCGTGAAACCTTGACCCGTGAAACTTACCAGTGAAACCTAGACCCGTGAAACGTCACCCGTGAAACATACCCGTGAACTTACCTGTGAAACTTACCCGTGAAACCTTGACCCGTGAAACTTACCAGTGAAACCTAGACCCGTGAAACGTCACCCGTGAAACATACCCGTGAAACTTACCCGTGAAACTTACCCGTGAACCCTTGACCCGTGAAACTTACTAGTGAAACCTAGACCCGTGAAACGTCACCCGTGAAACATACCCGTGAAACTTACCCGTGAAACTTACCCGTGAAACCTTGACCCGTGAAACTTACCAGTGAAACCTAGACCCGTGAAACGTCACCCGTGAAACATACCCGTGAAACTTACCCGTGAAACTTACCCGTAAAACCTTGACCCGTGAAACTTACCAGTGAAACCTAGACCCGTGAAACATCACCCATGAAACATACCCGTGAAACTTACCCGTGAATCTTACCCGTTAAACCTTGACCCGTGAAACTTACCAGTGAAACCTAGACCCGTGAAACGTCACCTGTAAAACATACCCGTAAAACTTACCCGTGAAACTTACCCGTGAATCCTTGACCCGTGAAACTTTCCAGTGAAACCTAGACCAGTGAAACGTCACCCGTGAAACTTACCCGTAAAACTTACCCGTGAAACTTACCCGTGAAACCTTGACCCGTGAAACTTACCAGTGAAACCTAGATCCGTGAAACGTCACCCGTGAAACATACCCGTGAAACTTACCCGTGAAACTTACCCGTGAAACGTCACCTGTAAAACATACCCGTAAAACTTACCCGTGAAACTTACCCGTGAAACCTTGACCCGTTAAACTTACCAGTGAAACCAAGACCCGTGAAACGTCATCCGTGAAACATACCCGTGAAACTTACCCGTGAAACTTACCCGTGAAACCTTGACCCGTGAAACTTACCAGTGAAACCTAGACCCGTGAAACATCACCCGTGAAACATACCCGTGAAACTTACCAGTGAAACCTAGACCCGTGAAACGTCACCCGTGAAACTTACCCGTAAAACTTACCCGTGAAACCTTGACCCGTGAAACTTACCAGTAAAACCTAGACCCGTGAAACATCACCCATGAAACATACCCGTGAAACTTACCCGTGAAACTTACCCGTGAAACCTTGACCCGTGAAACTTACCAGTGAAACCTAGACCCGTGAAACGTCACCTGTAAAACATACCCGTAAAACTTACCCGTGAAACTTACCCGTGAAACTTACCCGTGAAACCTTGATCCGTGAAACTTTCCAGTGAAACCTAGACCCGTGAAACGTCACCCGTGAAACATACCCGTGAAACTTACCCGTGAAACTTACCCGTGAAACCTTGACCCGTAAAACTTACCAGTGAAACCTAAACCCGTGAAACGTCACCCGTGAAACTTACCCGTAAAACTTACCCGTGAAACTTACCCGTGAAACCTTGACCCGTGAAACTTACCAGTGAAACCTAGACCCGTGAAACGTCACCCGTAAAACATACCCGTGAAACTTACCCGTGAAACCTTGACCCGTGAAACTTACCAGTGAAACCAAGACCCGTGAAACGTCACCCGTGAAACATACCCGTGAAACTTACCCGTGAAACTTACCCGTGAATCCTTGACCCGTGAAACTTACCAGTGAAACCTAGACCCGTGAAACGTCACCCGTGAAACATACCCGTGAAACTTACCCGTGAAACTTACCAGTGAAACCTAGACCCGTGAAACGTCACCTGTAAAACATACCCGTAAAACTTACCCGTGAAACTTACCCGTGAATCCTTGACCCGTGAAACTTTCCAGTGAAACCTAGACCCGTGAAACGTCACCCGTGAAACTTACCCGTAAAACTTACCCGTGAAACTTACCCGTGAAACCTTGACCCGTGAAACTTACCAGTGAAACCTAGACCCGTGAAACGTCACCCGTGAAACATACCCGTGAAACTTACCCGTGAAACTTACCCGTGAAACCTTGACCCGTGAAACTTACCAGTGAAACCTAGACCCGTGAAACGTCACCAGTGAAACATACCCGTGAAACTTACCCGTGAAACTTACACGTGAAACCTTGACCCGTGAAACTTACCAGTGAAACCTAGACCCGTGAAACGTCACCCGTGAAACATACCCGTGAAACTTACCCGTGAAACTTACCCGTGAAACCTTGACCCGTGAAACTTACTAGTGAAACCTAGACCCGTGAAACGTCACCCGTGAAACATACCCGTGAAACTTACCCGTGAAACTTACCCGTGAAACCTTGACCCGTGAAACTTACTAGTGAAACCTAGACCCGTGAAACGTCACCCGTGAAACATACCCGTGAAACTTACCCGTGAAACTTACCCGTAAAACCTTGACCCGTGAAACTTACCAGTGAAACCTAGACCCGTGAAACATCACCCATGAAACATACCCGTGAAACTTACCCGTGAATCTTACCCGTGAAACCTTGACCCGTGAAACTTACCAGTGAAACCTAGACCCGTGAAACGTCACCTGTAAAACATACCCGTAAAACTTACCCGTGAAACTTACCCGTGAATCCTTGACCCGTGAAACTTTCCAGTGAAACCTAGACCCGTGAAACGTCACCCGTGAAACTTACCCGTAAAACTTACCCGTGAAACTTACCCGTGAAACCTTGACCCGTGAAACTTACCAGTGAAACCTAGACCCGTGAAACGTCACCCGTGAAACATACCCGTGAAACTTACCCGTGAAACTTACCCGTGAAACGTCACCTGTAAAACATACCCGTAAAACTTACCCGTGAAACTTACCCGTGAAACCTTGACCCGTGAAACTTACCAGTGAAACCAAGACCCGTGAAACGTCATCCGTGAAACATACCCGTGAAACTTACCCGTGAAACTTACCCGTGAAACCTTGACCCGTGAAACTTACCAGTGAAACCTAGACCCGTGAAACGTCACCCGTGAAACATACCCGTGAAACTTACCAGTGAAACCTAGACCCGTGAAACGTCACCCGTGAAACATACCCGTGAAACTTACCCGTGAAACCTTGACCCGTGAAACTTACCAGTGAAACCAAGACCCGTGAAACGTCACCCGTGAAACATACCCGTGAAACTTACCCGTGAAACTTACCCGTGAAACGTCACCTGTAAAACATACCCGTAAAACTTACCCGTGAAACTTACCCGTGAAACCTTGACCCGTGAAACTTACCAGTGAAACCAAGACCCGTGAAACGTCATCCGTGAAACATACCCGTGAAACTTACCCGTGAAACTTACCCGTGAAACCTTGACCCGTGAAACCTTCCAGTGAAACCTAGACCCGTGAAACGTCACCCGTGAAACATACCCGTGAAACTTACCCGTGAAACTTACCCGTGAAACCTTGACCCGTGAAACTTAGCAGTGAAACCTAGACCCGTGAAACGTCACCCGTGAAACATACCCGTGAAACTTACCCGTGAAACTTACCCGTGAAACCTTGACCCGTGAAACTTACCAGTGAAACATAGACCCGTGAAACGTCACCCGTGAAACATACCCGTGAAACTTACCCGTGAAACTTACCCGTGAAACCTTGACCCGTGAAACTTACTAGTGAAACCTAGACCCGTGAAACGTCACCCGTGAAACATACCCGTGAAACTTACCCGTGAAACTTACCCGTGAAACCTTGACCCGTGAAACTTACTAGTGAAACCTAGACCCGTGAAACGTCACCCGTGAAACATACCCGTGAAACTTACCCGTGAAACTTACCCGTAAAACCTTGACCCGTGAAACTTACCAGTGAAACCTAGACCCGTGAAACATCACCCATGAAACATACCCGTGAAACTTACCCGTGAATCTTACCCGTGAAACCTTGACCCGTGAAACTTACCAGTGAAACCTAGACCCGTGAAACGTCACCTGTAAAACATACCCGTAAAACTTACCCGTGAAACTTACCCGTGAATCCTTGACCCGTGAAACTTTCCAGTGAAACCTAGACCCGTGAAACGTCACCCGTGAAACTTACCCGTAAAACTTACCCGTGAAACTTACCCGTGAAACCTTGACCCGTGAAACTTACCAGTGAAACCTAGACCCGTGAAACGTCACCCGTGAAACATACCCGTGAAACTTACACGTGAAACTTACCCGTGAAACGTCACCTGTAAAACATACCCGTAAAACTTACCCGTGAAACTTACCCGTGAAACCTTGACCCGTGAAACTTACCAGTGAAACCAAGACCCGTGAAACGTCATCCGTGAAACATACCCGTGAAACTTACCCGTGAAACTTACCCGTGAAACCTTGACCTGTGAAACTTACCAGTGAAACCTAGACCCGTGAAACGTCACCCGTGAAACATACCCGTGAAACTTACCACTGAAACCTGGACCCGTGAAACGTCACCCGTGAAACTTACCCGTGAAACTTACCCGTGAAACCTTGACCCGTGAAACTTACCAGTAAAACCTAGACCCGTGAAACATCAACCATGAAACATACCCGTGAAACTTACCCGTGAAACTTACCCGTGAAACCTTGACCCGTGAAACTTACCAGTGAAACCTAGACCCGTGAAACGTCACCTGTAAAACATACCCGTAAAACTTACCCGTGAAACTTACCCGTGAAACCTTGATCCGTGAAACTTTCCAGTGAAACCTAGACCCGTGAAACGTCACCCGTGAAACATACCCGTGAAACTTACCCGTGAAACTTACCCGTGAAACCTTGACCCGTGAAACTTACCAGTGAAACCTAGACCCGTGAAACTTACCCGTAAAACTTACCCGTGAAACTTACCCGTGAAACCTTGACCCGTGAAACTTACCAGTGAAACCTAGACCCGTGAAACGTCACCCGTGAAACATACCCGTGAAACTTACCCGTGAAACCTTGCCCCGTGAAACTTACCAGTGAAACCAAGACCCGTGAAACGTCACCCGTGAAACATACCCGTGAAACTTACCCGTGAAACTTACCCGTGAAACCTTGACCCGTGAAACTTACCAGTGAAACCAAGACCCGTGAAACGTCATCCGTGAAACATACCCGTGAAACTTACCCGTGAAACTTACCCGTGAAACCTTGACCCGTGAAACTTACCAGTGAAACCTAGACCCGTGAAACGTCACCCGTGAAACATACCCGTGAAACTTACCAGTGAAACCTAGACCCGTGAAACGTCACCCGTGAAACTTACCCGTGAAACTTACCCGTGAAACCTTGACCCGTGAAACTTACCAGTAAAACCTAGACCCGTGAAACATCACCCATGAAACATACCCGTGAAACTTACCCGTGAAACTTACCAGTGAAACCTAGACCCGTGAAACGTCACCTGTAAAACATACCCGTAAAACTTACCCGTGAAACTTACCCGTGAATCCTTGACCCGTGAAACTTTCCAGTGAAACCTAGACCCGTGAAACGTCACCCGTGAAACTTACCCGTAAAACTTACCCGTGAAACTTACCCGTAAAACCTTGACCCGTGAAACTTACCAGTGAAACCTAGATCTGTGAAACGTCACCCGTGAAACATACTCGTGAAACTTACCCGTGAAACTTACCCGTGAAACGTCATCTGTAAAACATACCCGTAAAACTTACCCGTGAAACTTACCCGTGAAACCTTGACCCGTTAAACTTACCAGTGAAACCAAGACCCGTGAAACGTCATCCGTGAAACAAACCCGTGAAACTTACCCGTGAAACTTACCCGTGAAACCTTGACCCGTGAAACTTACCAGTGAAACCTAGACCCGTGAAACGTCACCTGTAAAACTTACCCGTAAAACTTACCCGTGAAACTTACCCGTGAAACATACCCGTGAAACTTACCCGTGAAACTTACCCGTGAAACCTTGACCCGTGAAACTTACCAGTGAAACCTAGACCCGTGAAACTTACCAGTGAAACCTAGACCCGTGAAACGTCACCCGTGAAACTTACCCGTAAAACTTACCCGTGAAACTTACCCGTGAAACCTTGACCCGTGAAACTTACCAGTGAAACCTAGACCCGTGAAACGTCACCCGTGAAACTTACGCGTAAAACTTACCCGTGAAACTTACCCGTAAAACCTTGACCCGTGAAACTTACCAGTGAAACTTAGACCCGTGAAACGTCACCCGTGAAACATACCCGTGAAACTTACCCGTGAAACTTACCCGTAAAACTTACCCGTGAAACCTTGACCCGTGAAACTTACCAGTGAAACCTAGACCCGTGAAACGTCACCCGTGAAACATACCCGTGAAACTTACCCGTGAAACTTACCCGTAAAACCTTGACCCGTGAAACTTACCAGTGAAACCTAGACCCGTGAAACGTCACCCGTGAAACATACCCGTGAAACTTACCCGTGAAACTTACCCGTGAAACCTTGACCCGTGAAACTTACCAGTGAAACCTAGACCCGTGAAACGTCACCCGTGAAACATACCCGTGAAACTTACCCGTGAAACTTACCCGTGAAACTTACCCGTGAAACCTTGACCCGTGAAACTTACCAGTGAAACCTAGACCCGTGAAACGTCACCCGTGAAACATACACGTGAAACTTACCCGTGAAACTTACCCGTAAAACCTTGACCCGTGAAACTTACCAGTGAAACCTAGACCCGTGAAACATCACCCATGAAACATACCCGTGAAACTTACCCGTGAATCTTACCCGTGAAACCTTGACCCGTGAAACTTACCAGTGAAACCTAGACCCGTGAAACGTCACCTGTAAAACATACCCGTAAAACTTACCCGTGAAACTTACCCGTGAATCCTTGACCCGTGAAACTTTCCAGTGAAACCTAGACCCGTGAAACGTCACCCGTGAAACTTACCCGTAAAACTTACCCGTGAAACTTACCCGTGAAACCTTGACCCGTGAAACTTACCAGTGAAACCTAGATCCGTGAAACGTCACCCGTGAAACATACTCGTGAAACTTACCCGTGAAACTTACCCGTGAAACGTCACCTGTAAAACATACCCGTAAAACTTACCCGTGAAACTTACCCGTGAAACCTTGACCCGTTAAACTTACCAGTGAAACCAAGACATGTGAAACGTCATCCGTGAAACATACCCGTGAAACTTACCCGTGAAACCTTGACCCGTGAAACTTACCAGTGAAACCTAGACCCGTGAAACGTCACCCGTGAAACTTACCCGTGAAACTTACCCGTGAAACTTACCCGTGAAACCTTGACCCGTGAAACTTACCAGTGAAACCTAGACCCGTGAAACGTCACCTGTAAAACATACCCGTAAAACTTACCCGTGAAACTTACCCGTGAAACTTACCCGTGAAACCTTGATCCGTGAAACTTTCCAGTGAAACCTAGACCCGTGAAACGTCACCCGTGAAACATACCCGTGAAACTTACCCGTGAAACTTACCCGTGAAACTTACCCGTGAAACCTTGACCCGTGAAACTTACCAGTGAAACCTAGACCCGTGAAACATCACCCATGAAACATACCCGTGAAACTTACCCGTGAAACTTACCCGTGAAACCTTGACCCGTGAAACTTACCAGTGAAACCTAGACCCGTGAAACGTCACCTGTAAAACATACCCGTAAAACTTACCCGTGAAACTTACCCGTGAAACTTACCCGTGAAACCTTGATCCGTGAAACTTTCCAGTGAAACCTAGACCCGTGAAACGTCACCCGTGAAACATACCCGTGAAACTTACCCGTGAAACTTACCCGTGAAACCTTGACCCGTGAAACTTACCAGTGAAACCTAGACCCGTGAAACGTCACCCGTGAAACTTACCCGTAAAACTTACCCGTGAAACTTACCCGTGAAACCTTGACCAGTGAAACTTACCAGTGAAACCTAGACCCGTGAAACGTCACCCGTGAAACTTACCCGTAAAACTTACCCGTGAAACTTACCCGTGAAACCTTGACCCGTGAAACTTACCCGTGAAACCTTGACCCGTGAAACTTACCAGTGAAACCAAGACCCGTGAAACGTCATCCGTGAAACATACCCGTGAAACTTACCCGTGAAACTTACCCGTGAAACCTTGACCTGTGAAACTTACCAGTGAAACCTAGACCCGTGAAACGTCACCCGTGAAACATACCCGTGAAACTTACCACTGAAACCTGGACCCGTGAAACGTCACCCGTGAAACTTACCCGTGAAACTTACCCGTGAAACCTTGACCCGTGAAACTTACCAGTAAAACCTAGACCCGTGAAACATCAACCATGAAACATACCCGTGAAACTTACCCGTGAAACTTACCCGTGAAACCTTGACCCGTGAAACTTACCAGTGAAACCTAGACCCGTGAAACGTCACCTGTAAAACATACCCGTAAAACTTACCCGTGAAACTTACCCGTGAAACCTTGATCCGTGAAACTTTCCAGTGAAACCTAGACCCGTGAAACGTCACCCGTGAAACATACCCGTGAAACTTACCCGTGAAACTTACCCGTGAAACCTTGACCCGTGAAACTTACCAGTGAAACCTAGACCCGTGAAACTTACCCGTAAAACTTACCCGTGAAACTTACCCGTGAAACCTTGACCCGTGAAACTTACCAGTGAAACCTAGACCCGTGAAACGTCACCCGTGAAACATACCCGTGAAACTTACCCGTGAAACCTTGCCCCGTGAAACTTACCAGTGAAACCAAGACCCGTGAAACGTCACCCGTGAAACATACCCGTGAAACTTACCCGTGAAACTTACCCGTGAAACCTTGACCCGTGAAACTTACCAGTGAAACCAAGACCCGTGAAACGTCATCCGTGAAACATACCCGTGAAACTTACCCGTGAAACTTACCCGTGAAACCTTGACCCGTGAAACTTACCAGTGAAACCTAGACCCGTGAAACGTCACCCGTGAAACATACCCGTGAAACTTACCAGTGAAACCTAGACCCGTGAAACGTCACCCGTGAAACTTACCCGTGAAACTTACCCGTGAAACCTTGACCCGTGAAACTTACCAGTAAAACCTAGACCCGTGAAACATCACCCATGAAACATACCCGTGAAACTTACCCGTGAAACTTACCAGTGAAACCTAGACCCGTGAAACGTCACCTGTAAAACATACCCGTAAAACTTACCCGTGAAACTTACCCGTGAATCCTTGACCCGTGAAACTTTCCAGTGAAACCTAGACCCGTGAAACGTCACCCGTGAAACTTACCCGTAAAACTTACCCGTGAAACTTACCCGTGAAACCTTGACCCGTGAAACTTACCAGTGAAACCTAGACCCGTGAAACGTCACCCGTGAAACATACCCGTGAAACTTACCCGTGAAACTTACCCGTGAAACGTCACCTGTAAAACATACCCGTAAAACTTACCCGTGAAACTTACCCGTGAAACCTTGACCCGTGAAACTTACCAGTGAAACCAAGACCCGTGAAACGTCATCCGTGAAACATACCCGTGAAACTTACCCGTGAAACTTACCCGTGAAACCTTGACCCGTAAAACTTACCAGTGAAACCTAGACCCGTGAAACGTCACCCGTGAAACATACCCGTGAAACTTACCAGTGAAACCTAGACCCGTGAAACGTCACCCGTGAAACTTACCCGTGAAACTTACCCGTGAAACTTACCCGTGAAACCTTGACCCGTGAAACTTACCAGTAAAACCTAGACCCGTGAAACATCACCCATGAAACATACCCGTGAAACTTACTCGTGAAACTTACCCGTGAAACCTTGACCCGTGAAACTTACCAGTGAAACCTAGACCCGTGAAACGTCACCTGTAAAACATACCCGTAAAACTTACCCGTGAAACTTACCCGTGAAACTTACCCGTGAAACCATGATCCGTGAAACTTTCCAGTGAAACCTAGACCCGTGAAACGTCACCCGTGAAACATACCCGTGAAACTTACCCGTGAAACTTACCCGTGAAACCTTGATCCGTGAAACTTTCCAGTGAAACCTAGACCCGTGAAACGTCACCCGTGAAACATACCCGTGAAACTTACCCGTGAAACTTACCCGTGAAACCTTTACCCGTGAAACTTACCAGTGAAACCTAGACCCGTGAAACTTACCCGTAAAACTTACCCGTGAAACTTACCCGTGAAACCTTGACCCGTGAAACTTACCAGTGAAACCTAGACCCGTGAAACGTCACCCGTGAAACATACCCGTGAAACTTACCCGTGAAACCTTGCCCCGTGAAACTTACCAGTGAAACCAAGACCCGTGAAACGTCACCCGTGAAACATACCCGTGAAACTTACCCGTGAAACTTACCCGTGAAACGTCACCTGTAAAACATACCCGTAAAACTTACCCGTGAAACTTACCCGTGAAACCTTGACCCGTGAAACTTACCAGTGAAACCAAGACCCGTGAAACGTCATCCGTGAAACATACCCGTGAAACTTACCCGTGAAACTTACCCGTGAAACCTTGACCCGTGAAACTTACCAGTGAAACCTAGACCCGTGAAACGTCACCCGTGAAACATACCCGTGAAACTTACCAGTGAAACCTAGACCCGTGAAACGTCACCCGTGAAACTTACCCGTGAAACTTACCCGTGAAACCTTGACCCGTGAAACTTACCAGTAAAACCTAGACCCGTGAAACATCACCCATGAAACATACCCGTGAAACTTACCCGTGAAACTTACCCGTGAAACCTTGACCCGTGAAACTTACCAGTGAAACCTAGACCCGTGAAACGTCACCTGTAAAACATACCCGTAAAACATACCCGTGAAACTTACCCGTGAAACTTACCCGTGAAACCTTGATCCGTGAAACTTTCAAGTGAAACCTAGACCCGTGAAACGTCACCCGTGAAACATACCCGTGAAACTTACCCGTGAAACTTACCCGTGAAACCTTGACCCGTGAAACTTACCAGTGAAACCTAGACCCGTGAAACTTACCAGTGAAACCTAGACCCGTGAAACGTCACCCGTGAAACTTACCCGTAAAACTTACCCGTGAAACTTACCCGTGAAACCTTGACCCGTTAAACTTACCAGTGAAACCTAGACCCGTGAAACGTCACCCGTGAAACTTACGCGTAAAACTTACCCGTGAAACTTACCCGTAAAACCTTGACCCGTGAAACTTACCAGTGAAACTTAGACCCGTGAAACGTCACCCGTGAAACTTACCCGTAAAACTTACCCGTGAAACTTACCCGTGAAACCTTGACCCGTGAAACTTACCAGTGAAACCTAGACCCGTGAAACGTCACCCGTGAAACATACCCGTGAAACTTACCCGTGAAACCTTGACCCGTGAAACTTACCAGTGAAACCAAGACCCGTGAAACGTCACCCGTGAAACATACCCGTGAAACTTACCCGTGAAACTTACCCGTGAATCCTTGACCCGTGAAACTTACCAGTGAAACCTAGACCTGTGAAACGTCACCTGTAAAACATACCCGTAAAACTTACCCGTGAAACTTACCCGTGAAACTTACCCGTGAAACCTTGATCCGTGAAACTTTCCAGTGAAACCTAGACCCGTGAAACGTCACCCGTGAAACATACCCGTGAAACTTACCCGTGAAACTTACCCGTGAAACCTTGACCCGTGAAACTTACCAGTGAAACCTAGACCCGTGAAACGTCACCCGTGAAACTTACCCGTAAAACTTACCCGTGAAACTTACCCGTGAAACCTTGACCCGTGAAACTTACCAGTGAAACCTAGACCCGTGAAACGTCACCCGTGAAACATACCCGTGAAACTTACCCGTGAAACCTTGACCCGTGAAACTTACCAGTGAAACCAAGACCCGTGAAACGTCACCCGTGAAACATACCCGTGAAACTTACCCGTGAAACTTACCCGTGAATCCTTGACCCGTGAAACTTACCAGTGAAACCTAGACCCGTGAAACGTCACCTGTAAAACATACCCGTAAAACTTACCCGTGAAACTTACCCGTGAAACTTACCCGTGAAACCTTGATCCGTGAAACTTTCCAGTGAAACCTAGACCCGTGAAACGTCACCCGTGAAACATACCCGTGAAACTTACCCGTGAAACTTACCCGTGAAACTTACCCGTGAAACCTTGACCCGTGAAACTTACCAGTGAAACCTAGACCCGTGAAACATCACCCATGAAACATACCCGTGAAACTTACCCGTGAAACTTACCCGTGAAACCTTGACCCGTGAAACTTACCAGTGAAACCTAGACCCGTGAAACGTCACCTGTAAAACATACCCGTAAAACTTACCCGTGAAACTTACCCGTGAAACTTACCCGTGAAACCTTGATCCGTGAAACTTTCCAGTGAAACCTAGACCCGTGAAACGTCACCCGTGAAACATACCCGTGAAACTTACCCGTGAAACTTACCCGTGAAACCTTGACCCGTGAAACTTACCAGTGAAACCTAGACCCGTGAAACGTCACCCGTGAAACTTACCCGTAAAACTTACCCGTGAAACTTACCCGTGAAACCTTGACCCGTGAAACTTACCAGTGAAACCTAGACCCGTGAAACGTCACCCGTGAAACATACCCGTGAAACTTACCCGTGAAACCTTGACCCGTGAAACTTACCAGTGAAACCAAGACCCGTGAAACGTCACCCGTGAAACATACCCGTGAAACTTACCCGTGAAACTTACCCGTGAATCCTTGACCCGTGAAACTTACCAGTGAAACCTAGACCCGTGAAACGTCACCCGTGAAACATACCCGTGAAACTTACCCGTTAAACTTACCAGTGAAACCTAGACCCGTGAAACGTCACCTGTAAAACATACCCGTAAAACTTACCCGTGAAACTTACCCGTGAATCCTTGACCCGTGAAACTTTCCAGTGAAACCTAGACCCGTGAAACGTCACCCGTGAAACTTACCCGTAAAACTTACTAGTGAAACTTACCCGTGAAACCTTGACCCGTGAAACTTACCAGTGAAACCTAGACCCGTGAAACGTCACCCGTGAAACATACCCGTGAAACTTACCCGTGAAACTTACCCGTGAAACGTCACCTGTAAAACATACCCGTAAAACTTACCCGTGAAACTTACCCGTGAAACCTTGACCCGTGAAACTTACCAGTGAAACCAAGACCCGTGAAACGTCATCCGTGAAACATACCCGTGAAACTTACCCGTGAAACTTACCCGTGAAACCTTGACCCGTAAAACTTACCAGTGAAACCTAGACCCGTGAAACGTCACCCGTGAAACATACCCGTGAAACTTACCAGTGAAACCTAGACCCGTGAAACGTCACCCGTGAAACTTACCCGTGAAACTTACCCGTGAAACTTACCCGTGAAACCTTGACCCGTGAAACTTACCAGTAAAACCTAGACCCGTGAAACATCACCCATGAAACATACCCGTGAAACTTACTCGTGAAACTTACCCGTGAAACCTTGACCCGTGAAACTTACCAGTGAAACCTAGACCCGTGAAACGTCACCTGTAAAACATACCCGTAAAACTTACCCGTGAAACTTACCCGTGAAACTTACCCGTGAAACCATGATCCGTGAAACTTTCCAGTGAAACCTAGACCCGTGAAACGTCACCCGTGAAACATACCCGTGAAACTTACCCGTGAAACTTACCCGTGAAACCTTGATCCGTGAAACTTTCCAGTAAAACCTAGACCCGTGAAACGTCACCCGTGAAACATACCCGTGAAACTTACCCGTGAAACTTACCCGTGAAACCTTGACCCATGAAACTTACCAGTGAAACCTAGACCCGTGAAACTTACCCGTAAAACTTACCCGTGAAACTTACCCGTGAAACCTTGACCCGTGAAACTTACCAGTGAAACCTAGACCCGTGAAACGTCACCCGTGAAACATACCCGTGAAACTTACCCGTGAAACCTTGCCCCGTGAAACTTACCAGTGAAACCAAGACCCGTGAAACGTCACCCGTGAAACATACCCGTGAAACTTACCCGTGAAACTTACCCGTGAAACGTCACCTGTAAAACATACCCGTAAAACTTACCCGTGAAACTTACCCGTGAAACCTTGACCCGTGAAACTTACCAGTGAAACCAAGACCCGTGAAACGTCATCCGTGAAACATACCCGTGAAACTTACCCGTGAAACTTACCCGTGAAACCTTGACCCGTGAAACTTACCAGTGAAACCTAGACCCGTGAAACGTCACCCGTGAAACATACCCGTGAAACTTACCAGTGAAACCTAGACCCGTGAAACGTCACCCGTGAAACTTACCCGTGAAACTTACCCGTGAAACCTTGACCCGTGAAACTTACCAGTAAAACCTAGACCCGTGAAACATCACCCATGAAACATACCCGTGAAACTTACCCGTGAAACCTTGACCCGTGAAACTTACCAGTGAAACCTAGACCCGTGAAACGTCACCTGTAAAACATACCCGTAAAACATACCCGTGAAACTTACCCGTGAAACTTACCCGTGAAACCTTGATCCGTGAAACTTTCAAGTGAAACCTAGACCCGTGAAACGTCACCCGTGAAACATACCCGTGAAACTTACCCGTGAAACTTACCCGTGAAACCTTGACCCGTGAAACTTACCAGTGAAACCTAGACCCGTGAAACTTACCAGTGAAACCTAGACCCGTGAAACGTCACCCGTGAAACTTACCCGTAAAACTTACCCGTGAAACTTACCCGTGAAACCTTGACCCGTTAAACTTACCAGTGAAACCTAGACCCGTGAAACGTCACCCGTGAAACTTACGCGTAAAACTTACCCGTGAAACTTACCCGTAAAACCTTGACCCGTGAAACTTACCAGTGAAACTTAGACCCGTGAAACGTCACCCGTGAAACTTACCCGTAAAACTTACCCGTGAAACTTACCCGTGAAACCTTGACCCGTGAAACTTACCAGTGAAACCTAGACCCGTGAAACGTCACCCGTGAAACATACCCGTGAAACTTACCCGTGAAACCTTGACCCGTGAAACTTACCAGTGAAACCAAGACCCGTGAAACGTCACCCGTGAAACATACCCGTGAAACTTACCCGTGAAACTTACCCGTGAATCCTTGACCCGTGAAACTTACCAGTGAAACCTAGACCTGTGAAACGTCACCTGTAAAACATACCCGTAAAACTTACCCGTGAAACTTACCCGTGAAACTTACCCGTGAAACCTTGATCCGTGAAACTTTCCAGTGAAACCTAGACCCGTGAAACGTCACCCGTGAAACATACCCGTGAAACTTACCCGTGAAACTTACCCGTGAAACCTTGACCCGTGAAACTTACCAGTGAAACCTAGACCCGTGAAACGTCACCCGTGAAACTTACCCGTAAAACTTACCCGTGAAACTTACCCGTGAAACCTTGACCCGTGAAACTTACCAGTGAAACCTAGACCCGTGAAACGTCACCCGTGAAACATACCCGTGAAACTTACCCGTGAAACCTTGACCCGTGAAACTTACCAGTGAAACCAAGACCCGTGAAACGTCACCCGTGAAACATACCCGTGAAACTTACCCGTGAAACTTACCCGTGAATCCTTGACCCGTGAAACTTACCAGTGAAACCTAGACCCGTGAAACGTCACCCGTGAAACATACCCGTGAAACTTACCCGTGAAACTTACCAGTGAAACCTAGACCCGTGAAACGTCACCTGTAAAACATACCCGTAAAACTTACCCGTGAAACTTACCCGTGAATCCTTGACCCGTGAAACTTTCCAGTGAAACCTAGACCCGTGAAACGTCACCCGTGAAACTTACCCGTAAAACTTACCCGTGAAACTTACCCGTGAAACCTTGACCCGTGAAACTTACCAGTGAAACCTAGACCCGTGAAACGTCACCCGTGAAACTTACCCGTAAAACTTACCCGTGAAACTTACCCGTGAATCCTTGACCCGTGAAACTTTCCAGTGAAACCTAGACCCGTGAAACGTCACCCGTGAAACTTACCCGTAAAACTTACCCGTGAAACTTACCCGTGAAACCTTGACCCGTGAAACTTACCAGTGAAACCTAGATCCGTGAAACGTCACCCGTGAAACATACCCGTGAAACTTACCCGTGAAACTTACCCGTGAAACGTCACCTGTAAAACATACCCGTAAAACTTACCCGTGAAACTTACCCGTGAAACCTTGACCCGTTAAACTTACCAGTGAAACCAAGACCCGTGAAACGTCATCCGTGAAACATACCCGTGAAACTTACCCGTGAAACTTACCCGTGAAACCTTGACCCGTGAAACTTACCAGTGAAACCTAGACCCGTGAAACGTCACCCGTGAAACTTACCCGTGAAACTTACCCGTGAAACCTTGACCCGTGAAACTTACCAGTAAAACCTAGACCCGTGAAACATTACCCATGAAACATACCCGTGAAACTTACCCGTGAAACTTACCCGTGAAACCTTGACCCGTGAAACTTACCAGTGAAACCTAGACCCGTGAAACGTCACCTGTAAAACATCCCCGTAAAACTTACCCGTGAAACTTACCCGTGAAACTTACCCGTGAAACCTTGATCCGTGAATTTTTCCAGTGAAACCTAGACCCGTGAAACGTCACCCGTGAAACATACCCGTGAAACTTACCCGTGAAACTTACCCGTGAAACCTTGACCCGTGAAACTTACCAGTGAAACCTAGACCCGTGAAACGTCACCCGTGAAACTTACCCGTAAAACTTACCCGTGAAACTTACCCGTGAAACCTTGACCCGTGAAACTTACCAGTGAAACCTAGACCCGTGAAACGTCACCCGTGAAACATACCCGTGAAACTTACCCGTGAAACCTTGACCCGTGAAACTTACCAGTGAAACCAAGACCCGTGAAACGTCACCCGTGAAACATACCCGTGAAACTTACCCGTGAAACTTACCCGTGAATCCTTGACCCGTGAAACTTACCAGTGAAACCTAGACCCGTGAAACGTCACCCGTGAAACATACCCGTGAAACTTACCCGTGAAACTTACCAGTGAAACCTAGACCCGTGAAACGTCACCTGTAAAACATACCCGTAAAACTTACCCGTGAAACTTACCCGTGAATCCTTGACCCGTGAAACTTTCCAGTGAAACCTAGACCCGTGAAACGTCACCCGTGAAACTTACCCGTAAAACTTACCCGTGAAACTTACCCGTGAAACCTTGACCCGTGAAACTTACCAGTGAAACCTAGACCCGTGAAACGTCACCCGTGAAACTTACCCGTAAAACTTACCCGTGAAACCTTGACCCGTGAAACTTATCAGTGAAACCTAGACCCGTGAAACGTCACCCGTGAAACATACCCGTGAAACTTACCCGTGAAACTTACCCGTAAAACCTTGACCCGTGAAACTTACCAGTGAAACCTAGACCCGTGAAACGTCACCCGTGAAACATACCCGTGAAACTTACCCGTGAAACTTACCCTGAAACCTTGACCCGTGAAACTTACCAGTGAAACCTAGACCCGTGAAACGTCACCCGTGAAACATACCCGTGAAACTTACCTGTGAAACTTACCCGTGAAACCTTGACCCGTGAAACTTACCAGTGAAACCTAGACCCGTGAAACGTCACCCGTGAAACATACCCGTGAAACTTACCCGTGAAACTTACCCGTGAAACCTTGACCTGTGAAACTTACTAGTGAAACCTAGACCCGTGAAACGTCACCCGTGAAACATACCCGTGAAACTTACCCGTGAAACTTACAAGTGAAACCTTGACCCGTGAAACTTACCAGTGAAACCTAGACCCGTGAAACGTCACCCGTGAAACATACCCGTGAAACTTACCCGTGAAACTTACCCGTAAAACCTTGACCCGTGAAACTTACCAGTGAAACCTAGACCCGTGAAACATCACCCATGAAACATACCCGTGAAACTTACCCGTGAATCTTACCCGTGAAACCTTGACCCGTGAAACTTACCAGTGAAACCTAGACCCGTGAAACGTCACCTGTAAAACATACCCGTAAAACTTACCCGTGAAACTTACCCGTGAATCCTTGACCCGTGAAACTTTCCAGTGAAACCTAGACCCGTGAAACGTCACCCGTGAAACTTACCCGTAAAACTTACCCGTGAAACTTACCCGTGAAACCTTGACCCGTGAAACTTACCAGTGAAACCTAGACCCGTGAAACGTCACCCGTGAAACATACCCGTGAAACTTACCCGTGAAACTTACCCGTGAAACGTCACCTGTAAAACATACCCGTAAAACTTACCCGTAAAACCTTGACCCGTGAAACTTACCAGTGAAACTTAGACCCGTGAAACGTCACCCGTGAAACATACCCGTAAAACTTACCCGTGAAACTTACCCGTGAATCCTTGACCCGTGAAACTTTCCAGTGAAACCTAGACCCGTGAAACGTCACCCGTGAAACTTACCCGTAAAACTTACCCGTGAAACTTACCCGTGAAACCTTGACCCGTGAAACTTACCAGTGAAACCTAGACCCGTGAAACGTCACCCGTGAAACATACCCGTGAAACTTACCCGTGAAACTTACCCGTGAAACGTCACCTGTAAAACATACCCGTAAAACTTACCCGTAAAACCTTGACCCGTGAAACTTACCAGTGAAACTTAGACCCGTGAAACGTCACCCGTGAAACATACCCGTGAAACTTACCCGTGAAACTTACCCGTAAAACTTACCCGTGAAACCTTGACCCGTGAAACTTATCAGTGAAACCTAGACCCGTGAAACGTCACCCGTGAAACATACCCGTGAAACTTACCCGTGAAACTTACCCGTAAAACCTTGACCCGTGAAACTTACCAGTGAAACCTAGACCCGTGAAACATCACCCATGAAACATACCCGTGAAACTTACCCGTGAATCTTACCCGTGAAACCTTGACCCGTGAAACTTACCAGTGAAACCTAGACCCGTGAAACGTCACCTGTAAAACATACCCGTAAAACTTACCCGTGAAACTTACCCGTGAATCCTTGACCCGTGAAACTTTCCAGTGAAACCTAGACCCGTGAAACGTCACCCGTGAAACTTACCCGTAAAACTTACCCGTGAAACTTACCCGTGAAACCTTGACCCGTGAAACTTACCAGTGAAACCTAGATCCGTAAAACGTCACCCGTGAAACATACCCGTGAAACTTACCCGTGAAACTTACCCGTGAAACGTCACCTGTAAAACATACCCGTAAAACTTACCCGTGAAACTTACCCGTGAAACCTTGACCCGTTAAACTTACCAGTGAAACCAAGACCCGTGAAACGTCATCCGTGAAACATACCCGTGAAACTTACCCGTGAAACTTACCCGTGAAACCTTGACCCGTGAAACTTACCAGTGAAACCTAGACCCGTGAAACGTCACCCGTGAAACATACCCGTGAAACTTACCAGTGAAACCTAGACCCGTGAAACGTCACCCGTGAAACTTACCCGTGAAACTTACCCGTGAAACCTTGACCCGTGAAACTTACCAGTAAAACCTAGACCCGTGAAACATCACCCATGAAACATACCCGTGAAACTTACCCGTGAAACTTACCCGTGAAACCTTGACCCGTGAAACTTACCAGTGAAACCTAGACCCGTGAAACGTCACCTGTAAAACATACCCGTAAAACTTACCCGTGAAACTTACCCGTGAAACTTACCCGTGAAACGTCACCTGTAAAACATACCCGTAAAACTTACCCGTGAAACTTACCCGTGAAACCTTGACCCGTGAAACTTACCAGTGAAACCAAGACCCGTGAAACGTCATCCGTGAAACATACCCGTGAAACTTACCCGTGAAACTTACCCGTGAAACCTTGACCCGTGAAACTTACCAGTGAAACCTAGACCCGTGAAACGTCACCCGTGAAACATACCCGTGAAACTTACCAGTGAAACCTAGACCCGTGAAACGTCACCCGTGAAACTTACCCGTGAAACTTACCCGTGAAACCTTGACCCGTGAAACTTACCAGTAAAACCTAGACCCGTGAAACATCACCCATGAAACATACCCGTGAAACTTACCCGTGAAACTTACCCGTGAAACCTTGACCCGTGAAACTTACCAGTGAAACCTAGACCCGTGAAACGTCACCTGTAAAACATACCCGTAAAACTTACCCGTGAAACTTACCCGTGAAACTTACCCGTGAAACCTTGATCCGTGAAACTTTCCAGTGAAACCTAGACCCGTGAAACGTCACCCGTGAAACATACCCGTGAAACTTACCCGTGAAACTTACCCGTGAAACCTTGACCCGTGAAACTTACCCGTAAAACTTACCCGTGAAACTTACCCGTGAAACCTTGACCCGTGAAACTTACCAGTGAAACCTAGACCCGTGAAACGTCACCCGTGAAACTTACGCGTAAAACTTACCCGTGAAACTTACCCGTAAAACCTTGACCCGTGAAACTTACCAGTGAAACTTAGACCCGTGAAACGTCACCCGTGAAACATACCCGTGAAACTTACCCGTGAAACTTACCCGTAAAACTTACCCGTGAACCTTGACCCGTGAAACTTACCAGTGAAACCTAGACCCGTGAAACGTCACCCGTGAAACTTACCCGTGAAACCTTGACCCGTGAAACTTACCAGTGAAACCTAGACCCGTGAAACGTCACCCGTGAAACATACCCGTGAAACTTACCAGTGAAACCTAGACCCGTGAAACTTACCAGTGAAACCTAGACCCGTGAAACGTCACCCGTGAAACTTACCCGTAAAACTTACCCGTGAAACTTACCCGTGAAACCTTGACCCGTGAAACTTACCAGTGAAACCTAGACCCGTGAAACGTCACCCGTGAAACTTACGCGTAAAACTTACCCGTGAAACTTACTCGTAAAACCTTGACCCGTGAAACTTACCAGTGAAACTTAGACCCGTGAAACGTCACCCGTGAAACATACCCGTGAAACTTACCCGTGAAACTTACCCGTGAAACCTTGACCCGTGAAACTTACCAGTGAAACCTAGACCCGTGAAACGTCACCCGTGAAACATACCCGTGAAACTTACCAGTGAAACCTAGACCCGTGAAACTTACCAGTGAAACCTAGACCCGTGAAACGTCACCCTTGAAACTTACCCGTAAAACTTACCCGTGAAACTTACCCGTGAAACCTTGACCCGTGAAACTTACCAGTGAAACCTAGACCCGTGAAACGTCACCCGTGAAACTTACGCGTAAAACTTACCCGTGAAACTTACCCGTAAAACCTTGACCCGTGAAACTTACCAGTGAAACTTAGACCCGTGAAACGTCACCCGTGAAACTTACCCGTAAAACTTACCCGTGAAACTTACCCGTGAAACCTTGACCCGTGAAACTTACCAGTGAAACCTAGACCCGTGAAACGTCACCCGTGAAACATACCCGTGAAACTTACCCGTGAAACCTTGACCCGTGAAACTTACCAGTGAAACCAAGACCCGTGAAACGTCACCCGTGAAACATACCCGTGAAACTTACCCGTGAAACTTACCCGTGAATCCTTGACCCGTGAAACTTACCAGTGAAACCTAGACCTGTGAAACGTCACCTGTAAAACATACCCGTAAAACTTACCCGTGAAACTTACCCGTGAAACTTACCCGTGAAACCTTGATCCGTGAAACTTTCCAGTGAAACCTAGACCCGTGAAACGTCACCCGTGAAACATACCCGTGAAACTTACCCGTGAAACTTACCCGTGAAACCTTGACCCGTGAAACTTACCAGTGAAACCTAGACCCGTGAAACGTCACCCGTGAAACTTACCCGTAAAACTTACCCGTGAAACTTACCCGTGAAACCTTGACCCGTGAAACTTACCAGTGAAACCTAGACCCGTGAAACGTCACCCGTGAAACATACCCGTGAAACTTACCCGTGAAACCTTGACCCGTGAAACTTACCAGTGAAACCAAGACCCGTGAAACGTCACCCGTGAAACATACCCGTGAAACTTACCCGTGAAACTTACCCGTGAATCCTTGACCCGTGAAACTTACCAGTGAAACCTAGACCCGTGAAACGTCACCCGTGAAACATACCCGTGAAACTTACCCGTGAAACTTACCAGTGAAACCTAGACCCGTGAAACGTCACCTGTAAAACATACCCGTAAAACTTACCCGTGAAACTTACCCGTGAATCCTTGACCCGTGAAACTTTCCAGTGAAACCTAGACCCGTGAAACGTCACCCGTGAAACTTACCCGTAAAACTTACCCGTGAAACTTACCCGTGAAACCTTGACCCGTGAAACTTACCAGTGAAACCTAGACCCGTGAAACGTCACCCATGAAACATACCCGTGAAACTTACCCGTGAATCTTACCCGTGAAACCTTGACCCGTGAAACTTACCAGTGAAACCTAGACCCGTGAAACGTCACCTGTAAAACATACCCGTAAAACTTACCCGTGAAACTTACCCGTGAATCCTTGACCCGTGAAACTTTCCAGTGAAACCTAGACCCGTGAAACGTCACCCGTGAAACTTACCCGTAAAACTTACCCGTGAAACTTACCCGTGAAACCTTGACCCGTGAAACTTACCAGTGAAACCTAGATCCGTGAAACGTCACCCGTGAAACATACCCGTGAAACTTACCCGTGAAACTTACCCGTGAAACGTCACCTGTAAAACATACCCGTAAAACTTACCCGTGAAACTTACCCGTGAAACCTTGACCCGTTAAACTTACCAGTGAAACCAAGACCCGTGAAACGTCATCCGTGAAACATACCCGTGAAACTTACCCGTGAAACTTACCCGTGAAACCTTGACCCGTGAAACTTACCAGTGAAACCTAGACCCGTGAAACGTCACCCGTGAAACTTACCCGTGAAACTTACCCGTGAAACCTTGACCCGTGAAACTTACCAGTAAAACCTAGACCCGTGAAACATTACCCATGAAACATACCCGTGAAACTTACCCGTGAAACTTACCCGTGAAACCTTGACCCGTGAAACTTACCAGTGAAACCTAGACCCGTGAAACGTCACCTGTAAAACATCCCCGTAAAACTTACCCGTGAAACTTACCCGTGAAACTTACCCGTGAAACCTTGATCCGTGAATTTTTCCAGTGAAACCTAGACCCGTGAAACGTCACCCGTGAAACATACCCGTGAAACTTACCCGTGAAACTTACCCGTGAAACCTTGACCCGTGAAACTTACCAGTGAAACCTAGACCCGTGAAACGTCACCCGTGAAACTTACCCGTAAAACTTACCCGTGAAACTTACCCGTGAAACCTTGACCCGTGAAACTTACCAGTGAAACCTAGACCCGTGAAACGTCACCCGTGAAACATACCCGTGAAACTTACCCGTGAAACCTTGACCCGTGAAACTTACCAGTGAAACCAAGACCCGTGAAACGTCACCCGTGAAACATACCCGTGAAACTTACCCGTGAAACTTACCCGTGAATCCTTGACCCGTGAAACTTACCAGTGAAACCTAGACCCGTGAAACGTCACCCGTGAAACATACCCGTGAAACTTACCCGTGAAACTTACCAGTGAAACCTAGACCCGTGAAACGTCACCTGTAAAACATACCCGTAAAACTTACCCGTGAAACTTACCCGTGAATCCTTGACCCGTGAAACTTTCCAGTGAAACCTAGACCCGTGAAACGTCACCCGTGAAACTTACCCGTAAAACTTACCCGTGAAACTTACCCGTGAAACCTTGACCCGTGAAACTTACCAGTGAAACCTAGACCCGTGAAACGTCACCCGTGAAACTTACCCGTAAAACTTACCCGTGAAACCTTGACCCGTGAAACTTATCAGTGAAACCTAGACCCGTGAAACGTCACCCGTGAAACATACCCGTGAAACTTACCCGTGAAACTTACCCGTAAAACCTTGACCCGTGAAACTTACCAGTGAAACCTAGACCCGTGAAACGTCACCCGTGAAACATACCCGTGAAACTTACCCGTGAAACTTACCCTGAAACCTTGACCCGTGAAACTTACCAGTGAAACCTAGACCCGTGAAACGTCACCCGTGAAACATACCCGTGAAACTTACCTGTGAAACTTACCCGTGAAACCTTGACCCGTGAAACTTACCAGTGAAACCTAGACCCGTGAAACGTCACCCGTGAAACATACCCGTGAAACTTACCCGTGAAACTTACCCGTGAAACCTTGACCTGTGAAACTTACTAGTGAAACCTAGACCCGTGAAACGTCACCCGTGAAACATACCCGTGAAACTTACCCGTGAAACTTACAAGTGAAACCTTGACCCGTGAAACTTACCAGTGAAACCTAGACCCGTGAAACGTCACCCGTGAAACATACCCGTGAAACTTACCCGTGAAACTTACCCGTAAAACCTTGACCCGTGAAACTTACCAGTGAAACCTAGACCCGTGAAACATCACCCATGAAACATACCCGTGAAACTTACCCGTGAATCTTACCCGTGAAACCTTGACCCGTGAAACTTACCAGTGAAACCTAGACCCGTGAAACGTCACCTGTAAAACATACCCGTAAAACTTACCCGTGAAACTTACCCGTGAATCCTTGACCCGTGAAACTTTCCAGTGAAACCTAGACCCGTGAAACGTCACCCGTGAAACTTACCCGTAAAACTTACCCGTGAAACTTACCCGTGAAACCTTGACCCGTGAAACTTACCAGTGAAACCTAGACCCGTGAAACGTCACCCGTGAAACATACCCGTGAAACTTACCCGTGAAACTTACCCGTGAAACGTCACCTGTAAAACATACCCGTAAAACTTACCCGTAAAACCTTGACCCGTGAAACTTACCAGTGAAACTTAGACCCGTGAAACGTCACCCGTGAAACATACCCGTAAAACTTACCCGTGAAACTTACCCGTGAATCCTTGACCCGTGAAACTTTCCAGTGAAACCTAGACCCGTGAAACGTCACCCGTGAAACTTACCCGTAAAACTTACCCGTGAAACTTACCCGTGAAACCTTGACCCGTGAAACTTACCAGTGAAACCTAGACCCGTGAAACGTCACCCGTGAAACATACCCGTGAAACTTACCCGTGAAACTTACCCGTGAAACGTCACCTGTAAAACATACCCGTAAAACTTACCCGTAAAACCTTGACCCGTGAAACTTACCAGTGAAACTTAGACCCGTGAAACGTCACCCGTGAAACATACCCGTGAAACTTACCCGTGAAACTTACCCGTAAAACTTACCCGTGAAACCTTGACCCGTGAAACTTATCAGTGAAACCTAGACCCGTGAAACGTCACCCGTGAAACATACCCGTGAAACTTACCCGTGAAACTTACCCGTAAAACCTTGACCCGTGAAACTTACCAGTGAAACCTAGACCCGTGAAACATCACCCATGAAACATACCCGTGAAACTTACCCGTGAATCTTACCCGTGAAACCTTGACCCGTGAAACTTACCAGTGAAACCTAGACCCGTGAAACGTCACCTGTAAAACATACCCGTAAAACTTACCCGTGAAACTTACCCGTGAATCCTTGACCCGTGAAACTTTCCAGTGAAACCTAGACCCGTGAAACGTCACCCGTGAAACTTACCCGTAAAACTTACCCGTGAAACTTACCCGTGAAACCTTGACCCGTGAAACTTACCAGTGAAACCTAGATCCGTAAAACGTCACCCGTGAAACATACCCGTGAAACTTACCCGTGAAACTTACCCGTGAAACGTCACCTGTAAAACATACCCGTAAAACTTACCCGTGAAACTTACCCGTGAAACCTTGACCCGTTAAACTTACCAGTGAAACCAAGACCCGTGAAACGTCATCCGTGAAACATACCCGTGAAACTTACCCGTGAAACTTACCCGTGAAACCTTGACCCGTGAAACTTACCAGTGAAACCTAGACCCGTGAAACGTCACCCGTGAAACATACCCGTGAAACTTACCAGTGAAACCTAGACCCGTGAAACGTCACCCGTGAAACTTACCCGTGAAACTTACCCGTGAAACCTTGACCCGTGAAACTTACCAGTAAAACCTAGACCCGTGAAACATCACCCATGAAACATACCCGTGAAACTTACCCGTGAAACTTACCCGTGAAACCTTGACCCGTGAAACTTACCAGTGAAACCTAGACCCGTGAAACGTCACCTGTAAAACATACCCGTAAAACTTACCCGTGAAACTTACCCGTGAAACTTACCCGTGAAACGTCACCTGTAAAACATACCCGTAAAACTTACCCGTGAAACTTACCCGTGAAACCTTGACCCGTGAAACTTACCAGTGAAACCAAGACCCGTGAAACGTCATCCGTGAAACATACCCGTGAAACTTACCCGTGAAACTTACCCGTGAAACCTTGACCCGTGAAACTTACCAGTGAAACCTAGACCCGTGAAACGTCACCCGTGAAACATACCCGTGAAACTTACCAGTGAAACCTAGACCCGTGAAACGTCACCCGTGAAACTTACCCGTGAAACTTACCCGTGAAACCTTGACCCGTGAAACTTACCAGTAAAACCTAGACCCGTGAAACATCACCCATGAAACATACCCGTGAAACTTACCCGTGAAACTTACCCGTGAAACCTTGACCCGTGAAACTTACCAGTGAAACCTAGACCCGTGAAACGTCACCTGTAAAACATACCCGTAAAACTTACCCGTGAAACTTACCCGTGAAACTTACCCGTGAAACCTTGATCCGTGAAACTTTCCAGTGAAACCTAGACCCGTGAAACGTCACCCGTGAAACATACCCGTGAAACTTACCCGTGAAACTTACCCGTGAAACCTTGACCCGTGAAACTTACCCGTAAAACTTACCCGTGAAACTTACCCGTGAAACCTTGACCCGTGAAACTTACCAGTGAAACCTAGACCCGTGAAACGTCACCCGTGAAACTTACGCGTAAAACTTACCCGTGAAACTTACCCGTAAAACCTTGACCCGTGAAACTTACCAGTGAAACTTAGACCCGTGAAACGTCACCCGTGAAACATACCCGTGAAACTTACCCGTGAAACTTACCCGTAAAACTTACCCGTGAACCTTGACCCGTGAAACTTACCAGTGAAACCTAGACCCGTGAAACGTCACCCGTGAAACTTACCCGTGAAACCTTGACCCGTGAAACTTACCAGTGAAACCTAGACCCGTGAAACGTCACCCGTGAAACATACCCGTGAAACTTACCAGTGAAACCTAGACCCGTGAAACTTACCAGTGAAACCTAGACCCGTGAAACGTCACCCGTGAAACTTACCCGTAAAACTTACCCGTGAAACTTACCCGTGAAACCTTGACCCGTGAAACTTACCAGTGAAACCTAGACCCGTGAAACGTCACCCGTGAAACTTACGCGTAAAACTTACCCGTGAAACTTACTCGTAAAACCTTGACCCGTGAAACTTACCAGTGAAACTTAGACCCGTGAAACGTCACCCGTGAAACATACCCGTGAAACTTACCCGTGAAACTTACCCGTGAAACCTTGACCCGTGAAACTTACCAGTGAAACCTAGACCCGTGAAACGTCACCCGTGAAACATACCCGTGAAACTTACCAGTGAAACCTAGACCCGTGAAACTTACCAGTGAAACCTAGACCCGTGAAACGTCACCCTTGAAACTTACCCGTAAAACTTACCCGTGAAACTTACCCGTGAAACCTTGACCCGTGAAACTTACCAGTGAAACCTAGACCCGTGAAACGTCACCCGTGAAACTTACGCGTAAAACTTACCCGTGAAACTTACCCGTAAAACCTTGACCCGTGAAACTTACCAGTGAAACTTAGACCCGTGAAACGTCACCCGTGAAACATACCCGTGAAACTTACCCGTGAAACTTACCCGTAAAACTTACCCGTGAACCTTGACCCGTGAAACTTACCAGTGAAACCTAGACCCGTGAAACGTCACCCGTGAAACATACCCGTGAAACTTACCCGTGAAACTTACCCGTAAAACCTTGACCCGTGAAACTTACCAGTGAAACCTAGACCCGTGAAACGTCACCCGTGAAACATACCCGTGAAACTTACCCGTGAAACTTACCCGTGAAACCTTGACCCGTGAAACTTACCAGTGAAACCTAGACCCGTGAAACGTTACCCGTGAAACATACCCGTGAACTTACCTGTGAAACTTACCCGTGAAACCTTGACCCGTGAAACTTACCAGTGAAACCTAGACCCGTGAAACGTCACCCGTGAAACATACCCGTGAAACTTACCCGTGAAACTTACCCGTGAAACCTTGACCCGTGAAACTTACTAGTGAAACCTAGACCCGTGAAACGTCACCCGTGAAAAATACCCGTGAAACTTACCCGTGAAACTTACCCGTGAAACCTTGACCCGTGAAACTTACCAGTGAAACCTAGACCCGTGAAACGTCACCCGTGAAACATACCCGTGAAACTTACCCGTGAAACTTACCAGTGAAACCTAGACCCGTGAAACGTCACCCGTGAAACTTACCCGTGAAACTTACCCGTGAAACCTTGACCCGTGAAACTTACCAGTAAAACCTAGACCCTTGAAACATCACCCATGAAACATACCCGTGAAACTTACCCGTGAATCTTACCCGTGAAACCTTGACCCGTGAAACTTACCAGTGAAACCTAGACCCGTGAAACGTCACCTGTAAAACATACCCGTAAAACTTACCCGTGAAACTTACCCGTGAATCCTTGACCCGTGAAACTTTCCAGTGAAACCTAGACCAGTGAAACTTCACGGGTGACGTTTCACCCGTGAAACTTACCCGTGAAACCTTGACCCGTGAAACTTACCAGTGAAACCTAGATCCGTGAAACGTCACCCGTGAAACATACCCGTGAAACTTACCCGTGAAACTTACCCGTGAAACGTCACCTGTAAAACATACCCGTAAAACTTACCCGTGAAACTTACCCGTGAAACCTTGACCCGTTAAACTTACCAGTGAAACCAAGACCCGTGAAACGTCATCCGTGAAACATACCCGTGAAACTTACCCGTGAAACTTACCCGTGAAACCTTGACCCGTGAAACTTACCAGTGAAACCTAGACCCGTGAAACGTCACCCGTGAAACATACCCGTGAAACTTACCAGTGAAACCTAGACCCGTGAAACGTCACCCGTGAAACTTACCCGTGAAACTTACCCGTGAAACCTTGACCCGTGAAACTTACCAGTAAAACCTAGACCCGTGAAACATCACCCATGAAACATACCCGTGAAACTTACCCGTGAAACTTACCCGTGAAACCTTGACCCGTGAAACTTACCAGTGAAACCTAGACCCGTGAAACGTCACCTGTAAAACATACCCGTAAAACTTACCCGTGAAACTTACCCGTGAAACTTACCCGTGAAACCTTGATCCGTGAAACTTTCCAGTGAAACCTAGACCCGTGAAACGTCACCCGTGAAACATACCCGTGAAACTTACCCGTGAAACTTACCCGTGAAACCTTGACCCGTAAAACTTACCAGTGAAACCTAGACCCGTGAAACGTCACCCGTGAAACTTACCCGTAAAACTTACCCGTGAAACTTACCCGTGAAACCTTGACCCGTGAAACTTACCAGTGAAACCTAGACCCGTGAAACGTCACCCGTGAAACATACCCGTGAAACTTACCCGTGAAACCTTGACCCGTGAAACTTACCAGTGAAACCAAGACCCGTGAAACGTCACCCGTGAAACATACCCGTGAAACTTACCCGTGAAACTTACCCGTGAATCCTTGACCCGTGAAACTTACCAGTGAAACCTAGACCCGTGAAACGTCACCCGTGAAACATACCCGTGAAACTTACCCGTGAAACTTACCAGTGAAACCTAGACCCGTGAAACGTCACCTGTAAAACATACCCGTAAAACTTACCCGTGAAACTTACCCGTGAATCCTTGACCCGTGAAACTTTCCAGTGAAACCTAGACCCGTGAAACGTCACCCGTGAAACTTACCCGTAAAACTTACCCGTGAAACTTACCCGTGAAACCTTGACCCGTGAAACTTACCAGTGAAACCTAGACCCGTGAAACGTCACCCGTGAAACATACCCGTGAAACTTACCCGTGAAACTTACCCGTGAAACCTTGACCCGTGAAACTTACCAGTGAAACCTAGACCCGTGAAACGTCACCCGTGAAACATACCCGTGAAACTTACCCGTGAAACTTACACGTGAAACCTTGACCCGTGAAACTTACCAGTGAAACCTAGACCCGTGAAACGTCACCCGTGAAACATACCCGTGAAACTTACCCGTGAAACTTACCCGTGAAACCTTGACCCGTGAAACTTACTAGTGAAACCTAGACCCGTGAAACGTCACCCGTGAAACATACCCGTGAAACTTACCCGTGAAACTTACCCGTGAAACCTTGACCCGTGAAACTTACTAGTGAAACCTAGACCCGTGAAACGTCACCCGTGAAACATACCCGTAAAAATTACCCGTGAAACTTACCCGTAAAACCTTGACCCGTGAAACTTACCAGTGAAACCTAGACCCGTGAAACATCACCCATGAAACATACCCGTGAAACTTACCCGTGAATCTTACCCGTGAAACCTTGACCCGTGAAACTTACCAGTGAAACCTAGACCCGTGAAACGTCACCTGTAAAACATACCCGTAAAACTTACCTTGAAACTTACCCGTGAATCCTTGACCCGTGAAACTTTCCAGTGAAACCTAGACCCGTGAAACGTCACCCGTGAAACTTACCCGTAAAACTTACCCGTGAAACTTACCCGTGAAACCTTGACCCGTGAAACTTACCAGTGAAACCTAGACCCGTGAAACGTCACCCGTGAAACATACCCGTGAAACTTACCCGTGAAACTTACCCGTGAAACGTCACCTGTAAAACATACCCGTGAAACTTACCCGTGAAACTTACCCGTGAAACCATGATCCGTGAAACTTTCCAGTGAAACCTAGACCCGTGAAACGTCACCCGTGAAACGTCACCCGTGAAACATACCCGTGAAACTTACCCGTGAAACTTACCCGTGAAACCTTGACCCGTGAAACTTACCAGTGAAACCTAGACCCGTGAAACGTCACCCGTGAAACATACCCGTGAAACTTACCCGTGAAACTTACCCGTAAAACCTTGACCCGTGAAACTTACCAGTGAAACCTAGACCCGTGAAACGTCACCCGTGAAACATACCCGTGAAACTTTCCAGTGAAACCTAGACCCGTGAATCCTTGACCCGTGAAACTTTCCAGTGAAACCTAGACCCGTGAAACGTCACCCGTGAAACTTACCCGTGAAACTTACCCGTGAAACCTTGACCCGTGAAACTTACCAGTGAAACCTAGACCCGTGAAACGTCACCCGTGATACATACCCGTGAAACTTACCCGTGAAACTTACCCGTGAAACGTCACCTGTAAAACATACCCGTAAAACTTACCCGTGAAACTTACCCGTGAAACCTTGACCCGTGAAACTTACCAGTGAAACCAAGACCCGTGAAACGTCATCCGTGAAACATACCCGTGAAACTTACCCGTGAAACTTACCCGTGAAACCTTGACCCGTGAAACTTACCAGTGAAACCTAGACCCGTGAAACGTCACCCGTGAAACATACCCGTGAAACTTACCAGTGAAACCTAGACCCGTGAAACGTCACCCGTAAAACTTACCCGTGAAACTTACCCGTGAAACTTACCCGTGAAACCTTGACCCGTGAAACTTACCAGTAAAACCTAGACCCGTGAAACATCACCCATGAAACATACCCGTGAAACTTACCCGTGAAACTTACCCGTGAAACCTTGACCCGTGAAACTTACCAGTGAAACCTAGACCCGTGAAACGTCACCTGTAAAACATACCCGTAAAACTTACCCGTGAAACTTACCCGTGAAACTTACCCGGGAAACCATGATCCGTGAAACTTTCCAGTGAAACCTAGACCCGTGAAACGTCACCCGTGAAACGTCACCCGTGAAACATACCCGTGAAACTTACCCGTGAAACTTACCCGTGAAACCTTGACCCGTGAAACTTACCAGTGAAACCTAGACCCGTGAAACGTCACCCGTGAAACATACCCGTGAAACTTACCCGTGAAACTTACCCGTAAAACCTTGACCCGTGAAACTTACCAGTGAAACCTAGACCCGTGAAACGTCACCCGTGAAACATACCCGTAAAACTTACCCGTGAAACTTACCCGTGAATCCTTGACCCGTGAAACTTTCCAGTGAAACCTAGACCCGTGAAACGTCACCCGTGAAACTTACCCGTAAAACTTACCCGTGAAACTTACCCGTGAAACCTTGACCCGTGAAACTTACCAGTGAAACCTAGACCCGTGAAACGTCACCCGTGAAACATACCCGTGAAACTTACCCGTGAAACTTACCCGTGAAACGTCACCTGTAAAACATACCCGTAAAACTTACCCGTGAAACTTACCCGTGAAACCTTGACCCGTGAAACTTACCAGTGAAACCAAGACCCGTGAAACGTCATCCGTGAAACATACCCGTGAAACTTACCCGTGAAACTTACCCGTGAAACCTTGACCCGTGAAACTTACCAGTGAAACCTAGACCCGTGAAACGTCACCCGTGAAACATACCCGTGAAACTTACCAGTGAAACCTAGACCCGTGAAACGTCACCCGTAAAACTTACCCGTGAAACTTACCCGTGAAACTTACCCGTGAAACCTTGACCCGTAAAACTTACCAGTAAAACCTAGACCCGTGAAACATCACCCATGAAACATACCCGTGAAACTTACCCGTGAAACTTACCCGTGAAACCTTGACCCGTGAAACTTACCAGTGAAACCTAGACCCGTGAAACGTCACCTGTAAAACATACCCGTAAAACTTACCCGTGAAACTTACCCGTGAAACTTACCCGTGAAACCTTGATCCGTGAAACTTTCCAGTGAAACCTAGACCCGTGAAACGTCACCCGTGAAACATACCCGGGAAACTTACCCGTGAAACTTACCCGTGAAACCTTGACCCGTGAAACTTACCAGTGAAACGTCACCCGTGAAACATACCCGTGAAACTTACCCGTGAAACTTACCCGTAAAACCTTGACCCGTGAAACTTACCAGTGAAACCTAGACCCGTGAAACGTCACCCGTGAAACATACCCGTGAAACTTACCCGTGAAACCTTGACCCGTGAAACTTACCAGTGAAACCAAGACCCGTGAAACGTCACCCGTGAAACATACCCGTGAAACTTACCCGTGAAACTTACCCGTGAATCCTTGACCCGTGAAACTTACCAGTGAAACCTAGACCCGTGAAACGTCACCCGTGAAACATACCCGTGAAACTTACCCGTGAAACTTACCCGTGAAACCTTGACCCGTGAAACTTACCAGTGAAACCTAGACCCGTGAAACTTACCAGTGAAACCTAGACCCGTGAAACGTCACCCGTAAAACTTACCCGTGAAACTTACCCGTGAAACGTCACCTGTAAAACATACCCGTAAAACTTACCAGTGAAACTTACCCGTGAAACCTTGACCCGTGAAACTTACCAGTGAAACCAAGACCCGTGAAACGTCACCCATGAAACTTACCCGTGAAACCTTGACCCGTGAAACTTACCAGTGAAACCTAGACCCGTGAAACGTCACCCGAGAAACTTACCCGTGAAACTTACCTGTGAAACTTACCCGTGAAACCTTGACCCGTGAAACTTACCAGGGAAACCTAGACCCGTAAAACGTCACCCGTGAAACTTACCCGTGAAACTTACCCGTAAAACTTACCCGTGAAACCTTGACCCGTGAAACTTACCAGTGAAACCTAGACCCGTGAAACGTCACCCGTGAAACTTACACGTGAAACTTACCCGTGAAACCTTGACCCGTGAAACTTACCAGTGAAACCTAGACCCGTGAAAGGTCACCCGTGAAACTTACCCGTGAAACTTACCCGTGAAACTTACCCGTGAAACCTTGACCCGTAAAACTTACCCGTGAAACTTACCCGTGAAACCTTGACCCGTGAAACTTACCAGTGAAACCTAGACCCGTAAAACGTCACCCGTGAAACATACCCGTGAAACTTACCCGTGAAACTTACCCGTGAAACCTTGACCCGTGAAACTTACCAGTGGAACCTAGACCCGTGAAACGTCACCCGTGAAACATACCCGTGAAACTTACCCGTGAAATTTACCCGTGAAACCTTGACCCGTGAAACTTACCAGTGAAACCTAGACCCGTGAAACGTCACCCGTGAAACATACCCGTGAAACTTACCCGTGAAACTTACCCGTAAAACCTTGACCCGTGAAACTTACCAGTGAAACCTAGACCCGTGAAACGTCACCCGTAAAACATACCCGTTAAACTTACCCGTGAAACTTACCCGTAAAACCTTGACTCGTGAAACTTACCAGTGAAACCTAGACCCGTGAAACATCACCCATGGAACATACCCGTGAAACTTACCCGTGAAACTTACCCGTGGAACCTTGACCCGTGAAACTTACCAGTGAAACCTAGACCCGTGAAACATCACCCATGAAACATACCCGTGAAACTTACCCGTGAAACTTACCCGTGAAACCTTGACCCGTGAAACTTACCAGTGAAAATTAGACCCGTGAAACGTCACCTGTAAAACATACCCGTAAAACTTACCCGTGAAACTTACCCGTGAAACCTTGACCCGTGAAACTTTCTAGTGAAACCTAGACCCGTGAAACATAACCCGTGAAACGTCACCCGTGAAACTTACCCGTAAAACTTACCAGTGAAACCTAGACCCGTGAAACGTCACCCGTGAAACATACCCGTGAAACTTACCCGTAAAACTTACCCGTGAAACTTACCCGTGAAACCTTGACCCGTGAAACTTACCAGTGAAACCTAGACCCGTGAAACGTCACCCGTGAAACTTACCCGTGAAACTTACCCGTGAAACTTACCCGTGAAACCTTGACCCGTGAAACTTACCAGTGAAACCTAGACCCGTGAAACGTCACCCGTGAAACTTACCCGTGAAACTTACCCGTGAAACTTACCCGTGAAACCTAGACCCGTGAAACTTACCAGTGAAACCTAGACCCGTGAAACTTACCCGTGAAACTTACCCGTGAAACTTACCCGTGAAACCTTGACCCGTGAAACTTACCAGTGAAACCTAGACCCGTGAAACGTCACCTGTAAAACATACCCGTAAAACTTACCCGTGAAACTTACCCGTGAAACTTACCCGTGAAACCTTGATCCGTGAAACTTACCCGTGAAACTTACCCGTGAATCCTTGACCCGTGAAACTTACCAGTGAAACCTAGACCCGTGAAACATACCCGTGAAACTTACCCGTGAAACTTACCCGTGAAACCTTGACCCGTGAAACTTACCAGTGAAACCTAGACCCGTGAAACTTACCAGTGAAACCTAGACCCGTGAAACGTCACCCGTGAAACTTACCCGTGAAACTTACCCGTGAAACGTCACCTGTAAAACATACCCGTAAAACTTACCAGTGAAACTTACCCGTGAAACCTTGACCCGTGAAACTTACCAGTGAAACCAAGACCCGTGAAACGTCACCCATGAAACTTACCCGTGAAACTTACCCGTGAAACCTTGACCCGTGAAACTTACCAGTGAAACCTAGACCCGTGAAACGTCACCCGAGAAACTTACCCGTGAAACTTACCTGTGAAACTTACCCGTGAAACCTTGACCCGTGAAACTTACCAGGGAAACCTAGACCCGTAAAACGTCACCCGTGAAACTTACCCGTGAAACTTACCCGTAAAACTTACCCGTGAAACCTTGACCCGTGAAACTTACCAGTGAAACCTAGACCCGTGAAACGTCACCCGTGAAACTTACACGTGAAACTTACCCGTGAAACCTTGACCCGTGAAACTTACCAGTGAAACCTAGACCCGTGAAAGGTCACCCGTGAAACTTACCCGTGAAACTTACCCGTGAAACTTACCCGTGAAACCTTGACCCGTGAAACTTACCAGTAAAACCTAGACCCGTGAAACGTCACCCGTGAAACTTACCCGTAAAACTTACCCGTGAAACTTACCCGTGAAACCTTGACCCGTGAAACTTACCAGTGAAACCTAGACCCGTGAAACGTCACCCGTAAAACATACCCGTGAAACTTACCCGTGAAACTTACCCGTAAAACCTTGACTCGTGAAACTTACCAGTGAAACCTAGACCCGTGAAACATCACCCATGGAACATACCCGTGAAACTTACCCGTGAAACTTACCCGTGGAACCTTGACCCGTTAAACTTACCAGTGAAACCTAGACCCGTGAAACATCACCCATGAAACATACCCGTGAAACTTACCCGTGAAACTTACCCGTGAAACCTTGACCCGTGAAACTTACCAGTGAAACCTAGACCCGTGAAACGTCACCTGTAAAACATACCCGTAAAACTTACCCGTGAAACTTACCCGTGAAACCTTGACCCGTGAAACTTTCCAGTGAAACCTACACCCGTGAAACATAACCCGTGAAACGTCACCCGTGAAACTTACCCGTAAAACTTACCAGTGAAACCTAGACCCGTGAAACGTCACCCGTGAAACATACCCGTGAAACTTACCCGTAAAACTTACCCGTGAAACTTACCCGTGAAACCTTGACCCGTGAAACTTACCAGTGAAACCTAGACCCGTGAAACGTCACCCGTGAAACTTACCCGTGAAACTTACCCGTGAAACTTACCCGTGAAACCTTGACCCGTGAAACTTACCAGTGAAACCTAGACCCGTGAAACGTCACCCGTGAAACTTACCCGTGAAACTTACACGTGAAACTTACTCGTGAAACTTTGACCCGTGAAACTTACGAGTGAAACCTAGACCCGTGAAACGTCACCCGTGAAACTTACCCGTGAAACTTACCCGTGAAACTTACCCGTGAAACCTTGACCCGTGAAACTTACCAGTGAAACCTAGACCCGTGAAACGTCACCCGTAAAACTTACCCGTAAAACTTACCCGTGAAACTTACCCGTGAAACTTACCCGTGAAACCTTGACCCGTGAAACTTACGAGTGAAACCTAGACCCGTGAAACGTCACCCGTGAAACTTACCCGTGAAACTTACCCGTGAAACCTTGACCCGTGAAACTTACCAGTGAAACCTAGACCCGTAAAACGTCACCCGTGAAACTTACCCGTAAAACTTACCCGTGAAACTTACCCGTGAAACTTACCCGTGAAACCTTGACCCGTGAAACTTACCAGTGAAACCTAGACCCGTGAAACGTCACCCGTGAAACTTGCCCGTAAAACTTACCCGTGAAACTTACCCGTGAAACTTTGACCCGTGAAACTTACCAGTGAAACCTAGACCCGTGAAACGTCATTCGTGAAACATACCCGTGAAACTTACCCGTGAAACTTACCCGTGAAACCTTGATCCGTGAAACTTACCAGTGAAACCTAGACCCGTGAAACGTCACCCGTGAAACATACCCGTGAAACTTACCCGTGAAACTTACCCGTGAAACTTACCCGTGAAACCTAGACCCGTGAAACTTACCAGTGAAACCTAGACCCGTGTAACTTACTCGTGATACTTACCCGTGAAACTTACCCGTGAAACCTTGACCCGTGAAACTTACCAGTGAAACCTAGACCCGTGAAACGTCACCCGTGAAACTTACCCGTGAAACTTATACGTGAAACTTACTCGTGAAACTTTGACCCGTGAAACTTACGAGTGAAACCTAGACCCGTGAAACGTCACCCGTGAAACTTACCCGTGAAACTTACCCGTGAAACCTTGACCCGTGAAACTTACCAGTGAAACCTAGACCCGTGAAACGTCACCCGTGAAACTTACCCGTAAAACTTACCCGTGAAACTTACCCGTGAAACTTACCCGTGAAACCTTGACCCGTGAAACTTACCAGTGAAACCTAGACCCGTGAAACGTCACCCGTGAAACTTACCCGTAAAACTTACCCGTGAAACTTACCCGTGAAACCTTGACCCGTGAAACTTACCAGTGAAACCTAGACCCGTGAAACGTCATCCGTGAAACATACCCGTGAAACTTACCCGTGAAACCTTGATCCGTGAAACTTACCAGTGAAACCTAGACCCGTGAAACGTCACCCGTGAAACATACCCGTGAAACTTACCCGTGAAACTTACCCGTGAAACCTTGACCCGTGAAACTTACCAGTGAATCCTAGACCCGTGAAACGTCACCCGTGAAACATACCCGTGAAACTTACCCGTGAAACTTACCCGTGAAACCTTGACCCGTGAAACTTACCAGTGAAACCTAGACCCGTGAAACGTCAACCGTGAAACATACCCGTGAAACTTACCCGTGAAACTTACCCGTGAAACCTTGACCCGTGAAACTTACCAGTGAAACCAAGACCCGTGAAAGGTCACCCGTGAAACTTACCCGTGAAACTTACCCGTGAAACCTTGACCCGTGAAACTTACCAGTGAAACCTAGACCCGTGAAACGTCACCCGTGAAACTTACCCGTAAAACTTACCCGTGAAACTTACCCGTGAAACCTTGACCCGTGAAACTTACCAGTGAAACCTAGACCCGTGAAACATACCCGTGAAACTTACCCGTGAAACCTTGACCCGTGAAACTTACCAGTGAAACCTAGACCCGTGAAACGTCTCCCGTGAAACATACCCGTGAAACTTACCCGTGAAACTTACCCGTAAAACCTTGACCCGTGAAACTTACCAGTGAAACCTAGACCCGTGAAACGTCACCCGTGAAACATACCCGTGAAACTTACCCGTGAAACTTACCCGTGAAACCTTGACCCGTGAAACTTACTAGTGAAACCTAGACCCGTGAATCGTCAATCGTGAAACATACCCGTGAAACTTACCCGTGAAACTTACCCGTGAAACCTTGACCCGTGAAACTTACCAGTGAAACCTAGACCCGTGAAACATCACCCATGAAACATACGCGTGAAACTTACCCGTGAATCTTACCCGTAAAACCTTGACCCGTGAAACTTACCAGTGAAACCTAGACCCGTGAAACGTCACCTGTAAAACATACCCGTAAAACTTACCCGTGAAACTTACCCGTGAAACCTTGACCCGTGAAACTTTCCAGTGAAACCTAGACCCGTGAAACGTCACCCGTGAAACTTACCCGTAAAACTTACCCGTGAAACTTACCCGTGAAACCTTGACCCGTGAAACTTACCAGTGAAACCTAGACCCGTGAAACGTCACCCGTGAAACATACCCGTGAAACTTACCAGTGAAACCTAGACCCGTGAAACGTCACCCGTGAAACTTACCCGTGAAACTTACCCGTGAAACCTTGACCCGTGAAACTTACCAGTAAAACCTAGACCCGTGAAACATCACCCATGAAACATACCCGTGAAACTTACCCGTGAAACTTACCCGTGAAACCTTGACCCGTGAAACTTACCAGTGAAACCTAGACCCGTGAAACGTCACCTGTAAAACATACCCGTCAAACTTACCCGTGAAACCTTGACCCGTGAAACTTTCCAGTGAAACCTAGACCCGTGAAACGTCACCCGTGAAACATACCAGTGAAACTTACCCGTGAAACTTACCCGAGAAACCTTGACCCGTGAAACTTACCAGTGAAACCTAGACCCGTGAAACGTCACCCGTGAAACTTACCCGTAAAACTTACCCGTAAAACTTACCCGTGAAACTTACCCGTGAAACCTTGACCCGTAAAACTTACCAGTGAAACCTAGACCCGTGAAACATACCCGTGAAACTTACCCGTGAAACCTTGACCCGTGAAACTTACCAGTGAAACCAAGACCCGTAAAACGTCACCCGTGAAACATACCCGTGAAACTTACCCGTGAAACTTACCCGTGAATCCTTGAACCGTGAAACTTACCAGTGAAACCTAGACCCGTGAAACGTCACCCGTGAAACATACCCGTGAAACTTACCCGTGAAACTTACCCGTGAAACCTTGACCCGTGAAACTTACCAGTGAAACCTAGACCCGTGAAACGTCACCCGTGAAACATACCCGTGAAACTTACCCGTGAAACTTACCCGTGAAACCTTGACCCGTGAAACTTACCAGTGAAACCTAGACCCGTGAAACGTCACCCGTGAAACTTACCCGTAAAACTTACCCGTGAAACTTACCCGTAAAACCTTGACCCGTGAAACTTACCAGTGAAACCTAGACCCGTGAAACGTCACCCGTGAAACATACCCGTGAAACTTACCCGTGAAACTTACCCGTAAAACCTTGACCCGTGAAACTTACCAGTGAAACCTAGACCCGTGAAACGTCACCCGTGAAACTTACCCGTGAAACTTACCCGTGAAACGTCACCTGTAAAACATACCCGTGAAACTTACCCGTGAAACTTACCCGTGAAACCTTGACCCGTGAAACTTACCAGTGAAACCTAGACCCGTGAAACGTCACCCGTGAAACATACCCGTGAAACTTACCAGTGAAACCTAGACCCGTGAAACGTCACCCGTGAAACTTACCCGTGAAACTTACCCGTGAAACGTCACCTGTAAAACATACCCGTAAAACTTACCCGTGAAACTTACCCGTGAAACCTTGACCCGTGAAACTTACCAGTGAAACTTACCCGTGAAACCTTGACCCGTGAAACTTACCAGTGAATCCTAGACCCGTGAAACGTCACCCGTGAAACATACCCGTGAAACTTACCCGTGAAACTTACCCGTGAAACCTTGACCCGTGAAACTTACCAGTGAAACCTAGACCCGTGAAACGTCAACCGTGAAACATACCCGTGAAACTTACCCGTGAAACTTACCCGTGAAACCTTGACCCGTGAAACTTACCAGTGAAACCAAGACCCGTGAAAGGTCACCCGTGAAACTTACCCGTGAAACTTACCCGTGAAACCTTGACCCGTGAAACTTACCAGTGAAACCTAGACCCGTGAAACGTCACCTGTAAAACATACCCGTAAAACTTACCCGTGAAACTTACCCGTGAAACTTACCCGTGAAACCTTGATCCGTGAAACTTTCCAGTGAAACCTAGACCCGTGAAACGTCACCCGGGAAACTTACCCGTGAAACTTACCCGTGAAACCTTGACCCGTGAAACTTACCAGTGAAACGTCACCCGTGAAACATACCCGTGAAACTTACCCGTGAAACTTACCCGTAAAACCTTGACCCGTGAAACTTACCAGTGAAACCTAGACCCGTGAAACGTCACCCGTGAAACATACCCGTGAAACTTACCCGTGAAACCTTGACCCGTGAAACTTACCAGTGAAACCAAGACCCGTGAAACGTCACCCGTGAAACATACCCGTGAAACTTACCCGTGAAACTTACCCGTGAATCCTTGACCCGTGAAACTTACCAGTGAAACCTAGACCCGTGAAACGTCACCCGTGAAACATACCCGTGAAACTTACCCGTGAAACTTACCCGTGAAACCTTGACCCGTGAAACTTACCAGTGAAACCTAGACCCGTGAAACTTACCAGTGAAACCTAGACCCGTGAAACGTCACCCGTGAAACTTACCCGTGAAACTTACCCGTGAAACGTCACCTGTAAAACATACCCGTAAAACTTACCAGTGAAACTTACCCGTGAAACCTTGACCCGTGAAACTTACCAGTGAAACCAAGACCCGTGAAACGTCACCCATGAAACTTACCCGTGAAACCTTGACCCGTGAAACTTACCAGTGAAACCTAGACCCGTGAAACGTCACCCGAGAAACTTACCCGTGAAACTTACCTGTGAAACTTACCCGTGAAACCTTGACCCGTGAAACTTACCAGGGAAACCTAGACCCGTAAAACGTCACCCGTGAAACTTACCCGTGAAACTTACCCGTAAAACTTACCCGTGAAACCTTGACCCGTGAAACTTACCAGTGAAACCTAGACCCGTGAAACGTCACCCGTGAAACTTACACGTGAAACTTACCCGTGAAACCTTGACCCGTGAAACTTACCAGTGAAACCTAGACCCGTGAAAGGTCACCCGTGAAACTTACCCGTGAAACTTACCCGTGAAACTTACCCGTGAAACCTTGACCCGTGAAACTTACCAGTAAAACCTAGACCCGTGAAACGTCACCCGTAAAACTTACCCGTAAAACTTACCCGTGAAACTTACCCGTGAAACCTTGACCCGTGAAACTTACCAGTGAAACCTAGACCCGTAAAACGTCACCCGTGAAACATACCCGTGAAACTTACCCGTGAAACTTACCCGTGAAACCTTGACCCGTGAAACTTACCAGTGGAACCTAGACCCGTGAAACGTCACCCGTGAAACATACCCGTGAAACTTACCCGTGAAATTTACCCGTGAAACCTTGACCCGTGAAACTTACCAGTGAAACCTAGACCCGTGAAACGTCACCCGTGAAACATACCCGTGAAACTTACCCGTGAAACTTACCCGTAAAACCTTGACCCGTGAAACTTACCAGTGAAACCTAGACCCGTGAAACGTCACCCGTAAAACATACCCGTGAAACTTACCCGTGAAACTTACCCGTAAAACCTTGACTCGTGAAACTTACCAGTGAAACCTAGACCCGTGAAACATCACCCATGGAACATACCCGTGAAACTTACCCGTGAAACTTACCCGTGGAACCTTGACCCGTGAAACTTACCAGTGAAACCTAGACCCGTGAAACATCACCCATGAAACATACCCGTGAAACTTACCCGTGAAACTTACCCGTGAAACCTTGACCCGTGAAACTTACCAGTGAAAATTAGACCCGTGAAACGTCACCTGTAAAACATACCCGTAAAACTTACCCGTGAAACTTACCCGTGAAACCTTGACCCGTGAAACTTTCCAGTGAAACCTAGACCCGTGAAACATAACCCGTGAAACGTCACCCGTGAAACTTACCCGTAAAACTTACCAGTGAAACCTAGACCCGTGAAACGTCACCCGTGAAACATACCCGTGAAACTTACCCGTAAAACTTACCCGTGAAACTTACCCGTGAAACCTTGACCCGTGAAACTTACCAGTGAAACCTAGACCCGTGAAACGTCACCCGTGAAACTTACCCGTGAAACTTACCCGTGAAACTTACCCGTGAAACCTTGACCCGTGAAACTTACCAGTGAAACCTAGACCCGTGAAACGTCACCCGTGAAACTTACCCGTGAAACTTACCCGTGAAACTTACCCGTGAAACCTAGACCCGTGAAACTTACCAGTGAAACCTAGACCCGTGAAACTTACCCGTGAAACTTACCCGTGAAACTTACCCGTGAAACCTTGACCCGTGAAACTTACCAGTGAAACCTAGACCCGTGAAACGTCACCTGTAAAACATACCCGTAAAACTTACCCGTGAAACTTACCCGTGAAACTTACCCGTGAAACCTTGATCCGTGAAACTTTCCGGTGAAACCTAGACCCGTGAAACGTCACCCGTGAAACATACCCGGGAAACTTACCCGTGAAACTTACCCGTGAAACCTTGACCCGTGAAACTTACCAGTGAAACGTCACCCGTGAAACATACCCGTGAAACTTACCCGTGAAACTTACCCGTAAAACCTTGACCCGTGAAACTTACCAGTGAAACCTAGACCCGTGAAACGTCACCCGTGAAACATACCCGTGAAACTTACCCGTGAAACCTTGACCCGTGAAACTTACCAGTGAAACCAAGACCCGTGAAACGTCACCCGTGAAACATACCCGTGAAACTTACCCGTGAAACTTACCCGTGAATCCTTGACCCGTGAAACTTACCAGTGAAACCTAGACCCGTGAAACGTCACCCGTGAAACATACCCGTGAAACTTACCCGTGAAACTTACCCGTGAAACCTTGACCCGTGAAACTTACCAGTGAAACCTAGACCCGTGAAACTTACCAGTGAAACCTAGACCCGTGAAACGTCACCCGTGAAACTTACCCGTGAAACTTACCCGTGAAACGTCACCTGTAAAACATACCCGTAAAACTTACCAGTGAAACTTACCCGTGAAACCTTGACCCGTGAAACTTACCAGTGAAACCAAGACCCGTGAAACGTCACCCATGAAACTTACCCGTGAAACTTACCCGTGAAACCTTGACCCGTGAAACTTACCAGTAAAACCTAGACCCGTGAAACGTCACCCGAAAAACTTACCCGTGAAACTTACCTGTGAAACTTACCCGTGAAACCTTGACCCGTGAAACTTACCAGGGAAACCTAGACCCGTAAAACGTCACCCGTGAAACTTACCCGTGAAACTTACCCGTAAAACTTACCCGTGAAACCTTGACCCGTGAAACTTACCAGTGAAACCTAGACCCGTAAAACGTCACCCGTGAAACTTACCCGTGAAACTTACCCGTGAAACCTTGACCCGTGAAACTTACCAGTAAAACCTAGACCCGTGAAACTTACCAGTGAAACCTAGACCCGTGAAACGTCACCTGTAAAACATACCCGTAAAACTTACCCGTGAAACTTACCCGTGAAACTTACCCGTGAAACCTTGACCCGTGAAACTTTCCAGTGAAACCTAGACCCGTGAAACGTCACCCGTGAAACATACCCGTGAAACTTACCCGTGAAACTTACCCGTGAAACCTTGACCCGTAAAACTTACCAGTGAAACCTAGACCCGTGAAACGTCACCCGTGAAACTTACCCGTAAAACTTACCCGTGAAACTTACCCGTGAAACCTTGACCCGTGAAACTTACCAGTGAAACCTAGACCCGTGAAACGTCACCCGTGAAACATACCCGTGAAACTTACCCGTGAAACCTTGACCCGTGAAACTTACCAGTGAAACCTAGACCCGTGAAACGTCACCCGTGAAACTTACGCGTAAAACTTACCCGTGAAACGTCACCCGTGAAACATACCCGTGAAACTTACCCGTGAAACCTTGACCCGTGAAACTTACCAGTGAAACCTAGACCCGTGAAACATCACCCATGAAACATACCCGTGAAACTTACCCGTGAAACTTACCCGTGAAACCTTGACCCGTGAAACTTACCAGTGAAACCTAGACCCGTGAAACGTCACCCGTGAAACATACCCGTGAAACTTATCCGTGAAACTTACCCGTGAAACCTTGACCCGTGAAACTTACCAGTGAAACCTAGACCCGGGAAACGTCACCCGTGAAACATACCCGTGAAACTTACCCGTGAATCTTACCCGTGAAACCTTGACCCGTGAAACTTACTAGTGAAACCTAGACCCGTGAAACGTCACCCGTGAAACATACCCGTGAAACTTACCCGTGAAACTTACCCGTGAAACCTTGACCCGTGAAACTTACCAGTGAAACCTAGACCCGTGAAACGTCACCCGTGAAACATACCCGTGAAACTTACCCGTGAAACTTACCCGTAAAACCTTGACCCGTGAAACTTACCAGTGAAACCTAGACCCGTGAAACATCACCCATGAAACATACCCGTGAAACTTACCCGTGAATCTTACCCGTGAAACCTTGACCCGTGAAACTTACCAGTGAAACCTAGACCCGTGAAACGTCACCTGTAAAACATACCCGTAAAACTTACCCGTGAAACTTACCCGTGAAACCTTGACCCGTGAAACTTACCAGTGAAACCTAGACCCGTGAAACGTCACCCGTGAAACATACCCGTGAAACTTACCCGTGAAACTTACCCGTGAAACGTCACCTGTAAAACATACCCGTAAAACTTACCCGTGAAACTTACCCGTGAAACCTTGACCCGTGAAACTTACCAGAGAAACCAAAACCCGTGAAACGTCATCCGTGAAACATACCCGTGAAACTTACCCGTGAAACTTACCCGTGAAACCTTGACCCGTGAAACTTACCAGTGAAACCTAGACCCGTGAAACGTCACCCGTGAAACATACCCGTGAAACTTACCAGTGAAACCTAGACCCGTGAAACGTCACCCGTGAAACTTACCCGTGAAACTTACCCGTGAAACCTTGACCCGTGAAACATCACCCATGAAACATACCCGTGAAACTTACCCGTAAAACTTACCCGTGAAACCTTGACCCGTGAAACTTACCAGTGAAACCTAGACCCGTGAAACGTCACCTGTAAAACATACCCGTAAAACTTACCCGTGAAACTTACCCGTGAAACCTTGATCCGTGAAACTTTCCAGTGAAACCTAGACCCGTGAAACGTCACCCGTGAAACATACCCGTGAAACTTACCCGTGAAACTTACCCGTGAAACCTTGACCCGTGAAACTTACCAGTGAAACCTAGACCCGTGAAACGTCACCCGTGAAACTTACCCGTAAAACTTACCCGTGAAACTTACCCGTAAAACTTACCCGTGAAACTGACCCGTGAAACCTTGACCCGTGAAACTTACCAGTGAAACCTAGACCCGTGAAACATACTTGTGAAACTTACCCGTGAAACCTTGACCCGTGAAACTTACCAGTGAAACCAAGACCCGTGAAACGTCACCCGTGAAACATACCCGTGAAACTTACCCGTGAATCCTTGACCCGTGAAACTTACCAGTGAAACCTAGACCCGTGAAACGTCACCCGTGAAACATACCCGTGAAACTTACCCGTGAAACTTACCCGTGAAACCTTGACCCGTGAAACTTACCAGTGAAACCTAGACCCGTGAAACGTCACCCGTAAAACTTACCCGTAAAACTTACCCGTGAAACTTACCCGTGAAACCTTGACCCGTGAAACTTACCAGTGAAACCTAGACCCGTGAAACGTCACCCGTGAAACTTACGCGTAAAACTTACCCGTGAAACTTACCCGTAAAACCTTGACCCGTGAAACTTACCAGTGAAACCTAGACCCGTGAAACGTCACCCGTGAAACATACCCGTGAAACTTACCCGTAAAACCTTGACCCGTGAAACTTACCAGTGAAACCTAGACCCGTGAAACGTCACCCGTGAAACATACCCGTGAAATTTACCCGTGAAACTTACCCGTGAAACCTTGACCCGTGAAACTTACCAGTGAAACCTAGACCCGTGAAACATACCCGTGAAACTTACCCGTAAAACTTACCCGTGAAACCTTGACCCGTGAAACTTACCAGTGAAACCTAGACCCGTGAAACGTCACCCGTGAAACATACCCGTGAAACTTACCCGTGAAACTTACCCGTGAAACCTTGACCCGTGAATCTTACTAGTGAAACCTAGACCCGTGAAACGTCACCCGTGAAACATACCCGTGAAACTTACCCGTGAAACTTACCCGTGAAACCTTGACCCGTGAAACTTACCAGTGAAACCTAGACCCGTGAAACGTCACCCGTGAAACATACCCGTGAAACTTACCCGTAAAACCTTGACCCGTGAAACTTACCAGTGAAACCTAGACCCGTGAAACATCACCCATGAAACATACCCGTGAAACTTACCCGTGAATCCTACCCGTGAAACCTTGACCCGTGAAACTTACCAGTGAAACCTAGACCCGTGAAACGTCACCTGTAAAACATACCCGTAAAACTTACCCGTGAAACTTACCTGTGAATCCTTGACCCGTGAAACTTTCCAGTGAAACCTAGACCCGTGAAACGTCACCCGTGAAACTTACCCGTAAAACTTACCCGTGAAACTTACCCGTGAAACCTTGACCCGTGAAACTTACCAGTGAAACCTAGACCCGTGAAACGTCACCCGTGAAACATACCCGTGAAACTTACCCGTGAAACTTACCCGTGAAACGTCACTTGTAAAACATACCCGTAAAACTTACCCGTGAAACTTACCCGTGAAACCTTGACCCGTGAAACTTACCAGTGAAACCAAGACCCGTGAAATGTCATCCGTGAAACATACCCGTGAAACTTACCCGTGAAACTTACCCGTGAAACCTTGACCCGTGAAACTTACCAGTGAAACCTAGACCCGTGAAATGTCACCCGTGAAACATACCCGTGAAACTTACCAGTGAAACCTAGACCCGTGAAACGTCACCCGTGAAACTTACCCGTGAAACTTACCCGTGAAACCTTGACCCGTGAAACTTACCAGTAAAACCTAGACCCGTGAAACATCACCCATGAAACATACCCGTGAAACTTACCCGTGAAACTTACCCGTGAAACCTTGACCCGTGAAACTTACCAGTGAAACCTAGACCCGTGAAACGTCACCCGTGAAACATACCCGTGAAACTTACCCGTGAAACTTACCCGTGAAACCTTGACCCGTGAAACTTACCAGTGAAACCTAGACCCGTGAAACTTACCAGTGAAACCTGGACCCGTGAAACGTCACCCGTGAAACTTACCCGTAAAACTTACCCGTGAAACTTACCCGTGAAACCTTGACCCGTGAAACTTACCAGTGAAACCTAGACCCGTGAAACGTCACCCGTGAAACATACCCGTGAAACTTACCCGTGAAACTTACCCGTAAAACTTACCCGTAAAACCTTGACCCGTGAAACTTACCAGTGAAACCTAGACCCGTGAAACGTCACCCGTGAAACATACCCGTGAAACTTACCCGTGAAACTTACCCGTAAAACCTTGACCCGTGAAACTTACCAGTGAAACCTAGACCCGTGAAACGTCACCCGTGAAACATACCCGTGAAACTTACCCGTAAAACTTACCCGTGAAACCTTGACCCGTGAAACTTACCAGTGAAACCTAGACCCGTGAAACGTCACCCGTGAAACCTAGACCCGTGAAACGTCACCCGTGAAACATACCCGTGAAACTTACCCGTGAAACTTACCCTTGAAACCTTGACCCGTGAAACTTACTAGTGAAACCTAGACCCGTGAAACGTCACCCGTGAAACATACCCGTGAAACTTACCCGTGAAACTTACCCGTGAAACCTTGACCCGTGAAACTTACCAGTGAAACCTAGACCCGTGAAACGTCACCCGTGAAACATACCCGTAAAACTTACCCGTAAAACCTTGACCCGTGAAACTTACCAGTGAAACCTAGACCCGTGAAACATCACCCATGAAACATACCCGTGAAACTTACCCGTGAATCTTACCCGTGAAACCTTGACCCGTGAAACTTACCAGTGAAACCTAGACCCGTGAAACGTCACCTGTAAAACATACCCGTAAAACTTACCCGTGAAACTTACCTGTGAATCCTTGACCCGTGAAACTTTCCAGTGAAACCTAGACCCGTGAAACGTCACCCGTGAAACTTACCCGTAAAACTTACCCGTGAAACTTACCCGTGAAACCTTGACCCGTGAAACTTACCAGTGAAACCTAGACCCGTGAAACGTCACCCGTGAAACATACCTGTGAAACTTACCCGTGAAACTTACCCGTGAAACGTCACCTGTAAAACATACCCGTGAAACTTACCCGTGAAACTTACCCGTGAAACCTTGACCCGTGAAACTTACCAGTGAAACCTAGACCCGTGAAACGTCACCCGTGAAACATACCCGTGAAACTTACCCGTAAAACTTACCCGTGAAACCTTGACCCGTAAAACTTACCAGTGAAACCTAGACCCGTGAAACGTCACCCGTGAAACATACCCGTGAAACTTACCCGTGAAACTTACCCGTGAAACCTTGACCCGTGAAACTTACTAGTGAAACCTAGACCCGTGAAACGTCACCCGTGAAACATACCCGTGAAACTTACCCGTGAAACTTACCCGTGAAACCTTGACCCGTGAAACTTATCAGTGAAACCTAGACCCGTGAAACGTCACCCGTGAAACATACCCGTGAAACTTACCCGTAAAACCTTGACCCGTAAAACTTACCAGTGAAACCTAGACCCGTGAAACATCACCCATGAAACATACCCGTGAAACTTACCCGTGAATCCTACCCGTTAAACCTTGACCCGTGAAACTTACCAGTGAAACCTAGACCCGTGAAACGTCACCTGTAAAACATACCCGTAAAACTTACCCGTGAAACTTACCTGTGAATCCTTGACCCGTGAAACTTTCCAGTGAAACCTAGACCCGTGAAACGTCACCCGTGAAACTTACCCGTAAAACTTACCCGTAAAACTTACCCGTGAAACCTTGACCCGTGAAACTTACCAGTGAAACCTAGACCCGTGAAACGTCACCCGTGAAACATACCCGTGAAACTTACCCGTGAAACTTACCCGTGAAACGTCACCTGTAAAACATACCCGTAAAACTTACCCGTGAAACTTACCCGTGAAACCTTGACCCGTGAAACTTACCAGTGAAACCAAGACCCGTGAAATGTCATCCGTGAAACATACCCGTGAAACTTACCCGTGAAACTTACCCGTGAAACCTTGACCCGTGAAACTTACCAGTGAAACCTAGACCCGTGAAACGTCACCCGTGAAACATACCCGTGAAACTTATCAGTGAAACCTAGACCCGTGAAACGTCACCCGTGAAACTTACCCGTGAAACTTACCCGTGAAACCTTGACCCGTGAAACTTACCAGTAAAACCTAGACCCGTGAAACATCACCCATGAAACATACCCGTGAAACTTACCAGTGAAACCTGGACCCGTGAAACGTCACCCGTGAAACTTACCCGTAAAACTTACCCGTGAAACTTACCCGTGAAACCTTGACCCGTGAAACTTACCAGTGAAACCTAGACCCGTGAAACGTCACCCGTGAAACTTACGCGTAAAACTTACCCGTGAAACTTACCCGTAAAACCTTGACCCGTGAAACTTACCAGTGAAACCTAGACCCGTGAAACGTCACCCGTGAAACATACCCGTGAAACTTACCCGTGAAACTTACCCGTAAAACTTACCCGTAAAACCTTGACCCGTGAAACTTACCAGTGAAACCTAGACCCGTGAAACGTCACCCGTGAAACATACCCGTGAAACTTACCCGTGAAACTTACCCGTAAAACCTTGACCCGTGAAACTTACCAGTGAAACCTAGACCCGTGAAACGTCACCCGTGAAACATACCCGTGAAACTTACCCGTAAAACTTACCCGTTAAACCTTGACCCGTGAAACTTACCCGTGAAACTTACCCGTAAAACTTACCCGTAAAACCTTGACCCGTGAAACTTACCAGTGAAACCTAGACCCGTGAAACATCACCCATGAAACATACCCGTGAAACTTACCCGTGAATCTTACCCGTGAAACCTTGACCCGTGAAACTTACCAGTGAAACCTAGACCCGTGAAACGTCACCTGTAAAACATACCCGTAAAACTTACCCGTGAAACTTACCTGTGAATCCTTGACCCGTGAAACTTTCCAGTGAAACCTAGACCCGTGAAACGTCACCCGTGAAACTTACCCGTAAAACTTACCCGTGAAACTTACCCGTGAAACCTTGACCCGTGAAACTTACCAGTGAAACCTAGACCCGTGAAACGTCACCCGTGAAACATACCTGTGAAACTTACCCGTGAAACTTACCCGTGAAACGTCACCTGTAAAACATACCCGTAAAACTTACCCGTGAAACTTACCCGTGAAACCTTGACCCGTGAAACTTACCAGTGAAACCAAGACCCGTGAAACGTCATCCGTGAAACATACCCGTGAAACTTACCCGTGAAACTTACCCGTGAAACCTTGACCCGTGAAACTTACCAGTGAAACCTAGACCCGTGAAACGTCACCCGTGAAACATACCCGTGAAACTTACCAGTGAAACCTAGACCCGTGAAACGTCACCCGTGAAACTTACCCGTGAAACTTACCCGTGAAACCTTGACCCGTGAAACTTACCAGTAAAACCTAGACCCGTGAAACATCACCCATGAAACATACCCGTGAAACTTACCAGTGAAACTTTCCCGTGAAACCTTGACCCGTGAAACTTACCAGTGAAACCTAGACCCGTGAAACGTCACCTGTAAAACATACCCGTAAAACTTACCCGTGAAACTTACCCGTGAAACCTTGATCCGTGAAACTTTCCAGTGAAACCTAGACCCGTGAAACGTCACCCGTGAAACATACCCGTGAAACTTACCCGTGAAACTTACCCGTGAAACCTTGACCCGTGAAACTTACCAGTGAAACCTAGACCCGTGAAACTTACCCGTAAAACTTACCCGTGAAACTTACCCGTGAAACCTTGACCCGTGAAACTTACCAGTGAAACCTAGACCCGTGAAACGTCACCCGTGAAACATACCCGTGAAACTTACCCGTGAAACCTTGACCCGTGAAACTTACCAGTGAAACCAAGACCCGTGAAACGTCACCCGTGAAACATACCCGTGAAACTTACCCGTGAAACTTACCCGTGAAACGTCACCTGTAAAACATACCCGTAAAACTTACCCTTGAAACTTACCCGTGAAACCTTGACCCGTGAAACTTACCAGTGAAACCAAGACCCGTGAAACGTCATCCGTGAAACATACCCGTAAAACTTACCCGTGAAACTTACCTATGAAACCTTGACCCGTGAAACTTACCAGTGAAACCTAGACCCGTGAAACGTCACCCGTGAAACATACCCGTGAAACTTACCAGTGAAACCTAGACCCGTGAAACGTCACCCGTGAAACTTACCCGTGAAACTTACCCGTGAAACCTTGACCCGTGAAACTTACCAGTAAAACCTAGACCCGTGAAACATCACCCATGAAACATACCCGTGAAACTTACCCGTGAAACTTACCCGTGAAACCTTGACCCGTGAAACTTACCAGTGAAACCTAGACCCGTGAAACGTCACCTGTAAAACATACCCGTAAAACTTACCCGTGAAACTTACCCGTGAAACCTTGATCCGTGAAACTTTCCAGTGAAACCTAGACCCGTGAAACGTCACCCGTGAAACATACCCGTGAAACTTACCCGTGAAACTTACCCGTGAAACCTTGACCCGTGAAACTTACCAGTGAAACCTAGACCCGTGAAACTTACCAGTGAAACCTGGACCCGTGAAACGTCACCCGTGAAACTTACCCGTAAAACTTACCCGTGAAACTTACCCGTGAAACCTTGACTTGTGAAACTTACCAGTGAAACCTAGACCCGTGAAACGTCACCCGTGAAACTTACGCGTAAAACTTACCCGTGAAACTTACCCGTAAAACCTTGACCCGTGAAACTTACCAGTGAAACCTAGACCCGTGAAACGTCACCCGTGAAACATACCCGTGAAACTTACCCGTGAAACTTACCCGTAAAACTTACCCGTGAAACCTTGACCCGTGAAACTTACCAGTGAAACCTAGACCCGTGAAACGTCACCCGTGAAACATACCCGTGAAACTTACCCGTGAAACTTACCCGTAAAACCTTGACCCGTGAAACTTACCAGTGAAACCTAGACCCGTGAAACGTCACCCGTGAAACATACCCGTGAAACTTACCCGTGAAACTTACCCGTGAAACCTTGACGCGTGAAACTTACCAGTGAAACCTAGACCCGTGAAACGTCACCCGTGAAACATACCCGTGAAACTTACCCGTGAAACTTACCCGTGAAACCTTGACCCGTGAAACTTACTAGTGAAACCTAGACCCGTGAAACGTCACCCGTGAAACATACCCGTGAAACTTACCCGTGAAACTTACCCGTGAAACCTTGACACGTGAAACTTACCAGTGAAACCTAGACCCGTGAAACGTCACCCGTGAAACATACCCGTAAAACTTACCCGTGAAACTTACCCGTAAAACCTTGACCCGTGAAACTTACCAGGGAAACCTAGACCCGTGAAACATCACCCATGAAACATACCCGTGAAACTTACCCGTGAATCTTACCCGTGAAACCTTGACCCGTGAAACTTACCAGTGAAACCTAGACCCGTAAAACGTCACCTGTAAAACATACCCGTAAAACTTACCCGTGAATCCTTGACCCGTGAAACTTTCCAGTGAAACCTAGACCCGTGAAACGTCACCCGTGAAACTTACCCGTAAAACTTACCCGTGAAACTTACCCGTGAAACCTTGACCCGTGAAACTTACCAGTGAAACCTAGACCCGTGAAACGTCACCCGTGAAACATACCCGTGAAACTTACCCGTGAAACGTCACCTGTAAAACATACCCGTAAAACTTACCCGTGAAACTTACCCGTGAAACCTTGACCCGTGAAACTTACCAGTGAAACCAAGACCCGTGAAACGTCATCCGTGAAACATACCCGTGAAACTTACCCGTGAAACTTACCCGTGAAACCTTGACCCGTGAAACTTACCAGTGAAACCTAGACCCGTGAAACGTCACCCGTGAAACATACCCGTGAAACTTACCAGTGAAACCTAGACCCGTGAAACGTCACCCGTGAAACTTACCCGTGAAACTTACCCGTGAAACCTTGACCCGTGAAACTTACCAGTAAAACCTAGACCCGTGAAACATCACCCATGAAACATACCCGTGAAACTTACCCGTGAAACTTACCCGTGAAACCTTGACCCGTGAAACTTACCAGTGAAACCTAGACCCGTGAAACGTCACCTGTAAAACATACCCGTAAAACTTACCCGTGAAACTTACCCGTGAAACTTACCCGTGAAACCTTGATCCGTGAAACTTTCCAGTGAAACCTAGACCCGTAAAACGTCACCCGTGAAACATACCCGTGAAACTTACCCGTGAAACTTACCCGTGAAACCTTGACCCGTGAAACTTACCAGTGAAACCTTGACCCGTAAAACTTACCAGTGAAACCTAGACCCGTGAAACGTCACCCATGAAACTTACCCGTAAAACTTACCCGTTAAACTTACCCGTGAAACCTTGACCCGTGAAACTTACCAGTGAAACCTAGACCCGTGAAACGACACCCGTGAAACTTACGCGTAAAACTTTCCCGTGAAACTTACCCGTAAAACCTTGACCCGTGAAACTTACCAGTGAAACCTAGACCCGTGAAACGTCACCCGTGAAACATACCCGTGAAACTTACCCGTGAAACTTACCCGTAAAACTTACCCGTGAAACCTTGACCCGTGAAACTTACCAGTGAAACCTAGACCCGTGAAACGTCACCCGTGAAACATACCCGTGAAACTTACCCGTGAAACTTACCCGTAAAACCTTGACCCGTGAAACTTACCAGTGAAACCTAGACCCGTGAAACGTCACCCGTGAAACATACCCGTGAAACTTACCCGTGAAACTTACCCGTGAAACCTTGACCCGTGAAACTTACCAGTGAAACCTAGACCCGTGAAACGTCACCCGTGAAACATACCCGTGAAACTTACCCGTGAAACTTACCCGTGAAACTTACCCGTGAAACCTTGACCCGTGAAACTTACTAGTGAAACCTAGACCCGTGAAACGTCACCCGTGAAACATACCCGTGAAACTTACCCGTGAATCTTACCCGTGAAACCTTGACCCGTGAAACTTACCAGTGAAACCTAGACCCGTGAAACGTCACCCGTGAAACATACCCGTGAAACTTACCCGTAAAACTTACCCGTAAAACCTTGACCCGTGAAACTTACCAGTGAAACCTAGACCCGTGAAACATCACCCATGAAACATACCCGTGAAACTTACCCGTGAATCTTACCCGTGAAACCTTGACCCGTGAAACTTACCAGTGAAACCTAGACCCGTGAAACGTCACCTGTAAAACATACCCGTAAAACTTACTCGTGAAACTTACCCGTGAATCCTTGACCCGTAAAACGTCACCCGTGAAACATACCCGTGAAACTTACCCGTGAAACTTACCCGTGAAACCTTGACCCGTGAAACTTACCAGTGGAACCTAGACCCGTGAAACGTCACCCGTGAAACATACCCGTGAAACTTACCCGTGAAACTTACCCGTGAAACCTTGACCCGAGAAACTTACCAGTGAAACCTAGACCCGTGAAACGTCACCCGTGAAACTTACCAGTGAAACCTAGACCCGTGAAACGTCACCCGTGAAACATACCCGTGAAACTTACCCGTGAAACTTACCCGTGAAACTTACCCGTGAAACCTTGACCCGTGAAACTTACCAGTGAAACCAAGACCCGTGAAACGTCATCCGTGAAACATACCCGTGAAACTTACCCGTGAAACTTACCCGTGAAACCTTGACCCGTGAAACTTACCAGTGAAACCTAGACCCGTGAAACGTCACCCGTGAAACATACCCGTGAAACTTACCAGTGAAACCTAGACCCGTGAAACGTCACCCGTGAAACTTACCCGTGAATCTTACCCGTAAAACCTTGACCCGTGAAACTTACCAGTAAAACCTAGACCCGTGAAACATCTCCCATGAAACATACCCGTGAAACTTACCCGTGAAACTTACCCGTGAAACCTTGACCCGTGAAACTTACCAGTGAAACCTAGACCCGTGAAACGTCACCTGTAAAACATACCCGTAAAACTTACCCGTGAAACTTACCCGTGAAACCTTGTTCCGTGAAACTTTACAGTGAAACCTAGACCCGTGAAACGTCACCCGTGAAACATACCCGTGAAACTTACCCGTGAAACTTACCCGTGAAACCTTGACCCGTGAAACTTACCAGTGAAACCTAGACCCGTGAAACGTCACCCGTGAAACTTACCCGTAAAACTTACCCGTAAAACTTACCCGTGAAACCTTGAACCGTGAAACTTACCAGTGAAACCTAGAACCGTGAAACGTCACCCGTGAAACATACCCGTGAAACTTACCCGTGAAACCTTGACCCGTGCAACTTACCAGTGAAACCAAGACCCGTGAAACGTCACCCGTGAAACATACCCGTGAAACTTACCCGTGAAACTTACCCGTGAATCCTTGACCCGTGAAACTTACCAGTGAAACCTAGACCCGTGAAACGTCACCCGTGAAACATACCCGTGAAACTTACCCGTGAAACTTACCCGTGAAACCTTGACCCGTGAAACTTACCAGTGAAACCTAGACCCGTGAAACGTCACCCGTGAAACTTACCCGTAAAACTTACCCGTGAAACTTACCCGTGAAACCTTGACCCGTGAAACTTACCAGTGAAACCTAGACCCGTGAAACGTCACCCGTGAAACTTACGCGTAAAACTTACCCGTGAAACTTACCCGTAAAACCTTGACCCGTGAAACTTACCAGTGAAACCTAGACCCGTGAAACGTCACCCGTGAAACATACCCGTGAAACTTACCCGTGAAACTTACCCGTAAAACCTTGACCCGTGAAACTTACCAGTGAAACCTAGACCCGTGAAACGTCACCCGTGAAACTTACCCTTGAAACTTACCCGTGAAACGTCACCTGTAAAACATACCCGTAAAACTTACCCGTGAAACTTACCCGTTAAACTTTGACCCGTGAAACTTACCAGTGAAACCAAGACCCGTGAAACGTCATCCGTGAAACATACCCGTGAAACTTACCCGTGAAACTTACCCGTGAAACCTTGACCCGTGAAACTTACCAGTGAAACCTAGACCCGTGAAATGTCACCCGTGAAACATACCCGTGAAACTTACCAGTGAAACCTAGACCCGTGAAACGTCACCCGTGAAACTTACCCGTGAAACTTACCCGTGAAACTTACCCGTGAAACCTTGACCCGTGAAACTTACCAGTGAAACCTAGACCCGTGAAACGTCACCCGTGAAACATACCCGTGAAACTTACCCGTGAAACTTACCCGTGAAACCTTGACCCGTGAAACTAACCAGTGGAACCTAGACCCGTGAAACGTCACCCGTGAAACATACCCGTGAAACTTACCCGTGAAACTTACCCGTGAAACCTTGACCCGTGAAACTTACCCGTGAAACCTTGACCCGTGAAACTTACCAGTGAAACCAAGACCCGTGAAACGTCACCCGTGAAACATACCCGTGAAACTTACCCGTGAAACTTACCCGTGAATCCTTGACCCGTGAAACTTACCAGTGAAACCTAGACCCGTGAAACGTCACCCGTGAAACATACCCGTGAAACTTACCCGTGAAACTTACCCGTGAAACCTTGACCCGTGAAACTTACCAGTGAAACCTAGACCCGTGAAACGTCACCCGTGAAACTTACCCGTAAAACTTACCCGTGAAACTTACCCGTGAAACCTTGACCCGTGAAACTTACCAGTGAAACCTAGACCCGTGAAACGTCACCCGTGAAACTTACGCGTAAAACTTACCCGTGAAACTTACCCGTAAAACCTTGACCCGTGAAACTTACCAGTGAAACCTAGACCCGTGAAACGTCACCCGTGAAACATACCCGCGAAACTTACCCGTGAAACTTACCCGTAAAACCTTGACCCGTGAAACTTACCAGTGAAACCTAGACCCGTGAAACGTCACCCGTGAAACTTACCTGTGAAACTTACCCGTGAAACGTCACCTGTAAAACATACCCGTAAAACTTACCCGTGAAACTTACCCGTTAAACTTTGACCCGTGAAACTTACCAGTGAAACCAAGACCCGTGAAACGTCATCCGTGAAACATACCCGTGAAACTTACCCGTGAAACTTACCCGTGAAACCTTGACCCGTGAAACTTACCAGTGAAACCTAGACCCGTGAAATGTCACCCGTGAAACATACCCGTGAAACTTACCAGTGAAACCTAGACCCGTGAAACGTCACCCGTGAAACTTACCCGTGAAACTTACCCGTGAAACTTACCCGTGAAACCTTGACTCGTGAAACTTACCAGTGAAACCTAGACCCGTGAAACGTCACCCGTGAAACATACCCGTGAAACTTACCCGTGAAACTTACCCGTGAAACCTTGACCCGTGAAACTAAACAGTGGAACCTAGACCCGTGAAACGTCACCCGTGAAACATACCCGTGAAACTTACCCGTGAAACTTACCCGTGAAACCTTGACCCGTGAAACTTACCAGTGAAACCTAGACCCGTGAAACGTCACCCGTGAAACTTACCAGTGTAACCTAGACCCGTGAAACGTCACCCGTGAAACATACCCGTGAAACTTACCCGTGAAACTTACCCGTGAAACCTTGACCCGTGAAACTTACCAGTGAAACCTAGACCCGTGAAACGTCACCCGTGAAACATACCCGTGAAACTTACCAGTGAAACCTAGACCCGTGAAACGTCACCCGTGAAACATACCCGTGAAACTTACCCGTGAAACTTACCCGTGAAACCTTGACCCGTGAAACTTACCAGTGAAACCTAGACCCGTGAAACATCACCCATGAAACATACCCGTGAAACTTACCCGTGAAACTTACCCGTGAAACCTTGACCCGTGAAACTTACCAGTGAAACCTAGACCCGTGAAACGTGACCTGTAAAACATACCCGTAAAACTTACCCGTGAAACTTACCCGTGAAACCTTGACCCGTGAAACTTACCAGTGAAACCTAGACCCGTGAAACGTCACCCGTGAAACATACCCGTAAAACTTACCCGTGAAACTTACCCGTGAAACTTACCAGTGAAACCTAGACCCGTCAAACATCACCCATGAAACATACCCGTAAAACTTACCCGTGAAACTTACCCGTGAAACCTTGACCCGTGAAACTTACCAGTGAAACCTAGACCCGTGAAACGTCACCTGTAAAACATACCCGTAAAACTTACCCGTGAAACTTACCCGTGAAACCTTGACCCGTGAAACTTACCAGTGAAACCTAGACCCGTGAAACGTCACCCGTGAAACGTCACCCGTGAAACTTACCCGTAAAACTTACCCGTGAAACTTACCCGTGAAACCTTGACCCGTGAAACTTACCAGTGAAACCTAGACTCGTGAAACGTCACCCGTGAAACATACCCGTGAAACTTACCCGTGAAACTTACCCGTAAAACCTTGACCCGTGAAACTTACCAGTGAAACCTAGACCCGTGAAACGTCACCCGTGAAACATACCCGTGAAACTTACCCGTGAAACTTACCCGTGAAACTTTGACCCGTGAAACTTACCAGGGAAACCTAAACCCGTGAAACGTCACCCGTGAAACATACCCGTGAAACTTACCCGTGAAACTTACCCGTGAAACCTTGACCCGTGAAACTTACCAGTGAAACCTAGACCCGTGTAACATCACCCATGAAACGTCACCCGTGAAACTTACCCGTAAAACTTACCCGTGAAACTTACCCGTGAAACCTTGACCCGTGAAACTTACCAGTGAAACCTAGACCCGTGAAACGTCACCCGTGAAACATACCCGTGAAACTTACCCGTGAAACCTTGACCCGTGAAACTTACCAGTGACACCTAGACCCGTGAAACGTCACCCGTGAAACATACCCGTGAAACTTACCCGTGAAACTTACCCGTGAAACCTTGACACGTGAAACTTACCAGTGAAACCTAGACCCGTGAAACGTCACCCGTGAAACTTACCCGTAAAACTTACCCGTGAAACTTACCCGTGAAACCTTGACCCGTGAAACTTACCAGTGAAACCTAGACCCGTGAAACGTCACCCGTAAAACATACCCGTAAAACTTACCCGTGAAACTTCCCCGTGAAACCTTGACCCGTGAAACTTACCAGTGAAACCTAGACCCGTGAAACGTCACCCGTGAAACATACCAGTGAAACTTACCCGTGAAACTTACCCGTGAAACCTTGACCCGTGAAACTTACCAGTGAAACCTAGACCCGTGAAACGTCACCCGTGAAACATACCCGTGAAACTTACCCGTGAAACTTACCCGTGAAACTTTGACCCGTGAAACTTACCAGTGAAACCTAGACCCGTGAAACTTCACCCGTGAAACATACCCGTGAAACTTACCCGTGAAACCTTGACCCGTGAAACTTACCAGTGAAACCTAGACCCGTGAAACGTCACCCGTGAAACATACCCGTGAAACTTACCCGTGAAACTTACCCGTGAAACCTTGACCCGTGAAACTTACCAGTGAAACCTAGACCCGTGAAACATCACCCATGAAACATACCCGTGAAACTTACCCGTGAAACTTACCCGTGAAACCTTGACCCGTGAAACTTACCAGTGAAACCTATACCCGTGAAACGTGACCTGTAAAACATACCCGTAAAACTTACCCGTGAAACTTACCCGTGAAACCTTGACCCGTGAAACTTACCAGTGAAACCTAGACCCGTGAAACGTCACCCGTGAAACATACCCGTGAAACTTACCCGTGAAACTTACCCGTGAAACTTACCAGTGAAACCTAGACCCGTCAAACATCACCCATGAAACATACCCGTGAAACTTACCCGTGAAACTTACCCGTGAAACCTTGACCCGTGAAACTTACCAGTGAAACCTAGACCCGTGAAACGTCACCTGTAAAACATACCCGTAAAACTTACCCGTGAAACTTACCCGTGAAACTTACCCGTAAAACCTTGACCCGTGAAACTTACCAGTGAAACCTAGACCCGTGAAACGTCACCCGTGAAACGTCACCCGTGAAACTTACCCGTAAAACTTACCCGTGAAACTTACCCGTGAAACCTTGACCCGTGAAACTTACCAGTGAAACCTAGACTCGTGAAACGTCACCCGTGAAACATACCCGTGAAACTTACCCGTGAAACTTACCCGTAAAACCTTGACCCGTGAAACTTACCAGTGAAACCTAGACCCGTGAAACGTCACCCGTGAAACATACCCGTGAAACTTACCCGTGAAACTTACCCGTGAAACTTTGACCCGTGAAACTTACCAGGGAAACCTAAACCCGTGAAACGTCACCCGTGAAACATACCCGTGAAACTTACCCGTAAAACTTACCCGTGATACCTTGACCCGTGAAACTTACCAGTGAAACCTAGACCCGTGTAACATCACCCATGAAACGTCACCCGTGAAACTTACCCGTAAAACTTACCCGTGAAACTTACCCGTGAAACCTTGACCCGTGAAACTTACCAGTGAAACCTAGACCCGTGAAACGTCACCCGTGAAACATACCCGTGAAACTTACCCGTGAAACTTACCCGTGAAACCTTGACCCGTGAAACTTACCAGTGACACCTAGACCCGTGAAACGTCACCCGTGAAACATACCCGTGAAACTTACCCGTGAAACTTACCCGTGAAACCTTGACACGTGAAACTTACCAGTGAAACCTAGACCCGTGAAACGTCACCCGTGAAACTTACCCGTAAAACTTATCCGTGAAACTTACCCGTGAAACCTTGACCCGTGAAACTTACCAGTGAAACCTAGACCCGTGAAACGTCACCCGTAAAACATACCCGTGAAACTTACCCGTGAAACTTCCCCGTGAAACCTTGACCCGTGAAACTTACCAGTTAAACCTAGACCCGTGAAACGTCACCCGTGAAACATACCAGTGAAACTTACCCGTGAAACTTACCCGTGAAACCTTGACCCGTGAAACTTACCAGTGAAACCTAGACCCGTGAAACGTCACCCGTGAAACATACCCGTGAAACTTACCCGTGAAATTTACCCGTGAAACCTTGACCCGTGAAACTTACCAGTGAAACCTAAACCCGTGAAACGTCACCCGTGAAACATACCCGTGAAACTTACCCGTGAAACTTACCCGTGAAACCTTGACCCGTGAAACTTACCAGTGAAACCTAGACCCGTGAAACGTCACCTGTAAAACATACCCGTAAAACTTACCCGTGAAACTTACCCGTGAAACCTTGACCCGTGAAACTTTCCAGTGAAACCTAGACCCGTGAAACGTCACCCGTGAAACATACCCGTGAAACTTACCCGTGAAACTTACCCGTGAAACCTTGACCCGTGAAACTTACCAGTGAAACCTAGACCCGTGAAACGTCACCCGTGAAACTTACCCGTAAAACTTACCCGTGAAACTTACCCGTGAAACCTTGACCCGTGAAACTTACCAGTGAAACCTAGACCCGTGAAACGTCACCCGTGAAACATACCCGTGAAACTTACCCGTGAAACCTTGACCCGTGAAACTTACCAGTGACACCTAGACCCGTGAAACGTCACCCGTGAAACATACCCGTGAAACTTACCCGTGAAACTTACCCGTGAAACCTTGACACGTGAAACTTACCAGTGAAACCTAGACCCGTGAAACGTCACCCGTGAAACTTACCCGTAAAACTTACCCGTGAAACTTACCCGTGAAACCTTGACCCGTGAAACTTACCAGTGAAACCTAGACCCGTGAAACGTCACCCGTAAAACATACCCGTAAAACTTACCCGTGAAACTTCCCCGTGAAACCTTGACCCGTGAAACTTACCAGTGAAACCTAGACCCGTGAAACGTCACCCGTGAAACATACCAGTGAAACTTACCCGTGAAACTTACCCGTGAAACCTTGACCCGTGAAACTTACCAGTGAAACCTAGACCCGTGAAACGTCACCCGTGAAACATACCCGTGAAACTTACCCGTGAAACTTACCCGTGAAACTTTGACCCGTGAAACTTACCAGTGAAACCTAGACCCGTGAAACTTCACCCGTGAAACATACCCGTGAAACTTACCCGTGAAACCTTGACCCGTGAAACTTACCAGTGAAACCTAGACCCGTGAAACGTCACCCGTGAAACATACCCGTGAAACTTACCCGTGAAACTTACCCGTGAAACCTTGACCCGTGAAACTTACCAGTGAAACCTAGACCCGTGAAACATCACCCATGAAACATACCCGTGAAACTTACCCGTGAAACTTACCCGTGAAACCTTGACCCGTGAAACTTACCAGTGAAACCTATACCCGTGAAACGTGACCTGTAAAACATACCCGTAAAACTTACCCGTGAAACTTACCCGTGAAACCTTGACCCGTGAAACTTACCAGTGAAACCTAGACCCGTGAAACGTCACCCGTGAAACATACCCGTGAAACTTACCCGTGAAACTTACCCGTGAAACTTACCAGTGAAACCTAGACCCGTCAAACATCACCCATGAAACATACCCGTGAAACTTACCCGTGAAACTTACCCGTGAAACCTTGACCCGTGAAACTTACCAGTGAAACCTAGACCCGTGAAACGTCACCTGTAAAACATACCCGTAAAACTTACCCGTGAAACTTACCCGTGAAACTTACCCGTAAAACCTTGACCCGTGAAACTTACCAGTGAAACCTAGACCCGTGAAACGTCACCCGTGAAACGTCACCCGTGAAACTTACCCGTAAAACTTACCCGTGAAACTTACCCGTGAAACCTTGACCCGTGAAACTTACCAGTGAAACCTAGACTCGTGAAACGTCACCCGTGAAACATACCCGTGAAACTTACCCGTGAAACTTACCCGTAAAACCTTGACCCGTGAAACTTACCAGTGAAACCTAGACCCGTGAAACGTCACCCGTGAAACATACCCGTGAAACTTACCCGTGAAACTTACCCGTGAAACTTTGACCCGTGAAACTTACCAGGGAAACCTAAACCCGTGAAACGTCACCCGTGAAACATACCCGTGAAACTTACCCGTAAAACTTACCCGTGATACCTTGACCCGTGAAACTTACCAGTGAAACCTAGACCCGTGTAACATCACCCATGAAACGTCACCCGTGAAACTTACCCGTAAAACTTACCCGTGAAACTTACCCGTGAAACCTTGACCCGTGAAACTTACCAGTGAAACCTAGACCCGTGAAACGTCACCCGTGAAACATACCCGTGAAACTTACCCGTGAAACTTACCCGTGAAACCTTGACCCGTGAAACTTACCAGTGACACCTAGACCCGTGAAACGTCACCCGTGAAACATACCCGTGAAACTTACCCGTGAAACTTACCCGTGAAACCTTGACACGTGAAACTTACCAGTGAAACCTAGACCCGTGAAACGTCACCCGTGAAACTTACCCGTAAAACTTATCCGTGAAACTTACCCGTGAAACCTTGACCCGTGAAACTTACCAGTGAAACCTAGACCCGTGAAACGTCACCCGTAAAACATACCCGTGAAACTTACCCGTGAAACTTCCCCGTGAAACCTTGACCCGTGAAACTTACCAGTGAAACCTAGACCCGTGAAACGTCACCCGTGAAACATACCAGTGAAACTTACCCGTGAAACTTACCCGTGAAACCTTGACCCGTGAAACTTACCAGTGAAACCTAGACCCGTGAAACGTCACCCGTGAAACATACCCGTGAAACTTACCCGTGAAATTTACCCGTGAAACCTTGACCCGTGAAACTTACCAGTGAAACCTAGACCCGTGAAACGTCACCCGTGAAACATACCCGTGAAACTTACCCGTGAAACTTACCCGTGAAACCTTGACCCGTGAAACTTACCAGTGAAACCTAGACCCGTGAAACGTCACCTGTAAAACATACCCGTAAAACTTACCCGTGAAACTTACCCGTGAAACCTTGACCCGTGAAACTTTCCAGTGAAACCTAGACCCGTGAAACGTCACCCGTGAAACATACCCGTGAAACTTACCCGTGAAACTTACCCGTGAAACCTTGACCCGTGAAACTTACCAGTGAAACCTAGACCCGTGAAACGTCACCCGTGAAACTTACCCGTAAAACTTACCCGTGAAACTTACCCGTGAAACCTTGACCCGTGAAACTTACCAGTGAAACCTAGACCCGTGAAACATACCCGTGAAACTTACCCGTGAAACTTACCCGTAAAACCTTGACCCGTGAAACTTACCAGTGAAACCTAGACCCGTGAAACGTCACCCGTGAAACATACCCGTGAAACTTACCCGTGAAACCTTGACCCGTGAAACTTACCAGTGAAACCTAGACCCGTGAAACGTCACCCGTGAAACATACCCGTGAAACTTACCCGTGAAACTTACCCTTGAAACCTTGACCCGTGAAACTTACCAGTGAAACCTAGACCCGTGAAACGTCACCCGTGAAACATACCCGTGAAACTTACCCGTGAAACTTACCCGTGAAACCTTGACCCGTGAAACTTACCAGTGAAACCTAGACCCGTGAAACGTCACCCGTGAAACATACCCGTGAAACTTACCCGTGAAACTTACCCGTGAAACCTTGACCCGTGAAACTTACCAGTGAAACATAGACCCGTGAAACGTCACTCGTGAAACATACCCGTGAAACTTACCCGTGAAACCTTGACCCGTGAAACTTACCAGTGAAACCTAGACCCGTGAAACATCACCCATGAAACATACCCGTAAAACTTACCCGTGAAACTTACCCGTGAAACCTTGACCCGTGAAACTTTCCAGTGAAACCTAGACCCGTGAAACGTCACCCGTGAAACATACCCGTGAAACTTACCCGTGAAACTTACCCGTGAAACCTTGACCCGTGAAACTTACCAGTGAAACCTAGACCCGTGAAACGTCACCCGTGAAACGTCACCCGTGAAACTTACCCGTAAAACTTACCCGTGAAACTTACCCGTGAAACCTTGACCCGTGAAACTTACCAGTGAAACCTAGACCCGTGAAACGTCACCCGTGAAACATACCCGTGAAACTTACCCGTGAAATTTACCCGTAAAACCTTGACCCGTGAAACTTACCAGTGAAACCTAGACCCGTGAAACGTCACCCGTGAAACATACCCGTGAAACTTACCCGTGAAACTTACCCGTGAAACTTTGACCCGTGAAACTTACCAGTGAAACCTAAACCCGTGAAACGTCACCCGTGAAACATACCCGTGAAACTTACCCGTGAAACTTACCCGTGAAACCTTGACCCGTGAAACTTACCCGTGAAACCTTGACCCGTGAAACTTACCAGTGAAACCTAGACCCGTGAAACGTCACCCGTGAAACATACCCGTGAAACTTACCCGTGAAACCTTGACCCGTGAAACTTACCAGTGAAACCTAGACCCGTGAAACGTCACCCGTGAAACATACCCGTGAAACTTACCCGTGAAACTTACCCGTGAAACCTTGACCCGTGAAACTTACCAGTGAAACCTAGACCCGTGAAACGTCACCTGTAAAACATACCCGTAAAACTTACCCGTGAATCTTACCCGTGAAACCTTGACCCGTGAAACTTTCCAGTGAAACTTAGACCCGTGAAACGTCACTCGTGAAACATACCCGTGAAACTTACCCGTGAAACTTACCCGTGAAACCTTGACCCGTGAAACTTACCAGTGAAACCTAGACCCGTGAAACGTCACCCGTGAAACGTCACCCGTGAAACTTACCCGTAAAATTTACCCGTGAAACTTACTTGTGAAACCTTGACCCGTGAAACGTCACCCGTGAAACTTACCCGTGAAACTTACCCGTAAAACTTACCCGTGAAACTTACCTGTGAAACTTACCCGTGAAACCTTGACCCGTGAAACTTACCAGTGAAACGTAGACCCTTGAAACGTCACCCGTGAAACTTACCCGTGAAACTTACCCGTGAAACTTACCCGTGAAACCTTGACCCGTGAAACTTACCAGTGAAACCTAGACCCGTGAAACGTCACCCGTGAAACTCACCCGTGAAACTTACCCGTGAAACTTACCCGTGAAACTTACCCGTGAAACCTTGACCCGTGAAACTTACCAGTTAAACCTAGACCCGTAAAACGTCACCCGTGAAACATACCCGTGAAACTTACTCGTGAAACTTACCCGTGAAACCTTGACCCGTGAAACTTACCAGTGAAACCTAGACCCGTGAAACTTACCCGTGAAACTTACCCGTGAAACCTTGACCCGTGAAACTTACCAGTGAAACCTAGACCCGTGAAACGTCACCCGTGAAACTTACCCGTAAAACTTACCCGTGAAACTTACCCGTGAAACTTACCAGTGAAACCTAGACCCGTGAAACGTCACCCGTGAAACATACCCGTGAAACTTACCCGTGAAACTTACCCGTGAAACCTTGACCCGTGAAACTTACCAGTGAAACCTAGACCCGTGAAACGTCACCCGTAAAACTTACTCTATTCTGCTGTTTTGGAACCACAGCTAAAATTGCAATTAAAAATACGACCATTAATTGTATATTTATTGTTTAGAAACATGGCTCAAAATTCCGGAGCTATTAGGCGCCATCATCAAATGGTAGAATACGCTCCGCAAGTTAGTAATATGGTCAGAACGGTCAGGCCGCCTAATAAGGCCCCAGTCAGCGTTAGAACCCCGAGGTAAGACCAATATGGTAGTTTACCATTTTTTAAAAGTTTTTTATTGAAACTTCATGTTATTTGAAAGCGATTGAGAGTACTGATAAGCCTTGTTCTTAATAAAGCTGTAATTAATTTTTAAAGTTTGTGTGACGTAGATGTATAGCTGAAAATCTTCTCGGAATTAAAATGTATCATGTAAAATCAACTGTTTCTGTTACAATAAAATACAATTTGGTAGTTTATTACTGTAAGTAAGAATACAAGTGAAACGCATTACTGTGACGTAGATGTATCTCAAATATTTAAAGAACTATTAACTTTTTGAAAATTTTTTTCAAGCAATAACTCATTTTTGAGGTTTCAATATAATTGACTGGATTGTTAATTTGCTACTATGGTAAAGTACCCTATTTTTACTTCTGCGTGAAAAATATTGACCGATGAGACGGGTGACACGTTAAAAAAAATTGTACGGTCAAAATAATTATATTATTAATGAAGCAATCGCAATAAAATTTTATTTGGGTAAACTAGACATAAGGAGACGTCAAAATATGGTTTGTTTACAAAAATATCACTTCCTGTTAAACCGGAAATGACATCAACTGTGTTATTTACCCTATACAGGTTGGTGGAGATGAAATGCGAACATAGGGAACATACTTGACAGTCGAACTTTCATGCCAGGTATCTTGATATATTTTGTAGTAGTGTCACAAAGCAAAGTGTGGCAAAAAGAGTAATCAATAACAGAAATAATAATAAAATTTAAAAGTGCATGTAAACTTTCTCGTTCTGCTCGTACACATACATTATTATGCAAATATTTTAATGAAAATAATCAATAATATGACAGGTACTTTGACATTGACAGTACTTATTCCACGTATATCAAGATGCCTAGCATGATAACTCCATTGTCAAATATTTCCCTATGTTCGCATTTCACCTCCACCAACCTGTATATTTTAGGTGTCCGCTTACTTAGTCAAATATAGTTTTGTCACGCGTAGTTTGGCCAAAATTAGCCAAACTGTATTTTAGCCAAACTGTAATTTGTTCCATTTGTCGAACCGTAAATATGCCAACCCGTAATTTAGCCAATTCTAGACAAACTGTAATTTCACATTCCGTAATTTGACCAAACCGCAACTTCTACTAATATTGTCAAATCGTTTTCAGGTAAACCCTAATTTAACCAAACGCAACTATACCTAAATGGAATCATCCAACACGGAGTTTATCCAAAACGCATTTTTGTCAAATCGCAGTTATGTATAACCGTAATATTGTCTCATACAAAATTTGAGAAAGATTGCTTTATTATAAGAAAAGTTTTTTCGAGCGTACCAATTTTTGGGACACCCTGTATAAAGCTGTATTAATTCAAGTCTTGCCTTCAAGAAAATGTGCAGGAGTTGTGTGCTGGCCACATCAGATTTTTTATGCTAGTGTAAAAATTATTGTTAATTTATCACAACTTCAAAAATTATTGTATTATTTTCTCCACCTCTCAAATAATTCTTTAATTATTATATAAATAATTATTCGTTTCGGTCCTGCGTCAAACAGCACGGCGCTATCAGTCCTGCCACCCGCTTTCAGGAATTTCAGCTTCGGTTTCAGCAGGTTTCAGCATTGTTTTCAGCGTTTAGTCTATTGTGTTTTTGTTTCGAGTTTTGGAATCTGAAAGATAACTTTTACTTCAGCATTTCAGTGACGGATTTTTTTTTACACATTGGAGCTGAATAAAGGGCATTGTTTTCCTGAATTATTCTGTAGGAGATAAATTTGTAATTATATTTCAGGAAATAATGAGAATGGTATCTTTATTAAATGGATTGCTTGTTGTATTATTCAAAATTTGTATATGAAATAATTTATTTGATCTTTTTGACACTTTGGGTGGATCTACCGCACATATACTGAATCATCAATAAAGATATACTGTCTCGTGTGTGCGGTTACCAGCCGTAAACTATTTCACATCTAAATGTCATTTAAAATCAAAATAATTTATTATTTATTTCAATCAATTTAATTAATTTAAATATTTAAATTTGGGTGTTGCAGCCTAACATATTATAAATCATCAGTATAAATTTAAATAAACAGGTTTTGTAGTAAAATTACAGCTAAATTAAAATAATGCATTTTTCGCAATTTTATAGTTAACTGTAAAAACGGTTGAAATAATTCAAAACCCTAAATGTAGATGGCATTAGTATCTACTGAGGTATGACAGCACCCTGTACTCTTTAGCCACATAACAGTTATCTGTAATTCCGATAAATGCAAAAAACATATTACAGGCAACTGTAAAAATGATTACTACTCAAATGAAATAATTCTGGAAGCTAAATATATATGGCACTATAGGTATCCCGGGTAAAATAAAAATCTATATTTGTTATCAAGCTTACAGACAAATATACTATACTATTATTACTAAAAGCAGTGTTCTGTATTTTTTATCAATTTAAATTTAACTAATTGAAAAGAGATTACATATTTGCGTTGTTGTAACTTATCTAGATAATTTTATCTAGATAAATCATCTAGATAATATATTTTTATCTATTATTCTTATTTAGATAATTTTTTTCTTATTTATTTATTATTTTATCTAGATAAAATTACAAATTATCTTTATCTATTTTTTAAATATCATCTAGATAATAATTTTTTTAAAATTAGAACCAATTGTTTTTGTAATTTTAATCGACTTCAAAAACTGTAATCAAACTTGTACTTTAGAACATGTCATTTATATATTTTTGTATTATCTATGATCTATTTAATAATTATCTAGATAAAAATTATGTATTTACATATTTTTTTCAATGATTATATATTATCTTATCTAGATAAATAAAAAATATGTTATCTTTATCTTTATCTAGTTAAAAAATATTGTTATACATTACAACACTGCATATGTGTTACATGATATAGGTTCAAAATAAAACAACATATTATTTTTATATTTAGTTTAGTTCACGCAAGGATTCTTTGCGAATTTTTTCATATTTCTGAATATTGAAAAATACAATAATATCAATGAATTATAAATTCATTCAAGACTCATTGAAGATTCAATGAATTGTCACCGCTATTTAAAAGACAACTCTCACCAGAATTCTTTTATAATTCTTTCATGTTTATGAATCTTGAAGTTATTGTTTTTTAGTCAATGAATTATAAATTCTATAAAATAAAAAATATATAAGTAAAAAAATTCTTTTATATATCTGACTCCTGAAAAAAAAAAAATAAATTCTGGAAACCGGAAGTCAATATCTTAATCCAGTCAGAAATTAGAGTTGATTAAACACAGGAAACAAAAGAAAAATATTTTCTCTATGCGTAAAACAATTAATTGTGGCCTTATTAAGCTCCTTAAAATAATTAAAAATAATGCATTTTATAGAAAAATGTCCGAAAAATCCAATTCTGGAAACCACAAGTCGATATCCTAATCCAGTCAGAAATTAGAGTTGATTAAACACAATTAACCGAAAAAATACTAAAACTTCACTTTTTTTCGCACAAAATCTTTGAATATCAGCTCAACCAAGAGGCCTTTAAAAGTTTTAAAATAATGTATCTTATAAAAAAATGTCCAAGGAATCCAATACCGAAAACCAGAAGTCGATATCTTAATTTGTTCAGATATTAGAGTTAATTAAACACAAAAAATGTAAAATATACAAAATTTTCTGAATTATCTATGTTAAAATTGAGACTAAACCAGCCTCACCTGAAAAATTAAAAATAATATATTTGATAGAAAAATGTCTGTAGAATCGAATGCTTCAAACCGGAAGTCGTTTTTGTTATGTTACATTTTTTTTCAGAAGTCTCCTAATTTTTTTTCTTTATTTTAAGCAGATATGAGATGAAATTTCACCCATTTTCAAATTGTCATAACTCGGCGTATTTTCAGTCGATTTCGATGAATCTTCGAGGGCGAAAAACTTTGAAGTGTCTACTTTAAAGTCATGCATGCCAACCTTAGAGTCACCTCTTTCGCCCCCTCCAACACCCCTTTAAAAAAATGCTTTTAAATCCAACTTTGACGATGTGGACGGAGTTGAAAATTTTTTTCGGCTCGATTCACCAAATGGGCACTAAAATTTGTTCAATTTCTTGTGCAGGGGTTTAAAAAACGAAGTTTCTACGTTGGTTTTACACAAAGTTATGAGTATTTGAAACAAAAATGCATTTTGAGGTTTTTCGCGAATAACTTAGCGACTTTTATTATTTTTATTATTGAATCAAATCGTTTTTTCTCCTACTGTATAGAGATTTATCATGTTAAAAAAATTTAAATATTTTTTTATATCTAGAGATGACATGGTTTCAAACCCAGGCGAAGCAGAAACAAAATGCTCCGAATTAGAACTTCTACTCAACCAATACGAACAGATATTTAGTACAGAGACTAATTTAGCCCCTTCTAAAACGCAAGCAACTTCTAGAAAGTCCAGTACGAAATCTACAAAAGTCAAGCGATGAAACAGCATTTGCAAAATAGCTGGAACTATGAAACCTAGACTTCCCCCAAGCTTGAAAAACCTACAAGTAAGAAAATATAACAAGCTTCGACCATATACAGGTTGGTGGAGGTGAAATGCGAACATAGGGAAATATATGACAATGGAGTTATCATGCTAGGCTTCTTGATATACGTGGAATAAGTACTGTCAATGTCAAAGTACCTGTCATATTATTGATTATTTTCATTAAAATATTTGCATAATAATGTATGTGTACGAGCAGAACGAGAAAGTTTACATGCACTTTTAGATTTTATTATTATTTCTGTTATTGATTACTCTTTTTGCCACACTTTGCTTTGTGACACTACTACAAAATATATCAAGATACCTGGCATGAAAGTTCGATTGTCATGTATGTTCCCTATGTTCGCATTTCACCTCCACCAACCTGTATAGGAATAGACAAACAACGCAAGCCTTTGTTGTGAAGCAAAGAACTAGCGTAGCGGTGTGAAGAGGAGTATGACCTGCAGACACCTTGAAGTGATGCAGTTGCCTATTTTCATTCTCTGTTGACAACAAACCAGAAGTCAGCAATGTGTCCTCACCTATAGCTGCTGCTCCCCGCTACCGTACTTCTTGCCTTCACAACATTGTATAGTACAGCATTGAGTGATATCTGTCTACACCTATATATGGTCGAAGATAGAGTAAAATTCAAATAGCTAGGACCCTGGACTGCGCGAGAAGGCAGAGCTTGTCATGTACATTTTACAAAAGCGGAGCTAGCGAGTATATGCTGCGCTGCACTTCACTTAATTTTCTAAACTAAAATATAACTCAATCACAATCAATTACAAAATTCACAGGGTTACACGAAGCAAAACACTACGAATGTCAACATGAGAATAACAGATATTGAAGCTGATGTTCTGTAGAACAGACAGTAGCGTAGTTTATCATCTATGCTTCTCTCTCTAAGACGAGAATTCGTACTTCGCGCAGGGTTCTAGCTATTTGAATTTTACTCTAACAAGAGTGAAAACTTTTAGAGAGAGAGACAAAATACGGGCTCGCACAGGCCCCGTAGTGGTCTCTCTCTCACGCAGGGTAAAAAAATGGCACTAATCTACAGTGTTGCCAAGATACGGAGTGTACACTCTTGTGTTTATATCAAGGTTACTAGAAAATAAAGTTTTGTCAAAGTATAGTTTGGCCAATTAAGCCAAACTGTATTTTAGTCAAACTGTAATTTGTTCCATTTGCCAAACCGTAAATATGCCAACCCGTAAACTGTATTCTAGACAAACTGTAATTTCATATTCCGTAATTTGACCAAACCGCAACTTCGACTAATATTGGCAAATCGTTTTCAGGTAAACCGTAGTTTAGTCAAAACGCAACTATACCTAACTGGAATCATCCAACACGGAATTTATCTAAAACGCATTTTTGTCAAATCGCAGTTATGCATAACTGTAATCTTGTCAAACGCATTTTACTCAAATCGTAATCTTCCCAACTGTATTTAAGACATACAAGTTGGCAAGAGTTTGAAATTTAAAAAATATTTAATAACCTATTTAATAAATATGTTACCTATACTAATGACTTCTCTGATAGTATAGAAAAATCTATACTTTTGTTGTCCTCAATTGAATCTAAGCCCTAAAAAAAATTATAGACATTATTATTAAATACAGCAATGAAAAATAAAATGAAAAAATTATTTGCTGAGAATTTAAAAATAAATTAAATTTAAAAAATTTATAATTTTTTTTACACATAGTAAAATATTGTGTTATTAATAATATTTGAAGTATATTATTCCAATTATTTATATTTGCTGAGAAAATATTATTTATTTCTGAATTATATACGATGACGTGAAAATATTTTAATTTCGAAAACTATTTTATTTTTTTTCACGGGAACTAAACCTCGTAGAGAAAAACTTCCAACATGAAAAGTGCTTATTTTTTTCTTCTCTATCGACCTGTAAAAAAAAAATTTGAAAATCGCGCAAAAAATTTCCTTTTTTTCGAGGACAAATGTACCGGAATGAGGATAACTCGAAACCTAAGCGCCGTAGAAAAAAACTTCAAATTACAAAGTTGTTCAGTTTTTGATTCTCTATCGAATGGTATATAAATTTTTTCGAAAAAACCCTAAACTCGGAGATAGCCATAAAAAATAGATTTCGCTGAAATTTGGTATATAGATAGATCTCGTTGAGTAGATTCCGAAAATGGGGTTGTTTTTTCAAAAATATTGTTTTTTACCCTAGATAATTGACTTTAAAGGGTCGAAAAAACCGACCTCCATATCTCGAAATCTAGAGGCGTTAGAGCAAAATGTCAAATGAAAAAGTTGTTCCTCTTGTAATTTTGAGCAAGTTTTGCATTTAACTTTTTTCTCTAGGAGCCATAGATCTCGAGTTATAAGGGGAAACAGATTTCCAAAAGCATGGACTATAAGCCTTGACACTTTTTTGGCTCAAAATGGGTTTTTCTCTCCGAATCGATTGAAATTTAATACAGACCTTCTGTACAGCAGTGTGCATCGATATCCGGTCGCAGAATTTTTTTAAAAAATTTATTAAGGGAGAAATTAAATATTTTCGGTCAAAACAGGCTGTTTTATGAAATAGCTCATCAAACCATCACAAGTTATATATCAAAAGATCGGAAAAAACACGCAGATTCTTAATCTGTGCCGTTTATTACGAAATTCGTTACCGTTTTCGAGTAATAAGCAAAAGTTTGAAAACCTTACTTGCCTACTAGTGGCGCCATCTGTGGTAGTTGCCCGAACTAATAATTATATGGCGGACTTGTCAGTATGAAAATATTGATTTGTAAACTTTAATATCTAAACAATACGTACAGATAGCCAGAAAGTAGACACCTCAAAAGTATTTGAATATTGTTTATTATATTGTAGATAAAGTTGAAGCAAATCGGTGACATGACATATCATGACATTATTTACATTAAATACTAATAATCCAGTTTGATTTGAGACTTGTAACCTGCAGCAATGGATTCAGGAGAAAAAATCAATGAGGTAGCCACAATTTGAGTTTAATTGCCGTCTTAATAAGGTTTTTACTAAAATATCGATCAATTGGACACATCGGGTAGGATCCATGTACTTATAAGTACATAAATACTGCGTGTAGGGCCCCAAAACATTCATCGATGAATTCAGAAGATCAAAAAACATATGTAGCCACAATTTGAGTGTAATTGATACATGTATAAAGTTTTTCTAGGCATATTTGTTTTCTAGAATCGTAGGAAGAATCTACGTGTTCGTAGCTACATAAATACTTCTTGTAGGGCCCCAAATCCTTCATCGATGCCTTCAGGAGGTCAACAAACATAAGTAGCGACAGTTTGAGTTTAATTGATAACGTTGTTATACGTAAATAAATAGACAGACTTATAATTACATAGAGTATTAGGCTTTGAATCTTTCTTCTCGCATTTTCAGATAAAGAAACAACATTAACAGAGTGTTTATATGTTATTTTATTTATATACAACGTTATTACATATCTGACAAGTACTGGAAGACAACAGAATAAAAATAACTTAAGTGGTTCATCATTGGTTCCTGGTTAATTTGTATTTCGTTTATAATTTGCTCATTGTTACAATTAAATAAATAAATGAGGCAAAATTGAATGCAGTTTCTATATTTCAAGCGATAATTAACATAACTTCAACCATTTAAGAGTTACAGGCAAAATAAAATTATCTCAATGTAATCTTCAACTTTGTTCGATCTTGGAATTCTTCACCAAGTAGTTCTTGGTTCAACACTCGCACAAGAGGATGGTAATTGTAGCCACAATGGTTTATAGAGTCTTCAACTCACGTAGGGCCCCATTCTACCTCCTAGGTCTCCAGTAACCAGCTGACTTCTTCGATCAACGCAAACTCTAAAGCACAAGTTCTACAGCTACGTATATTCCAATCAAGTTACAGCATCTTCAAATAAGACCCACTGGTTCTTATGACATGACTAAGGCCCCATTATATCCTTATGAACACGCAAGAACGTTGTAATATGTTATGATACTCCTGAAACAATAAATTGAGAACAATTAATTAAATACTAGAATAGTATAAGTTAGATTATCGTCAGTAAATATTAATGCGTCAAGATACGTTCATTTCCAATGTTTTTGATGAAATTCATATGAGGGGGGGGGGGGTGTATTTTTGCATTGGGAATTGTTGGCATTGAAAATGTACATATGCAGACTTAATGAGCGATTCAATTAGACTAAAAATATAGATACTTACAGTTCTTGACCTCCTGAAGGTTTTAAACAGTAAGAAATTACACATAGGTACTTCTTTGACTCTAATTTTGAAATTGGCTTCTAAATACTTTATTACCCTATCAATGCATTGCAAAACGTGGCTACTTAAGTTTGTTGACCGTCTGAAGGCATCGATGAAGGATTTGGGGCCCTACATACAGTATATATGTAGCTATGAACACATAGATTCTTCCTACGATTCTAGAAAACAAATATGCCTATAAATACTTTATACATTTATCAATTAAACTCAAATTATTGGTACTCACGTTTCTTGACCTCCTGAATTCATCGATGAAGGTTTTGGGGCCCTACATGCAGTATTTATGTACTTATAAGAACACAATTCCTTGACATGTTTCCAGTAATTCGATATTTTAGTAAAAACCTTATTAATAAGGCAATTGAACTCAAATTGTGGCTACCTCATTGATTTTTTCTCCTGAATCCATTGCTGTAGGTTACAAGTCTCAAATCAAACTGGATTATTAGTATTTAATATAATTTAAGTCAAGATTTCTCATGTCACCGATTTGCTTCAAGTTTAGCTACAATATAATAAACAATATTCAAATACGTTTGAGGTGTCTACTTAGTGGCTATCTGTACGTATTATTTAGATATTATAGTTTACAGTATCAATATTTTCATTACTGACAAGTCCGCCATATTGAGATGTCACATATATCGATATCTAACATGACTTGAATTACTTAAAACAGAAGCAATATAAAAATTTAGTACTTATTATATTGAATTCCTAGTAATTTAGTCTATATATAGTAATATTTTCATTGGTCTAGGATAAGTTTTAATAATATTCGCAAATAATTAATAGTTAGGACAACTACCACAGATGGCGCCACGAGTAGGCAAGTAAGGTTTTCAAACTTTTGCTTATTACTCGAAAACGGTAACGAATTTTGTAATAAACGGCACAGATTAAGAATCTGTGTATTTTTTCCAATCTTTTGATATATAACTTGTGATGGTTTGATGAGCTATTAGTCATTTCATAAAACAGCCTGTTTTGACCGAAAATATTTAATTTCTCCCTTAATAAATTTTTTAAAAAATTTCTGCGACCGGATATCGATGCACACTGCTGTACAGAAGGTCTGTATTAAATTTCAATCGATTCGGAGAGAAAAACCCATTTTGAGCCAAAAAAGTGTCAAGGCTATAGTCCATGCTTTTGGAAATCTGTTTCCCCTTATAACTCGAGATCTATGGCTCCTAGAGAAAAAAGTTAAATGCAAAACTTGCTCAAAATTACAAGAGGAACAACTTTTTCATTTGACATTTTGCTCTAACGCCTCTAGATTTCGAGATATGGAGGTCGGTTTTTTCGACCCTTTAAAGTCAATTATCTAAGGTAAAAAACAATATTTTTGAAAAAACAACCCCATTTTCGGAATCTACTCAACGAGATCTATCTATATACCAAATTTCAGCGAAATCTATTTTTTATGGCTATCTCGGCAGTTTAGGGTTTTTTCGAAAAAATCTATACACCAATCGATAGAGAATCGAAAACTGAACAACTTTGTAATTTGAAGTTTTTTTCTACGGCGCTTAGGTTTCGAGTTATCTTCATTCCGGTATATTTGTCTCGAAAAAAAGGAAATTTTTTGCGCGATTTTCAAAATTTTTTTTTACAGGTCGATAGAGAAGAAAAAAATAATCACTTTTCATGTTGGAGGTTTTTCTCTACGAGGCTTGGTTCTCGAGATAAAAAATAAAACAGATTTTCAATCAAAATATTTTCACGTCATCGAATATAATTCAGAAATAATAGTATATTGTGTTATTAGGATTAAAAGTGATACTTTGTTTGATGAGCAATTAATTTACATTTGCGAGGCGAAGCGTAGCGAAGCCGAGCGGATGCAAAAATTGCGAATCAAACAAAGACACTTTTAATCCAAATAACACATACTATTTTTTCTTCAACCAAGAAAATTACTTTTTAAATTATTGAAATATTTTGTTGAAATATGATTGAAACTAAGAAGGTAGCTTTGATTTAACTTTTGTTTTGTTTACAAATTTTATTGTTCTGTCAAACTAAAATAAATCAAGAGTTTTTCTGGAATTATGCTCCTGATAATACATACCTGATGATTAAAGTAAGTGTTTAAATATGAGGAATGAGAATATAATTATCTAAATATTATTAATTTTTATAGATTGTTGTAATACTGGAAATTTCGGGTGAATGCTGTTGCGATGAATTGGTACGTTTAAAGATTGATGTTATTGAAGACGTCAAATCAGCTTTACTGGTAAACATACATGGTAGACAGCTAAAAAAATATTACGGTTCGATGAACCTAGCACTAGTAAAAGTATAATATCCTCCATTCGTGATGATAATACCAGTAGAAAAAATGAAGAAGTGCGTGATAATCAAGCTCAAGAAATATTACGCTCCCAAGATTCTAGTAGAAATACAGAATCTACTTTTAAGCTTAGGATTAAAAGTACTTTTAAGCCTAGGATTAAAAGTGTTACCTAGCAACAGTTACATTTCTTTATTAATAACAAAAACGTCCACTTTTAATACTAAAAACAGTATTAAAAGAACCAACTTTTAAGACGGTTGAAGAAAAATAATATTTTCTCAGCAAATATACATAATTGGAATAATATACTTCAAATATTATTATTAACACAATATTTTACTGTTTGTAAAAAAATTATAAAATTTTTAAAATTCTAAACAAATAATTTTTTACCTTCCGCTTATCTGTAAAGGAAGGTATTGGAATGATGCAAAAAATCGGGTAGTGAGTTTTTAGTGGATGAGCACGAATTAGGGGCCTTACAGCTCATTTTTGATAGTTTTCTCCATGATGTCTGTATGTATGTGTGTGTGTGTATGTGTGTGGTCCGGGCCGATGCCGGATGTCGCATATCTCAAATACGAATTACCTAAAAATTTTGATATTTGGTATTTAACATTTGTATATAAATTGGAAGAGCTCATTAGATTTTGGTACAAATATCTTCACCGGAAGTGATATTTATTGAAGAGTAAAAAGTTTAATTGTCAAAAATTTCATTAAATTTGGATAAATATAGTATTTATTTGTAATAAGAATAAGAGATAGTTATTTGCAACCTACGTTATAAAAAAATTGTCTTTATCTGGTAGCATTAAAGAACTGCAGTAAAATTTAAAAAATAAATTTATCAAATAAAACATCGAAATCTTGTAATCCATGTTCGATTGATTTTTGATTCTGCGTAAAAAATATTGACAGGTGAGACGGGTGACACTAACGCCGCATATAAGTCATAAGATATTAAGTAATTGAACGGAGGATGGCTTCAACACAGCAGAGTTTTCCTGTGAATGAATTTCTGTTTGAATATTTTAGATTTTTATTTGTATAAATGGGCACCGGATTGTACGTATACATTTCTGTTTAAAGTCTAGATATGGCGGAAGGTTGTGTGATGGCCACGTCAGATTTTTCATTGCTGTATTTAATAATTGTGTCTATAATTTTTTTTCAATTGAGGACAACAAAAGTACCTATAGCTATTACTGTTTCAGAGTTATGCCTTCTAAAGTCAAATACAAATAATTAATTTTTGTTTAGAAACAGACCTCATCAAAATCAAGTTTGAAGCAACTTCGTTCATCATCCGTCGAAGAAGATCGCATAGAGATAGAGCAAATGACAGCTGAAGTCTTAGACAACCTTCTTCAAGATCTAAGCGTTAGTGGCTTAACTGGGCTTAACAGGGTGGTAAATCAGGCGAGTATGGCTTATGTTCGAGCACTGGAGTACCTCTAGCGGCTAAATCACGCTTCACAGACAGCGCTGTCCTGGTGCTAAATCCAATGTTATAATATACATTGTTATCGGCACGAGAAGAAAACACGTTCGTTTCTAACTTTTATAGAAAAAATACTACTACAGCGACTGCGACATGTTTTCGTACCGGAATAGTAGACACTTCCAGCTATCCAACGCTGCATTCGTTTCCCCTCCTGTCACTCGTATGTCGAAGGAAAATTGTAAAATAAGTTTTTTATACAAAGCTTCGTCATATAATAGGGTACTTTACCATAGTAGCAAATTAGCAACCCGGTCAATTATATTGAAACCTCAAAAATGAGTTATTGCTTGAAAAAAGTTTCAAAAAGTTAATAGTTCTTTAAATATTTGAGATTTTACGTATCGATACTACGTCACAGTAATGCGTATCACGTGTATTCTTACTTACAGTAATAAACTACCAAATTGTTTTTTATTGTAACAGAAACAGTTGGTTTTACATGAGTACATTTTAATTCCGGTTTGAGAAGATTTTCAGCTATACATCTACGTCACACAAACTTTAAAAATTAATTACAGCTTTATTAAGACCAAGGCTTATCAGTACTCTCAATCGCTTTCAAATAACATGAAGTTTCAATGAAAAAAACTTTTTAAAAAATGGTAAACTACCCTATTAAAGCTATTCAATGTTTATTTTACTCAAGAAGAGTATTAGGTTTTTTTATTTAGTATTTGTTCAGTTTGTAAGACTCACAAAGGGTATTTATTAGTTTGTATGGGAGCACACAATTTGGACAAATACAGGTTGGTGGAGGTGAAATGCGAACATAGGGAAATATTTGACAATGGAGTTATCATGCTAGGCATCTTGATATACGTGGAATAAGTACTGTCAATGTCAAAGTACCTGTCATATTATTGATTATTTTCATTAAAATATTTTGCATAATAATGTATGTGTACGAGCAGAACGAGAAAATTTACATGCACTTTTAGATTTTATTATTATTTCTGTTATTCATTACTCTTTTTGCCACACTTTGCTTTGTGACACTACTACAAAATATATCAAGATACCTGGCATGAAAGTTCGATTGTCATGTATGTTCCCTATGTTCGCATTTTACCTCCATCAACCTATATAGTTTCGTTAAAGTGTAGTTTGACCAAAAATAATTAAGCCAAACTGTATTTTAGTCAAACTGTAATTTGTTCCATTTATCAAACCGTAAATATGCCAACCCGTAAACTGTATTCTAGACAAACTGTAATTTCACATTCCGTAATTTGACCAAACCGCAACTTCGACTAATATTGTCAAATCGTTTTCAGGTAAACCGTAGTTTAGTCAAAACGCAACTATACCTAACTGGAATCATCCAACACGGAATTTATCCAGAACGTATTTTTGTCAAATCGCAGTTATGCATAACCGTAATCTTGTCAAACGCATTTTACTCAAATCGTAATCTTACCAACTGTATGTTTTAAATTACGATTTGAGTAAAATGCGTTTCCAAGATTACGGTTACGCATAACTGCGATTTGACAAATATACGTTCTGGATAAGTTCAATTTTCTGTTTGGGTGTGTACGTTTACCAGTCGCCCGTGGTTGATGGTGGAGGGCTTCGAGCATATACTGACTAGAGAAGTAATTCCCTATACCAATGCATAGCTTGTTGTGATCGGAAGATATGCAGTAGGGGGGACTTGCGGGGCTGGAAGTCATGGTGTATTGCGGGCAGCGTTTTGCTGTTATTCTTTGTTACTTCTTGTCACACATGTCATTTTACTATAACCCTAAGTTCTGCGTTTACTTTGTGAAAAGTTTAATGAGGTTGTGTGAGTATTATTTTACTTTGTGGAATAATACTAAGAAATTACGCATCCCTCAATACATCACGGCTTCCGACCCCGCTAATCTCCCCTCCAGCATATCTTCCGATCACAACAAACGCCGTAAGGCGGCCTCTAGTCAGTATATGCTCGAAGGTGGAGGGCACACCACAGGGCGATTTTTGTGCTATTTTGTGTTTGTATGTTTCAGATGAGGAACCTTTGTATATAAAACAGTTAAAGAAATTACGATGGGGACATCTGAAGCACATTCAACGAGAAATGAGACGTTTAGAAGATTTAGAAAGATTTTTGGATTCCTGCAGCGCTGAAAAATAAATTATGTATCGTGTTAGCGTAACTTGTAAAATAAAATTATTTTTAAATAGTTTATATATTGATCGTGTAACAATCAAACTTCAGAATTTCAGAAATTAAACATTTCAGACTGAAATTTAACTGTTTTTACCTTCGCGTACCTGTAAAGGAAGGTATTGGAATCATGCTAAAAATCGGGTGGTGAGTTTTTAGTGGATGAGCACGAATTAGGGTCCTTACAATTCATTTTTGATAGTTTCACGATGATGTCTGTATGTATGTGTGTGTGTGTGTGTGTGTGTGTGTGTGTGTGTGTGTGTGTGTGTGTGTGTGTGTGTGTGTGTATGTGTGTGTGGTCAAGGCCGGGGTGTATGTCGTATAACTCAAATACGAATTACCCGAAAATTTTGATATTTGGTATTTAACATTTGTATATAAATTGGAAGAGCTCATTAGATTTTGGTACAAATATCTTAATCGGAAGTGATATTTTTTGAAGATTGAAAAGTTTAATTGTCAAAATTGTATATAAATTTGGAAAAATATAGTATTTATTTGTAATAAGAATAAGAGGCAAAGTTATTTGCAACTTACGTTATAAAAAATTGTCTTTATCTGGTAGCATCAAAGAACTGCAGTAAAATTAAAAAAATAAGTTTATCAAATAAAACGTTGAAATCTTGTAATCCATGTTCGGTTGATTTTTGTTTCTGCGTAAAAAATATTGACAGGTGACAAATTGGCATACTAGCGCTATACAAGTCATAAGTAAGATATTAAATGTAGTAATTGAACGGAGGATGGCTTCAGCACAGAAGAGTTTTCCTGTGAATGAATCTTTTTATTCAGATGATGCAAATTTCTGTGTTTCAATATTTTAGATTTTTATTTGTATATTTTAAATGGACACCGAATTGTACGTATACATTTCTGTTTAAAGTCTAGATATGGCGGAAGGTTGTGTGATGGCCACGTCAGATTTTTCTATAATGATAAACAATTTTTATCTCTCGCCTCATATTCTATTGTAATGTCTGTGTGTGCGTTTTTGGTGGATAAGCACGTTTCAGGGTCTCTACTATGTGTGTGTGTATGGACGTATTTGACGATTTTTCGTCCACGATAACTCAAAAAGTATCAAACCTTTAATAACCAAATTTTATATTTAAGCTTTTAATAAGGATCTTAACACCGGATAAGATTTTGGTAGAAATCCGCAAACCGGAAGTAGTACTTTTGAAGCTTGATATACAAACTGGTACATTATTTATTTATGACAATTTTTGCATATATCTATGGGTACAGTTAATTTTAAATACAATTTGCTGAATCTGGTTTAGAAATTCTAGTATATTGTTGACATTTCTACACAAAGTTTGAATTATGACAGTGACAGTACAGTTGACATCTTTGATTGCATCTTGGTTTATATATTACATGAAACTATTAAAATGTAAGTAAAACTATTTATTAGATTAGTAGAATAAGCAGAATTAGGCGAGAGGTCGTTTGCTGGCCACAGCAGATTTTTATTAAGTATTGTGGGCTTGTTAATACAATTTTGTCTAAATGAAAATTCTTTTAAAATATTTCATTTATATTCGAACAAGAAGTCTATTATTAAATTAATAATAAAATTATTCGTAAAAAAATACAAAAATATTTAAATTTGTATTTATATTTCATATAACTATAATACTTTATTAAAGGTTTATACTAAATCTTAACAAATTAATTAACTTACCAGTGAAACATAGACCCGTGAAACTTACCTGCTAAACTTACCCGTGAAACCTTGACCCGTGAAACTTACCAGTGAAACCTAGACCCGTGAAACGTCACCCGTGAAACATACCCGTGAAACTTACCCGTGAAACTTACCCGTGAAACCTTGACCCGTGAAACTTACCAGTGAAACCTAGACCAGTGAAACCTAGACCCGTGAAACGTCACCCGTGAAACATACCCGTGAAACTTACCCGTGAAACTTACCCGTGAAACCTTGACCCGTGAAACTTACCAGTGAAACCTAGACCCGTGAAACGTCACCCGTGAAACATACCCGTGAAACTTACCCGTGAAACTTACCCGTGAAACCTTGACCCGTGAAACTTACCAGTGAAACCTAGACCCGTGAAACGTCACCCGTGAAACTTACCCGTGAAACTTACCCGTGAAACTTACCCGTGAAACCTTGACCCGTGAAACTTACCAGTGAAACCTAGACCCGTGAAACGTCACCCGTGAAACATACCCGTGAAACTTACCCGTGAAACTTACCCGTGAAACCTTGACCCGTGAAACTTACCAGTGAAACCTAGACCCGTGAAACGTCACCCGTGAAACATACCCGTGAAACTTACCCGTGAAACTTACCCGTGAAACCTTGACCCGTGAAACTTACCAGTGAAACCTAGACCCGTGAAACGTCACCCGTGAAACTTACCCGTGAAACTTACCCGTGAAACTTACCCGTGAAACCTTGACCCGTGAAACTTACCAGTGAAACCTAGACCTGTGAAACGTCACCCGTGAAACTTACCCGTGAAACTTACCCGTGAAACCTTGACCCGTGAAACTTACCAGTGAAACCTAGACCCGTGAAACGTCACCCGTAAAACTTACCCGTGAAACTTACCCGTGAAACTTACCCGTGAAACCTTGACCCGTGAAACTTACCAGTGAAACCTAGACCCGTGAAACGTCACCCGTGAAACTTACCCGTAAAACTTACCCGTGAAACCTTGACCCGTGAAACTTACCAGTGAAACCTAGACCCGTGAAACATCACCCTTGAAACATACCCGTGAAACTTACCCGTGAAACTTACCCGTGAAACCTTGACCCGTGAAACTTACCAGTGAAACATAGACCCGTGAAACGTCACTCGTGAAACATACCCGTGAAACTTACCCGTGAAACCTTGACCCGTGAAACTTACCAGTGAAACCTAGACCCGTGAAACATCACCCATGAAACATACCCGTAAAACTTACCCGTGAAACTTACCCGTGAAACCTTGACCCGTGAAACTTTCCAGTGAAACCTAGACCCGTGAAACGTCACCCGTGAAACATACCCGTGAAACTTACCCGTGAAACTTACCCGTGAAACCTTGACCCGTGAAACTTACCAGTGAAACCTAGACCCGTGAAACGTCACCCGTGAAACGTCACCCGTGAAACTTACCCGTAAAACTTACCCGTGAAACTTACCCGTGAAACCTTGACCCGTGAAACTTACCAGTGAAACCTAGACCCGTGAAACGTCACCCGTGAAACATACCCGTGAAACTTACCTGTGAAACTTACCCGTAAAACCTTGACCCGTGAAACTTACCAGTGAAACCTAGACCCGTGAAACGTCACCCGTGAAACATACCCGTGAAACTTACCCGTGAAACTTACCCGTGAAACTTTGACCCGTGAAACTTACCAGTGAAACCTAAACCCGTGAAACGTCACCCGTGAAACATACCCGTGAAACTTACCCGTGAAACTTACCCGTGAAACCTTGACCCGTGAAACTTACCCGTGAAACCTTGACCCGTGAAACTTACCAGTGAAACCTAGACCCGTGAAACGTCACCCGTGAAACATACCCGTGAAACTTACCCGTGAAACCTTGACCCGTGAAACTTACCAGTGAAACCTAGACCCGTGAAACGTCACCCGTGAAACATACCCGTGAAACTTACCCGTGAAACTTACCCGTGAAACCTTGACCCGTGAAACTTACCAGTGAAACCTAGACCCGTGAAACGTCACCTGTAAAACATACCCGTAAAACTTACCCGTGAATCTTACCCGTGAAACCTTGACCCGTGAAACTTTCCAGTGAAACTTAGACCCGTGAAACGTCACTCGTGAAACATACCCGTGAAACTTACCCGTGAAACTTACCCGTGAAACCTTGACCCGTGAAACTTACCAGTGAAACCTAGACCCGTGAAACGTCACCCGTGAAACTTACCCGTAAAACTTACCCGTGAAACCTTGACCCGTGAAACTTACCAGTGAAACCTAGACCCGTGAAACATCACCCTTGAAACATACCCGTGAAACTTACCCGTGAAACTTACCCGTGAAACCTTGACCCGTGAAACTTACCAGTGAAACCTAGACCCGTGAAACGTCACCCGTGAAACGTCACCCGTGAAACATACCCGTGAAACTTACCCGTGAAACCTTGACCCGTGAAACTTACCAGTGAAACCTAGACCCGTGAAACGTCACCCGTGAAACATACCCGTGAAACTTACCCGTGAAACTTACCCGTGAAACCTTGACCCGTGAAACTTACCAGTGAAACCTAGACCCGTGAAACGTCACCTGTAAAACATACCCGTAAAACTTACCCGTGAATCTTACCCGTGAAACCTTGACCCGTGAAACTTTCCAGTGAAACTTAGACCCGTGAAACGTCACTCGTGAAACATACCCGTGAAACTTACCCGTGAAACTTACCCGTGAAACCTTGACCCGTGAAACTTACCAGTGAAACCTAGACCCGTGAAACGTCACCCGTGAAACTTACCCGTAAAACTTACCCGTGAAACCTTGACCCGTGAAACTTACCAGTGAAACCTAGACCCGTGAAACATCACCCTTGAAACATACCCGTGAAACTTACCCGTGAAACTTACCCGTGAAACCTTGACCCGTGAAACTTACCAGTGAAACCTAGACCCGTGAAACGTCACCCGTGAAACATACCCGTGAAACTTACCCGTGAAACTTACCCGTGAAACCTTGACCCGTGAAACTTACCAGTGAAACCTAGATCAGTGAAACCTAGACCCGTGAAACGTCACCCGTGAAACATACCCGTGAAACTTACCCGTGAAACTTACCCGTGAAACCTTGACCCGTGAAACTTACCAGTGAAACCTAGACCCGTGAAACGTCACCCGTGAAACATACCCGTGAAACTTACCCGTGAAACTTACCCGTGAAACCTTGACCCGTGAAACTTACCAGTGAAACCTAGACCCGTAAAACGTCACCCGTGAAACATACCCGTGAAACTTACCCGTGAAACTTACCCGTGAAACCTAGACCCGTGAAACGTCACCCGTGAAACATACCCGTGAAACTTACCCGTGAAACTTACCCGTGAAACCTTGACCCGTGAAACTTACCAGTGAAACCTAGACCAGTGAAACCTAGACCCGTGAAACGTCACCCGTGAAACATACCCGTGAAACTTACCCGTGAAACTTACCCGTGAAACCTTGACCCGTGAAACTTACCAGTGAAACCTAGACCCGTGAAACGTCACCCGTGAAACATACCCGTGAAACTTACCCGTGAAACATACCCGTGAAACTTACCCGTGAAACTTACCCGTAAAACCTTGACCCGTGAAACTTACCAGTGAAACCTAGACCCGTGAAACGTCACCCGTGAAACTTACCCGTGAAACCTTGACCCGTGAAACTTACCAGTGAAACCTAGACCCGTGAAACGTCACCCGTGAAACTTACCCGTGAAACTTACCCGTGAAACTTACCCGTGAAACTTACCCGTGAAACTTACCACTGAAACCTAGACCCGTGAAACGTCACCCGTGAAACTTACCCGTGAAACTTACCCGTGAAACTTACCCGTGAAACTTACCCGTGAAACCTTGACCCGTTAAACTTACCAGTGAAAAATAGACCCGTTAAACGTCACCCGTGAAACATACCCGTGAAACTTACCCGTGAAACTTACCCGTGAAACCTTGAACCGTGAAACTTACTAGTGAAACCTAGACCCGTGAAACGTCACCCGTAAAACTTACCGGTGAAACTTACCCGTAAAACTTACCCGTGAAACTTACCCGTGAAACCTTGACCCGTGAAACTTACCAGTGAAACGTAGACCCGTGAAACGTCACCCGTGAAACTTACCCGTGAAACTTACCCGTAAAACTTACCCGTGAAACTTACCCGTGAAACCTTGACCCGTGAAACTTATCAGTGAAACCTAGACCCGTGAAACGTCACCCGTGAAACTTACTTGTGAAACTTACCCGTGAAACCTTGACCCGTGAAACTTACCAGTGAAACCTAGACCCGTGAAACGTCACCCGTGAAACTTACCCGTAAAACTTACCCGTGAAACCTTGACCCGTGAAACTTACCAGTGAAACCTAGACCCGTGAAACATCACCCTTGAAACATACCCGTGAAACTTACCCGTGAAACTTACCCGTGAAACCTTGACCCGTGAAACTTACCAGTGAAACCTAGACCCGTGAAACGTCACCCGTGAAACATACCCGTGAAACTTACCCGTGAAACTTACCCGTGAAACCTTGACCCGTGAAACTTACCAGTGAAACCTAGATCAGTGAAACCTAGACCCGTGAAACGTCACCCGTGAAACATACCCGTGAAACTTACCCGTGAAACTTACCCGTGAAACCTTGACCCGTGAAACTTACCAGTGAAACCTAGACCCGTGAAACGTCACCCGTGAAACATACCCGTGAAACTTACCCGTGAAACTTACCCGTGAAACCTTGACCCGTGAAACTTACCAGTGAAACCTAGACCCGTAAAACGTCACCCGTGAAACATACCCGTGAAACTTACCCGTGAAACTTACCCGTGAAACCTAGACCCGTGAAACGTCACCCGTGAAACATACCCGTGAAACTTACCCGTGAAACTTACCCGTGAAACCTTGACCCGTGAAACTTACCAGTGAAACCTAGACCAGTGAAACCTAGACCCGTGAAACGTCACCCGTGAAACATACCCGTGAAACTTACCCGTGAAACTTACCCGTGAAACCTTGACCCGTGAAACTTACCAGTGAAACCTAGACCCGTGAAACGTCACCCGTGAAACATACCCGTGAAACTTACCCGTGAAACATACCCGTGAAACTTACCCGTGAAACTTACCCGTAAAACCTTGACCCGTGAAACTTACCAGTGAAACCTAGACCCGTGAAACGTCACCCGTGAAACTTACCCGTGAAACCTTGACCCGTGAAACTTACCAGTGAAACCTAGACCCGTGAAACGTCACCCGTGAAACTTACCCGTGAAACTTACCCGTGAAACTTACCCGTGAAACTTACCCGTGAAACTTACCACTGAAACCTAGACCCGTGAAACGTCACCCGTGAAACTTACCCGTGAAACTTACCCGTGAAACTTACCCGTGAAACTTACCCGTGAAACCTTGACCCGTTAAACTTACCAGTGAAAAATAGACCCGTTAAACGTCACCCGTGAAACATACCCGTGAAACTTACCCGTGAAACTTACCCGTGAAACCTTGAACCGTGAAACTTACTAGTGAAACCTAGACCCGTGAAACGTCACCCGTAAAACTTACCGGTGAAACTTACCCGTAAAACTTACCCGTGAAACTTACCCGTGAAACCTTGACCCGTGAAACTTACCAGTGAAACGTAGACCCGTGAAACGTCACCCGTGAAACTTACCCGTGAAACTTACCCGTAAAACTTACCCGTGAAACTTACCCGTGAAACCTTGACCCGTGAAACTTATCAGTGAAACCTAGACCCGTGAAACGTCACCCGTGAAACTTACTTGTGAAACTTACCCGTGAAACCTTGACCCGTGAAACTTACCAGTGAAACCTAGACCCGTGAAACGTCACCCGTGAAACTTACCCGTGAAACTTACCCGTGAAACTAACCAGTGAAACCTTGACCCGTGAAACTTACTAGTGAAACCTAGACCCATGAAACGTCACCCGTGAAACTTACCCGTGAAACTTACCCGTGAAACCTTGACCCGTGAAACTTACCAGTGAAACCTAGACCCGTGAAACGTCACCCGTGAAACTTACCCGTGAAACTTACCCGTGAAACCTTGACCCGTGAAACTTACCAGTGAAACCTAGACCCGTGAAACGTCACCCGTGAAACTTACCCGTGAAACTTACCCGTGAAACTTACCCGTGAAACCTTGACCCGTGAAACTTACCAGTGAAACCTAGACCCGTGAAACGTCACCCGTGAAACTTACCCGTGAAACTTACCCGTGAAACTTACCCGTGAAACCTTGACCCGTGAAACTTATCAGTGAAACCTAGACCCGTGAAACGTCACCCGTGAAACTTACTTGTGAAACTTACCCGTGAAACCTTGACCCGTGAAACTTACCAGTGAAACCTAGACCCGTGAAACGTCACCCGTGAAACTTACCCGTGAAACTTACCCGTGAAACTAACCAGTGAAACCTTGACCCGTGAAACTTACCAGTGAAACCTAGACCCATGAAACGTCACCCGTGAAACTTACCCGTGAAACTTACCCGTGAAACCTTGACCCGTGAAACTTACCAGTGAAACCTAGACCCGTGAAACGTCACCCGTGAAACTTACCCGTGAAACTTACCCGTGAAACCTTGACCCGTGAAACTTACCAGTGAAACCTAGACCCGTGAAACGTCACCCGTGAAACTTACCCGTGAAACTTACCCGTGAAACTTACCCGTGAAACCTTGACCCGTGAAACTTACCAGTGAAACCTAGACCCGTGAAACGTCACCCGTGAAACTTACCCGTGAAACTTACCCGTGAAACCTTAACCCGTGAAACTTACCAGTGAAACCTAGACCCGTGAAACTTACCCGTGAAACTTACCCGTGAAACTTACCCGTGAAACTTACCCGTGAAACTTACCCGTGAAACCTTGACCCGTGAAACTTACCAGTGAAACCTAGACCCGTGAAAGGTCACCAGTGAAAATTACCCGTGAAACTTACCCGTGAAACTTACCTGTGAAACCTTGACCCGTGAAACTTACCAGTGAAACCTAGACCCGTGAAACGTCACCCGTGAAACTTACCCGTAAAACTTACCCGTGAAACTTACCCGTGAAACCTTGACCCGTGAAACTTACAAGTGAAACCTAGACCCGTGAAACGTCACCCGTGAAACATACCCGTGAAACTTACCCGTGAAACTTACCCGTGAAACCTTGACCCGTGAAACTTACCAGTGAAACCTAGACCCGTAAAACGTCACCCGTGAAACATACCCGTGAAACTTACCCGTGAAACTTACCCGTGAAACCTTGACCCGTGAAACTTACCAGTGAAACCTAGACCCGTGAAACATCACCCATGAAACATACTCGTGAAACTTACCCGTGAAACTTACCCGTGAAACCTTGACCCGTGAAACTTACCAGTGAAACCTAGACTCGTGAAACGTCACCTGTAAAACATACCCGTAAAACTTACCCGTGAAACTTACCCGTGAAACCTTGCCCCGTGAAACTTTCCAGTGAAAGCTAGACCCGTGAAACGTCACCCGTGAAACATACCCGTGAAACTTACCCGTGAAACTTACCCGTGAAACCTTGACCCGTGAAACTTACCAGTGAAACCTAGATCCGTGAAACATCACCCATGAAACATACCCGTGAAACTTACCCGTGAAACTTACCTGTGAAACTTACCCGTGAAACCTTGACCCGTGAAACTTACCAGTGAAACCTAGACCCGTGAAACGTCACCTGTAAAACATACCCGTAAAACTTACCCGTGAAGCTTACCCGTGAAACCTTGACCCGTGAAACTTTCCAGTGAAACCTAGACCCGTGAAACGTCACCCGTGAAACATACCCGTGAAACTTACCCGTGAAACTTACCCGTGAAACTTACCCGTGAAACTTACCCGTGAAACTTACCCGTGAAACCTTGACCCGTGAAACTTACCAGTGAAACCTAGACCCGTGAAACGTCACCCGTGAAACTTACCCGTGAAACTTACCCGTGAAACCTTGACCCGTGAAACTTACCAGTGAAACCTAGACCCGTGAAACGTCACCCGTGAAACGTACTCGTGAAACTTACCCGTGAAACTTACTCGTAAAACCTTGACCCGTGAAACTTACCAGTGAAACCTAGACCCGTGAAACGTCACCCGTGAAACATACCCGTGAAACTTACCCGTGAAACTTACCCATGAAACCTTGACCCGTGAAACTTACCAGTGAAACCAAGAACCGTGAAACGTCACCCGTGAAACATACCCGTGAAACTTACCCGTAAAACTTACCCGTGAAACTTACCCGTGAAAATTACCCATGAAACCTTGACCCGTGAAACTTACCAGTGAAACCTAGACCCGTGAAACGTCACCCGTGAAACTAACCCGTAAAACTTACCCGTGAAACTTACCCGTGAAACCTTGACCCGTGAAACTTACCAGTGAAACCTAGACCCGTGAAACGTCACCCGTGAAACATACCCGTGAAACTTACCCGTGAAACTTACCCGTGAAACTTACCCGTGAAACCTTGACCCGTGAAACTTACCAGTGAAACCTAGACCCGGGAAACGTCACCCGTGAAACATACCAGTGAAACTTACCCGTGAAACTTACCCGTGAAACCTTGACCCGTGAAACTTACCAGTGAAACCTAGACCCGTGAAACGTCACCTGTGAAACATACCCGAGAAACTTACCCGTGAAACTTACCCGTGAAACTTTGACCCGTGAAACTTACCAGTGAAACCTAGACCCGTGAAACGTCACCCGTGAAACTTACCCGTGAAACTTACCCGTGAAACTTACCCGTGAAACCTTGACCCGTGAAACTTACCAGTGAAACCTAGACCCGTGAAACGTCACCCGTGAAACATACCCGTGAAACTTACCCGTGAAACTTACCCGTGAAACCTTGACCCGTGAAACTTACCAGTGAAACCTAGACCCGTGAAAGGTCACCTGTGAAACTTACCCGTGAAACTTACCCGTAAAACTTACCCGTGAAACCTTGACCCGTGAAACTTACCAGTGAAACCTAGACCCGTGAAACGTCACCCGTGAAACATAACCGTGAAACTTACCCGTGAAACTTACCCGTGAAACCTTGACCCGTGAAACTTACCAGTGAAACCTAGACCCGTAAAACGTCACCCGTGAAACATACCCGTGAAACTTACCCGTGAAACTTACCCGTGAAACCTTGACCCGTGAAACTTACCAGTGAAACCTAGACCCGTGAAACGTCACCCGTGAAACATACCCGTGAAAGTTACCCGTGAAACTTACCCGTGAAACCTTGACCCGTGAAACTTACCAGTGAAACCAAGACCCGAGAAACGTCACCCGTGAAACATACCCGTGAAACTTACCCGTGAAACTTACCATTGAAACCTTGACCCGTGAAACTTACCAGTGAAACCTAGACCCGTGAAACGTCACCCGTGAAACATACCCGTGAAACTTACCCGTGAAACTTACCCGTGAAACCTTGACCCGTGAAACTTACCAGTGAAACCTAGACCCGTGAAACGTCACCCGTAAAACTTACCAGTGAAACCTAGACCCGTGAAACGTCACCCGTGAAACATACCCGTGAAACTTACCCGTGAAACCTTGACCCGTGAAACTTACCCGTGAAACCTAGACCCTGTGAAACTTACCAGTGAAACCTAGACCCGTGAAACGTCGCCTGTAAAACATACCCGTAAAACTTACCCGTGAAACTTACCCGTGAAACCTTTACCCGTGAAACTTTCCAGTGAAACCTAGACCCGTGAAACGTCACCCGTGAAACATACCCGTGAAACTTACCCGTGAAACTTACCCGTGAAACCTTGACCCGTGAAACTTACCAGTGAAACCTAGACCCGTGAAACGTCACCCGTGAAACGTCACCCGTGAAACTTACCCGTAAAACTTACCAGTGAAACTTACCCGTGAAACCTTGACCCGTAAAACTTACCAGTGAAACCTAGACCCGTGAAACGTCACCCGTGAAACAAACCCGTGAAACTTACCCGTGAAACTTACCCGTAAAACCTTGACCCGTGAAACTTACCAGTGAAACCTAGACCCGTGAAACGTCACCCGTGAAACATACCCGTGAAACTTACCCGTGAAACTTACCCGTGAAACCTTGACCCGTGAAACTTACCAGTGAAACCTAGACCCGTGAAACGTCACCCGTGAAACATACCCGTGAAACTTACCCGTGAAACTTACCCGTGAAACCTTGACCCGTGAAACTTACCAGTGAAACCTAGACCCGTGAAACGTCACCCGTGAAACTTACCCGTAAAACTTACCCGTGAAACTTACCCGTAAAACCTTGACCCGTGAAACTTACCAGTGAAACCTAGACCCGTGAAACGACACCCGTGAAACATACCCGTGAAACTTACCCGTGAAACTTACCCGTGAAACCTTGATCCGTGAAACTTACCAGTGAAACCTAGACCCGTGAAACGTCACCCGTGAAACATACCCGTGAAACTTACCCGTGAAACTTACCCTTGAAACCTTGACCCGTGAAACTTACCAGTGAAACCTAGACCCGTGAAACGTCACCCGTGAAACATACCCGTGAAACTTACCTGTGAAACTTACCCGTGAAACCTTGACCCGTGAAACTTACCAGTGAAACCTAGACCCGTGAAACGTCACCCGTGAAACATACCCGTGAAATTTACCCGTGAAACTTACCCGTGAAACCTTGACCCGTGAAACTTACCAGTGAAACCAAGACCCGTGAAAGGTCACCCGTGAAACTTACCCGTGAAACTTACCCGTGAAACTTACCCGTGAAACCTTGACCCGTGAAACTTACCAGTAAAACCTAGACCCGTGAAACGTCACCCGTGAAACTTACCCGTAAAACTTACCCGTGAAACTTACCCGTGAAACCTTGACCCGTGAAACTTACCAGTGAAACCTAGACCCGTGAAACTTACCCGTGAAACTTACCCGTGAAACCTTGACCCGTGAAACTTACCAGTGAAACCTTGACCCGTGAAACTTACCAGTGAAACCTAGACCCGTGAAACGTCACCCGTGAAACATACCCGTGAAACTTACCCGTGAAACTTACCCGTGAAACCTTGACCCGTGAAACTTACCAGTGAAACCTAGACCCGTGAAACGTCACCCGTGAAACATACCTGTGAAACTTACCCGTGAAACTTACCCGTGAAACCTTGACCCGTAAAACTTACTAGTGAAACCTAGACCCGTGAAACGTCACCCGTAAAACATACCCGTGAAACTTACCCGTGAAACTTACCCGTGAAACCTTGACCCGTGAAACTTACCAGTGAAACCTAGACCCGTGAAACATCACCCATGAAACATACCCGTGAAACTTACCCGTGAAACTTACCCGTGAAACCTAGACCCGTGAAACTTACCAGTGAAACCTAGACCCGTGAAACGTCGCCTGTAAAACATACCCGTAAAACTTACCCGTGAAACTTACCCGTGAGACCTTGACCCGTGAAACTTTCCAGTGAAACCTAGACCCGTGAAACGTCACCCGTGAAACATACCCGTGAAACTTACCCGTGACACCTTGACCCGTGAAACTTACCAGTGAAACCTAGACCCGTGAAACGTCACCCGTGAAACGTCACCCTTGAAACTTACCCGTAAAACTTACCCGTGAAACTTACCCGTGAAACCTTGACCCGTGAAACTTACCAGTGAAACCTAGACCCGTGAAACGTCACCCGTGAAACATACCCGTGAAACTTACCCGTGAAACTTACCCGTAAAACCTTGACCCGTGAAACTTACGAGTGAAACCTAGACCCGTGAAACGTCACCCGTGAAACTTCACCCGTGAAACATACCCGTGAAACTTACCCGTGAAACTTACCCGTGAAACCTTGACCCGTGAAACTTACCAGTGAAACCTAGACCCGTGAAACGTCACCTGTAAAACATACCCGTAAAACTTACCCGTGAAACTTACCCGTGAAACCTTGACCCGTGAAACTTTCCAGTGAAACCTAGACCCGTGAAACGTCACCCGTGAAACTTACCCGTAAAACTTACCCGTGAAACTTACCCGTGAAACCTTGACCCGTGAAACTTACCAGTGAAACCTATACCCGTGAAACGTCACCCGTGAAACATACCCGTGAAACTTACCCGTGAAACTTACCCGTGAAACTTACCCGTGAAACGTCACCTGTAAAACATACCCGTAAAACTTACCCGTGAAACTTACCCGTGAAACCTTGACCCGTGAAACTTACCAGTGAAACCAAGACCCGTGAAACGTCATCCGTGAAACATACCCGTGAAACTTACCCGTGAAACTTACCCGTGAAACCTTGACCCGTGAAACCTTGACCCGTGAAACTTACCAGTGAAACCTAGACCCGTGAAACGTCACCTGTAAAACATACCCGTAAAACTTACCCGTGAAACATACCCGTGAAACTTGCCAGTGAAACCTAGACCCGTGAAACGTCACCCGTGAAACTTACCCGTGAAACTTACCCGTGAAACTTTGACCCGTGAAACTTACCAGTAAAACCTAGACCCGTGAAACATCACCCATGAAACATACCCGTGAAACTTACCCGTGAAACTTACCCGTGAAACCTTGACCCGTGAAACTTACCAGTGAAACCTAGACCCGTGAAACGTCACCTGTAAAACATACCCGTAAAACTTACCCGTGAAACTTACCCGTGAAACTTACCCGTGAAACCTTGACCCGTGAAACTTTCCAGTGAAACCTAGACCCGTGAAACGTCACCCGTGAAACATACCCGTGAAACTTACCCGTGAAACTTACCCGTGAAACCTTGACCCGTGAAACTTACCAGTGAAACCTAGACCCGTGAAACGTCACCCGTGAAACTTACCCGTAAAACTTACCCGTGAAACTTACCCGTGAAACCTTGACCCGTGAAACTTACCAGTGAAACCTAGACCCGTGAAACGTCACCCGTGAAACATACCCGTGAAACTTACCCGTGAAACCTTGACCCGTGAAACTTACCAGTGAAACCAAGACCCGTGAAACGTCACCCGTGAAACATACCCGTGAAACTTACCCGTGAAACTTACCCGTGAATCCTTGACCTGTGAAACTTACCAGTGAAACCTAGACCCGTGAAACGTCACCCGTGAAACATACCCGTGAAACTTACCCGTGAAACTTACCCGTGAAACCTTGACCCGTGAAACTTACCAGTGAAACCTAGACCCGTGAAACGTCACCCGTGAAACTTACCCGTAAAACTTACCCGTGAAACTTACCCGTGAAACCTTGACCCGTGAAACTTACCAGTGAAACCTAGACCCGTGAAACGTCACCCGTGAAACTTACGCGTAAAACTTACCCGTGAAACGTCACCCGTGAAACATACCCGTGAAACTTACCCGTGAAACTTACCCGTGAAACCTTGACCCGTGAAACTTACCAGTGAAACCTAGACCCGTGAAACATCACCCATGAAACATACCCGTGAAACTTACCCGTGAAACTTACCCGTGAAACCTAGACCCGTGAAACTTACCAGTGAAACCTAGACCCGTGAAACGTCGCCTGTAAAACATACCCGTAAAACTTACCCGTGAAACTTACCCGTGAAACCTTGACCCGTGAAACTTTCCAGTGAAACCTAGACCCGTGAAACGTCACTTGTGAAACATACCCGTGAAACTTACCCGTGAAACCTTGACCCGTGAAACTTACCAGTGAAACCTAGACCCGTGAAACGTCACCCGTGAAACATACCTGTGAAACTTACCCGTGAAACTTACCCGTGAAACCTTGACCCGTGAAACTTACCAGTGAAACCTAGACCCGTGAAACGTCACCCGTAAAACATACCCGTGAAACTTACCCGTGAAACTTACCCGTGAAACCTTGACCCGTGAAACTTACCAGTGAAACCTAGACCCGTGAAACATCACCCATGAAACATACCCGTGAAACTTACCCGTGAAACTTACCCGTGAAACCTAGACCCGTGAAACTTACCAGTGAAACCTAGACCCGTGAAACGTCGCCTGTAAAACATACCCGTAAAACTTACCCGTGAAACTTACCCGTGACACCTTGACCCGTGAAACTTACCAGTGAAACCTAGACCCGTGAAACGTCACCCGTGAAACGTCACCCGTGAAACTTACCCGTAAAACTTACCCGTGAAACTTACCCGTGAAACCTTGACCCGTGAAACTTACCAGTGAAACCTAGACCCGTGAAACGTCACCCGTGAAACATACCCGTGAAACTTACCCGTGAAACTTACCCGTAAAACCTTGACCCGTGAAACTTACGAGTGAAACCTTGACCCGTGAAACGTCACCCGTGAAACTTCACCCGTGAAACATACCCGTGAAACTTACCCGTGAAACTTACCCGTGAAACCTTGACCCGTGAAACTTACCAGTGAAACCTAGACCCGTAAAACGTCACCCGTGAAACATACCCGTGAAACTTACCCGTGAAACTTACCCGTGATACCTTGACCCGTGAAACTTACCAGTGAAACCTAGACCCGTGAAACGTCACCCGTGAAACATACCCGTGAAACTTACCCGTGAAACTTACCCGTGAAACCTTGACCCGTGAAACTTACCAGTGAAACCTAGACCCGTGAAACGTCACCCGTGAAACATACCCGTGAAACTTACCCGTGAAACTTACCCGTGAAACCTTGACCCGTGAAACTTACTAGTGAAACCTAGACCCGTGAAACGTCACCCGTGAAAAATACCCGTGAAACTTACCCGTGAAACTTACCCGTGAAACCTTGACCCGTGAAACTTACCAGTGAAACCTAGACCCGTGAAACGTCACCTGTAAAACATACCCGTAAAACTTACCCGTGAAACTTACCCGTGAAACCTTGACCCGTGAAACTTTCCAGTGAAACCTAGACCCGTGAAACGTCACCCGTGAAACTTACCCGTAAAACTTACCCGTGAAACTTACCCGTGAAACCTTGACCCGTGAAACTTACCAGTGAAACCTATACCCGTGAAACGTCACCCGTGAAACATACCCGTGAAACTTACCCGTGAAACTTACCCGTGAAACTTACCCGTGAAACGTCACCTGTAAAACATACCCGTAAAACTTACCCGTGAAACTTACCCGTGAAACCTTGACCCGTGAAACTTACCAGTGAAACCAAGACCCGTGAAACGTCATCCGTGAAACATACCCGTGAAACTTACCCGTGAAACTTACCCGTGAAACCTTGACCCGTGAAACCTTGACCCGTGAAACTTACCAGTGAAACCTAGACCCGTGAAACGTCACCTGTAAAACATACCCGTAAAACTTACCCGTGAAACATACCCGTGAAACTTGCCAGTGAAACCTAGACCCGTGAAACGTCACCCGTGAAACTTACCCGTGAAACTTACCCGTGAAACTTTGACCCGTGAAACTTACCAGTAAAACCTAGACCCGTGAAACATCACCCATGAAACATACCCGTGAAACTTACCCGTGAAACTTACCCGTGAAACCTTGACCCGTGAAACTTACCAGTGAAACCTAGACCCGTGAAACGTCACCTGTAAAACATACCCGTAAAACTTACCCGTGAAACTTACCCGTGAAACTTACCCGTGAAACCTTGACCCGTGAAACTTTCCAGTGAAACCTAGACCCGTGAAACGTCACCCGTGAAACATACCCGTGAAACTTACCCGTGAAACTTACCCGTGAAACCTTGACCCTTGAAACTTACCAGTGAAACCTAGACCCGTGAAACGTCACCCGTGAAACTTACCCGTAAAACTTACCCGTGAAACTTACCCGTGAAACCTTGACCCGTGAAACTTACCAGTGAAACCTAGACCCGTGAAACGTCACCCGTGAAACATACCCGTGAAACTTACCCGTGAAACCTTGACCCGTGAAACTTACCAGTGAAACCAAGACCCGTGAAACGTCACCCGTGAAACATACCCGTGAAACTTACCCGTGAAACTTACCCGTGAATCCTTGACCTGTGAAACTTACCAGTGAAACCTAGACCCGTGAAACGTCACCCGTGAAACATACCCGTGAAACTTACCCGTGAAACTTACCCGTGAAACCTTGACCCGTGAAACTTACCAGTGAAACCTAGACCCGTGAAACGTCACCCGTGAAACTTACCCGTAAAACTTACCCGTGCAACTTACCCGTGAAACCTTGACCCGTGAAACTTACCAGTGAAACCTAGACCCGTGAAACGTCACCCGTGAAACTTACGCGTAAAACTTACCCGTGAAACGTCACCCGTGAAACATACCCGTGAAACTTACCCGTGAAACTTACCCGTGAAACCTTGACCCGTGAAACTTACCAGTGAAACCTAGACCCGTGAAACATCACCCATGAAACATACCCGTGAAACTTACCCGTGAAACTTACCCGTGAAACCTAGACCCGTGAAACTTACCAGTGAAACCTAGATCCGTGAAACGTCGCCTGTAAAACATACCCGTAAAACTTACCCGTGAAACTTACCCGTGAAACCTTGACCCGTGAAACTTTCCAGTGAAACCTAGACCCGTGAAACGTCACTTGTGAAACATAACGTGAAACTTACCCGTGAAACTTACCCGTGAAACCTTGACCCGTGAAACTTACCAGTGAAACCTAGACCCGTGAAACGTCACCCGTGAAACGTCACCCGTGAAACTTACCCGTAAAACTTACCCGTGAAACCTTGACCCGTGAAACTTACCAGTGAAACCTAGACCCGTGAAACGTCACCCGTGAAACATACCCGTGAAACTTACCCGTGAAACTTACCCGTAAAACCTTGACCCGTGAAACTTACCAGTGAAACCTAGACCCGTGAAACGTCACCCGTGAAACATACCCGTGAAACTTACCCGTGAAACTTACCAGTGAAACCTAGACCCGTGAAACGTCACCCGTGAAACTTACCCGTAAAACTTACCCGTGAAACCTTGACCCGTGAAACTTACCAGTGAAACCTAGACCCGTGAAACATCACCCTTGAAACATACCCGTGAAACTTACCCGTGAAACTTACCCGTGAAACCTTGACCCGTGAAACTTACCAGTGAAACCTAGACCCGTGAAACGTCACCCGTGAAACGTCACCCGTGAAACATACCCGTGAAACTTACCCGTGAAACCTTGACCCGTGAAACTTACCAGTGAAACCTAGACCCGTGAAACGTCACCCGTGAAACATACCCGTGAAACTTACCCGTGAAACTTACCCGTGAAACCTTGACCCGTGAAACTTACCAGTGAAACCTAGACCCGTGAAACGTCACCTGTAAAACATACCCGTAAAACTTACCCGTGAATCTTACCCGTGAAACCTTGACCCGTGAAACTTTCCAGTGAAACTTAGACCCGTGAAACGTCACTCGTGAAACATACCCGTGAAACTTACCCGTGAAACTTACCCGTGAAACCTTGACCCGTGAAACTTACCAGTGAAACCTAGACCCGTGAAACGTCACCCGTGAAACTTACCCGTAAAACTTACCCGTGAAACCTTGACCCGTGAAACTTACCAGTGAAACCTAGACCCGTGAAACATCACCCTTGAAACATACCCGTGAAACTTACCCGTGAAACTTACCCGTGAAACCTTGACCCGTGAAACTTACCAGTGAAACCTAGACCCGTGAAACGTCACCCGTGAAACATACCCGTGAAACTTACCCGTGAAACTTACCCGTGAAACCTTGACCCGTGAAACTTACCAGTGAAACCTAGATCAGTGAAACCTAGACCCGTGAAACGTCACCCGTGAAACATACCCGTGAAACTTACCCGTGAAACTTACCGGTGAAACCTTGACCCGTGAAACTTACCAGTGAAACCTAGACCCGTGAAACGTCACCCGTGAAACATACCCGTGAAACTTACCCGTGAAACTTACCCGTGAAACCTTGACCCGTGAAACTTACCAGTGAAACCTAGACCCGTAAAACGTCACCCGTGAAACATACCCGTGAAACTTACCCGTGAAACTTACCCGTGAAACCTAGACCCGTGAAACGTCACCCGTGAAACATACCCGTGAAACTTACCCGTGAAACTTACCCGTGAAACCTTGACCCGTGAAACTTACCAGTGAAACCTAGACCAGTGAAACCTAGACCCGTGAAACGTCACCCGTGAAACATACCCGTGAAACTTACCCGTGAAACTTACCCGTGAAACCTTGACCCGTGAAACTTACCAGTGAAACCTAGACCCGTGAAACGTCACCCGTGAAACATACCCGTGAAACTTACCCGTGAAACATACCCGTGAAACTTACCCGTGAAACTTACCCGTAAAACCTTGACCCGTGAAACTTACCAGTGAAACCTAGACCCGTGAAACGTCACCCGTGAAACTTACCCGTGAAACCTTGACCCGTGAAACTTACCAGTGAAACCTAGACCCGTGAAACGTCACCCGTGAAACTTACCCGTGAAACTTACCCGTGAAACTTACCCGTGAAACTTACCCGTGAAACTTACCACTGAAACCTAGACCCGTGAAACGTCACCCGTGAAACTTACCCGTGAAACTTACCCGTGAAACTTACCCGTGAAACTTACCCGTGAAACTTACCCGTGAAACCTTGACCCGTTAAACTTACCAGTGAAAAATAGACCCGTTAAACGTCACCCGTGAAACATACCCGTGAAACTTACCCGTGAAACTTACCCGTGAAACCTTGAACCGTGAAACTTACTAGTGAAACCTAGACCCGTGAAACGTCACCCGTAAAACTTACCGGTGAAACTTACCCGTAAAACTTACCCGTGAAACTTACCCGTGAAACCTTGACCCGTGAAACTTACCAGTGAAACGTAGACCCGTGAAACGTCACCCGTGAAACTTACCCGTGAAACTTACCCGTAAAACTTACCCGTGAAACTTACCCGTGAAACCTTGACCCGTGAAACTTATCAGTGAAACCTAGACCCGTGAAACGTCACCCGTGAAACTTACTTGTGAAACTTACCCGTGAAACCTTGACCCGTGAAACTTACCAGTGAAACCTAGACCCGTGAAACGTCACCCGTGAAACTTACCCGTAAAACTTACCCGTGAAACCTTGACCCGTGAAACTTACCAGTGAAACCTAGACCCGTGAAACATCACCCTTGAAACATACCCGTGAAACTTACCCGTGAAACTTACCCGTGAAACCTTGACCCGTGAAACTTACCAGTGAAACCTAGACCCGTGAAACGTCACCCGTGAAACATACCCGTGAAACTTACCCGTGAAACTTACCCGTGAAACCTTGACCCGTGAAACTTACCAGTGAAACCTAGATCAGTGAAACCTAGACCCGTGAAACGTCACCCGTGAAACATACCCGTGAAACTTACCCGTGAAACTTACCCGTGAAACCTTGACCCGTGAAACTTACCAGTGAAACCTAGACCCGTGAAACGTCACCCGTGAAACATACCCGTGAAACTTACCCGTGAAACTTACCCGTGAAACCTTGACCCGTGAAACTTACCAGTGAAACCTAGACCCGTGAAACGTCACCCGTAAAACTTACCAGTGAAACCTAGACCCGTGAAACGTCACCCGTGAAACATACCCGTGAAACTTACCCGTGAAACCTTGACCCGTGAAACTTACCCGTGAAACCTAGACCCTGTGAAACTTACCAGTGAAACCTAGACCCGTGAAACGTCGCCTGTAAAACATACCCGTAAAACTTACCCGTGAAACTTACCCGTGAAACCTTTACCCGTGAAACTTTCCAGTGAAACCTAGACCCGTGAAACGTCACCCGTGAAACATACCCGTGAAACTTACCCGTGAAACTTACCCGTGAAACCTTGACCCGTGAAACTTACCAGTCAAACCTAGACCCGTGAAACGTCACCCGTGAAACGTCACCCGTGAAACTTACCCGTAAAACTTACCAGTGAAACTTACCCGTGAAACCTTGACCCGTAAAACTTACCAGTGAAACCTAGACCCGTGAAACGTCACCCGTGAAACAAACCCGTGAAACTTACCCGTGAAACTTACCCGTAAAACCTTGACCCGTGAAACTTACCAGTGAAACCTAGACCCGTGAAACGTCACCCGTGAAACATACCCGTGAAACTTACCCGTGAAACTTACCCGTGAAACCTTGACCCGTGAAACTTACCAGTGAAACCTAGACCCGTGAAACGTCACCCGTGAAACATACCCGTGAAACTTACCCGTGAAACTTACCCGTGAAACCTTGACCCGTGAAACTTACCAGTGAAACCTAGACCCGTGAAACGTCACCCGTGAAACTTACCCGTAAAACTTACCCGTGAAACTTACCCGTAAAACCTTGACCCGTGAAACTTACCAGTGAAACCTAGACCCGTGAAACGACACCCGTGAAACATACCCGTGAAACTTACCCGTGAAACTTACCCGTGAAACCTTGATCCGTGAAACTTACCAGTGAAACCTAGACCCGTGAAACGTCACCCGTGAAACATACCCGTGAAACTTACCCGTGAAACTTACCCTTGAAACCTTGACCCGTGAAACTTACCAGTGAAACCTAGACCCGTGAAACGTCACCCGTGAAACATACCCGTGAAACTTACCTGTGAAACTTACCCGTGAAACCTTGACCCGTGAAACTTACCAGTGAAACCTAGACCCGTGAAACGTCACCCGTGAAACATACCCGTGAAATTTACCCGTGAAACTTACCCGTGAAACCTTGACCCGTGAAACTTACCAGTGAAACCAAGACCCGTGAAAGGTCACCCGTGAAACTTACCCGTGAAACTTACCCGTGAAACTTACCCGTGAAACCTTGACCCGTGAAACTTACCAGTAAAACCTAGACCCGTGAAACGTCACCCGTGAAACTTACCCGTAAAACTTACCCGTGAAACTTACCCGTGAAACCTTGACCCGTGAAACTTACCAGTGAAACCTAGACCCGTGAAACTTACCCGTGAAACTTACCCGTGAAACCTTGACCCGTGAAACTTACCAGTGAAACCTTGACCCGTGAAACTTACCAGTGAAACCTAGACCCGTGAAACGTCACCCGTGAAACATACCCGTGAAACTTACCCGTGAAACTTACCCGTGAAACCTTGACCCGTGAAACTTACCAGTGAAACCTAGACCCGTGAAACGTCACCCGTGAAACATACCTGTGAAACTTACCCGTGAAACTTACCCGTGAAACCTTGACCCGTAAAACTTACTAGTGAAACCTAGACCCGTGAAACGTCACCCGTAAAACATACCCGTGAAACTTACCCGTGAAACTTACCCGTGAAACCTTGACCCGTGAAACTTACCAGTGAAACCTAGACCCGTGAAACATCACCCATGAAACATACCCGTGAAACTTACCCGTGAAACTTACCCGTGAAACCTAGACCCGTGAAACTTACCAGTGAAACCTAGACCCGTGAAACGTCGCCTGTAAAACATACCCGTAAAACTTACCCGTGAAACTTACCCGTGAGACCTTGACCCGTGAAACTTTCCAGTGAAACCTAGACCCGTGAAACGTCACCCGTGAAACATACCCGTGAAACTTACCCGTGACACCTTGACCCGTGAAACTTACCAGTGAAACCTAGACCCGTGAAACGTCACCCGTGAAACGTCACCCTTGAAACTTACCCGTAAAACTTACCCGTGAAACTTACCCGTGAAACCTTGACCCGTGAAACTTACCAGTGAAACCTAGACCCGTGAAACGTCACCCGTGAAACATACCCGTGAAACTTACCCGTGAAACTTACCCGTAAAACCTTGACCCGTGAAACTTACGAGTGAAACCTAGACCCGTGAAACGTCACCCGTGAAACTTCACCCGTGAAACATACCCGTGAAACTTACCCGTGAAACTTACCCGTGAAACCTTGACCCGTGAAACTTACCAGTGAAACCTAGACCCGTGAAACGTCACCTGTAAAACATACCCGTAAAACTTACCCGTGAAACTTACCCGTGAAACCTTGACCCGTGAAACTTTCCAGTGAAACCTAGACCCGTGAAACGTCACCCGTGAAACTTACCCGTAAAACTTACCCGTGAAACTTACCCGTGAAACCTTGACCCGTGAAACTTACCAGTGAAACCTATACCCGTGAAACGTCACCCGTGAAACATACCCGTGAAACTTACCCGTGAAACTTACCCGTGAAACTTACCCGTGAAACGTCACCTGTAAAACATACCCGTAAAACTTACCCGTGAAACTTACCCGTGAAACCTTGACCCGTGAAACTTACCAGTGAAACCAAGACCCGTGAAACGTCATCCGTGAAACATACCCGTGAAACTTACCCGTGAAACTTACCCGTGAAACCTTGACCCGTGAAACCTTGACCCGTGAAACTTACCAGTGAAACCTAGACCCGTGAAACGTCACCTGTAAAACATACCCGTAAAACTTACCCGTGAAACATACCCGTGAAACTTGCCAGTGAAACCTAGACCCGTGAAACGTCACCCGTGAAACTTACCCGTGAAACTTACCCGTGAAACTTTGACCCGTGAAACTTACCAGTAAAACCTAGACCCGTGAAACATCACCCATGAAACATACCCGTGAAACTTACCCGTGAAACTTACCCGTGAAACCTTGACCCGTGAAACTTACCAGTGAAACCTAGACCCGTGAAACGTCACCTGTAAAACATACCCGTAAAACTTACCCGTGAAACTTACCCGTGAAACTTACCCGTGAAACCTTGACCCGTGAAACTTTCCAGTGAAACCTAGACCCGTGAAACGTCACCCGTGAAACATACCCGTGAAACTTACCCGTGAAACTTACCCGTGAAACCTTGACCCGTGAAACTTACCAGTGAAACCTAGACCCGTGAAACGTCACCCGTGAAACTTACCCGTAAAACTTACCCGTGAAACTTACCCGTGAAACCTTGACCCGTGAAACTTACCAGTGAAACCTAGACCCGTGAAACGTCACCCGTGAAACATACCCGTGAAACTTACCCGTGAAACCTTGACCCGTGAAACTTACCAGTGAAACCAAGACCCGTGAAACGTCACCCGTGAAACATACCCGTGAAACTTACCCGTGAAACTTACCCGTGAATCCTTGACCTGTGAAACTTACCAGTGAAACCTAGACCCGTGAAACGTCACCCGTGAAACATACCCGTGAAACTTACCCGTGAAACTTACCCGTGAAACCTTGACCCGTGAAACTTACCAGTGAAACCTAGACCCGTGAAACGTCACCCGTGAAACTTACCCGTAAAACTTACCCGTGAAACTTACCCGTGAAACCTTGACCCGTGAAACTTACCAGTGAAACCTAGACCCGTGAAACGTCACCCGTGAAACTTACGCGTAAAACTTACCCGTGAAACGTCACCCGTGAAACATACCCGTGAAACTTACCCGTGAAACTTACCCGTGAAACCTTGACCCGTGAAACTTACCAGTGAAACCTAGACCCGTGAAACATCACCCATGAAACATACCCGTGAAACTTACCCGTGAAACTTACCCGTGAAACCTAGACCCGTGAAACTTACCAGTGAAACCTAGACCCGTGAAACGTCGCCTGTAAAACATACCCGTAAAACTTACCCGTGAAACTTACCCGTGAAACCTTGACCCGTGAAACTTTCCAGTGAAACCTAGACCCGTGAAACGTCACTTGTGAAACATACCCGTGAAACTTACCCGTGAAACCTTGACCCGTGAAACTTACCAGTGAAACCTAGACCCGTGAAACGTCACCCGTGAAACATACCTGTGAAACTTACCCGTGAAACTTACCCGTGAAACCTTGACCCGTGAAACTTACCAGTGAAACCTAGACCCGTGAAACGTCACCCGTAAAACATACCCGTGAAACTTACCCGTGAAACTTACCCGTGAAACCTTGACCCGTGAAACTTACCAGTGAAACCTAGACCCGTGAAACATCACCCATGAAACATACCCGTGAAACTTACCCGTGAAACTTACCCGTGAAACCTAGACCCGTGAAACTTACCAGTGAAACCTAGACCCGTGAAACGTCGCCTGTAAAACATACCCGTAAAACTTACCCGTTAAACTTACCCGTGAGACCTTGACCCGTGAAACTTTCCAGTGAAACCTAGACCCGTGAAACGTCACCCGTGAAACATACCCGTGAAACTTACCCGTGACACCTTGACCCGTGAAACTTACCAGTGAAACCTAGACCCGTGAAACGTCACCCGTGAAACGTCACCCGTGAAACTTACCCGTAAAACTTACCCGTGAAACTTACCCGTGAAACCTTGACCCGTGAAACTTACCAGTGAAACCTAGACCCGTGAAACGTCACCCGTGAAACATACCCGTGAAACTTACCCGTGAAACTTACCCGTAAAACCTTGACCCGTGAAACTTACGAGTGAAACCTTGACCCGTGAAACGTCACCCGTGAAACTTCACCCGTGAAACATACCCGTGAAACTTACCCGTGAAACTTACCCGTGAAACCTTGACCCGTGAAACTTACCAGTGAAACCTAGACCCGTAAAACGTCACCCGTGAAACATACCCGTGAAACTTACCCGTGAAACTTACCCGTGATACCTTGACCCGTGAAACTTACCAGTGAAACCTAGACCCGTGAAACGTCACCCGTGAAACATACCCGTGAAACTTACCCGTGAAACTTACCCGTGAAACCTTGACCCGTGAAACTTACCAGTGAAACCTAGACCCGTGAAACGTCACCCGTGAAACATACCCGTGAAACTTACCCGTGAAACTTACCCGTGAAACCTTGACCCGTGAAACTTACTAGTGAAACCTAGACCCGTGAAACGTCACCCGTGAAAAATACCCGTGAAACTTACCCGTGAAACTTACCCGTGAAACCTTGACCCGTGAAACTTACCAGTGAAACCTAGACCCGTGAAACGTCACCTGTAAAACATACCCGTAAAACTTACCCGTGAAACTTACCCGTGAAACCTTGACCCGTGAAACTTTCCAGTGAAACCTAGACCCGTGAAACGTCACCCGTGAAACTTACCCGTAAAACTTACCCGTGAAACTTACCCGTGAAACCTTGACCCGTGAAACTTACCAGTGAAACCTATACCCGTGAAACGTCACCCGTGAAACATACCCGTGAAACTTACCCGTGAAACTTACCCGTGAAACTTACCCGTGAAACGTCACCTGTAAAACATACCCGTAAAACTTACCCGTGAAACTTACCCGTGAAACCTTGACCCGTGAAACTTACCAGTGAAACCAAGACCCGTGAAACGTCATCCGTGAAACATACCCGTGAAACTTACCCGTGAAACTTACCCGTGAAACCTTGACCCGTGAAACCTTGACCCGTGAAACTTACCAGTGAAACCTAGACCCGTGAAACGTCACCTGTAAAACATACCCGTAAAACTTACCCGTGAAACATACCCGTGAAACTTGCCAGTGAAACCTAGACCCGTGAAACGTCACCCGTGAAACTTACCCGTGAAACTTACCCGTGAAACTTTGACCCGTGAAACTTACCAGTAAAACCTAGACCCGTGAAACATCACCCATGAAACATACCCGTGAAACTTACCCGTGAAACTTACCCGTGAAACCTTGACCCGTGAAACTTACCAGTGAAACCTAGACCCGTGAAACGTCACCTGTAAAACATACCCGTAAAACTTACCCGTGAAACTTACCCGTGAAACTTACCCGTGAAACCTTGACCCGTGAAACTTTCCAGTGAAACCTAGACCCGTGAAACGTCACCCGTGAAACATACCCGTGAAACTTACCCGTGAAACTTACCCGTGAAACCTTGACCCTTGAAACTTACCAGTGAAACCTAGACCCGTGAAACGTCACCCGTGAAACTTACCCGTAAAACTTACCCGTGAAACTTACCCGTGAAACCTTGACCCGTGAAACTTACCAGTGAAACCTAGACCCGTGAAACGTCACCCGTGAAACATACCCGTGAAACTTACCCGTGAAACCTTGACCCGTGAAACTTACCAGTGAAACCAAGACCCGTGAAACGTCACCCGTGAAACATACCCGTGAAACTTACCCGTGAAACTTACCCGTGAATCCTTGACCTGTGAAACTTACCAGTGAAACCTAGACCCGTGAAACGTCACCCGTGAAACATACCCGTGAAACTTACCCGTGAAACTTACCCGTGAAACCTTGACCCGTGAAACTTACCAGTGAAACCTAGACCCGTGAAACGTCACCCGTGAAACTTACCCGTAAAACTTACCCGTGCAACTTACCCGTGAAACCTTGACCCGTGAAACTTACCAGTGAAACCTAGACCCGTGAAACGTCACCCGTGAAACTTACGCGTAAAACTTACCCGTGAAACGTCACCCGTGAAACATACCCGTGAAACTTACCCGTGAAACTTACCCGTGAAACCTTGACCCGTGAAACTTACCAGTGAAACCTAGACCCGTGAAACATCACCCATGAAACATACCCGTGAAACTTACCCGTGAAACTTACCCGTGAAACCTAGACCCGTGAAACTTACCAGTGAAACCTAGATCCGTGAAACGTCGCCTGTAAAACATACCCGTAAAACTTACCCGTGAAACTTACCCGTGAAACCTTGACCCGTGAAACTTTCCAGTGAAACCTAGACCCGTGAAACGTCACTTGTGAAACATAACGTGAAACTTACCCGTGAAACTTACCCGTGAAACCTTGACCCGTGAAACTTACCAGTGAAACCTAGACCCGTGAAACGTCACCCGTGAAACGTCACCCGTGAAACTTACCCGTAAAACTTACCCGTGAAACCTTGACCCGTGAAACTTACCAGTGAAACCTAGACCCGTGAAACGTCACCCGTGAAACATACCCGTGAAACTTACCCGTGAAACTTACCCGTAAAACCTTGACCCGTGAAACTTACCAGTGAAACCTAGACCCGTGAAACGTCACCCGTAAAACATACCCGTGAAACTTACCCGTGAAACTTACCAGTGAAACCTAGACCCGTGAAACGTCACCCGTGAAACTTACCCGTAAAACTTACCCGTGAAACCTTGACCCGTGAAACTTACCAGTGAAACCTAGACCCGTGAAACATCACCCTTGAAACATACCCGTGAAACTTACCCGTGAAACTTACCCGTGAAACCTTGACCCGTGAAACTTACCAGTGAAACCTAGACCCGTGAAACGTCACCCGTGAAACGTCACCCGTGAAACATACCCGTGAAACTTACCCGTGAAACCTTGACCCGTGAAACTTACCAGTGAAACCTAGACCCGTGAAACGTCACCCGTGAAACATACCCGTGAAACTTACCCGTGAAACTTACCCGTGAAACCTTGACCCGTGAAACTTACCAGTGAAACCTAGACCCGTGAAACGTCACCTGTAAAACATACCCGTAAAACTTACCCGTGAATCTTACCCGTGAAACCTTGACCCGTGAAACTTTCCAGTGAAACTTAGACCCGTGAAACGTCACTCGTGAAACATACCCGTGAAACTTACCCGTGAAACTTACCCGTGAAACCTTGACCCGTGAAACTTACCAGTGAAACCTAGACCCGTGAAACGTCACCCGTGAAACTTACCCGTAAAACTTACCCGTGAAACCTTGACCCGTGAAACTTACCAGTGAAACCTAGACCCGTGAAACATCACCCTTGAAACATACCCGTGAAACTTACCCGTGAAACTTACCCGTGAAACCTTGACCCGTGAAACTTACCAGTGAAACCTAGACCCGTGAAACGTCACCCGTGAAACATACCCGTGAAACTTACCCGTGAAACTTACCCGTGAAACCTTGACCCGTGAAACTTACCAGTGAAACCTAGATCAGTGAAACCTAGACCCGTGAAACGTCACCCGTGAAACATACCCGTGAAACTTACCCGTGAAACTTACCGGTGAAACCTTGACCCGTGAAACTTACCAGTGAAACCTAGACCCGTGAAACGTCACCCGTGAAACATACCCGTGAAACTTACCCGTGAAACTTACCCGTGAAACCTTGACCCGTGAAACTTACCAGTGAAACCTAGACCCGTAAAACGTCACCCGTGAAACATACCCGTGAAACTTACCCGTGAAACTTACCCGTGAAACCTAGACCCGTGAAACGTCACCCGTGAAACATACCCGTGAAACTTACCCGTGAAACTTACCCGTGAAACCTTGACCCGTGAAACTTACCAGTGAAACCTAGACCAGTGAAACCTAGACCCGTGAAACGTCACCCGTGAAACATACCCGTGAAACTTACCCGTGAAACTTACCCGTGAAACCTTGACCCGTGAAACTTACCAGTGAAACCTAGACCCGTGAAACGTCACCCGTGAAACATACCCGTGAAACTTACCCGTGAAACATACCCGTGAAACTTACCCGTGAAACTTACCCGTAAAACCTTGACCCGTGAAACTTACCAGTGAAACCTAGACCCGTGAAACGTCACCCGTGAAACTTACCCGTGAAACCTTGACCCGTGAAACTTACCAGTGAAACCTAGACCCGTGAAACGTCACCCGTGAAACTTACCCGTGAAACTTACCCGTGAAACTTACCCGTGAAACTTACCCGTGAAACTTACCACTGAAACCTAGACCCGTGAAACGTCACCCGTGAAACTTACCCGTGAAACTTACCCGTGAAACTTACCCGTGAAACTTACCCGTGAAACTTACCCGTGAAACCTTGACCCGTTAAACTTACCAGTGAAAAATAGACCCGTTAAACGTCACCCGTGAAACATACCCGTGAAACTTACCCGTGAAACTTACCCGTGAAACCTTGAACCGTGAAACTTACTAGTGAAACCTAGACCCGTGAAACGTCACCCGTAAAACTTACCGGTGAAACTTACCCGTAAAACTTACCCGTGAAACTTACCCGTGAAACCTTGACCCGTGAAACTTACCAGTGAAACGTAGACCCGTGAAACGTCACCCGTGAAACTTACCCGTGAAACTTACCCGTAAAACTTACCCGTGAAACTTACCCGTGAAACCTTGACCCGTGAAACTTATCAGTGAAACCTAGACCCGTGAAACGTCACCCGTGAAACTTACTTGTGAAACTTACCCGTGAAACCTTGACCCGTGAAACTTACCAGTGAAACCTAGACCCGTGAAACGTCACCCGTGAAACTTACCCGTAAAACTTACCCGTGAAACCTTGACCCGTGAAACTTACCAGTGAAACCTAGACCCGTGAAACATCACCCTTGAAACATACCCGTGAAACTTACCCGTGAAACTTACCCGTGAAACCTTGACCCGTGAAACTTACCAGTGAAACCTAGACCCGTGAAACGTCACCCGTGAAACATACCCGTGAAACTTACCCGTGAAACTTACCCGTGAAACCTTGACCCGTGAAACTTACCAGTGAAACCTAGATCAGTGAAACCTAGACCCGTGAAACGTCACCCGTGAAACATACCCGTGAAACTTACCCGTGAAACTTACCCGTGAAACCTTGACCCGTGAAACTTACCAGTGAAACCTAGACCCGTGAAACGTCACCCGTGAAACATACCCGTGAAACTTACCCGTGAAACTTACCCGTGAAACCTTGACCCGTGAAACTTACCAGTGAAACCTAGACCCGTAAAACGTCACCCGTGAAACATACCCGTGAAACTTACCCGTGAAACTTACCCGTGAAACCTAGACCCGTGAAACGTCACCCGTGAAACATACCCGTGAAACTTACCCGTGAAACTTACCCGTGAAACCTTGACCCGTGAAACTTACCAGTGAAACCTAGACCAGTGAAACCTAGACCAGTGAAACCTAGACCCGTGAAACGTCACCCGTGAAACATACCCGTGAAACTTACCCGTGAAACTTACCCGTGAAACCTTGACCCGTGAAACTTACCAGTGAAACCTAGACCCGTGAAACGTCACCCGTGAAACATACCCGTGAAACTTACCCGTGAAACATACCCGTGAAACTTACCCGTGAAACTTACCCGTAAAACCTTGACCCGTGAAACTTACCAGTGAAACCTAGACCCGTGAAACGTCACCCGTGAAACTTACCCGTGAAACCTTGACCCGTGAAACTTACCAGTGAAACCTAGACCCGTGAAACGTCACCCGTGAAACTTACCCGTGAAACTTACCCGTGAAACTTACCCGTGAAACTTACCCGTGAAACTTACCACTGAAACCTAGACCCGTGAAACGTCACCCGTGAAACTTACCCGTGAAACTTACCCGTGAAACTTACCCGTGAAACTTACCCGTGAAACTTACCCGTGAAACCTTGACCCGTTAAACTTACCAGTGAAAAATAGACCCGTTAAACGTCACCCGTGAAACATACCCGTGAAACTTACCCGTGAAACTTACCCGTGAAACCTTGAACCGTGAAACTTACTAGTGAAACCTAGACCCGTGAAACGTCACCCGTAAAACTTACCGGTGAAACTTACCCGTAAAACTTACCCGTGAAACTTACCCGTGAAACCTTGACCCGTGAAACTTACCAGTGAAACGTAGACCCGTGAAACGTCACCCGTGAAACTTACCCGTGAAACTTACCCGTAAAACTTACCCGTGAAACTTACCCGTGAAACCTTGACCCGTGAAACTTATCAGTGAAACCTAGACCCGTGAAACGTCACCCGTGAAACTTACTTGTGAAACTTACCCGTGAAACCTTGACCCGTGAAACTTACCAGTGAAACCTAGACCCGTGAAACGTCACCCGTGAAACTTACCCGTGAAACTTACCCGTGAAACTAACCAGTGAAACCTTGACCCGTGAAACTTACCAGTGAAACCTAGACCCATGAAACGTCACCCGTGAAACTTACCCGTGAAACTTACCCGTGAAACCTTGACCCGTGAAACTTACCAGTGAAACCTAGACCCGTGAAACGTCACCCGTGAAACTTACCCGTGAAACCTTGACCCGTGAAACTTACCAGTGAAACCTAGACCCGTGAAACGTCACCCGTGAAACTTACCCGTGAAACTTACCCGTGAAACTTACCCGTGAAACCTTGACCCGTGAAACTTACCAGTGAAACCTAGACCCGTGAAACGTCACCCGTGAAACTTACCCGTGAAACTTACCCGTGAAACTTACCCGTGAAACCTTGACCCGTGAAACTTATCAGTGAAACCTAGACCCGTGAAACGTCACCCGTGAAACTTACTTGTGAAACTTACCCGTGAAACCTTGACCCGTGAAACTTACCAGTGAAACCTAGACCCGTGAAACGTCACCCGTGAAACTTACCCGTGAAACTTACCCGTGAAACTAACCAGTGAAACCTTGACCCGTGAAACTTACCAGTGAAACCTAGACCCATGAAACGTCACCCGTGAAACTTACCCGTGAAACTTACCCGTGAAACCTTGACCCGTGAAACTTACCAGTGAAACCTAGACCCGTGAAACGTCACCCGTGAAACTTACCCGTGAAACTTACCCGTGAAACCTTGACCCGTGAAACTTACCAGTGAAACCTAGACCCGTGAAACGTCACCCGTGAAACTTACCCGTGAAACTTACCCGTGAAACTTACCCGTGAAACCTTGACCCGTGAAACTTACCAGTGAAACCTAGACCCGTGAAACGTCACCCGTGAAACTTACCCGTGAAACTTACCCGTGAAACCTTAACCCGTGAAACTTACCAGTGAAACCTAGACCCGTGAAACTTACCCGTGAAACTTACCCGTGAAACTTACCCGTGAAACTTACCCTTGAAACTTACCCGTGAAACCTTGACCCGTGAAACTTACCAGTGAAACCTAGACCCGTGAAAGGTCACCAGTGAAAATTACCCGTGAAACTTACCCGTGAAACTTACCTGTGAAACCTTGACCCGTGAAACTTACCAGTGAAACCTAGACCCGTGAAACGTCACCCGTGAAACTTACCCGTAAAACTTACCCGTGAAACTTACCCGTGAAACCTTGACCCGTGAAACTTACAAGTGAAACCTAGACCCGTGAAACGTCACCCGTGAAACATACCCGTGAAACTTACCCGTGAAACTTACCCGTGAAACCTTGACCCGTGAAACTTACCAGTGAAACCTAGACCCGTAAAACGTCACCCGTGAAACATACCCGTGAAACTTACCCGTGAAACTTACCCGTGAAACCTTGACCCGTGAAACTTACCAGTGAAACCTAGACCCGTGAAACATCACCCATGAAACATACTCGTGAAACTTACCCGTGAAACTTACCCGTGAAACCTTGACCCGTGAAACTTACCAGTGAAACCTAGACTCGTGAAACGTCACCTGTAAAACATACCCGTAAAACTTACCTGTGAAACTTACCCGTGAAACCTTGCCCCGTGAAACTTTCCAGTGAAAGCTAGACCCGTGAAACGTCACCCGTGAAACATACCCGTGAAACTTACCCGTGAAACTTACCCGTGAAACCTTGACCCGTGAAACTTACCAGTGAAACCTAGATCCGTGAAACATCACCCATGAAACATACCCGTGAAACTTACCCGTGAAACTTACCCGTGAAACTTACCCGTGAAACCTTGACCCGTGAAACTTACCAGTGAAACCTAGACCCGTGAAACGTCACCTGTAAAACATACCCGTAAAACTTACCCGTGAAGCTTACCCGTGAAACCTTGACCCGTGAAACTTTCCAGTGAAACCTAGACCCGTGAAACGTCACCCGTGAAACATACCCGTGAAACTTACCCGTGAAACTTACCCGTGAAACTTACCCGTGAAACTTACCCGTGAAACCTTGACCCGTGAAACTTACCAGTGAAACCTAGACCCGTGAAACGTCACCCGTGAAACTTACCCGTGAAACTTACCCGTGAAACCTTGACCCGTGAAACTTACCAGTGAAACCTAGACCCGTGAAACGTCACCCGTGAAACGTACTCGTGAAACTTACCCGTGAAACTTACTCGTAAAACCTTGACCCGTGAAACTTACCAGTGAAACCTAGACCCGTGAAACGTCACCCGTGAAACATACCCGTGAAACTTACCCGTGAAACTTACCCATGAAACCTTGACCCGTGAAACTTACCAGTGAAACCAAGACCCGTGAAACGTCACCCGTGAAACATACCCGTGAAACTTACCCGTAAAACTTACCCGTGAAACTTACCCGTGAAAATTACCCATGAAACCTTGACCCGTGAAACTTACCAGTGAAACCTAGACCCGTGAAACGTCACCCGTGAAACTAACCCGTAAAACTTACCCGTGAAACTTACCCGTGAAACCTTGACCCGTGAAACTTACCAGTGAAACCTAGACCCGTGAAACGTCACCCGTGAAACATACCCGTGAAACTTACCCGTGAAACTTACCCGTGAAACTTACCCGTGAAACCTTGACCCGTGAAACTTACCAGTGAAACCTAGACCCGGGAAACGTCACCCGTGAAACATACCAGTGAAACTTACCCGTGAAACTTACCCGTGAAACCTTGACCCGTGAAACTTACCAGTGAAACCTAGACCCGTGAAACGTCACCCGTGAAACATACCCGAGAAACTTACCCGTGAAACTTACCCGTGAAACTTTGACCCGTGAAACTTACCAGTGAAACCTAGACCCGTGAAACGTCACCCGTGAAACTTACCCGTGAAACTTACCCGTGAAACTTACCCGTGAAACCTTGACCCGTGAAACTTACCAGTGAAACCTAGACCCGTGAAACGTCACCCGTGAAACATACCCGTGAAACTTACCCGTGAAACTTACCCGTGAAACCTTGACCCGTGAAACTTACCAGTGAAACCTAGACCCGTGAAAGGTCACCTGTGAAACTTACCCGTGAAACTTACCCGTAAAACTTACCCGTGAAACCTTGACCCGTGAAACTTACCAGTGAAACCTAGACCCGTGAAACGTCACCCGTGAAACATAACCGTGAAACTTACCCGTGAAACTTACCCGTGAAACCTTGACCCGTGAAACTTACCAGTGAAACCTAGACCCGTAAAACGTCACCCGTGAAACATACCCGTGAAACTTACCCGTGAAACTTACCCGTGAAACCTTGACCCGTGAAACTTACCAGTGAAACCTAGACCCGTGAAACGTCACCCGTGAAACATACCCGTGAAAGTTACCCGTGAAACTTACCCGTGAAACCTTGACCCGTGAAACTTACCAGTGAAACCAAGACCCGAGAAACGTCACCCGTGAAACATACCCGTGAAACTTACCCGTGAAACTTACCATTGAAACCTTGACCCGTGAAACTTACCAGTGAAACCTAGACCCGTGAAACGTCACCCGTGAAACATACCCGTGAAACTTACCCGTGAAACTTACCCGTGAAACCTTGACCCGTGAAACTTACCAGTGAAACCTAGACCCGTGAAACGTCACCCGTAAAACTTACCAGTGAAACCTAGACCCGTGAAACGTCACCCGTGAAACATACCCGTGAAACTTACCCGTGAAACCTTGACCCGTGAAACTTACCCGTGAAACCTAGACCCTGTGAAACTTACCAGTGAAACCTAGACCCGTGAAACGTCGCCTGTAAAACATACCCGTAAAACTTACCCGTGAAACTTACCCGTGAAACCTTTACCCGTGAAACTTTCCAGTGAAACCTAGACCCGTGAAACGTCACCCGTGAAACATACCCGTGAAACTTACCCGTGAAACTTACCCGTGAAACCTTGACCCGTGAAACTTACCAGTGAAACCTAGACCCGTGAAACGTCACCCGTGAAACGTCACCCGTGAAACTTACCCGTAAAACTTACCAGTGAAACTTACCCGTGAAACCTTGACCCGTAAAACTTACCAGTGAAACCTAGACCCGTGAAACGTCACCTGTGAAACAAACCCGTGAAACTTACCCGTGAAACTTACCCGTAAAACCTTGACCCGTGAAACTTACCAGTGAAACCTAGACCCGTGAAACGTCACCCGTGAAACATACCCGTGAAACTTACCCGTGAAACTTACCCGTGAAACCTTGACCCGTGAAACTTACCAGTGAAACCTAGACCCGTGAAACGTCACCCGTGAAACATACCCGTGAAACTTACCCGTGAAACTTACCCGTGAAACCTTGACCCGTGAAACTTACCAGTGAAACCTAGACCCGTGAAACGTCACCCGTGAAACTTACCCGTAAAACTTACCCGTGAAACTTACCCGTAAAACCTTGACCCGTGAAACTTACCAGTGAAACCTAGACCCGTGAAACGACACCCGTGAAACATACCCGTGAAACTTACCCGTGAAACTTACCCGTGAAACCTTGATCCGTGAAACTTACCAGTGAAACCTAGACCCGTGAAACGTCACCCGTGAAACATACCCGTGAAACTTACCCGTGAAACTTACCCTTGAAACCTTGACCCGTGAAACTTACCAGTGAAACCTAGACCCGTGAAACGTCACCCGTGAAACATACCCGTGAAACTTACCTGTGAAACTTACCCGTGAAACCTTGACCCGTGAAACTTACCAGTGAAACCTAGACCCGTGAAACGTCACCCGTGAAACATACCCGTGAAATTTACCCGTGAAACTTACCCGTGAAACCTTGACCCGTGAAACTTACCAGTGAAACCAAGACCCGTGAAAGGTCACCCGTGAAACTTACCCGTGAAACTTACCCGTGAAACTTACCCGTGAAACCTTGACCCGTGAAACTTACCAGTAAAACCTAGACCCGTGAAACGTCACCCGTGAAACTTACCCGTAAAACTTACCCGTGAAACTTACCCGTGAAACCTTGACCCGTGAAACTTACCAGTGAAACCTAGACCCGTGAAACTTACCCGTGAAACTTACCCGTGAAACCTTGACCCGTGAAACTTACCAGTGAAACCTTGACCCGTGAAACTTACCAGTGAAACCTAGACCCGTGAAACGTCACCCGTGAAACATACCCGTGAAACTTACCCGTGAAACTTACCCGTGAAACCTTGACCCGTGAAACTTACCAGTGAAACCTAGACCCGTGAAACGTCACCCGTGAAACATACCTGTGAAACTTACCCGTGAAACTTACCCGTGAAACCTTGACCCGTAAAACTTACTAGTGAAACCTAGACCCGTGAAACGTCACCCGTAAAACATACCCGTGAAACTTACCCGTGAAACTTACCCGTGAAACCTTGACCCGTGAAACTTACCAGTGAAACCTAGACCCGTGAAACATCACCCATGAAACATACCCGTGAAACTTACCCGTGAAACTTACCCGTGAAACCTAGACCCGTGAAACTTACCAGTGAAACCTAGACCCGTGAAACGTCGCCTGTAAAACATACCCGTAAAACTTACCCGTGAAACTTACCCGTGAGACCTTGACCCGTGAAACTTTCCAGTGAAACCTAGACCCGTGAAACGTCACCCGTGAAACATACCCGTGAAACTTACCCGTGACACCTTGACCCGTGAAACTTACCAGTGAAACCTAGACCCGTGAAACGTCACCCGTGAAACGTCACCCTTGAAACTTACCCGTAAAACTTACCCGTGAAACTTACCCGTGAAACCTTGACCCGTGAAACTTACCAGTGAAACCTAGACCCGTGAAACGTCACCCGTGAAACATACCCGTGAAACTTACCCGTGAAACTTACCCGTAAAACCTTGACCCGTGAAACTTACGAGTGAAACCTAGACCCGTGAAACGTCACCCGTGAAACTTCACCCGTGAAACATACCCGTGAAACTTACCCGTGAAACTTACCCGTGAAACCTTGACCCGTGAAACTTACCAGTGAAACCTAGACCCGTGAAACGTCACCTGTAAAACATACCCGTAAAACTTACCCGTGAAACTTACCCGTGAAACCTTGACCCGTGAAACTTTCCAGTGAAACCTAGACCCGTGAAACGTCACCCGTGAAACTTACCCGTAAAACTTACCCGTGAAACTTACCCGTGAAACCTTGACCCGTGAAACTTACCAGTGAAACCTATACCCGTGAAACGTCACCCGTGAAACATACCCGTGAAACTTACCCGTGAAACTTACCCGTGAAACTTACCCGTGAAACGTCACCTGTAAAACATACCCGTAAAACTTACCCGTGAAACTTACCCGTGAAACCTTGACCCGTGAAACTTACCAGTGAAACCAAGACCCGTGAAACGTCATCCGTAAAACATACCCGTGAAACTTACCCGTGAAACTTACCCGTGAAACCTTGACCCGTGAAACCTTGACCCGTGAAACTTACCAGTGAAACCTAGACCCGTGAAACGTCACCTGTAAAACATACCCGTAAAACTTACCCGTGAAACATACCCGTGAAACTTGCCAGTGAAACCTAGACCCGTGAAACGTCACCCGTGAAACTTACCCGTGAAACTTACCCGTGAAACTTTGACCCGTGAAACTTACCAGTAAAACCTAGACCCGTGAAACATCACCCATGAAACATACCCGTGAAACTTACCCGTGAAACTTACCCGTGAAACCTTGACCCGTGAAACTTACCAGTGAAACCTAGACCCGTGAAACGTCACCTGTAAAACATACCCGTAAAACTTACCCGTGAAACTTACCCGTGAAACTTACCCGTGAAACCTTGACCCGTGAAACTTTCCAGTGAAACCTAGACCCGTGAAACGTCACCCGTGAAACATACCCGTGAAACTTACCCGTGAAACTTACCCGTGAAACCTTGACCCGTGAAACTTACCAGTGAAACCTAGACCCGTGAAACGTCACCCGTGAAACTTACCCGTAAAACTTACCCGTGAAACTTACCCGTGAAACCTTGACCCGTGAAACTTACCAGTGAAACCTAGACCCGTGAAACGTCACCCGTGAAACATACCCGTGAAACTTACCCGTGAAACCTTGACCCGTGAAACTTACCAGTGAAACCAAGACCCGTGAAACGTCACCCGTGAAACATACCCGTGAAACTTACCCGTGAAACTTACCCGTGAAACTTACCCGTGAATCCTTGACCTGTGAAACTTACCAGTGAAACCTAGACCCGTGAAACGTCACCCGTGAAACATACCCGTGAAACTTACCCGTGAAACTTACCCGTGAAACCTTGACCCGTGAAACTTACCAGTGAAACCTAGACCCGTGAAACGTCACCCGTGAAACTTACCCGTAAAACTTACCCGTGAAACTTACCCGTGAAACCTTGACCCGTGAAACTTACTAGTGAAACCTAGACCCGTGAAACGTCACCCGTGAAACTTACGCGTAAAACTTACCCGTGAAACGTCACCCGTGAAACATACCCGTGAAACTTACCCGTGAAACTTACCCGTGAAACCTTGACCCGTGAAACTTACCAGTGAAACCTAGACCCGTGAAACATCACCCATGAAACATACCCGTGAAACTTACCCGTGAAACTTACCCGTGAAACCTAGACCCGTGAAACTTACCAGTGAAACCTAGACCCGTGAAACGTCGCCTGTAAAACATACCCGTAAAACTTACCCGTGAAACTTACCCGTGAAACCTTGACCCGTGAAACTTTCCAGTGAAACCTAGACCCGTGAAACGTCACTTGTGAAACATACCCGTGAAACTTACCCGTGAAACCTTGACCCGTGAAACTTACCAGTGAAACCTAGACCCGTGAAACGTCACCCGTGAAACATACCTGTGAAACTTACCCGTGAAACTTACCCGTGAAACCTTGACCCGTGAAACTTACCAGTGAAACCTAGACCCGTGAAACGTCACCCGTAAAACATACCCGTGAAACTTACCCGTGAAACTTACCCGTGAAACCTTGACCCGTGAAACTTACCAGTGAAACCTAGACCCGTGAAACATCACCCATGAAACATACCCGTGAAACTTACCCGTGAAACTTACCCGTGAAACCTAGACCCGTGAAACTTACCAGTGAAACCTAGACCCGTGAAACGTCGCCTGTAAAACATACCCGTAAAACTTACCCGTTAAACTTACCCGTGAGACCTTGACCCGTGAAACTTTCCAGTGAAACCTAGACCCGTGAAACGTCACCCGTGAAACATACCCGTGAAACTTACCCGTGACACCTTGACCCGTGAAACTTACCAGTGAAACCTAGACCCGTGAAACGTCACCCGTGAAACGTCACCCGTGAAACTTACCCGTAAAACTTACCCGTGAAACTTACCCGTGAAACCTTGACCCGTGAAACTTACCAGTGAAACCTAGACCCGTGAAACGTCACCCGTGAAACATACCCGTGAAACTTACCCGTGAAACTTACCCGTAAAACCTTGACCCGTGAAACTTACGAGTGAAACCTAGACCCGTGAAACGTCACCCGTGAAACTTCACCCGTGAAACATACCCGTGAAACTTACCCGTGAAACTTACCCGTGAAACCTTGACCCGTGAAACTTACCAGTGAAACCTAGACCCGTAAAACGTCACCCGTGAAACATACCCGTGAAACTTACCCGTGAAACTTACCCGTGATACCTTGACCCGTGAAACTTACCAGTGAAACCTAGACCCGTGAAACGTCACCCGTGAAACATACCCGTGAAACTTACCCGTGAAACTTACCCGTGAAACCTTGACCCGTGAAACTTACCAGTGAAACCTAGACCCGTGAAACGTCACCCGTGAAACATACCCGTGAAACTTACCCGTGAAACTTACCCGTGAAACCTTGACCCGTGAAACTTACTAGTGAAACCTAGACCCGTGAAACGTCACCCGTGAAAAATACCCGTGAAACTTACCCGTGAAACTTACCCGTGAAACCTTGACCCGTGAAACTTACCAGTGAAACCTAGACCCGTGAAACGTCACCTGTAAAACATACCCGTAAAACTTACCCGTGAAACTTACCCGTGAAACCTTGACCCGTGAAACTTTCCAGTGAAACCTAGACCCGTGAAACGTCACCCGTGAAACTTACCCGTAAAACTTACCCGTGAAACTTACCCGTGAAACCTTGACCCGTGAAACTTACCAGTGAAACCTATACCCGTGAAACGTCACCCGTGAAACATACCCGTGAAACTTACCCGTGAAACTTACCCGTGCAACTTACCCGTGAAACGTCACCTGTAAAACATACCCGTAAAACTTACCCGTGAAACTTACCCGTGAAACCTTGACCCGTGAAACTTACCAGTGAAACCAAGACCCGTGAAACGTCATCCGTGAAACATACCCGTGAAACTTACCCGTGAAACTTACCCGTGAAACCTTGACCCGTGAAACCTTGACCCGTGAAACTTACCAGTGAAACCTAGACCCGTGAAACGTCACCTGTAAAACATACCCGTAAAACTTACCCGTGAAACATACCCGTGAAACTTGCCAGTGAAACCTAGACCCGTGAAACGTCACCCGTGAAACTTACCCGTGAAACTTACCCGTGAAACTTTGACCCGTGAAACTTACCAGTAAAACCTAGACCCGTGAAACATCACCCATGAAACATACCCGTGAAACTTACCCGTGAAACTTACCCGTGAAACCTTGACCCGTGAAACTTACCAGTGAAACCTAGACCCGTGAAACGTCACCTGTAAAACATACCCGTAAAACTTACCCGTGAAACTTACCCGTGAAACTTACCCGTGAAACCTTGACCCGTGAAACTTTCCAGTGAAACCTAGACCCGTGAAACGTCACCCGTGAAACATACCCGTGAAACTTACCCGTGAAACTTACCCGTGAAACCTTGACCCTTGAAACTTACCAGTGAAACCTAGACCCGTGAAACGTCACCCGTGAAACTTACCCGTAAAACTTACCCGTGAAACTTACCCGTGAAACCTTGACCCGTGAAACTTACCAGTGAAACCTAGACCCGTGAAACGTCACCCGTGAAACATACCCGTGAAACTTACCCGTGAAACCTTGACCCGTGAAACTTACCAGTGAAACCAAGACCCGTGAAACGTCACCCGTGAAACATACCCGTGAAACTTACCCGTGAAACTTACCCGTGAATCCTTGACCTGTGAAACTTACCAGTGAAACCTAGACCCGTGAAACGTCACCCGTGAAACATACCCGTGAAACTTACCCGTGAAACTTACCCGTGAAACCTTGACCCGTGAAACTTACCAGTGAAACCTAGACCCGTGAAACGTCACCCGTGAAACTTACCCGTAAAACTTACCCGTGCAACTTACCCGTGAAACCTTGACCCGTGAAACTTACCAGTGAAACCTAGACCCGTGAAACGTCACCCGTGAAACTTACGCGTAAAACTTACCCGTGAAACGTCACCCGTGAAACATACCCGTGAAACTTACCCGTGAAACTTACCCGTGAAACCTTGACCCGTGAAACTTACCAGTGAAACCTAGACCCGTGAAACATCACCCATGAAACATACCCGTGAAACTTACCCGTGAAACTTACCCGTGAAACCTAGACCCGTGAAACTTACCAGTGAAACCTAGATCCGTGAAACGTCGCCTGTAAAACATACCCGTAAAACTTACCCGTGAAACTTACCCGTGAAACCTTGACCCGTGAAACTTTCCAGTGAAACCTAGACCCGTGAAACGTCACTTGTGAAACATAACGTGAAACTTACCCGTGAAACTTACCCGTGAAACCTTGACCCGTGAAACTTACCAGTGAAACCTAGACCCGTGAAACGTCACCCGTGAAACTTACCCGTAAAACTTACCCGTGAAACCTTGACCCGTGAAACTTACCAGTGAAACCTAGACCCGTGAAACGTCACCCGTGAAACATACCCGTGAAACTTACCCGTGAAACTTACCCGTAAAACCTTGACCCGTGAAACTTACCAGTGAAACCTAGACCCGTGAAACGTCACCCGTGAAACATACCCGTGAAACTTACCCGTGAAACTTAACCGTGAAACCTTGACCCGTGAAACTTACCAGTGAAACCTAGACCCGTGAAACGTCACCCGTGAAACTTACCCGTGAAACTTACCCGTGAAACCTAGACCCGTGAAACTTACCAGTGAAACCTAGACCCGTGAAACGTCGCCTGTAAAACATACCCGTAAAACTTACCCGTGAAACTTACCCGTAAAACCTTGACCCGTGAAACTTTCCAGTGAAACCTAGACCCGTGAAACGTCACTTGTGAAACATACCCGTGAAACTTACCCGTGAAACTTACCCGTGAAACCTTGACCCGTGAAACTTACCCGTGAAACCTAGACCCGTGAAACGTCACCCGTGAAACATACCCGTGAAACTTACCCGTGAAACTTACCCGTAAAACCTTGACCCGTGAAACTTACCAGTGAAACCTAGACCCGTGAAACGTCACCCGTGAAACATACCCGTGAAACTTACCCGTGAAACTTACCCGTGAAACCTTGACCCGTGAAACTTACCAGTGAAACCTAGACCCGTGAAACGTCACCCGTGAAACATACCCGTGAAACTTACCCGTGAAACTTACCCGTGAAACTTACCCGTGAAACCTTGACCCGTGAAACTTACTAGTGAAACCTAGACCCGTGAAACGTCACCCGTGAAACATACCCGTGAAACTTACCCGTGAAACTTACCCGTGAAACCTTGACCCGTGAAACTTACCAGTGAAACCTAGACCCGTGAAACGTCACCCGTGAAACATACCCGTGAAACTTACCCGTGAAACTTACCCGTGATACCTTGACCCGTGAAACTTACCAGTGAAACCTAGACCCGTGAAACGTCACCCGTGAAACATACCCGTGAAACTTACCCGTGAAACTTACCCGTAAAACCTTGACCCGTGAAACTTACGAGTGAAACCTAGACCCGTGAAACGTCACCCGTGAAACTTCACCCGTGAAACATACCCGTGAAACTTACCCGTGAAACTTACCCGTGAAACCTTGACCCGTGAAACTTACCAGTGAAACCTAGACCCGTAAAACGTCACCCGTGAAACATACCCGTGAAACTTACCCGTGAAACTTACCCGTGATACCTTGACCCGTGAAACTTACCAGTGAAACCTAGACCCGTGAAACGTCACCCGTGAAACATACCCGTGAAACTTACCCGTGAAACTTACCCGTGAAACCTTGACCCGTGAAACTTACCAGTGAAACCTAGACCCGTGAAACGTCACCCGTGAAACATACCCGTGAAACTTACCCGTGAAACTTACCCGTGAAACCTTGACCCGTGAAACTTACTAGTGAAACCTAGACCCGTGAAACGTCACCCGTGAAACATACCCGTGAAACTTACCCGTGAAACTTACCCGTGAAACCTTGACCCGTGAAACTTACCAGTGAAACCTAGACCCGTGAAACGTCACCTGTAAAACATACCCGTAAAACTTACCCGTGAAACTTACCCGTGAAACCTTGACCCGTGAAACTTTCCAGTGAAACCTAGACCCGTGAAACGTCACCCGTGAAACTTACCCGTAAAACTTACCCGTGAAACTTACCCGTGAAACCTTGACCCGTGAAACTTACCAGTGAAACCTATACCCGTGAAACGTCACCCGTGAAACATACCCGTGAAACTTACCCGTGAAACTTACCCGTGAAACTTACCCGTGAAACGTCACCTGTAAAACATACCCGTAAAACTTACCCGTGAAACTTACCCGTGAAACCTTGACCCGTGAAACTTACCAGTGAAACCAAGACCCGTGAAACGTCATCCGTGAAACATACCCGTGAAACTTACCCGTGAAACTTACCCGTGAAACCTTGACCCGTGAAACCTTGACCCGTGAAACTTACCAGTGAAACCTAGACCCGTGAAACGTCACCTGTAAAACATACCCGTAAAACTTACCCGTGAAACATACCCGTGAAACTTGCCAGTGAAACCTAGACCCGTGAAACGTCACCCGTGAAACTTACCCGTGAAACTTACCCGTGAAACTTTGACCCGTGAAACTTACCAGTAAAACCTAGACCCGTGAAACATCACCCATGAAACATACCCGTGAAACTTACCCGTGAAACTTACCCGTGAAACCTTGACCCGTGAAACTTACCAGTGAAACCTAGACCCGTGAAACGTCACCTGTAAAACATACCCGTAAAACTTACCCGTGAAACTTACCCGTGAAACTTACCCGTGAAACCTTGACCCGTGAAACTTTCCAGTGAAACCTCGACCCGTGAAACGTCACCCGTGAAACATACCCGTGAAACTTACCCGTGAAACTTACCCGTGAAACCTTGACCCGTGAAACTTACCAGTGAAACCTAGACCCGTGAAACGTCACCCGTGAAACTTACCCGTAAAACTTACCCGTGAAACTTACCCGTGAAACCTTGACCCGTGAAACTTACCAGTGAAACCTAGACCCGTGAAACGTCACCCGTGAAACATACCCGTGAAACTTACCCGTGAAACCTTGACCCGTGAAACTTACCAGTGAAACCAAGACCCGTGAAACGTCACCCGTGAAACATACCCGTGAAACTTACCCGTGAAACTTACCCGTGAATCCTTGACCTGTGAAACTTACCAGTGAAACCTAGACCCGTGAAACGTCACCCGTGAAACATACCCGTGAAACTTACCCGTGAAACTTACCCGTGAAACCTTGACCCGTGAAACTTACCAGTGAAACCTAGACCCGTGAAACGTCACCCGTGAAACTTACCCGTAAAACTTACCCGTGAAACTTACCCGTGAAACCTTGACCCGTGAAACTTACCAGTGAAACCTAGACCCGTGAAACGTCACCCGTGAAACTTACGCGTAAAACTTACCCGTGAAACGTCACCCGTGAAACATACCCGTGAAACTTACCCGTGAAACTTACCCGTGAAACCTTGACCCGTGAAACTTACCAGTGAAACCTAGACCCGTGAAACATCACCCATGAAACATACCCGTGAAACTTACCCGTGAAACTTACCCGTGAAACCTAGACCCGTGAAACTTACCAGTGAAACCTAGACCCGTGAAACGTCGCCTGTAAAACATACCCGTAAAACTTACCCGTGAAACTTACCCGTGAAACCTTGACCTGTGAAACTTTCCAGTGAAACCTAGACCCGTGAAACGTCACTTGTGAAACATACCCGTGAAACTTACCCGTGAAACTTACCCGTGAAACCTTGACCCGTGAAACTTACCAGTGAAACCTAGACCCGTGAAACGTCACCCGTGAAACATACCTGTGAAACTTACCCGTGAAACTTACCCGTGAAACCTTGACCCGTGAAACTTACCAGTGAAACCTAGACCCGTGAAACGTCACCCGTAAAACATACCCGTGAAACTTACCCGTGAAACTTACCAGTGAAACCTTGACCCGTGAAACTTACCAGTGAAACCTAGACCCGTGAAACATCACCCATGAAACATACCCGTGAAACTTACCCGTGAAACTTACCCGTGAAACCTAGACCCGTGAAACTTACCAGTGAAACCTAGACCCGTGAAACGTCGCCTGTAAAACATACCCGTAAAACTTACCCGTGAAACTTACCCGTGAGACCTTGACCCGTGAAACTTTCCAGTAAAACCTAGACCCGTGAAACGTCACCCGTGAAACATACCCGTGAAACTTACCCGTGACACCTTGACCCGTGAAACTTACCAGTGAAACCTAGACCCGTGAAACGTCACCCGTGAAACGTCACCCGTGAAACTTACCCGTAAAACTTACCCGTGAAACTTACCCGTGAAACCTTGACCCGTGAAACTTACCAGTGAAACCTAGACCCGTGAAATGTCACCCGTGAAACATACCCGTGAAACTTACCCGTGAAACTTACCCGTAAAACCTTGACCCGTGAAACTTACGAGTGAAACCTAGACCCGTGAAACGTCACCCGTGAAACTTCACCCGTGAAACATACCCGTGAAACTTACCCGTGAAACTTACCCGTGAAACCTTGACCCGTGAAACTTACCAGTGAAACCTAGACCCGTAAAACGTCACCCGTGAAACATACCCGTGAAACTTACCCGTGAAACTTACCCGTGATACCTTGACCCGTGAAACTTACCAGTGAAACCTAGACCCGTGAAACGTCACCCGTGAAACATACCCGTGAAACTTACCCGTGAAACTTACCCGTGAAACCTTGACCCGTGAAACTTACCAGTGAAACCTAGACCCGTGAAACGTCACCCGTGAAACATACCCGTGAAACTTACCCGTGAAACTTACCCGTGAAACCTTGACCCGTGAAACTTACTAGTGAAACCTAGACCCGTGAAACGTCACCCGTGAAACATACCCGTGAAACTTACCCGTGAAACTTACCCGTGAAACCTTGACCCGTGAAACTTACCAGTGAAACCTAGACCCGTGAAACGTCACCTGTAAAACATACCCGTAAAACTTACCCGTGAAACTTACCCGTGAAACCTTGACCCGTGAAACTTTCCAGTGAAACCTAGACCCGTGAAACGTCACCCGTGAAACTTACCCGTAAAACTTACCCGTGAAACTTACCCGTGAAACCTTGACCCGTGAAACTTACCAGTGAAACCTATACCCGTGAAACGTCACCCGTGAAACATACCCGTGAAACTTACCCGTGAAACTTACCCGTGAAACTTACCCGTGAAACGTCACCTGTAAAACATACCCGTAAAACTTACCCGTGAAACTTACCCGTGAAACCTTGACCCGTGAAACTTACCAGTGAAACCAAGACCCGTGAAACGTCATCCGTGAAACATACCCGTGAAACTTACCCGTAAAACTTACCCGTGAAACCTTGACCCGTGAAACCTTGACCCGTGAAACTTACCAGTGAAACCTAGACCCGTGAAACGTCACCTGTAAAACATACCCGTAAAACTTACCCGTGAAACATACCCGTGAAACTTGCCAGTGAAACCTAGACCCGTGAAACGTCACCCGTGAAACTTACCCGTTAAACTTACCCGTGAAACTTTGACCCGTGAAACTTACCAGTAAAACCTAGACCCGTGAAACATCACCCATGAAACATACCCGTGAAACTTACCCGTGAAACTTACCCGTGAAACCTTGACCCGTGAAACTTACCAGTGAAACCTAGACCCGTTAAACGTCACCTGTAAAACATACCCGTAAAACTTACCCGTGAAACTTACCCGTGAAACTTACCCGTGAAACCTTGACCCGTGAAACTTTCCAGTGAAACCTAGACCCGTGAAACGTCACCCGTGAAACATACCCGTGAAACTTACCCGTGAAACTTACCCGTGAAACCTTGACCCGTGAAACTTACCAGTGAAACCTAGACCCGTGAAACGTCACCCGTGAAACTTACCCGTAAAACTTACCCGTGAAACTTACCCGTGAAACCTTGACCCGTGAAACTTACCAGTGAAACCTAGACCCGTGAAACGTCACCCGTGAAACATACCCGTGAAACTTACCCGTGAAACCTTGACCCGTGAAACTTACCAGTGAAACCAAGACCCGTGAAACGTCACCCGTGAAACATACCCGTGAAACTTACCCGTGAAACTTACCCGTGAATCCTTGACCTGTGAAACTTACCAGTGAAACCTAGACCCGTGAAACATCACCCATGAAACATACCCGTGAAACTTACCCGTGAAACTTACCCGTGAAACCTAGACCCGTGAAACTTACCAGTGAAACCTAGACCCGTGAAACGTCGCCTGTAAAACATACCCGTAAAACTTACCCGTGAAACTTACCCGTGAAACCTTGACCTGTGAAACTTTCCAGTGAAACCTAGACCCGTGAAACGTCACTTGTGAAACATACCCGTGAAACTTACCCGTGAAACTTACCCGTGAAACCTTGACCCGTGAAACTTACCAGTGAAACCTAGACCCGTGAAACGTCACCCGTGAAACATACCTGTGAAACTTACCCGTGAAACTTACCCGTGAAACCTTGACCCGTGAAACTTACCAGTGAAACCTAGACCCGTGAAACGTCACCCGTAAAACATACCCGTGAAACTTACCCGTGAAACTTACCAGTGAAACCTTGACCCGTGAAACTTACCAGTGAAACCTAGACCCGTGAAACATCACCCATGAAACATACCCGTGAAACTTACCCGTGAAACTTACCCGTGAAACCTAGACCCGTGAAACTTACCAGTGAAACCTAGACCCGTGAAACGTCGCCTGTAAAACATACCCGTAAAACTTACCCGTGAAACTTACCCGTGAGACCTTGACCCGTGAAACTTTCCAGTGAAACCTAGACCCGTGAAACGTCACCCGTGAAACATACCCGTGAAACTTACCCGTGACACCTTGACCCGTGAAACTTACCAGTGAAACCTAGACCCGTGAAACGTCACCCGTGAAACGTCACCCGTGAAACTTACCCGTAAAACTTACCCGTGAAACTTACCCGTGAAACCTTGACCCGTGAAACTTACCAGTGAAACCTAGACCCGTGAAACGTCACCCGTGAAACATACCCGTGAAACTTACCCGTGAAACTTACCCGTAAAACCTTGACCCGTGAAACTTACGAGTGAAACCTAGACCCGTGAAACGTCACCCGTGAAACTTCACCCGTGAAACATACCCGTGAAACTTACCCGTGAAACTTACCCGTGAAACCTTGACCCGTGAAACTTACCAGTGAAACCTAGACCCGTAAAACGTCACCCGTGAAACATACCCGTGAAACTTACCCGTGAAACTTACCCGTGATACCTTGACCCGTGAAACTTACCAGTGAAACCTAGACCCGTGAAACGTCACCCGTGAAACATACCCGTGAAACTTACCCGTGAAACTTACCCGTGAAACCTTGACCCGTGAAACTTACCAGTGAAACCTAGACCCGTGAAACGTCACCCGTGAAACATACCCGTGAAACTTACCCGTGAAACTTACCCGTGAAACCTTGACCCGTGAAACTTACTAGTGAAACCTAGACCCGTGAAACGTCACCCGTGAAACATACCCGTGAAACTTACCCGTGAAACTTACCCGTGAAACCTTGACCCGTGAAACTTACCAGTGAAACCTAGACCCGTGAAACGTCACCTGTAAAACATACCCGTAAAACTTACCCGTGAAACTTACCCGTGAAACCTTGACCCGTGAAACTTTCCAGTGAAACCTAGACCCGTGAAACGTCACCCGTGAAACTTACCCGTAAAACTTACCCGTGAAACTTACCCGTGAAACCTTGACCCGTGAAACTTACCAGTGAAACCTATACCCGTGAAACGTCACCCGTGAAACATACCCGTGAAACTTACCCGTGAAACTTACCCGTGAAACTTACCCGTGAAACGTCACCTGTAAAACATACCCGTAAAACTTACCCGTGAAACTTACCCGTGAAACCTTGACCCGTGAAACTTACCAGTGAAACCAAGACCCGTGAAACGTCATCCGTGAAACATACCCGTGAAACTTACCCGTGAAACTTACCCGTGAAATCTTGACCCGTGAAACCTTGACCCGTGAAACTTACCAGTGAAACCTAGACCCGTGAAACGTCACCTGTAAAACATACCCGTAAAACTTACCCGTGAAACATACCCGTGAAACTTGCCAGTGAAACCTAGACCCGTGAAACGTCACCCGTGAAACTTACCCGTGAAACTTACCCGTGAAACTTTGACCCGTGAAACTTACCAGTAAAACCTAGACCCGTGAAACATCACCCATGAAACATACCCGTGAAACTTACCCGTGAAACCTTGACCCGTGAAACTTACCAGTGAAACCTAGACCCGTGAAACGTCACCTGTAAAACATACCCGTAAAACTTACCCGTGAAACTTACCCGTGAAACTTACCCGTGAAACCTTGACCCGTGAAACTTTCCAGTGAAACCTAGACCCGTGAAACGTCACCCGTGAAACATACCCGTGAAACTTACCCGTGAAACTTACCCGTGAAACCATGACCCTTGAAACTTACCAGTGAAACCTAGACCCGTGAAACGTCACCCGTGAAACTTACCCGTAAAACTTACCCGTGAAACTTACCCGTGAAACCTTGACCCGTGAAACTTACCAGTGAAACCTAGACCCGTGAAACGTCACCCGTGAAACATACCCGTGAAACTTACCCGTGAAACCTTGACCCGTGAAACTTACCAGTGAAACCAAGACCCGTGAAACGTCACCCGTGAAACATACCCGTGAAACTTACCCGTGAAACTTACCCGTGAATCCTTGACCTGTGAAACTTACCAGTGAAACCTAGACCCGTGAAACGTCACCCGTGAAACATACCCGTGAAACTTACCCGTGAAACTTACCCGTGAAACCTTGACCCGTGAAACTTACCAGTGAAACCTAGACCCGTGAAACGTCACCCGTGAAACTTACCCGTAAAACTTACCCGTGCAACTTACCCGTGAAACCTTGACCCGTGAAACTTACCAGTGAAACCTAGACCCGTGAAACGTCACCCGTGAAACTTACGCGTAAAACTTACCCGTGAAACGTCACCCGTGAAACATACCCGTGAAACTTACCCGTGAAACTTACCCGTGAAACCTTGACCCGTGAAACTTACCAGTGAAACCTAGACCCGTGAAACATCACCCATGAAACATACCCGTGAAACTTACCCGTGAAACTTACCCGTGAAACCTAGACCCGTGAAACTTACCAGTGAAACCTAGACCCGTGAAACGTCGCCTGTAAAACATACCCGTAAAACTTACCCGTGAAACTTACCCGTGAAACCTTGACCCGTGAAACTTTCCAGTGAAACCTAGACCCGTGAAACGTCACTTGTGAAACATAACGTGAAACTTACCCGTGAAACTTACCCGTGAAACCTTGACCCGTGAAACTTACCAGTGAAACCTAGACCCGTGAAACGTCACCCGTGAAACGTCACCCGTGAAACTTACCCGTAAAACTTACCCGTGAAACCTTGACCCGTGAAACTTACCAGTGAAACCTAGACCCGTGAAACGTCACCCGTGAAACATACCCGTGAAACTTACCCGTGAAACTTACCTGTAAAACCTTGACCCGTGAAACTTACTAGTGAAACCTAGACCCGTGAAACGTCACCCGTGAAACATACCCGTGAAACTTACCCGTGAAACTTAACCGTGAAACCTTGACCCGTGAAACTTACCAGTGAAACCTAGACCCGTGAAACGTCACCCGTGAAACTTACCCGTGAAACTTACCCGTGAAACCTAGACCCGTGAAACTTACCAGTGAAACCTAGACCCGTGAAACGTCGCCTGTAAAACATACCCGTAAAACTTACCCGTGAAACTTACCCGTAAAACCTTGACCCGTGAAACTTTCCAGTGAAACCTAGACCCGTGAAACGTCACTTGTGAAACATACCCGTGAAACTTACCCGTGAAACTTACCCGTGAAACCTTGACCCGTGAAACTTACCCGTGAAACCTAGACCCGTGAAACGTCACCCGTGAAACATACCCGTGAAACTTACCCGTGAAACTTACCCGTAAAACCTTGACCCGTGAAACTTACCAGTGAAACCTAGACCCGTGAAACGTCACCCGTGAAACATACCCGTGAAACTTACCCGTGAAACTTACCCGTGAAACCTTGACCCGTGAAACTTACCAGTGAAACCTAGACCCGTGAAACGTCACCCGTGAAACATACCCGTGAAACTTACCCGTGAAACTTACCCGTGAAACTTACCCGTGAAACCTTGACCCGTGAAACTTACTAGTGAAACCTAGACCCGTGAAACGTCACCCGTGAAACATACCCGTGAAACTTACCCGTGAAACTTACCCGTGAAACCTTGACCCGTGAAACTTACCAGTGAAACCTAGACCCGTGAAACGTCACCCGTGAAACATACCCGTGAAACTTACCCGTGAAACTTACCCGTAAAACCTTGACCCGTGAAACTTACCAGTGAAACCTAGACCCGTGAAACATCACCCATGAAACATACCCGTGAAACTTACCCGTGAATCTTACCCGTGAAACCTTGACCCGTGAAACTTACCAGTGAAACCTAGACCCGTGAAACGTCACCTGTAAAACATACCCGTGAAACTTACCCGTGAAACTTACCCGTGAAACCTTGACCCGTGAAACCTTGACCCGTGAAACTTACCAGTGAAACCTAGACCCGTGAAACGTCACCTGTAAAACATACCCGTAAAACTTACCCGTGAAACATACCCGTGAAACTTACCAGTGAAACCTAGACCCGTGAAACGTCACCCGTGAAACTTACCCGTGAAACTTACCCGTGAAACCTTGACCCGTGAAACTTACCAGTAAAACCTAGACCCGTGAAACATCACCCATGAAACATACCCGTGAAACTTAACCGTGAAACTTACCCGTGAAACCTTGACCCGTGAAACTTACTAGTGAAACCTAGACCCGTGAAACGTCACCCGTGAAACATACCCGTGAAACTTACCCGTGAAACTTACCCGTGAAACCTTGACCCGTGAAACTTACCAGTGAAACCTAGACCCGTGAAACGTCACCCGTGAAACATACCCGTGAAACTTACCCGTGAAACTTACCCGTAAAACCTTGACCCGTGAAACTTACCAGTGAAACCTAGACCCGTGAAACATCACCCATGAAACATACCCGTGAAACTTACCCGTGAATCTTACCCGTGAAACCTTGACCCGTGAAACTTACCAGTGAAACCTAGACCTGTGAAACGTCACCTGTAAAACATACCCGTAAAACTTACCCGTGAAACTTACCCGTGAATCCTTGACCCGTGAAACTTTCCAGTGAAACCTAGACCCGTGAAACGTCACCCGTGAAACTTACCCGTAAAACTTACCCGTGAAACTTACCCGTGAAACCTTGACCCGTGAAACTTACCAGTGAAACCTAGACCCGTGAAACTTCACCCGTGAAACATACCCGTGAAACTTACCCGTGAAACTTACCCGTGAAACGTCACCTGTAAAACATACCCGTAAAACTTACCCGTGTAACTTACCCGTGAAACCTTGACCCGTGAAACTTACCAGTGAAACCAAGACCCGTGAAACTTCACCCGTGAAACATACCCGTGAAACTTACCCGTGAAACTTACCCGTGAAACGTCACCTGTAAAACATACCCGTAAAACTTACCCGTGAAACTTACCCGTGAAACCTTGACCCGTGAAACTTACCAGTGAAACCAAGACCCGTGAAACGTCATCCGTGAAACATACCCGTGAAACTTACCCGTGAAACTTACCCGTGAAACCTTGACCCGTGAAACTTACCAGTGAAACCTAGACCCGTGAAACGTCACCCGTGAAACATACTCGTGAAACTTACCAGTGAAACCTAGACCCGTGAAACGTCACCCGTGAAACTTACCCGTGAAACTTACCCGTGAAACCTTGACCCGTGAAACTTACCAGTAAAACCTAGACCCGTGAAACATCACCCATGAAACATACCCGTGAAACTTACCCGTGAAACTTACCCGTGAAACCTTGACCCGTGAAACTTACCAGTGAAACCTAGACCCGTGAAACGTCACCTGTAAAACATACCCGTAAAACTTACCCGTGAAACTTACCCGTGAAACTTACCCGTGAAACCTTGACCCGTGAAACTTACCAGTGAAACCTAGACCCGTGAAACATCACCCATGAAACATACCCGTGAAACTTACCCGTGAAACTTACCCGTGAAACCTAGACCCGTGAAACTTACCAGTGAAACCTAGACCCGTGAAACGTCGCCTGTAAAACATACCCGTAAAACTTACCCGTGAAACTTACCCGTGAAACCTTGACCCGTGAAACTTTCCAGTGAAACCTAGACCCGTGAAACGTCACTTGTGAAACATACACGTGAAACTTACCGGTGAAACTTACCCGTGAAACCTTGACCCGTGAAACTTACCAGTGAAACCTAGACCCGTGAAACGCACCCGTGAAACGTCACCCGTGAAACTTACCCGTAAAACTTACCCGTGAAACTTACCCGTGAAACCTTGACCCGTGAAACTTACCAGTGAAACCTAGACCCGTGAAACGTCACCCGTGAAACATACCCGTGAAACTTACCCGTGAAACTTACCCGTGAAACTTACCCGTAAAACCTTGAACTGTGAAACTTACCAGTGAAACCTAGACCCGTGAAACGTCACCCGTGAAACATACCCGTGAAATTTACCCGTGAAACTTACCCGTGAAACCTTGACCCGTGAAACTTACCAGTGAAACCTAGACCCGTGAAACGTCACCCGTGAAACATACCCGTGAAACTTACCCGTGAAACTTACCCGTGAAACCTAGACCCGTGAAACTTACCAGTGAAACCTAGACCCGTGAAACGTCGCCTGTAAAACATACCCGTAAAACTTACCCGTGAAACTTACCCGTGAAACCTTGACCCGTGAAACTTTCCAGTGAAACCTAGACCCGTGAAACGTCACTTGTGAAACATACCCGTGAAACTTACCCGTGAAACTTACCCGTGAAACCTTGACCCGTGAAACTTACCCGTGAAACCTAGACCCGTGAAACGTCACCCGTGAAACATACCCGTGAAATTTACCCGTGAAACTTACCCGTAAAACCTTGACCCGTGAAACTTACCAGTGAAACCTAGACCCGTGAAACGTCACCCGTGAAACATACCCGTGAAACTTACCCGTGAAACTTACCCGTGAAACCTTGACCCGTGAAACTTACCAGTGAAACCTAGACCCGTGAAACGTCACCCGTGAAACATACCCGTGAAACTTACCTGTGAAACTTACCCGTGAAACCTTGACCCGTGAAACTTACCAGTGAAACCTAGACCCGTGAAACGTCACCCGTGAAACATACCCGTGAAACTTACCCGTGAAACTTACCCGTGAAACCTTGACAAGTGAAACTTACTAGTGAAACCTAGACCCGTGAAACGTCACCCGTGAAACATACCCGTGAAACTTACCCGTGAAACCTTGACCCGTGAAACTTACCAGTAAAACCTAGACCCGTGAAACGTCACCCGTGAAACATACCCGTGAAACTTACCCGTGAAACTTACCCGTAAAACCTTGACCCGTGAAACTTACCAGTGAAACCTAGACCCGTGAAACATCACTCATGAAACATACCCGTGAAACTTACCCGTGAATCTTACCCCGTGAAACTTACCAGTAAAACCTAGACCCGTGAAACGTCACCTGTAAAACATACCCGTGAAACTTACCCGTGAAACTTACCCGTGAAACCTTGACCCGTGAAACCTTGACCCGTGAAACATACCCGTGAAACTTACCCGTGAAACTTACCCGTAAAACCTTGACCCGTGAAACTTACCAGTGAAACCTAGACCCGTGAAACATCACCCATGAAACATACCCGTGAAACTTACCCGTGAATCTTACCCGTGAAACCTTGACCCGTGAAACTTACCAGTGAAACCTAGACCCGTGAAACGTCACCTGTAAAACATACCCGTGAAACTTACCCGTGAAACCTTGACCCGTGAAACCTTGACCCGTGAAACTTACCAGTGAAACCTAGACCCGTGAAACGTCACCTGTAAAACATACCCGTAAAACTTACCCGTGAAACATACCCGTGAAACTTACCATTGAAACCTAGACCCGTGAAACGTCACCCGTGAAACTTACCCGTGAAACTTACCCGTGAAACCTTGACCCGTGAAACTTACCAGTAAAACCTAGACCCGTGAAACATCACCCATGAAACATACCCGTGAAACTTACCCGTGAAACTTACCCGTGAAACCTTGACCCGTGAAACTTACTAGTGAAACCTAGACCCGTGAAACGTCACCCGTGAAACATACCCGTGAAACTTACCCGTGAAACTTACCCGTGAAACCTTGACCCGTGAAACTTACCAGTGAAACCTAGACCCGTGAAACGTCACCCGTGAAACATACCCGTGAAACTTACCCGTGAAACTTACCCGTAAAACCTTGACCCGTGAAACTTACCAGTGAAACCTAGACCCGTGAAACATCACCCATGAAACATACCCGTGAAACTTACCCGTGAATCTTACCCGTGAAACCTTGACCCGTGAAACTTACCAGTGAAACCTAGACCCGTGAAACGTCACCTGTAAAACATACCCGTAAAACTTACCCGTGAAACTTACCCGTGAATCCTTGACCCGTGAAACTTTCCAGTGAAACCTAGACCCGTGAAACGTCACCCGTGAAACTTACCCGTAAAACTTACCCGTGAAACTTACCTGTGAAACCTTGACCCGTGAAACTTACCAGTGAAACCTAGACCCGTGAAACTTCACCCGTGAAACATACCCGTGAAACTTACCCGTGAAACTTACCCGTGAAACGTCACCTGTAAAACATACCCGTAAAACTTACCCGTGAAACTTACCCGTGAAACCTTGACCCGTGAAACTTACCAGTGAAACCAAGACCCGTGAAACGTCATCCGTGAAACATACCCGTGAAACTTACCCGTGAAACTTACCCGTGAAACCTTGACCCGTGAAACTTACCAGTGAAACCTAGACCCGTGAAACGTCACCCGTGAAACATACTCGTGAAACTTACCAGTGAAACCTAGACCCGTGAAACGTCACCCGTGAAACTTACCCGTGAAACTTACCCGTGAAACCTTGACCCGTGAAACTTACCAGTAAAACCTAGACCCGTGAAACATCACCCATGAAACATACCCGTGAAACTTACCCGTGAAACTTACCCGTGAAACCTTGACCCGTGAAACTTACCAGTGAAACCTAGACCCGTGAAACGTCACCTGTAAAACATACCCGTAAAACTTACCCGTGAAACTTACCCGTGAAACTTACCCGTGAAACCTTGACCCGTGAAACTTACCAGTGAAACCTAGACCCGTAAAACATCACCCATGAAACATACCCGTGAAACTTACCCGTGAAACTTACCCGTGAAACCTAGACCCGTGAAACTTACCAGTGAAACCTAGACCCGTGAAACGTCGCCTGTAAAACATACCCGTAAAACTTACCCGTGAAACTTACCCGTGAAACCTTGACCCGTGAAACTTTCCAGTGAAACCTAGACCCGTGAAACGTCACTTGTGAAACATACCCGTGAAACTTACCGGTGAAACTTACCCGTGAAACCTTGACCCGTGAAACTTACCAGTGAAACCTAGACCCGTGAAACGCACCCGTGAAACGTCACCCGTGAAACTTACCCGTAAAACTTACCCGTGAAACTTACCCGTGAAACCTTGACCCGTGAAACTTACCAGTGAAACCTAGACCCGTGAAACGTCACCCGTGAAACATACCCGTGAAACTTACCCGTGAAACTTACCCGTAAAACCTTGAACTGTGAAACTTACCAGTGAAACCTAGACCCGTGAAACGTCACCCGTGAAACATACCCGTGAAACTTACCCGTGAAACTTACCCGTGAAACCTAGACCCGTGAAACTTACCAGTGAAACCTAGACCCGTGAAACGTCGCCTGTAAAACATACCCGTAAAACTTACCCGTGAAACTTACCCGTGAAACCTTGACCCGTGAAACTTTCCAGTGAAACCTAGACCCGTGAAACGTCACTTGTGAAACATACCTGTGAAACTTACCCGTGAAACTTACCCGTGAAACCTTGACCCGTAAAACTTACCCGTGAAACCTAGACCCGTGAAACGTCACCCGTGAAACATACCCGTGAAATTTACCCGTGAAACTTACCCGTAAAACCTTGACCCGTGAAACTTACCAGTGAAACCTAGACCCGTGAAACGTCACCCGTGAAACATACCCGTGAAACTTACCCGTGAAACTTACCCGTGAAACCTTGACCCGTGAAACTTACCAGTGAAACCTAGACCCGTGAAACGTCACCCGTGAAACATACCCGTGAAACTTACCCGTGAAACTTACCCGTGAAACCTTGACCCGTGAAACTTACCAGTGAAACCTAGACCCGTGAAACGTCACCCGTGAAACATACCCGTGAAACTTACCCGTGAAACTTACCCGTGAAACCTTGACAAGTGAAACTTACTAGTGAAACCTAGACCCGTGAAACGTCACCCGTGAAACATACCCGTGAAACTTACCCGTGAAACTTACCCGTGAAACCTTGACCCGTGAAACTTACCAGTGAAACCTAGACCCGTGAAACGTCACCCGTGAAACATACCCGTGAAACTTACCCGTGAAACTTACCCGTAAAACCTTGACCCGTGAAACTTACCAGTGAAACCTAGACCCGTGAAACATCACTCATGAAACATACCCGTGAAACTTACCCGTGAATCTTACCCGTGAAACCTTGACCCGTGAAACTTACCAGTGAAACCTAGACCCGTGAAACGTCACCTGTAAAACATACCCGTGAAACTTACCCGTGAAACTTACCCGTGAAACATTGACCCGTGAAACCTTGACCCGTGAAACTTACCAGTGAAACCTAGACCCGTGAAACGTCACCTGTAAAACATACCCGTAAAACTTACCCGTGAAACATACCCGTGAAACTTACCAGTGAAACCTAGACCCGTGAAACGTCACCCGTGAAACTTACCCGTGAAACTTACCCGTGAAACCTTGACCCGTGAAACTTACCAGTAAAACCTAGACCCGTGAAACATCACCCATGAAACATACCCGTGAAACTTACCCGTGAAACTTACCCGTGAAACCTTGACCCGTGAAACTTACCAGCGAAACCTAGACCCGTGAAACGTCACCCGTGAAACATACCCGTGAAACTTACCCGTGAAACTTACCAGTGAAACCTAGACCCGTGAAACATCACCCATGAAACATACCCGTGAAACTTACCCGTGAATCTTACCCGTGAAACCTTGACCCGTGAAACTTACCAGTGAAACCTAGACCCGTGAAACGTCACCTGTAAAACATACCCGTAAAACTTACCCGTGAAACTTACCCGTGAATCCTTGACCCGTGAAACTTTCCAGTGAAACCTAGACCCGTGAAACGTCACCCGTGAAACTTACCCGTAAAACTTACCCGTGAAACTTACCCGTGAAACCTTGACCCGTGAAACTTACCAGTGAAACCTAGACCCGTGAAACGTCACCCGTGAAACATACCCGTGAAACTTACCCGTGAAACTTACCCGTGAAACGTCACCTGTAAAACATACCCGTAAAACTTACCCGTGAAACTTACCCGTGAAACCTTGACCCGTGAAACTTACCAGTGAAACCAAGACCCGTGAAACGTCATCCGTGAAACATACCCGTGAAACTTACCCGTGAAACTTACCCGTGAAACCTTGACCCGTGAAACTTACCAGTGAAACCTAGACCCGTGAAACGTCACCCATGAAACATACCCGTGAAACTTACCCGTGAATCTTACCCGTGAAACCTTGACCCGTGAAACTTACCAGTGAAACCTAGACCCGTGAAACGTCACCTGTAAAACATACCCGTAAAACTTACCCGTGAAACTTACCCGTGAATCCTTGACCCGTGAAACTTTCCAGTGAAACCTAGACCCGTGAAACGTCACCCGTGAAACATACCCGTGAAACTTACCCGTGAAACTTACCAGTGAAACCTAGACCCGTGAAACATCACTCATGAAACATACCCGTGAAACTTACCCGTGAATCTTACCCGTGAAACCTTGACCCGTGAAACTTACCAGTGAAACCTAGACCCGTGAAACGTCACCTGTAAAACATACCCGTAAAACTTACCCGTGAAACTTACCCGTGAATCCTTGACCCGTGAAACTTTCCAGTGAAACCTAGACCCGTGAAACGTCACCCGTGAAACTTACCCGTAAAACTTACCCGTGAAACTTACCCGTGAAACCTTGACCCGTGAAACTTACCAGTGAAACCTAGACCCGTGAAACGTCACCCGTGAAACATACCCGTGAAACTTACCCGTGAAACTTACCCGTGAAACGTCACCTGTAAAACATACCCGTAAAACTTACCCGTGAAACTTACCCGTGAAACCTTGACCCGTGAAACTTACCAGTGAAACCAAGACCCGTGAAACGTCATCCGTGAAACATACCCGTGAAACTTACCCGTGAAACTTACCCGTGAAACCTTGACCCGTGAAACTTACCAGTGAAACCTAGACCCGTGAAACGTCACCCGTGAAACATACCCGTGAAACTTACCAGTGAAACCTAGACCCGTAAAACGTCACCCGTGAAACTTACCCGTGAAACTTACCCGTGAAACCTTGACCCGTGAAACTTACCAGTAAAACCTAGACCCGTGAAACATCACCCATGAAACATACCCGTGAAACTTACCCGTGAAACTTACCCGTGAAACCTTGACCCGTGAAACTTACCAGTGAAACCTAGACCCGTGAAACGTCACCTGTAAAACATACCCGTAAAACTTACCCGTGAAACTTAACCGTGAAACTTACCCGTGAAACCTTGATCCGTGAAACTTTCCAGTGAAACCTAGACCCGTGAAACGTCACCCGTGAAACATACCCGTGAAACTTACCCGTGAAACTTATCCGTGAAACCTTGACCCGTGAAACTTACCAGTAAAACCTAGACCCGTGAAACTTACCAGTGAAACCTAGACCCGTAAAACGTCACCCGTGAAACTTACCCGTAAAACTTACCCGTTAAACTTACCCGTGAAACCTTGACCCGTGAAACTTACCAGTGAAACCTAGACCCGTGAAACGTCACCCGTGAAACTTACGCGTAAAACTTACCCGTGAAACTTACCCGTAAAACTTACCCGTGAAACCTTGACCCGTGAAACTTACCAGTAAAACCTAGACCCGTGAAACATCACCCATGAAACATACCCGTGAAACTTACCCGTGAAACTTACCCGTGAAACCTTGACCCGTGAAACTTACTAGTGAAACCTAGACCCGTGAAACGTCACCCGTGAAACATACCCGTGAAACTTACCCGTGAAACTTACCCGTGAAACCTTGACCCGTGAAACTTACCAGTGAAACCTAGACCCGTGAAACGTCACCCGTGAAACATACCCGTGAAACTTACCCGTGAAACTTACCCGTAAAACCTTGACCCGTGAAACTTACCAGTGAAACCTAGACCCGTGAAACATCACCCATGAAACATACCCGTGAAACTTACCCGTGAATCTTACCCGTGAAACCTTGACCCGTGAAACTTACCAGTGAAACCTAGACCCGTGAAACGTCACCTGTAAAACATACCCGTAAAACTTACCCGTGAAACTTACCCGTGAATCCTTGACCCGTGAAACTTTCCAGTGAAACCTAGACCCGTGAAACGTCACCCGTGAAACTTACCCGTAAAACTTACCCGTGAAACTTACCCGTGAAACCTTGACCCGTGAAACTTACCAGTGAAACCTAGACCCGTGAAACTTCACCCGTGAAACATACCCGTGAAACTTACCCGTGAAACTTACCCGTGAAACGTCACCTGTAAAACATACCCGTAAAACTTACCCGTGAAACTTACCCGTGAAACCTTGACCCGTGAAACTTACCAGTGAAACCAAGACCCGTGAAACTTCACCCGTGAAACATACCCGTGAAACTTACCCGTGAAACTTACCCGTGAAACGTCACCTGTAAAACATACCCGTAAAACTTACCCGTGAAACTTACCCGTGAAACCTTGACCCGTGAAACTTACCAGTGAAACCAAGACCCGTGAAACGTCATCCGTGAAACATACCCGTGAAACTTACCCGTGAAACTTACCCGTGAAACCTTGACCCGTGAAACTTACCAGTGAAACCTAGACCCGTGAAACGTCACCCGTGAAACATACTCGTGAAACTTACCAGTGAAACCTAGACCCGTGAAACGTCACCCGTGAAACTTACCCGTGAAACTTACCCGTGAAACCTTGACCCGTGAAACTTACCAGTAAAACCTAGACCCATGAAACATCACCCATGAAACATACCCGTGAAACTTACCCGTGAAACTTACCCGTGAAACCTTGACCCGTGAAACTTACCAGTGAAACCTAGACCCGTGAAACGTCACCTGTAAAACATACCCGTAAAACTTACCCGTGAAACTTACCCGTGAAACTTACCCGTGAAACCTTGACCCGTGAAACTTACCAGTGAAACCTAGACCCGTGAAACATCACCCATGAAACATACCCGTGAAACTTACCCGTGAAACTTACCCGTGAAACCTAGACCCGTGAAACTTACCAGTGAAACCTAGACCCGTGAAACGTCGCCTGTAAAACATACCCGTAAAACTTACCCGTGAAACCTTGACCCGTGAAACTTTCCAGTGAAACCTAGACCCGTGAAACGTCACTTGTGAAACATACCCGTGAAACTTACCGGTGAAACTTACCCGTGAAACCTTGACCCGTGAAACTTACCAGTGAAACCTAGACCCGTGAAACGCACCCGTGAAACGTCACCCGTGAAACTTACCCGTAAAACTTACCCGTGAAACTTACCCGTGAAACCTTGACCCGTGAAACTTACCAGTGAAACCTAGACCCGTGAAACGTCACCCGTGAAACATACCCGTGAAACTTACCCGTGAAACTTACCCGTAAAACCTTGAACTGTGAAACTTACCAGTGAAACCTAGACCCGTGAAACGTCACCCGTGAAACATACCCGTGAAATTTACCCGTGAAACTTACCCGTGAAACCTTGACCCGTGAAACTTACCAGTGAAACCTAGACCCGTGAAACGTCACCCGTGAAACATACCCGTGAAACTTACCCGTGAAACTTACCCGTAAACCTAGACCCGTGAAACTTACCAGTGAAACCTAGACCCGGGAAACGTCGCCTGTAAAACATACCCGTAAAACTTACCCGTGAAACTTACCCGTGAAACCTTGACCCGTGAAACTTTCCAGTGAAACCTAGACCCGTGAAACGTCACTTGTGAAACATACCCGTGAAACTTACCCGTGAAACTTACCCGTGAAACCTTGACCCGTGAAACTTACCCGTGAAACCTAGACCCGTGAAACGTCACCCGTGAAACATACCCGTGAAATTTACCCGTGAAACTTACCCGTAAAACCTTGACCCGTGAAACTTACCAGTGAAACCTAGACCCGTGAAACGTCACCCGTGAAACATACCCGTGAAACTTACCCGTGAAACTTACCCGTGAAACCTTGACCCGTGAAACTTACCAGTGAAACCTAGACCCGTGAAACGTCACCCGTGAAACATACCCGTGAAACTTACCCGTGAAACTTACCCGTGAAACCTTGACCCGTGAAACTTACCAGTAAAACCTAGACCCGTGAAACGTCACCCGTGAAACATACCCGTGAAACTTACCCGTGAAACTTACCCGTGAAACCTTGACAAGTGAAACTTACTAGTGAAACCTAGACCCGTGAAACGTCACCCGTGAAACATACCCGTGAAACTTACCCGTGAAACTTACCCGTGAAACCTTGACCCGTGAAACTTACCAGTGAAACCTAGACCCGTGAAACGTCACCCGTGAAACATACCCGTGAAACTTACCCGTGAAACTTACCCGTAAAACCTTGACCCGTGAAACTTACCAGTGAAACCTAGACCCGTGAAACATCACTCATGAAACATACCCGTGAAACTTACCCGTGAATCTTACCCGTGAAACCTTGACCCGTGAAACTTACCAGTGAAACCTAGACCCGTGAAACGTCACCTGTAAAACATACCCGTGAAACTTACCCGTGAAACTTACCCGTGAAACCTTGACCCGTGAAACCTTGACCCGTGAAACATACCCGTGAAACTTACCCGTGAAACTTACCCGTAAAACCTTGACCCGTGAAACTTACCAGTGAAACCTAGACCCGTGAAACATCACCCATGAAACATACCCGTGAAACTTACCCGTGAATCTTACCCGTGAAACCTTGACCCGTGAAACTTACCAGTGAAACCTAGACCCGTGAAACGTCACCTGTAAAACATACCCGTGAAACTTACCCGTGAAACTTACCCGTGAAACCTTGACCCGTGAAACCTTGACCCGTGAAACTTACCAGTGAAACCTAGACCCGTGAAACGTCACCTGTAAAACATACCCGTAAAACTTACCCGTGAAACATACCCGTGAAACTTACCATTGAAACCTAGACCCGTGAAACGTCACCCGTGAAACTTACCCGTGAAACTTACCCGTGAAACCTTGACCCGTGAAACTTACCAGTAAAACCTAGACCCGTGAAACATCACCCATGAAACATACCCGTGAAACTTACCCGTGAAACTTACCCGTGAAACCTTGACCCGTGAAACTTACTAGTGAAACCTAGACCCGTGAAACGTCACCCGTGAAACATACCCGTGAAACTTACCCGTGAAACTTACCCGTGAAACCTTGACCCGTGAAACTTACCAGTGAAACCTAGACCCGTGAAACGTCACCCGTGAAACATACCCGTGAAACTTACCCGTGAAACTTACCCGTAAAACTTTGACCCGTGAAACTTACCAGTGAAACCTAGACCCGTGAAACATCACCCATGAAACATACCCGTGAAACTTACCCGTGAATCTTACCCGTGAAACCTTGACCCGTAAAACTTACCAGTGAAACCTAGACCCGTGAAACGTCACCTGTAAAACATACCCGTAAAACTTACCCGTGAAACTTACCCGTGAATCCTTGACCCGTGAAACTTTCCAGTGAAACCTAGACCCGTGAAACGTCACCCGTGAAACTTACCCGTAAAACTTACCCGTGAAACTTACCCGTGAAACCTTGACCCGTGAAACTTACCAGTGAAACCTAGACCCGTGAAACTTCACCCGTGAAACATACCCGTGAAACTTACCCGTGAAACTTACCCGTGAAACGTCACCTGTAAAACATACCCGTAAAACTTACCCGTGAAACTTACCCGTGAAACCTTGACCCGTGAAACTTACCAGTGAAACCAAGACCCGTGAAACTTCACCCGTGAAACATACCCGTGAAACTTACCCGTGAAACTTACCCGTGAAACGTCACCTGTAAAACATACCCGTAAAACTTACCCGTGAAACTTACCCGTGAAACCTTGACCCGTGAAACTTACCAGTGAAACCAAGACCCGTGAAACGTCATCCGTGAAACATACCCGTGAAACTTACCCGTGAAACTTACCCGTGAAACCTTGACCCGTGAAACTTACCAGTGAAACCTAGACCCGTGAAACGTCACCCGTGAAACATACCCGTGAAACTCACCAGTGAAACCTAGACCCGTGAAACGTCACTCGTGAAACTTACCCTTGAAACTTACCCGTGAAACCTTGACCCGTGAAACTTACCAGTAAAACCTAGACCCGTGAAACATCACCCATGAAACATACCCGTGAAACTTACCCGTGAAACTTACCCGTGAAACCTTGACCCGTGAAACTTACCCGTGAAACTTACCCGTGAAACGTCACCTGTAAAACATACCCGTAAAACTTACCCGTGAAACTTACCCGTGAAACCTTGACCCGTGAAACTTACCAGTGAAACCAAGACCCGTGAAACGTCATCCGTGAAACATACCCGTGAAACTTACCCGTGAAACTTACCCGTGAAACCTTGACCCGTGAAACTTACCAGTGAAACCTAGACCCGTGAAACGTCACCCGTGAAACATACCCGTGAAACTTACCAGTGAAACCTAGACCCGTGAAACGTCACCCGTGAAACTTACCCGTGAAACATACCCGTGAAACTTACCCGTGAAACTTACCCGTGAAACCTTGACCCGTGAAACTTACCAGTGAAACCTAGACCCGTGAAACGTCACCCGTGAAACATACCCGTGAAACTTACCAGTGAAACCTAGACCCGTGAAACGTCACCCGTGAAACTTACCCGTGAAACTTACCCGTGAAACCTTAACCCGTGAAACTTACCAGTAAAACCTAGACCCGTGAAACATCACCCATGAAACATACCCGTGAAACTTACCCGTGAAACTTACCCGTGAAACCTTGACCCGTGAAACTTACAAGTGAAACCTAGACCCGTGAAACGTCACCTGTAAAACATACCCGTAAAACTTACCCGTGAAACTTACCCGTGAATCCTTGACCCGTGAAACTTTCCAGTGAAACCTAGACCCGTGAAACGTCACCCGTGAAACTTACCCGTAAAACTTACCCGTGAAACTTACCCGTGAAACCTTGACCCGTGAAACTTACCAGTGAAACCTAGACCCGTGAAACGTCACCCGTGAAACATACCCGTGAAACTTACCCGTGAAACTTACCCGTGAAACGTCACCTGTAAAACATACCCGTAAAACTTACCCGTGAAACTTACCCGTGAAACCTTGACCCGTGAAACTTACCAGTGAAACCAAGACCCGTGAAACGTCATCCGTGAAACATACCCGTGAAACTTACCCGTGAAACTTACCCGTGAAACCTTGACCCGTGAAACTTACCAGTGAAACCTAGACCCGTGAAACGTCACCCGTGAAACATACCCGTGAAACTTACCCGTGAAACTTACCCGTGAAACCTTGACCCGTGAAACTTACCAGTGAAACCTAGACCTGTGAAACGTCACCCGTGAAACATACCCGTGAAACTTACCCGTGAAACTTACCCGTGAAACCTTGACCCGTGAAACTTTCCAGTGAAACCTAGACCCGTGAAACGTCACCCGTGAAACATACCCGTGAAACTAACCCGTGAATCTTACCCGTGAAATCTTGACCCGTGAAACTTACCAGTGAAACCTAGACCCGTGAAACGTCACCTGTAAAACATACCCGTGAAACTTACCCGTGAAACTTACCCGTGAAACCTTGACCCGTGAAACCTTGACCCGTGAAACTTACCAGTGAAACCTAGACCCGTGAAACGTCACCTGTAAAACATACCCGTAAAACTTACCCGTGAAACATACCCGTGAAACTTACCAGTGAAACCTAGACCCGTGAAACGTCACCCGTGAAACTTACCCGTGAAACTTACCCGTGAAACCTTGACCCGTGAAACTTACCAGTAAAACCTAGACCCGTGAAACATCACCCATGAAACATACCCGTGAAACTTACCCGTGAAACTTACCCGTGAAACCTTGACCCGTGAAACTTACTAGTGAAACCTAGACCCGTGAAACGTCACCCGTGAAACATACCCGTGAAACTTACCCGTGAAACTTACCCGTGAAACCTTGACCCGTGAAACTTACCAGTGAAACCTAGACCCGTGAAACGTCATCCGTGAAACATACCCGTGAAACTTACCCGTGAAACTTACCCGTAAAACCTTGACCCGTGAAACTTACCAGTGAAACCTAGACCCGTGAAACATCACCCATGAAACATACCCGTGAAACTTACCCGTGAATCTTACCCGTGAAACCTTGACCCGTGAAACTTACCAGTGAAACCTAGACCCGTGAAACGTCACCTGTAAAACATACCCGTAAAACTTACCCGTGAAACTTACCCGTGAATCCTTGACCCGTGAAACTTTCCAGTGAAACCTAGACCCGTGAAACGTCACCCGTGAAACTTACCCGTAAAACTTACCCGTGAAACTTACCCGTGAAACCTTGACCCGTGAAACTTACCAGTGAAACCTAGACCCGTGAAACTTCACCCGTTAAACATACCCGTGAAACTTACCCGTGAAACTTACCCGTGAAACGTCACCTGTAAAACATACCCGTAAAACTTACCCGTGAAACTTACCCGTGAAACCTTGACCCGTGAAACTTACCAGTGAAACCAAGACCCGTGAAACTTCACCCGTGAAACATACCCGTGAAACTTACCCGTGAAACTTACCCGTGAAACGTCACCTGTAAAACATACCCGTAAAACTTACCCGTGAAACTTACCCGTGAAACCTTGACCCGTGAAACTTACCAGTGAAACCAAGACCCGTGAAACGTCATCCGTGAAACATACCCGTGAAACTTACCCGTGAAACTTACCCGTGAAACCTTGACCCGTGAAACTTACCAGTGAAACCTAGACCCGTGAAACGTCACCCGTGAAACATACCCGTGAAACTTACCAGTGAAACCTAGACCCGTGAAACGTCACCCGTGAAACTTACCCGTGAAACCTTGACCCGTGAAACTTACCAGTAAAACCTAGACCCATGAAACATACCCGTGAAACTTACCCGTGAAACTTACCCGTGAAACCTTGACCCGTGAAACTTACCAGTGAAACCTAGACCCGTGAAACGTCACCTGTAAAACATACCCGTAAAACTTACCCGTGAAACTTACCCGTGAAACTTACCCGTGAAACCTTGACCCGTGAAACTTACCAGTGAAACCTAGACCCGTGAAACATCACCCATGAAACATACCCGTGAAACTTACCCGTGAAACTTACCCGTGAAACCTAGACCCGTGAAACTTACCAGTGAAACCTAGACCCGTGAAACGTCGCCTGTAAAACATACCCGTAAAACTTACCCGTGAAACTTACCCGTGAAACCTTGACCCGTGAAACTTTCCAGTGAAACCTAGACCCGTGAAACGTCACTTGTGAAACATACCCGTGAAACTTACCGGTGAAACTTACCCGTGAAACCTTGACCCGTGAAACTTACCAGTGAAACCTAGACCCGTGAAACGCACCCGTGAAACGTCACCCGTGAAACTTACCCGTAAAACTTACCCGTGAAACTTACCCGTGAAACCTTGACCCGTGAAACTTACCAGTGAAACCTAGACCCGTGAAACATACCCGTGAAACTTACCCGTGAAACTTACCCGTTAAACCTTGAACTGTGAAACTTACCAGTGAAACCTAGACCCGTGAAACGTCACCCGTGAAACATACCCGTGAAATTTACCCGTGAAACTTACCCGTGAAACCTTGACCCGTGAAACTTACCAGTGAAACCTAGACCCGTGAAACGTCACCCGTGAAACATACCCGTGAAACTTACCCGTGAAACTTACCCGTGAAACGTCACCTGTAAAACATACCCGTAAAACTTACCCGTGAAACTTACCCGTGAAACCTTGACCCGTGAAACTTACCAGTGAAACCAAGACCCGTGAAACGTCATCCGTGAAACATACCCGTGAAACTTACCCGTGAAACTTACCCGTGAAACCTTGACCCGTGAAACTTACCAGTGAAACCTAGACCCGTGAAACGTCACCCGTGAAACATACCCGTGAAACTTACCAGAGAAACCTAGACCCGTGAAACGTCACCCGTGAAACTTACCCGTGAAACTTACCCGTGAAACCTTGACCCGTGAAACTTACTAGTGAATCCTAGACCCGTGAAACGTCACCCGTGAAACATACCCGTGAAACTTACCCGTGAAACTTACCCGTGAAACCTTGACCCGTGAAACTTACCAGCGAAACCTAGACCCGTGAAACGTCACCCGTGAAACATACCCGTGAAACTTACCCGTGAAACTTACCCGTAAAACCTTGACCCGTGAAACTTACCAGTGAAACCTAGACCCGTGAAACATCACCCATGAAACATACCCGTGAAACTTACCCGTGAATCTTACCCGTGAAACCTTGACCCGTGAAACTTACCAGTGAAACCTAGACCCGTGAAACGTCACCTGTAAAACATACCCGTAAAACTTACCCGTGAAACTTACCCGTGAAACCTTGATCCGTGAAACTTTCCAGTGAAACCTAGACCCGTGAGACGTCACCCGTGAAACATACCCGTGAAACTTACCCGTGAAACTTACCCGTGAAACCTTGACCCGTGAAACTTACCATTGAAACCTAGACCCGTGAAACTTACCCGTAAAACTTACCCGTGAAACTTACCCGTGAAACCTTGACCCGTGAAACTTACCAGTGAAACCTAGACCCGTGAAACGTCACCCGTGAAACATACCCGTGAAACTTACCCGTGAAACCTTGACCCGTGAAACTTACCAGTGAAACCAAGACCCGTGAAACGTCACCCGTGAAACATACCCGTGAAACTTACCCGTGAAACTTACCCGTGAAACGTCACCTGTAAAACATACCCGTAAAACTTACCCGTGAAATTTACCCGTGAAACCTTGACCCGTGAAACTTACCAGTGAAACCAAGACCCGTGAAACGTCACCCGTGAAACATACCCGTGAAACTTACCCGTGAAACTTACCCGTGAAACCTTGACCCGTGAAACTTACCAGTGAAACCTAGACCCGTGAAACGTCACCCGTGAAACATACCCGTGAAACTTACCAGTGAAACCTAGACCCGTGAAGCGTCACCCGTGAAACTTACCCGTGAAACTTACCCGTGAAACCTTGACCCGTGAAACTTACCAGTAAAACCTAGACCCGTGAAACATCACCCATGAAACATACCCGTGAAACTTACCCGTGAAACTTACCCGTGAAACCTTGACCCGTGAAACTTACAAGTGAAACCTAGACCCGTGAAACGTCACCTGTAAAACATACCCGTAAAACTTACCCGTGAAACTTACCCGTGAATCCTTGACCCGTGAAACTTTCCAGTGAAACCTAGACCCGTGAAACGTCACCCGTGAAACTTACCCGTAAAACTTACCCGTGAAACTTACCCGTGAAACCTTGACCCGTGAAACTTACCAGTGAAACCTAGACCCGTGAAACGTCACCCGTGAAACATACCCGTGAAACTTACCCGTGAAACGTCACCTGTAAAACATACCTGTAAAACTTACCCGTGAAACTTACCCGTGAAACCTTGACCCGTGAAACTTACCAGTGAAACCAAGACCCGTGAAACGTCATCCGTGAAACATACCCGTGAAACTTACCCGTGAAACTTACCCGTGAAACCTTGACCCGTGAAACTTACCAGTGAAACCTAGACCCGTGAAACGTCACCCGTGAAACATACCCGTGAAACTTACCCGTGAAACTTACCCGTGAAACCTTGACCCGTGAAACTTACCAGTGAAACCTAGACCTGTGAAACGTCACCCGTGAAACATAACCGTGAAACTTACCCGTGAAACTTACCCGTGAAACCTTGACCCGTGAAACTTTCCAGTGAAACCTAGACCCGTGAAACCTAGACCCGTGAAACGTCACCCGTGAAACATACCCGTGAAACTAACCCGTGAATCTTACCCGTGAAACCTTGACCCGTGAAACTTACCAGTGAAACCTAGACCCGTGAAACGTCACCTGTAAAACATACCCGTGAAACTTACCCGTGAAACTTACCCGTGAAACCTTGACCCGTGAAACCTTGACCCGTGAAACTTACCAGTGAAACCTAGACCCGTGAAACGTCACCTGTAAAACATACCCGTAAAACTTACCCGTGAAACATACCCGTGAAACTTACCAGTGAAACCTAGACCCGTGAAACGTCACCCGTGAAACTTACCCGTGAAACTTACCCGTGAAACCTTGACCCGTGAAACTTACCAGTAAAACCTAGACCCGTGAAACATCACCCATGAAACATACCCGTGAAACTTACCCGTGAAACTTACCCGTGAAACCTTGACCCGTGAAACTTACTAGTGAAACCTAGACCCGTGAAACGTCACCCGTGAAACATACCCGTGAAACTTACCCGTGAAACTTACCCGTGAAACCTTGACCCGTGAAACTTACCAGTGAAACCTAGACCCGTGAAACGTCACCCGTGAAACATACCCGTGAAACTTACCCGTGAAACTTACCCGTAAAACCTTGACCCGTGAAACTTACCAGTGAAACCTAGACCCGTGAAACATCACCCATGAAACATACCCGTGAAACTTACCCGTGAATCTTACCCGTGAAACCTTGACCCGTGAAACTTACCAGTGAAACCTAGACCCGTGAAACATCACCCATGAAACATACCCGTGAAACTTACCCGTGAAACTTACCCGTGAATCCTTGACCCGTGAAACTTTCTAGTGAAACCTAGACCCGTGAAACGTCACCCGTGAAACTTACCCGTAAAACTTACCCGTGAAACTTACCCGTGAAACCTTGACCCGTGAAACTTACCAGTGAAACCTAGACCCGTGAAACTTCACCCGTTAAACATACCCGTGAAACTTACCCGTGAAACTTACACGTGAAACGTCACCTGTAAAACATACCCGTAAAACTTACCCGTGAAACTTACCCGTGAAACCTTGACCCGTGAAACTTACCAGTGAAACCAAGACCCGTGAAACTTCACCCGTGAAACATACCCGTGAAACTTACCCGTGAAACTTACCCGTGAAACGTCACCTGTAAAACATACCCGTAAAACTTACCCGTGAAACTTACCCGTGAAACCTTGACCCGTGAAACTTACCAGTGAAACCAAGACCCGTGAAACGTCATCCGTGAAACATACCCGTGAAACTTACCCGTGAAACTTACCAGTGAAACCTAGACCCGTGAAACGTCACCCGTGAAACATACCCGTGAAACTTACCAGTGAAACCTAGACCCGTGAAACGTCACCCGTGAAACTTACCCGTGAAACTTACCCGTGAAACCTTGACCCGTGAAACTTACCAGTAAAACCTAGACCCGTGAAACATCACCCATGAAACATACCCGTGAAACTTACCCGTGAAACTTACCCGTGAAACCTTGACCCGTGAAACTTACCAGTGAAACCTAGACCCGTGAAACGTCACCTGTAAAACATACCCGTAAAACTTACCCGTGAAACTTACCCGTGAAACTTACCCGTGAAACCTTGACCCGTGAAACTTACCAGTGAAACCTAGACCCGTGAAACATCACCCATGAAACATACCCGTGAAACTTACCCGTGAAACTTACCCGTGAAACCTAGACCCGTGAAACTTACCAGTGAAACCTAGACCCGTGAAACGTCGCCTGTAAAACATACCCGTAAAACTTACCCGTGAAACTTACCCGTGAAACCTTGACCCGTGAAACTTTCCAGTGAAACCTAGACCCGTGAAACGTCACTTGTGAAACATACCCGTGAAACTTACCGGTGAAACTTACCCGTGAAACCTTGACCCGTGAAACTTACCAGTGAAACCTAGACCCGTGAAACGCACCCGTGAAACGTCACCCGTGAAACTTACCCGTAAAACTTACCCGTGAAACTTACCCGTGAAACCTTGACCCGTGAAACTTACCAGTGAAACCTAGACCCGTGAAACGTCACCCGTGAAACATACCCGTGAAACTTACCCGTGAAACTTACCCGTAAAACCTTGAACTGTGAAACTTAACAGTGAAACCTAGACCCGTGAAACGTCACCCGTGAAACATACCCGTGAAATTTACCCGTGAAACTTACCCGTGAAACCTTGACCCGTGAAACTTACCAGTGAAACCTAGACCCGTGAAACGTCACCCGTGAAACATACCCGTGAAACTTACCCGTGAAACTTACCCGTGAAACGTCACCTGTAAAACATACCCGTAAAACTTACCCGTGAAACTTACCCGTGAAACCTTGACCCGTGAAACTTACCAGTGAAACCAAGACCCGTGAAACGTCGTCCGTGAAACATACCCGTGAAACTTACCCGTGAAACTTACCCGTGAAACCTTGACCCGTGAAACTTACCAGTGAAACCTAGACCCGTGAAACGTCACCCGTGAAACATACCCGTGAAACTTACCAGTGAAACCTAGACCCGTGAAACGTCACCCGTGAAACTAACCCGTGAAACTTACCCGTGAAACCTTGACCCGTGAAACTTACCAGTAAAACCTAGATCCGTGAAACATCACCCATGAAACATACCCGTGAAACTTACCCGTGAAACTTACCCTTGAAACCTTGACCCGTGAAACTTACCAGTGAAACCTAGACCCGTGAAACGTCACCCGTGAAACATACCCGTGAAACTTACCCGTGAAACTTACCCGTAAAACCTTGAACTGTGAAACTTACCAGTGAAACCTAGACCCGTGAAACGTCACCCGTGAAACATACCCGTGAAACTTACCCGTGAAACTTACCCGTGAAACCTAGACCCGTGAAACTTACCAGTGAAACCTAGACCCGTGAAACGTCGCCTGTAAAACATACCCGTAAAACTTACCCGTGAAACTTACCCGTGAAACCTTGACCCGTGAAACTTTCCAGTGAAACCTAGACCCGTGAAACGTCACTTGTGAAACATACCTGTGAAACTTACCCGTGAAACTTACCCGTGAAACCTTGACCCGTGAAACTTACCAGTGAAACCTAGACCCGTGAAACATCACCCATGAAACATACCCGTGAAACTTACCCGTGAAACTTACCCGTGAAACCTAGACCCGTGAAACTTACCAGTGAAACCTAGACCCGTGAAACGTCGCCTGTAAAACATACCCGTAAAACTTACCCGTGAAACTTACCCGTGAAACCTTGACCCGTGAAACTTTCCAGTGAAACCTAGACCCGTGAAACGTCACTTGTGAAACATACCCGTGAAACTTACCGGTGAAACTTACCCGTGAAACCTTGACCCGTGAAACTTACCAGTGAAACCTAGACCCGTGAAACGCACCCGTGAAACGTCACCCGTGAAACTTACCCGTAAAACTTACCCGTGAAACTTACCCGTGAAACCTTGACCCGTGAAACTTACCAGTGAAACCTAGACCCGTGAAACATACCCGTGAAACTTACCCGTGAAACTTACCCGTAAAACCTTGAACTGTGAAACTTACCAGTGAAACCTAGACCCGTGAAACGTCACCCGTGAAACATACCCGTGAAATTTACCCGTGAAACTTACCCGTGAAACCTTGACCCGTGAAACTTACCAGTGAAACCTAGACCCGTAAAACGTCACCCGTGAAACATACCCGTGAAACTTACCCGTGAAACTTACCCGTGAAACGTCACCTGTAAAACATACCCGTAAAACTTACCCGTGAAACTTACCCGTGAAACCTTGACCCGTGAAACTTACCAGTGAAACCAAGACCCGTGAAACGTCATCCGTGAAACATACCCGTGAAACTTACCCGTGAAACTTACCCGTGAAACCTTGACCCGTGAAACTTACCAGTGAAACCTAGACCCGTGAAACGTCACCCGTGAAACATACCCGTGAAACTTACCAGAGAAACCTAGACCCGTGAAACGTCACCCGTGAAACTTACCCGTGAAACTTACCCGTGAAACCTTGACCCGTGAAACTTACTAGTGAATCCTAGACCCGTGAAACGTCACCCGTGAAACATACCCGTGAAACTTACCCGTGAAACTTACCCGTGAAACCTTGACCCGTGAAACTTACCAGCGAAACCTAGACCCGTGAAACGTCACCCGTGAAACATACCCGTGAAACTTACCCGTGAAACTTACCCGTAAAACCTTGACCCGTGAAACTTACCAGTGAAACCTAGACCCGTGAAACATCACCCATGAAACATACCCGTGAAACTTACCCGTGAATCTTACCCGTGAAACCTTGACCCGTGAAACTTACCAGTGAAACCTAGACCCGTGAAACGTCACCTGTAAAACATACCCGTAAAACTTACCCGTGAAACTTACCCGTGAAACCTTGATCCGTGAAACTTTCCAGTGAAACCTAGACCCGTGAGACGTCACCCGTGAAACATACCCGTGAAACTTACCCGTGAAACTTACCCGTGAAACCTTGACCCGTGAAACTTACCATTGAAACCTAGACCCGTGAAACTTACCCGTAAAACTTACCCGTGAAACTTACCCGTGAAACCTTGACCCGTGAAACTTACCAGTGAAACCTAGACCCGTGAAACGTCACCCGTGAAACATACCCGTGAAACTTACCCGTGAAACCTTGACCCGTGAAACTTACCAGTGAAACCAAGACCCGTGAAACGTCACCCGTGAAACATACCCGTGAAACTTACCCGTGAAACTTACCCGTGAAACGTCACCTGTAAAACATACCCGTAAAACTTACCCGTGAAATTTACCCGTGAAACCTTGACCCGTGAAACTTACCAGTGAAACCAAGACCCGTGAAACGTCACCCGTGAAACATACCCGTGAAACTTACCCGTGAAACTTACCCGTGAAACCTTGACCCGTGAAACTTACCAGTGAAACCTAGACCCGTGAAACGTCACCCGTGAAACATACCCGTGAAACTTACCAGTGAAACCTAGACCCGTGAAGCGTCACCCGTGAAACTTACCCGTGAAACTTACCCGTGAAACCTTGACCCGTGAAACTTACCAGTAAAACCTAGACCCGTGAAACATCACCCATGAAACATACCCGTGAAACTTACCCGTGAAACTTACCCGTGAAACCTTGACCCGTGAAACTTACAAGTGAAACCTAGACCCGTGAAACGTCACCTGTAAAACATACCCGTAAAACTTACCCGTGAAACTTACCCGTGAATCCTTGACCCGTGAAACTTTCCAGTGAAACCTAGACCCGTGAAACGTCACCCGTGAAACTTACCCGTAAAACTTACCCGTGAAACTTACCCGTGAAACCTTGACCCGTGAAACTTACCAGTGAAACCTAGACCCGTGAAACGTCACCCGTGAAACATACCCGTGAAACTTACCCGTGAAACGTCACCTGTAAAACATACCTGTAAAACTTACCCGTGAAACTTACCCGTGAAACCTTGACCCGTGAAACTTACCAGTGAAACCAAGACCCGTGAAACGTCATCCGTGAAACATACCCGTGAAACTTACCCGTGAAACTTACCCGTGAAACCTTGACCCGTGAAACTTACCAGTGAAACCTAGACCCGTGAAACGTCACCCGTGAAACATACCCGTGAAACTTACCCGTGAAACTTACCCGTGAAACCTTGACCCGTGAAACTTACCAGTGAAACCTAGACCTGTGAAACGTCACCCGTGAAACATAACCGTGAAACTTACCCGTGAAACTTACCCGTGAAACCTTGACCCGTGAAACTTTCCAGTGAAACCTAGACCCGTGAAACCTAGACCCGTGAAACGTCACCCGTGAAACATACCCGTGAAACTAACCCGTGAATCTTACCCGTGAAACCTTGACCCGTGAAACTTACCAGTGAAACCTAGACCCGTGAAACGTCACCTGTAAAACATACCCGTGAAACTTACCCGTGAAACTTACCCGTGAAACCTTGACCCGTGAAACCTTGACCCGTGAAACTTACCAGTGAAACCTAGACCCGTGAAACGTCACCTGTAAAACATACCCGTAAAACTTACCCGTGAAACATACCCGTGAAACTTACCAGTGAAACCTAGACCCGTGAAACGTCACCCGTGAAACTTACCCGTGAAACTTACCCGTGAAACCTTGACCCGTGAAACTTACCAGTAAAACCTAGACCCGTGAAACATCACCCATGAAACATACCCGTGAAACTTACCCGTGAAACTTACCCGTGAAACCTTGACCCGTGAAACTTACTAGTGAAACCTAGACCCGTGAAACGTCACCCGTGAAACATACCCGTGAAACTTACCCGTGAAACTTACCCGTGAAACCTTGACCCGTGAAACTTACCAGTGAAACCTAGACCCGTGAAACGTCACCCGTGAAACATACCCGTGAAACTTACCCGTGAAACTTACCCGTAAAACCTTGACCCGTGAAACTTACCAGTGAAACCTAGACCCGTGAAACATCACCCATGAAACATACCCGTGAAACTTACCCGTGAATCTTACCCGTGAAACCTTGACCCGTGAAACTTACCAGTGAAACCTAGACCCGTGAAACATCACCCATGAAACATACCCGTGAAACTTACCCGTGAAACTTACCCGTGAATCCTTGACCCGTGAAACTTTCTAGTGAAACCTAGACCCGTGAAACGTCACCCGTGAAACTTACCCGTAAAACTTACCCGTGAAACTTACCCGTGAAACCTTGACCCGTGAAACTTACCAGTGAAACCTAGACCCGTGAAACTTCACCCGTTAAACATACCCGTGAAACTTACCCGTGAAACTTACACGTGAAACGTCACCTGTAAAACATACCCGTAAAACTTACCCGTGAAACTTACCCGTGAAACCTTGACCCGTGAAACTTACCAGTGAAACCAAGACCCGTGAAACTTCACCCGTGAAACATACCCGTGAAACTTACCCGTGAAACTTACCCGTGAAACGTCACCTGTAAAACATACCCGTAAAACTTACCCGTGAAACTTACCCGTGAAACCTTGACCCGTGAAACTTACCAGTGAAACCAAGACCCGTGAAACGTCATCCGTGAAACATACCCGTGAAACTTACCCGTGAAACTTACCCGTGAAACCTTGACCCGTGAAACTTACCAGTGAAACCTAGACCCGTGAAACGTCACCCGTGAAACATACCCGTGAAACTTACCAGTGAAACCTAGACCCGTGAAACGTCACCCGTGAAACTTACCCGTGAAACTTACCCGTGAAACCTTGACCCGTGAAACTTACCAGTAAAACCTAGACCCGTGAAACATCACCCATGAAATATACCCGTGAAACTTACCCGTGAAACTTACCCGTGAAACCTTGACCCGTGAAACTTACCAGTGAAACCTAGACCCGTGAAACGTCACCTGTAAAACATACCCGTAAAACTTACCCGTGAAACTTACCCGTGAAACTTACCCGTGAAACCTTGACCCGTGAAACTTACCAGTGAAACCTAGACCCGTGAAACATCACCCATGAAACATACCCGTGAAACTTACCCGTGAAACTTACCCGTGAAACCTAGACCCGTGAAACTTACCAGTGAAACCTAGACCCGTGAAACGTCGCCTGTAAAACATACCCGTAAAACTTACCCGTGAAACTTACCCGTGAAACCTTGACCCGTGAAACTTTCCAGTGAAACCTAGACCCGTGAAACGTCACTTGTGAAACATACCCGTGAAACTTACCGGTGAAACTTACCCGTGAAACCTTGACCCGTGAAACTTACCAGTGAAACCTAGACCCGTGAAACGCACCCGTGAAACGTCACCCGTGAAACTTACCCGTAAAACTTACCCGTGAAACTTACCCGTGAAACCTTGACCCGTGAAACTTACCAGTGAAACCTAGACCCGTGAAACGTCACCCGTGAAACATACCCGTGAAACTTACCCGTGAAACTTACCCGTAAAACCTTGAACTGTGAAACTTAACAGTGAAACCTAGACCCGTGAAACGTCACCCGTGAAACATACCCGTGAAATTTACCCGTGAAACTTACCCGTGAAACCTTGACCCGTGAAACCTTGACCCGTGAAACTTACCAGTGAAACCTAGACCCGTGAAACGTCACCCGTGAAACATACCCGTGAAACTTACCCGTGAAACTTACCCGTGAAACGTCACCTGTAAAACATACCCGTAAAACTTACCCGTGAAACTTACCCGTGAAACCTTGACCCGTGAAACTTACCAGTGAAACCAAGACCCGTGAAACGTCATCCGTGAAACATACCCGTGAAACTTACCCGTGAAACTTACCCGTGAAACCTTGACCCGTGAAACTTACCAGTGAAACCTAGACCCGTGAAACGTCACCCGTGAAACATACCCGTGAAACTTACCAGTGAAACCTAGACCCGTGAAACGTCACCCGTGAAACTAACCCGTGAAACTTACCCGTGAAACCTTGACCCGTGAAACTTACCAGTAAAACCTAGATCCGTGAAACATCACCCATGAAACATACCCGTGAAACTTACCCGTGAAACTTACCCTTGAAACCTTGACCCGTGAAACTTACCAGTGAAACCTAGACCCGTGAAACGTCACCCGTGAAACATACCCGTGAAACTTACCCGTGAAACTTACCCGTAAAACCTTGAACTGTGAAACTTACCAGTGAAACCTAGACCCGTGAAACGTCACCCGTGAAACATACCCGTGAAACTTACCCGTGAAACTTACCCGTGAAACCTAGACCCGTGAAACTTACCAGTGAAACCTAGACCCGTGAAACGTCGCCTGTAAAACATACCCGTAAAACTTACCCGTGAAACTTACCCGTGAAACCTTGACCCGTGAAACTTTCCAGTGAAACCTAGACCCGTGAAACGTCACTTGTGAAACATACCTGTGAAACTTACCCGTGAAACTTACCCGTGAAACCTTGACCCGTAAAACTTACCCGTGAAACCTAGACCCGTGAAACGTCACCCGTGAAACATACCCGTGAAATTTACCCGTGAAACTTACCCGTAAAACCTTGACCCGTGAAACTTACCAGTGAAACCTAGACCCGTGAAACGTCACCCGTGAAACATACCCGTGAAACTTACCCGTGAAACTTACCCGTGAAACCTTGACCCGTGAAACTTACCAGTGAAACCTAGACCCGTGAAACGTCACCCGTGAAACATACCCGTGAAACTTACCCGTGAAACTTACCCGTGAAACCTACCAGTGAAACCTAGACCCGTGAAACGTCACCCGTGAAACATACCCGTGAAACTTACCCGTGAAACTTACCCGTGAAACCTTGACAAGTAAAACTTACTAGTGAAACCTAGACCCGTGAAACGTCACCCGTGAAACATACCCGTGAAACTTACCCGTGAAACTTACCCGTGAAACCTTGACCCGTGAAACTTACCAGTGAAACCTAGACCCGTGAAACGTCACCCGTGAAACATACCCGTGAAACTTACCCGTGAAACTTACCCGTAAAACCTTGACCCGTGAAACTTACCAGTGAAACCTAGACCCGTGAAACATCACTCATGAAACATACCCGTGAAACTTACCCGTGAATCTTACCCGTGAAACCTTGACCCGTGAAACTTACCAGTGAAACCTAGACCCGTGAAACGTCACCTGTAAAACATACCCGTGAAACTTACCCGTGAAACTTACCCGTGAAACATTGACCCGTGAAACCTTGACCCGTGAAACTTACCAGTGAAACCTAGACCCGTGAAACGTCACCTGTAAAACATACCCGTAAAACTTACCCGTGAAACATACCCGTGAAACTTACCAGTGAAACCTAGACCCGTGAAACGTCACCCGTGAAACTTACCCGTGAAACTTACCCGTGAAACCTTGACCCGTGAAACTTACCAGTAAAACCTAGACCCGTGAAACATCACCCATGAAACATACCCGTGAAACTTACCCGTGAAACTTACCCGTGAAACCTTGACCCGTGAAACTTACTAGTGAAACCTAGACCCGTGAAACGTCACCCGTGAAACATACCCGTGAAACTTACCCGTGAAACTTACCCGTGAAACCTTGACCCGTGAAACTTACCAGCGAAACCTAGACCCGTGAAACGTCACCCGTGAAACATACCCGTGAAACTTACCCGTGAAACTTACCCGTAAAACCTTGACCCGTGAAACTTACCAGTGAAACCTAGACCCGTGAAACATCACCCATGAAACATACCCGTGAAACTTACCCGTGAATCTTACCCGTGAAACCTTGACCCGTGAAACTTACCAGTGAAACCTAGACCCGTGAAACGTCACCTGTAAAACATACCCGTAAAACTTACCCGTGAATCCTTGACCCGTGAAACTTTCCAGTGAAACCTAGACCCGTGAAACGTCACCCGTGAAACTTACCCGTAAAACTTACCCGTGAAACTTACCCGTGAAACCTTGACCCGTGAAACTTACCAGTGAAACCTAGACCCGTGAAACGTCACCCGTGAAACATACCCGTGAAACTTACCCGTGAAACGTCACCTGTAAAACATACCCGTAAAACTTACCCGTGAAACTTACCCGTGAAACCTTGACCCGTGAAACTTACCAGTGAAACCAAGACCCGTGAAACGTCATCCGTGAAACATACCCGTGAAACTTACCCGTGAAACTTACCCGTGAAACCTTGACCCGTAAAACTTACCAGTGAAACCTAGACCCGTGAAACGTCACCCGTGAAACATACCCGTGAAACTTACCAGTGAAACCTAGACCCGTGAAACGTCACCCGTGAAACTTACCCGTGAAACTTACCCGTGAAACCTTGACCCGTGAAACTTACCAGTAAAACCTAGACCCGTGAAACATCACCCATGAAACATACCCGTGAAACTTACCCGTGAAACTTACCCGTGAAACCTTGACCCGTGAAACTTACCAGTGAAACCTAGACCCGTGAAACGTCACCTGTAAAACATACCCGTAAAACTTACCCGTGAAACTTAACCGTGAAACTTACCCGTGAAACCTTGATCCGTGAAACTTTCCAGTGAAACCTAGACCCGTGAAACGTCACCCGTGAAACATACCCGTGAAACTTACCCGTGAAACTTATCCGTGAAACCTTGACCCGTGAAACTTACCAGTAAAACCTAGACCCGTGAAACTTACCAGTGAAACCTAGACCCGTGAAACGTCACCCGTGAAACTTACCCGTAAAACTTACCCGTTAAACTTACCCGTGAAACCTTGACCCGTGAAACTTACCAGTGAAACCTAGACCCGTGAAACGTCACCCGTGAAACTTACGCGTAAAACTTACCCGTGAAACTTACCCGTAAAACTTACCCGTGAAACCTTGACCCGTGAAACTTACCAGTGAAACCTAGACCCGTGAAACGTCACCCGTGAAACATACCCGTGAAACTTACCCGTGAAACTTACCTGTAAAACCTTGACCCGTGAAACTTACCAGTGAAACCTAGACCCGTGAAACATCACCCATGAAACATACCCGTGAAACTTACCCGTGAATCTTACCCGTAAAACCTTGACCCGTGAAACTTACCAGTGAAACCTAGACCCGTGAAACGTCACCTGTAAAACATACCCGTAAAACTTACCCGTGAAACTTACCCGTGAAACCTTGACCCGTGAAACTTACCAGTGAAACCAAGACCCGTGAAACATACCCGTGCAACATACCCGTGAAACTTACCCGTAAAACTTACCCGTGAAACCTTGACCCGTGAAACCTTGACCCGTGAAACTTACCAGTGAAACCTAGACCCGTGAAACGTCACCTGTAAAACATACCCGTAAAACTTACCCGTGAAACATACCCGTGAAACTTACCAGTGAAACTTACCCGTGAAACCTTGACCCGTAAAACTTACCCGTGAAACCTTGACCCGTGAAACTTACCAGTGAAACCTAGACCCGTGAAACGTCACCCGTGAAACATACCCGTGAAACTTACCCGTGAAACTTACCCGTGAAACCTTGACCCGTGAAACTTACCCGTGAAACCTTGACCCGTGAAACTTACCAGTGAATCCTAGACCCGTGAAACCTTGACCCGTGAAACTTTCCAGTGAAACCTAGACCCGTGAAACGTCACCCGTGAAACATACCCGTGAAACTAACCCGTGAAACTTACCCGTGAAACCTTGACCCGTGAAACTTACCAGTGAAACCTAGACCCGTGAAACGTCACCCGTGAAACATACCCGTGAAACTTACCCGTGAAACTTACCCGTGAAACCTTGACCCGTGAAACTTACCAGTGAAACCTAGACCCGTGAAACGTCACCCGTGAAACTTACCCGTAAAACTTACCCGTGAAACTTACCCGTAAAACCTTGACCCGTGAAACTTACCAGTGAAACCTAGACCCGTGAAACGATACCCGTGAAACATACCCGTGAAACTTACCCGTGAAACTAACCCGTGAAACCTTGATCCGTGAAACTTACCAGTGAAACCTAGACCCGTGAAACGTCACCCGTGAAACATACCCGTGAAACTTACCCGTGAAACTTACCCGTGAAACCTTGACCCGTGAAACTTACCAGTGAAACCTAGACCCGTGAAACGTCACCCGTGAAACATACCCGTGAAACTTACCTGTAAAACTTACCCGTGAAACCTTGACCCGTGAAACTTACCAGTAAAACCTAGACCCGTGAAACGTCACCCGTGAAACATACCCGTGAAATTTACCCGTGAAACTTACCCGTGAAACCTTGACCCGTGAAACTTACCAGTGAAACCAAGACCCGTGAAAGGTCACCCGTGAAACTTACCCGTAAAACTTACCCGTGAAACTTACCCGTGAAACCTTGACCCGTGAAACTTACCAGTAAAACCTAGACCCGTGAAACGTCACCCGTGAAACTTACCCGTAAAACTTACCTGTGAAACTTACCCGTGAAACCTTGACCCGTTAAACTTACCAGTGAAACCTAGACCCGTGAAACGTCACCCGTGAAACATACCCGTGAAACTTACCTGTAAAACTTACCCGTGAAACCTTGACCCGTGAAACTTACCAGTGAAACCTAGACCCGTGAAACGTCACCCGTGAAACATACCCGTGAAATTTACCCGTGAAACTTACCCGTGAAACCTTGACCCGTGAAACTTACCAGTGAAACCAAGACCCGTGAAAGGTCACCCGTGAAACTTACCCGTAAAACTTACCCGTGAAACTTACCCGTGAAACCTTGACCCGTGAAACTTACCAGTAAAACCTAGACCCGTGAAACGTCACCCGTGAAACTTACCCGTAAAACTTACCTGTGAAACTTACCCGTGAAACCTTGACCCGTTAAACTTACCAGTGAAACCTAGACCCGTGAAACGTCACCCGTAAAACATACCCGTGAAACTTACCCGTGAAACTTACCCGTGAAACCTTGACCCGTGAAACTTACCAGTGAAACCTTGACCCGTGAAACTTACCAGTGAAACCTAGACCCGTGAAACGTCACCCGTGAAACATACCCGTGAAACTTACCCGTGAAACTTACCCGTGAAACCTTGACCCGTGAAACTTACCAGTGAAACCTAGACCCGTGAAACGTCACCCGTGAAACATACCCGTGAAATTTACCCGTGAAACTTACCCGTGAAACATACCCGTGAAACTTACCCGTGAAACTTACCCGTGAAATCTTGACCCGTGAAACTTACCAGTGAAACCTAGACCCGTGAAACGTCACCTGTAAAACATAACCGTAAAACTTACCCGTGAAACTTACCCGTGAAACCTTGACCCGTGAAACGACACCCGTGAAACATACCCGTGAAACTTACCCGTGAAACCTTGACCCGTGAAACTTACCAGTGAAACCTAGACCCGTGAAACGTCACCCGTGAAACATACCCGTGAAACTTACCCGTAAAACATACCCGTGAAACCTTGACCCGTGAAACTTACCAGTGAAACCTAGACCCGTGAAACGTCACCCGTGAAACATACCCGTGAAACTTACCCGTGAAACTTACCCGTGAAACCTTGACCCGTGAAACTTACCAGTGAAACCTAGACCCGTGAAACGTCACCCGTGAAACATACCCGTGAAACTTACCCGTGAAACTTACCCGTGAAACCTTGACCCGTGAAACTTACTAGTGAAACCTAGACCCGTGAAACGTCACCCGTGAAACATACCCGTGAAACTTACCCGTGAAACTTACCCGTGAAACCTAGACCCGTGAAACTTACCAGTGAAACCTAGACCCGTGAAACGTCACACGTGAAACATACCCGTGAAACTTACCCGTGAAACTTACCCGTGAAACTTACTAGTGAAACCTAGACCCGTGAAAGGTCACCCGTGAAACATACCCGTGAAACTTACCCGTGAAACTTACCCGTGAAACCTTGACCCGTGAAACTTATCAGTGAAACCTAGACCCGTGAAACGTCACCTGTAAAACATACCCGTAAAACTTACCCGTGAAACTTACCCGTGAAACCTTGACCCGTGAAACTTTCCAGTGAAACCTAGACCCGTGAAACGTCACCCGTGAAACTTACCCGTAAAACTTACCCGTGAAACTTACCCGTGAAACCTTGACCCGTGAAACTTACCAGTGAAACCTAGACCCGTGAAACGTCACCCGTGAAACATACCCGTGAAACTTACCCGTGAAACTTACCCGTGAAACGTCACCTGTAAAACATACCCGTAAAACTTACCCGTGAAACTTACCCGTGAAACCTTGACCCGTGAAACTTACCAGTGAAACCAAGACTCGTGAAACGTCATCCGTGAAACATACCCGTGAAACTTACCCTTAAAACTTACCCGTGAAACCTTGACCCGTGAAACCTTGACCCGTGAAACTTACCAGTGAAACCTAGACCCGTGAAACGTCACCTGTAAAACATACCCGTAAAACTTACCCGTGAAACATACCCGTGAAACTTACCAGTGAAACCTAGACCCGTGAAACGTCACCCGTGAAACATACCCGTGAAACTTACCCGTGAAACTTACCCGTGAAACCTTGACCCGTGAAACTTACTAGTGAAACCTAGACCCGTGAAAGGTCACCCGTGAAACATACCCGTGAAACTTACCCGTGAAACTTACCCGTGAAACCTTGACCCGTGAAACTTACCAGTGAAACCTAGACCCGTGAAACGTCACCTGTAAAACATACCCGTAAAACTTACCCGTGAAACTTACCCGTGAAACCTTGACCCGTGAAACTTTCCAGTGAAACCTAGACCCGTGAAACGTCACCCGTGAAACTTACCCGTAAAACTTACCCGTGAAACTTACCCGTGAAACCTTGACCCGTGAAACTTACCAGTGAAACCTAGACCCGTGAAACGTCACCCGTGAAACATACCCGTGAAACTTACCCGTGAAACTTACCTGTGAAACGTCACCTGTAAAACATACCCGTAAAACTTACCCGTGAAACTTACCCGTGAAACCTTGACCCGTGAAACTTACCAGTGAAACCAAGACTCGTGAAACGTCATCCGTGAAACATACCCGTGAAACTTACCCTTAAAACTTACCCGTGAAACCTTGACCCGTGAAACCTTGACCCGTGAAACTTACCAGTGAAACCTAGACCCGTGAAACGTCACCTGTAAAACATACCCGTAAAACTTACCCGTGAAACATACCCGTGAAACTTACCAGTAAAACCTAGACCCGTGAAACATCACCAATGAAACATACCCGTGAAACTTACCCGTGAAACTTACCCGTGAAACTTACCCGTGAAACTTACCCGTGAAACCTTGACCCGTGAAACTTACCAGTGAAACCTAGACCCGTGAAACGTCACCTGTAAAACATACCCGTAAAACTTACCCGTGAAACTTACCCGTGAAACTTACCCGTGAAACCTTGACCCGTGAAACTTTCCAGTGAAACCTAGACCCGTGAAACGTCACCCGTGAAACATACCCGTGAAACTTACCCGTGAAACTTACCCGTGAAACCTTGACCCGTGAAACTTACCAGTGAAACCTAGACCCGTGAAACGTCACCCTTGAAACTTACCCGTAAAACTTACCCGTGAAACTTACCCGTGAAACCTTGACCCGTGAAACTTACCAGTGAAACCTAGACCCGTGAAACGTCACCCGTGAAACATACCCGTGAAACTTACCCGTGAAACCTTGACCCGTGAAACTTACCAGTGAAACCTAGACCCGTGAAACTTACCCGTGAAACTTACCCGTGAAACCTTGACCCGTGAAACTTACCAGTGAAACCTAGACCCGTGAAACGTCACCCGTGAAACTTACCCGTGAAACCTTGACCCGTGAAACTTACCAGTGAAACCTAGACCCGTGAAACTTACCCGTGAAACTTACCCGTGAAACCTTGACCCGTGAAACTTACCAGTGAAACCTAGACCCGTGAAACGTCACCCGTGAAACTTACCCGTAAAACTTACCCGTGAAACTTACCCGTGAAACTTACCAGTGAAACCTAGACCCGTGAAACGTCACCCGTGAAACATACCCGTGAAACTTACCCGTGAAACTTACCCGTGAAACCTTGACCCGTGAAACTTACCAGTGAAACCTAGACCCGTGAAACGTCACCCGTAAAACTTACTCTATTCTGCTGTTTTGGAACCACAGCTAAAATTGCAATTAAAAATACGACCATTAATTGTATATTTATTGTTTAGAAACATGGCTCAAAATTCCGGAGCTATTAGGCGCCATCATCAAATGGTAGAATACGCTCCGCAAGTTAGTAATATGGTCAGAACGGTCAGGCCGCCTAATAAGGCCCCAGTCAGCGTTAGAACCCCGAGGTAAGACCAATATGGTAGTTTACCATTTTTTAAAAGTTTTTTATTGAAACTTCATGTTATTTGAAAGCGATTGAGAGTACTGATAAGCCTTGTTCTTAATAAAGCTGTAATTAATTTTTAAAGTTTGTGTGACGTAGATGTATAGCTGAAAATCTTCTCGGAATTAAAATGTATCATGTAAAATCAACTGTTTCTGTTACAATAAAATACAATTTGGTAGTTTATTACTGTAAGTAAGAATACAAGTGAAACGCATTACTGTGACGTAGATGTATCTCAAATATTTAAAGAACTATTAACTTTTTGAAAATTTTTTTCAAGCAATAACTCATTTTTGAGGTTTCAATATAATTGACTGGATTGTTAATTTGCTACTATGGTAAAGTACCCTATTTTTACTTCTGCGTGAAAAATATTGACCGATGAGACGGGTGACACGTTAAAAAAAATTGTACGGTCAAAATAATTATATTATTAATGAAGCAATCGCAATAAAATTTTATTTGGGTAAACTAGACATAAGGAGACGTCAAAATATGGTTTGTTTACAAAAATATCACTTCCTGTTAAACCGGAAATGACATCAACTGTGTTATTTACCCTATACAGGTTGGTGGAGATGAAATGCGAACATAGGGAACATACTTGACAGTCGAACTTTCATGCCAGGTATCTTGATATATTTTGTAGTAGTGTCACAAAGCAAAGTGTGGCAAAAAGAGTAATCAATAACAGAAATAATAATAAAATTTAAAAGTGCATGTAAACTTTCTCGTTCTGCTCGTACACATACATTATTATGCAAATATTTTAATGAAAATAATCAATAATATGACAGGTACTTTGACATTGACAGTACTTATTCCACGTATATCAAGATGCCTAGCATGATAACTCCATTGTCAAATATTTCCCTATGTTCGCATTTCACCTCCACCAACCTGTATATTTTAGGTGTCCGCTTACTTAGTCAAATATAGTTTTGTCACGCGTAGTTTGGCCAAAATTAGCCAAACTGTATTTTAGCCAAACTGTAATTTGTTCCATTTGTCGAACCGTAAATATGCCAACCCGTAATTTAGCCAATTCTAGACAAACTGTAATTTCACATTCCGTAATTTGACCAAACCGCAACTTCTACTAATATTGTCAAATCGTTTTCAGGTAAACCCTAATTTAACCAAACGCAACTATACCTAAATGGAATCATCCAACACGGAGTTTATCCAAAACGCATTTTTGTCAAATCGCAGTTATGTATAACCGTAATATTGTCTCATACAAAATTTGAGAAAGATTGCTTTATTATAAGAAAAGTTTTTTCGAGCGTACCAATTTTTGGGACACCCTGTATAAAGCTGTATTAATTCAAGTCTTGCCTTCAAGAAAATGTGCAGGAGTTGTGTGCTGGCCACATCAGATTTTTTATGCTAGTGTAAAAATTATTGTTAATTTATCACAACTTCAAAAATTATTGTATTATTTTCTCCACCTCTCAAATAATTCTTTAATTATTATATAAATAATTATTCGTTTCGGTCCTGCGTCAAACAGCACGGCGCTATCAGTCCTGCCACCCGCTTTCAGGAATTTCAGCTTCGGTTTCAGCAGGTTTCAGCATTGTTTTCAGCGTTTAGTCTATTGTGTTTTTGTTTCGAGTTTTGGAATCTGAAAGATAACTTTTACTTCAGCATTTCAGTGACGGATTTTTTTTTACACATTGGAGCTGAATAAAGGGCATTGTTTTCCTGAATTATTCTGTAGGAGATAAATTTGTAATTATATTTCAGGAAATAATGAGAATGGTATCTTTATTAAATGGATTGCTTGTTGTATTATTCAAAATTTGTATATGAAATAATTTATTTGATCTTTTTGACACTTTGGGTGGATCTACCGCACATATACTGAATCATCAATAAAGATATACTGTCTCGTGTGTGCGGTTACCAGCCGTAAACTATTTCACATCTAAATGTCATTTAAAATCAAAATAATTTATTATTTATTTCAATCAATTTAATTAATTTAAATATTTAAATTTGGGTGTTGCAGCCTAACATATTATAAATCATCAGTATAAATTTAAATAAACAGGTTTTGTAGTAAAATTACAGCTAAATTAAAATAATGCATTTTTCGCAATTTTATAGTTAACTGTAAAAACGGTTGAAATAATTCAAAACCCTAAATGTAGATGGCATTAGTATCTACTGAGGTATGACAGCACCCTGTACTCTTTAGCCACATAACAGTTATCTGTAATTCCGATAAATGCAAAAAACATATTACAGGCAACTGTAAAAATGATTACTACTCAAATGAAATAATTCTGGAAGCTAAATATATATGGCACTATAGGTATCCCGGGTAAAATAAAAATCTATATTTGTTATCAAGCTTACAGACAAATATACTATACTATTATTACTAAAAGCAGTGTTCTGTATTTTTTATCAATTTAAATTTAACTAATTGAAAAGAGATTACATATTTGCGTTGTTGTAACTTATCTAGATAATTTTATCTAGATAAATCATCTAGATAATATATTTTTATCTATTATTCTTATTTAGATAATTTTTTTCTTATTTATTTATTATTTTATCTAGATAAAATTACAAATTATCTTTATCTATTTTTTAAATATCATCTAGATAATAATTTTTTTAAAATTAGAACCAATTGTTTTTGTAATTTTAATCGACTTCAAAAACTGTAATCAAACTTGTACTTTAGAACATGTCATTTATATATTTTTGTATTATCTATGATCTATTTAATAATTATCTAGATAAAAATTATGTATTTACATATTTTTTTCAATGATTATATATTATCTTATCTAGATAAATAAAAAATATGTTATCTTTATCTTTATCTAGTTAAAAAATATTGTTATACATTACAACACTGCATATGTGTTACATGATATAGGTTCAAAATAAAACAACATATTATTTTTATATTTAGTTTAGTTCACGCAAGGATTCTTTGCGAATTTTTTCATATTTCTGAATATTGAAAAATACAATAATATCAATGAATTATAAATTCATTCAAGACTCATTGAAGATTCAATGAATTGTCACCGCTATTTAAAAGACAACTCTCACCAGAATTCTTTTATAATTCTTTCATGTTTATGAATCTTGAAGTTATTGTTTTTTAGTCAATGAATTATAAATTCTATAAAATAAAAAATATATAAGTAAAAAAATTCTTTTATATATCTGACTCCTGAAAAAAAAAAATAAATTCTGGAAACCGGAAGTCAATATCTTAATCCAGTCAGAAATTAGAGTTGATTAAACACAGGAAACAAAAGAAAAATATTTTCTCTATGCGTAAAACAATTAATTGTGGCCTTATTAAGCTCCTTAAAATAATTAAAAATAATGCATTTTATAGAAAAATGTCCGAAAAATCCAATTCTGGAAACCACAAGTCGATATCCTAATCCAGTCAGAAATTAGAGTTGATTAAACACAATTAACCGAAAAAATACTAAAACTTCACTTTTTTTCGCACAAAATCTTTGAATATCAGCTCAACCAAGAGGCCTTTAAAAGTTTTAAAATAATGTATCTTATAAAAAAATGTCCAAGGAATCCAATACCGAAAACCAGAAGTCGATATCTTAATTTGTTCAGATATTAGAGTTAATTAAACACAAAAAATGTAAAATATACAAAATTTTCTGAATTATCTATGTTAAAATTGAGACTAAACCAGCCTCACCTGAAAAATTAAAAATAATATATTTGATAGAAAAATGTCTGTAGAATCGAATGCTTCAAACCGGAAGTCGTTTTTGTTATGTTACATTTTTTTTTCAGAAGTCTCCTAATTTTTTTTCTTTATTTTAAGCAGATATGAGATGAAATTTCACCCATTTTCAAATTGTCATAACTCGGCGTATTTTCAGTCGATTTCGATGAATCTTCGAGGGCGAAAAACTTTGAAGTGTCTACTTTAAAGTCATGCATGCCAACCTTAGAGTCACCTCTTTCGCCCCCTCCAACACCCCTTTAAAAAAATGCTTTTAAATCCAACTTTGACGATGTGGACGGAGTTGAAAATTTTTTTCGGCTCGATTCACCAAATGGGCACTAAAATTTGTTCAATTTCTTGTGCAGGGGTTTAAAAAACGAAGTTTCTACGTTGGTTTTACACAAAGTTATGAGTATTTGAAACAAAAATGCATTTTGAGGTTTTTCGCGAATAACTTAGCGACTTTTATTATTTTTATTATTGAATCAAATCGTTTTTTCTCCTACTGTATAGAGATTTATCATGTTAAAAAAATTTAAATATTTTTTTATATCTAGAGATGACATGGTTTCAAACCCAGGCGAAGCAGAAACAAAATGCTCCGAATTAGAACTTCTACTCAACCAATACGAACAGATATTTAGTACAGAGACTAATTTAGCCCCTTCTAAAACGCAAGCAACTTCTAGAAAGTCCAGTACGAAATCTACAAAAGTCAAGCGACGAAACAGCATTTGCAAAATAGCTGGAACTATGAAACCTAGACTTCCCCCAAGCTTGAAAAACCTACAAGTAAGAAAATATAACAAGCTTCGACCATATACAGGTTGGTGGAGGTGAAATGCGAACATAGGGAAATATATGACAATGGAGTTATCATGCTAGGCTTCTTGATATACGTGGAATAAGTACTGTCAATGTCAAAGTACCTGTCATATTATTGATTATTTTCATTAAAATATTTGCATAATAATGTATGTGTACGAGCAGAACGAGAAAGTTTACATGCACTTTTAGATTTTATTATTATTTCTGTTATTGATTACTCTTTTTGCCACACTTTGCTTTGTGACACTACTACAAAATATATCAAGATACCTGGCATGAAAGTTCGATTGTCATGTATGTTCCCTATGTTCGCATTTCACCTCCACCAACCTGTATAGGAATAGACAAACAACGCAAGCCTTTGTTGTGAAGCAAAGAACTAGCGTAGCGGTGTGAAGAGGAGTATGACCTGCAGACACCTTGAAGTGATGCAGTTGCCTATTTTCATTCTCTGTTGACAACAAACCAGAAGTCAGCAATGTGTCCTCACCTATAGCTGCTGCTCCCCGCTACCGTACTTCTTGCCTTCACAACATTGTATAGTACAGCATTGAGTGATATCTGTCTACACCTATATATGGTCGAAGATAGAGTAAAATTCAAATAGCTAGGACCCTGGACTGCGCGAGAAGGCAGAGCTTGTCATGTACATTTTACAAAAGCGGAGCTAGCGAGTATATGCTGCGCTGCACTTCACTTAATTTTCTAAACTAAAATATAACTCAATCACAATCAATTACAAAATTCACAGGGTTACACGAAGCAAAACACTACGAATGTCAACATGAGAATAACAGATATTGAAGCTGATGTTCTGTAGAACAGACAGTAGCGTAGTTTATCATCTATGCTTCTCTCTCTAAGACGAGAATTCGTACTTCGCGCAGGGTTCTAGCTATTTGAATTTTACTCTAACAAGAGTGAAAACTTTTAGAGAGAGAGACAAAATACGGGCTCGCACAGGCCCCGTAGTGGTCTCTCTCTCACGCAGGGTAAAAAAATGGCACTAATCTACAGTGTTGCCAAGATACGGAGTGTACACTCTTGTGTTTATATCAAGGTTACTAGAAAATAAAGTTTTGTCAAAGTATAGTTTGGCCAATTAAGCCAAACTGTATTTTAGTCAAACTGTAATTTGTTCCATTTGCCAAACCGTAAATATGCCAACCCGTAAACTGTATTCTAGACAAACTGTAATTTCATATTCCGTAATTTGACCAAACCGCAACTTCGACTAATATTGGCAAATCGTTTTCAGGTAAACCGTAGTTTAGTCAAAACGCAACTATACCTAACTGGAATCATCCAACACGGAATTTATCTAAAACGCATTTTTGTCAAATCGCAGTTATGCATAACTGTAATCTTGTCAAACGCATTTTACTCAAATCGTAATCTTCCCAACTGTATTTAAGACATACAAGTTGGCAAGAGTTTGAAATTTAAAAAATATTTAATAACCTATTTAATAAATATGTTACCTATACTAATGACTTCTCTGATAGTATAGAAAAATCTATACTTTTGTTGTCCTCAATTGAATCTAAGCCCTAAAAAAAATTATAGACATTATTATTAAATACAGCAATGAAAAATAAAATGAAAAAATTATTTGCTGAGAATTTAAAAATAAATTAAATTTAAAAAATTTATAATTTTTTTTACACATAGTAAAATATTGTGTTATTAATAATATTTGAAGTATATTATTCCAATTATTTATATTTGCTGAGAAAATATTATTTATTTCTGAATTATATACGATGACGTGAAAATATTTTAATTCGAAAACTATTTTATTTTTTTTCACGGGAACTAAACCTCGTAGAGAAAAACTTCCAACATGAAAAGTGCTTATTTTTTTCTTCTCTATCGACCTGTAAAAAAAAATTTTGAAAATCGCGCAAAAAATTTCCTTTTTTTCGAGACAAATGTACCGGAATGAGGATAACTCGAAACCTAAGCGCCGTAGAAAAAAACTTCAAATTACAAAGTTGTTCAGTTTTTGATTCTCTATCGAATGGTATATAAATTTTTTCGAAAAAACCCTAAACTTCGGAGATAGCCATAAAAAATAGATTTCGCTGAAATTTGGTATATAGATAGATCTCGTTGAGTAGATTCCGAAAATGGGGTTGTTTTTTCAAAAATATTGTTTTTTACCCTAGATAATTGACTTTAAAGGGTCGAAAAAACCGACCTCCATATCTCGAAATCTAGAGGCGTTAGAGCAAAATGTCAAATGAAAAAGTTGTTCCTCTTGTAATTTTGAGCAAGTTTTGCATTTAACTTTTTTCTCTAGGAGCCATAGATCTCGAGTTATAAGGGGAAACAGATTTCCAAAAGCATGGACTATAGCCTTGACACTTTTTTGGCTCAAAATGGGTTTTTCTCTCCGAATCGATTGAAATTTAATACAGACCTTCTGTACAGCAGTGTGCATCGATATCCGGTCGCAGAATTTTTTTAAAAAATTTATTAAGGGAGAAATTAAATATTTTCGGTCAAAACAGGCTGTTTTATGAAATGACTAATAGCTCATCAAACCATCACAAGTTATATATCAAAAGATCGGAAAAAACACGCAGATTCTTAATCTGTGCCGTTTATTACGAAATTCGTTACCGTTTTCGAGTAATAAGCAAAAGTTTGAAAACCTTACTTGCCTACTAGTGGCGCCATCTGTGGTAGTTGCCCGAACTAATAATTATATGGCGGACTTGTCAGTATGAAAATATTGATTTGTAAACTTTAATATCTAAACAATACGTACAGATAGCCAGAAAGTAGACACCTCAAAAGTATTTGAATATTGTTTATTATATTGTAGATAAAGTTGAAGCAAATCGGTGACATGACATATCATGACATTATTTACATTAAATACTAATAATCCAGTTTGATTTGAGACTTGTAACCTGCAGCAATGGATTCAGGAGAAAAAATCAATGAGGTAGCCACAATTTGAGTTTAATTGCCGTCTTAATAAGGTTTTTACTAAAATATCGATCAATTGGACACATCGGGTAGGATCCATGTACTTATAAGTACATAAATACTGCGTGTAGGGCCCCAAAACATTCATCGATGAATTCAGAAGATCAAAAAACATATGTAGCCACAATTTGAGTGTAATTGATACATGTATAAAGTTTTTCTAGGCATATTTGTTTTCTAGAATCGTAGGAAGAATCTACGTGTTCGTAGCTACATAAATACTTCTTGTAGGGCCCCAAATCCTTCATCGATGCCTTCAGGAGGTCAACAAACATAAGTAGCGACAGTTTGAGTTTAATTGATAACGTTGTTATACGTAAATAAATAGACAGACTTATAATTACATAGAGTATTAGGCTTTGAATCTTTCTTCTCGCATTTTCAGATAAAGAAACAACATTAACAGAGTGTTTATATGTTATTTTATTTATATACAACGTTATTACATATCTGACAAGTACTGGAAGACAACAGAATAAAAATAACTTAAGTGGTTCATCATTGGTTCCTGGTTAATTTGTATTTCGTTTATAATTTGCTCATTGTTACAATTAAATAAATAAATGAGGCAAAATTGAATGCAGTTTCTATATTTCAAGCGATAATTAACATAACTTCAACCATTTAAGAGTTACAGGCAAAATAAAATTATCTCAATGTAATCTTCAACTTTGTTCGATCTTGGAATTCTTCACCAAGTAGTTCTTGGTTCAACACTCGCACAAGAGGATGGTAATTGTAGCCACAATGGTTTATAGAGTCTTCAACTCACGTAGGGCCCCATTCTACCTCCTAGGTCTCCAGTAACCAGCTGACTTCTTCGATCAACGCAAACTCTAAAGCACAAGTTCTACAGCTACGTATATTCCAATCAAGTTACAGCATCTTCAAATAAGACCCACTGGTTCTTATGACATGACTAAGGCCCCATTATATCCTTATGAACACGCAAGAACGTTGTAATATGTTATGATACTCCTGAAACAATAAATTGAGAACAATTAATTAAATACTAGAATAGTATAAGTTAGATTATCGTCAGTAAATATTAATGCGTCAAGATACGTTCATTTCCAATGTTTTTGATGAAATTCATATGAGGGGGGGGGGGGGTGTATTTTTGCATTGGGAATTGTTGGCATTGAAAATGTACATATGCAGACTTAATGAGCGATTCAATTAGACTAAAAATATAGATACTTACAGTTCTTGACCTCCTGAAGGTTTTAAACAGTAAGAAATTACACATAGGTACTTCTTTGACTCTAATTTTGAAATTGGCTTCTAAATACTTTATTACCCTATCAATGCATTGCAAAACGTGGCTACTTAAGTTTGTTGACCGTCTGAAGGCATCGATGAAGGATTTGGGGCCCTACATACAGTATATATGTAGCTATGAACACATAGATTCTTCCTACGATTCTAGAAAACAAATATGCCTATAAATACTTTATACATTTATCAATTAAACTCAAATTATTGGTACTCACGTTTCTTGACCTCCTGAATTCATCGATGAAGGTTTTGGGGCCCTACATGCAGTATTTATGTACTTATAAGAACACAATTCCTTGACATGTTTCCAGTAATTCGATATTTTAGTAAAAACCTTATTAATAAGGCAATTGAACTCAAATTGTGGCTACCTCATTGATTTTTTCTCCTGAATCCATTGCTGTAGGTTACAAGTCTCAAATCAAACTGGATTATTAGTATTTAATATAATTTAAGTCAAGATTTCTCATGTCACCGATTTGCTTCAAGTTTAGCTACAATATAATAAACAATATTCAAATACGTTTGAGGTGTCTACTTAGTGGCTATCTGTACGTATTATTTAGATATTATAGTTTACAGTATCAATATTTTCATTACTGACAAGTCCGCCATATTGAGATGTCACATATATCGATATCTAACATGACTTGAATTACTTAAAACAGAAGCAATATAAAAATTTAGTACTTATTATATTGAATTCCTAGTAATTTAGTCTATATATAGTAATATTTTCATTGGTCTAGGATAAGTTTTAATAATATTCGCAAATAATTAATAGTTAGGACAACTACCACAGATGGCGCCACGAGTAGGCAAGTAAGGTTTTCAAACTTTTGCTTATTACTCGAAAACGGTAACGAATTTTGTAATAAACGGCACAGATTAAGAATCTGTGTATTTTTTCCAATCTTTTGATATATAACTTGTGATGGTTTGATGAGCTATTAGTCATTTCATAAAACAGCCTGTTTTGACCGAAAATATTTAATTTCTCCCTTAATAAATTTTTTAAAAAATTTCTGCGACCGGATATCGATGCACACTGCTGTACAGAAGGTCTGTATTAAATTTCAATCGATTCGGAGAGAAAAACCCATTTTGAGCCAAAAAAGTGTCAAGGCTATAGTCCATGCTTTTGGAAATCTGTTTCCCCTTATAACTCGAGATCTATGGCTCCTAGAGAAAAAAGTTAAATGCAAAACTTGCTCAAAATTACAAGAGGAACAACTTTTTCATTTGACATTTTGCTCTAACGCCTCTAGATTTCGAGATATGGAGGTCGGTTTTTTCGACCCTTTAAAGTCAATTATCTAAGGTAAAAAACAATATTTTTGAAAAAACAACCCCATTTTCGGAATCTACTCAACGAGATCTATCTATATACCAAATTTCAGCGAAATCTATTTTAGCTATCTCGGCAGTTTAGGGTTTTTTCGAAAAAATCTATACACCAATCGATAGAGAATCGAAAACTGAACAACTTTGTAATTTGAAGTTTTTTTCTACGGCGCTTAGGTTTCGAGTTATCTTCATTCCGGTATATTTGTCTCGAAAAAAAGGAAATTTTTTGCGCGATTTTCAAAATTTTTTTTTACAGGTCGATAGAGAAGAAAAAAATAATCACTTTTCATGTTGGAGGTTTTTCTCTACGAGGCTTGGTTCTCGAGATAAAAAATAAAACAGATTTTCAATCAAAATATTTTCACGTCATCGAATATAATTCAGAAATAATAGTATATTGTGTTATTAGGATTAAAAGTGATACTTTGTTTGATGAGCAATTAATTTACATTTGCGAGGCGAAGCGTAGCGAAGCCGAGCGGATGCAAAAATTGCGAATCAAACAAAGACACTTTTAATCCAAATAACACATACTATTTTTTCTTCAACCAAGAAAATTACTTTTTAAATTATTGAAATATTTTGTTGAAATATGATTGAAACTAAGAAGGTAGCTTTGATTTAACTTTTGTTTTGTTTACAAATTTTATTGTTCTGTCAAACTAAAATAAATCAAGAGTTTTTCTGGAATTATGCTCCTGATAATACATACCTGATGATTAAAGTAAGTGTTTAAATATGAGGAATGAGAATATAATTATCTAAATATTATTAATTTTTATAGATTGTTGTAATACTGGAAATTTCGGGTGAATGCTGTTGCGATGAATTGGTACGTTTAAAGATTGATGTTATTGAAGACGTCAAATCAGCTTTACTGGTAAACATACATGGTAGACAGCTAAAAAAATATTACGGTTCGATGAACCTAGCACTAGTAAAAGTATAATATCCTCCATTCGTGATGATAATACCAGTAGAAAAAATGAAGAAGTGCGTGATAATCAAGCTCAAGAAATATTACGCTCCCAAGATTCTAGTAGAAATACAGAATCTACTTTTAAGCTTAGGATTAAAAGTACTTTTAAGCCTAGGATTAAAAGTGTTACCTAGCAACAGTTACATTTCTTTATTAATAACAAAAACGTCCACTTTTAATACTAAAAACAGTATTAAAAGAACCAACTTTTAAGACGGTTGAAGAAAAATAATATTTTCTCAGCAAATATACATAATTGGAATAATATACTTCAAATATTATTATTAACACAATATTTTACTGTTTGTAAAAAAATTATAAAATTTTTAAAATTCTAAACAAATAATTTTTTACCTTCCGCTTATCTGTAAAGGAAGGTATTGGAATGATGCAAAAAATCGGGTAGTGAGTTTTTAGTGGATGAGCACGAATTAGGGGCCTTACAGCTCATTTTTGATAGTTTTCTCCATGATGTCTGTATGTATGTGTGTGTGTGTGTATGTGTGTGGTCCGGGCCGATGCCGGATGTCGCATATCTCAAATACGAATTACCTAAAAATTTTGATATTTGGTATTTAACATTTGTATATAAATTGGAAGAGCTCATTAGATTTTGGTACAAATATCTTCACCGGAAGTGATATTTATTGAAGAGTAAAAAGTTTAATTGTCAAAAATTTCATTAAATTTGGATAAATATAGTATTTATTTGTAATAAGAATAAGAGGTAGTTATTTGCAACCTACGTTATAAAAAAATTGTCTTTATCTGGTAGCATTAAAGAACTGCAGTAAAATTTAAAAAATAAATTTATCAAATAAAACATCGAAATCTTGTAATCCATGTTCGATTGATTTTTGATTCTGCGTAAAAAATATTGACAGGTGAGACGGGTGACACTAACGCCGCATATAAGTCATAAGATATTAAGTAATTGAACGGAGGATGGCTTCAACACAGCAGAGTTTTCCTGTGAATGAATTTCTGTTTGAATATTTTAGATTTTTATTTGTATAAATGGGCACCGGATTGTACGTATACATTTCTGTTTAAAGTCTAGATATGGCGGAAGGTTGTGTGATGGCCACGTCAGATTTTTCATTGCTGTATTTAATAATTGTGTCTATAATTTTTTTTCAATTGAGGACAACAAAAGTACCTATAGCTATTACTGTTTCAGAGTTATGCCTTCTAAAGTCAAATACAAATAATTAATTTTTGTTTAGAAACAGACCTCATCAAAATCAAGTTTGAAGCAACTTCGTTCATCATCCGTCGAAGAAGATCGCATAGAGATAGAGCAAATGACAGCTGAAGTCTTAGACAACCTTCTTCAAGATCTAAGCGTTAGTGGCTTAACTGGGCTTAACAGGGTGGTAAATCAGGCGAGTATGGCTTATGTTCGAGCACTGGAGTACCTCTAGCGGCTAAATCACGCTTCACAGACAGCGCTGTCCTGGTGCTAAATCCAATGTTATAATATACATTGTTATCGGCACGAGAAGAAAACACGTTCGTTTCTAACTTTTATAGAAAAAATACTACTACAGCGACTGCGACATGTTTTCGTACCGGAATAGTAGACACTTCCAGCTATCCAACGCTGCATTCGTTTCCCCTCCTGTCACTCGTATGTCGAAGGAAAATTGTAAAATAAGTTTTTTATACAAAGCTTCGTCATATAATAGGGTACTTTACCATAGTAGCAAATTAGCAACCCGGTCAATTATATTGAAACCTCAAAAATGAGTTATTGCTTGAAAAAAGTTTCAAAAAGTTAATAGTTCTTTAAATATTTGAGATTTTACGTATCGATACTACGTCACAGTAATGCGTATCACGTGTATTCTTACTTACAGTAATAAACTACCAAATTGTTTTTTATTGTAACAGAAACAGTTGGTTTTACATGAGTACATTTTAATTCCGGTTTGAGAAGATTTTCAGCTATACATCTACGTCACACAAACTTTAAAAATTAATTACAGCTTTATTAAGACCAAGGCTTATCAGTACTCTCAATCGCTTTCAAATAACATGAAGTTTCAATGAAAAAAACTTTTTAAAAAATGGTAAACTACCCTATTAAAGCTATTCAATGTTTATTTTACTCAAGAAGAGTATTAGGTTTTTTTATTTAGTATTTGTTCAGTTTGTAAGACTCACAAAGGGTATTTATTAGTTTGTATGGGAGCACACAATTTGGACAAATACAGGTTGGTGGAGGTGAAATGCGAACATAGGGAAATATTTGACAATGGAGTTATCATGCTAGGCATCTTGATATACGTGGAATAAGTACTGTCAATGTCAAAGTACCTGTCATATTATTGATTATTTTCATTAAAATATTTTGCATAATAATGTATGTGTACGAGCAGAACGAGAAAATTTACATGCACTTTTAGATTTTATTATTATTTCTGTTATTCATTACTCTTTTTGCCACACTTTGCTTTGTGACACTACTACAAAATATATCAAGATACCTGGCATGAAAGTTCGATTGTCATGTATGTTCCCTATGTTCGCATTTTACCTCCATCAACCTATATAGTTTCGTTAAAGTGTAGTTTGACCAAAAATAATTAAGCCAAACTGTATTTTAGTCAAACTGTAATTTGTTCCATTTATCAAACCGTAAATATGCCAACCCGTAAACTGTATTCTAGACAAACTGTAATTTCACATTCCGTAATTTGACCAAACCGCAACTTCGACTAATATTGTCAAATCGTTTTCAGGTAAACCGTAGTTTAGTCAAAACGCAACTATACCTAACTGGAATCATCCAACACGGAATTTATCCAGAACGTATTTTTGTCAAATCGCAGTTATGCATAACCGTAATCTTGTCAAACGCATTTTACTCAAATCGTAATCTTACCAACTGTATGTTTTAAATTACGATTTGAGTAAAATGCGTTTCCAAGATTACGGTTACGCATAACTGCGATTTGACAAATATACGTTCTGGATAAGTTCAATTTTCTGTTTGGGTGTGTACGTTTACCAGTCGCCCGTGGTTGATGGTGGAGGGCTTCGAGCATATACTGACTAGAGAAGTAATTCCCTATACCAATGCATAGCTTGTTGTGATCGGAAGATATGCAGTAGGGGGGACTTGCGGGGCTGGAAGTCATGGTGTATTGCGGGCAGCGTTTTGCTGTTATTCTTTGTTACTTCTTGTCACACATGTCATTTTACTATAACCCTAAGTTCTGCGTTTACTTTGTGAAAAGTTTAATGAGGTTGTGTGAGTATTATTTTACTTTGTGGAATAATACTAAGAAATTACGCATCCCTCAATACATCACGGCTTCCGACCCCGCTAATCTCCCCTCCAGCATATCTTCCGATCACAACAAACGCCGTAAGGCGGCCTCTAGTCAGTATATGCTCGAAGGTAAGGACCCTAATTCGTGCTCATCCACTAAAAACTCACTACCCGATTTTTTGCATGATTCCAATACCTTCCTTTACAGGTAAGCGGAAGGTAAAAAGAGAATTATTTTATCAAAAGTGCGAAATAATTGTAAAGTAGGCGTTATAAATTTTGTTCATGTTATGCTGGGTCCACACTTTAGTTGATTTTAGTCCGAACGAACAGAACGAACTGAACGCGCAGAGCAGAACAGTCCGAACAAAAGCTCGTTGCGTTCAGCAGATTCGCCGGCTACTTATAATTTAGTATTTCGGTATCTTGTACTCCATGATCGTTTAACATTTGTTACTACGTAAAATATAAATGATTATGACATGACAGTGACAATAGTAAAATATGCTTTATATCTTCTTCTGCAGTTTAAATAAAATGACTAAAATATATATGTGAGTATACTAGTATAATAAGTTAAAAGAATTTTTTATATTATTCTACATTTTAGTTATTAAGAAAAGTATGAACACACAAGGCGTACAAGGAAGTCATGTGGTGCCCACGTCAGATTTTTACCTTCCGCTTACCTGTAAAGGAAGGTATTGGAATCATGCAAAAAATCGGGTAGTGAGTTTTTAGTGGATGAGCACGAATTAGGGTCCTTACAACTCATTTTTGATAGTTTCCCGATGATGTCTGTATGTATGTGTGTGTGTGCGTGTGTGTGTATGTGTGTGGTCCGGGCCGATGCCGTCTGTTGGATAACTCAAATACGAATTACCCAAAAATTTTGATATTTGGTATTTTACAATTGTATACGAATAGGAAGAGCTCATTAGATTTTGGTACAAATATCTTCACCGGAAGTGATATTTTTTGAAGATTGAAAAGATTAAGTGTAAAAAATTTCTATAAATTTTGATAAATATAGTATTTATTTGTAATAAGAATAAGAGGAAAAGTTATTTGCAATCCACGTTATAAAAAAATTGTCTTTATCTGGTAGCATTAAAGAACTGCAGTAAAATTTAAAAAATAAATTTATCAAATAAAACAATAAAATTTATCAAATCTTGTAATCCATGTTCGGTTGATTTTTGTTTTTGTATAAAAAATATTGACAGATGAGACATCTTCCTTGGATGAGACGGGTGACAAGTTGGCATACTAGCGCTATATAAGTCATAATTAAGCTATTAAATGTAGTTCCTAACTGAACGTAGGATTGCTTCAACACAGAAGAGTTTTCGTGTGAATGAATCTTTTGATTCAGGTGATACTAATTTCTGTGTTTGAATATTTTAGATTTTTATTTGTATATATTTTAAATAGGCACCAGATTGTACGTATATATACATTTCTGTTTAAAGTCTAGGTATGGCGGAAGGTTGTGTGATGGCCACGTCAGATTTTTTAGAAAAAACTTTCTGATTTCGAGAAAATTAGGGGTAAAATAATGTGAATTTTTTTAGTTTTCTTTATTTTATAAACTAAAACTTCGGTACAAAATAGAAAAAATGGCACTAATATTACTACTTTTTTGAAATTTCAGTATCTTGTTGTCCATGGTCATCAGATTTTTACTTCCTTGTACGAAGTAAGGAAGTATTGTAATCGCGAAAAATTTCGGTTCTCAGATTTTGACGGAAATATCCGTTTTGACCTTTTCTGAATCCATTATGACTAGTTTCGTCGTGACGTCTGTACGTACGTGCGTACGTGCGTACGTGCGTACGTGCGTACGTACGTACGTACGTGCGTACGGACGTATGTGTGTCGCATAACTCAAATACGGTTAGACGTAGAAAGCTGAAATTTTGTATTTAGGACTGTTATAGCATCTAGTTGTGCACCTCCTATTTTTGGTTTCAGTCTACAAACCGGAAGTAGTACTTTTTAAAAATATTTTGATAAATAATTAATTTTAGACAATTTTTTTTATTTTAAATGAAAGATTATGTGATTATTATCTACAATCGGTATTTTATAAAAATTTTCTGTATCTTCTATCATTTAAGAATAATTAAAGTATATAATTATAATTTAGTATTTCGGTATCTTGTACTCCATGATCGTTTAACATTTGTTACTACGTAAAATTTAAATGATTATGACATGACAGTGACAATAGTAAAATATGCTTTATATCTTCTTCTGCAGTTTAAATAAAATGACTAAAATATATTTGTGAGTATACTAGTATAATAAGTTAAAAGAATTTTTAATATTATTTTACATTTTAGTTATTAAGAAAAGTATGAACACACAAGGCGTACAAGGAAGTCATGTGGTGTCCACGTCAGATTTTTTATTTATGTAACAAAATCATGATTTTTGAAACACTAGCAACAATTAATTTTTTTTTTTAAACCATGAATTATAAGTATAAGTATAAGTATAATAGCTCGCCAGGAATGTCACATGAGTATACGACTCCATTCAACTAATGACTAACAGTATGTGAGGCTGCCACACTCAAATTTACAGATCTATATTTCATCGGTCCCCTCTCCTTTCTAGGCAGTAAAATAAATCCAAATTTGAAGTAAATAGCGCACGTATTTACCAATAATTCACGTGCTACTCCTAACCTAACTTCTAACCGTTAGCATAGATTAGTTTATGTCAAAAAAACAGAGTTCTGTTGGACTCAAGAAGGGTTTTGTTAGCATAGATTAGTTTATATATTAGCTAGAATCCGATTTTTTCCGCAGTCATATTTTTTCCAGTTTTAAATATTCCTTTACATGCGTTTTCTGCATCAATCAGATTCCAAATTTGAATTTTCTATGAATGCATTTTTTATGTAAGCATTTTCTTGTCTCTGAATTTTCGTTTGTTCTATGATTCCGGCCAAGAATTTTCTTGTACTTGAATTTTCTGGCTCTGAGTTTTTTAGATTTGAGTAGGCACCGTGATTATAATATAAATATCGCATTTGTATTATCACATTGTTATTTTTACCTAACACAAACATCACAAGGATGAAGCATTTTTAACATCGCAAAAAAATTTGTATACCTACAACTTATACATAATTTAATAAATTTAAACTTTCCCTCAAAAACTGTATATTTAATTAATAAATTATTCACTTGTATACCTAATTATTTTTAAAAGTTTACCTAGCTTGAAATTCCCAAAATATAATCAATAGATAAAATACTTATCTCTTATTGAGACAAATAGTATATAAGAACCACCTTTACACAATTACTTTAACATTTCAAAATGAGATCTCCGGTGATGCTGATTGCTTTCATAGCTACTGCCGTCTGTAAGTACAACAATAATACATTTCTAAACAAAATAACAATAACATCTACTTTCAAATTTAGCTGCGGCCTCTTTAAATAACAGAATAATCGGTGGGCAAGTTGCTAACGATGGTCAGTTCCCTCATGAAGTATCTTTACGTGTTTATGGAAACCATTTTTGTGGAGGAACCATCATTAGCAACAAATACATTTTAACAGCTGCTCACTGCGTTATTGGGTAAGTAAGGACTGTTCAATAAATTCTTTATGGCGCATGCGTGGCGGGAAATTAAAATTTTCGTACAGGAACAATAATCGAACAGCTATAACATAATTATTGCACTGCACTGTAAAACATGCAAACATGGTACAAAATGTGAATAAATATTTTTTAAATTTAAATTAATTTAAAAACAGTCAGAATTTCAAGTTCCAGTTTATATATTTTTTTAATTCTATAGAAATTAATAAATTTTATTAATTAAAAAGTATCAGGCAAATTGTTTTCATTGAGTAAAATTTTGTAAAGCATGAAAGTTTAAAGTACGAAATTATAAATCTCGCGGTAAACCAACACGCATGCGTGTTTCTATTAGTAAACAGCCTTTCAAGGAAATATTCGAATTTGGTCTGCAAGAACCACAGTCAGTCTTTAGTTAATAAAAATGTCCTCATTTTAGCGTGCCTGAGATCTTGATGACAGTAGTAACCGGGACAAACAAACTCTCATCAGGAGGTGACATCTACCATGTCGATCACGCTTCTCACCATCAAGACTTCTCCTTGGACGGCACCAAATACGACGTAGCTGTCATAAAGCTTCTCGAAACCATCTCTTTCAACGCTAAAGTGCAACCAATCCAGCTCAACGCCAATCCAATCCCTTCAGGTTCGGACCTCATCATCAGCGGTTGGGGTTTGGATCGCTACCCAGGTACGCAGCTGCCGAACGACCTCAAGTACCTGGAGGTGAAGGCATTGAGCACTGAAGAGTGCAGACAAAGGCTGAAGGAGATGGATTACCCTGAGGATGCTGTTGATGACACTTTGGTTTGCGGTTTCAAAGCAGATGGCGAAGGAGCTTGTTCTGGAGATTCTGGAAGTCCGTTGGTGTTTGAAGGAAGAGTTGCTGGTATTGCTTCCTGGGTGGTTCCTTGCGCAGTTGGCTACCCTGATGTTTATACTAGAGTTTCAGAGTACATTGATTGGATTCAAGAACATATGAATTAATTATTTATTGTAGATTAATAAATAAATCGAAATATTAATTAAAATTGTACTGTATTACACTATTTTTACCTCTCGCCTCATAGTCTATAAGAGAGGTATTGTAATGGGTCAAAATTTTCGAGTATAAGTTTTTGGTGAATACGAATTTACTCATGGGCCTCGTTAGGGGGGGGGGGCAAGGGGGGGCGCCCGCCCCCCCCCCTAGATAATGATACAGAAACTCAAATTTCATACCTATATGACAAAAAAGACCAAACACTTGGAATTTTTTTTTTAGAAATTTCAATGTACGAAATACGCGAATCTTTTCAAGAATAATGCTCCTGTACTCAGAAAATGAGTTTAATTGGAGGGTAGTATTTTCCTCGAAAATCGAAATGAAGCAACAATGGGCAACATGGGTTATGGGTTGCAGCGAGCTTTGATATGCTTTTCTTGCCCGACGTTATTATTTCTATTTCTTATTCTATTTATTATTTCTTATTAAATATAGGTATAGAGATTTGCAAGAAACGGTATTTAAGGTTTATTCTGAATCTTTAATGTAGGTACTGGATATCAGAAATGTATAGTTCTAATCATTGGCGTAGCCAGGGAGGTTTAGGAATTAAACCACCTTCCCCCAGCGAATTAGTATTTATATTTTTTTTTGCCTACGTACTAAGACATTTATTTCATTATTTTTTTAAAATTATTTATTTTAATTTTTGTAATTGATAGAGGGTAAAATATGATGTCATTTCAAGTGTATGTATAACTTAACTTTTAATGAAGCAGCCTGTGACCTTGAACTCAAAAAAAATTTCGCCTGCGGCGCTTTTTTTTCTTTCTCCCCACCAAATTAATTTTTTAGGACTACATTACTGGTCCCAAAAATATTTTGCCCCCCCCTAGGAAATAACCTGGCGACGCCCATGATTTACTATTTTCACGATGATGTCTGTGTGTGCATATGGACGTATGTATGTATGGACTGACGATTTTTCGTCCACAATTACTTAAAAAGTATTAAACCGTTTAAAACCAAATTACATAATATGTAATAATGTAATGTATGTAATAATTACATCACGCGTCATAAAAATGTCTTTGCTTGACTCGGAGGCTTTGAAGAAATGTTCGGACGCTGCGCATCCTCGCATTCTTCAAACACCTCCTCGTCTGCAATGAAACATTTTCATGACTTGTAATGTAATATACTATTTCTTCAAACGTCAGAAAAACATAATATTTCATATCTCCATAGAAACAGCTAAAGTTTTACTTTTCTGAGAGCGGCAGACAATAATATTACCTGCCGCTGTGAGCGTCAGATAATATCTGCCGCTGGTGAACCAATCAAATTGCAGCTGTCAATAAAATTTAATTCAAATTTTTATTAAACAAAATAAATCAAAGACGACTATATTATTTCAATCTGAATTATTTTAATAAATTTTCTTACACGACTATCAATTTTATTGTAAGGTTTCGACGTCTGAAGAAAAAATAGCATCTTTTATGCGGAGCTAAGTGACTTTTTATGGCTCATCTGTAGTTGCCGGATGAGCGCACAGATTCGCCACAAAAAGTTCCACTTTAGCTCCTTATTAAATAATATACCTACTATTACTTACATTTTAAAAGTTTCATGTTCATGTAATATAAAAAGGATAATGTAAACCAAGATATAAGCAAAATATATCAACTGTACTGTCACTGTCATAATATTCAAATTTTGTGTATAAACAAATTTCATATCATGGACAACAAGATACTGGAATTTAAATAAGTAGAATATTAGTTGCACTTTATTTTATTGTTGAATACTACCAGATTCAGCAAATTGTATTTAAAATTAACTGTACCCATAAATTATTTTATAATCTTTTATTTTTAATTGCAAAAATTGTCATAAATAAATAATGTACCGATATATTTAAGGAAAACTATATCAAACTTCAAAAAGTACTACTTTCGGTGTGTGGATTTCTACCAAAATCTTATCCGGTGTTAAGAACCTTATTAAAACCTTATATACATATGTATATAAGATGTCAACTAGACTCACTGTTATAATAATAATAATTCAAATTTTGTGTAAAAGTAAATATCATATGATCATGGACAACAATAATAAGATACTGGAATCTAGAATTTCAAAAAAATAGAATATTAGTTGTAGGTACTTTATTTTATTGTTAAATACTACCAGATTCAGCAAATTGTATTTAAAATTAACTGTACCCATAGATAATTATAATTTCTTTTATTTTTAATTGCAAAAATGGTAATAAATAAATAATGTACCAATTCATTTAAAGAATATTACATCAAGCTTTAAAAAGTAACTTCCAGTTTGCGGATTTCTACCAAAATCTTATCCGGTGTTAAGATCCTTATTAAAATCTTAAGTACCTATGTAATTTGGTTAATCGTCACATAATTCATACGTTCATACACACAGACATTATCGTGAGAATAGTAATTTCGTATTCTAGAGACCCTGAATTGTGCTTATCCACCAAAAATTCATCTTCGAAAATTTTGGCCCATTACAATACCTCTCTTATAGAATTTGAGGCGAGAGGAAGACATTATAATTATAATAAACTTACTCGGTAAGGCAGTGAGCAGCTGTTAAAATATATCTGTCGCTAATTATGGTTCCTGCACAAAAACGATATTCTTGAAATTTTAAAAATACTTCATAAGGAAACTGCCCATCCGTAGCATTTTCCCAACCAATTTTTTTGTTTCTTAAAAAGGACGCAGCTAAATTTTAAAACAGATGTTATTGTTATTTTGTTTAGAAATGTATTATTGTTATACTTACAGACAGCAGTAGCAATAAAAGCAATCAGAATCACCGGAGATCTCATTTTGATGTATTAAAACAATTATGTAAAAGTGGTTCTTACATGTGTGAATAAGGGTGACCGGACAAAACAGAACAAAGAAAAAACAGAACATGAAAAAACAGAACATGAAAAAAAAGAACATGAAAAAACAGAACAGTGAAAAAACAGAACAATGAAAAAAGAGAACAATGAAAAAAGAGAACACTGTTCTGTTTTTTCATGTTCTGTTTTTTCGTGTTCTGTTTTTTCATTGTTCTGTTCTTTCATGGAAACGTGAATAAGAGATAAGTGTTTTATCTATTGATTATATTTTGGTAATTCTAAGCTGTCATTTGAATAACAGTCGAATATAAATATCGGTAACTAGATATTTCGTTACAGCAGATAAATAATTTATTAATTGAATAATAATATACAGTTTTTAAGAGAAGGTTTAAATTTTTCTATAATTCATAATGTAGTAATGAAAAGGTGGTTCCTGTATTATAAAATCATTTGAAGATAGTTTTTTTCGGATTAACTAGTAGAGGAACGTAGTTTATTATTTGGATTTTTCAGGATGTAAGGTAAAACAATAATATAATGTATGCAAGTAAATAATTTATTGATTAAATATTAATGAAATAATGTTGGAATGAAGTGATTTATTGCATGTTGTTGTTGATCCAGTCAATGAAGGAAGAGACGCGAGTGAAGACATCAGGATAGCCAACAGCGCAAGGACGGCCCCAGGAGACGATGCCGGCCACCTTGCCATTGTGAGCGAGGGGCCCACCAGAGTCGCCGTGACAGGCGCCCTGGCCGCGCTGCGTGTACGTGCACAACTGGGAGTCGTCAACACCCAGGCCGGTGCTGGCGTGGCGGTCGTTGCAGTCCTTGGAGCTGATGGCCTTGAGGGCCAGGAACTGCAGGTCGTTGGGGATGTTGCCGGGGTAGCTGGTGCGGCCCCAGCCGCTGAGCACGAGGTCCTCGCCGGCGCCCACGTCGCTGGTCTCGAGCGGGATGGGCTGCACCTTGGCGTTGAAGACGATGTTGCCGTTGATCTTGAGCAGCGCGACGTCGTTGTGCAGGCGGTTCATGTCGAAGCCGCTGTGGGCGATGGCGCGCGCCACCTTGTAGGTGTCACCGCCGGACTGCAGGCTGTTGGTGCCGGTGACCACGGTCATGTACGTGGTGCTGCTGCCGGACACGCAGTGCGCGGCTGTGAGCACCCACTCGTCGTTGAGGATGCTGCCGCCGCACGAGTGGCTGCCGTACTGCCTCAGGGAGATTTGGTACGGGAACTGGCCCTCGGCAGCCTTGGAGCCGCCCACGATGCGCCAGTCCAGGTCAGCGGCACCTAACACACAACGGTTAACACACAAGAACCTTTACAACTGCTGAGGATACTTACAAGCCACTGAGAAGAGCGCTGCTACTACCAGGAGGAAACGGTTCATCTTGCTGCTGCTGCTGATGAAGCTATGCTCATTCAGAGAACCAGAACAGCTTTTATATCAATCAAAAGTTGTAAATTATGATGATTATAGGTATTAGATTTATCATACAATGACAAAATATTAGCGTACAATCTTATCAATCTACTTATTTCAATAATTATAATAATGCAATCTCAGTACTTAGGTACTCCAAAACAAAATTTCCAGTGCACTATCTTTACTATCTTGAGTTAAAAATACATCATCTATTTTAATTCATCAGTTAATCACTGCATGCATCTTCGATAACAATAATAGGAAGGGACTATTTGTATTAAGGTCAAATTTTGGTTTTTCCATCGTATAAGTAGTAAATCTTGATATTAATCAGTAATAAATGTTATTGTTTTCCGGTATTAATTAAAAAATACTGTGAATTTGGCACACGTGCCCAAAATATGATATTTATGAATGAGATGTAAAGGTTGTTCGCAAGAGTACAAATATTTTTAATATATTTATATTTATTGTTTTCAGAACTATGGAGGGTACATTGTTATGCATATAATACAAAAATAGCTGGAAAATATTTTGGTGACTTGAAATATAATAAGAAGATATCAGAGGTATGGTGAGTTGGGAACACCCGTGAGCAAACGGTTTCCTGTTGACTTGAAAAAAGAAAATATAAAATATTTGCACTTATCAGTATCTTATCTAATAATAATTTGTTAGATTAGCAATACTAACTAAATATTCTAGACATTTTTTTGTGTTGTGCTTAAAAGTATGTAGGTATATTTTATTAATCTCGTAATTTTTTATAATAGGATTAAATTAGACTATTAAAAATATTAATTTGGAATATTCCCAATAAAATTCCCACATATTTTTGTGATTACTACTTCAAGTATTAGTACTTATCAAATTTTGATAAAATTATAGATATAAATAAAAAGACTACCTACTGCAATTTCTACAGTTTAATCAAAATGAAGACCATCTTTCTGTTGGCTGCTATCATATCTGTTGCTTGTAAGTAAACTATTACTTTAATTATTTCTTTTACTTATTTATTTATATATTTGACAGGTGCAGCATCTTTAAATAACAGAATAGTAGGTGGAAAAGTTGCTGAAGATGGTCAGTTTCCATATGAAGTATCTTTAAGATACCTTGGAAGCCATTTATGTGGAGGTACCATCATCAATCAACAATGGATTTTGACAGCTGCCCATTGCGTCAATGGGTAAGAAACTTATTTATTTAACTGACTGCGGGGTGTTCATCCACTTTATTGAATAAATAAAATAAAACTTAATTCATTATTTCAGGTTTGACGCATCCTTAATGTCCGTAGTAACCGGCACGAATACCCTAAGTCATGGTGGCGACATATACCGGGTGTCCAAATACATCTACCACAAAGACTACTCCTCAGATTGGGACACTGCCATCTTCGACATCGCAGTAATCAAACTAAAAACCAAAATCGTCTACAACGAAAAAGTTCGCGCCATTCCTTTGAACTCAAACCGGATACCCTCTGGTTCAGATCTTGTTATAAGTGGGTGGGGCATCACTCAGTATCCTAGCAACAACCCTTCAAACATCCTCAAGTATTTGGAACTGACAGCTCTGGAGACAGAAGAATGTCAACAACGGTTTCTGGATCTTGGATACGATGTAAATGATCAACAGTTGTGTGCGTTTGCGAGGTATGGTGAAGGAGCCTGTTCTGGAGATTCTGGTAGTCCGTTGGTCTTCGAAGGAAAAGTTGCTGGTATCGCCAGTTGGGTCGAACCATGCGGAGTTGGGTACCCCGATGTTTATACTAGGGTCTCGGAGTATATTGACTGGATTGAAGAACAAATTAGTAATAATTAGTTTATTTATTATGTATTTAGAGTTGAATAAATGTTTATAATTTTTTTCATGTTTTATTGTATCTAAACTGCTAGCTAAAGGCTGTGACAGATTACAATTTTGGTTGAGGCGCTCTGTTGCAATTGCAATTCTTGATATTATGCAGTTACCAGCCATCAACTCCCGGGTGCTAATGGTTGGTACTGTAAAATGTAAAACTAATCATAAAAGTATCAGCAAGCCCTGTCCACACAAGAATTTCATGTGGATTCTTCCATGATTCTGAATCCTGGGAAAAAATCGCTGTTTTGAAGCTATCAACTAAAACTAAAACACCGAAATTCTTGATTAAACTGTAACCAGCCGTCAACTCCCGGGTACTTATAGGTGGTACTGTAAGAGTAATCATAATTGAAACATAAAGCCCTATTCCCTGTTCGCACGAGGATTCTTTGTGAATTCTTTTATGTTTCTGAATCCTGGAAAAGAAATCACTGTTTCGAATCTATTAATGAATTAGAATTTCTTCTTTTTCAAGACTCATTGAAGTTATTTGACAGCAATTCTTACCAGGATTCTTTTTCTCGGGATTTATAAGCAGAAAGAATCTTTGTGTGAACAGGGCTTAAGTCGGTTAAAACACTCCAATTCTGTCAACTCACGGGTACTCATGGATGATATTGTAAACTACACCTCAAAGCAACATTATATTTATATGATAGATACCTACATTAAATACGGGCCTCAAAATATCTGTAAGTTCTGTGAATCAAAGAATACACCACCGTTTCTTGAATTTTTTCTTTAGTGGTAGATTTTCTTTGCGCATTATCAAAGCAATTATTTTGGTGGGGGAAATTTCAAGTCTGTACAAGAGGCGCAACTTCTTCTTTATGTTCTTTAGTTCTTAATAATAATATGCTTTAAAAACAGCTGTGACATTTTTAAAAAGTCTTAAAACATACAACAATATTTTAAGTTTATACAAATACACATAGATATTTTATGTACCATTCAGCATTCTTTTACTACTTTTATAACTACAGAAATCAGTAATCATTACATAAACATAAAAGGTAAAAACTAAGGTTATACACATTCATAGATTATTAATATTATTAGTTATAGTTAATTACCAAATACATTAGAAGTTGTTTAAAGTTTATATAAAAGAATTGTTAAAGTAGCAAATATTTCTTAGGAACTATTTATCGTACTTTCCATTCATATCTACTAACAACCATGAGTGAGTTTCCGGCTGGTAACCGCACACATATGATCTGTGACAAGACTTGCAGTTGCAGTTATCTGTAAGATAATTACACCTATAAATTCAAGAACTCAGAAACATATCAGTTGATCATAAAATGCAATATTGTAAGCAAAAATGGTAAAATGATTCTACAAGGACATGAACGAGGCGAAAGAAGTGTGTCACGATTGGAATCTATCTACTATCACACTATCAGTAAGTATATTATGTAACATTATTTTCCATTATTTTCTGAATGATATCAGTTAGTTTGGTTTATTAAATTAAGTCAAATTATTGTATTCCTACTCAGCAGAAAATTTATTGCCTTGGCAAGATTAGTGTCTCGGCTAGTTTAGTCATTTAATAGCCTCGGCAGAAAAACTGTCACTTTTTAAGAGGCCCGTCTACCTCCCAAAATCCAGCATAAAAATGTACTAACGTAGCGAGTGTTTTTTATGACCAGTACAAGAATGGTAAAATTTCATTTAAACTAGGATTTAATAGGGAAAGAATGGATCTGATCTACAGATGTGCCTTTTTAAAATTACCAAAAAATTCTAAAAAATTTCCAATTTTTCAACTTCAAAATGACATTGCATTCCTAGGATGCGGCAAAGTACGAGTTTCGGACTAGTTTCAGGCAGCCGTAGTAGTGAGCAAGAGTGAAATAGAAAAAAAAGTAAAATCTAGAGTATTCTAGGAATTCGAAAAAAACGTAGACGGGCCGCTTAGGATCCAATGTAGTGAAGTACATTTTTCAATAAGCTGCAAAAAATTTTACTCTTTACAAACAACCATTAACCAAGTTGATAGCTGGTAAACGCACAAAATAAAATATACATCTATACCGATGGCTTACATCATGTTGTGAAGATGTTTGAACCATTTCAAAACCTTTTAAGATAACTACCCTTGCTAATTGTGCCTTTTAAGGTTGTCAAAACATTGTCAAAGCGTCCAACTATACCCTTCGGCTACCTGCTGTGCTACCTGTCATCCTGTCAACAATTTTAACAACCCTCTAAACATATTTAAGGGTATTTTGTCAAGATAAGGGTGAGAACACCAACAAAACATATTGGAAACCATAACAATATAAAAAGGTACATAGGGGGCATTATTTTTTTGTGTCGAACTAGGGGTTGAACTGTGATCTGATTGGCTTAAATAAGGGTAGATTTCAAGGGGAGAACCAATGACATGTCCTTTTGAGGGTTAATCAAATTTTATACAATGGCAGTCAATATTAAAAAAAAAATTAAAATACTTGTAACAAAAAATAATCAACTACAATTTTTACATTTTTGGTACGTTTATTGTAATTTAATTATTAAAATAGCTGACTGAATAATAATATTTTAAAACAGTAAGCATAATAGTAAACTAATTAACACTTGATTTGATTCGTAAAGTGTTCGTATTAGAAACGTCAGGTTGTAGATGGTATGTAATAGTTTGATAGAAAGCATCGAATATGTTTGTTTTCCATGGTAAGAAGTAAGTATTATACTAATAACTATAATAATTATAGTATTTAAGTATTAGTTTTATTATTTACACATTTACTTGTTATATGCGTTTAATTAAAGGTACATGTTGCAAAAGTTTGGTCTGATAAACAGAAAGGTTAGAAAACAATATCATCTATATTAAAAAATACATTTGAGGTATTAATCTGCAAAACTATTATCTGATATATTTATTTACAACCTTCAATTAATTTTAATAACAGTAATCAACAAAGCAAACATACGATAATTGTTTATTTGTCATAAAGAAAGAGCTTTTCTGGTAATAATTAATATCTGGTATATTAATTATAATATTTTATAATAATCGTCAACAATAAACCTTTTAAAAATATTTCAAAATACGATTATTAAAATATAATTAATTAGCAAAATCGGGATGGCAGCAGGCCTTGATTTTTCAAATCCGGCGGTTGGTAATTGGTCCACCATCATTTGTTTTCGTTGTTTTGTTACATTAAGCAGGGTGGTATCAGCTCCAAGATTTTTAAAGTTTTTTACATAAAATCTATTGATTTCACATCGACCAATAGTACCAATCGATTCGTTATGATTTTCTGCACATGTCAGTATATAGTTTATCGTTGAAGTCATAAAATTTGAGACAAAAACTTTAAAATAAAACTAAAAGTTCTAGAAGACTAAAATGGCTGGCGAGAAAGAGTAAGAACTATTTTAAAAATTATTTTTCGCTTAGTACATTAAGTTAATAGTTATCATTTTCGTGGTTTATAATATTATTGAGGAACGGTTATTTTGAATTTTTAAATATCAGAAAAATAACTGAATTTTTCGGATCGAGCAAGCGCTGTACGCTTAGCAACAGGTGATCCAACAGCCAATCAGAGCGAAGCGTCACTTTTCAGTTATTTTCCGTTAGACCTCTACTTTTGAACTAAAATACGGTATTTAACGTTTGTTTATAGTTTCAATCATAAATGTGATTGAAAAGTTAAAATATAAGTGTTTATGAACAAATTGAAGTACATTTCATACAGCGACCTGGCAAATTTAGTGGAGAAAATTTTAAATAAATTTTTGTCTGTTACAGAACCCGAAATGGTTGCTATAGAACCACAGCTCGCCTGAAATGCGTTACTACGATCCTAAATGTAAGTTTTAATTGGTTTTTTATTCATTTGACCACATTTTATAGCAATCCACTTGACAAAATAAAATCCCCAGTACATTTCAACACTTGTTACTTGGTATATTTGCCTCTTAACATCCTATTAATATCCTAGCGATTGCTAATGTCCGCCCTTAGTAACATTATCTATGCAACATCCCAATGTTAGTAAGGTAATAATAATATCCCAATTATGTGTCCCATGTAATTCTCTGAGATGTTTGTATTGAGTATGTAATTTTTGATCGTACTCAGGATGTGGCTAGGATAGACTACACGCGTAAAGTACATGAATCAGATATTTTTAAACATCCCACGGACGATTCATGTCTAGTGGAAAGATTATTTATAATTAAAATATTTACTTCAATACAGTTGATTCATAACTTCATTATAATTATTAGAAATACATTTATTACAGCATCTAACAATAATTTTAGCCAATTATTAAAGTTGTTTATAAGTTTATATCTGTTAACAAAAATATCAGTTTGGCACAGTGCATCCAATTCGGGTGTGACAGCCTCAAAAATCAAAATCCTCCAATTGAACAACTTAATAATACATAAAATCAATCGATATATACAAAAAATTGGGTTTAACCTCAAAAAATATTTTTAATTGCAGATTTTTGGGCAAATTGTTGCTATAAGTTGATCTAGTAACTAAGTACAGTACTAAATATACAATTAGTGCTTGAAATAAGTGGATACATCTTCCTCAAAGCAACATTTTGCTCACCAAAGAACTTTAACTTCGGAAGTCATCATCATGGAATGAACTCTCAGCTCGTAGCAGACCTGGTGCAGACTTGCAACATTTTGGACATCTTGAGCATCTTCTAGATCTTCTGGAGCATCTACTGGAGCGCCTTCTGGAGCTTGTAGGGCCCCAGAAAAATCTGAGAGAACGCAGCCTCAGGTTAAAGGTAAGTGCCCTTTTCTATCTTCACCCAAGTCCCTACAAATATGGTAGCGCGCTTTTGAAGGCCGTACAAATGGTAGAGCATAATTTTTTGGTAACCATTCTACAAGTTGGCAAATTGTAGATGGTATTATAGTGGAATCGAACCACTTGGACGCAGTGATATTTAAGTCGGTTGGTGGGATCGAACTCGCACCCCTAAATTTGGGCCATCACGATGAATAATAAAAAATAGATAACAGAAAAAATAAATCACAACTAGGTATTTGTAGTATACCAAGGGTAGAAAGTAGCCTTTGCATACCGAGGCTACAGATTGTGGAATTAAAAAAAATATATTCGATTATGTCAAAAAGTGACGTTTTTTGGTTAAGATATTCGGACGAAAAGCTAACCTTTTAGGTAGAGTATTAATATTTGTGCCGTTGCTAGGTGACCCACTTTTCGTCTTAGGCCGAGAAGTACTTTTCGTACGCAAACGCGTTTTTTTAAGCAAACTGACACAGTCGAATAATTTTTTGTTCTTTTTTGTTTCATTTGTCTGTTTCGCAGATAACTACAATTAGCAAACTAAACAAAAATTTAGAATAATTTATAATAAAATATTAATATTCTAGTTATTTTAAGTTCTCACTTACAATCGAATAAAAAATAGTGTATGTTACACGGACGAAAAAGCTCTCGTACTCCTAAGGTTGCCGAACTCAGCTTTGCCTCGTTCGGCAATTTTCCATAGTCGTACGAGAACTTGCATTTTTCGTCCTTGTAACATAAATAACTATTACGATTTATATAATAGTAATGTTGTATACCAAGGGTAGAAAATAGCATTTTGCTGATCGAGGCTAGATATTGTAGCACTTAAAAATTATTTAAGATTTCTTGAATAATTACAGCTTGAATACTTAGGACTGAAAGTAGCCTTTGCAGACCAAGGCTACAGATTATAGCATTTATAAATTATTTACGATTTATAGAATAGTACTGTTGTATATCAAGGGTAGAAAATAGCATTTTGCTGATCGAGGCAAGATATTGTATAGCACTTGCATTTTTTTAAAGATTTCTGGTATAAATCACCAGCTAGGAGAAGTACATACAATAGTTGTAAAATAGCATTTGCAGACCGATGCTACGGATTGTAGTAGGTACTTATATTGTTTGTATTATTTCTGGAATATATTTTTATTAACAACAGTCTAAAATTATTTTTTTTAAATATGAAAATAAAGTTCTAAAAGTTTACTTTTATTACTGGTCGTAGGAAAAACATTTTATAATTTTGTTTTCGCTTAGAATCACGAAATTGGTTAATATTATTAGTAATGTTAATTTAATTTTTTTAAATAAATTAACAAATTCTTACTTTTAACGTTTCGACAATTTTTATTAAATGAATGTAATTTCAAAATTGAATGATATTTATTTTGTTGATAAGATGAATATTGGGCACATCTTTGATATAATATAAATGTCGTATTATCGACATCGCTTGTTCTATGGACAATTGATATGTCGATTTTGTTAATTTTTTTGTCGATTTTGAGAATTTTAGGTAATAATTGACTCAATAAAAAATTCACAAACACTTTAATATTATTTAGTTAATCTATCGGTCCAATTTTTTTATCTAGAAGTTGAAGAAGAGGATCATATACAAAATTAATTTACGTTTAAATCTCTGACAAAATTGTAACAGTTTGAAAGATAGTAATGATTATAAAATGTTTGTTAATAGTTATATTTGCTCCATATATTTTCTCAGGACTGTAATAGATTTATTTAAAATTTTTAGAGCAGAAACTGTGTCTCAACATTCAGCCAAATCATTTCAACATCTACATCAGATCTGTAAAGAGTAGTTTAAATAATTGAAAAAAATGTCCAAATGCGCATATTGTATTTTTACCATAAAAACAGAGTTCTTTAAAAATAGCTAAATTGTAATATATTTCAAGCGTACTATTATACAACGACGCTATAATGGATGCTATTATTCCCGTAGATGAAGTTTACAACACGAGCGAGGGTTTTAATCATCTGAGGGAATAATAGCCATTATAGCGAGTTGTATATTGTACTTTATCTACGACTTATATATTACGTACAACGTACAAGATTTTAATAAAATAAATACCAATACGCAAAAATTTTGACATTTCCAAATGTCAATTCTCTATCGCCATATTTACATCATCAAACCTTGCAATGTTTAAAAAAATAATGTTTACGATGTTTGATTCAGACAAATTAATTTTCTGATTGGTGCAGAGGAGGGAATACTGACTATTATTACACATCATACATTTAATGTTCATGTTATACATTAGTCGTAGATAAACATTAATTATTTGTAAATTTTTAAAAAAAATAATCACGGTGTCGTGATTTTATTTTAAAACAATTTTTCGAGTCAAATTGCTGTCAGGTGACAAGGTTGAGATGTCAAACAGAAATTTATTCGGAGGAAATAAAATGCTCGAGTGTAATTCAACGAGATAATTTAACGACTCCTTTGGTTCTTCTTCACAAATATTCCCAAAATCATATCATTTTGCAGACAAATATTAGAAATATGAAGCAAATGACATTTTAATGTTTTGTTTATTGTTTGGTTGTTAAGAAAAAGGTAAATAAGGTTTTGTCACTTGATAAAAGTTACCTTCCTTTTTATCCGCTGTCAAAGCGATAAAATTGTGTTTTGTTTATGGTTTATACAGGAGTGGAATTATTATTTTTAAAATAGTGTTGTTATTTCTGTGGGCAGTAAAAATAATGGGAAAAAACCAGAACTATATTGGAGGGGCAGGATGATTGAAATCTCATTTATAAAAATTCTGTGCCTCAAAATCAAGAAAAGTAATATTCGACAGCTAAATTAGTTTGACTGCTATATTTCTAAATTACCAGAAACATTAACTATATTTTGGGCAGGATAAATAGTATTAATCTTGCATCTAATCAAACAGATATTTATAAGCATTTTAAAGTCTATGCCGATAAACGTGCAATAAATATAGTATCTCTAGGTACTCTTACAGTATTTAAATAATGCATTTTGTGAATCTTAAGAGAGAATAACAGTTTCCGGAGAAAAATGGTCGAACAACCTTTTCTAAAATTTATGGGCCTCAAAATCCAGGAAAATCATGTTCAACAGCTACAGTAAAAAGTTTTGTTTCTGATTTACGATTGAAATACTTGTAAATTGAACCAAAGTGTTCCTTATTTTGCTGAGTAGCGATAGATTAGTACAGTTTGATCGAATGACCTTTACCGACTTGAATAATGGTTACAAAAATTGATGAACGGGTCTATACATTATAAAAATCAAGGCAGGAATAGATTAATTTCAAGTTATTGACAGGACAGAGTGGTAAAATGACCTTTTCCAAAGTTCTGGGACTCAAAATCTACGCAAATAATATTCAGCAATCATGATGATTCTTCAATTTACAATTATTAGGGCATATTATAAAGTTATTGGAAACAGACTGGTCGAATGACCTTTTGTAAAAAGGATGGGCTTCAAAATTCAGAGAATCATCTTCAAGATCTACAGCAGAAAGTAGCTCCTATGCGTCTGTTAGTTATTTTTGTGCGCCAGAGTAGATCATTATTTAATTATTGAAAACAGAATGGTCAAATGACCTTTAACGACTATATATCAAGGATGGTATATTCAGCAGTCACGATGATTCTCTAGTTTAAAAATCTTTACAATCATTTTAAAGTCACTAACAGTTGCTGCAGTCACTCTTATACACATTAAAAATATAAATATAGGGCGGAGAGTCCAGTACGTTATGTGACTGACAAGTCTGGTTCAAATTCGGTCAAGTACACATTCCAATTTAACTGCACAAAATCTCCCTTGTAGTACAATGCCGTCTAACAAGCATTAGTAAGTTGCACACCAAAAGGAACAATATGTAACGTTGCCACACCTAAAACGTCCATCAGATGCTGCAATGACACATTAATAATTAATAAATTACTACAAATAATATAAAGAAACAATGAAAACGACTCATTTCTCTCAGTATATGATCCAGTGGGTTCAACCCCCACTGCCGTTCCCCTGGGTCCGTTGGTTCGCCTCCTTCTGTCCACCTCACCGCTCGCTTCCCCTGCTTCCCCCAGAGGTTCGTCGTTACACGGGCGACCATCTCCTGCGTACCCCAGCCTCCACCAGGTGCCGCATTCACACCTCCGTGCGGTGCTCAGCCCAGCGGCCTTGTGAGGCGCCTGGTGGGCCCCAGGCCGGGACGGCGGCGGCGCTCCCCCGGGTATGTGGGCCTCTTTGTGGATGCTTGCGGCGGCGGGTGGCAAGCGACTTGGAGAGGGGCGGCGTGCCGGCCGCAGGGCCAAGGCCTGGTGGCGGGTCGAACCGCCTCTCAGGGATAAGAGGGAATGCAACATTAGTAAAATTAGAAGCTAATTTAATAATCAAACCACAAAAAGTAATGTTTCGTTATCAAACCGATTATCGAAAGACGGGTGCAGAAAGCAGAATAATTAAACGACTTTTTTGACAATTCTGGGCCTCAAAATTCAGTGCGCCATCAAAAAGTAACTTCCTTAATTATTTCTGTGCGCCAGGATAGATAATTATAAATTTATTAGAGACAGACTGGCCGAATGGCCTTTTACAAAAATTCTCTGGGCCTCAAAATTAAAAAAATCATCTTCAAGAGTTGCAGCAAAAAGTAGCTCCAAGCGTCTCTTAGTTATTTCTGTGAGTCAGATTAAATTATTATTAAATTATTGGAAACAGACTGGTCGAATGACCTTTAACGACTTGAATGGTTACAAAAATTGATGCACGGTTCTATATATTATAAAAAACAAGGAAGAACTAGATTAATTTCAAGTTATTGACAGGACAGGGTGGTAGAATGACTTTTTCCAAAGTTCTGGGCCTAAAACCCCAGACAAACCATATTCGTTAACAGCTAATTAATAATCAACTACAAAAACTAATTATTCGTTATGAAACTGATAATGTACATGATTCGGAAGACGGCTGCAGAAAGCAGAATAATTAAACGACTTTTTTGACAGTTCTGGGCCTCAAAATTAAGTGCGCCATCAAAAAGTAGCTTCCTTAATTATTTCTGTGCGCCAGGATAGATTATTATAAATTTATTAGAGACAGACTGGTCGAATGGCCTTTTACAAAAATTCTCTGGACCTCAAAATTAAGAGTTACATCAAAAAGTAGCTCCAAGCGTCTCTTAGGTATTTCTGTGAGCCAAATTATTATTAAATTAATGGAAACAGACTGGTGGAATGACCTTTAACGACTTTGAATGATTACAAGAATTGATGAACGGCTCTATATATTATAAAAATCAAGGCAGGACTAGATTAATTTCAAGTTATTGACAGGGCAGGGTGGTAGAATGACCTTTTCCAAAGTTCTGGGCCTCAAAATTTACGCAAATAATATTCAGCAATCATGATGATTCTTCAATTTACAATTATTAGGGCATATTATAAAGTTATTGGAAACAGACTGGTCGAATGACCTTCTGTAAAAAGGATGGGTTACAAAATTCAGAGAATCATCTTCAAGATCTACAGCAAAAAGTAGCTCCAATGCGTCTGTTAGTTATTTTTGTGCGCCAGAGTAGATCATTATTTAATTATTGAAAACATACGTACTGGTCGAATGACCTTTAACGACTATATATCAAGGCAAAAATAGATTGATTTTAAAGTATTGACGGGGCAGGATGGTATAATTCAGCAGCCACAATGATTCTCTAGTTTAAAAATCTTTTAAAGTCACTAACAGTTGCCGCAGTCACTCTTATACCAACGTGATACATTAAAAATATAAATATAGGACGGAAAATCCAGTACGATATGTGACTGACTACTGACAAGTCTGGTTCAAATTCAGTCAAATACACATCTCAGTTTAATTGCATAAAATCTCCCTTGTAGTGCAATCCCCTCTAACAACCATTAGTAAGTTGCACACCGATACGGAACAATATGTAACGCTGCCACACCTAAAACGTCAAATAAAAATCAAGAGTTGCAGCAAAAAGTAGTTCCAAGCGTCTCTTAGTTATTTCTGTGAGTCAGATTAAATTATTATTAAATTATTGGAAACAGACTTGTCGAATGACCTTTAACGACTTGAATGATTACAAAAATAGATGAACGGCTCTATATATTATAAAAATCAAGGTAGGAATAGATTAATTTCAAGATATTGACAGGGCAGGGTGGTAGAATGACCTTTTCCAAAGTTCTGGGCCTCAAAATCTACGCAAATAATATTCAGCAATCATGATGATTCTTCAATTTACAATTATTAGGGCATATTATAAAGTTATTGGAAACAGACTGGTCGAATGACCTTTAACGACTGTATATCAAGGCAGAAATAGATTGATTTTAGTATTGACGGGGCAGAATGGTATATTCAGCAGCCACAATGATTCTCTAGTTTAAAAATCTTTTAAAGTCACTAACAGTTGCTGCAGTCACTCTTATACCAACGTGACACATTAAAAATTTAAATATAGGGCGGAAAGTCCAGTACGTTATGGACTGACTACAGACAAGTCTGGTTCAAAATCAGCCGGGTACACATTCCAGTTTAACTGTATAAAATCTCCCTTGTAGTGCAATCCCCTCTAACAACCATAAGTAAGTAGCACACCGATAAGGAACAATATGTAACGCTGCCACACCTAAAATTAGATGCTGCAATCACTCTTACCAATTTGACACATTAATTAATAAATTACACACTTCAAATAACATCAAGAAACAATAAAAACGACTCATTTCTCTCAGTATATGATCCAGTGGGTTCAACCCCCACTGCCGTTCCCCTCGGTCCGTTGGTTCGCCCCCTTCTGTCCACCTCACCGCTCGCTTCCCCTGCTTCTCCCAGAGGTCCGTCGTTACACGGGCGACCATCTCCTGCGTACCCCAGCCTCCACCAGGTGCCGCATTCACACCTCCGTGCGGTGCTCAGCCCAGCGGCCTTGTGAGGCGTCTGGTGAGCCCCAGGCCGGGACGGTGGGCGGCGCTCCCCCGGGTATGTGGGCCTCTTTGTGGATGCTTGCGGCGGCGGGTGGCAAGCGACTTGGAGAGGGGCGGCGTGCCGGCCGCAGGGCCAAGGCCTGGTGGCGGGTCGAACCGCCTCCCAGGGATAAGAGGGAATGCAACATTAGTCAAATTAGAAGCTAATTTAATAATCAAACTACAAAAACTAATGTTTCGTTATCAAACTGATTACCGGAAGACGGCTGCAGAAAGCAGAATAATTAAACAGTTCGGGGCCTCAAAATTCAGTACGCCATCAAAAAGTAGTTTCCTAAATTATTATAAATTTATTAGAGACAGACTGGCCGAATGGCCTTTTATAAAAATTCTCTGGGCCTCAAAATTAAGAAAATCATCTTCAAGAGTTACAGCAGAAAGTAGCTCCAAGCGCCTCTCTTAGTTATTTCTGTGAGTCAGATTAAATTATTGGAAACAGACTGGTCGAATGACCTTTAACGACTTGAATGGTTACAAAAATTGATGAGCGGCTCTATATATTATAAAAATCAAGGCAGGACTAGATTAATTTCAAGTTATTGACAGAGGGCAGGGTGGCAGAATGACCTTTTCCAAAGTTCTGGGCCTAAAAATCCAGACAAACCATATTCGTTAGCAGCAAATTAATGATCAACTACAAAAATTAATGTTTCGCTATGAAACTGATAATGTACATGATTCGAAAGACGGCTGCAGAAAGCAGAATAATTAAACGACTTTTTTACAGTTATGGTCCTCAAATTTCAGTGCGCCATCAAAAAGTAGCTTCCTTAATTATTTCTGTGCGCCAGGATAGATTATTATAAATTTTTATTAGAGACAGATTGGTTGAATGGCCTTTTTTAAAAATTCTCTGGGCCTCAAAATTAAGAAAATCAACTTCAAGAGTTACAGCAGAAAGTAGCTTCAAGCGTCTCTTAGTTATTTTTGTGCGCCATGTTAAATTATTATTAAATTATTGGAAACAGACTGGTCGAATGACCTTTAACGACTTGATCAAGGCAGGACTAGATTAATTTCAAGTAATTGACAGGGCAGGGTGGTAGAATGACCTTTTCCAAAGTTCTGGGCCTAAAAATCCAGACAGCACCATATTCGTTAGCAGCTAATTAATAATCAATTACAAAACCTAATTATTCGTTATGAAACTGATAATGTACATGATTCGGAAGACGGCTGCAGAAAGCAGAATAATTAAACGACTTTTTTGACAGTTCTGGTCCTCAAAATTCAGTGCGCCATCAAAAAGTAGCTTCCTTAATTATTTCTGTGCGCCAGGTTAAATTATAAAGTTATCCGAAACAGACTGATCAAATGACCTTTAACGAATTGAATAATGGTTACAAAAATTAATGAACGGGTCTAAATAATATAATAGCCAAGGCAGGAATAGAATAATAATTGTGGGTATTGACCATTGACAGAGCAGAGTGGTAGAATGATCTTTTCCTTTCTGGGCCTCAAATCCAGTCAAACCATATTCAGCAGCCACGATGATGCTCTAGTTTAAAAATCTTTACAATCATTTTTAAGTCACTAACAGTTGCTGCAGTCACTCTTATACCAACGTGACATATTAAAAATATAAATATAGGGCGGCAAGTTCAGTACGTTATGTGACTGACAAGTCTGGTTCAAATTCAGTCAAGTACACACATTCCAGTTTAAATGCACAAAATCTTCCTTGTAGTACAATCCCCTCTAATAACCATTAGTAAGTTGCACACCGATAAGGAACAATATGTAAACGCTGCCACACCTAAAACGTCCATCAGATGCTGCAATGACACATTAATAATATAAAGAAACAATAAAAACGACTCATTCCTCTCAGTATATCATCCAGTGGGTTCAACCCCCACTGCCGTTCCCCTGGGTCCGTTGAGTCGCCCCCCTGCTGTCCACCTCCCCACTTGCTTCCCCTGCTTCCCCCAGAGGTCCGTCGTTACACGGGCGACCATCTCCTGCATACCCCAGCCTCCACCAGGTGCCGCATTCACACCTCCGTGCGGTGCTCAGCCCAGCGGCCTTGTGAGGCGCCTGGTGGGCCCCAGGCTGGGACGGCGGCGGCGCTCCCCCGGGTATGTGGGCCTCTTTGTGGATGCTTGCGGCGGCGGGTGGCAAGCGACTTGGAGAGGGGCGAAGTGACGGACACAGGGCCAAGGGCCTGGTGGCGGGTCGAACCGCCTCCCAGGGATAAGCGAGAATGCAACATTAGTAAAATTAGAAGCTAATTTAATAATAAACTACAAAAACTAATGTTTCCTTATAAAACTGATAATGTACTACATGATTCGGAAGAGGGCTGCAGAAAGCAGAATAATTAAACGACTTTTTTGACAGTTCTGGTCCTCAAAATTCTCTGAGCCTCAAAATTAAGAAAATCATCTTCAAGTGTTGCAGCAAAAAGTAGCTCCCAAAGGTCTCTTAGTTATTTCTGTGAGTCAGATTAAATTATTATTAAATTATTGGAAACTGACTGATCGATTGACCTTTAACGACTTGAATGATTACATAAATTTATGAACGGCTCTATATATTATAAAAAACAAGGCAGGAATAGATTAATTTCAAGATATTGACAGGGCAGGGTGGTAGAATGATCTTTTCCAAAGTTCTGTGCCTCAAAATCTAGGCAAATAATATTCAGCAATCGTGATGATTCTTCAATTTAAAATTATTAGGGCATATTTTAAAGTTATTGGAAACAGACTGGTCGAATGACTTTCTATAAAAAAGGATGGGTTTCAAAATTCAGAGAATCATCTTCAAGAGCTACAGCAGAAAGTAGCTCCAATGCGTCTCTTATTTATTTTTGTGCGCAAGAGTAGATCATTATTTAATTATTGAAAACAGACTGGTCGAATGACCTTTAACGACTATATATCAAGGCAGAAATTGATTGATTTTAAAGTATTGACGGGCAGGATGGTATATTCAGCAGCCACAACGATTCTCTAGTTTAAAAATCTTTTAAAGTCACAAACAGTTGCTGCAGTCACTCTTGTACCAATGTAACAAAATAGATGAACGGCTCTATATATTATAAAAATCAAGGTAGGAATAGATTAATTTCAAGATATTGACAGGGCAGGGTGGTAGAATGACCTTTTCCAAAGTTCTGGGCCTAAAAATCCAGACAAATAATATTCAGCAATCATGATGATTCTTTAATTTACAATTATTAGGGCATATTATAAAGTTATTGGAAACAGATTGATCAAATGACCTTTTGTAAAAAGGATGGGCTTCAAAATTCAGAGAATCATCTTCAAGAGCTACAGCAGAAAGTAGCTCCAATGCGTCTCTTAGTTATTTTTGTGCGCCAGAGTAGATCATTATTTAATTATTGAAAACAGACTGGTCGAATGACCTTTAACGACTATATATCAAGGCAAAAATAGATTGATTTTAAAGTATTGACGGGGCAGGATGGTATAATTCAGCAGCCACAATGATTCTCTAGTTTAAAAATCTTTTAAAGTCACTAACAGTTGCCGCAGTCACTCTTATACCAACGTGACACATTAAAAATATAAATATAGGCCGGAAAGTCCAGTACGATATGTGACTGACAAGTCTGGTTCAAATTCAGTCAAGTACACATTCCATTTTAACTGCACAAAATCTCCCTTGTAGTACAATCCCCTCTAACAACCATTAGTAAGTTGCACACCGATAAGGAACAATATGTAACGCTGCTACACCTAAAATCAGATGCTGTAATCACTCCTACCAATTTGACACAATAATTAATAAATTACGCACTTCAAATAACATCAAGAAACAATGAAAACGACTCATTCCTCTCAGTATTTGATCCAGTGGGTTCAACCCCCACTGCCGTTCCCCTCGGTCCGTTGAGTCGCCCCCCTGCTGTCCACCCTGTAAAAAGGATGGGCTTCAAAATTAAGAAAATCATCTTCAAGAATTACAGCAGAAAGTAGCTCCAAGCGTCTCTTAGTTATTTCTGTGAGCCAGGTTAAATTCTTATTAAATTATTGGAAACAGACTGGTCGAATAACCTTTAACGACTTAACGGCGCCCGCTAATTTGGTCAAATATAGTTCTGTCAAAGCGTAGTTTGACCAAAAATATTTAAGCCAAACTGTATTTTAGTCAAACTGTAATTTGTTCAACTGGAATTTTGTCAAACCGTATTCTAGACAAACTGTAATTTCACATACCGTTATTTGATCAAACCGCAACTTCGACTAATATTATATTGTCAAATCGTTTTCAGGTAAACCGTAATTTAGCCAAAACTATACCTAACTGGAATAAATCAACACGGAATTTATCCCAAACGTATTTTTGTCAAATCGCAGTTATTCATAACCATAATCTTGGAAAACGCATTTTACTCAAATCGTAATCTTGCCAACTTGTATGTCTTAAATACAGTTGAAAAATGATTCGGAAGACGACTTTTTTAACAGTTCATCTTCAAATGCGCCATCAAAAAGTAGCTTCCTTATCCTGTCTGACTGGAGACAGACTGGTCGAATGACCTTTTTTAAAATGCTGCAGGAAGTAACTTCAGTGTGTTATTTCTTTGAGACAGGATAGATTGTTAAGTTATTGGAAGCAGACTGGTCGAATAACCTTCTGGGCCTCAAAATACAAAAAATCACATTCCATTACATCACAGATAGCGGTTTAAATAGTTTGCGTTTTAAATAATACTGAAACAATTTCAAAAAACTACGTTTATGAATGGTGTTCTATAATTATTATCAGAGCCTTTATAGATTTTTCTGGATCTCAAAACCCAAAAAACAAGGCATAAACTAAAACAATTTAAGAATTGAAAAACTGTTACGACGATTATTATGAGTTAAATGTTTTAAAAATGATTATAAATGTTTGTCTTTAATTAATTTCTTAGAACCTTGGTAGATTATTTTAGATATTAACAGGAAATGGGTATCTAGTATTACAAATTTTCTGGGTTTCAAAATCCAGACAGCTAAAGAAATTGCTTATCTAATTAGTCCGAAATGAATAACAAAAGACTTTAAAATGTTTATAAATGGATGTTGGTGCTCCATATTTTTTAGAACCAGAGATTAGTTATCGAATAACCTTTTATTAAAAATTCTGGCCCTCAAAATTCAGACAAATAATCTTTAATGTTTTTGAAACAATTAAAATAATTTTTGAAAACTTTAAAATGAATATGTTTACATTTAAATAGATTTTGGTGTTCCGTAAGATCTACATTGGATTAATATTTAGTTATTAAAAGGGATTCCTTATCAAACAAACTTTTTTTAAAAATTCTGGGCTTCAAAAGCCAGACAAATAATCTTCAGTACCTACTTGTTAAAGCTTTTCTGTAATTTATTCTGAATTAATAAATTGATGCAGCTGATTGATTGAAGTAATTCTAACAGCCAACAAGGTTTAACTTAATAACTTGCAATTAAAATATTGTAATTATTTTGCAGACTTTACGATGTTTATAAATGTATCAAAGCCCTGTTAGCACGGGGATTCTTTGAAGATTCAGAATCCTGAAAAAGAAGTTTCTTTCTTTCTAGTGAGAATTATTTATCAAATTGCAGTGTCGCTAAATTGAATTTTCATTGAGTCTTGGAAAAGAAGAATTTATAATTTATTTATTGCTTCAAAACCACGTAATTATCACTATACTTTGTCTCAGAATTCGTGATAATTACGTGGTTTTGATGCAATCAATAAATTATATTAATTCCAAGACTCATTGAAGATTCAATTTAACGACACTGCAATTTAACAGATAATTCTCACTAGAAAGAAAAAACTTCTTCTTTTCCAGGATTCTGAATCTCCGTAGAATCTCCAAAGTTCGCCGTGCGAACAGAGTTTTATACAGATAGATTATTTTTAAATTACTGGAATGTCAGAATGGTCGAACGATCCAGACAATTGGTCATAAATAGCTTAAAGAAGACTGCAGCTAAAATAATTTGAAATTTAAGTACTCGTTACATTATAGTTATAATCATTTAAAAGATAGTAAAATACTTGTAAATTGACTTGACACTTTTGCTATAATTTGTCAGAGACTAAGTGTCTTCTAAAAATATTTCCATCTCCTGTAAAAAATTCAAGAACAACAGTTTCTATTTTTTACATAATATATTGATAAAATTGCATACATAAGACAAAATGTCGACAAAATGGAATGAAAACATCACAGATAAGTACGTATAAACTATGAACAATAAACAATAAAATTTTGATATCTGACATTAAGTGGCACATGAACTATTAAAATATCGTCTAGTAGTTGGCACAGATTGACTACTTGTAAAGCAGCTACAAAAATAAATTACAGTAAAATTATAGCGTGGTCTCGCTCGAGTTTTCTTCGTGCTTTTAGCGGCACCACCCCCATGGCATCTGCTGGGGGCGGCAACCCTGCAATACTGGTGGCAGACTGTTGGTAGAAAACTTCATTTTCCCCACAACGGTATCCATAAACTATTCCGTCTTCGCTCCTGAAAAAATATAAAAGAAATCAGTTAAGGCGCTACACTTGTAAATCCAGAAGATTAACAATTTTATCGATTCTGACTGTATTATAAAATATTTCAAATTGAAATTTAACGTGAAGAATCATGACTCATTAGTGAAACAATAAATGAAAATTATTAATTTCTGTGACATCAATTAGCAAAACTTGGAGCTCATTTTTATCATTTAATAATCCATATTATACGTTGACTAATGCGCAAAAATAAAAATAATATACATTAGTCGGAAGACGGGTATAGAAAGATTTTTTTGAACAGTTAACCCATTGACTGTAATAATTTATATGAAATTCACGTTTTTAGTAATTTTTAGAAATTATTTAACAAAATACGGCAAAGTGTTTTGTAAATTTCATTCTATAGCCATATAAGCACAACCTATAAGTACATCATTGTAAAATATGAGGTCATCGATTTCAAAATCAAAGTCACAAAATGATTTATTGTAACATGCTTTTTTGCTTTGCATTTGATAGCAAGAGATGGTCCTTAAGCCTCATTCACTATTGTTAAGATTTATGTTCACATTTAAGAAAGTTTGAATACATGTAACTAAATACGCGCATTCACAGTGCTTGAAAGTGGAGCGTGTGAATGCCCGTATTTAGTTATATGAATTTAAATTTTCTTAAACGTAAACATACATGTAAGCCTTAAAACTAAATGCTGTTGTAGATGAGGCTATAGGTTTACACATTTTTATTTATATTTATTTTATTTTCGATCGATTCATCTTGGTGCAGTAATTCGTGCGACGACCTTTGAAATTCAAAGCGGCAACCGAGAGATTATTTTTGCAACCAGGATTACATTTACGACGAGCAAGTAGTCAGCTTGAAGCATTCGATTGCGATTAAATTGCAAGAAGTTTTAAACAAGGGAGCTGATATTTTAAGCAATTTTTCTATTGACTGTTATTTGTGTCATGCGATTTTATAATAATAATAATAATAATAAACCATTATGTGTTTCGTCCGCGCCTAGCCTCTTTCTCATTTCATTTCTTAGAAGACATTGAGGCAGGTCAAAGGTACCCAGCTCTGCTGAGGTAGTGAGAAAATAAAGCGGAACAATAATAATAATATATCTACGACTAATGTATAACATGAACATTAAATGTGTGATGTTTGCTACATAATGCCATAATTAATCCCGGACGGAATAATAGTCATGATTCTCTCTTCTGCACCAATCAAAAAATTACTTTGCCTGAATCAATTTCTCTGTGCAAATTATTTTTAGAAAACATTGCAATGTTTATTGGTAGAGAATTGACATTTGGAAATTGTGCATATTGGTATTTATTTTCTATACGACTGTTATAAAAAGTTATCATTCTTACAACATTTTCAATTATGGAATGGTTACATTCTCTCACTGGTTACGGAATGGATTAATTCCGTCACAAGTGAGGATTCTTTGAAGATTCTACCAAGATTCTGAATCCTGAAAAAGAAGAAGTTTTCTTCTTTCTAGTGATAATTACATGATTTTGAAGCAATCAATAAATTATAAATTCTTCTTTTCCAAGACTCATTGAAGATTCAATTTAGCGGCACCGCAATTTAACAGATAATTCTCACTAGAAAGAACAAAACTTCTTCTTTTCCAGGATTCAGAATCTTTGTAGAATCTTCAAAGAATCCTCGTGCGAACATGGCGTAATGTCATATATTATACCCGCAGGGAATAATAGTCATGATTCCCTCCTCTGCACCAATCAGAAAATTACTTTGCCTGAATCAATTTCTCTGTGTAAATTATTTTTAGAAAACATTGCTATGTTTAATGATGCAACTATGGTGATAGAGAATTGACATTTGGAAATGTCAAAATTTTTGCATATTCGTATTTATTTTATTAAAACCTTGTACGTAATAAATTAGTCGTAGATAAAGTACAGTATACATCTCGCTATAATGGCTAGTATTCCCTCTTCGCTTTGCTCGCTCGTATTGTAAACTTCATCTTCGGGAATAATAGCATCCATTATAGCGTTGTTGTGAAGCTGCCATACTCATGTTGTATTTAGATGTGACGGATTATACTTATTATAGCTATTAATATAAAAGAATATTATGCGATTTATAATACCGAGGATGTTGCTAAGCGACGAGGTGCAACCGAGTCTCTTTGAACATCCAAGGGGCTTAAATCGCATATATTCGCGTTAATCGTATCATCAACGACAGCTATGTTAAAACAAAACAACAATTTTATCTGTCAATTAATTGACTGTTCGCATATTATGGAAAGTTTTAATGTTATTATGGTTGTATCTAACGTATTAAGTCCGTAACTAATGAATTATAAATATCTAACGTATTATAAGTAATTAACGTATTATGTTGTTTATAGTTATCAATAAATGTTGCATATTTAAAGGTAATAACAGTTGATGATACGATTAACAAATGAAATCGTTATCTCACCTCAGAGTGATTTCAGTGATGTTCCTCGCCATTTTGAAATCTCTATGCAGCTGGTTGACGACTCCTAATTCAGAGACACCCCAGGGCCCCCCTCGCTGGGTGGTGTCCCATTGGGGGTCCACTAGTAGATAACTGTAGGTCTCACCTTGGTCTGCATTTGCTACTGGGTACGGGTCTAGACATTGACGAAGCTGGTGCTCTAAGCGACCTAAGGTCTCAATACATACTTCCCACTAAAAAATAACAATAGTTGTTAGTTGAATGAGTATTTTAAACTATCTGTAAGGGTGATCCATCCTAATTGAGTGACAAAAATTGGGGTGTAAGATTATTTATTGTATATAAATTTTTGGTGAGTTGTCAGCTAGTTTCTGCATACGATTATTAGCTATTTATGTAACAAGTAAGGAAACTAAGGTTGTTAGCTTACGTATGTGAAATTTGTAGCACGAGGCGCAGCCTAGTTCTGTAAACACATAAGTGAGGTAACTACCGAGATTCCTTACGTGTTGCATACAATTTTGTTTTCGAATAAGTTATAATTTTGACATTTAATAAAACAAAAACATCAAAATTCGATTATCTACTACAAACGACATAATTTCTAGATTTTTTAAATAAATGTTGGTTTTTATGTGTATATTTTATTAAATATAAACAGTGAAATAAAAACCATTGCGTGAAATTATGAAGTTCATAACCTAACGCAAATTAATGAAATAAAGTGTCTATTACCTATCAAAACTAGAAAAAATATTTTTATACTGTTAATTTTGTGGTCTTTATGACCGCACGCCCAAGATAGGTAGCAGATTTTTTTATAAACCCAGAAACAAAACATGTAAATAATTTATCTAATAAATTCAGAAATAATTTAGTAGTAAATTGTACCAAAATACAGAATGATTCACAACTTTAACTTACTGATCATGGATCAAAAAGAATTTTATAATTCGTAAATTAGGGCAGCTTTCGCAAGAAGCACATTTTTGAAACCACGGATATGTGATATTGTTTGTTTTCGTAGCTATGTAACTGTATAGAAACTGTTAGTTTCGTTATGGTCATAGAAAAACTATATTTATATCGAGATACAGTGACCTGTGAGACTGCCAGAAATAAATTATGACAAAACTCACCAACTTTTGAATCAATTCCGAGTTTTCAAGCGCTTCTTCTTCAAGCAACAATCCAAGAACCATATCCTGTTGACCACAGACAAACAGAACAACCTTTTGCAATTCATCATTTATTTCTTCCTCCTCTTCTTGGTGGTCGTTTTCAACTCTTAGCGAGCTTTTTCTTCCCAGAAACGAGTAATTTTTTTCACTAGGTGTGAGCCCAAAATCCCTAAACTCACTAGGAGTTGTGTCTCTGCTACAAAATCCACTTGATTTTTCTTCCATAGCCAAGAGAGACAACTTCGACATTAGAGGAGTCAGTTGTACCCCTCCTAAATTCCGTTTTTGAGAAATGAATTGGTCTGTTTGGTCTGAAAGAGATTTTAGAGGGAGACTGAGAGAGCGTTTTTTGGGAGCTGTTGCTATTTCGGTTAGAGATGATTTTTTTGGGGAGTCTTTCATATCTGAATCGAAATCATCCACCGATTTCCATTCTTCTGTGTTAGTTACTGACTCCAGGTTTTGGTTTTTTGTTAGCTCTTGCGTATACTCTGATGCGAGTAGCTCGCAATGATTCGACAACCATAAATCGTACAAAGTTTTTGACAAAACGGTGCCGTCTGATTTGAAAACCGGATAATTAGGATCTGTAATTGTGTTGTTGAAGTGTCTGTAATATTCTGTGGCATCGTCTTCATCTAAATCATTGTAATCTTTAATTTTGGCCAGCCCGATGCCGTAGCATCTCAAAGTAACATTTCTGTTGCAGTTTTTTATTTTACTTAAGTACAAACTGTTACTGCGTTTTTTGTCCAATAGATTATTCGGTACAATCATGTTAGTAACTGGTACAACAATTTTATCGAATTCTTTAAAGTCTAGTTTAGGTTTTTCGGTAGACACAGCAGACAAAACAGAGTTGACAGATTCTGAATTTTCGGAATCTTTTTTTGGGAACACTTCTTCGAAAGGAATATCGGTGCTTATTATAGACAAAGCAGTACCATGAAGTACTTTTTCAGCTAAAGGTGTCGAGCATACACTAGTTTTTCCTGTAAAAGGTGTACAAGCAATGCTTACAGGTTTATCAGGTTTATTATTATTATTATTTAGCTTAATATCGTTAGTAGTTGACCGTAAACTTAAACTTTTCGGTCTATCGGCGATTGGTCTGACATTTTTAACAATTTCTGTCATGCTAGTCGGACTAGTATGGTCACCATCTTCTTCTGGAACTGTGGTGAATATCAAAGATTGGTCTCGTTTCATCGCACTTAGTACTGGCTCTTTTGACAGCTGCTTAACCAGCTTTTTTTGACTCTTAAATAAGCTAGGAAAGTTTAGATTTTGCAGCCTCAAAGCTGATGATTGCAAATTACGGTACTCATTTTGAGAAATGTGAACGTATAAAAGCTGGACTCCTATTGGTAAATTTTTCGTTGTGGCTAACTCGGCTGGAGATTTTATGCGGTACGGATCTGCTATTACTATTCTTTTTGTTATATCTGAGCTTAATTGTGTGGCTACAACCCTGGAAAAATTTTATTATTAGTTTAAAATACGTGAAGTGAAGTAAACATTATTTACTTGTTGTGGTACAACATGGTGCCTCCTAAAACTGTTTTCATCTCTTGACAGTGATGTAAAATTTGAATCGCTTCTAGAAAAACATTATTTGCACTCTGAAATATAATATTTGTCAGTTAATATTAGGCTGGTAACCGCACACACAGTATAATTACCCGAGAGTTGGCAACTAATAATAATAATCATACTGTTACTGTGCGCTCAAAATTATAACTAGGGGTGTGAGATAAAATATAAATTTGAGTGTAATTTTTTAACAACTATAAATAACAGTGAGTTGACGGCATTATAGAACAAATAAATGATCTGTGACGCCATCACACCCGAATAATAATATTTATTAATCATAGAGAGGACAATCAAGCCGTATAAATACATCTGAATGAAAAATAGGGGTGTGAGATACATTTTCAAAATCAGATATATACAGGTGTCTGTTTTTAAATGAACCAGCATTTATCTCGCTTATTTGTTGATTTAGCGTTTTTTGTCAAATACATGATTTATACAGTATCATGTGTAGTAAATGATAGCGGATGTGAATCCTTGGTATCACTTCCGGTTTTTGAGGAAGTCATAGCAACTTTCAAATTTCAAATGGAACATTGTATTTTTTATTACGAATTTGAAAAGTACATTAAATTTGCTTTACGGTGGTATAAAAAAGTTATATGTTGTATTATTAAAATATTAAATTACGGGCACTTAAATTATGCACCTATGAACGCTGACATAAGTAAGCCTTGCCGCGAAACAAAAACAATAGTTGAAAGCAGTTACCTGTCAACAATCAATGTAAATTACAATAAAATATCTCTTAAATCTAATTATAATAAAGAAAACGCATATTATGAATAATTAAGAAACAATTCATTTATTAGAGTACCTCGAGAGTACCTAACTTTAATTTAATAAAAGATGTTCAAAATGTTGACAGTTAACTGCTTTCAACTATTGTTTTTGTTTCGCGACAAGGCTTACTTATTTCAGCGTTCATAGGTGCATAATTTAAGTGCCCGTAATTTAATATTTTAATAATACAACATATAACTTTTTTATACCACCGTAAAGCAAATTTAATGTACTTTTCAAATTCGTAATAAAAAATACAATGTTCCATTTGAAATTTGAAAGTTGATATGACTTCCTCAAAAACCGGAAGTGATACCAAGGATTCACATCCGCTATCATTTACTACACATGATACTGTGTAAATCATGTATTTGACAAAAAACGCTAAATCAACAAATAAGCGAGATAAATGCTGGTTCATTTAAAAACAGACACCCTGTAGTTTCGCTATCAGCAAAGTTCCAGTGAATTGACCGCTATTATTTACATAAATGGAACAAATATCTATCTATACTGATGACTGAATGGTCTGTGAGGCTGTTACACCCAAGTTTATTGATGTATGTGTTCAAAATAAAAACATTAAATTTAAATATTAAATTTTGAGCGCTCTAAAAAATAATACTCAACACGGTATTTTTATGATTCGCAGTAATATGTGAGGCTGCCACACCCAAATTTGGTGCACAAGCAATCAATATGTTGTTGTGTAATATAATGAAATAATTAAATACAAACCTTTGGTAGCTGTAAAAGCGGTACGTTTGAAAAAATAGAACCACTATATTGTAAAATCCTTAAATACGTCTCAAACATACTGTATAGTTTCTCAGTAAAATTATTATAACTCTGATATTCTTGCGAAACAGCTTGTATATCTCCATGAAAAAAAGAAATTAAAGAACACAGCACATCTGCTCTGTATTCTAGCAACCAGTCGTCTATATTTCTATCTGTTCCTACTGCCTAAAACAATTAAAAATAAATACGCAACAATAAAAAGAAGAAAAATGCACTTACGAAAATATATCGGCCAAATTCACGTATAGAAAATTTACCACTCTGTAAAGATATAATTTTGGGACAGCTAAAAATAGATTTAAGAAAATGCGTGGTACCCATCAGCTGGCCACATAGATTGGTTCGTTGTTGATCGGACACCCAACTTGGGTGGAAATATAGTATAGCCTTGGCTGGATCATCATCTTCTTTCTTACAATACTCCATATCGTATACAAATACTATCAACATTTCCCTGAAAAATACGCGGTAAATTTCAAATTTAAAATCCGCTTCAGCCAATCAAAACGCGTATTGCTGCGGTTGCCATAGCAACTAATTTGCGGTCAGATGTATGAAGTATAAGGTTTCTTGATCGTAAAACGAAAAATAAATATTTCACAGCAAACACACCCAAAATTGACCCACACACAAATTAATAATAATATTATTTATTGTTTCTAATACTTACTTGGCCATTTTAACGATTTTATTGTTGCTAGTTACAAAATATATAATTGGGACACAATATTAATAATTTATACATAAAGATTTATAGTATTTTTGGGAATATGTTTGTAACATATTTGTAAACAATTTTGGAGCACATGATCACTGTTTTCGCTAATATTTAATCTTGTAGATTAGCATTGCGTTTATTTATCGACCCTACATGAGATAGAGTGAAATGGGGGCGTTTCTTTAACATATTTTTACGGGAATATTTCACGAAAACATCGCTAAAAATGTATTAATTAAATATTTAATAATTGCTACTAATATTTTTGTAGCAAATATATTAGTTATTAATCATAAAATCTGTTGATTTTTTTGTTTAATGAATTTATTATCTTGAGATGGAATATAGGAACGCACTCGTATTTTTAGGAGGGGGGCAAATTGACCATATTGACAATAGTTTATTAAAATAAAGGTTATATACCAAGGAATCGCTTATTCTAGAAAAATAATTTACCTCAAATTAATCGGTTTGCTGCAACATATAATTATAATAACGACAAACTTATCAACAAATTTTTATTTATCATAATTGTGCTGTAATTTAAATTCGCATGCATAACTTCTAGTCTAGAAAGGCAAAAATGAACAGTATTGGCAACGATTGTAACGAATTAAAAAAGGAATATGATGCTTGTTTTAATTCGTGGTTCTCAGATCAATTTTTAAAAGGCAACACAAACGACACGTTATGTGCTCCAATGTTTAAAGTTTACCAGGACTGCGTAAAAGTAAGTCAAAATAAAATTTCAATCAATTGCGTCATTATTTGTTGTATTTATCAATAGGAAGCGATGAAACATCAGAAAATCGAGCTGTCAGAAGTCAAGAAAGATATATTGGGGACCCCTCAGGAAAAACAAGCCCCCCCGAAGAAAAGTTGACGATGGGGGTCCGGTTTTTGCAACTGGATGTGTTCAGATTATCCTAATCATGCCATTAAATACCACGAGCCCGATAACTGGGTTGCACTTTACAATACGTACTCCGATAACGCAATAACTGATCTTTAATCTGCAACGTACAATTTTCACTTAGCTGTTGTTGTTCATTTTTAGAGAATAGGCACTGTTTACTTAGTTGCGGTCAATAAACATGTTATTATTTATTAAATGAATATTATAGTGTATATATTTTGTTACGAATATACTGAATATCTTACTTGTTTTTTTCATTTTAATCCTATAGTGTTCAAAATAACAGGAGTTAACTGAAACACCTCTATTTTATTTGATGTCATAATGACAACAATTGAATCCAGTATGGTACTCAGTACGCTAAGTACCAAAATAAAATAAACAACTCGTCACTAAGGAAGTTTCAAAAATAGCATGCCTGATTTTTTTAGATTTAAATTTTTTGTTCAATAACAAATAATTTATCGTACTTTTTGAGTAATTTACGCCAGCAGATAAAATTTTGTATGAAATACGGATCGTAAAGCCCTGTTCGCATAGCGATCTTTGGAGATTCAGAATCCTGGAAAAGAAGAAGTTTTTTTCTTTCTATATAGTGAGAATTATTTGTTAAATTGCGGTGTCGCTAAATTGAATCTTCGATGAGTCTTGGAAAAGAAGAATTTATAATTTATTGATTGCTTTAAAACCACGTAATTATCACTAGAAAGAAAAAACTTCTTCTTTTCCAGGATTCTGAATCTCCGTTAGAATCTCCAAAGATCGCCGTGCGAACAGGGCTTAACCAACCAACATGTGTTATCAAATTCGGCTTCGCCTTGTCAATAATAACTATTATGTACGACTGATAAATAAATAAAATTCTACTGGAATTCCAATGATTCATTGTGTGCCTATTAAATAATGTATCATTATTTGTAAAAAAAACAACAATCTTTCTTCTGATAATCTTTTATTGAAAAACAATACTATCACAATAACAAATTCCAACCGCTCAAATATGTATTTGTTACTAAGGAAGTAAAAATGAACAATTTCACATTTGAGCTGGTCAGAATCTTTAACATAAAGATCCTATTAAACTGTAATTAAAACTTATTTTCCTGATGCGTATTTCGATAGCCCTTCTAGTAAACTAATATACGAAGCGTGCTCGTAAGTTGTACTTAAATTCACGAGTTTTTCCGCAAATTCATTGGTGATGCCTTTTTCTTCGAGATAGTTGAGGAGCAAGTCATAGAGATACTAAAAAATAAAATAAAGTTAGTCTTTAGTTTGATATAATACAGGTGCATCACAACTTCGTGCATCTATTTTAGTGGCATATAGTGCTCAACTTACTTACAACGAAATTAGCAATTTTAGTTTCTAGGTTTTTTAATCAACATTTTTGGGCCACTAATGTGAAATGGTATTTCATAAATTTACTATTCTTGCCATTGCATAATTAATTAAAATATAATTTTATTCCATTCGTAGTTAATCACATATCCATTACACAATCAACAATTTAGTAATTTCAAAAATGTGCTTCTTGCGAAAACTGCCCTTAAATTTATGAATTTAAAAAAATCTGTTTCTATACCCATGCTTTAATTTACTTATTAAATATGCATGGTCTGTACTTAAATGACATTTCGGTAAAGATTTTCATTATTAAGTACCCAAGTAATTTTTTTAAACGAAAGCAATGGAGTAGAAACAATTGTGTATGCAACTTGTATATAATGGCAATTACGACGCTCGTATCGTAAATTTATACTAGCGTATTAATAGCTATAAACTCATTGCATAATATACTATGTTCTACTCCCATGCTTTAATTTACTAATTATGCATTGTCTGTACTTGAATGACATTTATTTCGATACAGATTTTCATTTTGAAACACCCAAGTAAATTTCATAAAAATTAATATGGAAGTAGAAAGATAGTGTATCGTAAATTTTGTATTCGCGTATTAATAGTTATCGTTATAATCTCATTGCATAATATACTATTTTGTACCATTATTAGTAAGTTGTGAAACATCCTGTATATGTGGTTAGTAAATTAATAGTTACCGTATCTAGAACTTCTCCTGCAACTGCATATACTTTATCGTGCCATTCGCCTTCGTAAATACTGAGTTCATCGATTCCGAAAAGATCATCTACAAAAAACAAAACAATTAATTATTAATTCTTAAAATGTGTTCAATTCTACTTACTATATCCTTCTTCTTGCTCATGGGCTTCAATAAAGGAGCACATTAAACTAATGGTTGTTTTGTCTTTAATTAACTCAATTTTAAAATCTGGTTTCGACTTAAGTTCACCCAAGTCTGGTTTCTCTGCATTTGGATTTACTTCGCCTTCGACTTCTGTATCGACTGTGTGGTTGATAGAAAACTGAATCTTGACTCTAGAAAGATAAAAACAAATTTAAAATATTGCTCAGATGTATTGGATGCTACAACCCAAATTGGGCGCATAGAATCTACCTTGGGTATAATATATACTTACGTTTCATTGTCTATTTTTTTCAGTAAAGTGATTTCAGATCCATTTAGCGATACTTTGAATCCATCGACTTCTGTGGGAATGTTTTTGGCCTTCTGAGCTTTGCGTTCGGCAAGAATTTCTTCTGTTAAAAATTCCACCAATTCGCGTTCTCCTAAAAAAACAATTATTAGAGCTAGAATTAGATTTAGCTTCAACAGCAGAAAAAAAAAATGAAGCATATTCATATACAGGAAAATACAACACCAGAAAATGCATTTATAAGTAATGAAATACTGCACCAAAAGTTTCCCACAGAAAAATTCAAATCAAAGGAAGATGTAGATCTAGAAAAATGTTGGGACTCTTTAGTTCAGTTCGAGCTAATTTAATTTTCCTGTGAATTAACCTTTTCATGTAGCTATTTTATTACTTAAGCCCTGTTCATACAAGGATTCTTTGAAGAATCTTTCATGCTGCTGAATTTTGAGAAAAATAATCCTGGTAAAAATTGCCTGTCAAATAATAAATTGAATCTTCAATGAGTCTTGGAAAAGAAGAATTTCTAATTTATTGATCATTTCAAATCAGTGAAATTCTTTTTTTCCAGGGGAATGGGTTCAACATCAGAAAATGTCCTTACACAGGAAAATGTAAACCAGAAGATGCTAATCTAGAGAATTCATAAAGCCCTGTGGAGATTGTACGGAGATTATGAATCCTGGAAAAGAAGAAGTTTCTTTCTAGTGATAATTACGTGGTTTTGAAGCAATCAATAAATTATAAATTCTTCTTTTCCACGACTCATTAAAGATTCAATTTAGCGGCACCGCTATTTAACAGATAATTCTCACTAGAAAGAAAAAAAAACTTCTTTTCCAGGATTCTGAATCTCCGTAGAATCTCCAAAGATCGCCGTGCGAACAGGGCTTAAGAAGTAATACCTGCATCAAAAATTCATTCACAGGAAAATTCAAATCAAGAACTTTAGATTTGATATTAATTAAAAAACAGTAAGATGTAAACATAGGAAAATGTAAATCTAGAAAAGTTTCAACTTAGTGTACCCTCCTTGTATTGAAGCGGCTAAGGGAAACTAGTTTTCTAGATTTGCGTTTTCCTATGTTTGCATTTATGCCGTATCCAAAATTCTAGATTTGCATGCTCTTGTGAATGAATCTTTTGATGCACGTATTTTCTAGATTTAAATTTCCTTGTAGAATTTTATTTTTTTGTGTTGAATGGCCATCCGAACAGCCGACAAATTGCATTTGTAATTGCAATTACATCATCCTAAGTTTGCATTTATGCCTAATCTAAACCTCTAGATTTGATTTTCCTGTGAATGAATCTGATGCAGGTATTTTATGAGTTATAAATGCATCTTCTGGTGTTGCATTTTCCTGTGCATGAATATTCTGGATTTTCTGGTGCTGAATGAGCACCCCTAGAATGAAATGAATTAAACGTTTCTTTACCTTTTGTGTGGATTCCATGGCTCCCGCAGCCACAACTGCAAAGTGTGCTCTGGTTTTCGAATAATTTCACCACACGGTCTTCGTTTCTGGAGTTGCACATGTACCAGAGGTTACGGGCGAACTGTCTCTGCGTTACATTGTTAACTGTAACAATTTTCCTTGTAGGATTTAACAGTTGACGAAGACCTTGCGTCTTAAATGCTGCCCTAATTACACTGTTCATTTTTAATTATTAATTTGTGTAAAACGCTCAGAAATACCGGTGCACGTTTTTAGGTTTGTTTGAGGTTTGAGGAAGAAGAAGTTGGACTAAAATAGGACTTACCTCTTCTTATTCGAATCTGACTAAAAAGCGCTACTTTTGAAATCATACTATTTAATATTCGAAACATTGTTACTAGAAAATCAGCTGTTTTTTGTCAAAATAGTCAATTTTCATTGATTCTCATTTATTTATAATAATATCATTAAGAAGAAAACATTTGTTTTTACCGCCATGATTTGAAATTAGTTCTATAATCTGTGAAATCCAAATTTAATACCGTATATTACAAAACTAGACATATAAAATTAAATATTAAAGCCCAGGCCCATTTTATGCATTAAAAACCATAAATAGTAACCGTGAGTTGACACTAATAACAGTACGGACAATAAAGAAATGTTTACACCTGTCAATGGTCTGTGCGAATATCCACCCAAATTGGGCGTCCAATAATAGGGGTGTGAGATATTTAAAACAACTGTGAGAACTTCCATCCAAATTAAGTAACGTCATTATGATTAGAATTAAAAATAAAATCTTTAATAAACGATATAAAAATATGAATACGACTGCTGGTTATTATCTGTTAGGCTTTCCACCCAAGCTAGGTGTCGAATAATTTGATCAGAATTGAAATACGGGTGTGAGATCTTTAATATATTTGTACAAACAGTATTTGCAGTTATAAGTAAGGCTACAATGAAATTGAGTAAATACCAAGATAAATTCGCACATAACTCAAATGTAGCAGTTGTTATTTAGAAAATGAAATAGTAAATGAAAATATTTAAAAAGTAGAACAAGATTCAAACTTGTAATTCCATCTTTTGTAAAGGACTGTTTATGTATAACGCGCTACCAAATGATTTAAAAGATGCTGAAAAACTAAAATGTTACATAATTAAGCAAGTTAAAGAAGCTTCATTTAAAATAACAACGAATTTTTCTATCTGCAAATAAGAAAAGATATTTCTATGGTAATTAAAAAAGCTTCATTAACTTAAAGAAGTATGCTGAATTCGGCCCAATGTATAAATATAATGTAAGATTGAATACATCAATATACAGGGTGATTCACAACTGCGTGCATATATTTTGATGGCACATAGTGCTCAACTTACTTATCACGGAACTGAAAGAATTTTTTCAAAATTCGCATTTTGTTTCCAGGTTTTTTAATCAAACAGTTTTGGGTCGCTGTTTCAAATGGAATTTCATAAATTACTATTCTTGCCATTGCACAATTAATTAAAATAATTTTATTCCATTTATAATTGATCAGATTTGCATTTTTGAATTGATTTTGAATAATGTGCTTTTTGCTAAAACAGCCCTTAGATGAATTTTTAAAATTATTTTTGTTTCATGATTGTTCCATTAAAATATATGCACAAAGTTCTGAATCACCTGTATATATTTAATTAGGTATGTTAAGTTACATGTAGATTTTTTTGTTATGTTATTAGCTACCTATATAAACTATTATTATTATTATTAGAAGTCTTGATATATTTATTTCTTACCTACAACTTTAAATATTTGAATTGAGGACATGTTGGCTGGTAGTGTATTCAAGTCAATTCGACTTCGACCTGTTATTTTTTTTTTGTAAAAACTGCGTGAGTAGCGCGTGACAGAAGAGAAAAAATAAAATAAGTAAAGAATTGATTATTACAAACTTTATTTCCATTGTACGGTATAAGTTTCACACAAATTAATTTATATAATTATTATAATAATAAAAGTAAAGAGAATTGTAGTGATTGCACAGAACTATGAATAAGTGAGGATTACAAAGCAACTATCGACAGTAATCAGTAAAGTACTGGCAGGGTCACGGTGTAAATGCAAAAGGCAAGAAGTAATTCTTCTTCTCTGCGGGGACTGACTGCTGTTCTGCACAACCGAACGCTTAAGTAATCGAAAATTGACATTTTAACATTTGAATCCCTTTTATTGAAAATACAGTAGTAAAAATCATCTTCATATAGCTACTTTTCTATCTTTCAATCACATCTCAATTTCGTTAATTTAGTCTCTCAGTTTGGCAAAAAATAATCACAACACAGAACTAAACATAAAAAAGGAAACACTACTAGTAAAAATGGACAAAAATGTTGCCAACCAGAGAAAACTTTACGCAAGGAAAGTCCCTAGACACGTTTTCAGCGATCACGGCAGAGTATATCTCACGTAGGGGACTTCCACATCGTTGCCATCGTCGTCGTTGCAGCACAGCTCGAACACGAGGGCCTTGACATGGGATTCCAGCTTTTTCTTGGACACCTTCTTCACAACTTCAGACATAGGCAGCCCCATTCGTTCCTGGCATTTAGCTTTGGCCATGAAAAACGAGTACAACATACATACTCCTTGGCTCAACATTGTTATTTCAAGTTTATGTTCATCTTTGAAGTAGTCAATAAATTCTTTTAGAGTCAATTCTCCTGATATTTCGAATCTATCCCACAACGTCCATTCTTTTTCGTAATATGACAGCTTCGGAGCGGCAATGGGCTCAGAAAATCCGAAGAACGGTAGAGCTAGATTGACAAAACCGTTTTTGAATGGCTCTAAAGTATTGAAGCCCTGTGCCAGCTTGATTAATTCTAAGCAGACTAATCCAGCAACGACTGAAGTTGTTGTGGCTATTGCTGGAATTATTTTTCCAGCGATTAATTTGGATTTGTGTCTGTCAGCTGGTTGGATTTTGTAGTTTGCAGCCCTGAGGTTTGAAGCGGCGACAATGAAGTCCATGTGGAAGTTGTTGTCGTCATCTTTCTCGAACTCTATGGGGGTGATACGCAATAGCTTCAGGGCTTCTAGACCTGGGAGGTCTTTTTGAAGTTGCTCGATTCTGTCGTGGTCTAAGTTTCCACCGTTGTTCACTTGCATCTGAGAGTCTGTTACTGCTATCTTCACGCCTGATTTCGGGATGAATTCGGGAACCTGAACAAAATTAATGAAACATAATTGGTTGGCCGATATTTGATGTGATTTGTGAGACAGCTTGGAGTAAACTATACTTGATTTAAAAAACTTGAAGGGGCGATTTGAGCCATATGCACACTGTGTAAATACGAGAAAAATATAACTAAAATTTTTTTTCTTTTCTTTCACTTTTATATCTATTGTCTGGTAATTAACCACAAATATTATTTCAATAAAACAAATTAATTATATTTATTGACAAAAAAGTCAACACTCACAAAACTTGTGTAATATGAAAAAAAGTTTAAATCATAGGGGAAAGACACAAATGAATAAAATATAATAATGCGTGACAACATGTAATTAGTTCTGAAGAAGAACTGTTTTATATAAAATAAGCAATAAACCAAAAAACACAACAGCTAATAAGACAAAATAGAGAACATTCGTTTGTTTACATTACAAAGTTTGTGTGGTGTAAAACTGGTGTTACATCAGGCAATCAAAAACGATCAGTTTTAACATTCCAACTTCAGATCGCTCCTCCTAATTTTTAAATCAAGTGTAGATAACATTAATTTTTTATCTACGACCATTGAGACACTATTGTATTATGAATTCATAATGTAACACTATGTATTATGAGTTCATTATTCAACACTACTGTCACTGTCATCACATCAAAATGTGAGATTTTAATGAATACAAATTTGTAAAAAAGGTTTTATTTAAAAAATCGTAGATAAAATGTCGTATTTGACACACACATAATGGCTATAATTATACACTCACCTTCGGGTCGTGCATACACTTTCGTCCGCTTATGTGCTTGTTAAATAATAAATATACTATTATCTACGACCATTATATTAATTATGTAGGGTACTGTAGTAAGATAAATCCCTCCATAAGACAGTATTGTAATGAGTCTATTATTCAACATTATTGTATAATAATGAACTTTCATTACACCAATTTGCAAATAAATTGTTTTATTTAAAAGTCGTAGATAAAGCCAATAAAACGTTGTATTTGACTCGCACATAATGGGTATAATTCACTCGGATGATTATACACTCGCCTTCAGCTGTAAGCTCTCATCCTCTTGAATAATAGCCTACATTATGTGCTCGTTAAATAATATAATACTATAATAATTTACTGAAAATTAACCATGACGGTATAGATAGTATATTATCTCACTACTTTTTATAAATGAGTTATAAGCGTGATAGATATTGTATTAATACTCACTTCAACTTTCTGAACCATCTCTGCGATTTCTTTTCGATCCCGATTTTGGGTAAGTCCATAGACTTCAGCTTTGAGATTAGCTGCAGCTGAAATGTAGTCCAGATGTAATGGATCATCTACAGTGAAGTCTATGGGAGCTGGGCATCTTTTTGGTCCTGACCAGAATGGTTGACCACTTGAAGTCAGTTGATCGGGAGGGAAGTTGAACAACAGTTGCCGGATTTGGTTCGAATACTGATCCTATAACCGAACAATAATACAATATTTAACACATGAAATAATTCATTTTATCTCCAGAAACAGCCATGAATTGACGGCTGGTAACTGCACACACGCTAAAATATACAGGGTGTCCTATGAAACTGTTTAAGCATGGGGATCTCGAGAACCATAAGAGATACGATGTTGGTTAAATTAGACAAAAGTTGCCTCTTTAGAGGGCCAATTTAGAAATGTTTTTGTTTTCCCACAAAAATGCATAGGTGACTAGATATACCCAAAAATGTAAATTTTGTCAAATTCTTTTTCACCTATAACTTTTTTGTTTGAATTAGTACAAGTTTCTAATTTGCACGTTCTATAGGCAGTTTTTAACGAGGAATTCACAGCAGTCTTCAATTTTTTTTATCTCCTACAGATTTTGAGAAATTCAAACCAAATTCAAATTTTCATATGCAGCTCATAATTGGCTATGACCCGTCTTAATAGATTTTTTTCTCTTTTCAACGATATAAAACACAAGTGTAGTGAAATTTACGTTTTTACGCTAAATATTGAACAAGAAATTGCGCAACAAATTGAACAATATCTTGAGCAATAAATTGCTTTGTTTTTAATGAACTCTGTTTTATACTGAGACAATTTTTACAATATTTAGCTTGTGATTCTGCGCAGTTCGCATATAATAATTTGACAGCCGCGCTTATCTATTTTTCAGACAATTTACGAAGCAATGCGATATTTCACACAATTTGCTGTATGATACTACACAATTTAGATTGTTTAAAAAATTGAACAATATCTTGTTCAAGATTTAGTGTAATGTAAAACGGACTTTAGTCGTCCAGCTATATAATTTCCTTACTTGGAAGTGATGTCTGGCCCAAGTAACACAATCCTGGAAACTGTCGGGTCTTTCGTCAATGAGAGCAACCTTCACAGACTCCAGGACTTCTACGGGTTGTACACCAGGAAGCTTGAGAGTCCTGTCGATGAAGTTGGGGTCTGACAGATACTGGGCAGCGTTCTCAGCGGCTTGTTTGAATAGACCTTCGAAGTTGTCGCGCGCCCATTGCAAAGTGTGTTCAATTGCGTTCGGGAAGTTCTTCAACGTGCAGATGGGGATGGATTTCTCTGGGGGGTCTTGGCTCGAGCTGTAGGACTCTGTGAGGAAGGGCACCACCACCTAGAGGAGAAAAACAAATAATATAGTCTTGTTACCTCGTCTCATATTATATAATTTCAAACTGGAATTCAGTTTAGTAAATCGATATATGCATCCATTAGCAAAACTTGGAGCTAATTTACATTATTTAATCATCCAATTTATACGTTTATTATTTAACAAAATGACTGTTTAGTGTCCAAGAGAATTTTTTGACTCGCCTTTTCAGTATTTTTAGAAATTATTTAACAAAATACCGGAAGGCGTTTTGCAAATTTCATTCTATAGCCGTGTACGCAAAATCTTTAAGAATGTCAATGCAAAATATGAGATAATATATTTCTAAACCAAGTCACAAAATGATGCTTTTTTGCATTGAATTTGATAGCAAGAGATGCGCCTTAAGAGGCGCGTTCGGAAAATACCGAACTCCTGAACTTAAGTCGTCATTTTTAAAGTGAGGCGGGTTCAGGTGACGTCAAGCCCTTCTTTTTGCAGTCAATCGAATAAAAAATGTAGGTAAAGAAAACTGAGCATAGAATGTACTGGCTAACTAGAGAATCTACAATTTCAGCAGCGAAAACATAGCATCGTTGTCCCATCATATCTCAATTAATTTATAACACAGACGAATGAAAAAAAAAACTTCTTGTTAACAAAGGTTCAATTTATGTCCCTCTATTTTCAGAAATTTAATATAGATTTTTGTTTACCAGAAAAAAAATCTTAAAAATCAAGAAAAATGGCTGATTTCAAAGTCAGGTTTTTCCAAAATCATAAGTTAAAGAAAAAAATGAAAACAGAGAGACCTTCTAACATCTTTTGGTGTAACATATGTTGGCAAAACCTCTAAATACCAAATGATCATGGGACGCGCACACCTCTGTTTTACTATAAATTTAACTACCAGAAGGGCTCGTTAATAAATAATAGTTTTAATTTAAATAAAATATAATCTTACTTGAGTGTTTCCTTTGGTACCCAGAGTACCAGACTCCAGCAGCGGTTTGCGGTAGTAGACACACCTGCGGTCCATGTAGATACGAGCATCCACGTTGTCTAGAGCGTTGGCGACGCCATCCAACTCTTCGAAGAAGGCGTCATCGTAGACTTTCTCGGTATCAGGACCAACTCGGTTTTCGTGAGATACTATGTTGATATTCGGGTTCATACGTTTAATTGCCTGAAATTATTAACGAATGATTAGTATTTTATTTGTGGTGTGTTGTGAAGGGATGAAATAGGGCTGGTAAATGCACACACGGGGTCTAAACAAAGATTTAGAGCGACCGCAAAATTAATTAGAAAAAAGTACGATGTATACTTAAATAGTAATTTTTTAAGATGATATTATTATTTAAAAGTACTAGTGCACGTGAGTAGACGGCTAGCTAGAATACCCGTGAGTTGACTGTGAAAACTATATCAATACTAAAAGTTGCAGGGATCTGTGAGACTTACAACTTTTATGGCTATTTGCACCGCCACCACTTAAATTTATTTCTAAGGTTAATAATTTGATTTTGATTCGATATTGTTCATTTAAGGAAAACTTAAAATTTAAGTGGAAGCGGTGCAACAACTGGCCATTAATTAAGTAAACGGCGTGACTAATATTTATTTAATTATAATCAACTATGGATGCCCATGAGTTGACGGCTCGCAACTGTCCGCTAGGTAAAACAATTTTAATTTATTTATATTAAAGGACTAAAGTGCATGCTTTAATCCTGAGGGTGAAGTTTATTTCACGAGCCGAAGATGAGGAAAATAATCACCTGAGGGATTAAAGGTACTTTAGTCCTGTGATACGCTATTTTTTGCACTTCATCCTCAAACGAATACAAAATAGTTTAAAAGAATACACATTTTGCAATTTTTGACAAATATTTATATTGTTACCATGATACTCTGTAACAAATAGCACGGATTTACTTGACAACGAGATTAAATATGAAAAATAACCCCTTGGGATCAAATTAACAACCTTAGTCCATAAAAATAAAGACTAAAGATGTGCAAAATGGTATATTATTATAGTGGAATCCAACCACTTCGACTGAGTCATCTTGGTGCAGTCAGAATCTCAATCTATGCGTCGATTTTTTTTACATTCAAAACGGCAACGGAGAGATTAACATGCAACCAAGACTACATTTAAGATGATAAGTGGTTAGCTTGACTGTCTGAGTGCGATTTAATTGCAAGATGTTTTTACAATTTAACGGCCGAGAGACTTGAACCACGAAACTCCGGGTTCATACGTCATCACTTACATACAGGATGTTTCACAACTTAGGACAAAAAATTAAAGAGTATAAATAAATAAATCATGAAACAAAAATAATTTTTTTAAAATTCGCCAAAATTGCATCGTATTTCAAGCAAACATTTGTTTGCCACTGGTCAGTAGTTATTTTTAATATTTTTTTCAAATCTTCTACAATTAAAGTAATTGTTTACATAAATCTAATACTAATAAATGTCAAATTATCACATATACCATCAAAACAGTGATACTTAAAATGTACACACGTCAAGTAAACTACCCTTAACTTTGCGAATTTAAAAAAAATTCTTTTTGTTTCATGATCAGCACGTCGTACAATATATACCTTTTAATTTTTTGTCCTAAGTTGTGGAACATCCTGTATTGATATGTGATATTCTTACCTTAGCAGCAGTGCCAGATTTGGGTTTCTGGACATCGTGAGGTCTGAACAAGAATTGTCGATTTAAATTCGATTTTTCGATCAAATCCATGTCCGTAACAGTGACTCGCCCTGTGGTGGCTCCTACACCCATCATTGCGAAGTTTTTCAATAATTCGCAACCGATTGCGCCTGCCCCCACCACGAAATACTTCAGTGCGCCTATGGACAATAATAAATTAATTAATAATTAATATAGGTAACAGTCTAAAATTAAATTTAGAGCTACAAGATTATTTGACGATAGTTTATTAAAATCGTGAATATCCGTGAGGCGTGAGTAAAGACTGGTAAATTATATTGATGAACTGTGAGGTTTCTACACCTAAATTAAGTGACATCTAAACCTTATTCATATAAGCATTTAGTTTTAAGCGGCTCGTCTACGTTTTTACCGAACTCCTAGAATACTCTCGATTTTACTTTTCTTTTCATTACACTTTTTTCCCGCTACTAGGGCTACCTGAAACCAGCCCGAAACTCATACTTAGCCGCATCCTAGCAATGCAATGTCATTTCGAAGTTGAAAAATACTGTAAAAGTGTTTTCGTTGCTAGTAAACTGTCAGATTATTATTGACTTCAGGATAATGTTTTTATAAACATTTAATATAGAAAGAATGGATCTACAGATGTGCCTTTTTAAAATTTTAAAAATTAATTTGTATCATGTGATATAACCGTGTATAGTTTGCATAAAGTAGGATTTTTTTAAATTTTTCGGTATTTTTATATTCATGTACAATTTAAAAAATAAATTAAGGCACATCTGTAGATCTATTCTTTCTCTATTAAATCCTGGTTGAAGTAAAACTTTATCATTCTTGTACTGGACACAAAACACTTGCTACGTTAGTACATTTTATGCTGGATTTTAGGTAGTAGACGAGCCTCTTAAGTTTATATTTATTTTTACGTTTAAGAAAGTTTAAATTCTTATAACTAAATACGAGCATTCACGGTTCCCACTTTAAAGAACTGTGAATGCTCAAATTTAGTTAGATGTATTTAAACTTCCTTAAACGTAAATGTTTTTGGCATGGCTTGCGGTAACCTGTGAGGCGGATCCACCCAAATTAGGTGCATGATATAGTAGAAACCGTTAAAATATAATTTAGTTTTTTATAATCAAACCGGAAAACAGTTAGCAATTAACATTACTCGACAATTTTATGTAGTCCATTAAAAAACTATTTCTTGAGACAGTAAAACCGTGTGCGCTGTAATTTTCATTCGTTTCTGACAGGCTAATAAAATAGTACTTCTGTTTGTTTCAAAATGGGTAATTTCATAATAAAGTTATTTTTATTTCTACAATGTCAAAAGGTGACAAACTATCGATTCGTCCTAATACGTATAATGTAATTATTATGTTTCATAGTTATTGTATGGAACAGGAACTATGCATAAACATAGATAGTCCATTTTAGATAATAACATTACATGGAAAATGAATCACGAAACTTAATTATACACAAAAATATATCAAAGTAAATTTATTTTTATCGCGTAAAATCTTTTTTTTACTTCCTTGTTAAATTGATAATCAAGAATAAAATTGATATGAATCTGTAGAATCATGAATACCCGTGAGTAGACAGCTCTCGCAGTGATAGACTGAGACTAGCAGTGATCTGTGAGTCTGTTACACTCAAACTATTTATAATCTGTAAAAACTGATAGCAACTGTGTTATGAATTATCAAGAATACCCGTGAGTAGACAGCTCTCACAGTGTTGCACAAAGACTAGCAGTGATCTGTGAGCCTGCTACACTCAAATTAAATGCAATAATGATACGAATCTGTAAAACATGACAACAATTGTGTATTAATTATCAAGAATACCCGTGAGTTGACAGCTCTCAGTTATCTATCGAAACCAGTACAGATCTCAGTGATCTACAGAAGATGCTACACTTAATTAAATTTTAGAACTGTACAGCAATTGTAATAAATAGAGTGCGGATTATATTGTGCATATTAGCATATATTTTTTTACAAATGTTTGCATTTCGTACAAAAATAGATCAAAATATGTTTTTTTTGCATATTCTGCACATTTCAATATATTTTTACATATATTTATTTAAAATGCATATAACTGCATATTTTGTACTTTTAACCCGAGCTTTAACTCAAAATTTCAATTTTTTATAATAATGTATAAAATTTATAATCACTCTTTAATACAACCTACAGTAGTTTTTACATTTATTTTAAAGATAGGTAGGCACACAAATCGTATTCCAGATGTTATACGTTGTTTTGTTTATTTTATATGATATACTTTTGTGCATTGTTGACAAAATGTAGTATTTTTCTGATTTATAAAAATAAATTAGTAAAAATGAATAAAATTATGTTGCATATCTGCATATGCATGTATATATTTGTAAAATATTACATATTTGTTTAATTTTGTGCATATATTGAGCATATTTGGCCTTATTTCAATGCATATTACATGCATATTTTGATTATATTTACCTGCATATAATCCGCACTCTAGTAATAAAAGTGCATGAATTATTAAGAATACCCGTGAGAGATTTATCGAGATGTGGGATTCTACACCCAAATTAAATTTAAAAACTGTTCATAGTTTGTAGAAAATTTTCGTCTCCTGTAAATATATTCTCACCTAATTTATCCTGGAAGCTTCTTCCAAAAACGGCGGTCTGGCCATCATACCTGCTGCCGTTGGGCGCGCAGTCTTCTTCAGTAGGGTTCTCTGGAGGTAGACACTCGATGGCATCGAAATACAGCCACTGGTTAATGGGATGGAACTTGCCTGAACAAGCTTTCATGACTTCCTGTGCCACTACGCCTCCGATGGTAGCGTTCATCGGGTTCAACGACCCTGCAGACACCTTGGCGAACTTCTCCAACAGCTGCGAGTTGACTTCCGTGTCGTTGCCACCGTCCACAGACTGCGACTTGGCCATCAGAACGAACTCTCCCGCGTCCTCGATGTTCCAAGGTCGCGGAGGATGGCCTGTCTTCTCGATGAACTTGTGCAGAGTGTTAAACGCCAAGTGAAGCTGAGGAGGGTAGTCGAACTTGCCGAAATCTGTTGTTATGAATTCTGGGCTTTTCATGGCGTCTTTCAACGGTTTAAACTGCAGAGTTTTTGGCATTTTGACTTGGATAGCTGTTCCGCCTCGCACGTATTCTGACAGCTCTGAAGTGTCCCCAATGTTGAAGGTGTACGGCCCTAATATTTTGACTTTCATGGGTTTGCAACCGTTTAATTCGGTCATACCCTGCACTTCTGAAAAGGTCACGTAATCGCCGTCTTCCAAACCATGACGGGTGTCATCCACGCACGTAACCAAGCCCTCAGTGTCTTTGGAGATGCTAGCCACCATGGCGGAAGCACACGGTTCGCCATTGGTGTCTACCACAGTAAAAGCTTCTCCGAAATCACAAAACACCTGTGCGAACAGGCCTCTGGTTTCAGCAATCACACAAGCAATATCGTTCGCGTGAGTGATTTCGTTGACACGTATCTGTTCGTTTATTGTACTAGAAGTCAAAACCACAACCCGGAATTTTTTCAAAAAATCTTCAGTAAGTTCTCCTGTGTAAGGTCTCGTGGGGACATACGTGTTCAACTCCACGAGGTGTTGGCAGCAGATTTCTGCGCGATTCTTACCAACATCGGCCTCCGTGAGGTAAAACTGAGATGACAGGTCGCCGACAGTGCAAAGAGCCTCGTCATGCAAGGTGACGGATTTGACACCGGCTAGGATGACGTTCTTGGCGACTTCTACCCCCAAGCCGCCCATGCCTGAGATGAGGACGTCGCTGGAGGCCATACGCCGCATGGCATCGTGCCCCAAGACGTACAGCTGACGCGAATACAAACCTTCGTCGATTTCTTGCGGGGCGGGCGAGTGCGAGGTGGAACCATTGTTCGCCATTTCTGAGCAAATCGACACTGACTCAAGCTTCCGCTTCTTGGAAGGGGGCTCACTGGAACGCTCTGAGATTTCAGCACTAGACATCGGACACAAAAAACAACGGTGGAGCTATGGTTTCTCGTTTAGAACACGCGATAGATATTTTATTATAGTTTTAGCGCAGACATGGACGTGAAATACCGACCGGCGCACATCACTGTTCCCTTCACGCTTGGCACACAAAGAGATCGGCCGGCTGAAGCCTGTTTCACACCAAACCCCAACCCAAATATTCCCTACTTCTTTACACTCTTAAAACACCGAAAGATCTAGTTTATAATTTCGCGAAAATTAAACAACAATTTAGGTCAAATAATTAAACAAAAATTCCGTCAAAATTTAGTGGAATAAATTAATATAAATTGCCTGAATGTTTCACAGTGTAGGCCGAAATGGGTGAGCGCGTGGATCGTCGGAGAGGCTCGAGAAGGTTCGGTGATTTGCCAGGGCGCGAATTTCAAACGGAAATTTATTCTAGAAGGTTACAATAATTTGACAACTAACGCTGACGTATTCCAAACGTCATTTCTATTAAAATCAAATGTTTTACTGCAAAATTATTGTCACTTACCATTTATTCGTATTGTCGTTTATTTTTTTCACAGTTCGCGATCTGTAATAAAGGAACGATTAACACAAACTGTGGACACGTAGTCGTGAGTCTGTTGCTATTGTGTGAATAATACAGTAAAACAGTAAAAGGAAAATAGTAAAATTACTCAAGCATGCGCTTAGATTATCATTGTATATCAAACATTTGTGTTGCACGTCATTGTGCAAGTGAAAATCAATTAATCAATAAAAATCAATATCGCGCTGCGAGCAAAGGTGATTATGTATAATCGCGTTAATTTTTTATTGTCATTTTTTTGTTTGACGAATTTTAAAACTACCGCGTTTTTTTAAATGTTAATGACAAAAAGTTAGAAAACATACTGGCCTTAGTAGCATTTCGTTTTCTTATTATCCCAGGCAGTAATTAAAATATACTATCTTCGGATGTATAATTTAACGGCATTTTACACTGACAGATGACACAACAAAATTTGGAAAACAATATAAATAACTATGCTCTCTTTGATAACACTTTATTATTTTACAAATTTATTTTGTACTAAAATCTATCAATACAAACTAATTTTAAGCTTACCATATTCACAAAAATTAGGTATTGATTTATAAACAATATTTTTTTATGTTCAACAATTTCTAAATATGATTTAGATAAGATAGTAATAATCTAACAATCGTATGAATCATACATGTTAAAATATTTTTTGTTGCTAAGGAAAAATATGCGTCTATTTATGTAAAACTATTTTTAAAAGCCTTTTTCACCTTTAAAGTTTTCCAAAAGTCTATCTAAATTTAGAAAATATAACGTTTGATATATTAATTATTTTATTATTGCACTATTTTATTTTTCTTGTCACAAATTGGTCGTAAACTATTTAAAATAATGTTTAAGTCAATGCACTCTAAAAACATGCAAAACAATTTATTTATAGTGACTCAAATGCATTAAAACAGGGCCGTGCTTATTGTATTGCTTAAAAATATTGTAGGTTTTTATTTAAAACTAAATAGGTAAAATATCTGCAGTACAGCCCTGTTTTACGTATAAATACAAAAACTGGACGGATTAGGGCCTACTACAATAATAATTAGAAACAAATTTTTGGGCGCCCAAATTTTTTGTACACTACCAGCAACTGTTAACTGAACGTCACCTAAAATTGTACAGTTGCAGTAAATGATATGCAAACACCTACCAAATAAAATGTGACTGTACAACCAACGACTTTAAAATTTATATTTCTTTATTTATTTTCTCTAAATAGACTACAATAACTCAAAATTGTAACCAATCTCCTGAATCAAAATTAAATTCTGTTTGTAGTCCTATTTATCAAATTAATAAAAAATAGCGTATGGGATAGATGTATAAGTACTTTTAATGCACTAGTGACTTCGCATCGTGCCCTTAAACCCGTCGTGCGTGCTTTAAAAGCTTATCACAATATACTATTTTATAAGGAAATAACTTGGCATGTTGCAAAAAATAGTTTCGCTGTACTCGTATTTTAATCTTGACCAAGATGTGTAAACAACGATTAAAAATTTTGGGCGTCCAATTTTTATTACACAACCAGTAACTGATAACCGAATGGCACCCAAACTAGTACACAACCAGTAAACTGCATCCGAACTTCTTCCAAAAAATACCATCACATCAAGACTTCTTGACTCCTTTTCCGCTAAACACCAAATCGTCATCATCATCGAGGCTAACAGTGCTTCCAAAAATGTCCGCCTTGACCATTCTCCCCCTCTCATGGTGGGCTCTGCCGTTCGCCATCTTGGTGTGTCCGATGGCGGGAAACACGACGCTAGGTTCGGGCGCCATCTTGTCAGCTGAGAAGTCAAGCGATTCGCTAAGTGACAGCGTGCTAGAGGAGTGGGGGGTGCGGGCGGAGAACTCGGAACGGTTTGGCAACACTGGAGTCGTTATGGAAGGGGAAGTTGGAGGGGGAGAGTCCTCTAAGGGGTGGGGGTGCGTGGAGAACCGTCGGCGTTCAAAGGCCGAATTAGAGGTCCTGCAAAGCAAAATGGCGGCGTAAGCGAAACAAGCACGAAATAATAATTATATTAACTTATTTAAGGTTGTCGGTGACGATAGAAAAAAATAAAACTTTTACAGGGCATTTACATGATAATAATACCTACACTTTAAAATAAATTTTCACTTATAGTATCACATGTGCATTAATTCTTTTTAATTACGTTGTTGGAAAGCATGATAAAAAATTTCCTGGACATGAATTAATGCACGAGTACCTACATATTCGGTAAGAAAATCGCAATGACACCGCCGCTCTATTTTGGAATTCTTTTTACAATAGAAACTTGAAATGTTTATTAAATTTGTATTTAACATTAATAAACATGTATTATTTACCTTGTTAATTGCTTATTTACACTCAAAATGACAATTGAACCAATTTTTAATTGAATGTCAAACTGATATATGACAGTAAAGTTTTTTCTTATTAATTTCAGTTAAGTTATTCAAGCTACTAGTAAAAACTTCCCGCTAAATTTTTATATAACCATGGTTACTATTATTGTAATCAATTTTTCCATTGGCTGTTATATGTGTCATGCGATTTTCAAAGAAAACATCATATTTAATTTAAAATCAATTTTTATTTATTTTTCTCTCTGTTATGGGCCAGTCCGTCTCTGAGTTTCTTATCTTTTAAATAATTTAAAAATATTGCATTGAATCTGGAAGAATCTAGTGCAAATTAAATTAATATTGTTTTTTGTTATGTTATCGTTTGTCGTATCTGATAGATAAGATATCCTGAACTTTATCTGCAGGTGGAAATTGAAAAAAGTAATTTTTATAATATTGAGACGAGTCATTTGTTGGATTTGCTGAATTGTTTGCGAATTGTTTTGTTCAGTTTTTAAAGGTATTTGGTGTATTTGGGGCGACTGGAAATCCAAAAGGCAAAAAGTCGCCCCCGGGTGGGCTCGAACCACCAACCTTTCGGTTAACAGCCGAACGCGCTAGCCAATTGCGCCACGGAGGCGGACAAAAATAGTACTACCATTCACCGTACTAAAACTACATCACATTTAAAAATCTAATTTATTAATAATAAATCATCTATTGATCATAAGAGCAAGATCCACTCTTCTACGTTTAAAAAATAATAAGCACGGCCCTTGTCTGCGTACAGCTCACAAAGCACAAGCGATGCAACACTCACTCCACTGACGCGTGGCTGGAAGCCTGCATTCGGGATCTTCGACTTTGAGTTCGGATGCTGTCGGCGCTGTCTGATCCTTTTGATCCTTCGGGATCTCCTGGGTTGTCTGGACGCCCGTCCCAGGAGTTGTGCCTCCTGTGGGACCCTGGTCGGTACGCCTCCCCACTGATCCAGATAGTTTCATATTACGTACAATAACTCATACAGAATATTTTCATCAATAAATTGTTACAAAATTCAGCTCAGGTTTAGAAATTCAATTTATTATTTATTTTTATTAGAAAATATCATCTTTTAAACATCCAGAATAGAGGACATAAGACAATTATGTGACGTCTTTGTGATTACATTTGGATCAGACGTTTTAAAGACATGGACAGGACATTATAAAGACGTCTTAAGGTGCTCGTCTACTATTTTTCGAATTCCATAAATACTCTCGATATTACTTTTTTTTAAATTCATTCTCTTCTCCACTACTACGGCTGCCCGAACCCAGCCCGAAACTCGTACTTTGCTGCATCCTAGCTATGCAATGTCATTTTGAAGTAAAATACTGTAAACATGGCTCTAGTATTCCCATAATAACATCTATATTTTTTAAAGAAATTAAGTAAAACAAAAATTATTCGAAAAAGGAAGGTTAGCTGCAGGCTTCTTGCTTTTTAAATATTTCTTTCCATTTATAATGACCGAAAAAAGTATCAAATCGTATCAAATAATGACAAAAAACGTCATTTTTAAATATTTTTTACTTCAAATTTCTAGACCAAAAACAAAAACTAGAGGCATTAAGACATCCTTTGTTAATACACTCATATGTAAAAGCATCATAATTTTAATTATAACTAAAGTAAACGTGGGAAGCGTACACCTCTGTAACGCTGTCAAATTTTAGGGTAGACGTACACCTTAAAGGCGCTAAACTTGTAAATCCAGAAGATTAACAATTTGAACGATTCTGGCTGTGTTATAAAAAATTTCAAATTGAAATTTAACATGAAGAATCATGACTCATTAGTGAATCAATAAATGCAAAGTATTAATTGCTGTGACATCAATTAGCAAAACTTGGAGCTAATTTTTATCATTTAATAATCCATATTATACGTTGATTAATGCACAACAATAAAATTTTTTTTTTTTGAAATCAATAATATACATAAGTCGGAAGACGGGTATAGAGAGATTTTCTTACCTGTTTCCTATTCGTCGTTTATCCAATTCTTTTTGAATTGAATCAGGAATATTTTTTCCTTGGTCTATGGATAATCTGCCATTGCCCTTTAAAAAAATAATAATAAATTAATTTCTTTTAAAATAAAAAATTATTTTATTCTTACCTTAGCAGAATTCATGGGGTTGGTCCAAATATTGGTAGAACCATCTAGGTCACTCTTCATTGAATTGTTCAACATTTCAGCTGAAAATGTGGTCCTGGCAGGAATAATTGGTGATCGACAACAAACCCTAAAATATTATTTATAAAGCCTTTGGCCAGTTGCACCACATTCGCCAACCCATAGATTCACGATTTTAATTTATCAACTATAATTACACAAGAGTTTTTTATTTCGCCGGATTTTCTGTTTGTATTGAAACCTTGTTGCCTATCAATTTGAAAAGAAAAATTGTTTAATAAAACACGACATCGTAGGTGGAGTGATTTTATTTTAAAACAATTTTTCGAGTCAAATTGCTGTCAGGTGACAAGGTTGAGATGTCAAACAGAAATTTATTCGGAGGAAATAAAATGCTCGAGTGTAATTCAACGAGATAATTTAACGATATCTTTGGTTCTTCTTCACAAATATTTCCAAAATCTAATCATTTCACTGACACATATTAGAAATATGAAGCAAATGACATTTTAGTGTTTTGTTTATTGTTTGGTTGCTAAGAAAAAGGTAAATAAGGTTTTATCACTTGCAAAAAGTTACCTTTTTATCCGCTTTCAAAGCGATAAAATTGTGTTTTGTTTATGGCTTACTTTATACAGGAGTGGAATTAACTAAATACGAGCAGTCACGGTGTTTGAAAGGGGCAGTGTGAATGCTCGTATTTAATTATATGAATTTAAACTTTCTTAAACGTAGACATAAATGTAAACCTAAAACTAAATGCGATTTTTTGCTGTTAAATTAATTAGAGCGCTGTAACTCAAAAACTGTTAAAGATAGCTCAAAAATCTAACCGGAATTGAATTCCTCACCCCTGAAAATAACTATCAAAATATTTTTCATTCCTGAAAAATTCCGGTTTTTGACATTTCAGCAGGGTTAAAAAAATGTTGCTGAAAAAAACTGAAAACCTTATATCTCGAAAACTAGCAGAGGTAGCAAAATGAGCGACATGTCATTGGATTCAGCAAGAAATTCTCTATAAACCCAGTTGGGTGTTGCGACCCATTTCTGGGTGTACCTGTATTTAAAAGGGTGTGAAGAAATTTTTCTTTTGAAAAATTTATGTAATGTTTATTTCTGCCCAGCAGTAATGTTTCTACGCCGTTTCGTGAATCCAGGGCAGGAATTGTGGTGCAACTGGCCATAAATTTTCTAAAATACTCTTACTTACAGATTCACATCTTCTAATTTCTTCAGCAGTCTTTCGTTTTCCCTACAGACGACTTCTTGGTCGCGCATTACCATTTCTCTTGTAGAATATAATTCTGAGTTTTCTTTTCGTAATGCCTCATTCTCTTGCATGTATAGACGAACAAGTTCGGCTAATTGTGGGCCTTCTAATTCTGCGAGTTTGTCTAAGTCTACTTCTGGAGGTGTTGTTATTATTCTTCGTTCTGAAATGAAAAGAAAAACGTAGAATTAGTAAATTGTTATTTTTTATGTTTGTAACTGTTGAAATAACGAAGATTTGACTTTAAAGTTAGCACTAAAACGCGCTAAAATACATTGCGTATATGGAGGTTAGCAGTAGTTTTACTAAACGATTAGAAAATATTATATCACAACAACCCTTTAATATCTGAGGTATTTATTAAAAATATAAAAATTTTGAGTCACCGCAATAATTGTTGAGAAACCACATGTAAAAGGTTCCAGTCTCAAGAAAAATTATATTTTTGACGTCAATGGATATGTATGATTTATAATAATTCTTAAGAGAGGCCCGTCTACCTCCTAAAATCCAGCATAAAATGTACTAACGTATAGCGAGTATTTTGTGGCCAATACAAGAATGGTAAAATTTTATTTCAACAAGGATTTAATGGAGAAAGAATGAATCTACAGATGTGCCTTTTTAAAATTTTGATTATAAAAATTCCGAAAAATCAAAATTATGCAAACTTTGCAGGGTTATATCTCATGATAGAATAGTTATTTATGTATCAAGGGCATCATGATGATGTTTATGCTCATCCGAGAGCGACATGTTTAGAAGCCCAAGGGCCTCTGGCCCGAGGGTCTGTAAATCGCCCGAGGGCTATAAACATCAATGATGCCCGTGGTGCATACAATATTTTATGTCTTACTATTTTATTTAAAATATTGCGCGCGTGACATTTCGTTTTGACGTTTCGAATTTTGTTAATATTTTTGGTATCCTAGTAACAGACAGAAAATATATTAATTTCAGAAGAAAAACATTAGTGATGTCCCAATATTACCATGGCAATTTCTTAATGCCCTAGGGTATAATGTAGTATATAACATACCTCGTATCCATGACATAATTAAACAATTACATACTAGGAAGACATAAATTAATTTTTAAAATTTTAAAAGGCACACCTGTAGATGCATTCTTTCTCTATTAAATGTTTATAAAAACATTATCCTGAAGTCAATAATAATCTGACAGTTTACTCGCAACGAAAACACTTTTACAGTATTTTTAAACTTCAAAATAAGGCAAAGTACGAGTTTCGGGCTGGTTTCAGGCACCCGTAGTAGTGAGGAAAAGAGTGGAATGGAAAAATAGTAAAATCGAGAGAATTGTAAAGGTGTATTGGGCACGTATATTCGTGAGTACCCGTGAGTTCGCGGTTGTTACCAGTACATTTTAGTTTCAAAGACAACGCGAGTGTATTCTGTGAAGCGTCTATTTTTATCTCACGGTGTGTCGTTTCATTTTCTAAGGCGCGGTTATCTAAAAAACTGATATTAGTCACCGCGACAGAATTAGTTTGAAGGTGGCAAGAGCCAGCCTCTGTGGCCCAATGGATAAGGCATCGGCCTCCTAAGCCGAGGATTGTGGGTTCGAGTCCCACCAGAGGTAGCGAAGAAATTTTGTTGTAGAGGAATCGAGATCGAAAATAGAATTTCATAGCCACACATAGTAGGTATTAGAGCACTGCAAGGCCCGGCCCGGCCCGGCCCGGACGGGCTACCCGACCCGTGGGCCGGGCCCGGGCTTTATTTCTTTTAAGTATAGTGGGCTTCGGGCCTAGCCGGGCCTACCATATCACGGGCTTGGGCCTAACCGGGCTTACTATTTATTGTACTATAACGGGCTTGGGCCGAGCCGGGCCTGTTATGCTCCGGGCTTGGGCCGAGCCAGCCCGTTATGCTCCGGGCTTGGGCCGAGCCGGGCCTGTTATGCTCCGGGCTTGGGCCGAGCCGGGCCTGTTATGCTCCGGGCTTGGGCCGAGCCGGGCTTGTTATGCTACGGGCTTGAGCCGAACCGGGCCCGATAGGCTACGGGCTTGAACCGAGCCGGGTCTTTTATGCTGCGAGCATAGGCCGAGCCGAGTTTTTTAAATTAAAATCTTATTTCTAAGTTATATATTACAATAATTTCCTACAGTTACTAAACAAATTTGGAGACCATTACACTAAAAATTTTTGTATATGTAACACGATAACACGTACACAAACTAAATTTTAGAGGTTTAGTTAGACCGAGCCAAGTCGGGCTTCAAAAAATCATGGGCTGACAGGGCTGAGCCGAGCCGGGCCGCGCCGAGCTTCAAAAAATCATGGGCCGGGCAGGGCCGGGCCGGGCTTCGAAAAACCATGGGCCGGACAGGGCCGGGCCTTAAAAAATCTCGAGCCGGGTAGGGCCGGGCTTTGTTTTTATTTTAAAATATCGGGCCGGGCCGAGCCGGGCCAAATAGCAGGTGGACTTCGGGCTGTCCGGGCTTTGGTAAAATTTGAAATTGTCGGACTGGGTTGGGCCGGGCCTAATAATAGTCGGGCTTCGGGCGGGCCGGGCTACAAAATTACGGCCCGTGCAGTGCTCTAGTAGATATAAAAGTCAAACAGACTAGAATTAGATGTATGGTATGGACAAAAAATTATAAAAAATCGTCCCAGTGGTGTACTTTCAAGTATATTATACTAATTTTTTTTATCCGTAGATAAGCTGTAGATGTGTAGATAACTAAACTTTTAGATAAATGAAAATATAACACACACTCTGCTCTTTTCTGAATTAAATAAACTCGTCAACAACCTTAGGGGAACACTTGAAATCAGGTGAAATATCACCCATTTTGTATGCAAAATTATTAATTTAATAAGCCGTAAAATTACCTGTGAGGTGGTCACATCCAAATTACCTACATATCACAGAATGAATGTACATACCTCTAGTAGTAATGTCACCAGATTTGACAGGGGATTCCGAACCATTTATATGTAGCGCAGAACGCAAATGATTATTTTCATTTGTTAGAGACTCAACTTCTCTTTTCAGGCTCAGTATAAGAGCCTCTCTTGGATCCTAGAACAAGAAAAATTATTCAGTCAATACATTCACTTTTTGAGGGATAGATTCACGAAACGGGGTAGCACTATATACTACCCTTAAGAGACCCGTCTACCTCCTAAAATCCAGCATAAATGTACTAACGTAGCGAGTGTTTTGTGGCCAGTACAAGAATGGTCAAATTTTATTTCAACAAGGATTTGATAGAGAAAAAATGAATCTAAAAATTTAAAAATTGTTCATGATTATAAAAATACCGAAAAATTCTAAAAAAGTTCAAATTTGCAAACTTTACACGTTTATATCACATGATAAAAATTCTGTAGATTCATTCTTTCTCTATTCAGTGTTTATAAAAACATTATCCTGAAGTCAATTATAAATTGACAGTTTACCCGCAACGAAAACGCTTTTACAGTATTTTTCAACTTCAAAATGACATTGCATAGCTAGGATGCGGCAAAATACGAGTTTCGGGCTGGTTTCAGGCAGCCGTAGTACCGGGGAAAAGAGTGGAATAGAGAAAAAGTAAAATCGAAAGTATTCTAGGAATTCGAAAAAACATTTATTTAACAATAATTTATGATATTTGTGGTGTCTACCTTTTTTCCGAATTCCTAGAATACTCTTGATATTACTTTTTTTTCTATTTCACTCTCTTCCCCGCTACTACGGCTGCCCAAAACCAGCCCGAAACTCTTACTTTGCCGCATCCTAGCTATGCAATGTCATTTTGAAGTTGAAAAATACTGTAAACATGGCTCCAGTATTCCCTTAATAACTTCTGTATTAAGTAAATTAAGTAAAACCAAAATTATTCGAAAAAAGAAGATTAGCTGCATGCGTCTGACTTTTGAAATTTTTCTTGCTATTTATAGTGCCCGAAAAAAATCATATCAAATAATGACAAAAGACCGCAAAAAACGTCAATTTTATATATTTTTTTACTTCAAATTCGTAGGCCAAAACCAAAAAATAAAAATATAGAAGCATTAAGACATCCTTTGTTAATACACTCATATTATGAAAAGCATCATATATTTCAATTATAACTAAAGTAAACGTGGGAGGCGTACACCTCTGTAACGCTATAAAATTTTAGAGCAGACGTACACCTTAAAGCTACCCCGTTTCGTGAATTATCAACAAATTAAAAGTATATTCCGTCACTAAACCACGACTACCATATCCTAACCAAGAAACAACTTTCAGGATTTGGTTAGATTAAGGAACGCGGTTTCTGAAAGTTTTGGTTATTTTTCGTGACCATGACAACCAACGATAAACGTTGGTTGTTGTGATTAGTATGTACGTCTATATGTTTTGCGGGTAAATATTGGGTTTGTGCATGGTTTCATATTAATTGTGATAAGAGTTTATGTTTCTTTTCATTTTTTTACATTTTATTAATAAATAATAAGTTGCAATGTCGAAATTAGTGACAGTAGCACTGTAAGTTAAAATAAAAGTTTCAAAAAAATACCACGAATCTGCCATAGCTTAAAGACACATTAACAGTCCGAAATTTGTGAAGTTGTAGGAGGCAATTGAAGTAAATAAAGTAAAATAAACAGCTGGTTTGTTCTGAAAAGCGTTTGAATATGTTTTGTTTTGATTGTGCTACGACTCAAATTTCGATCTGTGAGTATTTAAATGAATTTCTTCAAATTTCAGTAATACGAATTAGACAAAATTTCAGTCTGTGAAAAAAAAGTCAAACACAAGCAAACTGTAAATAAATAAATACATTTCCTACATTACCATCGTAGACAACCCGATATGAAGTTTAAATTATTCCGAATCATGATTATTTTTTCAGGAACCATAACTAACCACAGATGTACCATTACCAAAACCGCGGTTATTCGCTAATGAGTAACGGAATACACTATACTCACCATGACAACGATGGGCTTGGTGCGTATTTTCTTCGCTCGAGCTGCGTACCTCAAAGTGTTCACAGTTTCACTTAAATTATTTCTAGCCGGTGATATGCACGCTATCTACAATAAAACATGGAGGATTATCACTCTTAATTAAACGTCAGTTCGTTGTCAATCAGACATTAATTATTTACCATCAGAGTTACGCCGTTCCCAGCCAGGGAATCGGCCAAAAGTTTAGTGAGTTTTGAATCACGGTAGGGAATGTGGCCGCTCTTTTTTTTGTTGTCACTTAAGGAGGCGATGCAGTAGCCTGGAAAAGATTTCAAAGGGTTAATTTATTAAATTAAATTAATTTATAGTATATGCTCTCTAAACACCGTTATTTTGTGAACAGTTTTGAGTTCGCAAAATAATATTTTTTGCATTTCCGGGACTAAAACTTTTCTTTAGTCTTTATTTTTATAGGGACTAAGGTTCTTAATTTGATCCCAAGGGATTATTTTTCATATTTAATCCCGTCGTCAAGGAATTTAATTAATTAATCCTGTGGTCAAGTAAATACGTACTATTTGTTACAGAGTATCTGGTAAATATATAAATATTTGTCATAAAGTTTACTGTCAAAATTACAAAATGTGTATTCTCTTAAACTATTTTGTATTCGTTTGAGGATGAAGTGGAAAAATAGCGTATATACCACAGGACTAATAGTATATTATACATCGAGGGAGAGAAATGCATGTTTTTTTCATGAGGTGCAATTTGTAGCCAGAGGGCGAAGCGAAGCGTAGCCCGATTGATACAAAGCAACAAGGGAAAAATTGCAGTCTCTCCTGAGGGGTATATACTATTTTTTACACGGACCAAATTAATTTACTTTAAAAATATAGTAATAAATTATCAAGTATGTTATTTGTTGTTGGTAACGTAAATCATACATAGCAACCCACAGAAACAAATAAATAATAATAATATAAACTCCCTAGGGAGTGATTATTTCCCTAGGGACTAAATGAATCACTTCTATCATGATTTTTAATAAGAAAAAGTTGACGTTTACTCCCGTCCGTGTAAAAAGTACCTTTAATCCCTCAGATGATTATTTCCCTCACCTTCGGCTCGTGAAATAAACTTGTTATAAATAGGTCGCAACACTTATAACCATACTGTATAATACGATATTGAACATTAATATAAAACAATGTTTAAAAAAAATGTGTTTAATTAATTATACTCACAAATTATATAAAATAAATTTACTAATTATCAAATTAGATCATTGCTCTAAGTACTTATTACACTTTTAAAAACAACTCAAGGCTATTCGATTAATAAATTACCCAATCAGAAAAGACAACAAACAAGGCATCTATGTAATTAAATATCAAAGGTAGATCAATCCAATGTTGTGAAAAGGTTAAACTCTTTGCTTGTTGAAAAGCTGACAAATCATTAAAAATACAACGATTCATTTGCAGCGGTAATAGAGAAGCTTTTCAGAGCTTTAAGCTCGACACGAAAGGGTAGAGAAAGAATTTATTCTTAGATTCACGAAATAAGTTAAATTAAAAACAATACATACAATAATTAATTGCAATAGTTTATTTATTTTTAATTAATAATATAAAATTGCGATATTTTAATGCACGCTTCTATTAATTTGTGTCTTATATAAAACATAATTTGTCAGTTAGGGGTGGGTGAACATTTTTAGTACCCGTGAGTTGATTTAAAATTGTGAGTCTCACAGATTTTTATAAATTAGATAAACTGTTTAATATATTTGTATTAAAATAATTCTAAAGGTGTATTGGACGATAACAGACATAAGTACCCGTGAGTTGACGGCTGATAACCGCACACATAATATTTATACAAAACTTTAAGAATGAAGTGTATACGTGAGCTGCATAACAGTAACGTTAAACGGGTTGCATTTTTGATTATAAAATATTAAAGTGCACACTAAAAACCATGAATTAGTTGACGGCTAGTAACCGCACATACGATAAAAATAAATCTATACTAATGACACAGAATATGTAAGACTACCACATTGTCCGGCGGTTGTATGACAAAACTGTGCATTTTGTGATTAAAGTGTGAAAATTTGCATACATGTCAATTATACTATTCTCTCTAGAGAGTACCATTTTTTTTTCAGCACGTTCAACGGTCGAAATTACTTACTTTCAACCGCTTGCAGGCGTTTAGAAGAACCTACAGATTTTTCTTTATATTTCGCAGAACATGATATTTTAAACTTGAATCATGTAGTTTAAAGTTTAATCTACGTTGGGGTAGTGTTATTTTTTAGAAAATACTTTCTGATTTCGAGAAAATTAGAGGTAAAAAATGTGAATTTTTGTAGTTTTCTTTATTTTATAAACTAAAACTTCGGTACAAAACAGAAAAAATGGCACTAATAGAACGAAGTTTTATCCTTTATCTACCATATATAAATTTGTTTTTGTTAAAATGTGCAACCATGTGTCGATGAGGTGTATGCGTGTAAAGTGCTTTTTACGTGTACATTCTTCCTGTACAGAATGTTCTTAACTTTGTGAACGACAAACAGAAGCATGAATGAACGACTCACCGAGCACCATGAGACTCTTGTTGATATTATTAGCCTCCTCGAGCGTCTTCCCCTCACTGTGCGTCTTCTTGGTCATCTCGCTGCCCGCCAGGTCCACGAAGTTGATCTTGCCCTGCTTGGAGAGGAACACGCCGTTCTCCGCGGGCTGCTCGCTGAGGATGTTGACGGTGAGGATGGTGTGGCTCCGGCTGGACACGTCGTTCATGGCGTGGCTGCCGACCGAGCGGTTCCTCATGCCCTCCTCCAGCACGGCCACCAGGTCGTCCAGCTCCGCGCAGTCCACCGTGAAGAGGTTCTCCACGAAGAAACCGCGGGATTTCTTAGACCAACGCACGGAGAGGGGTTTGCGGAGGGTGCCTGGGTTCAGCAGGTCTATTACCTAAAAGGTGGAGGGTTAGGATTCTCTACCGCGACAGAAAACAGACACTAAACAGCGTTTATTGTTTTGTTAAGTATAATAATCTAAAAATATTGTTGAAGATACAAGTATAATCTATAGAATGGTCGATGCAAAATTTTAAAATTTTGCTTTCAAATCTAAATATGTTTTTACAATTTTTGTTATTTTTTTGAACACAAATATATTCTATTTTAAAACGAATTTAAAAAATTCGATCGGTTATTTCGCAGATCCAAGCTTTGTTGAACAGTTAATTCACTTATAAATAAAAGTTGTACAGTAGCGCGCGAAAACCTTCTTTTTTTTCATCTCAAACATAAATTATTTGTTATTTTTGTTTAACAAAATAATAAACGCTATGGAATAACGTACGGAATCAATGTTTTTGATTGTTTTATGCCATGGGTAGAGGATCATCTTAATCTTAATATGCCTTGATCGTGATTCACGGAGAAAAGGTCCCTAGCAACAGGTCCCCAGCAAAATGTCCCCAGTCCCCAGTAAAACGTCCCCAAACACGAATGTCCCCACGCAAAAGATCACCTCGCAATTGATCCCCGAAAATACGTCCCCAGCAAAACTACTCTAGTAAAATGTCTCCAATAAAACGTCCCCAAACACAAATGTCCTCAGGCAAAAGGTCCCCTCGCAATTGGTCCCCGCCAAAACGTCCCCTAAGATGAATGTCCCCACGCAAAAGGTACTCTCGCAATTGGTTCTCGGCAGAATGTCCCTAGCAAAACGTCCTCAAACACAAATGTTCCCACGCAAAAGGTCCCCTCGCAATTGGTCCCCGAAAATACGTCCTCAGCAAAACGACCTCGGCAAAATGTCCCCAATAAAATGTCCCCAAACACAAATGTCCTCACGCAAAAGGTCCCCTCGCAATTGGTCCCCGCCAAAACGTCCCCAAAGATAAATGTCCTCACGCAAAAGGTACTCTCGCAATTGGTCTTTGACAAAATGTCCCCAGCAAAACGTTCCCTTCAAAATGTCCCCAGCAAAACGTCCCCAAACACAAATGTCCTCACGCAAAAGGTCCCCTTGCAATTGGTCCCCGGCAAAACGTCCCCAGCAAAACCAAAAAGTGTTCCTTACAAAAACTGGCCTTAAATTTACGAATTTAAAAATATTCTTTTTGTTCCTTGATCAATAAGTTGAAAACTATATGCCATTAAAATGTATATGAAGCTGCCACACCCAAGTTGAGTAAAAGGCTACTTTATATTTAACAAGAATACCCGTGAATCGACGACTATAGTATCAAATACATTGTCTTATTTTGGTGTTAATAACGAAATAAGAAAATGATTTTAATTAATTTATTTATTTATTTAAAGTTTGGCCACACAATAGGACAAAAATCCCAATAACAGCGTGGCACTAATACAAACAAAATTCAAATTACATCAGATAATTAAAGGTAGACATAATAACATAAATAATAGCAAAAATTCCATAGATAAAGAATACAATTAACAGTTAATAGGAGCATAAAACATACGGACCTGCTCATGAATTTTAATAAATAATATTATAGCTGTTTCATTAGTTTCTATTAGCGGTAAAAAATCGTTATTTATTTATCATGAAAGTATAGATAATTGGATTCGTAGTAGAAAACATGCTAGTTGCTCAAAATGATTTCATCGCCCTTGTGGCCTAATGGATAAGGCATCGGCCTCCTAAGCCGAGGATTGTGGGTTCGAGTCCCACCAAGGGTACAATTTTTTTCATTTTTTTATTGTGCCCTACGATTTATCTCATTTTAAAACCGCAATTTGTTATCCATTTCGGCCCAAAATTCTGAAGTAAAAGCCATTAAAACATCTTTTCGCATCTTTCGTGACAGCAAGCTTCTCGGCAAACTTAAGGTTATTATAGTCGAGGGTCATTTAAGAAGTCGGGTTTTGTTGCTTTTTTATCCTTCAGTCAATCTACCGATTATTTAATTTATTATATCCGATTATATCTTAAAATAAGTTTGGTAAATAATTAATAAGTTAATAAGGAATTTTTATTTTTCTTGATTTATTTTTTGGCGAAAGAGGTAAAAGTGTGCATCGGCCGGGAATCGAACCCGGGCCGCCCGCGTGGCAGGCGAGCATTCTACCACTGAACCACCGATGCTTATATCTAGTGTATATTACATGACGTAGTTAAGGATTGATAGTGTAAATAAAATAGGTCATTATCTTATTATATGAGTTTGAGTTATATTTATTTAATTTGCTGTTTATATCCATATCTGGATTGATTGTAATCTGTGAGGCTGCCACACCCAAATTGAATAAAAATCTTATAAATCATTTACAAGGTTTACGATATGCCAAATACACGGTTTCCCAAAAGTCCCGGAACGGAGCTATACCTACGTTTTGAACGAGTGAAGAAAAAAAATTTGGGTATCACTAAAAAAAGTCCCTAATATTCTGCAGTCATTTTCACAATTTGATTATCCTTGCAGGACGATTATTCTAATTTTTACTTCCTTGTACGGAGTAATATGTTAATGAAGAGCTGAAAAGATTTTGGTAAAAATCTGCCAACCGGAAATGGTATTTTCTTGAAGCATTCTAACATTTTTTGCAAAAAATATTGGAAATACTGCGATAGTTACAATTTGTCATGCGACATTTGAAAGAACAAATTACCTCTTACAATATTTATTTAACATCTTTTCTATATCTCTTACCAATAACGGAAAATTATTTTTCAAAAATATGTAATGTTACCTACCACGATTTGTGAATCACAATATAGGAAAATAATTAAAAACAAAAATGAATATGTCAATGTGACAGATGAACAGACGTATACACAATTTCTGAAATGTTTGTAGCACCATTTTAAAAGAAATGTAATAAGAAAGTTAAATTTTTATCTATAAAGAGCTAATAATTAAAGAACTAAGAACTATAAAATTATTTTCAAAAATTTTGTAAATTTATTGCAAAATTATAATTTAAGAAAACCTAACTAAAACCAAATTCACATACATTACAGTGTTAAGGAGAGAGGTCGTGTGCTGGCCACATCAGATTTTTTTTATTCGGTTCCATAAAGTTTCCATTGCTGATTTCATTTGAGATTGTATAAAATGTATTACAGTTTTTAATAAATATAAAATACATTACATTTTACTTCTATTTTAAATTTTATTTCAACTTTTGTAACCAAAAAAACAATTTTTTATGAACGGCCGAACTATTCTATTATGAACCTGGGCTCGTAAATTAAATATAAATTTTATTTTATTCTAAAATAAACGTAAACACTAATCAAATTTAAATTTGTTTATATTGGCGGGTAATGTTTATAATATTTAACACCCTCAATTTAATATGAACCCAGTAATCCACTTCTTGGTATAAAATATTAACCATATTTACAATATTTATAGCACAAAAGTCCAACTAAATTATTGATCTATTTACCAAGTTGTAGAGAACCAACAATTTTATAATATCCATAAAAATTCTTACCTTCTCGTTGTATATTTCAAGGAAGCTGGCTTTTAAGACGTAGTTAATTCCAGGTTGTTCTTTGATTAAGTTAAATAAATAATTAAAGGATCGAATTACAAGCCCATGATCTTCACTGTGACCTTGGTGCTTCGTAATCTATAAATAAACAAAATTAGAGCAAAAACGACAGTATAATTTTCATGGAGGTGTACTGCGGACACCAATGAGCATTAGTACCCGTGAGTTGGGCTGGTAACCGCACACACGGCATCTATACCTAGTTGAAGAGATTTTAAAAACTCCACAACCAAAATTGGGTACCAGCTGGTAACCGCACGCTCGGTGTAATAATCTCATTTTAAATATGTGAGGCTACCACACTCAAGTTGAGTAAAAGGCGTGATAGGCGTCAAACTAGACATTAAAAATCGAAAATTTAACAATAATTCCAAAAGTCTTCAAATTTTGGTCAAGGAAATGGTACATCGATACAGCAATAAATCTCATTTTGCAACCTTTTCCGAAGTCCGAAACATTGTTAAAATTTTAATTAAGTTGAATTTTGCTCTATGCTCGTGAAAAAAAATCCAAAAATTTATAATGAAATTATTTATAAACATGTTCCGGTCAACGTAAAAGGTTGCAAATCTATACAACTGTTCGGAATATTTTTCAGATGTATCTGCCAAGTTTGTAGAACTTTTGGATTTTTTTTCGTCCAGTAATAATTTAAAAAATTATAAATATACATGTTCCGGTCAACGTTAAAAGGTTGCAAATCTATACAACTGTTCGGAATATTTTTCCGATATATAAAAACCTTATTTTTTATTTAAAAAAATGTTCCGTACCCTTAAATTGGTTGCAAATTTGATACGTTATAAGAAATAATATATTTAATACTACCCTAAGTTTACAAAACGTTTGGAATTTTTTTCAAGAGCATAGAGCAAAATTCAACTTAATTGCAATTTTAAAAAAGGTTGCAAAATTTTATAGTTTGTTTTTATACCTATACCGACCTTACATTAAAGTTTGAAAACTTTTGGAATTATTGTGAATTGATTGTCTATTTTGACTGGCCTATGATAGATTTAAGAATAATTCAGCTGTGGGGTAGCTACACTCAAGTATATCTTCTTACCAGCCCGGGAGGTCCTGTGAGGGTGTGGGTTTTTCCACTTCCGGTTTGGCCGTAGCAAAAAGCAGTGCAACTGAAACCTTCTACAGCCATTTCGATTAACCTTTTAACTCCTGAGTATTCTAAAACATCTTCTTGAGTCGCCGCCGGCTCGAAAACCACGTTGAAGGAGAAAAGTTTAGGTTTCTGGCCCCCGCTTGGACCGCCCGGGACCCCTTCACACTGAAAAATAATAATACGGGCCTGTAGTTATACTATTTATGGCCATTTGCACCGCTTCCACATAAATAAGTGTCACTTAAATGAAAAATATCGAATCGAACTCATGACAGCAATGTTATTTCTACGTTTGACAATTTGATTTTGATTCGATATTATTCATTTAAGGAAAACTTAAAATTTAAGTGGAAGCGGTGCAACTGGCTATTAGACTTATAATTGAGTAGGTCTTAGAAATCTACAACAACAAAATTAAAAATATCGTTATTTTGAACTTTATGAAAGTTGATCTTTTTTAGAATAATTATATTATTCATAAACTAGTGCTTACAAAAAATTAAAAATATGGTTCTGGGTGTAAAAATGTCCAAGAAATCGATTGATGTACTAGATTTTTAAAATACAGGCCCATAAACTCAAAATTTTGTTTCCTTGTCGAACATTTAATTTGTCGCTAAAATTGTGTATTAATAATTTTGACTATTTCCCTCATAAAATTTAAGCAAATCAGAAGTCTGACATTTTTGATTGGACAACGTAGAATTACACAATAATTTTGCACTAGTGCAAATTACCAATAATTTAAAGGATAGGTTTAAATATGTGATTCTGACTTGCTGTCAAAGGAAGTTTTTAAATTTGGCTTTATTTTTCATGAGAGAAACAGCGTTTGGCTAAATTTTAATCGGGAAATAGTCCTTCGAATATCTCTCGTGTCGATAATTTGACATGCACTTGAGATATTATAAACGAAAATAGGTTCTTGTGGTATAACAACGTTTAAGAAATCTAATGCTTAAAAACCTTAAAAATGCAGTACCGTATAATTAAAATTTATTAACAAAATTCAAAATTGTAGCCCTGTTAAAAATATAATTTTTTAATCAACTAGACTAACAAATTTATAATTGTTATAGACGTGGCGAGCGCAGTGAATTATTATATTGATCCCAGTAATAAAGAATATAATCCATTTTTTAAAATTTATCAAAAAAACACTACGTTTTTTTGATAAATTAATTTTATAATTAAAAAAAAAACATTACATTTTGTAATCAAAGGTTGTAGAGAGACTAGATCTGTAATGTCACTTCTATGAGCCTTGTAATATATTACAGGTCTTATTTAATAATTCATTTACTTAGTTACCGCATAATACCTGTAAAGTGTTATTTACACAGAAGGTAGAAATAAAAAAATGTATTAGTGGCTTTAAAAAATTCAAGAAATCAATAGGATACTAATATTTTTGGAGAAGAGATAAAACTTAAGAGCCTATTGCATGGCAATAATATGCATTGAAAAACGAGTAATTTTTGTGAGGATCTCAATCTAATACTATACGTATGATGTTGAATTTTTGTATGTAGATTAAGGAAGAATACTAAAAGTGCAGAATCTTCAAAATCTTTAATTAATGTAATTAGTTTGGCTTTAATAATTATGCGAAAATCGGCGAAAATTGTACAAGTTTAGATATAATTTATGGCAATTCTGTTGATAAAATTATAGTTTTATTGTTTTTCCGCCCTTTTTACATCTATGTTCTACTCATTTTGTCTTTAAACTCAATGATAACTTTTATAGTTTATTCATGAGATCCTCACGAAATTCTAGTGTTTAATTTCTTTTTATCTCTAATTGTTGTCGGAACAATATATAGTTTGAATTTGTCAATTCAACAATGCTTTTTCGTTACTAATGTAAAATTTCAGATTTTTATATTGATCAATATAGCCAGAATCGTGAATTCTGATTCTTATTGCACTCAAGTCGTATAGCTCCTAAGACTTTTTATTTTCTGATCAAAATAATTGCGTGACAAAAAATTCTGTCTCAATTTACTAAAAACGTATATTTAAAAAAATATAATTTAAGTATATTCTAGTTAGTTAGGCCTACTAATTATACCCTTTTAAAAATACAGAATCTTAAAAAAAAAAATTCCGAAACCTGGCGATAAAAATTAATTAATTGCAGAAATATACCTAAACAAATAATTTAATAATCTTTTTCTCACCAATATTTGTCCATTTCCGGGAAACTGCACGACGATATTCCCGCTAGATTTTCTTTCTTTGTTGTTGAGAGGCCGTACCCTACAAAAGGATCGATAGCATATTGAATATTTGATGACAATTTTGAAACTGAATGTCAAAGTACCTAATGACAACATTTATATTATCCTCTGCACTTTGATGACTTGTAATGATCCGACGAAAATTCCCCGTCTCGTCCAAGCGCTCTATGCTGCCTGACCTAGAAAAAAAAAATTAGAGGACGACCACCGAAGAGTGGAACCTGGGACCTTCGGTTTCTGGAGTAAAGGTTCCCGGTTCAAGCCACGGTGGTTGTCATGATTTTCGAACCATTGTCATTTCAACATGTCACACCGGCATGGCACGAAGCACGGTGCTCGATGGAACAAATGAATAACGTAAAAATTGTATCGCCGCTATTCCGTCGAGCATTTTGACATATGGAAATTTGTTGCTGATTTCACAGTCCTTAGTATAATTTTTGAGATTTGGTGAATAATTGATGTCAAAATAGTAACAGTAAGTAATTAGATAATAAGAATATAACCCTTTAAGCTTTTGTAAATATATGAACTAATTATTGATTTAATTAACACAAAGAATTGATGAATTTTAATTCTCAGCTGTCAAAAATAATTTTCAAAAACCTTCAAAGTACGAAGTGAACATACAGGTTGGTGGAGGTGAAATGCGAACATAGGGAACATACATGACAATCGAACTTTCATGCCAGTTATCTTGATATATTTTGTAGTAGTTTCACAAAACGAAGTAATGTGAATTTGTGTGGCAAAAAGAGTAATCAATAACAGAAATAATAATAAAATCTAAAAGTGCATATAAACTTTCTCGTTCTGCTCGTACACATACATTATTATGCAAAGAAAATATTTTAATGAAAATAAAAATTTCAATAATATGACAGCTACTTTGACATTGACAGTACTTATTCCACGTATATCAAGATGCCTAATTAATATGATAACTCCATTGTCATATATTTCCCTATGTTCGCATTTTACCTCCACCAACCTGTATAGCAATATACAAATTTTCGTATGGCATTTTGCTATACCGATGTGACACCCTTTTGACAGCTTTGAACGAAGCAAAATGCCACATCAAGCACCGTGCTTCATGCCACGCCGGTGTGACATGGGCATAAAGTCCATTTTACATTGAGCAATATTGCAGATGCAAGTGCAACTTTTGACAAATTGATTCAATATTGCATGAGTGTAATACAGAAATTGCACGCTCAACAGGCAGAAGCAATCTTGAGGCAACGGTTGCATGGAATAGAACATGTTCTAATTTTTTTAAGGCTTGCAGGCAATTCACAGTTATTTTTAGTTCGTTATGATGCTACCAACTGAACATAAACGTCAAAAAGATTAATTTGTGTTTGAAAGTTAGTGCGTTAGTGGTTATAATGCCATTCTATCCTTCCAACAATATACAATACAACAAATCCAAGAGGTTAAGTTGACATATTATAGTTACAAAATATTGGTAAATTTAAATTTATACATTAAATAAGTAATTGCATGTTGCTCAGTGTAAAATGAAAAAAATGTCTTCTGCAATTTTCTTGTTCAACTCTGACTTGAAGATTGCAGTTGCCCGTTGCGCTTGCTCAATGTAAAATGGGCTTTAGAACAACAATTTCAAATCTGTCAACTGTCAGAGTGACGGAATAAATATTTTTGTTTTGTTTAATGTTAATTTTTATTTCATGTTTACTTGGTGAAAGAAATCGATTTGAACAAAAAAATTAAGCTTATTCGATGCAGTTTTTTATTCTGAACATCTTTTGTATTTACACTTTTAACGAAACTGAAAGAGTTTTTGGAAAATTCGCAATTACCCAAAAAATTTGATATTTGTATACGAATTGGAAGAGCTCATTAGATTTTGGTACAAATATCTTCACCGGAAGTGATATTTTTGAAGAATGAAAAAATTAATTGTCAAAAATTTCTATAAATTTGGATAAATATAGTATTTATTTGTAATAAGATTACCTAAGGGAAAAAGTTTTTGCAACTTACGTTATAAAGAACTGTAATAAAATTTTAAAAATAAATTTATCAGATAAAACGTTGAAGTCTTGTATTCCATGATCGGTTGATTTTTGTTTCTGCGTAAAAATATTGACAGGTGAGACGGGTGACACGTTGGCACTAACGCCATTATAAGTCATAAGTAAGATATTAAATATAGTAACTGAACGGAGGATGTCTTCAACACAGAAGAGTTTTCCTGTGAATGAATGTTTTGATTCATACTAATTTCTGTGTTTGAATATTTTCAATTTTTATTTGTATAATTTTAAATGGGCACCGGATTGTACGTATACATTTATGTTTATAAGTCTAGATATGGCGGGAGGTTGTGCGCTGGCCACATCAGATTTTTAATCAAACAGTTTTGGGTCACTGTTTTCAATGGAATTTCATTAATTTACTTTTCTTGCCATTGTATAATTAATTAAAATTTAATTTTATTCCATTGATAAAAACCAACAAACAATTATTAATACCCGTGAGCATCTGTAAGGGTGCTACACTTACACTCAAGTTAAATAAAAGGCTTCATAGATATTTATTTATATTATAAATGATTATTTATACAAGAACTTGATAAATTTTTAGATTTCATTCAATAATAGTATGTATAGAAATAGGTAAACAAATTTGGTTACTATGACATCTGACAGCTATTAAAAGTGATTGATATTCTTATCAATTGTTAAAGGTTTGTTCACCTTCCTTTCCAGATATAAATTTTACCCCTTACCACACAATATTAGCATTTATAAGCTACAGACATATACAGGGTGTAACCTAACCTGTGTAACAAAATTTAAGGGTGTATAGTATTGGACGCACTGATCATGAATCAAAAAGAATTTTTTTGAAATTCGTAAATTAATAGTAGTTTGCATACAATATCATTTTGGGTACCACTGGTTGTCACATTTAAATACAAAAAAGTTAAACAATAGTTATGCAGTATTTATTAGCATAATTATACATTAATGTAATAATAATTTTACAAAGAGGAAAAATAGTATATTGTGTATCTAGTGCGCAAAGTAAGCAATTGCGCGAGGCGAGTTGCAGCCCAAGCAGTAGCGGCTTGAGGTCTACCGAGGCGAGCCGAGGTGGCCGAGGGTCGCTACGGCGAGGGCTGCAACGAAGCCAAGCGCAATTGCGCCTTTGCTCACGAGATGCACACGATATTTTTTGTCATTACTGCACAAAAAGTAACCTTTTGAGTGACCTTACTTATCAAAAGATAAAATGAATACTTTTAAAATGAATATGTATAAAATAAAAAAGTAACTAATATTTACCTACATGTAAAAGCATAAGAAACTAATTATTAACAGTAAAGAAAAGAACATTAAAATATAAGAATAAAATATTATTGTCCATTAGATCCAATATCCAATGCACAATCTGCACAATAGTCCACAGTAGAAACTATGCATAGAGAAGTAGGTACTACAGCTGTTCACGTGCTTGTAGTATTAGATTATCACGTGTGTGGCGCTAGTGTTACGCGCACATTTCGTGTCGGTAACTACAGAAAACTGTGTGAGTGTTCAATTTGCGTGCGCAAAGTGAAATTTTGCGCACGCTATTCCCGCACGCTTGTACTTTGCGCACGCATTTTTTGTCTAGTTAAAAAATAAGCCACTTTGCGCACGGAAAACAGGCACGAAAAAGGTTACTTTTTGTGCAGGTATGACAAAAAAGAAATTGTAGGTACTTACAGAATGTCTCATTTGCTTGGACCCATTTTTAATTTGCGAATTTCAAAAAATTCTTTTTGATTCATGTTCAGTGCGTCCAATACTATACACCCTTAAATTTTGTTACACTGGTTGGGTTGCACCCCGTATACATAGATCGCTAATAAATTTTTTTGAAATTACACAAAAACTGTGAAAAATTCTTGGTCCAAATTTTATATTAAGTGCCTAAATAACTGAATATAATTTAGAAAAAACGCGAATTTTAACTAATGAGGTTTCGGGCGAGTACGGCCCTTAAAATCATTCCTATAGCCTCAAAAATTATCTCATTAGATTCTACGCTCAATTTCGCATAAGCTCAATTTTTTTCGGAGACGGTAACTCAAAAAACACCAGAGATATTACGATTCTCCATTCTACGGCCACTTCTGCCATTTGCCAGAAAACACATATTTTAGTATAAAAAAATTAAAAGAATCTATTGCTGCATGAATTAAGTTGATATTTTTATTCGTTTACAAAGTACAGGTTGGTAAAGTACGATTTAGTCACCTGAGTTTCTTATCAATCATTTGAGTCACTTTTAAATTATATCAATTTGTTCACAACACATTATTTTCCCCAATCACCCCAAAATTTCAAACCAGAATGATAGCAATCGTGCTAGCAGGGTATAAGGGTTGTATTTAGGGGCTGGACCCTTATTTAATATTTAATATGAGAATAGAATTAATATACAATGACTGATGTGAATGGAAAAGTATTTGGTTACCTACCAATTTAATATTTATAAGTTAGTAGACATATATTTTCATGACGACGATATAATTATTTGTTATTTATAAAGATTGTTTTCACTAGAATTTTGATATACAGGGTGTTTCATAACTTCAGGTACATACGTTAAGGATATATGTTGTTTGATATGCTGATTACGAATAAAAAATAATTTTTCTTAAAATCGCAAAATTAATTTCCATGTTTCCCAGTCAAAAATTTTTCGTAGCCACTGCCACTGGGTGGAGTAATTATTATTTCATTAAAAATAATTAAATTTCGTTTGTTATTTTACTAGTATTATGTAATTTAAGATGTTCATTACCTACTTCTATTGTTTGTATTTAATAGGAAAACGAATCCAGTGCAGTACTACAAAAAATGTTTTAGGTAAACAACCCTTAATTTTTCGAATTAAAAAAAAATTCTTTTAGATTCGTCATCAGCATATCAAACAACATATACCTACCATTAACGGGGGTCACTACCGGCATAAAAATGGTGAAAAGTACGTCTAGTTTCTTCCATAAAATTGAAGTAAAAATTAACTTTTTTAGAAAAACAAATTCATTTTTGAATAGATAAAGGTTGTCTCCAAATGCGTCTAATGCCACATTTTTCATTTTTGTACTCTATTTTTTTATATTCATGGCTAAACATGGCCAATTTTAGCTATTTTGTGAGTTTTTTATTCGTATTTTATCACATTAAAACAAAAAATTTAAAAAAGTGGCATTAGACGCACTTGAGGACAACCTTTAGCCATTTAAAAATATCCTATTTGTTTAAAAAATCTTAATATTGAAACCAGTTTTAAGGGAAAAACTGAATATCGTTTTTCGCTATTTTGACGGTTTGTATTGAACCATTTGTAATTTAATTTTCTGAATTAAATAGCTCATAAAGAGTAGTATTTATTTATTTAAATTAATAATTTTATTCTTTGTTGATTCATGTGTAACAAGCCGCACCGTGAAATCCAGCATTTTGGTATCGACTCCCCTTAACGTATGTACTCGAAGTTATGAAACATCCTGTATGTTTTGTTATAAGGAAGTGCTTATCTTACATTCTAAGTTGGTATATTATGAATAAATTTGGATACTAATAATTATAATCTATAAAGTTCCGGGTTCAAATTGTGTTGTACTTACTATCGGATTCAGAATTAAAGTCAGTTGGGTTTAGAGATAAATAACTTGGTAAAAATTAATACAAAAAAATTGAACCAAAATTTATACTAAAGCATGCCCATTTGTACGTTATTATATAAAGTTACAAATTTTTAATTTTATTTGTGTAGAAATAACAACAATTTATAGCTAAAATGAGCTATGATTTTATCACCTATTTTGAAACTATTTATTTATTCAATGACGTCTATTATTATTATAAGTTGTGTTTATATGGCTATAGAATGAAATGTACAAAAAACCTTGCTGTATTTTGTTAAATAATTTCTGAACATTACTAAAAATCGAGTTTTACATAAATTATTACAGTCAATGGGTTACAGTTTAAAAAAATTTCTCTTATATTATCGATTTCAAAAGAATTTTTACCTCTCGCCTAGAGAGGTATAGGGATCGTGAAAAAATTCGATGTCAAGATTTTTGACAATAAGCACGTTTTAGTACCTTTAGAACCTATTTTGACTATTTTCACGATGATGTCTGTGTGTGTGTGTGTCCGTTTGTCTGTATGTGTGCCTACTATAGTCTTTCGTTCTGATTCATTATCTCAAATTCTATTGAACATAAAATTCTAACATTTTGCATTATACATTTATATATGTTAATGAAGAGCTGATTAGATTTTGGTAAAAATCTGCCAACCGGAAATGGTATTTTCTTGAAGCATTTTAACATTTTTTGCAAAAAAATATAGGAAATACTGCGATAGTTACAATTTGTCATGCGACATTTGAAAGAACAAATTACCTCTTACAATATTTATTTAACATCTTTTCTATATCTCTTACCAATAAATGAAAATTATTTTTCAAAAATGTGTAATTTTACCTACCACGATTTGTAAATTATAATATAGGAAAAAAAATTAAAACAAAAATGAAAATGTCTATGTGACAGATGAACAGACGTATACACAGTTTCTAAAATTTTGGTGGCACCATTTGTAAAGAAATGTATAAATATTAATAACTGGGTTTGAAATTTAGTAACTATAGTAGCCGAAATTTAATAAATAGAAAACTGACTCAATTCCAGTAAGTTTTTATCCTTCCATTAAACTTATCCAGTCAAGAAGCATCATCGATTCATTATTAACTGGATATAATGTAATATGGTAATAATAAAATACAAATTGTATCCACAAAGAGCTAATTTGATTTCAATGTCAATCGAAATCGGTACGTTGCTTGAAGAACTATAAAATAAATTACAAAAAGTAGCCTAACAAAAACCAAATTCACATATTACAGTGTCAAGGCGGGAGGTTATGTGCTGGCCACAACAGATTTTTTTATTTTTGTGCATTAATCAACATATAATATGGATTATTAAATTATGAAAATTAGTTCCAAGCTTTGCTAATTGATGTCACAGCAATTAATAATTTGCATTTATTGATTCACTAATGAGTCATGATTCTTCATGTTAAATTTCAATTTGAATTTTTTTATAATACAGCCAGAATCGTTCAAATTGTTAATCTTCACCTTCGCATAGACAGGCGTTCGTAGTTTACTAATAACTTTATTTAGGGAAATTTTCGAGAACAAAATTATTTACAAAAATTCTTTAAAATATTGTGCTTAACAGCGGTACATTTTTAAATTTTAAAAATTTTCGGAAAAAATTAAAATCCAAAATTTGATTATTTTTTAAAATTTAAAATGAGGGACGTTTCTTGAAAAATAGCGATGTACAGCTGTTGAGACACTATAGCAAATACATGTGTAATTTTTTTGAAAAAATATGCCAATCGACAAAAAAGTTATTGGTAAACTACGAATTTTGATGGTTTTCTAGACTTTCCATTATTCAAAACAAGTTCGGAAAATCGAAAAAGACAATACATACAGCTAGTATACTGTTACCAAAATTTGGTTCATAAAGTAATCGAAATGGGCGAGTTATGAATTTAATAAGTAACTACACTACGCTCATTCGAAAGGAGCCTTCATAACGATTGTTATTAAACCTTTTGGTGAATCTGGTAAATAAACAAGTTATTTATCTAATTGGAATCGAAAGGTGACAAACCAATATTTGTTTAACGTCAAAGTTGTCTACCTATTGATCTTTATCATTTTCTCGTTACTGTCAGAATGTCAATATTTTTTCCCCAATTATTTAAAAAGCTATCTAGATTTATTAGACATTTTTACGTAAAAAGTTGACAAATTAATTAATTTGTCAATTTTTCAGAAAGCGTAAAAAACAAAACATATTGATTTTGTTTAGTTGATTGCGTGAGCTTGAAAAATTGTTGTTTTTTAACACGAATTAGTTTGAATAAATTATTTGATACAGGCGATTTAGTTTATAATTTTACAATTATTTGAACTAATTATCAGTACGTTGTATACATTGTTTATTTTATAGTTAATATTATAATCATAGTAATATATGATTAAAGCTATAAAATTGATAGCAAAATTAAAATACTTTCATTTAATAATATGATATAAAAATTGTACAATTCAATTAATAATCTAGATACAAAATAGTAATTAACTTTCTTTAAAATATAGATTATTAAAATAGTAATGTATACCACTTCTTTTCTAAACTTGAGTGTGTCACCTCCACAGAACACTGTGTGTAGTAGTTTCTTAATTTTGAGTCAACTCACGGGTATTAATATGTCTATTTTACAAACTGAATTGAAAGAATTATATTCTCATATTGTGAAATTATTTATTTATTCATTTTAACTTCACAAAGTTTGCCCTGTAGTGTACTTTGCACGAACAACCATGAATCCATGAGTGAGTTGACGGCTGGTAACCGCACACACGCACGACAAAATATATCTTAAGGGTCCTGTCTCCGTAACAAAATATTGCGTGTTTAGAGGTGTAGCAGTTTTTGGTTTGCTAATTGCATATTAAAAATTTGAAGGAAAATCAGGTACTAAATGTTTGTGAAAGATAATAATCTAGGTTTATGCCCAATTAGAATTATGTAAAAATCTTTGAAATCCATATAAAAAATTAATGAAAAAGTGTGTTTTGAACAATTTTTTACGTGCTTTGTCTTATGATTAAGAGATTTATTAGAAAATGTAACTCGGTATAAACCTAGTTCTATTCTTCGTCTGTAAATACATTTTTAAAATTTTGCTTTATCTGTAAAACTTTGTAAGCATTTTAAAAATTTGCTGGACTACTTTTAAGTATTTTAAGTGAATGTTTCCATGCGTTACCAAAGGACAATCGCGGTGTTGAGCTACGTGAAGTCGATACTAATTTTTTTTAATACTTTGCACTTAAAATAATTCTTTCAAAAATGCAGATAAGAAGTTTAATTATTAAATAAATTAAAGGATTAAATCCGTTCTATAGTGATATTATGATTAATAACTTAAATAGTTAATTAGATATGCCAGTATAGATAAAAAATAAATAGTATATATTAAAGGACTAAAGTGCATGATTTAATTCTGAGGGTGAAGTTTATTTGACGAGCCGAAGGTGAGGGAAATAATCACCTGAGGGATTAAAGGTACTTTAGTCCTGTGGTATATACGCTATTTTGTGCACTTCATCTTCAAACGAATACAAAATAGTTTAAAAGAATACACATTTTGTAATTTTGACAGTAAACTTTATGACAAATATTTATATTGTTACCATAGATACTCTGTATCAAATAGCACGTATTTATTTGACAACGGGATTAATTAATTCAATTGCTTGACAACGGGATTAAATATAAAAATAATCCATTGGGATCAAATTATGAACCTTAGTCCGTAAAAATAAAGACGAGTTTTAGTCCCGGATGTGCAAAAATGTATTTTATAAGCTATGCTCTAAAAGCAACCAGCAAAACATAAATGAGTTGACGGTTTCGTAATCACAAACAATTACAACAATTGATTACAATTTGTTTAAACAAACTACAAACCAATTATTGATCAATAAAGCTCACGAACAATCAATTGTTCTAATTCCAAATAAACAATCACCCATTAAACAATTGCCTAGAAAACAGGCCACTTATTTGAAATCGTTTGACAGTAACATTACGATAAATAGTGATTAGGCCGACCTATTTTATATCTTTTATGCGTCAAGCCACGTAATTACAAATAATTTTATTGATCTAGTCACATATGACATTGCATTTGTTTTATTTGACGTGTAGATTCAATCGTTTTCCAATGGAAAATAGATAGCGTTTGAAATTTTGATATTTGATACACAATTGTCAGAATTCTTATTGGTAACCTTGTGGGTTAAATTTTAAAGACAGTTTAAGAGAACTAATTTGGAATAAATAAATTATTGTTTCATGATTGTGCACACGAATTTTATTTGATGTTTCACATACATTTACATTTTTGTCATGCCATATTCAACCTGGTAATGTGAGGTACGTGTATACAGGAAGTTCTACAAATTAGGACAAGAAACAAGAAATAAAAGGGTATACAGGTTGGTGGAGGTGAAATGCGAACATAGGGAAACATATGACAATTAAATTATCATGCTAGGCATCTTGATATACGTAGAATAAGTACTGTCAATGTCAAAGTAGCTGTCATATTATTGAAATTTTTATTTTCATTAAAATATTTTCTTTGCATAATAATGTATGTGTACGAGCAGAACAAGACAGTTTACATGCACTTTTAGATTTTATTATTATTTCTGTTATTGATTACTCTTTTTGCCACACAAATTCACATTACTTCGTTTTGTGACACTACTACAAAATATATCAAGATACCTGGTATGAAAGTTCGATTGTCATGTATGTTCCCTATGTTCGCATTTCACCTCCACCAACCTGTATACTGAAAATTCGCAAAAAAATTCCACTGGTCGGTAGATATTTTTAATAATTTTTTTCAAACCTTCTACAATGAAAGTAATTATTTACATAATATCTAATATAGGGTGGGCCAAATACAAGTTTTTTTTGAAAATGCAATAAAATGAACAAAATTAATTTTTTTCCATGTATTATGGCTTCATTAGTAAGAGCAAACATTCCCATTTATTATGGAACACAACTTCGTTCAATTGGCTGCCTCGGCTGGCTTCGCAGTAACGCATTCTGTCACCCAATTTTCCAAGACCTGGTTGATTGTTTCGGGCCGTAGCTCACGGATTGCTTGGATGTTATTGGCCTGAATCGTTTCTGGATTGTTAGAATAACATCGGTCCTTCACGGTTCCCCACAAAAAAGGGGTCAAATCGCAGCTCCGAGGCAGCCAATTGACATCGCCAAGACGGATGATAACATGATTTGGGAATTTGGTGCCGAAAAGATCGATTGTGGCATGGGCTGTGTGGCATGGCGCGCCATCCTGTATGAACCAGAGGTAGTCCAAATCCATGTCTTCAATTTCAGTAAAAAAAAGTCGGATACCATGGCTCTGCAAAAATCTTCTTTTCAACAAACGCACTGTTTGGGCTACACAGCACTCACTTTGGAAATAAGTTTGCAATATTTCCCAACGTTGCTCAAGCGTAAAGCGACTCATTTCGTACCGCGGAGGTATGATACTTACTTTCTATCAAGATTTCGAGTGGGAAAAAGCTGTCAGTGTCAAAATAACCTATGATTTAAAAAGAAACCACTAGTTGGCCCACCCTATACTAATATAAGTCAAATTATTAAATATACCATCAAAACAGTAATACTTAAAATGTACACACGTCAAGTAAACTACCCTTAACTTTGCGAATTTAAAAAAATATATTTTTGTTTCATGATCAGCACGTCGTACAGTATATACCCTTTAATTTTTTTCCCTAAGTTGTGGACCATATACAAGATACTAGTTTTATGTTTCTAAATTGTTTAAAAAATTTATTTTTGTTCCATGATTAGTAAGTTGATTTCTATATGCCATTAAAATATATGCACGAAGTTGTGGATCAGCCTGTATATATTGACCGTGTGTGCGGTTACCAGCCGTCGACTCAAGGTACATTTACCTGTAATTGTACTTTATATTTTATCAGAAACAAATTATTTTCATTATATTTTAATTACATTGAATATCAAATCTTCAAATTTAACTACAGAGGTTATTGTCCCTATTTTCAAATAATTTAACAGATAATTATAAGGTAGTGTAAATTGATCTGTAAAAAATTCATGTTCAGAATTTACTACGATTTAAAATAAAAGTGATATTCTCAACTCAATTTTAAATCCGTATTTATTTTCAAGGAGGTAGATATCTAATATTTTTATAGAAATACAGAAAAGTAGTTTATTTTTGACATAGGTACCTATTGAAAAATAAATAAATATTGAATCTATTTGTAAAGATTTGGGGTAAGAGGCCCGTCTACCTCTTATAAAATCCAGCACACAACGTACTAACGTAGCAAGTGTTTTGTGGTCAGTACAAGAATGCTCAACAAGGATTATATACTTAAAGGATCTATTAACAGTTGTGCCCTTTTAAAATTTTAATAAAAAATTGTACATGAATATAAAAATGCCGAAAAATTCGTAAAAATTTCCAATTTATGCAAACTTTACACGGTTATATCTCCTGATATAAATTAATTTTTAAAATTTTAAGAAGGCACACCTGTAGATCCATTCTTTCTCTATTAAATGTTTATAAAACACCTTGAAGTCAATAATAAACTAACAGTTTACTCGCAACGAAAACACTTTTACAGTATTTTCAACTTAAAATGACATAGCATTGCTAGGATGCGGCAAAGTACGAGTTTCGGACTGGTTTCAGGCAGCCGTAGTAGTGGGAAAAGAGTGGAATAGAAAAAAAGTAAAATCTAGAGTATTCTAGATTTTAAATGTATGAGTTTTTGTTTTAAGGGGTTTGTGCCAATTTTAAAGAAATGGAGTGAATTTATGTATTTTTACCTCTCGCCTCATATTCTATAAGGGTGGTATTGTGATGGGTCAAAATTTTCGAGTGTGAGATTTTAAGAGATAAGCACGTTTTAGGATCCATAGAATACGACTAAAGTATTTTCGTGTGTATGTATATGTGTATGTATGTTAGATTGTATGTAACATTTTTTTTCGTTTTCTATAACTCAAAAAGTTACAAAAATTTAACAACCAAATTTTATATTTAAGATTTTAATACGATTCTTAAGAACCCAGTAAATTTTGGTACCAATTCATAAACCGGAAGTAGTTCTTTTTAAAAATATTTCGATAAATAATTAATTTAAGACCAAATTTTGTATTTTAAATGAAAGATTATGTGATTATTATCTACAATCGGTATTTTATAAATTTTTCTGTATCTGCTATAATTTAAGAATAATTAAATTATATACTTATAATTTAGTATTTCGGTATCTTGTAGTCCATGATCGTTTAACATTTATTACTACGTAAAATTTAAATGATTATGACATGACAGTGACAGTGGCAGTGACAATAGTAAAATATCGTTTATATCTTCTTCTGCAGTTTAAACAAAATGACTAAAATATATTTGTGAGTAGTAGCAGTAGTAGTAGTACTTATATATTAATATATTTGTATAATAAGTAAAAAGAAAAAAGTAGGTATAGCGGGAGGTCTTGTGATGGCCACGTCAGATTTTTTTATGTAAAAATTAATAATCATAGCATTCTTTAAAAAATCAATACTACTATAAGTATTCGTAGAATTTTGTAGTGCAATGGCAAAGAAATATAATAAGTTTTTTAATAAGGTTTCTGACTAAGTGTTCAAAGAAAACGATGAATATTTTTACGATCTATTCTGTTCTTCGAACCAATAATTATTTTCAAAGTCACACACGTTCTTGACCTCGCGCTATCTAATGGAAGATCTATGTAAATGTATCTAATGTAGAGTAAACCGCCCTTATAGGGACATGTTAACCGATTAGAATGAAAACTGCCGGCCCTAGAGTAACCTTTGTATCAGTCATTCATGATCCTGGTGATTAGGATCAGAATGATGTAATAATATAGCATCGATTTTCTTAATTTAGGAGGTAATTTACTATACTGAGGTTTCACTATCAAGGGTAAATAAAAAGTAGCTAGAATTTTTGTATTTCTTTTCTTTACTGTTATGTGTTTATACAGGTGTTCCACAACTTATAACAAAAATTGTACGACGTGCTGATCATGAAACAAAAAGAAGTTTTTTAAATTCGCAACAAAATTGCATCGTATTTTTTGCGACTGGTCGGTAGTTATTTTTAATATTTTTTTTCAAATCTTCTACAATGAAAGTAATTGTTTACATAATATCTAATACTAATAAATGTCTAATATTGTGTAAAACCTGTGGCAAAAATAATGTTTGTTTCAAATACGATACAATTTTTTTGCTAATTTAAAAAAAATCTTTCTTAAAACTTAAAACACTCGCTTCGCTCGTATTCTAATCTTGAGCAACATGTGTAAATAAGACTTTACGAGCCTGTGTCATAAACTACTATTTTATTTCTTATTTCCATATACCTGTGAATGAACCTTAAAAACACTTTTTTGACTAAAACTCTTCTTTAGTCTTTATTTTTAGGGACTAAGGTTCTTAATTTGATCCCAAGGGGTTATTTTCAATATTTAATCCCGTTGTCAAGGAATTGAATTAATTAATCCCGTTGACAAGTAAATACGTGCTATTTGTTACAGAGTACCTAAGGTAAATAAACATTTGTCAAAAAGTTTACTGTCAAAATTGCAAAATGTGTATTCTTTTAAACTATTTTGTATTCGTTTGAGGATGAAGTGCAAAAATAACGTATATACCACAGGACTAAAATGCATGATTTAATCCTGAGGATTAAAGGTACTTTAGTCCTGTGGTGCTACACTGGTAAACCCAGAAGATTAACAATTTGAACGATTCTGGCTGTATTATAAAAAATTCAAATTGAAATTTAACATGAAGAATCATGACTCATTAGTGAATCAATAAATACAAATTAATAATTGCAGTGACATTAATTAACAAAACTTGGAACTAATTTTTATCATTTAATAATCCATATTATACGTTGATTAATGCACAAAAATTAAAAATTTCTTTATTAGTCGGAAGACGGGTATAGAGAGATTTTTTTTAAACAGTTAAACCCATTGACTGTAACAATTATGTAAAACTCGCATTTTTAGTAATTTTTAAAAATTATTTAACAAAATACTGCACGATTTTTTGTAAATTTAATTCTATAGCCATGTAAGCACAACCTATAAGTACATCATTGTAAAATATAAGGTCATCGATTTCAAAACCAAAGTCACAAAATGATTTATTGTAACATGCTTTTTTGTTTTGCATTTGATAGCAAGAGATTTCGTTTGTACTTACTCGCTACCCCTGCTGCCGATGTTACCCCTACTTCCAGGGCTAGACCCCCGGGTCCTAAGGTTCCTCTCCGACTGGCTCCTGGTGGGTGGGGGGCTAACCCTTTTCACCCCCCGGCCTTCGGGGCTGAACCCCCTTTGGTTGACATTGGGACTAGACCCGGGTTTTTTTACTCGAGATCTCACAGGACTTTCTCGGGTGTTTTTAGGGGTTGTTCTAGATGGCGAGGGGGTTGATTTGTTGGGGGTTCCTTTAGGGGTCGACCGAGAGGGGGAGGCCTTTTGGCGGACAGGGGAGTTGCCCCTAGAAAGGGGGGAATAGGGGGCGTGCATTACCATCGCCGGTTTGGGGGGATGCTTTGGAACATTTCTTTGGGGTGGGTTTGGGTGGCGGGAATCCGAATCACTCAAGACGCACCACAACACACTGCTTGTTTGCACTCAATATTATTTAGTTTATAATATTTTTTATGGTTCTTTAAAAATGTTTATAAATTATTGCAGTTGTATAGTTTTAAATACAACAGAACTTCAATTTATTTTATCAATAATTTTTAATTGTTGTACACAATGTTTATACTTCGTAATAACCTGTAAAGCAGCCACACCCAAATCTAGACACACACTTAATTAAATTATGTACAGTAATGTTCAGAAATAATGCCCAGACTCCCTACTCCAGTGCTGACGATTTATGAAAAATTCGATATACGTTCGATTGAGTGAGGGTGATGAGAGATAAGTAGCAAAGGAAAGGTATATTGCTTCTATTCCAAGAAAATAGAACCAAATTTAGAAGTATCCTCTTTACCTGAGAGGCAAGAAAATACCTTGATTTAGAATTTCGTCAAGTGTATGAAATCCAAATGAATTTTGAACCAGACAGTTAAACTGTAACCTACTATGTAAGAAATAAAAATGTTTAGATTTTTGTTTCAGTTTTAATCTGATTTAATTAACAAATCTAATTCAATAAATTATTTTTTCAATACCTGCACCGAAAACACCACCTTTCGTCGCTATTATTAGGGACGAAAGTGAGGTATTTCTGACCGGTCAGTAATATTCCTCCCTGGACAGTAAAAGTAGTTTTCCTCCCGCTTTATGCGCGTATCCACTTTATTTTTTCTCCTTAGGGAGGAAAAGTACTTTTTCTCTCGCCTAATGCGGAAATCCACTTTATCTTTTCCTCTCTAGAGAGAAAAAATACTTTTCCTCCCGCTTTATGCAGGATTCCAAAATATATTATTTAGATTATTTTTATTTATTCTCCTTAGGGAGGAAAAGTACTTTTTCTCTCGCCTTATGCGGAAATCCACTTTATCTTTTCCTCTCTAGAGAGAAAAAATACTTTTCCTCCCGCTTTATGCAGGATTCCAAAATATATTATTTAGATTATTTTTATTTATTTTTAATTATTATTAGAGATATAACTTCTGACGACCATTTTTTGTAATATAATAATATTTATTTATTTGAATATAAGATCTATAAAAATATATCTTTATAATGTAATTAAATTACATTATTCTTAAATATGTTTTATTATTAATTTACCTATTATTGTCTTTGTGTTACAAAGTTTAGAAATAGATATACGAGTATGTAAATATAAAAAGCATCGTTTAATTATTTTTTTATGATAATTCTTAACGCATAATTTGATGATCTACTAATTTTATTTGAGTTATTTCACTACAATATGTTTTATAAATAAATAGATATGAATTAATGAGTTCTAATTTTAATGCAGAATTTTGACAATACAAGTGATTCAAAAAGAAAGTATCTATCCAAGGTATCATCGAAAGTAGTGAATCCTAATTTACAAAATATTTCAAAATCTGAAGCCTCTGTTTACCGTAGCTAATGTTGTTTTTCCGAGAAAATTGGGAATATAGCTATCTTTTGCTTTGTATCTTCTGCATCTGTTCATCAACGACTGCAGACGTATTTCGAATTTTTCATAAATCGTCAGCACTGGAGTAGGGAGTCTGGGCATTATTTCTGAACATTACTGTACCTACCTATAAGAGATATACCATTCAACCAAATTTAATAAATTATTAAATTTAAATAATAGATTCGTTGGTGCAGTTTATTATTATTAATAAAATTTAACTATAAATACTCGTGAGTTTTTGACTCAATATACAGGGTGTAACAGCTAAACGAGCTACCTCGAATAACTTCTATGTTATTAAAGATACAATAAAATGTTAAATAGCAAAGTTGTAGCTGACCAAGGGGGACATCTGATTAAAGAACAAAATAATTTTTTAAACCAGTGGTTCACAAGTTACAACACAAAGTTATATTTTTTCAAATGGGAATATACATATTTTTTAGGCCTATTCGGTAGAGTATTTTTTTCTGAATTCAACCATGTATTCGTTTTTTATCCTTACATAATAAAAATATTGAGAAAAATTCAGTTGATATTTAAATAATTTCTAATTTTTAATATTAATGTGCAGTAATCTATGGATGAAAAACAAGTGATAAATTAAATATGGACGTGGTTTCTTTGGATATCTCGTGGCATAAATATCGCAAGCTTGTATGGTATTTTTATTTATTTTTTTAAATTTATCACTTGTTTTTCATCCATAGATTACTGCACATTAATATTAAAAGTTAAAAATTATTTAAATTTCAATTGAATTTTTCTCAATATTTTTATTATGTAAGGATATAAAACGAATACATGGTTGAATTCAGAAAAAAATACTCTATCGCATAGGCCTAAAAAATATGTATATTCCCATTTGAAAAAATATAACTTTGTGTTTTAACTTGAGAACCACTGGTTTAAAAAATTATTTTATTGTTTAATCAGATCTCCCCCTGGGTCTCCTACAACTTTGCTATTTAACATTTTTTTCTAACTATAATAACATAAAAGTTATTCGAGGTAGCTCATTTAGCTGTTACACCCTGTACATACACGGATGCAGTAATCTGTACGGTTGTCACACCCAAACTGTTTATAAGGCGAAGAATATTATTTTATTTCAGTTTTTGAAACAAGTTTTTATTTTAGATGCTTATTTTATTCTTAAACAACCACGAATACCCGTGAGTTTTATGCACAGAATGCAGTAATCTGTACGGTTGTCACACCCAAACTGTTCATACGACGTATAAAATTATTTCAATTAGTTCATGAGTAGTCACAATTTAGACAGGTTTAAAATATTATTTCAGTCTTATATTATTTTATTCATAACTTGGTTGAACAATAACTGAAAAACATAAATAACCGTGAGTTTAAAACACAGATACACAGTATTGCAGTATCTGTCAGGATGCCCCACCTTAATTATTATTTATTGATACACAATTTCGTCGAATTATTACTGACAACCATGGGTACCCGCGAGCTGTACGGTTACAATAACCTGTCAGGCTGTTCCACCCAAATTGTTTATTATAATTTAGCCAATGTATTAATGCATAAAAAGGTAGATTTTTACTGTTTTATATTATTTTTATTATTTGAAATGAATATTTTTATCATCACTTCAACAATAATTTATTTCGCGTTAAGGGTAGTTCAATTATTACTGAAAACCATGAGTACCCGTGAGTTGTATACGGTTACATTAACCTGTCAGGCTGTTCCACCCAATCGTTTATTACAATTTAGCCAATATTAATGCATAAAATATAGATTTTTTACTGTTTTATATTATTATTTGAAATGAATAATTTTATCATCACTTCACAATTTATTTCGCGTAAGGGTAGTTCACAATGGACGCGTCTACCCTGTCCGAGCACTCCACACAAACTGACCTGACATTGGCCGTCTACCGCACACACACACACACCTACACTCACACACACACACCTACACATCGTGTACACACACACACATGAGGGTGTATGAGTGACGTATGTTATGTAGGGTTGACCAACGCAGTAGGCTATGTATGATTTGTTTGTAGCGACGCAAAGTAGAAGTATGGGGGTTTGAACTGTTATTCGTAATTGTGGATAGTGATTTAAAAGTGTGGACAATTAAATGTTTTTAATTAACAAGCTTGTCTATCTCATGAAGTCCAGCATAACTAATGTAGCGAGTGTTTTATGGCCAGTACATTGTATTTTAACAAGGATTATCTACTTAAGAGGAATCCCCACTAGTTTTGAAGATCCATTTAACGAATGAAGCGATGCCGTCACAAACCATTGTTACCCATTGTGACGACATCGGTTGATTCGATGAATGAACCGTATTTAGCCATTTTCTACTACAAAAGAGGTTTCGTTGGGCACATGAAATTACCACTAATTTTAAATATTTTTAAACAATTTTTTTTTTAAATGAAAGATTAAAGTCTAGGCTATGTCCGCTTAGTGTCACTTTTTTAATTTTTACTTTAGTTTTTTAATATTTTATCTTCAAAGTTCTTAAAATTTTACTAACTTTGGAGCTTAAAAAATACATGTAAAAATTTAAATTTAAAAAAAATGGCACTAGACAGACCTAGTGACATCTTTTATCTTTAAATTAAAAAAAAGAGCAAACAAATCGGACCAAAATTAAAGTCAATTTCATGGGCCCAACGAGAACATATTTTTGCTTAATTTTGTAGGGGTGGGCATTCCTCTTAAGGAGGTTCCCTAGACATTTTAAAAAATGTTCTAATGCAACCAAACTTTGAATATATGTTGTCTGTGTCATAAAAATGATATCTGAATTTTTTGGAAATTTTTGACCACGTAGTTTGAACGAAATTAATTGTTAAATTTTAATATTTTACATAGGCTCTTATGGCTTTCCATTAATTGATTAAATAAAAAGATGTTAGAAATGTTCTATTTACTTAATTTTTGGTATATAAACGTATGCAAGCATGGACATCAATTTCCCAAAATTTGAAGAAGGTTGACCACATAGTTGTAACAATATTGTTGTTGTTGTAAAAAAATCTTCAAGCATTTTTTGATTAGTGAATTAGAAATTATTGTAAAAATATATCACCGCAACTAAACGAACTGCAATATCAACTAACACTCGTTGACCGAATTTTGTTTTACATTAATAAAAATATTTTTATTAAGTAAAGTCTGATATCTGAGTACGCCACTGCATGTGTAGGGAATCTCCTTAAGAGGCCCGTCTACTACCTAAAATCCAGCATAAAATGTACTAACGTAGCGAGTGTTTTGTGGCCAGTACAAGAATGGTAAAAATTTATTTCAAGAACTATTTAATAGAAAAAGAATGGATTTACACATGTGCCTGTTTAAAATTTTGATTAAAAAATTGTACATGAATATAAAAATTCCGAAAAATTAAAAAAAATTATCCTATTTTATGCAAACTTTACACGGTTATATCTCATGATACAAATTAATTTAAAATTTTAAATGGCACATCTGTAGATCCATTTTTTCTCTATTAAATGTTTATAAAACATTATCCTGAAGTCAATAATAATCTGACAGTTTACTCGCAACGAAAACACTTTTACAGTATTTTTCAACTTCAAAATGACATTGCATAACTAGGATGCGTCAAAGTACGAGTTTCACGCTGGTTTCAGGTAGCCCTAGTAGTGAGGAAAAAAGTAAAATGGGAAAAATAGTAAAATTTATTGAAAGTATTCTAGGAATTCGGCAACAAAAAATACTGTAAAAGCGTTTTCGTTTGCGAGTAAACTGTCAGTTTATTATTGATTTCAGGATAATGTTTTTATAAACGATACAACCGTGTAAAGTTTGCATAAATTGGAAATTGTTATAATCATGTACAATTTTTAAATTAAAATTTTAAAAAGGCACATCTGTAGATCCATTATTTCTCTACTGAATTTTTGTTGAAATAAAATTTTACCATTCTTGTACTGGCCACAAAACACTCGCTACGTTAGTACATTTTATGCTGGATTTTAGGAGGTGGACGGGCCTCTTATTAGTCCAATTTATACGTTTATTAATACATAAATAGTATATTGTGCATCTAGTGCAGAAAAGCACCTATTGCCCACGAGGTGTGGAATCACACAAGTGGGCAATAGGTGTTTCTGCACGAGTGGCACACTATACTTACTTTTTCTACGGCCACACTCTTTGATAAGATAAATAATTCATTTTTTAAAAGAACAATCTTGCCAACATAACAGTTAAATTCTAAAATGTAAAAGTGAAAATTAGATTTCAATATTTTGAAATATTATTATAGTTTATTTATAATATTCGTATGAAATATTGAGATTATATTACAATATTATATAAACATTTAAGTAATTAGCAAATAATATTTTGTAATTTATAAACCTAAAAATACATATATAAAAATTAACATTAGTATAATTACAGTTGGCAACTTGTGAGAGAAATAATTTCTCACACTTTATCCCACGACTGTGAGAAATGAATAACTTTCGGGCTATGTAAAGCATGGGAAAAGTGCAATTTTCCGTAGTGGTCGTAGAAAAAAATTATATCCAGTCAGGTACACATTACAGTTTAACTGCACAACAATAATCTTCGCACATACTCATAAATTAGTTGATGGCTGGTAACCGCACACATACTCTGCCATGAGTAATGCCTATCGTTAGATTTTGCGTTAAGGAATAATATATTACTGTATACATATATCTAATTTGTTTAAATAAATAAAAAAATTAGATCGATTCGAAAAGAATATTATTATTAATGCATTTGAAACAGAAATTGTTTTTAATACCATTTCTACAGCAAATAAAATAAAGGATATCTACAATAATTACACAAAAAGTATTTCTATTAGCAGTAATAGAATTTTATTATAAAATCCATACCAATATTTACATTTGTTTTATAGCTCACAAACTTGAAAATAGATAACAATCATTCTAATCATTATTTATATCTACAGAAAAAATTGACCAATTAATTTCCTTAACCGCACACATTAAATTGAAATATAGCTATAAATAAAATAAAACACTTGAGGTGATATTAACCCAGTTTAGAAAACCCTAATTTAAGTTTAAAGACTAAATAATGATTTTATAATAATAATATTTAGATTGCCGCATTTCGCAAAATCTAAACAAAGTTTTATTATCAGAAATTGTGTCAAACATTCAAAATATTTATAACGAGAGTAAACAATTTCATAGATTTACAAAACAGATTATTTATATAAATAAACAAGAGTGTAATTATTTTATTAGACAGCTGGGGATTCCAGGTTTTTACCTCTCGCCTAGAGAGGTATAGGGATCGTGAAAAAATTCGATGTCGAGATTTTTGTCAATAAGCACGTTTTAGTACCTTTAGAACCTATTTTGACTATTTTCACGATGATGTCTGTGTGTGTGTGTGTGTGTCCGTTTGTCTGTATGTGCGCCTACTATAGTCTTTCGTTCTGATTCATTATCTCAAATTCTAGTGAACATAAAATTCTAACATTTTGCATTATACATTTATATATGTTAATGAAGAGCTGATTAGATTTTGGTAAAAATCTGCCAACCGGAAATGGTATTTTCTTGAAGCATTTTAACATTTTTTGCAAAAAATATAGGAAATACTGCGATAGTTACAATTTGTCATGCGACATTTGAAAGAACAAATTACCTCTTACAATATTTATTTAACATCTTTTCTATATCTCTTACCAATAAATGAAAATTATTTTTCAAAAATGTGTAATTTTACCTACCACGATTTGTAAATTATAATATAGGAAAAAAAATTAAAACAAAAATGAAAATGTCAATGTGACAGATGAACAGACGTATGCACAGTTTCTGAAATTTTGGTGGCACCATTTGTAAAGAAATGTATAAATATTAATAACTGGGTTTGAAATTTAGTAACTATAGTAGCCGAAATTTAATAAATAGAAAACTGACTCAATTCCAGTAAGTTTTTATCCTTCCATTAAACGTATCCAGTCAAGAAGCATCATCGATTCATTATTAACTGGATATAATGTAATATGGCAATAATAAAATACAAATTGTATCCACAAAGAGCTAATTCGGTACGTTGCTTGAAGAACTATAAAATAAATTACAAAAAGTAGCCTAACAAAAACCAAATTCACATATTACAGTGTCAAGGCGGGAGGTTATGTGCTGGCCACAACAGATTTTTTAGTCAAACAGTTTGGGCCACTGTGTTCAAATGTAATTTCACAAATTTAATATTCTTGCCATTGCATAATTAATTAAAATTTAATTTTATTCCATTCATAGTTAATCAGATAACCATTATACAATCAACAATCCAGTGCTTCTTGCGAAAAGGGGGGCCACTACCGGCCTAAAATTGGTGAAAAGTACGTCTAGTTTTTTCCATAAAATTGAAGTAAAAATTAACTTTTTTAATAAAACAAATACATTTTTGAATAGATAAAGGTTGTCTCCAAATGCGTCTAATGCCACATTTTTCATTTTTGTACTGTATTTTTTTATATTCATGGCTAAACATGGCCAATTTTAGCTATTTTGTGAGTTTTTATTCGTATTTTATCACATATTTAAAACAAAAAATTTAAAAAAGTGGCATTAGACGCACTTGAGGACAACCTTTAGCCATTTAAAAATATCTTATTTGTTTAAAAAATCTTAATATTGAAACCAGTTTTAAGGGAAAAACTGAATATCGTTTTTCGCTATTTTCACGGTTTGTATTGAACCATTTGTAATTTAATTTTCTGAATTAAATAGCTCATAAAGAGTAGTATTTATTTATTTAAATTAATAATTTTATTCTTTGTTGATTCATGTGTAACAAGCCGCACAGTGAAATCCAGCATTTTGTATCGACTCCCCTTAAGAATATTTAAAAAAAAATCTGACGTGGACACCACATGACTTCCTTGTACGCCTTGTGTGTTCATACTTTTCTTAATAACTAAAATGTAAAATAATATTAAAAATTCTTTTAACTTATTATACTAGTATACTCACAAATATATTTTAGTCATTTTATTTAAACTGCAGAAGAAGATATAAAGCATATTTTACTATTGTCACTGTCATGTCATAATCATTTAAATTTTACGTAGTAACAAATGTTAATCGATCATGGACTACAAGATACCGAAATACTATAAATTATAAATATATACTTTAATTATTTTTAAATGATAGCAGATACAAAAATATTTATAAAATACCGATTTTAGGTAATAATCACATAATATTTCATTTAAAATAAAAAAAATTGTCTAAAATTAAATATTTATCGAAATATTTTTAAAAAGTACTACTTCCGGTTTGTAGACTGAAACCAAAAATAGGAGGTGCACAACTAGATGCTATAACAGTCCTAAATACAAAATTTCAACTTTCTACGTCTAACCGTATTTGAGTTATGCGACACACATACGTCCGTACGTACAGACGTCACGTCGAAACTAGTCATAATGGATTCAGAAAAGGTCAAAACGGATATTTCCGTCAAAATCTGAGAACCGAAATTTTTCGCGATTACAATACTTCCTTACTTCGTACAAGGAAGTAATATACGAGCCCCATCAACTATATCTTCGGACACATTGTGTTTTTTGTATTTAATCTTATTTTTTATTACATACATATTATTTTTTAATAATGTCCGCAACATTAGAGACGGGTTATGCAAGATATTTTGCTATTTTTCTACCACTAGTACCAAATAAATTTATTAGATATAAGGTTTTTTATAATCAAATTACGGATATCAAGATAATTGACAAGTATGACATTATAATCGTAAAATCAACTAAATTGATCAATGATCACTAATAGTATATTATATATTGAGGGACTAAAGTGCATGATTTAATCCTGAGGGTAAGTTTATTTCACGAGCCGAAGGTGAGGGAAATAATCACCTGAGGTATTAAAGATACTTCAGTCCTGTGGTATATACGCTATTTTTTGCACTCCATCCTCAAATGAATGCAAAATAGTTTAAAAGAATACACATTTTGCAATTTTGACAGTAAATTTTATGACAAATATTTATATTGTTACCATAGATACTCTGTAACAAATAGCACGTATTTACTTGACAACGGAAATAATTAATTCAATTTCTTGACAACGGGATTAAATATGAAAAATAATCCCTTGGGATCAAATTAAGAACCTTAGTCCCTAAAAATAAAGACTAAAGAAGAGGTTTAGTCCCGGAAGTGCAAAAAAAACGTTTATTTTGTTTTAAGCAATAGGTATATGCTATCTGCAAGAAACTGTTATTTTAACTTAGTGCCTCAAGAAATAATTTTCAAGCGATTTGAGTACTTTTTTAAAATGAATATATACCCTGTTATGAATTAATTTTTATCATGATAAATATAACTAAAAGCAAGTTAATTAGTTACAAAATTATGTAGCGATTTTTTTTAGATTCAATCAGTTTTTTATTAGCACTAATCCTTTTTGTGAATCTTCCCCTATATACAACAGTTTAATAGTTCGTGACTCTATATGACGCAGTAATTATTAATTCATATCTACTAAGTTTTGTAGAGATCCATATTTTTATTTTATGTTCTTGTCCAACAATGATAACTATAATTATTGTAAGGATCAATAAGTGGAAAGGAAAAATAATGTTAAGAAAAAGTTTATTGACTTATTTATTACTTGAACTGTTACATTAGTTTGTTTATTTGTCGGTGGTAAAAAGTATTAATAATAATAATAGTAATTTTTTTGAAGTCCAGCTGAATTGAAAATGCAACCAGCAAAACAGTTTTGAAAAGTGGTTGCCTGTACAACAGGCGCACAATTTTCAATTTTAACAATATTTGTAAAGACTTTAGTGCCTTTATGTTTTAGAGAGGTGTGCCTAGTGATTTTTTAAAGCCAGAATTGAATTTCTTGAGCATTTTTTACGTATTACTGTATTTAAAAAATTTAAACCGTAGTTTTTGTCAGAGCAGTTTTAATATTTAATTTTACGGCACTGAATTTTTTAAGGGCTGTACCTATTTAGCGACATAATTAAGACAGCATTCGATTCATTGAAATATTTATTTACCTTTTTGGGTAAAGTCTACTTGGCGGCCAAACTTGAAGTTGGCTGCAAGCTGTCAGCTGAACAACGCGTTGTGGCCGTTTAAAAAACGAGTTCTGTTGGACTCAAGAAGGGTTTTGTTAGCATAGATTAGTTTATGTCAAAATAACTGAGTTCTGTTGGACTCAAGAAGGGTTTTGTTAGCATAGATTAGTTTATGTCAAAATAACTGAGTTCTGTTGGACTCAAGAAGGGTTTTGTTAGCATAGATTAGTTTATATATTAGCCAGAATCCGATTTTTTCCGCAGCCAACTTCAGGTTTGGCCGCCAAGTAGACTTTTACCTATTTTTTGAATACGGGGCAGTTTTAAATCAAAATTTTAATATACGACCCCGTATTTTAAAGGGCCAAGTTTAATAACTTAATCAGACCCACCGGTTGTAGGTCACTTTTCCCCTGCCATTTTTTCCCCTGGCCATTTTTTCTCTGGCTATTAATTTCCCTCATTTTTTTCCCATGACTACTAAAAATTAAAAAAAAAAAATTATTCATTTTATTAATCCTGTCAGAAAATAATATTTATTTGAATTCTACCGTATGGTAGAGTATGATGGGATTAAGTTCAGAAAAATGTTAGGCAAGAATATTTTCTAGTTTTAAAAAATTAGTAGAAAAATATGAGTAGAAAAAATGGAGTAGAAAAAAAGGGGTAGAAAAACTGTCGTACAATCGTTAGCTTAGGTTAGGTTAGGTTAAGGATGATTACAAGGATGGAGGAATACAGGGGAAAATTGCGCAGGGGAAAAATGAACTAAGGGAAAAATGTCGCAGGGGAAAAATGGGACAGGGAAAAAATGGCAGGGAAAAAATTACCAGGGGAAAAACGGCAGGGGAAAAATGTACACCAATCAGAACGACCATAATTCAAGTATTTGGTCATTTTTATACACAGTACCGTATTATATAAAATTTGAAGTCGTGTATATTTTCTTACAATGGCATAAATTCTAGTTTGCAGCCCTGTATTTTTTACTAAAACATAATTAAACTCTTTATTCATTTTTTACTCAAAACCATAAATCTATAAATTTTTTATCCATAAACTAAACTTGAACTAAATATTAAGTTTACGGCCCTGTATCTTTCCAAGGGCAGTAACAGGTGTACCATTCGATTCCTTGAACATTTTCACACCCAGAACCATATTTCCAAAAAAATTTAACCATTAATTTACTCAGAATTAATTTCTAAACAAATTCCTTCCTCATTCGCTCATAACAGTTTGGAAACCCCTGCTCGCCCTGCTCCAGTCGCCGGCCAGTTCCACCACCCACACTTCTCATGCAACGGTGGCACAACCCGCCGTAGACTGCAGTCACGTTTCTTTCGATGCATCTTCGGCTGATGTGGTTGGTTGTATTTGTGTTCTTGTTCTTGTATTTTGACGGCGCGCTCCCTCGTGGTCGCTTCTTTCACTGTTAAACACTGTCGGCTTGAAGACTGTTGACTGTTGACTGCAGACCTCGAGGAAGCCGCCAAGAACTCGAGCACCTTTGGAGAAGGTGCCCAAAACTTGTGAAGTGTTTTGTTGTGATGTTTGAGAAGTTTATTGTTGCCGCATTGTTGAGTGTTGATTTGTTTGAGTGACAGTTGTTTTTTGTAAGTTGATATTGATTATTTTGTTTTATTGTTGTTTTTAAACGGTGGACAAAAATTTTTTTGTCAGTTGGTTCTTTTATTAACTGGTAAATAAATTGTCGGGAAGTTTATCTGCCGGAAATAAATATAGAGCATAGCGTTAACAATTATTTTACTTTTAAATAAAGTGTTAGGTAGCGAAATATACAAAAATAAATTAGACAAAATAATTGTTTAATATAATATTGTAAGATTTAATCCTTTGGATACCTAAAGCCCTGTTCACACAAGGATTCTTTGAAGATTCTTTCATGCTTCTAAATTTTGAGCACTAAATCTAATCTTGGAAAGAAAGAAATTCCGGTTTTGAAGCAATAAATTATAAATTCTTCTTTTCCAAGACTCATTGAAGATTCAATTTAGCGGCACCGCAATTTAACAACTAATTCTCACTAGAATTATTTTTCCAAGATTTAGAGAATCTTCATTGAATCCTCGTGTGATCAGGGCCTAAAATGTAACCTTGTGGTTGGCCGTTTTAGCTTACAGCACAGTTTGTGTTAGTACTATGGCTTACGGCCAGTCATCTCTACGTCAGTATTAATATTCAATATTCATATTTTGGGCTGGTAAAAATGTTTCCAAAATAAATAATACGTACCCTAAGTTTCAAATAATTTGTTATATAATTCAGGGGCTCATAAGATATAGAAATTTAAATTTATTTCCAAAATGACAGATTTTACTAAGTTAGTAATTAATTTCTTAATAAATAATTGTTGCGATATTTTCATATTAAGTACAATAAAATGTACACTCATACGTAATATTTTAATCAACAATTAAATAATAGATATTTATACACCAAGTGAGATACATGAATGTTTATTCAAGAGAAGAAAATTTTCTTCGAGTGAATAAACATTCGTATCTCACGTGGTTTATACAATATTTTATTCAATTTTGACGATATTATTTCAAATATATGAATTATAAATTTATTTTGACATAACAAAAAAGAAAATCAAAGTAGGTAGTCGTCAGTGGCAAGTTGCCATTGTTTTTATGCATTTTTGACGAAATAATGACTTCGACATAAATATTTGTCAGATAACTGATCAAATGATCAAGATCAGTAAAATATAAAATTTTTAATAGCTTGGTAGTTAAATATATTATAGACTTACAATATTATCAGATTAAATAATTATTTAATTTTTGGTTTGATAATAAATTTGTCTGGCAAAATAATTGTCTGAAACTTTTCTAGAAGTGAAATAAAGACACAGAACTACAAATCTTTGAAATAATTGTTTACTTTGCATTACCAATATCCTTGACCGGTAATTATTGTTGTGAAATATTGGTAACAATTTTGGCAATGAATTTAAAAATAGTATTTCTTATCAATTGCTGGTACCTACATAGAAATATGTGTAGATATTTCAATAATGGCATTTTTAATTGCTTTTAATATTTCTAAATGTTTGCTTTTAGAAATTTTCCATTCATATGGTAGGTACATTAGCGTCTAAAATACGGTTTTTAGATACCGTAAGAAAAATATTTTGATAAGAGAAAACCAGAAATATGTAAACAAAATTTGACTGATTCTGAGTTCATAAATATATTGAGTTACATATTTCTGTCTTTTTCCAGTTTGGATGTGTCAACCTCACAGCTCACATTTGTGATTCATTGGTATATTATTAAAAAGAAATATATTAAAATGTGACTCATACTTTACTATTTTCAATCGGTATTTGTCATACCTACCTGTAAAATACTATTTTATGTAAATTTCTTTAGAACTATATAAACAAAATATTACTCACTGTATTACAAAAATATTGATGTCATGTTATAAACATTTTAAAACATTTATTCACTGCCTCATATATTAAAAAAAATATTTACATTTTTTAGTAGCCATAAAATTGTTTAAATATTTTTAAATAATTTGAACAAAATTAATCAAAATGGTTCTTAAGTGTACGAGTATAAAAAGTAATTATATTTTATGCTATATTCCAATCTACTTATAAATTAATTATTACTTTTAAAACAATTTTAGAAATATGCAATAATAATGTGAGTCAGAGGTATAAATATAATTTACCGTTTGTGCGGTTAGTAGCCAACTCACGGGTTGTTAGTGGATAGTAAACCACAGGAAAGATATTTGTGCGTTAATTGTACCAAATAATTTTTACAGCTACGTTATAATTTCACGTCTTTTATAGCCATTTGCACCGCTTCCACTTAAATTTTAAGTGTCACTTAAACGAAAAATATCGAATCGAACTCATGACAGCAATGTTATTTCTATTTGACAATTTGATTTTGATTCGATATTGTTCATTTAAGGAAAACTTAAAATTTAAGTGGAAGCGGTGCAAATGGTCATTACTCTACTTGAGCTTCACATATTGTGAGTCATCGGTTATATTTACCGTGTGTGCGGTTACCAGCCATCTACTCACTCATGGTGGTTGTTGAGAATACACCACAGGGAACCTGAATCGGCGTAATTTGGCCAGCTGTCATTTGAAATTTATTTTATAAAATAAATTAATTATTACTTACATTATTTTTTACTAAAATAATTTATAACCGTGTGATTTTACTAAGTCTAATTTTTAATAACAGTAATAATAACGATAATTAGTAAGGAGTACCCGTGAGTTGACAGTTGTTAATTGCATAAAAATGTTAACAACATAAATGAAATAAACTCTCACATAAAATTAAAATATTATTCTCCAAAATCCCACAGCTAATATATGCAAATAATTTCACTTTTCTTATTCTAAAAATAAAAAGAAATTTCTAACCATATCATATTATATTAATAATATACTTCCCAACAATTCGATGCAATTTTTTTCTTATTAATCAAATTATTGAGAAATCAGCTTGGCTATTAAAGCAATTAATTAACAAGAAACAATCGAGAAATGAAGAGGTAAATACTTAATTGCTTTTAATCGTAAGACAAAAGATAGTGTCCCGGAAGTAAAACTTGTAGGAAGTGGAAAAGATGTTCGAGACCGGAAATACGTAGAGGAAAGGTGACACTTGCAAATGATTCACGCAATGGGTTAGCCGCGAGGGAATCATTCACCAAACGGTTTACAACCAGGAACGTATATTACAGAAATATAATTTTTTCATAATTAACCGATTTTTATTGCCATATTAATTACTGGGTAATTTAAAAATATAAATTACAGAAAAATATTTTAAATTACGGTATATTACCAAGAAATTACCGAACAATTACCAAAAAAATACCCAAGAAATTTGAAGAATGCAAAATATTTAAAAAACTAATTATATAAAATTAAATCTACGTTTTTACCGAATTTCTAGAATACTCTCAATTTTACTTTATTTTTCATTCAACCCTTTTCCTCACTACTAGGGCAGCCTGAAACCAGCCCGAAACTCGTACTTTGCCGCATGTTAGCTATGCAATGTCATTTTGAAGTTGAAAAATACTGTTTTCGTTGCGAGTAAACTGTCAGATTATTATTGATTTTAGGATAATGTTTTTATAAACATTTAATGAAGCAAGAATGGATCTACAGAAAGTTTAGTCAAACAGTGAGTTAAGAAATTTATTCTAAGCAGAACTAAATTTGTACTACAAATTGCGTTTTTAAAAAATACAAGAAAGGTTATACAGGTTTTAATCCAATCTGTGTAACAAAATTTAAGGGTGTATAGTATTGGACGCACTGATCATGAATCAAAAAGAATTTTGTTGAAATTCGTAAAATTAACAGTAGCAAAACAATATCATTTTGGGTACCACTGGTTGTCACATTTAATTACAAAAAAGTTAAACAATAATTATGCAGTATTTATTAGCGTAATTACATTAATATAATAATAGTTTTACAAACAGGAAAATTAGTAGGTAGGTACTTACAGAATGTCTCATTTGCTCGAACCATTTTTAATTTGCGAATTTCAACAAAAAAAATTTTGATTCATGATCAGTGCGTCCAATACTATACACCCTTAAATTTTGTTACACAGGTTGGATTACACCCTGTATAACTGCACAAAAATCTTCCCTTTGGTGTACTCAGCACTTATGTCCGTGAACACCCATGGCTTTTATTTAGAATAAGAAGTACTACCATCATTTTTGATATGCCTAATTTTATTATACACAGTTTGGTTATGATGTGTGCCCCTTTCAAAATATTTCCCGCACGTCTGTGGCTCATAATGACATCAGAGCTCATACCTATGAATTTAAATCAAGGTAGGCGGGCATACAGTTATAATCGTATTCATATACCTCTAGATATGATTCTTAACAATAGAATTTGATTGTTCAAAAATGTTTAGATTTATTTTTATTTAGAAAAGATAATAACCTTTGATTTTAATTTATATGGCAAGAATAAATTGATACATGAATAGATAAAAATTTGTAATTATTTTTCATGATTTGGAAGTTGAAAATTGAATGACGTTTATTTTATTCAAGTTGTTACAAAACTTTATAATAATTATTATGCATATTACAGCTTGTAGCATTGCATGAAGAATTAATTTAAATAATATATTGTAATGTATATTTCGTAAATTATATAACAAACTTTCATATACGTTTATTTAATAATGCATTTACTTATGTTATGTTTGTTTTCATTTAAATGTTTTCTGGCCCGTATTTTCTGTTGAGTTAAATGTCATTTTAATTCAATTCCTTGTACATTTTTATACCTGGAACCATATTTTCAAAAAAATTTAAGCACTTATTTAGCCAGAAATAATTTTTTCAACAATTTTCAGACTTAATTTAGAGATTACGGCCCTGTATTTATTAAGAGTTGAACCAAGCGACCAAATAAGGGCAGCAGCTGAATGCTTGAACAATTTTATACCCAGAACCATATTACTAAAATTTTTGAATGATTAGTTTAGCCAGAAATAATTTTTTAGGACAAGAGAATAATTTTTAGACTTTATTTTGAGCTCTGTATTTTTTAAGAGTTAAACCAGGCGACCCAATAAGGGCATAAGCCAATAGCTTGAACAATTTTATACAAAGAACCATATTGCTAAAAATTTTGAAGGAATAGTTTAGTCAGAAATAATTTTTTCAGGAAAGAGAATAATTTTCAGACGTAATTTTAAGTTTACGGTCTTGTAATTTTTTAACGGTTGTACCTAGCGACCTAATAAGGGCAGAATTAGATTCCTTGGGCTTTTTTATACCCAGAACCATATTGGTAAAATTTTTGAAGGATTAGTTTAGCCAGAAATAATTTTTTCAGACAAAAGAGCAATTTTCAGACTTAATGTTGAGATTACGGCCCTGTATTTTTTAAGAGTTGAACCAAGTGATCCAATAAGGGCAGCAACTAATTGCTTGAACAATTTTATACCCAGTAATAATTTTTGAAAAATTAGTTTAGCCAGAAATAATTTTTTTTAGACTAGAGAGCAATTTTCAGACTTAATTTTAGGATTACGGTCCTGTATTTTTTAACTGTTGTACCTAGCCACCTAATAAGGGCAGAATTAGATTCCTCGGACTTTTTTATACCCAGAACAGTAGTTTAAAAATTTTCTAAACACTAGTTTAGCTAGAAATAATTTTTTCAGACAAGACATTAATTTTCAGACTTAATTTAAAGTTTACGGTCCTGTATTTTTTAACGGTTGTACCTAGCCACCTAATAAGGGCATAAGTAGATTTCTTGGACATTTTTATACCCTTAATCATATTACTAAAATTTTTGAAGGATTAGTTTAGCCAGAAATAATTTTTTATGACAAGAGAATAATTTTCAAACTTAATTTAAAGTCGATTTAAAGTTTACGGTCGTGTATTTTTTAACTGTTGTACCTAGCGACCTAATAAGGGCAGAAGTAGATTCCTTGGGCTTTTTTATACCCAGAACCATATTACTAAAATTTTTGAAGGATTAGTTTAGCCAGAAAGATTTTTTTCAGACAAAAGAGCTCTTTTCAGGCTAATTTAAAGTTTACGGTCCTGAATTTTTTAACGGTTGTATCTAGCCACCTAATAAGGGCATAAGTAGATTTTTCTAGGACTTTTTTATACCCAGAACCATATTTTCAATTTTTTTAAAGCACTAGTTTAGCTAGAAATAATGTTTTCTTTTTATCAGACAAGAGATTAATTTTCAGACTTATCTAATTTAAAGTTTACGGTCCTGTATTTTTTTAACGGTTGTACCTACCGACCTAATAAGGGCAGAATTAGATTCCTCGGACTTTTTATATCCAGAACAGTAGTTTCAAAATTTTCTAAACACTAGTTTACCTAGAAATAATTTTTTTATGACAAGGAACCAAGTTTCAATTTTTATTCCACTTATGTGAAATGCATACAATTTATTATAACAAGACTACTAATAAATTATTGCAATCTACTTTTACTTTCACAATAAAAGTAACAGTCTCTATATAAGGTTATATCCACATCTAACGGAAGAATCGTTAGCTAATAATAATAATATGAATATTTATAAACTAAAATAAAAAATAGACCGTTACTATCTGTCGTCAATAAAATGTTTCATCTGCAATCTTCAGTCTTTCAATTGGTGATTGTGATTGGTCTTCGCTTCTGAAGTAGTCATTAAATGATCTTATTAACTCGACTACGTAACTGCGGTAACTATGGTAATTTAAGTGATTTATAATGGTTTAGTTTGAATTACTTGCAAGTTTCAAGTAAAAGCGAAATTTATTGATTGAGATCTTGGAACATAAAAATTAAGTTTGTATGTATACAGGGTGATTCGAAACTTCGCGGGTGTATATTACTTAACTTACTGATCAACAAAAATATTTTTTTTAAATTCATTTCAAGACCCATCTCTTGCTATCAAATGCAAAGCAAAAAAGCATGTTACAATAAATCATTTTGTGACTTTGGTTTTGAAATCGATGACTTCATATTTTACAATGATGTACTTATAGGTTGTGCTTACATGCCTATAGAATGAAATTTACAAAAAACCTTACCGTATTTTGTTAAATAATTTCTAAAATTACTAAAAATGCGAGTTTTACATAATTGTTACAGTCAATGGGTTAACTGTTTAAAAAAATCTCTCTATACCCGTCTTCCGACTAATATTTCTCGATTTATTTTTCATTAATCAACGTATAATATGGATTATTAAATGATAAAAATTAGCTCCAAGTTTTGCTAATTGATGTCACAGCAATTAATAATTTGCATTTATTGATTCACTAATGAGTCATGATTCTTATGTTAAATTTCAATTTGAAATTTTTTATAATACAGCCAGAATCGTTCAAATTGTTAACCTTCTGGATTTACAAGTGTAGCGCCTTAAGACGATCCTCTACCGTGTCAGAAAACAGCCAAAAACATGGATTTCGCGCGCCACTCCACTGCGTTTATTGTTTTGTTAAATATAATAATCTTAAAATATTGTTGAAGATAAAAGTACAATCTACAAAATGGTCGATGCAGAATTTTAAAATTTTGCTTTAAAATCGAAATATGTTAATTTGAATTTTGACAATTTTTGTTATTTTTTGAACACAAATATCTTCTATTTTAAAACGAATTTAAAAAATTTGATCAGTTGTTTCGCAGATCCAAGCTTTGTTGACAACATATTACAATTTGAAGTTAATTAACTTATAAATAAAAGCTGTACAGTGGCGCGCGAAAACCTCCTTTTTTAAAAATATAGCAGTTTTTTTACAAATATGGGTCTATAAATTATTTTTTCCCCTCAAACATAAATTACTTGTTATTATTATGTTTAACAAAACAATAAACGCTATAGAATAGCGTGCGGAATCAATGTTTTTGACTGTTTACTGCCAGGGGTAGAGGATCACCTTAAAACTAAATGCTTATGTGAATGAGGCTTTATCATCTATATAAACATAGATTTTAAGTTGTACTGTGTGAACGGGTCTTTAATTATTTGTTTAAAACAGCGGTTGTGCTGTTATTTTTTCGTAATTTCAAAATTTAATTTTCTTGGCGACACTAATACGTTTAGGTTACAAGATTATTGTCTGTACAGTTATCTGAGTTGGTAGATAACGAAAACTATCTAAACTAGATATACCTAGATAACTATTTTCTAGTTTACTAGAATCGTTCAAATTTAAAAACCGTTGACAGTAATTTTCTTGTGCTTTTATCCGAATCTGCCATCGTTATGATTATAAATTTTTTGTACGGTTTTTTTAACCTTCTTCGCTTGAAACATAATCATCTGTTATTCTGGTGCACTTAAAAGGATTCTTCAACTATATATACTGATGATTCAATTTAGTTTTAGCAGATATTATACCGATTAGCACTTGAAACAGAAGTTTCCAAACTGTTTTTATGTCGCCCCACTTGAAATATTCATAATACGGCCCTGATAATTACGCCATTCGATTCTACGACCAAATTTACCTTAGGACAGAATTTTTTTTCAGGATGATAGCTCAACAAACACAAGAGATAGGGCGGATTTATAATATACATTCTACATACAGTTATGCCATGCAGTTGGTCCGTCAGAAAAAAATTATTTCTGGCTAAAGGAACGATTCAAAAATTTTGAAAACATGGTTCTGGGTATAAAATTGTTCAAGGAATCGAATGATGGACTAGTTGGGTCGATAGGAGCACCCATTAAAGAAATACAGGACTGTAATCTCAAATTTCAGTTCAAAGTTGCTTTCTCGTCTGAAAAAAAATATTTCTGGTTAAACTAACGTATCAATGTTTTTGAAAAAATTGTTCTGGGTATAAAAATGTTCAAGGAATCGAATGCTGGTCTAGTTGAGTCGATTGGATCACCCATTAATGAAATACAGGGACGTAATCTCAAATTTCTGTTTAAAGTGTCTCTGTTGTTTGAAAAAAAATATTTTCGGCTATACTAACGAAACAATAATTTTGAAAATATTGTTCTGGGTATAAAAATGTTCAAGGAATCGAAAGCTGATCTAGTTAGGTCGCTAGGTACAGCCCTGTAAAAGTTACAGGCCCTCAAAGTTCAAAGAAGTTTCAAAGAAGTCGTCAATATTTACCTGATGTTAACGGTACCTTTTCTGAAGTCGTTTATTGACGTTTGTTAATTGTACTTTAATTACATCTTAGTGTTGATCTGTTCGCAGAAATCTTTGACAAATAAACATATTAGTTTCTCGAAATAACTGTTACTATATTACGAGTTTATTTCAAAACATTCGTGACCAATATTTTATTATTGTGTTTTGTGTTCAAATATTTTATTGTTGAGGAACAAAGTTTGTTGACTTTTATTTTTACTTATTTACCGAAAACTTTCATTTGTTAAATGTCACATTTAAATAATAATTTGTTGTTACTTAAAAAATAATAAAAGTATCTTAATAACCTGAAAGTTCAAAATGAATAGAACATATTTCTCAAACAATTTTTTGTTTCAGTCAACAAAGAAAGTTGTTTTGTTAAAAAAAAACTTTACTTGTCTTTTGTGAATGTTTAACAAATTGTTAATTTTTAATTAATCCGAAGATAATACTTAATGAATTGCTGTTTAATTGAATAATCCATAAACGTACGGATATTTTTTATAAGGGTAACTTATTAAATAAAATAACTGCTTGAAGATAATTATATGAATAATTAATTGGACATATGACGATATGACGTACTTTGACATTTGGGTACACTTTGAGTCAAAAGTATTGATTGTATTGTTTGAAACAGTACAATAAATATGTCCTGAATAGGGTAGTTTACCATTTAAAAAAAGTTTTTTAAATTGAAACTTCATGTAATTTGAAAGCGATTGAGAGTACTGAAAAGCCTTAATTGTTCTTACTAAAGCTGTAATTAATTTTTAAAGTTTGTGTGACGTAGATGTATAGCTGAAAATCTTCTCAAACAATGGGGCTGGAATTAAAATGTACTCATGTAAAATCAATTGTTTTTAAATGTTACAAAAAATACAATTTGGTAGTTTCTTTATTACTGTAAGTAAGAATACACGTGAAACGCATTATTGTGACGTAGATGTATCGATACATAAAATCTCAAATATTTAATGAACTATTAACTTTTTGAAAACTTTTTCCATCATGGCAATAACTCATTTTTGAGGTCTCCTTTCAATATAATTGACTGGATTGCTAATTTGCTACTATGGTAAAGTACCCTGTTGTGCTCTTTACTTGCAAGCAAGTACACTTGATTTGACTGCTGGTAACCGCACACAAATGATGCTTACAAGCCAAAACACCCTTGAGTTGACGGCTGTTAAGAGCCTTCCTGTACAGGAAGAATGTACACGTTAAAGCATTTTACATTCATACACCTCATCGACACATGGTTGCACATTTTAACAAAAACAAATTTTTATACGGTAGATAAGGGATAAAACTTCGTTTTATTAGTACAAATTTTTTTTTCAGCACGTTCAACGGTCGAAATTACTTACTTTCAACCGCTTGCAAGCGTATAGAAGCACCTACAGATTTTTCTTTATATTTCGCAGAACATGATATTTTAAACTTGAATCATGTAATTTAAAGTTTAATCTACGTTGGGGTAGTGTTATTTTTTAGAAAAAACTTTCTGATTTCGAGAAAATTAGAGGTAAAAAATGTGAATTTTTGTAGTTTTCTTTATTTTATAAACTAAAACTTCGGTACAAAACAGAAAAAATGGCACTAATAGAACGAAGTTTTATCCCTTATCTACTATATAAAAATTTGTTTTTGTTAAAATGTGCAACCATGTGTGGATGAGGTGTATGCGTGTAAAGTGCTTTTTACGTGTATATTCTTCCTGTACAGAATGCTCTTAAACGCACACAATATCTGAACTACTAGAGAACTAATTTTGTTTGTTAACTCACCGCACACACTAAATTCACACAGAATAAGTTTCTAAAAGCTTGATTTGTGTAAAAAATGGTGTTTTAAATCATTGATGAGATATTTATCGAAAAATTATACGCTAAATCGAGAACTTTTAGTCTGGTCGTCTGAGACAAGTTTCCATTTTTGGTGTTGGTAGAAATCTTTCTTCTGTGGTAGAGTTTGCAAGATGTTTTACTCAGCACATTTAAGAGACACCCTGTGTAACTTATTTTATAATTAAACTGTAGATGGATTAGCAGAATTACTTTATAAATTGAAATAAAATGTCAAAGATTTGTATCACTAGTTCACATTAATCTTTTAAATGTCAGTTTTTTAGCTTAAATATATCATAATAATTTATATAATAATTCATTTTTATTATGTTGGTGTTTGGTTTACTTATCAGTAATAATAATAATAAATTACTTAAATGTTTTTTACCAATAATAAGGTTTTTTTCTAATACAGTCCAATCATAACAGGTTGTTGTTTAGCACTTACATTAACCTTAAGCGGCTCGTCTACGTTTTTACCGAATTCCTATAATACTCTTGATTTTACTATTTTTTCATTCCACTCTTTTCCTCACTACCAGCGCTGCCTGAAACCAGCCCGAAACTCGTACTTTGCCGCATCCTAGCTATGCAATGTCGTTTTGAAGTTGAAAAATACTGAAAAAATTTTTCGTTCCGAGTAAACTGTCAGATTGTTATTGACTTCAGGATAATGTTTTTATAAACATTTAATAGAGAAAGAATGGATCTACAGATGTGCCTTGTTAAAATTTAATTTGTATCATGAGATATAACCGTGTATAGTTTGCATAAAATAGGATTTTTTTTTAAATTCTTCTGAATTTTTATATTCATGTACAATTTTTTAATCAAAATTTTGAAAAGGCACATCTGTAGATCCATTCTTTCTCTATTAAATCCTTTTTGAAATAAATTTTTGCCATTCTTGTACTGGTCACAACACACTCGCTACTTTGGTATATTTTATGCTGAATTTTAGGTAGTAGACGGGCCTCTTAAGGCCCATCTCTTGCTATTAAATGTAAAGCAAAAAAGCATGTTACAACAAATCATTTTGTGACTTTGGTTTTGAAATCGATAACCTCATATTTTACAATAATGTACTAATAGTTTGTGCTTACATGGCTATAGAATGAAATTTACAAAAAACCTTGCCGTATTTTGTTAAATAATTTCTAAAATTTACTAAAAATGCGAGTTTTACATAATTGTTATAGTCAATGGGTTAACTGTTTAAAAAAATCTCTATACCCGTCTTCCGACTAATGTATATTATCGATTTTTGTGCATTAATCAACGTATAATATGGATTATTAAATGATAAAAATTAGCTCCAATTTTTGCTAATTGAAGTCACAGCAATTAATAATTTGCATTTATTGATTCACTAATGAGTCACGATTCTTCATGTTAAATTTCAATTTGAAATTTTTTATAATACAGCCAGAATCGTTAAAATTGTTAATTTGCTGGATTTACAAGTGTAGCGTCTTAAGGTTATCGTCTCCATGTAGCTCAACACCGCGTTTGTCCTATGTTAATGCATAGAAACGCTCGCTAAAAATACGGAAAAGCAGTCTAGCAATTTCTACAATGCTCACGAAGTTTTATAGAAAAAGCTAAATTTCATAAATTTATTTACAGACGAAGAATGCAACTAGGATTATGCCGAGTTACATTTTCTAATAAATCTCTTAATAATAAGAAAAAGCATGTAAAAAATTGCTTAAAACACACTTTTTCATTAATTTTGTATATGGATTTCAAAGATTTTTTCAGAATTCTAACTAGGCATAATCCTAGATTAATTCTTTCACAAAAATCTAGTACCTTCTTTTCCTTCAAATTTTTAATATGCAATGAGTAAAGTAGAAACTGCTACACCTCTCAACACGCAATATTTTGTTACGGAGACGAGACCCTTAAAGTAAAATAGAAAATTGTTACAGTTGTATCTCTTGTTAAATCATTTATAATTAGATACTGAAGGTACAATATTTCATTTTGATATGTGATATTATATTTCTTACGTAGTATTATTTACAGAAATGACCCTACTATTTTTGACACGCTAGATAGAATTACTTTTTGACGTAGATATATTTATTTTTAAATGTAATTACATTAAAATATGTTTCCTATTTATTTATTGATTTCAATTTCACTAAAAGAAAGTATTATTAAATAATAATTTATTACAAACATTTGTGGGACACAATTTATTTATATCTTAATTTATTGTATTCAGAATGGACCGCTAAACTTTCTAATCTGGTAGATATTTTAGCTCAACAATTATCTAGACTGTGGTGCACCAACAACCATTAGTACCCGTGAGTTGACACCTGGTAAAAGTATTTTTGCACTTCCGGGACTAAAACTCTTCTTTAGTCTTTATTTTTAGAGACTAAGGTTCTTAATTTGATCCCAAGGGATTATTTTACATATTTAATCCCGTTGTCAAGGAATTGAATTAATTAATCCCGTTGTCAAGTAAATACGTGCTATTTGTTACAGAGTATCTATGATAACAATATAAATATTTGTCATAAAATTTACTGTCAAAATTACAAAATGTGTATTCTTTTAAACTATTTTGTATTCGTTTGAGGATGAAGTGCAAAAAATAGCGTATATACCACAGGACTAAAGTACCTTTAATCATTCAGGTGATTATTTCCCTCACCTTCGGCTCGTGAAATAAACTTCACCCTCAGGATTAAATCATGCACTTTAGTCCCTCAATATATAATATACTATGGAAAACATCTGTAACAGCTTCTTACACGCCTCGAACCAAATTGGGTATACTGATAAACAAATATTAATTCAAACTACCCTTTAGGGTGTGTTGACCACTAATAACTAAGAGTACCCGTGAGTTGACTGTATATAACATGATAACAAATTAAATAAAATGCATGATAAATATTTATTTAAAATTTTCGTTGGGTGTAATTGACTTTTACGAATCAGGCAGTGGACTGTGAGGTCGCTACACTCAAAATTTAAGTAAAACAAATGCCAAAAATGCATTTAATTAATTTTTATTGGCAATCTAACTACGATTAAGATATCATGCATATACAAATCGATTTATTTTATCGTTTTTTAATCATTTGACGTCATATTTAAATGATGCAATAATTCACGGTGACGTGTAGTTAAAAATTAAAATTGAAATTAGATCAAATTGTTGTAGAAAATAAATAAATTCAGGTTATGGTAATAAGGGCGCCCGTATGTAAGATAAATTATTGTGATAGAAATAATATTAGCACCTGCTAGCATTTTTATAAAAATATAAACGTCTTTTTCGATCTAGTCTAAAGTCCGGTTCACACATGGATTCTTTGAGGATTCTTTCATGCTTCTGAATCCTGAGATAAAGAATCCTGGTGAAAATTGCCTGTCAAATAATCTTGAAAAGAATCATTCCTAATTCATTGATAGCTTCAAACATTGATTGAAGATAGAATGGATTCTTTGATGATTCTTTCATGCTCCTGAATCTTGGGAAAAGAATCCTGGTAAGAATTGATTGTCAAACAGCGGCGCCGCTAAATTGAATCTGCAATGAGTCTTGAAAAAGAATCATTCCTAATACATTGATTGCAGATAGCATGGATTCTTTGAAGATTCTTTCATGCTCCTGAATCTTGCGAAAAGAATCCTGGTAAGAATTGATTGTCAAACAGCGGCGCCGCTAAATTGAATCTGCAATGAGTCTTGAAACAGAATCATTCCTAATACATTGATTGCAGATAGCATGGATTCTTTAAGGATTCTTTCATGCTCCTGAATCTTGCGAAAAGAATCCTGGTAAGAATTGCCTGTCAAATAGCGGCGCCGCTAAATTGAATCTTCAATGAGTCTTCAAAAATAATCATTCCTAATTAATTGATAACTTCAAAAATTGATTGAAGATAGCATAGATTCTTCGACGATTCTTTCATGCTCCTGAATCTTGAGAAAAGAATCCTGGTAAGAATTGCCTGTCAAATAGCAGCGTCGCTAAATTAAATCTTCAATGAGTCTTGAAAAAGAATCATTCATAATTCATTGATAGCTTCAAACATTGATTGAAGATGAATTCTTTGTCGATTCTTTCATGCTCCTGAATCTTAAAAAATGTAATCCTAGTGAAAATTGCCTGTCAAATAGTGGCGCCGCTAAATTGAATCTTCAATGAGTCTTGAAAACGAATCATTCTTAATTCATTGATAGCTTCAAACATTAATTGAAGATAACATGGATTCTTTGAGGATTCTTTCATGTTCCTCAATCCGAAGTAATATAATTCTGGTGAAAATTGTCTGTCAAATAGCGGCGCCGCTAAATTGAATCTTCAATCAGTCTTCAAAAAATATAATTCCTAATTCATTGATAGCTTCAAACATTGATTGAAGATAGCATAGATTCTTTGCCGATTCTTTCATGCTCCTGAATCCTGGGAAAATTAATCCTGAGACGAATTCTTGTCAAATAGTGACGCCGCTAAATTGAATCTTCAATGAGTCTTGAAAAAGAATAATTTCTAAATCATTGTAACTTCAAAACAGTGAATTAATTTTTTTCCTGGATGTAGAGGTATGCAAGAATCTTCAAAGAATCCATGTGTGAACACTGAACAGGGCTTTAAGATTCTCTTAAATTTGCAATTAGGTCATTTGTCGTCTTTATTCATCTCATTGGTTGTCTCGAATTCACCTTGGTACAGACGAGGAGAAAGAGCGAGAGATGTTGTTGGTTGTTGGTCAGTAGTTCATTTTCACTTCAACACATGGTCTGTACAGCACGACTGTCTTTTGTTTACTCTAAGGTACTTACCAGCACCAGAGAACTAAAGACCTACATTGTAAAAATTAATAAATAGAAATAAATAATGCTCATTGTCATAATAAATATACCTATAGGTCGCACAGTTGGGTGTGGCAGCCTCACAGACCACTAAAGATTGTGGATGCGCGTGTGTGCAGTATCAACTCACGGGTATTTCTTGTAACTGTAGGTACACAATGATACTTAAAGTATTATTAATTTATAACAATAGGGTACTTTACCATAGTAGCAAATTAGCAATCCAGTCAATTATATTGAAAGGAGACCTCAAAAATGAGTTATTGCCATGAAAAAGTTTCCAAAAGTTAATAGTTCTTTAAATATTTGAGATTTTACGTATCGATACATCTACGTCACAATAATGCGTTTTACGTGTATTCTTACTTACAGTAATAAAGAAACTACCAAATTGTATTTTGTATTTGGTAACATTTAGAAACATTTTACATGAGTACATTTTAATTCCAGCCCCATGGTTTGAGAAGAATTTAAGCTATACATGTACGTCACACAAACTTTAAAAATTAATTACAGGTTTATTAAGAACAATTAAGGCTTATCTGTACTCTCAATCGCTTTCAAATAACATGAAGTTTCAATAAAAAAATTAAGAAAATGGTAAACTACCATATTATGTATTTATAATAATAAATATGTGGGCATATAGTTGGGTGTGGCAGCCTCACATATCACTAAAGAGGTGTGCATACCTGTTTTTGCCCAGCAGTCAACTCACGGGTACTTTTTGTAAATAATTCTAAATAAAAAATCTTAAAACCAAAATTATTAAAAAATTAATTAAATAATAATAAATTAATTAAGGGTAATGTACGACGTGCTGATCATGAATCAAAAAGAATTTTTTTAAGATTCGCAAAAAAAATGCATCGTATTTCAAGCAAACATTTTTTTGCCACTGGTCGATAGTTATTTTTAATATTTTTTTCAAATCTTCTACAATGAAAGTAATTGTTTACATAATATATAATACTAGTAAATGTCAAATTATCAAATATACCATCAAAACAGTAAACAGTGATACTTAAAATGTACACACGTCAAGTAAACATACCCTTAACGTTGCGAATTTAAAAAAATTATGTTTGTTTCATGATCAGCACGTCTTTTTTTTTTGTCCTAAGTTGTGGAATATCCAGTATATTTTGTAGATAAAGTTCTGGATAACTCCCAAATAAAAGAAATATTACATGAATATTATTATTTTTAAATAGTTACATTTTATATACCTATCTCAAACTTTATCCAGAGGTTGTTTCAGCCTTTTATTAAATTTAAGACTTACTTACAGGTGCCTGTAAGCTGTCACACCCAAGTTCCCTACTAAATCAATTAAAATGCATTCAATTTTTATGTAAATTATTTTTGTAACATTTTTACTTTATGGCAAATTATTTATTTGCTACTATATCCAAAGGATAAAATATTTACTTAAAGGTTATGAGACATTCTCACGGGTATCTGTGAGTTGCCACACCTAATTTTACCCATTAGTTTATTTATTTTTCTTAATATAAGCAACCTGAGTTACATATATGGCAAGCAGTTTTTCAGAATTTTTTAAGGCGCGAAAATTATTTCAGTTTTAATTTCTGTCTCGACTGAATAAATTTTACTGGCTTCCTGTTGGCGAAATGTCAAGTAATATTCATTTCCGGGCCTTGATTATAACGACTCAAAAATTGGGCCGGTGCCAAAAAAATTATACAAACTCTTAAGTATAAAAATAAATCTTTAAGCACCTACTTTTTATGGATTTAGTAGCTTATTTATAGAACAAAATCGTTCTTAAATACGGTTCATAATTAGGGAAAAATAAGGCACATCCCAATTAAAAATTTCCAGCTTAGTCATAATTCTAAAAATATGAAATATGTACTGATAAATTATTATTACATTGCACGATTTTGTTTATCTATTGTTAGGCTATAATTTATGATAAACATTAATGATAAAATGTAACGGTGTATAATAAATTTTTGTAGTTATCAGTCAATTCACGGATATATACAGGCTGTTCCACAACTTAGAACAAAAAATTAAATACTGTAGGACGTGCTGATCATGAAACAATAGTTATTTGTGTATCAAGGCTGTAAAAGTGATCTTTTTTGGCCGAATCTGAAGTTTGCAGCCGAGGCGTAGGCCGAGGCCAGCAATTCAGGTGAGGCTAAAAACACTTTTAAGCCGAGGTGTACACAACATTTTTTAGGTGGCTATCACAAAAATATATAATTTTATGTCAAAAAAGTTTCTTAGTATAAATAATTTTATTTACATAATTTAGGCTAACTAAGTTGTATGTAATTACTTCTAAATATATTTACCAATTAAAATTAAATAATTTTTTTATTTAACGGCCGTAAAGTAAATGCGGCCGTAAAGTAGTCATTTTGATAGATGTAAAAAAATGTGACACTTTACTGCTGTCAAAGGAGACGTAAAACAACAATTTATGCAATAGCCACCTAAAAAGAATTTTTTTAAATTCGCAAAGTTAAGGGCAGTTTACTTGACGTGTGTACATTTTAAGTATCACTGTTTTGATGGTTGTTTGATAATTTGACATTTATTAGTATTAGATATTATGTAAACAATTACTTTCATTGTAAGATTTGAAAAAAATTATTAAAAATAACTACCGACCAGTGGCAAAAAAAGGTTTGCTTGAAATACGATGCAATTTTTTGCGAATTAAAAAAAAAATTCTTTAAAAGTATGCACATTTCTACGTTATTATATAAAGTTACAAATTTTTAAATTTATTTGTGTAGAAATAACAACAATTTATAGCAAAAATGAGCTGTGATTTTGTCACCGTTTTGAAACTATTATTTCAATGACATCTATTGTCAAACTGTATTTAAATTTACGAATTTTTAGAAAATTCTTTTTGCTCCATGATCAGTAAGTTGCATATTACAGGGTGTTTCATAACTTCGGGGACATACGTTAAGGGTTATGTTGTTTGACATGCTTATTACGAATCAAAAAGAATTTTTATTTAAATCGCAAAATTAATTTCCATGTTTCCCAGTCAAAAATTTTCGTTGCCACTGCCACTATGTGGATGGGTATGTTAAAGTTAATAATTAAATAAAATATCTATTATAAATAACTGCTTATAATGTAGGTAAATAATTATGCAATTAATAATTGTGTTTAAGAGGAATCCCCACTAGTTTTGAAGATCCATTTAACGAATGAAGCGATGCCGTCACAAACCATTGTTACCCATTGTGACGACATCGGTTGATTCGATGAATGAACCGTATTTAGCCATTTTCTACTACAAAAGGGGTTTCGTTGGGCACATGAAATTACCACTAATTTTAAATATTTTTAAACAATTTTTTTTTTAAATGAAAGATTAAAGTCTAGGCTATGTCCGCTTAGTATCACTTTTTTAACTTTTACTTTAGTTTTTTAATATTTTATCTTCAAAGTTCTAAAAAATTTACTAACTTTGGAGCTTAAAAAATACATGTAAAAATTTTAAAAAAATGGCACTAGACAGACCTAGAGACATCTTTTATCTTTAAATTTAAAAAAAGAGCAAACAAATCGGACCAAAATTAAAGTCAATTTCATGGGCCCAACGAGAACATATTTTTGCTTAATTTTGTAGGGGTGGACATTCCTCTTAATAGGAAAGCGAATCCAGTGCAGTACTAAAAAAATGGTGCAGTTATAGTACCCTTAATTTTCCGAATTTAAAAAAAATCCGTAAACAGCATATCAAACAACCCATACCTTTAACGTATGTACCCGAAGTTATGAAACACCCTGTATATGCCATTAAAATATATGATTCACCCTGTAGAAACTGCTTGAACATTTTGTTGATACAAACAGAAATATTACTTGGCGCTAAACTAGACTAAAAAAATAATCAACACCATCTGTTATTTTTCTCGTTTCTCTAATTTCTTTAACAACCTGGTTGCCATAGTTTCAATCCAACCCACTAATGTATAAACATAAACAATGACGATCGTTCGTTGACTCCACAAACTTTAAAACAAAAAAGTTTGCAAAAGATACAGCCACCTTGAATCTGTTTATAAATATGCAGTTGTACAATTATATAGTGGAAGCAATTAATAGAAAAACTTAGTCAGTATTCTAGTGGTTGAGTGTGGACTATGCTATTTTAAATAGAAAAGTGAACGGCAAAAGAAGATGCTGTGATCTTTAAAAGATCCACGGCTGCACTCTTAAGGCACTACACTTGTTGAACGCAATATTGCTGCAATAGAATCAGAATTCACAATAAAAATCTGAAATTTACCATAAGTAATTACGAAGCATTATTTGATCGAAAAATTCATGCAATATATTGTTGCGACAATTAGAGAAAATAAGTATTAATTTATGCATTTTAATATTACAAATTATGGCCTTATTATTGCATATTTTATAATTATGTTTTAAGGCTCTACACTTGTGCCAAAAATATAGTGAAAAAGGGAGCTTGCTATATTACAAACTGAGCTCTTGTTAGTACACCTACACTGTTCATATTTTATATATAGATAGTTAAAAGATGGCTCTAGAGTGCTAAGAAATTATATTTTTGAAATACTTAATGGTGATACTTAGTGATAAATTAGTAAAAATAGTCAATTTGGCCGATTTTTTACTATTTTTTCGTCAGATGTATGAATTGTCTTGATAATAGTATATTATATATTGAGGGACTAAAGTGCATGATTTAATCCTGAGGGTGAAGTTTATTTCACGAGCCGAAGGTGAGGGAAATAATCACCTGAGGGATTAAAGGTACTTTAGTCCTGTGGTATATACGCTATTTTTTGCACTTCATCCTCAAACGAATGCAAAATAGTTTAAAAGAATACACATTTTGTAATTTTGACAGTAAATTTTATGACAAATATTTATATTGTTACCATAGATACTCTGTAACAAATAGCACGTGTTTACTTGACAACGGGATTAATTAATTCAATTCCTTGACAACGGGATTAAATATGAAAAATAATCCCTTGGGATCAAATTTAGAACCTTAGTCTCTAAAAATAAAGACTAAAGAAGAGTTTTAGTCCGGGAAGTGCAAAAAAATATTTTCTTAGCATTCTCACGAACAATGCAAGGAATCGACTATTTAAAACAAAATTAATAAATATGCAATAATAAGGCCATAATTTGTAATAAAAACATTACTATTACAGACTTCGTGTTACGGTTTTTTCACTTTTAAGCGCGCCCTTAATATTTAAAAATTTATATTTCTGAGTTCCTGAATTTCTTAACAAATTATTAATTAAAATATTCCGTATGAGTGTAAAATTTATTGTACTTACTTAATATGAAAATATTGCAGCAATTAATTAAGAACATTTATGAGAATCTTAAGAAAATCTGTGTCACTTAAGGCCCATCTCTTGCTATCAAATGTAAAGCAAAAAAGCATGTTACAATAAATCATTTTGTGACTTTGGTTTTGAAATCGATGACCTCATATTTTACAATGATGTACTTATAGGTTATGTTTACATGGCTATAGAATGAAATTTACAAAAAACTTGCCGTATTTTGTTAAATAATTTCTAAAAATTACTAAAAAAAAATTACTAAAAATGCGAATTTTACATAAATTATTACAGTCAATGGATTAACTGTTTAAAAAAAATCTCTCTATACCCGTCTTCCGACTAATGTATATTCTCGATTTATTTTTGTGCATTAATCAACGTATAATATGGATTATTAAATGATAAAAATTAGCTCCAAGTTTTGCTAATTGATGTCACAGCAATTAATAATTTGCATTTATTGATTCACTAGTGAGTCATGATTCTTCATGTTTAATTTCAATTTGAAATTTTTTATAATACAGCCAGAATCGTTCAAATTGTTAAACTTCTGGATTTACAAGTGTAGCGCCTTAACAAATAAATTTAAATTTCTATACCTGGGCCCCTGAATTTTTTTACAAATTATTGATTAAAATATTCCATATGGGTGTACATTATATTGTACTTAATATGAAAATATCTCAGCAATTATTTATCAACAAATTAATTAATATCATGAGAATCTTAGAAAAATCTGTCACTTAAGAAATAAATTTAAATTTCTATACCTTATACCTCATACCTATTATTAATTATTAATTATTTTGTATTCGGTTATAATCGTCCTGTAATTGGGATTTTTATCCTGTAGGATTGATTACAATAAATAAATAAATAAATACCTCATACAATTTTTGATATAATAAATACTATTATTCATATAAATAAATGATGTATATAACCTTGGTTTATAATAGACGTAGTTACAGATATTTGACCCTATAAGATATTATATAATTTATATCTTTTCAATCAATATGTTTAACCCTTTTTATTTTTGTGTGACTGTCTAAACCCTTTTAAATATTTACCAGCAATATCTATATCTACCTGTATTTATTTCTTACTGATAACACTCAATAGATAACAACAACACTATGCCACTTCTATATCCTTAGTGTAGTGAGCACTTAAACATTGAACGTACTCATTCTATTCAATTCGCGAAATTGTTATCTTTGCTTGCGTAATTGTCTCAAACAGTGACTTTTGAGTGCATGTAATTGAAAACAAGAAAAATGACAACCACTTTTAGGTGAGATATATTTTTATTTTAATGGAGAATTAGTGATAAAACTACTTATATTTGCCGTTTGATAAGAATACTGCACCTAACCACCAAAAATATAGTGAAAAGAGACCTTGCTATATTACAAACTGAGCTCTTGTTAGTACACCTACACTGTTCATATTTTATATATAGATAGTTAAAAGATGACTCTAGAGTGCTAAGAAATTATATTTTTGAAATACTTAATGGTATTTTAGTAATAAATTAGTAAAAATGGTCAATTTGGCCGATTTTTTACTATTTTTTTCGTCAGATGTGTAATTTTCTTGACAGAAAAATACTCTCACGAACAATGCAAGGAATCGACTATTTAAAACAAAATTAATAAATATGCAATAATAAGGCCATAATTTGTAATATTAAAATGCATACATTAATTATTATTTTCTCTAATTGCTGTCGCGACAATGTATTGTATGAATTTTTCGATCAAATAATGCTTCGTAATTACCTCGGTAATTACTTATGGTAAATTTCAGATTTTTATTTTGAGCAATATTGCCAGAATCGTGAATTCTGATTCTATTGCAGCAATATTGCGTGCAACAAGCGTAGTAACAGTATAAGCGAGATTTGTAAATTTTAAAAATGCCACATTCTTATAATATAATAATTATCTTACAATCATTAGCTCCCGAGTTAAGAGGCTCGTCTACCTATTTTCTAATTCCTAAAATACTCTCGATATTACTTTTTTTCTAATTCATTCTCTTCCCCACTAGTACGGCTGCCCGAACCCAGCCCGAAACTCGTACTTTGCCGCATCCTAGCTATGCAATGTCATTTTGAAGTTGAAAAATACTGTAAACATGGCTCCAGTATTCTCATAATAACTTCTATATTTTTTAAAGAAATTAAGTAAAACAAAAATTATTCTAAAAAGGAAGGTCGTCTACCTATTTTTCGAATTCCTAAAATACTCTCGATATTACTTTTTTTTCTAATTCACTCTCTTCCCCACTACTACGGCTGCCCGAACCCAGCCCGAAACTCGTACTTTGCCGCATCCTAGCTATGCAATGTCATTTTGAAGTTGAAAAATATTGTAAACTTGGCTCCAGTATTCCCATAATAACTTCTGTATTTTTTAAAGAAATTAGGTAAAACAAAAATTATTCGAAAAAGGAAGGTTAGCTGCAGGCTTCTTGCTTTTTAAATTTTTCTTTCCATTTATAATGACCGAAAAAAATCATATCAAATCGTATCAAATAATGACAAAAAACGTCATTTCTAAATATTTTTTACTTCAAATTCCTAGGCCAAAGACAAAAACTATAAAACTAGAGGCATTAAGATATCCTTTGTTAATACACTCATATGTAAAAGCATCATTTCAATTATAACTAAAGTAAACGTGGGAGGTGTACGTACACCTCTGTAACGCTGTAAAATTTTAGGGTAGACGAACACCTTAAGATATTCACAGCTTCTTACAAATTAAATAATAGACATAAATATATTTAAATGGAAAGCCATGTTTAGGATTCTACCAAGATTCTGAATCCTGGAAAAGAAGAATTTTTCTTCTTTCTAGTGAGAATTAATTTTTAAATTGCGGTGCCGCTAAATTGAATCTTCAATGAGTCTTGGAAAAGAAGAATTTATTTATTGCTTCAAAACCCTGAATTTATTTTTTTCAAGATTCAGAATCTTGAAACTTCTTCTTTTCCAGGATTCTGAATCTTGGTAGAATCTTCAAAGAATCCTCGTGCGAACAGGACTTTAGGTAACCCATGATCTGATCTAAAAAAATCTGATTAACCGTGAAGTTTTTTGCTTCTTACAATTCCAAGATTAGTCTTGGTATTTGTCTTGGCTTGAATTTGAATAACCGTGAGTTGATCTCGAATACAGCTTCTCCACTTTTCGTAGTGACCTGTGAGGCTGCCACACTTTTGTTTTTGAGAATTGTTACTGTAAATAATTGTTACAAGTGTTCTAATAAATTTTGCAATATTTGTTACTTTATTATATCGTAGATAGTTATCTTAAAAAATAATAAGTAATGTAATAAGCACATTATACAATCTTTCATCTAAAAAATTTATACATGTAGATAACAATCTATTAATTACTTAATACTTATCACAAATAGTTATAACACAATATAAAATATTAACAGACAAAAACACAAAACAATTTATTCTGTTACATGATTAACTTGTTCATAGTCAATCAAGGGTTAATAGGTTTGTGTTTATTTATTTATAAAAATTAGTTTAGACTTTTTTTATTAAAAAAAAATCTGCTGTGGCCAGCACACGACCTCTCGCCAAATTCTGCTTATTCTACTAATCTAATAAATAGTTTTACTTACATTTTAATAGTTTTATGTTCACGTAATAATGTAAACGATAATGTAAACCAAGATACAAGCAAAAGATGTCAACTGTACTGTCACTGTCATAATCATTGAAATTTAATTTAGAAACAAATTTCATATCATGGACAACAAGATACTGAAATTTCAAAAAAATAGAATATTAATTGTACTTTATTTTATTGTTAAATACTATCAGATTCAGCAAATTGTATTTAAAATTAACTGTACCCATAGATAATTATATTTTCATTTATTTTTAATTGCAAAATTTGTAATAAATAAATAATGTACCAATATATTTAAGAAAAACTATATAAAGTTTCAAAAAGTACTACTTCCGGTTTGCGGATTTCTACCAAAATCTTATCCGGTGTTAAGATACTTATTTAAACCTTAAATATGAAATTTGGTTATTAAAGGCTTGATACTTTTTAAGTTATCGTGGACGAAAAATCGTCACATACGTCCATATGTCCATACGTCCATACATCCATACATACATACGCACACACACACACACACACACAGACATCATCGTGAAAATATTAAATTCGTATTCTAGAGACCCTAAAACGTGCTTATCCACCAAAAACTCATACTCGAAATTTTTGACCCATTACAATACCTCTCTTATAGAATATGAGGCGAGAGGTAAAAATAAAGGAGGTTATGACTCCTGCAGTGGCGTACCCAGATATTACCCTTGGGGACGGATATGAAAATAAAAATATTTTTGACAATTCAACTCATGTGTTATTTGTCAAAAATGGACCAATCAATTTTGAGGATTTATAAATTTTCCACCAATTGAAACTAATTTTTTCGACAATTTATCACTAGTGCTCGCAGCGACATAATTTTTCGACAATTTTCACTAGTGATCCAATCGACAATTTTAAACAATTGAATATATCTTTTTTTATCAAAGTACTATTGTTATAACTGTTGTAATGGAAGTGAAGCTATTTATAAATCATTTTCATAAAGAAAGAATACATTTTTATTCGGTGAATTGTCCTCCGAATACCATCTGTGTTCCAAGTTATGTAGACAATTTTTGTGGCTGCATCACTCATGATTATATTATTATTATTTTCAATCAAGCGTAATAACCATTCGTGATACAGCAACAAAAATTGTCGACATAACTTGGAAAAAAAAGATATATTCAATTGTTTAAAATTGTCGATTGGATCACTAGTGAAAATTGTCGAAAAATTATGTCGCTGCGAGCACTAGTGATAAATTGTCGAAAAAATTCGTTTCAATTGGTGGAAAATTTATAAAACCTCAAAATTGATTGGTCCATTTTTGACAGATGACACATGAGTTGAATTGTCATATATAATACCATTAGTGTTCCAAGTTATGTCGACAATTTTTGTGGCTGCATCACTCATGCAAAACAAAATTTAGTGAATTTCCATAAGAGTCCATGTAAAACGAGCGTAATTTCAACAGGCAATTACTCAAAAACAGGATAGATGAAAATAAAATAAAAATATTTTTAGAATCTCAATAGTGTAATAAAGGCACTGTATAAATTTGAGCCTCTCATCATCATTTTAATGGTCACCAACCTCCTTAATAATACGAGTACATTAAGTACAACAATTAGCTATGAAAATAGAAAATTGTTTTCATTTGTCATAGCTGTCATTTATCCATTACTAGAAAAATAAAAGCTGGCTTATGTTACAATAATTGACATAAATTATTGTTTTATCACTAAATATACCTGCATGTTTTTTTCCAAATGTTTGACATATCATTATTTTTTATTCCGGTCATGGTTGCTAGTTAAATTACTAAGACTACATGACATATTAATACTAAATCTTAAGGCCCGAATGTAGCTGTCTGCGAGAAAAGAATAGATTTATACAGATTTAGTGTGTCGAACAAAGGCAGCAATAGGGAACGCGTTCTCGTAGAGGGATTAAAATTGGTACTAAATTTGAACGTATCATCACAAACAAGGGTTCTTTTGAAAGATAAAAGTTCAATCTAGATCCGCCTAGTGTTGAAATTTGCAATTTTTGTTGATATACTGAGTAACAGTTATGTGAAGTTAGGCAAGTTATGACAAGTTTACGGCATTGTAAAATTGAAACAAAAAATAAAACTAAAATTTCAACACTAAGCGGATGTGGAGTTAATCTTTATCTTTAAATGAAAAAAAAATTAAATCGATCCGACCAAAATTAGTCTCAATTTCATTCCCCATTCAAAAGCATGTTTTTGCTACGCGCAACTTCACTACATTAGGCTCTTAATGATGCATAAAATATTATATTAATAAACTTAATCCTTATTATCAGGTATAATAATGATTTTTATTTCTTGTTTTAGTTATCAAACTTAATTTAAATCATTATCAGATCACAAGGTATTTTTTATAGATACAGCAAGTATTTATTGATAAACAAAATATTTGAAGGCTATTTTATATACTAATTATTTAATTAATTAATTTTAAAAACATTGTAATATAAATAAATAAATACAGACTGATTCACAACGTTCATATATTTTAATGACATATAGTACTCAACTGATCATGGAATATTTTTTTTAATTCGTTAATTTAAGGGCAGTTTTCGCAATAAGCACATTTTTGAAACCACTGGATTGTTGATTAACTATGACTGAAATAAAATTAAATTTCATATAATAGGGTAGTTTACCATGTTTTTAAAAGTTTTTTATTGAAACTTCATGTTATTTGAAAGCGATTGAGAGTACTGATAAGCTTTAATAGTTCTTAATAAAGCTGTAATTAATTTTTAAGTTTGTGTGACGTAGATGTATAGCTGAATATTTTTTGACACATGGTTTAACCAATCATATTGCGTAATGATGACGTCAAATGACGTAATGCAACCAATAGAATTGAAAATGTAAAATGATGTATCTGACAACATAATTTTGTAGATTAGGTTTTATTTTGTTACGTCAGTAACAAAAAATTAATTAATTTGTCACATGAAACGTCAAAAATGTTTAGCAAAATGAGTCGTTTTGGTAATATTTTTAACAAGAAAAATATTCTTCCTAAATACCATTCGAGATAATAATTTTTTGAGAGAATTTTTGTCTATTCCACGGCAACTTATTGCAATTTCACTCCACAAAACATCATCTATCAATTTCCCGAAACGAAGTTGAGGGGAATTGTTAGAAATAAGTTGCCGTGGAAACGACAAAACAATTCTCAAAAAATTATCATCTCTTATGGTATTACCCCTGAAAATCTTCTCAAACCATGGGGCTGGAATTAAAATGTAATAATGTAAAATCAACTGTTTCTAAATGTTACAAAATATAAAATACAATTTGGTCAATTCTTTATTACTGTAAGTAAGAATACACGTAAAACGCCATTACTGTGACGTAGATGTATCGATACGTAAAATATCAAATATTTAAAGAACTATTAACTGTTTGAAAACTTTTTCATTGCAATAACTCATTTTTGAGGACTCCTTTCAATATAATTGACTGTATTGCTAATTTGCTACTATGGTAAAATTTTGCAATGGCAACTGTTTGATTAAAAAACCATTGTGTTTTGTATTAAATGATTTTGGGTGTGACACCTTCACAGGTTACTTTAAAATAGAACTATATAGCAACTCACGGGTACTCATGGTTGGTGGTATATTATTGTCTCGAAAAATAGTTTAAAATTTGTTGACGTTTTTCTAAAATAATCTTTGGGTGTGGCAGCCTCACAGATGACTGAAAAAATTGTCAGGCGTCAACTCACGGGTACTCTGAAACCTTCGTGTTATTCTCTGGACAGATTTAAATTTGTTGGCTTATTTATTAAAATAATCGATTGCTATAATATCAAATTCATTGCCAATTACTTGTATCATAATATCTATATTTAAAATTCATTCAGGTATAACAGTAGGGTACTATAGCAGCTATCTCTTACTGATAATGACATTTTTTATCAATAATTTCATTCGCTGAATACGTGTCATTTTCAACAATTGCTGATTATTTTAGTGCAATAAATTGTTCTTATTAGTTGGTGTAGTTCTATTCTGCTGTTTATTGAAGAAATTTGTAAGTTTATTATTATTTAAAAGTGTTACTGTTAAGAAAAAGAAATATAAAATAGTTTGAGACTTAAACTGCTAGATAAAATCTGGAATAAATAATTTTTTACACTTATCTGGCTAATAAATTACGTGGAACTTTATCCAGAAGTTGTAAATATAGCTCTTCTGATCAGATAAACAATATTAAAACGAGAGAGCAATTTTTAGATTTAATTTTTTTATTACGGCCCTGTATCTTTTTAAGGGCTGCACCAATCGGCCTAACTAGGCCACCATTCGATTCCTTGGAGTTTTTTATACCCAGAACCAAATTTTTAATTTTTTTTGACGCCTAGTTAAGACAGAAATAATTTTTTTCTGATAAGGGAAAACGACATGGCATAAGTGTGTGTAGAATGTAGATTATTAAATCACAGTATTTCGGGTATTTGTTGAGCTATCAATATGGGAAAAAATCATTTCTGAGGTAAAAATGGACGTAGAATCCAATAGAACCATTTCCAGAGCCGTATTATTTATATTTATTGAAATATGGGGCATTAAAAAATATAACTATTTTTTTGTACATTAATCAAATAAAAATACAGTCAAAAATTTATATTAAATATTAATTCTGTGGAGTACTGCACGCTAATAACCATTAGTACCCGTGAGTTGACGGCTTATAACCGCTGTCGCAACAGACTCACGGTAATATGTGTGGCAGTCACACTTAAGCTTTACATAGTTATTTATTTTAGTATATAAGATTATTTAAAACATTTGTTAATTAAAATAAATATAAGCTTTGTTATGAGCATTAGTGCCCGTGAGTTGAGGGCAAGTGAGGCATATGTGAGTCAGCCACACTTAAGATAAATATTTTACTGTAATTTATTATAAACAAGTTAAGTCCAAATGAGTTGTATCTTATTATTTCTAACACTTCTCACCGTTTACAAAGATAATAATGATTCTTTTTTTTTAGGCCAGTTAAAATGGAGACAGGTCTGCACGAAAGAGACAGAGTTGGTGTCCAAGATGCCGTCTTATTAGAGGACTACCAAAGTCAAGAAGCATTCACTGACAACCTGCGAAAACGATTTAAAGAAAATCTAATTTACGTAAGATATCATCTGATTATGTAACATTGTATCAACAATCAACATCGTGATATCGATTGTTGTAATCATTACACATTCCATTTTAATTATTGATAAACATGTCATAAAACATTCATAAAAAATTAATTACTTCGACTTAGATTAAAGATACACAACGGAAATTAAATGGGGTAAATATGATTACATTTTACATTTATAATGAGGCACCAAGGTTGATGCGACATTAAATATTAAGTAAGAGCTTTATTAAAGTGTTTATGCAATTATTTTTATACGTTAAACCATAATTCACGAAAAAGATTAACACGGAATCTAATTTACAGATTTATTTAATTTAGATGACCGTCTACCGCGCCAGAAAACACCCAAAAACATGTATTTCGCGCGCCACTCCACAGCGTTTATTGTTTTGTTAAATATAATAATCTAAAGATATAGTTGAAGATATAAATACAATCTACAAAATGCAAGATGCAGAATTTTAAAATTTTGCTTTAAAATTGAATTTTGATAATTTTGGTTATTTTTTGAACCCAAATATCTTTTATTTTAAAACGAATTTAAAAAATTCGATTGGTTATTTCGCAGATCTAAGCTTTGTTGACAACATATTAAAATTTGAAGTTAATTCACTTATAAATAAATGCTGTACAGTGGCGCGCGAAAACCCTCTTTTTTACAAATATTGCAGTTTTTACAAATATGGGTGCCAAAATTATGTTTCCCTTCAAACATAAATTATTTGTTATTTTTATGTTTAACAAAACAATAAACGCTGTTGAATATTTTTTTTATTAGACGAAGTTTGTTAATCCTTTTCGTGAATCTAATTACTGTTATTTTCAGACTTATATTGGAAATGTGCTGGTATCAGTCAACCCTTATAAAGAATTACCCATCTATACCGATGCTCATATTCGAGAATACCACAACAGACATTTTTTTGAAGTGTCCCCACATATGTACGTAAAAAAATTACTAATTACCTATAACTTATTAATTAATAATTTGTTTTAGTTTTGCGATTGCAGATAATGCTTACAGGTCCCTGACAGAAGAAAATCGGGAACAATGTATCTTAATATCAGGTCCGTAATCCAACAAATCAATTTATACAAATATTAATTACATTTTTTTAGGAGAATCTGGTTCAGGCAAAACTGAGGCCTCCAAAAAAATTCTGCAGTTCATTGCAGCTGCTACCAGTCACAAAGGAGACGTTGAAACTGTCAAAGATAAATTGTTACAGTCCAACCCTGTCTTAGAAGCATTTGGCAACGCTAAAACTAACAGAAATGATAATTCTTCACGATTCGGAAAATATATGGACATTCAATTCGATTTTGCTGTACGTATAATATTTCTGTAGCCTGTAGTGTACTCCCAACCACGAGTACCCGTGAGTTGTCAGCTTTAACAGCACACTGTGTACATACCGAGACTTATAGAAATAGTTCCAAGTTATTTTTCAAATTTTATACAATTCATTTAGGAGTTGACACAGTATTGATATGTGATACTTACAGCTTCTTATGAAATTGATACACATTTTTTAAATCTTCATTTCAGCTAAGAAAATAGCGTTGGGTTAGATAGGGCAATGATATTCTTGAATCTGATTGGTTGAGATGAGAGGTAAATTTACACTAGCAAACATTTTCATTTCCGTTACTTATACCTTATTATTTTGAATTTCATAGTTACATCGAAGTACTACATTATTCTATAGATGACAGCTTTATTCACAAAACATAACTTATTTAAGATCGCGTCAAATTTTGAACTAATAAAATGTATGAGTGTAAAACTTACTGGCATTCGCAGTGCCATCTGCTATTTTCTTAACTGAAATGAAGTATAAAATATTCATACACAGGAAAATGCACAAGCAGATTCAAATCAATAAAATTTATACGTAGTAAAATGCCTGCATTAAAAGATTCATTCATAGGAAAATTCAAATTTAGAATTTTAGATTCAGCATAAATGCAAACACAGCAGGATGCAAATCTAGAAAACAAATGAACAACCCAATACATACTCGGTTTTGACTATAACTTTTCTGGATTTGCATCTTCTTGTGTTTGAATTTTCCTATGTTTGCATTTATGACAAATCTACAATTCTAGATTTAAATTTTCCTGCGAATGAATCTTTTAATGCAGGTATTTTATTACATATACATTTTCTAGATTTGAATTTTCTGTTGTTGAAACCGTTCCCATCGGTATTATATACTTAAAAGTAAAACCCTGTTCGCACGGGGATCTTGAGATTCTCCGGAGATTCGGAATCCTGGAAAAGAAGAAGTTTTTTTCTTTCTAGTGAGAATTATCTGTTAAATTGCGGTGTCGCGAAATTGAATCTTCAATGAGTCTTGGAAAAGAAGAATTTATAATTTATTGCTTCAAAACCACGTAATTATCACTAGAAAGAAAAAAATTCTTCTTTTCCAGGATTTTGAATCTACATAGAATCTCCAAAGTTCCCCGTGCGAACAGGGCTTTATACAGTTCTGTGAGGTTGCTACTCTCAAAATATTGAGTACATAGTTGTAATAAAATAAATTAATATCTGTAGGGTGATCCAGTGGGTGGCAACATCCTAAACTACCTTCTAGAAAAATCTAGAGTGATCCACCAAAGTGCAGGCGAAAGAAATTTCCACATTTTCTACCAACTATTAGCTGGTGCAAGCGAACAAGAACTGCAAGACCTGCATTTAAAAAGCAACTTAGATAGTTATTTCTACCTATCAGACGGTGTATGTATTCATTTAAATAAACCTCAATTCAAATACTTAATTAACTATTTTACAGTCAAAAGGCAAAGTGAGAAACATAGATGATGCCGAACATTACAAACAAGTTCGTAAAGCAATGTCAGTTATTGAATTTAGCGATAAAGAACAGCAAGACATATTCAACATTGTTGCTAGTGTTTTACACATGGGCAATGTTGGCTTCAATGAAGTTGACGGAGTGTCTAAAATATTCAAAATGGAATCAGTTCAGTCCATCTGCAAAGTTAGTTCCTCACTCATCTTTGAATCCTAAAAGGCCTGTCACACGAGGAAGGTTTTTACTAAAACGTTTCTTGAAAGTAAAACAAGTACTAGAAGCTGTCATATAAAAATCTGTCAATACGGGGAAACTAATTCTTTAAAATATATTGATCTTAAAAATATTTAATAATAGTATATTATATATTGAAGGACTAAAGTGCATGATTTAATCCTAAGGATGAAGTTTATTTCACGAGCCGAAGGTGAGGGAAATAATCACCTGAGGGATTAAAGGTACTTTAGTCCTGTGGTACGCTATTTTTTGCACTTCATCCTCAAACGAATGCAAAATAGTTTAAAAGAATACACATTTTGTAATTTTGACAGTAAATTTTATGACAAATATTTATATTGTTACCATAGATACTCTGTAACAAATAGCACGTATTTACTTGACAACGGGATTAATTAATTCAATTCCTTGACAACGGGATTAAATATGAAAAATAATCCCTTGGGATCAAATTTAGAACCTTAGTCTCTAAAAATAAAGACTAAAGAAGAGTTTTAGTCCCGGAAGTGCAAAAAATTAATTACATTCACTGTATGAACGGTATTGACAGTTTTTATTTATGACAGCTCCTGGCACTTGTTTTACTTTCAAGAAACTTTTTAGCGAAAACTTTCCTCGTGTGAACAGGGCATAATGACAGGAGTGGACACTAGGGCGGGGGCGGATGAAGTGTGGCCTTTCTGTTTACCTTTTAGAGAGAGACATAAAATGCGGGCCATGCATTCTATGACGATAAACAACGGTATCGATAGTGTCCACTCCTGTGTTTATATTATACTTCGTGCTTAAAACTATCTCATGCTAATATTCTTTTAGTTGTTGGAAGTAAATGAAGAGCAACTCGAAAAAGCCTTCACGCACAGAACTATCGAAGCAAGAGGTGATGTCGTCACTTCGCCTCTAAATAGAGACCTTGCTATTTATGCTAGAGACGCTCTTGCTAAGGCTCTGTACGACAGGTTGTTCTCTTGGTTAGTCGGTAGACTTAACAACTCTTTACAACCAAAGAACAGCCGCAAAAATGTTGTTATGGGTATTCTGGATATCTATGGGTTTGAAATCTTCAAGAAGAACAGGTAGATCAAATAAAAATCATAACTAATTATGAGTTTAAGATTCTTACATCTCAAATTGAATAAACGATGACATAGTTGTTTGTATGCCAAAGGCTGAAAGTAGCCTTTTTGCAGATTAAAGCTAGAGGTTGTCTGCAAAAATACTTTCGGCCAGAAGTATACACTACATTTTTTCTACGATTATTATTATTTATACTTCCATAAGATTTAGATTTTTATTGCTGTGATTGAACCTTAAAAAGCCTATTTTTAATACAGATTGTAAAGAACAAATATTTATCTTGTAACTAGAAACTATGAGTACCCGTGATTTGATTGTTACTGCATCTCACAGCGATCTGTGAGGCTGTTACACTCAATTAAACTTATTTATTTTTAGTTTCGAACAATTCTGCATAAACTTTTGTAATGAAAAGTTGCAACAATTGTTTATTCAACTAACTTTGAAACAAGAACAAGAGGAATACCTTAAAGAGGGTATAGAATGGGAACCTGTTGAATATTTTAACAATAAAGTTATTTGCGATTTGATTGAAGAAAAGCACAAAGGTATTTTATCTTTAATAACTCAAAAGGACATTTGATGATTGATTTTTCGTTAGGTATTATTTCTTTAATGGATGAGGAATGTCTAAGACCAGGTGATCCAACTGATATGACTCTAATCACTAAAATGAACAACAATTTAGCGTACCACAAGCATTTTATCAGCCACGAGAAATCAGACATACAAACACAAAAAACAATGGGACGAGATGTAAGTTTATACCTCAAATAAAACTCGAAAAACTAATACATTTTTGTAGGAGTTCCGTTTGATTCACTACGCTGGCGATGTAACATACAACATTCGCGGATTTTTGGACAAAAACAATGATTTATTATATCGCGATCTTCGCGAGACAATGTCTCAATCAAAGAACACAATAATCCAAGATATTTTCACGCGCAAAGAACTCGAAAGCAAAAAGCGTCCTGATACAGCTGTCACCCAGTTCAAGAACTCTTTGAACAATCTGATGGAAATATTAATGTTCAAAGAACCATCTTATGTGAGATGTATCAAACCGAATGATTTTAAACAGTCCGGACAGTTTGATGATGTCATTGTTGGACACCAAGTTAAATACTTAGGCTTGATGGAGAATTTAAGAGTTCGAAGAGCTGGTTTTGCTTATCGACGACCTTATGAGGCATTCTTACAGAGGTATAAAAGCTTGAGCGCTGAAACTTGGCCGAATTATCACGGACCAGCTAAAATGGGTGTTCAGGCTTTGGTCTGCGCTTTGAAATACGAAAAAGAGGAGTACAGAATGGGAAAGTAAGTAATAATTCTAATTAGTAATACTGTAACGTGAGTGTATTTATACGTGACTGACTGGGTGTGAAGCCCTGTTCGCACGAGGATTCTTTGAAGATTCTACCAAGATTCTGAATCTTGGAAAAAAAATCATGATTTGGAAGCAATCAATAAATTATAAATTCTTCTTTTCCAAGACTCATTGAAGATTCAATTTAGCGGCACCGCATTTTAACGGTAATTCTCACTAAAATGAAGAAAACTTCTTCTTTTCCAGGATTCAGAATCTTGGTAGAATCTTCAAAGAATCCTCGTGCGAACAGGGCTTAAAGAAAATAATCTTGAATCAAAGTGTGTATCTAATAACTGATTGTGTGAAACAGCAAAATGATAAAGTGAATGTAAAACAAAGCTAGATTCAGACCTACCCAATTATAAGTATAAGTGCTAAATTAACCAACCAGCGCTTCCACAAAATTCCAATTATAAGTACAAACGTTGAGCGCTGGTTGGTTAAATTAGTTACTTACACTTATAATTCGATAACTCTGAATCTAGCTTAACAACTATTCACTTTAGTTTACCACGCAGTCAAGAGACACATATAATAATTATTAAAGGTCCTGGAATGCTTAAAATTTAGTTTCTAGTAGAAAGAAGCACGAGGAATCGAATGAACAAGTGATTACTATTTATAACCATTCGTAAAATACATTCCATTAAATTTCCACCTTCTGAAAATTATTAAACTCTCAACAATTTCTGTATTTAGCGTACCTAAAAGGTAAGAAATGTAATAGAAACAAACAAATATTAATTAAATTAACTTATTTAATCTTCTAATGTTTTCTACGAGATAATCAACACATTCAGACAAAATCAATTTCAAACTTCGTCATTTACTAACCTTACGTTTTCATTTAGCTCAAATCAATATTTATATCGATCTACCTGTGTTCAAACTTTATAGAGATCTGTAATAGGCCTTGTAGAAGGTATATCTATGATTTTGTCCAATTTGGATGTGTAATATTCGATAAATCTGCCAAAAATGTTAGCCGCGTTTGACAGGTTCGAAAAAAAATTGGCGTGGAGGGCCCTTAGAGAGAACACTTTTTAAAAATTTCTATAATGGCGAGAATCGCTTGCAACCCCGTGTTAACCAATGAGATTCTAGTCCTTATGGATTTTGAATTCGAATTATGATTTATTTCATAAATAATAAGATTTCACGTACCTTTTGAAGGGAAGTTCTGCGCAGACTAATATTAAAATCTTACAATACGTTACCGTACACATTTTATTCAATAATCACTCACTGTTTCCACAAATAATAATCACAAAATAATTATTATAACCCCACCCCCAAACAATAATATTTTATTTTACATATACAGACATAAAATGAAAGAAATATTGAAAAGTACAAAAATATAAAATTCTTCTTTACTTGTCTAGATATCTGGAAGTTAGTGTTGGACCTGAAACATGCTAAAATATTATTTTATGTAAAAAATACAACAATCATTTTTTCTTTCATTTAATTCTGTGGCGATAACGAATATAAATTGGATCTAAAACATACTAAAAATTATTAAAAATATCTCAATTTTCATTGAGTCGGATAAATTATTATTTAAATGCATGCCGCATAAAATCTTGTATAAATAAATTACACACAGTTCTTATTAAAAATCCCGATTTTGATATGCACCACATAAAATTACACAAGTTTTTGTATCAAACATAGATTAAGTATTAATATCTGCACTCAAAGGCGCTGACTTTTGTGAAATACCAAAATGAGATGAAAAATCAACATTTTTGGTAATGAAGTCTTAAAGACACCTCTAATAGGGTTTAGAGAAGGTTTATCTAAATTTGTGGCCAGATTGGATGGGTCATATTTAAGATTTAAAAAAATTGACGTGGACGGACCTTAGGAAACGAACTTTTAAAATTTCCATACGGACGAAATCAATTATAAGTTGAAGAATCTTTATATTAATTATTCGGTATTGGGACTTTGTAGAGATCTCAAATAGGGTTTAGAGAAGCTATATCTAAATTTGTAGCCAGTTTGATTGGGTAGTATTCGAGAAAACGGCCAATTTTGACAGGATCGAAAAAAAAATCGGCGTGGGGGTCCCTTAGAGAGAACACTTTTTAAAAATTCAATACGGGCGAGAATCGCCTGCAAACGCGTTTATAACCAAATGACTCTACACCTTAATGACTTTTGAAACGGATTCTGATTTATTTAATAAGTAAGTAATAAAGTTTTACGTACCTTTTGAAGGGAAGTTCTACACAGAATTATAATAAATCTTACCATATCTTACCGTTTTAGGTTTATTCATTTTTAAAAGTCAGAATCACTCACTTTTTACACAATTATTACCCAGCCCCTACAGAAATTTTTATTCACATAAAAATAGCAAAAAGTACAGGAAAAGATGTACAGTAAATACAATAAATACATATTTATAATAAAAATCTGTAGATAAATGGTAGATAAAGTGCTGGATAGCTCTGGATCTGAAACAAACTAAATATTCTAAAAATTAATAACACATTGCACACCTTTCTGTATTTGAATCTGAAATATAAATAATTATTGTACACATAAACCACAGACAAATTTTATACAAAATCGAGAAACGGCTAAATGAATTTATTATCTACTATTTTTTTAAAACGACATTAATTGTCCGCCTGGCTGGGTTTTTAAAGAACAACCAATGTCGATAATACTACAGCATTTATTTTATATCCAAGATAGGGCCTATCCATCTTTTCAAAAAATAAATACCATAGTTTATTACTTTAGCAAATTTTGAATGTGAAGTTAAATTAATAATTTAATAAAATAAAAACTGTCTGTGATGCTTATTTTTAAAAGATTTCTACTAATTATTTTATTAGCAACACACTATTTTCATTAATTTTATATTTATTATTTGAATAAAATATGAATTAAATATGGCTACCTTTCTGAGGATCTCTCGAAATTTGCCGTTTGATTTTCACACATATTTCACAAATATTTTGATAATCACATGAAAATTATTATTAAAAACGTTAGAATAATGGTTTATAACACGTTTTTTACAACTTTTAAGAATTAATTCATGGTTTTTAAGCGAAATTTATAATAATTAGTTGCAACAATTTAAACATTGCACATTCTGAATTGTTGATTGTTATAAACAAATGAATTACTATGCAATCATACGCGCCGACTTTTAAAAATTTCATGTGGGGCTCAACTTTAAATTAAAATGTTGAAGATGGGCGAGGCTGATCTTTTAGGGTTGATAATTTTATACTTTATACAAACAAATACAAAATTGTGCCGCAGTCGAATTTTTTTTAACTTCAAGGTAATGTCTTAAATAAAATTTACACTTTTGAAGGGAAGTTTGGTTTCATGTTTTTCCCTCTTTCATGCGCAAATTTTTTTCAGTTCAAAGAAAAATAGTCAATTCTCGTCTCTTCCCGAATCTCGTCATTTCTCGGCTATAGAATTCTCGTCTCAAACACTCGATTCTCGTCTCGTCACAATTTATCGAAAAAGTTTTGTTGCCATCATCTAATTGAAAAGCTATGGAAGTGAATTTTGGAACTATTTAAAATTATTCTGTCATTATTTTTATTGAAATTTATTTGCATTATTGCTTAATTAGTTAGTTCCTTTTGTTCATGTTTACTAAAATCTGATAAATTGTAAATTTTAATAATTGTGCTATGTGGGACACTTTGATTCAAGATTATTATCTCTCACACAACTATGTCACTTCAAAATACACACAGTCACGTATAAATACACTCATGTAAGTATACGTTACAATACAAAGCAACTTATTTATTCGTTTTAGTACCAAAATATTTATTCGTTCTCCCCAAACTCTTTTCCAAACTGAAGATGCCTTCCAGGCCAAAAAGCACGACTTGGCATCGATAATTCAAGCAGTTTGGAAAGGTCGTTTACAACGACGCAAGTATTTACACACCAGAGCGAACGCAATAATTATCCAGAAATGGATCCGCGGTTTTCTAGCCAAAAAAGCAGCAGAACGCCGCAAAAGAGCTATACAAGTCATCAGAAACTTCATCAAGGGTTTCATTACTCGCAATGGACCTCCTAACGAGGATAACAAAGCTTTCATGGAGCTTGCTAAAGCTCAGTGGCTCAACAGACTGGCTAAAACTTTACCGACGGGAGTTTTAAACACTTTTTGGCCTACTTGTCCGTATTCTTGCAAAGAAGCGTCAGAACATTTGAGAAAGATGCACAAAAATCATGTTGCAAGGAAATACAGACTTGCTCTAACTCCTGAACGAAAGAAGCAGCTTGAGCTTAAAGTTTTGGCAGAAAGCTTGTTCAAAGACAAAAAGAAGAGTTATAGAAATAGTGTGCCTCATTGGTTTAAGGATGAGCGTTTATCGCCCGAAAATATTACCCTCAAAGGCAATTTTGTTGCGCAACATTTACCGTCAGACGAAAAACCTTTGGTATTTATCATCAAATATAATCCAAACTTTGAAGTTAATTAATTATATTTCAGTATTCAACTTCTGTAATAAAATATGACCGTCACGGGTACAAACAGCGAGAACGAGTCCTTTTATTGACCAACAAAGCAGTTTATATTTTAGATTGCAAGAAAACTTTTAAACAAAAACATAGACTACCTTTAAATGTGATTGGAGTTGTTACAAGTAGCGAAAGTGATGACATGATGATGATCACAATTCCGACAGAACTTAAAAAAGACAAAGTAATGTATTATTCATTTAATTGAGGGCAGTAGTTATTGGAAATAATACGCTACTGGAATAAAGTCTTCTTCAGGTTTGAGAAATCCTGAAGAGGATTTAGAGAAGAATAAATATCTAACTGCATTCCAGTAGTGTTATTTTCCAGTCAAGTAACGTTCATTTTCAGCAGTAGTTTATTTTTTACAGGGTGATTTAATTTTACAAGTGGATCATGTGATTGAGGCTGTGGTTAAAATTATTGATGCTGCTAAAGATAGCAAGAAGTTAGTTGTTATGCAAACTGGATCGTAAGTTATTTTAGTCAATAATTTGAAAAAAATATTAATAATTATTGTTATAGAATGGAGCACAAACTAGTCAACGGCAAGCAAGGTATTATTGAAATAAAACAAGGCACATTGCCAAATATTCACAAAGACAAAAAGAATGGGCACTTACTTGTGGTAAGATAAATAAAAACCATATCTTATTGATCTAATTTTATTTTATTTATAGGTTGTAAGACGATAAATATTACATATTCCATTAATGTATAAAATGTGCCTTGAAATAGATAAAATATAAGATACGTAATATATTGTAAGTGCCATTAAATTGTAATTATATATTTATTATGCTGGTGTAAAAATAAATAAGAGCTACGATTAATTGTATCAGTTTATTAAAAGCTTAATTATTATCAACTATGATTTGCTGGTTCCCTCTTTGCAGGGACTCGAACCGAATCGGAACAGAAACGAACTGCAGTTATTTTAGCGAACCCAAAATGCTATTTAATTATTGTACTTATTTTCTAAGTTTAATCAAGTTTCTTAGAAATTAATTATATTTTAGTCCAAAACAGGAACGATTTATAAAATTTAATTGCTTGATATTTAATTAATTGTAGAATCAGAACTTGAACCGCTTTTTTAAAAACAGGTAACTGGTTCAATCTAAGAAGTATGAAAACCGGAACAATAACAATATTTTTGGAGAAGATTTTTTGCTTTTATGATGCTGTAAAAATAAATAAGAGCTACGAGTTTTTTGTTATACTAGTTTATTAAAGATTAATAATTATACATAAATATTATTAACAACTATGATGTGCTGGTCCCCTCTTTGTTTTTATTGTAAGCAGCAACAACCTGTTCAACTTTAGAGAAACTTTTTTTGCTTCCACCGGCTCTTGACCGCATTTCCGACTCCATTTTTTCGTTAACAGTCCTCGTAATCATCTTCTTAATTTTATGCGATTCCTCGAATTTCTTCTTTTTAGGTGCGATTGGACAATCTATAAATAATTTATGATAATGTAGTTAGTAGTAGATGCAAATGATTGTGTAACTTACGTTTGCTTTTGGAGACTGCTGGGCCTTTATTCTGTTTATTTTTCTGCTTTACTTTCGCAGGTAATTTAGCTTTTACTTTTAATTTTCCTTGGGCCATTTTAGAATGGAATAATGAATAATATTTTTCACGTGCGTGGAGTGACAGTTGACAGAAAAAAGAGAGGTTATAGTAGCTTGACAGCTGTCATAAATTGAAGAAGAGAATAGTTTACATTTGTGAGCAGCGTCTTTGGAATTTTAAACGTTCTAATTATTTATTATAAACATCCATTAACAATATTAGATATTACATGTGATATCTAGCAGTTTGATTAACAAATATATCTGCTAGTATTGCAGTAATATTTATTTGAGTTAACCTGCAATTGTTGTAATTGTTTATCTTTGCAACAATAATTAATACAGATAAAATGTTGGAAGGCTGGTATTGTAGATCGATGGCTAATGCTAACATGGTCGACGAAGAAGATGATACAGATGACTCCTTAAAATACAAGGCACAGTACAAAGTTTTGAAACGCAAGCTCAAATACTTGATATATGTAAGCTCCTCATTGTTAATGTCTCAAATCTATTGTAACACTTAAATGTTTCAGGAAAACGAATGTTTCCAAGATGCATTACGTTCTGCTCAACGTAGACTCCTAACAATATCCAGAGACCGAAGTTTTTTACTTGACCGGTTGCTGCAGTACGAAAAAGTAGATATTTCTTCATCAGAAAGCGAAGATACAGAATCGTCCGACGATCCTGACACTAAAGTAGAAGTTAAAAAGTATGTACCCGTTTCTGGTAGTATCAAAAGTAATTCGCACGAAGTATAATACATAAGGGGCACATCAGTCTGTCTGTACAGCCAAGAACATCAACATCAGTCCAACCAGTGAAAGCAGTAAACTAACTTCTCGCGGTTTGATATTTTGTAGTTGATTTCAGCAGATTACATGGTTTGATTGGGCTGTACAGACAGAATGAAATGCCCGGGATCTATAGGTATACAAACACAGAAGTGGACACTCTGTATCTTCGTGGCTTTTCTGTTTATCCTGTGCGAGAGAGAAGTATCACTACAGGGCCCGTGCGTTACCGTTGTTTATCGTCATTCTTCGAGCTGGCCCGCATTTTCTGTCTCTCTCTAAAAGGTAAACAGAAAGGCCACACTTCATCCACTCCTGTCATATATTATACTTCGTGATAATTACAAAATTGACATTGACGTCCGAAATTCAGGCCGCGAAGTAAATTTATTGAGTCAAAAATAAAATGTGTGTTTTTGATTATATGAATTGCAATTGCACAAAAAAATTGTATAACTCGTCTGCGAAATGTGTTTAATGTCCTCGAGAATTTTTAAGCCTCGGCCTTAAATTCTGCCGGACGCAAAACAGGCATTTCGCAGCCTAGATATACAAATAACTATTTTAGGCGTAAAATTGAGCCCACAGTAAGTATGAACCATGGAAATGGTACTCATGCAGTTTCGTCGGGCAAAGGACCATCTTCCGCCAAGAAAAAACGAACTGTGGCTCCCAAACAGCCAAAACCAGCTCCTGTACAGTCTCCTGTAAGATATTATCTCATAAAAATCCCCAAAAATCCGTTCATATTAGCCGTTTTTCCAGATACAAATGCAGACTGTAAGTACAATCTCAACCAATATGATATCCGATGGGCATATGACGCCAGAGGAAGTTGAAAGACATTTGCAATCTCGTCAAAGTTATATGGAACTAGTTCCAGAAAAAGCTCCTCCGACTGTACCTACAGAAATGTTTAGCAATGATCCTTCGTTGGATAGCGAGTCAAATGATATAGGAGAACTCGAAACCTCTCCTAGCAATATGGGCGAAGATTTAAGCATAGATATGATTGCTGAATAAATAATTTATTGTAAAGTATCTCATAGTTTTGTAATAATCGTGATTTTTTAATAAATATTTTATGCAACAATCAGGCGCAGTAAATACAAGGATTCTTTAATGCTTCTGAATCCTGAGAAAAAGAATCCTGGCAACAAGTGCCTGACAAATAGCGGCGCTGCTAAATTGAATTTTCAATGAGTCTTGGAATAAAAGAATTTCTAATTCATCGATTGCTTCAAATCAGTTAATCTATTCTTTCCAGGATTCTTTCATGCTTATAAATCCTGACAAAAGAATCGCCTTCAATGAGTATGAGTATGTAAACAGGGTTTAAGCAAAATGTACTCCTGTTCAACTTTTGTAAAACGAATAGTACATAAGCTTCTCCTTTTCAACAATCGACAGTCGCGTATTGTTGATTTTGATAGTTGTCGAGAAAATTGTTGAACAAGTGTCAAAAATTGTCATTTTTGTGGATTATTTGCGGTAAATTGTTGAATAATAGTCTAAAATGATGAAGAAAATATCACCTGTGTTGGTTTTTATATTAATTATTGGAGGAAATGATTATTTCCTACAAGAACCCGCTATTTTTCATGTATTTTTTTTCGTGTTAACTGTGTTTGTGTATTACTGGTATAAAAAACTAGTTTTCTTTTTTCAAAGTAAGTATAGCTTACCTTTACAACATAACACAATTATATGAATTGGTTTTTTATGTTTTAGTTAAAATTAAAGACTTTGAAGAAAATAATATGGTACGCATATATGCACCTATTTTCTAAGTTCATAAATTAATATAAAATATTTTTAGTTATCTTCGGAATGTAGAATCAATCAAATTTGTAGATATCCAATTATTTGGAGCAACAGATTACATTATAGAAGCTCCTCTTTCTTGGTACGTCTTCATAAATTATTATTTTGTAAATACTAACTCAAAAATTTGTAGGAAGCGTGCAAAAAAGGCGACACTTCTTTAGTAAAAATGATGATAAGCAGTAAGTAATTATAAGAATGGCTTCAACACCAGAAAATAAAAATCTACAATATTCATACACAGGAAAATGCATTTATAAGTAATAAAATACCTACATCAAAAGATTCATTCACAGGAAAATTCAAATCTAGAATTTAGATTATGCGTAAATGTGAGCACAGGAATCGTCCATGGCATGTTTAAAAATATTCTTGTACTTTAAGTGATATTACGTAAGTCTATATCCTGAGTACGTTCAAAAATTACATACTTAATACAAACATCTCAGAGAATTACATGGGGATACATAATTGGGATAATATTACCAAATTACTAACATTGGGTGTTAGTGTTACGTAGATAATGTTGCTAAGGGCGGACATTAGCAATCGCTAGGATATTAATAGGATGTTAATGGGCAAATATAGCAAATAAAAAAGCGGGATGTTCTCATTCTTGAATTGTTCTGGGGATTTTATTTTGTTAAGTGGCTGTGAATCTTTTGATGCAGGTATTTTATTACCTACTTATAAATGTATCTTCTGACGTTGCATTTTTCTGTAGATTTTTATTTTCTGGTGTTGTTTGGGCATCCAGTATATTCTCAAATACTAATAGATAATTTTTAGGCGGTGTAAACATTAACGAAACAAATATATTCGGGGAAGGCGCAATATTTTTAGCAGCATTTGATCTGCTAAAAAACTGCGACAAAAAAGACGCTTCTTGCATTTGGGCTTTGCATAAAGCTGGTTGTCCACTTAACGTAAAAAATAAAGACGGGTTTACACCGCTGCATTTGGCAGCTTTTAAAGGACATTGTACTTTAATTTCTTGGTTGTTAAAAAAAGGAGCTGATGTTGACATTGAACCATCTCCAGCCGGTTTAGCTTTAGTTAAAGGTAAGAATAAAGCCCTGTTCACACATGATTTCTACGATAATTCTTTCGTGTCTCTTAATTTTGAAAAAAAATTATTTCACGCTTCATTTAAATAGCTAGAATATCGTTATAAAGCCCTTTTCACACATGTGGATTATTTCATTCTGACTCCTGTTTTGAAACAATCAGTGAATGATAAATCTTTCTTTTCCAAGGCTCATTGAAGATTCAATTTAGTACACAGGAAATTTTCGTCATGAATTTTTTGTGTGATTCAGAGGCATGAAAAAATTATTTCATGTCTCTTGATTTAAAAAAAATAATCCTGGTGAGAATTACCTGTCAAATAGCGGCGCCGCTAAATTGAATCTTCAATGTGTCTTGGAAAAGAAGAATTTCTAATTTATTGATAGCTTCAACATAGTGAATTTTTTTATCTACAATTCAGAAGCATGCAAAAATGCTGAATCCTCATTCACATAAGCATTTAATTTTAATATTTATGTTTACATTTAAATTCATATAAATAAAGCTGCATTCACATAAGTATTTAGTTATAAAGTTTACCTTTGTTTACATTTAAGAAATTAAATATGAGCATTCACAGTGCTTGAAAGTGGGAAGTTTTTTTTTAAACGTAAACATAAATGTAAACCTTAAAACTAAACGCTTGTCTGAATGAGGCTTAAAGTTTGAAACCTCCAAACTTTAAGTTTATGTTTACCACTTACTAAGTTATTTTAAGTTCGTTATGTGAATGCTATGTTTCTTAAGCCCTGTTCGCACGGGAATCTTTGGAGATTCTACAGAGATTCAGTATCCTGGAAAAGAAGAAGTTTTTTTCTTCCTAGTGAGAATTATCTGTTAAATTGCGGTATCGCTAAATTGAATCTTCAATGAGTCTTTGGAAAAGAAGAATTTATAATTTATTGATTGCTTCAAAACTACGTATTTATTACTAGAAAGAAAAAAACTTCTTTTCCAGGATTCTGAATCTTCGTTGAATCTCCAAAGATCCCCGTGCGAACAGGGCTTTAAACTTAAATGTAAACTTTCACACTAAATGTTTGTGAATGAGGCTTTAAAGATTCCCTGTGCGAACAGTGTTTAAAGTAATGTTACTTTTTAGGGCACAAAAAAGCTGCAGCAATAATTCTAGCTCACCAGTACAAAGTCCCGATTTCAAATGAAAATGAAATAAACAAGTAAAAAATTATATATTTATTGATAAATAACTCTTTACATAAAGGAACATTGTATAATATGTAACTAATAAATATTAAACGTTTTGTAAACTGTGTAGATTGTGGTAAAGGCCCCTTTGGCTTAACAATTCGTTGTGTTTGCCCATTTCTGCAATCTTTCCTTTGTTGACTACGCAGATCACATCTGCATCTTGGATTGTAGATAATCTATGCGCAATTGTGATGCAAGTTCTGCCTTCTTTCGCCTTATCTAATGCGTCTTGCACCACCTAAACAAAAAATATTAGCATATTTTTATGTTAATACCGTTAATACATACTGGGTATAAAAAAATTAAAACTTTGAGAGTATGTCGTAGGCAGATTGTAACATTAGGCTTTTTAAAAAGGCCTAGGCATGTAGACATTATAAAACAATGTCACATCAATTTATTTCACTCAAGAAGGGTATTGTTTATTTAGTTCATTTAAATAAATCAAAACTGAGTATGTGGGACTCACGAAGGGTATTGGGTTCTTTATTTAGTTTAGTTAAGGCGGGAATGTAGCTGTATATAAAGAGGAAAAACAGTGCTCTACGATTTGTAATAGTATATTATATATTGAGGGACTAAAGTGCATGAGGGTGAAGTTTATTTCACGAGCCGAAGGTGAGGGAAATAATCACCTGAGGGATTAAAGGTACTTTAGTCCTGTGGTATATACGCTATTTTTTGCACTTCATCCTCAAACGAATGCAAAATAGTTTAAAAGAATAACATTTTGTAATTTTGACAGTAAATTTTATGACAAATATTTATATTGTTACCATAGATACTCTGTAACAAATGGCACGTATTTACTTGACAACGGGATTAATTAATTCAATTCCTTGACAACGGGATTAAATATGAAAAATAATCCCTTGAGATCAAATTTAGAATCTTAGTCTCTAAAAATAAAGACTAAAGAAGAGTTTTAGTCCCGGAAGTGCAAAAAATATTGAATCTAATACTAACGTAAGAACATTGGCATTTTTTATATAAATGTTTGGACCCTTTTTAACAGCTTGTATTCGACTTACCTTCTCGCTTTCTGTATCTAAAGCAGAAGTTGCCTCATCCAATAATAATATTTTTGGGTCCCTAACTAGGGCTCGAGCAATCGCTACTCTTTGTTTTTGGCCCCCGGATAGTTGGGCCCCTTTTTCGCCTAATCTTGTGTCATACCCCTAAAAACATTAACAACCATGAGTTGATGGCTGGTAATCGCACACACGGTTAAATACACAGGGTGATTCACAACTTCCTGCATATATTTTAGTGGCAACTCACTTATCGTGAAACTAAAAGAATTATTTCAAAATTCACTATTTTATTTTCCAGGTTTTTTAATCAAACAGTTTTGGGTCACTGTTTTCAAATGGAATTTTATAAATTTACTATTCTTGTTATTGCACAATTAATTAAAATTTAATTTTGTTCCATTCATAGTTAGTCAGATATCCATTATACAATCAACAATACAGTGCTTCTTGCGAAAACTGCCCTTAAATTCACGTATTTAAAAAAATTCTTTTTGTTCTATGATCAGTAAGTAATGCCATTAAAATATATGCACGAAGTTGTGAATCACCCTGTATATCTACAGGGTGTAACCCAATCTGTGTAACAAAATTGAAGGGTGTATACTGTATACTGTATAGTATTGGACGCACTGATCATGAATAAAAAAGTATTTTGTTGAAATTTGCAAATTAAAAAATGGGTCCAAGAAAATTAGACATTCATTTCTCTTGCTTGTAAAATTATTATTACAATAATGTAATTACGCTAATAAATACTGCATAACTATTGTTGAACTTTTTTTGTATTTAAATGTGACAACCAGTGGTACCCAAAATTGTTTTACAAACTACTGTTAATTTTAGGAATTTCTACAAAATCTTTTTGATTCATGATCAGTGCGTTCAATACTATACATCCTTAAGTTTTGTTACATAGGTTGGGTTACACCCTGTATACAGATGATTCATAATATGTGAAGCTGCCACACCCAAGCTGGGTAAAGGCACAAAATTATTTATTTAAAAAAATGTTTCTTACCAAAGGTAGAGACGCAATGAAATTATGAATGTTAGCTTTTTTTGCTGCTTCAACAATTTCATTTTGATCCACCACCCTCGAGTTATCTCCATAAGCAATATTATCAGCTATAGTTCGGTCAAAAAGTATCGGTTCTTGGGAAACTATCCCCATTTGCGATCTAAGTTTCGCTAGTTTTATATTCTTGATGTTATCGTTATCTATAGCTACTGTTCCAGACTCAGGATCATAAAACCGTTCTAGTAGTTGGATAATAGTCGATTTTCCGCATCCACTGGGGCCCACCAATGCTATAGTTTTTCCTTGTTTTATTGCTAGATTTAGACCCCGTAAAACTGGTATTCCTGGACGAGTCGGATACGAAAATTTAATTTCGGTGTAGGTGATGTTACCTTTGTCCTGAAAAATTAATAAGTTTTGGATATTAAGTGTGGCAGCTTTACATATCTCTGTGAGAGGCTTAGTTATCATACAGGATGTGTCATAACTTCGAGGTACTCACTTATCGCGGAACTGAAAGAATTTCTTCAAAATTAGCAATTTTAGTTTCCAAGTTTTTTAATCTAACTGTTTTCAAATGAAATTTCATAAATTTACTATTCTTGCCATTGCACAATTAATTAAAATTTAATTTTATTCCATACAATCAAGAAACCAGTGGTTTCAAAAATGTGCTTCTTGCGAAAACTGCCATTATTTAAAAAAATTCTTTTCGTTCCAGCATCAGTAAATTGAGTACTATATGCCATTAAGAGGCCCGTCTACTACCTAAAATCCAGCATAACATGTACTAACGTAGCGAGTGTTTTGTGGCCAGTACAAGAATGGTAAACTTTTATTTCAAGAATAATTTAATAGAGAAAGAATAAATCTAGAGCTGTGTCTTTTTAAAATATTGATTACAAAATTGTACATGAATATAAAAATTCCGAAAAATTCAAAAAAAAATCCTATTTTATGTTAACTTTACACGGTTATATCTCATGATAGAAATTAATTTATAAATTTTAAAAAGGCACATCTGTAGATCCATTCTTTCTCTATTAAATGTTTATAAAAACATTATCCTGAAGTCAATAATAATCTGACAGTTTACTCGCAACGAAAACACTTTTACAGTATTTTTTAACTTCAAAATGACATTGCATAGCTAGGATGCGGCAAAGTACAAGTTTCGGGCTGGTTTCAGGCAGCCCTAGTAGTGGGGAAAAGAGTGGAATGGAAAAAAGTAAAATCGAGAGTATTCTAGGAATTGGGTAAAAACGTAGACGAGCCGCTTAAAATATATGCTCGAAGTTGTGTATTTAACGTATGAGCTCTAAGTTAGGGTACACCCTGTATTTGCGTCAATTTATAACATTCTGATGTGTTACCACATAACAGGCAAGTACGATTATAATTAAATATCTTTTAATTATGTTCAATTAATTTGGTTTATTAAATATTATGCAGTTAGGTAATTTCTTGCTTGTTTCAGACAGTTGAGATTATTATTCTGTGAAAGACAGATCGTTTTATGTTTATAGTGACTTAAATTAGACGAAGAGGCATGCATTATAAATTATTCTTTTGTGAAAAATAATCGTTTATCTGCCATTCGATTTTGTATGAATGTAAGAAATGTACTGAACTTTATTCTGTGATCTTCTGTGAGGCTGCCACACCAAAATTGGATAACCAGGCATGTATTATAAATTATTCTTACCCAGTCATTGCTGTGTGCATTTGGTATATCATCTACAGCTGGTCTTCGATTCAACAACTCGAAAATTTTGGCTGCAGATTCCAAACCCTTTTGGAAATTGGGCGCGAATGCTAAAGCATTTGCTATTGACACTGTTCCCATAATCAAAGCTTGTGACACCCTAAAATATTATTGTTTACTTGACTATTCAGCTATACAGGGTGATTCAAAACTTCGTGCAAATAGAGATTGGAAAATTTTATTCCATTCCATTACACATGGATTCTTTGAGGATTCTTTCATGCTTCTGAATCTTGGAAAAAAGGAATCAATTAATTAAAAATTCTTCTTTTTCGAGACTCATTTTGATTCAATTTAGCGGCGCCGCTATTTGACAGGCAATTCTTACCAGGATTATTTTTATAAACATTCATAAAGCATGAAAGAAACCTTATGAACAGGGCTTCAATCTAATATTACCAAAAAATGACTTCTTGCAAAAACTGTCCATAAATTTACGAATTTAAAATTGTATATTATGCAATGAGTTTATAATTAATACGCGAGTATGAAATTTACACACTATTTTTTCTATTCCCGTGCTTTCATTTAAAAAATATTAATTTTCATGAATTTACTGGAGTGTTTCATAATGAAAATCTGTATCGAAATGAATATCATTCAAGTTCAGACAATGTATACACGGTTTCCCAAAAGTCCCGGGACAGAGCTATAAGTTTTGAACGAGTGAAGAAAAAAAATAGAAAATTTGGGGATCACTAAAGCGTTTGGGTTATTGTGAGACCGAAGAAGGTCGACAATTTGAATATTTGTTATAAAAATCGTAATAAACATGCAAAAACATTAAAATTAAATTTTTAAAAGAATTTTGGTTTATGGGGATGTGTTTTTTTTTCATTACCTTATTTAAAATAAGGTGAAACTCGACAGGGATTGCTATTTAAAAATGTTGCGGTGGTCATCCCCTAAAAAAACTCCACGTTGCATGGAAGTTCTAAACTATATAAGAATTTGGTTTTATGACTTTAGTGATCCCCAAATTTTCAATTTTTATTCTTCACTCGTTAAAAACTTATAGCTCCGGGATTTTTGGAAAACCTGTATTTAATTAGTAAATTAATAGTGGGATTCTGAGAAAATCTGTTGTTGCTACAGATCTATAAAATTGTAAATATTAAACAAAATCGCAATGAAATGTATAATCATATGAACATTTTTATATTTGTCAACAAACTTTGATGTGATTTTGTTCAATATTTAAAGATTTACAAATTTGTAAAACTAACAGATTTGCACAGAATCCCACCATAGAGCATGGGAATAGAATAAATCATTTTGTTTAATCAGTTATATACCATACGCCATTTACAAAATTGTGAATCACCTGTATTTATGTTAAACTTACTTAAAAACACTAGCATAAGGTAGATCCTCGTCTCTGATTAGTATTCCACCGTAGTACATACAAACAGCGTATGCTATGAACATCAAACCTCTTGCTAATCCGAAAACCACGCCTCTAAAATGAATATTCTTCTTTGCTATATTAAATGCGGGGACTAACTCGTCAATATATAGAGTGTGGAAGGTATCTTCGCAGCCTAAAGATGCTACGGTTCGAATGTTTGTAACTGCTTCAACTGCAAGCTAAAATATAAATTAGATTTGGAAGAATAGAAATTGAACTCGTATCCAAAAGTTGTTATTTAAATAATTAGATCGTCGGATGATGGATAAGGGAATAAATAAAAGAATCCACTTCTAATAGCAAACGTTTCGAATCATTATTGACTCTTCTTCAGTGCTTTGGAGCAGCCATCGAAATTAATTTGACAAATTTAGAACAGAAGAACATTATTGCCTCAAACATCCATCATCCGACGATCTAATTATTTAAATTTGGGATTTATTACCTTGTTGGCTTTTTCAATCTTGTCTCTGTGCTTCAAATGAACTTGTTTTAACAATCTTCCGTGCATAAACGTGGCGATTAAGATCAAAGGAGCAAATGCTGTTGCTACCAATCCCAATCTGTATTCGTAATACATGGAGAGACCAACAGCTAACGCCAAAGTTGATACTGATTGTAAAATTGTTCCAATGCGTTGACCAGTTGCCTGTAATAATTATTTATGTTATTATCAATCATTATGGGACTAGTCGGCTTCGCCTCGTCCGATCCGTGTCCGTGTGGCATACAAATTTTATCTGCTGGCGCAAATTAGTCAAAAAGTAAAATAAGTAGCAAAACACAATGGGCACTCTTTAAGCTAATTACCATAGAAACATATTTTATCTCTTCTTTATTTACAGTTCGAAGCATGTGTTTCTCTTTGATATTATTAGAGAAGCTTCTTTAACTCAGAAAAAGTGCTGTATTTATTTTAAAATGTTTCATACACCGCGCTTCGGATAACCAATGATTTCAACCAATCAGAAGCGTCAGTACATGTTCTGCTCCAGATTTCGAGTCATAAATTGTGCTATAAACATTTATTACTCCTGAACGGTAATAGATAATTGAAATATATTTGCAAATTATTAATCAGCGTTAAATTCTGCAATAAACGGTGTAATTTATTTTGGGGAAGAAGAAATATATTTGTGGCCGATGTTTTTGGAATGGCATTGTGAATGTGGCAATGACAACAACATGGCGGACCATTGGCGTGAAGAACACAAGAACAGAAGTTTACATGACTTTAAATAGTGTAAATAATAGTTAGGAAGATTATTTATATTAAGAATTAGAAGCTAGTTGAACAGTTTAGCAGGTATTACTCTTTTGAAACTTAAAATTTTACTTCTTGGGGTTAAATTGTGTTTTATGTTTGTGGCGTCTTTTTGTTTTACATAATAGTTATTTATCTACGACCATTAACATTACATTATTATGTAGGTAACTTTAGTAAGATAAATCCCTCAATAAGACACACTATTGTATTATGTATTCATAATTGAACAGTATTAAATCCATTATTCAACACAACTGTCATCACACCAAAATTTGAAGACAGGTTAATATTTTAATGATAAAATTTGTAAATATATGATTTATATAAAAAGTCGGATGGTTGTACACTCGCCCTCAGCTCGTGCATAAACTTTCATCCCCTTGAATTATAGCCTACATTATGTGCTCGTTATAGTTATTTATGTAACAAGTACATAAAATGGAGTTTTAGAGAACGAATCTATTCACGGACGAGGCACAAGCCGAGTCTTTAAATTAGGTGAGTCCTCTAAAACTCAGTTTGTGTACGTGTTACATACAATTTTTTTTAATAGCTATTTGAAATTATTCTAAAATATGACTTTGAATCCTATAAAATTTAAAGAACAGCTCATTGCCTCTAGATTCCGTTATTTTAAAGGACTGGATCTCAAAACAGTAATTAGTCTCTAAAAAATCATATATGCTATTTTTAAAACTTTCTTAGTACTGAGTATCATACTGGATTCATTATAATCCTTGTCCTATAATGAACTCTTTTATGGTCCTCAAATTGAGGCTTATAATGTTATCATTATAATACGGCATCAGATGAAATTAATTATTGAATAATTTGATTAATATTAATTAGTGTAACTTACTCCTTGGACATTAGCAGCCTCGGTAGATAATCTAGAACATAAGGAACCGGTACCGTTTTCTTTATCATCAAACCAGGCCATTTCTTGTTTGACCATTGCTTCGAACATTCTGCCACGCAAACGCATTGTTAGTCTTTCGCCTGCTATTCCGAATACCCACATCTGGAATTTTAATTGGATTAGTTGCATTAGTACTCGTGAGATGATTATTAGTAACGACAGTATAAATAATTATATTTACCTGCAAAAATGTAGCAACGCCAGTGACAACTCCAGCAATAACAAAAAGTAAACTGTAAAAATCAGTCTCTTCCCGAATAGTTTTTTCATCAGTGCCGGAAAGAATCTACAACAATATAAAATAAGTACAAGGAAAATGATCAATCATATTAAATTTACCCCTAAAATTTCACCAAATATGACAGCGAATACCGGCATAGCGGCTCCCATAATCAAAGATGCCACACAACCCACAGTGACATGGAACCATTCTGGTTTGTTCACTTTCATGACATCCAAAAGAGAGGACTGCTTTTGAGGAAGCAACACTTCGGATTCCTAGAAATATATCAATTGGTTAATGTGTGCTCTTTCCCAAATAATTTGTACCGTACTATGCACATATGCCCTGTTCGCACGGCGATCTTTGGATATTCTACGGAGATTCAGAATCCTGGAAAAGTTGTTTTTCTTTCTAGTGAGAATAATTTGTTAAATTGCGGTGTCGCTAAATTGAATCTTCAATGAGTCTTGGAAAAGAAGAATTTGTTCAAAACCACGTAATTATTACTAGAAAGAAAAAACTTCTTCTTTTCCAGGATTCTGAATCTCCGTAGAATCTCCAAAGCTTGCCGTGCGAACAGGGCTTAAGGATTCTTTAGGAAAAATAATGTCAAATTATATTTAATTTGCTGGTAACCATTCAACAGGATTGACTCCCAATTCCAGAATGGTAGATGTCATAGTGGAGGCGACCACTTCTACCGATTCGTCTTGCGACGACCTTTTAAATTCAAAGCGCCAACGGAGAGATTATTTTTGCAACCAGGACTACATTAAAACGATCAAGTGGTCAGCTTGATTTAATTGCCAGATGTTTTACAATCACACACTGCCGGCCGAGAGACTTGAACCACGGAACTCCGGGTTCGTACGTCATCACATGCAGAGAGCTGTGATAGATTCTTTGCAACCAGGACTACATTTAAGATGATCAAGTGGTCAGCTTGATTTAATTCCAAGATGTTTTACAATCACACCTGCCGGTCGTGAGACTTGAACCACGGAACTCCGGGTTCGTACGTCATCACATGCGAGAGCTGTGAGAGATTATTTTTGCAACCAGGATTACATTTAAGACGGTCAAGTGGTCAGCTTGATTTAATTGCAAGATGTTTGCCGGCCGAGAGACTTGAACCACGGAACTTCGGGTTCGTACGTCATCACATGCAGAGAGCTGTGAGAGATTCTTTTGCAACCAGGACTACATTTAAGACGATCAAGTGGTCAGATTGATTTAATTGCAAGATGTTTGTCGGGTGAGAGACTCGAACCACGGAACTCCGGGTTCGTACGTCATCACATACAGAGAGCTGTGAGCGATTCTTTTGCAACCAGGACTACATTTAAGACGATCAAGTGGCCAGCTTGATTTAATTGCAAGATGTTTGACAATCACACACTGCCGGTCGAGAGACTTGAACCACGGAACTCCGGGTTCGTACGTCATCACATGCGAGAGCTGTGAGAGATTATTTTTGCAACCAGGATTACATTTAAGACGGTCAAGTGGTCAGCTTGATTTAATTGCAAGATGTTTGCCGGCCGAGAGACTTGAACCACGGAACTTCGGGTTCGTACGTCATCACATGCAGAGAGCTGTGAGAGATTCTTTTGCAACCAGGACTACATTTAAGACGATCAAGTGGTCAGATTGATTTAATTGCAAGATGTTTGTCGGGTGAGAGACTCGAACCACGGAACTCCGGGTTCGTACGTCATCACATACAGAGAGCTGTGAGCGATTCTTTTGCAACCAGGACTACATTTAAGACGATCAAGTGGCCAGCTTGATTTAATTGCAAGATGTTTGACAATCACACACTGCCGGTCGAGAGACTTGAACCACGGAACTCCGGGTTCGTACGTCATCACATGCGAGAGCTGTGAGAGATTATTTTTGCAACCAGGATTACATTTAAGACGGTCAAGTGGTCAGCTTGATTTAATTGCAAGATGTTTGCCGGCCGAGAGACTTGAACCGCGGAACTCCGGGTTCGTACGTCATCACATGCAGAGAGCTGTGAGAGATTCTTTTGCAACCAGGACTACATTTAAGACGATCAAGTGGTCAGCTTGATTTAATTGCAAGATGTTTTACCATCACACACTGCCGGTCGAGAGACTTGAACCACGGAACTCCGGGTTCATATATTCATACAGAGAGCTGTGAGAGATTCTTATTCAACCAGGACTACATTTAAGACGATCAAGTGGTCAGATTGATTTAATTGCAAGATGTTTGTCGGGTGAGAGACTCGAACCACGGAACTCCGGGTTCGTACGTCATCACATTCAGAGAGCTGTGAGAGATTCTTTTACAACCAGGACTACATTTAAGACGATCAAGTGGTCAGCTTGATTTAATTGCAAGATGTTTTACAATCACACACTGCCGGTCGAGAGACTTGAACCACGGAACTCCGGATTCATATGTCATCACGTGCAGAGAGCTGTGAGAGATTCTTTTTGCAACCAGGACTACATTTAAGACGATCAATTGGTCAACTTGAAGCATCCGAGTACGATTTAATTGCAAGATGTTTTATAATTTGCTACCAGCCGAAAGACTCGAACCACCTTAAACATGAGCAGCTACTGTCTCGACAAATCTTCAATGAGTATTGGAAAACAGATTTCTAATTCATTGTTGCTTGAAAACAGTGAATCTTTTTTTCCAGGATACAGAAACAAGAAATAATCTTTGTGTGAACAGGACATAAAATACAAAACCTTACCTCTGCTATATGTTGCACTATGATTGTTTCTCCATTTCCAGATTTTTCGCTAGACGCACTGAAAGTTCTACCACGTTTATTAACTCCTACAACTTGCTTGTCATTGTCTGAAAAATTAAATAGTTTAGTTTAGTGACAACAGATTATTGCGTTATATTAATTTACCATGTTCCACGGTGTCATCAGCTGCCACTTGCGCAGTTACCAGGTTATAATACGCGCCTTCGATTGACATAAGTTCGTTGTGTTTACCTTGTTCTACTACTTTTCCTTCGTGGACCACTACGATTTTGTCTGCGTTCCTAATGGTGGATAATCTGTGGGCTACTATTATTGTTGTGCGTTCTTTACTGGCCTAAAACACAAACATTATTGGGGTAATACAAATCTAGAATATTCATACACAGGGTAATCAAATCTAAAATTTTAAACGCTGTTCGTACATGGCAGATTCTTTGAGGATTATTTTATGCTTCTAATGGCCATTTGCACCGCTCCCACTTAAATTTTAAGTGTCACTTAAATGAAAAATATCGAATCGAACTCATGACAGCAATGTTATTTCTACGTTTGACAATTTGATTTTGATTCGATATTGTTCATTTAAGGAAGACTTAAAATTTAAGTGGAAGCGGTGCAACTGGCCATAAATTGATTATTTTGAAGCTATCAATTTATTAAAATTCTAATCCAGGATTCATTGAAGACTAAATTTAGCGGCGCCGCTATTTCACAGAGTATTCTCACCACTATTTTAAAAAAATTCAGAACAAAAGAATCTGTGTGAACAAAGCTTTAGGGTGGATTTATAAATTGCACAGCGCATAGAAATTAATTTAGCACAGCTTAGCACAAGAATTGGTCATGAAAATTAGTACATCCATTTATAAGGCGCACAGCGCATTTATAGCCTCATTCACATAAGCATTTAGTTTTAAAGTTTAGATTTATGTTTACGTTTAAGAAAATTTGAATACATCTAACTAAATACGAGCATTCACAGCGCTTGTAAGTGGGACGTGTGAATGCTCGTATTTACTTATATGAATTTAAACTTTCTTAAATGTAAACTAGATTGATGACGTTGTATTTTCTTGACTGGAAATGTTTTGTTGAAATAAAATTATAATATTAAACCACTCAACCAACCGAGTGGTTTAATATTTAAATAAATTGACAGATTTCAAAGAATTTCTTTTATTTCCAGTAAACTGGTCAACAAATTAGATTGAACTGAACTAAATGAACGTTTATAAGTAGGTAATAAAATGTCTGTATCAAAGATTCATTCACAGGAAAATTCAAATCTAAAATTTTAGATTCGGTATAAATGCAAACACAGGAAGATGCAAATCTAGAAACTAGCTTCAACACAAATTAGGTTTACCAGTACCAATAATGAGTCTAGAGCTGTTAGTATCTTACGAAAAAAGATACTTGATAGTATCTAAGATACAAAAAGTATCTAAGAAACTTTATCTTAGATACTTTTTATTTTAGGTAAAATGTATCTTTATTTAAAATACTTTTTATAAATATCTGTATCTTTTATCTTAAAAATGAAGATACTTCATCTTTAGATATATTCGAGATATATTTAAATACTTTTAAAGTAGTACATATCTTAGATATATAAAAGTTTCTAAAATATATCTTGAACAAATTTATACAAATATCTATAAAAGTATCTAAGATATTTTTTAAAAGTATTTTTCCCAGCTCTGAATGAGTCCCACATACTTTTCTAGATTTGTATCTCCCTGTGTTTGCATTTACGCCGAATCTAAAATACTATTTTTGAATTTGAACTTATTTTCTGGTTAAATTCTTACATGATCGAGTGCGGCTTGCACTTTTGCTTCACTGTTGGTGTCTAGAGCACTGGTTGCCTCGTCTAGTAACAAAATAGCCGGGTCTCGAACTAATGCCCTGGCGATGGCAATCCTTTGTTTCTGTCCTCCAGACAGTTGGGCCCCTCGTTCGCCTACCAGGGTGTTGTATCCCAATGGAAGGTTCATTATGAAGTCGTGAGCGTTGGATTTCTTAGCTGCATGTTCGACATCTTCTTGTGTTGCTTCTCGATTTCCGTATTTAATGTTTTCTGAGATTGTAGTGCCGAAAAGAATTGGTTCTTGGCCTACTACTCCAATGTTTGATCGCAGCCATGTTAGGTCTAGGGTGGAAATGTCGTTTTCGTCTAGTTTTACCTGGAATCGATTGCAAGAATTATTTAAAGTGATTTCAATAATGAAAAATGAATGATTTGATTTTAACAAAATATGAATTGATTTCTACAATGAGTTAATTGATTTAAACAATGAGTAATCTTTGAAAGGCAGTCACAATAAATTTATCAGGTTCAAATTACATTAATACCCGCTGGTAACAACATTTATTTATTTATAAAGACTTGCAGTAATATGTAAGACTCACATATTCTTACATTACTTAAATTAAATAAACATACAGTTGACATTTATTTGAAAATATATTTAAAGCCCTGTTCGCACGGCGATCTTCGGAGATTCTACGGAGATTCAGAATCCTGGAAAAGAAGAAGTTTTTTTCTTTCTAGTGATAATTACGTGGTTTTGAAGCAATCAATAAATTATAAATTCTTCTTTTCTAAGGCTCATTGAAGATTCAATTTAGCGACTCCGCAATTTAACAGATAATTCTCACTGGAAAGAAAAAAACTTCTTCTTTTCCAGGATTCTAAATCTCCAAAGATCGCCGTGCGAACAGGGCTTAAGGTATACTCGGAAAGTTAATGGCTAAAAAAATGTGCAAAATATCTTATTGTTCCATGATCAGTAAGTTGAGTATTATATGCCATTAAGGCCAGAATGTAGCTGTTTGCGAGAAAAGGATAGATTTATACAGACTTAGAGTGTCGAACAAAGGCAACAATAGGGAACGCGCTCTCGTAGGGGGATTAAAATTGGTACTACATTTGAACGTATCATCACAAACAAGGGTTCATTTGAAAGATAAAAGTTCAATCTAGATCCGTCTAGTGTTGAAATTTGCAATTTTTGTTGATATACTGAGTAGGTAACACTTATGTGAAGTAAGGCAAAATATGACAAGTTTATGAAATTGTAAAATTGAAACAAAAAATAAAACTAAAATTTCAACACTAAGCGGATGCGGAGTTCAATTATATCTTTAAATGAAAAAAATAATTAAATCGATCCGACCAAAATTAGTCTCAATTTCAATCCCTATTCAAAAGCATGTTTTTGCTGCGCGCAACTTCACTACATTAGGCTCTTAAACGAAGTTGTGAATCCCCCTGTATATTTATACAGGCTTGCATAATCTATGAGACTCACGGTTTCTTAAGCCCTGTTCGCACGAGGATTCTACCAAGATTCTGAATCCTGGAAAAGAAGTTTCAAGATTCGGAATCTTGAAACAAATAAATTCATGGTTTTGAAGCATAAATTATAAATCCTTTTTTCTAAGACTCATTGAAGATTCAATTTAGCGGCACCGCAATTTAACAGATAATTCTCACTAGAAAGAAAACAACTTCTACTTTTCCAGGATTCAGAATCTTTGTAAAATCTTCAAAGAATCCTCATGCGAACAAGGTTTTACAGAGCGCTACAGCAAAATTATTTAAATAATTTTGAGTGTATTGGATATTAACAAGTATAAAACCAGTGAGTTGACGGCTGATAAACGCACATAATTTATAGCAAGGCTTGAAATTATCTGTGAGGCTTACAGTTTTTTGCAGACCACCTCAACAAAAATTGAATAAACAGCTAGCTGCTAGATACTTTATTTAAATAAATTTTAGTGTGTACTTTCTTTTAACAACTAAATGACTGCGAATAAGTAATTATAAAATATAAAGTACTTACCATTCCAGAAATGGGATCATAAAATCTTTGCATAAGTTGAATACAAGTAGATTTGCCACAACCTGAACTTCCAACTAAAGCTACGGTTTCTCCAGGATTAATTGTCAAATCAAAACCACGTAGAATCTAAAATAAATCTTTAAAATATTGTTCTTGAATATTGGTTGATATGGTACTTACTGGTACATCCGGTCTGGATGGGTAATGAAAATGAACATCTTTGAAAATAATCTTTCCTTTAACAATGTCAGGCTTTTCTCCCTTCTTTTTGAAGGCATTGATAATTGGAATATTAGTAATAACACTGAATATTTTAGCTCCAGCACCAGCTGCAACTCCAAACGTTTCTATGTATGGCGAAGAAATACCGAAATTCATTGAACCCATCATTACGCTGAAGAAAACCTACAAAGTAAGTTGAGTAAAGGTCCATTCAGACTTCACACAAGCTTGAAACTATAAATCCAATCTTGTGCAATGCCTTCGTGCAACAAAATCTATCACTGAGTTCACAGTTCCGAAATCACAATCGTAAAAATTTAGTTTGTGTATCTGTCACACCAATTTATTAATATTGAATAAAGTGGATATGATTCTGTAATAGTAATTACAATTTATTTTTAATAGATGAGTGAAGAAACTCTGGTAAATTTACCGCAATGTTAGGATTAATCTAGCTCCTTCAAATGTTGTCTCCGTTGTTTAATTAACAAATATATTCAGTGTTCGGTTCATGGTGTTCATTTAAGCGGCTCGTTTACGTTTTTACCGAATTTCTAGAATACTCTCGATTTTATATTAGGGCTGCCAAAAACCAGTCCGAAACTCGTACTTTGCCGCATCCTAACAATGCAATGTCATTTTGAATTTGAAAAATACTGTAAAAGTATTTTTGTTGCGAGTAAACTGTCAGATTATTATTGAATTCAGGATAATGTTTTTATAAACATTTAATAGAGAAAGAATGGATCTACAGATGTGCCTTTTTAAAATTTTAAAAATTAATTTGTATCATGAGATGTAACCGTGTAAAGTTTGCATAAAAAAGGATTTTTTTAAATTTTTCTGAATTTTGATATTCATGTACAATTTTTTAATCAAAATTTTAAAAAGACATCTTTCTCTATTAAATCCTGGTTGAAATAAAATTTTACCATTCTTGTACTGGCCACAAAACACTCGCTACTTTAGTACATTTTATGCTGGATTTTAGGAGATAGACGGGCCTCTTAATGTCAGGTAATAAATAAAAATACAATGACATAATTTATTGAACTGCCAGAAAATGTAACTGACATTGACGTATATTATTTAATTTTTGATTGGTGCAATCAGTGCCGAGAGCGTTGCACAAGATTGAAAGGTTAGTATACTTTTTGTTTGAAACAAATTCGTTGTACGAAACCACTGCAGACGCATTTTTATTGGTCGAACGACTGCATAAGACTGGATTTATAATTTCAAGCTTGTGATTTCGGAAGTCTGAATGAGCCATATGATGAGATTCTGTTCAAATCTGTAGTTGCTACAGATCTATAAAACTGTAAATATTCAACAAAATCGCAATGAAATTTATAAGCATATGAACATTTTTATATTTGTCAACAAATATTGATGTGATTTTGTTCAATATTTAAAGATTTACAAAGTAAAACTTACAGATTTGAACAGAATCCCACCATTAAAGCTTGGTTCACATAGCTTATGTCATGTCATGTCTGTGTCATGTCAATATGTTGAGCACACGGTAAACTAATGAAGTGGTTCACATAGGGTATGTCTCGTATGTTATTTTTTTTGACATAACATAACAGTTGATTTGAACTCAACTACTGCTATATGTCTATGTCTATATCTATATCTATACACATTTAATATTAATATAGATAAAAACTTACCAATAAGTTAAAAATAAAGCTTGTATGATAAAATAAAAGCTGATTATGAAGATAATAAAATAATAAAAGCAATAAAAAGTAAGTACAATTTAAAATATACCATTCCCAATTTTATTAAAATGTTTCTTGTAAATTTACTAATACAAATTTATCTTATTTTCCATTAGTAAATGCCTGCGACTCCAAACTAATTTTCTCCGTTGTGATACTTTACACAAAATGTGTATATAATGACATGACACAGACATGACATGACATAAGCTATGTGACCAAGCCTGAAAATGTCTATGTCAATAGAAATAACATAACATAATGACATGACACAGACATGACATTACATAAGCTATGTGAACAAGGCTTAACTGCGCATAATCTGTAATTTTAGTGGTGTAACTTACGGTAACCATGGTTCCAGCATCGTAAGTTCTTTCATTTTTTGGCTTCTTGTTATCTTCAAGAACTAAAGTGACTCCGTACCAGAAGGCAAGGGCGTAAGATGCGTAGATGAAGAACCAAAGCAGCCCGAATCCAATGCCGGAGAACAAGTTGCGTTTTATGTTGATGTCTCTGGCGTTTATCAATCGTTTGTTGTAACGATCTATCTCCTTTTCTTGGCCACCGAAGGCGACCACTGTTCGGATTGAGCTTAACACTTCTTCGGCGATGGAACCAGCGACTCCGTAAGCTGCGATTTCTTTTTTGGCGAGCTTTGATGTTATCTAGAAACATATATTGTGATTATGAGAGGCTCACTCAAATTAGGTAAGCAGCAGAAACGTTTTGTATAAACATGAAAATTAAAAGTATTTAAGCAATTGTATTAAGACTAGTATAAATTTTCGAAAAAGTTTTCACAAACCACAAACTGTGTGCCTTGCACGCTCGTATTTTTGGTTGCTTAAATACTTTTGAAAGGCGTCCGCTTATTTAGTCAAAAATATAGTTTTGTCAAAATGTAGTTTGACCAAAAATAATGAAGCCAAACTGTATTTTAGTCAAACTGTAATTTGTTCAACTGGAATTTTGTCAAACCGTAAATAAGCCAACCTGTAATTTAGCCAAACTGTATTCTAGACAAACTGTAATTTCACATTCCGTAATTTGACCAAACCGCAACTTCGACTATGTCAAATCGTTTTCAGTTAAACCATAATTAGCCAAAATGCAACTATACCTAACTGGAATAATTTATCCAAATCGTATTTTTATCAAATCGCAGTTATGCATAACCGTAATCTTGCTAAACGCAATTTACTCAAATCGTAATATTCCCAAATGTATGTCTTAAATGGGAGCACACAATTTGGACAAAAATATTTTTGTCAAAGTGTAGTTTGACCAAAAATAATGAAGCCAAACTGTATTTTAGTCAAACTGTAATTTGTTCAACTGGAATTTTGTCAAACCGTAAATATGCCAACCCGTAATTTAGCCAAACTGTATTCTAGACAAACTGTAATTTCACATTCCGTAATTTAACCAAACCGCAACTTCGACTAATATTATATTGTCAAATCGTTTTCAGTTAAACCGTAATTTAGCCAAAATGCAACTATGCCTAACTGGAATAATTTATCCAAATCGTATTTTTGTCAAATCGCAGTTATGCATAACCGCAATCTTGCCAAACGCATTTTACTCAAATCGTAATCTTCCTAAATGTATGGCTTAAATACAGGTTTTACGGGTTGGCATATTTACGGTTTGACAAAATTCCAGTTGAACAAATTACAGTTTGACTAAAATACAGTTTGGCTTCATTATTTTTGGTCTGACAAAACGGCATTTATCCAAATTGTGTGCTCCCTTTTGAAATACAGTTGACAAATAAATAAAATATATATAAGTTGTGAATCATCGTGTATTTTTAATATTTAAAAAAATATTTTTAGGGTGTGGCACAACTAACTAAGAGTACCCGTGAGTTGACTTACCCTGCTAACAATGCCCATAGCAATCATGGTGGCTGGTAAAGAAGTTAAACAGATTAAAGCTAATTTCCATCCTTTGACGAAAGCTAGGACCAAACTTCCAACAAAAGCGACTTGATGGTGAGCAAACATGGAAACTTTTTCTCCTATTCCATCTTCGAGTTTAATTAGATCTCTAAAAATTAATTAGAACATGAATTAATTTATAAACGTAGACATGCGATCGAAAAATTTTCTTCAAATTTGTTTTCACACATTTCTGCATCCACTTTGTGAAAAAAGTAGAGTGAAAAAGGTACAAACAAACTTCGAAACTGTGTTTTAATAATATTTTAATTTAAAATTGGTTTTCTTTTATTTTTTCTTACACATCTGCTATAGAAAAAATTTCTTTCGTCAACAAAATATTATTTTCTCGTTTTGTATAACAAATAACTATTGTTGAGTACTGTATGCCATTAAGGCGCTACACTTGTGCCAAAAATATAATGAAAATGGGACCTTGCTATATTACAAACTGAGCTCTTGTTATAGTAATTAACGTTACAAGTCCGGGAATTAATATTTAACAGTACGAGTGAGACGTTTGAAGACGAGGCGACGAAGGAGCCGAGTCTTGAAACTCGAAACGAGTATTGTTAAAAGAATTCACGGACGAATGTCGTTATGTATTTTATTTCATCCTGTGTCAAATTCCGTTTTAAAGAAACAGTAATATTAATTTCAAAATAATTTACCTAATGCTCCAAATCTAGTAACATTTTCGAAACATAATTAACAACTGCAATTTGGCGATTGTTTAATTGTTATTGCGTTGATTAATTTCTATACCAACACTTTACCGGACAAAGGCCGTTATTTGCGTTTTCCCGGACTCAAACTGTTGACGTAAAGTATTTGAATTTGACACAGGATGAAATAAAATAAATAACTATTGTTGAGTACTGTATGACATTAAGGCGCTACACTTGAGCCAAAAATATAATGAAAAAGGGACCTTGCTATATTACAAACTGAGCTCTTGTTTCTTGTTAGTACACCTACACTGTTCATATTTTATATCGATAGTTAAAAGATGACTCTAGAGTGCTAAGAAATTATATTTTTGAAATACTTTAATGGTATTTCAGTAATAAATTAGTAAAAATAGTCAATTTGGCCGATTGTTTACTATTTTTTTCGTCAGATGTGTAATTTTCTTGACAATTCCACTCATAATTTTTCATCCAATCAATACACAGTATTTTGCTGAATTACACCAATCACAGACGAACTACAGTGACAATTTTCACTAGTGAAAATTACACTGACAATTTTCACTAGTGAAAATTGCCGCGAAGCGTTGCTTAGATATTATGTCAGTTGATGATTGTTTTAAAAATACATTACTTTTTTTGGAATAAATCAAATAATTCGAGAAATTGTCAAGCCGAATACCATACGTGACTATGATTTTTTGGTAATTTTTGCCGTCTGGTCACTCCTGCTTGTTGCTTTAGAAAATAAACACTCCTGCTACGCACTCGTGTTTATTTTCGACGCAACAAGCAGTCGTGACCAGACGGCAAAAATTGCCGGCAAAATCAAAGTCACTAATGGTATTATATATGACAAAAAATATTTTCGTAGCACTCTCACGAACAATGCAAGGAATCGACTATTTAAATCAAAATTAATAAATATGTAATAATAAGACCATAATTAGTAATATTAAAATGCATAAATTAATTCTTAATTTCTCTAATTGTTGTCGCAACAATGTATTGTATGAATTTTTCGATCAAATAATGCTTCGTAATTACTTATTCTATATTTCAGATTTTTATTTTGAACAATATAGCCAGAATCGTGAATTCTGATTCTTTTGCAGCAATATTGCGTTCAACAAGTGTAGAGCCTTAAACATTTGTACGAAGTTGTGAATCATTCTGTATACTTACTCAGACATTCGGCTAGCAAAATCTCCAGTAGTATTAACATCATACCAAGCTATATCTTGATTCATCATACAGCTAAAGAACTTATTTCTAATAAGTAAAATCTGTAACACAATACATTACTACCTAATATTTAAATTTTGTGTAGTATATTACCTGTCTTAGAGCACTGTAATTAAAAAGAACGATTGAAAAATAAGTAAAAACTATCATGACTATTCCTATTAAACTATTGTACAATGCATAATCCGTTACTGCGTTAATTAAAAGATCTCCTTCGTGCTCATACTCTGTTTCAGTTATACTTGAATTTGCCATATTGGCGGCATGGAGAATAATTTCTCCGGTGAGTGTACCGAAAACTAGAGTGTTGATTGGCTGCATTACACCTGTCACTGCAGAACCTATTAATCCCATAAATATTAGGAATTTGTCCAGACCAGTCGCATAGCGGAACTAGAAAAATTAGCACAGTTATAATCAATTTAATTGTTGTGGTCATTATTGCGTAGATATTTTTTGCATTATCAATACTGATAATTATAATAATTGGAATTGTTTTTATCACAAAATGTTTGTATTGACCTAAATAACGCAAAAAATAATCAATACTTACTAATGAGAAAAATGACACTGGGGCTATTTGAGGCGGTTCTTTTTCTTTTTTGTCCTCATTCTTGAATTTTCTGTAAATATTATTTGAATTATCATTGGTTTAAAATACAGGTGATTCACTACTTAGTTTCCAGGTTTTTACTTAAATAGTTTTGGGCCATTGTTTTCAAATGGAATTTTACACATTTACTATTCTTGCCATTGCAATATTATTTTTTCATAGTTAATCACATATCTATTATACGAGGGTTGTCCGTAAAGTAAGGTTCCCAGTGACTTTTCACAGTGTAAAACATGTTTAACTCCAAAAATGCGTACATTTTCACTGCGGTCAATGCATTTTTGCATGCGGTGTACGAGCTTTTGAATGCCCGAGTCAAAAAATCTGCCGCCAACTCACGCAGATACGTCCGGAACGCTCCTCATCATGGACGTCAGTACGCCAGTTTTTGAACTCTCTGCACCATTTGCTCACGTGTTATAGGCTCATACACTTGTCTGCATAGATTTCGCATAGCTGGGAATGGGTTTCTACTGGCGCAATGTTTTTTGCATGTGTTAGCTGCGGTAGGTGATCCGTTTCCTGTCTGCAAAAAACATTGCGCCGGTAGAAACCCATTCCCAGCTATGCGAAATATATGGAGACAAGTGTATGAGCCTACAACACGTGCGCAAATGATGCAGAGAGTTCAAAAACTGGTGTACTGACGTCCAAGATGAGGAGCGTTCCGGACGTATCTGCGTGAGTTGGCGGCAGATTTTTTGACTCGGGCATTCAAAAGCTCGTACACCGCATGCAAAAATGCATTGACCGCAGTGGCGACTATGTAGAAAAATAGGTAAAAGTCTGCAATTTCCAAAAATGCGTACATTTTTGGAATTAAACATGTTTTACACTGTGAAAAATCACTGGGAGCTTACTTTACGGACAACCCTCGTACAATCAACAATTCAGTGCTTCTTGCGAAAACGAATTTTAAAAAAAAGTTCCATGATCAGTAAGTTGAATACTATATCATTCAAATTTATGCACGAAGTTGTGAATCACCCTGTATACTTGGTTTAAAACAGTGGCTGAAGTAACAAAATAAATTTAGAGGTGTGATACTTTTTATACAACTTACTGATCATAAACAAATAAAAATTAATTCGTTATTTAAGGGCAGTTTTCGCAAGAAGCACATCGAATTGTTGATTGTATATCTGATATCTGATTAACTATGAATGGATTAAAATTTAATTTCAATTAAATATGCAATGACAAGAATAGAATTTCATATGGGAGCAGTGCCCCAAAACTGTTTGATTAAAAAACTGGAAATAAAATTACGTATTTTGAAAAATTATTTCATTTCCGTGATAAGTAAATGGAGTACAATGTGCCATTAAAATAATATATGCACGAAGTTGTGAATCACAATGCGATAAATAAAATAATGTTAATATATGAGCACACTTTTCTCCAAACAAAGAAATCTTATTTTTGAACATTGTCACAATAATTTAGCGTAGCTGTCAATTAATAAATAATAAACATGTATTAGTTGTTACCATAGTTGCTACCAAATCTTTAAAAAATATCTAATTAATGCCCTGTTCACACGAGGAAAGTTTTACGAAAAAGTTTCTTGGAAGTAAAACAAAATCTGTCAATACCGGTCAAGGGAGGAAACTAATTATTAAAATATATTATAGCTAGTAAGTGATCTTAAATATATTTAATAAAAATAATTACATTCCCTGTATGAACAATATTGACAGTTTTACTCTCCTAGCATTTGTTTTACTTTCAAGAAACTTTTTAGTGAAAACTTTCCTCGTGTGAACAGGGCATAATTGTTCTAAAATAAATATTTAAAATTTCTTGTTCATTTGTACTAAAACTGTGGTTTTAATTTAGTAAAATTGTGTACCAATAGTTCTAAAAATAGTGTACTAAATGTACATTTGCGCGCAGAATCAAACAGTGTAATATTTTGTGTGAAAGATAAACTTTGTTTTTAGATTTCGGTGTGCAAAGGTGGTTCTCAGGTTCAAAAACACGAGATAGAGTCAAAATAATAGGGTTGTAGTATTGATTTAAGTATTTTTAAACTTACGGATCCAATCCGTTGGCCTGTTTCTGTGCATCGTCTTCATTTATTGGCCGTATACCAGTTGACATCACAACGTTGTCGACTCTATTTTTGCTTTTCATTTTATCGCTTTAATACATTCGTTTAATCGATATGGTCGTCACAACATACCACAGCTATCTAATCTATCAATCAAAGTGTGATTATTACGTATATATTTACAGCATTGTCTTAAATTAACTTTGACCATGTGGGCAATTTTGCGAGACTTGATTCACCAAACTTGGAGTAGAAGCCAAAAGTTTATGCCCGAATAATTAAGTCTTGTTCAGAAAAATAAATTTACTAATTCACTTTCAATGCTTATACTACCAGTTATAAAATGTTACTTAAAATGACTCGAAAATTGAGGGACCTTTTCGTAAAAAATTGCTCATTTCTCGAAATTTGATTCTGACTTTGATTGTTCTTGAGTCAAGGTAAAGGCTGTAGCATAACTTGACGTACATACGTTAAGGGTATCTCTATATAAATCTGCACGCAAACTTTGGTTATATAATTTGATATTACAGAAAAAATAGTTTTTTCAAAATTCGCAAAAATAAGGATAGTGAAAATATTAGTTCCATTGGTTTGAACATCTATTTAACTGTTTATTTATCAAATTAAATTATAAATACTATCACACTATCTACAAGTCACTTCTTATGTGATAATTAATAATTTTTTTCTGTAATCAGTACGCTGAAGAAGATATTTAGGCTATTGTCTATTATTTGTATCATAGATAGAACAAAATTGATAGCATATATTTTTGTTTATATCGTTTATATTTATTTTAAAACAAATTTATTTTTTTCTATTTAGCTTTGTAAAATTTGACATTTTGCCTTTTTATTTATATTGTTGGCCTATTTCTGTCTTATTTTTGCCCTTAAATAACATATTTACCTTATTTTTAATGTAAATTAACAGATTAAAAAAATTCCGTTGTCGTACTGTAGTGTAAATATCTTAAATTGGTTTTTGAATATTTATTTTTACTAAAATGCCAAATAATAAACTCATTTTTATTTTAATAAAATAGTATATTAATTGAATGTTTTTTTATTGCCTATTTGCTAGAAGTTAAAGCCTATTAAAGTTTTTTGCCTATTTACCTTACCTTTTAAAAAAAAATTCTTCCTAAAAATCCTCAGCCTATTAACCAGTATATCAAATTAAATAACCTATTAAACTTGCGTGTAGAGTTATAGAAACACCCTGTACATTATGCTGATCACAGATCAAAATAATTTTTCAGAAATGCAAAAATTAAGGGCAATTTCTTTACAAGATCCATTTTTAATTTTACTTGATTTATATAATTGCCTTTAAAAATAAACGAATTCACATTTGACACGAAAAAATATTACACTAAAAACGGTTAAATTTATTTTTAAAATTTTCTATCTACCATTAAAGTATGTAGGTACTGCGTAAGTTGTGTTACGCTCAGTATAATATAATTTGAAGAACAGGTCAAGTAAGTAAAATAACGACAATATTTTGATTTATTTTGATATTAGTGTCTAAATTAGCTTCGTTCTAATCTTCTTGCATTTGTATTTATGGTGCAATAATTTAAGATTTTAAACATAAATTTTAGTTAGTTATGGACTAGATACCTAAAAGCGTTATGTGATCTACTGTGAATCTGACAATTCAGGTTCGAATCAATTCACAGTAAATTATACATCTATTCCGATGATTCTTTGTGAGGGTGCCAAACCCAAGTTGGGTAAGAGACGTGATAGATCTTTTACAAGAACTGTATTTAGGTACACGTAACTGTAATATTTTTTGAGAATATTGAGAAATTTCTAAATTAAATTAACTTAAATTAAATGTACTTACATTTATTCCAGTATATTTCTTCAGTTCACTAGTATGCACACTTATTAATTAAAGTCTGAATTAACACTATGAGATGATTTACAGATTATAATAGTATATATCACTTGATAACTAAATTATCTTTAATACAATGACATGTGAAATATTATCTTGATGCCATAATCAGAAATATATGCATATTTTTTAAATAAAGATTCGCAAAAACCTTTAGCTAAGGATTCTATCGCAAAACTAAGGGACTATTATGCTATCTGCATAATTAAAATAATAGCAGCATTTTTGCGATAGCATGTGGCTTGAAAATTAAGTTTAATATATTTTGCATAACATAATAATGATGATGATTAATACAAGAAGTTATCTTATCATTGATTTTATAGATTAATCGGATGACGAGCTACGTATGTTATATACAATAAATATTTTGCTCTACTGATGTATTTTTATTACGCAAAGTAAATTTATTTATTGATTCTGCTCATAAAATATTGATACAAAATTGAAGTGTAAGTATGTATGTAATTTAACTCATCATTAACTTCTTAAATAATTTATTTCTTTATTACAAGATTCGTGCGTACTTATTATACTTACAAAAAGCTGACAGATGTTGTCTCCACTAAAGTAACCTTGAGTATTCGTTAGTTGATAGCTGGTAACCGCACACACAATATAATAGTTATAAAACGCCTAGTCGTTTTCTAAATGACTCTTCATATAATGTCATATCATTTTATTGCACAATAATCTGAGGCTTTCGGTAAACTCTGAACTGAACTAAATAAACAATATAATATCCTTCTAGACTCGGTTTTGGTAGATACTCTGATTGCACTGAACTAAATAAAAAATATTCGGTTTTCGTACAAACTCTGATTGAACTGAAACTAAATTAACAAACCAATACCCTTCGTGAGTCCCACATACTCAGTTTTGGTTGATTGAATAAATTAAAATTATGTGATATTGTGTTTTTTAATATGCCTACATGCCTAGGCTTTTTTTAAAAGCCTAATTTTACATAATACTAGATGATTCAAAATGTATGAAGCTGTCACATTCAAATTGGGTAAAAGGAACGATAGATGTATCTAAATATAAATTAAAATAAATTGTTAATCATTAATTAAAATTATATTTAAACAAACAATAAATTATATCAGTTCATTCATTCATGATTGTCAGGTGTTCACCTTAATTTTTATCTTACTCTCATTATTTTTATTTGGTGACAATCTTCTTCTTTTAAAAATCTGTTTATCTTAATTATCAGTCCAGATATAACTGCACGTAATTTTATCTAATGATCTTTAACCTTATAGGCAGTTAAATGATTTAAAATTTTTACCAATACGAAAAACTGAACCCTTGTTATATCTACAATTAAAAATTGTATTTTTTAAAAATTGACTTCTATTAATAGACAGTATTTTCTAAACGGTTAAAGACAGCGATTTAAACTTGTAACCATTCAATTCCTTGGCTATTTTTGTACCTGAACCCAAATTTGTAAAATTCGGGTAGCTCTAATTTGTGTACAAATTAATTATTTCTAAAAGGAGAGCACATAATAACTTAGAATACCATTTTTTTAATTCGATCTAGATCCATGAAAATACTTTTCAGGTATCAATTTTAGAATTAATTAAACAAATTAAAGTTTATTTTTCGATACGACCATTTAAATAATTATTTTTGCGGATTTAAACCGATTTCCAAGCCTAAACTATATGTATCACATATTTAGTAATAAATATGTTTCATGTTTTATTACAAAATCTTTCATACACCGCGCTTTGGATAACTAATAAGAGCGTCATGATTGTAGCCAATCAGAAACGTCAGCACAAATTCTGCTCCAGTTTTCGAGTCATAAATTATGCTAGAAACATTTATTACTCGTGAACTATAATAGATAATTAAAATCTGTTTGCAGATTATTAATTAGCGTTAAATTCTGCAATAAACGGTCAAATTGTTTTTGCGAAAAGGGGTAAATATATTTGTAGATGATGTTTTTGGAATGGCATTCTGAATTGTGTCAATGACAACAACATGGCGGACCATTGGCGTGAAGAACACAAGAACAGAAGTTTATATGACTTTAAATAGTGTAAATAATAGTTAGGAAGCTTATTTTTATTAAGAATTAGAAGCTAGTTGAACAATTAAGCAGGTATTACTCTTTTGAAACTTAAATTTGTTACTTCTTATTGTTAAATTGTGTATTGTTTGTGGCGTCACTTTCGCGTTGCATAACATCCATGATGTTTTAACTTTTAAGTTTAATATAAATAAAACAATGATGAATATCACACAAAAAGTTTTATTAGTAATAAGAAATGCAACAAAACATACAAAATATAAATTCAACCACATACAGCAGCTGGAAACAATAAAAAGTACACCTACATTTACATGTAAGGCAATAGTTGGTACAAAACATCATTACTTATTTACATTTCGCCGTTGCCTATCCGTTCGTATAAATAAATATATCCAAGTTCTTTGGGCGGGTTCTCGGAAAGTGCTACTTTGCTGTCGTTGTAAATGACCCAACGACCTTCCCGAAGTAAATGCACCACGTAGTGACCCACCATTGTGGACTGACCCATGTGGGAAATAAAACCAACCAGGCGGTACTCTACACAGAAAAAAAAGCAATTGAATATCATGTTTAGGTTTGCTCTTATGTTCTGTTCACACATGGATTCTTTGAGGATTCTTTCGTGGTTCTAAATCATGAATCAAGGTGATAATCGCCTGTGGTACTGCTAAATTGAATCTTCAATAGCTCGTGGAATTTTTTTTTGTAATTCATCCTTTTTTATCAGAGAAACATGAAAGAATCCCCAAAGAATCCTTGTGTTAACAGCTTTATGGTCTGTTCACACTTCACAAATGGATTCTTTCATGGTTTTGAATCTTGAAAAAATAATCCTGGTGAGAATTGAATCTTCAATGAGTATTGGAAAAGAACATATAATTCTTTGGTAGTTTCAAAACAGTAAATTTCTTTTTGTTAGCAACAGAAGCATGAAAGAATCCTCAACGAATCCATGTGTAAACAGGGCTTTAAATCTGCTTAAGAATTAGTAAGATCTTATAAACAACCATGTTGTGAACCAACAAATTTTAAATATGTTTTTATTACACGCATCATAATCGATGTTTAAAACACGCAAATGCGTGCAAAATCACAATAAAAACGCGTTGTGTTTTAAAGATTGCTAAGCAACAACAATGAAAATTTTAACCATTCTCCTAGGTAACGATATTTTGACACATCATACAGACTACTTTATAAAATGAATCAAAATTAAAATGCTGTTTTCCAGCTTTATTTTTGAAATTAGGATGCAAGTGTAATAAAATATAACGAATGACACACGTGTATGTGCTTTTAAAGCACTAGCTTTGCATCGTGCTTTTAAATCCGTCGTGCGTGCTTTAAAAGCTGTCTTAAGCCCTGTTCGCACAAACCGAAGAACACACAGGCAACAGAAGCAAAATGAAGAACGTGTGGGACGTTTGTGGCCTCAAAATTGACTTTTTCTTTACTTACATAGAAACCACAAAATATCTATTACACAAGCAACACACTAACACACACAGTATTTTTTACTATTGCTCGTGTGTGTGTCTTCTATGTGTTCATGTGTGAACAGGGCTTTATACACTTGTATCACAATATCCTATTTTTACTTCACAATGAGTGAAGTAATTAAACAAATAACTGTACTTACTGCTGTCGCCGTCACGGAATTCTGGAGCAGCAGGTTCGTCAGTACTGTTCAGTTCATCTTGATGTGAAAAGATCCAATCAGCAGCTCTTTCCGGGTTGTTATCAGTAGCTTTGAGAGCTTTGACAGCTTGTTCTCGAGTGAATCCCATGCCCATTATGAATTGTAAGGCTTCTGGGTCTGGATTAAACGTTGGCGTTTCCGTACCTTCGAACATAAATTAATCTTAATACAATAGAAAACTAAACATAATATCATGATGGCAATAGCGGCAATATAGCGTAATGTAATACGAAAATTGCTGGTGCTATTTATTGCCGCAATCAATAGCACGAGAATAGCCCACGTTCTAACTTGGTGCAACAATTGCACTGGCAATTTAGTAATCTTTATTTTCTCACTATGCTACCAACTTAAATATCGCTGTCAGTATGAAATCATACCGCCAACAGCTATCATTGACATAAGGATCGCTTTCTTCCTATCCATATTTAATCTTAAAACAATATGTAATTCCAATTTTATATTAATTCAAGCTTTTGTGAAACATGTCATTACCTTTCAACATTATGATTGTTGTTCTTGTCGTAAATAAATATGTTCGGTTGGTAATGCTTTTAGTGACAGCAAAAATATATTGAAGTTGCTTCTAAGCAAAAAAACTTGCATTTGCAATTTATAGCCGCTATTAGTAGCAAGTTGTAATTGCACATGCAATTGTTGCTTAATGTAATACGGACTTAAGGTGAAATCGACGGTGTGGTTACCGACATTTGCAGTTTTGCAAATATTTCAGTTGGAAAGCTAAATCAACTACTGCAACTGATTCATTAGATTTTCTCACTTTCGGAGCATCTTTTGAACATGGGCAGGTTAATATTTGTAAAGTATTGTGGGCACTGTTAGGGAACGCGTTTGCGAGATGGCGAAAATGCGAGTTCCCTTACAGTACTCACAATACTTTACAAATGTTAACCTGCCCATGTTCAAAAGATTCTCCGAAAGTGAGAAAATATAATGAATCGGTTGCAGTAGTTGATTTAGCTTTCCCACTGAAATATTTGCAAAACTGCAAATGTCGGTAACCACACCGTCGACTTCACCTTAAGGCTGCTATTACCGAAAGTAGATAAAAGTCTTGACAAATATAGGTATAACTCAACATAAAAAAATCTAGTAGATAAACAATCATATCTACCTAATCCACTACCTGGCGGTACGAACGGATCAGCGAAATTCTCATCACTAATGTGTTCCATGATCCATTGCGTCGCGTTTTCAAGTCCAGAGTTGTGAGTAAAGAACACTGCCCTCTTGCACGCTTCTGGCGGGAAGCCCATGTCTTGCAGCTGGGCCAGGACGCCCTCGTCCATCTGTGGGGCCGGGGGCGGCGACCCCACCAGCTCTGGCAGGGGCTCCTCTTCAGGCTGGGGCCCTGATCCGCGCAGCGGGGCTATGTCCAGGATGTCTGGCATCTCCATCGCCACGTCGAGCTTGATCGGTACCCAGTCTTCCCGGAGGGTGAATTTCTTTAGCTGGATGACTAAGTAGTCGGGGAAGGTCGCTAGACGGGTTGTTCTGTAAATAATTTATTGGTTATGGTCTGTCATGACCCGGAAACAGTCAAAATATTGATTTCGCACGATGTTCTACATAGCTAGAGAGCTGTAATATAAAATCGTGCCTGAACACTTACCACAAAAGACTTTTTGTATTAATTCAAGTCTTGTCTTCAAGAAAATGTAAATATAAAAATTGCATCCGCGCTGTTTAAAAGAAGTGACTTATTTTATTATGAAAGAATGATGTACATAATAAGCATTCAAATAAATTATTAAGCACCACGCCAGAAAAATTTACCGGTTGTAATACTAGGACCTAGCTATAAGATTTGAACGAGTGAAGAAAAAAAATTGTAAAATTAGGGATTACTAAAGAGTCATAAAAACTACATTCTTAGATAGTTTAGAACTTCCATGCAACGTGGAGTTTTTTTTAGGGGATGATCATCCCAACATTTTTAAATAGCAACCCTTGTCGAGTTTCACCTTATTTTAAAGGTAATTAAAAAAGAAACATCCCCATAAACCAAAACCCGATATCTTAATTCTTTCAAGAATTTAATTTTAATGTTTTTTGCACGTTTATTACGATTTTTATAACAAATGTTCAAATTGTCGACCTTCTTCGGTCTCGCAATGACCCAAACGCTTTAGTGATCCCAAATTTTCAATTATTTTTCTTCACTCGTTCAAAACTTATAGCTCCGTCCCGGGACTTTTGAGACACCGTGCTGCGAAGTGCGCATAATATCGTTATGTGGCGTTTAATCTTTTTGACACATGTCACCATGGCATCCCTTGATTTGCGCACTTTGAAGCATGTACAACCTTCTGCTGTGGTCCTTAATAATTGCTTTGGATGTCCCTTATTACGTACATCAAGTACCAGAAGTAGTAAAATAAGTCAATTAGTACATGTTAAACATCCTGTTTGAAATACCCCGATGCAAAGTATATTATAATATGTAGATTTTCTTGAAGGCAAGACTTGAATAAAAAAGTCATTTCTGGCAAGGGGTAAAATCAGGCACGATTTTATATTAGGGCTCATTTTTAACCAAAACAAATGCTGTAGAGTGGCTCGCGAAATACATGTTCTGGCTGTTTTCTGGCATGGTAGAGGATCATCTTAAGGTGAAGTCGACGGTGTGGTTACCGATTTTTGCAGTTTTGCAAATATTTCAGTTGGAAAGCTAAATCAACTACTGCAACTGATTCATTAGATTTTCTCACTTTTGGAGCAACTTTTGAACATGGGCAGGTTAACATTTGTAAAGTATAGTGGGCACTGTTAGGGAACGCGTTTGCGAGGTGGTGAAAATGCGAGTTCCCTAACAGTGCCCACAATACTTTACAAATGTTAACCTGCCCATGTTCAAAAGATGCTCCAAAAGTGAGAAAATCTAATGAATCAGTTGCAGTAGTTGATTTAGCTTTCCAACTGAAATATTTGCAAAACTGCAAATGTCGGTAACCACACCGTCGACTTCACCTTAAGTTTGTTTGATTAGTTTTTAAAAGTGGCTTACTTTCTCGCCGTGGTTTTCTCTTTGAGAGCAGTGCTGTAGAACTGTTCGACTATTTCTGATTGTGTGAACGCTTCCAGGCAACTGAATAGTTTTATTTTGGGCCGGACTAGCTCTTCGGGAGCTAATCTTTTTCCTTGAGCTTCTGCCTCAGCTTTTCTAGTTTCGTAAGCTGTCACTTCATCTTTGTTCGTAGCTGCTTCTAAAGGAATATTCAAAGGTAGCATCCAGTCGCTTCTATACGTGTACTTCACCTGCAAAATTGTTTATTATGAAATTACTAAATAACTTGGCGGCTGGTAACCGCACACACGGATAAATATATCTATACTGAGGCTACCACATCCTAGTTGGATACTGGCGTGACAGATATAATGTTTAACTGCATTAAAACATTTATTGTGGTGTACTGTCAATTAACAACAATGAGTGCTCGTGAGTTGACGGCTGGTGAACGCACAAACGATAAAATATATCTATACTGTTGGCTCACAATATGTCAGGCTGCCAGACCCAAGTTGAGATATTTATATTTCTATACAGGGTGTTTCATAACTTCAGGTACATACGTTAAGGGTTATGTAGTTTGATATGCTGATTACGAACCAAAAAGAATTTTTTTTTAAATCGCAAAATTTTCATGTTTCTCAGTCAAAATTTTCATTGCCACTGCCACTGGGTGAAGTAATTATTGTTTCATAATTTTGTATGTTTATTTTACTAGTATTATGTAATTTAAGATGTTTGATTACCTATTTCTCTTGTTTGTGTTTAATAGGAAAACGAATCTAGTGCAGTACTACAAAAAATGCTGCAGGTAAACTACCCTTAATTTTTCGAATTTTAAAAAAATCCTTTTTGATTCGTAATCAGAATATCAAACAACATATACCTTTAACGTATGTACTCGAAGTTATGATACAACCTGTATAATATATTAATAACTATATATCAGCACAAAAATATGTACTGTGGTGTATTCTACATTACATTACATGACGATTTTAGAGTATGTAAATACTTATTATTATTATTATCCATGAGTACCCGTAAAATATATCTACACTGATGGGCCACAATATGTGAGGCTGCCACACCCAAGCTGTGCAAACAGTGTGATGTAATTTTAATATTTATTATCGATTTATTACAAAGGTTGATGAATCATTTATAAATTTAACCAATTAATAAAATACTGTAAAGTGTTTCATTATTATTATAGTTGTGCAATGCTGGGTTTATGCCGCAACTAAATTATAAAATTATTAAATCAAACTATAGCTTAGTTTGTTGATTTACTTGCATAAACGATTATACAGAAAATAATGTTTACTTTTTAATTTAATTGTCTGCATAAACTCTGCACACTTTTACCTTTTTGCTGGTGCTACACTGTACCCTCTCCTCTAACTTAAATTTAAAACTGTTTGAAGGGTCCAACTGATGCCGGCTGTTCCGTTCAACTAAAGTGATAATATGCGACAAGAATTCTTGGGCATCTTGTTGACGTTTGGTGCTGAAATCCGGATGCCCGCGCCCGATCAAAGTTTTGAACATGTTGGGTGAAATTCCTGGAGAATCTGCATCAACTGGGGAACCTTTTGGAGCTGGAATCGAATATTTACCGCTGAGAAGACCGGTCGCCAATTTGGACCTAAAAACGTAAGTCAGATCATTATTTTGTAGTTTTATGTGGTTCTAACATAAATTCGAGCACAAGCAAGTATATTTTTTGGGTTAAATGCACAATAATATTATCTGTGGTGTACTTTCGACTATGCCTAACCGCACACAAAGGCAACTACGTGTGTGTTCTTTGAATTAACATTTAATATAATAGGTGACAAAGATTTTCTTAAGATTCCCATATGTTATTAATTAATTTGTTCATAAATAATTGAGTACACTCATATGGAATATTTTAATCAATAATTTGTTTAAAAATTCAGAGGTCCAGATAGAAAAATTTGAATTTATTTCTTAAGTGCCATAGATTGTCGTAAGATTCTCATACGTTATTAAATGTGTAGAAGTTTTCAATTTAGCTGAATCTTGATAAAATGTGTTGTGCTTAGTGTGATCTGTGCGGATACTATATGTAAATTTTACTTACATTTGCAAGTTGAAGTCATTAGCAGGATCAGAAGGACACGTCTCAAAGATCGTGGGCGCGTTTTCATAAAACCTTTTGATAAAATCAGGCACAATGAAAATCATCTGCATAGCACTGTTCAAATAGCAAGAGTTCCCCAAGTTAACCATTCCGGTATACCCAGGTCCAAAGATCGGCTGCAATTTTCCTCCACTTTCTTGTAGCGCAGCCCATTCCCCAACCCTCTGATTAAGATCAAGTTCAAGTTCCACCATAGACTTTTCAGTTTTTTCCATGGTAGCGATGTTGATACCCCAATGCGCCAAATGTTCGCCCAATTTCGGGTCTTCAACCATGTCATCTTCGCTATAAGAGAACACATCAGCTTTTCCTTCTTTAGATATTGTCCCTAACTTGACTGCTAAGGGATATTTAGTCCTCTCGTAGTGTTCTACTGCGTGGTTATTTCCCCCAGAACCATCGTGGAACCTTCTGCCGCACAAGATCGCTCCGTCAGTAAGATTCAGCCATAGATTTTCTGTTTTGTCGCATTGTTCGCACTTCCATCCTCTTGGGGGAATTTTTTTTTCGTTGTCTAGTTGCACGAGACCGTTGGCATGAACTGAAACTATTCTTTGTTCGCCGTCCCACGTACCGGTAAGGGCTTCAAGTTCCGCTATTTTGCTAGCGCTCTGGGCTTCTAATATCCCGGTTACTGATGCTTGCACTTCTTGAGGCAGGTTGGTGTCTGGCCAAGGAAGAGATGTGAATTGGGGAAGCACTACTACTGAGTAGGTGTCGATGAATTCGAATTTCTTCTGGCCGCTTTCTGGGTCGAAGCCTCCCTCTACGCCTATCGCTAAACGGGTGATTTTTTTCTCTGGACCATCTCCCTGAGGTGGAGAAGAGACCTATAATGTTTAGTATGTAAAATATCTTAAAATTAGTTGCGTATGAGTGTGTTTAGGATAATAATTAAACTCTGATCAGCGCTGACTGGGCTGATCAATGAAACACACTGATCTGCGAAGAAATGCACAGATGGACGTAAAAAAACACTGACCTACATTTAAATAAACTAACACTAGATTCAGACCTACCCAATTGCTAATTTAACCAACCAGCGCTCAATTTTTGCACTTATAATTGAAATTGGAATTTTGTGGAAGCGCTGATTGGCTAATTTAGCACTTATTTTATAAGTGAGTCGGTCTGCATCTAGCTTAAATAAAGAAACCTAACACCCTTCTTGAGTCACACATACTCGGTTTTGGTAAACACCTAAAGCCTCATTCACATAAGCATTTAGTTTTAAAGGTTTACATTTATGTTTACGTTTAAATTCATATAACTAAATACGAGCATTCACACTTCTCACTTTCAAGAACTGTGACTGCTCAAATTTAGTTAGATGTATTTAAACTTTCTTAAACGAGAATGAGGCTTAAGTAATTGAACTGAACTAAATAAAGAAACCTTATACCCTTCTTTGGGAATGGGGTCAATACCAGAAAATAATATTCCAGAAAATGTACACACGAGAAGATTCAAATCTAGTAAATTTATGCATAATTAAATACCTGTATTCAAATATTCATTCACAGAAAAATTAAAATCTAGAAATTTAGATTTGTCACAAATGCAAACACAGGAAGATGAAAATCTAGAATAGTTATAGTCAAAACCGAGTATGTGGGACTCAAGAATGGTATTAGGTTTCTTTTAGTTCAGTTCAATCTAATTTGTGCCCCTTGTGTTGAAGAGACAACTAGTTTTCTAGATTTGCATATTCCTGTGTATGCATCGTCCTATGTTTGCATTTATGCCGAATCTAAAATTCTAGATTTGCATTTCCCTGTGTTTTTTATTTGAATCTTCTTGTGCATGCATTTTCCTGTGTTTTTTATTTGAATCTTCTTGTGCATGCATTTTCCTGTGTATGAATATTCTAGAATTTTATTTTCTGATGCAGAATGGCCACTCTCCTTCTTCTTGAGCTCCACATGCTCGGTTTGGATTGATTTATTCTTTTTACGTGTATCTGTGCGTTTCTTCGCAGATCAGTGGCCAAACGCTGATCAGCGTTTTCTTTCCCTTGTGTTTACCTCATGTCTCTCGCGCCGAATGTGTAGATAAACTGAATGGCCAGTTTTTCGTTGGTAAAGATCGACAAAATCCCGTCCGAAGCCATAGAAGCTGGTTAGACTGACGTACAGCCCAGTTTCGGTCTCCTGATTTGATAATTATTATTATGACAAAGCGGATATTTATTTCATAACCTATGCGCAGCAAATAAAATAAAAAACTCACCGGATTATCGAAAGAAAACATGCATTCATCTTTGTAGACTTTGTCGGTCGGTCTTGGCACTTTTAAATTTTTCAAATGCGGTGTTAAGAGTTCCATATTTGCAGCAAATGAAATTTATGAAAATATCCAAAATTAACTGTCATACGTTTCCCCACAAAATGCTACAAATATCAAGTTTGTCATTGAAATTCAGCGTTAAATTAGCTGGAAATGAATTGTTTGCTTATAGCTTCACGTTATTGATCAAACAAACGCGCAAGAGGCGCATGACCGTGAATTTGGTTGTGAAACGCGGGAATTCTTTTTAATTTATTAATATTTTACGTACACTCGGGCGTAAAGTACCAATTTTCTGCTCTAGTTACGTACGTACGTTCTTTTTGTTGGTTTAGTGCATCCAGAAACCTGTAAATATCATTAACTTTATTTGTTGTAAGTTGTGCTGCGCGTATTATTTAATAATAGTGCATTTATTTATCTACGACTATTAATACATTAATTATATAGTAGCTTCAGTAAGATAAACTCATATATAAGACAGACTATTGTATTATGAATTCATAATTCAACACTATAGCATTATGAACCCATTATTCAATATAACTGTCAACATTATTCAACACAACTGTCAGCTGTCATCACAACAAAATGTGAGGTTAGGTTAATATTTTAATGTTAAAAAGTCGTAGATAAAAAATTGTCGTATTTGACTCGCACATAATGGCTATAATTCACTCGCCTTTTGCTCGTGCATAAACTTTAATTCTCTTGAATTATAGCCTACATTATGTGCTCGTTAATAATGTACTCTATTATAAGAGTTGTTGAATGTATTGTTTGTATAATTATTCATACTTAATAATGTTACACAAACATTTTATATAAGTCATAAAGATAAGATAACAAACGGAAACCGATAATTGTTAAATTCGTTGTTCAGCTTACACAATCATTTTTAATCAGTCGACCGAAAGAATTCGTCTGACCGCGTTTTTATTTAATAATATGTGTTTATAAAGTGGGTTTTTGAAAGTTTTTTGAATATATTGTTATTAAAAAAGTGTGTAAAGATGTCTCCAGCATCCGGCATCGCGGACATTGACATTGCGCTCTGACAAGTGTTTCCCGAGCGTTGTGAAGGGGGTGGGGTACAGTTCTTTCACTTGTCAAAAAACCGTAATATTTCATGTATCGTGGCTCAAAATGGCTATAAATTTAAATAAACACCGCGATACATTAATATCAGCTTGGAAAGATGTTCTGGACGACAAATCCGCTACCGATTGGTAAGTAAATGACATACATCATAGTATAGGTTATGTTATTCAAGCTGGTTTAAATATTCAGGGCGTTATTCGGTTACGAGGGCCAAACCAATGACTTAAAACTCGTAGAAACCGGTACAGGAGGCATAGAAGAAATGACAGAAGATCTCAACAGTGGAAAAATCATGTACGCTTTCTTAAAAGTCAACGATCCTAAAACATCTCTCCCAAAATGCGTCCTAATCAACTGGCAAGGTGAGGGGGCCAACATAGTCAGAAAAGGAATATGTGCTAACCACGTCCGAGATATAGGTAACTTCTTCTCCGGAGCACATTTAACAATAAACGCCAGAAACGAGGAAGAAGTAGAGCCTCAACTAATCATCGAAAAAGTAGCAAAAGCTGGCTCAGCTTACAGCTTCAAAGCTCCTAGAAGCGACGACACCGGACCAACACTTCCCGTGGGCTCAAACTACAAACGTATCAACCCAATCAAAGAAATAAACTCAAAAGAACGCGATCAGTTCTGGATGAAAGAGGAAGAAGAAGAAAAACGGCGCGTAGCCGAAGAAAAAAAACGCCTAGAGGCCGAGCGTCTCAAACTAGACCAAGAACAAAAGCAGCGCGAGCTCAAAGAAACCCAAAAACGCGAACAGCAAAGCGAGCAGCGAAACGACAACATCACTAAAATAAAAGCGGCAGAAAAACACGCCTACGAGTCACAAAAGAAGCAAGAAACGCAAGAATACTTCGAAGAAGAAGTCAAAGTCGTCAACAAATCAGACGAGCTTCGCCGTCAACGCAAACTCGAAGCCCAAGAGCTGATTTCCCAACGAACAATCAACGCGCGGTCGATCTTCGAACAAAACACAGTCGCCGGACAAATGAAGCGCACTCCGGAGAAACCAATCAGAAACTCGCTCAACAAAATACAGAACAACATCGACAAGATCGACTCAGAACAAAATAACGACGAAACGGACGAAGAAACCGATCAGTTTTCTACCATTAAACGGTCGCCGAAAGACGTGCAGAAGGTTGAACAAAGTCCGTTAGCTAAAGAAATTGAGACGATTCAGCACGAGTTTGAAGTCACCTCTGCTGCAGAACAGCTTCTTAAGAAAGAGGAACCGGAAACTGTTAAACATAATATTATCACAGAACAACAGTTAGTTGATGAGGTTATTTATCAAGAATTTGCTGATGGACCTGGACTTCAAGCAAGGGCTCTTTATGATTACCAAGCAGGTAAAATTATATCAATTACTTTACTATTCGAATTTTTTTAACTATTAGTTTCATAAATTATCCCCAATCGAAGTAAAATGTAAAATACGCTCCAGAAATTTGATTCTCCGTCCAATTTTGCTTAATACAGAAATTTTTTTGTCCGGTAACTGAAAAAATACTCGAGTTATTTACATTCCACATATACTTATGCCGCAAGTTGGTTTCTTGTTAATAATAAATTATTTCTGGATAAACTAAAGCTTCAACTATTTTGTAAATATGGTTCTGGGTATAAAAATTCAAGAAATTTAGCGGTTGATCGTTGAGTCCAACTCTGAAAAATATACAGGGCCGTAAACTCAATATTTAGTCCCTTTTTTAATGAACCACAATTAGAAATGGTAAGAAATACAATTCATTAGAATAAAATAATTAAATCTTACCTTAAAATATGGTACAAATTCTCTTGTAAAGTATCGATTAATTTCATACGAGACTCAATTTTATACAATATTAATTTTCTTACGGCTATTTTAATAATAATTATTCTACGAAATAATTTGACGTTGTCGTTAAACTTACTATAATTACTTTATTTTGTTTACTAAATTATAAATTACATTTTCATTAGTTTAGATAAGTCTAAGAGGTATTTATACAGGCGATTCACAACTTCGTGAATATATTTTAAGAGGCCCTGTCTACTACCTAAAATCCAGCATAAAATGTACTAACGTAGCGAGTATTTTGTGGCCAGTACAAGAATGCTAAAATTTTATTTCAACCAGGATTTAATAGAGAAATAATGGATCTACAGATGTGCCTTTTTAAAATTTTGATTATAAATTTCTACATGAATATAAAAATTTCTGTTTTATGCAGACTTTCCACGGTTAGATCTCATGATACAAATTAATTTTTAAAATTTGTAAAAGGCACATCTGTTCTTTCTCTATTAAATGTTTATAAAAACATTATCCTGAATTCAATAATAATCTGACAGTTTACTCGCAATGAAAACACTTTTACAGTATTTTTCAACTTCAAAATGACATTGTATTGCTAGGATGCGGCAAAGTACGAGTTTCGGGCTGGTTTAAGGCAGCTGTAGTAGTGTGAAAAAGGTGGAATGGGAAACATATATCGAGAGTATTCTAGGAATTTGATAAAAACTTAGACGAGCCGCTTAATGGCGTATACTGATCTTGGCATAAAAATATATTTTTTTAAATTAAAGAAGCTCATTTCTGAAACTATTAACTATGAATGAAATCAAATTAAATTTTAATTAATTGTGCAATTGCAAGAATATTAAATTTATTAAATTAAATTTGAAAACAGTAACCCAAAACTGATTAAAAAACCTGGAAACTAAAACTGCTAATTTAAAATCAATTCTTTCAATTTCGTGATAAGTGAGTTGAGCACTATGTCATTAAAATATATGAATCACCCTGTATTCCTGAGCTGTTAGCTGTGAGGTTTTTTCATCCTAATTTTATGATAAATCATTATTTATTTCTCGAGATAGCATTTATTATTTTCTGTACTTACTTAATTTAAATTGATAAATTCTTGAACATTTTTAATAATGTAGATAAGTGTATGAAGTATTTATACCTGTGAGCTGTTAGCTGTGAGGTCGCTACATCCAATAGCGTAGAAGAAATTTAGGTAGTATTTATTATTATATGTGTACTAAAAACTCTGATGTGGACACCACATGACTTCCTTGTACGCGTATTAAACTGTTCATACTTTTCTTAATAACTAAAATGTAGAATAATATAAAAATATAATAACCGTATTTGATTTATGCGGAAAATACAAAAAAATACCTAGAGTAAAGTGCCCTTTTGGCACGGACGATCGCAACCAAAAATATTAGGTGATCAACTAGATGCAACATGAGTCTCAAATACAAAATTTCAACTTTCTACGACATACCGTTTTTGAATAATGTGAAAAATACCAAATAGTGCCCCCCTTTGACACGGACGATCTCAACCAAAAATAGGAGGTGCACAACTAGATGCTATAAAAGTTCTAAATACAAAATTTCAACTTTCTACGTCTAACCGTATTTGAGTTATGCGACATACATACGTACGTCCGTCCGTACGTACAGACTTCACGACGAAACTAGTCATAATGGATTCAGAAAAGGTCAAAACGGATATTTCCGTCACAATCTGAGAACCTAAATTTTTCCCGATTACAATATTTTACAAGGAAGTAAAAATCAATAATTTCCTGAACATTTTAAATAATTTGATAGGTCTAGAAGATATACCCGTGATTATCCAAATAGTGTAGAAGACATAATAAATTTGTGTTTGGTTTTCGTAGGAAGAATTTAGAAGCTGATGTTAATGGATGTTTTTTAGCGGACGATACGGAAATTACGTTTGACCCTGGTGACGTCATCACGAACATTGACCAAGTGGACGAAGGCTGGTGGCAAGGCTTAGGCCCCGACGGAACTTACGGTTTGTTCCCAGCAAATTACGTTGAACTGATGAATTAAACCACCCCCTATATTGTTAAGTTTTACATATTACAGTATTTGTATATTTTGAACGCTTATTTAAATATATCGGGACTTTGCTCATTTCGACTGATTTTTCTTTATTATTTATTGCAATATTTTACTGTAATTAGTTAAGTGCAATTCTTGTCAGTTATTTTTATGCTTTATTTCAATAATAAATTACAATTTTTCAATATTTTAATTTTTATTGCCTCGTATTTTATTTAGTCGTTCTTTAATAATTATGTAGAATTCCGAACGGCTCAAATAAAAATTTATCCTAAATATAATAATATTAGAACACACACTTTTTCAAATAACACCAAAATAACGATGTGCCAATATTCATTTACATCACTAGCACGGACTGAATTTTCGCAATTTTTTGCACATTTAGTTACGTATATAGTAGCTTGTTAATTATAACAAATATTTTTAATACTTGTTATGAAATCGTTAAATTTTACAAACATTGACACTGTTTCATTTATAATTATGATTGTGAATTAGAAATGTTATTTTATAAATGTAAGAATTATTAGTAGATACAATATTGTACGCATTATTAATGTGATAATTGTAAATTAAAATTTATACCTTATATGATTAATAAAGTCTTCAAATAGAACTATTTCATGTTGTTTTAATATGTGAACAAAGTTGTACCGAGAAATAGCATTATTAATGTTTGTATTTATTTATAGATCCAATTTTATACTTCGAGGACGTCTTCAACAGCTTTTGTGTCTTCAGCAACTTAGAGAACATCAAGATTCAATTTAGAGATGCAGAAATTCTCAGCTTATATAAGGTTAGTGCAATGTATTTATTTTCATTCTAAATTAAGGTATTATTGAACAGTATTAAATATATTATCGTTTCATGAATTGCCCAAAAGCTAAATTAAATTTATTAATTGATTAACAATGTCGCAAACTGTCTTAAAGGATATTTTCGTGCTAAAAGTCATATTTATAATATTTCATTAACATAAGCATTTAGTTTTAAGGTTTACATTTATGTTCATACGTTTAATTCAAATTTTATATTTAAGGTTTTAATACGAATCTTAATCAATATAATTTTGGTTTTAAAATCGCAAAATTAATTTTTCATGTTTCCCAATCAAAAAATTTTCATTGCCACTGCCATTGGGTGAAGTAATTATTGTCTCATTAAAAATAATTAAATTTTGTATGTTTATTTTACTAGTATTATGTAATTTAAGATGTTCGTTTTCCTATTAAACACAAACAAGAGAAATTTAAATGGATCCCCATTGCATTTTGAGACAATATAGCATGAGGGTATAATTTTTTCATCGTATTCTTCTAATATACAACCATAGACTAGAGTGAAAATACAATATTAAGCTTATATTGTTAAAATCATATCATATTCTATGCATAATCAAAAGTTGACCATTAATATGTGATTAAAACTGGTAGAAATCTTGTAAAGAAGTAGTCATGATAGTATTTAATCGTACCAGAAACAGTACCAATCCCAATTAGCCTGAATTACTAAAGTACTGTATCATGGTTATCATCTTTTGTTGAATAATGCTTGTGAAAACAGAATTTTCATAATAAACTAATCAAAATCAGTATTAAATTATATATAAACTCATTTTTGTCTATAGAAATATTGTATTATCACATGGAATGTTATGATTTGTGTTATAGAATAATATTAGTTACGATTAATTACATTTATATAAAATATAATAATAATTGAATAAATTATTAATACGTGTGATATCTATATACAAAAATTCGTTGAATTATAAACAGTATTTATCCGTTTCACACCTATTTTATCTTTATAAACAAAATAGGTATACTTTAGTTTAAATTTTAAATTATGTGCATTATGAATTTCTTATATAGCTATAGAAATATATTCAACAGTTCCTGAAAGATCTTGGTACTTGGTAAATACATAATTTGTTACTATACATATTTTTTATATTTAAAACAATTAGATTCCTTGCATGTTTCTGTTTTAGAAATAATGTTTTTCTAAATTTGTATTTGAATGCACTTTATTCATTAAAAATATCGATTTTTATTTAATATAATTGGATTCCTCAGTCGTAATAATATTAGTAATCACATTTTCGAACATTTCAAGCTGCTATTTTAACCACATGACAATTTTTTGTATGTATTCTTGTAGTTTAACCTTTCTTTATTATAATTTAAATTCCCCTCCCACATAACTTCGTCTCGTATTTAAAATTTGCATAATCCGCTTGTCAAAAATCAAAGCTGCGTTCCTAAATTACATTCTCTAATATTAGGTTATACTCTACACTTCAAAACTAAGCGGCTGTTGAAAAATCCGTCTTTTATCATGTGAAGGCATTGTGAAATACGTTGCAAACTTGAAATTTCCAGTACACAACTATCTAAACTCTACACCGTTTAAAACTTGGGAACGTAGCCGAGTAGTTCTTACTTTATTCAAAAGAGGGCAGAACTCACGGTTTGATTTCACGATTTATGAACAAATTATTGATTTTTTTCAACGCCATATTGAGGTTGTGTAATTTTTAATGCAATGTAATGAAACTGACGCCATTGCATGTTCGTAGTTTGTTCTTTGTATTTAAATAACAAGTGGCTTAATTTCAAGTGATAAATAAGAAATGTGAGTATCCTAGACATAAAATAATGTTGGTTTGCGACAAAATGATCCACAAGTTGTTGTAAACTTATTAATTTGCTGTTAATTGTTAATGGATTCCATGATCAGTTCATGCCAGACGAGGTCATCGCTTCAAGTATTAAAATAAGTGATTTATTTACAGGTAAACGGTGTTATATGTAGAAGAGGGACAATTTCAAAGAAAATACTCGAAACTATCTACAAATTCAGGGTGTCTAACATCATCTTTGAAGAAAATGATTATCTTAAACATGAGATTACATAATGAGAATATTTATTTCTACAGTTAAGGTAAGCAGTCTTTCTTTTATTATTTATTTACGCTAATTGCACATTAACATTCGTTCGTGATGTAATAATTTCTGGCAAACGTTCATATTGATTTGCGATGCATTTTAAATGTTTGCAGTTGTGTAATAACGAAAATATTTATTTTGTTACAGATTAGCAGCCCATTACCATTTCATCATACATGGACATGAACATGAACATGGAAGGTAAGGTGCTTTAGATATTACTGTTTACATTTTTAACTCAAAATTTCATATTGAACATGATTTATTTAATGTTATTGTATAATTATGTAACTCTACAAACCAATTTGAAACTTAATTAATCTGTTTACTGTTACAAGGTTGAATCAAAATATAATAGTTATTTTAGATTCACTCATAGTTGTTTGTGAAAAATAACCCACAGGATTAATATTTGTGCAGATATTCCTGTATAAAATAATATTTATTTAGTAATTATCAAATGCAAATAAATTATTTGTGGTTCCTAGATATTCGAGCATATCATAAATGTAGATGTGAACAAATGAACTGGCAACTTGACAATGACTTTAGAAGTCTTCGAAGGACGTAGAAGAATATTCTGCACCTGACACCAACGACGAGAGATTTCACTGGACAACAACTTCAACATTCATCTGAGCAGTCTTCGGGAAACATCAACTTCAACAGTCAACTTGGAATCAACATCTTCAGATCTTCAAGCAATCATGTAAGCATTTTTCTTCATCATTCCTCTGACATTTCTACATTAAGAACCACAATTTCAATGTCGTAGCTCATTGAGTGATTCCCAACTCACGGGTACTCTTGCTTTATATTTGGGATTATAGAGTAGATATTTGGACATTTATAATTAAAATGGCTGCTACAATCTGTTTACGCGCCATTATTTTTAAATACTTTATGATTTATGTGTTAATAATCGTAGAATAACCGCGAAAATTTGTAGTCAGGGGTAAAATTTCCTGGGGAAGCAGATTCTGAGCTCAAACTTTATCCTCCTCCGCTGTTGGGCCCCATATTACACTGTTGCCTTCCCCTAGAGGTAGTACATATGAGGCATTTCGTTGTTATATTATTTATTTTATTATTTATCGTAGAAAATTCGTGAAAATTTTGTTACTGGCATGAAATTGTCTGAGAGCTGATTTTGTCCTTTAAATATTATGCTGTCTTTACTGTTGTCCCTTATTGCAATGGTAGTACGAAAGAGACATGTAATTGTCGTAAAAAAATTGCGAAAATGTGGTTCTTGGTGTAAAATTGCCTGAGAAAATTATTCCGTCTTGAAAACTATCCATCGCTACTATTAGATCCCCTTTTATAAAGATGTGTTTTCTCAAGAACACATTAGTTATTATATGATTTTTTTCTAACTCATTATTTAAATGTGCGGAGAGCACAGCACAGTAAAGATTTTTTGATATTTAGTCCAGCAGTTAACGCACTCATGACTGTTTGTGGTGAGTACACTACAGGCTAGATTTTTGTGCAGTAAATTGAAATTGGATCTGAAACTGAACAGTCAGAACCACAGTCGGTCATTAGGACATTCAGCTATGCATCCAATTTCAACTATTTTATTTCAATTTCAGTATTGAATCTTAAAACATTACATTTATTTATTATTATTATTCAACAGGTTTAGAACCCAATTACAGAATAATATTACAACATTGCAAATGTACATTGACTAAATATATTGAATAAAAACACAGATCTAAATAAATCGAGATAAAATCGAGGAAACAAAGTTAAACAAATATAATAATATTAATAATTACATACATAATCTATCACGCCTTTCACCCAATTAGGGTACGGCAGCCTCATATATTGTGAGTTATCGGTATAGATATACATTTTTATCGTGTGTGCGATTACCAGCCGTCAACTGTTGGATACTTCCTGTATACAATAATTCATTTATTATAAATATTAAATATTTTCAGGATAAGTAAATAGTGTTTATCAAATGTAAATAAATGATTTGTGGTTCCTAGGTATTCGATGTGAACAAGCCAAGCAGTCTTTGAAGGACATGGAAGAATTTTTTGCACATGACATCAACCACGAGAGTCGTCGAGGGATTACACTGAACAACTTCAACATCCATCGTGGGACTTTCTGCAGGCGACATCAACTCCAGCAGCCTTCCAGTGATAAGTGAATTATCAAAGATAGTTTTGCCAGTCTTTTCCTTTTGCGTGAATCATTCTTTAACTCGAATCTCGAAATAATACTTTACATAAATAATAAAGACTGAATCTTCTATCTTTGATAATAATGTTGAGATTGGGATTAAATGAATACAGGCGCACAGTCTTGGGTTCAATTCCCAATGACCATGTGAATATGATCTCAACAATTAATTTTAACTTAGGTAATAGTTAGCAAGGAGTAAACCACATCGACTTTACTTTACTAGTACTTAATAGTACTTTGGTAGTACAGATTAAGGGATCAACGGAATTTAGATGAAACTAGTGGCATTATTACTTTTTTTTTTAAATAATTTTGATTGGGATGATAGCTTTGCCTTTGGTTGTTTTGTTTGTCATGTTCTTGGGTTTCAAGTTAAAATCAATTGCGGTCAATATTAAACTGAAATAGGAAATGTCACTAGTGAAAATAAATGTGGTTTACTCCTTGTTCAATGGTCCTTTTTCAACGAACAAAATAAATAAAGAGATGCATTTGAAACTGCAAATAAAATTGAAGATGTTAATGTGACAATACAATAAATAAAGAACAAGAAGTGATGAATATATTCGTTGTTGCCAGATACTTAACATTAAGTTGCGAACATAATGATGAGAATTTGAGCAGAATTAATTTTTTATAAGTTGAATGTTGTAGACTTTTGAATAATAACAAATGAATTAATTTGAAGTAACTGGCAGCTTCGAAACAGCAGAGAGCATGCATCTCTTTCTTTAATGAATTATGTACAGGACCATTTAGAATTAGGAAATTTTGGTAGGTGAAATAACTTACAGTGACATTTCGGTTCGCGAATTATTCTTTTGCAATTGGGTGTGGCATTGATTTGAATTGAATTTGAAATTTAAATTGGGATTAGTATAGTTAGGGGCTTGTTATCTTATATAGCTTGCTTTTAACTTGACGACGTTAGAACTTTTTTGGCTTTGCTAGACATGTGTGCCGCAGCATGCAGGTCTAGTTTTGTACCCTCCCATACTCGTGTATGGGGGCAACGTTGGATTTCGGTACCCCACCATATCCTCTGCATGTCTAAGCGAATCCAAGCGCAGCTGCAAGCGGACGCCTCGCCCTTGCTTCAGTGATGGACGACTCCTTAGTGTATGTACGGTATTAGCGGATGTGGTGACGGGAAGCCAGTCGATGTTTACCTGCGGCTATCGAGTCGGTGCGCGCTGTCGGAAGGTTCATTCGCTAGGTATGTCAAAGGCAGTCGTTGTCCGCCTAGCGAATATGCTAAATCCGACCAGGACATGGTGCGTACGTCGTTGTGGGCCAGGCGTAATGGTAAACACTGGAATAGCGGTTAACTAGGCGGAAACAACGGGGAATCGGATAAGACGTCCCACGTAAACTTTTGAGCATAAGAACAACACTAGGCCGGCTTGTTCTTCAGGGTTAGAATCAATCAGCGACCGGGTAACTCAAAATTATGTACAATGATGTACTTAGGACAATGCCACACAGTAAATTCAACTAGAGTGGGTTGGGGGCTGGGAATGGCTTAGAGCCAATAGGAACCGTTAAACCGCATTTTAGTATTTGTATTTGTTTGCATGTCCTTCCGTTGAAGGGCCGACGAGGGCACGGTACACCCTGCATAGACCGCTTTTGGCACCCCAACCTCCTGGCGCCTTCGTCATCGTGCCTCGGATGGCTTAGACGCCAGGGGGCAAGATGGAACCAATAAGTCTATGTTGTGGTCGGTGAGTCATTGGCGGGCAGTATAGTACTTGGTCGCAGATGACTTCGAACCGTACGTCCTTGCACGTGTAAGGATCGACGAGGGATCCGGTGCACTCCACGGGGAGTCGGGATGTAGCATCTCGTAGGGTTTAGGTCAGTCAGCCTTCGATAGCTTGGATGGATTGAGTCACTAGAATGCAAAACTGAATCCATCCCGGCAATCCTGAGCATGAAGGTGGTGATGGACCGTGGAAAGTCTTTCCCTGGCTGTCTACCGTGTACTAAGCACTCATCCGGGGATCGGCAAGAAGTCCCTCGACATTTGCACAAGAAAAACAATCGGTTGTTCTTGGGGTTAGAATCAAAAAGCGCGCGCGGTAAATGTTAAATATTGGGTGGAGATGGATTAGGGCAATGTCACTAGTATTTCACCTATCATATATTTCAAACTTATAATATAAAATATCAAAGATACTTCAGTATATCCTCGGCAAAGGTTTTTATGAGCAGAAAAATCAGTCATTGCCATTAATAAAACTGATTATTCATGTATAACTTTTATCTTTGATACAAAATATTCAAAACATGAGTTAAGTATCTTATATGGGTGTAGTTACAAGCCGTCAACTCATGTTGTAATAATATTTGGAAATAAAATTCAATTGTAATGTAAAATGTAACTAATAATTTATTGTATTTCTTACAGGGCAAGTCATTTCATTATTTTATATTGTAATAAATTTACAAAAACTTGTATTGTATTTGAATATTTTATTTGTAAATGTGTTGATGTTTGAGAGAATAATTCTGTGAGCGAGTTTGTGAAATAGTTAGTGTGCGTTTGCGTGAACGTTCTGCGAATGATTGAAGGTTAATTGCGAGTGCAAATGATTTCGAGTGAACGAAATGGCACATTTATGTGAGAATGTGTGCGGTTGAGATGAGCGTTTGTCCCGTGAATATGTTGATTGAAATGACTGATGACGTATTAGAAATGCAAGTGATTTCAGTGGAAATAATATTTTATCTTTATAAACAAAATAGGTATACTTTTAGTTTAAATTTTAAATTATGTGCATTATTAATTTCTTATATAGCTATAGAAATATATTCAACAGTTCCTGAAAGATCTTGGTACATAGTAAATACATAATTTGTTACTATACATATTTTTTGTATTTAAAACAATTAGATTCCTTGCAGATTTCTGTCTTGGAAATAATATTTTTATAATTTTTAATTGAATGCACTTTATTTACTAAAAATATCGATTTTTATTTAATATAATTGGATTCCTCAGTCGTAATACTATTAGTAATCACATTTTCAAACATTTCAAGCTGCTATTTTAACCAGATGACAATTTTTTGTATGTATTCTTGTAGTTTAACCTTTCTTTATAATAATTTAAATTCCCCTCCCACATAACTTCGTCTCGTATTTAAAATTTGCGTATCCGCTTGTCAAAAATCAAAGCTGCGTTCCTAAATTACATTCTCTAATATTAGGTTATACTCTACACTTCAAAACTAAGCGGCTGTTGAAAAATCCGTCTTTTATCATGTGAAAGCATTGTGAAATACGTTGCAAACTTGAAATTTCCAGTACACAACTATCTAAATTCTACACCGTTTAAAACTTGATAAAAACTTGGGAACGTAGCCGAGTAGTTCTTACTTTATTCAAAAGAGGGCAGAAATCACGGTTTGATTTCACGATTTATGAACAAATTATTGATTTTTTTCAACGCCATATTGAGGTTGTGTAATTTTTAATGCAATGTAATGAAACTGACGCCATTGCATGTTCGTAGTTTGTTCTTTGTATTTAAATAACAAGTGGCTTAATTTCAAGTGATAAATAAGAAATGTGAGTATCCTAGACATAAAATAATGTTGGCTTGCGACAAAATGATCCACAAGTTGTTGTAAACTTATTAATTTGCTGTAAATTGGTAATGGACTCCATGATCAGTTCATGCCAGCCGAGATCATCGCTTCAAGTATTAAAATAAGTGATTTATTTACAGGTAAACGCTGTTATGTGTAGAGAAGTAACAATTTCAAAGAGAATACTCGAACTACCTACAAATTCAGGGTCTCTAACATCATCTTTGAAGAAAGTGAAGATCTTAAACATGACATTACATAATGAGAATATTTATTTCTACAGCTAAGGTAAGCAGTCTTTCTTTTATTATTTATTTATGGTAATTGCTCATTAAAATTCGTTCGTGATATAATATTTTCGGAAAAAGTACATATTTATTTGAAATGCATTTTGAGGAATGGACTACGACTCCGCCATTTGCATGTTTAGTTTTGTACAACAGGTAGTTGAAGTGAATTTTAATAAGCAGTTATTTAGTTTAAAGTTACAAATAAATATTAAATAATTTCTGGCCAAAGTGTTAAAATTAGTGAAATATTTACAGGTAAACATTGTTATGTTTAAGAATGAAGACAATATCTAAGTGAATACTCGAAACCTACATATTATTTGGATTTCTACCATCATCGTTGAGCATAATGAGAACATTACAGTGTAAGGACCGAATAAGAAGATGTATTTCTTCAGTAGGACTATGTGTTGAAGGTAATTAATTAGTTTTATTTATTGATTACTCGTTATTTAATTGTTACATTGTTCCAGGTTTGATGAAGGCTCACGACGAGAAGCTAATTGATCCTCCTGCTGTGTCTATCACATCTTACGTTCTTCAGCCACCTACAGACTCTGATAATCTTCTGATGAACTTCTTGTGCTGCTTGTGCAGATTCTAGAGCTCACAGACCGTAGAACTGGGTAACCGGATGTCTTCAAAAGCGAACTGATCTTCCTGCTGTCTCTTACTGTATTCTTGGCTGCAAGGAATTGAAGCATCTTCAAGAGTTCTGGAGTTGTAATCACTACATTGGTTATAATCTGCAGCTGTTCATGAACCTAGTGCAAAATGTTTCATTTACATTTATAAAGTACGTTGAGTTGTTTACCACATTTTTAAAGTTGTAAAACTGTTGTGTAATAACGAAAATATTCTTCAGATATTACTATTTTTACGTTTTTGACTCAAAATTTCATATTGAACATGATTTATTTCATGTTATTGAATAATTATGTAATTCTATAAACCAATTTGGAACTTAATTATTCTGTTTACTGTTTAAACTTTACAAGGTTGAATCAATATATAAAATATAATAGTTATTTTAGATTCACTCATAGATGTTGGTGAAAAATAACCCACAGGTGTAATATTTGTGCAGATATTCCTGTATAAAATATTATTTATTTAGTAATTATCAAATGTAAATAAATGATTTGTGGTTCCTAGCTATTCAAGCATATCATATATGAACAAGTGGACTGGCAACTTGACAATGACTTTAGAAGTCTTCGAAGGACGTAGAAGAATATTCTGCACCTGACACCAACGACGAGAGATTTCACTGGACAACAACTTCAACATTCATCTGAGCAGTCTTCGGAAAACATCAACTTCAACAGTCAACTTGGAATCAACATCTTCAGATCTTCAAGCCATCATGTAAGCATTTTTCATCATCATTCCTCTGACATTTCTACATTAAGAACCACAATTTCAATGTCGTAGCTCAATGAGTGATTCCCAAGTCACGGGTACTCTTGCTTTATATTTGGGATTATAGAGTAGATATTTTGACATTTATAATTAAAATGGCTGCTACAATCTGTTTAGTCGCCATTATTTTTAAATACTTTATGATTTATCTGTTAATAATCGTAGAATAACCGCGAAAATTTGTAGTCAGGGGTAAAATATCCTGGGGAAGCCGATTCTGAGCTCAAACATTATCCTCCTCCACTGTTGGGCTCCATATTACGCTGCTGTTTTCCCCTAGAGAGAGCACATATGAGGTATTTCGTTGTTATATTATTTATTTTAATATTTATCGTAGAAAATTCGTGAAAATTTTGTTACTGGGGTAAAAATCCTTTAAAATATGCTGTCTACTGGTTCCCCCTTATTGCAATGGTAACACGAAATAGACAAGTAATTGTCGTAGAAAATTCGCGAAAATGTGGTTCTTGGTGTAAAATTGTCTGAGGAAATTATCCCGCCTTGAAAATTATTCATCTCTACTGTTAATGTGTTTTTTCAAGAATTGCACACATTAGTCATTATGTTATGTGCGGAGAGTACACCGCAGTGGACATTTTTCGATATTTAGTGCAGTTTATATGAATCTAAATGTTTGTTATTGTTACAGATTAATTTGGACTTCATGCACAAAGTTTGAAGATTCTTTGGTTTGAAATTCTGCTGTTGGAGTCTACTGTCTCTAGGACAAGGAACATCTCGTTCACCAGTTCAACACGTAAGTTTATTATTTTTACTTTGTGTATTCCATTTGGAACATGATGCTTTTACTCTCCTTGAGTGTGGCAGCCTCACAGGTCACTGTGAACATCAGTATAGATACTACAGATCAAAAAGTCACTCAATGTTCTTACTGTCTGTCAACTCACTCTGAGTACACTACAGGAAACATGTTTGTGCAGTTAACTGGAATGTGTACCTGTCTGTATTTGAAACTGAAAGCTTTTTACTCAGCTTGGGTGTGGCAGTCTCACATAATGTGAGTCATCGGTATAGATATACACAGTGATTCATCGGTCATCCATATTCATTTGTATACAGCATGTTCCATTTGAGTGCAATAATATGCAACTTTATATTTCCTAATGGAACATCCTATAAATATTAATTGATTCTGATAGCAAAATAGATTTCCTTCAAAAAAGTAATGTAGTAAACTGTCTAAAATTATAAATGAAGAAATTATTAACGTTTATTCGGTCAATGATAAGTTACTGTCACATTACAATTAACAAAGAAAGCGATGGATAATTTTCTTAATAATCAAGCTGTCAAATTATTGACACTATCTTTGTTAAAGTGAAAATGAATACAAATTGTAGTAGAGATGAAATGGTTAATATGATATTCATATTTGACGAATGTCATAGAAATTTGGCACTTAACAAAGATAAAGTATAAATAATTTGACAGCTTGTCAGCGTTAATTGAATTCGAAACAATTAATAAATTAATCCATCGATTACTTTGATAATAGTAACATGATACATACTTAATTACTCATCATTGAACGAAAAACGTTAATAACATCTTAATTTATAAAGATATACACTTTATTACATTACTTTTTTAAGGGAATATCTACTTTGCTATCAAAATTAATAAATATTTATAGGCTGTTCCATTAAGAAATATAAAGTTGCATATTATTGTGCTCAAATGGGAGACCCTGTATACAAATGAATATGGTTCGTAGATAGATAATTATCCAATACATTTTAACCGAAGAGTTTTACTCTATGAATTAAATAGCACTATAAAAAAATTAAATAAAAGAATGACGACGGATGAATCACTCCGTATACATTATATTGTGTGTGCGGTTATCAGCCAATAACTCACTCATAATTGTTACTGGAGAGCACACCACAGTGGACATTTTACGTTATTTAGTGCAGTTTATATGAATCTAAATGTTTGTTATTGTTACAGATTAATTTGGACTTCATGTACAAAGTTTGAAGATTCTTTGGTTTGAAATTCTACAGTTGGAGTCTCTAGGAGGGGGAACATCATAACACGTAACACGTAAGTTTGTTATTTTTACTTTGCGTATTCCATTTGAAACTCTATGCTTTTACTCAGCTTGAGTGTGGCAGCCGCACAGATCACTGTGAACATCAGTATAACTACAGATCAAAAAGTGACTCAATGCTTTCACTCAATTTAAGTGTGGCAGCCTCACATATGTGAGTCATCGGTTTAGGTATATGTTTAACCGTGTGTGCGGTTGCCAGTCTCACTCACTCATGACTGTTAGGAGTACACTACAGGGGAGATTTTTGTGCAGTTAACTGAAATGTGTACCTGCCTGGATTTGAAACTGAAACATGTAACACATGGCCCAGATGTAAAAAGAAATCGTTTTTATAGTAATTAGAGTAAACAATAAAAAAATTGCCAGCTGTATACTTTATTCTCTAAGATTATATTTAAAGTTACATGCACTTAAAATATACCTTTAATATATTTTAAGTAAATTAAACTTTAAATATAACTTAGATAATAAAGTATATAACTAGCATATATTTTTGTTGTTTCCTCTAATTATTATAAACGACTTTACCCCTGTGTAACTCCACCTTATTTTTTAAACTGTTTCAATTCGTTGTGGCATAGGATCTACAAGTCCTAAACATACTTTTCTGGAGAAAAATTCCAAATATTCTACAGTCTGTGTCACAATTCTTTGATTGCACAGAACGATGCCTCAAATTATTATTTTTATTCGGTTCCATAGTTTCGACTGTTGATTTGATTTGAGATTGTGTAAAATGTATTGCAGTTTTCAATAAATATTAGATACAGTACATTATACTTGTATTTTTATTTTGTTTAAACTTTTGTACAACAAGAAACGATATTTTTTTACGCCTGGGCCAACTTCAATGAGACGGAGCTCGTATATAATAATTTATTTTACAAGTCACTGAAATAAGAGAATTATTGGGATTTACTTTGTGAAATAGATGTTTAACTTATTATTCTTATTTAATATGGGTGCGATAAATGATACTAATATATTTGTGTTTTCTAGGTATTCGAGGATGTCATAGAGGACTTGTATAAGTGTCGTGTTATCTTCTAAGGAAGCAGGAGCAGTTGTAGCAGCCTTCAAAAGACATGGGAGAATATTTTTTCGGTAAGTTTCTTTACTCTTTTTTTACAATACGTACCTATCTGTCGTGCCTTTTGCCCAAGTTGGGTACGGCAGCTCCACATGCGAGTCATCGGTATTGATATTATGTTTTACCGTGTGTGCAGTTACCAGCAGTTAACGCACTCATGACTGTTTGTGGAGAGTACACTACAGGTCAGATTTTTGTGCAGTAACTTGAAATTGGATCTGAAACTGGACAGTTAGAAACACTGTCGGTTATTAGCACATTCAGATATGCATCCAATTTAAACTATTTTATTTCAATTTCAATATTGAATCTTAAAACATTACATTTATTATTATTATTCAACAGTTTTAGAACCCAATTACATAATAATATTATAACATTGCAAATGTACATTGACTAAATATAGTGAACAAAATAGAAAAAAAATTGAATACAAATAATTAACCGGGATTAAATTGAGGAAACAAAGTCAAACAAATATAATAATATTAATTACATACATAATCTATCACGCTTTTCACCCAATTAGGGTGCGGCAGCCTCACATATTGTGAGAATCGGTATAGATATATATTTTTATCGTGTGTGCGGTTACCAGCCGTCAACTGTTGGATACTTCCTGTATAAAATAATTCATTTATTATAAATATTTAATATTTTCAGAATAAGCAAACAGTGTTTATCAAATGTAAATAAATGATTTGTGGTTCCAAGGTATTCGATGTGAACAAGCCAAGCAGTCTTCGAAGGACATGGAAGAATTTTCTGCACATGACATAACCACGAGAGTCGTCGAGGGATTACACTGAACAACTTCAACATCCATCGTGGGACTTTCTGCAGGCGACATCAACTCCAGCAGCCTTCCAGAGACTTAGTGATAAGTGAATTATCAAAGATAGTTTTGCCAGTCTTTTCCTTTTGCGTGAATTATTTTTAAACTCGAAATAATGCTTTACATAAATAATAAAGACTGAATCTTCTATCTTTGATAATAATGTTGAGATTGGGATTAAATGAATACAGTCTTGGGTTCAATTCCCAACGACCATGTGAATATGATCTCAACAATTAATTTTAACTAAGGTAATAGTTTACAAGGAGTAAACCACATCGTCTTTACTTTACAAGTACTTTAATAGTACTTTGGTAGTACAGATTAAGGGATCAAGGGAATTTTAATGAAACTAGTGACATTATTATTGATTTTAAAATAATTTTAATTGGGTGATAGTTTTGCCTTTGGTTGTTTTGTTTGTCATGTTCTTGGGTTTCAAGTTAAAATCAATTGCGGTCAATATTATACTTAAATAGGAAATGTCACTAGCGAAAATAAATGTGGTATACTCCTTGTTCAATGGTCCTTTTTCAACGAACAAAACAAATAAAGAGATGCATTTGAAACTGCAAATAAAATTGAAGACAATATGTGACAATACAATAAATAAAGAACAAGAAGTGATGAATAAATTCGTTGTTGCCAGATACTTAACATTAAGTTGCGAACATAATGATGACAATTTGAGCAAAATTAATTTTTTATAAGTTGAATGTTGTAGACTTTTGAATAATAACAATAGAGTTAATTTGAAGTAACTGGCAGCTTCGAAACAGCAGAGAGCATGCATCTCTTTCTTTAATGAATTATGTACAGGACCATTTAGAATTAGGAAATTTTGGTAGGTGAAATAACTTACAGTGACATTTCGGTTCGCGAATTATTCTTTTGCAATTGGGTGTGGCATTGATTTGAATTGAATTTGAAATTTAAATTGGGATTAGTATAGTTAGGGGCTTGTTATCTTATATAGCTTGCTTTTAACTTGACGACGTTAGAATTTTTTTGGCTTTGCTAGACATGTGTACGGCATGCAGGTCTAGTTTTGTACCCTCCCATACTCGTGTATGGGGGCAACGTTGGATTTCGGTACCCCACCATACTCTCTGCATGTCTAAGCGAATCCAAGCGCAGCTGCAAGCGGACGCCTCGCCCTTGCTTCAGTGATGGACGACTCCTTAGTGTATGTACGGTATTAGCGGATGTGGTGACGGGAAGCCAGTCGATGTTTACCTGCGGCTATCGAGTCGGTGCGCGCTGTCGGAAGGTTCATTCGCTAGGTATGTCAAAGGCAGTCGTTGTCCGCCTAGCGAATATGCTAAATCCGACCAGGACATGGTGCGTACGTCGTTGTGGGCCAGGCGTAATGGTAAACACTGGAATAGCGGTTAACTAGGCGGAAACAACGGGGAATCGGATAAGACGTCCCACGTAAACTTTTGAGCATAAGAACAACACTAGGCCGGCTTGTTCTTCAGGGTTAGAATCAATCAGCGACCGGGTAACTCAAAATTATGTACAATGATGTACTTAGGACAATGCCACACAGTAAATTCAACTAGAGTGGGTTGGGGGCTGGGAATGGCTTAGAGCCAATAGGAACCGTTAAACCGCATTTTAGTATTTGTATTTGTTTGCATGTCCTTCCGTTGAAGGGCCGACGAGGGCACGGTACACCCTACATAGACCGCTTTTGGCACCCCAACCTCTTGGCGCCTTCGTCATCGTGCCTCGGATGGCTTAGACGCCAGGGGGCAAGATGGAACCAATAAGTCTATGTTGTGGTCGGTGAGTCATTGGCGGGCAGTATAGTACTTGGTCGCAGATGACTTCGAACCGTACGTCCTTGCACGTGTAAGGATCGACGAGGGATTCGGTGCACTCCACGGGGAGTCGGGATGTAGCAGCTCGTAGGGTTTAGGTCAGTCAGCCTTCGATAGCTTGGATGAATTGAGTCACTAGAATGCAAAACTGAATCCATCCCGGCAATCCTGAGCATGAAGGTGGTGATGGACCGTGGAAAGTCTTTCCCTGGCTGTCTACCGTGTACTAAGCACTCATCCGGGGATCGGCAAGAAGTCCCTCGACATTTGCACAAGAACAACAATCGGTTGTTCTTGGGGTTAGAATCAAAAAGCGCGCGCGGTAAATGTTAAATATTGGGTGGATGTGGATTAGGGCAATGTCTCTAGTATTTCACCTATCATATATTTCAAACTTATAATATAAAATATCAAAGATACTTCAGTATATCCTCGGCAAAGGTTTTTATGAGCAGAAAAATCAGTCATTGCCATTAATAAAACTGATTATTCATTTATAACTTTTATCTTTGATACAAAATATACAAAACATGAGTTATATATCTTATATGGGTGCAGTTACAAGCCGTCAACTCATGTTGTAATAACATTTGGAAATAAAATTCAATTGTAATGTAAAATGTAACTAATAATTTATTGTATTTCTTACAGGGCAAGTCATTTCATTATTTTATACTGTAATAAAATTTAAAAAACTTGTATTGTATTTGAATATTTCATTTGTAAATGTGTTGATGTTTGAGAGAAATGATTCTGTGAGCGAATGAGTTTGTTTAATAGTGAGTGTGCGTTTGCGTGAACGTTCTGCGAATTAGTGGATTAAAATGATTGAAGGTTAATTGCGAGTGCAAATGATTTTGAGTGAACGAAGCGATTGAAATGTGCCAACCCATTTTGGGAAATGGCACATTTATGTGTGTTTTAAAGAGAATATGTGCGGTTGAGATGAGCTTTTGTTTGGACGTCCGGTGAATATGTTGATTGGAATGACTGATCATGTATTAGAAATGTAAATGATTTGAGTGGAAAGAATAAAAGAGCTTGAATGAAAAGGATAATTAATGTGGATGATGCGAAAGAAGTGTGTCAGGATTAGAATGTTTGACTGCTTCTTGAGTTTAAATGTGTGACAAGGTTCGTGCCACCGAAACTTGGTAAATGGCGTGATATTATTGCATGTATTATGTATGAAAGTATATATTTCTCTTATGTATTTGTGTTGTATATAAAAAGAAAGAAAAATGAACAGTTTTTATTTATTTTCCTCATGTTTCCTTTCAAAATGAGTAAATATGCAGTATTGTTGCATGAACTATTTAAATGAAATGTAAATTTTTTAAAATAAATAAAGTAATTTAGTCAGAATAGAAAATTTGCTTTATTATATTTATTAAACAACTTATCGTTGTCCTACGTTCCGTTATATAGCGTTCAATTTAATTTTTTAGGGGTGAAGTCACTCAAAACGAGACTAGTGCTGCCATCTCTTGGTGTGACGTCACAGAATATTTTTGAGCAGTGGCCTAGAAAGTGAAGCTGTTAATTAAAAATTTACTATCACAATATTCTTCTAATTATTTGCGTTTTAAAATTTTCCTAGCGTAGTTGCAATTTTGTATTTATATATAAATACATTCTGAGGGTAGATTTAGAGTCAGCGAGTCATAATTAGGGGTATTCGATATAAAAAACCCATTAAATCAACGTATTTTTAGTCGATTTTGGTGAAATTTTGCTGACATTAAATAATTATTATCTCGTAAACTAAAGGGCTAAGGGCAAAAAGTTAAATACAAAGGGTGCGTAACTTTTCATTCTCTATCTGCCTGTCTATAGATACGGCCGTTTTGGCCGATTTTTAATTATTTTTTTGATCTCCAACCATTCATGTTATCCTGATACAAACTTGGTGATTTTTGTTCGATTCAAATCTGAAGTCGAGTGAGGGTGGAAATTTAAAAACACGATTACGTAAAAACTAAGGGTTGGGGAGTGATTTACGGGTCATATTCGTACTCTACGCGTTGAAATACACCAGTATGTATATTGCCACCCCTAAAAGTTAATTAGCACCGGAGATATTCAACCCTTATTTGTATCTTCGGTTCTAAGGGTCGTATCGAAAAAATCTACATTGCATTCGATAGGGGATGAAAAACTGAGTATCTTTTACATTTAACTTTTTCCTCTACGACCCTTAGCTTAAGGGTTATGAGCAATCAAAGTGGTGAAAAAGTCGTCTAAACATAGTCATTAACCCTTAAACTAAGGGTCGTAGAGGAAAAAGATAAATGTAAAAGATGCTCAGTTTTTCATCCCCTAGCGAATGCAATGTAGATTTTTTCGATACGACCCTTAGTACCGAAGATACAAATAAGGGTTGAATATCTTCGGTGCTAATTAACTTTTAGGGGTGGCAATATGCATACTGGTGTATTTCAACGCGTAGAGTACGAATATGACCCGTAAATCACTCCCCAACCCTTAGTTTTTACGTAATCGTGTTTTTAAATTTCCACCCTCACTCGACTTCAGATTTGAATCGAACAAAAATCACCAAGTTTGTATCAGGATAACATGAATGGTGGGAGATCAAAAAAATAATTAAAAATCGGCCAAAACGGCCGTATCTATACACAGACAGATAGAGAATGAAAAGTTACGCAACCTTTGTATTTAACTTTTGGCCCTTAGCCCTTTAGTTTACGAGATAATAATTATTTAATGTCAGCAAAATTTCACCAAAATCGACTAAAAATACGTTGATTTCATGGATTGTTTATATCGAATACTCTTAATTAGGACTCGCTGATTCTAAATCTACCCTCAGAATTACATAATTACTTACCCTTTTGATATATTTATATATAAATACAAAATTGCAACTACGCTAGGAAAATTTTAAAACGCATATAACTTGAAAAATAAGGGTTGAACGACAAAACTGAGGGCATATTTGGATATGGCAGGTCCTAATTGAGGAGTTAAACTACCCCTCTTTATCATACTACCCTTAGTTTACGAGAAATAAGCACTTTAAAATTTTCCTAGCAAATAATTAGAAGAATATTGTGATAGTAAATTTTTAATTAACAGCTTCACTTTCTAGGCCACTGCTCAAAAATATTCTGTGACGTCACACCAAGAGATGGCAGCACCTATCTCGTTTGGAACTTACATAAACATAAAAAATAAGGGTGTTTATGTTAAAATGTTTAAGTTAATTTATTTATAAGATTGTGTATTGTATCGAAGTATTTCATTAAATAAATTATAAAATTTATACTTACTGTTTATTATTTCGTATCGTAATACATTTTCTGGTTTAAGGCCGTGTACTCTCACCGTAGAAGTCCTGTAAGGGTTTAGGAAGTGTACAAAGGGTTGTTTAAGAAATAAAATTAGTGCAATGTTGTAAGTATTACTTATTTGTTTTTATTAATAATATATACAGCTATTTCATCTCGATTATTTAATTTTTATGATATAAAAACATAGTTCTATCAATAAATACAATAAATAGCAGACATTTCTTCATTGGAGGCCAGTGGTCAATTAAAGAATGGTAAGTAGGGTCTCCTCCTAAGAAGATAACCGCCTCCACGGGTCGAAAACCTGAACACACAAATAAATAATTAATATATGCCGCAAACCCCGCTTTGAGAAGTCTTTTAGTTTTCGAGATATGAGCTCTCAAAGTTTAGATCCAAAATCGAAAAAAACAAAGGTTAACCAATTAGTTCTTTTTTTGGTCAAAATTTGAAATATAAACGAAATATTAGTAACACGAGTATAGACCGAATTTAGACTGAATTGAATTGAACGAGGAATCCAAAAATGTCACGCTCAGAAGTCAAAAAATCATATTTAAAAAGTGATGTGTTTACATTAATAATTAAATTACGGCTAAAGCAGTGACTCTGCAACGTTGAAAATGTGGGTCCTAACATAAAAAAGTACGAGGAATCCAAAAATGTCACGCTCAGACCGCTAACTATAACCGTTTAGGAAATAGAGCGCTTAGAAGGCAAAGAATCACATTTTAAAAGTGATGTGTTTACATTAATAAATAAATTACTGCTATACCAGTGACTCTGCAATGTTGAAAATGTGGTTACTAACATAAAAAAGTATGAGAAATCAAAAAATGTTACGCTTAGACCGCTAACTATAACCGTTTAGGAAATAGAGCTATTAGAAGTCAAAGAATTACATTTTAAAAGTGATGACTTTACATTAATAATTAAATTACTGCTATACCAGCGACTCTGCAACGTTGAAAATACGGGTCCTAACATAAAAAAGTACGAGGAATCCAAAAATGTCACGCTCAGACCGCTAACTATAACCGTTTAGGAAATAGAGCCCTTAGAAGTCAAATAATCACATTTTAAAACTGATGACTTTACATTAATAATTAAATTACGACTATACCAGAGACTCTGGTATGTTGAAAATATGGGTTCTAACATAAAAAAGTACGAGGAAACCAAAAATGTCACGCTCAGACCGCTAACTATAACCATTTACGAAATAGAGCCCTTAGAAGTCAAATAATCACATTTTAAAACTAATGACTGTACCTTAATAATTAAATCACTGCTATACCAGCGACTCTACAAAGTTGAAAATATGGGTCCTAACATAAAAAAGTACGAGGAATCCAAAAATGTCACGCTCAGACCGCTATCTTTAACCATTTACGAAATAGAGCCCTTAGAAATAAAAAAATCACGTTTTAAAAGTGATCAGTTTACATTAATAATTAAATTACGACTAAACCAGAGACTCTGATACGTTGAAAATGTGGTTCCTAACATAAAAAAGTACGAGGAATCTAAAAATGTCACGCTCAGACCGCTAACTATAACCGTTTAGGAAATAGAGTGCTTAGAATTCAAAGAATCACATTTTAAAAGTGATCAGTTTACATTAATAATTAAATTACGACTATACCAGACACTCTACAACGTTGAAAATATGGGTCCTAAAATAAAAAAGTACGAGGAATCAAAAAATGTCACGCTCAGACCGCTAACTATAACCGTTTAGGAAATAGAGCCCTTAGAAGGCAAAGAATTACATTTTAAAAGTGATGACTTTACATTAATAATTAAATTACTGCTATACCAGCGACTCTGCAACGTTGAAAATATGGGTCCTAACATAAAAAAGTACGAGGAATCCAAAAATGTCACGCTCAGACCGCTATCTTTAACCATTTACGAAATAGAGCCCTTAGAAGTCAAATAATCACATTTGAAAACTGATGACTTTACATTAATAATTAAATTACTGCTATACCAGCGACTCTGCAACGTTGAAAATACGGGTCCTAACATAAAAAAGTACGAGGAATCCAAAAATGTTACGCTCAGACCGCTAACTATAACCGTTTAGAAAATAGAGCCCTTAGAAGGCAAAGAATCACATTTTAAAAGTGATGACTTTACATTAATAATTAAATTACTGCTATACCAGCGACTCTGCAACGTTGAAAATATGGGTCCTAACATAAAAAAGTACGAGGAATCAAAAAATGTCACGCTCAGACCGCTAACTATAACCGTTTAGGAAATAGAGCTCTTAGAAGTCAAAGAAACACATTTTAAAAGTGATGACTTTACATTAATAATTAAATTACTGCTATACCAGCGACTCTGCAACGTTGAAAATATGGGTCCTAACATAAAAAAGTACGAGGAATCCAAAAATGTCACGCTCAGACCGCTATCTTTAACCATTTACGAAATAGAGATCTTAGAAGTCAAAAATTCACATTTAAAAAGTGATGAGTTTAAATTAATAATTAAATTACGACTATACCAGAGACTCTGCAACGTTGAAAATACGGGTCCTAACATAAAAAAGTACGAGGAATCTAAAAATGTCACGCTCAGACCGCTAACTATAACCGTTTAGGAAATAGAGCCCTTAGAAGTCAAATAATCACATTTTAAAACTGATGACTTTACATTAATAATTAAATTACGACTATACCAGAGACTCTGGTATGTTGAAAATATGGGTCCTAGCATAAAAAAGTACGAGGAAACCAAAAATGTCACGCTCAGACCGCTAACTATAACCATTTACGAAATAGAGCCCTTAGAAGTCAAATAATCACATTTTAAAACTAATGACTGTACCTTAATAATTAAATCACTGCTATACCAGCGACTCTACAAAGTTGAAAATATGGGTCCTAACATAAAAAAGTACGAGGAATCCAAAAATGTCACGCTCAGACCGCTAACTATAACCGTTTAGGAAATAGAGTGCTTAGAATTCAAAGAATCACATTTTAAAAGTGATCAGTTTACATTAATAATTAAATTACGACTATACCAGACACTCTACAACGTTGAAAATATGGTTCCTAAAATAAAAAAGTACGAGGAATCAAAAAATGTCACGCTCAGACCGCTAACTATAACCGTTTAGGAAATAGAGCCCTTAGAAGGCAAAGAATCACATTTTAAAAGTGATGACTTTACATTAATAATTAAATTACTGCTATACCAGCGACTCTGCAACGTTGAAAATATGGGTCCTAACATACAAAAGTACGAGGAATCAAAAAATGTCACGCTCAGACCGCTATCTTTAACCATTTACGAAATAGAGCCCTTAGAAGTCAAATAATCACATTTGAAAACTGATGACTTTACATTAATAATTAAATTACTGCTATACCAGCGACTCTGCAACGTTGAAAATACGGGTCCTAACATAAAAAAGTACGAGGAATCCAAAAATGTTACGCTCAGATCGCTAACTATAACCGTTTAGGAAATAGAGCCCTTAGAAGGCAAAGAATCACATTTTAAAAGTGATGACTTTACATTAATAATTAAATTACTGCTATACCAGCGACTCTGCAACGTTGAAAATATGGGTCCTAACATAAAAAAGTACGAGGAATCAAAAAATGTCACGCTCAGACCGCTAACTATAACCGTTTAGGAAATAGAGCTCTTAGAAGTCAAAGAATCACATTTTAAAAGTGTTGACTTTACATTAATAATTAAATTACTGCTATACCAGCGACTCTGCAACGTTGAAAATATGGGTCCTAATATAAAAAATCTGACGTGGCCATCACACAACCTTCCGCCTTATCTAGACTTTAAACATGTTTAAAATATACAAATAAAAATCTAAAATATTCAAACACAGAAATTTGCATCACCTGAATAAAAAGATTCATTCACAGGAAAACTTTGCTGTGTTGAAGCCATCCTCCGTTCAATTACTACATTTAATATCTTATACTTAGAACTTATATAGCGCTAGTATGCCAACTTGTCACCCGTCTCACCTGTCAATATTTTTTACGCAGAAACAAAAATCAACCGATCATGGATTACAAGATATCAACGTTTTATTTGATAAATTTATATTTTAAATTTTACTGCAGTTCTTTAATGCTACCAGATAAAGACAATTTTTTTATAACGTAAGTTGCAAATAACTTTTCCTCTTATTCTTATTACAAATAAATACTATATTTTTCCAAATTTATATACAATTTTGACAATTAACCTTTTCAATCTTCAAAAAATATCACTTCCGATGAAGATATTTGTACCAAAATCTACGGAGCTCTTCCAATTTATATACAAATGTTAAATACCAAATATCAAAATTTTCGGGTAATTCGTATTTGAGTTATGCGACTAACACCCCTTGACCACACACACACACACACACACACACACACACACACACACACACACACACACACACACACACACACACACACACACACACACACACACACACACACACACACACACACACACACACACACACACACACACACACACACACACACACACACACACACACACACACACACACACACACACACACACACACACACACACACACACACACACACACACACACACACACACACACACACACACACACACACACACACACACACACACACACACACACACACACACACACACACACACACACACACACACACACACACACACACACACACACACACACACACACACACACACACACACACACACACACACACACACACACACACACACACACACACACACACACACACACACACACACACACACACACACACACACACACACACACACACACACACACACACACACACACACACACACACACACACACACACACACACACACACACACACACACACACACACACACACACACACACACACACACACACACACACACACACACACACACACACACACACACACACACACACACACACACACACACACACACACACACACACACACACACACACACACACACACACACACACACACACACACACACACACACACACACACACACACACACACACACACACACACACACACACACACACACACACACACACACACACACACACACACACACACACACACACACACACACACACACACACACACACACACACACACACACACACACACACACACACACACACACACACACACACACACACACACACACACACACACACACACACACACACACACACACACACACACACACACACACACACACACACACACACACACACACACACACACACACACACACACACACACACACACACACACACACACACACACACACACACACACACACACACACACACACACACACACACACACACACACACACACACACACACACACACATACACACAGACATCATCGTGAAACTATCAAAAATTAGTTGTAAGGGCCCTAATTCGTGCTCATCCACTAAAAATTCACCACCCGATTTTTTGCATGATTCCAATACCTTCCTTTACAGGTAAGCGGAAGGTAAAAAGTACGAGGAATCCAAAAATGTCACTTTTTCTCTCCTCGGGTCAAATTATGTAGGAATCCATAGTTTCAATAAAAAATATCAACGGGTACAGCTTTTACAAAGGGATTTCTAAAATGTATAAAAATATATATTTTAATCTAGACTGAATTTAGATATTATAAATTATTCAAATTATATCGAGTTTTGTGTCAATTTAAAGCGCTTGGGGAGATAAGTTTAGTAAAAATGTAAAAAATGACATTTATGCGATTGTCAATTGTTTCTAAAAAAATTATTCAAATTTTTTTATTCAACCAGTGGTAGCAACTTTATAAATATAACTTATTTTATTTTTATTAAAATACTATCGTGTGTGGTATCAAATTAAAGCTCTCGGGAAAATAATAATTCTAGTAGAAAGATAAAAATAACATTTAACCGATCGTCAATTTTTTTTTTTCGGGGAGACGAGTTTAGTAAAATGTAAAAAATGACATTTATGCGATAGTTGATCAAGTTGGTATCAACTTAAATAGTTTGGGAAAAAAGATAAATTTATTTAAATTTTGCTGAATAAAGCATAAAATTAAAGGCGTTCTTCTTAAAACTTATAGTCGGGGAAGTACTGTGGTGGACACAGCAGATTTTATTTTCTGGTATTCAACGCATTTCCGAGCGCTTACGACGAAGTATGTTCTTAACATGGTGTCGGTTCGGTACCGTTATGATAAGACACTTATAAGCCTTTCCAAGACTTAACTTCGTTATTCGACTGTGAGTTTTTGAATTGAGTTGACTTAGTTTAAGTAACAAAATGCCTAACTGTCCTAAATGTGAAAAACCAGTGTATTTTGGTGAGTAGCAGAATAAATAAACTATAATACAAGCAACTAATATATTTATGTTCTTTTTAAATTTAAATTTTGAGTTATCAAAGTTGTAATCTTAAAAATGTGCTGCATTTGCGAAATATTATACTTTTAGTATTATAAACAACTTGACATTAAAAGATTAGTACTTTTTATGGTCTATAATTTTATTTTAATACACACAGATATCTGTGTGGGTGTCACATCCAAAATTAAATTAATAAACTAGTTGTTTGATAATATACAATACGAAAAAATTGTGTTTTAATCATAAAAAAGTAAATGATACTTAATAATTTTATTTGTTAAACTTATTTTAATTTGTTATTTCTATCTACATTTTTTATACACATAGTGAACTGTGCTGCAGTTACACCCAATTAATAGCCAACGTTTATATTAATAAAATATTGTATGAAATTAGTAAATGTAGTATATTTTTTGTTATTTTAAACATTATACAGGGTGTTTCATAACTTCGAGTACATACGTTAATGGTATATGTTGTTTGATATGCTGATTAAGAATCTAAAAGCATTTTTTTAAATTCGAAAAATTAAGGATTGTTTACCTAAAACATTTTTTTGTAGTACTGCACTGGATTCGTTTTCCTATTAAATACAAACAATAGAAGTAGGTAATGAACATCTTAAATTACATAATACTAGAAAAATAACAATCGAAATTTAATTATTTTTAATGAAACAATAATTACTACACCCATTGGCAGTGGCTACGAAAAATTTTTGAGTGGGAAACAGGGAAATTAATTTTGCGATTTTAAGAAAAATTCTTTTTTATTCGTAATCAGCATATCAAACAACATATCATATACCCTTATCTGAAGTTATGAAACATCCTGTATGTGTTTTAATTCACACAGCGATCTGTGCGGTTCTTACACCCTATACAGGGTGTTCCATAACATGAGGTTCATGTCTGTCTGTTTGGACTAACGCTATAAAATGTTATGCAAATAGGAATTACAGTAATTACAGAACATATAAAACTCGGACCTACCCAATTATAAGTATAAGTGCTAAATTAACCAACCAGCGTTTCCACAAAATTCAAATTTCAGTTATAAGTGCGAACGTTGAGCGCTGGTTGGTTAAATTAGCCACTTATACTTATAATTGGGTAGGTCTGAATCCAGGCTTAAGTCTTGATTCTTGAACTAAAATCTAATTTACTTCACATTAGCAATTAGTTTTGAGGACGTTTAAGAAAGTTTGAATAAGTCTAACTAAATATGAGCATTCACAGTGCTTCAAAGTGGGAAGTGTGAATGCTCGTATTTAGTTATATGAATTAAACTTTCTTAAACGTAAACATAAAAACTAAATGCTTATGTGAACAGAAATAGCTGATTAAACGAATTACATTACATTACGACAGACTATAATAGATTCATTATGAAGGTAACTTTATAATTATTATTTAATTATACAATACTATTGTATTATGAGTTCATTATTCAACACAACTATCATCTGTCATCACTCCAAAATGTGACATAATGTTAATATATTTTAATGAATAAAAATTTGTGAAGAAATGTTTTTTTTTAAAGTCGTAGATAAGACGTCGTATTTGACTCGCACATAATGGTTATAATACACTCGCATCCTCGTGAATTATAGCCTACATTATGTGCTCGTTAAATAATATACTATTAACATTGAAACCATTGAAAAATTGTAGAAATATTATAACAATACTCATTCACACATTTTCATCAATAAATATTTGCACATTTTTTACACGTTTTCTTTGAATAAGTATGACTTAATAAACAAACATTTTAAGACCACATAATGACGTTTGTTCTTTTTGTAATATGAATCATCTATTTGAATATTTTATAATTTATATGAACAGCATTGACTTGGCATTGACCGCAAAACGCATTTAGCAATATTAGTTCACAACTAAGCCTTTTATGGAATTGTACTAAATCTAGAATATTGCCAAACAGTCATTTTAAATTATATTAGCAATTATGTTTAAAAAAAATCTGCTGTGGCCAGTACACGACCTCTCGCCTAATTCTGTTTATTCTACTAATCTCGAGACTAATCTAAAAATTAGTTTTACTTACATTTTAATAGTTTCATGTTCATGTAATACGTAAACGATAATGTAAACCAAGATGCAAGCAAAAGATGTCAACTGTACTGTCACTGTCAGAATAATTCAAATTTTATGTAGAAACAAATTTCATATCATGGACAACAAGATAGAATATGAATTGTACTTTATTTTATTGTTAAATACTACCAGATTCAGCAAATTGTATTTATAATTACTGTACCCATAGATAATTATATTTTCTTTTATTTTTAATTGCAAAATTTGTCATAAATAAATAATGTACCAATATATTTAAGGAAAACTTTATAAAGGATCAAAAAGTACTACTTCAGGTTTGCGGATTTCTACCAAAATGTTATCCGGTGGTAAGATACTTATCAAAACCTTAAATATGAAATTTGGTTATAAACGGTTTGATACTTTTTAAGTCCATACGTCCATACATACATACGCATACACACAGACATTGTGAAAATATTAAATTCGTATTCTAGAGACCCTGAAACGTGCTTATCCACCAAAAACTCATACTCGAAAATTTTGACCCATTACAATACCTCTCTTATAGAATATGAGGCGAGAGGTAAAAAAGTCTGAAATGAGACGCATTTTAAAATAAATCAAATGTCAAAGAAGAATACTGTTTTACTTATATTTTATTTCGTTTATTTTTACTTCCTTGTACGAAGTAAGGAAGTATTGTAATCGCGAAAAATTTCGGTTCTCAGATTTTGACGGAAATATCCGTTTTGACCTTTTCTGAATCCATTATGACTAGTTTCGACGTGACGTCTGTACGTACGTACGTACGTACGTACGGACGGACGGACGTATGTGTGTCGCATAACTCAAATACGGTTAGACGTAGAAAGTTGAAATTTTGTATTTAGGACTGTTATAGCATCTAGTTGTGCACCTCCTATTTTTGGTTTCAGTCTACAAACCGGAAGTAGTACTTTTTAAAAATATTTCGATAAATATTTAATTTTAGACAATTTTTTTTATTTTAAATGAAAGATTATGTGATTATTACCTACAATCGGTATTTTATAAATATTTTTGTATCTGCTATCATTTAAAAATAATTAAAGTATATATTTATAATTTATAGTATTTCGGTATCTTGTAGTCCATGATCGATTAACATTTGTTACTACGTAAAATTTAAATGATTATGACATGACAGTGACAATAGTAAAATATGCTTTATATCTTCTTCTGCAGTTTAAATAAAATGACTAAAATATATTTGTGAGTATACTAGTATAATAAGTTAAAAGAATTTTTAATATTATTTTACATTTTAGTTATTAAGAAAAGTATGAACACACAAGGCGTACAAGGAAGTCATGTGGTGTCCACGTCAGATTTTTTCTTTAAATAGTTCTGTAAAATGTAAACTGAAGTGTATAACCTTCGATTAAAAATAAATTACAGTTTTATCAGTCACACGGGAATAATTTAACGTGCTTTTAAGTATATTATTTGCAGTCAATAACTATTTGTTTAGTAAATATTTACTCACATGCTAATATTTGCAAATAGTGATAATTTTCTATTTTCTACAAGATTATAAATTGCAATATTTTACTTGTTGTTCATAATATGAAATAAATAAAAAATGTGTAATAAAGATAAATAAACAGAATTTTATCTGCCTTATTTGTTATTGTATATCCCGTTTATGAATATACAGGGTGTTTTTCATCCAGGATAAATTAAAAAGTAGCAAACCTTTAATAATCAAATTTCATATTTAAGGTTTTAATGATGATCTTAACACTGCATAAGATTTTGGTAGAAATCCGCAAACCGGAAGTACTTTTTGAGACTTTATATTGTTTTCCTTAAATAAATTGGTACATTACTTATTTATGACAATTTTTGCAATTAAAAATACAAGAAAATATAATTATCTATGGGTACAGTTAATTTTAAATACAATTTGTTGAATACCGCAGTATTTTGTTGTCCATGATATCGATATGAAATTTGTTTTTATACAAAATTTGAATGATTATTACATTGATAGTACAATTGACATCTTTAGCTTGCATCTTGGTTTACATTATCATTTACATATTACATGAACAAGAAACTATTAAAATGTAAGTAAAACTATTTATTTAGATTAGTAGAATAAGCAGAATTAGGCGAGAGGTCGTGTGCTGGCCACATCAGATTTTTATCAGTAAACTCGCCCGAGGGCTCATTTTACTAAATTTTACATCATCTTATAAAACTTGTTCTTTAATATGCTATTATTTAACACATTATAGGTATCTTTAATAATTTAAAAATTACATATTCTTAATATAGCATCCACCTTCCTCTATTCTATTCTTCGTCATCTTGGGCTCGCATTTGTCTCTCATACGTCACGAAGCAAGTAATTAGACGTTAATTTTGCTAATGGCACTTCTAGCGCTCTGCCCCGCGACAAGGGGGCCCCAATGCTCACTTAAAGTCACGTGATGCGTGGAGCATTGTTTCTTGGAACAAAGATAAAAGTGCAAAATATGTGAATGAGAAAATATATTGTAAGGGATTCTATTTCATAAAATAGGTGCTACTGACGCTTAAATAAATCTTAGCCCTGTTCACGCACGATTCTTTGAAGATTCTTTCATGCGCATGAATTCTGAGAAAAGAATCATGTACGGAAAGAACTCTGATCAGTGCTGACCACTGAAACACGCTGATCTACGAGAAAAAGCACAGATGCATAAATAGAAAAAAATCAATCTAAACCGAGTATGTGGGACTCAAGAAGGGTATAAGGTTTTATTTATTTAGTTCAGTTCAATCAGAGTTTCTACCAAAACTGTAAACTTGTAAATCCAGAAGATTAACAATTTGAACGATTGTGGCTGTATTATAAAAAATATCAAATTGAAATTTAACATGAAGAATCTTGACTCATTAATGAATCAATAAATACAAATTATTAATTGCTGTGACGTCAATTAGCAAAACTTGGAGCTAATTTTTATCATTTAATAATCCATATTATACGTTGATTAATACACAAAAATAAAAATAATCATTTGAAATCGATAATATACATTAGTCGGAAGACGGGCATAGAGAGATTTTTTTAAACAGTTAGGTAACTCATTGACTGTAATAATTTATGTAAAACTCGCATTTTTAGTAATTTGTAGAAATTATTTAACAAAATACGGCAAGGTTTTTTGTAAATTTAATTATATAGCCATGTAAGCACAACCTATAAGTACATTATTGTAAAATATGAGGTCATCGTTTTTAAAACCAAAGTCACAAAATGATTTACTGTAACTTGCTTTTTGCTTTGCATTTGATAGGAAGATATGTGCCTCAAAGAAATTAATCTTTAAATAACATTTTTTATAATACAGCCAAATTGTTAATCTTCTGGATTTACAAGTGTAGCGCCTTTATGTTGAGTTATTTAATTTATTTCTAACATTTGGTAAGATTAGTGCATTATTAACAAAGAGCAAAATAATTTAATAAATATTTTCTGAGACAGCCTGTATGCAGCACATGTCATTAATTAACTTTCACTGTATTAAATAAAATGTTACTTAGGTAAAGATTAATTTCTTAAGTCATAAAATTACATATCATTATACTAATGAAGTAAAAAAGTTTCTACAGACAAATATTTTTTATCAAGAAATAAATTACAAAAATTTAAACATAATATGTTGTTGTGTATCTAAGAATTATTATTTTATCTTATCAGATCAATAGCTTCTAATTCAATATTACATCAGTTTGTATAAGTTTTCTGAGAAAAATTATTTAACAACCAACAAATTTATCTATGAACACTACACTCCTGTTAACTAATAACCTTTTTAAAATACAAAAATAGCAATGAAGTCATCTATAACAGTCTTATTGTCTGTGAATGACAAAATTACTTAATGTGGTCATCATTGAAGTGAGTAACGTTATAAAGTTAGCTTCATTTGAATATTGTTATAAGAACGGCATTTATTGGTCGTTTTAAAACTTTGAGGGCATGACTTATCGAGTTGACGGCTGGTAACCGCACACACGGACTTAAACATCTATACCATACCGATCTTGGGTATTTGTACCTATTATTACCTCCCGCCTCATATTCTATGAGAGAGGTATTGTAATGGGACAAAATTTTCGAGTATGAGTTTTTGGTGGATAAGCACGTTTCAGGGTCTCTAAAATACGAATTTAATATTTACACGATGATGCCTGTGTGTGTGTGCGTGCGTATGGCATAAGCAGAATTAGGCGAGAGGTCGTGTGCTAGCCACATCAGATTTTTTTTTACTTCAGTTTTATTAAATTAATACCTATCTATATAAATGGAAAAATTGTATAAATAAATTAAAATCATAAATAAATAAACTATAATCTTACGGCAATAAAAATCTTCATATTTTGTAAACAAAATTGCTCTTTGATCGTTAGGATTATAAAATACCTGATAATAATTATCTTTTACTTTCTGAATATTCCTACGATTGATAATGTAATAATAGGTAGGTATAGGAAAACCAATTGTGGAGCCCACCAGTAAAAATACGCAGTCTGGTCTTTTATAATAAGTAGGTAACTAGTATACAAATTTTCGTACAATATCTTAAGAGGCCCGTCTACTACCTAAAATCCAGCATAAAATGTACTAACGTATAGCGAGTGTTTTGTGACCAGTACAAGAATGGTAAAAATTTGTTTCAAAAAGGATTTAATAGAGAAAGAATGGATCTACAGATGTGTCTTATTAAAATTTTTGTTAAAAAATTGTACATGAATATAAAAATTCAAAAAAACTCAAAAATATTTCCTATTTTATGTAAACTTTACGCGATTATATCTCATGATACAAATTAATTTTTAAAAGTTTAAAAGGCACATCTGTAGATTCATTCTTTTCTATTAAATGTTTATAAAAACATTATCCTGAAGTCAATAATAATCTGACAGTTTACTCGCAACGAAAACACTTTTACAGTATTTTTCAACTTCAAAATGACATTGCATAGCTAGGATGCGGCAAAGTACGAGTTTCGGGCTGGTTTCAGACAGCCCTAGTAGTGAGGAAAAGAGTGGAATGGAAAAAATAGTAAAATCGAGAGTATTCTAGGAATTCGATAAAAACGTAGACGAGCCGCTTAATATAAAATATTGCGTTGGCTTTATTTATCTATTAAATAATAAAAGATACTCTATCTTTTAGGCGGAAATAATAGCATCATTTATATTTTTTTCACGTTATTCTGAGCTGACATAACTTCCGGTGTAGGTGTTACGTTCATAAATTTTAACGTTATATCAGATTCCTCCTATAGAACGTGACAAAAATATAAAAATAATTTGGAAATACAGTTAATAGATTGTATACAGCAAATGAGATACATGAATGTTTATTCAAGAGAAGAAAGTTTAGCCCCCGAGCCCGAAGAGCGAGTGGGATAATTTCTTCGAGTGAATAAACATTCGTATCTCTCGTGGTTTATACAATATTTTATTGAATTTTGACGGAATTATTTCAAATATATGAATTATAAATTTATTTTGACATTTTTGACATAACAAAAAAAAACTAATCAAAGTAGTCGTTAGTGGCAAGTTTCATTATTTTTATTCAATTTTGACGTTTAAAACTGCTATTATTAACTCCATAGCAACAACTTTAAATAAATGTTTATTCACAAGTGAATTAAATTTTTTTTAAATCACTCAACACATTTTTAAATCACTCTGACGTTTTAAACTGTTATTATTACGTCAAAAATGTATAAAAACAATGACAATTTGCCACTAACGACTACTTTGATTAGTTTTTTTTTTGTATGTCAAAATAAATTTATAATTCATTTGGAATAATTTCGTCAAAATTGAATAAAATATTGTATAACCCACGTGAGATACGAATGTTTATTCACTCGAAGAAATTATCCCACTCGCCCTTCGGGCTCGGGGGCTAAACTTTCTTCTCTTGAATAAACATTCATGTATCTCACTTGGTGTATAAATATCTATTATGCATAATTTTTGACGTAATAATAACAGTTTAAAACGTCAGAGTGATTTAAAAATGTGTTGAGTGATTTAAAAAAAAATTAATTCACTTGTGAATAAACAGTAGTTTAAAGTTGTTGTTATGGAGTTAATAATAGCTGTTTAAAACATCAAAATTGAATAAAAATAATTTTAATTCTTATTAGGATTTTTCAACAATATAATTCGAACGCTTTTAGTCACCGGTTTCCTCTTAAAGTTTAAAGGCAAATTTCTCGCAAACCAAACGAGAAAAACATAATCTGATTTCGGCATTGGATTCTACGATGTTTAATTGATATAATATCATATTTTCATTATTTTATGTAAATAGTATCATAATTAAATAATTTTTTTGTTTTAGCTGAACGTAAAACTTCGTTGGGCAAGGATTGGCATGCTGCATGTTTACGATGTGAAAAATGTAACAAAACTCTGACTCCTGGTTCCCACGCTGAGCACGAGGGCAAGCCCTACTGCCACCAGCCCTGCTACTCGGCCATGTTTGGTCCCGGAGGTAATATTTGATTCACGAAACGGTGTCATGATTTTTGCATAATTTTTTTTGCACTTTTTAAAAAATATTAGTTTCTCAACAAACTAGGGTAGCTAGATTTTTGATATGTGGTTGGTAATATGTGTGACCCTGGAGGTAATATTTGATTCACAAAACGGTATAACAATTTTTACATAAAAATGTTTGCACTTTTAAACAATATTAGTTTCTCACTAAACTAGGGTAGCTAGATTTTTGATATATGGTTGGTAATATGTGTGATCCTGGAGGTAATATTTGATTCACAAAACGGTGTAACAAGTTTTACATAAAAATGTTTGCACTTTTAAACAATATTAGTTTCTCACTAAACTAGGGTACCTATAGATTTTTGATATATGTTGGTAATATGTTTGGCCCTGGAGGCAATATTTGATTCACAAAACGGTGTAACAATTTTTTCAATAGTAATATATCAAGGGGCCATTATTTTGCTGGCAAAATTTATTTCAAAAGATTGTTGCTTGGTAACATTTCGAGACAAATGACATGATCAAAATCCCGAGCTGAAGGCGAGGGATTTTATCATTCAATTTGTCGAGGAATGTTACCTATAAGCAACAATCTTAAGAAATAATTTTACCTGCAAAATAATGAGACCCGAGATATATTTTGTTAGACTATTTCCCAAATAAACAGACTTAAAATATGAACTAATAAATTTACGTTGGAATGTCCTAATATTTTTATTATTAAATGTTTTCTAATGCCGGAGTTAGCAAAATTTGTCACTGCCGCAGACCGATTAGAATAATTATTCGTGGTTTTTCGTGTTTTTAAATCAAGACTAATTTTTGTTTAATTTTTTTACTAACCTTTGAGTGTCAAAATTTTAAATTTTAGTTTCTTTCGTTTCACAAATTCATTAATAATTGGTTCCAAACTAATTTCTCACTAAACTAGGGTTCCTAGATTTTTGAAAATATGTTTGGCCCTGGAGGTAATATGTGATTCACAAAACGGTGTAACTATTATTTCAAATTTTGCAAAAAAATGTATTGTTCTTTTTTTAAAAATATTAATTTCTTACTAAACTAGACACCCTAGATTTTTAAAAATATGGTTGGTAATATGTTTGGCTCTGGAGGTAATATTGGATTCTCAAAACAATGTAACGATTTTTTCAAATTTTACAAAAAATTACCTATTGCTCTTTTTTTTTAAAATATTAATTTCTCACTAAATTAGAGACTCTAGAATTTTGAAAGTAAGGTTGGTACTAGAGAAATGTCCGAGGAATCGAATGATGTCTTTAACTGTTTCTGAGATATAGCCCATTAAAGTCTCTAACAAATACTTAAATAATTTTAATTTTGCCCGTGCGTAAAAAATATTAATGTTTTATTTTTTTCAGGATTTGGCCGAGGCGGTGCAGAAAGTTACGTTTACAAAAAAAATTAATTTTACATAATTCATAACTTTTCAGTATTTTGTAATTTTGTAACCTAAATGATCATTCCAATTGTTATTACAGTAATTTTTGTATGTTATTCGATTAATTCTTTATTTAGTATGTATTTTATAAATAAAACTTAAAGTAAATTAAAATAGAATTTTTATATTTTTATATATTATGTTTAAGTTGTAAAACTTTAATAAATAAACTAGTACCTACTATAGTATATTATAGATTGAGGGACTAAACTGCATGGTTTAATCCTGAGGGTGAAGTTTATTTCACGAGCCGAAGGTGACGGAAATAATCACCTGAGGGATTAAAGGTACTTTAGTCCTGTGGTATATACGCTATTTTTTGCACTTCATCCTCAAACGAATGCAAAATAGTTTAAAAGAATACACATTATGTAATTTTGACAGTAAATTTTATGACAAATATTTATATTGTTACCATAGATACTCTGTAACAAATAGCACGTATTTACTTGACAACGGGATTAATTAATTCAATTCCTTGACAACGGGATTAAATATGAAAAATAATCCATTGGGATCAAATTTAGAACCTTAGTCTCTAAAAATTAAGACTAAAGAAGAGTTTTAGTCCCGGAAGTGCAAAAAATTCATTTTACGCATGATTATGTAACCTGCTTTGCAGTTATGTAATGTGGGTCACAAGGGGCATCTTAAAATTACATTTAAAATAGGGTACTTTACCATAGTAGCAAATTAGCAATCCAGTCAATTATATTGAAAGGAGACCTCAAAAATCAGTTATTGCCATGAAATAAATTTTCAAACAGTTAATAGTTCTTTAAATATTTGAGATTTTACGTATCGATAAATCTACGTTACAATAATGCGTTTCACGTGTATTTTTACTTACAGTAATAAAGAAACTACCAAATTGTATTTTATATTTTGTAACATTTAGAAACAGTTGATTTTACATGAGTACATTTTAATTCCAGCCCCATGGTTTGAGAAGATTTTCAGTTATACATCTACGTCACACAAACTTTAAAAATTAATTACAGCTTTATTAAGAACAATTAAGGCTTATCAGTACTCTCAACCGCTTTCAAATAACATGAAGTTTCAATAAAAAACTTTTTAAAAAAATGGTAAACTATCCTATTTAAAAATAAGCTTTTATTTTACTCACTAACAATTTAAGGTTTTCGTTAGATGTGCACAGTGCCCCTTTCGGATCTGGAATAAAGTATAAATATTAGTATTACTAATTTGTTACATTGTAATTAAAATATATTTTAAGAAACAAAATATAATTAAATTAAGAAACTACTAAATTTTATAACTATGAAAAACATTCTTGTAGTGCATAATAATTGATTAAATTATATTTTGTTTCTGTTTAAAAATAGACAAATTAACAGTGAATTTTTGTGTAAATACAGGGTGCTTCATAACTTGAATACGTACATTAAGTATACGATATTACGAATCGTAAGAAATTTTTCAAAAATATTTTAACACAACTTTTAATAATTCTAATTCTAGTGGAACTAGCTTCAATATATAATGTAATAAAATTTAAGGGTGTGTATTATTGGACACACTGATCATGAATCAAAACGAATTTTGTTGAAATTCGCAAATTAAAAAATGAGACATTCTGTAAGTACCTACACATTTCATTTTCCTGTTTGTAAAATTTACATTAATGTAATTACGCTAATAAATACTGCATAACTATTGTTTAACTTTTATTGTATTTAAATGTGACAACCAGTGGTACCCAAAATGATATTGTTTTGCAAACTACTGTGAATTTTATCAAAAAAATTTTGATTCATGATCAGTGTGTCCAATACTATACAGTATACACCCTTAAATTTTGTTACACCTGTTGGGGTACACCCTGTATACAGGATTAATTCACAACTTGCATGGAATAGAAATACACAACTTACTAAATATTAAATAAAAGATTCTTTCAAAATTCGCAATTTAATTCAAAGGTTCTTTAATCCAATAGTATTGAGTATTATTTACCACTAAAATATATGCACAAGGATATGAGCCAGCCTGTATTTTATAAAAATAATTAGTTCCCCGTATAGGCCAAGCTGTATAGCATTTTTGCTTGACATAAAGACTAGTAGCAAACCGAGTGTATAATAAGCAGATGTATAGGTATGTGTTCTTCACTCGAGTTTCCGGTCCATTTGATAGTTATTAACAATTTATTGCAAAAAAACGCGATTTTTGGCTATTTTTGCTTGTAACTTTGAAACTAATGGAGCAATCGGAATGCCCCAATGAAATGATTTGTAGAGAATTAAAATATCTACAAAATGAGAGGTCGAACGTCTCAATCGGATAATTAGGTCCTGCAAAATTTAGGCGTTTTTTCGAAAATTCATAGCTCCGTCATTTTTTGAGCTGGAGCGCTAAAGAGAAAGTAGGGATTATAATGTTCTTTATATGTGCCAAATGTAGGTGCTGTCGGATTATTAGTTTTCGCGAAATCGCGATTCAAAGTTTGCAGTGCGCTTTTTTCCGGCAGGCCTGTATGCGTTACGGTAAGTCCGATAATAATTTTCAAAAAAGTTTTGAAAAGTTGACATCATGCACTACAAAACGTATATTTCAGTTTTTCGATCAGATGCCTGGAAGCATGATAAAAACACTCGTAAAGTTCGCGAAGGAACTTGAGGAAGCCTAATCCGGCCACTTAGGACTGGCAGACTGGACATTCCATCTTCAGTAGATATGTAAGGCCCAAGCCCTTCAATTTCACGACTAAAAATGTCCACATTTGACCGCTAGCTCTCCGTCTATCATGTGAACTAGATATAATACATTTTTCGGGGCAGTAATTTCTCTCTCCTACGTCTATGGCCAGTTTGACGGGTGATTTTTTCGATTTGTACGCCCATCAGGGGCAATTTACTCCGGCGCCACTGGATAGACTGTCGTACACTTCCAAAAGATAATCACTTTTCTAATAGGGCGTTGGACCACTCAACTCTGTGTTCTTAGAACCTCAACTACATTTAGATTGCTGTTTAGAATGGTTTAGAGTTTAGACTTGAGGTTAATGTAGGTTGTAATTATGATCTAAATTGATTTTTTTAAAGGAATTGATGTTTGGACGACCCTGGTTATAACGAGGTTTTGGTGGTAATAATCTTTAGAGGATAGAAATTTATAGAGGGAGCATTGATTCAAAACAATGAAGCAATTTTGCTAATGCCCATGTCACACCCGTATGACACGAAGCACGGTGCTCAATGGAACAAATGAATAACGTAAAAATTTTATCGCCGCTATTCCGTCGAGCATTTTGACATACGGAAATTTGTTGCTGATTTCACAGTGAGTCCTCAAAATAATTTTTGACATTATTTGGTGAATAATTGATGTTAAAATAATAACAGTAAGTAATTAGATAATAAGAATATATAAGACTTTAAGCTTTTGTCAATATATGAACTAATTATTGATTTAATTAACACAAAGAATTGATGAATTTTAATTCTCAGCTGTCAAAAAAGTACGAAGTATAGCAATATACAAATTTTCGTATGGCATTTTGCTATACTGTGTGACACCCTTTTGACAGCTTTCAACGAAGCAAAATGCCACATCGAGCACCGTGCTTCATGCCACGCCGGTGTGACATGGCCATATAAAGTATGGTATGTTCTATTGCACATTTGAAAGCAATGCATTAGTTTTCGAAGTATTTTATTATTATTAGTGCCCTGATATAAATTTGTATATGGGATATATGTTGTTTGATATGCTGATTACGAATAAAAAAGTTTTTTTCTTAAAATCGCAAAATTAATTTCCATGTTTCCCAGTCAAAAATTTTTCGTAGCCACGCCACTGGATGGAGTAATTATTGTTTCATTAAAAATAATTAAATTTCATTTGTTATTTTACTAGTATTATGTAATTTAAGATGTTCATTACCTACTTCTATTGTTTGTATTGAATAGGAAAACGAATCCAGTGTAGTACTGCAAAAAATGTTTTAGGTTAACAATCCTTAGTTTTTCGAATTTAAAAAAAATTCTTTTAGATTCGTAATCAGCATATCAAACAACATATACCATTAAAGTATGTACTCGAAGTTATGAAACACCCTGTATGCCATTAATATACGGTAATTAAAGCCTCATTCACAGCTCTTAACATAGTCACTGTTTTTGTCGTTTGTAATAACCTTGAAGTGTTTGACATACGTAGTAACGTGAAACCGTTCACAGCTCTAGTCTTTGTCTTTGTCTTAAGCATAAACACAAACATAAAAGTATGCAAACTTCAAACTTTTTGTCTTTGTTTTAACCTAAAAGTAGTTTGTAGGACAATATACACTATATTCACAACAGTTTATTTCGTTGATCTGTCACAATATTTTGACGTGGAAAAATGAATCTTAGAGCAAAACAAATTATAACTGCGATTGTTAGATGAAGACGAGCTCCAGCAGCACACAAAACTGCTATTGCACGAGGCATGACCCAAAACAACATTAATGGCTTTGTTTATGGTATGTTCACCACATCCATGTAAGAATTTATTTTGGTTTTATATTTTCGATATACGTTAAACTAGTAATAACAGGAAATTATACAAACCAAACACTGCCTGAGTAATAATATTCTATATTTTAAAAATGTATTTTATATAATATTTTTGTTTGGTTTAGAAGACGTGTGAACTTAACAAAAGACAAAAACAATGTTTGTGTTACCAGCTGAGAATGGGCCAAATCCACGCGACAAAGACAAAGACGAAAAACAGTGACTATGTTAGAGCTGTGAATGAGGCTTAACTAATAAAAATACGAGGTGTTTGAGAACATGTTTTAATTTCTGTGATGATTTTGAATTTTGAATAAGTAGAGTACAAACTCTCAGATTTATTCTACGATTAATAACATATAATACAGATGCTCCCAAAGTTGTATCATAATTTCAATAAAACGAATTTAATAAAAAAATGTGATTATTTGCTCTGTTTTCACTCCACAAACTCATTTACAATTCCGCGAAGCTATTGCAAAAAGAATTTAAAAATAAGGCACCTGAAAAACACTGAACGTTTCATTCATTACGTTTTATTTCTCGCAGCCTCTTTGTCAATCAATTAGGTTGTTTATGGAAACCCGTTCAGCTGCAATTGTGCAACAAATGCAGAAGTTGAGCAGACTGTAGTCTTCGAGGCTCACAAACGAATAATATAAATAAAAATCTGATGTAGCCAGCACACAACCTCCCGCCATATCTAGACTTATATACATAAATGTATACGTATTGTACGTGTCCATTAAGAGGAATGCCCAGGCCCACCCCTACAAAATTAAGCAAAAATATGTTCTCGTTGGGCATATGAAATTGACTTTAATTTTGGTCCGATTTGTTTGCTATTTTTTGAAATTTAAAGATAAAAGATGTCTCTAGGTCTGTCTAGTGCCATTTTTTTTTAATTTAAATTTTTACATGTATTTTTTAAGCTCCAAAGTTAGTAAAATTTTAAGAACTTTGAAGATAAAATATTAAAAAACTAAAGTAAAAATTAAAAAAGTGACACTAAGCGGACATAGCCTAGACTTTAATCTTTCATTTAAAAAAAAAATTGTTTAAAAATATTTAAAATTAGTGGTAATTTCATGTGCCCAGCGAAACACCTTTTGTAGTAGAAAATGGCTAAATACGGTTCATTCATCGAATCAACCGATGTCGTCACAATGGGTAACAAAACAATGGTTTGTGACGGCATCGCTTCATTCGTTAAATGAATCTTCAAAGCTAGTGGGAATTCCTCTTAAAAATATACAAATCAAAATCTAAAATATTCTAACACAGAAATTAGTATCACCTGAATCAAAAAATTCATTCGCAGGAAAACTCTTCTGTGTTGAAGCCATCCTCCGTTCAGTTACTACATTTAATATCTTATGACTTATATGGCGTTAGTGCCAACATGTCACCTGTAAAGGAAGGTATTGGAATCATGCTAAAAATCGGGTAGTGAGTTTTTAGTGGATGAGCACGAATTAGGGTCCTTACAACTTATTTTGATAGTTTCACGATGATGTCTGTATGTTGTATGTGTGTGTATGAATGTGGTCAAGGCCGGGGTGTAAGTCGGATAACTCAAATACGAATTACCCAAAAATTTTGGTATTTGGTATTTAACATTTGTATATAAATTGGAAGAGCTCATTAGATTTTGGTACAAATATCTTCATCGGAAGTGATATTTATTGAAGATTGAAAAGGTTAATTGTCAAAAATTTATATAAATTTGGATAAAGAATTTATTTGTAATAAGAATAAGAGGAAAAGTTATTTGAAACTTAAGTTATAAAAAAATTGTCTTTATCTGGTAGTATTAAAGAACAAGGTACTTTACCATAGTAGTAAATTAGCAATCCAGTCAATTACCTATATTGAAAGGAGACCTCAAAAATGAGTTATTGCCATTAAAAAAGTTTTCAAAAAGTTAATAGTTCTTTAAATATTTGAGATGTTACGTATCGATACATCTACGTCAGAGTAATGCGTTTTCAAGTGTATTCTTACTTACAGTAATAAAGAAACTACCAAATTGTATTTTATATTTTGTAACATTTAAAAACAGTTGATTTTACATGGAATACATTTTAATTCCAGCCCCATGGTTTGAGAAGATCTACGTCACACAAACTTTGAAAATTAATTACAGCTTTATTAATAACAATTAAGACTTATCAGTCAGTACTTTCAATCGATTTCAAATAACATGAAGTTTCAATAAAAACATTTTAAAGAATTGGTAAACTACCCTACTGTAGTAAAATTTAAAATATAAATTTATCAGATAAAACGTTGAAACCTTGTAATCCATAATCGGTTGATTTTTGTTTCTGCGTAAAAAATATTGAGACGAGACGGGTGACACGTTGGCACTAACGTCATATAAGTCAATATTAAATGTAGTAATTGAACGGAGGATGGCTTCAACACAGAAGAGTTTTCCTGTGATCCTGTGAATGAATCTATTGATTCAGGTGATGCAAATTTCTGTGTTTGAATATTTTAGATTTCTATTTGTATATTTTAAATGGGCACAGGATTGTACGTATACATTCCGGTTTATAAGTCTAGATATGGCGGGGGGTTGTGTGCTGGCCACATCAGATTTTTACATTCTATGGCACATCTATCCGCCTCTGAAAACCACCCCGTATTTATTTATTTATTTATATTTTAAAGAACATTTTCCATCAATTATCGTAGACTCTCTGTGTTCGTACATGCATTAGCAATGCTGTCGTAGTCATTTCGATGCAAACTGACATTCTTTGATTCGTCGCAGATCCAAGTAGCCTTATACAGAGCCCAGTTAACAAGAAGGCGGTGAACAATTTGTTTTTAAAGTACTGCGATTGTTCTTTGTTTACGTGCCGAGACACAAACTAGATCTTAAGGGAGGGCAAATTGGAATATTTTCATGTAATTAAACTTAATTCGTTTAATGAGATCTACTTTAAATAGTAATGTCCATTGCAAAAAGGTAATGATTTTCGAGAATTGGTACACTCATTATTACAGAAATCTGGAACAATTCTTATAGGCCAAGAGCTAGCGGTCAAATTAGTGTGGACATTTTATTAGTCGTGAAATTGAAGGGTTTGGGCCTTGCATATCTGCTGAAGATGGAATGTTCTAAGTGGCCGGATTAGGCTTCCTTTTATATTCATGGCTAAATAATAAACATGGCTAATTTTAGCTATATTGTAAGTTTTTTATACGTATTTTATCATATATTTGAAACATAAAAATTTAAAAATTTAAAATTTGCACTTGAGAGCAACATTTAGCTATTAATAGTAATTTATTATACAAGACGATAAAGAGATCATTTATCGAAAAGTGAAAGATGTTAGTTCACGAGTGACGAATGAACGAGTGGGCTATCTTTCACGTGTCGATAAAGACTCTTTATCGTCGTGTACAATATATTATTTTATTTTGTACTTAATGTTAATTTGTGTAAAAATATTCTTATTTTACTTAAATTTTATTTTATCTACTCAAATTTTACTTTATCTACTCAAATTTTACTTTATCTACTCAAATTTTACTTTATCTACTCAAATTTTACTTTATCTACTCAAATTTTACTTTATCTACTCAAATTTTATTTTATCTACCCTCGATGTTAAAGTAATACTTTATCTACTGAAAATGAACGTATAAAACCAATTTTTAACATTAAGTACAAAATAAAAATATTTTATTTGTTTAAAAAATCTTAATATTGAAACCAGTTTTAAGGGAAAAACTGAATATCGTTTTTCGCTATTTTGACTTTGACGGCCTATTGAATCATTTGTAATTTAATTTTCTGAATTAAATTATTATTTATTTATTTAAATTAATAATTTTATTCTTTGTTTATTCATGTGTAACAAGCCGCACAGTGAAATCCGGCATTTAGGTATCGACCCTCCTTAATCCTACAGGGTCAGGTACGATGTCTTTATAAAAAGTTGAATATAACTCGTTTTTAAGAGTGTCGTTTACCTAAATGACCAAAACATACTTCACACAAGTTTGTGATTTATTTAATAAAAAATTCGCGATGTGACCATTAGTCATTCACTAGTTTTGAATTATCTTATTTTAATAAACACATTTTGTTTCATAAAGCATAGTCTTCGATAAATCAGACATGAAAGAATGGAATATAAGGTATACATATAAAATTTTTGATTAAGTATTACATTTGTTTGTTGTTAAATAAATCACAAACTTCTTTTCTCCCCTACTAAGGCTGCCTGAAACCAGCCCGAAACACATACTTTGCCGCATCCTAGCAATGCAATGTCATTTTGAAGTTGGAAAATACTGTAAAAGTGTTTTCGTTGCGAGTAAACTGCCAGATTATTATTGACTTCAGGATAATGTTATTATAAACATTTAATAGAGAAAGAATGGATCTACAGATGTGCTTTTTAAAATTTGAAAAATTAATTTGTATCATGAGATATAACCGTGTAAAGTTTGCATAAAATTGGAAATTTTTATATTCATACACAATTTTTTAATCAAAATTTTAAAAAGGCACATCTATAGATCCATTCTTTCTCTATTAAATCCTTGTTGAAATAAATTTTTACCATTCTTGTACTGGCCACGAAACACTCGCTACGTTAGGACATTTTATGCTGGATTTTAGGTAGTAGACGGGCCTCTTAAATAGATAAAATAATATCTACTGTAGTGTATTCCCACTAATAACCGCAATAACAACTAAAATAACAAATTTTTGCGAGAGTAAAACGATCACAGAAAATAATTCCCGCAGTTATTACTCTTTGAAATATGATTAAAAATATTCGAGATGTTCAAACACTCAACGGGCAGCTTATAATAAAAAGATGGCATTCCTTGGCTGTTCATATTTCTCAAGGCAGAAGAATCCGATTAAAGATTATCTGAACTTAATTTATAATTTTTCTCTGTGGAGTTATTATAATAAATTATGATGTGAATCATTGCGCGAACTTCGGAACTAAGACTTGAAATATGCAATAAATTTTATCGAGTTTTATGTGCGTTTAAACTGACGGATTACGCTTGGATACAGATGTTAAATTATTTTAAAAATTGTGGAATTTAAAGCAAAATATGTTTCACTGTGTGTGATTTTAATAGCCGTCGACTCACGGGTACTCATAGTTTTAAAAAAATCTGCTGTGGCCACCACACGACCTCTCGCCTAATTCTGCTTATTCTACGAATCTAATAAATATTTTTACTTACATTTTAATACTTTCATGTTCATGTAATATGTAAACGATAATGTAAACCAATATGCAAGCAAAATATGTCAACTGTACTGTCACTGTCATAATAATTCAAATTTTATGTAGAAACAAATTTCATATCATGGACAACAAGATACTGGAATTTCAAAAAAATAGAATATTAATTGTACTTTATTTTATTGGTAAATACTTCCAGATTCAGCAATTTGTATTTATAATTAACTGTACACATAGATAATCACAATTTCTTTTATTTTTAATTGCAAAAATTGTCATAAATAAATAATGTACCAATATATTTAAGGAAAACTTTTCCAAACTTCTAAAAGTACTACTTCCGGTTTGCGGATTTCTACCAAAATCTTATCCGGTATTAAGATACTTATTAAAACCTGAAATATAAAATTTGGTTATAAACGGTTCGATACTTTTTAAGTTATCGTGGACGAAAAATCGTCAGTCCATACATTCATACAAACACACACACACACGCACACACATACACACACACAGACATCATCGTGAAAATAGTAAATTCGTATTCTAGAGACCCTGAAACGTGCTTATCTACTAAAATTTTGACCCATTACAATACCTCTCTTATAGAATATGAGGCGAGAGGTAAAAATCTGAAACTTTTTAATAACAAAATTTAAAATACATTTTTATTAAGGTACCCTAAAATTTTACAGTGGTACAGAGGTGTACGCCGCCCACGTTTACTTTAGTTATAATTGAAATATATGATGCTTTTACCTCTAGTTTTTGCCTCTAGTTTTTACCTCTCGCCTCATATTCTATAAGAGAGGTAATGTAATGGGTCAAAATTTTCGAGTATGAGTTTTTGGTGGATAAGCACGTTTCAAGGCCTCTAGAATACGAATTTACTATTTTCACGATGATGTCTGTGTGTGTATGTATGGACGTTTGAATTATGTGACGATTTTTCGTCTACGATAACTTAAAAAGTATCAAACCTTTAATAACCAAATTTCATATTTAAGGTTTTACTAAGGATCTTAACACCGGATAAGATTTTGGTAAAAATCCGCAAACCGGATGTAGTACCTACTTTTTGAAGCTTGATATAGTTTTCCTTAAATATATTGTTATATTATTTATTTATCACAATTTTTGCAATTAAAAGATAGGTAATATAATTATCTAAATGTTCGTCCAAGGATTTTCTGTAACAAATTTTATATAATAACAATTTCTATATTCTAGTTTTTGACAATTTTGTAAGTGTACCTGAATATTGTATAGTTATTTGTGTCACAAGGCCAGAAACTGACCTTTTGCAAGAGCGAGTATTTTTGACACGCCGAGCCACAGGCGAGGCTTGCAAATTACGAGCACTAGCATACCAGTTTCTGGACGAGTAATACACAATATTTTATGTGCCGATTTCATTACAAAAATATAAAATAATTATACATAACCTAAAAAATTGTGCACTGAATACTTGCATTTGAGCTTAAAATATATTTATTTCAGTTTCTATTAACGATTTACGTCTAAAATTTATCAAAATCTTGTTAATTCTTGTATAAAAATATTCAACGCATAAAATTTACATCTGCTTGACAACTGTAGTAATGTCAAGATGCCAACCTATAACTTCCGGTTGTTTGCCGGCCTAGGCTGCCAACAAAGAGTTTCTGGCGGATTTTGAGATATGGAAAACTAGCGATGCCGACCGGAGGCATATAAAATTTATTTGTTTTTAATGTGTTTTCTTGTATGTTTGACTTAGCACCCTGAAGAGGACTTAATTGAAGTCGAAACGTTGGTGTGTTATTGTATTTTAATAAATTGACTGAATTCTCCAAGAACTTCTCTACTTTTATTCATTGATCCAGTCGAGTAATTTTTCCCACTATAATTAATATTCTACTTTGCCAGTATCTTGTAGTCCATGATCATTTATTAAATTTATTTCTACACAACATTTAAATTATTATGACAGAGTACAGTTGACATCTTTTGCTTGCATCTTGGTTTACATTATCGTTTACTTATCAGCATATCACAAGAACATGAAACTATTAAAATGTAAGTAAAACAATTTATTAGATTAGTAGAATGCGCAGAATTAGGCGAGAGGTCGTGTACTGGCCACTTCATTATCAATCCTCCCAGCTTTGATTTCTCGTTGTTGTAGTTAGTTGTTTTTGCTTTTTCACCGATCGCAGTTATCAGTGTAAACAGCATCTTCTGAGTCTGTGGAGCAAGTGAACGAGTATTTTTTAGCTGAGAACCTCGGCGGTCTCTTTGTCGGAGTCTGTGACGACGTTGATAACGACACGTGACATTTTAAGCGTCTACGTGTATGGAATAGAGCGAATAAATAACCAGGAGGCCTGAAATCACTCCAGCACCTGGGGAACGGTTTCAGAGAGGTGATTTATTTATGTGTTTTAAAAAGGATCTTATTTTAAGATCTTCACATTTAATATGCTCTAGATCAGATCATATTTATTATTGGATCTTTTTTCTTAGATCCAGGAATTACGGATCTTCTTTATAGATCATAAAAAATCTGCTGTGGCCAGCACTCGACCTCTCGCCTAATTCTGTTTATGCTACTAATCTAATAAATAGTTGTACTTACTTTTTAATAGTTTCATATTCATGTAATATGTAAACGATAATGTAAACCAATATGCAAGCAAAAGATGTCAACTTTATTGTCACTGTCATAATAATTCAAATTTTGTGTACAATCATATGATCATGGACAACAAGATACTGGAATTTCAATAAATAGAATATTAATTGTACTTTATTTTATTGTTAAATACTACCAGATTCAGCAAATTGTATTTAATTACTTGTACCCATAGATAATTATATTTTCTTTTATTTTTAATTGCAAAAATTGTCATAAATAAATAATGTACCAATATATTAAAGGAAAACTTGATCAAGCTTCAAAAAGTACTACTTCCGGTTTGCGGATTTCTATAAAAATCTTATCCGGTGTTAAGATACTTATTAAAACCTTAAATATGAAATTTGGTTATAAACGGTTTGATACTTTTTAAGTTATCGTGGACGTGGACGAAATATCGTCACATACGTCCATACATACATACACACACAGACATCATCGTGAAAATAGTAAATTCGTATTGTAGAGACCCTGAAACGTGCTTATCCACCAAAAACTCATACTCGAAAATTACTCAAAAACCGGATAGACGAGAAATTTTTTTAGAATCTCAATAGTGTAATAAAGACACTGTATATATTTTAATTTTAAGATGCTGTGAGTCTTATGGCCGTTTTACACTACGCTAAATATTGAACAAGAAATTGCGCAAGAAATTGAACAATATCTTGAGCAATAAATTGCTTTGTTTTTAATGAACTCTGTTTTATACTGAGACAATTTTATATACCTACCTATAATATTTAGTTTGTGATTCTGCGCAGTTCGCATATAATAATAATTTGACAGCTATTTTTTCAGACAATTTACGAAGCAATGCGATATTTCACACAATTTGCTGTATGACACTACACAATTTAGATTGTTTCAAAAATTGAACAAGATCTTGTTCAAGATTTAGTGTAATGTAAAACGGGCTTTACAAACCTGTTACCAGCCCCCAGCCGTCAACTCACGGGTACTCTGTGCTTCCTCGTTCTCAACTGAAGTATAGTTTGTTTATACGCCTCCTGGTTACATAATTTGCTGTGTGGCACAATCTACACTCTGCAAGTAATGAATAAAGCAAACACTACTGCTTGCTGATTACTGACCACTGATCACTGATCGCTGATCGCTGATCACAGCTCGATGTCCACTGTTTTTATTGTTAATTTCACTGTACAGCATTTGACTTTCAACATATTGTGTAGGGAAGAGAATACGATTAGCCTTCTAAGGCGCTGATAAGTTTTATAGCAGAATATTTGCATAGGAACGTTCAATTGAAAAAGATTTATTCTTAGGATCAAACGACAATTAATTGGGAATTAATAAATGTTGGATGGGATTTATTTGCTGGAGAATATTGCTACTGGGGTGGGTGCTTCAAAAAAGAGTACCCGTGAATTGACGGCTTATAGTATCTATACTGACAGCTTAATTTTGAAGGCTCTACACTTGTTAAGCGCAATATTGCTGCAATAGAATCAGAATGTACGATTCTGGCTATATTGCTCAAAATAAAAATCTGAAATTTACCATAAGTAATTACGAAGCATTATTTGATCGAAAAATTCATACAATACATTGTTGCGACAACAACTAGAGGAAATAAGAATTAATTTATGCATTTTAATATTACAAATTATGGCTTTATTATTGCATGTTTATTAATTTTGTTTTAAATAGTCGATTCCTTGCATTGTTTGTGAGAGTGCTAAGAAAATATTTTTTGTCAAGAAAATCACACTTCTGACAAAAAAAATAGTAAAAAATCGGCCAAATTGTCTATTTTTACTAATTTATTACTAAAATACCATTAAGTATTTGAAAAATATAATTTCTTAGCACTCTAGAGTCATCTTTGAACTATCTATATATAAAATATGAACAGTGTAGGTGTACTAATAAGAGCTCAGTTTGTAATATAGCAAGCTCCCTTTTCACTATATTTTTGCACAAGTGTAGCGCCTTAAGCCAAAAATGTCAATGAACATAGGTTTTATAATAAGACACTTTTGAAAAGCAATTCGTTTTATGGAAAAATTAAATAGTTTGACAGCTGTCATTTAGTGACAATTACAATTCGAAATTAAAAATGCATTTATTATAAGGCATATAAATTATACTTAATATCATTTTTGTACATCCGGGACTAAAACTCTTCTTTAGTCTTTAAATTTAGGAACTAAGGTTCTTTATTAAAATTTATGTTTTTGCCGATTGACATTAAAATTGCTATATTATTGACAACTGACAGTCTTTGAAGTGTCACTTTTAGTGCCTAGGCAATAAAATTATTTTTTGCACTTCCGGGACTAAAACTCTTCTTTAGTCTTTATTTTTATGGACTTAGGTTCTTAATTTGATCCCAAGGAATTATTTTTCATATTTAATTCCGTTGTCAAGGAACTGAATTAATTAATCCCGTTGTCAAGTAAATACGTGCTATTTGTGACAGAGTATCTATGGTAACAATATAAATATTTGTCATAAAGTTTACTGTCAAAATTGCAAAATGTGTATTCTTTTAAACTATTTTGTATTCGTTTGAGGATGAAGTGCAAAAATAGCGTATATACCACAGGACTAAAGTACCTTTAATCCCTCAGGTGATTATTTCCCTCATCTTCGGCTCGTTAAATAAACTTCACTCTCAGGATTAAATCATGCACTTTAGTCCTTTAATATATAATTATTATTTCTGTAACTTATAAAAAATGTATTTTTAATCTGATTGTAAATGTCATTAAATCACAGCTATCAAACTAATTTTTCTATAAAACTATTTGCTTTTCAAAAGTATCTTGATTACAAAAATTTTAAAAAAATTCGCGTTATTTTTAAAACTTCAATCTCTTGTATTTTGTTAACTAGAAAAAGTAGGACCTATATGTTCATTGTAATTTTTGCTTAAAATAAAATAAATTACAAGAATAAGAATAATTTTTTTACAAATTTCAAGTAATTTTATGTAAATAATATTTTTTTACGTAAATAGTAACAATAATATTGTTTCTTTTCCTGCTATTCAATTTTCCATCAAAAGTTATACTGAAATTAATTTTTTCAAACAAATGGCAGAAGTGGCCGTAAAATGGAGAATCGCTTTATCTCCGGTATTAGTGGTCTAACCGTTACGAAAAAAATTCTATAATACGTAAAATTTTACGTAGAATCCAATGGAGTAATTTTCAGGACCGTACTGTTGATATTAAGGGCCGTACTCAAGAAAAACTGTATTATTCTTGAAGTAAACTACGAAATAATAAGATAATTATTACCAAATTTTAATCATTTATTCAGCACGCTAAAAAAATAATATCAATATGAAAACTGGGTGCAAATAGGTCTATAATTTTAATAGAAAATGACAGCTGTCAAGTTTTCACCCAAATTTGTACAATGCCGGCGTATACATTTGATCAGAATCTTCAATGCTTCTTGTAAACGAAGAATTTATAATTCATGGAAAACTGTGATTTTTTTCCAGGCTTCAGAAGCACGAAAGAATCACCAAAGAATCCACTTTTACCTACCGCCTTTAAAATATAAAATATTTTGGCAGTTCAGCGTGAACAGCCCACAATTCTCACTCCCGTCTGCGTCAAAGATGACTTAACATCTTGTTAAGATGAAATTCTTCAGGCATCCATCCTTGTCTTTCCCACGGCGTTCCCAGTCCCTCTCTCTGTTGATCTTGTTATCTCACCTCTGTCTACCTACGGTTAACCAGCTCGAAATAACCGAGCAGACACGAAGGTTACCGGAGACGCACGAAGTTGCGGAGGAACTTGAAAAGTAAAGTTTGAAGATGCAGTTCGTTGATTCAATATTTACTTGCGTGCTACTGGTTTAGTTTTTTTTGAAATGCGTGGAATTCTTGGAAGGATTTTTAAGGGAAATAATTCTTATTTAAGTTACTTGGTGACTAATGGTGGGATTCTGTGCAAATCTTTAAGTTTTATAAATTTGTAAATCTTTAAATATTGAACAAAATCACATCAAAGTTTGTTGACAAATATAAAAAGGTTCATATGATTATAAATTTCATTGCGATTTTGTTTAATATTTACAATTTTATAAATCTGTAGTAACTACAGATTTTCACAGAATCCCACTATACGTTTCATATTAAGTATACCGGGAGTTTTTTTTATTAGTAAACATAGGGCAGGTCATTACCATAGTTACAGTGTTACAGAATGACAGCAATGTATTGGAGCGTCTTTTTTATCAGTAAACATAGGGATAAAAAAAACGCTCTAATGCATTGCTGTCATTCTGTAACACTGTAACTATGGTAATGACATGCCCTATGTTTACTTATAAAAAAAACTCTCTGTATAACTAATAAATTGTTTAATTATATTATAATGTATTTTTTGCCAGTATTTTGTTGACTATTTTCCCACTATTTAAACCAATCATTTGCTTCAATTTTTTAAATTCTGACGTACAAAATATATCGGCAAAAATTGAAAAAATTCCCTAGGGATTTTTCAAGTGACAATTTGCCCGTTACATGGCCATGTATGACAATTTTATTGATTTTGTATTGTTTTTAATTGAAATTAAAAGTGTCAAATGAACCTTTTTGCGACAACTTCTTACGATGAAATAAAAATATATCAAATATAACGCCAAAAAATTCAATTACGTCAAAAACCTTAGTTTGGAACCAATTAGTAATGAACTAGTGAAACGAAAGAAACTAAAATTTAAAATTTTGACACTCAAAGGTTAGTAAAAAAATTAAATGTCAAAATAAACAACCGTTTCGGCACAAAAAATTAGTCTTTATTTAAAAACACGAAAAACCACGAATAATTATTCTAATCGGTCTACAGCAGTGTCAAATTTTGCTTACTCCGGCATTAGAAAACATTTAATAATAAAAATATTAGACAGACAACGTAAATTTATTAGTTCATATTTTATGTCTGTTTATTTGGGAAATAGTCTAACAAAATATATCTCGGGTCTCATTATTTTGCAGGTAAAATTATTTCTTAAGATTGTTGCTTATAGGTAACATTCCTCGACAAATTGAATGATAAAATCCCTCGCCTTCAGCTCGGGATTTTGGTCATGTCATTTGTCTCGAAATGTTACCAAGCAACAATCTTTTGAAATAAATTTTACCAGCAAAATAATGATCCCTTGATATATTACTATTGACTATTTCTAGCAGTCATACCATAAAAAAGATTGACATAAAATATCAACTCACGGGTACTCCTGTTTGTAAATAAAACGTTAATTTTTGTTTCTGTACCATGTATTGTACTTATACAGGTTTCCTAAAAGTCTCGGGACGCTATATAAGTTTTGAACGAACGAAGTAAAAAAATCTGCTGTGGCCACCACACGACCTCTCGCCTAATTCTGCTTATTCTACTAATCTAATAAATAGTTTTACTTACATTTTAATAGTTTCATGTTCATGTAATATGTAAACGATAATGTAAACCAATATGCAAGCAAAAGATGTCAACTGTACTGTCACTGTCATAATAATTCAAATTTTATGTAGAAACAAATTTTATATCATGGACAACAAGATACTGGAATTTCAAAAAAATAGAATATTAATTGTACTTTATTTTATTGTTATATACTTCCAGATTCAGCAATTTGTATTTATAATTAATTGTACACATAGATAATCACAATTTCTTTTATTTTTAATTGCAAAAATTGTCATAAATAAATAATGTACCAATATATTTAAGGAAAACTTTTCCAAACTTCTAAAAGTACTACTTCCGGTTTGCGGATTTCTACCAAAATCTTATCCGATGTTAAGATACTTATTAAAACCTTAAATATGAAATTTGGTTATAAACGGTTTGATACTTTTTAAGTTATCGTGGACGAAAAATCGTCGGTTCATACAAACGCACGCACACACACAAGCACACACAGACATCATCGTGAAAATAGTAAATTCGTATTCTAGAGACCCTGAAACGTGCTTATCCACCAAAAACTAATACTCGAAAATTTTGACCCATTACAATACCTCTCTTATAGAATATGAGGCGAGAGGTAAAAATTGAAAATTTGGGGATCACTGAAGTGTCATAAAAACTACATTTTTAAATAGTTTAGAACTTCCATGCAACGTGGAGTTTTTTTAGGGGATGACCACCCCAACGTTTTTAAATAGTAACCCCTGTCGAGTTTCACCTTATTTTAAAGGTAATGAAAAAATCTGATGTGGCCAGCACACAACCTCCCGCAATTTCTAGACTTAAAACTCACTACCCGATTTTTTTCCATGGTTCTAATATCTCTCTTCAGGTAAGTGGGAGGTAAAAAGAAACACATTCCCATAAACCAAAACCCGATATCTTAAAGCTGCATTCAGACCGACCCACTTATAAGTGAAATATTTACAATTATAAGTATAAATCAAATGAACCATACATACCTACCAAATTAGTGGATGAACACCAATTGGAAAAATTTAGAACTTATGAAAATATTTAAATTTAAATACATAATAATTGTTTATTAAGTACAATTTCTTGTGTGATTTTTACAATTTGCATATTAAAATATTTTTTTATCTTATAATATCCGCTATGCTCGTTAAATTAGGTTAGAAACGACCTACGGTTTGGAATCTGTGGTATGTGTTTGGTATTAAAAGAAAATGGATTTCCATACACATGTAAATTAAAAAGTAGAATTTATATGGTTTTAAATATGTTTTCAGACGACCACTATGGAAACTTGCCATAACAATGTTATAAACTACAATGGAAACAAACAAATAACACAAACTAACATGTTATTCTAACGCACACTTATAACGTAACGCTTCGAGTTGCACTATATGTCAACAGATGGCGTTACGAGTAAAAATCAATTCAAATAAATGGAAAAAAAGTATATTAATGCAATAAATTGACATTTTGACACAGTCTGTAATATTATATAGAAACAAATTTTCATTTTTCAATTTAATAATTATTATTTATTGGCTAATTGTGTATTCTTTAGTATTTTTGACATTTCAGATTATAGTTGCACAGTTGGTATCGAGGCATAACCTAACTTTTAAACGTCAGTGCTTCAACTTCAACAGTTGTATAAATTTAGTTCATTGAACATTTTTTTAAATATTTTGTGGTCGTCTGAAAAATAGTGTACATAACTCGCTCAAAAGTGAGATAACAGTGCTCATGAAATTGAACCACTCGGCGCTATGCGCCTCATTCCTCAATTTCACTCGCTTGTTATCTTACACTTTCGATGCTCGTTATGTAATATACTATTACATATTCAGTAGTAATATTTTACAACACAAGCATACGATATTTTCATTAATTACTATTTATAATAATTTAAGTAAATTAATATATATTTTGTATGTCATTAATAAAACGCAGCTTGCAAATGACAGTTCGATGATAAAGATATACCTATCGCACTATTCACTTAGTGGACTGATTGGAAAAGATAGAACTTTGGGAGGTTTTCAGATTACACTTATAAGTGAAATTGGAATTTTTACGAAGCGAACGCTGAGCGCTGGTTGGTCAATTAGGAACTTATACTTTTAAGTGGGTCGGTCTGAATGCATTCTTTCAAGAATTTAATTTGAGTGTTTTTTGCACGTTTATTACGATTTTTATAACAAATGTTCAAATTGTCGACCTTCTTCGGTCTCGCAATGAGCCAAACGCTTTAGTGATCCCAAATTTTCAATTTTTTTCTTCACTCGTTCAAAACTTATAGCTCCGTTCCGGGACTTTTGGAAAATCGTGTATATCAAATATTTTTGCATTCCTATTGAATTTAGTTGCATTTGTGTATCACGGTATGAGGCAATATATTTATGTTTTGTTGTGATAAAGTAGCTTCATCTTTTCATCTGTATTATCTAATTTATTTGTCTGAGAGTATTTAATAGCGTACATTAAAGCTAACAGAAATTAATGTACCAAAACATATTTTTTCTGTAGCTGTAAAAGTTTTATTACGAATTTCTAAGTAATGTAAAACAGAACATCGTAAAGTTTCGAGTTATGGGCTAGTAAAAATTAAGTATCAATTTTCACTATTTGCAGGTGAGATTGTTTTATTTGCACTATCATCAGGGGCGCGCCAGGGGCATGCAGCGCCTGTGTGCAAAAATTTTGATGGCGCCTCACTAATTAAAAATTGTAACTACATTTTTTACAATTTACAATTTTGCTCAAATTTGCCCAAAACTATCAATATATTTTTAATTTTTATTAATTTCATAACGTAAATTAAACAAATCATATTAAACAAATTCGTATACTTAGATAAATTTTAATATTCTACACTAGTACATACACAGCTTGTTGCTAGAATAAAGCAAATACAAAGTTTGTTTATATGCATTTGTATACGTTGTCAACTAATGCATGTTTTAACAAAACTAGTGGGACTAAACGAATTCACACCAAAAACTTCGCTTCATTTGGTAACTTCGCTCGTGTTCTGCTATTTATGTTAAAAAAGAATCTTAAAAGAAGTTACTAAAATAATAAATACAATTTAATTGATTCCAATTCAAATTATAACAGAAGGCGATATTGAAATATATTTCGCAACCTTTTACGATTTTTGATATAATTTATTTAAACTTTAAGGCGCTTCGGCGCCTTTAATGACCAGGCGCCCGTGTGCGCCGCACACATTGCACACGGGGTTGGCGCGCCTCTGACTATCATTTGTTTATGCGGGGTGCCTCGCCAAGCTATAGTCCGTTTTGAATTAGAAGAAATAAACAAAATACATAATACTGGGTGATTCTTATTTAAAATTCGTCTAAACTACAAATACTCCATCAGAGACGAAGTATTAATGCTGTTCTCTTATTTTTCCAAATCCTTAATTGCTGCATTGATTGTCCATTCCTTCTTAGCAAAGTTCCCTTTCTAGTTCCTAGATTATCTTCTAGAGATAATAATACCTTTTATAATCAAACTCATAAATCGAATTCTTTAGTTAAATCAGCTATTCACTTTTATAATATTCTTGAACTTTATATTGATCTATTTTATAACAACATAAGTGACATTAAGAATAGTGTGTCTTATTTTATGAATAACTAATACTGACAGCTATTATACCTACATTTAGAATTTTGTATATTTATTTCTGGATTTTTACTTCCTTGTACGGAGTAATAAGGAAGTATTGTAATCGCGAAAAATTTCGGTTTTCAGATTTTGATGGAAATATCCGTTTTGGCCTTTTCTGAATCCATTATGACTAGTTTCGTCGTGACGTCTGTACGTACGTACGTATGTACGGACGTATGTATGTCGCATAACTCAAATACGGTTAGACGTAGAAAGTTGAAATTTTGTATTTAGGGCTGTTATAGCATCTAGTTGTGCACTTCCTATTTTTTGTTTCAATCTACAAACCGGAAGTAGTACTTTTTTCAAATATTTCGAAAAATATTTAATTTAAGACAATTTTTTTTATTTTAAATGAAAGATTATGTGATTATTACCTACAATCGGTATTTTATAAATATTTTTGTATCTGGTATCATTTAAGAATAATTAAAGTATATATTTATAATTTAGTATTTCGGTATCTTATAGTCCATGATAGATTAACATTTATTACTACGTAAAATTTAAATGATTATGACATGACAGTGACAGTGGCAGTGACAATAGTAAAATATCGTTTATATCTTCTTCTGCAGTTTAAATAAAATGACTAAAATATATTTGTGAGTATAGTAGCAGTAGTAGTAGTACTTATATATTAATATATTTGTATAATATAATTCTACATTTTAGTTATTAAGAAAAGTATGAATAGTTTAATAGGCGTACAAGGAAGTCATGTGGTGTCCACGTCAGATTTTTTATTAATGTAAATTTGACTTTTTTGTTGTTACTCTTCCTAGTTTAAAAACATACTACATATAGAGGTTTTCTTCTTAAAATGATTTCGGTGAATTTGCATCATCCGAAAAATTGTTTGTAGTTTAGAATTAAATAACAATATGTGCAACTTCAAGTAAAATCTATTTAACCAGCAACCACCAACCCTCAACCCTTTGAAATAATTAAAAAATCATCTTGTAACCATCCCTAATTTTCCGAAAACATCTATTCAAAACATGTCCCAAGAATTTCACGTTTCTTCTGAATTTCAATGGCATGTTTACTGTACCAGCTTTTGAGGGCCGCTGGTTTGATGGTCAAGGTTTAGCGTCATCCGCCCCCAAAGCATTTTTGACTGCTGAGATATTTACGACCCGTAGAATACAGTAAATGTTATTTTTGTCAAGAAATATGTTTATTTTATTCGAAAAGATTAGGGAACAAATTTTTTAAAATTTGAAAAGGATGTATAAAAATAAGGGTTGGGGTTGACCAATAAAAATTTATTTTATGCAATTTTTAAAAACCAGCAATAAATTAGAAGATTCACAAAACAAAAAATCTGACCTGGCCACCACAAGACCTCCCGCCATACCTACTTTATTCTTTTTACTTATTATACAAATATATTAATATATAAGTACTACTACTACTGCTACTACTCACAAATATATTTTAGTCATTTTATTTAAACTGCAGAAGAAGATATAAACGGTATTTTACTATTGTCACTGTCATTGTCATGTCATAATCATTTAAATTTTAAGTAGTAACAAATGTAAATATAATATATTTAAAGTATAAAGCTTGAATTACATTATACTTTTTTCGGCTAGAAAAAATAACTTTTTTTAGATACTTAATTCGGCTAGAATCTAGTTTTCAAATTTGTTCTTGCACTGACATATTTTATTTAGCTCATCGACTAATACTGCCATTGAAAATTTAAAAAGAAATGTAATTGTCAGTTGAGGTTGTCAACGTACTCGGTTAATGTGTTAGTGATGAAGTTTTATGTACCTACAATTTAGTTATTCTGCTGTCACTAACTTTATTATTTTGAGGTTATATAAAAAGACGGTTCTAGTATGAAACTTGGATCGAAATTTTCTTGATTTACATTATCCAAGTGAGCATTCTAGAATTAAGTATGAAAATTGTCAAAGTTTCTAGCCGAAAAAAGTATAATGTAATTATAATATAATTAATATAATATATTTAAAGTATAAGTCTTGAGTATTAGAAATATTGCTTGTACAAGCCGAGGCGAGATTCTTGAACGTACATATACACGAGCTGTATGTCTACGCAATAATTCCTCAAACTATTTAAAAATTCGTAGAAATTCTGCCAAAACAGCATCAAATATGAAACTACGGTTATTTACTAACAAAACTACGAGGAATCCAATGGTGCAATCAGATTTTCGATATTACATTTAGTTCAGCCTGTACATTACTTAGAAAACTATAAATCTATTTTACCTTGGTATTATTCATCGTAGGGCCTTGAAATTTCTTCCAGGATTCAATGAGGTCCTTAGACACACACTACACATAGTTTTGTAAATGTATATCGCGAAATAACTACAGGTTTTAGTAAATAAAGCACTACGAAATAACCAAGCGTTGACTGTTATATCATACTGAAGTTCTTACTGGTTTCGGTTTGCACATTCTTCATAGTTGCCAGTTTCGATTCATATCTGAATATTTAAATGTTTTAAATGATATTCTGGTAAATTTATGTTTTATATTTATTTAGATAATGTAAATTTGGAAACTAAGTAATTAATGGATAAAAAAAATGCTTTATTAGTGCTTTGTATTTCGGGTTAAATATATCAAGATACTAAAATACAATGTCTGAAATTTTAACATATTTAAGACGAGTTATTATTATTATTACTTAAACCTTGTAAACTCTTGTAAAAAAATAATACTATTGTATTTATGACATACTAGACAAATTTTTAACTACCGCAAAATTTGTAATTCTACACAGTTCTTGAAAGCAAAGCACTTATCAGAATTTTTCCCAAACATCTTCAAACTAATCTTCGAAAGAACCTAACCGCCTTCGACTTCTTTTAAGGTTAAGTCGAAAACAAATGTCAGATTAGCTCAGTAATGGTGTTGTCATTTGTCCAGATTCACTTGTGACGCCAAGCCACCTAAGAGAATCTAGAACCAGGGGTGTACAACACAAATTTCCAGGGGTGGAGAAAAATATAGGGTACTAACTTGAGGAAAATATTTAAGGGTATGTATTTCATGATGTTTTGAGCATTAAACAGAAACTAATTTAAAACAATAAACATAATTCTATACCTTTATAAATATTTGTTATTTATTTTATCTAGAAGAAAGTTTAAATTCATGTAACTATATGACAGCATTCACACTTTCCACTTTCAAGCACTGTGAACGCTCGTGTTTAGTTAGATGAATTTGAACTTTAGTAAACGTAAACATAAATATAAACATTAAGCGGCCCGAATTCCTAGAATACTCTATATTTTACTTTTTTCTATTCCACTACTACGGCTGCCTGAAACCAGCCCGAAATTCGTACTTTACCGCATCCTAGCAAAGCAATGTCATTTTGAAGTTAAAAAATACTGTAAAAGTGTTTTCGTTGCGAGTAAACTGTCAGATTATTATTGACTTCAGGATAATGTTTTTATAAACATTTAATAGAGAAAGAATGGATTTATAGATGTGCCTTTTTAAAATTTTAAAAATTAATTTCTATCATGAGATAACCGTGTAAAGTTTGCATAAATTGTAAATATTTTGAATTTTTCGGAATTTTTATAGTCATGTACAATTTTTTAATCAAAATTTTAAAAAGGCGCATCTGTAGATCCATTTTCTCTCTATATTATATCCTTATCCTTATAAAGTGTTTTCGTTGTGAGTAAACTGTTTATTATTGACTTCAAAGTAATATTTTTATAAAAATTAAAAAAGAAAGAATCTACAGATGTGCCTTTTTAAAATTTTAAAAATAAGTTTTTATCAGGATATTTAACCGTGTAAAGTTTGCATAAATTGGTAATTTTTCGGAATTTGTATAATCATGTACAATTTTTTATTAAAATTTAAAAAAGGCACAACTCTTAATTGATCCTTTAAGTACTTGTACTGACCACAAAACGCTACGTTAGTAAATTTTATGCTAGATTTTAGAAGAGACTATAGCTAAACTAAAACGTATGCGAATGCAGCTTAAACCCAAATAAATAAATAATTTATTATTTATTATAAACAAACCCCCCTCTCCAGAACCAATTCCCCGCCGCCACTGCCCCACCCCCCAGCAGGGGTCCCCCTCCCTTTCCCCTACAGCCCCTAATCGGTATTTACAGCTACGGGGTGCTACACAACTCGAGTTGTTTCCAAGAAGTGAAGAAGTAAAGAAACGAACCTGACTCTCTGTTGGTATTCGGTATTCAGACACTGACTTGTAGGTTATAGACAAGTCAGCCTAGTCAGCCCACCCCCGTTTACACGGTATTATGTTTGCTCAGGGTGGCGCGAAGGACAGTGGTTGGAAAAATGTTCAAGGGTTGATTTATTGTTTTTATTTTATTTATTTACAGGTTGGTGGAGGTGAAATGCGAACATAGGGAACATACATGACAATCGAACTTTCATGCGAGGTATCTTGATATATTTTGTTGTAGTGTCACAAAAAGAAGTAATGTGAATTTGTGTGGCAAAAAGAGTAATCAATAAGAGAAATAATAATAAAATCTAAAAGTGCATGTAAACTTTCTCGTTCTGCTCCTACACATACCTACATTATTATGCAAAGAAAATATTTTAATGAAAATAAAAATTTCAATAATAAGACAGCTACTTTGACATTGACAGTACTTATTCCACGTATATCAAGATGCCTAGCATGATAACTTCATTGTCATATATTTCCCTATGTTCGCATTTCACCTCCACCAACCTGTATAATTTGATACAATGATTAGTCCATTTAACTGTATTTTTTAATTATTACATAATAAAGTGACTATTTGTAGATAGTTTCGACAGTATTTATATTTTTATTTTATAAATAATATAATAAATAAACAGTTAAATGAACGTTCAAACCAATAGAACTATAATTTTCACTATCCTTATTTTTGCGAATTTTGAAAAAAAAAGTCTGTAATTAGTGTATCAAATTATATAGGTAACCTATTAAAGTTTCGTGCAAGGTATAGAAATACCCTATGTTCTTATTTTATTTATTTATGTACTTTGTATTTTTACCTCTCGCCTCATATTCTAAGAGAGGTACTATTGTAATGGGTCAAAATTTTCGAGTATGAGTTTTTGGTGGATAAGCAAAATTGATTATTTAGATTGTTTTTATTTATTTTATGGAATTATTATACATTTTTCCAATGTTATCATCCAGTGTAGGTATTAAAAAATATCGTGTGTATATCTCGGGACAAAAATATTCGCCACTTTCGTCCCAAGTTGCACAATACACTATTTCTTGAAACTAGGTTTCAACTTTCAACTTTTTGAATAAACTATAGTATCTTAACTTTTATCCATGCATGATGAGTACCGGTAAGTTGACGGCTGATAACCGCACACATGGTAGCTACACAATATATTTTATGAATCTACCATACCTATAAGTAAAGTAGAATATAATTTTTAATTCTCGCCTCATATTCTATAAGAGAAGTAATGTGATGGGTCAAAATTTTCGAATGTGAGTTTTTGGCAGATAAGAACGTTTTAGAGTCTTTAGAATACAAATTACACATTTTTGAGATGACGTCTGTGTGTGTGTGTGCGTTTGTTCATTACGCCGTGTGTTACAATTTTTTCAGAAACGATACTTCAAAAAATATCACATACCAAATTTTATATCTCAGGTTTAAATACGATTTACAATAGACCAATTATATTTTGGTACCAATTCATAAACCGGAAGTAAGACTTTTCATATAAAGCAATATGATTTTTCTTAAATTATCTCGATAAATAAAGCATTTATGAAAATTATGTTTCATTAAATATAACAGAAAACTTTTTAAAAGAATTTTCTGTACCAAACTATAGGACAATTTTAAATGTAGTGTTTGAATCTTTAAAATCTTGTAGGCTATGATTGTTTGACAGTGACAGTACAGTTCACATCTTTTGTTTACATTATCGTTTACATATTACATGAACATGAAACTATTCAAATGTAAGTAAAACTTATTAGATTAGTAGAATAAGCAGAATTAGTTCAGAGGTCGTGTGTTGGTCACAGCAGATTTTTTTTAAATAATCTATTACAGTAGTCAACTCACGGGTACTCATGAGAGTCTCAACAATATTATTTACAGCACAAATCAAGTTAGCCGTGAAACAAAACACAATCAGGTGACAAGTGACTTGTCTAAACAAGCTCGCATCAAAACCGACAAAATACAAACTCACCAATATTGAAAATAAATCAGTACCCGGTCAGTATAAAATCCCACAACACCCGTGGTACATGTGAATGGCTAGTCAGCTAGCGCTGGTGGTGGTATCAGTAAGCTCTAGTCGGCGGGAGCCGCCTTCGCGCGGCTCCGCCGTCACTCGTGCATCATCGCCCCGGCTGCCATTGCTTCACGCCGCCTATTCCGCTTTGTGATTGGCCCCGTACAGCGCATGCGCTTGTCTGTACCCCGCTAGCGCAGAGCACACTCGACTCGGCAGTCGTCAGTGAACTCGCGTGGTTGTAGTGACAGAGCAGAGCGATGTGATAACCTGTGCGGGTGTGAACTGTGTGTGTGTGAGACTGACAACATGCCCCACGTGTCGTCAGCGTCCGGTGGCGATGATCTCGGCAGCTGTGACGAGGTGAAGGTGTTCAAGGACGAGGGCGATGGCGAGGACGAGAAACGCTCGTCGGAGAACCTCACCGAGGAGAAGAGCAGCCTTATTGACCTCACTGAGTCTGAGGTACGACTGTTGCGCCCACCAAAGTGTCTCTCAATGCCAGAAACGAATCTATCTGTTCTTTATTGCTACCAAAACAAACCAAAGTGTCTTGTGCAGTTGTTTCTTAATGCCAAAAACAAATGAATCACAACCGTTAGAGGTTAGATGATCAAGTAGCCCGGCGTTTTGTTCTGTATTAGTACCAAAACAAACGAAAGTGTCTTGTGCAGTTGTTTCTCAATGCCAGAAACAAATGAATCCGAATCGTTAGATGAGCTAGTAACCCGGCGTTTTGTTCTGTATTAGTACCAAAACAAACGAAAATCTGAACAGTTGTTTCTTAGTGCCAGAAACAAATGAATCCGAACCGTTAGAGGTTAGATGATCAAGTAGCCCGGCGTTTTGTTTCTTTATTACTACCAAAACAAACAGAAGTGTCTTGTGCAGTTTGTTGTTTCGCAATGCCAAAAACAAATGAATCCCAGTCGTTAGATGATCAAGTAGCCCGGTGTTTTGTTTCTTTATTAGTACCAAAACAAATGAAAGTGTCTTGTGCAGTTGTTTCTTAGTGCTAGAAACAAATGAATCTGAACCGTTGCATGGTCAAGTAGCCAGGCGTTTTGTTCTGTATTAGTACCAAAACAAACGAAAATCTGGACAGTTATTTCTTACTGTAGAAACAAATGAATCAGAATCGGTAGATGATCAAAGCGTTTTGTTCTTTATTAGTCCCAAAACAAACGAAAGTGTGAATAGTTGTCTCTTAGTGCCAGAAACAAATGAATCTGAACCGTTGCATGATCAAGTAGCCCGGCGTTTTGTTTCTTTATTAGTACCAAAACAAACAAAAGTGTCTTGTGCAGTTTGTTGTTTCTCAGTGCCAGAAACGCAGAAACAAATGAATCCGACTTGTTAGGTGATCCACGCGTTTTGTTCTTTATGAGTACCAAAACAAACGAAAGTCTAGACAGTTTCTTAGTGCCAGAAACAAATGCATCCGAACCGTTATAGGTTATCAAGTAGCCAGGAGTTTTGTTCTGTATTTCTTAGTGCAGACGCAAATGAATCAGAATCGGTAGATAATCCAAGCGTTTTGTTTTTTATTAGTACCAAAACAAACGAAAATCTGGACAGTTGTTTCTTAGTGCCAGATACAAATGAATCCGAACCGTTAGGTAATCAAGAAACAAATAAATCCGAATCGTTACCAAAACAAACGAATGTGCTCCGTGCAGTTGTTTCTCAATGCCAAAACAAATGAGTTCGAAAAGTTAGATGATCCAGTAGTCCGGCGTTTTGTTGTTTAGTACCAAAACAAACGAAGGTCTGGGCAATTGTTTCTCAATGCCAGAAACAAATCCATCCGAATCGTTAGGTGATCAAGTAGTCTGGTGTTTTGTTCTTTATTACCAAAACAGTATTTCCGAACCGTTGTGATTTTGTTTCTTAGATTTGCAAATGTCTGTGCAATTGTTTCTCAATGCCGAAAACAAGTGAATCTGACTCGTTGTGATTTTGTTTCTTAGGGTATAGGCAAGATTTGCGATCAAGTGGACCGGCGTTCTGTACCAAAACAACTGACTGTCTGTGCAATTGTTTCTCAATGCCGAAAACAAGTGAACATGAACCGTTGTGATTTTGTTTCTCTGGGTATAGGCAAGATTTGCGATCAAGTGACAAAACAAACGAATGTGCCCCGCGCAATTGTTTCTCAATGCAGAAAACAAATGAATCCGAACCGTTAGATAACAAGTTACCAAAACAAATGACTCAGAACCGTTGTGATTTTGTTTCTTATATAGAGTCCGCGCAAGATTTCCACCAAGTAGCCTGGTGTTGTTTTTACTATCAAAACAGCTGAATGTGCCACATGCAATTGTTTCTCAATGCAAAAACAAATGAATCAGGCCGTTAGATTAGAAGATTTGTGATCAAGTAGCCGGCGCTGTGTTACAAAAACAAACGAATGTGGTGCGTGCATTTGTTTCTCAATGCCAAAACAAATGAATCCGAACCGCTGTGATTTTGTTTCTTAGAGTATACGCAAGATTTCTTACTACTACTACTACTACTATTTTCGCAATGAATCCGAATCTTCGTATTTTTTAAAATTATAGTATAAACAAGATTTGTAATCAAGCAGCCCGGTATACTGTTTATTACTACCAAAAACAAATGAATGTTAGTGCCGCCAAACCGCTGTGATATTGTTTCTCAATGCCGAAAACAAATGAATTCGAAACAGTGTTTTGTTTTTTAGGTGTTTTGTTCCTTAATACCAGAAACAAATGATTGTGCCGCGCCGTTTTGATATTGTTTGTAAATGCCAAAAACAAATGAATGTTTAAGATTCCCGGTCAAAAACGCTAGATCAAGTGGTCGTTGTTTATTTCTTATGCCATAAAATGAATTTCTAGTTGTAACTTTGAAAAACCCTAACGAAAACTTTCTTAATCTTCGATGATTTAGTCAAGACTTTGTTTTTAAATGCGTAGCTAGAGTTGAGATGAAGTAGCCCGGCTTAAGGAGGGTAGATACCTAAATGTTGTATTTCACTGTGCGGCTTGTTACACATAAATAAACAACGGATACAATTATTAATTTATATAAATAAATTCAACTCTTTATGAACTATTTAATTCAGTAAATTAAATTACAAATGGTTCAATACAAACCGTCAAAATAGCGAAAAACGATATTCAGTTTTTCTGTTAAATATTAAGATTTTTAAAAAAAATGAGATATATTTTTTTTAAATATGTGATAAAATACTGACTCACTAAGTAGCTAAAATTGGTCATGTTTAGCCATGAATATAAAAAATAGAGTACAAAAATGAAAAAGTGGCATTAGACGCATTTGGAGACAACCTTTATCTATTCAAAAATGTATTTGTTGTTATTACGCCGGTAGAACCCCCTTAATGCCAAATACCGTTCCACTCCTTAACGCAATGAACAAAACTCCTTATCAAATTAAGCATTGTTTAATTAGAACGTTGAAGAAAAAATAGTTACTTAAACGATTAGAGATATCACGTAGTCTACGGTTTGCTCCTGCCAAAAACAAACGAAGATCTGGATCGCATTGCCGACGCTCTGAGCCTATTGCCAAAACAACTGAACGTGTTCCTTTAGTGCGCGTAAAACAAATGAACATACTGGACAGATTTGAGAAACAACTGAAATGCCACCAAATTCTGCAATACAAAGAAATCGAAAAACAAATAATATTTGACATTTTAGATTTTCGCGCTAAAATATTAGCAAAAACGGTCCAAAATTTTCTCGAAGTGTTGGTTTAAATTGACTGCATCTAGTTTAATATTTTTGGTTACGAATTTGACAACAATATATATTAGAGCGTTCTTTATATATACGTTCTTGAACAATATAAGATATTTGGGCGGCTGCAATAGTTCAAAATGAACTTTTAATTGTTCAAAGTATAAATCGTGTTTCCAGGTAGCAGCAGTGTGACACCAATTAACAAATTCAAATTTATTCCCTATGTTTCATTTTAAAAGAACGCTCTAATACATTGCTGTCAAATTCGTAACCATGGATATGATAATGTCCATGTTTCACGTTAAAATAAACTCACTGTATAATAATATATAAATATAATAATTCGTAGAATTATAACATCAGTTCTAAGCACAAAATATTCAGAAAAATTTGTTTCATTGTAACATTTTTCTGGTTCCGTCGGAAACTGTATTTTGAATTTTCAAGTATAAAAAATTGTGTCTTACATTTCTGAACAATAAAAGTTATAGTAATAGCTTTAAGTATTTTTCGCACTATTATCGAAGAAATAGTGGTGGAAATACCGCTATTTGAACAAAGTGCAAAGTGCTCAAAATGTCTATGTATACACAATTTTGTTAAATATTTTTAAACAGACAAAAACTTGGGACCAGTATTATTTTTTATTTTAACAATTTTTTATCAACAAGCCGAAAAATGAATAAATGAAAATTAAATAATATGGAATGTGACGTAGAATAGTGACGTCACAGCAAAATTTCTGTCTCAATTTAGTAAAAAAACATAATTTGTATTTTAACAATGTTTTAGACTAACGATAGGTTATAAAAATCTCATTTTTAGTAGCAAGTAACCCATTAAAACAATAAAAAATCTAATGTGGCTAGCATAAGGCCTCCCGCCATACTTAAATTATTCTTTTTACTTATTAACTTATTATACAAATATATTAATATACCTATAGATAGTACTACTACTACTCACAAATATATTTTAGTCATTTTATTTAAACTGCAGAAGAAGATATAAATGATATTTTACTATTGTCACAGTCATGTTATAATCATTTAAATGTTAAACAATCATGGACTACAAGATACCGAAATACTAATTTATAAGTACCTACCTATATACTTTAATTACTTATTCTTAAATGATACCAGATACAAAAAAATTATAAAATACCGATTAATAATCACATAATCTTTCATATAAAATAAAAAAAATTGTCTTAAATTAATTATTTATTGAAATATTTTAAAAAATTACTACTTCCGGTTTGTAGATTGAAACCAAAATTTAATAGGTTATTAAGATTCGTATTAAAACCTTCAATAAAAATTTTGAAATTTTAATGTTTTGATATTTTTTGAGTTATCGTGAACGAAATATTAGTGACGAATAACTGCATTGTGAATTAACCTTAAAAGTGCACAGCTATGGCGAAACGAAATTTATGTAAAGAATTTTAAGAATTGCCGCGCAAATGATATAATGAACCAAAACCACATAGATAAGATTATATGCTTCACTGTGACAACAGAATTAATAAACTTGTGTTTTTTGCACAATATTTGCACATGTATTATTTTAATGAATTTTAAATGTTTTTGTTGGTTTTTTCAAAGTTTTGACTTTAAATTCACGAAAGGGTGTAGGAGTAGTAGCACTGTTTTAATGCTCACCTTATACAGGGTGTTTCATAACTTCGAGTACATACGTTAATGGTATTATGTTGATATGCTGATTACGAATTTAAAATATTTTTTTAAAATTACTTTTATCTACGATAGTGTGTATTATATTTTTCGAGTTTTTAAAATGCTATCGTAGATAAAATCTTATACGATACACATACGTAAAGCATATTTAGTCACTCAGGGGTCTTAAAACACTCGCTGCGCTCGTTTCAATTCGAACCCGTTCGTGACTAAATATTTGCTTTACGTACTTGTATCGTAAATAACTATTAAAGTACCTACTGCACTGGATTCGTTTTCCTATTAAATACAAACAATAGAAGTAGGTATTGAACATCTTAAATTACATAATACTAGTAAAATAACAAACGAAATGTAATTATTTTTAATGAAACAATAATTACTCCACCCAGTGGCAGTGCCTACGAAAATTTTTTGATTGGGAAACATGGAAATTAATTTTGCGATTTTAAGAAAAATTATTTCTTATTCGTAATCAGCATATCAAACAACATATACCCTTAACGTATGTAAGTTATGAAACACCCTGTATACACAGTTTCCCAAAAGTCCCGGGACGGAGCTATAAGTTTTGAAACGAGTGAAGAAATTTTTTTTGAAGCGTTTGGGTCATTGCGAGACCGAAGGTCAACAATTGGAACATAAAAATCGTAATAAACGTGCAAAACCTTAAAATTAATTCTTCAAAAAATTAAGATTTGGGTTTTGGTTTATGGGGATGTGTTTCTTTTTTATTACCTTTGAAATAAGGTGAAACTCGACAGGGGTTGCTATTTAAAATGTTAAAGAACTCCACGTTGCATGGAAGTTCCAAACTAAGAATGTAGTTTTTGTAATTATGCTATTAAATGCATAACTATTGTTTAACGTATTTAAACGTAACAACCAGTGGTACCCAAAATGATATTATGTTTTGCGAATTTTATAATTTTACGAATTTCAACAAAATTATTTTTGATTCATCAGTGCGTCCAATACTGTACACCTTAAATTTTGTTACACAGGTTGAGTTGCACCCTGTATATTATTATTTTCTTGCCAGTTCATAGTTTCAGAAGCATTATGTTAAACATTCGCTGTGTTCTGTCAATTAAAAAATTCTCTCTGTGAAAAATCAGTTGATTCATTTTGGCAGGTCGTCAAATTTACACACCTGTCGCTGTTGCGTTCAATCCGTCGCCGGTTTATTGTAAATTTCGATCGTAGCGTGCGCTGCCAACTGTGTTTTCATTTAATGAAATCATCAACATGACAATTAAAAGTGGAGGATGTTGTTTATACTAGAAACATCGCACAGAATGGGATGCTTGCATGATTTTTTATTACATATTTTTGGAGATAAGATAAAAACTTTGGACACTTATTTATATTTTTATTCAATTTTGACGTTTTAAACTGCTATTATTAACTCCATAGCAACAACTTTAAATAAATGTTTATTCACAAGTGAATTAAATTTTTTTTAAATCACTCAACACATTTTTAAATCACTCTGACGTTTTAAACTGTTATTATTACGTCAAAAATTCATAAAAACAATGACAACTTGCCACTAACGACTACTTTGATTAGTTTTTTTTGTTATGTCAAAATAAATTTATAATTCATATATTTGAAATAATTTCGTCAAAATTGAATAAAATATTGTATAAACCACGTGAGATACGAATGTTTATTCACTCGAAGAAATTATCCCACTCGCCCTTCGGGCTCGAGGGCTAAACTTTCTTCTCTTGAATAAACATTCATGTATCTCACTTGGTGTATAAATATCTATTACAAAATTTAAGCCCAAAAATAATTAATGAAAATTGAATAATATGTGTTTTTATGTATTTGAATCGCACATGGTGGTCACTTTGAACATCACCTAAATTTTTCTAATCGTATCATCAACTGTTATTACCTTTTAATATGCAACATTTATTGATAATTATGAACAACATAATACGTTAGTTACTTATAATACGTTTGATACTTTAATTCATTAGTTACGGACTTAATACGTTAGATACAATCATAATAACATCAAAATCTTGCATAAATTGTTGATTTGTTTTAACATCGCTGTCGTTGATGATACGATTAACCTTTGAATATAACGCGAATATATGCGATTTAAGCCCCCTTGGATGTTCAAAGAGACTCGGTTTCACCTCGTCGCTTAGCAACATCCTCGGTATTATAAATCGCATGATATTCTTGTTATTAATAGCTATAGGTACCTAATTTGTTATCTGTTGTTCATACCTATTTCATTAAATACTTAAACCTTTGATAGTTTATTTATTTTTCTTTTGTAAGACGTTTTGCATGAAATCTAAACTTGTAATACATCATTGGATTCAGAATTACACGTAGAATTCAAATATGTAAAAATATATAGGGTGTTCCATTTGAAAAAAGAAAGTTGATGTCATTTCCGGTTTAACCGGAAGTGATATTTTTATAAATAATACGTATTTTGATGCCTCCTTATAGCTAGTTGTTCCATATAAAATTTTATTGCGATTGCTTTATTAATAAATAAGTTATTTCGAGAGTATCATTTTTTTGGTACTCTAAAAATATAATCTACTATAATAACCTCGTGTACTCGTGAATTGACGGCTGGTAACCGTACACACAGTATCGATTAACAGTATGTGGGGCTGACCCATCCAAGTTAGGTACAAGGCATTAAATATAAATGTAAATATTTTTAAGACAAATTTGAAACGACAACAAATGTGAAGTTATAATAATTAAAACTACTAATAATTTGTGATCTGGCTACGCCGTTTTGTGAATCTGCTACTTAGGGCAATTTCGCCGCCTTTAATATCGCGAAATAATAAACAAACCTCGTGTAATGATGTTAGAAGATCGTTTGAGACGCTGCCAAGTATAGATGTTTCAAAAATCTTTGTATATTTAGTTTATAATTTATAAACATAGTATAGATTGTAAGTTGGTGTTTTTTGCTGTTTTAGGAAAAAACTGGAGGAAACTACGCTACTACAAAGAGTGCAACGAGACCTGACCACAGCCCAGTATTCGGTAAGTAAAAAAATATTCATGAATTTTAAATGAAGACAGTTCATAAGAATATGAATTAAAATTAAAATAATCCTAAGTTTATTAAAAGTACAGCTTCATACACAAAAGAATTTAATTTTATATTTACGTTTAAAAAGTTAAAATACATCTAACTAAAAACGAGCATTCACACTGTTTGTGGAAAGTGTGAATGCTCGTATTTAATTATATGAATTGAAAGTTTCTTAAACGTAAATATTAATCTTAAAATGCTTATGCCTAGTGCACACGGAGAAACTTTTTGACATGTTTCCTGAAAAAAGTTTCCGGAAACTTCAAAGTTTTAACGGTGCCTATAAAAATGAGGAAACGTTGTGAAGTGCAACTAACTTCTTGTTCTTATTTGTCAAATCGTCAAATGTGACATGTGATCATAAACATATTTATTGTTTTTCAAAAAAAAATCTCCATTTTCTGTTTCTGGAAATTTTATCAAAATGTTTCTCCGTGTGCACTGGGCATTAAAATGCTTTTGTGACTTGCTTTATTGGCTGGAACACAGCCGTTTTTACACCCAACAACTCGAAATGTCAAATAGAACTGTCATATTTTTTATGTAACTGTCAAAATGTTTTTGCCAAGTAATTATTATTTGAAACTGATTTATTACTTCGACATATTACAAATTATAGGTAAAAATTGACGATCGGTCGATGGCTGATATATAATATTATATACCGATGATTTTCCCAATATGTGAAACTGTCACTTAGGCTGGCATTAGCTATATTCAGATCTACCCAATTATATAAGTATAAGTCTCGGTATAAGAACTAAATTAACCAACTAGCGCTTCTACAAAATTCCAATTTCAATTATAAGTGCGAACGTTGAGTGCTGATTGGTTGAATTAGCCACTTACGCTTATAATTGAGTAGGTTTGAATCTGCCTTTACACTTTAATAATAATTTGACATTTATTATTATTAGATATTATGCTCGATATTATGTAAACAATTACTTTTATTGTAGAAAATTTGAAAAACATTATGAAAAATATAACTAGACCAGTGGCAGTGCTTGAAATACGATGCAATTTTCTTGCGAATTAAAAAAAAATTCTTTTTGTTGCATGTCGTACAGTATATCCTTTAATTTTTTGTCCTAAGTTGTCTTTGTCAAAGTAAAATGCGAAATAATGTATAAGTATGTATAGTGGTTGCACAGTTAATAACAACGATAATTTGTAATCTGATCAGTCAGGTTCGAATTCAGTTTACTGCATAAACCTCTTCTCTGAGGTGTACTCTCCACTAACTCCCACGAGTGAGTTGACGCACACACGCACACGATGTAATAATAATTTTCCAAGTTGAGTAAAAGGCGTGGTGGATTAAATATTAAATTAAAAATGAACATACTATATAATATAGTAAATGGAAATATGCAAAACATCTGTGACTGTGACTTTATCACCACGTGTTGGTCTAAAATTCGACAATGCTTAACGGTTCTTAAGGATTAAGTTTGCAGTTGGGGCAGTTCTAAGAAGTAATAAAACTAGCTTATAAAGTTTCCTAAAACGTAAGAGTAGTTGTAATATTCTGCGAAACTTAAAGTTTTGTTTACAATGTTAAAACGACGAAATAAAATACCGCAATATTTTTATTTACTGATAATGATAACAGAGAGGAAAATTTGTAGCTATCTATGGTCGAAATTACTGTTAATTAGGCGCCAAAGAGTAATTAATAATAAATATAATTTGGTTTTTAAATGCTAATTTAAAAATTGTTATTTCTGGTATTATATAAAGATATATTTTATTATTAGGCGCTACACTTGTAAATCCAGAAGATTAACAATTTGAACGATTCTGGCTGTATTATAAAAAAATTCAAATTGAAATTTAACATGAAAAATCATGACTCATTAGTGAATCAATAAATGCATATTATTAATTGCTGTGACATCAATTAGCAAAACTTGGAGCTAATTTTTATCATTTTAATAATCCATATTATACGTTGATTAATGCACAAAAATCGAGTATATACATTAGTCGGAAGACGGGTATAGAGATTTTTTTAAACAGTTAACCCATTGACTGTAACAATTATGAAAAACTCGCATTTTTGGTAATTTTTAGAAATTATTTAACAAAATACGGCAAGGTTTTTTGTAAATTTCATTCAATAGCCATGTAAACACAACCTATAAGTACATCATTGTAAAATATGAGGGATTTCAAAACCAAAGTCACAAAATGATTTATTGTAGCTTTTTTGCTTTGCATTTGATAGCAAGAGATGGGTCTTAAGGCTAAATTTCATGCTACTTTTTTCGTCTAGATTGTCGTAATTCTAGTAATTAACCCATTGTCTAATAATTTGTGTGAAACTCGCATTTTTAGTAATATTTTGAAATTATTTAACAAAATACGGCAAGGTTTTTTGTTTTTTGTAAATTTCAGTCTATAGCCATGTAAGCACAACCTATAAGTACATCATTATAAAATGTGAGATCACCGATTTCAAAACCAAAGTCACAAAATGATTTATTGTAACATGCTTTTTGCTTTGCATTTGATAGCAAGAGATGGGCCTTTACCTAAAATATTTTAAATAAATATAAATATAACACATAACCAACCAACCGGCAATTGGAAGGTCCTGGGTTCAAATCCCAGCTCAGTCAGAGATTTTTCAAAAATTCTAAGCAATAACCTATGATGGAATTCATATCATAATACATAATGTGTGCGTTAGGTATTTGTACAACGCTCGGTTTTATTGAAGCACTCAGCTTTGTGTCGATATGTAAAACTATACTTCATTTCAGCTAAGAAAATAGCGTTGGGTTAGATAGGGCAATGATATTCTTGAATCTGATTGGTTGATATGAGAGGTAGATTTACACTATACTATATTTGAGAATGACTGGCAGTAATAAATCATTCTGTCAAAGACATTCCAGTGGCGCATCAATAATTGTTTGCACAGGGATAGTCAAAATGACTAAATTCGGTAGAGAACTATCGTTTTAGGTCTAAGTTGTTTTTCAGGGAAAAGATTTATTTTAATAATAATTTAATAATGAGTGATAAAGTTATATTTAAATATTAAAAACTTTTATTTTTAGTAAATGTATAAACAGATCACTCCTATCTACGTCTATGACACAGTCCGACAGGGATTATCAGAGTGATAATGACGGGATTTCTATTGTTCGAGAAGTAAGTTTCGTTCTAGGTACAAAGCGTGCAGCTTATTTTGACCATCATAGTGTAGTTACAACTGATTTTTTTGTTAGTTTTATTTGCCGCATTGCTGGCAAAAATCCAATACTACTCTTGCAAATAATGATTTATTACTGTCAGTCATTCTCAAATGGACTATAGCAAACATTTTCATTTCCGTTAACATTACTTATACCTTCTTATTTTGAATTTCATAGTTACATCCAAGTACTACATTATTCTATAGATGACAGCTTTATTCACAAAACATAATTATTTAAGATCGCGTCAATTTTGAACTAATAAAATGTGTGAGTGGCATTCGCAGTGCCATCTGCTATTTTCTTAGCTGAAATGAAGTATAGTATACCCCACTATTTCTGTTCATCTCATCATACTTTCTGGAATTCTCGTTCAACTCATCTGGTCCGCTGTACACTTGTTACTTGATTTGATGTATAAGCTGTTAGGTAGGTAGACCCCCTCCCCTCGCCCCCCACCCCTCCCCCTGTAGCGCAGACAGGTGTAACTGGGTGCCTGATGATGTCCCATCCTTGTCTGACACACGCGCTGGCATTGCCGGCCAGAGAGAGAAGGTAGGCATTGTTAGTAGTAAAAGTGTGGGGAGAACAGAGCGGCACATTGGTGGGTAATCACGGGGGCTGTGGACTGTCCACCCAAATCTAATAGGTTTTTTCTGAATTATAGAATTGTCTCGATTTTACTTTTTTTGAAACCACTACTACGGCTGCCTGAAACCAGCCCGAAACTCGTACTTTACCGCATCCTAGCTATGCAATGTCAGTTTGAAATTGATAAATACTGTAAAAGTGTTTTTATTCGATTATGTCAAAAAGTGACGTTTTTGGTTAAGATATTCGGACGAAAAGCTAACCTTTTAGGTAGAGTATTAATATTTGTGCCGTTGCTAGGTGACCCACTTTTCGTCTTAGGCCGAGAAGTACTTTTCGTACGCAAACGCGTTTTTTTAAGCAAACTGACACAGTCGAATAATTTTTTGTTCTTTTTTGTTTCATTTGTCTGTTTCGCAGATAACTACAATTAGCAAACTAAACAAAAATTTAGAATAATTTATAATAAAATATTAATATTCTAGTTATTTTAAGTTCTCACTTACAATCGAATAAAAAATAGTGTATGATACACGGACGAAAAAGCTCTCGTACTCCTAAGGTTGCCGAACGAGGCAAAGCCGAGTCGTACGAGAACTTGCATTTTTCGTCCTTGTAACATAAATAACTATTTTGTTGCGAGTAAACTGTCAGATTATTATTGACTTCAGGATAATGTTTTTATAAAAAATTAAAAGAGAAAGAATGGATCTACAGATGTGCCTTTTTAAAATTTTGAAAATAAATTACTATCAGATCAGGAGATATATAGTCCAGTCAGCAGAACGAAAAAAAGGCGTCTACCTGGAAAGTATTTCGAACATAATGAAATTTTGACGTCATTTAGGGGTACTCTGAGATGTCGAATCTGAGTTTTCGACCTCGAGGGCCCTGTGCTAACTTGAGGAGGAGTGAAAAAACACGATTTGTGTTACCCTTTTTCAGTTTTTCGCCTATAACTCAAAAACTATGGGCCTACGAACTTTTTGTTTTCATTTTTGGAAAGAACATTAAATTTCCTTTAAACGTTTTTGACCCAATAAGTACGAGAGACAGGCGTTCAAAATTAGGAAATGTTTCTCAAAATGACGTTTTCAACCACACATTAACCATTTAGCAGGATATTGCAAGTTTTTGGCTCATAACTTTAGTGATACAAATTTTAAAAAGGCACATCTGTAGATTCATTCTTTCTCTATTAAATGTTTACAAAAACATTATCCTAAAGTAAATAATAATAATCTGACAGTTTACTCGCAATGAAAACACTTTTACAGTATTTTTAAACTTCAAAATGACATTGCATAGATAGGATGCGGCAAAGTACGAGTTTCGGGCTGGTTTCAGGCAGCCCTAGTAGTGTATTTATCTGAAGGATAAGTACCTATCGAAGACTTTATCCAGGACCGAACTGCCCTCAAGTTAAACGCTACCTACTTAGAAAATATTAATTTTCTAGAAATGTTCATTTAATTATCTTTTATTTATTTTATCTTTCAACTGATATTTGTAAAATTATAATCGTAAATACTGCTATTAAATTTTAAATAGCGGTATATTTTTGATATCTATTCCTTGAAAATATAAATATATAAACATTATTTAATAGGATACACATATATTTATTTACCAGATAAGAAATAAATACCTTGAGTTTTATCATTCGTGTCTTATTCATAAAAACGTTTAATATTATTTGCATCATTATATACAGGGAAACAAAAATCTACGCACTATAATGAGACAAGTAATGCAATTTAACATTTATTATTTAACAGTTATTATTATACAAGGTTTCCCAAAAGTCCCGGGACGGAGCTACAAGTTTTGAACGAATGAAGAAAAAAATTGAAAATTTTGGGATCACTAAAGAGTCATAAAAACTATATTCTTAGATAGTTTAGAACTTCCATCAAACGTGGAGTTTTTAAAACATTTTTAAATAGCAACCCCTGTCGAGTTTCACCTTATTTTAAAGGTAATGAAAAAAGAAACATATCTCCTTATCCAAAACCCGATATTTAAATTCTTTCAAGAACTTAATTTTAATGTTTTTGCACGTTTATTACGATTTTTATAACAAATGTTCAAATTGTCGACCTTCGTCGGTTTCGAAATGACCCAAACCTTTAGTGATCCCTAAATTGTCAATATTTTTCTTCACTTTTGTTCAAAATTTATAGCTCCGTCCCGGGACTTTTAGGAATATATTATTAAAATTCACGAATTAAAATTAATTTCAAAAAATATTCACCCCTAAAAATAAATATTTTATTTAATACTATGACATAAAGAGACTTTTTTTGGACTTTAAAGTATTTATTTGGTAATAAATTACTCTTTACCTGAGCAGTTTCAGTTAAAATATCTTCTGGTATGTACTTTTCGTCCATTATTACGAATAAATATAACCGCAGTACCTACCACAAAAATGCAAAACGTCAGTTTATTATTTTTTTATTATTATAAACACTTGTCCCGCTTGTCTCTATATATAAATTGTTGTTTAGCCTACTTGTATCATATTCCTCCGAATTTTTGAAAATTTCTATTATAAAATATACTATAATTTAACAACTTTAGTAACCAGTACGAAATAAAATTTTGTATATGTTCCTTGAACGAAAATTGGCTTTAAAGTCCTCGCAAGTACCTTAAAGTACCTTAAAGATACATAAATAATTATTATAGTTTGTTTTACTGACTATAAAATAATTTTTTAACCAGATAATTCATCTACCAGATAAGTAATCCACGCTTTATCCGCCGGATAACTTTGCAACAACCGCCCAAAAAAATCACCAAATGAAATTCATCTGAAAAACAAATATTTGCCTCCATAACGAGGCATCTCTTGCCACTTTGTAAACATAGTGATTAGAACTTTTTACCTGGGCTATCCGCTAGTTGTGCTTTTGACAAGGGGGCCTAGAGCTGGGCCGTGGTCTTCCGAAGAATGACCAGTGCCTTCGGAACGCCTTCGCCAAGAACGAGAAACCAAACAGACAACCGGAGGAATATTAGTGGACGATGAACTTCAAATTTTAATATGTTGTCAATAAAGCTTGGATCTGTGAAATAACCGACCAAATTTTTAAAATTCGATTTTACATAGAAGATATTCGTGTTCAAAAAATAATAAAAATTGTCAAAATTTTAAAATTTGTAGATCTGGCTTTCTTCAATAATATTTTTAGATTATTATATTTAACAGAACAATAAACGTTGTGCAGTAGCGATCGAAATCCATGCTTTGGTTGTTTTCTGGCGCGGTAGAGGATCGTCTTAAGGCGCTACACTTGTGCCAAAAATATAGTGAAAAAGGGAGCTTGCTATATTACAAACTGAGCTCTTGTTAGTACACCTACACTGTTCATATTTTATATATAGATAGTTAAAATATGACTCTAAGAGTGCTAAGAAATTATATTTTTTAAATACTTAATGGTATTTTAGTAATAAATTATACAAATAGTCAATTTAGACGATTTTTTACTATTTTTTAGTCAGATGTGTAATTTTCTTGACAAAAAATATTTTCTTAGCACTCTCATGAACAATGCAAGGAATTGACTATTTAAATCAAAATTAATAAATATTCAATAATATAAGGCCATAATTTGTAATATTAAAATGCATAAATTATTTTTATTTTCTCTAAATGTTATCGCAACAATGTATTGTATGAATTTTTCGATCAAATAATGCTTCGTAATTACTTATGGTAAATTTCAGATTTTTATTTTGAGCAACATAGGCAGTATCGTGAATTCTGATTCTATTGCAGCAATATTGCGTTAAAAGTTTACATGGCTCATTTTGCACATAATGCTTTCTGCATTTTTGGATAAACGATGTAATCTACAATGAAAATTATGTTACAGAATGCCTTATTCTAAAAATTTACATAAAATTCATTGCAATTTGATGAATTTTGCTCCCTCTTCTTTCACTTCTACTGCAAAATATATTTATTTTCAAGTATTCTTATTTAGCATAACAGCATAAGGCAATCTAGAAACTCTAATGATTCTATTGATATATTATTTATGCCTATTGCTTGTTCCTTTGCAGAAATTTATGCAGAAAAAGTGCATAAAAATGACTGTCCCACTCTTTATGTGAGACAGTCCCATCCAAGTCGGGTAAAAGGCGAAATAGATATATCAGAGAGTGACAACATCCAAATATATTTCATGTTTTAATTACGTTATCGTATTTTTTTACTGATAACAAGTTATACAAACCAAACCAAACGTTCGGAAAGATATATGGACAAATTAATCTATCCAAATAAAAAGCTGAACATCAATCATCCACGCATTTCAACTATTTAATTATTCAACTGTTGATATTTTCATTTCGCTTTAACAAAAATAAATAGAAAAACATTGGAGCGCAACATTTTAACCACTTGCAGTTGTAGATTTAAAATAATGCCTATATTTTGGCACAACAGGTTAACAAATTATTTATAAAATAATATATAACATAATATTCAAAATCGCATGACACAAATAACAGCCAATGGATTAATTAATTACAATAATAGTAACCATGGTTTTAAATAAAATTTAGCGGAAATTTGTAAAGCCCATTTTACATTGAGCAATATTGCAGATGCAAGTGCAACTTTTGACAAGTTGCTTCAATATTGCATCAATAATACATAAATTGTTCAACAGGTAGAAGCAATCTTGAAGCAATCTTGAGGCAACGGTTGCATATAATAGAACATGTTCTAATTTTTGTAAGACTTGCAGGCAATTCACAGTTATTGCTAGTTATTTTTTCGTTATGATGCTACCAACTGAACATAAACGTAAAAAGGTTAATTTGTGTTTGAAAGTTAGTACGTTAGTGGTTATAATATGCCATTCTATTCTTATTTTGCAACAATATACAGTGCAACAAATCCAAGAGGTTAAGTTGACATAATATAGTAACAAAATATTGGTAATTAATAAATTTATACATTAAATAAGTAATTGCATGTTGCTGATGTTGCTCAGTGTAAAATGAAAAAAAAACATGTCTTCTGCAATTTTCTAGTTCAACTCTGACTTGAAGATTGCAGTTGCCCGTTGCGCTTGCTCAATGTAAAATGGGCTTTACTAGTATATAAATATGAAGTCATCGATTTCAAAACCAAAGTAACAAAATGATTTAAGCCTCATTCCCAGCTATCGTTTTAACGCGTAGTGGATAGCGCGTAGTAGCTAGTAGATAATGCATAAAAGTTTGTACGATGGACTCTCGCTGAAGCATTCCCACGTCTGTTCAAGAGTTGTGCGTAGTGCACAAGCGTAGTGCACTAGCGCAAATGCTTGCAAGGTTCAAGCTTTTAGACACTATGCGTAAGCGTTATTGTGAGATAGAGATATAAATGATATATAGTTGCCCTTGTCTTTCTACGTCGAACTGTCAGAATAGCAGAATTCTAACATCTAACCTGCATTTGTTTGAGTGATAGTGAAAGAGCTAATAGAAAAATGAATATTGAAAATACAGTGAATGCTGTATATGAGGTCATAAGACGTAGAAGAATAGCAGTTGCTACGACAGCTTCCGTTTTTATTATGCAGTCTTCTGCAATAAATAAAAAGCGTCGCAAGCGTAGATGGTGGGTTCACCCTATTAATCAAAAACGTTTATTGCAAGGCGATTGCAAGGTGATTGGGATAATTTAATCAGAGAAATGAGGCTTTGTGACGAAGTTTTATTTTTTATTTATATTAGACTAAATGTCAATCAGTTTTTATCAATCAAACAATCAAACAAAACACGAAACAAATATCTGCCTATGCTTTTCAAACCAAGTTCAAAAACAAAATGACGTAGTGTCGATAAGTCGATATTCTACAAAACTATTCATGTATCATTGTGTCCGATAGATGTCATCACTATCGATTTATGCATTAAAACATTCGCTGGGAATGGTCCTAAAACTTCTTTCTAAACACTACGCATAACGCTTGTGTTTAATGTATTATGCACTATCCACTACGCATTAATGAAATAGCTGGGAACGAGGCTTTATTGTCACATGCTTTTTTGCTTTGCATTTGATAGCAAGAGATGGGCCTTAATAGTCAAGAATGAATAAGTCAAATTCAGCTCCTAAACATTTAGTTTTATTTCTTATATTCTCTGGAGTGAAATTTCCCTCGTATAAATATAATTTTGTAATCTATGTAAGTTTTGCAGCTCAGGAATGCAGATACAGCGTAATTTATTCACAGGCAAATGTGAGATTTTATCCATAAATGAAACAAGTCCGTTATTATTTTTCTCGTAATGCCATAAACGATAAAGCCGGACTTATAGGACTGCGCGTATATCTTAACTTATTTACATATGTTACTTGTATTTTTATCAGAACCGAGTTTCTATAATTTTCATATTTTGCCTACAAAACATGGAGAAACAATTTCATAAGATTTAGCATTATTACGACTCTTAAATAATACATTAATTCAAGTCTTCATAAATTATTCAACTAACTTTTCAGCCAATAGAACTGCTTGTATTTTGTTCTTGTACTGTAGAACATAAAGTTCACACATCGATTCTTTCAAGATTCTTTTATGTTTCTCTGAATTTACTGTTCAATTAAATAGAAATTAATCATTACTCATTGAAGATTCAATTTAGTGGCGCCGCTATTTGACAGGCCAAAAAATGTTTTTATATGCCTCCGGTCAGCATCGCTAGTTTTCCATATCTCAAAATCCGCCAGAAACTATTTGTTGCCAGCCTAGGCCGGCAAACAATCGGAAGTTATAGGTTGGCATCTTGACATTACTACAGTTGTCAAGCGTTGAATATTTTTTATACAAGAATTAACAAGATTATGACAAATTTTAGACTTAAATCGTTAATAGAAACTGAAATAAATATATTTTAAGCTCAGATGCAAGTATTCAGTGCACAATTCTTTAGGTTATGTATAATAAAATACAGAAAAATGTAATCGACAACAGCAATATTTGATATTAAACAAATTAATTAAATTCATTTTATATTTTTGTAATAAAATCGGCACATAAAATAGAAACTGTTATACTAGTGCTTGTAATTTGCAAGCCTCGCCTGTGGCTCGGCGTGTCAAAAATACTCGCTCTTGCAAAAGGTCAGTTTCTGGCCTTGTGATACAAATAACTATTTCACTTATAGTATCACATGTGCCGGAATTTTTACTTCCCCGACCTATGTAAGAGGGAAGTATTGTAATCGTGATTTTTGACAGTTCGAGATTTTGGTGAATCTTCACGTTTTAGACTCTACCGAGGACCCTACTGAACCCAAAAAACATAATTTTAAAAAAAGTCGGTCTGTGTGTCTGTCTGAATGTTGGATAACTTAAAACGCGTTGGAATTTTGGACTGAAATTTTATATTTAAGATCTTGAGCCAAAATCTGACTTCAAGTTCGTTAAGAGCTTTATTCAACCAGTGGTACCAACTTTATAAACATAAACTTTTTTAAATCAAAATACTATCGTGTGTGGTATCAAATTAAAGCTCCCGGGAAAAGAATTCTAGTAGAAAAATAAAAATAACATCTAAACGATCGTCAATTGTTCTTTTTTATAAATTATTCAAATTATACCGAGTTTGGAGTCAATTTAAAGCTCTCGGGAAGATAAGTTTATTAAAAACGTAAAAATGACATTTATGCGATTTTCAATTGTTTCTCAAAAAATTATTCAAATTTTTTTATTCAACCAGTGGTACCAACTTTATAAACATAACTTGTTTTGAGTGCTTTCCAACAACGTCTTATTTCGCTCGAATGGCCACAAAATTATAATTTCAGTTATTATAAGTGCGAACGTTGAGCGCTGGTTGGTTAAATTAGCCACTTACACTTACAATTGGTTAGCTTTGAATCTAGCTTTATTCTTGTAGCTATAAAAAAATTACCCATCAGTATCTATCAAATAATTATGCATAATTTCCTGAAAAAATTCCTCAAATTAATAAAGTTACTTAAAAACTAATACTATTAATTTGTGGTACGCTATAAAAGTAAGGACCAATAGTAGAAACACAATGACCCATGAAAGTACTTCTTTGTGTTTGCATAGCACAGAGCACAGCCGACCAACACAGATATAAACGAAAAGATATAGACAATCAGCCAGACAAATAATCAAAGATTTCAACACTTTATTGTTCTTGTTATCTTGTCTCATTCGTAGCATATGCGCGCAATTTGCGCCAAAAAACAAGAAAAAATCTGACGTGGCCATCACACAACCTTCCGCCTTATCTAGACTTTAAACAGAAATGTATAGGTACGTACAATCCGGTGCCCATTTAAAATATACAAATAAAAATCTAAAATATTCAAACACAGAAATTTGCATCACCTGAATAAAAAGATTCATTCACAGGAAAACTCTGCTGTGTTGAAGCCATCCTCCGTTCAATTACTACATTTAATATCTTACTTAGGACTTATATAGCGCTAGTATGCCAACTTGTCACCCGTCTCACCTGTCAATATTTTTTACGCAGAAACAAAAATCAACCGATCATGGATTACAAGATATCAACGTTTTATTTGATAAATTTATTTTTTAAATTTTACTGCAGTTCTTTAATGCTACCAGATAAAGACAATTTTTTTATAACGTAAGTTGCAAATAACTTTTCCTCTTATTCTTATTACAAATAAATACTATATTTTTCCAAATTTATATACAATTTTGACAATTAACCTTTTCAATCTTCAAAAAATATCACTTCCGATGAAGATATTTGTACCAAAATCTACGGAGATCTTCCAATTTATATACAAATGTTAAATACCAAATATCAAAATTTTCGGGTAATTCGTATTTGAGTTATGCGACTAACACCCCTTGACCACACACACACACATACACACACACATACACACAGACATCATCGTGAAACTATCAAAAATGAGTTGTAAGGACCCTAATTCGTGCTCATCCACTAAAAATTCACCACCCGATTTTTTGCATGATTCCAATACCTTCCTTTACAGGTAAGCGGAAGGTAAAAATAACTCTAGAATTGCCTCTGACGGTTTGTACATCTTTTGCAATATTTATCTTCAAGATAAAAGAGGGACAAGTCGTCAAAATTGACCTACATATTAAATTTTTTATTTATCTGGTGGATAAGCCATCCAGTAGTTTATCTCAAGATTTTGTTTGAATAAGAGCTTTGGATATGTAAATTATGGTACAAATTAAATCTGATAGATACAATTTATGCCAATAGTGTATTACGTAATGAGCGACGAAAGTGCTTGATATCGTGTGAGTGAGAATATTTATGATAGACACTTTTCTGAGAGTTGTGTACACTTTTTCCCACGATCATTAATATTAAGTGTAGCACTTGTGCCAAAAATATAGTGAAAAATGTACCATACCTCCATCATGGAATACCTACATGATACAAGATATAAATTATATTTAAATTTTTAAACTACACTAAATACAGCAATAGTTATTTGTTTCATTAATACAAAAATGCATGATTTTGGGGGAGCACACAATTTGGACAAATATAGTTTCGTCAAAGTGTAGTTTGACCAAAAATAATGAAGCCAAACTGTATTTTAGTCAAACTGTAATTTGTGCAACTGGAATTTTGTCAAACCGTAAATATGCCAACCCGTAATTTAGCCAAACTGTATTTTAGACAAACTGTAATCTCACATTCCGTAATTTGACCAAACCGTAACTTCGACTAATATTATATTGTCAAATCGTTTTCAGGTAAACCCTAATTTAGTCAAAATGCAACTATACCTATCTTCCAATCTGTATTTAAAGACATAGTTGTGTTTTGGCTAACTTACGGTTTACCTGAAAACGATTTGACAATATAATATTAGTTAAAGTTGCGGTTTGGTCAAATTACGGAATGTGAAATTACAGTTTGTCTAGAATACAGTTTGGCTAAATTACGGGTTGGCATATTTACGGTTTGACAAAATTCCAGTTGAACAAATTACAGTTTGACTAAAATACAGTTTGGCTAAATTATTTTTGGTCAAACTACACTTTGACAAAACTATATTTGACTAAATAAGCGGACGCCGATTTTGGGACGAGTAAGACGGTTGCCGGACGGTCGCAAATAAGATTTTACCTTAACGTATACAAAACAAGCAGAAAAAATATTTAAAAAATAAATCTTCCCCATGTCGGAATCGAACGTACGACCTTTGGTTCCGTAGGCCGCTGACATTACCAAACGGCTACGAATTGACAGCTGTCATTGTACGAATGTAGCAATAAAAACTAAAGGTTAAAATTTTCAAATTATTTTCAGTAATTTCTTGAAATTACATTATGAAACTGAAGTAATGTGTATTAAATAAGATCTAGGAATGGATGTAGTATTGTCCTGTGCAAAATGAACCATGTAAAAGTTTTAAAGTGACGCTGACGTGGCACTACTACAGAAAAAACATTTTTAAAATCAAATTATGACCCATAGCCATAATATGAATTTAATTATTACCAAGTTAAAAACATTACCATTACAGACCTCGTGTTACGATTTTGTAATAAAAATAAATAATAATAGTAGTTTAATATCATTATATCAATGGTACTAATTCATGAAATTATCTAAATTTGATTTTCCGTTTCACTTTCAAACGTCCAATGAGCACTGCACGGCTGCGGCTATAAAATCGGTTAAAATTAGATCTAATTAATAATTCATTAATAACCAGTTGATTAGCTCACTTTCGCGGGAACCAATGTCAACATCAATGCAATTCTGAGAAGGCGAAAACATTATTACAGTTCATTAAATTCCGGAAAAAATCAAAACTGCTTAAAATTGTAAGCTATGTTTTTGTGTTCGAATATTAATATTAACTAAGATCTGATAACTGTAGATTAAAAAAATAAAATATTATCACTAGTTCGTCGGAGGTGTCTTATAATAAGCATTGATCAATTTAAAGACAATTTAACTTTTTAATAGTATCATCAACTGTTATTACCTTTTAATATGCAACATTTCTTGATAATTATAAACAACATAATACATTAGTTACTTATAATTCATTAGTTACGAACTTAATACGTTAGATACAATCATAATAACATCAAAACCTGCCATATTGCAGACTGTCAACTAATTGACAGATAAAATTGTTGATTTGTTTTAACATCGCTGTCGTTGATGATACTATTAAGCTTTGAATATAACGCGAATATATGCGATTTTGGTAGAAATTCGCAAACCGGAAGTAGTCATTTTGAAACTTGATAGTTTTCCTTAAATAAATATAGGTACATTATTTATTTATGACAATTTTTCAATTAAAAATAATATAAATAGTTATTTACTTTACAAGTGGGCAAAGTAAGGAATTACCCACGAGGGAAATTTTAACTCACGTGGCCGAAGGCTGAGTGAAATAATTTTCTCGAGTGGGTCATTCCTTTTTGCCCACGTGTGAAGTATAACGTTTTATCCAACACCTCTTAATAACTGCTTAAATATTTTAAAAATATTAAGTTTCAATCTAAAACATCGTTTCTATGGTGACTTCCAACAAGCAAAGTAAAATCTACCCACAAGTGGGTATAATAATTTTGATCAAAGCCACTTGTGGGTAATTTTTTACTTTGCTTGTTTAAAATCACCATAGTTATGATGCTTTTATTAAGAGGTGTTGGATAAATATAATTATCTAAGGGTACAATTAATTTTAAATATTATTTTATGAATCTGGTAGTGTTTAACAATAAAATAAAGTACAATAATTAATATTCTACTTTTTTGAAATTTCAGTATCTTGTTCATAATTATATGAAATTTGTTTTTACACAAAATTGACAGAACAGTTGAAATCTTTTGCTTGCATCTTGGTTTACATTATCGTTTATATATTACATGAACATGAAACTATTAAAATGTAAGTAAAACTATTTATTAGATTAGTAGAATAAGCAGAATTAGGCGAGAGGTCGTGTGACGTCCTGGAATACCTGAAAAAACCCCGAATTTAATTTTATATATTTTTTGTACTTTATCGGGAGTTGTTGCCAGTGGTAGGATTCAATGGAAGCGGAACTACCCTGCGTTTCTCATCTCAGGCCATGTCTGGTTGTGTTCTGTGTTGGTCGACTGTAGTGTCGGCCGCAGCCTGGCGGGAGGGGCGCGGCGCGGGGGGCGGACCAAGGCCCGCGGTTGAAGGTCGGGGCGCTAGCTCCGCTGTGCTCGATGTTCAACACCCAGCCACCACAGACACATCAACAACATGTGCTATACTGCGTTCCATGTGGATGTACACACGCTACCAGTGAGTTCTTATGTAGAATGGACCGGCGCGGCGTGACAACGTGACACATCAACTTCATGTGCTATACTGCGTTCCGCGTGGATATACACAGCCATTCGGCCTCGCGAATGCGCCCGCTACCAGTTACTTCTTATGTAGAATGGACCGGCGTGACAACGTGACCCATCAACAATATGTGCTATACTGCGTTCCACATGGATATACACAGCCAACGCGCCCGCTACCAGTTACTTTTATATGCAGAATGGACCGGCGTGACAACGTAACACATAAACTACATGTGATATACTGCGTTCCACGTGGATATATACAGCCATTCGGCCTGGCGAACGCGACCGCTGCCAGTTACTTATATATGCTGAATGGACCAACGTGACACATCAACAACATGTGCTATACTGCGTTCCACATGCATATCAACAACTCGAGCGAAATGCCATTCGGCCTGGCGAATTCTCCCGCAACCAGTTACTTCTATATGCAGAGTGGATCGGCGTGACAACGTGATACATCAACAACATGTGCTATACTGCGTTCCCGAGGTGAAAGTAGAAAGGAAATGAACTGACCAATAATCAAGCCGGCACATTAAGATGTGTTTGTGCTATACTGCGTTCCTGAGGATGAAAAAGCGGGAACGTATCAAGAGGAATGGACTGTAGCGACGGTTCGGCTTTCGGCAAACAGTTTCAAATGCCATTTGAAAAAATACAACTGACCAGCCAGTTTGATACATTAACAAGATGTGCAATACTACGTTCCTGAGCCAGAGGAAGAGGAATAAACGGTTCAGCAGAGTGCCATTCGGTCTGGCAAATGGTCCCACATCCCACAACCAGTGATATCTATACAGAATGAACCGGCGTCTCCTATACAGGCTGTTTCACAACTTGGAACGGGAACTAGAATTTGGACTGGCACTTTTTTTCTAGCAGTAACAGTAGAGAAAGCGGAAGGACTACTATAGCTACGATTTATCAAACAGTGCCATTCGGTCTGGCAAACGCTCCCACAACCAGTGATCTCTATACAGAATGAACCGGCGTCTCCTATATAGGATGTTTCACAACTTCAGAAAGGGAACTGGCATAGTGGACTGGCAATTTCTTCCTAGCAGTAACAGTAGAGAAAGCGAAAGGACTACTATAGCTACGATTTATCAAACAGTGCCATTCGGTCTGGCAAACGCTCCCACAACCAGTGATCTCTAACCGGCGTCTCTTATACAGGGTGTTCCACAACTTCAGAAAAAGAACTGGAATAGTGGACTGGCAATATTTTTCTAGCAGTAACAGTAGAGAAAGGCGAAGGACTACTATAGAGTAAAATTCAAATAGCTAGGACCCTGGACTGCGCGAGAAGGCAGAGCTTGTCATGTACTGTCCGTTTTACAAAAGTGGAGCTAGCGAGTATATGCTGCGCTGCACTTCACTTAATTTTCAAACAAAACTAAAATATAACTCAATCACAATCAATTACAAAATTCACAGCGGTACACGAAGCAAAACACTACGAATGTCAACATGAGAATAACAGATATTGAAGCTGATGTTCAGTAGAACAGACAGTAGCGTAGTTTCCTCTTGTTTATCATCTATGCTTCTCTCTCTAAGACGAGAATTCGTACTTCGCGCAGGGTTCTAGCTATTTGAATTTTACTCTAGCTACGGTTTATAGTGTGACAACTTATCAATCAAAACATTTACTGTAATAGTTTATTTGAAAATGCTTCGAACAAAGGCAAACAAAAAATTATCGAAAAGAAAAATATAAATTCTATATTGTCGAGAAATCTAGAACAATAATTCTCGTCTCGTCCGGAATTACATTGGTATATAGACACCCTGTGTGATTCAGAGTGTGGTACAGAGTAAACATTGCGTTTTAGTGCCCCTGTTGGGTTAGCGTGTCGCCGCCTCTGTCAACAGCGTTCGTTTGTCGAGTGATTAACATAATTATAAGTTACAGGGTGTGCGGCGCATCCGAGCAGGCCGTGGCCGTGGACGCGAGAAAACCGAACACGGGAACACCTCGGACGCTACCCTGTTATTTAGGATTTAGCCAACGCTTATGTTGGCTTGAAAACGTGCTTTGGTTTTCACAGCCACGCTGATTATTTAATAAGATATTGTACCAGTTCCGGGGTTTAAGCCTTTGTTGACATCTACCAGATAAAAGCATTTATCCGGAACTTTACCCAGTGATCTCTCAAAACAAACATCTGAATTAATAAATTAAAACAGCACGAATGGACACTGTCATAATTGAACTTAACTTTCAGACAGTTTATTTTTACTTTATCTAGAAATAATTCGATGGATTAATTTTTTAAAATTTATTTCAAATTTTATGTCTTATTATTGCATTCCTGGATAAGGTTATGAAAAATGTTTAGATCAGCTCGTTAAATAGTGCAATATATTGTTAGTTACCAAATCACGGGATTCATTCAGTCCATTAAGGCTCTACACTTGTTGAACGCAATATTGCTGCAATAGAATCAGGATTCACGATTCAGGCTATATTGCTCAAAATAAAAATCTGAAATTTACCATAAGTAATTACGAAGCATTATTTGATCGAAAAATTCATACAATATATTGTTGCGACAACAATTAGAGAAAATAAGTATTAATTTATACATTTTAAGGCTCTACACTTCTTGTTGAACGCAATGTTGCAGCAATATAATCAGAATTCACGATTGTAGCTGTATTGCTCAAAATAAAAATCTGAAATTTACCATAAGTAATTATGAAGCATTATTTGATCGAAAAATTCGTACAATATATTGTTGCGACAACAATTAGTGAAAATAAAAATAATATATGCATTTTAATATTACACATTATGGCCTTACTATTGCATATTAATTTTGTTTTATATAGTCGATTCCTTGCATTGTTCGTGAGAGTGCTACTAAACTATTTTTTGTCAAGAAATTACACATCTGACGAAAAAAATAATAAAAAACCAACCAAATTGACTATTTTACTAATTTATTACTAAAATACCATTGAGTATTTCAAAAATATAATTTCTTAGCACTGTAGTCATCTTTTAACTATCAATATATAAAATTGTAGGTATACTAACAAGAGCTCAGTTTGTAATATAGCAAGCTCCCTTTTCACTATATTTTTGGCATAAGTGTAGCGCCTTAATAAACTAAAACAGCACAAATGGACACTGTCATAATTGAACTTAACTTTTAGACAGTTTATTTATCTAGAAGTAATTCAATGGATTAATTTTTTGTAATTGATTTAAAGTTTTGTGTGTATGAATCTCACAGATCACTGCAAATGTCGGTACAGATATCTGTCATCCGTCAACTCACGGGTACTCTGTAGTTCATGAGGTGTGGGTGCACCACAGGGAAGATTTGTTAAGGGTCTTGTCTCCGTAACAAAATATTGCGTGTTTAGAGGTGTAGCAGTTTCTGCTTTACTCATTGCATATTAAAAATTTGAAGGAGAAACAGGTACTAGATTTTTGTGAAAGAATTAATCTAGGATTATGCCCAGTTAGAATTCTGAAAAAAATTTTGAAATCCATATAGAAAATTAATGAAAAAGTGTAGGTATTTTAAGCAATTTTTTACATGCTTGTTCTTATTATTAAGAGATTTATTAGAAAATGTAACTCGGCATAATCCTAGTTGCATTCTTCGTCTATAAATAAATTTATGAAATTTAGCTTTATCTATAAAACTTAGTGAGCATTGTAGAAATTGCTAGATTGGTTTTCCGTATTTTTAGCGAGCGTTTCTATGCATTAACATAGGACAAACGCGGTGTTGAGCTACGTGGAGACGATACCCTTAAGTGGGTAATGTGTTAATAATAATAATAAAAACAGGAATTGCCGCGCTTGCATGTACTGTCTAGTTCTTCACGTGAGCATAAAAGCACAATTAAGAAGTAATTAATTTTAACACCTGTCATTTAAAGTTACACGTTGATCGGGGCATTTAACACACACACACACACACACAGGATGTTGTCGACTTGTTACTTTATTATCCATTAGATTCCTCAATTACATGGCTCAGTAATCATTCGTTTCATTATTTACTAATCAGACAAGCAAACAGTAAATATCAGAAATCAATTATTTATTTATCCTGTGGTGTACTCTGCAATATCGACCAGATGATTAAGCCCCGTTTACGTAAGCATTTAGTTTTAAAGTTTACGTTTAAGAAAGTTTGAACACATGTAACTAAATAAGAGCATTCACAGTGCTTGAAAGTGGGACGTGTGAATGCTCGTATTAAGTTATATTAATTTTAACTTTCTTAAACGTAAACATAAATGTAAACCTTAACACAAATCAATTATTTATTTATCCTGTGGTGTGCTCTGCAATATCGACCAGATGATTAAGCCTCGTTCACGTAAGCATTTAGTTTTAAAGTTTACGTTTAAGAAAGCATTCACAGTGCTTGAAAGAGGGACGTGTGAATGCTCATATTAAGTTATATTAATTTTAACTTTCTTAAACGTAAACATAAATGTAAACCTTAACACAAATCAATTATTTATTTATCCTGTGGTGTGCTCTGCAATATCGACCAGATGATTAAGCCCCGTTTACGTAAGCATTTAGTTTTAAAGTTTACGTTTAAGAAAGTTTGAACACATGTAACTAAATACGAACATTCACAGTGCTTGAAAGTGGGACGTGTGAATGCTCGTATTAAGTTATATTAATTTTAACTTTCTTAAACGTAAACATAAATGTAAACCTTAACACAAGTCAATTATTTATTTATCCTGTGGTGTGCTCTGCAATATCGACCAGTTGATTAAGCCTCGTTCACGTAAGCATTTAGTTTTAAAGTTTACGTTTAAGAAAGCATTCACAGTGCTTGAAAGAGGGACGTGTGAATGCTCATATTAAGTTATATTAATTTTAACTTTCTTAAACGTAAACATAAATGTAAACCTTAACACAAATCAATTATTTATTTATCCTGTGGTGTGCTCTGCAATATCGACCAGATGATTAAGCCCCGTTTACGTAAGCATTTAGTTTTAAAGTTTACGTTTAAGAAAGTTTGAACACATGTAACTAAATACGAGCATTCACAGTGCTTGAAAGTGGGACGTGTGAATGCTCGTATTAAGTTATATTAATTTTAACTTTCTTAAACGTAAACATAAATGTAAACCTTAACACAAATCAATTATTTATTTATCCTGTGGTGTGCTCTGCAATATCGACCAGTTGATTAAGCCTCGTTCACGTAAGCATTTAGTTTTAAAGTTTACGTTTAAGAAAGTTTGAACACATGTAACTAAATAAGAGCATGCACAGTGCTTGAAAGAGGGACGTGTGAATGCTAGTATTAAGTTATATTAATTTAAACTTTCTTATACGTAAACATATATGCGTGAATGAGGCTTTAAATTCATTTCACTTTGTAGCACTAAAGTTTGGATCCTTCAAACTTTAAGTTTATGTTTACCACTTAGTAAAGCTATTTTAAGTGAATGAGGCTTTATTTTAAATTATACCTACTTAGAATATACTGGACACTGGTAACCATACCATGAGTACCAAATGTTGTAACTTATCTAGATAATTTTATCTAGATATTATGTCAAATGTCATGTAGATAATATATTTGTATCTATTATCTTATCTAGATAAATTTTTTCTTATTTATCTATTATCTTATCTAGATAAAATTACAAATTATCTTTATCTATTTTTTAAATATTATCTAGATAATAATTTTTGTAAAATTACAAAATTAGAACTAATTTTTTTTGTAATTTTAATCTAATTCAAATATAATCAAAGTTATACTTTAGAACATGTCATTTATATTTTTTGTATTATCTATGATTTATCTAATAATTATCTAGATACAAATTATTTATCTTTTATCTATTATCTAGATAATTTCTTCAATGATTACCTATTATCTTATATAGATAAATAAAAAATATGTTACCTTTATCTAGATAAAAAATTGTTATCTATTACAACACTGAGTACCAGTGAGTTGACGGCTGGTAACCGCACACACATGTAGGAATGTGACTTTTAAATACCATTTATAAATTATGTAAAAATAATTTTGCTGCTGTTTATTTAAATCCAATAATTATAAAATATTTTCTCCAGGGTTCTTACCCCTTTGGGGGAAAAGGTTCTCCACTCGTGTACATCTATTTAAATTCTTGTGTCGTTTTATTTTCAGAAGCCTTGTTCAAGCAACAGATAATTTCCAATTCTGAGCCATTATTTCGGCCGTCTTTTTGCTGTTTACTAAATTTACATATTGGAAATTACAGAGTAGGCCATAGGCGTGCAGAATTCAAACAAGGAGAGCAGGCGATTAACTTGTTGCGCTATTTCTATCCACTATTCAGACTTAGAGCATTGTATTAAAACGAACAAATTATACCTAGCAGCCGTGATAATGAAATAATGAAATATAAATAATACGCTTCGGATATCCAGAACGTGTTATTAGAGTTTGTTGTTTGCTAGTTTGTTGAATAGCGTGAAATGCACTTAAGAAGGTTCTTTATATTCTGGATAAAGTTCTGGTTAAATTATCAAGCAGATAACTAATTAGGAACACTAAGATTTTTCATCTTACGAATAAGTTATCTGAAACATAACCCTTGTTGGTTTAATAAATTGTAATGTAAAGTATTATTCTTTTAAAAACTTCTTTATATATTTTAGTCATTTTATGTAAACTGCAGAAGAAGATATAAAACATGTGCCACTATTGTCACTGTCACTGTCATAATCAATTAAATTTTACGTAGTAACAAATAATGTCTAATGACAAAAATGTGTTGAGTGATTTAAATAATTTTATATGCCTCCGATCGGCATCGCTAGTTTTCCATATCTCAAAATCCGCCAGAAACTCTTTGTTGCCAGCCTAGGCCGGCAAACAACCGGAAGTTATAGGTTGGCATCTTGACATTACTACAGTTGTCAAGCAGATGTCAATTTTATGCGTTGAATATTTTTTATACAAGAATTAACAAGATTTTGACAAATTTCAGACTTAAATCGTTAATAGAAACTAAAATAAATATATTTTAAGCTCAAATGCAAGTATTCAGTGCACAATTTTTTAGGTTATGTATAATAAAATACAAATTAATTAAATTTATTTAATATTTATGTAATGAAATCGGCACATAAAATATTGTGTATTACACGTCCAGAAACTGTTATGCTAGTGCTCGTAATTTGCAAATCGTATCATCAACTGTTATTACCTTTTAATCTGCAACATTCATTGATAATTATAAACAACATAATACATTCGTTACTTATAATACCTTAGATACTTATAATTCATTAGTTACGAACTTAATACGTTAGATACAACCATAATAACATCAAAACCTTCCATAATATGCAAACTGTCAACTAATTGATAGATAAAATTGTTGATTTGTTTAACATCGCTGTCGTTGATGATACGATTAAGCTTTGAATATGCAAACTGTCAACTAATTGATAGATGAAATTATTGATTTGTTTTAACATCGCTGTCGTTGATGATACGATTAAGCTTTGAATATAATGGTTTCACCTCGTCGCTTAGCAACATCCTCGATATTATAAATCGCATAATATTCTTGTTATATTAATAGCTATATTCGTATTTTATGGATTCTAAGGGTAAGCTAAATAAGCGCATTTGGCCTTTATCAGTTTTTGCTTATCACGTTCGAAAAGCGCATAAAATAATATTTGAAAAGCGCATAAATTGTAGTTGCATAAGCGCAGAAGTGCACATTTGAAAAGCACAATGGTTTTAGGGATTGTACGACAGTTTTTAAAACTAGAAAATATTCTTGCCTAACATTTTTCTGAATTTAACCCCATCATACTCGAAGACGATCTGGACTAACTTGTTATATGGTCAGAAATCTCATTTTCGAAAAATGCGCTTATTCAATGTTACGGTCTGCGCTTATTGAACATAAATTTACTGATTACTTATATTTCTGCGCTTTTCAAACGTTTCGATGACCAAAAATGCGCTTTTACAAATTTTGACCCGTCACAATACCTCCCTTATAGAATATAAGGCGAGAAGTAAAAATGATTTTTCATTTGTAGCACAATTACATGGGTCCACTTATCTTTGAGTTAAATTACCAACGATTTCTCTCAGCGTCTGCAGCGAACAATAAATTCTTAAACAATAAAAACATATCTCAAAAAAGTAAAAAAACCACCAGTAATAAGGAACGTGCTCACCAATACTTCTCTCGAATTAAAGGGCAAACATTACTTGGTCCACACGTTTCAACGCCGTTGTTGTAAATTGAATATGAAAAACAAAAAACTCAAAATCTGACGTGACGAAGACAGAGCCGGATTCAGCAATGTGCGCAGTAGCGATAGCGGGAAATAATCACCTAAAGACCCGTTCGCACGGGGATTCTACCAAGATTCTGAATCCTGGAAAAGAAGTAGAGATTCTGTAACTTGAATAAAATTAAAATCATGGTTTTGAAAGAATTATTATTAATATTATAATAGTTTTTTATTGAAACTTCATGTTATTTGAAAGCGATTGAGAGTACTGATAAGCCTTAATTGTCCTTAATAAAGCTGTAATTAATTTTTAAAGTTTGTGTGACGTAGATGTATAGCTGAAAATCTTCTCATACAATGGGGCTGGAATTAAAATGTATTCCATGTGAAGTCAACTGTTTCTAAATGTTACAAAATATAAAATACGATTTGGTAGTTTCTTTATTACTGTAATACACATGAAAACGCATTATTGTGACGTAGATGTGTCGATACGTAAAATCTCAAATATTTAAAGAACTATTAACTTTTTTCATGGCAATAACTCATTTTTGAGGTCTCCTTTCAACATAATTGACTGGATTGCTAATTTGCTACTCGTACTATGGTAAAGTACCCTATTATTATTTCTTCTGTTCCAAGACTCTTTGAAGATTCAATTTAGCGGCACCGCAATTCTCACTAGAAAGAAGAAGACTTCTTTTCCAGGATTCAGAATCTTTGTAAAATCTTTAAAGAATTCTCGTGCGAATAGGACTTAAGAATCTTGGGTTCCCATAAAGCCCTGTTCGTACAAGGATTCCTTGAAGATTCTTTCATGCTTCTAAGTTTTGAGAAAGATGAATAAGTCTTAGAAAAAAATTTATAATTTATTCATTGCTTCAAAACCATGAATTTATATTTTTTCAAGATTCGGAACCTTTTCCAGGATTCAGAATCTTGGTAGAATCTTCAAAGAAGCCTCGTGCGAACAGGACTTAAGAATCTTCGGGTTCCATAAAGCCCTGTTCACACAAAGATTCTTTGAAGATTCTTTCAACTTTTTAGAAAAATTATCCTGGTGAGAAATAGCTGCGCCGCTAAATTGAATTTTCAATGAGTCTTGGAAAAGAATTTCTAATTCATTGATAGCTTCAAAACAAAGAATTTATTTCATTCAGGATTCAGAAGCATGAAAGAATCAACAAAGAATCCTACAAAATATACACGTACATTCGAACCTGAGTAGTTTGAACCACAGTTATTTTGATTTTATTTTCCGTTTTGGGTATCCACGAAGCCTCTTAGATAGTCCGGGATTGGTTACCAGGTTGAAGGTACCCCGTTGGCGTCAAAAATATTTATATTAATATTAATAAGCACCGGATAAAATTTTAATTTAGTACGGTGCCTTTTTGACACTATTTTGACAGTTAGTTATTTGAAGTGATTTTTCTTGAATATCAATCATGATTTTTTGCTTGGTTGGGGCACATGCACAGACAATTCTGTTGAGATTATTATACAGGGTGTATCATTTTGCTGAATTCGAATCAAAAAGAATTAAGAGAATATTTTGTATCTCACTAGATTAATAATAATAATATCTTAAGTGGCTAGTCTATGTTTTTTCCGATATTACTATTTTTTCTATTTCTCCACTACTATGGCTGCCTAAAACCAGCCCGAAACTCGTACTTTACCGCATCCTAGCTACGCAATGTCATTTTGAAGTTAAAAAATACTGTAAAAGTGTTTTCGTTGCAAGTAAACTGTTAGTTTATTATTGACTTCACGATAATATTTTTATAAACATTTAATAGAGAAAGAATGGATCTACAGATGCACCTTTTTAAAATAAATTTATATCAGGAGATAAAGAAGTAAAGTTTGCATAAATTGGACATTTTTATAATCATATATAATTTTTTTATTAAAATTTTAAAAAGGCACAACTGTTAATTGATCCTTTAAGTATATAATCAACAAAACACTCGCTACGTTAGTACGTTTTGTGCTGTATTTTTTAAGAGGTAGACCTCAACTGTTTATCTAAGCGTCTAAGCCTTCTAGGCTATTGTAGGTGTTTAGAGTATTTGTTTTTTCTTTATATTGTCGCATGCAGTTGTCGTAATTCACAGCGTACTATATAACTGTAGAGTCCGGAGCCAATTAGTGCAATGACTCTAAATTACACTGACAGTTGAATTGGTAATTAATTAATATTTATAGTGGGCTCCGAACGTTAAGCGTTTGATTTATCTTTGTTCTTCCTACTACTTCATAATATTTATTTTGTGCTCCTAGGTTCGGAATACAAATAAAATAAATTATTTTGAAGCCCTGTTCACACATGGATTCTTTGACGATTCTTTCATGATTCTAAATCTATGTAAGGAGATGGAAGAAAAATATTTTTAGTAAATTGAGAAAGAAATTTTTGTATGACGTCTTTATTTTGTATATATGGTAGCATTCTAACGTCTAAGATCAATTTTATTTTTGGGTTTGTAAAAAATATTTAATAAAAGAATCACTCAAGTTGCATATTGCTTGTTAAATAGCGGCGCCGCTAAATTGAATCTTCAAGCTTCATTAATAGAATATACCCAGCAGTATATTTATTTATAACTAAATTTATTACTTGTTACAGAATTTATCTGGTAAACCAAATATATTTTAGCAATGCCCGGTAAATAATACAACGATGTGGAAGCCTTTGCCAGGCCGAACGGCATTTGAAACTATTATAAATGTAAAGAAACTGCAATTTGTCTATTGCTTGTCAAATAGCGGCGCCGCTAAATTGAATCTTCAATGAGTCTTGGAAAAAAATTATTTATTATAATCCGTTTATAGCAGGATTTAAGCCTCATTCACATTAACATTTCGTTTGTTTACGTTTAAGAATGTTTAAATTCATGTAACTAAATACGAGCATTCACATGTCTCACTTTCATGCATTGTGAATGCTCATATTTAGTTAAATGTATTCAAATTTTCTTAAACGTATAAACATAAATTTAAACCTCAAAACTAAATCCGTATGTAAAAGAGGCTTAAGAAAGTTTAAATACAGTAAACTAAATACGAGGATTCACAATACTTAAAAGAGGGACATGTGAATGCTCGTATTTAGTTACATGAATTTAAACTTTCTTAAACGTAAACATAAATTTAAACCTTAAAACTAAATGTTTATGTGAATGAGGCTTAAAGAATCCTTGTGTGAAAAGAAGGTACCTACCTTTTAAAAAATTCCTAAAAGAGTAGGTAATTAAGGGTCTCGTCTCCGTAACTAAATATTACGTGTTTAGAGGTGTAGCAGTTTCTGCTTTACTCATTGCATATTCAAAATTTAAAGGAAAAATAAGTACTAGATGTTTGTGAAAGAATTAATCTAGATTTATGCCCAGTTAGAATTCTGAAAAAATCTTTGGAATCCATATAAAAAATTAATGAAAAAGTGTGTTTTGTGCAATTTTTTACATGCTTTATCTTATTATTAAGAGATTTATTAGAAACTGCATAAACCTAGTTGCATTCTTCGTCTGTAAATAAATTGATGAAATTTTGCTTTATCTGTAAAATTTCGTGAGCATTGTAGAAATTGCTATACTGCTTTTATGTATTTTTAGCGAGCGTTTCTATGCATTAACATAGGACAAACGCGGTGATGAGCTACGTGGAGTCGATACCCTTAAAAAATGTTATAGAATAAATCAATCATAGTGTTTCGTAATTTTAAATGAATATTAAATATCCGTCAACGTGGTTGACATGGTGTCAAAAACTGTTTCATTGGTGCATATAAAAGCCGCTAATAATGTGCAAAACTGATTAAATCGCTTTTAATTTGATCAAAGTAACACACAGTGTTCGACACCAAACTAACATTTTACTGATCATCTACCACATAAAATCATTAACAAATCACCTCTCGTGCCACCACGGCTTAAACGTTAAACGCCGCTACAATTAATACTGTGTCCAACTAAATTTATATTATAAAATTAACTGAAGTTTCAATAGTGAAAGTTATACTTGTTTTTGTTAGTAAATAGAGCATTTTTATTAATTAAAGGTTAATCGTACTGCATATGCATAAACTAATAGTTTTTTTTTATTAATTGCTACTGTTCTTGATACACTTTGAACAACTTAATCAAGTAGTTTTATCGGCGGATGGTTGAGTGCGTTATGCGACCTATTATGAGCGTTGTGACAACTCAGGTACCATGAGTACCCGTGAGTTGACAGCTGGTATACGCGCACTCGGTATAATATACAGGGTATATCATAAGTTTGAGTACGTAAATGTTAGAGGTAGGCGATTAGTCGGAATTTGGACAGTTGATCATCAAAAAAGACAGTTACAGAGACCGGTCTACCTTCTAAAATCTAGCATAAAATGTACTAACGTAGCGAGTGTTTTGTGGCTAGTACAAGAATGGTACAATTTTATTTCAAGAAGGATATAATAGAGAAAGAATGGATCTACGGATGTGCCTTTTTTAAATTTTGATTAAAAAATTGTACATGACTATAATTCCGAAATTCACTTTACACGGTTATATTTCATGATAGAAATTAATTTTTTTAATTAAAATTCTTTCTCTATTATATGTTTATAAAAATAATAATCTGACAGTTTACTCGCAACGAAAACACTTTTACAGTATTACTTCAAAATGACATTGCATTGTTAGGATGCGGCAAAGTACGAGTTTCGGGCTGGTTTCAAGCAACCGTAGTAGTAGTAAAATCGAGAATAACTACGAAACGAGAAATATTTTTCGAGAAATCTAGAATTCTCGAAACATTTAAAAAAATTGATATTATTCTTTTCAAAAATGTCAATTAATTTATTTTACTTTCTTTATAGCATTTTGATATAATTTTTTTAAATTTCAAAAACAAGAATTTAACAGAAATGTACAAAAAAGTTCAGAAATTCACCCAGCTTTTCGATACAACAACGAGTTCTTTGTGACGAGAATTGATAAATTTCTCGTCTCGATAATTTGACAATTTCTCGTGTCGTCTTGTCTCACGGCATCACTACCAACCATCAATTCACGTTATGTAACAGGCTGCATGCTATAATACATCTAATCATCACAGTAAATAATTTATTACTGAACTAAAAACAAACGTATAATGAATGTATTATTTGGCCATAAAAATAATCACCCACCCTCTATTTTGAGCGCAATAAAAATACTTTAATTTTTTTTGGTTATGTTATAAAAACAAAAATAGCTCTGACAAATTCCTCTCTCTATGCTTGCTCCAAATCTCATGCGTTTCTAGAGACAAAGAGAGAAGTATTCGTACGATAAATAACCCAGGCGATGGTGTATCTAATGTGTGCGGTAAACACGGCGATATTTCACGTTAATTTGAGAGTTTGTCTGGTCCACTGCCTTCCTGTCTGCAATTTGATTCGGCTTATTACATCGCACGATGGTTTTTATCTTTGAAATATGGCTGTCAAATGGGATTTATCACTTTTTACAGAAGTAATCAACAAAGTTTTTTAGCAATACATGAATATCGCGCCTTTTATTCAACTCGAAAGTTAAAGCATCATAACTTCAAGTAAGATGACTTCGAATTAATAGATATTTATACACCAAGTGAGATACATGAATGTTTATTCAAGAGAAGAAAGTTTAGCCCCCGAGCCCGTAGAGCGAGTGGGATAATTTCTTCGAGTGAATAAACATTCGTATCTCACGTGGTTTATACAATATTTTATTCAATTTTGACGAAATTATTTCAAATATTTATGAATTATTTTATTTTGACATAACAAAAAAAACTAATCAAAGTAGTCGTTAGTGGCAAGTTGTCATTGTTTTTATGCATTTTTGACGTAATAATAACAGTTTAAAACGTCAGAGTGATTTAAAAATGTGTTGAGTGATTTAAAAAATAATTAATTCACTTGTGAATAAACATTTATTTAAAGTTGTTGCTATGGAGTTAAAATAGCTGTTTAAAATGTCAAAATTGAATAAAAATATTTTTTTTTAAATTCGAAGAAGAGTAATGTTTGCTTTCTTAATTGAATTACATTCATTTAGAATTAAGGTCTATTCAAGCTATGAAAATAATATAAACAAAATTATAAATCAGTTTTATGACTCTTGTCCACACACGTATTGTAGGCAATTATTATGCAAGCAGCGATTTCCGAATTCCTAGAATAATCTCGGTTTTACTTTTTTTCTATTCTACTCTTTTCTCCACTACTACGGCTGCCTGAAACCAGCCCGAAACTCGTACTTTGCAGCATCCTAACTGTGCAATGTCATTTTGTAGTTGAAAAATACTGTAAAAGTGTTTTCGTTGCGAGTAAACTGTCAGATTATTATTGACTTCAGGATAATGTTTTTATAAACATTTAATAGAGAAAATGGATCTACAGATGTGCCTTTTTAAACATTAATTTCTATTATGAAATAATAATCATGTACAATTTTTTAATCACAATGTAGATCCATTCTTTCTCTATTAAATCCTTGTTGAAATAAAATTTAACCATTTTTGTACTGGCCACAAAACAGTCGCTACGTTAGTACATTTTTTGCTGGATTTTAGGAGGTTAACAAGCAGCTTAAAACTACTTTTTTTAAATTAGTTCCACATTTATTTGTATTTTATTTGATAATATAATAATTTCACAAAGAAACAGATGTAACAATTTTTCCCAATCTCTCTGGACAGATATTTATGCTTATGTAAAATATGACATTTACATGTATTTATGATTTATGTTTATTTTTATTTAAGGCTGTTGTGAACACTTCCATAAGACACTATTTGTGTAATTTTATTATTATTTTCATTGCAGTGAATGAGCCTTTAGAGTTATGTTAAAATTATTATCAATTCAGCGGCACAAAAAATTTCTCTTCGGTATTTTAGTTATGTTTATTTTTATTTAAGGCTGCAATAAACATTTCTATAAGAAACTATTTGTGTAATTTTATTATTATTTTCATTACTGTAAATATGAGTCTTTAAAGTTATGTTAAAATTATTATCATATATAATACCATTAGTGACTATGATTTTGCCGGCAATTTTTGTTATTTTTTTTTTTTGCTACGCACTCGTGTTTATTTTCTAAAGCAACAAGCAGGAGTGACCAGACGGCAAAAATTACCAAAAAATCATAGTCACGTATGGTATTCGGCTTGACAATTTCTCGAATTATTTTATGTATTCCAAAAAAAGTAATGTATTTTTAAAACAATCATCAACTGACATAGTATCTAAGCAACGCTTCGCGGCAATTTTCACTAGTGAAAATTGTCAGTGTAATTTTCACTAGTGAAAATTGTCACTGTAGTTCGTCTGTGATTGGTACAATTCAGCAAAATACTGTGTTTTGATTGGATGAAAAACTATGAGTGGAATTGTCAATTCAGTAGCACGAAATTTTTTCTTTTCGGTAATTTAATTTTTTTTTATTTAAAAAAAATTCTTTTTGATCCGTAATCAGCACATCAAACTATACGTTGTACTCGAAGTTTATGATTCACCCTGTATATTATACGGGCAAAAAGGCAAAAAGCATTATTTCTCACCTTATTAACATGTAGTTATCGAGTAATTTCTTTGAATATTTTTTGACAGATGGTTTAACCAATCATATTACGTAATGATGACGTCAAATGACGTAATGCAACCAATAGAATTGAAAATGTAAAATGATGTATCTGACAACATAATTTTGTAGATTAGGTTTTATTTTGTTACGTTAGTTACAAAAAATAAATAAATTTGTCATATGAAACGTCAAAAATGTTTAGCAAAATGAGTCGTTTTGGTAGTATTTTTAAGAAGAAAAATATTCTTCCTAAATACCATTCGAGATAATAATTCTTTGAGAGAATTTTTGTCTATTCCACGGCAACTTATTGCAATTTCACTCCGCAAAACATCATCTGACAATTCCCCTCAACTTCGTTTCGGGAAATTGATAGATGATGTTTTGTGTCGTGAAATTGTTAGAAATAAGTTGCCGTGGAAACGACAAAACAATTCTCAAAAAATTATCATCTCTTATGGTATTACCCCTGACAATTTTCTAAGAATCTTTAGGCCCTTTTTAAAAAAAATTTAACCACTACTATCTAGCACGTAATTATCTACACGCAGTTCTTATTTTTTTTTTTTCGAAGCATATTTACACTTATGCATTTATTTCTACAACTTAAATATAAAAATCAATATTTGCATATTTAAATTTTAAGTACTGATGGTAGAAATAAAATTTTAAATCGACTAGAATTTGAAATGTAAATATTGGTCGAGTTGGTAAGCTAGAAATAATTAGTAGGCTTGTAATTAAAAAATAACGAAGTGGACAATAATTATACTGGAAGGTACAAAAATTGCAAATGCACTTTTAATTATTGTAACTCTACGCTCAACTTTATTTAAAGTCCGTTTTACATTACACTAAATCTTGAACAAGATCTTGTTGTGTAGTATAGTACAAATACATTTCATCTACCTAATAATCATTAGCGTTTATTAGGGGGTTATTGCAGTCACACAGTGGTCAAAACCACAAGCCTGAGATGCGCCAGAGCATACAATACAACCCTGGTAATAAGCTTCGAAAAACTCTTACTCTACCAGTGGAACACTGGGGGTAAAATATATACTCGGGTTAATAAATATGGCAAATACTGAACTGTTCGACTATATTTCTTATCTGCGGACTAATCTTAAACGATTGCGGTTTTGGGCATTGTGTGACTGCAATAAGCATTTAACGATTATTAGGTACTTGATGTATGCGTGGACTATATCATACAGCAAATTGTCTGGAAAAAATAGATAAGCGCGGCTGTCAAATTATTGTTATATGCGAACTGCGCAGAATCACAAACTAAATATTGTAGGTAGGTATATAAAATTATCTCAGTATAAAACAGAGTTCATTAAAAACAAAGCAATTTATTGCTCAAGATATTGTTCGATTTGTTGCGCAATTTCTTGTTTAATATTTAGCGTAGTGTAAAACGGCCATAACTATTACATATTGTATGATATATTCTTTCAGTTAAAGTTCCAAATAAGAAAGTATTTCATAAATTATGTCCCAACATAGAATTATTATTATTAACGACGATCGATGACATGTTTATTACCTAATTTAACAAATTCTTTGTATGAAACTAAAATATTTGAGGAATTTTTAAACTTACATAAATTTGGAAACTTTATGGTATATTTTAAATTATAACGATTGAGAAACAAAAATATTTTAGTCTATATCAACAATAATTAATAAATCAACACAGTTTTTTTTATTTCATAAAATATCTTTGTAATAACCAACAATTGGTGACATATCTAATAGTTTAGACTCGTATAGATTTAAAAAGTCCACGAAATGTTACTAGATTTATACACCAAGTGAGATACATGAATGTTTATTCATAGAAGAAAGTTTAGCCCCCGAGCCCGAAAGGCGAGTGGGATAATTTCTTCGAGGGAATAAACATTCGTATCTCGCTTAGTTTATACAATATTTTATTCAATTTTGACGAAATTATTTCAAATATATGAATCATAAATTTATTTTGACATAACAAAAAAAACTAATCAAAGTAGACATTAGTGGCAAGTTGTCATTGTTTTTATGCATTTTTGACGTATTAATAACAGTTTAAAACGTCAGAGTGATTTAAAAATGTGTTGAGTGATTAAAAAAAAATTAGTTCACTTGTGAATAAATATTTATTTAAAGTTGTTGCTATGGAGTTAATAATAGCGGTTTTAAACGTCAAAATTGAATAAAAAATATTAAATGTGTTATTTTTTGATGATTTAACTATTTTTTTTTTAGGAAAAGTCGAACCTACCCCTCACACATCATCATTCAACATGGGGTACCTCGTGTCCCCCTACAGCTACGCCAATGGAGCGGGCGGACCCATTCCTGTCTCAATGGTAAGTTTACATTTACAATACAAATGCCATTCGGCCTGGCAAACGCTCCCACAACGCCTGATCACTACCGCGAATTGCTAAAATATATTTGGTTTACCGGATAAATACTCCAACTAATTAGTAACTGCTAATAGTGAGATAAACTGATGATGTTACTCAATACTAAAATACGAAAAATGCAGTTTCTTTACATTTATAATACAAATGCCTTTCGGCCTGACAAATGCACCCACAACGTTTAATTATTTACCGGGTATTGCTAAAATATGATTGTACGACATTTTTACCACTCCATTTTTACCACCATATATTTTTTACCACCAATTCTTTTTACCACCGACATTTTTACCACTGGACATTTTTACCACCAATTCTTTTTACCACCGCATTTTTACCACCTTATATTATGTACCACTAATTTTATGCAACTTGAATAGAATATTTTTAACAAGATTTTTTGAATTTTTTTAAACTAGAAAATATTTTTGCCTAACATTTTTCTGAACTTAACTCCATCATCATACTCGAACAGTACCTATTTTTAACAAGATCTTAGGGCCACAACATCCAGTTTTGATAAAAATGTATAAATGTATAAACATGATTTATAAGAAAATATGACGGTAAAAAAATAGTGGTAAAAATATAGTGGTCAAAAATATGGTGGTAAAAATGTCCAGTGGTAAAAATGGAGTGGTAAAAATGGAGTGGTAAAAATGGAGTGGTAAAAATGTCGGTGGTAAAAATAGAGTGGTAAAAATGCCCTCCAATGCTAAAATGCTAAAATATATTTGGTTTACCGGATATATTCTCCAACCGTCTCCAACTAATTAGTAACTGCTAATAGTGAGATAAACTGATGATGTTACTCAATACAAAAATACGCAAAATGCAGTTTTTTTTACATTTATAATAGTTTCAAATGCCTTTCGGACTGACAAATGCACCCACAACGTTTAATTTTTTATCGGGCATTGCTAAAATATATTTGGTTTACCAGATAAGTTCTCTAATGCTCATGTCACACCGGCGTGGCACGAAGCACGGTGCTCGATGTGGCATTTTGCTTCGTTCAAAGCTGTCAAAAGGGTGTCACACCGGTATAGCAAAATGCCATACGAAAATTTGTATATTGCTATATTCACTTCGTACTTTGAAGGTTTTTGAAAATTATTTTTGACAGCTGACAATTAAAATTCATCAATTCTTTGTGTTAATTAAATCAATAATGAGTTCATATATTGACAAACGCTTAAAGGGTTATATTCTTGTTATCTAATTACTTACTGTGTTACTATTTTGATATCAATTATTCACCAAATTTCAAAAATTATACTGTGAAATCAGCAACAAATTTCCATGTCAAAATAGCAGCGATACAATTTTTACGTTATTCATTTATTCCATCGAGCACCGTGCTTCGTGCCATGCCGGTGTGACATGGGCATAACAAGTAATTAACTTATAAATAAATATACTGCTGGGTATATTCTATTAATCAATCTGGAAACGTATGAGAAGTTGACCCACCCATGCTAGCCCACCCTGTTAAAATCTATCGCAATCGTTAGTTTTACGTTAGTTGAGTTTAGTTTTGTAGAAAATTGCGTTAGTTTTGAATGTTTATACGTATTTTTTTTAAATAATATTTGGGTGGGCTAACTTCACAACAGCCCAACCCTTAATTCGAAAGTGCGAGGAAAACACATTAATACCTTTTAATTGATTAGTTGATGTTAGTTGTGCTACATATTACGTTTGTTTTGTTATTCTAAGCTGTCAAATTTGAGCCGAGTGGGTGGGCCAAAATCACGGTTCCCCAGCCCATTGCAGAATTTCACGCGTAGATTTTACATACGTTGTCACCGTGGTTAGTTGAGAATAGTTTTGACGAAAAATACGTTAGTTGTGCCATAATTTGTAAGCCTTAACCAAAATAACCATTTTCGCTAACTGTACGCACTTGATGCTATTATGTCATTGATTGCTGTACTTTTACAATATAAAATAGAAATAAAATAGAAGGCAACAACCGGCAACAACCAACAGCAGTGTTGGACATTTACCAGATTTTTTTAAATTTAGTTTATGATTGACAAATAATATGGTACAAAAGTTTTCAAAGTGAGGAATTCTTAAAGAATGCAATAGTTGGACTATATTTACCAAAATATAATTTACCTTTTCTTTTTCAGTGTGCATGCAGTAAGCCAAACGGTACTGAATAAAAACAAAGAAGCAATTTATTAAAATAAATTATTGCAAAATAAAAAAATTGCAGTAATACATTTTTTTACAATTTATATTTAGGTATATTTGTTGAAAACAAGAAAAAAATTTGGTATTAGCAAATCAAATTGAGAGATATTCTTAACTCTAGAACTATGTAATTATTAATTATCCGAAAACAATTAAATTAGTTCCTAAAAATAAAATATTGAATTAATAAAATAAAAATCGCATGACACAAATAACAGCCAATAGAAGAATTGATTAAAAAAATAGTAACAAGGATTATATAAAAATTTAGCGGACATTTTTTACAATTAGCTTGAGGAACCTAACAATAATAATTAATTAATGGATAACTTTTCTGTCACATTCCAGTTTGATATTTAAATTAAAAATTGGCTAAATTGTCATTTTGAGATCAGATTTTTTTAAATAGATTTTTGCAACAAGTATTCAAGTAAAGTATTATTTCCGGTAACAGAATTTTACAAAAATCTTATCAGTTCTTCTTTAAGACGTACAAATGTATTATGCAAATTATTATAATATAATGTTGCTGTAGAAATTGAGATTACAATAATAATATTATAATGACAAATAAAGTGCGCAAAAATTCATCCATACATAACCAAACATTTGTTTCTACCATGACAACAATAATTTCTTGTATTAGTTTAAAAAATGATTTACTTTTTGTACAATTGCTATAATAATCATAAACAATTCCTGAATGGCCTCCTATTTTTACAGAAAACAATGATATATAGTAGCATCAAGTCCGTACGGTTAGCGAAAATGGTTATTTTGGTTAAGGCGGGCAAATTATGGCACAACTAACGTATTTTTCGTCAAAACTATTCTCAACTAACCACGGTGACAACGTATGTAAAATCTACGAGTGAAATTCTGCAATGGGCTGGGGAACCGTGATTTTGGCCCACCCACTCGACTCAAATTTGACAGCTTAGAATAACAAAACAAACGTAATATGTAGCACAACTAACATCAACTAATCAATTAAAAGGTATTAATGTGTTTTCCTCGCAATTTCGAATAATGGGTTGGGCTGTTGTGAAGTTAGCCCACCCAAATATTATTTTTAAAAAATACGTATAAACATTCAAAACTAACGCAATTTTCAACAAAACTAAACTCAACTAACGTAAAACTAACGATTACGATCGATTTTAAGAGGGTGGGCTAGTATGGGTGGGTCCACTTCTCATACGTAATCTGGAATACAAAATATATTCGAAGAGACAATAGTATGTATTCTCTGTGTAGAAACATAACAAATGATTTTGTCATTAAAACAGACAAGTTTGAAGAATAATCTTCTATTTCGTGAAGACAGTGAAAAATCCGTAAAATGCAGTTTTGTCTTGAGCAATGCAAACTAATTGTAATTCTAGTCAGCATATATTTAGCAAACAATAGATCAGTGTTGCATTAGTGTACGGTGCGGAAACATTCTGTAGTACATACTGAACAATTATTCAAATACTTGTATAAATAAATATCTAATACACTATTTCCCACACCTCAAATAATTGTCAGTAAATATATGGTTTTACTGACAGTTGACAGTCGTACAAGTGCCACAGACAATAAAAATGTTGGCTACGTAGCTCAAAACTTACGTCCAACGTAACTTAAACAACTGTTTATTCGCAAGTGAATTAATTTTTTTTAAACCACTCAACACATTTTCAAATTACTCTGACGTTTTAAACTGTAAAAATGTATAAAAACAATGACAACTTGTCACTGACTACTACTTTGATTAGGTTTTTTGTTACGTCAAAATAAATTTATAATCTATATATTGGAAATAATTTCGTCAAAATTGACTAAAATGTTGTATAAACCACGTGAGATACGAATGTTTATTCATACTCGAAGAAATGATCCCACTCGCCCTTCGGGCTCGGGGGCTAAACTTTCTTCTCTTGAATAAACATTCAAGTATCTCACTTGCTGTATAAATACCGGTTATTACACTTTGTCAAAATTCACTAGTGAGTAATATAGCACATAACTTACTACAAAAAATAATGGGAACACGCCACTGCGCCAAATTGCCGTAATGTCAAATACCCGCTGTGTCCAATTGCCGCAATGTCAAATTTCCACTGTGCCAAAACGCATCCCCACCACTTACATACTTATAATAACGTATGTCGAGAGACTACTACAAATTTATTTCGACACAGAGGCAATTTGACCCAGTGGCAATTTGACTCAGCGGCAATCCAACACAACAGCAATATTTAGACCAAAACCGAGTTTGTGGGGCTCTAGTACGGTTTTGTTAGCTTTGTTAGTGTAGTAAATACCAAAACCGAGTTTGTGGGGCTCTAGTACGGTTTTGTTAGCTTTGTTAGTGTATGTCAAAATGCTCCTGTTATGTCCAATTGTCGCTATGTCCGATTGCCAGTATGTCTAAATATTGCTGTTGTGTTGGATTGCCGCTGAGTCAAATTACCACTGGGTCAAATTGCCTCTGTGTCGAAATAAATTTGCAGTAGTCTCTCGACATACGTTGTTACAAGTATGTAAGTGGTGGGGATGCGTTTTGGCACAGTGGCAATTTGGCATTGCGGCAATTGGACACAGCGGGTATTTGACATTACGACAATTTGGCGCAGTGATATGCACCCAAAATAATTCTATAAAGAAAATATTGTTTATTAGTCGTTGGTAAAAATATTTTTGTGTAAAATATTCAAGTAACTTTAAAGAAAAATTGATTGCTCATTTTATATACATTTTTTTGTAAAATAAACCAAGTAAAAGAACCTTATACAAATATTTCAAGCATGTTCCCTCCTTTACGTCTCCCAGCATTTCAAAGCCCCCTCAGTTTTTTCTTTTTGTGTCTTTACACATCAAGTAAAGTAAAACCTAAAACGTCATTAGAATAAAAGTGTGAACACACACACACACACATACACATACACACATCTCGCTATCAGAGAGATAGAGACCTGCTGGAGTGAGAGAGACCGGCGCTATTGTCTTTGAAACAACTGTGACGTCACGCGACGCTGTTAGCAGCGCCGCACGGCCGATGCGGCGTCAATTGTAATTATATTCTTGAAGGAGATTTCCTACGCTTTTTAAATACACTTTCCGGAAGACAGGGAAGTTTACAGGGGGGGATTAGTGAGATTTATCTTGTTTTAAAACAGTATTTGGAATACCGGTTTATATCTTATTGTTATACAGGGTGTTTTTATAATTCAGAAAAAATTATGACAGAATATTTACATTGTAAGTGCGAACTCTTTCGACTCTTGTTTCAAGACCAAGACTTAATGCAGCAAGACCAAGACTAGTAATCAAGACCGAAACAAGACCAAGACAAGACTTAGGGAAACAATACTTTTCAAGACCAATACCAAGACTAACTCGGTCTTGGTTTTGGTCTCGACTTTCCGAAGCACTAATTGCGATTTTCCTACTATACACTCGTGCAATAATTCATGCCCAGAAATTTTTTATCGTGCATTCAAACAACGTGTATACCACTCGAGCTAATTAAGACGTTGTTGGAAAGCACTCAAAAAAATTGCCGGAAAGAATTAATACACATGTGATATTATAATATCAACCAACGTAAAAATGAATTATAATACCTTAATAACCAATGGTTATATAAAAATTAACTGAAATTTTTTATTAGTAGCTTGAGGAACTTAACTGTAATTAATAAGCGGAAACTTTACTGTCATATGCCAGTTTGACATTAAATTAAAAATTGGTTAAATTGTTATTTTGAGTGTAAATAAGCAATTAATAAGGTAAATAATACATACTTATTAATGTTAAATACAAATTTAGTAAATATTTCAAGTTTCTATTGCAAAAAGAATTCAAAAATAGAGCGGCGGTATCATTGCGATTTTCTTACCGAATATGCACTCGTGCATTAATTCATGTCCAGGAAATTTTTTATCGTGCATTCCAACAACGTAATTAGCTCTCGTGTACCACTTGAGACGTTGTTGGAAAGCACTCAAAAAAATTTCCGGAAAGAATTAATGCACATGTGATATTATAAGTGAAAACTTTCCTCGTGTGATTATTTCCACATCTCCTGAATACCGCTCTGCTCCGAAGCTTGCTCTCGGTGGGGAAGCCGAACCACCCATCCTCCGGGACTCCCCCCCCCTCTATTTTACGTCATATTGAAGTATGATGCATATGCACTCTCAGCTCTATGCACTATGTGCAATGCAAGGCCTGCTTTAAACACTCTATGTTCGTTGTAATTAGGCGCACATTTTAGAGAGAGAAAAACTCTCTCCTGACAGAGAGCGGGAGAGGAGAGAGCGGTAATAATGCCACTAATGTGAGGAGGAGATTTTATGACGGGTTTTAGAATTGTCGTTAAATTATTTCTGCTGTTTATTATAGTTTAAATAAATACGTTTATGTTTATGGTTGTTGTGAACTTTGTGGGTTTGTATATTTGGTTGTAACAACTTTACGAGTATTATATTAAATTTGGGTGGGACTGCCTTACAGGTCACTCGGTATTTCGCTTTTTATTTAACTTCTGAAGTCGTCATTTCAAAGTGAGGCGAGTTCAGGTGACGTCAAGTCCTTCTTTTTGCAGTCAATCGAACAAAAAATGTAGGTAAAGAAAACTGAGCATCGAATGTACTGGCTAACTAGAGAATCTACAATTTCAACAGCGAAAACATAGCATCGTTGTCCCATCATATCTCATTTAATTTATAACACAGACGAATGAAAAAAAAACTTCTTGTTAACAAAGGTTCAATTTATTATGTCCATCTGTTTTCAAAAAATTTAAAAATTAAAAAAAATTATCTACGACTTTTTAAATAATTATTATTCATTAAAATATTAACCTAACCTAACATTTTGGTGTGCTTACAGTGCCAGTAGTATTAAATAATGTACTCATAATACAATAGTGTTGAATTATGAATTAATATTATGGAGGGGAATGAATGTATTATTCAATGGTAGTAGATAATAGCTATTTATGTAACAAGTAAGGAAACGAAGGTTGTTACCTTACGTATGTGAAATTTGCAGCACGAGGCGCAGCCGAGTTCTGTATAAACACAACATAAGTAAGGTATAGCTACTGAGATTCCTTACGTGTTGCATAGGTACAATATTTTTTCTGAATTATGAAATTTTGCCATATAATGACACTTAGGTATAAATTTTGACAAAAATCATCCAAATTAGGTTATCTAGAAACGACATTTTTGTTTTAATTTAAACTGCATAAAATATGCGATTGCAGATCAAAACCATTTTAAATCGAAGTTTCTTTTACAATATGGTCTGTAATTTTTTTAGTCAATGTAGTTTTATATGTTTACATTTTATTAAATTAAAAGAATGAAATAAAGACCATTGCGTGAAATAATGAAGTTCATAACCTAACAAAAATTAGAGAAATAAAGTGTCTGTTACCTAACGAAAGTAGAATAATGAATAAATATTGTATAAATAAATATGTAGCGTTTTTCATCTGATTAGGGTTGGGTGTTACTATGTAAGAAGTTGTAAGTTTCACAAATCACTTCAAATTCAAATTCAAAATTCGTAATACTAATGAAATGATAGATTACGTTAATACTCGGTTAAAATTTAAACAAATAATCATTGCAGTTCAAAATAGTGGCTCAATAAAACCGAATAAACAGCACCAAAATTACAAAAATACTCTAAAAAACCTCCTCCGCTAATTTCCGAGAGCCATAACAACCCTCCGAGGTAAACAAACAAAAACAAGCTGATCAGACAACAAGCCCTCTTATAAATAACCCACGTTGCATGTCATCTCGCTTCATAAATGAACCAGGCGGCGATTCCTCGCCGGAAACTCCGGGGCCGGAAACCGGAGCGGTGTTTACCGGAACATCAGCGCTAACAACCAGGCCACTTATTGATACTTGAACGCGCGATCGCACGCGATGAAGAAAAGTTCGGGCGGAGGTTACACGGTTTATTTTTTAGATGTATCATTGGTTTATCAATTATTATACAGGGTGTAACAAAATTTAAGGGTGTTTTGGACGCACTGATCATGAATCAAAAAGAATTTTGTGGAATTCGTAAAATTAATAGTGCAAAACAATATCATTTTGGGTGTCATTGGTTGTTACATTTAAATACGAAAATAGTTAAACAATATAGTTATGCAGTATTTATTAGCGTAATTATATTAATGTTAATTTTACAAACAGGAAAAATGAAATTTGTAGATTGTAGGTAGGTACTTACAGTTTGTCTCATTTGCATGGACCCATTTCTTAATTTGCGAATTTCAACAAAATTCTTTTTCATTCAAAGGTTGGGTTACACCGTTACACGGCGTGTAGGCAGGATGTCGGTATTAGAGCACTGCAAGGCCCGGCCCGGCCCGTGGGCCGGGCCCGAGCTTTATTTCTTTTAAGTATAGTGGGCTTCGGGCCTAGCCGGGCCTACCATATCACGGGCTTGGGCCTAACCGGGCTTACTATTTATTGTACTATAACGGGCTTGGGCCGAGCCGGGCCTGTTATGCTCCGGGCTTGGGCCGAGCCGGGCCTGTTATGCTCCGGGCTTGGGCCGAGCCGGGCCTATTATGGTACGGGCTTGGGCCGAGCCGGGCCTGTTATGGTACGGGCTTGGGCCGAGCCGGGCTTGTTATGCTACGGGCTTGAGCCGAACCGGGCCCGATATGCAACGGGCTTGGGCCGAGCCGGGCCTGTTATGGTACGGGCTTGGGCCGAGCCGGGCTTGTTATGCTACGGGCTTGAGCCGAACCGGGCCCGATATGCAACGGGCTTGAACCGAGCTGGGTCTTTTATGCTGCGAGCATAGGCCGAGCCGAGTTTTTTAAATTAAAATCTTATTTCTAAGTTATATATTACAATAATTTCCTACAATTACTAAAAAAATTTATGTAACACGATAACACGTACACAAACTAAATTTTAGAGGTTTAGTTAGACCGAGCCAAGTCGGACCGGGCCGGGCCGGGCTTCAAAAAATCATGGGCTGACAGGGCTGAGCCGAGCCGGGCCGGGCCGAGCTTCAAAAAATCATGGGCCGGGCTTCGAAAAACCATGGGCCGGACAGGGCCGGGCCTTAAATAATCTCGGGCCGGGTAGGGCCGGGCTTTGTTTTTATTTTAAAATATCGGGCCGGGCCGAGCCGGGCCAAATAGCAGGTGGGCTTCGGGCTGTCCGGGCTTTGGTAAAATTTGAAATTGTCGGGCCGGGTTGGGCCGGGCCTAATAATAGTCGGGCTACGGGCGGGCCGGGCTCCAAAATTACGGCCCGTGCAGTGCTCTAGTCGGTATCATAAATTACGTTAAGGAGGTTGATGACCATATATTAAATTTATACAGTTCCTTTATTACACTAGGTATTGAGAATCTTTAAAAAATGTTTTTAATTTTTAATCCGTTTTTTGAGTAATTGAATATTGAAATTACGCTCGTTTTACATGACTCTTATGGCAATTCACTAAATTTTTGTTATGCATGCTTTAAACTATGTGATAAAACTATTAATATTTCGTATAACCTGTAATAATAAGTTTGTGAAGATTTTGTGTATACTTTTTCTAAACCATTTGCAAGTTATCGAACAAGTTATTTAATAAAAGGTAAGCATGCCAAGCCAAGCATTTTTTGATTAGTGAATTAGAAATTATTGTAAAAATATATCACCGTAACTGAACGAATTGCAATGACATCAGTCAACGCGCATTGAGCGAATTTTGTTTTGCAAAAATATTTTTATTTTCATATCCACCCTTAAGGCTAATGTGGGTACGCCACCTCCTTAATCTCCAACCACCTTAAGGGTGTCGTCTACCTAAATGACCAAAACATGCTTTACACAAGTTTGTGATTTATTTAACAACAAACAAAAAATGTAATACATTCCATTCTTTCATGTCTGATTTATCAAAAACTATTGTTTGTGAAACAAAATGTGTTTATTAAAACAAGATAATTCAAAACTAGTGAATGTGTAATGTTTTTTTTTATTATTACATTTGTGTGTTAAATAAATCACAAACTTGTGTGAAGCATGTTTTGGTCATTTAGGTAAATGACACTCTTATGCCTATGGCACACCGGTCGAGAAGCATCGAGTAACTCCTCGATGAAACGATAGAACGCACCCCGTCCTCGACGAAAAATAGGGGCGCCGCTATTTTAATCGAGTTGTTCCTCGATGAAACGAATGTATCTCATTTCAGACGTATCTTTGGATTTGATTTCGCGCAAAACTTTGATGTATTTGTCACCGATTAAATAGAAATCCATCGCGGATGGGTGCGTTCTTTCGTTTCATCGAGGAGTTACTCGATGGTCCTCGATGCTCCTCGACCGGTGTGCCATAGGCATTATAGTGGGATTCTGTGAAAATCTGTAAGTTTTACTTTGTAAATCTTTAAATATTGAACAAAATCACATCAATATTTGTTGACAATATAAAAATGTTCATATGCTTATAAATTTAATTGCGATTTTGTTTATTATTTATAGTTTTATAGATCTGTAGCAACTACATATTTGAACAGAATCCTACTATATATCGTAGAAAATATATACAAATGTGTAAACTAATTATAATTTTCCCCTCAAAATACGAGTATATCTACTGGTGGGCCCCATAGCAATTCAATTAATCAAATAATCTCATTATTAGCACACTACTAATAATCTTACCCCAGATTAAATTGCACATTCTCAGCATTAGTGATGAATGATGAATGTAATACGGTTCATGGGAACCCAACCGTAACCTTAAGGTTCCAGGTTCAACCCAGTGTCAGGTAATAAGTGCAGTACACTATGATTTGCGCTGTGATACATATTCAATTATTCTTAATCTAATATATATTTAATGGAACCGCGGTGTATTATTAAAGTAATTATGGAGTCACGGTTTGAATATGCTGAAGCTGATCTTGCAAGTGGATATGCAATGAATAAAACACAATTTTGTGCACAGATTTGGGTGTACTGCTGAACAGACAACTGTAAAAATATTTAAAAAATAGATAGCAAAACATTTACTGATTTAGTTTTACCATAAGAATATTAAGAATTTTAAGGCGGTACACTTGTAAATCCAGAAGATTAACAATTTGAACGATTCTGGCTGTATTATAAAAAATTTCAAATTGAAATTTAACTCATTAGTGAATCAATAAATGCAAATTATTAATTGCAGTGACATCAATTAGCAAAACTTATAGTTAATTTTTATCATTTAATAATCCATTTTATACGTTAATTAATCCACAAAAATAAAAAATTTCTTTTGAAATCTATAACATTAGTCGGAAGACGGGTATAGAGAGATTTTTTTAATCAGTTAACCCATTGACTGTAATAATTTATGTAAAAGTGTAAAACTCGCATTTTTAGTAATTTTTAGAACTTATTTAACAAAATACGGTAAGGTTTTTTGTAAATTTCATTCTATAGCCTTGTAAGCACAACCTATAAGTACATCATTGTAACATAATGACATATGAGGTCATCGATTTCAAAACCAAAGTCACAAAATGATTTATTGTAACATGCTTTTTTACTTTGCATGTGATAGCAAAAGATGGGCCTTATTAATAACTAAACATGGTCTATTTTGCTACTATTTTAACTACCTATAAAAAAGTGCTCATCCACTTAAAACTCACAACCCGATTTTTAGCATGAATCCAATACCTTCTTTTACAGGTATGGCCGAAGGTAAAAATATATTTATCAAATAAAACGTTGAAATCTTGTAATACGTGATCGGTTGATTTTTGTTTTTGCGTAAAAAATATTGCTAGGTGAGACGAGTGACACGTTGGCATACTAACGCCATATAAGTCATATAAGTAAGATATTAAAATGTAGTAATTGAACGTACGATGGCTTCAACACAGAAGTGTTTTCCTGTGAATGAATCTTTTGATACTAATTTCTGTTTTTATTTGGATATTTTAAGTTTATAAGTCTAGATATGGCGGGAGGTTGTGTGCTGGAAACATCAGATTTTTACGACTGGTGTCGATCCATTTTTAATTTAATTTTCTAGGTTACAAAATGTAAATTATGCAGATAATCTAATTCTTTGTTTATTCAATAATATACTCTATTGCCGAAACCCATTATTTGACTATACAACCTCCTTAACTCACAGATACTCAGGTATTTTGTCAAAATGAACAGGTATACAAATATCTTAATTTCTTAAGCAAGTGTATACTTTTTAGAACCGCTGATATTTTGAGGTAGGTACCCAATCTTTTGTATGATTGATAAGGGTACAAGTTGAATCATTCAAACACCTTTGTTAGGTTAGGTGCAGGTACAAAAAAATATTTGCCACTTACCTTTGGATTAATATGCAGCACTTTATCTGGACACAATCAGAAGTCGTACTGGACACCTGTAACAAAAATAAAACGTTGAAATATTTGCTATTAAGTAATTAAAAATTTAATTTCATTACACATTTGTATTTAATAAAACAACAGTTTAATTATGATGTTTGTTCGTTTAATTACACAAACATGCTTTCATTGCACAATCAATAAAGAATAGTAATAAGCATTGTTGAACAACAAACCAAAATTTGTATCACCAATTGTTGAGATTGGTTGATAAATCAGTTGATACTAAACAGAAACCCGTAAATCTTAATAATAAACATGAAATATACCTTTCTTCAGTTAACAACCACAACAAACACTATTATTACTGCATTATTTATCAAAAAACACTAAAATACTAATCTTGCAATCAGACGATCTGTCAGATTTTCTCAACTGGCGATTGCAGCGCTCCTATTCCAAGCGGCAGTTGCAAACAACAATCGCGCGCGCAGTTTAAAATCAAAATAATAATAAAGTGTTTTACTTCTCGCTAAATAACTAAATACTCTCTCTCTCTCTCTATCAACTCTATTAAGAATCTATCAATCAGTTAGCAAATCGAGTTAACTGGTGACTGGTCGAGTGTTCAACTTGTTTATTACTTAGTGAGTCACTTAGCTATCAAGTGGCCAAGTGGGTGAAGATTGAAGTTACGGACGAAGTATTGACAAATTGAGAAGATTATCGGGACTACAATCGCGAGAGAAGAATCGAAGTATTGTGGATCGAAGAATGCAGAAAGCAGAATTAAGTCGGAATGTTGTTTAAATTTAAATCGAGATTGTGTATAACATGGTTTGATGAAAACAATAAATGCTATTTTATATTTGTTTATGTTTAAACTAGGTATTAGATTTGGTGTACTTTTTTCTATATACATTCTTTTAGGAATATAGTTTTTATGGAACGATGTTTGTGTTAGCAAATTTTTGTTGTGTACCACAATTTATAAATGTATAACACAACTTACTAGTGCATTTAATTATAATATCTAAGAATAATGTTTACCTAATATTGTCAAATGCCGTATCACAATGACAACATTATAAGCTTCAATTTAACCTTTAATTATGTGATGTAATTTGAATTTTGTTTGTATTAGTGCCACGCTGTTATTGGGATTTTTTGTCCTGTTGAGTGGCCAAACTTTAAATAAATAAATAAATAAATTTGAGGACCATAATAGCGTTTATTATAGGCCAAGGGTTATAATGAATCCAGTATTGTACTGAGTACCATAATGAAATAACAAACAATTCGTTTCATAAGTAGCATACCTGATACTTTTTATTTAAATTGTTTTGTTTAATATCACGTGTTACCAAACTCGGCTTCGCCTCGTCTAATAATATTCACGACTATTACGGTAATAATTGACGTTACGGTCCTTTAAATAACTATTAAGCTATTAGATTTGAACAATTAAATTCGAGGATTAATTTTAGTTAAATATGTTTGGAAATATAGATTTTTTGGAACGATGTTTGCAAATTTTTGTAGTGTATATTATTTTATAAATGTAGGTGCATGTGTAAACTTACTGGTACTTTTGTTTATTAATGCCAATGCAAATACTACAAGAATAATATTTACTTTTATTTTTTATCACGCTGTTTATTACTTAATTTATTAAAGGAGTTGTGAGTTTTACAAATTATTTAAAATCGTCAACTCACAGGTACTCTTCATCTTTTCAGGCACTTTGCAGCCATTTTCGCATTACCAATTCACGGGTATCCTTGGTTGTTCCGTCCTCACATTGTCTAAGTATGAATCTACAGATGTGCCTTTTTAAAATTTTATAAATAAATTTCTATCAGGAGATATAACCGTGAAATTTTTATTTTTAGGCATTTTTATAATCATGTAAACAATTTTAAAAGGACACAACTGTTATTGTTATCCTTGTTGAGCATTCTTGTACTGGCCACAAAACACTCGCTACGTAATGTAATAATTTCTATACACACAATTTTTACTCAAACATAAAGCATCCCTAATCATGACTTTCTCCATCACCATCATCATCATCGTCATCACCGTCATTATCAGTATAACTCGCTTGCTCTAGTATCATTGATGATAACAGATCAGAGATAGTCCAGTCCCCAACGTTGCAATGTTGAAGTGCATTGCGTTGCTTGCATATGCAAATCATTGCATCGCGTCGTATCAATTAAAACCCGGGTTAGGCGCACAGCTGCCGGGCCGTTAACCTCCCGGCTACAGAGAGAAGAGTGGACACCCACGCACAGGAGAGGGGAGGAGAGAATAAGTGTCAAAGGATTGGAAAGAGAACAAATCAGTTGATGGATTTGAGAAGGTTTGGTATGACTGAAGAAATTAAGACTCTACACTCTTGTTGAACGCAATATTGCTGCAATAGCATCAGAATGCACGATTCGGGCTATATTGCTCAAAATAAATATCATTAGTAAGATGTGTAGGATCATCAATATTAGTTTAAAAGTGTTGTGGGTAGGTTTATTTGATCCAAAATACTTCATTATAATTTATTTATTTAACAATAATGGGACGTTTCGAGCGAAATAAGTTGCTCATCTTCAGCCTTTAAATAAATGAAACGTTGTAAATAAAATGGAAAGTAAAGTACAATGTGAAAACCTTCATAGATGGCTACACGACCTCGTTTTTTAATATTTTTGACAACAGTTTTTGACTATTTCTAACTCAAATTATTGTACTTTACTTTCCATTTTATTTACAACGTTTCATTTATTTAAAGGCTGAAGATGAGCAACTTATTTCGCTCGAAACGTCCCATTATTGTTAAATAAATAAATTATAATGAAGTATTTTGGATCAAATAAACCTACCCACAACACTTTTAAACAAAATAAATATCTGAAATTTACCATAAATAATTACGAAGCATTATTTGATCGAAAAATTCGTACAATAGTTATGCGACAACAATTAGAGAAAATAAGAATTAATTTATGCATTTTAATATTACAAATTATGGCCTTATTATTGCATATCTATTAATTTAATTTTAAATAGTCGTTTCCTTGCATTGTTCGTGAGAGTGCTAAGAACATATTTTTTGTCAAGAAAATTACACATCTGACGAAAAAATAGTAAAAAATCGGCCAAATGACTATTTTTACTAATTTATTACTAAAATACCAATAAGTATTTCAAAAATATAATTTTTTAGCACTCTAGAGTCATCTTTTGACTATCTATATATAAAATATGAACAGTGTAGGTGTACTAACAAGAACTCAGTTTGTAATATAGCAAGGTCACTTTTTCACTATATTTTTGGCACAAGTGTAGTACATGAGGGATTGGATGAGAGAAATCATGAATACCTGTGAGTTGGTGGTGTGAAAATGATTTAAAAGTGTCTCAAAGATTAAGAGAGTACCCGTGAGTTGACGGATATAAAATATCTGAATTATTTGGCGTTTTATTGATGAGAAGTAAAAATAACTAAAAAGGTTTAGATAAGTAAAGCCCATTTTACATTGAGCAAGCGCAACGGGCAACTGGAATCTTCAAGTCAGAGTTGAACAAGAAAATTGTAGAAAGCCCATTTTACATTGAGCAATATTGCAGTTTTAATCGCAACTTTCAACCAGTTGCATCAATATTGTGTGAGTGTAATACAGGAATTGCACGTTCAACAGATTGAATCAATCTTGCCCGCAATGGGTTGCATGAAATACAACTTGTTCTAAATTCGTTCAAGCTTGCAAGGCAATTCACAGTTATTTCTAGCTACAAACATCTGGTACTTGTTTTTTTTTCTCAAATTATTAATATGCAATGAGTAAAGCAGAAACTACTACACCTCTAATCAAGCAATATTTTGTTACGGAGACGTAGTTATATATTAATCTTCTCAGTTATTTTTATTTGAAAGAAACTACTGTGAACCAAAGTCTATTCTTCATTAGCAATTACTGCTTAAAGGCCATTTTAATTGGGCTAATTTAACGTCAACGCTACTTAACGAATATCTACGTACTATAGCATTAACTTAGTTAATGAATTCAACTGTTAGCTGTGGATGTTTGAATAATTGACACGCGATGAGAACAAGAAAAAATAGCACATCACGAATGGTAAACAAGAGATAGAAAATCCACAATATTCGTATTTACTTAGGATACGATCACTGTTTATGTTTAAACCCAAGATAATGGTTATCATTTTATTTATTTTGAAATTTGTCAGTTTCTGAAGGTTCCTCCATGGATTAAATTTAACAGTGAAACGACTTGGAATGTTCGATAAAATGAGCTTAGTCATCCTGACTAAAGAATGCTGTCTCAGTCGACTAGACCTGAGAATATTTTGGAATATTTTGTGTGATGGTACCAGCTGTCAACTCACTGGTATTCAATTTTACTGGCGAGCAGCACACCCCAATAATGTTTATTTAAAATACTTTAATTATTTCTGAAAAATTCTTTTTCGTATTCAAACTGTTTATTTTATTTTTGCTGGTTACCATCCTACAGGATTAACTCCCAATTACAGAATGGTGGATGTTATTATAGTGGAATTCGACCACTCGGACCCAGTGGTATCCTTAAGAGCCTATTGCATGGCAATAATACGCATTGAAAAACGAGTAATTTTTGTGATGATCTCAATCTAATACTGTTATAGGTATGATGTTGAATTTTTGTATGTAGATTAAGGCGCTACTAAAAGTGCGGAATCTTCAAAATCTTTAATTAATGTAATTGGTTTGGCTTTAATAATTATGCGAATATCGGCGAAAATTGTACAAGTTTAGATATAATTTATGGCAATTCTGTTGATAAAATTATAGTTTTATTGTTTTCCACATTTTTTACATCTATGTTCTACTCATTTTGTCTTTAAACTCAATGATAACTTTTATAGTTTATTCATGTACTCACGAAATTCTAGTGTTTAATTCATTTTTATATCTAATTGTTGTCGGAACAATATATAGTTCGAATTTTTAAATTCAACAATGCTTTGTCATTACTAATGTAAAATTTCAGATTTTTATTTTGAGCACTATAGCCAGAATCGTGAATTCTGATTCTTTTGCAACAATATTGCACTCAAGAAGTATAGCGCTTTAACAAAACAATAAACGCTATAGAATAGCGTGCGGAATCAATGTTTTTGACTGTTTTCTGCCAAATCACCTTATAGTAATGATACTTCCTGTATTGTGTGGATCAGCCTCACAGATCACTTCTAGATATAAATGCTTTTTGTGATTTTTTCTCAGCCAAATCATTAAAATTCAAGCGCCGTTTGAAGAATTATCAAGCAGTCATGCATCATCATAAGTCATGCGACATGTTACATTCTTTTGAACGGTAACGAGAAAATGCACCATAAAGATCACAAAAAAGTAAAAATGCAGTTGATTTCTTCTCTTAACTGGATCGATTGATTATCAAGGCAACCATGATGATCTACGAGTGATTGTTGATGAAAAACTGATGACCATAAGTCACTTTTTAATGAGAAGAATTTAAGTCGTAACTTACAAGCTTAAGCCTCATTCACGTAAGCATTTAGTTTAAAGGTTTACTTTTATATTTCAGTTAAAAAACGTAGCATTCGCATAATAAACTTAAAATAGCCTCATTCACATAAGCATTTAGTTTTAAGACGATCCTCTACCGTTCCAGAAAACAGCCAAAGCATGGATCTCGCGCGCCACTCCACATCGTTTTTTGTTTTGTTAAATATACTTAGATAATAAGATAAAAGTACTATCTACAAAATGGTCGTTGCAGTATTTAAAAATTTTGCTTTAAAATCGAAATATGTTCAATTCTATTTAAAAACGAATTTTAAAAATTTGAGCGGTTATTTCACAGATCCAATAAGCTTTGTTGACAACATATTAAGCGGCTCGTCTACGTTTTTACCGAATTCCTAGAATACTCTCGATTTTATTTTTTTCCATTCCGCTTTTGTCCCACTACTACGGCTGCTTGAAACCAGCCCGAAAGTCGTACTTTGCCGCATCCTAGCAATGCAATGTCATTTTGAAGTTGAAAAATACTGTAAAAGTGTTTTCGTTGCGAGTAAACTGTCAGATTATTATTGAAATCAGGATAATGTTTTTATAAACATTTAATAGAGAAAGAATGGATCTACAGATGTGCCTTTTTAAAATTTTAAAAATTAATTACTATCATGAGATATAACCGTGTAAAGTTTGCATAAAATAGGAATTTTTCGGAATTTTTATATTCATGTACAATTTTTTTTATCAAAATTTAAAAAAGGCACATCTGTAGATCCATTCATTCTCTATTAAATCCTAGTTGAAATAAAATTTGACCATTCTTGTACTGGCCACAAAACACTCGCTACGTTAGTACATTTTATGCTGGATTTTAGGTACCTAGTAGACGGGCCTCTTTATTTTAAGTTAATTTACTTATAAGTAAAAGCTTTTTTACAAATACGGGTGCCAAAATAATATTTTCCCCTCAAACATAAATATGTTATTTTTATTTTTAACAAAACAATAAACGCTATAGAATAGCGTGCAGAATCAATGTTTTTGACTGTTTTCTGTCATGGGTAAAGGATCACTTTAATAAATAATAAGAATAAAAGATTTTCTGCTTCCCGCGTTTTTAATTTCTTGTTGTCTCTTGTGTCAAGCCACTCAAGTGGAGATCTGGCAACGTCGCCACTGCTAACCATACAAGTTCTTGTTTCGGTTGGAATATATCACGACCAGAATTTTGGGCACAAGTGAGACACAGCTATCGGAAACTTAATGAGTCAGACAAAGATAAAAAGCGAGGAAACCAACTGACGACAGAGATAACGATGCGATAGACAGAGACGGGAGATACCAGAGGTTTGCAAACTTTTACACGTAAATTATAGAAGAATTTTCTGATTTATGACAATTATTTAAACTTAATTTTGAGACATGATTAGCGAATAAGTCAATATTATTTATATTGAGCGGCACGATATTTTGGTTATTTTTATATGTTAATCTATACATTAAAATATTAGACTAGTATTTTTTCTTTTCGCCAAAAAGTTGCTAATAAACCAGAAAAAAATTAATGAATTTTAAAAACGATGCAGTGTGTGACGGTGTGACGTCAACGGCCCTTAGTACATACGTCCACCGCGTTGTCAAGGACCGAATACGATACGTAGGTCTTACTTATTTCAACACAGGTCCGTCGTCCATTCCGTAGTCAAAACGACAAAAAACGAACTTACACGAACAAATCTACTTACGGTTTGGTCTCAGTGCCGTTTGCGTCACACATGGCGCATTTTAATCATGATTTAAATCGGTGTTTAAATCTAATAATTTAAAATATGTAAACTCTGATAGATACTGTCCGTGCAGCCAGAGTTGGCGGGAGCGGTAAGGGAGAGAAAGAACATGGTCTACATATAGCTAAGTCGAAGTTATTACTCGCCTGAACGCAACTGAGTCAAGAAAAAAACCGAGGTGGACTATTTTATTAATATTGTTAATCGTATCATCAACTGTTATTACCTTTTTCCATGCAACATTTATTCATAATTATATGAACAACATCTTTGTTACTTATAATATAATACCTTAGATACTTATAATTCATTAGTTACGGACTTAATACGTTAGATACAACCATAATAACATCAAAACCTTCCATAATATGCAAACTGTCAACTTATTGACAGATAAAATTGTTGATTTGTTTTAACATCGCTGTCGTTGGTGATACGATTAAGCTTTGAATATAACGCGAATATATGCGATTTAAGCCGCCTTGGATGTTCAAAGAGACTCGGTTTCACCTCGTCGCTTAGCAACATCCTCGGCATTACAAATCGCATAATATTCTTGTTATATTAATAGTTTTAACCAATTTAAAATCTCTAATTTCGCGTACTGTACATGTGTGCGGTTACCATCCGTTGTTAGAGTAAAATTCAAATATCTATAATAGGACCCTGAGCTGCGCGAGAAGACAGAGCTTGCCATGTACTGTCCGTTTTACAAAAGTGGAGCTAGCGAGTATATGCTGCGCTGCACTTCACTTAATTTTCAAACAAAACTAAAATATAACTCAATCACAATCAATTACAAAATTCACAGCGTTACACGAAGCAAAACACTACGAACGTCAACATGAGAATAACAGATATTGAAGCATGTTCTGTAGAACAGACAGTAGCGTAGTTTATCATCTATGCCTCTTTTTCTAAGACGAGAATTCATACTTCGCGCAGGGTTCTCCTTAAATGAATTTACCTCTAGTGGAGAGAGTATTGTGACAAGTGTATCACCATTGTTTGAGGACTGCTTTCCAGCCGGACCTGTTCCTTGTTGAGAATAATAAACTAGGCCCTGTTTTAAACAAGGGTACATCACCAACACACACACACACACGCACACATACACACGGAGTAAATGAGGGCTTGTTTGTGTGTGTGTGAGTGTGAGTGGAACTCACTGCTTTAGCCTCGTGGTATAGTGAAGCATAAAAACAAAGAAAACTGGTTGTAGGAAATTAATTTCGGCGGAGAAAATAAAATGAGCAGAATGAAGGGTCCCTACGCTTATTTCACTGGTTTCTCTGATTATTAGTAGTAGTTTTGACAGCACATTCGACCCATGTACTGTGCAGACCCCACCCATTAGTACCCGTGAGTTGACCAAAACATCAAGTAACTTCTTGCAAACCTTAAGGCTATACTTCACCTTCGCATAGACAGGCGTTCGTACTTTACTGATAACTTTATTTAGGGAAATTTTCAAGACAAAATTATTTACAAAAATTCTTTAAAATATTGTGCTTAACAGCGGTCCATTTTTAAATTTTAAAAATTTTCGAAAAAAATTAAAATCCAAAATTTGATTATTTTTTAAATTTAAAATGAGGGACGTTTCTTGAAAAATAGCGATGTACCACTGTTGAGACACTATAGCAGATACATGTGTAATTTTTTTGAAAAAAATATGCCAATCGACAAAAAAGTTATTGGTAAACTACGAATTTTGATGGTTTTCTAGACTTTCCATTATTCAAAACAAGTTCGGAAAATCGAAAAAGACAATACATACAGCTAGTATACTGTTACCAAAATTTGGTTCATAAAGTAATCGAAATGGGCGAGTTATGAATTTAATAAGTAACTACACTACGCTCATTCGAAAGGAGCCTTAACTCAATGTAATAGATACTTAAGGTTGCGCTCGAAACCGTTTTCAGATAATCATTTTTATGCACTTTATCTGCATATACTGCAAATAGGAACAAGCAATAGACATAATAATATATCAATAGAATCATTAGAGTTTCTTGATTGCCTTATGCTAAATAAGAATACCTGAAAATAAATATAATTTGCAGTAGACATGTAAGAAGAGGGAGCAAAATTCATCAAATTGCAATGAATTTTATGCAACATTATTACAGACATAATTTTACGAATAAGGCAATTGAGAATGAATATTTTCATTGTGTAACATAATTTTCATTGTAGGTTACATCGTTTATCCGAAATTATGCAGAAAGCATGTGCAAAATGAGCCATGTCAAAGTTTTAAAGTGTCGCTGATGTAGCACTATAGCAGTTAGGTACAGAAAAAACTTTTTTTTAAATAAAATTATGACGTATAATAAGATTTTGACTATTATGGGGTTATTTAGACGAAAAAGGCATAATGTAATTCAGCTATAATGGCCATTTGCACAGCTTCCACTTAAATTTACAGTGTCACTTAAATGAAAAATATCCAATCGAACTTATGACAGCAATTATATTTCTACGTTTGACAATTTGATTTTGATTCGATATTTAAGTGGTAGCGGTGCAAATGGCCATTAGAAACATGAATTCATTAGATTCGTTGACGTATAAAATATCAATTTGTTTTTGCATGAGTCATTAAAAAGTGTATCTTTAATTTTATCAATTAAACATTTAGTTGATTTATTTTAACTTGCATTTGATAACGGCGTATTTTGTCTGTCAGATAAGGCTGTCTGCATAGCGCATAATTTCAATATTACTTTATTCCTTTTGGAATTTCTTCTGCACGCCTATGAATTTAAGATTATCTTGTCGTCACAATTTCGCAATGCATTTTTGCAGTTGGTTCTGTCGATGTGTTTTTATTTTATAATCGATGTATTTCTGTTGTGCTGATTATCAATGTTTCATGGATAACTTGATGAAATAATACATCAACTGTTAAGTTATTGGTGACCGAGAGTGCCCGTTAAGTGATGGCTGGTAACAGCACACAATAAAAATACCAAAAATTGCAGAACATTTGGCATTAAGGCGCTAAATTTGTTGACTTGGGTCCCTAAATAAATAATTTAATATTATGTTTAACAAAACAATAAACGAAATGCGTTTTTGACTGTTTTTACCTCTCGCCTTATATTCTATAAGAGAGGTATTGTAATGGGTCAAAATTTTCGAGTATGAGTTTTTACTAGTTAAGCACGTTGCAGGGTCTCTACAATACGAATTTAATATTTTCTCGATGATGTATGTGTGTGTGTGCGTATGTATGTATGAATTATGTGACGATTTTTCGTCCACGATAACTTAAAAAGTATCAAACCTTTAATAACCAAATTTCAAATTTAAGGTTTTAATAAGGATCTTAACACCGGATAAGATTTTGGTAGAAATCCGCAAACCGGAAGTAGTACTTTTTGGAACTTGATATAGTTTTTCTTAAATAAATTGGTACATTATTTATTTATTACAATTTTTGCAATTAAAAATAAAAGATAATATAATTATCTACGGGTACAGTTAATTTTAAATACAATTTGCTGAATCTGGTAGTATTTAACAATAAAATAAAGTGCTACTAAGTACCAATATCTTGTTGTCCATGATATGAAATTTGTTTTTACTCAAAATTTGAATTATAATGACAGTGACATTACAGTTGACATCTTTTTCTTGCATATTGGTTTACATTATCGTTTACATATTACATGAACATGAAACTATTAAAATGTAAGTAAAACTATTTATTAGATTAGTAGAATAAGCAGAATTAGGCGAGAGGTCGTGTGGTGGCCACAGCAGATTTTTTGCTTTGGGTTGAGGATCACCTTAATCTAAGTGTGGATTTTCTGTTTACCGTTTAGAGAGAGACAGAAAATGCGGGCCATATGACGATAAACAACGATAACGCATAGGCCCGGTAGTGCTCTTTCTCTCTCACATATCACAGTATCATGTCTAGCAGAGCATACAATACAACCCTGGTAATAAGCTTCGAAAAACTCTTACTCTACCAGTGGAACACTGGGGGTAAAAAATATACTCGGGTTAATAAATATGGCAAATACTGAACTGTTCGACTATATTTCTTATCTGCGGGCTAATCTTAAACGATTGCGGTTTTGGGCATTGTGTGACTGCAATAAGCATTTAACGATTATTAGGTACTTGATGTATGCGTGGACTATACTATAGGTACTAGTACCTTGAGTACCCGTGAGTTGGCTTCATGGGCGCCACACCCCAGCTTCGTACAACATAACTCCATTACTGAAGCCTTACCCGCTAACAAGATTTGCATTTGCGGATTTTTCCTAGTGTTGATTTGCCTATCGCTGTCTCTGTCTGGCGCAGCCCCGTGACTGTGTGATTTGTGTCGCTGTCTCTGTCTGGCGCAGCCCCAGTTGTTTAACTGAAAGTGTCCTAATTATAGCCGGCGCTCCGCAGCCGCCATTGCTGTTCATGGCTCCCTTTGATGTCAGTAATTATCACTTCTTGAGCAGTCGTTGACCAGAAAGAGGGTGAGGTATTTACAGCGCCAATTGTCACGAAATTTTAATATTACGCTTGGGTGGCGCACCCACACAGCTAAAGTTTGGGGAGCACGCAATTTGGACAAAGTTTTGTCAAAGCGTAGTTTGACCAAAAATAATTCTGCCAAACTGTATTTTAGGCCAACTGTAATTGGTTTAACTGGAATTTTGTCAACCGTAAATATGCCAACCCGTAATTTAGCCAAACTGTATTCTAGACAAACTGTAATTTCACATTCCGTAATTTGACCAAACCGCAACTTCGACTAATATTGGCAAATCGTTTTCAGGTAAATCGTAGTTCAGCCAAAACGCAACTATACCTAACTGGAATAATTTATCCAAAACGTATTTTTGTCAAATCGCAGTTATGCATAACCGTGTCTTACCAAACGCATTTTACTCAAATCGTAATCTTTCTAAATGAATGTCTTAAATACAGCCCATATGAGAAATTAAATTTAAGTTGTAAAATTGTAAAAAATGAAAATATAAAACATAATTATTGTAAAATTATAGTTTACAGTACCTACATCACTATAAGATCAGAATTTTTTTTAAAAATAATAGATTTACTTACAATTTTTAAAATATTTCATCGTAAAATGACGCAGGTGGTAACACTGCTTACTTTCCTCCCTAGAGAGTGAAAACTTACTTACTATTTCGCGAGAAGAAAATTGTGTTTTCTTCGCATGTCGTGAAAAATATATTTTTTCTCAATAGAACTAACCCTAAAACTAGAGAAATTTGGGGTTTGGATACTTCTCTACAAATTGAAATTCGAGTGCACCAAATTTCAATTACACATTGCCATAATTACATACCATTCACCAAATTTCGAACTGTGAACGCGGCTTTAAACGTAAACATAAATGCAAACCTTAAAACTATGTGAATGAGGCTTTAAAATTATTTTGTTTTGTTTTGTACCATTCCCCACACCAAAGTCAGATTATTTATTAACCTTTTTAAGGATTTAACTTCGTATTTAAGTCTCAATGTTTGGGTGTTTCTCTTTTTGATATCTCTTACGTAATATATTTTTTCCGAACAGATGTGTGATGTCTATGGAGTATTTGGTCGGAACGTTCATTTAGATTAGGTGTGAATGTAATAGTATTTCCTTTGGAAACGAATCCAAGTTAAGAAGGTTATTCAACTTCAAGTTGAGATAAGATAGCCGCGTGTATGTTGTGTTTGTTTGGTTTTAGAATGATTACCGGATTTCAAGTTCCTTATTGTTACGTTATTAAAGGATAAGAATAAGCTTGCTTTGATTCATTTATACACACAATAATGCATCGGTACCCGTGAGTTGACGAGAAATACTTCATTCTAGTGATGTCGTAAGAGAGACGAGACGAAAAGTGGTCAATTCTCGTCTCGTCTGAAATTTTCGAGACGAGAAATTTAAGTATTCTCGTCTCAATTTCCCGAATAAAATGTATTGCAATCTATTTGAAAAGCTAGATGTGACATTAAGAATTTTTTTTGTACATTTTTGTTAAATATGCATACATTTCTTAGTTTAGACGTAAAAATATTTATTTCAAAGCAACAAAATGCTACGAACAAAGTAATATAATAGTATATTATGTATCAAGTGTTATAAACGTCATTTTAGTCACGAGTTTTTTAGAAACGAGCGCAGCGAGTGTATAAAAACGAGTAACTAGACAATTTATAAACGAATCACATACAATTCTTTTTCTACGATCACAAATTTAACAACATAAATTCATAAATATGTAATAAAATTTCATTTATAATAATTTTAGATTAAATCATAATGATATTAAAATTCTACTTAGACAAGTGTATTTTGTATGTGAAAAAATTGACAATGAGTGAAACAAATTTTCCCTCAGTTTTTCACAAAAATTAAATGTCAAATATAGGAGCCAACTAAAAACGGCCAAAGCTACGGCTTGTCGAGGTGTGTTAAAATGTTATTTAGCGTCATGGAAACCAGTTCGTTAAATGAAGTTTTAACACCAGGAGTAGAAAATATATATTTTGACATTTTCGAAGAGAATAATATCAATTTTTTTCCAAGTGTATTAATAAATAATAATCTTTACAAAAGTTAAGGTAGAGCTAACAACCATGAGTACCCGTGAGTACTGTAAGTCTTCCACCACAAAAATGTAACCATTTAAACAACAAATTAAAAAACAATCTTTTAATTAAGTTTGTATCTGTCATTTCTCCAATAAAATCCGTCTCCAGTTCAAGCTAAAAGGCATTCCATTCTTAATAAGTTCTTCAATATCTTCACGCTGAATGCATAAAACTGTCCTCAGACTCTCGGTTGTCTTTTTCTCTTCTCCTTCAGCCAGTAGATTTCATTTGACCATCCATCCATCATCATCAGAGCAGGCTTGGTCAGAACTATATTTACTGTAGTAATCTCCAGCCATGTGGTTACAGTCAACCAGAAGATTACTTAAAGTCTTATCCGGTAAGAAAGGACAGGATTTGGATGGGGCACTGTACAGAAACCCGGGTGCGTGTTTTGGAATATGTTTGTGGAGAAAATAAGAACGTGGTTGAGAATAAAATTTGGAAATGTTAAGGCAGAAATCATTGATTCCGCACGCTATTCTGCAGCGTTTATTGTTTTGTTAAACATAAAAATATCAAATAATTTGTGTTTGAGGGGAAAATATAATTTTGGCACCCATAATATTTGTGAAAAAAGCTTTTATATATAAGGGAATTAATTTCAAAATTTAATATATTGTCAACAAAGCTTGGATCTGTGAAATAACCGATTGAATTTTTAAAATTCGTTTTAAAATAGAAGATATTTGTGTTCAAAAAATAACAAAATTGTCAAAATTCAAATTAACACATTTCGATTTTAAAGCAAACTTTGAAAATTCTGCATTGACCATTTTCTAGGTTGCACTGTTATCTTCAATAATATTTTTAGATTATTTTATTTATATATTTCCTGAACTTCAGTCGCCATTTTCAAAGTGAGGCGAGTTCAGGTGGCGTCAAGCCCTTCTTTTTGCAGTCAATCGAACAAAAAATGTAGGTAAATAAAATTGAGCATATAATGTACTGGCTAACTAGAGAATCTACAATTTCAACAGCGAAAACATAGCATCGTTGTCCCATCATATATCTTTTAATTTATAACACAGACGAATGAAAAAAAAACTTCTTGTTAACAAAGGTTCAATTTACGTCCCTCTGTTTACAGATATTTAAAATAGCTTTTTTGTGCACCAGAAAAAATCTTAAAAATTGACAAAAATTACTGATTTCAGTCATTATTTTCAAAATCATAAGTTAAAGAAGAAAAATGAGAACAGAGAGACCTTCTAACATCTTTTGGTGACATGTAAGTTGTAAATAATGAAAAAACCTTTAAATTCCAAATGATCATGGGACGCACACACCTCTGTTTTACTATAAATTTAACTACCAGACGGGCCCCTTAACAAACAATAAACGCTGTGGAGTGGCGCGCGAAATCCATGTTTTGGCTGTTTTCTGTGCGGTAGAGGATCGTCTTAAGAGCCTATTGCATGGCAATAATACGCATTGAAAAACGAGCAATTTTTGTGAGGATCTCAATCTAATACTGTTCTACGTATGATGTTGAAATTTTGTATGTAGATTAAGGAAGAATACTAAAAGGGCGGAATCTTCAAAATCTTTAATTAATGTAATTAGTTTGGCTTTAATAATTATGCGAAATTCGGCGAAAATTGTACAACTTTAGATATAATTTATGGCAACTCTGTTGATAAAATTATAGTTTTTGTTATTCCGCCTTTTTTACATCTATGTTCTACTCATTTAATCTTTAAACTCAATGATAACTTTTATAGTTCATTCATGAGATCCTCACGAAATTCTAGTGTTTAATTTCTTGTTATCTCTAATTGTTGTCGGAACAATATATAGTTTGAATTTTTCAATTCAACAATGCTTTGTCGTTACTAATGTAAAATTTCAGATTTTTATTTTGAGCAATATAGCCAGAATCATGAATTCTGATTCTTATTGCACTCAAGAAGCATAGCCCCTTAAATCCTAGTAAAATGCTATTGCTACGAATAGTTTTCATGTAGCTGGTAACCGCACACACGGTTGATTATATTTATCTGTGCTGGTAAGTCACCCAACGACGTGATAGATTCAAATTTCAGATTAAACTTTACTTCTTTTTTATATCCACCAGCTAACTATCGCATTAATTTCAAGTTTAATTGTCCACTAAACTATAAATAGGTACTCCTTACTAGCAGTAATAATAAGTACTCTAATTTATGTGCCCATATGCACACAAGTAAAATAATAATAAACACATCGAAAAATACTATACTAGCTCTGTTCACAAGTACACAGTTGTTAGTTATGATTATTGTCTCTGCTACTAGTGTTAATTCGTTGCTATTAAAATATACCGGATGTTGTATTAATCAGAAGCAATAAATAAGTCAGATTAAGAAGCGTTAAGCCGGGTTTACACCGTACCGTAATAGAGACGGAAACATCGACAATTATATAGAATAGAATAGTTTACCATTTTTTTTAAAGTTTTTTTTATTGAAACTTCATGTTATTTGAAAGCGATTGAGAGTACTGATAAGCCTTAATTGTTCTTAATAAAGCTGTAATTAATTTTTAAAGATTGTGTGACGTAGATGTATAGCTGAAAATCTTCTCAAACCATGGGGCTAGAATTAAAATGTACTCATGTAAAATCAATTGTTTATAAATGTTACAAAATATAAAATACAATTTGGTAGTTTCTTTATTACTGTAAGTAAGAATACACGTGAAAACGCATTATTGTGTCGTTGATGTATCTATGCGTAAAGTCTCAAATATTTAAAGAACTATTAACTTTTTGAAAACTTTTTTCATGGCAATAACTCATTTTTGAGGTCTCCTTTCAATTTAATTGACTGTATTATTGCTAATTGTAAATGGTAAAGTATCATATTTTAATTTTACGCCTGCAATTTAATATAGTTATTTTTGATTCTAGATTGCGAAATGATACTTTTGCGAGGATGAAAGTTTTTATTGCGAGCACAGCGAGCAAAAAAATCATTCGAGATATATAATATTAATATAACCGTGTAAAGTTTGCATAAATTGGATTTTTTTTGAATTTTTAGAAATGTTTATAATCATGTACAATTTTTAAATTAAAATTTTATAAAGGCACATCTGTAGATCCATTCTTTCTTTATAAAATTCTTGTTGAAATAAAATTTTAGCATTCTTGTACTGGCCACAATACACTCACTACGTTAGTACATTTTTTGCTGAATTTTAGGAGGTAGACGGGCCTCTTAAAATTTTGTACAAAACATAAATAAGATACTTATAGGTATAGTCCACGCAGACATCAAGTAACTAATAATCGTTAAATTCTTATTTGCAGTCACACAATGCCCAAAACCGCAATCGTTTAAGATTAGCCCGCAGATAAGAAATATAGTCGAACAGTTCAGTATTTGCCATATTTATTAACCCGAGTATATATTTTACCCCCAGTGTTCCACTGGTAGAGTTAGAGTTTTTCGAAGCTTATTACCAGGGTTGTATTGTATGCTCTGGCGCATCTCAGTCTTGTGGTTTTGACCATTGTGTGACTGCAATAACCTCCTAATAAACGCTAAAGATTATTAGGTAGTTGAAATAAATTTGTACTATACCTACAATATTTCTGGTACAAATATATTGTTATATACCCGTGAGATGACAGCTATTAATTGTGAAAGCGTGATACATAAGCAGCTAATTGTAGTACTAGTGTCATTACTATCAATAAATAACTCTAATACCAGAACCATCTACTAATAATTTATAAAACACGACATAATAAAGGTACAATAATTTACCTTTTTATTCCTGAAATGCGGGTAATAGTTATTACTTACCTGGTGACAAAATAAATGCCCCATATCAAAGGGGCATGAATTAATTGCAATTTGATATACCTACTACCAGTTAGAACGTTTGAAAATTAATTGCATTCGAAAGAGTTTGAAATAATAATTATTCGTGTTATTTACTCAAATATAAAAAATCTTAGCGTCCAGAAGTGCTCAGTTATACACGTGTGATGTGTATAAACACAAACCGGAAGTAGAGTATAAACATTCAGTATTTACATACACATCTTAACAGGCAGACCCCAAATTTTAGATTAGTTTGTTTAATCTACAATCGAATGTCAATCAAAATGTACAGTAGCTGGAAAAATTCTTACAGCATTTGAAGATAGATCAAATTATTTAACTGACAAATAATTTATCTAGAGGATAAAAATATGGACGGATAACCACATAATTAAATTATGTTTTTACTTCCTTGTACGGAGTAAGGAAGTATTGTAATCGCGAAAAATTTCGGTTCTCAGATTTTGACGGAAATATCCGTTTTGACCTTTTCTGAATCCATTATGACTAGTTTCGTCGTGACGTCTGTACGTACGTGCGTACGTACGTGCGTACGTACGTACGGACGTATGTGTGTCGCATAACTCAAATACGGTTAGACGTAGAAAGCTGAAATTTTGTATTTAGGACTGTTATAGCATCTAGTTGTGCACCTCCTATTTTTGGTTTCAATCTATAAACCGGAAGTAGTACTTTTTAAAAATATTTTCATAAATAATTAATTTTAGACAATTTTTTTTATTTTAAATGAAAGATTATGTGATTATTATCTACAATCGGTATTTTATAAACTTTTCTGTATCTTCTATCATTTAAGAATAATTAAAGTATATACTTATAATTTAGTATTTCGGTATCTTGTACTCCATGACCGTTTAACATTTGTTACTACGTAAAATTTAAATGATTATGACATGACAGTGACAATAGTAAAATATGCTTTATATCTTCTTCTGCAGTTTAAATAATATGACTAAAATATATATGTGAGTATACTAGTATAATAAGTTAAAATAATTTTTTATATTATTCTACATTTTAGTTATTAAGAAAAGTATGAACACACAAGGCGTACAAGGAAGTCATGTGGTGCCCATGTCAGATTTTTTCAAAAAATTTCAGATTTGCATGCCAACTATCAGCACGCAAAGAGAGCAAAAGACTTTTACAGCCAGGATCTTCCAATCTATAGGGTCTTTCATTAAGAGTGATAGGATTTTAATTTTAAATAAAACGTCAACGGTTTGACATATCAATTTAGTTTTTGCTATATTTGGAAGCTTGGACAATGCAGTTATGTTCGGAACAAGATATCGTTCAAATGTCCACCACGGCTTTGTTGACACTGATCACAAGATCGCTGCAATTTGGCCAAATTTGGTTTATTTGCAACACTGGCCGCTACAGCTGTGATTTTCTCCTCACTTCGAACATTTCGTTGTCTTCTTGGTGGCTTATTGTCTTAGTAATGTTAACTCAAACTTTATCACAGTTTTTTTAGCCTGCGCAGAGTAACGGTGTGAGGGCGACCCAATTCTGGGGTGAATAAATGTTGAGCACCCACAACTGAGCTCGAACTTTGGTAATATTTTTTTATTATTTCCAACCGGTCTAGAGGCGTCAAACGCTGCATCATAAAACTGCACACTATATATACTAAATAATTTGACACCTAGAAGTAAATAAAATATATATCAGAAACCGAGAAATCTTTATTGAAAAAACTATCACTCCTATTGAAAGACCCTATATTTCTATATTAATATTAATTTTTATAATTTTAAAAAGGCACATCTTTAGATCCATTCTTTCTCTAAATGTTTATAAAAACATTATCCTGAAGTCAATAATAAACTGACAGTTTACCCGCATTGAAAACACTTTTAAACTTCAAAATGATATTGCACAGCTAGGACGCGGCAAAGTACTAGTTTCGGGCTGGTGTCAGGCAGCCCTAGTAGTGGGAAAAAGTGTAATAAAAAAAAGTAAAATCGAGAGTATTCTAGAAATTCGGAATAACCTAGACGGGCCGCTTAGAGTATAAATTTCGATCTTACAGACCAGCACTCCAACTCACGGGTATACCTTTCCCGCCGCATTCTTGCGCATCATCAGTGGAATTCCAGTTTTTTTTCGCGACATATTATGCAAATAATCCCAGTGATAATGGCGCGCACATTGTCGCGAATCTAGATCATTGTGGGCTCGGCTGGCATAATGTGACGAATGCAAATAACAGCTGAACAATGCACTTGCATTTGTTATTATTTGTTCTGTGTTTTGTTTTGCTGACAGATGAACAATGACGCCAAGCTATCAATCACGCTGGCATTTCGAGGGAAAATGGGAACGGAATGTTTGCAACTGTGGGGGTGCCACACTTTAATTTGCAAATTTATACTTGCCTCCAGTAAAAAAATAGTTATTTGTTTAACTAGGCAAAAAACTATTAGATTTGCTGCCGAGAGCTTCATAGAAGAGGCGCAACCGAGGCTATGAATCTAGTTTAGGCAGCAAATCTAATATTTTTTTGTCTAAACACATTATTTTTTCGGCAATTGTTATTAATTAATATTAATTTAGTAATTATTTTAAATATATTGATAGGTATTGCAATCAAATTATGTTACTATGTTGACAGTTGCTATGAAAAAACAAAATAGGTTACCTAGGTATGTTGATGAATAGCAGTCAGAATAGCAGTCAGCAAAAGTGACATTTTGCTGACTGTCAGCTGTCAAAAAACAGAATTTGTAATGTCAATCGCCGAAAAATAATGTTTATTACAACTTTTTTCTACGACCATTGAAAAATAACTCTTTCATAAGATACACTATTTATACTGAATTCATAATTCAACACTATTGTATTATGAGTCCATTATGTAACCCTTATGCTACTGTCATTCTATCAAAATATGAGGTTATGTATTACTTAGGTAATATTTGATTGAACACAAATTTGCAAAGAAATGGTTAATTTAAAAAGTCGTAGATAAAATGTCGTATTTGACTCACACCATAATGGCTATAATTAACTCGGATGATTATATACTCGCCGTCGACTCGTACAAGAAATTTAATAAGTTTCATGTTCATGTGTCTTTTATTTTTAATTGCAAACATTGTCATAAACAATAATGTACCAAGTTATTCAAGAAAAACTATATCAAGCTTCAAAAGTACTACTTCCGGTTTGTGGATTTCTACCAAAATCTTATCTGATGTTAAGATACTTATTAAAATCCAAAATATGAAATTTGGTTATTCAAGGTTTGATACTTTTTGAGTTATCGTGAACGAAAAATCGTCACATACTACGTCCATACATCCATACTCACACACACGCAGTTATCAGCATGAAAATAGTAAATTCGTATTGTAGAGACCCTGAAACGTGCTTACCCACTCAAAATTTTTGACCCATTACAATACCTCTCTTATAGAATATGAGGCGAGAGGTAAAAATTAAAGTTTTCGTTTCTCGAAATGTGTCTGGTGCTGGGTTGCAGTGTTGCAAGGTTTCTCTTAGCAGTGAAAACAAAAGTCCGTTGAGCCATGTGTGGGCACAACAACAATGCAACACTGTATTTAACGAGTGAAACAACGGAACAACAATGCGAAATATAAATCAAGTAGTTATTTATACACTCAACAAATCGGTGTTAAGAAATGCAGCCGAACGACACGCGTCTTTAAACACTGTTCAGGACCGTACCGCCGAGAATTTCACACTGAAATATCCTTCAACATATTACCCAGAGCCGTATTGAGCCCATTTATAAATTGAAAAATTTTATACAAAAACAAAATAAAATATAGTGTTGCAACCGAGACGATAAATTTCTCGTCTCATTCTCGTCTAACAAATAATAAATTTCTCGTTTCGAAGATGAGACGAGAATTCGAAATTACGAGACGAGAAATAGTTAATTCTCGATAATTCTCGAAACAAGCTTTGAAAAAAATGTAATATTATTCTTTTCGAAAATGTCAAAATATACCTATATTTTATAAATTTGTTCGTAGCATCTTTTTGTTTTGATATAATAGTTACTTATGTATTAAGGGTGTAAGGAGGCTTTTATGGGATGAGACGTGATTTTGAGCCCGAGCGCAGTCGAGGGCTAAAAACACGTCAAAGGCCATAAAAGCAAGTTACGCCCGTGGTACATACACAACTTTATGCACGGGCGAAGATTTTATATCAAATAAATTTATTAATTTTAACTGTCCAAATAGTTCAAAGAACCAAAAATTCATAAATTCTTGAACTGTTGCTAAGATACCAAAAACATTCTGAAAATAAACATAAATCCAAATGTCAAAGTTGTCATTATTTAATTTAAACATTTACAAGATAATTTATGTTAAATGTAAGTAAAAATGATGGTAAAAATGTATTACTAATTACAGAAAATGATTATTTATAGAATTATATTAGTAGTTTACATGAGAATAATTGCAAATTTTAACTGTTTTCATTATGAAAATTTGACGTTTCATTATGGCGCACTGCGCTATAAACAGTCCCACGGGCTATAAAATGACGTTTATGTCACAGAAATTCGTGTATAATTGACAAATTATGATACGACCGTGCATAAATATTATTATGCACGGTTATATCATAATTTGACACCTATACACGAATTTCTTTGACGTAAACGTCACTTTATAGCACACGAATATATTTTTCAGATCCGTATTGATAGCATTTATAAATTACATCCAAGTACTTCTTAAAAAATAAAAAATTCGTAAGTAGATAAAGTACAATTTTCTGGTACAAACATAATTATTCTTCAGGGGCGTATCCAGGATAAATTATCTCCTGTATTCTCGGAATTAATTCTATCTAATCCGTTTCACAATTTTTTATCTGACTCTACTTAATAATGATAATCAGAAAATTTAAAATTCAAATGACACCACCATATATTTAATACCTGCTCTTCGAAATCTTAACAAGATTCTTATACACCTCTGTTGAAATGTAATCCGATGGGCCGTTATTAAAATTTAATCAGGTGGCTGCCAGGACCGTAGTCAGGAAATTTTACAGTACGCGAAATAAATAATATTCATCGAGTGGACATACGAGGGGTCGTTTTTATATTCCCGGACTAGGCATGAAAACAAAAGACTAGAGCAACAAAAAAAAAAAATTTTTCAATATAGTTCCCCTGCTTTTGAATACAGGTATAACACCGTTTCAATAACATCTTTAATCCAGTATAAAAATATTCATTTGGGTTTTCCGCAAAATGGGCCTCAACAGCTGCTATAAGTTCGTCATTGTCCCTAAATTTTGTCCCCCTTAGTGTTTTTTTGAGATTTGGGAACAAAAAATAGTCACTGGGTGCTAGATCTGGACTATAAGGCGGATGTTCAATTTCTTCGAAGCCACAATCAGCTACAGCAGCTTTTGAAAGTCTGGACTTGTGCACTGGTGCATTGTCGTGGAGCAACAAGACACCTTGCGTCAGTTTTCCGCGTCTCTTCACTTTAATAGCATCTCTAAGGCGATGCATCAGGTTTGCATAATACTCTAATTGCTAACTGCTAATTGTCGCTTCTTTAGTCTTGCATCCTCCAGTACCAAACACTTGGTTTTTTCAACAACATCTGAAGTGATCACGTCAACAGGGCGGCGGACGGGGATCATCATCCAGTGGTTCTCGACCATGTTTAAACAATTTTGACCACTCGCAAATAGTTGACTTAGAAGGGCAATCATCCCCGTATACAGCCAACATTTCTTCAAGAATAATTTTTGGAGGTTTTCCTTGTTTTGTAAGGAATTTTATAACAGCCCGGTATTCGATTTTATTCATTTCGATAGATATACAACGCGCGACGACACAAACTGACAGATAATAAAATTAATAATGTTGCAATTGTTTTGTAAATTGCTACACAAGTTACCAAGACATATGTGATTAAAAAACAGCATAATGAAAAATTGCATCAAAATTCTAAACAGCCCAGTCCGGGAATATAAAAACGACCCCTCGTAGATTATCAGCTAGAGTAAAATTCAAATATCTAGAACCCTGAGCTTGTCACGTACTGTCCGTTTTACAAAAGTGGAGCTAGCGAGTATATGTTACGCTGCACTTCACTTAATTTTCAAAGAAAACTAAAATATAACTCAATCACAATCAATTACAAAATTCACAGCGTTACACGAAGCAAAACACTACGAACGTCAACATGAGAATAACAGATATTGAAGCTGATGTTCTGTAGAACAGACAGTAGCGTAGTTTATCATCTATGCCTCTCTTTCTAAGACGAGAATTCGTACTTCGCGCAGGGTTCTGCTTAAATGAATTTACCTCTACCTTGAAATAGTGTATAAAGAAGTCGTCCAGCTCTGTTGCGTTGCGAGTAATAAGTTGGCGAACTTTGACTCAGCTCTGTGTAGAACACATGCGCATTCTTTCTCTCCATTACCGCACCAGCCAACTCAGACTGCACGGACAGTACTTTACACTTGATGGCAAAAAACAGTCAACTCACGGGTATCAACGGTTGTTTCTATCCACTAACACCCTCAGAATGATTCAAACATAAAATATATTAATTATGTTTAGAAAAAAACATTATAAAAATGAATATAAATTGCAATATATGCCACCAACTTTAACCATACGTGTAGCAATATATTTCTAGTCAATTGAAAAATTTCAATTGATATATGCAGTAATTTTATGAGGGTAAGCAACAATTACAAAGTGTAATTATTAAGCTAGAAGCATCTGTTCACTGCATAAATTTCGTTTATTCGTTGATATTGATACTGACTTACACCTGGCTGTTCTATAATATTTATTGGTAGTAAATTAATGAACATGTGTTTCGTAAACGATATAATAAAAATACTGTAAGTGAAATATTTTCTAACATGGAGAAAAAATCTTAGATATAAATTATAATGGCCATAGGTGCAACATAATGTTTTGTTTTGAAAATGGAGGTCTTTAATAGATATTATTAATGGTACATGTTTGATATAGCCTAGGTAATGAAACGTGTGTGATGGTAAATCACGAGGCATTAGCCGAGTGTTTTTATCACTCAAGTTTCATTACACTAGCTATATCAAACGTTTATCATTCAATATTTTATCTACGACGGCCTTAAAGTGTAAAATTCATATAGCTTGATCAAGTATCATTTTATTCATTGTTATGTCACTATTTGTTTGTTTATCCAATACCTCTTAATAAAAGCATCATAACTATGGTGATTTTAAACAAGCAAAGTAAAATATTACCCACAAGTAGCTTTGATCAAAATTATATCCACTTGTGGGAAGATTGTTACTTTGCTTGTTGGAAGTCACCATAGAAACGATATTTTTGATTGAAACTTAATATTTTTAAAATACTTCAGCAGTTATTAAGAGGTGTTGGATAAAACGTTATACTTCACACCTGGGCAAAAAGGAATGACCCACTCGAGAAAATTATCCCACTCAGCCTTCGGCCTCGTCAGTTAAGATTTCCCTCGTGGGTAATTCCTTACTTTGCCCACTTGTAAAGTAAATAACTATAGGTATTGTTGTTGTTGATAGTAAAGAATTTTCAATTGTGTCAAATTTTGTGTCAAAAAATTCAGCATTTTCTGATTTAAACTTATCTAATTATTGTCGAATTTTGAAAAAAATATTTTTCATCTATAATCAGTACCTATATCAAATTATATAATCTATTAAAGTTTCGTGCAGAGGTATAGCAACACCCTGTATAATCTAACCTCACATTTTGATGTACTGACAGTGACAAGTGTTAAATAATGGACTCATAATACAATAGTGTGTCATATAGAGGGATGTATTTTATTAAAATTAGCTACATAATGCATATATTATTGAATAGTCGTAGATAAATAACATTATTTTGAGTATTTCTCGATGGAAGGCGGTACTTTGAAAGGCTGGCGCTTGCGTCGACCCAGAAATAAATGATTGTGAGCCAAATGCACGCGTCAAGTCGCCGAGTTATTTATAACGTCCTGTAGACATTAGAAACCGGAGGCCTCAGCTTCGAACTTCTCTGACGGCCAATAAAGCCAAACGACATCGGGGACTAATTTTTACTGCACTCGAGATTAACGCGTGTTTTAAAAAATAAATTTGTCGCCGTAAAATCAAAATAACTTCATCGTAATTTTATTTTATCTACGACCATTGAATAATATATCAAACTAAAATAACTTTCATCGTAATTTTATTTTATCTACAACCATTGAATAATATATGCATTATGTAGCTAACTTTAGTAAAATAAAGCCCTCTATATGACACACTATTGTATTAAGAATTCATAATTACCAGTGTTGTATTATGAGTCCATTATGTAACACTATTGTCACTGTGTTCACAAGAAAATGTGAGGTTAGATTAATATTTATGTATAACGAATTATTTTATTTAAAAAGTCGTAGATAAAACGTCATATTTAACTGGCACATAATGGCTATAATTCACTTGGATGATTTAAACTTTGTTAAACGTAAACATAAATGTAAACCTTTTAAATAAATGAGGCTTTAAGCTGAATTCAACCTATTTAAAGGTAAATTATGGAACATAGCCGCCTAGATATATCTAAATTACAATTTTAGATACTATGCACTGTATTAATAGTTATTTACGATACAAGTACGTAAAGCAAATATTTAGTCACGAACGGGTTCGAATTGAAACACGAGCGCAGCGAGTGTTTTAAGACCCGTGAGTTACTAAATATGCTTTATGTGTATCGTATAAGATTTTAACTACGATAGAATTTAAAAAACTCGAAAAATATAAAAAAATCCTTTTAAATTTGAATTGGGATCAAAACAAGTTTGCTTTGACAAGAAAATTTTCACGTTAGTTACCGATTGTTGTACGGATGTTTTAAAACTTTATCCACTCGTTGCTTCGCAACCCGTGACTAATGAAATCTTGCTATTAAACAATTGTTTTACAAACTAAAAGCTGACAACTAATTGTCAATTTTACACACTATCGTAGATAAAATATATTTTTACATTTAAATTTGATACAACCAGAGATATTTAGATCCATTACACATTCTAATCATGTAAGCAAACCTAATTATTTTTTAACCGTGATATAATTCTTGTTAAAAAATTAATATAATTTGATCGCATAAAATGACTTGATCATCGTTTATAACGAGCATTTTTCCTCGTTGAGGAGTTAATACAGCAATGCAAATTACCAATCACATTTATAATTGTTTGTCTTTGATATTAACTGTCAACCCTCTAATGAAAACTTGTGAAAATCAATCAGGGCTGGTTTGAAAGAGTTCTTGTAATTATACAACAATGAGCTTTCATGCTTTAGAAGCTAATTAAGCACCGTGTTATTTATATTAATTACAATATTAATTACATCATCAGCTGCTCGTGACAGTAAACATATTAAACATTTTCAACTTTAAAACAGTTGATTACGCTGAGCTACTAGATTACGGATTAAATAAGTTTCTTAATATAAAAAGTTGTAGGTACAATAGGGATACTTCAAACAGAAAATTTATAGATTAGCACAAAATGGCTTTATGGTATAAGGGGCCCACCAAAAGACACACAGCTTTTTGAGGGTTTGCTGAGATCATTTATAAGTAGTTGACGAATTTATATTATTTTTTACGATTAATACGATAATGTCAAAGGTATAAAGAAACAAATTTGGTATAGCTATATCTATATGGGGCCCACCAGTAAATATGCGCATTTTTTTAAGGCAGCAGTTATTTTTCAACGATTGATAATATAATCATGGTTGCTTCCAATGTTAAGCGGCCCGTCTAGGTTTTTGCCGAATTCCTAGAATACTCTTTTTCTATTCCACTATTTTCTCCACTACTACGGCTGCCTGAAACCAGCCCGAAACTCGTACTTTGTCGCATCCTAGCAATAAAATGTCATTTTGAAGTTGAAAAATACTGTAAAAGTGTTTTCGTTGCGAGTAAACTGTCAGATTATTATTGCCTTCAGGATAATGTTTTTATAAACATTTAATGGAGGAAGAATGGATCTACAGATGTATTTTAAAATTTAATTTCTATCATGAGATAATAACCGGTGTAAAGTTTTCAGAAATTGTAAATTTTTTATTTTACATTGAGCAAGCGCAACGGGCAACTGCAATCTTCAAGTCAGAGTTGAACTAGAAAATTGCATAAGACATTTTTTTCATTTTACACTGAGCAACATCAGCAACATGCAATTACTTATTTGATGTATAAATTTATTAATAAATTTACCAGTATTTTGTTACTATATTTAACCTCTTGGATTTGTTGTATTGTATATTGTTGGAAAATAAGGATAGAATGGCATTATAACCACTTTCAAACAGAAATTAATCTTTTTGTCGTTTATGTTCAGTTCGTAGCATCTTAACGAACTAAAAATATCTAGAAATAACTGTGAATTGCCTGCAAGTCTTTAAAAAATTAGAACATGTTATATTCCATGCAACCGTTGCCTCAAGATTGCTTCTGCCTGTTGAGCGTGCAATTTCTGTATTACACTCATGCAATATTGAATCAATTTGTCAAAAGTTGCACTTGCATCTGCAATATTGCTGAATGTAAAATGGACTTTATAGGGCTATGTATTCAAAACCCTAATTTGCGAACACTGCCTTGCTCAAACACAGCCTTTTGCATTTCTATAATCTTTAAAACCTGCCTTTTCAATTCTCTAAAATGGCGGCTTCCCAAATGATTCATTTTTCTAAAAATCAAAATCTGCCTTGTTCAATTCTTTAAAATGGCGGATCTCCGAATGATGCATTTCTCTAATATTCAAATCCTGCATTGTTCAATTTACTAAAATGGCGGGTCCCCGACTGATGCATTTCTCTAAAATTCAAAACCAGTCTTATTTAATTTTTACCAAAATTGAGTCTTTTTTGACATCTATGCTAACAAAACCCTTCTTGAGTCCAACAGAACTCAGTTTTTTTGACATAAACTAATCTATGCTAACAAAACCCTTCTTGAGTCCAACAGAACTCCGTTTTTTGACATAAACTAGTCAATTGAATAAGGTAGGATTTGAATACTATTAGAGAAATGCATTATTCGGAGTTTCGCCATCACAGATAATTAAATAAGGCAGGTTTTAAATTTTAGAGAAATGCATCATTTGGGGCTCGCCATTTTAGAGAGTGAGTTAAGGCAGATTTTGAATTTTAGAGAAATGCATCATTTGGGATCCGCCATTTTATAGATTTAAATAAGGCAGATTTTGAATATTAGAGAAATGTATTAGACAGTGTTTGGGCTAAGCAGTGTTTGAATTTTAGAGGGATACATCCATTCCCCTTTATAGTATATTGCATATGAAATAAATGCGGTAAAAATGCGTATGAAATGAACTTCGAAGGCAGTGTGAGGCTGGCATAATGAAGGCAGTGTTCATCTTGTCTTATTTCTGCGCTAATTCTCGCAACATCTCAGCACTGCACAATGGAGAGCCTGTCAACGTGTAAAGTACATAATTGTGTGCGCCTGACATCAAAGTATTTTAAACTCATTCCTGTAATCGAGTTTTTACGTACTTACACATTTTCATTAAACCTTCACAAAGATTTTATTAATTATCGCTCCAGGAAAACTCTGCTTCCCACGACGAAAGTTATCACGCCTCGTGCCTGCCACTTGGGTGTGGCAGCCTCACAGATCACACAGTATATCCCGCCCGGGATAAATACTCGTTATATGCGAGGTTCATGCCTTTTTGTTATTATTATAGTTATTTGTTTAACTATAGGCAAAAAATATTAGATTTGCTACCGCGGCTCGAGTTTTTACTATTTTTGCTGCCTAGGCAGCAAAAGTGAAACTTTGCTGACTGTCAGCTGTCAAAAAACAGCACTTTTAATGTCAATCGCCGAAAAAATTAATTTTATTGACAAACGTTTTCACCAAATAATATCAAAGACAATAGTTATTTATGTATTAAAGGTGTAAGGAAGCTTTTATGGCTTGAGACGTGATTTTGAGCCCGAGCGTCAGCCGAGGGCTAAAACACGTCAATAGCCATAAAAGCAAGTTACGCCCGTGGTACATACACAACTTTATGCACGATTCTATATTTTCTAATAAGTTAATTAATATAATTTACTTGTTCAAATTACCAAAAATTTCTAAATTCTTTGACTGTTGCTGAGATACCAAAAAAGTCCGAAAATAAACAAAAATCTAAATGGCATAGTTGTCATTATTGAATTTAACATTTACAAAATAATTTATGTTAAATGTAAGTAAAAATGATGTTATTTAAATAAAAAATCTGACGTGGACACCACATGACTTCCTTGTATGCCTATTCTTTTCTTAATAACTAAAATGTAGAATAATATAAAAAATTATTTTAACTTATTATACAAATATATTAATATATAAGTACTACTACTACTGCTACTATACTCACAAATATATTTTAGTCATTTTATTTAAACTGCAGAAGAAGATATAAAGCATATTTTACTATTGTCACTGTCATGTCATAATCATTTAAATTTTACGTAGTAACAAATGTTAATCGATCATGGACTACAAGATACCGAAATACTAAATTATAAATATATACTTTAATTATTCTTAAATGATAGCAGATACAAAAATATTTATAAAATACCGATTGTAGGTAATAATCACATATTCTTTCATTTAAAATAAAAAAAATTGTCTCAAATTAAATATTTATCGAAATTTTTGAAAAAAGTACTACTTCCGGTTTATAGATAGAAACCAAAAATAGGAGGTGCACAACTAGATGCTATAACAGTCCTAAATAAAAAATTTCAACTTTCTACGTCTAACTGTATTTGAGTTATGCGACATACATACGTTCGTACGTACGTACAGACGTCACGACGAAACTAGTCATAATGGATTCAGAAAAGGTCAAAACGGATATTTCCATCAAAATCTGAAAACCGAAATTTTTCGCGATTACAATACTTCCTTATTACTCCGTACAAGGAAGTAAAAATGGTACAACTAATTATAGAAAATGGTTATTTATAGGATTATTAGTAGATTATATAAGGAAAATTTAAAATCTAAATTGTTTGCATTAATATGACGTTTTTTTTAATAGCGCACTGCGCTATAAAGTGGTTCGTGCGGGCTATAAAGTGACATTTACGTCAATGAAATTCGTGTATAACTGTCAAATTATAATACTGTCGTGCATAAATATTGTTATAAACTGTGATTGATGAAGTTGCTATAGCGAGTTCGTAACAGCCGTATGCTTACTTGTTTTTCTTTTGTTTCAGGTACGTAGTGCATTTTTCCTGGCGTTGAATTATCTACTTACTGTAAGTTATTTACTTTAATGGCCGCTAAAATTTATCTGCGATCTAAGCCGTAAATTTTGCAATTACCATTTAAAACTTGAAATTGCCTTAGTCGCTTTTAATTTAGAAATATTGCACTTTTACTACCTACTAAATATTTGTTTAGTTAATAAAATACGAAAATAAAATAAATACCTGTTATATTACTCACTGGGGTGTGGCTACCCCACAGCAGAAACTCACACAAGAACTTACAGTTGTTAATGCAGTCAGTTAGAAGTTAAGGGGCTTTTATCACAGCAAAAAAGTTGGAAAGTATTCAAAAAAATCTGAGGTGGCCATCACACAACCTTCCGCCATATCTAGACTTTAAACAGAAATGTATACGTACAATCCGGTGTCCATTTAAAATACAAATAAAATTCTAAAATATTCAAACACAGAAATTATCAAAAGATTCAGTCATACGAAAACTCTTCTGTGTTGAAGCAATCTTCCGTTCAGTTACTACATTTAATAGCTTACTTATGACTTATATAGCGCTAGTATGCCAACTTGTCACCCGTCTCACCTGTCAATATTTTTTATGCAGAAACAAAAATCAACCGAACATGGATTACAAGATTTCAACTTTTTTTTAAATTTTATTGCAGTTCTTTAATGCTACCAGATAAAGACAATTTTTTTATAACGTAAATTGCAAATAACTTTTCCTTTTATTCTTATTACAAATAAATACTATATTTATCCAAATTTACAGAAATTTTTGACACTTAATCTTTTCAATCTTCAAAAAATATCACTTCCGGTGAAGATATTTGTACCAAAATCTAATGAGCTCTTCCTATTCGTATACAATTGTAAAATACCAAATATCAAAATTTTTGGGTAATTCGTATTTGAGTTATGCGACATCCGGCATCGGCCCGGACCACACACATACACGCACACACACACACACACATACATACATACAGACATCATCGAGAAACTATCAAAAATGAGTTGTAAGGACCCTAATTCGTGCTCATCCACTTAAAACTCACAACCCGATTTTTGAATGATTCCAATACCTTCCTTTACAGGTAAGCGGAAGGTAAAAATTTCTGGGAAAAATTAATGCACATGCACTTTTGTCTCTTTTTGTTGATTACACCTCTTACGATTATGACAGAAAAAAATTACTACAGTCTGCTACTATCTGGGTATAGATTTTTTAGCTGCCAACACACGGGTACTCGCTATACTTAGTTGTAACAAAGGAAATAGTTCAAAAAATCTTAAGCAAGGCGACTATAATATTTTCTACGCATTTTACATTCTCATTTTGCCGTCCATTGTCTACAAGTCTGAACGTGTCCTGATATTCTAATGTCCTTGTTAGACACACACATCCTACTAATATCCTTAAGACGTCTACAGAGCCGTACCGGCCCCAAAACACACGAGAAATAATTTTTTACACAGATATTTAACATTTTTATTCATTAAAATGTATGTGAGGTTGTACTACCCTAAATACCCGTGAGTTGACTATTTCCACACACGGGTATCTCCCTCTTGAAGTGATCTGTGCGGCTGTCACACTCAAATTTAATAAAATGTGTGACAAAAATTATAAATTAAGATGTCATTTTTTAATATTTTCTTACATTGTCTTTTATCAATATTGTACAACGCGAGTTACATACAAAATACATTGTCATATTAACTAGGTAATATTTTAACTTTTAAGTCATTGAAAATGGACGACACGTTAGTAGAATACTAATTGTTTAATTAAATATTGACGTATGTAAAATTATCAACTTAGAAGAACGCTTTGGAAGATAGACGTAATACTACCAAATGTTGGTTTAATTTTGGTTGTTAAGGATTGCAAATATGGTTGCAATTAAATAATATGCTATAACAAAATATTGCGTGTTTGAGGTGTAGCAGTTTCTGCTTTACTCATTGCATATTAAAAATTTGAAGGAAAACAGGTAGGTACTACATGTTTGTAAAAGAATTAATCTAGGTTTATACCTAGTTATAATTCTGAAATAAAAATTGAATTCCATATATGCATAGTTCTTGCGAAAACTGCCCTAAAATTTATGAATTTAAGAGGTCCGTCTACTACCTAAAATCCAGCAAAAAATGTACTAACGTAGCGAGTGTTTTGTGACCAGTACAAGAATGGTACAAATTTATTTCAACAAGGATTTAATAGAGAAAGAATGGATCTACAGATGTGTCTTTTTAAAATTTTGATTAAAAAATTGTACATGAATATAAAAATTTCGAAAAATTCAAAAAAAATTCCTATTATATGCAAACTTTGCACGGTTATATCTCATGATAGAAATTAATTTTTAAAATTTAAAAAAGGCACATCTGTAGATCCATTCTTTCTCTATTAAGTGTTTATAAAAACATTATCCTCAATAATAATCTGACAGTTTACTCGCAACGAAAACACTTTTACAGTATTTTTCAACTTCAAAATGACATTGCATAGCTAGGATGCGGCAAAGTACGAGTTTCGGGCTGGTTTCAGGCAGCCCTAGTAGTGAGGAAAAAGTGGAATGGAAAAAAGTAAAATCTAGAGTACCTATTCTAAAAATTCGGTAAAAACGTAGACGAGCCGCTTAATAAATAGTTATTTGTATCACAAGGCCAGAAACTGACCTTTTGCAAGAGCGAGTATTTTTGACACGCCGAGCCACAGGCGAGGCTTGCAAATTACGAGCACTAGCATAACAGTTTCTGGACGTGTAATACACAATATTTTATGTACCGATTTCATTACAAAAATATAAAATAATTATACATAACCTAAAAAATTGTGCACTAAATTCTTGCATTTGAGCTTAAAATATATTTATTTCAGTTTCTATTAACGATTTACGTCAAAATTTGTCAAAATCATGTTAATTCTTGTATAAAAAATATTCAACGCATAAAATTGACATCTGCTTGACAACTGTAGTAATGTCAAGATGCCAACCTATAACTTCCGGTTAGGCCTAGGCTGGCAACAAAGAGTTTCTGGCGGATTTTGAGATATGGAAAACTAGCGATGCCGACCGGAGGCATATAAAATCTTTTTGTTTCATGTAAGTTGACTAGTATATGCAATATGAAATTGTGAATCATTCTGTATATTCTGGAAGTTATGACACAGCCTGTATATCGAGATATTAATAATAATGCAACTATAAGCGTGTAAAATTTTATTGCAATGTTACTGTGGTACAAAACATCCTGCAAATTATAGCCATATTAATGCTATAAATACCTTATTAAATGGCGTATAGCTATTAATGTGTTTTCAATTTCATGTAAACATGTAATTGTACGTTCCGGCAAATGATACCTTCTTACTCCAATGACGTATAACAGGCAACTAAGCGCTAACTAACCATTATATTAACTTATGAACGATCAAAAACCAAATATAGAAGTAGAGATTAATTATTTTTAATGAGAACATCTCGAAAAACGTTTTTTGAATACGAATTACGTTTTAAATAGAAATTATTTTGATGGTTGCATAATTGGTTGTGTGATAGGTGTGGCTGCCTCACAGGTTATTTGGTCAACTCACGGGTACTCCAATAAATGTTGCTACCAGCAAAAACTACGTTTTTTCCGAATTCCTATAGTATACTCTCGATTTTATTTTTTTCTATTCCACTTTTTTCCCACTACCACGACTGCCTAAAACCAGCCCGAAACTCGTACTTTATCGCATCCTAGCTATGCAATGTCATTTTGAAGTTAAAAATGTTGTAAAAGTGTTTTCGTTGCGAGTAAACTGTTAATTAAAATAAAATTAGTAAATTAGTAGTAAAATTATTGACTTCAAGGTAATGTTTTTATGAAAATTTATTAGAGAAAGAATGGATCTACAGATGTGCCTTTTTAAAATTGTAAAACTAAATTTCTATCAACTCACGGGTACTCTTATAAACGCTATAAAGTGTTGTAGCTTCCAAAATATTATTGATAGTAGAAATTTATTTTATAAAAATGCAACACACTTGTTATAAATTTTAAAAATATTTTAATGAGTGAATTATTGTTTGTGTGATTAGTGTGGCATCCTCACAGGTCATTCAGTCAACTCACGGGTACTCCAATAAATGTTTAAGTGGCATATCTACAAGAATTTTAATACCAAAATTTATATGCGTTTAAAATTTAATTTCTTGTCACATATGATAATAATTTTTATTTTATTACTAGACATTAGATACTGATAGCAACGTATATAATAAACTAAACGTTTTATAGCATATTTAGATATCTCTAAATATATCTACAAGTTAAACCAGCGGTTAATGTTGTACTTATTGAATTTAAAATTGTTGAGAGGTTACAAGATTTTAAACATTGTCGTATATTCAATTGGGTGGAACTGCACCACAGTTTAATAATGATTTATCATTGACAGTCTCTAAAATAGTACAAAATTGTATATTATATATTGAGGGACTAAAGTGCATGATTTAATCCTGAGGGTGAAGTTTGTTTCACGAGCCGAAGGTGAGGGAAATAATTACCTGAGGCATTAAAGGTACTTTAGTGGTATATACGCTATTTTTTGCACTTCATCCTCAAACGAATGCAAAATAGTTTAAAAGAATACACATTTTGTAATTTTGACAGTAAATTTTATGACAAATATTTATATTGTTACCATAGATACTCTGTAACAAATAGCACGTATTTACTTGACAACGGGATTAATTAATTCAATTCCTTGACAACGGGATTAAATATGAGAAATAATCCCTTGGGATCAAATTAAGAACCTTAGTCCCTAAAAATAAAGACTAAAGAACAGTTTTAGTCCCGGAAGTGCAAAAAATATTTATATGAATTTATTTACGCTCTGAACGCTCTGTGAATCTCGCAGATTATTTCAAATGTTGGTATAGATTTTACAAGCCGTCAACTCACGGGTACTCTTGGTCGTTAGTGTATAAATTACCTCATTTATTATCAACAATTAATTGTAATATTGCTTGCGCACTAATGCATAAATTATAAAGTAAATCAAAATCAGTGTAAGAGGTAAACATATCCAGTTAATTAATTAATTAAAACAGAAAAATCATGTTCATTAACTCACTACGTTTACATGACAGCTACTGGTCACTATTCCAGTGGCCAACAAACTGTAGCAATTATAAATAATTTCTTTGTAATCAAGTCAAGAAAATATTAAATAATTTTACTTTACATACTGAGCGTAAAGAAATTTTATTAATAAGGATGAAATTGTAATATACATATTATTAGAGATGATTAGCACGAAATGCTTGTTATAAGCAATAATCTTAGAGCATGAAAATTAACAATTATTCTTGGATTCTGTAAAATGCAATAATTTAATGACATATTATCTATTAATATAACAAGAATATTACGCGATTTAAACCGACGATGTTGCTAAGCGACGAGGTGAAACCGAGTCTCTTCGAAAATCCAAGGAGGCTTAAATCGCATATATTCACGTTATATTCAAAGCTTAATCGTATCATCAACGACAGCGATGTTAAATCAAATCAAGAATTTAATCTGTCAATTAGTTGACAGTTCGCATATTATGGAAGGTTTTGATGTTATTTTGGTTGTATCTAACGTATTAAGTCCGTAACTAATGAATTATAAGTATCTAACGTATTATAAGTTAACGTATATTATGTTGTTTATAATTATCAACAAATGTTGCATATTAAAAGGTAATAACAGTTGATGATACGATTAAGATTTTAGATAATAATTGTCACGTCTTTTACTCTACTTGGGCAGTTACCAGCCGTCAACTCACACACGGTTGTTGGTGGAGAGTATTTGTGTTAATTATGTTAATTTTAATAACTTTTCTTGCGATTTTTACATTCTTGCAGAATCCGAGCTTATTAAGGGATTTTCTGATATTTAAGAATGTTCTTTAGACCGTAATAATGTATCTAATTCGTTCCACGTTATAATCTTTAAGATAATTCACAGTTCACAAATTGTTGCGAATAATGGTAGTGAAACGGATAATGCAAATTGCTAATTTATAATACTTAATAGCAAGAGTTGATTCATTAATATACTATATAGGGTGTTTCATAACTTCAAGTACATACGTTGAAGGTATATGTTGTTTGATATAATATGCTGATTACGAATTAAAAAGATTTTTTTTTAAATTCGAAAAATTAAGGATAGTTTATCTACAGCATTTTTTGTAGTCTGCACTGGATTCGTTTTCCTATTAAACACAAACAATAGAAGTAAGTAATCAACATCTTAAATTACATACTAGTAAAAAACAAATAAAATTTAATTATTTTTAATGAAATAATAAGTACTCCACCCAGTGTCAGTGGCAACAACAAATTTTTGACTGGGAAACATGGAAATTAATTTTGCGATTTAAAAAAAATTCTTTTGATTCGTAATCAGCATATCAATCAAGATATATCCGTGACGTATGTACCTGAAGTTATGAAACATCCTGTATAAAGTGATACTTGCTCTCAACCTTTCTTACAACCAGGAGTACCCGTGAGTTGAAGACATCGAGATTCACAGTGTCTGATAACGTTATAAACAAAATTAAATAATCTCGGCTCAACATATATTAAATTATTGTTCTATAATGTATGTAAGGGTGTTACAACCATGTGTACCCGTGAGTTGGAGGCCTGAAGCAGCACAGTAACTAACTAGAATATTTTAAGGTCAGAATTATGCAAATTTTTCACACTTACTTAGCATATCGCATTTGCCTGAAATAAATGATAAAAAATAACTGTGCATATTTAATAAGTAATAATTATTTCCATACACCATACGTGAAGTGCACACTTTTCATTTTATTACTTTTTTATTACAGCAAAGTAAATTAAAACTTAATTTATTGGATATGTTAATGAGTAAGCAATCGTAAAATTTTTATTGATTTGAGTATGTAGCATGCATGATAATAAGCCTAAATATTGCACTCTGTCTGCGTGACTCACAGTGGCTGTAGGGACACCACACCCAAGCTTTAAAAAAAATTCAGCAGTCATTTGAAATTTACTTCATAAAATAAATAGTCGTAGCTTGATTTTGGTCTGGGGAAAAAAGTTACATACAAACTTTACTATTTTCAGGATAAGGACTTACTTAAGGAGGTTCCCTACACATGCAGTGGCGTACTCAGATATCAGCCTTTAATTAATAAAAATATTTTTATTAATGTAAAAAAAAATTCGGTCAACGGGTGTTAATTGATATTGCAATTCGTTCAGTTGCGGTGATATATTTTTACAATAATTTCTAATTCACTAATCAAAAAATGCTTGAAGATTTTTTTACAACAACAACAATATTGTTACAACTATGTGGTCAACCTTCTTCAAATTTTGGGAAATTGATGTCCGTGCTTGCATATGTTTATATACCAATTAAGTAAATAGAACATTTCTAACTTCTTTTTATTTAATCAATTAATGGAAAGCCATAAGAGCCCATGTAAAATATTAAAATTTAACAATTAATTTCGTTCAAACTACGAGGTCAAAAATTTCCAAAAAATTCAGGTATCATTTTTATGACACGGACAACATAAATTCAAAGTTTGGTTGCATTAGAACTTTTTTTTAAATGTCTAGGGAACCTCCTTAACTGGTGATAAAGCAACTTTTTTCCGAAAATAATAGGGTAGTTTACCATTTTTTTAAAAAGTTTTTTATTGAAACTTCATGTTATTTGAAAGCGATTGATAGTACTAATAAGCCTTTATTGTTCTTAATAAAGCTGTAATTAATTTTTAAAGTTTGTGTGACGTAGATGTCTAGCTGAAAATCTTCTCAAACCATGGGGCTGGAATTAAAATCTACTCATGTAAAATCAACTGTTTCTAAATGTTACAAAATATAAAATACAATTTGGTAGTTTCTTTATTACTGTAAGTAAGAATACACGTGAAACGCATTATTGTGACGTAGATGTATGGATACGTAAAATCTTAAATATTTAAGGAACTATTAACTTTTTGAAAATATTTTTCATGGCAATAACTCATTTTTGAGGTCTCCTTTCAATATAATTGACTTGATTGCTAATTTGCTACTATGGTAAAGTACCCCTATTACAAACCATATCCAAAAGCTGCGTCAAGAGTAAAAAGATCACAAGTAAGACAAGAAACTCAGCAATTCTGACAGACACAAGAAAAAGTGTTAATTGTTAATAAAACTTTGAAGACTGACTAATTAAAGTTATTCCATTTATTAAAATTAGAAATGAGTGATTAAAATGGTCAAGACAACTACTCCAAGGCTGGGGTAAGTTGTGACACCTACCAAATTTTCATCTACTTACAATTATATTAGCCTCCAAATAAATATCATATTGTATAGCCAACAAGCTACTTTTTAAATCCTAAATATTTCATTTTAATCGGTTTACTCAATTAAACGTTAGAATAAATTTTCTAAAAAATGTCACAACCAATCCCGGCCTCCCCTATATGTATCCGAAGTTATGATGCATCGTATTATAATATAATAAACATGCATAAACTTTATTTTTGTTGAAATCGTAAAAATTTCACTCCCATCGTTTGGTTTAAGAATTTGGATTTCCTGTGCCTGATTGCCAGAAATACTGAAAATAGTATAAAATAAAAAGAGTAAAACTCTTCTGAGAAGCAATAAACTCGCTAAACATAGCCTAGCTGTTAAACTTCGGTGGCCATAGCTTTTTCATTTATTTTAATTTACAAACAACATTTTTAAAATAAAACATATCATAAATGCTAATTTTATTGAACGATGAAACTGGTTATAAATTAAACTGAAGCTTAACGGCGGTAGAATATGGACTATTAATTGTCACTTGGCTTTAACCGAGCCAAAAATACACCAGAAGACGTTTTTATACCAAATGGTGACGAACGAAAAGACGGATATAAAATAAATCATTTTCAGTGTTTATTTATCTTTTGGGTGGGCCTGCCTGACAGATCTCTGCTCACATTATAGCAGTCGTCAATTCACGGGTATTCGTAGATGTTATAGATGTATAAATTATTCCACAGAAGATTTATAAATAAATATCTAATATGCCATTTAAATAAGTGTTTTAAGCTGTAAAGCCTGATTGATATAAGCATAGTTTTAAGGTAGGTATCCATTTATGTTTACGTTTAAGGAGGTTTTATCGCTCAGCGCTGCTAGATCACAAATCCTCGTTATTTCAGGTATCCGCGCAGACAGTCTATGTTTAATGAGCACATGTTGTCTCTATTTATCTAATTGCTATGTTTCGCTCCATTTTTGTTTAGAAAATACTCAATTTGGTTGGCTAGCGCGCATACAATTTTTAAATTTATTTAACAAATTACTCAACTACTATTTGAAAATTTTATATAATAATGTGATATAAACATTTAAATTTACAATGCAATCAAACTTACGAAGAGTTTTTCTCAGAATTATTGTTATTTAATTGTTTATAAATAATAATAATAACAATTTAAAAAATTCGACAACGTAGCTAGATTTTTACTGTCTTTGTCTTTATATGGTATTTTTTTTAGATTTATAGGATTAATAGGTTGGGAGTAATTTGTTAAATACTTTTTTACTGTGATAAAAGCCCCTTAAGGCTCGGGTATAGCTACTATAAAAGTATCGTTCGTACTTTACTAATAACTTAATTCAGGTGCACTTTAGAGAAAAAACTTATTTACAAAAAAGTCTATAATTTTATGCTTAACATCGGATTGATTCAAAAATTTCAAAATTCTCAAAAAAACAAATTTCAAAATTTGATATTTTTTTTAAATTAGAAATTGGGAATAGTTTTTGAAAAAATATTGACAATCCGATGTTAAGATACTAATGTAGATTATGTGTAATTTTTTTGAAAAATATATTTCAATCGTAGCATGAGTTATTAGTAAAGTACGATTTTTGATGTTTTTCTAGACTTTCCATTATTCAAAACAAGTACGAAAAGTCAGAAAAGACAATACATATATTTAGTATACTGTAACCAAAATTTGGTTCATAAAGCACTCGAAATGCACGAGTAATTAATTTAATAAGGAACTACTAACGCTAACTATACTAACACCTTAAGAAAGTTTAATACATCTAACTAAATACGAGCATTCACAGAGCTTAAAAGTGGGACGTAATAAATTATATTATATTTAAAGCCTCATTCACATAAGCATTTAGTTTTAAACGGCCCGTCTAGGTTTTTTCGGAATTCCTAGAATACTTTCGATTTTACTTTTTTCTATTCCACTCTTTCCCCACTACTACGGCTGCCTAAAACCAGCCCGTAACTCGTACTTTGCCGCATCCTAGCTATGCAATGTCAGTTTGAAGTTGAAAAATACTGTAAAAGTGTTTTCGTTGCGAGTAAACTGTCAGATTATTATTGACTTCAGGATCATGTTTTATAAATGTCATTTTGAAGTTGAAAAATACTGTAAGTGTAAAAGTGTTTTCGTTTCGAGTAAACTGTCAGTATGTCAGTTTATTATTGACTTCAATGTAATGTTTTATAAACATTTAATAGAGAAAGAATGGATCTACCGTACCTTTTTAAAATTTTAAAAATAAATTTGTATCAGGAGATACACCCGTGTAAAGTATGCATAAATTGAAAATTTTTCGGAATTTTTATAATCATGTACAATTAACTGTTAAATTCATCTGGCCACAAAACACTCGCTACGTTGGTACTTACGTTGTGTGTTGGATTTTAGGAGGTAGACGGGTCTCTTAAGTCTTGTAGGTATACTGCTTACTGGGTGTCAACTCACGGGTATCTGTGCGTAATATACATCAAAGATAAACTTGCAAATAAAGCAGCTAATTAAATTTTTCATTATTCTTATCTAGTTTTCTAACTATTAACAATGGCATTAACAACCACTATACTATATCCACCCTTTATCTGCTGGTTATCAGATATCTAAGGGTTTATTCTCAAGTTAATGTCGCTCGTGTCCTTGTTTTTATGATTTCTGACGAAGTACATAAACCCAGTACATAAAACCTCTTTTTATGGGTTAGTCTGCATTCATACCACAAGGTTACAGACAAAATGAAAACTAAAAAATTCATTTTCATGGCCAAAATGACTTATATTTGAGTTTAATTGCATTAGTTTTGTTAAAAATTAATTCCTGAGATGTTTTTGTCAAAATTAACAAGTGGCAGAAGTGGCCGGAAAGTGGAGAATCCGGATTTCTCGGATATTTCCGGGAGAAATAATCCGGAAAAAATGTATATTATGCAGATTTTTGCGTAGAATCGAATGAGACTAGTTTCAAGACTGTAGGTTTGATAATAAGGGCCGTACTCGCGAAAAACTGCTTGGGCCTTCCAGTAAAGTACTAGTAATAATAACGGGATTGTTAAGGAGGTTGAGGACGCATGCAGTGGCGTACCCAGACATTATCCTTGGGGGCGGATATGAAAATAAAAATATTTTTAAAACTCGCGTTGGTTGATATTGCAATTCGTTCAGTTGCGGTGATATATTTTTGCAATAATTCACTAATAAAAAAATCTGATGTGGCCAGCACAAGACCTCCCGCCATACTCTACTCTTTTTACTTATACAAATCAAGATACAAATAATTTTGTATATTTTTTTTAAGTACACCACTGGATACATATAAATACATACTTTCTTTTAAAAATTCTGTCGGGTACAATTTTAAATTCACTTTGAAATTTTTTTAAAATGACGTAAATTTTCGAAATTTTCGATTCGCTAAAATTTGGTTCTATCCTATCTTGAACTCGAGGAATCCAATGGTGCCACTAAAAAAATTTTTCGGCTAATACTTTTCGAGATAATTTTTGCAGGTGAAAGGCGGGAGTAGCTATAACCGTAATTTTTTCACCATTGGATTCCTCGCGTCGAATTACATATAATTCCAAATTTTCGCGAAAAAATTCCAACGAGTACAATTTTTATGAAGGGTTTTCGAAAATGGCCAAAAAACGGAGGTCAACCCCTTGATGAAATTTTGGCCAAAATAACTTTTTCTCTCAGAATTGGCTGAAAATTTGGTTATATACTAATTCGACCCCGAGGATTTCAAATCTGCAGACGAAAATTTTTTTCGACTAATATTTTTCGACATAATTTTTTTTAGTCGAAAACTGGTCGAAATGGAAAATTTATTTTTTCACCATTGGATTCCTCGGATCGAATTATGTAGGAATCCAAATTTTCACGAAAAAATTCTAAGGGGTACAATTTTTATTGAGGTATTTCAAAAATGGTTAAATTGCTTATTTTCTATAGCTTAAAGAATAATATTGGGAATTGGCTTAAAATGTATTTATATACTAATTTGACCACAAGGATTTCAAATCTGTGTGTTGTTGAAGCCATCCTCCGTTCAATTACTACATTGAATATCTTACTTATGACTTATATGGCGTTAGTGCCAACGTGTCACCCGTCTCACCTGTCAATATTCTTTACGAAGAAACAAAAATCAACCGATCATGGATTACAAGATTTCAACGTTTTATTTGATAAGTTTATTATATGTATTGGTTCTCGTCTCGTAAGTTCGAGACGAGACGAGAAATTTCTCGTCTGGGCGAGAAATATATTGAGCAGTTTTCGAGAAATTAATTTTTTTGTCAACTCGTCCCATAAACCATTTGAATACTCTCGATCTATTCAGCTAATTTTTCTTTTATGTGAAATCCAAGAATTTCGAGTTGTTCTCTCGACAATGCGTCCTTATAATTCAATTGATATTCGGACCGCCCTTTTGTGACGGGTTTTCAAAACATTTTGCTGAGCATTTTGCCCAGAATAGTAAGAGATCGAAATCAGGATATCAGGTGAGCCGAGGCAAAAGTTGTCAGGTGTAGGTTCAGTTGTTTTGATTGTTCAATTGTTCGATGACAATTGAAGACGGATTTTCTCACGGTAGGGAGTTTTATTATTGGCTGATGCCGGAAGCAACGATTCGATTTTCAATTGATTTATTTAGCCCTTGTGTGCTGTCAAATCACGGGTACTCAGGGTTTATAACATGTAAGTATCTACTACACCTTAATACCTATACAGGTTGGTGGAGGTGAAATGCGAACATAGGGAACATACATGACAATCGAACTTTCATGCCAGGTATCTTGATATATTTTGTAGTAGTGTCACAAAACGAAGTCATGTGAATTTGTGTGGCAAAAAGAGTAAACAATAACAGAAATAATAATAAAATCTAAAAGTGCATGTAAACTTTCTCGTTCTGCTCGCACACATACATTATTATGCAAAAAAATATTTTAATGAAAATAAAAATTTCAATAATATGACAGCTATTTTGACATTGACAGTACTTATTCCACGTATATCAAGATGCCTAGTATGATAACTCCATTGTCATATATTTTCCTATGTTCGCATTTCATCTCCACCAACCTGTATATTTGTGTAATAAGTGTTTGTTACCCATTTTGGGTTGTGTGGTGCTCTTTGTAACAATCTGTGAGTCTAAAAATGTTCAAATTTAAAAAAAATGCTGTTTGTGTTGCTACCAGCCGTCAACTCACGGGTATTTATGGCTATTACACCTTAAGATATTTTTTTTCGAATTCCTAGAATACTCTCGATTTTACTTTTTTCTGTTCCACTACTACTGCCTGAAACCAGCCCGAAACTCGTACTTTGCCGCTTCCTAGCTATGCAATGTCATTTGAAGTTGACAAATACTGTAAAAGTGTTTTCGTTGCGAGTAAACTGTTAGTTTATTATTGACTTCATGATAATGTTTTTATAAACATTTAATGATTTAATAGAGAAAGAATGTATGTTCTATAAAAAGATTTAACCGTGTAAAGTTTGCATGATATTTTAAAGAATTTTTCGGAATTTTTATAATCATATTATAATAGTATATTATGTATCAAGTTTTATAAACGTCATTTTAGTCACGAGTTTTTTTTAGGAACGAGCGTAGCGAGTGTATAAAAACGAGTATCTAGAGAGTTCATAAACGAGTCACACTATACTTTTTCTACGACCACAATTTAAAGGACATAAATTCATAAATATGTAAAATTTCATTTATAATAATTTTAGGTTAAATCATAATGATATTACACAGCTACAAAATTCTACTTAGGCAAGTAGTGTATTTAATTTTTATATGGGTAAAAAATTGACAATAATCGAAAGTTTTTCTCAAATATTAAAAGTCAAATAGGATAGGAGCCAACTTCACCCCGTGCTTAATATGTCAGTTGCTATGTTCAGCCCGTGACTAAAAACGGCCAAAGCCACGGCTTGTCGACGTGTGTTTCAAATGTTATTTAGCGCCATGGAAACCAGTTCGTTAAATGATGTTTATATGCCTCCGGTCGGCATCGCTAGTTTTCCTTATCTCAAAATCTGCCAGAAACTATTTGTTGCCAGCCTAGGCCGGCAAACAACCGGAAGTTATAGGTTGGCATCTTGACATTACTACAGTTGTCAAGCAGATGTCAATTTTATGCGTTGAATATTTTTTATACAAGAATTAACAAGATTTTGACAAATTTTAGACGTAAAACGTTAATAGAAACTGAAATAAATATATTTTAAGCTCAAATGCAAGGATTCAGTGCACAATTTTTTAGGTTATGTATAATTATTTTATATTACCTCTCGCCTCATATTCTATAAGAGAGGTATTGTAATGGGTCAAAATTTTCGGGTATGAGTTTTTGGTGGATAAGCACGTTTCAGGGTCTCTAGAATACGAATTTAATATTTTCCCGATGATGTCTCTGTGTGTGTGTGTGTGTGTGTGTGTGTGTGTGTGTGTGTGTGTGTGTGTGTGTGTGTGTGTGTGTGTGTGTGCGTATGGATGTATGGTCGTATGGACGTATGAATTATGTGACGATTTTTCGTCCACGATAACTTAAAAAGTATCAAACCTTTAATAACCAAATTTCATATTTAAGGTTTGAATAAGGATCTTAACACCGGATAAGATTTTGGTAGAAATCCGCAAACCGGAAGTAGTACTTTTTGGAACTTGATATAGTTTTTCTTAAATAAATTGGTACATTATTTATTTATGACAATTTTTGAAATTAAAAATAAAGGATAATATAATTATCTATGGGTACAGTTAATTTTAAATACAATTTGCTGAATCTGGTAGTATTTAGCAATAAAATAAAGTGCAACTAAGTACCAATATCTTGTTGTCCATGATATGAAATTTGTTTTTACTCAAAATTTGAATTATAATGACAGTGACATTACAGTTGACATCTTTTGCTTGCATCTTGGTTTACATATTAAATGAACATGAAACTATTAAAATGTAAGTAAAACTATTTATTAGATTAGTAGAATAAGCAGAATTAGGCGAGAGGTCGTGTACTGGCCACAGCAGATTTTTTTTGTAATGAAATCGGCACATAAAATATTGTGTATTACACGTCCAGAAACTGTTATGCTAGTGCTCGTTATTTGCAAGCCTCGCCTGTGGCTCGGTGTGTCAAAAATACTCGCTCTTGCAAAAGGTCAGTTTCTGGCCTTGTGATACAAATAACTATTTAATACCAAGAATAGAAAAAATCTTTTTTATTAGGGCACAACTATTAATTGATCCTTTAAGTATATAATCCTTGTTGAAATACAATTTTACCATTCTTGTACTGGCCACAAAACACTCGCTACGTTAGTACGTTTTATGCTGTATTTTAATCTATAACCTATTTTGGGTTGTAACTCACTTTCACTGCGTTTTGCATTACGAGTAACAACACATAAATCAGTTGAATCAAAAATGGTAGACCAATGCTTTGCCAGTAATAACGTGTTGTCAATTTAATTTATTTCATTATGGTTAATTAGTTGCAGCTCCTGTTATTGCTGTAATTATATGTTATTTATAAAGTCGTGATTATCACATGAACAACATGCAAATAACCTAAAGGGGAGTTTACACGCCTTCACATATTGCAAGAGAATTTTTCCGCAAAAACTTGTATCGCATTTAATATTGCCAATGAAAGTTATGAATTATTTTGCAATAAAAACGATTTACCGTTGCATTAAGCCTCATTCACATAAACATTAATGTGATTACGTTTAAGAAAGTTTGAATACATCTAACTAAATAAAAGCATTCACAATGCTTGAAAGTGGTATGTGTGAATGCTCGTATTTAGTTGTATATGAATTTAAACTTTCTTAAACGTAAATGTAAATCTTAGAACTAAATGCTTATGTGAATGAGGCTTAAGGCGGGAATGTAGCTGTACATATAGAGGAAAAACAGTGCTCTACAGTTTGTAAAATATTGAATCTAATACTAACGTAAGAACATTGGATTTTTTACGTCAATATTTAATATTCTATCTACAGTGCGACGCATCGATTTTACCAAATTTTGTCATAGTAGGTATTGTTTAAAAAAAGCCGAATAAAGAGAAAAATACTATACTTTTACATGTTTAATTTAGGGCATTTTAAATACAAAATGTATTAAAATTCATGCATCGCACTGTAGGTATACGAGTATAAATAATGCGTTTGATTATTTCTTTTGCCTTATAAATACAATATTTTTCAAATACGATGCCACTTTTAGAGCGTGTTCGCTATTGCTGCCTTTGTTCGACACACTAAATCTCTATATATCTCTCCTTTTTCTCGACGAAATCGTAGACAGCTACATTCCGGCCTTCAGATCTACCTAGAGCTCATGCCAAATAGAAATGGGAATGAGATTCGATGCGCAGAAGACGCATTTGCGTTTGCTCCACTCTCCTTACTTGAACGGGCCAATGCTATTTCTTTGTACGCTGCTGGTGTGAGACAGTAGATGCGCGAGGAATGATTGACATTCCCATTTCTATTTGGCATGAGCTCTAATGTAAGTATAAGTGGCTAGATTTTTTTTAACAAAGTTTGTTTGGTGTAAATCTGGTGTGACATCAACCAATCAAAAACGATCACTTTAGCACCAACCTCAGATTGCTCTACCTAGTTTTTAAATCAAGTATAGGCATTAAGTAAATTAATAAAATTGCATGTAAACGTGTCAAAAATATTTTGACAGACTGCACCAGAAAAAACAATTTTTCACTGCATATCTTTGTAAAAATCTACACTCAGATAAAAATCTATTCCTAATCCAGTTCTAGTTTCATTCATGGCACAATGTGACCAACTGAACAAAAATAAAAATACCACTAGAACATTAAAGACTGACTAATTATTGAGTCTATTCAAACAACTCATTCATTTTAAATATACTCCCGTCAAATTTAAAGAATTGGCCATAATAAGGCATGGAACAATTGCTATCGACACGCACAAGCCTCGTTAAGAGGAATCCCCAGTGGTTTGTAAAACATGGTTTCGTATTATACTGATAATTAGTTACCTATATTAACATTCTTAATTTTTTTCTGAAATATAGCAAGTTTAATGCTTACTGGGTCTTTCTGTTGTTTTGAATATTTTAAAAAAATTCTTATTAATTAAATAATAACATCCAAAATAAAGCATATTTTACGATATTTTAACTAAATGTATATATTTTATTAAGGCTTAAATTAAAATTTTAAAACAATAGAAAGTAAGTATGAATCTTATACTTCAATGTAGTGCAAGTATTTTTTATGAAATTTGCACGTAACTGCAAAATTTAGTATAAAACAAAACCCCTTTTTCGGTACAAAGTGGCTAAATATAGTTCATTCCTCGAATCAACCGATGTCGTCACAATGGATAACAATGGTTTGTGACGGCATCGCTTCATTCGTTAAATGGACTTTCAAGGCTAGTGGGGATTCCTCTTAACAACGCGCGCGTGTGCTGTAGCCATGTAGGTTATGTAGCCCATTTGAACCCGGAGTGTTAATTTGATGTTTTTTACAAGAAGGCTGGGGGATTTTTTTGTGTTGATGTGATAATAGATGGCGACAAATGACACCACTAGAAAAAAATAAAAACAGTTGTTTGTTTTACGTTAAATTTAGACGAATTTGGGATATTTTAAGATTGTTCCAGTTTAATAGCTCAAAATCTCTCCACTAACAACTATGAGTTGACGTCTGGTAACCGCACACATGAATAATATATCTAGCAATATGTGACTAGACAAAAAATAAAAACAGTTGTTTGTTTTACGTTAAAATTAGACGAATTTGGGCTATTTTAAGATTGTTCCAGTTTAATAGCTCAAAATCTCTTCACTAACAACCATGCATAAGTTGACGTCTGGTAACCGCACACACGAGTAATATATCTAACAATATGATATACTTAGACAAAAAAATAAAAACAGTTGTTTGTTTTACGTTAAAATTAGACCAATTTGGGATATTTTTAAGATTGTTCCAGTTTAATAGCTCAAAATCTCTCCACTAACAACCATGCATGATTTGACGTCTGGTAACCGCACACACGAATAATATATATATATATATATATAACAATATGTGATATAGGTACTAGACGGTACTAGACAAAAAAATAAAAACAGTTGTTTGTTTTACGTTAAAATTAGACGAATTTGGGATATTTTTAAGATTGTTCCAGTTTAATAGCTCAAAATATCTCCACTAACAACCATGATTTGACGTCTGGTAACCGCACACATGAATAATATATCTAACAATATGTGACTAGACAAAAAATAAAAACAGTTGTTTGTTTTACGTTAAAATTAGACGAATTTGGGCTATTTTAAGATTGTTCCAGTTTAATAGCTCAAAATCTCTCCACTAACAACTATGAGTTGACGTCTGGTAACCGCACACATGAATAATATATCTAGCAATATGTGACTAGACAAAAAATAAAAACAGTTGTTTGTTTTACGTTAAAATTAGACCAATTTGGGATATTTTTAAGATTGTTCCAGTTTAATAGCTCAAAATCTCTCCACTAACAACCATGCATGATTTGACGTCTGGTAACCGCACACACGAATAATATATATAACAATATGTGATATAGGTACTAGACGGTACTAGACAAAAAAATAAAAACAGTTGTTTGTTTTACGTTAAAATTAGACGAATTTGGGATATTTTAAGATTGTTCCAGTTTAATAGCTCAAAATCTCTCCACTAACAACCATGATTTGACGTCTGGTAACCGCACACATGAATAATATATCTAACAATATGTAACTTGACAAAAAAATAAAAACAGTTGTTTGTTTTACGTTAATATTAGACGAATTTGTATATTTTTAAGATTGTTCCAGTTTAATAGCTCAAAATCTCTCCACTAACAACTATGAGTTGACGTCTGGTAACCGCACACATGAATAATATATCTAACAATATGTGACTAGACAAAAAAATAAAAACAGTTGTTTGTTTTATGTTAATATTAGACGAATTTGGGATATTTTTAAGATCGTTCCAGTTTAATCTGTCCACTACCAACCATGAGTTGACGTCTGGTAACCGCACACACGAATAATATCGAACAATATGTGAGGCTGTCACACTCAATTAAATCGAATAATTAATATATTCGTGACTAGTGAAATTAGTTCACTACAATATTGAATTATTGTCATTTGTTTCTATTAATTACTATAATATCATGCAAAATTACATTATTAATACTATTCTAAGAGTAAATTAATTATATATAATGTAGTGTTAATCTCTATGTTCATTTAATAATTAAAATAGTTACATATATCAAATGCATATTAGTCCAGTCAACGAAGAGGTATAGAGGGAAATGCTTGGAACACAATTTTTGACTTCGTAACTTTGTTTGGACTAGTTAGGAGGTGAACATATCAAAAGTCCCCGCCCGTAGCCCTTAAGCCGAGGTGTGGCGGAGGGTTTGAAAGTCTCATTTTTCGGTTTTTTGCTTATATCTCGGAAGCTATGCGTCCTACCGTCATGACCACTCTATACAATGAAAGCTGATTAAATTTGCAACAATTTAAGTCCAACCGCAGCTCTGTACGTCCTTTACTTTCCGAGATATGACACTTCTAAAATTAGCAATTTTTTCAAAAAAATGAGAGTTGAGAAATTTTAACTTTTTTCGTTATTTTTGTGTTTAATTAACTGTAACTTCTGAATGAATTTAAATATTGTCTTCCGGTTTCTTTTATTAAATTTCACGAACTTTTCTCTATAAAATACGTTATTTTAAAAACTTTTTAGGGCGTTCATTAAGCCAAAATATCAAATTTTTTTCGACAGAAGTATTCAAATATTTTTTGTTTATTGTGTTTAATGAGCTGTAACTTCTGAACGGATAAAGTTATCGACATCCGGTTTCCTGCATTAAATTCTACGAACATTTCTCCATAAGATGCAGTATTTTAAAATCTTTTTTGGGTATTTATTAAGGCAAAACACCAAATGTTTTTCCGAGCGAAAATTGAGAAATTTTTTAATTTTTAATATTTATTGTGTTCAACGGATAAAAAAATTACTTCCGGTTGCTTTTATTAAATTCTACGGCCATTTCTCTATAAGATACATTATTCTAAAAAAATTTAGGTGTTTATTGCGCCAAAATATCAAATGTTTTTATAATAAATAAAAAATTTCTCAAGTTTCTCTCGGTCATCATTTGGTGTTTTTTCGTAATGAATACCCAAAAAAGATACTGCATCTTATGGAGAAATGTTCGTAGAATTTAATGCAGGAAACCCGATGTCGATAACTTTATCCGTTCAGAAGTTACAGCTCATTAAACACAATAAACAAAATATATTTGAATACTTCTGTCAAAAAAAATTGATATTTTGGCTTAATGAACGCCCTAAAAAGTTTTTAAAATAACGTATTTTATAGAGAAATGTTCGTGAAATTTAATAAAAGAAACCGGAAGACAATATTTTGATTCATTCAGAAGTTACAGTTAATTAAACACAAAAATAAAGAAAAAAGTTAAAAATTTTCAACTTTCATTTTTTTGAAAAAATTGCTAATTTTAGAAGTGTCATATCTCGGAAAGTAAAGGACGTACAAAGCTGCGGTTGGACTTAAATTGTTGCAAATTTAATCAGCTTTCATTGTATAGAGTGGTCATGACGGTAGGACACATAGCTTCCGAGATAAAAGCAAAAAACCGAAAAATTAGACTTTCAAACCCTCCGCCACACCTCGGCTTAAGGGCTACGGGCGGGGACTTTTGATATGTTCACCTCCTAACTAGTCCAAACAAAGTTACGAAGTCAAAAATTGTGTTCCAAGCATTTCCCTCTATACCTTTTTTTGAACATTCGTTGCCTGGACTATATAGACTAAGAGCGAACGGTCAAATTAGTGTGGACATTTTATTAGTCGTGAAATTGAAGGGCTTGGGCCTTGCATATCTACTGAAGATGGAATGTCCAGTCTGCCAGTCCTAAGTGGCCGGATTAGGCTTCCTCAAGTATCAAAAGTTGACTTACAAAAATGTTAATTATATAAATTAAGAGTGCTGGTGTATGTAGAGGTGGAAATACACGATATTTCTTATTTAACATATTGCCAGAACGTTTCTACTCCTTCAATCTTAAATATATCAAATAAAAAATCTGACGTGGCCATCACACAACCTTCCGCCATATCTAGACTTTAAACAGAAATGTATACGTACAATCCGGTGCCCATTTAAAATATACAAATAAAAATCTAAAATATTCAAACACAGAAATTTGCATCACCTGAATCAAAAGATTCATTCACATGAAAACTCTTCTGTGTTGAAGCAATCCTCCGTTCAGTTACTACATTTAATATCTTACTTATGACTTATATAGCTCTAGTATGCCAACTTGTCACCCGTCTCATCTGTCAATATTTTTTATGCAGAAACAAAAATCAACCGAACATGGATTACAAGATTTCAACGTTTTATTTGATAAATTTATTTTTTAAATTTTACTGCAGTTCTTAAATGCTACCAGATAAAGACAATTTTTTTATAACGTAAATTGCAAATAACTTTTCCTCTTATTCTTATTATAAATAAATACTATATTTATCCAAATTTATAGAAATTTTTAACACTTAATCTTTTCAATCTTCAAAAAATATCACTTCCGGTAAAGATATTTGTACCAAAATCTAATGAGCTCTTCCTATTCGTATACAATTTTAAAATACCAAATATCAAAATTTTTGGGTAATTCGTATTTGAGTTATCCAACAGACGGCATCGGCCCGGACCACACACATACACACACACACACACACACACACACACACACACACACACACACACACACACACACACACACACACACACGCACACACACACACACATACATACAGACATCATCGGGAAACTATCAAAAATGAGTTGTAAGGACCCTAATTCGTGCTCATCCACTAAAAACTCACTACCCGATTTTTTGCATGATTCCAATACCTTCCTTTACAGGTAAGCGGAAGGTAAAAATAATGACATTTAAAATTTTCATAAATGTAAAAAATTTGCTTGTTATCAATGTTTATCTGCTTACCTATGCAAAAAAATATTAAAAACATGTAATCATAAGTGCTGATAACCAGAAAACAAGCAAATTTTGGACAGTTATGAAAATATAAAATGTCATTTATGATTATTTGACTTGAGGAAGCCTAATCCGGCCACTTAGGACTGGCAGACCGGACATTCCATCTTCAGCAGATATGCAAGGCCCAAACCCTTCAATTTCACGACTAATAAAATGTCCACACTAATTTGACCGCTAGCTCTTGAACTATTAGTATAAGTTTTCAAGTATTTTATTCTGGTGTATGTAAATGGATACCTACTTGTATCTTTATTGCAAACAGTCTAAATAAACAATTATTATTATACTACTATTATGTACTTAAAGTTATAATACAACGGGCAACTGCAATCTTCAAGTCAGAGTTGAACAAGAAAATTGCAGAAGACATTTTTACCTCTCGCCTCATATTCTATAAGAGAGGTATTGTAATGGGTCAAAATTTTCGAGTATGAGTTTTTGGTGGATAAGCACGTTTCAGGGTCTCTAGAATACGAATTTAATATTTTCCCGATGATGTCTGTGTGTGTGTATGTGTGTGTGTGTGTTTGTATGAATGTATGGACTGACGATTTTTCGTCCACGATAACTGAAAAAGTATCAAACCTTTAATAACCAAATTTCATATTTAAGGTTTTAATAAGGATCTTAACACCGGATAAGATTTTGGTAGAAATCCGTAAACCAGAAGTAGTACTTTTTGGAACTTGATATAGTTTTTCTTAAATAAATTGGTACATTATTTATTTATGACAATTTTTGCAAATAAAAATAAAAGATAATATAATTATCTATGTGTACAGTGAATTTTAAATACAATTTGCTGAATCTGGTAGTATTTAGCAATAAAATAAAGTGCAACTAAGTACCAGTATCTTGTTGTCCATGATATGAAATTTGTTTTTACTCAAAATTTGAATGATTATGACAGTGACAGTACAGTTGACATCTTTTGCTTGCATCTTGGTTTAAATTATCGTTTACATATTACATTACATGGACATGAAACTATTAAAATGTAAGTAAAACTATTTATTAGATTAGTAGAATAAGCAGAATTAGGCGAGAGGTCGTGTACTGGCCACAGCAGATTTTTTTCATTTTACACTGAGCAACATCAGCAATATGCAATTACTTGTTTAATGTATTAATTTATTTACCAATATTTTGTTACTTTATGTCAACTTAACCTCTTGGATTTGTTGTATTGTATATTGTTGGCAAATAAGGATAGAATGACATTATAACCACTAACGCACTAACTTTCAAACACAAATTATTCTTTTTGCCGTTTATGTTCAGTTGGTAGTATCATAACGAACTAAAAAATTGTAATTTTTTTTATTTTACATTGAGCAAGCGCAACGAGCAACTGCAATCTTCAAGTCAGAGTTGAACAAGAAAATTGCAGAAGACATTTTTTTCATTTTACACTGAGCAACATCAGCAACATGCAATTACTTATTTAATGTATTAATTTATTTACCAATATTTTGTTACTATATGTCAACTTAACCTCTTGGATTTGTTGTATTGTATATTGTTGGCAAATAAGGATAGAATGACATTATAACCACTAACGCACTAACTTTCAAACACAAATTAATCTTTTTGCCGTTTATGTTCAGTTGGTAGCATCATAACGAACTAAAAATAACTAGAAATAACTGTGAATTGCCTGCAAGCCTTACAAAAATTAGAACATGTTCTATCCCATGCAACCGTTGCCTCAAGATTGCTTCGTCCTGTTGCACGTGCAATTTCTGTATTACACTCATGCAATATTGAAGCAACTTGTCAAAAGTTGCACTTGCATATTGCTCAATGTAAAATGGGCTTCATGACAGATAAACACAGTAACAATAACTTTCAATTTTGTTTGTGTTGTAACAAAAATAAGGCAATCGGCCACATCAGATTTCTGAAATACAATACACCAGCAGATTTATTCTTATTTGATTCCCCTAATCAATTAAAACCTAATAACAATTTTCCACTACCCTAACCGCAATATAATACAATACAATATCAACTCACCCTACAAACATGGGGTGAAATAATATTCATAACTTCACACCCCTGGCTCACTAGATCCACCCGACACATGTACAAATATTAACCCTGAATTAGGGGATGTCTTACTGCTATTATCGGTATTGTTATTGTAATATGAAGTCAACAATCGTGATGATATAGGGGATGGTGTTTGTTTAGAAAGGTTGAACGCGATTTGATTTATTGTATTTCAGAAATGATTTCGTTATGACTTGTTTTTACCTCCCGCCTCATATTCTATATAAGAGAGGTATTGTAAAGGGTCAAAATTTTCGAGTTTTTGGTAGATACGCATGTTTTAGGGTCTCTAGAATACGAATTACACATTTTTGATATGATGTCTGTGTGTGTGCGTTCGTTCGTGCGTTTGTGTTTGTATGTTACAATTTTTTGGGAAACGATAACTCCAAAAATATCAAACATTTAAATACCAAATTTTATATCTAATGTTTAAATACGATTTTCAATAGACCAATAATTGTATTTTGGTACCAATTCATAAACCGGAAGTTAGGCTTTTCATATACTTAGAGCAATATGATTTTTCTTAAATTATCTCGATAAATAAAGCTTTTATGATAATATATGTTTCATTAAATATAACAGAAAATTGAAATTCCAGTATTTTGTTGTCCATGTCTTGAATTATTATGACAATGACAGTACAGTTGACATCTTTTGCTTGCATCTTGGTTTTCATTATCGTTTACATATTACATGAACATGAAACTATTAAAATGTAAGTAAAACTATTTATTAGATTAGTAGAATAAGCAGAATAAGGCGAGAGGTCGTGTGCTGGCCACAGCAGATTTTTTAAACAATAAATCATGAGATATAACCGTGTAAAGTTTGCATAAATTGGAAATTTTATGAATTTTTTGTAATTTTTATAATCATGTACAATTTTTCTTTTAGATTTTAAAAAGGCACAACTATTAATTGATCCTTTAAGTATATAATCCTTGTTGAGCATTCTTGTACAAAAAACGTCATTTTTAAATATTTTTTACTTCAAATTCCTAGACCAAAGACAAAAAATAAAAAACTAGAGGCATTAAGACATCCTTTGTTAATACACTCATATGTAAAAGCATCATATATTTGAATTATAACTAAAGTAAACGTGGAAGGTGTACACCTCTATAACGCTGTCAAATTTTAGGGTAGACGAACACCTTAAATAAAAGGTACTTCGAAATCTGGTGGTTCATATCTTGAAAATACTTTTCCAAATAATTAATCCAGATAATAACTATCATTTCCTAATTAAATTATCAAAAAATTCGTCGGTATTTTCAACAAAGCAGCTCTTTTTAAGTAGCTACACATCCTGCTATAGCTCTGTGAATTCGGGCTTATTACGGGCCATAAACTCTGATAATACGACAAGCCATCTCGTTAATTAAGAGCCTAGTAGTAGGCCAAGATAACACTAGTCACACGTTCAACATAAATTAAAATAACCATTATTTTGTAAAATAAACATAATGGAAGCAGTTAGCGATTGTTTAATAGGCCTTAAAACAATACATAAACAGAAAACAAAAGTATTTGAATTTTAAATCATTTTCTTGTAAATATCAACATAAATTTTTTAATGAGAAGAAATATTGTTATCTGTATCAAAACCATTGCTTTTAACCAATTTTTTTGTGTAACAATACGCGAAATAAGAGATGGCCGGAGTAGGGAATTTAAATTAAAAATTTGGAAATATGTAAAAAAATATATATAAAGTGTTCTATTTTAAATAAGAAAATTGATGTAATTTCTGGTTTAACCAGGGACCAGGGCCTTGTTTCATAAAACTACAATTACAATTTACAACTGTCATTTTCTTACAATTATGTCAAAAACGTAGTTACATTATTTCATAAACAAATACTACAAACTTGTAAGTACCTATGAATTTTTAAAATTTTACAGGAAAAATATTACAATTTTACAAGTATTTTTGATACATTTTGACAAGTTACATTTTTACAATTGTCAAATTGTAATAATTTTTAACTTTGCATCGAAAGTAGGTAATTTTGTTACAAGTAGTGTTTATGTGAAAAAATATGTTGAACTTTTCTAATGAATATAATAAGTTGTAAGCAAAATGACGTTCAAGAACAGTTAAAAGTGGGATCACTGTATTTTAATCACGTTTGAATTTCAAAAGCTATAGGATGACAGGACAGGATGACACAAATGCAACTAGAACTTTTCTGAATATTTGCTGAAAATAAAAATAGTGAAGGGATTTAAAAATACATATTATTCTTGTGTCTGAAATAGGTAATAATTCTTCCTTATATACGTATCCTTAAAAATTGTCGTTGAATTTATATTTAATACTATATTCATTACAGACGTTGCAGACTAATAATTAACAACACAGAGCAATGCATGAGCAAACATAATTTAGATTTCAAATTTTAATAAAATATGAATTTTTAATTCTTTGGTTTAATGTTACAAATAATTTATTATAGGTTTCTACATAATCTATAAAATATTTATTTTACAATTGTAAATTTTCAAGTTACAAGTTTGTAAAATTATAATAACTTTTATGAAACACTTGTACACACAGAGTGCATTACAAGTAATTGTACTTGTAAAATTGTAAGACTGTAACTTGTTGTTTTATGAAACAGGGCCCAGAAGTCATATTTTTGTAAATAATATATATTTTGATATCTCCTTATGTCTAGTCTAATGTATTCATTTAAAATTTCATAACGATTGCATTACTATAAAAAAGTTATTTCGAGCCTACCATTTTTTTGGGACACCGGTTTAATATTAATTTTTGCACTTCCGGGACTAAAACTCTTCTTTTGTCTATATTTTTAGAGACTAAGATTCTAAATTTGATCCCAAGGGATTATTTTTCATATTTAATCCCGTTGTCAAGGAATTGAATTAATTAATCCCGTTGTCAAGTAAATACGTGCTATTTCTTACAGAGTATCTATGGTAACAATATAAATATTTGTCATAAAATTTACTGTCAAAATTACAAAATGTGTATTCTTTTGAACTATTTTGCATTCGTTTGAGGATAGTGCAAAAAATAGCGTACCACAGGACTAAAGTACCTTTAATCCCTCAGGTGATTATTTCCCTCACCTTCGGCTCGTGAAATAAACTTCACCCTCAGGATTAAATCATGCACTTTAGTCCCTCAATATATAATATACTATTAATTAGTATCGTTAAAATTAAATTTATTTTTGGCCGGTACGGCGTACCGGAACGTACCGGCCTACTTTGCACTGTAACTACCGTCCATAAAACTCAAAAATAAAGAACAATATTCTATTCGAATTTAATGTAGCATAACACATTCAAATAATTACATCACCACATAATCATTTTCAATAAAACCTACCCACTCCCGGATTACATATCTCTTACCCCTATGTAGCACCCTTCTAACATGATATTATCCACATATGAATTCATCATAATCCTCTATGAATACGGATAGTTAGCACCGCACAATATCATATTAAGTCGAGTGAGCTCGCTAAATGCCGGACTAAATGTTACCAGATACCCTTCGGATTTGGTATCATAACATATGGGGAAGATATTAATTCATAACCAAGGGGTTAGGTTAGGGTACCTGCTGCTTGGTTCTTGAATATGGAATTAATTTTGTGGGCGATTAGAGGGGAATTTTTTTGAAACATGAATTACAAGATTGTTAGGTATGTTATCTGTTTTTTTACCTCTCGCCACTCATATCTGTAAGAGAGGTATTGTAATCATGCTAAAATTTCGATAATGAGTTTTCAATGGATAAGCACGTTTTGAGGTCCCTAGAACACGATTTTGATAATTCCGCGATGATGTCTGTGTGTGTATGTGTGTGTGTGTGTGTGTGTGTGGATGGATGGGTGGATGGATGGATGTTGGAGGTACGATAACTCAAATACCACTGAATAAAAAATTTTGAAATTTGGTATACAATATTCTGACACCCTAGATTAGATCTGATTAGATTTTGGTGTTGATCGTGCAACCGGAAGTGGTAGTTTCTTGAAGATCTGAAGAGTTTTTCTGGAATATTTTCAAAATTTATGAATTAATAGGAATTTTTTAAATAACATTGTATACTAAATGTTACTATCTACAATATGTATTCAAAACGTTGTTTCTATCTAGCACCATTTTCCAATTACAAGAAGTTAAAAATTCTACAAATTTGTTACAATTTTGATTTATCTGCCTACCTATGGAAACAAAAAATAAAATATTTGAGTGTTAATGTCATATGAATTTTTGAGTTTTTGGCAAATTGAAATGTGAGATGTCATTTATTATTTATAAGGTCATAATAAACTTTAATAATATTATATACAATGGTATATTTGTGAGTAAGTACTTCATACACACTTAGTAAAATAGTAGAGAATGGCGAGAGGTCATATGTTGGCCACATCTGATTTTTTTCGGACGCGATAACTCCGAAAATATCAAACATTTAAATACCAAATTTTGTATCTAAGGTTTAAATACGATTTTCAATAGTCCAATTATAATATTTTGGTACCAATGCATAAACCGGAAGTAAGACTTTTCATATAGAGCAGTATGATTTTTCTTAAATTATCTCGATAAATAAAGCATTTATTATAAAAAGAAATTTAAAGAATTTTCTGTACCATTTATAAACTATAGGACAATTTAAATCTACTTTTTTGAAAGTCCAGTATCTTGTTGTTCATGATGTTAAATTTGTTTCTACACAAAATTATTAGGAAAGTGACAGTGACATTTTTTGCTTGTATCTTGGTTTACATTATCGTTTACATATGACATGAACATGAAACTATTAAAATGTAAGTAAAACTATTTATTAGATTAGTAGAATAAGCACAATAAGGCGAGAGGCCGTGTGCTGGCCACAGCAGATTTTTGTGGTTACTTTTCAGAAAATTTACTGAGTTAGCTTTTAGAGTAATTTTCGCGAACATAAATCATAAGTAATAAATTTCCCGGGAAACGAAAGATCAGATCTGCGTCTTGGGTGAAGCTAGTAAGCCTCTACTAACTGGGTGGCGACTACCGACTATTTAAAGATCAAAGACGGCGGTGAATTCAGAGACGAGGACGTATAAAATCATTTATACATAAATAATTAGGCGTAAAACTACCGAACGAAATTTTACTTTGATTTATACTTTGTTGAATTTATGTTTGTGAAGAATTGTTGGCTTAGAGAACTTGATTTGTTGAGAGAATTATCCGCGGTTTAACGGATTATGAATTGTAAATAAATAGTAGCAATCCACAGTTGATTCACTGAACTCGGACTCGGACCGAACCGGAACACGAACGAAAACCGGACCGAGCTCATGACAGGTGATACAGCATGCCTTTTGGAGGATAGAATATTGAATATTGACCCTATGACAACAAAGAAATGCACGCTTTCCGGTCATATGGAAAATTGCATTTTTCTCTTGCACAAAAATGTTGTTTTTCTATGATTTAATAATGCATGTCCTTTTATCAAAAGAAACTTAAGAGGAATGCCCACCCCTACAAAATTAAGCAAAAATATGTTCTCGTTGGGCCCATGAAATTGACTTTAATTTTGGGCCGATTTGTTTGCTCTTTTTTAAATTTAAAGATAAAAGATGTCTCTAGGTATGCCTAGTGCCATTTTTTTTTAATTTAAATTTTTACATGTATTTTTTAAGCTCCAAAGTTAGTAAAATTTTAAGAACTTTGAAGATAAAATATTAAAAAACTAAAGTAAAAATTAAAAAAGTGACACTAAGCGGACATAGCCTAGACTTTAATCTTTCATTTAAAAAAAAAATTGTTTAAAAATATTTAAAATTAGTGATAATTTCATGTGCCCAACGAAACCCTTTTTGTAGTAGAAAATGGCTAAATACTGTTCATTCATCGAATCAACCGATGTCGTCACAATGGGTAACAATGGTTTGTGACGGCATCGCTTCGTTCGTTAAATGGATCTTCAAAACTAGTGGGGATTCCTCTTAAAAACATTTAAAGTCTTCAAAATTATAGGCATGCGATTCGCAGGATCCCAAAGGGCTCAAACGGTCACGTGATCTTGTAATAAAATGATTTTCCTCGTTTTCATACAGCATGCCGATGAAAAGAATTAATATTTGTGTCATAAAACACCTATAACCAAATTGGCATACAGTCCTCGTTGGCCTAAGGGTGGAAAATTTCGGAAAAGTTTTGTGTAAGTGGAAACGCAATTTTCCATATGACTGGAAAGCGTGCAAGGGTTTAATACCCGTTTTTACCTTCCGCTTACCTGTAAAGGAAGGTATTGGAATCATGCAAAAAATCGGGTGGTGAATTTTTAGTGGATGAGCACGAATTAGGGTCCTTACAACTCATTTTTGATAGTTTCACGATGATGTCTGTGTGTATGTGTGTGTGTATGTGTGTGTGTGTGTGTGTGGTTAAGGGGTGTTAGTCGCATAACTCAAATACGAATTACCCGAAAATTTTGATATTTGGTATTTAACATTTGTATATAAATTGGAAGATCTCCGTAGATTTTGGTACAAATATCTTCATCGGAAGTGATATTTTTTGAAGATTGAAAAGGTTAATTGTCAAAATTGTATATAAATTTGGAAAAATATAGTATTTATTTGTAATAAGAATAAGAGGAAAAGTTATTTGCAACTTACGTTATAAAAAAATTGTCTTTATCTGGTAGCATTAAAAAACTGCAGTAAAATTTAAAAAATAAATTTATCAAATAAAACGTTGATATCTTGTAATCCATGATCGGTTGATTTTTGTTTCTGAGTAAAAAATATTGACAGGTGAGACGGGTGACAAGTTGGCATACTAGCGCTATATAAGTCCTAAGTAAGATATTAAATGTAGTAATTGAACGGAGGATGGCTTCAACACAGCAGAGTTTTCCTGTGAATGAATCTTTTTATTCAGGTGATGCAAATTTCTGTGTTTGAATATTTTAGATTTTTATTTGTATATTTTAAATGGGCGCCGGATTGTACGTACCTATACATTTCTGTTTAAAGTCTAGATAAGGCGGAAGGTTGTGTGATGGCCACGTCAGATTTTTCTATGTTGTCATAGGGTCAATATGCTATCTTCCAAAAGGCATGCTGTATTAAAAATCGAGACCATCACCTGTCATGAGCTCCCATTGTATGAAAATTAAATCTGTTATTTTCTATTAATATTTTTGGACAAAAATGTAACTGACAATTAAAATTAATTTAATATAGAATCATCATGGTATGTATGCTTCAGGCAATCTGTATTTGACACAATATAATTTATTTAATGATGACCTGTGTAACCAAACAGCTTAAAATTACTTGTGCCATTTATTTATTTACATTCTACTGATTTTTTATTTTATTTTACGAAGATGGTCGAACACTTCCGAAGAAGTTTCTTTTTAAGATGGGGCGACCGGAAACACGAATTACCCTTAATTATAACGACAGAATCGGTTACGCTTCGAAAACAATTATATCTTTAATTACAGTCTTTGCTACTAAACTACCTCATGGTTTAATTCTTCCATAGCAGGCATCACTCAACATCTTTAATATCTAACCACGATATCAAAATGGACTCTTTCCAGAAAGATTCTCCCTAAGCCTTGTTCACACATGGATTCTTTGAGGATTCTTTCATGCGTCTGAGTGATGAGAAAAGAATCATGGTGAGAATTGCCTGTCAAATAGCGGCGCCGCTAAATTTAATCTTCAATGAGTCTTGGAAAAGAAGAATTTATAATTTGTTGATTGCTTCAAATATTGCATTCAGGATTCAGAAGCATGGAAGAATTCCTTAAGAATCCAAGTGTGAACTCGGTTTCAAAGAAAAATAAATAATTCTTAATTGTTAGTTAATTCTTATTTAATTTAAGAGGTCCGTCTACTTTAATTTTATTTTATTTCAACAAGGAATTAATAAAGAAATAATGGATCTACAGATGTGCCTTTTTAAAATTTTGATTAAAAAATTGTAAATGAATATAAAAATTCCAAGAAATTCAAAAAAAATTCCTATTTTATGCAAACTCTACACGGTTATATCTCATGATACAAATTAATTTTTAAAATTTTAAAAAGGCACATCTGTAGATCCATTCTTTCTCTATTAAATGTTTATAAAAACATTATCCTGAAGTCAATAATAATCTGACAGTTTACTCGCAACGAAAACACTTTTACAGTATTTTTCAACTTCAAAATGACATTGCATTGCTAGGATGCGGCTGGTTTCAGGCAGCCCTAGTACTGGGAAAAAAAGTGGAATGGAAAAAAATTTAGGGTGAACATCTGAAATTGCTACATCTTGCAATCAAATCACACTCGGATGCTTCAAGCTGACCACTTGATCGTCTTAAAAATGCAGTCCTGGTTGCAAAATGTATCTCCGTTGCCGCTTCGAATTTCAAAGGCATTTACTACTGTTTCACTGTGACCTTTTTCAGACTTCTTTCAACTCACAACCTACCAAGATTTTCTTGTAAAAAGTTTTTAAACATTTGTTTAAATAATCCGGCTACAAATTCAGGTACAGTACAAAAACTCTTCACCCTTATGAGGGTTGGATGACGTCATAATTACACCCTCAGGTGTGAGGTTCGTTCTAGTGCAGTCATTTGGACACTGCAGCGCAGTTTGTGAAATTAGTTCCAACCACAGTCTCTGCGCCATCATTAGCACGAGTATAATGCCTGAATATCTCCATTTAGTGACTTCAGCACTGCCAACTGCAGCCTGCAATTACACCACGGAATTTTACTAATTTAATTAGAGTGAAAAAAGCGCACAAGAGGCTCTTGCCAGAGAGTTAAATGTGTAATTTGTAATTTTTAATCTGTCAAATGAAGGGGAAATTACTAAAAGAGGGAAATTGCGGTCTACGGGAGAATTATTTTATTTAGAGGAATACGTTGTGCAAATTTATTTCTACGCTAGAATTAAAAGTATGTTATTTAACAAGCTACACGAAGTATAATAACCTAATCTGTGTAACAAAATTGTATTGGACGCGCTGATCATGAATCAAAAAGAATTTTGTTGAAATTCGCAAATTAAAATCTGATGTGGTCAGCACAAGACCGCCCGCCATATACTTACTTTATTATTTTTACTTATTATACAAATATATTAATGTATAGGTACCTACTGGTACTACTACTCTCAAATATATTTTAATCATTTTATTTAAACTGCAGAAGAAGATACAAACGATATTTTACTATTGTCACTGTCATGTCATTTTACGTAGTAAAAAAAATGTTAAACGATCATGGACTACAAGATACCGAAATACTAAATTAAAAGTATATACCTACTTTAGTTATTCCTAAAGATTTATTCCCCATATTTACCAATCCCTATTTACCACCGTCCCTTTTTTACCACCGTAATTCTTTTACCAATCCATTTTTTACCAACATTATACTTTTACCAATCCATTTTTTACCACCGTCCCTTTTTACCACTAATTATTTTTTACCACCAAAGTATTTACCAACGTATTCTTTTACCAATCCATTTTTACCACCGTCCCTATTTTTACCACTAATTCCTTTTACCACCAACATATTTACCAACGTGTTTTTTTACTAATCCATTTTTACCACCGTCTTTTTTTAACAAAGCTAACAAAACCGTACTATGGCCCCACAAACTATTAATGGTAAAACGGAATAGCGGTAAAAAAGTATGGTGGTAAAAGTTGTAATGGTAAAAACGGAGTGGTAAAAATGTATTAGTGGTAAAACGAAATAGCGGTAAAAAGTATAGTGGTACAAATGCAGAGGTAAAAGTTGGAGGGGAACATGCCACAGTGTCGACAAGTCATAGTTCCGACAAGACAAAGCATCTAAAAGTCATAGCGTATAAATGTCATAGCATCGACAATTACCCCCACTCTTGAGTTCATAGCGTTTAACTGTTAAACAGTCATAGCGTATAAATGTCATAGTGCCGACACTTACCCCCACTCCTGAGTTCATAGCGTATAACAGTTTTAAAAGTCATAGCGTATAAATGTCATAGAATCGAATAAATGCCACACCACGGAGTTCTGTTGAACTCAATTAGGGTTTTGTTAGTATTGATTAGTTTATTTTAAAAAAACGGAGTTCTGTTGGACTCAATTAGGGTTCTGTTAGTATTGATTAGTTTATTTTAAAAAAACGGAGTTCTGTTGGACTCAATTAGGGTTTTGTTAGTATTGATTAGTTTATTTAAAAAAAAAAACGGAGTTCTGTTGGACTCAATTAGGGTTTTGTTAGTATTGATTAGTTTATTTTAAAAAAACGGAGATCTGTTGGACTCAATTAGGGTTTTGTTAGTATTGATTAGTTTGGGTACAAATGTGCAAATCGAAGTGTGAAAATTGGTATATGGGTAGCTGGCCATTGTGGTGGGGGAACTTTTATACGCTGTGGTTATTAGGCGGTATGGTTTTTATACGCTATGACTTTTAAAACTGTTATACGCTATGAACTCAGGAGTGGGGGTAAGTGTCGGCACTATGACATTTATACGCTATGACTGTTTAACAGTTAAACGCTATGAACTCAGGAGTGGGGGTAATTGTCGATGCTATGACATTTATACGCTATGACTTTTAGATGCTGTGGCTTGTCGGAACTATGACTTGTCGACACTCTGATATGTACTCAGTTGGAGTAGTAAAAATTGAGTGGTAAAAAATGGGTTAACGGTAAAACAGGATAGCGGTAAAAAATAATGGTGGTAAAAATGCTGTGGTAAAAGTTGGAGTGGTAAAAATAGAATGGTAAATATGTAGCACAATGATTCCTAAATGATATCATGTACCAAAATTTTTATAAATTACCGATTGTAGGGAATAATCACATAATATTTCATTTAAAATAAAATAATTGTCTTAAATTAATTATTTATCGAAATATTTTTAAAAAGTAGGTACTACCTCCGGTTTTTCCGGTATTTTTTGAGTTATCGTTTCCGAAAAGATTGTTAGATACAAACGAACGAACGCACACATACCTATACAGACACATTATCTCGAAAATGTTGCTCTGTAAGTACTACCTACAAATTTCATTTTTCCTGTTTGTAAAATTATTATTACATTAATGTAATTACGCTAATAAATACTGCATAACTATTGTTTAACTTTTTTGTATTTAAATGTGACAACCAGTGGCACCCAAAATTCATGATCAGTGCGTCCAATACTATACACGTATACACCCTTCAATTTTGTTATACACAGGCTGGGTTACACCTTATAGAAACACAAGAGTGGCCCGTATTTTCTATCTCTAAAGGTAAACAGAAAGGCCACACTTTATCTGCCCGAGTGTCCACTCCTGTCATATATTATACTTCGTGCTATAGGCTATAATTCCAGAAGATGAAAGTTTAAGCTCGAGTTGAAGGCGAGTAAATTATAAATTATAACCATTATGTGCGAGTCAAATACGACGTTTTATCTACGACTATTTTTCTTTACAAATTTTTATTCATTAAAATATTAACCTAACCTTACATTTTGGTGTGATAACAGTTTACATATAATTATTAGGTATATAATTTTTTTCTTCAAAAATAAGCAGTGTTGTGACTGATCTAGATCAATTTATTGATCTAGATCACTGATCTAGCTCAATTTACGTGATCTTTGATCTGATCTAGATCATCTTATTTTTAAGGATCTTGAGTTTGATCTAGATCAAATAAATATGATCTACGATCTTAAAATAAGATCATATTTTTAGATTTTTTTCTACGCTATATGCAAGTTAAAGCATGAAATTGAAAATTTAAAAGAGTAAGAGTTTAATATTTTTAATGTTTTAATTTTAAACTATGGATTAAATCGCTTGAATATTACGTTTTTTTTTTCTTTTTCATGTAATGTAATACAACATAAATATTTTGTCTAATATTGATCTTTTTACGATCTAAAGAAAAAAAGATCACTAATTTCTGATCTGATCTAAAAAAAGATCCTATCTAAAAAATTTATCTATGATATGATCTAGATCATATTAAACGAGAAGATCTTGATCTTGATCTAGCTCCATTTTAAAATGATCTGTCACAACACTGAAAATAAGTCAAACTATTCTAAAAAATCAACCTGAAATGGTATTATTCTTAATTTTACGAGACGGAACAGCAAAACTGGTCAATTTCACGAGACGGAACGATTCAGTTGGTTAATTTCACGAACCGGAACAGCGGTCCGGTCCGCTTCGGACTGAACTACGAACTAACATAAAAATACTCTAAAAAGAACAATTTAATAATCGTCAACTACGTACTCTTCCTAATGATTCTTTCTTTGCAGCGATTAAGTAATTAGGAAAATGGGCTAAGAGAGTGTAAAAACCTGCTAAATCTGCCTTCCATTTATTTTTCAACACCTCGGTTAGCTTACGACGTTTTAACTACGCCCTGAGACCGGCCGAATGCATTCTAATTTTAACTAATTGTATGCAATGCACGCCCTTAGAATTTACACAGAAACGAGATGCGGGATTCTGCAAAACTTACAGATACGTCGCGAGGAAGGCCAGTAACCTCCAGATAGAGCCCTGGATATAGTTATTTCATAGATAAATAATTTAATTTTTATAAAAATGTAATCGTTTTAAATTATATATTACCTATTATCGGATTTTCAGAATTTTGATGAAATTTTTTGACCACCCAAAAACCGACCACCCTCGATTTCTCAAAAATGGTTCAATATATCGACTTAATTTATTCACCAATGAATTCCTCGTGCCGAATTACATATGTGTACCAAATTTCAGCACAAAATTCCGACGGGTACAAGTTTTATCTAACATTGTCGATTTTAGAAAAAATTGTAAGAAATCTTCAAAAATGGGGAAACCGTGATAAATCTTGTACCCGTCGGAATTTTGAGCTGAAAATTGGTACACATATGTAATTCAGCGCGAGGAATTCATTGGTGAATAAATTAAGTCGATATATTGAACCATTTTTGAGAAATCGAGGTTGGTTGGTTTTTGGGTGGTCAACAAATTTTCAAAATTCTGAACATTTGGTTATAGGTTAATTTAAGTGTTAGAAATACAATGCTGCAGAATAGAGTATGATTTCTAGCTTAATTTTTGAGATATCGGCCTTTAAAGTTGGAAAAATGGGAAAACGGGACATCAATTTTTTTCCAACTTGTACGAAGTGATTCATCTACATTTTTTTAAATATATTTGAGTAATAGATACAATACTATTATTAAGGCCGGAATGTAGCTGTCCACAATTTCGTCGAGAAAAAGGAGAGATATATACAGATTTAGTGTGTCGAACAAAGGCAGCAATAGTGAACGCGCTCTAAAAGTGGCATCGTATTTGTATGATATTATATTTATAAGACAAAAGAATTAATCAAACGCGTTATTTATATACTGTATAACATGTTACCTACAGTGCGACGCATGAATTTTAATAGATTTTGTATTTAAAATGCCCTAAATTAAACATGTAAAAGTAGTATTTTTCTCTTTATTCGGCATTTTTTTAAAACAATACTATGAAAAAATTTGGAAAAATCGATGCGTCGCACTGTAGAATGAATATTAAATATTGTCGTAAAAAAATTTCAATGTTCATTAGTATTAGATTCAATATTATACAAACCGTAGAGCACTGTTTTACCTCTTTCTCATATACAGCTACATTCCCGCCTTAAACTGCAATTAAAAGAGTAGGGTATCTTGAGTAGGGAGGTCTTGTGCTGGCCACATCAGATTTTTTTTAGTTGTCATTGATATATTTTTTATTTTTCAAAATCAATTATTATTTGTGACTAAACGAAAAACAAAATAGTCTTCTTCTTGGCCTAAAGTGTGACTGCTCCACAGATAACCATAAATTTATCTTCTAGATAAGAGCCTAACCTATAATAATTTCATAATATTTCATGTGTTAGGTACATACTCGTTATTCATTTGACTGTCAATAATAATTAGCAAAAACAATAAATCTATTTAACAGCTTGCACTTCAAAAACAATTAACAAATTAAACATCGCCCTACAAATATTACTCCTGGAGGTTTTACGACCAATAAATTTTCCAGAAATTATGGAGAAAATATTGCATGTAACTATTTCTTATCGAAGTGCAGTTTTCGACATGTCTACGTCACAATTTATTATTATTACCGCAATCTAGTTGCCTGGTTGTTCCCACAGCGAAACAACCGCGAAACGCATAATAAACAAATAAAACAGATGAATAAAAGAAATGCGGACTGATACAGTATGTCTGATAATTGGGACTGATCGTATCAGATCAGTTTGTTGAATCATCTGAACAGAATGGTATTAATTTAGAGTTAAAATTATTAGAAGCTAGGTTAAAATCCGTTAACTTGGAAAATGGTTTCTTCAAATATTTTAAAGCCTCATTCACATAAGCATTCAGTTTTAAGGTTTACATTTATGTAACGTTTAAGGGCGCGCTTAAAAAAAATCGTAATGCCCATGTCACACCGGCGTGGCATGAAGCACGGTGCTCGATCAAAGCTGTCAAAGGGTGTCACACCGGTATAGCAAAATGCCATACGAAAATTTGTATTGCTATTGCTATGTTCACTTCGTACTTTGAAGGTTTTTGAAAATTATTTTTGACAGCTGAGAATTAAAATTCATCAATTCTTTGTGTTAATTAAATCAATAATTAGTTCATATATTGACAAAAGCTTAAAGTGTTATATTCTTATTATCAAATTACTTACTGTTATTATTTTGACATCAATTATTCACCAAATCTCAAAAATTATATTGAGGAATAAAGTACCACAATAATATGACAGAGACTCGCCTGCGGCTCGTACAGTACCCATCATCCTCATAAATAATTCTTAAGGCGCGTTTACATTGGAGGAGTAACTGAGACAGTTACTGGTACAAGTAGCGGGCTATACTAGTATACTCAACTAAGCGCTAGGCTAGTAGTTGTTTACATCAGAAATACAATTTAGACGACTAGCTATAGTTCTAGTACCAGTACAAGTTGTTCTGTAGGTGACAAAATGAATGTTTTTCGTGGTTGTTATCATCTCGTACAAAATCTAATATTAAACGAAATAAAGTAAAGATAACAAAATTTAGTGACATCCCACAAACACTCATGATCACGATATAGTTCTACAAACTTTATTGTCTCCATTTAAGACCACTTTTTCATTTTAATAAAGTAAAAATACCGAATTTAACTATAAAACAATTATCTTTAAAATGAGACGTCAAAACACACTAGTATATCCCTAATCATCAGTGACTGTTTACATTGGTATAGTGCAGAGATGAGTGTAGTGGATAGTGCAGAATGCATGTGCTAGTAGGTGAGTAGCTAACCCGGGAGGTTAGTTACTTCACTACCCCAACTACTTGTACTAGTACTAGTACTGATACTAGCTTCTGTTGGCTACATTGGATGAGTAGCGGTCTGGCGAGCTAATAGTACTAGTAACGAACCCATTTACACGACCAATGTAAACCCGCCTTTATTCAAGTTTTCTTTACTTAAAATTCTCATTTGTGTTTTCTGTTTCTTGGAAGGATCTCATTTGTTGTATTTCCCCTCAAGGGGGGCACAGAGGGGGGGGGGGGGTGTTAGGCCGGCGCCCTGCTGGGCTACCTCCGATGTTCTCTTGTTCATCGAGAATACACTACAGGCCTCGCCCGAGGCCTAAAATGTTTGTATAGAGTTTCATCAGTTTTTTGTGTTGTTTAGAATATTCATAGATTGGAGCGGGGAATTTTATGTGTAATATATTTTTATGGTTATGTCGTTCATATAAATGACGTAAAATTATATTTAGTTTCTTTTATAGGTACTTAAGTATCAATTTTTAATTACAAGTAGTAGGTACTTACTTAATACTTGTACTTAAGTATAAATATTTTTGATCGTAAATAATATTGAAGTGCTTTATAAATATTTAAGTATTTCAATAATACTGAAATCTTGTAAAAGTAGTTACTTAAGTTGTTTCAAAATTAAGTAATTATTATGTTCGAACGACCAACGCAACTGAATATGACTGAATTAAATCTTCCTCAATAAAAAAAGGAAATAATCGAAGACAATAATAGTAATAATAGATTAAACCATGCAAATAATATTAACATTAAAAATACTGGTATTTGAAAAATACTTACCTATTTTTAAGTACGTTTGACAAGAACTTCGAGTACATACGTTAATGGTATTATGTTGTTTGATATGCTGATTACGAATCTAAAAATAATTTTTTTTAAATTCGAAAAATTAAGGGTTGTTTATCTAAAACATTTTTTGTAATACTGCACTGGATTCGTTCTCCTATTAAACACAAACAAGAGAAATAGGTAATCAAACATCTTAAATTACATAATACTAGTAAAATCATAAAACGAAATTTAATTATTTTTAATGAAACAATAATTACTCCACTCAGTGGCAGTGGCAACGAAAATTTTTTGACTTGGAAACATAAAAATTAATTTTGCGATTTAAAAAAAATCTTTTTGATTCGTAATCAGAATGTCAAACAACATATATACTTACCCTTAACGTATATGTACTTGAAGTTATGATACACCCTGTACAGGTACTGTGAAGCTTAACTTTAAAATACTGACTATAGGTAGTATTGGTACCGATTGGTACTTATACTTAAGGGTCTCGTCTCCGTAACAAAATATTGCGTGTTTAGAGGTGTAGCAGTTTCTACTTTACTCATTGTATATTAAAAATTTGAAGGAAAAACCAGGTACTAGATTTTTGTGAAAGAATTAATCTAGGATTATGCCCAGTTAGAATTCTGAAAAAATCTTTGGAATCCATATACAAAATTAATGAAAAAGTGTGTTTTAAGCAATTTTTTACATGCTTTTACTTGTTATTAAGAGATTTATTAGGAAATGTAACTCGGCATAATCCTAGTTGCAATCTTCGTCTGTAAATAAATGTATGAAATTTAGCTTTATCTATAAAAATTCGTGAGCATTGTAGAAATTGCTAGACTGCTTTTCCGTATTTTTAGCGAGCGTTTCTATGCATTAACATAGGACAAACGCGGTGTTGAGCTACGTGGAGTCGATACCCTTAAGTATATTGGTTTCGATACTTGCCCAACTCTGTTAACCGATAAGTTTTTCGAACGTGTTTGGTATAGTTACAGTACAAACCAATAGTTTTCGTAAACGCCTAATGTAATCATTGTAATCATTGCTCTAGAAGTTCGCCCCCTTTCAGGGGTACAACCACTCCGTATTTTCCCTTTTCATTCCCATTTTCCCGCATTCTCCGCTTCATTTCAATCTCACGAACACTAGCAACTAACAGATTCTCGGTACCTACAAGCGACGGCATACAATATGCATCAGACAATCTGAGAGCCGGAAATGAGTCGCATTGAAATCAACAGCGCTCTGGGCTCACTTCCCGCTAAAACAAATGCCTAAACACCCCCACAGCTTTTGTTCCACGGACTACTGTGACGTGAATGCGAAAACTGCCGGCAGAATGTGACACTGCCGGGAAGAGTGTTGTCAGAGGTGTTTACCCACTTTGGGTGTGGCAGCCTCACAGAATATTCACAACTTCGTGTTTATCTGTTCAAACGAGGAAAGTTTCTACTAAAAAGTTTCTTGGAAGTAAAACAAGTGATGGAGCTGTCATAAATAAAAACTGTCACTGTCAATTCCGTTCAACAGGGAATATAATTATTTTTATTCAATTTTGACGTTTAAAACTGCTATTATTAACTCCATAGCAACAACTTTAAATAAATGTTTATTCACAAGTGAATTAATTTTTTTTTAAATCACTCAACACATTTTTAAATCACTCTGGCATTTCAAACTGTTATTATTACGTAAAAATTCATAACTTGCCACTAACGACTACTTTGATTTTCTTTTTTGTTATTTCAAAATAAATTTATATTTCATAATATTTGAAATAATTTCGTCAAAATTGAATAAAATATTGTATAAACCACGTGAGATACTTACTTACTCGAAGAAATTATCCCACTCGCCCTTCGGGCTCGGAGGCTAAACTTTCTTCTCTTGAATAAACATTCATGTATCTCACTTCGTGTATAAATATGTATTATGCAATTTTGACGTTTTAAACTGTTATTATTAACTCCATAGCAACAACTTTAAATAAATGTTTATTCACAATTGAATTAATTTTTTTTAAATCACTCAACACATTTTTAAATCACTCTGACGTCATTATTTCGTCAAAAATGCATAAAAACAATGACAACTTGCCACTGACGACTACTTTGATTTTCTTTTTTGTCAAAATAAATTTATATTTCATATATTTGAAATAATTTCGTCAAAAATTTAATAAAATATTGTATAAACCACGTGAGATATGAATGTTTATTCACTCGAAGAAATTATCCCTAAATTATCCCTAAACTTTCTTCTCTTGAATAAACATTCATGTATCTCACTTGGTGTATAAATATTTATTATTAAATATATTTAAGATCACTAGCTTTAATATATTTTAAAGTTTCCTCCACGGTTTTTCAGTAAATAAATTATTACAGTCAATCGGTTAATGTTTAAAAAATCTCTCTATACCCGTCTTCTGACAAATGTATATTATTTTTATTTTTGTGTATTAAGCAACGTATAATATGGATTATTAAATGATAAAAATTAGCTCAAGTTTTGCTAATTGATGTCACTGCAATTAATAATTTGCATTTATTGATTCACTAATGAGTCATGATTCTTCATGTTAAATTTCAATTTGAAATTTTTTATAATACAGCCAGAATCGTTCAAATTGTTAATCTTCTGGATTTACAAGAGCCTTAAGGGTTTCGTCTCCGTAACAAAATATTGCGTGTTTAGAGGTGTAGCAGTTTCTGCTTTACTCATTGCATATTAAAAATTTGAAGGAAAAACAGGTACTAGATATTTGTGAAAGAACTAATCTAGGATTTTATGCCCAGTTAGAATTCTGAAAAAATCTTTGAAATCCATATACAAAATTAATGAAAAAGTGTGTTTTAAGCAATTTTTTACATGATTTTTCTTATTATTAAGAGATTTATTAGAAAATGTAACTCAGCATAATCCTAGTTGCATTCTTCGTCTGTAAATAAAATTATAAAATTTAGTTTTATCTATAAAACTTCTTGAGCATTGTAGAAATTGCTAGACTGCTTTTCCGTATTTTTAGCGAGCGTTTCTATGCATTAACATAGGACAAACGCGGTGTTGAGCTACGTGGAGTCGATACCCTTAATTTAGAAGTTCAAGTACATTTTTATAGTCATGTTATGCAGGTATAACTATTGTTTGACTTGGTAAAGTTAATAATATGTTTGTTTTAATAATTAATACCCATCATTATGGCAGCCACCGTTTTATGTTTTCTGCCATAAAAGATTTTATATTATCACTGTCTTAATATGTTAATTACATGTGTACTAATTAATTTTTATTGTTACAGGTAAGCAACTTTATTACATATTCTGCTTTTGGTAAGTTTAAAAATCAAACAACAATTAGATACCTCGATAAAAATAATCAATCACTAGTACTACATCTCGACAATAGTTCCGACAGATGTAACATCAATCAGTATTCGCTATCAGCTATCTAGATCTATAAATCTACAGATCTACAGTCAATAGACAATCGACAATCTACCGCGGTTTAAGAAATCGAAAGGTGGACCACCACGATGGAATGTACTTAAGAATAACAACATTATTTGTTGTTAGGCAATGTTTGTATGCTTACTAACTAACTAACTACTATAGTTGTACACAAATCGTGCCATAAATTGAGTTTGTTAGCGACTATAAAATTGCTAATAGGTTGGTGGTACTAAATTAAATAAATAAATTGTGATCACGCTTTTATACGATTTTATAAAATGTCAATTCACGGGTATTCTTGGTTTTTATGAGGAAAGTTAAATATAATAATTTAATTATTAGAATTTTTATTAAAATATGTATCAATCCGGTGACAAAATATTAACATTTATTTATTATATATCCTCGAAGTTATGAGACACCCTGTATACCGAGTGTGCGGTTATCAATTTAGTGGAAGAACAATTGAACAAAAAAATAAAAATTCGTGGACCGTCTTATAAAAAATGTTGTTAAAATTAGTGAGCCTGTTGAGCTAGATTCAGACCCACCTAATTATAAGTAACGTGTCCACAAACAGGGGCGGATCTAGGATTTTTTGTCGGGAGGCCCAAAAATTAAAAAAAAATTGTTTCTTCCACGGCCAAATGCCCTGTAATTAAAAGTTCCCCTTCACTTTTAAAAAGGCACATCTGTAGATCCATTCTTTCTCTATTAAATGTTTATGAAAACATTATCCTGAAGTCAATAATAATCTGACAGTTTACTCGCAAACGCATTTTTATAGTATTTTTCAACTTCAAAATGATATTGCAAAGCTAGGATGTGGTAAAGTACGAGTTTCGGGCTGGTTTCAGGCAGCCGTAGTAGTGGAATAGAAAAAAAGTAAAATCGAGAGTGTTCTAGGAATTCGGAAAAATCTAGACGGGCCGCTTAAGAGGCTCGTCTACCTATTTTTCTAATCCTAAAATACTCTCGATATTACTTCTTTTTTCTAATTCACTCTGTTCCCCACTACTACGGCTGCCTAAACCCAGCCCGAAACTCGTACTTTGCCGCATTCTAGCTATGCAATGTCATTTTGAAGTTGAAAAAATATGACTCCAGTATTTCCATAATAACTTCTGTATTTTTTAAAGAAATTAAGTAAAACAAAAATTATTCCAAAAAGGAAACTTAGCTGCATGCTTCTTGCTTTTTAAATTTTTCTTGTCATTTATAGTGACCGAAAAAAGTTATATCAAATAATGATAAAATTACCGCAAAAAACATCATTTTTAAATTTCTTCACTTCAAATTCCTAGGTCAAAAAAAAAATAAAAATATAGAAGCACCAAGACATCCTTTGTTATTAAATCAAACTTCAATATTTTAAAGACCGGTTTCTGAGTTTTCCGGTAAAGTGCTGGATAATTTATCTGTCAGATTACCATATTCATATTTATTAAGCAGGAAGCCCATCAATAAATATTCATCAATAAAATCCAACACGAATAATAATTTACCGAAACTACCGTAAAATTTTAAAACATCTGTATATGCAAATGAAGTTTTTGTCGAGAAATTTTAAACATCAGAAAATCGTTGACAGATGAGAATAATCGACGAAAGATCACCGACTACTTGGATACCCTGCAGTTAAATAAATAATGAACGAAATTCGAATGTCTCGAATCACGCATGGCCTACCAAGTATGTGCAGGGACATTCCGGAGAGATTACGATAGCTTAAAAACATTCTTACCAGAAACATAATTGAGGAATCTGGTTGTGGTTTTATGTTTTCATCGGAAGGGTTAATATTTAGGTGTTCCCAAAAGTACAGCGCATTGGTAGACCCCGATTAACACTTTAACTATTGAGTAAAGCTAGATTCAGACCTTCCTAATAATTATAAGTGTAAGTGGCGCTCAACGTTCGCACTTATAATTTAAATTGGAATTTTGTGAATTTTATGAAAAATGGTTTTTCTTGAACAACTCGGCCATTTTTAATTTCAACGAAAAATCGTGAAGACTAAAATTGTAGGAAATTGAATTTCCTACAACTTTGGTTGCCGCATTTTTTCAGAAATCGATATTTTCTTAATTAAACCTGAAAAAAGCGGTGAAGTAAAACTACCTATTGTATTATCTAGTTTATATAAATTTCGGCATAATTTAAATGACATGTGAAAAAATCTGATGTGGCCAGCACAAAACCTTCCGCCATACTCTACCCACTCTTTTTAGTTTTTACTTTTTATTATACTATAGTACGTACTCACAAATATATTTTTAGGTGGCTATTGCATAAATAGTTGTTTTACGTATCTTTTGACAGCCGTAAAGTGTCACATTTTTGACTTCTGTCAAAATGACTACTTTACGGCCGCATTTACTTCACGGCCGCTTTTACTTCACGGCCGCATTTACTTTACGGCCGCTAAATAACAAATTTATTTAATTTTATTGGTAAATATATTTAGAAGTAATTACCTACAACTTAGTTAGCCTAAATTATAAATACAATTATTTATGATACTAAGAAATTATATATTTTTTGATAGCCACCTAAAAAATGTTGTGTGCACCTCGGCTTAAAAGTGTTTTTAGCCTCACCTGAATTGCTGGCCTCGGCCTACGCCTCGGCTGCAAACTTCAGATTCGGCCAAAAAAGATCACTTTTACAGCCTTGATACACAAATAACTATTTTTTCATTTTATGTAAAACTGTAGAATAAGATATAAATAATGTGTCACTATTTTGACACTGTCACTGTCATAATCAATTTAAATTTACGTAGTAACAAAAAAAATATTAAACGATCATGGACCAAAAGATACTGATATGAATATAGCGAAGGAATATACTCGTATTTCTATCACATTGTTTTTGTGTAAATTGGGAACGAAATTATTTTTGACAGGATTTGTATGTATGTACTTCAAAACCGTAAAATTATATAGTTGGCTGGTAACCGCACACACAATATACAACGAATAGCCCACAGTCCACTTTTATATTAAATTATACAAACAATTTCAGTTTGGCGTCTAACATTTTCTGTATTTGAAATTCCATTCTTTGTTTCTGTGGCATTAGTTCAGTTCTTGTTCTGGTCGAGGCACATAAAGAAGGCCATAAGTGACGTATTGCGTCATCGTTAAATCATTTCACGAAAGAAACAAAAACTCCCTAGCAGCAGAGACACAAGTCAACTCAGACTTGGAGCGGAATATAACATCGCATTGCTACGAAACTCGATGAATGTAATTGGCAGTTAAAAGTAAACATGTGTTACTCTCTACTACGAGGTAATTGGATGAGGCCGGCCCACGCAGCGCAGGGACGCACTAAGGGGGATTCTACACGCGAAAGCAACGCCAACAACATTTAGTAAGATTCGCGACGTCATGGATTTTATTTATTTTGCGTACTTGTTACATAATAGTATATTAAAGGGCTTTTATCACAGTATAAAAAGTATTTAACAAATTACTCCCAACCTATTAATCCTATAAATCTATAAAAAAAAACCGTATAAAGACAAAGGCAGTAAAAATCTAGCTACAATGTCTAATTTTTTAAATTGTTGTTTTTATTTTTTATAAACAATTAAATAATCATAATTCTGAGAAAAGCTCTTCGTAACTCTTATTGCATTGTAAAATTAAATGTTTGTATCACATTATTATATAAAATTTTCAAATAGGTAGTCGAGTAATTTGTTAAATAAATTTAAAAATTGCATGCGCGCTGGACAATCAAATTGAACATTTTCTAAACAAGAATGGAGCGAAACATAGCAATTAGATAAATAGAGACAACATGTGCTCTTAAAACATAGGCTGTCAGCGCGGGTACCTGAAATAACGGGGATTTGTGATCTATACTATATTTGAGAATGACTGGCAGTAATAAATAATTCTGTCAAAGACATTCCAGTGGCGCGTCAATAATTGTTTGCACAGGGATAGTCAAAATGACTAAATTCGGTAGAGAACTATCGTTTTAGGTCTAAGTTGTTTTTCAGGGAAAAGATTTATTTTAATAATAATGAGTGAGAAAGTTATATTTAAATATTAAAAACTTTTATTTTTAGTAAATGTATAAACAGATCACTCCTATCTACGTCTATGACACAGTCCGACGGGGATTATCTTAGCGTTGGTGACGGGATTTCTATTGTTCGAGAAGTAAGTTTCGTTCCAGGTATAAAGCGTGCGGCTTATTTTGACCATCCTAGTGTAGTTACAACTGATTTTTCTGGTAGTTTTATTTGCCGCATTGCTGGCAAAAATCCAATACTACTCTTGCAAATAATGATTTATTACTGTCAGTCATTATCAAATGGACTATAGCAGCGCTGAGCGATAAAACCCCCAAAGAACAACTTTTCTAAGACATGATTTTTTCGCACGCGTCCAAATTTAGTAAAACGAGGAAATTAATTAAGTTAACTTTGTGAATGCCAAATAGAAAAATAAGTATTTATACTGTAAAGCCCATTTTACATTGAGCAATATTGCAGCTGCAATCGCAACTTTCAACCAGTTGCATCAATACTGCGTGAGTTTAATACAGGAATTGCACGTTCAACAGATTGAATCAATCTTGCCCGCAATGGGTTGCATGCAATACTACTTGTTCTAAATTCGTTCAAGCTTGCAGGCAATTTCTAATTATTTTAAGGTGTTCTTTTACCCTAAAATTTTCCAGCGTTACGTTTACTTTAATTATAATTTAAATATATGATACTTTTACATATGAGTGTATTAACAAAGGATGTCTTAATGCTTCTATATTTTTTGTCTTTGGCCTAGAAATTCAGACTTGAAGATTGCAGTTGCTCGTTGCGCTTGCTGTAAAATGGGCTTAAGAATACTTGAATTCAAGCCGAAAATTCAACACTGAAACACTCATCTGTGTCCACGAGTTATTGGAAATAAAATCTGTGTATTTTCCCCACGCTTTGCTGACAAAAACCGATTCGCATTGAGTGTTTACTTTGTGAAGACGAATCACATCGAGAGCTTTCAATTTACGTCCAATGAATGGATCTGATGTTGGAGCAACTCTGCTGTGTCCATTCATCTACCGCGCGGGGTTTTATCACGAAGCAATTTATTACTGACGGAGTAGCGCCCGAATTAATGCTGGTTTATAATGGATGTAACCGTTAGTTATTCTGTATTTTGTTAAGTTGCACTATAGACAATTATGGTACGGGTCATAATGATTAATTTATTTAAAAATGCAAGGGGTCAGGTATAGAAATATTTATTTCTTAAGGTGTTCGTCTACTCTAAAATTTAACAGAGTTACAGAGGTGTACGCCTTTTACATTTACTTTAGTTATAATTGAAATATATGATGCTTTTACATATGAGTGTATTAACAAAGAATGTCTTAATGCCTCTAGTTTTTTATTTTTTGTCTTTGGCCTAGGAATTTGAAGTACAAAATATTTAAAATGACGTTTTTTTGTCATTATTTGATATGATTTTTTTCGGTCATTATAATTATGGAAAGAAAAATTTAAAAAGCAAGAAGCCTGCACCTAACCTTTTTCGAATAAGTAATTTTTGTTTTACTTAATTTCTTTAAAAAAATACAGAAGTTATTGTACTAACTGGGGCTATGTTTACAGTATTTTTCAACTTCAAAATGTCATTGCATAGCTAGGATGCGGCAAAGTACGAGTTTCGGGCTGAGTTTGGGCAGCCGTAGTAGTGGGGAAGAGAGTAAATTAGAAAAAAGTAATATCGAGTATATTTTAGGAATTAGAAAAATAGGTAGACTAGTCCCTTAAGCTGCCTGTCTACGTCTTTTCCAAAAGTGTACTCATACGTAATATTAAATTAACTTAAACAGAAGTTTCAGAACTATTTTTATGATTGGACCCCATGAAATTTTTATAATACGACCCTGACAATGACGCCATTCGATTCTACGACCAAATTTACCTAGAGAAAGCATTTTTTCCCAGACCGATAGCTCAACACACACCAGAGTTAGTGTGAATATATAATCTACATTCTACATACACTTATGCCAAATACTTGCTCTGTTGTCAGATAAAAATTATTTCTGGCTAAACTATAGCTAATAAAATTTCGAAAATATGATTCTGGGTATAAAAATGTCCAAGGAATCGAATGGTGACCTAGTTAGGTCGATTGGTCTACTCCTTAAAAAAATACAGGGCCGTAAACTCAAAATAAGTTTCAAAATTGCTCTCTTGACAGAAAAAAATTATTTCTGGCTAAACTATACCTCATAAAATTTTGTAAATATGGTTCTGGGTATAAAAATGTCCAAAGAATCGAATGGTGACCTAGTTAGGTCGATTGGTCTACTCCTTAAAAAAATACAGGGCCGTAATCTCAAAATAAGTCTCAAATTGCGCTCTTATCAGAAAAAAATTATTTCTGGCTAAACTATATTTCATAAAATTTTGTAAATATGGTTCTGGATATAAAAATGTCCAAGGAATCGAATGGTGACCTAGTTAGGTCGATTGGTCCACTCCTTAAAAAAATACAGGACCGTAAACTCAAATAAGTCTCAAACTAGCTCTCTCGTCAGAAAAAAATTATTTCTGACTAAACTATACTTCATAAAATTTTGTAAATATGGTTTTGGATATAAAAATGTCCAAGGAATCGAATGGCAACCTAGTTAGGTCGCTAGGAATGCCCCTTATAAAAATACAGGGCCGTACACTTGCACCATTCAATAACTCGTTTTATTTCTCTTATTCCATCCCCTAATAAAATCTGGTGTGGTCATTTAGTTGGATCGAGGTAATTAAATAAGTAATCTGATGAACCGGAAACGGTTGATGCTATCAGCCTATTTCCGGATTTTCTGCGCCGGTTTCTTCAGATTTAATCTGTGATCTTGTTAGTTGGTCCAGTGGATTAGGGTGGACGGAAGAACGATAAATGTATTTAGTGGAATTACCGCACTAAATAGAGAAATAGTTAGTGCGGTTAGCGGAATTGGAACATTCTGTATATAACAAATCAACCTTTAGATGCTCAGTTTGATTTATTTGTATTGTGATATTCATTTATATTTTGAGGTGACAAATTTTTAAAGAAGTGTTTCAAAAACATGTCCCCATTTTATTAATTATTTAATTCTGGGTTATCTAGTGATTCGAAAATAACTAAATTATGTTTTTTAGTACAAAAATGTCCAGGGAATCGAACGGTGCTATAACAATTTAATCGTATCATCAACTGTTATTACCTTTTAATATGCAACATTTATTGATAATTATAAACAACATAATACGTTAGTTACTTATAATACGTTAGATACTTATAATTCATTAGTTACGGACTTAATACGTTAGATACAACCAATAACATCAAAACCTTCCATAATATGTGAACTGTCAACTAATTGATAGATGAAATTGTTGATTTGTTTTAACATGGCTGTCGTTGATGATACGATTAAGCTTTGAATATAACGCGAATCTATGCGATTTAAGCCCCCTTGGATGTTCAAAGAGACTCGGTTTCACCTCATCGCTTAGCAACATCCTTGGTATTATAAATCGCATAATATTCTTGTTATATTAATAGCTATAGCTATTTTTGGCTTAACTAGCTTTATAAAAATTTGGACAACATGGTTTATAGTACAAAAATATACAAAGAAATCTTGAATAGTTCACGAGATAATGCCTCTTAAGGGGGTTTTATCGCTCAGCGCTGCTAGATCACAAATCCTCGTTATTTCAGGTATCCGCGCTGACAGCCTATGTTTTATGAGCACATGTTGTCTCTATTTATCTAATTGCTATGTTTCGCTCCATTTTTGTTTAGAAAATACTCAATTTGATTGGCTAGCGCGCATACAATTTTTAAATTTATTTAACAAATTACTCGACTACTATTTGAAAATTTTATATAATAATGTGATATAAACATTTAAATTTACAATGCAATCAAACTTACGAAGAGTTTTTCTCAGAATTATTGTTATTTAATTGTTTATAAATAATAATAATAACAATTTAAAAAATTCGACAACGTAGCTAGATTTTTACTGCCTTTATCTTTATATGGTATTTTTTTTAGATTTATAGGATTAATAGGTTGGGAGTAATTTGTTAAATACTTTTTTACTGTGATAAAAGCCCCTTAAAGTTAAAATTGCACCTAATTTTACTCTAACTTCTTAAACAAATAACAAAACAATACACACAAACCCAAGCTTATTTCTTCACTCTTCTAGATAAACGGAAGATAAGGCTCTGTTAGATAAGCCTCATAATATAAACATTAATTATAAGCAAAACAAAGTAAACTGCATATCATAGTATAATAATAAAGCTTACACATACGTGTTAGTTCCACATAAGAAAGATAATTATAAATGTAAATACAAACATCAAATTGTACGGTTTATCTCTAGAAATCTTAATTTAAAATAATGGCGTATCATCCAAGAATGGTACCGGATACGGAAAACCGGAAGACCATACTGCGAGGTGACTCAACAAAAGAAGATCTCGGTAATTTTAATTTGTTTAACTAATTTATTTACTGAGAATTGGAAGATAATTTGCTACCGAAATTTATAACAGTCAACTTGGAATTTGGATAAAAAGTTTTGAGTTTCTTAGGTTTCAATTTGTGCTGTTACAAGCCGTCAACTCACGGGTATTCTAGCTACAGTATACAGGGTGATTCACAACTTTTTTGAACGAATTTTGTTTTAAAATTCCCATTTTTAATTTCCAGATTTTTTATTTTTAACTGTAAGTAATTGCACAATTAATTTAATTTTTTTTCATTCCATTCATACTTATCAGATCCATTATGCAATCTTTAATCCAGTTGTATAATAGTATATTATTTAACGAGCACATAATGTGACTATAATTCAAGAGGATGAAAGTTTATGCACGAGCTGAAAGCGAGTGTATAATCAAACACGAGTCAAATACGACGTAATATCTACGACTTTTTAAATAAATAACCTTATCTCACATTTTGGTTTTGTGTTGAATAATGGACTCATAATACAATAGTATTGAATTATGAATTCATAATATAATAGTGTGTCTTATGAACGTATTATTCAACGGTCGTAGATAAAATATTACTTCTTGCGAAAACTGTCCTTAAATACTCGAATTAAAAAATTCTTTGTAAGTCGAATTTTGTAATGACATAATATTATATTAAAGAACAAGTTTTATAAGACACGCGTCCAAATTTAGTAAAACGAGCCCCCGGGCGAGTTTACTAAAGGCCAAGTGCGAAAAAAGTCTTATAAAATAAAACGGTGCGGTTACTCCTCATTCAATACTGTTAAGGGAGTTTTATCGCTCAGCGCTGCTAGATCACAAATCCTCCAGGTACCCGCGCTGACAACGTATGTTTTATGAGCACATGTTGTCTCTATTTATCTAATTGCTATGTTTCACTCCATTCTTGTTTAGAAAATACTCAATTTGATTGTCTAGCGCGCATGTAATTTTTAAATTTATTTAACAAATTACTCGACTACTATTTGAAAATTTTTATAATAATGTGATACAAACATTTAAATTTACAATGCAATCATAGTTACGAAGAGTTTTTCTCAGAATTATTATTATTTAATTGTTTATAAATAATAATAATAACAATTTTAAAAATTCGACAACGTAGCTAGATTTTTACTGCCTTCGTCTTTATACGGTATTTTTTTAGATTTATAGGATTAATAGGTTGGGAGTAATTTGTTAAATACTTTTTACCTTCCGCTTACCTGTAAAGGAAGGTATTGGAATCATGCAAAAAATCGGGTAGTGAGTTTTTAGTGGATGAGCACGAATTAGGGTCCTTACAACTCATTTTTGATAGTTTCTCGATGTTGTCTGTATGTATGTGTGTGTGTGTGTGTGCGTGTGTGTATGTGTGTGGTCCGGGCCGATGCCGGATGTCGCATAACTCAAATACGAATTATCCAAAAATTTTGATATTTGGTATTTTACAATTGTATACGAATAGGAAGAGCTCATTAGATTTTGGTACAAATATCTTCACCGGAAGTGATATTTTTTGAAGATTGAAAAGATTAAGTGTCAAAAATTTCTGTAAATTTGGATAAATAATATAGTATTTATTTGTAATAAGAATAAAAGGAAAAGTTATTTGCAATTTACGTTATAAAAAAATTGTCTTTATCTGGTAGCATTAAAGAACTGCATTAAAATTTAAAAAAAAAATTATCAAATATAACGTTGAAATCTTGTAATCCATGTTCGGTTGATTTTTGTTTCTGCATAAAAAATATTGACAGGTGAGACGTGTGACAAGTTGGCATACTAGCGCTATATAAGTCATAAGTAAGCTATTAAATGTAGTAACTGAACGGAGGATTGCTTGAACACAGAAGAGTTGTCGTATGACTGAATCTTTTGATTCAGGTGATACTAATTTCTGTGTTTGAATATTTTAGATTTTTATTTGTATATTTTAAATGGACACCGGATTGTACATATACATTTCTGTTTAAAGTCTAGATATGGCGGAAGGTTGTGTGATGGCCACGTCAGATTTTTGTACTGTGATAACAGACAATATTTTCCCGACTTCAAACCCGAGTTGCGAGCTCCACAGTCTTGCACGTTACGCACGCAGTCGTAGTGCATTTAAAATTCCCTCGCTCTCGCATGCAACGTGGCAGTCTCGAAGAGTCCTTCAGCTTGCTCTCGAAGTACGGCACGTGACGTCAGCAGCTGCAAGTGAAGAACTCGAGGACTCACGTAGATCAAGTCGCAGTTGGCTTAGGTTCGGTTTTAGTATTCATTTATTCGACACATACGATTTGCATCACTGCGGATCTCATTTCGCACTATACATATGTATGAAACTTTACATTATTTTCTGCGTGCTTTCTACTAACGACCGTGCGTGCGGTGGCGGCTGGTAACCGCACACACGTTTCGGAAAATGCCAAGTACAAATTAAATCTCATTTCGTACTATACATATGTATGAAACTTTTTACATTATTTTCAGCGTGCTTTCTACTAACGACCGTTCGTGCGTTGACGGCTGGTAACCGCACACACGGGGCGGAAGATGCCTACAAATTAAATCTCAATTTCGTATTATGTATGAAACTTTTTACATTATTTTCAGCGGTCTCCACTAACGACCGTGCGTGCGTTGGCGGCTGGTAACCGCACACACGGGTCGGAAGATGCCAAGTACAAATGGGGTCGTTTACCAATTTTTTTAAAAAATTTTAAATTAATTTTTAGGTATTAATATTCCCAAAAATATATTTTTCACCTTTTAAAAGTGCTAAATATAAGTGAAAACATATTTTTTATGTCGCTCAGTTTAAAACGCCTAAAACTCCTGACGACAAACATTTCGGTGAAGTCTCCGTCTAACGCTGAACAAAACGGCGTGGCCTTGTGAAATGTTTGACGTCACACCTGCAGCCGCTATGTTAAGGTGGTTTCAGCGTGTCTCCGTGTCCATGTAAAATTAACGAAATTTTCAGAATATATAACCAAAGTACTAATATATTTATCTTAAAAATTTCAAGCAGATTGACCATGTAGATTCCGAGATAATTGATACCAAAGTTATTGACTTTTACACTGCTAGGATATGTTGACCCAGCAAAAACATCTTAATTTCTGAAAATACATATTGTTCCCTCCATGTAGGTTGTATGAAAAACATTTTCTAAGGTAGATTAAACGATTCAAAAATCAAATAAAAAAAATTTCAATTTTTCACCACATGGTTATTGCGTAAAAAATTATTGAACATACGACAAACTTGAATTCTTGTATATTTCCCGAAAAACTTGGCAACGTTACACTTGCAAAAATCTCCCTGTACTAACTTAGATACTTTGAATTTGAAGCAAAATAATCTAAACAAACTGCTATTTTGTAGATACTATTAAATTTAATACTTAATCTTAATTAATATTGATAAATAATCAAATAGTACAAATAACGCTCATTCATATTCGACATGTTACAAAAAAAATAACTTATTAACCTAAACGTCAAATGTCAAATCTGACGTAGTGCAGTAGTACCACGTTGAAAAACACAGTGCTGCGTTGCCACGATTATCATCTAACTACGCATGATAGAAACCGTTCATAAAATTAATATTTCTCTAAAAAATCATATTCTAAAATATAAAATTATAATAAATAACCTATATGAACACAGTTCTGTGTCTACTTATATAATATATAATGAATTTTCTAAATAAAAAATTTTATGCGGAAAGTTGGTATTGGAGTCAAATGAATGACTTTATTCCACTTTAATTTAATGTTTTAGGTTTTATTTAATAACATATATTTCTTTTAAATGGAAAAAAATCTATTACGGTATTCTTCCAACCATTGAAATATTTTTCTACGGCAGTTATATGTATTTAAGTTCATTTTTCAATTTTTCATGAAGACTGTCAATTGATTTAAAAGTATCGCTGCAACCACCTTAATGCGTTCGAAAAAACGCCTATAGTAAAATTATGTTCTTATTTTCAATATTTGGTAAAAATTATTAAAAAAAATTCCGGAGTAAACGACCTCATTAAATTTCATTTCGTATGATGTATGAAACTTTTTACATTATTTTCAGCGGTGTCCACTAACGACCGTGTGTGCGTTGGCGGCTGATAACCGCACACACGGGTCGGAAGATGTTCAAATTAATTTAAAATCTGCACACGAATTATTGTTTGCAAATACCGGAAGCTATTATAGTAATAGTTATTTAGCTGTTTCCTGTTTGGGTGTGATTGGAAATCTAACCATTTATGGGTACCCGTGAGTTGAACAATGGTCTTTCTCTATTAGCCGGAAAATTGTAATTAATTTTTTATCAAAACTTAAAATGAGAAAAAAGTAATTACCTACTGCTTAACATAATATGACAGTGTGATCACAACATATCAACTAATCCTTTGTTAATTCTATTTTTTTACGAATTAATTCATAATCTGGTAAAAAATCTTTAACGCCAATATAAGAAGATTACATAGTATTAACTACATATGGCAGATATTTAAAAACATAAGTAAAAAATTTGATGTGGCCAGCTTATATCTTCCTGTTTTATAAAACAATCAATGAATTAGAAATTATTCTGTAGATCCATTCTTTCTCTATTAAATGTTTATAATATCATTATCCTGAAGTCAATAATAATCTGACAGTTTACTCGCAACGAAAACACTTTTACAATATTTGTCAACTTCAAAATGACATTGCATAGCTAGGATGCGGCAAAGTACGAGTTTCGGGCTGGTTTCAGGCAGCCGTAGTAGAAATAGAAATTAATTTTAAAAAGGCACGTCTGTAGATCCATTCTTTCTCTATTAAATGTTTATAAAAACATTATCCTGAAGTCAATAATAATCTGACAGTTTACTCGCAACGAAAACACTTTTACAGTATTACTTCAAAATGACATTGCATTGCTAGAATACGGCAAAGTACGAGTTTCGGGCTAGTTTCAGGCAGCTTTAGTAATGGAGAAAAGAGTGGAATAAAAAAAAAGCAAAATCTAGAGTATTTTAGGAATTCGGAAAAAACGTAGAGGTAGGATTATTTTTCACAAAATTTAAATACACGTGTGAATGATTCCAAAGTGCAAATTATTTCATTAATTCCCTCAATATTTTCTCTCTTGCATAATCCTTTACATTTTCTCGTGTAACTTTTTCCTCTGAGTGTACCGGACCAAGACAATGGTCATGGTAGCATCGCGATGTTATCTCGTATTGGTTTGCGCGGTAAAACAACCAAATAATCCACCAACCACTAACCTGGGCGAAAAACAACCAAAACAAAACCGCTAACCTGGTCGCAGTGACCAGCGAAGCTGTGGGTTTACTGTTACCTTGAATTACTCGGAGATTGTTGACTGCAATGTTGGAGATTACGGCCCTGTAGGGCGACAGCCAGGGCCGGTGGCGTGGTTTTGACGCCGGATTTGGATTCCTTGGACGTTTTTATGTATGTGTACTTATTTTTGAGGAATTATTTGCAGGATTGCATTGTATATTGAATTATATCTAAATATGTAGATGAAAAAGTAGGTGAAAACTTTTTGACTATAAATCTCGGAGATTGTTGACTGCAATGTTGAGGAGTACGGCCCTGTAGGGCGAGAACCAGGGCCGGTGGCGTGGTTTTGACGCCGGATTTGGATTCCTTGAACGTTTTTATGTATGGGTACTTATTTTTGAGGAATTATTTGCAGGATTGTATTGTATATTGAATAATATCTAAATATGTAGATGAAAAGTTTTTGACTATAAATCTCGGAGATTGTTGACTGCAATGATGAGGAGTACGGCCCTGTAGGGCGACAGCCAGGGCCGGTGGCGTGGTTTTGAGCCCGGATTTGGATTCCTTGGACGTTTTTATGTATATGTACTTATTTTTGTGAAATTATTTGCAGGACTGCATTGTATATTGAATAATATCTAAATATGTAGATGAAAAGTTTTTGACTATAAATCTCGGAGATTGTTGACTGCAATGTTGAGGAGTACGGGCCTGTAGGGCGACAGCCAGGGCCGGTGGCGTGGTGTTGACGCCGGATTTGGATTCCTTGGACGTTTTTACGTATGTGTACTTAGTTTTGTGTAATTACTTGCAGGATTGCATTATATATTGAATTATATCTAAATATGTAGATGAAAAGTTTTTGATTATAAATATATGAGACTCGATCGATATTTGTTTAAATTTTTTGTGCACAGATTTTGGTTTCGTTTTTCACCGCGTAAACACTTTTCCGGTACTAATTTTTACAGCCCAGTTTTTGATGGTGGACTGACATTGTTATATGCCTCTATATTAAATTAGATCTTTAGCTGTTACTGTACTAAATTTGAACCAGATCGGTGCAGTACATTTTGAGATAGCTAGCTGCCATTTTGTTTCAAGATGGCGGACTAACATTTTAATATACTTATGATTTAAGACAAATTCTTAGCTATTACTGTACCAAATTTGAACGCAATAGTTACAGTACATTTTGAGATATCTGTCCGCCATTTTGTTTCAAGATGGCGGACTGATATTTTAATATATCTATATCATAAGTTAGATCCTTGGCTATTACTGTACCAAATTTGACCGCAATCGGTGCAGTACATTTTGGGATAGCTAGCCGCCATTTCGTTTCAAGATGGCGGAGAATCTGAAATTTTGCAATATTTCATAATTTTTGACTTTTGTTTTTTTGACGGTGACGACAAGACTGTGAAGTGAATAAAGTTAATTAAGATTTAAAAAGCTAATAAAGCCAAAAAGAAGTATCCTTTAGGGCCAGTTGCACCGCTTCCACTTAAAATTTAAGTTTTCCTTAAATGAACAATATTCGAACAATATCGAATCAAAATCAAATTGTCAACCGTAGAAATAACATTGCTGTCATAAGTTCGATTTTTCATTTAAGTGACACTTAAAATTTAAGTGAAAGCGGTGCAAATGGCCATTACCTAGTGATTCATAAAAAAATTCACCACTATAATATTCCCTAAATTCAAGCTCGCTTATTACGAGAAATTATTTTTCTCTGTGAGCGAAGATCTACAATCAAAAATATAAAATAATATATTTAAAATATATATTTATTCGTGCATTTCCGATTGTTTACGAGCTTAGCCGAACGGCAGCAAACCGGTCTGTGGTTGCATCATTTGTCATTCGTGTTTTATTCTTAAAAATTGTGCATTTTTTAGTGTTCTTCCTATAAACAATTTAAAAACATTGACATTTTGCAAGTAACATATAAAGTGTTGTGTGTGGACTGTAGTGTAAAAAATTCTGAATATTTGGGTGTATATTCCAACTCCATATACCTAGTCTGGGTCACGAATTTTCAGCTGTTGCAGTATTTAAGGTAAACTTTTTAGCTATGTATTTATAAATATTTTGGTTATGGTATTAAATTCAAAATGCCTTGTGAACCTGCTTCGAATTTTAATCTCTGTGGTATGTACCCGTGATTGGGTGTGATTTTTAAGGCTGTCACACCCAAGTTGGGTTAAGGGTGTGATAGATATTACATGTTTTATGGATGTACATTAAGGTTCGAAACCGTTTTCAGATAGTCATTTTTTATCTGCATAAATTTCTGCAAATAGGAACAAGCAATAGGCATAAATAATATATCAATAGAATCATTAGAGTTTGTAGATTGCCTTATGCTAAATAAGAATACCTGAAAATAAATATAATTTGCAGTATGAAAGAAGAGAGAGCAAAATTCATCAAATTGCAATGAATTTTATGCAAAGTGAACTATTATTACAGACATAATTTTTAGAACAATGCAATTAGGAATGTATATATTTTCATTGTGTAACATAATTTTCATTGTAGGTTACATCGTTTATCCGAAATTGCAGAAAGCATGTGCAAAATGAGCCATGTCAAAGTTTTAAAGTGTCGCTGACGTGGCACTAGTAGTTACAGAAAAAAACATTTTTATTAAATCAAATAATGGCGTATAAGATGATTTTGAGTATTATGGGGTTAAAAACATTACCATTACAGACTTCGTGTAACGGTTTTTTCACTTTTCAGCGCGCTCTTCAAGTAAACGTTTTCAGGACCACTGGTTTTACGACAGAGGCAGTAGCTCTTAAATACATACACACAAACATACATTTGTTTGTTTTTTAGTAATATTTGTACATAGTGAGTACAAGTTAACATGTATGTATGTGTATTTGTTTATAGTGTTGTGGTCACATATGCTAAGTAATATTATTAGACTCCTAAATTGCCCACCAATAAAGATGCACAATTTTCTAGATTAGATGATTTTATAATTTTTTAATAATTTATGGCAATTCTGTTGATAAAATTATAGTTTTATTGTTTTTCCGCCCTTTTTACATCTATGTTCTAATCATTTAATCTTTAAACTCAATGATAACTTTTATATTTCATTCATGAGATCCTCACGAAATTCTAGTGTTTAATTTCTTTTTATCTCTAATTGTTGTCGGAACAATATATAGTTTGAATTTTTCAATTCAACAATGCTTTCTCGTTACTAATGTAAAATTTCAGATTTTTATTTTGAGCAATATAGCCAGAATCGTGAATTCTGATTAATATTGCACTCAAGAATCATAGCCCCTTAATAAGAAGCATACAAATTTTCATCGTCAACTCTACGTTCATTTCTACTTTATTCCTATTGTCATATTACTAGCTTAAAACAAGTTCTTGTATAATAAACTCTAATATTTATGTTCGCTGTCCAATATGCGTGGGCCGTGAACAGGTCCGGCTTTGATTAAATTTCAGAAGGTAGTTAATGCCCAGTGGCGTATCTAAATAGTGTTACAGATTTTTATCTTCTGGACATTAATTTGGATAAATTATCTGAAAGAACATATCGTTTAGGTTAGATGACTTCCTTGGAATGTAAATTACATTCTTAAAAGATTTTTAACTATGGCTAGCGTAGAAAGCTGGAATTGTTTAAATTTCGTGGACAGGTTTTATTATTCTACGATTAATAATTTAGTTATGAGATAATTTAAGGCTCATTAGTAGAAAAGGGCAATTGAATTTCTCCTTACATTTATGATTTATTCTAAAAAATTATTAAAATTTGTACACTTTTGGTACCAATTCATAAACCGGCAGTAGTACTTTTTAAAAATATTTCGATAAATAGGTAATTAATTTAAGACAATTTTTTTTAATTTTAAATGAAAGATTATCTGATTATTATCAACAATCGGTATTTTATAAATATCGTTTAATATTTGTTACTACGTAAAATTTAAATGATTATGACATGATAGTAAAATATCGTTTATATCTTCTTCTGCAATTTAAATAAAATGACTAAAATATATTTGTGAATTGTGAGTACTAGTATCTACATATTAATATATTTGTATAATAAATAAAAAGAATAAAATATGGCGGGAGGTCTTGTGCTGGCCACATCAGATTTTTTTACATGCTTATGATTAAGAAATATTTTAATCATAATTTATTACCAATAAATGCTTCAGGATTTCAGCTCTGCCCTCAAAAATCTTGCATCTCTACTAGTGGGCCCCATTTCTCCTGTACCAAAAACATTCATACCTCGACGATACAAAATAAAATAAACAAATTCAACAACGCCTCATTCTCTCCACACACACTCACAGACATTTCACACACACAGACACACAGGCACACCCCCCCCCCCCACACACACACACATACATCATCGGGAAAATAGTAAATGCGTATTGTAGAGACCCTGAAACGTGCTTATCCACCAAAAACTCATACTTGAGAATTTTAACCCATTACATACAATACCTCTCTTATAGAATATGAGGCGAGAGGTAAAAATTTATAATAGGTACCTTACAGAGCTGGGCATTACTTAAGTATTTAGGTACTTAAGTATCAATTTTTAATAACAACTAGTACTTAATACTTGTACTTAAGTATAAATATTTTTTGGGTACTTATTACTTTAAAATTTTAAGTACTAAAATAAAAACTAGTACTTAAGACTTATTTTCATTTCATAATCGTAAATAATACTGAAGTACTTTTTAAATACTTAAGTTTTTCAATAATACTAAAATAATGTAAAAGTACTTAAGTTTTTTCAATAGTTTAAGTATTATACTGTTTAACCTGCGACCACAACGACAAAATACGACATTTTCACTGTAAATTAATCTTCCTCGATAAAAAAAAGATAATCGAATGTAATAAGGTTACAAATGTTACAAACCATGCAATTTATTATATTAATTTTAAAAAATACTGCTACTTGAAAAATACTTATTTTTAAGTACTTTTGACAAGAAAAACTTGTACTTTACTTAAGTAATGTGAAGCTTTACTTGAAAATGTACTTGGTATCAAGTACTGACCATAGGTAGTAGTGGTACTTATACTTAAGTATTTTGATTTCGATACTTGCCCAGCTCTGGGTACCTACCTATAATATACCAAAAATTCAGCCCTGCCCTCTACTGGTGGGCCCCATTTCTCCTGTACCAAAAAATAAAATAAACCAATTCAACACACCGCACCGTCTCATTCTCTCTACACACTGACAGACATTTCACACACACACATACAGACAGACGTACATTGGTTAGAGAACGAAGCCGTGTAGCCGTGTGCCACTAGCAGTGATAATTGCTTCCTTTGAGTTAGTGCGAGGTGTAATTCAGTCCGACCAACAACCTTAACTAATTAACGCAAAGTGACGACGAGAACAAGAAGAGATACCGGGGGTGCAGTCACCCCCAGCCCGCATGGGGGTGACTACTTCACATCAAATTATCTCAGATGAATTTTTGTGCGTTGAATTACTGATTGTTAGTTGAAATGCTGGAAAGTTGAATGCGGATACATATTTTTAATTATTTTGCTACGATTCTACGATTGATAATGGTCCATTACGTGTTTTCCGAATTTCTAGAAAATTCTCGACTTTACTTTTTTTCTGTTCCACTCTTTTCCCCACTACTACGGCTGCCTGTAACCAGCCCGAATCTCGTACTTTACCGCATCCTAGCAATGCAATGCCATTTTAAAGTTGAAAAATACTGTAAAAGTGTTTTCGTTGCGTGTAAACTGTCAGATTATTATTGACTTCAGGATAATGTTTCTATAAACATTTAATAGAAAAAGAATGGTTCTACAGATGTGCCCCTTTCAAATTTTAAAATAGTTATTTGTTTAACTAAGCAAAAAAATATTAGATTTGCTGCCGCGGCTAGAGTTTCATAGACGAGGCGCAGCCGAGGATATGAATCTAGCTTAGGCAACAAATCTGTTTTTTTGCCATGTAAATGATAATGTAAACCAAGATGCAAGCAAAAGATGCCAACTGCACTGTCACTGTCATAATTATTCAAATTTTGTGTAGAAACAAATTTCATATCATGGACAACAAGATACTGGAATTTCAAAAAAGTAAAATATTAGTTGCACTTTATTTTATTGTTAAATACTATCAGATTCAGCAAATTGTATTGAAAATTAACTGTACCTAATATTTTTAATTGCAAAAATTGTCATAAATAAATAATGTACCAATATATTTAAGGAAAACTATATCAAGCATCAAAAAGTACTACTTCCGGTTTGCGAATTTCTACCAAAATCTTATCCGGTGTTAAGATCCTTATTAAAACCTTAAATATGAAATTTGGTTATTAAAGGTTTGATACTTTTTAAGTTATCGAGGACGAAAAATCGTCAGTCCATACAAACACACATACACACACACAGACATCATCGTGAAAATATTAAATTCGTATTCTAGAGACCCTGAAAGGTGCTTATCCACCCAAAACAAATACTCGAAAATTTTGACCCATTACAATACCTCTCTTATAGAATATGAGGCGAGAGGTAAAAATTATTCAAAGTAAAAATTTCTCATATTTCGTACAATCTACGCAGTGAATAATTTTAATGTCTTTATTCGTTTACTTTAAACTCATAAACCGCTGATAATAATTTCCACCCTGCACGAAGTTCTTTTAAACGTGTTAAAAGTGCTGCTGTTTTTATATCTCGGCTCGAATTAAACGCGAGCTCGTTATATCCGAAATTTACGAGTGTTTTTAATCAGTAGTTCAGGTGTTTCATTATTCCATGGCCTGCTAGGCGAATGTGCCAAATCACGGTTGGAATCAGCATAGGTAATTCAGGGGCAGAGCCGGACTAGGGTTTTTTGTTTTTTTTGTTGGCACTAATTAGTGTGAGCTGGATTTCTTGCAGTTAATGATGAGAAAAAGAGGGAGATGTATTTTTAACTTTTGTTAAATTGGTGCTAAGGGTGTATTGGATCGAAGGAAATAAAATAATTTTTATTTTGTGAGCCAGAAATAATTATTTAGTACGTTTTTAAATTTTAAATTACCAAGGTAAAACCTCATTCACATAAGCATTTATTTTTAAGATTTATGTTTACGTTTAAGAAACTTTAAGCCTCATATGTATTTAATTTTAAGGGGCTCGTCTACCTAGAATAATCTCAATATTACTTTTTTTCTATTTCACTCTCTTCCCCACTACTACGGCTGCCCGAAACCAGCCAGAAATTCGTACTTTCCCGCATTCTAGCTATGCAATGTCATTTTGAAGTTGAAAAATACTGTAAACATGACTCCAGTATTTCCATAACAACTTCTGTATGTTTTAAAGAAATTAAGTAAAACAAAAATTATTCGAAAAAGGAAGCTTAGCTACATGCTTCTTGCTTTTTAAATTTTCTTGTCATTTATAGTGACCAAAAAAATCATATCAAATAATGACAAAAACCGCAAAAAACGTCATTTTTAAATTTTTTTACTTCAAATTCCTAGGCCCAAGAAACAAATAAAAATATAGAAGCATTAAGATATCCATTGTTAATACACTCATATATATAAGCATCATATATTTCAATTATAATTAAAGTAAACGTGAAAGGCGTACACCTCTGTAATGCTGTCAAATTTTAGGGTAGACGTACACCTTAAGGTTTAAATTCATGTTTACGTTTAAGAAAGTTTAAGCCTCATTCACATATGTATTTAGTTTTAAGGTTTACATTTATGTTTACGTTTAAGAAAGTTTGAATACGTCTAACTAAATACGAGCATTAACTGTGCTTGAAAGGAACGTATGAATGATCGTATTAATTATATAAATTTAAACTTTTTTAACCGCAAACCTTTAAACTAAGTGCTTATAAATAAATACGAGCATACACACTTCCCACTTGCAAGTACTGTGAATGCTCATATTTAGTTACATGTATTCAAACTTTCTTAAACGTAAACATAATATAAACCTTAAAACTAAATGCGTAATTTATCTGTGAGGATGCTCCACCCAATTCGTCACGTCGTGTAGCTATTTGGGTGTGGCTCCTGCACAGATATATCGCTCACAGCCACTGTGAGTACCAGTAAGTTCAAGTAAAAATAAAATTAAAATATAGATCATACCATAACTAAATTTTAATCTAATCTAAATAATATTTGTTCTACTAAACTAAAACAGGATATGGTACGTCATTAAAGATAACAATTCACAAAATAATATTATTATTTAGCTGTGCGCATTCTTAAATTAAATACAGAATTTCCTTCAAGACAAATGCAGTTTTACAATCAATATTATCATAAAATTTCAATACATTATGCTAACAACCAAAATGTAATTTGAATTTTATGTTATGCTATAATCAGTAAACATAAGAAACGTAAACAAATTGATATGAGACTCCTTAATGTAAAAAACAGTTATAATGATATGTAGTTAAGAAAAATAATTATACAAAAAATGTTTATGTTTTTAAAATTATATGGTGTGCATTAATAAATTAGAATACCTGTCGTGAGTTTTCGTGTGTGCGGTTACCAGCTTGATGGCTGGTAATAGTTATTATTGAAGACTGTACCACAAATGTAACAACAATATTTTATTTAAGGTGCTACACTTGTTCCAAAAATATAGTGAAAAAGGGAGCTTGCTATATTACAAACTGAGCTCTTGTTAGTACACCACACTGTTCATATTTTATACTTAGCTAAAAGATGACTCTAGAGTAATTTTTGCAATACTTAATGGTATTTTAGTAATAATTTAGTAAAAATAGTCAATTTGGCCGATTTTATACTATTTTTTTCGTCAGATATGTAATTTTCTTGACAATATTTTCTTAGCACTCTCACGAACAATGCAAGGAATCGACTATTTAAAACAAATAAATATGCAATAATAAGGCCATAATTTGTAATATTAAAATGTATAAATTAATTCATATTTTCTCTAATTGTTGTCGCAACAATGTATTGCATGAATTTTTCAATCAAACAATGCTTCGTAATTACTTATGGTAAATTTCAGATTTTGATTTTGAGCAATATAATCAGAATTCACGATTCTGGCTATATTGCTCAAAGTAAAAATCTGAAATTTACCATTTGTAATTACGAAGTATTATTTGATCGAAAAATTCATATAATACATCGTTGCGACAATTAGAGAAATTAAGAATTAATTTATGCATTTTAATATTACAAATTATGGCCTTATTATTGCATGTTTATTAATTTTGTTTAAATAGTCGATTCCTTGCATTGTTCGTGAGAGTGCTAAGAAAATATTTTTTGTCAAGAAAATTACACATCTAACGAAAAAATTAGTAAAAAATCGGCCAAATTGACTATTTTTACTAATTTATTACAAAAATACCATTAAGTATTTCAAAAATATAACTTCGTCGCCTTCTAGAGTCATCTTTTAACTATCTATATATAAAATATGAACAGTGTAGGTGTACTAACAAGAGCTCAGTTTGTAATATAGCAAGCTCCCTTTTTCACTATATTTTTGACACAAGTGTAGCGCCTTAAGTTTTTAACCCCAACAGATTATTTAGCAACCAACTCACGGGTACTCTGTGAACTGTATACACCATAATTCATTGTTTCGGAGAAACATTACTGTAATATGTAGGCCTGCTACACCCAATTTTAGTAATAGTAATACAATTAAGAAATATTTTCAAAGATTACAAATAATTTTGTATTTATTTCTGGAATTGTATTATTATAGGTAAGTCTACAGATTAACTTATGGGTTGTCTACTGTAAAGGCTACACTCCAGTATTTTTGTAACTAAGTCATCACCAAACCATCGTCTTTTAACATAAATAATAAATGTCCAAATGCACTTCTGCCAACCGAAGAAACCAAAAATCACTTCGCTAAATTCTCAATCTTTCACGTGGCGTCGAACCGGTAATTCCGGCTAAACGAAGCTCTTAGCGGTAAATCGGAACCGTGATAAATGATTCAGATCTTAGCGGTGAAACAGATAATGCATCGAAGTACTCGTAAATGTAGTGATTTTTGATTTGTGTTCTTCCTCTTGGGGTTTAAGATTTAATCGAGGGATGAGGGAAATAAAAAGAGACGGGTGGTAATGGGGGTGAATTATTGATGAAGTTAAAATAAAATAAATCGTTACTTGTGTCTGAATATGTACTTGGCAATATTTTTATTTATCGTGAAATAATTTGTAGTTAAAATAATATTAATGATATAGGAAATTTATTCCTGTTCTATACAGGATGCTTGAAAAGTATTGACAAAAAAATTAAGGATAGGTACATATTATTTGATGTAACTATAGATTACAGCACAAAAATATGTTTTTTAATATCCCAATTTCATATTTAAGGTTTTAATAAGGATCTTAACACCGGATAAGATTTTGGTAGAAATCCGCAAACCGGAAGTAGTACTATTTGTGACTTGATATAGTTTTCCTTAAATAAATTGGTACATTATTTATTTATGACAATTTTTGCAATTAAAAATAATAGTACAGAATTTTATATACAATTTGCTGAATCTGGTAGTATTTAACAACAAAATAAAGTACAATTAATACACAACTTTTTTAAAATTCCAGTATCTTGTCAATGATGAAATGAAATTTGTTTCTACACAAAATTGGAATTATTATGACAGTGACAGTACAGTTGACATCTTGTGCTTGCATCTTGGTTTACATTATCGTTTACATATCACATGAACATGAAATTATTAAAATATAAGTAAAAAGTAAAACTATTTATTAGATTAGTAGAATAAGCAGAATTAGGCCTCAGAAGATTTTCTCTTTCGTTATTACTTTCGTTTTCGTTTAGAGAACTTTAAGCCTAATTCACACAGTTTTGATAAAGCTTACGTTTAAGAAAATTTGAATACATTTAACTAAATACGAGCATTCACAGTGCTTGAATTACATGAATTAATTCGCATAAACATTTAGTTTTAAGGTTTACATTTATATTACGTTTAAGGAAGTTTAAATTCATATAACAAAATACGAGGATTCACACTTCCCACTTTCAAGTACCTACTAACTATGAATGTTCTTATTTAGTTAGATTTATTCAAACTTTCTAAAACGTAAACATAAATCTAAACGTTAAAACTAAAAGCTTAAGTTTAAATTTAAACGAGACCAGTGGCACGAAAAATGTTCGCTCCAAATAATGTGCAATTATTTTTGTGTATTTGGAAAAAAATCATTTTGCGTTGTAATCAGTAAATTTATTTATTCATAAAAAAAATAAAATTTAACAAGTCTACAAAAACATCTGGCTAGCAAATTAGCAAATAGATCAAAGCTCCATTTAAACCATAATTAAAAATTATCCACACTCATCAAGCACTAATTAATATTTAATTAACCAAAAAAACTATTTAAAAAACGCGCATTTTACATAAAATATCTGGGATTTTGCCCGTCATATTTGTCGTGGTCAATGCTCGGCTGTGTTGTGTGTTCGTGTTGTGAAAGCACAGTCATGGCACACCATGATGTCATTAGCAACTGTCACCTTGTTCATTTGTTACCGTGTAAATTAAACACAAAACGTAATTAAATTATAATCGATGAAAAACTCATAATAGACCGGACTGATTAATTGTTATCTGGGAGGGGCTGAGATTTTTATTTTAGTGATAAAATTTACTAATACCTCCCTGTAATGTGCCTTTTACCTAGCAGCAAGAGTACCCGTGAGTTGGTTGTTGGTTGAGTACTACAACAAAAATTATTGTAAATATGGTGATTCGTAATAATTAATCTCGTACAATTAATTATTTAGAAATTATTCTTGGAATGTACAGAACTCTAATTACTAAAAGTACCCGTGAGTTGACGACTGGTAACCGCGCACACAACTAATTTAATAATAAGCTTTATTAAGGAGGTTGGTGACCGTATTTAAAATGATGATGAGAGGCTGAAATTTATACAGTGTCTTCATTTCACTATTGAGATTCTAAAAACAATTTTTTTAAATTTTCGTCTATCCAGTTTTTGAGTACTTAAATGTTGAAATTACGCTCGTTTTACATGGACTCTTATGACAATTCGCTAAATTTTTGTTTAAACTATATGATAAAATGATGAAAAATTCATAGAACTTGTATTAATATTTCCTATAAACCTTTAAAAATAAGTTCTTGAAGATTTTGTGTACTTTTTCTAAACCATTTGCAAGTTATTTAAAAAAAATGTAAGCATGCCAAGCATTTTTGATTAGGGAATTATTAATTATTGTAAAAATAAATATCACAGCAACTGAATAAATTGCAATGACATCAGCCAACGTGCGTTGAGACGTTGAGCGAATTTTGTTTTACATTATCAAAAATATTTTTATTTTCATATCCTTCCTCTAAGACTAATGTCTGGGTACGCCACTGCAGGCGTCCCCAACCTCCTTAATCAATAGGAACAAGTCCCAATTAAAGATTAATTTTACATAGAAATTTACAAATAGAATTTAGCAAGATTTCTTAGGTATCTGTGAATGAGACTCAAAATTTTTAGAAGACTCACCTAATTTAAAGACTCGGCTTACGCCTCGTCCGTAAATACAACTATTTTGCGTACTAGTTTCATAACTATTAAGTTAGAAAATAACCAATAGTAGTACCCGTGAATTAACGTGTTCGTCTACCCTAAAATTTTCCAGCGTTACAGAGGTGTACGCCTTCCACGTTTACTTTAATTATAATTGAAATATATGATGCTTTTACATATGAGTGTATTAACAAAGGATGTCTTAATGCTTCTATATATTTATTTTTTTGTCTTTGGCCTAGGAATTTGAAGTAAAATAATTAAAAATGACGTTTTTTGTCATTATTTGATATGATTTTTTTCGGTCACTATAAATGGCAAGAAAAATTTAAAAAGCAAGAAGCATGCAGCTAAGCTTCCTTTTTCGAATAATTTTTGTTTTACGTAATTTCTTTAAAAAATACAGAAGTTATTATGGAAATACTGGAGCCATGTTTACAGTATTACTTCAAAATTGCATAGCTAGGATGCGACAAAGTACGAGTTTCGGGCTGGTTTCGGGCAGAAAGAAAGAGAGTGAAATAGAAAAAAATCTGACGTGGACACCACATGACTTCCTTGTACGCCTTGTGTGTTCATACTTTTCTTAATAACTAAAATGTAGAATAATATAAAAAGTTCTTTTAACTTATTATACTAGTACTACTTACTACTACTGCTACTACATTTTATTTAAACTGCAGAAGAAGATATAAAGCATATTTTACTATTGTCACTGTCATGTCATAATCATTTAAATTTTACGTAGTAACAAAAAAAGATACAAGATACCGAAATACTAAATTATAAATATATACTTTAATTATTCCTAAATGATACCAGATACAAAAATATTTATAAAATACCGATTGTAGGTAATAATCACATAATCTTTCATTTAAAATTAAAAAATTTGTCTTAAATTAAATATTTATCGAAATATTTGAAAAAAGTACTACTTCCGGTATATAGATTGAAACTAAATATAGGAGGTGCACAACTAGATGCTATAACAGTCCTAAATACAAAATTTCTACGTCTAACAGTATTTGAGTTATGCGACACACATACGTCCGTACATACGTACGTACGTACGTACAGACGTCACGACGAAACTAGTCATAATGGATTCAGAAAAGGTCAAAACGGATATTTCCGTCAAAATCTGAGAACCGAAATTTTTCGCGATTACAATACTTCCTTACTTCGTACAAGGAAGTAAAAAGTAATATCGAGAGTATTCGAAAAAAAGATAGACGAGCCCCTTAAGATGTAGTGCACTTTAATACCACTCATATGAGTTGAATGATAAATATTTGAGTCAAACCTCCAATGCATACGTGATAACTGCGTGAAAATCTGGAATATGAAAAATAAATAAACAATGAAGAATCGTATGTGTGCCCCGCCTACTCAGTCATAATCAAAGGGCTAAGATGCATGCGAGAAAGCACACATGTAGTGCAAATGTCGCTTGATAAGGTCACTACGATATGCATAATTGAATGAGACTTCTTTATATATTGTAATGTAACGACTCCGCTTTGTCATTACCTTATTACCGTTTCTTCTTTAATCTCGTTTCCAGAATTCACTATTTAGATTCTACACTTTCCACTTATTTCTCTGCCTTTTAATTTGACTGTCGGTTATTTTATAATCTCTTTTGCGGCACAGGGTTCTTGATTTCTTATTCAACTGAATTGAGCTTTGTAATTATGTCTTACACAGACAGAATCAAATTTTTACAAGGACGGAATAGTAGCTTTCTTATTCTTGAAGTTTTGGAACTCTGTTTTCAAATGGAATTTCATAAATTTACTATTGTAGCCATTGCATAATTAATTAAAATTTTATTTTATTCCATTCATAGTTAATCAGATATCCATTATATAATCCAGTGCTTCTTTTAATTTTTTTCAATTAATTAATTTATTTAATTTATTTGTTTTTCTACTCCTGGTATTAAAACATCATATAATAAACTGGTTTCCACGGCGCTAAATAACATTTTTGCACTTCCGGGACTAAAACTCTTCTTTAGTCTTTATTTTTAGGGACTAAAGGTTCTGAATTTCATCCCAAGGGATTATTTTTCATATTTAATCCCGTTGTCAAGGAATTGAATTAATTAATCCCGTTGTCAAGTAAATACGTGCTATTTGTTACAGAGTATCTATGGTAACAATATATTTGTCATAAAGTTTACTGTCAAAATTGTAAAATGTGTATTCTTTTAAACTATTTTGTATTCGTTTGAGGATGAAGTGCAAAAAATAGCGTACCACAGGACTAAAGAATCTTTAATCCCTCAGGTGATTATTTTCCTCACCTTCGAATCGTGAAATAAACTTCACCCTCAGGATTAAATCATGCACTTTAGTCCTTTAATATATAATATACTATTTAAATACACCTCGACAAGCCGTGGCTTTGGCCGTTTTTAGTCACGAGCTGAACATATCAACTGACATATTAAGGGTCTCGTCTCCGTAACAAAATATTGCGTGTTTAGAGGTGTAGCAGTTTCTGCTTTACTCATTGCATATTAAAAATTTCAAGGAAAAACAGGTACTAGATTTTTGGGATTTCTAGGATTATGCCCAGTTAGAATTCTGAAAAAATCTTTGAAATCCATACAAAATTAATGAAAAAGTGTGTTTTAAGCAATTTTTTACATGCATTTTCTTATTATTAAGAGATTTATTAGAAAAAGTAACTCGGCATAATCCTAGTTGCATTCTTCGTCTGTAAATAAATTTATGAAATTTAGCTTTATCTATAAAACTTCGTGAGCATTGTAGAAATTGCTAGACTGCTTTTCCGTATTTTTAGCGAACGTTTCTATGCATTAACATAGGGCAAACGCGGTGTTGAGCTGTGGAGTCGATACCCTCAAGCACGGGGTGAAGTTGGCTCCTATATTTGACATTTAATTTTTGAGAAAAACTGAGTGAAATTAATGATTTCTTTCAATCATTGTCCATTTTTTTCAATATAACAGTTAAATACTCTTGTCTAAGTAGAATATAATTATGATTAAACATAAATGTTTAAATTTAAATTATTATAAATGAAATTTTACATATTTATGTTGTTTAATTTGTGGCCGTAGAAAAAGTATAGTATGTGACTCGTTTATAAACTCTCTAGATATTCGTTTTTTATACACTCGCTGCGCTCGTTCCTGAAAAACTCGTGACTAAAATAACGTTTATAAAACTTGATTCACAATTTATACAACTTTAGATAATAAACTGATTACTTATATATTACTTTTAGGTTCATTTAATATAAACATTATTTGAGAAGATTGTCAATATTAGCAACTTATTCTTACAATATTATATTATCCCCGTCTATCCAGCACCGTACTCAGGGGATTTCTGGGGCACCATGCGGGCTCTTGTTAAGCCGTCATTAAATATTCTCTTTACTACCGTAACTGTCAGTTCTCCTTTATGTGAGAGGAACATACAGAGTTGCATTACTGGAAATTCAATCCCAGGACTTTGACATATATTATCTCAATTTACAGGGGGCGGTTGGGGGGGTACACCCCTGGAAACGGTGGCTTACGACCAAATGCATCATTAGTAATGTAGAAAAAGTTATTTGTGCGTCAAATTCGATGAAATACGGCCCTGAAAATAGCGCCATTCGATTCTACGCATAAATTTATGTCGGACTAGCATTTTTTTTCGAATCGATAGCTCAACTAATACCGGAGTTATAATAATTTTACGTTCTACAGTCTACATACACTTATGCCATACTGTTGCTGAATTATTAGGAAAAAATTATTTGTGGCTAAATTAGAGGCCAGAAAATTTTGAAAATATGGTTCTGGGGGTAAAAATGTCCAAGGAATCTAATTTTGATATAGTTAGACCTCTAGGTACAGCCCTTAAAAAAATACAGGGCCGTAAATCAAAATTATATTATTTATATTAATATTAAAAGTGCTGTTTTTTGACAGCTGACTTATCATTGTTGGTATGGTGATTCAATAAAATTAGTAATAATTAGCGAAAAAATTGTATGTTTAACATGACAAAAATTAAATTTTTACTGCATGAGCCAGATTCATAGACTCGGCTGTGCCTCGTCTCTAAAACTCTAACCGCAGCAGTAAATAATTTTTGTCCTTAGTTAAATAAATAACTATTTTTGCTCTTTTATCAGAATAATCATTGTTAGGTATAGACGTTTCAAATCCATATAGGAGTGACGTCATATCAGATAAATTCTATCCACCACGTTCACAAAATAAGCTATCTCTTTCTTACACATTTGACTCGTATAAATCTATACGCCTATCGTATGTCATGAAATCTTGATGCATACGAATAATTTGCTTGTTTTTTATGACGTCACTCCTATATGGATTTGAAACGTCTATAGTTAGGTAAAGATAGAGACGATTTAAATCCATATAGGAGTGACGTCATATCAGATAAATTCTATCCACCACGTTCACTAAACAAGCTATCTCTTTCTTACACATTTTACTTGTATAAATCTATTCGCATATCGTATGTCATAAGGGGCGGGGTTTATCAATTTGTGTCTTAACGGCAGTAGCAGAACAATTATTTATATAATATAGTATTCATTACATGAAATATATTTTCTTACATATATTGTTATCTTTTAGATTCACAAAAGTTCGTTTTATATCATTTATTGTTTATTGCTGACAACTTGTCAATTTTCTGCTTATTGTTATGTCATGTGTCAACATAAAATTTTGAGGTTACGTGTTTTGTTATTTAGTTTTGTTCTATTTTATTAATCTTTGATTATTTCCTACAGAATCATGCGATGTATTAAAATGGTAGAATAATGATTAAGTTTAAAAATATAATTAAAATCTATTGCTTTTAAATTTCGCGTATAGAGAAAGACTGCCAGCACCATCTACCAAACTCATGCTGTACTAAAAAGTAAAATCTTGATTCATACGAATAATTTGCTTGTTTTTTATGACGTCACTCCTATATGGATTTAAATCGTCTCTACAAGCCAATAAATAAATATTTAATATTCTGATTATTCTATTCGCATTGTATTATTACATCGATTGCTCTTTGTTAAAATGCCGCTTTATCTAATCAAGTCGGCACTTCTGAAGTTTTCCTAGAAATATTATCAAGTGCTAAAATAGATGAGTTATTAGATGTCACATGCTATATAGCGCAAAGAGTGTTTAAAAAAGCGCAAAATAATCTTTAAGGCTCTACATTTGTTGAACGCAATATAGCTGCAATAGAATCAGAATTCACGATTCTGGCTATATTGCTCAAAATAAAAATCTGAAATTTACCATAAGTAATCACGAAGCATTATTTGATCGAAAAATTCATACAATACATTGTTGCGACAACAATTAGAAAAAATAAGAATTAATTTATGCATTTTAATATTACAATTATGGCCTTATTATTGCATATTTATTAATTTTATTTTATATAGTCGATTCCTTGCATTGTTCGTGAGAGTGCTAAGACAATATTTTTTGTCAAGAAAATTACACATCTGACGAAAAAATAGTACAAAATCGGCCAAATTTTTACTAATTTATTACTAAAATACCATTAAGTATTTCAAAAATATAATTTCTTAGCACTCTAGAGTCATCTTTTAACTAATGAACAGTGTAGGTGTACTAACAAGAGCTCAGTTTGTAATATAGCAAGCTCCCTTTTTCACTATATTTTTGGCACAAGTGTAGCGCCTTAAGATATTCGTGCCAACGTTTAATTTACAAATCTCGAAAAATTTGTTATCAGCTTTACAGGGAGTCTACGTCTTAATCAACGAAAATTTTTAGGGTAGTTTGAATAATCACAACATAGTGGCTTAATAAATGCACAAATGTAAATATACACACCTTCGTTAGATAAGAATCGGATAAGAATCATGCAATATAAAAAGTGATAATTCAACATAAAATATAAATTACCCTCTAACTCAAGTGGCTATTGTTCTTCAGAATCAAAATTTATGAAGTACTTGAACGTAATTTTTGTTTGTGTACTCAGGAACAAAAGGAAATATCTTAAAAGGATGTATAAATTTTGAAGTAAACAAAGAGAAGGAAAAGATATACAATTACAAGGGCTTGGTTTCAAAACAAACAGGATATAGGAACAATAAGAACAAAACTTTCGTTTTCTTAATTAATTAATCATAACTCAACAATTAATTGTTACGAGATGACGGCTGGTAACCGCACTCATTAGTCAACCTAGCAACGCGTGCGTTTTTTAGGGAATGGGTTTAAAACCAAATTCTAGAATTTTCAAACACAGGAAAATGCAAGCACAAGAAGATTCAAATGTAAAAAATATGGGAACACACAATTTGGACAAATATAGTTTTGTCAAAGTGTAGTTTGACCAAAAATAATTAAGCCAAACTATATTTAAGGCGGGAATGTAGCTGTATGAGAAAGAGGTAAAACAGTGCTCTACGGTTTGTATAATATTGAATCTAATACTAACGTAAAATCATTGAAATTTTTTTACGACAATATTTAATATTCATTCTACAGTGCGGCGCATCGATTTTTCCAAATGTTTTCATAGTATTGTTTTAAAAAAATGCCGAATAAAGAGAAAAATACTACTTTTACATGTTTAATTTAAGGCATATTAAATTCAAAATCTATTAAAATTCATGCGTCGCACTGTAGGTAACATGTTATCAGAGCTGGGCAAGTATCGAAATCAAAATACTTAAGTATAAGTACCAGTACTAGCTATGGTCAGTACTTGATACCAAGTACATTTTCAAATAAAGCTTCGCAGTACTTAAGTGAAGTATAAGTTTTTCTTGTCAAAAGTACTTAAAAATAAGTATTTTTCAAGTAGCAGTATTTTTTAAAATTAATATAATAAATTACATGATTTGTAACATTTGTAACCTTATTACATTCGATTATTATCTTTTTTTTATCGAGGAAGATTAATTCACAGTGAAAATGTCGTATTCTGTCCAGGGTTGGCACGTTTAAAACATTTCGTTTTAAACAAATGTTTAAAACTTGTTTAAAACAAAGCAAGTTTTTAAAGCACGTTTTAAACATGTTTAAAACATGTTTAAAACACGTTTTAAACATATATTTGAAACACGTTTTAAACATTTTTAATACTTTATCTACGTAACAAAACAAAGTTCATATTGCTAATAATAGTGTACCTATAACATATACTGTTTCTCACTATTGTTGTCACCCATAACCATAATAATAAGTATAGGTAGGGGAATCCCCAGCATATTTATCGCCATAGTGCGTAATGATGCATATTTCAGAACTCCTTGCTGATTAAAACATGTTTTTTTTAAATCAGTAAAAAACACGTTTTAAACAAAAAAAACAGTTTTAAACAAAAAAAAACAGTTTTTTTTGTTTAAAATAAAAAAAACATGTTTTTTGCCAACCCTGATTCTGTCGCTGTGGTCGCAGGTTGAACAGTATAATACTCAAACTATTGAAAAAACTTAAGTACTTTTACATTATTTCAGTATTATTGAAAAACTTAAGTATTTAAAAAGTACTTCAGTATTATTTTCGATTATAAAATGAAAATTAGTCTTAAGTACAAGTTTTTATTTTAGTACTTAAAATTTTAAAGTAATAAGTACCAAAAAATTATTTATACTTAAGTACAAGTATTAAGTACTAATTGTTATTAAAAATTGATACTTAAGTACCTAAATACTTAAGTAATGCCCAGCTCTGCATGTTATACAGTATATAAATAACGCGTTTGATTATTTCTTTTGTCTTATAAATACAATATCATACAAATACGATGCCACTTTTAGAGCGCGTTCGCTATTGCTGCCTTTGTTCGACACACTTAATCTGTAATATCTCTCCTTTTTCTCGACGAAATCGTGGACAGCTACATTCCTGCCTTAAACTGACTAAGAATACCCGTGAGTTGAAGTGACAATATCCATCCAACAAATTTCGCTCCCGTTGGAAATAGACATAGCATGCAATAATAATTTTAATTGCAATTATTTTAATTTCTCGAGCGATTTTTAACAATGCCGTCTGTCTGTATAACGAGCAACAAAATAGAGGAAGTACACCCCTGTTCATCCTGCAGCGCAGCACCGGAATAAGGGAATATGTCGGCATTGTGCCAGAGAAATCATTAATTTTGTAAATTCATATTCTGGAATAATTTAATGACGTCTGCTCCTTGGAATATCAGGTAAAGTGAACATCAAGAATGGATTCCTTAAAATGGATGGAGATTGTGATAGCGTTGTTATTATGTATTGTTGATTTGTTGTAAATAAATATGCCCGTTTGAAAAAACGAAGTAATTTGGACAGTTGAGCGTTTATACCAAAACATTTTCGGTGTATAATAGAAGCCGGAAAAGAAAAATATGTAAAGTCCTGTTCGCACGAGGATTCTTTGAAGATTCTACCAAGATTCTAAATCCTGGAAAAGAGGTTTTCTTCTTTCTAGTGAGAAATTAAATTGTTAAATTGTGGTGCCGCTAAATTGAGTCTTGGAAAAGAAGAATTTTTCAACTTCAAAATAACTTTGTATTGCTAGGATGCGGTAAAGAACGAGTTTCGGGCTGGTTTTAGGCAGTCGTAGTAATGGGAAAAAGAGTGGAATTGAAAAAGTAAAATCCAGAGTATTTTAGGAATTCGGAAAAAACGTGGGCGGGACCCTTAACAGGTTAAGCGCCACGGCGGACACCGGTGTCCTCTACTCGCCTAGCCAATTCGGCCATGGCGGACACAATGTCCGCAATGCTTTTAATTTTTAGTCGATCCTGTCTGGCCAAGCGGACATTTTCTTACGAGTTTCAATGTTGTATTGTGTCCGCTGTGGCCCTTCAAAACAAACGCTGGTTCAGGCTTTCTGTAGCCATATTTTAAAGCAGAAATAATTCATTTTTTTCTGAAAAATCATTAAAAGCCAAATTAAACGAACTAAATAGAAATTTTTTATTGCAAAGATTAAAATTTGCCAAAATTGTGTGAAATAGGTTCTAAAGACTAGTGTTGCCGTCTAGATCAAGACTTTCTAGACTCTTGTCTTGTCTTGTCTAGATTATCAAGACTAGACTGGCAAAAGTCTTGTCTTGAAATTTCAAGACAAGACAAGACTTTGTTATTCTAGATCAAGACTCTTGTCAAAATTCTAGACAATTTTCAAGACTCTTGATTAACGAGTAAGTTGGAGGTAATATGAATTTTTTACTCCCATAGGTACATTATAAGATAAGTTTCAACCAAAATTGAAAGTATTGCTGTCAATTTAAATTAAGAAAGTTTACTTACCTACTCAATAAATCAATAAATGTAATGATAATAGATACAACAGAATATATTCTAGCAATATTTCTATAATTCAAGAAAATTGTTTTATTAAAAAATATACTGCAATTTTGATAAAATATATGAAGTAGGTACCTTACCTTTCAAAACAAGATAACAAAATCCTTTCAAAATCTATGTGAACAAAAACCAAGAAACTATACCTAGATATAGTGATAGACCTTAGGTATAAGAAAAACATAACATAATAATGCATAAAATTTGAAAAGAATAGCCCATTATTGGTATGCGTAAATGCGTTACAGCTCAAACAGTTTTGATATAGGCTTATATCACCAAAATACAGGGGAAAATAGCGGTAAAAAAATAAACATATCTTATATACAATATAAAATAAGTATATAATACGAAGCTTATGCCACTCGAGCTTGAATAGCTTGATAAAGGCGGCCCGTAATCCAAGAATTTAAAAGTAATATCGCATATGCGCAGGTTAATCAAGAGTCTTGAAAACCTATCTAGAGTCTTGTATCTAGACAAGACAAGAACAAGACTTTTTAATCTAGACTTAGACTTACTAAAGTCTTGTCTTGAAATTTCAAGACAAGACAAGATTTGCAAAGTCTTGTCTTGTCTTGTCTAGACGGCAACACTACTAAAGACACAGATTCATCAAAATATGTCGAAAAATATCTTGGTCCGTGTGGAAAGTTTAGATAAATATCCTTGGCGCTTAACCTGTTAAATACATATTTCTAAATAAATATCTATTTTCTTATAAAAGTCATAATTATTAATAAATTATTATTTAGGTATATAATTTTCTTGGGTTGTTGCGCTCTGTAAAAATTTATAAATCAATATTTATTTGAATATAAATACAGTGCGTGCCGTCAACTCACGGGTACTCTAAGCTACTTTATAAGTGTACACCTTATTCTCGCTGTATATACAGGGTGGTTCACAACTTCGTGCATTATTTTAATGGCATATAATACTCAACTTACTGATCATGGAACAAAAAGAATTTTTTTAAAATTCGTAAATTTAAGGACAGCCTTTTTTGAAATCACTGGATTGTTGATTGTATAATGGATATCTGACTAACTATAAATGGAATAAAATAAAATTTTATTTAATTTAGAAACAGTTGATTTTACATGAGCACATTTTAATCCCAGCTCCATTGTTTGAGACGATTTTCAGCTATACATCTACGTCACACAAACTTTAAAAATTAATTACAGCTTTATTAAGAACAATTAAGGCTTATCAGTACTCTCAATCGCTTTCAAATAACATGAAGTTTCAATAAAATACTTTTTAAAAAAATGGTAAACTATCCTATTGCGTATTCTGAAATAATTCTTTTAGTTCCGTGATAAGTGCCATAAAATTATATGCAGGGAGTTGTGAACCAGCCTGTATAGTGCCAGAATACTCCATAGAGGAGATTATAATGCAAAAACGCACAAAACAAACTATAAAGGGCAATTATTATTTGAAACAAAAACATTTTAAACTATTAACATTAATTAATGCAGTTTACTTCAAAGAATGTTCCATTTAAAATTAAATTGCAATTGATTTTTTATTGTTGCAGTAATTTTATTAAAATTTATGTTATTTATTGTCACTTTTTACCACTTCAAACGCTTGTTAATTACATGAAATTAATTATTTATTTAATCAAACAATTTATTTCATAAAAATAACAAAATTTATCTCTATTTTATATTTCTGGTAGATTTTCTGAATGATGTCACATCGCGTGTACATTTTTAATAACTCTAGGTTGGTAACACTGATAAAACCAGGGGGTTGGTCATCCTAATTAACCCCTGACTTGGTTGAAAGGCTAGTATTCTAATGTGTAAATTTTTAAATATGAATTGTCTGCAATTTACGAATTATAAAAGGGACGAAAACAAATTATTGATATGCCTTCTTGATCTAATTGATTATTAATTGACAAGGGCTGTAATTTAAGAAATGTCGCCAAAGGGTTGAAGTTTTTTCTGAATTATTAAATTAGTTGTAAAAATTATAGACTTGTACTTTTAAATGTTTTTTGATTACTGGTTTGAAAGGAGATTTTAAAGACGATTAAAACTTTTTGTATTAAATATTCATTATGAATTCTTAAAAATATTTTGATGATTTTCGAAATAGGTTATATTTTACACAAAATATTGTTAAATTATTTTGTATGTATATTGTAGGCGCGCAGCCAGGTAAAAAAATAATTGATTTAAAAAAAAAACATCAATGACAACTAAAAAAAATCTGATGTGGCTAGCACAAGACCCTACTCCAGATACCCTACTCTTTTAATTGCAGTTTAATAATAGTATTATATCTATTACTTAAATATATTTAAAAAAGTGTAGATGAATCTCTTCGTACAAGTTGGAAAAAATTGATGTTCCGTTTTTCCCTTTTTCCAACTTTAAAGGCCGATATCTCAAAAACTAAGCGATAAATCAAACTCTAGTCTGCAGCATTGTATTTCTAACACTTAAATTAACCTATAACCAAATTTTCAGAATTTTGAAATTTTTTGACCACCCAAAAACCAACCATCCTCGATTTCTCAAAAATGGTTCAATATATCGACTTAATTTATTCACCAATGAATTCCTCGCGCCGATTTACATATGTGTACCAATTTTCAGCTCAAAATTCCGACGGGTACAAGATTTATCACGGTTTCCCCATTTTTGAAGATTTCTTTTTTCTAAAATCGACAATGTTGGATAAATCTTGTACCCGTTGGAATTTTGAGCTGAAAATTGGTACACATATGTAATTCGGCGCGAGAAATTCATTGGTGAATAAATTAAGTCGATATATTGAACCATTTTTGAGAAATCGAGGGTGGTGGGTTTTTGAGAGGACAAAAATTTTCAAAGTTCTGAAAATTTGTAAAGTACCTTTAATCCCTCAGGTGATTATTTCCCTCACCTTTGGCTCGTGAAATAATAAATAAACTTCACCCTCAGAATTAAATAATGCACTTTAGTCCTTTAATATAATGTACTATTTAGTCTTTGTTTATAACAAAAGTAATATTTATTGTTAAGGGTATTGTCTCCACGTAGCTCAACACCGCGTTTGTCCTATGTTAATGCATAGAAACGCTCGCTAAAAATACGGAAAAGCAGTCTAGCAATTTTTACAATGCTCACGAAGTTTTATAGATAAAGCTAAATTTCATAAATTTATTTACAGACGAAGAATGCAACTAGGATTATGCCGAGTTACATTTTCTCTTAATAATAAGAAAAAGCATGTAAAAAATTGCTTAAAACACACTTTTTCATTAATTTTGTATATGGATTTCAAAGATTTTTTCAAAATTCTAACTGGGCATAATCCTAGATTAATTCTTGCACAAAAATCTAGTACCTGTTTTTCCTTCAAATTTTTAATATACAACGAGTAAAACAGAAACTGCTACACCTCTAAACACGCAATATTTTGTTACGGAGACGAGACCCTTAATAAAAATGAGTCAACTGCACAATATGCTCTGAGTTGACAGCTGGTAACCGCACACATGGTATAACATATCCACCAATGACACAATACGTGAGATATTTTAAGTGAATTTTAATTTGTATTTCTTCATAGCTCACAGTCTAGTAGGCTGTGTTAAAAGCAAGCGCGGCAAAGATCAAAGCAACCTGATTTGATAACACTTGCCATTAAGTAAGCATTTGTTGACTAACACATGTTATTGAAAAGTAAACAGAAGAGATAATTATCTAGTTATTAAATAGTTTAGTGCGCGAATATTATACTACACAAGAATGACTTATAGTTACATAGTTATAAACTTGCAAATATTACCATAGAATATAGAGGTTTCGATTAGTTTTTTGCAACTTGGTAATTTAAATTATAACTGGTTTATATTTAAGGATGTTATAAATACGGAGTTAATTAATTTTTTAAATGTTTAATCTGTCAAGAGTACCCGTGAGTTCACGACTAGTAAAACAACTCACAAAGTCTGTACTTCTGGCACTATATACGGGGTGTTCTAAAAAACGCTCGAAATAACTTTTTACTTCCTTGTACACGGAGAAAGGAAGTATTGTAATCGCGAAAAATTTCGGTTCTCAGATTTTGACGGAAATATCCGTTTTGACCTTTTCTGAATCCATTATGACTAGTTTCGTCGTGACGTCTGTACGTACGTACGGACGGACGTATGTTTGTCGCATAACTCAAATACGGTTAGACATAGAAAGTTGAAATTTTGTATTTAGGACTGTTATAGCATCTAGTTGTGCACCTCCTATTTTTGGTTTCAATCTACAAACCGGAAGTAGTACTTTTTAAAAATATTTCGATAAATATTTAATTTAAGACAAATTTTTTTATTTTAAATGAAAGATTATGTGATTATTACCTACAATCAGGGTTGGCACGATTAAACCATTTTGTTTTAAACAAATGTTTAAAACTTGTTTAAAACAAAGCAAGTTTTTAAAACACGTTTTAAACATATATTTGAAACACGTTTTAAACATTTTAAATACTTTATCTACGTAACAAAACAAAGTTCATATTGCTAATAATAGTGTACCTACCTATAGCATATACTGTTTCTCACTATTGTTGTCACCCATAGCCATAATAATAAGTATTCGAAACAAATAATAATGACACATGTCAATCATTATGCTTGTGCATTACACCTTATGTTTGGAGTTTGCAAAGTTTTGTTCTTATGCGTTGCTCTTAGTACTTGTGCATTAAATATAGTTCTTAAGCATTAAAACAGTCCGTGGGATTGAGGCTTTAGTAAGAAGCTGTCAAACTGCAAGTCTGTGTGCGGTTACCTGTCAAACCAACTCACGGGTACTCTTTTCAACACCTCTTAAAAATCTGTACCTTACTACTTCATACCCAGTACTCTAATATTTATGCGACAAAATGTAACATGGGTTATATTCCCTAAGGGGCAGTGTCCACGCCTTTGTACTAATGTGACCGGCGTTGACCGCTGTGTAGACGGGGCGCAGCCCTAGCGGGCCCCACTTGGTGACAACATTAGTCCCTGAGCTTCACATGATTAATAACGCTGCGTAATGGCATGAAAACACAACCAAAATCGCAGACAAACAAAAATAGCTAACACAGTATTTAATTTGTAGCTCAAATACAATCGTAGGCTTAAAATGTTTACTTTCTTCCCTTGGGAGCTAAATAATCATTTCAATGTAGGTGACAATTAAGTTTACATTAAGTCTAGTACAATTTGAGTTGCATAAAAATCGAAATAAAAATACAGTACAAGAGATGTAACCTTTCTTGATTTTCTTTATTTTCACTTTTTCTAGAGATATTTTGCATTAAATCTAAAACTTGTGATACATCATTGGATTCAGAATCATACGCAGAATTAACTAAAGATATATAGAGTGTTCTATTTCAAATAAGAAAGTCATTTCCGGTTTATCCGAAAGTGATATTTTTATAAATAATATTAATTTTGATGTTTTCTTATACCTTATTTACTCGTATAAAATTTCATAACGATTGCTTTATTAAAAATCTGATGTGGCCAACACATGACCTGTCGCCATACTCTACAATTTTTATTTTTCTAATATAAGTATATACAGAGTGTTTCATAAGTTCAGGTACATACTTTAAGAGTAATATGTTGTCATACATACGTCATATAGTATTTATTAAAGAGTATATTATATAATATACGACGTGCTGATCATGAATCAAAAAGATTTTTTTTTTAAATTCGCAAATAATTGCATCGTATTTATTTTTAATATTTTTTTTCAAATCTTCTACAATGAAAGTAATTATTTACATGATATCTAATACTAATAAACGTCAAATTATCAAATATACCATCAAAATAGTGGTACTAAAATTACGTCAAATAAACTATACCTACCCTTAACTTTGCGAATTTAAAAAATATCTTTTTGTTTCATGATCAGCACATGGTACTGTATAATACCCTTTAATTTTTTACCTCTCGCCACTCATATCTGTAAGAGAGGTATTGTAATCATGCTAAAATTTCGATAGTGAGTTTTCAATGCATAAGCACGTTTTGAGGTCCCTAGAACACGATTTTGATAATTTCGCGATGATGTCTGTGTGTGTGTCAGGATGGATGTTGGAGGTACGATAACTCAAATACCACTGAATAATAAAATTTGAAATTTGGTATACAATATTCTGACACCCTAGATTAGATCTGATTAGATTTTGGTGTTGATCGTGCAACCGGAAGTGGTAGTTTCTTGAAGATCTGAAGAGTTTTTCTGGAATATTCTCAAAATTTATGAATTAATAGGAATTTTTTTAATAACATTGTATACTAAATGTTACTATCTACAATATGTATTCAAAACGTTGTTTCTATCTAGCTCCATTTTCCAATTACAAGAAGTTAAAAATTCTACAAATTTGTTACAATTTTGATTTATCTGCCTACCTATGGAAACAAAAAATAAAATATTTGAGTGTTAATGTCATATGAATTTTTGACTTTTTGGTAAATTGAAATGGAAAATATGAAATGTCATTTAGTATTTATAAGGTCATAATAAACTTTAATAATATTATAAAAATTCCCGAATTCCCTTCTAGTACAATGGTATATTTGTGAGTAAGTATTACATAATATATAAAATAAAAATAGTAGAGTATGGCGAGAGGTTATATGTTGGCCACATCGGATTTTTGTTGTTGTGGAACATCCTATTTTGTTCAGTAGGTATAATATCCCACTTGGACTTGACAAAACAAAATCCCCAGAACATTTCTAGAATGTGAACATCCCGGCTTGTTACTTGCTATATTTGCCCATTAACATCCTAATAATAATATCCTAGCGATTGCTAATGTCCACCCTTAGTAACATTATCTATGTAATATCCCAATGTTAGTAATTTGGTAATAATATCCCATGAAATTCTCTGAGATGTTTGTATTGAACATGTAATTGTTAATTGTACTTGGGATGTGGCTAGGATAGGCTTACGTAATATCGCTTAAAGTACAAGAATAAGATATTTTCAAATATCCCATGGACGATTCATGTCAAGTGGGATGACATTAAAATACACGAAGTTATTAGTAAGTAAGTTAAGTATAAATCATCAAATGGTCAATCTAAATATTAAGCTAACTAATGCATTTTTAACTGCGCAAATTTTCTGTTTACTTCAGTTAAGATGCAAATGCGCATTATAGGTTTAATTATTCATGACGTCAATGGAATAATGAAATTTCCTTTTTTGTGTTCAGAGTAACGTCAACATCCTACAATTATCCATTCCTTTATCAAAAGATACAATGTTCATTTACTCTTTAAGACGATCCTCTACCGCGCCAGAAAACAGCCAAAAACATGTATTTCGCGCGCCACTCCACAGCGTTTATTGTTTTGCTAAACATAAAATATAAAGATATTGTTGAAGATAAAAAGTTACAAAATGAAAGATGCAGAATTTTAAAATTTTGCCTTGTGGCTCGTCTACGTTTTTTCTCCACTACTAGGACTGCCTGAAATCAACCCGAAACTTGTACTTTGCCGCATCCTAGTAATGCAATGTCATTTTGAAGTTGAAAAATACTGTAAAAGTGTTTTCGTTGCGAGTAAACTGTCAGATTATTATTGAATTCAGGATAATGTTTTTATAAACATTTAATAGAGAAAGAATGGATCTACAAATGTGCCTTTTTAAAATTTTAAAAATTAATTTGTATCATGTGATATAACCGTGTAAAGTTTGCTTAAAATACGAATTTGTTTTGAATTTTTCGGAATTTTTATATTCATGTACAATTTTTTAATCAAAATTTAAAAAAGGCACATTTGTAGATTTATCATTTCTCTATTAAATCTTTGTTGAAATAAAATTTTACCATTCTTGTACTGGCCACGAAACACTCTACGTTAGTTAGTACATTTTATGCAGGATTTTAGGTAGTAGACGGGCCTCTTAAGTACTTCTTTGCTGTTCTCGTAGTTGATTTACGAGTTACTTGGACATCAAATGTCGCACAGTTACGCCAACTTACGAAGTAAATTACTAGGGTGGTAAAAAGATTGACTGACCCGCCATGAAGTCAACTTAACACGCAATCTGTACAGAGGGTAAACTGAACGTTAATGTGCGAGAAAACAAAGAAAACTATGTAGTTGGCGCTTGCTTTGGGTGTGGCAGCCTCACAGGACACTGCTTATCTTGAAATTGATGCTGTGTAGGATGCCCAAGCGGTCAACTCACGGGTACTCTTTTTGATTACACTGTAAAAACAATGTGTGTAATTTTACATTTTTAAAACTATGTAGTTGTCGCTTGCTTTGGGTGTGGCAGCCTCACAGGACACTGCTTATCTTGAAATTATTGATAGGCTGCCCGGCCGTCAACTCACGGGTACTCTATTTGTTTAGAGTACGTTTATCGAAATACTGTGCGGTTATCAGTCAATTCACGGGTATTAATAATTTGGATGTGGCGCTCTGTAAGAAGCTGTGAGTTTCACGGATCACTGCATTTTATAAAAAATGTTACCAGCCGCCAATTCACGGGTACTTATAGTTATTTATGTCTAGCACACCTTAAAATATATTTAATAAATGACGTCTGCTTATTTAGTCAAATATAGCTTTATCAAAGTGTAGTTTGACCAAAAATAATGAAGCCAAACTGTATTTTAGTCAAACTGGAATTTGTTCAATTGGAATTTTGTCAAACCGTAAATATGCCAACCCTTAATTTAGCCAAACTGTAATTTCACATTCCGTAATTTGACCAAACCGCAACTATACCTAACTGGAATAATTCAACACGGAATTTATCCAAAAGGTATTTTTGTCAAATCGCAGTTAAGCATAACCGTATAATCTTGCCAAACGCATTTTACTCAAATCGTAATCTTCCCAACTGTATTTAAGACATACATAATTTGATGAATTTTGCTCCTTCTTCTTTCATTTCTACTGCAAATTATATTTATTTTCAGGTATTCTTATTTATCATAAGGTAATTAGAAACTCTAATGATTCTACTGATATATTTTTTATGCCTATTGCTTGTTCCTGTTTGTAGAAATGTTGGTCTGCAAACGGTTTCGAGCGCGACCTTAAATAAATAGACATTGTACCAAGAAATCAGTTTGAAAATAAATTAATATTTTAAGATAATAACATGCTGCTTTTAAATCACAAGTACTCTACTATCAACCAACTACTAATCAAGTAGGTAGTGCCTCACGCAATTTTTCTACGCAGTTTTAAATAATTAATCCATACATCAATACTTATCAAAGTCGCAGAAATCACGTCACGTCATATTAAATATTAAAACTGCAATGTCGACATATATGACATTAAATATTATTACAAGTTGAGAACAAATGCTAGTAGTTAGATTGCGTTCATGTCAAACTACCCGGTAGGTACACTCCCTGTGGTGTACTCCCATATTGTTAGAGAATATCCTAGACGGCTGTGACTCGAACGTTGGAATAAATTTTTTATCGAAACGCACTTTAGAACATGCGTGAGCCAGTGCGCAGTGCGCATGCGCAGAAAGGTCGTAAAAGTGTACAGGGAGAGTGGAAATACAGGGCTGGTTTTTAAAGTTTTATTTTTACCTTCGCCTCATATTAGTATAAGAGAGGTATTGTAATGAGTCAAAATTTTCGGGTGAGTTTTTGGTGGATAAGCACGTTTCAGGGTCTCTAATACGAGTTTACTATTTTTACAATGATGTCTGTGTGTGTGTACGTATGGATTGACGATTTTTCGTCAACGATAACTTAAAAAGTATCAAACCTTTAATAATAAGCAAATTTTATATTTAAGTTTTTAATATGGATCTTAACACCGGATAAGATTTTAGTAGAAATCTGCAAACCGGAAGTAGTACTTTTTGAAGCTTGATATATAGTTTTATTTAAATAAATTGGTACATTATTTATTTATGACAATTTTTGCAATTAAAAATTTAAAAAAATATAATTATCTGTGGGTACAGATAATTTTAAATACAATTTGCTGAGTCTTGTAGTATTTAACAATAAAATAAAGTACAATGGGGTACTTGCATGGTACTAAAAATTAGATTTTTAACACTATGCACATAATGTTTGGTCGAAAACATTGGTAAAAATACAAATTTTATTTAAAAAAAATTATATGTTTTTTAGTAAATTGAAATTAAATTTTCTGTGACGTCATTTGTGTGAACAGAAGGTAGGGGAAGCATAGTTAAGAATGTAACCTGTAGATAGCGTGCGAGTCAGTCAACAAATGTTTGAATTTGACATTTGCTTGTCAAAAATACACATAAAATTTATTAACAATACATTATTTTATAAATGTAGACTATTTAGTTTATGAAAACACAAATACTTACTTATATTTTACAGCATCAAAACATGTACGAAGTACAAATGTCAAACACATCTGATATGTCAACTTGCCAAACTCGTTCCCGCGCAAGACGTAGTTAGGGGCGTTCACTAGTACAGCCGTTGCTATGGTTCATTGGTTGGGTTAGTTACATATTGAATATTTAAATTAAATATTGTAAATAAAATTTTTCTCAAAATAAAAAATACGGGTTCCAAGTTTTGATCTCTTCTTCAAATATATTTAATTTAAAAAATGCATGCAAGTAGCCCATTAATATTCTACTTTTTTGAAATTCCAGTATCTTGTTGTTCATGATCATATGAAATTTGTTTCTACCCAAAATTTGAATTATTATTTATGACAGTGACAGTACAGTTGACATCTTTTGCTTGCATATTGGTTTACATTATCGTTTACATATTACATGAACATGAAACTATTAAAATGTAAGTAAAACAATTTATTAGATTAGTAGAATGAGCAAAATTAGGGGAGAGGTCATGTGCTGGCCACATCAGATTTTTTTTAAACCTTAAGTTTCGAGAATTCTAATCGAGAACTATTTCTCGTTTCCTATAGTTTGTAATTTTAAACTATCGTTTCATCTCGAGACGAGAAATTTATTTCGTCTCGTAATTTCGAGACGAAACCAGAATGAGACGAGAAATTTCTCGTCTCGGCGGCATCACAAAAGGTCATTTTGCATTGAACAAGCGCAACGGGCAACAGCAACATGCAATTGCTAGATATATGAATATATTTTACAAGTTTGCCAATATTGTGTTACCAACTTCATAGTTTATATGTGTCTTGTAGCTGTTCTTTTTACACACTCACTTTTTGACGTTTATGTCAGATTGGTAATATCATGACTTAAAATAACTAGAAATAACTGAATTGCCTTGCAAGCTTGAACGAATTTAGAATAAGTTGAATTTCATGCAACCCATTTCGGGCAAGACTGATTCAATCTGTTGAACGTGCAATTCCTTTATTATACTCACGCAATATTGATGCAACTGGTTGAAAGTTGCGATTGCAGCTGCAATATTGCTCAACGTAAAGGTGGCAAAAAGGTACATTCAAATTTATGTGCTAGATTTTTGGGCCAATGTTTCAAATAAAAGTATCCTGAGTACACTCCTGGCGCCCCAGGTCTTATGGAAAGGCCTCTTACGGCCTCGGCAATCTTTATTACAATCTGTGACAGTAAATTCAGGTGTTTGAGTCGCAGCCAACTCCGTGCTTTTCGCTTTCGTGTCTACGAGTATATTCTGTATTTTCTCTCGCCGTAAAAATGCTTATGACTTTTACAGCCAGAATTTTAATGTTTGCGTTTATTTACTTCAGATTGATATCGAATTTGTATAATTGATGTGCAACGCAAAATATTATAGGGATATTAAGTTTTATTATTGTGGTGTGCAGTTTTTTGGGGAAATGGGAAATATAAAAGTCTGGCAACGTTTATTTATTTAGTTTTTATTTAAATGTTAATATTTTATTTTTATTCATGACAAAACTTAATAACAACCATGAGTACCCGTGAGTTGATTGCTGATAACCGCACATATGTATAGCTATTAATACCGTGAGATTTATTTAACGTAAAACATACGATATCCATGGTTACGAATTTGACAGCAATGTATTAGAGCGGTTCATTTAAAATAGAACATAGCAAATGAAATATGTATGTATTTCTAATCATTTTAGATATGAAAAAAGTTGCAAGAAATATAAACATTTAATAGATATTTTTTCAGAATACAATTTATAACAAATTCTCAAATATACGAAATAAATCAGATAGGTACTTGTCTGCATTATACCAACGTATCATTTGCACCTTGTCTTCAATTGTATACCTTATTTTCAACAACACAACCCTAATTGACAGGTAATATTTACTTGATAATGACAGCCTATGTTCTATTTTAATTGAATCGCTTTAATACATTGCTGTCAAATTCGTAACCATGGATATGAAAGATCCCATGTTTCAAGTTAAATAAAAGAATAAAACTCACGGTATAACGAGAATATTATGCGATTTATAATACCGAGGATGTTGCTAAGCGACGAGGTGAAACCGAGTCTCTTTGAACATCCAAGCAGGCTTAAATCGCATATATTCGCGTTATATTCAAAGCTTAATCGTATCATCAACGACAGCGATGTCAAAACAAATCAACAATTTTATCTGTCAATTAGTTGACAGTTTGCATATTATGGAAGGTTTTGATGTTATTATGGTTGTATCTAACGTATTAAGTTCGAAACTAATGAATTATATAAGTATCTAAGGTATTATAAGTAACTAACGTATTATGTTTATAATTATCAACAAATGTTGCATATTAAAAGGTAATAACAGTTGATGATACGGTTATAGCTATTAATATAACGAGAATATTATGCGATTTATAATACCGAGGATGTTGCTATAAGCGACGAGGTGAAACCGAGTCTCTTCGAACATCCAAGGTGGCTTAAATCGCATATTTGTGTTATATTCAAAGCTTAATCGTATCATCAACGACAGCGATGTTAAAACAAATCAACAATTTTATCTGTCAATTAGTTGACAGTTTGTATATGGAAGGTTTTGATGTTATTATGGTTGTATCTAACGTATTAAGTTCGAAACTAATGAATTATAAAGTAACTAATTTATTAGGTTTATTTTTATCAATAAATGTTGCATATTAAAAGGTAATAACAGTTGATGATACGATTAAATATACCTATATCTTTTTGATAAACTAATAAATTTTAGTAGCTGCTAAATTGTATGAGACTAATGTATGTTTTTTGTTCTAGGTATGTACTCAATATTTTCCAAACATATTCGAGATGTGAGTTGAAGGCATAAATTGTAAGTAAATTTAAATTTTTGGGAACCATAACACAAATTCTTTAGTAAATATGTATGTTTCAGCAACATATTATGTAAATGTTTAAAAATGTTCGCCATAAAATTACCATAACCTAATCTATAACATTCCTTACCAATATTTAAAGTTTGAACCATTAATATCCTCGCCTTTTTTGGCGTACATTGTCTCTCTTGAATGAGATTTTTTTCGGTTTCTATTTACTATTTTGCATTGAAACGTCATCCACGATGGCTTTGAAAATAAGAGACGGTCGCGCCTGGCACACTAGATCGAATCTGACTTTATTATGTTTACATGTCAGCTTTCATGCGACTTATTTTATACAAACGCACCAAATGGTAATAAATAGCGCTGGGGTGCATTTCAAATTTTAGATTAAAATTGATTTTCTTTTGTCATCGATGCGCTTTTGTTAGGTTTTCATTTACCTGCGGAACGCAGGAATTATTAGCAGGATGAACAGGATTGGGTGGGTCACCCTACATATTTAAACGAAAAAAAATTCTAGTTACTGTATACAGAGTGTTCATTTTAAGTGGCGCACCATTGCTAACTCCAGAACTATAAGAGCTACGAAGTTGGTTAAATTAGCAAACAATTTCTATTTTATATGACTACATTAATGAACGAAACAAACAAAATTTAGACCAGTGGTTCACAAACTACGGGGTGCAACTTTCTTATTTCAAATGGGGACCGATTTTTTAAATTTGCTTATTCGATTCAGTATTTTTTTCTGAATTCAACGAGATATTAGTTTCATACCCTGGCATAACAAAAACATGAGCAAAATGCTATTGAATATTATGATAATTTAATTAAAATCTGATTGTTAATTAGTGTTATGGAAGAAAACAATTGCATATTTTGTTTCTTATTAATTGTTAGTGCAAAAGATTCTAGTATACTACACTGATCAGACCAAATAAGGTCGAAACACGTGTCAGTAGTTATCGCCACCTTACACCCTACTGATTAGTACCCTGAACTCATACACTTAGTGGCGGTCCTGTCTCCTGACTCCTGATTAAATTTAAAGAATCTTTTTCATTAACAAATAACAATTAATATGAAACAAATATTCAATTGTTTTCTTCCATAGCACAAAACGAAGTTTTATCCCTTATCTACCATATAAAAATAAAAAAAAATATAAAATGTGCAACCATGTGTCGATGAGGTGTATGCGTGTAAAGTGTATTTTACGTGTATATTCTTCCTGTACAGAATGCTCTTAAATTGTTGATCCATTGACATGAACGTAAATATAGATTCAGAATTTGTTCGCATAAACTGTCGCCAATTGTTTTCCGGCGTCGAAACTCACTGAGTCTGTCAATCAGAGCAACAAAAACCCAGAAGGCTGTGACGACGGTGTCGCCAGAAGCCTGCGGGCGGTGGCTATGCGAACTACGACCACCCACGTCGAACCAGTGACAAAGGTTCGAATCTGTGGAGCGGTTTAAGCTGACTTGAAGCACCAGACTGTAAATTGTCGTTAATGGGTTGAGTTTTTAAGTCGGTTTTTGCGAACAGATCCGTTACAAGTTTAAAAAGTCGCCAAATTAGTGGAAATACGGCCCTGGAAATAGCGCCATTCGATTCTACGCACGATTTTATGTCGGATTAGTATTTTTTCCTGAATCGATAGCTTAACTAATATGCAATTTAGCGTTATTTAGAATTCTACATTCTACACACACTTATGCCACTCAGTTTTGGGTTATCAGAAAAAATTATTTCTGGTTAATGTAATGGTGCAAAAAAAATTGAAAATATGGTTCTGGGTGTAAAAATGTACAAGGAATCCATTGGTGATATGGTTAGACCGCTTGGTGCCCCCGTTTTAAAAATACAGGGCCGTAAACTCGAAATTGTGTCTCAAAGTTGTTATCGTCTAAATTGTTTACGAGTAATGTAGCATTACCAAAATTTTTTAAAAAATGGTTCTGGGTATAAAAATGTTTAAGAAATTTGGTTTGTAGTCTAGTTGGGTCATTATAAAAAAATACAGGGCCGTAAACTCAACATTAGGTCTACGAATTGCTCCTTTAACAGATAAAAATTATTTCTGGCTAAACTAGTATTGCAATAATTTTAAAAATATAATTCTGGGTATAAAAATGTCCAAGGAATCGAATGCCGGTCTAGTTAAGTCGCTAGGAGCAGCCATTTAAAAGATACAGGGCCGTAAACAAAATATTATGTCTTAAAGCTGCTTCATTCACATATAAAAATTATTTCTGGCTAAACTGTTATTTCAAAATTTTTGAAAATATGGTTCTGGGTATAAAAATGTCCAAGGAATTGAATGCCGGTCTAGTTAGAACACTGGGTACAGCCATTTAAAAGATACAGGGCCGTAAACAAAATATTATGTCTTAAAGTTGCTTCATTGACATATAAAAATTATTTCTGGTTAAACTGATACTGCAAAAATTTTGAAAATATGGTTCTGGGTGTAAAAATGTCCAAGGAATCGAATTCCGGTCTAGTTAGATCACTGGGTACAACCATTTAAAAGATACAGGGCTGTAAACAAAATATTATGTCTTAAAGTTGCTTCTTTGACATATAAAAATTATTTCTGCTCAATTAAATTTAAAAAATATGGTTCCGAGTGTAAAAATGTTCAAAGAATCGAATGCCGGTCTAGTTAGGTCGCTAGCAGCAGCCCTTTAAAAATACAGGGCCGTAAACAAAATATTATGTCTCAAAGTTCCTTCATTGTCATATAAAAATTATTTCTTGCTCAACTAAATTTTAAAAAATATCCAAGGAATCGAATGCCGGCCTAGTTAGGTCGCCAGCACCAGCCCTTTAAAAAATCCAGGTCCGTAATCACATAATCACTATTCCATTCCCCTATAAACCATCTATCCTCATCAGATATTACCCGCTCTCGCATCTAGTGGTTACTTATCAGAGTTCTTCTGTTAATTGGTTGTGGTAGCAACAGCATCCCGGCTACCGGTGACCGCGGTGTCTTACAAGGGAAGCGTGGAACAGTTGAAGCTCTCCAAGGACCGCTAACTTCGATCTTACTTCCCGCACTCAATTAGCGGAGTAATCACAGCGTGCTGCGAAAAAACACTCGCTAGCTAACAAGCAGATGAGAATCACGAGACTTTAGAGTTGAGAGTACCCGTGAGGTACAGATAGTACACACGGTATCTGTATTTATATTTGTTGCTTTTTATGCTCATATATACAGACAAAGTATTCTAAGAATGGTATCTAATCATTGCAATGTATGAATTAAGTTCAAATAGATATATGTTTTATGTAGCTGTCATAGCTTTCGCAGATCCAAGCTTTGTTGACTAATGACTACATCATATTTGAAGTTAATTACTTTATAAATAAAAGAAAGTGTCTATTGGCACAAAAAAAAACGCGAAACGCGAAAAACGCGGAAAAACACGATACGCGAAATACAGTGTTGCCGAGTTTATGTTAAAAAAACGGAGTTCTGTTGGACTCAAGAAGGGTTTTGTTAGCATAGATTAGTTTATATCAAAAAAAACGGAATTCTGTTGGACTCAAGAAGGGTTTTGTTAGCATAGATTAGTTTATATCAAAAAAACGGAATTCTGTTGGACTCAAGAAGGGTTTTGTTAGCATAATATTAATTTATGTAAAAAAAACGGAGTTCTGTTGGACTCAAGAAGGGTTTTGTTAGCATAGATTAGTTTATATCAAAAAATAATCGGCAACACTGTATTTCGCGTATTGCGTTTTCTCGCGTTTTTTCGCGTTTTTTTTGTGCCAATAGACACTTCCTAAATAAAAACTGTACAGTGGCCCGCGAAAACCCTCTTTTTACAAATATTGCAGGTGTTTTTACAAATATGGGTGACAAAAATTTTATAAATATAAATCAGTAAAGAAATATTTTATTTAAAAAGTCGCAGATAAAAAAATAATGGCTATAATTAACTCGGATGATTACACTCGCCTTCAGCTTGTGCATAAACTTTCATCCTCTTGAATTATAGCCTACATTATGTGCTCGTTAAATAATATACTATTAAGTCCATTTTACATTGAGCAAAATTGCAGATGCAAGTGCAACTTTTGATAAATTGATTCAATATTGCATGAGTGTAATACAGAAATTGCACGCTCAACAGGCAGAAGCAATCTTGAAGCAATCTTGAGGCAACGGTTGCATGGAATAGAACATGTTCTAATTTTTGTAAGGCTTGCAGGCAATTCACAGTTATTTCTAGTTATTTTTAGTTCGTTATGATGCTACCAACTGAACATAAACGTCAAAAAGATTAATTTGTGTTTGAAAGTTGATGCGTTAGTGGTTATAATGCCATTCTATCCTTATTTTCCAACAATATACAAATACAAAAAATCCAAGAGTTTAAGTTGACATAAGTAACAAAATATTGGTATATTTATTAATGAATTTATACATTAAATAAGTAATTGCATGTTGCTGATGTTGCTCAGTGTAAAATGAAAAAAATGTCTTCTGCAATTTTCTTGTTCAACTCTGACTTTAAGATTGCAGTTGCCCGTTGCGCTTGCTCAATGTAAAATGGGCTTAAGGGGCTATGCTTCTTGAGTGCAATAAGAATCAGAATTCACGATTCTGGCTATATTGCTCAAAATGAAAATCTGAAATTTTACATTAGTAACGACAAAGCATTGTTGAATTGAAAAATTCAAACTATATATTGTTCCGACAACAATTAGAGATAAAAAGAAATTAAACACTAGAATTTCGTGAGGATCTCATGAATAAACTATAAAAGTTATCATTCAGTTTAAAGACAAAATGAGTAGAACATAGATGTAAAAAGGGCGGAAAAACAATAAAACTATAATTTTATCAACAGAATGGCCATAAATTATATATAAAATTGTACAATTTTCGCCGAATTTCGCATAATTATTAAAGCCAAACTAATTACATTAATTAAAGATTTTGAAGATTCCGCACTTTTAGTATGCTTCCTTAATCTACATACAAAAATTCAACATCATACGTATAACAGTATTAGATTGAGATCCTCACAAAAATTACTCGTTTTTCAATGCGTATTATTGCCATGCAATAGGCTCTTAAACTTGTTCTATTTCATGATTTAAATATAAGTCAAAGTCGTTAAAAAAATCATTATACGTATAATTCATCATTATAGAAGACATTATTATCATCAAACAGAGATAAGATAAAGTTTATCTACCAGATTGGACGAGGAACCAGCTGTAGCGAACAAGAATGACAGCTGGTTGTGTTTTACAAAAAAACTTTATTACCAATATTTCCACTATACATTCGGACGTTTAATTTAAATAATTAATTAAAACACTTAAAAGCGGAAGTGTATCGCTGCTTCCGGTGGTCAACAAGGGCTTAACAACTCCGCTGACAACATCGAAACGAGAAAGTAAAGACAAGAAGTAAACAAATAACAAAGTAAGAAGCAGTAAATTTAATTTCTAATGGAATGAAAACTTTTAAACGAGTTTCAAAAGTTTCTAACCTGAAGATTACGAATGTGGCTAAAGTATGAACGTTTTTTGAAGCTTAGTTGCAGTAGAAATATTTATTTTATGCCCACTTACTAAGTGAATTAACATAATGAATGATATATTTGTTTATTATAATATACAAGCATTTTATTTATACCTTAAACGTTTTTATGTATTATTTATTATACAAGTAAAAGTGTTTTATCTTATATACTTTTACAATCCCTTCTTAAATCAATGCAAATTTACAATATCAACTCGTATACACGGCTTAAGCGGCCCGTCTACCTTTTTTCCGATTTCTAGAATACCTTCGATTTTACTTAAATTCGATTTAAAATAGAAGATATTTGTGTTCAAAAATAAATAAAAATTGTCAAAATTCTGCATCTTGCATTTTGTGGATTGTACTTTTGTTTTCAAAACACCTTTAGATTATTTTATGTAACAAAACAATAAACGCTGTGGAGTGGCGTGCGAAATCCATGTTTTTAGCTGTTTTCTGGCGCGGTAGAGGATCGCCTTAAGGTTTTCGTCTACCCCAAAATTTTCCAGCGTTACAGAGGTGTACGCCTCCCACGTTTACTTTAATTATAATTGAAATATATGATGCTTTTACATATGAGTGTATTAACAAAGGATGTCTTAATGCTTCTATATTTTTATTTTTTTTCTTTGGCCTAGGAATTTGAAGTAAAAAAATATTTAAAATGACGTTTTTTGCGGTTTTTTGTCATTATTTGACAATATTTTCCTCGGTCACAATAAATGGCAAGAAAAATTTAAAAAACAAGAAGCATGCAGCTAAGCTTCCTTTTTCGAATATTTTTTGTTTTACTTAATTTCTTTAAAAAATACACAAGTTATTATGGGAATCTGGAGCCATGTTTACAGTAATTTTCAACTTCAAAATGACATTGCATAGCTAGGATGCGGGAAAGTACAAGTTTCGGGCTGGTTTCGGGGAAGAGAGTGAAATAGAAAAAAAGCAATATCGAGAGTATTCTAGGAATTCGAAAAAATGGTAGACGAGCCTCTTAAGGTTTTTTCGTCTACCCCAAAATTTGACAGCGTTACAGAGGTGTATGCCTCCCACGTTTACTTTAGTTCTAATTAAAATTATGATGCTTTTACATATGAGTGTATTAACAAAGGATGTCTTAATGCCTGTAGTTTTTTTTATTTTTTGTCTTGGGCCTAGGAATTTCAAGTAAAAAATATTTAAAAATGACATTTTTTGTTATTATTTGATATGATTTTTTTCGGTCATTATAAATTGAACGAAAAATTTAAAAAGCAAGAAGTCTGCAGCTAACCTTCCTTTTTCGAATAATTTTTGTTTTACTTTATTTACAGTAATACAGTAGTTATACAGTAGTTATTATGGGAATACTGAGCCATGTTTACAGTATTTTTCAACTTCAAAATGGATGCGACAAAGTGCAAGTTTCGGGCTGGTTTCGGGCAGCGGTAGTAGTGGGGAAAAGAGAGAGTAATATCGAGAGTATTTTAGGAATTCGAAAAAAGGTAGACAAGCCCCTTAACTGCGTAAATAAGCGTAAAAACGATTCCGTCAATACTACAATATTATGACGACCGTATAAAACGCTCTGAGCAGTTTCTTACAAATTTCCCCAGTATTTTTTCTTCTCATGAATACAAATGTTTTGGCATCAAGTTGGGTAGCCTGGATGTCATAACCTCAACCTCCCTGGCTGAGCATTCAACGCTTGTGAAAGGAATTCTGGTCCGGTTTAAGGATCTGAACTACAGGGCTTTAGAAAATCCAATGCGGAGTTCACAATACGTATTGACCAACTGTATTGTGTTGAAATTGTGAATAAATATACGTAATCGAGGATGAATACGGATTTACGAGTTCTTGGAATGTTTTTCTATCGCTTGGATTACTGTATTCATACTTGCTATGTGCTGGACATATTAGATTTTTAGTTTCTAAGAATACTTATAGTTTAATTTTGTGTTTGCAGTCCTATTCTTTTTAAAGGAGTGAACCAAATGAAGTAACTAGACCAGCATACAATTCCTTAGATATTTTGTATGCCCATTTTTTGTAAATTTAGTTCCTAAATCCTAAAATACTCTCGATTTTATTTTCATTTCTATTCCACTCTTTTCTCCACTACTACGGCTGCCTGAAACCAGCCCGAAACTCGTACTTTGCCGCATCCTAGCTACGTAATGTTATTTTGAAGTTCAAAAATACTGTAAAAGTGTTTTCGTTGCGAGTAAACTGTCGGATTATTATTCAGAATAATGTTTTTATAAATATTTAATAGAGAAATAATGGATCTACAAATGTGGTTTTTAAAAATTTTATAAATTAATTTCTATCATGAAATATAACCGTGTAAAGTTTGCATAAATTGGCCATTTTTTAGAATTTTTCGGAATTTTTATAATAATGTACAATCAAAATTTTAATTCATTCTTTCTCTATGAAATCCTTTTTGAAATAAAATGTTACCATTCTTGTGCTAGCCACAGAACACTCGCTACGTTAGTACATTTTATTAATTACTTAATTTTTACCTCTCGCCTCATATTCTATAAGAGAGGTATTGTAATGGGTCAAAATTTTCGAGTATGAGTTTTTGGTGGATAAGCACGTTTCAGGGTCTCTAGAATACGAATTTAATATTTTCCCGATGATGTCTGTGTGTGTGTGTGTGTGTGTGTGTGTGCGTATGGATGTATGGATGTATGGACGTATGGACGTATGGACGTATGAATTATGTGACGATTTTTCGTCCACGATAACTTAAAAAGTATCAAGCCTTTAATAACCAAATTTCATATTTAAGGTTTGAATAAGGATCTTAACACCGGATAAGATTTTGGTAGAAATCCGCAAACCGGAAGTAGTACTTTTTGGAACTCGATATAGTTTTTCTTAAATAAATTGGTACATTATTTATTTATGATAATTTTTGCAATTAAAAATAAAAGATAATATAATTATCTATGGGTACAGTTAATTTTAAATACAATTTGCTGAATCTGGTAGTATTTAGCAATAAAATAAAGTGCAACTAAGAACCAATATCTTGTTGTCCATGATATGAAATTTGTTTTTACTCAAAATTTGAATTATAATGACAGTGACATTACAGTTGACATCTTTTGCTTGCATCTTGGTTTACATATTACATGAACATGAAACTATTATAATGTAAGTAAAACTATTTATTAGATTAGTAGAATAAGCAGAATTAGGCGAGAGGTCGTGTACTGGCCACAGCAGATTTTTTTAGACTGTACCCAGTGATCTAACAAGATTCCTTAGACATTTTTATACCCAGAATCATATGTTTAATTTTCTTTAAATAAAGTTTAGTCAGAATAATTATTTTTACGGCCCTGTATTTTTAAGGGCTACACCAAATGATAGTTTTTTGCCCACTATTTATATGTATGCATACCTAATTTAGTCAGAAACAATATATAATTGTCAAAGTAAATAACTTCCAGATTAAATTTTGAGTTTACGGTCCTGTATTTTCTACAGGACTGTACTTAGGGACTTAACTGGCTCGGTATTCGATTCCTTGACCATTTTTATACCCAGAAACATATTTTCAAATTTTTTACACCACTGGTTTACCCAAAAATAATTTTTATCTGACGAAAGAACAACTTTTAAAATTAATTTTTTGATTACGGCCCTGCATAAACCAACTAAACTACATTGTCGACAAGGTACAGAATATATTATCCCTTATTTTGTTATGACTTCAACCGTCATCAAATATTGTCCCATTTCCAAGCCCTATCTTGTCGATGTCAAATCTACAGATGCAGATAACGCAGTTGAAATTTCTGAGGGTGCTACAAAATTTCTGTGGCATGTTATGGGGATTTAAGACCCTAGGCGCCGTTTAGAAACACTTTAGTCTACAGATAAACTGATCTACAAAAGGAGATGTTTGTCTCGTTGGCAAATATTTTAAAAACACTTGTCTATTATCCGAGATGACTTTCAGTCTACAGAAAAAAATGTAAGACTGTGACAAATCATTCGATTACGTTCAGTATTTGCGTATCCTGAGTAATCTGAATGTTTAAATTGCATCGAAAAGCAAAAGATGCAAAAAGTTTGTTTGCACAGGAGGAAAACCTTTGTTTTGTTTTTGCATTTCTTTACCGTAAAAACTAAACACTTGAAGATCTGTACTAGCCTATAGTATACGCAATTAACAATTGAAGCTGTATATCCTGTACAAACATATTTTATTGCACTTTTTACCTCCCGCCCAGGGAGGTATAGGGATCGTGAAAAAAATCGATGTCGACATTTTCTTTGACATTATCTCAAATTCTACTGAACATTAAATTCTAATATTTTGCATAATACATTTATACGTCTAAACGAAGAGCTGATAAGATTTTGGTAAAAATCTGCCAACCGGAAATGGAACTTTACTTGCAGAACTACAACATTTCTTGCAAAAATCTTAGAAAAAGTGCGATAATTAAAATTTTTCATAGGACACATGAAAGAAGAAGTTACATTATACAATATTTGATTTGATTTGATCTCTTAACCAAAAAAAAAAATATAATTTTTCAAAAATATACAGGTTGGTGGAGGTGAAATGCGAACATAGGGAACATACATGACAATCGAACTTTCATGCCAGGTATCTTGATATATTTTGTAGTAGTGTCACAAAACGAAGTAATATGAATTTTTGTGGCAAAAAGGGTAATCAATAACAGAAATAATAATAAAATCTAAAAGTGCATGTAAACTTTCTCGTTCTGCTCGTACACATACATTATTATGGAAAGAAAATATTTTAATGAAAATAAAAATTTAAATAATATGACAGCTGCTTTGACATTGACAGTACTTATTCCACGTATATCAAGATGCCTAGCATGATAACTCCATTGTCATATATTTCCCTATGTTCGCATTTCACCTCCAGCAACCTGTATAATTTTACCTACCTACTACTATTTGTAAAGCACCAAATAGAAAAATAAATTGAAAACAAAAATTAAAATGTCAATGTGACAGATGTTATATTTAAAGAAACATAATATTCATTGGACATAATGTTATATAAATAAGGTATTTATAAGTTCAAATATATCTATTAAACAAAGAGCTGAGTAGATTTATGAAATTTAAAGTTTACTACATAATTTAATTATAATTAATAGTTCATACTAAGTTATGTGTTGGCCACATCAGATTTTTATGTGATATTTCACCTCATAAATACCGTATATCCTCTTAAGGGAGTGGAACTCAGCATACTCTATATTATACCCTGATTTAATACGAAAACAATAGTAATACTCCCAACAAGATCGGGTCACTAGATTTTTTGTATATCCTTGGGTACCTACACACAACCAAAAATTATTTTTTCTTTACAAAATACAACTATTCTCCCTTACAGCGCCATAAAAATAAATCTCCCCTTATATACCTGTCACTTGACATAAATTTCTCGATATTCCCGAGTTTTTGCACATCAGGCGGCCATGACAAACAATAAACTGAACGTTACTCGAGTTGAAAAACGCAGCAGGCTGCGTAAAAGCGCAAAACAATCGACAATCAAGACGTGGTGAGTCGTTTCTGTTTCCGTTAAGAGGAATGCCCACCCCTAGAAAATTAAGCAAAAATATGTTCTCGTTGGGCCCATGAAATTGACTTTAATTTTGGTCCGATTTGTTTGCTCTTTTTTTAAATTTAAAGATAAAAGATGTCTCTAGGTCTGTCTAGTGCCATTTTTTTTTAATTTAAATTATTACATGTATTTTTTAAGCTCCAAAGTTAGTAAAATTTTAAGAACTTTGAAGATAAAATATTACAAAACTAAAGTAAAAATTAAAAAAGTGACACTAAGCGGACATAGCCTAGACTTTAATCTTTCATTTAAAAAAAAATTGTTTAAAAATATTTAAAATTAGTGGTAATTTCATGTGCCCAACGAAACCCCTTTTGTAGTAGAAAATGGCTAAATACGGTTCATTCATCGAATCAACCAATGTCGTCACAATGGGTAACAATGGTTTGTGACGGCATCGCTTCATTCGTTAAATGGATCTTCAAAACTAGTGGGGATTCCTCTTAAAGGTGTTATGGTTTCCTGGGGCAAGAAAACACCAGCAGAATTGAAAAGAGAAATCAAAAAAGATAAAAAAGTTATCAATGAAATTTTGCTGATCATTTTTCTCCAGATTTGGATGTGGCAGCCTCACAGATCCTCACAGATTGACGGGAGTATTGTCAGTAAGGGTACTAGTCAACTCACGGGTACTCAACTGCTGATTAAATGGAATATAGCACAATATAATGAAATCGGAATTTATCAACTATAATTATACAAGAGCTTTTTATTTCGCCGGATAAATTTCTGTTTATTGAAACTTTGTTGCCTAGCACCTTGTCAGGTGACAAGGTTGAGATGTCAAACCGAAATTTATTCGGAGGAAATAAAATGCTCGAGTGTAATTCAACGACTCCTTTGGTTCTTCTTCACAAATATTTCCAAAATCTAATCATTTCACTGACAAATATTAGAAATATGAAGCAAATGACATTTTAGTGTTTTGTTTATTGTTTCATTGTTTGGTTGCTAAGAAAAAGGTAAATAAGGTTTTATCACTTGCAAAAAGTTACCTTCCTTTTTATCCGCTGTCAAAGCGATAAAATTGTGTTTTCTTTATGGCTTAGTTTATACAGGAGTGGAATTATCTATCTAGTACTTTGGGTGTGGCAGACTCACAGATCCTCAAAGATCACTGTGTAAGTGTACCTACTAGCTATCAACTCACATGTACTCTATATCATTGAATAAAAAGGATACCTACCATAATACTAAGAAAAAAAATTATACGCAATTATAAATGTTGTTGTTTATGTTGAAAATTTTAAATAATTATGGGTGTGGCAGCCTCACAGATCCCCTAAGATCAGATCAATGATGATACTGTGAGTCAGACTACTACCCGTCAACTCACGGGTACTCATAACGGTTGATAATATTGAGGAGTTTATGAGTTAAAAAAAATTGTTTGGGAGCCTCACAGATTTGTGAAGATTTGAAAACAACTAATAAGAAAAAAATTGTGTTGACTACCTGAACATTTCTCACCACGGAATAAATCAGAAGTCGTATAACTGTTCAAAAAAATTATGTGTTTATATGAAAGTAATATGATCTTAAGCACATTAAATTAATTACTGTTAAATCGTCTTTAATAAATTGGGCTTAAAAAGATTTCAGCATTTCTATTGATTCTTGAACAATCTAATTATGAAATCAATTTAGAAATAAACATTAGGGAGCCGTAATATAAAATCGTGCCCGAACTAACTTAAGGCGCTATACTTCTTGAGTGCAATATTGCTGCAATAGAATCAGAATTCACGGCTCTAGCTATATTGCTCAAAATAAAAATCTGAAATTTTACGTTCGTAATGACAAAGCATTGTTGAATTAAAAAATTCAAACTATATATTGTTCCGACAACAATTTGAGATAAAAAGGAATTAAACACTAGAATTTCGTGAGGATCTCATGAATAAACTATAAAAGTTATCATTGAGTTTAAAGACAAAATGAGTAGAACATAGATGTAAAAAGTGCGGAAAAACAATAAAACTATAATTTTATCAACAGAATTGCCATAAATTCTTTCTAAACTTGTACAATTTTCGCCGATTTTCGCATAATTATTAAAGCCAAACTAATTACATTGATTAAAGATTTTGATGATTCCGCGCTTTTAGTATGCTTCCTTAATCTACATATAAAAATTCAACATCATACGTATAACAGTATTAGATTGAGATCATCACAAAAATTACTCGTTTTTCAACGCGTATTATTGCAATGCAATAGGCTCTCAATAATTTCTTTTAATGCTCCTTATTATGTACATCAACTATCAGAAGTAGTAAAATAAGTCACATATTACAAGTTTAAAATACCCCGGATGCAAATTTTATATTTACATTTTCTTGAAGCAAAACTGAATTAATACAAAAAGTAGTTTCTGGCAAGGGGTAAAATACGACTGTCTATCATTTTCAGGCAAAATTCTGCAAATAAAATTTATCAATGATCACTTTTTGTTGCTAAGTATAATGATGAGTTTTCTGCACCAGCCCTAGGCCTTGTTGGTCCACCGATTTAGTGCCACCAGACATGTTAACAGCCCGTCCTTCTCAGAATTTTCAAGAATAGAATTCCTAACGAATTCTAGGAGTGGCGAATACTTTACAAAATGTCAATCAAGTTAAAGACGTACTGAAGTAGCTCTGTCTTCTTCTGACACATTGTGACATTAAAAACCATTAGATTATTTACTCATTTCGGGTAGGATACAATATATAATATTTTAATTATTATTTTACTTAGAAATCTACACTGATTGTATTCAGAATTTTATATAGGTAGAATCAAAATCTTAAAAAATATACGGGGTGTTCCATTTAAAATAAGGCTAAACAGAAGCAATAAAAATTCGTTATTTATGTAGTTTAATGCGTCTTAGAATATAGTTTATAAAGCTAATATAAATGTAATTGACTTAAAAATTCAATTTTTTGCGGGTGCGCCTGTTTCGGTATTTGAGTGTGATATAAAATTTTTTTTTTGTAAATTGTGTATAAAAGGATGTGAGATCTAATCCGTTTCGTGAATTATGGAACTCTTCACCAATAATAATTTGCCCCAAAAATTGTTATGAACTATTTATTTGCTAAGCCGTCTCGTTTATTAATTTATCAATAGGCCATTGAAATTCCGAAAAATATAATTTGTATTTTAATAATGAAATAATTACAAAGCCATGTCAAAATCAACAATTTAATATTAAAACAAAATGAATTATAAATGACACTTGCCTAGTTGTCATATTCATTAAAATGTTTGCTGGTTTTCAGTTTACAGGATTAATTAAATTTTATAAACTTTGTTACAATTTAAACTGACATTATTTTTCATTATATCACCCGCGTTTTGCGAAAATTAGTCACAGCTAATATGTAGATATTTATACACCAAGTGAGATGCATGAATGTTTATTCAAGAGAAGAAAGTTTAGCCCCCGAGCCCGAAGGACGAGTGGGACAATTTCTTCGAGTGAATAAACATTCCTCTCTCACGTGGTTTATACAATATTTTATTCAATTTTGACGAAATTATTTCAAATATATGGATTATAAATTTATTTTGACATGACAAAAAAAACGAATCAAAGTAGTCGGCAGTTGCAAGTTGTCATTTTTTTATACATTTTTTACGAAATAATGACATCAGAGTGATTTAAAAATGTGTTGAGTGATTTAAATAGTATACCTATTATATATTGAGGGACTAAAGTGCATGATTTAATCCTGAGGGTGAAGTTTATTTCACAAGCCGAAGGTGAGGAAAATAATCACCTGAGGGACTAAAGGTACTTTAGTCCTGTGGTATATAACTATATACGCTATTTTTTGCACTTCATCCTCAAACGAATGCAAAATAGTTTAAAAGAATACACATTTTGTAATTTTGACAGTAAATTTTATAACAAATATTTATATTGTTACCATAGATACTCTGTAACAAATAGCACGTATTTACTTGACAACGGGATTCATTAATTCATTTCCTTGACAACGGGATTAAATATGAGAAATAATCCCTTGTGATCAAATTAAGAACCTAACTCTAAAAATAAAGACTAAAGAACAGTTTTAGTCCCGGAAGTGCAAAAAAAATTAATTTACTTGTGAATAAACAATTATTTAAAGTTGTTGCTATGGAGTTAATAATAGCAGTTTAAAACATCAAAAAGAATTTTGTTGAAATTCGTAAAATTAACAGTAGTTTGCAAGACAATATCATTTTGGGTACCACTGGTTGTCACATTTAAATACAAAAAAAGTTAAACAATAGTTATGCAGTATTTATTAGCTTAATTACATTAATGTAATAATAATTTTACAAACAGGAAATATGAAAGTAGCTACTTACAGAATGTCTCATCTTTTAATTTGCGAATTTCAAGAAAATAATATTTGATTCATGATCAGTGCGTCCAATACTACTCCTTTAAATTTTGTTACACAGGTTGGGTTACACCCTGTATATTTTTAACGTAGGTATGTATTCGAATATGTCCCTTGTAAAAAATGAATTCATAAACAAAGTAATAACAATAACAAATTGATTTATTATATAGCCAGCTTAATAATAAAAATATTAAAATAATTCTTTCCCAATTACAAATCTCAGATTTCGGTGATATATTTTTATAACCTTACAAAAATAAACTCAAATTATACCTAGCACATGGTCTCATCCAATTAAACACCAGAAGCATCTTCCCTCTCTCTTCTTATATATTTATCTCTTTTGCTCTTGAGAAGATACCGGATGTTAAAATCAGGACGCCAGCGCACGAGTCTTTGAAATTTGCCGCAGCTCTTAACAACCTATCCAAGACATAAGTTGTTGACGTTTTCAATGACGTAGAAAGAGACAGAGCTAGCCTGGCGTGTGCCTAATGACGTCACGAATGCGAAGTTGAGCTTGACATTTAGGGGTATTATTAAACGATAGAATTGGGTGATGATGGACAAATAATAGCTTTTGTCAGAATTTTATCTGCCAGACAAAATTAATATAATTGTAGGTAGGTAGTTACTTTACTCTAGTATACTAAATTTATTTAATTTTTAATCGTATCAACTGTTATTACCTTTTAATATGCAACATTTATTGATAATTATAAACAACATAATACGTTAGTTACTTATAATACGTTAGATACTTATAATTCATTAGTTTACGGACTTAATACGTTAGATACAACCATAATAACATCAAAACCTTCTATAATACGCGAATAGACAAGTAATTGACATATAAAATTGTATTATATATTAAATAATTTGTTTTAACATAGCTGTCGTTAATGATACGATTAACTTTGAATTTTGATTATAACGCGAATTTGCGATATAAGCCCCCTTGGATGATCAAAGAGACTCGGTTTCACCTCGTCGCTTAGCAACATCCTCGGTATTATAAATCGCATAATATTCTTGTTATATTAATAGCTATAATTTATTGTACAAGTAATTCTTGTTAAAATTAAATTTTAATTATTTCTTATAATAATTAATTCATACAATTAAGGCTATACTTCACCTTCGCATAGACAGGCGTTCGTAGTTTACTAATAACTTTATTTAGGGAAATTTTCGAGAACAAAATTATTTACAAATTTTTTTTTAAATATTGTGCTTAACAGCGGTACATTTTTAAATTTAAAAAATTTTAAAAAAAATTAAAATCCAAAATTTGATTATTTTTTAAATTTAAAATGAGGGACGTTTCTTGAAAAATAGCAATGTACCGCTATTGAGACACTATAGCAGATACATGTGTAATTTTTTGGAAAAAAATATGCCAATCGACAAAAAAGTTATTGGTAAACTACGAATTTTGATGGTTTTCTAGACTTTCCATTATTCAAAACAAGTTCGGAAAATCGAAAAAGACAATACATACAGCTAGTATACTGTTATCAAAATTTGGTTCATAAAGTAATCGAAATGGGCGAGTTATGAATTTAATAAGTAACTACACTACGCTCATTCGAAAGAAGCCTTAAGTGTATAATATTTATTTATGGCTTACACAGTCTGTCAGCCTGTCACATTTATAATAGGTACCTGCCAAGTATATAGACTTTTGGTTCAGCCTCCTTTGGACGAATTCTACGGGACGAAACATCTTCACAGGACAATTACATGCTTTCACAGTCACAATAAGGACTTTAGCGCTTTAAAGCTCATTTCAGAAGCGTTTACAACCTTTTTAAGCTCTTAAGATGTTAAATTCTTCACAATTACTGTGTTAAATGCAATGTACGTTGTTACCTTATTAAAGTAATTATGCAGTTGTACGATATTATTATTTAGTTTGTTTAATTAGTTTTTTAATAATTAAATAAATACATCGTTCACGCTTTTTACTCGACTTGGATGTGGCAACCTTACATATTGTGAATCATCGGATAGATTATACATGGTGGAGGTGAAATGCGAACATAGGGAACATACATGACAATCGAACTTTCATGCCAGATATCTTGATATATTTTGTAGTAGTGTCACAAAACGAAGTAATGTGAATTTGTGTGGCAAAAAGAGTAATCAATAACAGAAATAATAATAAAATCTAAAAGTTCATGTAAACTTTCTCGTTCTGCTCGTACACATACATTATTATGCAAAGAAAATATTTTAATGAAAATAAAAATTTCAATAATATGACATCTACTTTGACATTGACAGTACTTATTCCACGTATATCTAGATGCCTAGCATGATAACTTCATTGTCATATATTTCCCTATGTTCGCATTTCACCTCCACCAACCTGTATATTTTATGTTTGGTTTACTTAAAGTTGCCTTTCATAATAATTCTTTTCTATAAATGGCTGAAGAAGCATTTATAAATACAAAATTGTAAATGTCTCTATGACAGGTGATTTCAAATATTAATGTCGTCTTCTCGTCTTAGATGTCAAACGTCAAAATTAATTCTCGTTTTAAAATCATAAACTACTAACTACAGGTTTGGAGTTTTCAAATCCCTGCGCTAACTGTAATTTCGTGGAGCTAATTTCGTTATTGTGAACGCTACAATTGAAATGCATTTGTCAAATCACTAACGTTAACTATACCAAACTAACTATAACTACTAATTTCGTATAGTGAATGAAGCTTTACACTCAAATACATTCCTGAATTTTTTTTAGTGCATAATCAGCTCTCGTGTACCACTCGAGCACTGTCATTAAAATGCATGCACGAAGTTGTGAAGGTGTGCTATTGTTTCTTAACTTTTGATTGCCTTTACTAACTATGCTTATTAATGCGCCTTTAATTAATCAACTCAACGGTAAGGCACTGTTTAATGTTTACGAATTATCGCGATATGCGATTTTAATTCCTCAAACTTCTATTGTGTTTTGTGTTTTCGAGTTTTAATGGGTTCAAAATTTGTGTTCTTTTATGGGTCTCGCATTACAGTCGTGTGTGGTCTAGAGTCTTAATTAAATTTGCAAATCAACGACATTTTAACGCACATTTCATTGCATTATTTTTAGCTCAAAAAGATTGTAGTGTTCAATTAAATCTTTGATTATAAATATTTCTATTTTTGCGCTGTTCTGTATTAGCATTAGCGAAAAGAATATTTAGTCCACACGGGAGATAAATAATTATTTTCGACCTTAAGAGCATTCTGTACAGGAATAATGTACACGTTAAAGCATTTTACACTCGTATACCTCATCGACACATGGTTGCACATTTTAACAAAAACAAATTTTTATATGGTAGATAAGGGATAAAACTTCGTTCTATAGTGCAAATTATTTTTTTTCAGCACGTTCAACGGTCGAAATTACTTACTTTCAACAGCTTGCAGGCGTTTAGAAGCACCTACAGATTTTTCTTTATATTTCGAAGAACATGATATTTTAAACTTGAATCATGTAGTTTAAAGTTTAATCTACGTTGGGGTAGTGTTATTTTTTGGAAAAAACTTTCTGATTTCAAGAAAATTAGAGCCCAAAAAAATGTGAATTTTTGTAGTTTTCTTTATTTTATAAACTAAAACTTCGGTACAAAACAGAAAAAATGGCACTAATAGAACAAAGTTTTATCCTTTATCTACCATATAAAAATTTGTTTTTGTTAAAATGTGCCACCATGTGGCGATGAGGTGTATGCGTGTAAAGTGCTTTTTACGTGTATATTCTTCCTGTACAGAATGCTCTTAATTTAAATACTCACATAATAGTAAACGTTATTTTTTATTTATGGTTAAGTAACGAAGTATAATTATGGTGATTTTAAATAAATAAAATTGCCGACTAGTGGATTTGAATAAATTTATACCTACTTTTGTGGGTATAAATTGTTACTTTGTTTGTTGAAAGTCGTAGTGACGATGTTTTAGGTTGCAATTTTTTTTAAATATTTAAGCAGTTATTCAGAGATGTTAGATTATACTTCGTGGACAAAAAGGAACGACCCACTCAGAAAATTATCTTAGATTTCCTTCGTGGGTAATTCCTTACTTTGCCCACTTGTAAAGTATATAATAACTAATAAGTCAGATATCCATTACCTATATACAATCTATAATCCAGTACTCCTATACAGGGTGTTTCATAACTTCGGGTAGATACGTTAAGTGTATATGTTGTTTAATATGCTGATTACGAATCAAAAAGAATTTTTTTTAATCGCAAAACTAATTTCCATGTTTCTCAGTCAATAAATTTTCGTTGCCACTGCCACTGGGTTATGATAAAGTTAATAATTAAATAAAATACCTATCTATTATAAATAACTGCTAATAATGTAAATAATTATGTAATTTAAGTTGTTCATTACCTACTTCTATTGTTTGTGTTTAATAGGAAAGCGAGTCCAGTGCAGTACTAAAAATAGTGCTGCAGGTAAACTGCCCTTATTTTTTCGAATTTAAAAAAAATATTTTTGATTCGTAATCAAACAACATAGTACGTATTTACTCGAAGTTAAGAAACACCCTGTATAGTATCCTTAAATTTACGAATTTATATTATATTTCTATTTCGTTAAAATATATGCACGAAGTTCTGAATCACCCTGTATATCAACTAAATATCGAGGAATCCAATGTCGCAATCAGATAATTACTTCGTCCAGTTTTTAAATACCCAGTATCACACAAAATAAGTTTCGAATAGTGTTAAACTAATACGGAATAACCACGGTATTAAATTCTGTTAATTATAGTGCCTCTAATTTCACGGCTGGTTAAACAAAGCATGTATAAATATTCCTAAACAAACAAAAAAGTTTCCAACAAAGAATTTGTTTGCAAAAACTCATATTCAAGCCCGAAAACAATGGTTTTTTACCTGAGAAACATAAATTAATTCACTAGCCACAAAGTAGGCTATAAATCTGTTGAAAACAACCGAAAAAAAAAACAAATATCCAAAACCGAAGACAGCAAATTAGAATTGCAAATATGCTAACTTTTTTTTGCAAAAAATCTATTAGAATCCGTTGGCACAAAACAGAAAAAGTCTCTGAGAACCTTCAGAAATAGATCAACATTTTTATAGATGGCCTTTTATCCTACTTGGGTGTGCCACTCTCACATACTGTGAGTCATAAAGGCTGATTCACAACTTCTTGCATATATTTTTAACTTACTGATCATGGGAAAAAATAATTTTATAAAAATCATAAATTTAAGGGGCTTTTATCACAGTAAAAAAGTGTTTAACAAATTACTCCCAACCTATTAATCCTATAAATCTAAAAAAAATACCGTATAAAGACAAAGGCAGTAAAAAACTAGCTACGTTGTCGAATTTTTTAAATTGTTATTATTATTATTTATAAACAAATAATAATTCTGAGAAAACTGTTCGTAACTATGATTGCATTGTAAATTTAAATGTTTGTATCACATTATTATATAAAATTTTCAAATAGTAGTCGAGTAATTTGTTAAATAAATTTAAAAAGTGCATGCGCGCTAGACAATCAAATTGAGTATTTTCTAAACAAGAACAGAGCAAAACATAGCAATTAGATAAATAGAGACAACATGTGCTCATAAAACATAGGCTGTCAGCGCGGGTACCTGAAATAACGGGGATTTGTGATCTAGCAGCGCTGAGCGATAAAACCCCTTTAATATAAAAATATTGCAGCAATTGTGAACAAATCTTAATAAAATCTATGTCACTTAAGAAATAAATTTAAATTTCTATACTTGAGCCCCTGAATTCTTTAACAAACTATTGATTAAAATATTCCGTGTGTGTGTTCATTAGTTGTACTTAAGGCGGGAATGTAGCTGTATATATAAAGAGGAAAAACAGTGCTCTACGGTTTGTAAAATATTGAATCTAATACTAACGTAAGAACATTGGAAATTTTTTACGACAATATTTAATATTCATTCTACAGTGCGACGCATCGGTTTTTCCAAACTGCCATAGTATTGTTTAAAAAAATGCCGAATAAAGAGAAAAATACTACTTTTACATGTTTAATTTAGGGCATTTTAAATACAAAATGTATTAAAATTCATGCGTCTCACTGGAGGTAACATGTTAGTATATAAATAATGCGTTTGATTATTTCTTTTGTCTTATAAATACAATATAATACAAATACGATGTCACTTTTAGAGCGCGTTCGCTATTGCTGCCTTTGTTCGATACACTAAATCTGTATATATCTCTCCTTTTTCTCGACGAAATTGTAGACAGCTACATTCCGGCCATAATATGAAAATATCGCAAACAAATTAAAATAGCATAATACTTTATCTTAAAATTTGAAAGGGTACTTCAATATCAAACACGATAACTAAAATTTATCTGAATAAATACATTTATCTGACAGTTTGATTGATCGTTTGGCCCCTCAAAATATTTCTACGGTTATAAAAAACTATTTTCTCATCTGTAGTTCGAAAGTTCGATTCTCGAACGAATGCTGTTTGCTGTTTAAGGTTCAGTATTTCTTCAGCTGATTAGCATACGTCCACCTAGCGGGCGAGTCGCACTAAAATTACACAATAAAGATCTGTATCCGACGGTAATTGTCGATAAACTTCCCACCATTTGCATAATTGTGTAGAATTTTACTGCACACTAACGACAACATGCCAAAGTCGAAGTTTATTCTTTACTTGGAGACAGTAGTTTTATTTGGACGGTTTGCAAAATTTATTAAGAATAGGGTACTTTACCATAGTAGCAAATTAGCAATCCAGTCAATTATATTAAAAGGAGACCTCAAAAATGAGTTATTGCCTTGAAAAAGTTTTCAAAAAATTCTTTAAATATTTGAGATTTTACGTATCGATACATCTACGTCACAATAATGCGTTTTCACGTGTATTCTTACTTACAGTAATAAAGAAACTACTAAATTGTATTTTATATTTTGTAACATTTAGAAACAGTTGATTTTACATGAGTGCATTTTAATTTCAGCCCCATGGTTTGTGAAGATTTTCAGCTATACATCTACGTCACACAAACTTTAAAAATTAATTATACATCTTTATTAAGAACAATTAAGGCTTATCAGTACTCTCAATCGCTTTCAAATAACATGAAGTTTCAATAAAAATACTTTTGAAAAATTGGTAAACTACCCTATAATTCATGTATCACGTGGTACATATTTGACTAATGTGATTGGCTGAAAAAGGCTATAAAATCGAAGATATTTTTTATCACCACTGTTACTTGTCAACTGTTTTGTTTATTAGTTCTAAACTGTCAGTTTTTCAATTTGAAATTGCTGTTTGTCAAAAATCAGACTTAAAATGTGTCAGGATAGAGATAATTACACAATTAACCTTTTCAATCTTAAAAAAAAATCACTTTCGCGGTGAAGATATTTGTACCAAAATCTAATGAGCTCTTCCAATTTATATAGGTACAAATGTTAAATTTAAATACCAAATATTCAAATTTGTGGATAATTCGTGAGTTATCCGACTTACATCCCGGTCTTGACCACATACACACACATAGGTACATACAGACATCATTGTGAAACTATCAAAAATGAGTTGTAAGGACACTAATTCGTGCCCATCCACTAAAAACTCACTACCCGATTTTTAGCATGATTTCAATACCTTCCTTTACAGGTAAGCGGAAAGCCCATTTTACATTTAGCAAGCGCAACGGGCAACTGCAATCTTCAAGTCAGAGTTGAACAAAGAAATTGCAGAAGACATTTTTTTCATTTTACACTGAGCAACATCAGCAACATGCAATTACTTATTTAATGTATAAATTTATTAATAAATTTACCAATTTTTGTTACTATATTATGTCAACTTAACCTCTTGGATTTATTGTATTGTATATTGTTGGAAAATAAGGATAGAATGGCATTATAACCACTAACGCACTAACTTTCAAACACAAATTAATCTTTTTGACGTTTATGTTTAGTTGGTAAAATCATAACGAACTAAAAATAACTAGAAATAACTGTGAATTGCCTGCAAGCCTTACAAAAATTAAAACATGTTCTATTCCATGCAACCATTGCCTCAAGATTGCTTCTGCCAAATGAATGTGCAATTTCTGTATTACACTCATGCAATATTGAAGCAACTTGCCAAAAGTTGCACTTGCATCTGCAATGTTGCTCAATGTAAAATGGGCTGAAGGTAAAAATAAGTATTTCAGTAACCTATTGAATAATATTTTAGCGCGAATGATTTAGCATAATAGCGACTGTTGCAATTATTACAAATCTAATCTGTTGTCGAAGTTGGCCGTGTTCAGAACATCAGGCGTTCGTTCGTTGGTTGTTTGTTTTTGTAATTTGTTGCTGGCGCGCTCCTTTGATCTTCCGGGTTTATTTAATGGCGACGGCACCTGTTTATTAGTTTACGTTTGAAGAAGTTATGTAAGCGGTAGCAACGCGAATTACGTTATGTCGACAACAGACAAGAAACAAGAAACAAGACAAGGAGTATTCTTTAAAGGTTGCCGAGTTCACACGTGGACGAAGGCTCCTCCACCAGATTTTCAACATCTTGCTGGCAAATTAACCTGTAGTTTACCTGCAAGTTTATTAAACACTAAATTACAATTTGTCAGCTCCTCCACCAGATTTTCACCATCTTGCTGGCAAATTAACCTGCAGTTTACCTGCAAGTTTATCAAGCACTAAATTATAATTTGTCAAATTCTTACAGCTGAAATTAATTTAAAAATCTGATGTGGCCAGCACACGATCTCTCGCCTAATTCTGCTTATTCTGCTAATCTAATAAATAATTTTACTTACATTTTAATAGTTTCATGTTCATGTAATATGTAAACGATAATGTAAACCAAGATGCAAGCAAAAGATGTCAACTGTACTGTCACTGTCATAATCATTCAAATTTTATGTAGAAAAAAATTTCATATATATTATGGACAACAAGATACTGGAATTTCAAAAAAATGGAATATTATTGTACTTTATTTTATACACCAATTTTTTTGACGTAAACGTCACTTTATAGCCCACGAACCACTTTATAGCACAGTGCGCTATAAAAATACGTCAAATTAATGCAAACAGTTTAGATTTTCAATTTTCCTCATATATAAACTACTAATAATCCTATAAATAACCATTTTTTATAATTAGTTGCACCATTTTCTATTTAAATAACATCATTTTTACTTACATTTAACATAAATTATCTTGTAAATCTTTAATTCAATAATGACAGCTTTGACATTTAGATTTTTGTTTATTTTCGGGGGTAATATAACAAGTGCTATGATTATCACCTATGATTAATCATAGCCCGAGTTATATTTGGGGAGAATATATAATGAATGAGTCCAAAATGTTTGGTTATATTATTTCAATAGCTGTCAAAAACGTTTTAAATTCTATTTACCTTTCTCAATTTCGTTTTCACTTGCATTTCCCCACCGAATATAATCAGGTCCATTCATATTAAGTCTTATTTTTGACAAACAGCAATATTTCAATAAGAAACTGACAGTAGGAAATTAATTGACAGAAACAGTTGACATGTAACAGCGGTGATAAAAAATATCATCGATTTGATAGCCTCTTACTGCCCTATTTTAGCCAATCAAATTAGTCAAATATGTGTCACGTGATACATGAATTATATATTCGGTTTTATTTTTGTATCTTAGCATCAGTCAAAGAATTTAATAATTTTTGGTAAATTATATTAATTAATGTATTAGAATATATTGAACCGTGCATAAAGTAGGGTATGTACCACGGGCATAACTTGATTTTATGGCTCTTGACGTGTTTTTAGCCCTTGGCTGACGCTCGGGCTCAAAATCACGTCTAAAGCCATAAAAGCTACCTTACACCCTTAACACAAAAATAACTATTATTGGTAAATACTACCAAATTTTAAAAAAACTTAAAATTTGATCGAATTTTTATTTTTATTTCTGCTACAAAAATGCGTATCATTAAGAATTCATAAGGACACAAGTGCCGTTAAAAATTCATAATGACAAGCAAATCAGTGGGCATCATTATGGCATCATTATGGCATCATTATGGCACTAGTCGTGAAGATGATTCGATTCTATAATCCTTCCTTCGTGCCATGTTTACTCGCCATTCTTCCACTGTCCACTTATTTGTCCTCACGTCCAATTTCCCGATTTCGGGTGATCCTGTTGATCCCTAAGGACCCTGTGCCTAATGATCCAGGGTGATTTGTACACACAGCGGTCCTGACCGCACCGCATCATCTGCTGGACTTAACGATCAAGATGGCCTGGATTGCGGAAAGAGGGTAAATAAGAAAAGAACGAGGGTAGAGTGTGAATTGTGTGTTTGTATGCCTCATTCACAAGCATTTAGTTATAAGGGTTAGTTTATGTTTACGTTTAAGAAAGATTAAGTTCTTGTAACTAGATACGAGCGTTCATACGTCCCACTTTGAAGCACTAAACTCGTATTTAATTATAGATGTATACAAACTTGTACGTTTACCCTAAAATTGGACAGCGTTACAGAGGTGTACGCCTTCCACGTTTACTTTAATTATAATTGAAATATATGATGCTTTTACATATGAGTGTATTAACAAAGGATGTCTTAATGTTTCTATATTTTTATTTTTTGTCTTTGGCCTAGGAATTTGAAGTAAAAAATTAAAAAATGACGTCTTTTGAGGTTTTTTGTCATTATTTGATATGATTTTTTTCGGTCACTATAAATGGCAAGAAAAATTTAAAACGCAAGAAGCCTGCAGCTAAGCTTCCTTTTTCGAATAATTTTTGTTTTACTTCATTTCTTTAAAAATACAGACGTTATTATAGAAATACTGGAGCCATGTTTACAGTATTTTTCAACTCCAAAATGACATTGCACAGCTAGGATGCGGCAAAGTATGAGTTTCGGGCTGGTTTCGGGCAGCCGTAGTAGTGGGAAAGGGAGTGAAATAGAAAATAAGTAATATCGAGAGGATGTCTTACTGCTTCTATATTTTTATTTTTTGTCTTTGGCCTAAGAATTTGAAGTAAAATAATTTAAAAATGACGTGTTTTGTGGTTTTTTTTGTCATTATTAGATATGATTTTTTTCAGTCACTATAAATGGCAAGAAAAATTTAAAAAGCAAGAAGCCTGCAGCTAAGCTTCCTTTTTCGAATAATTCTTGTTTTATTTAATATCTTTAAAAATACAGAAGTTATTATGGAAATACTGGAGCCATGTTTACAGTATTTTCAACTTCAAAATGACATTGCATAGCTAGGATGCGGCAAAGTCCGAGTTTCGGGCTGGTTTCGGGCAGCCGTAGTACTGGGGAAAAAGTTATATCGAGAGTATTCTAGGAATTCGAAATAAGGTAGTAAGGTAGACGAGCCTCTTAAATCTGCTTATAAGTCGAAACGGATATTTCCGTCTAAATCTGAGAACCGAAATTTTTCGCGATTACAATACTTCCTTTTTACTCCGTACAAGGAAGTAAAAATTGTACATTATTATAAAAACTTCCAATTTATGCAAACTTTACACTGGTATATCTCCTAATTTTAAAATTTTAAAATGGCACATCTGTAGATCCATTCTTTCTCTATTAAATGTTTATAAAAACATTACCTTAGTTATTATTTTTAATAATTTTTTTTCATATCTTCTACAATGAAAGTAATTGTTTACATAATATCTAATACTAATAATTGTCAAATTATCAAATATACCATTAAAACAGTGATACTTAAAATGTACACACGTCAAGTAAACTATCTTTTTGCGAATTTAAAACAATTCTTTTTGTTTCACGATCAGCACGTCATGCTCTTTAATGTTTTGTCCTAAGTTGTGGAACAGCCTGTATAAAGCGTAAGCCCAGATACTCTTAGTTTATTTGCGCAGCAAGCGTAGTGTGGAAACAAAGAAACCATTTCAAATTTTCATCCCGTCAAAAATCCAATTCCGTTTCTTTGTCGCGTCGCCATTTTGTACTTTGTTTCTTTCCCGCCGTGTTGCTGAATTATATTTTAAATCTATAATATTTTAGCACGTAGTAGATTATCAAAACTCCAGTCAGCCAGGCGAACTGTCGCCGTGGATAAAAGGAAAACGGAACAAAGTTCACTTGGTCCGCTTTGAAGTTTGTGATTGACATTTTAACTGACTGCGTTGGCGGAGAAAGCGCAGGAGGGGGGAGGGGGATTCGAAATTGTTTTACAAATCGTTTTATTTATAAACAATAAAACAATATTCGGGTTTCTTACAATTCTACAGTTTAAGGGTATCGACTCCACGTAGCTCAACACCGCGTTTGTCCTATGTTAATGCATAGAAACGCTCGCTAAAAATACGGAAAAGCAGTCTAGCAATTTCTACAATGCTCACGAAGTTTTATAGATATTGCTAAATTTCATAAATTTATTTACAGACGAAGAATGCAACTAGGATTATGCCAAGTTACATTAATAAATCTCTTAATAATAAGAAAAAGCATGTAAAAAATTGCTTAAAACACACTTTTTCATTAATTTTGTATATGGATTTCAAAGATTTTTTCAAAATTCTAACTGGGCATAATCCTAGATTAATTCTTTCACAAAAATCTAGTACCTGTTTTTCCTTCAAATTTTTAATATGCAATGAGTAAAGCAGAAACTGCTACATCTCTAATTACAAATTTCAAAATTGTGGATCATTAAGGGCGTTCACAGCTATGAAAATAAGAAATATAAATAAGTTTTTTATAACTCGTGTGCTCAGCTTGGAAAATAAGCGCGTATTGTACGCAATTATTTGCAAGCAATGCTATTTCTTAAAACTATACTTTGTTTAAAATAAATTTTTGCACTTCCGGGACTAAAACTCTTTTTTAGTCCTTATTTTTAGGGACTAAGTTTCTTAATTTAATCCCAAGGGATTATTTTTTATATTTGATCCCGTTGTCAAGGAATTGAATTAATTAATCCCGTTGTCAAGTAAATACCTACGTGCTATTTGCTACAGAGTATCTATGGTAACAATATAAATATTTGTCATAAAGTTTATTGTCAAAATTGCAAAATGTGTATTCTTTTAAACTATTTGTATTCGTTTGAGGATGAAGAGCAAAAAACAGCATACCACAGGACTAAAGTACCTTTAATCCATGCAGGTGATTATTTCCCTCACCTTCGGCTCGTGAAATAAACTTCACCAGATTCCCATAATAACTTCTATATTTTTTTACTTTAAATTCCTATGCCAAAGACAAAAAATAAAAATATAGGAGCATTAAGACATCCTTTGTTCTTTGTTAATACACTCATATGTAAAAGCATCGTATATTTCAATTATAATTAAAGTAAACGTGGGAGGCGTACACCTCTGTAACGCTGTCAAATTTTAGGGTAGACGAACACCTTAAATGTAAACCTCAAAACTAAATACTTATGTGTAATAATAATAATGTATGTAGCTAGACCTCTAAACCAAAGTCACAAAATGTTGATTTTTGCTTAGAATTCGACAGCAATATATGCGTCCCAAATTCAAGTCGGGTTTGAGTGCCTACTATATGTTAAGATGGCAGCAAACGACACTCCCTCGTTTAGGGGTTAAGAACAAGGGTGAATAGGGTGAATAAGGGTGAGCGACGAATATCGAGGGTGCATCTTAAGGAGCAGTTACACTAGATACATCATATAAGATGAAACGTTCACAAGAAAACGAGAAAAGATCAAATTGGTTTTGTAAGTTGATGGAAGACTCATGCTGTACTGAGCTCAGCGTGGTGTGGTAAATGGTACATTATTCAACGGGTAAAAGAATATATGTTATGTACCAGTCAGCGACACTTTAAAACTTTTACATGGCTCATTCAATGTTTATATTTCTTGCAATTTTTTTCATATCTAAAATGATATCTAAAAATACATACATATATCATTTGCTATGTTCTATTTTAAATGAATCGCTCTAATACATTGCTGTCAAATTCGTAACCATGGATATGAAAGATCCCATGTTTCACGTTAAATAAAACTCACGGTATTATATGTAGCATAAGGCAATCTATAAACTCTAATGATTTTATTGATATATTATTTATGCCTATTGCTTGTTCCTATTTGCAGAAATTTATGCAGATAAAGTGCTTAAAATGACTGTCTGGAAACGGTTTCGAGCGCGATCTTAATAAAACCGAACGCACACATTATGTATTATATTTTTTGGCGACATACCTATTTGTTTAAAATATTTTCTATGTGGCTAAGTGAAATTTGCGCTAAAATTTCTAATACTGTTGAATTATAAATTAATAATACAAAGTGTGTGTTATGGAGGCGTTTATCGCATTACAGTTACCTGTATTATTCAATGGTCGAAGATATTCAATATTTTGTATATTTCCGCAATACTTATTATTTAATAGTAATTGTAGAAACCAGCACTTTTCTCTTTTTCAAATTAGCAAATTACACTAATTTGCGTGCTCCTCCACCAATTACCCCCTCCCTCGCTCGTGCATCTAACAGGAAGAGGAAACCGCCCCCTCCCCGCCTGGGGGAGGGTGGTGGGGGTGGCAGCCGTAGCGTAGTTCACGCTTGGCCGAGACCAATTCAGAACAGGAATTTATCCTATCAATTTCTGCCCGTTGAACCGGCAAAGAGCGCCAACGATGGGCTGCAGAACCCCCCTGCACCCCTTAGGGGTGCTCTCAACCACCCTCAAACCCCCGGAATAGACTGCGCCACTGGAATGAGAGAAAAAGGCGAACGGAAACGAAGAAATTAGAAAATTGTTTTGTTTTTATGGTGTTAAAGCATTACAGTTGACGGCTGGTAACCGCACACACGATGTAATATTTTTTTATTTTGCTGGTAAACTCACTATGAGGATTTACTCCCAATTATAGAATGGTAGATGAAATTATAGTGGAATCCAACCACTTCGACTTATTCGTCTTGGTACAGTCAGACTACATTTAAGACGATCAAGTGGTCAGCTTGATTTAATTGCAAGATGTTTTACAATCACACACTGCCGGTCGAGAGACTCGAACCACGGAACTCCGGGTTCGTACGTCATCACATGCAGAGAGCTGTGAGAGATTCTTTGCAACCAGGACTACATTTAAGACGATCAAGTGGTCAGCTTGATTTAATTGCAAGATGTTTTCCGGCCGAGAGACTTGAACCACGGAACTCCGGGTTCGTACGTCATCACATACAGAGAGCTATGAGAGATTCTTTGGAACCAGGACTACATTTAAGACGATCAAGTGGGCAGCTTGAAGCGTCCGAGTGCGATTTAATTACAATTACCTAAGAGGAAAGATACTTAATTATAGTATAATAAAAAAATTCTTCTCAATCGGTTCAGTACTTTTGGTTAGTTTCTGAGATAGCTGGTCGCCAGTTTTTCTTCAAAATGCCTGACTAAAAGTTACCTTATGTTTCATTTTAATAACAGCTATAATTAAATTGCATTTTTTGCAAATTGATCAAATAATTCCGGAGATAGGTGACCGCCATTTTGTTTTCAAGATTCTTAGTTATTTAAAAAAAAAATCGAGTTCTGCGCGGCCAAACAAACTATAACCTCCTCCTTTTTGGTAGTCGGTTAAAAATAGTTATTTGTGTATCAAGACTGTAAAAGTGATCTTTTTTGGCCGAATCTGAAGTTTGCAGCCGAGGCGTAGGCCGAGGCCAGCAATTCAGGTGAGGCTAAGAACACTTTTAAGCCGAGGTGCACACAACATTTTTTAGGTGGCTATCAAAAAATATATAATTTTATGTTAAAAAAGTTAGTATCATAAATAATTTTATTTATATAATTTAGGCTAACTAAACTAAGTTGTAGGTAATTACTTCTAAATATATTTACCAATTAAAATAAAATAAATTTGTTATGTAGCGGCCGTAAAGTAGTCATTTTGACAGATGTCAAAAAATGTGACACTTTACGGCTGTCAAAGGATACGTAAAACAACTATGCAATAGCCACCTAAAAAATCTTTTTGTTTTACATCCGTATATAAAATTACGATTCAAGTCTCATCCAGAGAGAGTCATGCTCGTTTTTAGTGCACTTCGAGAAGCCCAACATAATTCAAACCACAAAAACACTCAAGCAACACGATACATTCTTAATTAATACATCCTGAAAGTGTGTTTCATGACATATTCCTCTAATGACAAAAACTCACAAAGACCTGAGTCCACACATTCGTAGAAAATAAACAAATGCAACTGTCCGCTCCCATAAAACACTGTAAACCCCGCAGTTCTGTATGTGCCACTACGCAGTGATAGTGGGCCCTGACAGGCTAATTACAGACTGAAAGAACGAAAGAACGTCAGCTCTGAATGTTTCATGAAAACAGAATGGAAATGCGGATGAAAAAGTGAACATGTCGCGAGGATTGCTCGCCTGTGGAGCAGACACAACCTAATAACTTGCAGTATATATCAGTGTACCCGTGAGTTGGCGGCTGGTATTCACAAGTACCAGCCATAGATGTCAACGATTTTATGTTCACATTTCAGGAGGACAAAAATAATTCCTACTTTAATACTATTACCTTTGTCGCTATGATATGCATAAGAATTTTAAGAAAATTTTAATAATACAAAAAAGCATTATAATATCTTATGTATATTTTTAGTACATTTGAGTCATAAGTTATCTATGTCCATGAAAGTATATGCATAAAATATTGCTGAATATTTTTTGACAGATGGTTTAACCAATCATATTGCGTTATGATGACGTAATGCAACCAATAGAATTAAAAATGTAAAATGATGTATCTGACAACATAATTATGTAGATTAGGTTTTATTTTGTTACGTTAGTTACAAAAAATTAATTAATTTGTCACATGAAACGTCAAAAATGTTTAGCAAAATGAGTCGTTTTGGTAGTATTTTTAACAAGAAAAATATTCTTCTTAAATACCATTCGAGATAATAATTTTTTGAGAGAATTGTTGTCTATTCCACGGCAACTTATTGCAATTTCACTCCACAAAACATCACGGAAAATTCTCCTCAACTTCGTTTCGGGAAATTGTCAGATGATGTTTTGTGTCGTGAAATTGTTAGAAATAGGTTGCCGTGGAAACGACAAAAAAATTCTCAAAAAATTATCATCTCTTATAGTATTACCCCTGAATATACAGGTTGGTGGAGGTGAAATGCGAACATAGGGAAATATATGACAATGGAGTTATCATGCTAGGCATCTTGATATACGTGGAATAAGTACTGTCAATGTCAAAGTAGCTGTCATATTATTGAAATTTTTATTTTCATTAAAATATTTTCTTTGCATAATAATGTATGTGTACGAGCAGATCGAGAAAGTTTACATGCACTTTTAGATTTTATTATTATTTCTGTTAATGATTAATCTTTTTGCCACACAAATTCACATTATTTCGTTTTGTGACACTACTACAAAATATATCAAGATACCTGGCATGAAAGTTCGATTGTCATGTATGTTCCCTATGTTCGCATTTCACCTCCACCAACCTGTATAATTTTTTTCGCGTTGTGGACTAATAAAATATATTATTACAAATCTTACAGGTGCCTCCCAATTTCGTGCATATATTTTAATGACATAAAGTACCTAACTGACTGATTATGGAGCAAAAATAATTGATTTTAAGGTGATCCTCTACCCATGGCAGTAAACAGTCAAAAACATTAATTTCGCACGCTATTCTATAGAGTTTATTGTTTTGTTAAACATAATAATAACAAGTAATTTATGTTTGAGGGAAAAAAATAATTTAGAGACCCATATTTGTAAAAAAAACTGCAATATTTTTTAAAAAGGAGGTTTTCGCGCGCCACTGTACAGCTTTTATTTATAAGTGAATTAACTTCAAATTGTAATATGTTGTTAACAAAGCTTGGATCTGCGAAACAATCAATCAAATTTTTTAAATTCTTTTTAAAATAGAAGATATTTGTGTTAAAAAAATAACAAAAATTGTCAAAATTCAAATTAACATATTTCGATTTTAAAGCAGAATTTAAAAATTTTGCTCGACCATTTTGTAGATTGTACTTTTATCTTCAACAATATCTTTAGATTATTATATTTAACAAAACAATAGACGCTGTGGAGTGGCGCGCGAAATCCATGTTTTTGGCTGTTTTCTGGCGCGGTAGAGGATCGTCTTAAATTCGTAAATTTAAGGGCAGTTTTCCCAAGAAGCACTTGATTGCTGATTGTATTAATTTATATCTGATTAATTATGAATAGAATAAAATTTTAATTTAGTTTGACCAAAAAACCCGCAAACCCAAATACGAATTTTGAAAAAATTCAGTTTCAGTGAGTTGAGTTTTGAATCACCCTGTATATACCTCTCCAGCATTTCTTCCTCTCCCTGTTTTAAATTTACAAACTCCGTCCTCCTATTTCGTGTTCTCCCCGGTAGTGTCACATTCTATGTGCCGCGCGCATCACAATGTGCCTGGAGCCGTGAGACTGTGACTGCCGCCTGATGTTCACATCACATGGGCACATGTGACACACACGAACACAAGTCAAGATGGCGCACAGATAGAAATAACGACGCAGAGTGCGGAGTTTGTTTGCTTATGTAAACTACCCCTATGTAAATATTTTTTCTCGAAAGCTGGATCTGTTCACAGAGGGATAAGATGGAAGGTTGTGGGGAGGAGGAAGTGAATTTGTTGTATTTTTTAGCGGGTGAAATTAGTATACTACGATTATAGAACATCTACCTAATAAATCGTTAAATGTATATTGCAGTCACACAATGCCCAAAACCGCAATCGTTTAAGATTAGCCCGCAGATAAGAAATATAGTCGAACAGTTCAGTATTTGCTATATTTATTAACCCGAGTATATATTTTACCCCCAGTGTTCCACTGGTAGAGTAAGAGTTTTTCGAAGCTTATTACCAGGGTTGTATTGTATGCTCTGGCGCAACTCAGGCTTGTGGTTTTGACCATTGTGTGACTGCAATAACCTCCTAATAAACGCTAATGATTATTAGGTAGATGAAATGTATTTGTACTATATCTAAATATGTGGTACGTCTTTAACAAACGCGTATATTACTGGTGGACCCCATTTCTTATAGATTAAAGCCCGTTTTACATTACACTAAATCTTGTTCAATTTTTGAAACAATCTAAATTGTGTAGTATCATACAGCAAATTGTGTGAAATATCGCATTGCTTCATAAATTACCTGAAAAAATAGATAAGCGCGGCTGTCAAATTATTATTATATGCGAACTGCGCAGAATCACAAACTAAATATTGTAGGTAGGTATATAAAATTGTCTCAGTATAAAACAGAGTTCATTAAAAACAAAGCAATTATTTATTGCTCAAGATATTGTTCAATTTGTTGCGCAATTTCTTGTTCAATATTTAGCGTAGTGTAAAACGGCCATAAGAGCTAGCGGTCAAATTAGTGTGGACATTTTATTAGTCGTGAAATTGAAGGGTTTGGGTCTTGCATATCTACTGAAGATGGAATGTCCAGTCTGCTGTCCTAAGTGGCCGGATTAGGCTTCCTCAAGTATCAAAAGTTGAGTTACAAAAATGTTCATTATATAAATGAAGAGTTTTGGTGTATGTAGAGGTGGAAATAAGCAATATTTCTTATTTAACATATTGCCCGAACATTTCTACTCCTCCAATCTTAAATAATAAAATAAAATAAAATTTGGGTGCGGGATGAGACGGAAGCGGGTGTGGTACTAGAGCATACCAATATACGGATATAATTATATTTATTTTGATAGTTTTATAAATAATAAACATACGACGGAAAGAACAGAATGTAGAAAATGTAATCCTGTCCTGTAAGTATAGACGTTTCAAATCCATATAGGAGTGATGTCATATTAAATAAATTCTATCCACCACGTTCACAAAATAATCTATTTCTTTCTTACACATTTGACTCTTATAAATCTATACGCATATCGTGTCATAAAATCTTGATTCATACGAATAATTTGCTCGTTTTTTATGACGTCACTCCTATATAGATTTGAAACGTCTTTTTTATAATAAACCATGCTCATATTTTTACTGGGGGTCCACCCAATCCTTCATATATACAGGTTGTCTCAAAAAATGTACTCACACTTTAACTTTCATGATGTTCAGCGTTGTCTGAACAATACTGGTCATCAATTTGATCATTTACGAACATGATTCTTCAATTACAATTTTTAATTTATGCTAATAAATAATATTTTTCTCGTCTTTCGAAGTGTGAGTACATTTTTTGAGACAACCTGTAGTATAATTCAACACAGCAACAATTTATTTTCAAATCCAATCTTACCATACTTCCATCTCAACCGCAGTACAATCTCAGAAACAAATCCCCCCCTCCCTGTTTCGCTGTCCGCCCTGCTCTCGTGTGTCCAGTGTTCTATGTGATATTGAAGTCCGGTGAATTCCGGGCGCTCCGGACGAAATAAAAGAAAAACGCGGCCGCCAACTGCGACGTCGACTCCGGGGAATTTGTTCATTTTAATGGCGAGAGCTGGACTGAAGTCCCTCGGCTGGAAGGATAGACGAATAATCAGATTGTGTTTGATGTTTCAAGACGCTGTATCGAAGATGGAATAAATACTGAGGTGGGTACAAGCTCACGGGTACTAGTAAACAGTACGTAAGTTGATAATCTGTTTATTTTATTTTATTTGTTCTGAAATGCAATGATTTTATAATGATAGCTAGCTAGATAAGACCTTTATATGAATTTTGATATCTTACAGATCATACAAATCTCGGTTAAATTGTATCTGTAATATTAGGGAAGAGTGTTGTACCTCGGGGCGTATGTACCTTTGGACAACTTCAATTGCGACCACATCTAGCGTTAAATATACTAATTTCAAGTAGAATTTGACAACACTGTTGAAAATAAAGTGATACCTACACGTTTTTCAAGACTCATGCAGTTATTGTTCAATTACTGAAGATGAATGTCTTTTTTCAGAGGGAAATTTATTTTTTGATCGTATGCTGCATTTTGTATTACTAAGTACCTTTCATTGTCTGATAGTTCAGTTAGTATATACATTACTTCATCGAAAACATCTTGCATTGATATTTAAAAGTTAATTAAACAAATACTGCGTTATATTTAATAAAAAATTATTGTTTGTACCTTGGGACATGGTTCCAACATGTCTTCCAGGATATGTAAACTTCAAATTTAATTTTCAACGATAATGGAAATTATAATTGCGTATATTTATCGCTAAACTAAAATTTTAAGTATCGCGACACATTAAAGCACACTATAAAAATAATCTTTATTTTATATTTTAACCTAATTTTATAAATCAAGTTTACTTTTTAATATTAAAGCTATTAACAAAACAAGAATATGTAATTTAATATCGAAGATGTTTCTAAGGAACGAGTTGAAACCGAGTCTCTTTAAATATCCGAGAGGGGTTAAATCCAGTGTTGTATAAAATACTTCAAAAATGGTATTTCAAATACAAAATACAAAATATTACACATAAGTATTTCAAATATTTGACAAAATACAATATATTTTTTTGTATTTCAAATATACCAGTATTTCAAATACTTTAAAAGTATTTCAAATACAAAATACTGAATAATAAAAGAAACTGAATAATATGAACATAATAATAATTTTTTATTTATAAAAGAAAAAAAATCATTTATGGTAAATGGTTGTGTTAAGGTGCGCACACACAGTGTGTCTTATCCTGCACACGCCGTGTAAACCCAACTTTAGAGGCCAACGCCAACACGTAACACGCACAAATATTTCAAATACAAATGTATATGAAATACAAAAGGTATTTCAAATTGAAATTGTAGGTATTTCAAATAGAAATTGTATTTCAAATATTCAAAAATAGTATTTTGTGCAAAAATCAGTATTTTAGTGAATTAAAATAGAAAATACTTTTGAAAAGTATTTGAAATAAAAATACAAAATACTTTTTTTTCTTTTTATTTGAAATATGACGTTAAAATACTTAATCTATTTGAAATACCTATTTCAAATACAAATATTTCAAATACTATACAACACTGGTTAAATCGCATAAATTCGCGTTATATTCAAAGCTTTTAAAACAAATCAATAATTTTATCTGTCAATTACTTGACATTTTGCATATTATGGAAGGGTTTATTGTTATTATGGTTGTATCTAACTTATTATAAGTAACTAACGTATTACGTTGTTTATAATTATTTATAAATGTTACATATTATAAGGTAATAACAATTGATTATACCATAAAATATTTTATCCACAACAGTGATATAATAGTCATATTATTTTTAATATGAGTAAGGTAATTAGTTATATTACGTCACTAGTGAAGTAATATGATGTGCTTTTGTCTATTACCTCTCGCATTTACTGTACTTCACTCGTTCGTAGCCATGGATACTACTAACAAAAAAAGATTTTTTCAATATTTGACAGCAGTGTTGAGCTGTTGAGGTTATAATATACTTGTCTACCTATTTATTCCTTAAATATTCTTGGAATAAATCAATTTTGAATTACTGTCCCATAATAAATAGTTTATAAACGAATACTAAATATCCCTTACAACTTACAAATTAAAAATTTGTTTGTAAATAAAATTGACAGGATGTTCTGCTTCAAACAAATTGTTTGTAAACCCTGTTGCTTTGATTTTAAATAAAAATTATCAATGGTCAAAATATATAACTTTTATGGCCATTTGCACTGCCTTCACTTAAATTTTAAGTGTCACTTAAATGAATAATATTGAATCGAATTAATGACAGCATTGTCATTTCTACAATTTCACAATTTGATTTTGATTCGATATTGTTCATTTAAGGAAAACTTAAAATTTAAGTGGAAGCGGTGCAACTGGCCATTAAAATTTCAAATCTGACGTTTAAATATCAATTTTAATAATTTTGAGCAGTCGTGGATAAAATTTTGTATACCACATGTGGGCTAAAGCATATTACACCAATCAATTCTTCACATTCGGCTGCTGTAATAATGCTCTTATCCCACTTGTAACATAACTATCAAGTGTGCAGTTTTTAGGCGCCAACTCACGGGTATCCGGAGTATCCAAGCTTGATTCCCGCCTAAGTTTGTCAAACAAACACAAAATACTCGCATGTGAACATCATCAGCTACGTCAGTATGTGATGTGGAAAAGTAAATAATTTTTATCCGCGCTGATCGCAACGGAACGCGCCTCCACCAAATTCGCGGCAACATCAAAGACTTCCAAAATATATAAGTTAAATCCGTGTAAATATTACCGTCAAATACATTAAAAATTTCAATTTGTATAATGAGACTGGCAAAAGAAGTTCGCCTCGGGAACGCAGAATCAATCAGACTTCGATTTTTATTTGTTCAGGAATTTTTCTCTCTGGATATTTTTACCTCTCGCCACTCATATCTGTAAGAGAGGTATTGTAATCATGCTAAAGTTTCGATAGTGAGTTTTCAATGGATAAGCACGTTTTGAGGTCCCTAGAACACGATTTTAATAATTTCGCGATGATGTCTGTGTGTGCGTGTGTGTCAGGATGGATGTTGGAGGTACGATAACTCAAATACCACCTAATAAAAAAATTTGTATATAATATTCTGACACCCTAGATTAGATCTGAATAGATTTTGGTATTGATCGTGCAACCGGATGTGGTAGTTTCTTGAAGACCTGTAGAGTTTTTCTGGAGTATCCTCAAAATTTATGAATTAATAGGAAATTTTTAAATAATTATTACAGCAGTTACTGTCTAAAATTTGTATTTAAAACGTTGTTTCTATCTAACACCATTTTCCAATTATAAGAAAAGTTAAAAATTCTACAAATTTGTTACAATTTTGATTTATCTGCCTACCTATGAAAACAAAAAATAAAATATTTGAGTGTTAATGTCATATAAATTTTTGACTTTTTGATAAATTGAAATGGAAAATATTAAATGTCATTTATAAGGCTATAATAAACTTTATCTACAACAATAGAATAATGTATTCATTATATACGTGAAAGTAGTATAATAAACCCCTCCATAAGGACACATTATGAAATAATGAATTCATTATTTCACACTGTTAAATAATGAGTACTTTATTCTCTCGAACTGTCAAACTGCCATCACATCTGTTACATCAAGTTATCATTTTATGACGTTGTAAGCAGAAACAGTAAAAATAATAAAAATTTGTAAAACGCTGTATATGACTAGCCCATAATAGTTCTAAATTACTCGGATAAATTGTCATCACACCAAAGTTAGAGGTTAGGTTAATATCAATACAAATTTGTAGTAAGAAAATGTTGTTTTATTTAAAAAGTTGTAGATAAAACGTCGTATTTGACTCGAAAATAATGGCTATAATTAACTCGGATGATTTATACACTCGCCTTCGGCTCGTGAACAAACTTTCATCCTCATTAATTATAGCCTACATTATTTACTCGTTAAATAATATACTATTAATAATATTATAAAAACTACAATTTCCGAATTCCCTTCTACAATGGTATATTTGTAAGTACCTTCATACACACTTAGTAAAATAGTAGAATATGGTGAGAGGTCATGTGTTGGCCACATCGGATTTTTTACGGTTTGATAAAATTCCAGTTGAATAAATTACAGTTTGACTAAAATACAGTTTGACTTAATTATTTTTGGTCAAACTACACTTTGACAAAACTATATTTGTCCAAATAAATTGTGAGCCCCCATTTTGAGTGTACCATTTTTTTGGGACACCCGGTATATGCACGAAGTAATAAAATAATAATAAAGATATTATTTCCAAAGATACAAAGAAAACAGTGTATAGAAAGCGTCAAAAGTACATAAAAAATATGATATATGCATATGCTGTAGCCTGTATTTACCGTCCGTGCAGTTACCAGCCGTCAACATATTCTCACTTATTCGTTGAGAACACACCACACAACTAAACCATTCTCCATCTCTATCGCAACCCCTCGCAACTTCATTACGTATTACTCTCGCTAGCTTAGGTCAACATCCCCTGTAGGGGGTTGTAGCGCTCCCTATTTACCTATGACCGAGTACAAAACCCTATCTCTTGTGTGTGACATCGCATATGTCCTCGGCATTGTCCGAGGCAAATGTTGCGCGCAGCGACTATAGCTGAACCCCGGGTGATTGACAATTGTCGCAAGGATTAAGTTGTAGTTACACAGCAGGCTGGGAGACAGTCGACGATCGGCAAATAAAAGGCAAATTCAATAAGTACGATGTGAACTGTAGTAATTTTTTGCATATTTTGTTATGAGCTAAAAGGTTCACTGGATGCAGAGCTGGGCATTGCTTAAGTAGTTAGGTACTTAAATATCAATTTTTAATAACTCCTATAGTACTTAATACTTGTACTTTAAGTATAAATATTTTTTGTACTACTTACCTACTACTGTAAAATTTTAAGTACTTGTACTTAAGACTTATTTGCATTTCATAATCATATAAATAATATTGAAGTACTTTTTAAATATTTAAGTTTTTCAAATTTTTACTGTGAATTAATCTTTCTCGATAAAAAGGTAATAATCGAAAATACTAGGGTTATAGACAATGCAATTTATTATATTAATTCTAAAAAATCTGCTGTGGCCAGTACACGACCTCTCGCCTAATTCTGCTTATTCTACTAATCTAATAAATAGTTTTACTTACATTTTAATAGTTTCATGTAATATGTAAACGATAATGTAAACCAATATGCAAGCAAAAGATGTCAACTGTACTGTCACTGTCATAATAATTCAAATTTTATGTAGAAACAAATTTCATATCATGGACAACAAGATTTTTTATTGTTAAATACTTCCAGATTCAGCAATTTGTATTTATAATTAACTGTACACATAGATAATCACAATTTCTTTTATTTTTAATTGCAAAAATAATGTACCAATATATTTAAGGAAAACTTTTCCAAACTTCTAAAAGTACTACTTCCGGTTTGCAGATTTCTACCAAAATGTTATCCGGTGTTAAGATACTTATCAAAACCTTAAATAAGAAATTTGGTTATAAACGATTTGATACTTTTTAAGTTATCGTGGACGAAAAATCCTCGGTTCATACAAACACACAAACACACACACACACACAGACATCATCGTGAAAATAGTAAATTCGTATTCTAGAGACCCGGAAACGTGCTTATCCACCAAAAACTCATACTCGAAAATTTTGACCCATTACAATACCTCTCTTATAGAATATGAGGCGAGAGGTAAAAATCAGGTGTAGCCAGCCCACAACCTCCCGCCGTACCTAGACTTATAAACATAAATGTCTAGGTACTTTCAATCCGGTGTATATACAGGTTGGTGGAGGTGAAATGCGAACATAGGGAACATACATGACAATCGAACTTTCATGCCAGGTATCTTGATATATTTTGTAGTAGTGTCACAAAACGAAGTAATGTGAATTTGTGTGGCAAAAAGAGTAATCAATAACAAAAATAATAATTAAATCTAAAAGTGCATGTAATCTTTCTCGTTCTGCTCGTACACATACATTATTATGAAAAGAAAATATTTTAAATGAAAATAAAAATTTCAGTAATATGACAGCTACTTTGACATTGACAGTACTTATTCCATGTAGGATGTAAATCAAGATGCCTAGCATGATAACTCCATTGTCATATATTTCCCTATGTGCGCATTTCACCTCCACCAACCTGTATATATATATATATATATATATATATATATATATATATATATATATATATATATATATATATATATATATAAATATACAAATAAAAATCTAAAATATTCAAACACAGAAATTTGCATCACCTGAATCAAAAGATTCATTCTTCTGCATGTTTTAAAACCATCCTCCGTTCAATTACTACATTTTAATATCTTACTTATTACTTATAGCAGCGTTAGTGCCAACGTGTCACCCGTCTCATCTTTCAATATTTTTTACGCAAAAACAAAAATCAACCGATCATGGATTACAAGATAAATTTATTTTTAAATTTTACTACAGTTTTTTAATGCTACCAGATAAAGACCATTTTTATAACATAAGATGTAAGTAACTTTGCCTCTTATTCTTATTACAAATAAATGCTATATTTATCCAAATTTATATACATTTTTGACAATTAATCTTTTCAATCTTCAAAAACTATCACTTCCGGTGAAGATATTTCTACCAAAATCACTAGCTTTAATATATTTTAAAGAAATAATTAGTTTTCCTGTATGACCGGTATTGCCAGATTATTATGTGACAGCTCCTAGCACTTGTTTCTTGTTTTACTTTCAAAAAACTTTTTAGCAAAAACTTTCCTCGTGTGAACAGGGCATTATAGAAATTTTAGTTTAAAGACTAAAAAAAATTAATAATAATAATCCAATGCTGGAATATTTGTTTACGAATAATGTTGTTCGCTCTTAGATTTAATACATTACTAAATCTGGTTCACTACTCTATTAGAATATGGCAAATACTGAATCTACTCACAATATAAAGGTTCTTTGATATACGCTGATGCATTTACTATCAAATTCATTTCACTCGAACTGCATTTCTGTCACAATGGAGTCCATTTTGTTGATTAAAGATCAATCAAATTTTATCTAATAATAACCTATAATGCCTTTTCAAATACACAATTATTTTCCTTCAAAATATATCAAAGATACCATCTATGATCAGAACATCGTTAGATTCGAATAACTAAATATTTAATGTAACTAAAACAAAAGTTCTTTTGTTAGGGAGCAGCTTTAGGTAATGGTTATCTTATACAAATAGACCGTTGATCTAATTCTTTGGGAAGAAAATAAACATTGGATAGTTTACCGAGTTTGGTTTTTCTTTTGTTGAACAATAAAAACATGATTGATGAAGCTTTTGTATCATCAAATAATTTGTTTTTTATTCGGTAGGTACGTAGTAACAGATTTCAAAGGGAATTACATAAATTTACTATTCTTGTCATTTTATTCCATTCACAGTTGTACAATCAACAAAGTTTGAATACAACTAATTAAATATGAGCATTCACAGTGCTTGAAAGTGGGAAGTGTGAATGCTCATATTAAAACTTTCTTAAGGCCCGAATGTAGATGTCTGCAATAAAAGGATAGATTTATACAGATTTAGTGTGTCGAACAAGGGCAGCAATAGGGAACGCACTCTCATAGAGGAATTAAACTTGGTACTAAATATGATCATCACAAAAAAAGGTTCATTTGAAAGATAAAAGTTCAATATAGATCTGAAAATTTGAAATTTTTGTTGATATACTGAGTAACAGTTTTATAAAGTAAGGCAAGTTATGACAAGTTTATTGTAAAATTGAAACAAAAAATAAAACTAAAATTTCAATACTAAGCGGAGCGTTGTTCATCTTTATCTTTAAATGAAAAAAAAATTAAATCGATCCGATCAAAATTAGTCTTAATTTTATTTCCTATTCAAAAGCATGTTTTTGCTGCGCGTAACTTCACTACATTAGGCTCTTAAACGTACACATAAATGTGAACCTTAAAACTAAATGCTTATGTGAATATTGTTTATATAATTTGTGAAATAATTTTTATTCAATTTGGACTTTTTAAACTGCTATTATTAACTCCATAGCAACAACTTTAAAAACTGTTTATTCACAAGTGAATTAATTTTTTTTTAAATCACTCAACACACTTTTAAATCTCTCTGATGTCATTATTTCGTCAAAAATGACAAAAACAATGACCACTTACCACTGACGACTACTTTGATTTTTTTTGTCAAAATAAATTTATAATTCATATATTTGAAATAATTTCGTCAAAATTGAATAAAATATAATATAAACAACGTGTGGATACGAATGTTTATTCAAGAGAAGAAAGTTCAGCCTCCGAGCCCGATAGGCGAGTGGGATAATTTCTTCGAGTGAATAAACATTCGTCTCACGTGGTTTATACAATATTTTATTCAATTTTGACGAAATTATTTCAAATAATATATGAATTATAAATTTATTTTGACATAACATAATTCTCACTTGGTGTATAAATATCTATTAAACAATACTCGCAGTTAATAAAAAATTTAATGAGTGCTACAAGTAAATCTTAATAAATCCTTGTCTTATGACTTCGTGTTTCGGTTTGAAGGCTTCGTATAAGAATTAAGAGAAACTGCTGCGTTGCCCCTCTTGAAGAAATCCTAAGAAATCGTCTGAACGCAGAGATTATTCCAACGGGATTTTTTCCTGAGATTTTGCGATTTTATTTTCCCTTGCGTTTAAAATCTCTTTGTAGGCATTTTGCGTCTCATCCGCGATTAGAGAAGGGACCAAATATTGTAATCTTCCCCGGAAATATAAGCCGGAAACCTATAAACACGGAAATGTAGGAAGATGTACTAACATAAGATAGAAATTATTTGATGTTACCATTCCATATGTGGAAATTTTAGACGAAATTTTTAAATATAGAACTTTGACTTGTATTTACAACTTTCATCTTAAATCAAAATTTAAAAAATAACTTTGTTTTTCTTGTATATGAAGCTAGATTCAGACCTACCCAATTATAAGTATAAGTGCTAAATTAACCAATCAACGCTTCCACAAAATTTCAATTATAAATGCGAACTTTGAGCGCTGGTTGGTTAAATTAGCCACTATACGTTACTTGAAAAAAAAAACAGTGCAAACAAAATTTTTTGCACATTGTAAACTGTTCAAAAAAGCAAACAATAGGTTTACGTACTCTTGACAGTTTGAAAATGTCAACTTTTTATACGACATATTGCAAAAAACTTATTTATAATTTTGTTTTTGCACTTCCGGGACTAAAACTCTTGTTTAGTCTTTATTTTTAGTGACTAAAGTTAAGATTATTTTTCATATTTAATCCCGATGTCAAGGAATTGAATTAATTAATCCTGTTGTCAAGTAAATACGTAATATTTGTTACAGAGTATGGTAACAATATAAATATTTGTCATAAATTTTACATTGAGCAAGCGCAACGGGCAACTGCAATCTTCAAGTCAGAGTTGAACAAGAATATTGCAGAAGACATTTTTTACATTTTACACTGAGCAACATTTTACACTGAGCACATAGAATGGCATTATAACCACTCCACTAACGCACTAACTTTCAAACACAAATTAATCTTTTTGACGTATATGTTTAGCTGGTAGCATCGAACTAAAAATAACTAGAAATAACTGTGAATTGCCTGCAAGCCTTACAAAAATTAGAACATATTCTATTCCATGCAACCGTTGCCTCAAGATTGCTACTGCCTATTGAGCGTTTAATTTCTGTATTACAGTCATGCAATATTGAATAAATTTGTCAAAAATTGCACTTGCATCTGCAAAATTGCTCAATATAAGATTAGTAGAGGTGCCACAACCAAGCACATCCTGTGCGTGCTCCCACCCAATCGCATATTTATTTCATAAACCAATCCTGATTATTTGCCCACACACCGTATTTACCTCGCTCTGGCGTTGAGATTTCAACTCGAAGGACGAGGTAATATGCCTCGCCGCTGGAGGCCCTACCCCCTCCCCGCCCTGGTTGTGTTTACTTCTGCCCGGATTCTGGCGCTAGAGCCAGCGCCGGACTTCAAAGCGAGCGGAGGTCTGCGAGTGACACGTACGAGCAGAGAGAAAGGGCTGGGATGCTGGGAAGGTTCCGGATGCAATCACCACCTCCGGGAGGGGAGGGTTGGTTTAGGGTGATTAGGAATTTATTTATGGAGGCTGGAATCTTTATTTTGATGATTTGTACAGGGTGGTTCTGTACCTCTCACGCAACTTTAGTAGGTTATGTAATTTGATATACCGATTACAGATTTTTCAAAATTCGCAAAAATAAGGGTAGTGAAAATATAAGTTCCATTTTGGTTTGAATATTTATTAATTATTATATTACATAAGAAGTTAATATTTGTAGATAGTCTGATACTATGTACTTATTTTATTTTATAAATAACATAATAAATAAGCAGTTCATTTATTATATGTATATTCAGGATTACTTATGATTTTCATAATTGTCTCTAAATTTCACAAATGTTTCTGATTTTTAGGATTATCCTTGATTTTCAAATTCATTTATTATATGTATATTCAGGATTACTTATGATTTTCATAATTGTCTCTAAATTTCACAAATGTTTCTGATTTTCAGGATTATCCTTGATTTTCAGGCATGTCTCTAATTTTCAAGAATTTCTCTAATTTTCAGTATCACTTAATTATCCTTCATTCTCATACCTGTCTTTCAATTTTAAAATTGTTTCTGGTTTTCAGGATTGGCCTTAATATTCAGCATTGTCTCTGGTTTTCAGGCATGTCTCTAATGTTCAAGAATTTCTCTAATTTTCAGTATCACTTAATTATCCTTCATTCTCATACCTGTCTTTCAATTTTAAAATTGTTTCTGGTTTTCAGGATTGCCCTTGATATTCAGGATTGCCTCTGATTGCCTTGTTTCTAGTTTTCAGGATTGCTTTTGATGTTCAGGATTGCCTCTGGTTTTCAAGAATGCCTCTAATATTCAGTATTACTTAATTATTCTTAATTCTCACACATATATTTCTCAATTTCAAAATTATTTCTAGTTTTCAGGCCCCTGATTTTCAGGAATGCCTCTGATTTTCAAGAATTCCTCAAATTTTCAGTATTACTTTATTCTTATGCCTGTCTCTTCATTTCAAAATTGTTTCTGGTTTTTAGGATTGTCCTTGAAGTTCAGGATGGCCTCTGATTTTCAGGACTGCTCCTGATTTTCAGGATTGCTCAGGACGGACAGAATTATACATCTTATTTTTATAATTTTCCCTAATACCTTTGTACCAATTCCAATTTTATTTTTAATAAATTCGTTGTTTGAAACAGACTATTATGTTTGAATAATATTCTGTTGGTATAGTACAAGCAAAAACCATAATACAATGTTTTCACTCTAAAGAGTAGGTACCCGTGAGTTGAAGCTTAGCAGCTATACATAATACCAGACCTAAATTATGGATATAAAATAAATTCAAATCCACTTTGCTCTTCTCCATCCATGTCCAAACAAAATCCCATCACCAATATGTCACCCCCCCCCCCCCTTCATAATCCAGTTTCTATACTCCTATACGCCTTTTAGACAGATTGGCAATTAACAACGACGTTACATGATAATATAGTTGCACACTTGCTACAAAATTAAAACCTTTGTTGCATGAGAGTCTCTCGGCTAGTCTGTGTCTCTTTTCCGCCCTTGTGCGCTCTTTTTCCCGGGATCATTTACATTTTGATAGGGGCATAGCGCAGGATGGCTCTGTGGTGTGTGTTATATGTGAGAGTATAATCCAATAGTACAGATGGGTGATAAGGGTAGGAGAGTTTTGTTAAGTGTGGAGGAAAGTAAACTAAATATTTTTTTTTGGAAGATGGGTTGAATGAATGGGTAGTTTTTTAGTAATGTTATGAAATTTGAATCAATGGGCTGCTTGCATAGTATTTTTATCACTAAAAATATAAATTTTATTTAAAAAAATTATATGTTTTTTTAGTAAACTGAGAAAGAGATTTTGCTGTGATGGCACTATTTTGTATAGGAGATATGGCAGCATTCTATCACATTTTATTCAATTTGCATTAATTATTTTTGAGCTTCTTGATAAAAACTTGATGAAAATAAAAAATTATTATTAAAAAAATCTGCTGTGGCCAGCACACGACTCTCGCCTAATTCTACTAATCTAATAAATAGTTTTACTACCTATCTTGCTGTTAAATTAACCTGCAGTTTATCTAGAAGTTTATCAAGAACTAAATTACACAGCTTCTTACGAAGTTTCACAGCCGATATAAATTTAAAAATCTGATGTGGCCAGCACACGACCTCTCGCCTAATTCTACTAATCTAATAAATAGTTTTACTACCTATCTTACTGTTAAATCAACCTGCAGTTTACCTAGAAGTTTATCAAGAACTAAATTACACAGCTTCTTACGAAGTTCCACAGCCGAAATAAATTTAAAAATCTAATGTGGCCAGCACACGACCTCTCGCCTAATTCTACTAATCTAATAAATAGTTTTACTACCTATCTTGCTGTTAAATTAACCTGCATTTTACCTAGAAGTTTATCAAGAACTAAATTACACAGCTTCTTACGAAGTTCCACAGCCGAAATAAATTTAAAAATCTGATGTGGCCAGCACACGACCTCTCGCCTAATTCTGGTTATTTTACTAATCTAATAAATAGTTTTCTTACATTTTAATAGTTTCATGTTCATGTAATATGTAAACGATAATGTAAACCAAGATGCAAGCAAAAGATGTCAACTGTACTGTCACTGTCATAATCATTCAAATTTTGTGTACAATCATACGATCATGGACAACACAACAAGATACTGGAATTTCAAAAAAGTAGAATTTAAATTATTGTACATTATTTTATTGTTAAATACTACCAGATTCAGGAAATTGTATTTACAATTAACTGTACCCATAGATAATTATATTTTCTTTTATTTTTAATTGCAAATATTGTAATAAATAGATAATGTACCAAACTATATATCAAGCTTCAAAAGTACTACTTCCGGTTTGCGGATTTCTACCAAAATCTAATCCGGTGTTAAGATCCTTATTGAAACCTTAAATATGAAATTTTGTTATTAAAGGCTTGATACTTTTTAAGTATCGATGAAAAATCGTCACATACGCACGCACACACATCATCGTGATAATATTAAATTCGTATTGTAGACCCTGAAACGTGCTTATCCACCAAAAACTCCGCAATTTTTGACCCATTACAATACCTCTCTTATAGAATATGAGGCGAGAGGTAAAAGAACTTCTCGGATGAATCTCGAACTCGAATCTAGGGTACAATAGTTATTTGTCCAACTAGAGAGGAAAGCGCTTCTTTTTTCCACTCGAGCTCGAAGTTTGTGTCACGAGCGAAGCGAGTGAGGCAATCGAGCAAGAGTGGAAAAAGAGCTTTCCTCTCGTGTTAGACACAACATTTTTTTCACGACATATTTAAAAACATTGTAAATGTTAAAGAAACACATAACTAGAAGTTAGGTTATAACTGCTATCTGTCAGAATGACGTTTGAAAACAACGAAATGCAGCTAATATGCCAAATGAAATTTAAATTATAAAATCGTAAAATAGTAGAAAAAGAAAGTATAAAACATAATAATTATAAAATAATATATATATAATAATAAGTATATCACTATAAAATCAGAATTTTCAATAAAATAATAAATTTACTTATAATTTTTAAAATATTTAATCGTAAAATAACACTGGTGGCAACACCTCTAGAGAGGGAAAACCTACTTTCCTCACTATTTCGCGAGAAGAAAATTGTGTTTTCTCCGCATGTTGTGAAAAAAATAAATGAGTAAACTGTTTAACAATGTCATCGCAATATAAAAACCCTTCTCATGACAATGATTCCCACCCCTGTGCTACAATATCTTTCTCCCGCCCCCCGCCACTCCGTGCGTATTTCCGGTATGTGCCGGGCACATCAAAGCGCTTCCTACGCGGTGGCACATCACATAATTGGTCTAGTTTAGCGATATGTTCTCCGCACGAGCCGCGATGCAAATCAAAGGCAGACGAACAGACAGTCGAGCGGCGCGTGACAAAAACATATCGCGTTACAAATGACTGTAGCTCTAGGTTATGAAGGAGAAAATCACCCAGACTGTGGTGTAATGATGAAAGTACGGCTTTGTTACCCGATACGAGGATTGATAATGTTTAATTATTAACTAACTTCGCGCCAGGTTTTAAGTTGGAGAACTTTATAATGGATAAATGTTATCACATGTCGTTTGAGGCTCACTTAATCAATCTTCAAACCTGTGAGAGTGTCCTATCCTAGTGGGATAAAAGGCGTAACTCAAATGTAAGTACCCGTGAGTTGACGGCTAGGAACTACACACAAGTTAAAATATTATATACTTCCTAAAATCTGCTGTGGCCAGCACAAGACCTCCCGCCATACTTACTTTATTCTTTTTACTTATTATACAAATATATAAGGTAGAAAATCCGTCGGTCATAAGCGTGCGTGATTTCGGTGTGAGGTGAGGCCGAAGCAGTCAAATAATCAGAAATAAATCATTAAAAATCGTAGATTTGGATGTAAATTACAAATCATAGGTATCCAATTAAATAAAAAATATAATTGAAATTTAAGTTTACACTGAAATGCAGTAGTAGTACGTCAAAAACATAATTTCTCTTGAGACTGGAACCTTTTGCATGCGATTTCTCAACCATTATTGCGGTGACTCATATTTTTTATTTTTCTAATAAATACCTCAAATATCAAAGAATAACATATTCGTTTTCCAAATATGTGTTGGGTTGTTATGATATAAAATTTTCTAATCGTTTAGTAAATCTACTGGTAACCTCCACATACGCAATGTATTTTAGCGCGTTTTTGTGTCAACTTTAAATTCAATTATCTTCGTTATTTCAACGGTTACCTATAAATTTTAATTTTTATTCAAATTCTACGACTTGTATTGAATGCTGTATATTAATTTAAGTCATATTTTGAGTTGTCACTACCCATGGATTTACTACCTTTAAAATGTTTCATTGCAGACGAGGAGGCTTGTTTGAAGAATGCGAGGATGCGCAGCGTCCGAGCATTTCTTCAAAACCTCCGAGTCAAGCAATGACATTTTTATGACGCGTGATGTATTCTATTTTTTCCTACAGACAGTGGAAAGTAAAAATGACTAGGCATGAAAATAAAATTTTATTTATTTATTTTCATGCCTAGTCATGGAAATCTTACTTTCAAGACTCAAATTAGTCAGGAAATGAAGATTTTCATGCCGATTTTGAAAAAACGATATTTCACTAGTGTCACTATCATGTCATAATCATTTAAATTTTACGTAGTAACAAATGTTAACCGATCATGGACTACAAGATACCGAAATATTAAATTATAAGTATATACTTTCATTATTCTTAAATGATACTAGATACAAAGAAATTATAAAATACCGATTGTAGGTAATAATTAATGAATATAATATTGCTTTGTATTTCGGGTTTGTATTGTATGTTACACGTGACGTCAAACTATTCGGTATTCGGCAGAATAGGAAAGTAATATTCGGTGTTCGGCCGAATAATGAAAAACCTGCCGAATAGGCAGAAACCGAATAGTTGCCATATTCGTTACTTTACTTCGCAGCCGTTACTAGTCCGCAAAAAATTTTATTTCGCGGCCTGAATTGCGGACGTCAATGTCAATTTGACAGTTGCGCAAAAACAAATTAATCCATTCCGTATTGCATTTTTACAAAGATCAAAATAAATCACTAAATAATTCCACAAATCACCCCAACACTTACCAAAGCCACCCTCCCAATTTGTAACCCATCGCTAATGGGCCCAGAACTACGCACCAGGGGTGTACATTCAAGGTCGCTCAGTCTGTTACACCCCTGTGGAGTACACTCATGAATTATTATATCATAACTGGTGTACAGTCAGCCAGGCAAGTTCACAGACGGTGTTGTTAGCACCCTTAAGGGGTATTTGTCTGGCCGGGTGGGGATACATGTTAAGGGCTGGTTAGCCGAACCTGATGGGTGTAAGTGCCGGTATTAATATGTTTAATGCTTCGATAAGTTGGGGTGATTATGATATTTTAGTGGTAAAGTCGATGAATACTGGACAAATAAGGGGGGGGGGTGTACTTAAAATACTGAATTATTGGGTAGTGAAAAATCTAAGCTTTTTACTCAACTTGGATGCGAATGCCGCACATTCTATGAGTCATCGCCATATACTTGAAATATGCAAGGTGATTTACTACTTCTGGCATACAGGTTGGTGGAGGTAAAATGCGAACATAGGGAAATATGACAATGTTGTTATCATGCTAGGTATCTTGATATACGTGGAATAAGTACTGTCAATGTCAATGTAGCTGTCATATTATTGAAATATTTATTTTCATTAAAATATTTTCTTTGCATAATAATGTATTTGTACGAGCAGAACGAGAAAGTTTACATGCACTTTTAGATTTTATTATTATTTGTGTTATTGATTACTCTTTTTGCCACACAAATTCACATTACTTCGTTTTGTGACACTACTGCAAAATATATCAAGATACCTGGCATGAAAGTTCGATTGTCATGTATGTTCCCTATGTTCGCATTTCACCTCCACCAACCTGTATAAATGGCATAAACGGTTTTGAACGAGTGAAGAAAAAAATTGTATATTTGGGGATCACTAAAGAGTCATAAAAACTACATCATCTCGAAAATGTTAAATTCTTACTCTAGGGACCCTAAAACGTGCTTATCCACCAAAAACTTACACTCGAAAATTTTGTAAGTTTATCATTTGGCACCAAAAGGCCGAATATTCGTTTATTCTGCAGACAGTACTGCATAATATTCGTTATTCGGTATTCGTCACATTTACTATTCGTTACATCTCTACTGCGAGGAAAATTAATTGAGTTGTGCATGTAAATGTTAGATATGTTTGACAGTAGTTAATGTATGTTATTTTATGAAATGCCCAATTCTTGTACAAATATTTAAAATCCGGCCCTGGAAGCCACTTTTTTGGATTCTACGACCAAATTTATGTCGGAAACTAATTTTTTTTCAGACCGATAGCTCAACTAATAGCAGAGTTATGGTAATTTAATACTCTACAGTCTACACACACTTATGCCATATATTTGCAGTTTTGTTTGTGTTTTGTGTGAAAAATTATTTCTGGTTACACGAGGGCTAGAAAAAATTTGAAAATTTGGTTCTGGGTATAAAATAGTCCAAGGAATCGATTTCTGGACCAGTTAGGTCGCTTGGTACAGCCATTTAAGAAATACAGGACCGTATACCCAAAATTAAGTGTCTCAGTTTTAATTTTGTTGTTATTGGGGTTAAAAAAATAAAAATTTGTTCTGGGGATAAAGATATCCAAGAAATCGATTTTTTGACTAGTTAGGTCGTTAGGTACAGCCTGTTAATAGATACAGTCATCTCAAATATTGCTTTCTTTCCAGAAAAATATAAATTCTGGCTAAACAGACGGTACAAAAAAATTAAAAATATGGTTTTGGGCATAAAAATGTTCAAAAAATCGATTGCACCCCTCATTAAGACCCTAGCTGTACCCATTTTTAAAATACAGCCTCATAAACTTACACACCACAACTAATTTTTACTATTATCATAAATAAATACACATAAACACTAAAACAAATGTCTAACATATTTTTTTTGTTCTAGGTAAGTGTCACCACCTTCTTCATGACCATGTGTGCCACCTTGAGAGTCCTGGCTTCACACTCCGCCTGGAAACGTAAGCTAAGCATTAAAAAGAAAACTCAGTCTCATTCCCAGTTAACACTTGTGTGAACCGTAATTTTTTGCCTCGCCAAGGCATCGTTATGACCTTATGTATGTTATAAATCATCGCTATAAGCGATGGAATCTCAAGCAAAAACGGTCACGTGACGCGTCGCTTAAACCAGTTATATTTATATCGACTACTCGGGATTTTAGCGCGCGCAGAAACTGCGAAAATATGAGAAATTTTGTTTTGTCAAAGCGTAGTTTGACCAAAAAGAATTAAGCCAAACTGTATTTTAGTCAAACTGTAATTTGTTCAACTGGAAGTTTGTCAAACCGTAAATATGCCAACCCGTAATTTAGCCAAACTGTATTCTAGACAAACTGTAATTTGTCATTCCGTAATTGGACCAAACCACAACTTCGACTATATATTGTCAAATCGTTTTCCGGTAAACCGTAATTTAGCCAAAACGCAACTATACCTAACTGGAATAATTCAACACGGAATTTATTCAAAACGCATTTTTGTCAAATCGTAATCTTCCCAACTGTATTTAATACATACAAAATTGGGAAGATTACGATTTGAGTACGCCTACTTTGATTCGTTTTTTTGTTATGTCAAAATAAATTTATAATTCATATATTTGCAATAATTTCGTCAAAATTGAATAAAATATTGTATAAACCACGTGAGATACGAATGTTTATTCACTCGAAGAAATTATCCCACTCGCCCTTCGGGCTCGGGGTCTAAACTTTCTTCTCTTGAGTAAACATTCATGTATCTCACTTGATGTATAAATATCTATTATTAAATATATTTTTTGCACTTCCGGGACTAAAACTCTTCTTTAGTCTTTATTTTTAGAGACTAAGGTTCTAAATTTGATCCCAATGGATTATTTTTCATATTTAATCCCGTTGTCAAGGAATTGAATTAATTAATCCCGTTGTCAAGTAAATACGTGCTATTTGTTACAGAGTATCTATGGTAACAATATAAATATTTGTCATAAAATTTAGGTACTGTCAAAATTACAAAATGTGTATTCTTTTAAACTATTTTGCATTCGTTTGAGGATGAAGTGCAAAAAATAGCGTATATACCACAGGACTAAAGTACCTTTAATCCCTCAGGATTAAATCATGCACTTTAGTCCCTCAATATATAATATACTAAGATCACTAGCTTTAATATATTTTAAAATAGTTTCTTAGTATGACCGGTATTGACAAATTTGTATATGACGGCTCCTAGCACTTGTTCTCCTTTCAAGAAACTTTTTAGTAAATACTTTTCTCGTGTGAACAGGGCATAACAATAATAATTATTCTTTTAAGTAAAGTAGTCAACAAAAAAATTAAATTGACATTTTTACTTCCTTGTACGGAGTAATAAAGAAGTATTGTAATCGCGAAAAATTTCGGTTTTCAGATTTTGATGGAAATATCCGTTTTGACCTTTTCTGAATCCATTATGACTAGTTTCGTCGTGACGTCTGTACGTATGTACGTACGTCTGTACGTATGTACGTATGTATGTCGCATAACTCAAATTCGGTTAGACGTAGAAAGTTGAAATTTTGTATTTAGGACTGTTATAGCATCTAGTTGTGCACCTCCTATTTTTTGTTTCAATCTACAAACCGGAAGTAGTAAATTTAAAAAAAATTTCGATAAATATTTAATTTAAGACAAATTTTTTTATTTTAAATGAAAGATTATGTGATTATTACCTACAATCGGTATTTTATAAATATTTTTGTATCTGGTATCATTTAAGAATAATTAAAGTATATATTTATAATTTAGTATTTCGGTATATCTTGTAGTCCATGATCGATTAACATTTGTTACTACGTAAAATTTAAATGTTTATGACATGACAGTGACAATAGTAAAATTTGCTTTATATCTTCTTCTGCAGTTTAAATAAAATGACTAAAAATATATTTGTGAGTATACTAGTATAATAAGTTAAAAGAATTTTTTATATTATTCTACATTTTAGTTATTAAGAAAAGTATGAACAAACAAGGCGTACAAGGAAGTCATGTGGTGTCCACGTCAGATTTTTTATTTAACTATTAGGTAGTTGGTATTACGTGTGGCAGCCTTACAGTATCGCTACCAATGGGTATCAACTCACGGGTACCCACCACTTATACAAAAAACAAAAGTAAATATAAGCCATATAATGACCAATGTTCCAGTCTACCTAATATTTTAGTAATGACAGTACTCTCCTAAAATCACCAAACTCACAGATTCGAAACAGGACTCCTAAAGTTTGCGGTGACTTTTCCATCTTGAACCCAGCGGTCTCTATCGCACCGTGGCGATGTTTCTTGCGGAGTCCGGTAGCCAGGGCCGGGCGGGTGAGTTTTTTGCACCTCGGGCCACGCTAGTTACCGCCTCCCCCCCTGAGACGGGCCTGGGAGGCCACGGGTTTATGAGTTAAACACAAACATGTAATTATCTATTTTTCGCCTGCCTACCCGAACGTTCTGGGAACTGTTACATTGGTTTCGGTAAGCTGTGGTTTCCAGGGACGTACCACGAAATTTTCACGAGGAAAAGATTCGTAAATTAATTAAAATTGGGCAGAATATTAGCAATATTAAGAATTTTATGATGGAAATTAAAATATACTTCGCTACACAAAACATAGGCAGTTATACGTACAATCCCGGTGCTCATTTAAAATATACAAATAAAAATCTAAAATATTCAAACACAGAAATTTGCATCACCTGAATCAAAAGATTCATTCACAGGAAAACTCTTCTGTGTTGAAGCCATCCACCGTTCAATTACTACATTTAATATCTAACTTATGACTTATATGGCGTTAATGCCAACTTGTCACCCGTCTCACCTGTCAATATTTTTTACGCAGAAACAAAAATCAACCGAACATGGATTACAATATTTCAACGTTTTATCTGATAAATTTATTTTTTAAATTTTACTACAGTTCTTTAATGCTACCAGATAAAGACAATTTTGTCATAACGTAAGTTGCAAATAACTTTTCCTCTTATTCTTATTACAAATAAATACTATATTTATCCAAATTTATACAATTTTGACAATTAACCTTTTCAATATTCAAAAAATATCACTTCCGGTGAAGATATTTGTACCAAAATCTAATGAGCTCTTCCAATTTATATACAAATGTTAAATACCAAACATCAAACTTTTTGGGTAATTTGTATTTGAGTTATCCGACTTACACCCCGCCCTTGACCACATACGTACACACACACACACATACACACACACACATACATACAGACATAATCAAAAATGAGTTGTAAGGACCCTAATTCGTGCTCATCCACTAAACACTCACTATCCGATTTTTAGCATGATTCTAATACCTTCCTTTACAGGGTGTCTATTCTAATTCATATATCAACTTGATAAACCAAGAGGATCTTGTTATTCCTCTAGCGGATTTTGGTAGAAAGCATCATATAAAGCATGCTCTAGACGATTTATATTTCACTACCAACTTATTATGTTTTATTTTCTGGGACAATTTGCAATATGAACATAAGCCGCGTTTCTACATTGTTATTTTTTTATTAATTAAATAAAATATTTTTTTATAAGCGCATTTAAAAATACTTTTATTAATAAAATAATACTCGTCTATAACGGGCTTAAGACTAATCAGATAGCGACCCGACATATCGCTATGAATTAGAATAGGAGGCCTGGTAAGCGGAAGGTAAAAAGAAAACGGTAAAAAAATTATTTCCTAAAATAATAATTCGTCGCCGCCGCTGTATGGGTACATACCCATTACTGGGTAACTCTCACGCGTGACTAACCAGCCAACTTCGATGGCAACCGATAATAACCAACAACGTAACATCGAGTTAGCACGCATCTCAAAATTCTCATAAAAATCTGTATTAATCTCACAGCAAGTCTCCCAAAGCTCTAAGCTCGTAAAGCTGAACAAGCTCACCAATAATCATTGTGATTGCCGCTTGGCCGATTTCTCCAAGTTGTCAAGAACTCGGATAACGATGTCCACTTGACGCAACCCGCGAAAACCGCAATGCCGGCTAGAAGGATTTTTCTCAAGACCGGGAAAAGTGCAGTCAGAAATTGTAGACTGTAATTATAGCTTTTCGACCGGAAATTATTATAGGGGCTCACCATCTTTTGTTTGTCTTTGTGTGGTCAAAATACGGCAAATTGACACCTTTGGTTTATGGGATTTTTTGCTGTACCTTGTTAAGAAAACGTCAAATTTGTTTTTGGAAGGATGACTCATTCCGAAAAGGTTCATTCACAAATGTATTTTATTATGTGATAATTATAGGTTTAATTTTGCGCTCTTTCATTAATATTTTTAATAGTTCTTAAATTATGTATCAATATCATTTTTGTGTCATTTTTTTAAATAACCATGGTTGAGTTGACGGCTGGTAACCGCACACAGGATGTATCATATCATCAGTTTGATATTCGGATTACGAAAGAATTTTTGGAAATTTGAAAAATTAAAGCATTTTACAAAAGCAGTCCATTTTTAGTACCACTGAATTGTGACACGCAATTTTTTTAGAAGGTTGGTTGCATGCAACCCATTGCGGACATGATTGATTCAATCTGTTGAACGTGCAATTCCTGTATTACACTCACGCATATTGATGCAACTGGTTGAAAGTTGCGATTGCAGCTGCAATATATTGCTCAATGTAAAATGGGCTTTATATTATAAATAGTTATTTTTCTATTTGGCATTCACAAAGTTAACTTTGTGAAACGCAACTGAATGGCGCCATGGTTCACTTTGTGACACGCAACACATTTTTAGAAGGTTGGTATTAACAGTATCAGGTGACATTTACTTCAATTGTCAAACGTCAAACCTCAGAATTGACAAATATCAGAATAACCTCTAAATCTGTTTTGATTAATTAATTATTTTATATTCAATAACATTAATAAACATAATTTCAATATTTCCTATAATGTCTGTACTTATCACCTAGAATAGTTCAGTAATTATTCTTTTACAGTGACAGTGACAGTTAAATAAATAGCAATATTAATGTCACCAACAAAAACGTTACACATAAATTTCCCTAAATCGACTTGTGTTTATTGTGGCAGTTTAATTTAAATTTTAATATTAAAAAATCTGACGTGGACACCACATGACTTCCTTGTACGCCTTGTGTGTTCATACTTTTCTTAATAACTAAAATGTAAAATAATATTAAAATTCTTTTAACTTATTATACTAGTATACTCACAAATATATTTTAGTCATTTTATTTAAACTGCAGAAGAAGATATAAAGCATATTTTACTATTGTCACTGTCATGTCATAATCATTTAAATTTTACGTAGTAACAAATGTTAATCGATCATGGACTACAAGATACCGAAATACTATAAATTATAAATATATACTTTAATTATTTTTAAATGATAGCAGATACAAAAATATTTATAAAATACCGATTTTAGGTAATAATCACATAATCTTTCATTTAAAATAAAAAAAATTGTCTAAAATTAAATATTTATCGAAATATTTTTTAAAAGTACTACTTCCGGTTTGTAGACTGAAACCAAAAATAGGAGGTGCACAACTAGATGCTATAACAGTCCTAAATACAAAATTTCAACTTTCTACGTCTAACCGTATTTGAGTTATGCGACACACATACGTCCGTCCGTACGTACGTACGTACGTACAGACGTCACGTCGAAACTAGTCATAATGGATTCAGAAAAGGTCAAAACGGATATTTCCGTCAAAATCTGAGAATCGAAATTTTTCGCGATTACAATACTTCCTTACTTCGTACAAGGAAGTAAAAACACCAAATAAAAAAAATAGTATATACAACTCAAACTTTTTTTCGCACTTGTCCTTTAGTAAACTCGCCCGAGGGCTCGTTTTACTAAATTTGGACGCGTGCCAAAAAAACATGTCTTATAAAACTTGTTCTTTAATATACTATATTTATGTTATAAGGACCGTAACGTAATTATTTGGCATTGAAGAAACAAAAAATCTTTAAAATCAGATATGCTATTTTCAAATCCTTAGTAACGAGTTGTTTCGTATTTCATTATGGTACTGAGTACCATACTGGATTCATTATGGTCCTTGGCCTATAATGAACGCTATTATGGTCCTCAAATAGAAGCTTATAATGTTGTCATTATGACACACCAGCAGATAAATAAATTTATTTATAAAATGACGAGTGTAAAATCTAGTGTACTTTGTGGCAAAGTTGTTATAAAATATTTAATGTATAAAATTGCCAACAAATAAAATATAATTGTTCTATTTTAGGTAGTAATTATATTTATTTGTTTGATATGCGCTCCGTCAACAAAAAAGCATCGAACAGCTCTCACACGGCCGCATAATAATTATTTTAAATTAAAAACATAAATTATTAAACAATTTCCGAGTTAATTAAAATAAAACGCATAAAATTACAATGGAAAATAATTGTGTAAATACTGATTAAAATTTAAAGTAATTAATTTAATAACACTCTGGTATTTACAATTAAAACCAACAGAAAAAAATTAACCAAAACGCAGTGATCACACGTTCAATTCGTCAAATCATTATCACTTGTTTATTTAAAAACATCATTTAGCTAACAAACACAGAGTTTAAGATCTCTAAAGTTGGTATTAAAAAGAGCTTAGTCTTTTAGTTGCTAATTCGAATTAAATTACAAACTCTGAACAACTGAAAAACCTGCCCGCCTACAATATGTTGTAGGATTTCTTGAAGCACTGTACACACATCGATTCTTTGACGATTCTTTCATGCTTCTGAATCATTCATTGTTTTGAAGCTCGAATTAGTAATTCTTTTTTCCAAGACTCATTGAAGATTCAATTTTGCGGCGCCGCTATTTGACAGGCAATTTCTGGAAGCACTGTACACACATGGATTCTTTGATGATTCTTTCATGTTTCTGAATCCTGAAAAAATCACTGTTTTGAAGCTCCAATTAATTAGTAATTCTTTTTTCCAAGACTCATTGAGGATTCAATCTGGCGGCGCCGCTATTTGACAGGCAATTTCTGGAAGCACTGTACACACATGGATTCTTTGATGATTCTTTAATGCTTCTGAATCCTGAAAAAATCACTGTTTTGAAGCTCAAATTAATTAGTAATTCTTTTTTTCCAAGACTCATTGAAGATTCAATTTAGCGGCGCCGCTATTTGACAGGCAATTCTTAGCATGATTCTTTTTTAAGGGTTCAGAAGCATGAAAGAATTCTCGAAGAATCCTAAGACTAAATTTTAAATTGTAATAAGTACATGTTTTTATTCATTTTGTAGGTAACTGTAGTAAGGTAAACCCCTTCAACAGATACACTATTGTATTATGTATTCATAATTCAACACTATTGTATTATGAGTCCATTATTCAACACTACTGTTACAGTCAGCCCATCAAAATTTGAGGTTAGATTAATATTTTTATGAGCAACAATCTGTAAAGAAATATTTTATTTAAGTAGTCGTAGATAATTGACTCGCACATTATTAACTCGGATGATTATACACTCGCCTTCGGCTCGTGCATAAACTTTTATCCTCTTGAATTATAGCCTACATTATGTGTTCGTTAAATAATTATCTTTATCTACGACAATAGAATAATGTATTCATTATATACGTGAAAGTAGAATAATAAACTTCACCATAAGGACACATATTATGATTTTGAATTAATGTATTCATTATTTAACACTGTTAAATAATGAGTACTTTATTCTTTCGAACTGTCAAACTGTCATCAGACCTGTTGTAATATTAGTATTATATCAGTTATCATTTTATGACGTTGTAAGCAGAAACAGTAATAAAAATTTGTAAAAGGTTGTATAATGACTAATAGATCTAAATTACATCAGTCATTACACCAAAGTTTGAGGTTAGGTTAATATGAATACAAACTTGTAAATAAGAAATGTTACTTTATTTAAAAAGTCGTAGATAAAACATCGTATTTGACTCGCACATAATGGCTATAATTCACTCGGATGATTTATTAACTCGCCTTCGGCTTGTGAATAAACTTTCATCCTCTTGAATTATAGCCTACATTATTTGCTCGTTAAATAATATACTATTATTATAATATCAAATCACTTTATTACGATTAGTTAATACTACATTCATCTTACAATCAATATCAGTGCGTAATGTACCATATTACTCATTCTACCAATAACACATTGTTTAAAATATTTCTGGAAATAATTTGAGACTGTAAATGAAATTTCTGCAGTAAGCAAAATGAAGCAAAACTAATAAAATATTATAAAAGATACAAGTTTGTAATGAATGTCGTCTATAATTAAATCTCTTCTTCCGCTTGGTTTTATTAGTCGTAAACTAAGCCCCGTGAAATACGTTTTAAAATATGCAAGAAAATCTAACACAAAAAACTGTGTGTTATTTAGTCTGACCCTAGGCGAGACAACGTCTGTTAAACAATTTTTAATCATCATTAACTGAAGAAAAAAATATATTATTGACAGGTTTGAAATGGACCATCATTAGCTAGGCGTTCATTATAACCCGTTAAAATGGACAGCAAACTTAGAGACAGTACGTGATTTACATTATACTAGAAATTGCTAGGAACTTCTCGGATGAATCTCGAACTAGAATCTAGACGAAAAAATTATCATGTAAAACAGGCTTTAAAGTAATGTCTATTTGTTCTTTAAGGCACTGAGCCAAATGTCATTTTATATAAAAACATTTATTATATTATACCGTGAGTTTTAACGTGAAACATGGGATTTTTCATATCCATGGTTACGAATTTGACAGCAATGTATTAGAGCGTTCTTTTTAAAATCGAACATAGGGAATCAATTTAACTGTATTATTCTTGACCAATATAACATATTTGGGCAGCTGTAATAGTTCCAAGAGACGCTTTCAACATAAACTTTTAATTGTTTAAACTATACCTACATCGTATTTCCAGGTAGCATCAGTTTGACTCCAATTAACAAATTCAAATGTTGCTATCTGGAAATACGATGTAGGTATAGTTTAAACAATTAAAAGTTTATGTTGAAGGCTTCTCTTGGAACTATTACAGCTGCCCAAATATGTTATATTAGTCAAGAATAATACAGTTAAATTGATTCCCTATATGTTCGATTTTAAAAAGAACGCTCTAATATATTGCTGTCAAATTCGAAACCATGGATATGAAAAGCTCTATGTTTCATGTTAAAATAAATTCACGGTATACAGGTTGGTGGAGGTTAAATGCGAACATAGGGAACATACATGACAATCTACAAATCATGCCAGGTATCTTGATATATTTTGTAGTAGTGTCACAAAACGAAGTAATGTGAATTTGTGTGGCAAAAAGAGTAATTAATAACAGAAATAATAATAAAATCTAAAAGTGTATGTAAACTTTCTCGTTCTGCTCGTACACTTACATTATTATGCAAAGAAAATATTTTAATGAACATAAAAATTTCAATAATATGACAACTACTTTGACATTGACAGTACTTATTTCACGTATATCAAGATGCCTAGCATGATAATTCAATTGTCATATATTTCCCTATGTTCGCATTTCACCTCCACCAACCTGTATAAACAAATAACGTCAAAAATACATAAAATAACACTATATTGTTTATTGCACAATAATTTGCGAAAAAATATCAGTAAATTCACTCGTATCAATTTGAAAATTTGATGTAGGCTTAAGAGGCCCGTCTACTACCTAAAATCTAGCATAAAATGTATTAACGTAGCGAGTGTTTTGAGGCCAGTACAAAAATGCTCAAATTTTATTTCAACCAGGATTTAATAGAAAAAGAATCGATCTACAGATGTGCCTTTTTAAAATTTTGATTAAGAAATTGTACATGAATATAAAAATTCCGAAAAATTCAAAAAAAATCCTATTTTATGCAAACTTTACACGGTTATATCTCATGTTAAAAATGAATTAGAAAATTTTAAAAAGGCACATCTGTAGATCCATTCTTTCTCTATTTAATGTTTATAAAAACATTATCCTGAAGTCAATAATAATATAACAATGCGACAAAGTACGAGTTTCGGGCTGGTTTCAGGCAGCCCTAGTAGTGGGAAAAGGGTGGAATGAAAATAAAAAGTAAAATCGAGAGTATTCTAGGAATTCGGTAAAAACGTAGACGAGCCGCTTAAATGAGTTCCTCCTTTCGAAGTTGTGAATCAGCCTGTATATATTATACCGTGTGTGCGGTTATCAGCCATCAATTTACTCACGGTTGTTAGTGGAAACAAACAGTATTTTTATGCAGTTAAAATTTTCATTTGTCTGGATTCAAACCTGAGTCATCCAATGTGAAGAAATACTTAAAATATATGTAAAAAGGTGTGCTTCTAAAATTATTATTTACGAATATGGTGTTTAAATTTCTGGTATTTGGTCAATGTCGATTTTTCCTGAAAGGTGCCTCTTTTTTATGCGATTTCTGAATCCCTAGAGTGGTGGTTACTTGACCACTCGTAGGGCTTAGGGTGAATCAAGGGCGGAATTAAGGTTTCCGGATATCGAAGGGTCAATCTTTGTGTCAACAAAGACCGGATACAGACACCCGGAAGACACACAAACAGGAAATGATCGAAAAAGCAAATAAGAAAAATAAACATTTTTGCACTTTCGGGACTAAAACTCTTCTTTAGTCTTTATTTTTAGGGACTAAGGTTCTTAATTTGATCCCAAGGGATTATTTATCATATTTAATCCCGTTGTCAAGAAAATGAATTAATTATTCCCGTTGTCAAGTAAATACGTGCTATTTGTTACATAGTACCTATGGTAACAATATAAATATTTGTCATAAAATTTACTGTCAAAATTGCAAAAAAAAAACTATTTTGCATTCATTTGAGGATGAAGTGCAAAAAATAACGTATATACCACAGGACTAAAGTATCTTTAATCCCTCAGGTGATTATTTCCCTCACCTTCGGCTCGTGAAATAAACTTCACCCTCAGGATTAAATCATGCACTTTAGTCCCTCAATATATAATATACTATTACAAATACTGCAATAGACGAATGCATAACAAATGAATTTGTCAGGGGGCTGCTGTCAAAATTGTCTTTTATATTAACTTTAAATGTAACTGTCAACATAATACTATTTTATATGTAGTTTTATAGGTATTTTGTATCATGAAAAAATTATTTAAATTACATTTTGACAGAAACTGTTCCAAATTTAATCAAAAATATGCAAAAGTGAGGTTGGAATAGTAGGACGTCATTTTGGATTTTTTTTTTTTATTAAAAATCTGCATATCTACCCGTCTACCTACTTGATATTATGTTCTATACTTGACAAATGACAGTATAGGAAGACAATAGGTCGTTGCTCGCATTTGATTGGCTCGTAGTGACGTATTCATTCGTTACGCTCTTGTTAATTAACTTGTGATGTGTTGATATTAATTAAATTCTAAATAAATGCAAGAATAATGTGTGCATAGACTGAAAAACACACTGCGGCGTACAAGTGAAGAACGTAGAAGTGGGGGAACGCAGTGGTGGCGGAAAATGTTACAAAAAGGGGCATATCTACAATTTCACATGTCGCTTTAAGGTTGCACTCGAAACCGTTTTCAGGCAGTCATCTTTATGCACTTTATCTGCATAAATTTTTGTAATAGGAACAAGCAATAGGCATAAATAATATATCAATAAAATGATTAGATTTTCTAGATTGAATAAGAACACCTGAAAATAAATGTAATTTGCAGTAGAAATGAAAGAAGAGGAAGCAAAATTAATCAAATTGCAATGAATTTTATGCAAAATGAACTATTATTACAGACATAAATTTATGAATAAGGCAATTAGGAATGTATATATTTTTATTATGTAATATAATTTTCATTGTAGGTTACATCGTTTATTCGAAATTTATGCAGAAAGCTTGTGCAAAATGAGCCATGTAGCTGATAGAGTTTTTCTACAATAAAAAAAAAAAACTATCTAAGGGTACAGATAATTTTAAATACAATTTGCTGTATCTGGTAGTATTTAAAAATAAATTAAAGTACAATTATTAATATTCAAGTTTTTTAAATTCCAGTATCTTGTAGTCCTAGATGATATTAAATTTGTTTCTACAAAAAATTTGAATTATTATGACAGTGACCGTTGACATCGTTTGCATCTTGGTTTACATTTTCGTTAATACATGAACATGAAACTAATTTAATATGTAAGTAATTATTTATATAAATCAAGATTTTGAATCCTGGAAAAGAATAAATTTTTCTCTCTGGTAATAATTATACATGGTTTTGAAGCAATCAATAAATTATAAATTCTTTTCTAAGACTCATTGAAGATTCAATTTAGCGGCTCCGCAATTTAACAGATAATTCTCACTTTAAAGAAAAAACTTCTTCTTTTCCAGGATTCAGAATCTTGGAACAAGGCTTAAGATTAGTAGAAATTAGGCGCGAATATGCTGGCCACATCAGATTTTTTACTTGGAACAATATTATTAGAAACTATCAATAAATAAAAAAATACTGTTACCAAAAAAATACAATCTATCTTCAATTTCATATTTCGTTTAGTTTAAAAATTGCCCCCTTAAAAAATATCCCCCGCTGTCACTGCCTCAGCAATGAGCAGCCGAGGCTAATTTGCGTCGCGTTTCTGGGACAAAACATCTGTAAATTGGAATACAAAAAGCGTAGGGGATTTTTCTCGAAGCGAGAAATTCAAACACAAACAGCACAACAACCACAAGATGAACGTGACATGGCAAACTCAACGCTCTCGAAACCAGAGAACGAGAAATAAGAAATGACAATGGAGACGCCTCCAACGCGAGAGGTGAGGACTAATTAGAGGAGGAAGACTGCGGATATAATGAGAGAAGGGGGGTGGTATGGTTTAATGTTTGTTACAGTTTTGTTACTTTTCTTAAACAAATTCGTCACATTGCAGAATTTTTAGCTGTTCTAATAATTACCTCTCGCCTCATATTCTATAAGAGAGGTATTGTAATGGGTCAAAAATTTCGAGTATGAGTTTTTGGTGGATAAGCACGTTTTAGGGTCTCTAGAATACGAATTTAATATTTTCACGATGATGTCTGTGTGTGTGTGTGTGTCTGTGCGTATGTATGTATGGACGTATGTGACGATTTTTCGTCCACGATAACTTAAAAAGTATCAAGCCTTTAATAACCAAATTTCATATTTAAGGTTTTAATAAGTATCTTAACACCGGATAAGATTTTGGTAGAAATCCGCAAACCGGAAGTAGTACTTTTTGAAACTTGATATAGTTTTCCTTAAATAAATTGGTACATTATTTATTTATGACAATTTTTGCAATTAAAAATAAAAGAAAATATAATTATCTATGGGTACAGTTAATTTTAAATACAATTTGCTGAAGCTGGTAGTTTTTAACAATAAAATAAAGTGAAACTAATATTCCACTTTTTTGAAATTCCAGTATCTTGTACGATTTTCAATAGACCAATTATATTTTGGTACGAATTCATAAACCGGAAGTAAGACTTTTCATATAGAGCAATATGATTTTTCTTAAATTATCTCGATAAATATATGTTTGCTTAAATATAACAGAAATGTTTTTAAAAGAATTAAGAATTTTCTGTACCATTTATAAACTATACGACAATTTAAAATGTATTGTTTGAATCTTTAAAATCTTGTAAGCTATGATTGTTTGATAAGATTGATATAACAATATCTTATTATGATATGAAATTTGTTTCTACACAAAATTTTAATTATTATAACAGTGACAGTGCAATTGACATCTTTAGCTTGCATCTTGGTTTACATTATCGTTTACATATTACAAGAACATGAAACTATTAAAGTACAAGTAAAACTATTTATAAAATTAGTAGATTAAGCAGAATTAGGCGAGAGGTCGTGTGCTGGCCACATCAGATTTTTTTAATTGTACCTCTTTAAAATATAATACACCGATTAAATTGTACGATAATTCATGCTTTAAATATTATAATAGATATTTATACACCAAGTGAGAAGAAATGTTTATACAAAAGAAGAAAGAAATTTAATAATATATTATATATTGAGGGACTAAAGTGCATGATTTAATCCTGAGGGTGAAGTTTATTTCACGAGCCGAAGGTGAGGGAAATAATCACCTGAGGGATTAAAGGTACTTTAGTCCTGTGGTATATACGCTATTTTTTGCACTTCATCCTCAAACGAATGCAAAATAGTTTAAAAGAATACACATTTTGTAATTTTGACAGTAAATTTTGTGACAAATATTTATATTGTTACCATAGATACTCTGTAACAAATAGCACGTATTTACTTGACAACGGGATTAATTAATTCAATTCCTTGACAACGGGATTAAATATGAAAAATAATCCCTTGGGATCAAATTTAGAACCTTAGTCCCTAAAAATTAAGACTAAAGAAGAGTTTTAGTCCCGGAAGTGCAAATATAATTAAATTGTACGATAATTCATGCTTTAAATATTATAATAGATATTTATACACCAAGTAAGAAGAATGTTTATACAAAAGAAGAAAGTTTAATGGTAGTCACACTGTAACAATGCGCAATATGATTTAGATCTAATTTTGATGAGTAATCAACATCTTCGAAATTTATTATATTTACTTCTCCCACGTGTAGATGACTAAGTTAGTTTTGTATATGGATCCTTTGTCTTCAAGCATAAGTGCATTATACTGTTCGGTTATTATTGTTTATGCTTGAAGATAAATGTGTTATTACAATTGGTGATCCATATACGCAGCTGTATCTAGAAGTATAAGAAAAATTTAAGTAAGTTCAGTCAGTATGTGTTAGTCCGTAAGTTCAGACGCTCGAGAAAATGTATTCTCAAGCTCGAGCAAAGTTTAAGTTCGAATAATTACGTAGAGTCAGTGATCGTCTGACTCAAGTCGGTACAGAGACGGGTTTTGCTGAGAGAGCGCCGTTCTCATGAGTTTGGTACAATTACGTAATTAGTAGTAATCTGTTGAGTCAGTGTGACTCTATATGTCGAACAGATTGTAGTTTTGTGTTTTTCGTTTATATAGTAGTGTGTTTTCGTTTATATCGCTTTGTGTAGTTATATTTTTAGCCAATGTTCATTAATAAATCTTATATTAGTAACGGGAAAGTTGTGTGTCATAGTGTCAAGTATGTTTTGTTAGTTTTGTATAAAACTAACTGGCGCAGTCCTGCAAAACCTGTCATATTTGTTTGTATAAGTACCCGTACAGTGAGAAGCTTAAGTTCGTCACAAGCATCAATCCTACCGATCTGCCTTTGCCTGTCCTTTCTTTCATTTTATTTTTATTACAACACCCAAACCAACCCTAACATGAATCCCTGTACGTCACCCATCCAAACCCCCATACCCTCCAATAATAAGCATAAACTTTTCCTCTTCTACTCTTATATCCGGCATTGTTGCGAATTAACGAGCGTGGCTCATGCGCTACCCGCTGCCGGTTTCTTTAATTCGCTGATTAGGCTCCGGAGTTTCACCGGAAGCCCGGAGTCGAGCCAGAAGAGCATGAAAGCGCCCGGAGTCCCGGAGTTTACCAGCGCCAGCCAGGCGGAAAGCGCAAGCGAAACTGAAAACTCCGGGAGGTTATTTTAATAAATGTAGACGCTGAAAAAGGCAGGAGGGGCTGAAGGGGGAATAAGGCTGGAGGGGGTAATAATAGTGCAGGAATTTGTGTAATGTTGTTTTGTTAATAAGTTTTGCTTGGATGTAAGAATAATATTTGTATTTATGGTTTTCTTGACTTTAAATGACTGAAGCTCAAAAAGTATTAGAGATACTTTAATTATGTCTGCAAATTTGGATTTCTGGAACTATTTTCTATCCGCATACATATTTTTAGTTTTATTAATTCCATAGCAACAACTTTAAATAAATGTTTATTCACAAGTGAATTAATTTTTTTTTAATTCACTCAACACATTTTTAAATCACTCTGACGTTTTAAACGTTAAATTATTACGTCAAAAATTCATAAAAACAATGACAACTTGCCACTAACGACTACTTTTATTAGTTTTTTTTGTTACCTATGTCAAAATAAAATTTTAATTCATATATTTGAAATAATTTCGTCAAAATTGAATAAAATATTGTATAAACCTCGTGAGATACGAATGTTTATTCACTCGAAGAAATTATCCCACTCGCCCTTTGGGCTCGGGGGCTAAACTTTCTTCTCTTGAATAAACATTCATGTATCTCACTTGGTGTATAAATATCTATTAAATATTTGATCTAGGTATTCATTAAATTGCTAGATATTTTAAAAATAATTTATTCCCGTACAGTATAATTGGCGAATTATATTTGAAGGGGCACAAGACAACTCAAAAAATGAAAGACATAAATTAATTATATATTTCAGAATTAGTTTTCCCTGGACTACTAAATATACGTACACATTGTCAATAATATAATCGGGGGTAATATAACACGTGCTATGATTATCATCGGTGATAGCATGAGTTAGTCGATGAAAATTGACCGAGTGCGCAGCACGAGTTCAATTTTCTGAAGACATAACGAATGCTATCACCTATGATTAATCATAGCCCGAGTTATATTTGGGGAGAATATATAATGAATGAAACCAAAATGTTTGGTTATATTTTTTCAATAGCTGTCAAGAACGTTTTAAATTCTGTTTCACTTTCTCAATTTTGTCTTCACTGGTATTACCCCACCGAATACAATCAGGTTCATTCAATTTAAGTCTTATTTTTGACAAACAGCAATATTTAAATATGAAACTGACAGTAGGAAATTAATTGACAGAAACAGTTGACATGTAACAGCGGTGATAAAAATATCATCGATTTGATAGCCTCTTACTGCCCTATTTTAGCCAATCAAATTAGTCAAATATGTGTCACGTGACACATGAATTATATCGGCATTAAAATTTCAGAAGGTTTCAATTGACAAACATAATGTCCACATTTTCCCGCACTTATTTTACATAACATTCAACCGCACACATCTTGCCACTTTTAACATTTTACTCTTCTTCTTCTTGCAAGATCGCATCTTCTCAATTACCATGGGTAGAGACAGACACAGACAGGCAGTGTGCTATGCATGTAGAACATATGATTTTCTTTGCTGGTATCATCTGACATACTTATTTATGAATGCTTGTGCCTGTACAGCTTGCAGTGTGTTCGTACGTATGTACAATGAGCTTTGTAAGCTCCGGGGCTTCAGAAGCTCCGTGTTAGAGCGCTGGACACTTCTAACGCTGAGGATGATTTACGAGGTTAAATAGACTGTGAAGAAAAGGAAATATTGTAATTTGGTTGGAAGTATGGTATTTATTTATTGTGTAATTGTTATTAAAATATGATCGAAGAATCTAAAGCATGCACTTTTTGAGATATACTCTTTTAAAGTCTAAGTATTTACCTAATAAATTAAAATAATGTAACAATTTTATTAATATATTAATTCAAAGTTACGTTTTCAAGGAGGTGTTACGTATACAGGGTGTTTCATAACTTCGAGTACATACGTTATTGGTATAAGTTCTTTGATATGCTGATTACGAATCTAAAATAATTTTTTTAATTCGAAAAATTAAGGGTTGTTTAACTAAAACATTTTTTTTAAATTATATAATACTAGTAAAATAACAAACGAAATTTAATTATTTTTAATGAAACAATAATTACTCCACCCAGTGGCAGTGGCTACGGAAAATTTTTGACTGGGAAACATGGAAATTAATTTTGCGATTTTAAGAAAAATTCTTTTTTATTCGTAATCAGCATATCAAACAACATATACCCTTAACGTATGTAGGTACCTGAAGTTATGAAACACCCTGTATACAGGATGTTTGTTTCTATACCTCTGCACGAAACTTTAATAGATTATATAATTTGATATACTGATTATAGATAAACAAGATTTTTTTCAAAATTCGCAAAAATAAGGGTACTGAAAATATTAGTTCCATTTGTTTGAAGATCCGTTTAACTGTTTATTTATTATGTTATTTATAAAGTAAAATAATAAATACTATAAGACTATCTACGAATAGTCACTTGTTATGTAATAATTAATAAATACACAGTTAAATGGACTTTCAAACAAGAAACACTAAAATTTTCACTACCCTAATTTTTGCGATTTTTGAAAAAAATCTTTTTATCTATAATCAGTATGTCAAATTATATAATCTATTAATGCATCTATTGACACATTATACCGAAATTTGAGCTTTAATGTATTGCTTATTTAAATTTGCCATGTTTTCTTGGCTAAACAAATATTAGCGATTTGCATCAACCCCTCCAGGGATGCATCATGCACATATGTAAGTGCAGTCGGTTGTTTTTGTTCTGTAAGGCAGTTTCAACCCAGCCAACTCAGCTCCTTCAATTACCAGCACTGCGCTTGTCTCGTTTATTCAGCGCCGATGCGATGTTGCGATGTTTCCACCGCCGCCTTCGTCCGCGTGAAATCCGACATCCGTTGCAGTCGCGCCTCCAACCAGTGACCCTCAAACAAACCCTGAGCCTCTGTTGAAGTCCAACTCTCGAATAAAGTTTTTTTAAAATAATTATTCATCTAGATTGGATTAAAGCGTTTTAAAAACTTTGAGATTGATAAAAAAATATCTATACCCATAAATGGGTGGCAGCACCCAACTGGTTTTATAGAGAATTTCGTGCTGAATCCAATGGCGCGTCGCTCGTTTTTGTATCTCTGCTGGTTTTCGAGTTATAAGGTTTTCAGTTTTTTTCAGCAGGATTTTTTGAACGCCGCTGAAATGTTAAAAACAGGAATTTTACAGGGATGAAAAATATTTTGTTAGTTAGTTTCAGGGGCGAGGAATTCAATTCCGTTGAGATTTTTGAGCTATCTCAAACAGTTTTTGAGATATAGCTTTTTGATTGATTTAGCAGCACATTTTATTAGTCATTATTGTTCAAATTGTCGACCTTTTTTTATCTTAAAATGACCCAAACGCTTTAGTGATCCCAAATTTTCAAATCCTGAGATAAAATTGCTGGTAAGAATCGCCTGTGAAATAGCGGCGCCGCTAAATTGAATCTTCAATGAGTCTTGGAAAAGAATAGTTTCCAATTCATTGATAGCTTGAATTTATTTTGCCGTGAACTATTTGTTGCCACTGTTTGAGGTCCACTGGCGCGGTAATCACATAATTGGAGTGCGGAGAATTGAATTACAAGACCTGCACAAGTAATGCACGCATACCATACCTGGCACGTTCACTTGTGCTCTGTTCACAATGTACTGCATACCGTCATACCAGCCGGTGCTAGCTGTCATTGTTCGACGCCTGGAAAAGAACAGGCGTCCCGGCGACGCGGTTAATTGGACGACGGTGTAATGACGTGTACACTCGAAAGAAAATGTTTACAACTTGTGTGATTCAATTAGGATGGACGTTAAAAAATTATATTCTGTTTGAGTTTAAATATTAAAAACGCAATTCTTCACACAAAAGATGTTTAACTTCTTTTTAATACGCAACGCAAATTTATTTATTTATAGAGCACATAGCCGAGTGTATTATGTGACAACTCAAGTTTAAATCCAGTTGATGGCTATTATATAATATGTGAGGCTGCCACACCCAAATTTGGTCAAAAGTGTGATAGTAAAATGTCATTAAAATTTAATAAGAGTACCCGTGAGTTGACGGATTATAACACATAGTAATTGTTTCAAAAATTTTTGAATACGTCTGTGATTCACAATATGTGAGGCTGTCACACCAAAAGGTAAAAAGCATAATAGTAAAATATCTCCTGATGTGTTTATACCATTTATACCAAAACTTGAGACTTGAAATGATACGATATATATGTACAGGGTGTTTCATAACTTCAAGTACAAACGTTATGCCCATGTCACACCGGCGTGGCACGGGCGTGGCACGGTGCTCGATGGAACAAATGAATAACATGAAAATTTTATCACCGCTATTCCATCGAGCATTTTGACATATAGAAATTTGTTGCTGATTTCACAGTGAGTCCTCAATATAATTTTTGACATTTGGTGAATAATTGATGTCTAAATAATAACAGTAAGTAATTAGATAATAAGAATATAACCCTTTCAGCTTTTGTCAATATATGAACTAATTATTGATGTAATTAATACAAAGAATTGATGAATTTTAATTCTCAGCTGTCAAAAATAATTTTCAAGAACCTTAAAAGTACGAAGTGAACATAGCAATATACAAATTTTCGTATGGCATTTTGCTATACCGGTGTGACACCCTTTTGACAGCTTTGAACGAAGCAAAATGCCACATCGAGCACCGTGCTTCATGCCACGCCGGTGTGACATGGGCATTAAGGGTTATGTAGTTTGATATGCAGATTCAACGTACGTACTTGAAGTTATGAAACACCCTGTATGTGAATTTTTTTAGACTGCTGCACAGCCTAAATTAGGTAAATGATGTTTATATTTTATTTAGGAGTTCTGTCCTGTAATAATCATTGAGTTGTATTTTAATGAAGCCTCCAAAAATATTTGTATTTTTACATAAAGCAATCATTTGGTTGAATGAATTGTGCCTCTCAAGAATGTTTATTTAATGTGATACGCCACTGTGTCGGTTGGTGATTACTCTAACCACAGAAGTGTCCAAATGATGGTAAACCATCGCGTGATCCACTTACTAAACTGCTTTTCGAACCATTAAAAGCTGCTAACAAGTGCCTTCATCGGAACTCAACCATTACTAAACACAGACAATATACACTGGGAATCTAAACTGTCACGCCCTTTCAAAATATTGTGCGTTTTGGTATATGTCGTAAGCTTTTTATTAAAAAATCTGACGTGGACACCACATGACTTCCTTGTACGCCTTGTGTGTTCATACTTTTCTTAATAACTAAAATGTAGAATAATATAAAAAATTCTTTTAACTTATTATACTAGTACTACTACTACTGCTACTATACTCACAAATATATTTTAGTCATTTTATTTAAACTGCAGAAGAAGATATAAAGCATATTTTACTATTGTCACTGTCATGTCATAATCATTTAAATTTTACGTAGTAACAAATGTTAATCGATCATGGACTACAAGATACCGAAATACTAAATTATAAATATATACTTTAATTATTCTTAAATGATACCAGATACAAAAATATTTATAAAATACCGATTGTAGGTAATAATCACATAATATTTCATTTAAAATAAAAAAATTTGTCTTAAATTAAATATTTATCAAAATATTTGAAAAAAGTACTACTTACGGTTTATAGATTGAAACCAAAAATAGGAGGTGCACCACTAGATACTATAACAGTCCTAAATACAAAATTTCAACTTTCTACGTTTAACCGAGTTTGAGTTGTGCGACGTCACGACGAAACTAGTCATAATGGATTCAGAAAAGGTCAAAACGGATATTTCCGTCAAAATCTGAGAACCGAAATTTTTCGCGATTACAATACTTCCTTATTACTCAGGGTTGTATTTAAAACATACAGTTGGCAAGATTACGATTTGAGTAAAATGCGTTTAGGAAGATTACGGTTATGAATAATTACGATTTGACAAAAATACGTTTTGGTTAAATTCCGTGTTGGATTATTCCAGTTAGGTATAGTTGCGTTTTAGCTAAATTACGGTTTACCTGAAAACGATTTGACAATATAATATTAGTCGAAGTTGCGGTTTGGTCAAATTACGGAATGTGAAATTACAGTTTGTGTAGCATACAATTTGGTTAAATTACGGGTTGGCATATTTACGGTTTGACAAAATTCCAGTTGACCAAATTACAGTTTGACTAAAATACAGTTTGGCTTAATTATTTTTGGTCAAACTATACTATATTTGTCCAAATTGTGTGCTCCCATAAGATAATCTTACTTCCACTTTTATTTATATCCATCTACGTGACACCACTTAGCAAAAAACCTCATCGTAGTAAATCATCTGTAACGTCTTGTGAATTCATCGCGATTTTTCAGTATGATCTCGACTGTCAACTGTCTCGCACTATCCACATTCAGATCAACAAAAACCTCGACATCGTTGTGTGTCTGGCTGTACAGGCGACTGTACGCGCCATGAGAGATGTGGAGGTATTGTAGGTATATATGGCACACGTACGCGTTGTGTAATCTTGGCGTACGTGCTGTAATTTTAATGAGCATCCTCGTCAGAGAGGTACATTCGGAGGTAAAAGTCGAGAATAGGATAATTAGAAAAATGATCATTATGAAATTAGAGGAATAGTGACAATAATTATTATAGGATAAATGTTATGTCTAAATTGTCTAATTAATAGCTTGTATTTGAATTAGTTCTAATTTATTCAAAATTGTAACACTCAAAAAAATTAAAATGACAAATAGACTGAACAATAATTGAACTGAAGTAATAATAGTTATTTGTGTATCAAGGCTGTAAAAGTGATCTTTTTTGGCCGAATCTGAAGTTTGCAGCCGAGGCGTAGGCCGAGACAAGCAATTCAGATGAGGGTAAAAACACTTTTAAGCCGAGGTGCACACAACATTTTTTAGGTGGTTATCACAAAAATATATAATTTTATGTCAAAAAAAGTTTCTTAGTATCATAAATACTTTTATTTATATAATTTAGGGTAACTAAGTTGTAGGTAATTACTTCTAAATATATTTACCAATTAAAATTAAATAAATTTGTTATTTAACGGCCGTAAAGTAAATGCGGCCGTGAAGTTAAAACGGCTGTGAAGTAAATGTGGCCGTAAAGTAGTCATTTTGACAGATGTCAAAAAATGTGACACTTTACGGCTGTCAAAGGATACGTAAAACAACTATTTATGCAATAGCCACCTAAAAAAAATATGTGTTTGTTTATTTCACTAATGAACTTCATTATTGCATGCACTGGTCTTTATTTATTTAAAAAATTTACATTATAAAACCATCACCAAATTATAGAGCACATTGTAAAGAAACTAATACAAAATGGTTTTGACTTGAAATCGCATATTTTATACTGTTTAAATTTAAAAAATCTGATGTGGCCAGCACAAGACCTCTCGCCATAGTCTACTCTTTTCACTACTGTACAAATCAAGATACAAATATGTTTGTATATTTTTTTTAAGTACACTACTGGATTCCTCGTATCAAACTACATATACATACATATTTTATTTAAAAAATTCTGTCGGGTACAATTTTAAATGCACTTTGAAAAAAATTTAAAATGTTGAAAATTTTCGAAATTTTTGATTCGTTCAAAATTTGGTTATACCCTATTTCGGATCCGAGGAATCCAATGGTGTCACTAAAAAAAAATTGTGGCCAATACTTTTCGAGATAATTTTTGCAGATAAAAGACGGGAGTAACTATGACCATAATTTTTTCACCATTGAATTCCTCGCGTCGAATTACATATACATTCAAATTTTCGCGAAAAAATTCCAACGAGTACAATTTTTATGAAAGATTTTCGAAAATGGCCAAAAACGAAGGTACACCCCTTGATGAAATTTTGGCGAAAATAACTTTTTCTCTCAAAATTGGCTGAAAATTTGGTTATATACTAATTCGACCCCGAGGATTTCAAATCTGCAGTCGAAAATTTTTTTCAACCAATATATTTCGACATAATTTTTTTAACTCGAAAACTGATCAAAATGGAAAATTTATTTTTTCACCATTGGACTCCCCGGGTCAAATTATGTAGGAATCCAAATTTTCACGAAATAAATAATAAGGGGTACAATTTTTATTGAGGTTTTTCAAAAATAGTACAAAATAGAAGAGATAAAACTTGCCTAAAGAATAATATTGGGAATAGGCTTAAAATGAGGTTATGCACTACGACCACGATTTATAAAATTTATTAAGGTTGATTCACAATTATACATTTAATTTAGTTACAAAGTTTGAATACATCTAACTAAATACGAGCATTCACAGTGCTTGAAAGTGGGACATACGCATGCTAGTATTTAGTTATATAGAGTATAACCCAACCTGGTGTAACAAAATTTGAGGGTGTGTAGTATTGGACGCACTAATCTTGAATCAAAAAGAATTTTATTGAAATTCGTAAAATTAACAGTAGTTTTTTACACCCTGTATATGCACAAAGTTGTGAACCACCCTATATAATAATAATAAAACTCACATGTCCTCAAAATTACTAAAGACAAAATTCCGATAAAAATAATTTCATCCACTCAAACCATAACACCCCTTAATGATCTTCTAAAATCACTCCAAAGAAAAACATCTTAAAATATCAAAGGGTGCTTACCCGTCGAAAACAAACTACCCCCGATGTTTCCCGATCATTGGCGACGTCGCCCGACTTCCAACCCTTGGGGAACAGAAGACTGCGCGCGTTAGACGAAGATGGAGACTAGTGCGCATGCGCATGTCGTAAGGGATGCTGGGTGGACCGATAGGTCGATGACGCGGGGGCGGACCGACACGGATCACGTGTGGATGAAGTTATCACATACTTTGCTTTGATGTTGGATGAGAATTTATCTAGGATGACATGGGGATGTGTATAACTTTTTACGCGAAATAAGAGTTTTAAATTGGGGTAAATAATATTTATTGAGCGGACATAGATTATCGCGATTTTTTGGCGTAAACGCTTCGCTACTTTGAAATAGAGTAGTTTTGTAAGTATAGGGTCTTTCAATAGGAGTGATAGTTTTTTCAATAAAGATTTCTCGGTTTCTGATGTATATTTTATTTACTTCTAGGTGTCAAATTATTTAGTATAGTGTGCAGTTTTATGATGCAGCGTTTGACGCCTATAGACCGGTTGGAAATAATAAAAAAATATTACCAAAGTTCGAGCTCAGTTGTAGGTGCTCAACATTTATTCACCCCAGAATTGGGTCGCCCTCACCATTACTCTGCGCAGGCTATAAGACGCACTGTGATAAAGTTTGAGTGAACAATACTAAGACAATAAGCCACCAAGAAGACAACAAAATGTTCGGTGAGGAGAAAATCACAGTTGTAGCGGCCAATGTTGCGGATAAGCCAAATTCTGCCAAATTGGAGTGATCTTGTGATCAGTGTCAACAAAGCCGTGGTGGACATTTGAACGATATCTTGTTCCGAACATAACTGCATTGTCCAAACTTCCAAATAAAGCAAAAACTAAATTGATATGTCAAACCTTTGACGTTTTATTTAAAATTAAAATCCTATCACTCTTAATGAAAGACCCTATAGTTTGACATGTGTAGATTACGAAACAGAAAAAAAAATTTTAATTCGAAAAATTAAGGGTAGTTTACCTGCAGCATTTTTTGTAGTACTGCACTGATTAAACACAAACAATAGAAGTAGGTAATAGTCCAAGAGCTAGCGGTCAAATTAGTGTGGACATTTTATTAGTCATGAAATTGAAGCGTTTGGGCCTTGCATATCTGCTGAAGATGAAATGTCCAGTCTGCCTAAGTGGCCGGATTATGTTTCATAAATGTCAAAAATTTCAAATGTCATTTATTATTTTTACCTCTCGCCTAGAGAGGTATAGGGATCGCGAAAAAATTCGATGTCGAGATTTTTGTCAATAAGAACGTTTTAGCACCTTTAGAACCTATTTTGACTATTTTCACGATGATGTCTGTGTGTCTGTGTGTGTGTGTGTGTGTGTGTGTGTGTGTGTGTGTGTGTGTGTGTGTCTGTGTGTGTGTGTGTGTGTGTGTGTGTGTGTGTGTCTGTGTGTGTGTATGTATGGAAGTCTGTATGTGCGCCTACTATAGTCTTTCGTTCTGATTCATTATTTCAAATTCTACTGAACATAAAATTATAATATTTTACAATATACATTTATATATGTTAATGAAGAGCTGATAAGATTTTGGTAAAAATCTGCCAACCGGAAATGGTATTTTCTTGAAGCATTTTAACATTTTTTGCAAAAAATATAGGAAATTCTGCGATAGTTACAATTTGTCATTCGACATTTGAAAGAACAAATTATCTTTTACAATATTTATTTAACATCGTTTCTATATCTCTTACCAATAAAGGAAAATTAATTTTCAAAAATTTGTAATTTTACCTACCACGATTTGTAAATCATAATATAGGAAAAAAAATTAAAAACAAAAATGAAATGTCAATGTGATAGATGAACAGACGTATACACAGTTTCTGAAATTTTTGTGACACCATTTTTAAATATAAATATATTATTAACTGGGTTTGAAACTTAGAACCTAGGAGCCGAAATATAATAAATTAAAAACTGACTGAATTCCAGTCAAGAAGTATCATCGATTCATTATTATTATTATTATAACTGGATATAAGGTAATAATAAAATAAAAAATTTATCTACAAAGAGCTAATTTGATTTCAATGCCAATAGGAATCGGTACTTTGCTTGAAGAACTATAACAAAAATTACATAAAGTAGCCTAACCAAATCCAAATTCACATATTACAGTGTCAAGGCGGGAGGTCATGTGCTGGCCACAACAGATTTTTTATTTGGTATATTTAAGATTGAAGGAGTAGAAACGTTCTGGCAATATATTAAATAAGAAATATCGTGTATTTCCACCTCTACATACACCAGCACTCTTAATTTATATAATTAACATTTTTGTAACTCAACTTTTGATACTTGAGGAAGCCTAATCCGGCCACTTAGGACTGGCAGACTGGACATTCCATCTTCAGTAGATATGCAAGGCCCAAGTCCTTCAATTTCACGTCTAATAAAATGTCCACACTAATTTGACCGCTAAATCTCAGTCGTTACGAAAATAGAGCCGAGGGAAAAATCATAAATTGTTGTTGGTTTGGAAATGTATGAGTTTTTTCTTTAAAAATATTTAATATATTTTTACCTCTCGCCTCATATTCTATAAGAGAGGTATTGTAATGGGTCAAAATTTTCGAATATGAGTTTTTGGTGGATAAGCACGTTTTAGGGTCTCTAGAATACGAATTTAATATTTTCACGATGATGTCTATGTGTGTGTATGTATGGATGTATGGACGTATGGACGTATGTATGTATGAATTATGTGACGATTTTTCGTCCACGATAACTTAAAAAGTATCAAACCTTTAATAACCAAATTTCATATTTAAGGTTTAAATAAGTATCTTAACACCGGATAACATTTTGGTAGAAATCCGCAAACCGGAAGTAGTACTTTTTGAAGCTTGATAAAGTTTTCCTTAAATATATTGGTACATTATTTATTTATGACAATTTTTGCAATTAAAAATAAAAGAAAATATAATTATCTATGGGTACAGTTAATTATAAATACAATTTGCTGAATCTGGTAGTATTTAACAATAAAATAAAGTACAATTAATATTCTATCTTGTTGTCCATGATATGAAATTTGTTTCTACATAAAATTTGAATTATTCTGACAGTGACAGTACAGTTGGCATCTTTTGCTTGCATATTGGTTTACATTATCGTTTACATCTTACATGAACATGAAACTATTAAAATGTAAGTAAAACTATTTATTAGATTAGTCTCGAGGTTAGTAGAATAAGCAGAATAATTAGGCGAGAGGTCGTGTACTGGCCACAGCAGATTTTTTCAGTACAATTAGGTATTAGGTATTAGTATTAGGTACTTATTCATTTTTAAATCAAATATCAGTAGATTTTTCCAAAAGACACGTTCCTTTTAGTATCGAATAACCAATGCATTTATTAAATACTGAAAAAATTTCTCTGTAACTGGACTAACGTGTCATTATCACACAATATAATTATTTTCTAATTACCTGAACGTAAAATGTGTCTTTCTTTTTCATCTCTTTGTCAATGGCGAGAGTTTAAATTTCACTGGGACGTGTGATTTTTTGTCGTTTTTATTTTAGTGATTTTGTAAAAATCTCCCGTGCAGTGTTGGTTTTCAGATGCATTTCTTTTATTGGCGCATATAAAGGGCTTTGTTATTTTATGCGTGAATTTTTTACCGATTGGCAAAGGATACTTCAGGCTTGAATGGTTTGCGCAGTTTTATTGTTTTATTATCTGAGAAATTCGATATTTTCAATAGTTTATACGCTATCAGCTTTTACACAGTGGAGAGAATGAAATTTCTCTTGTGGATTAATATCAGAATTTTGTTTAATTTGAATACATTTATCGATATTTGTAGCGAAATACCCAAAGAAAAATCTGACGTGGACACCACATGACTTCCTTGTACGCCTTGTGTGTTCATACTTTTCTTAATAACTAAAATGTAAAATAATATTAAAAATTCTTTTAACTTATTATACTAATACTCACAAATATATTTTAGTCATTTGATTTAAACTGCAGAAGAAGATATAAAGCATATTTTACTATTGTCACTGTCATGTCATAATCATTTAAATTTTACGTAGTAACAAATGTTAATCGATCATGGACTACAAGATACCGAAATACTATAAATTATAAATATATACTTTAATTATTTTTAAATGATAGCAGATACAAAAATATTTATAAAATACCGATTATAGGTAATAATCACATAATCTTTCATTTAAAATAAAAAAAATTGTCTAAAATTAAATATTTATCGAAATATTTTTAAAAAGTACTACTTCCGGTTTGTAGACTGAAACCAAAAATAGGAGGTGCACAACTAGATGCTATAACAGTCCTAAATACAAAATTTCAACTTTCTACGTCTAACCGTATTTGAGTTATGCGACACACATACGTCCGTACGTACGTACGTACGTACGTACGTACGTACGTACGTACGTACAGACGTCACGTCGAAACTAGTCATAATGGATTCAGAAAAGGTCAAAACGGATATTTCCGTCAAAATCTGAGAACCGAAATTTTTCGCGATTACAATACTTCCTTACTTCGTACAAGGAAGTAAAAATGTAACAAAAAAATTGGTTAAATTGTTATTTTGTGTGAAATAAGCAATTAATAAGGTAAATAATACATATTTATTAATGTTAAATACAAATTTAGTAAATTTTTAAATATTTTTTGCTTCAAATTCTTAGGACAAAAATAAAAAAATAGGGGCATTAAGACATCCTTTGTTAATACACACATATGTAAAAGAATCATATATTTCAATTATAACTAAAGTAAACGTGGAAGGCGTACACCTCTGTAACGCTGTCAAATTTTAGGGTAGACGTAAACCTTAAGAGGCTCGTCTACCTTTTTATCGAATTTGTAGAATACTCTCGATATTACTTATTTTTCTATTTCTCTCTCTTCCCCACTACTACGGCTGCCCAAAACAAGCCCGAAACTCGTACTTTGCCGCATGCTAGCTATGCAATGTCATTTTGAAGTTGAAAAATACTGTAACCATGGCTCCAATATTTCTATAATAACTTCTGTATTTTTTGAAGAAATTAAGTAAAACAAAAATTATTCGAAAAAAGAAGCTTAGCTGCATGGCTGCATGTTTCTTGTTTTTTAAATTTTTCTTGCCATTTATAGTGATCGAAAAAAATAATATCAAATAATGACAAAAAACCGCAAAAAACGTCATTTTAAAATATTTTTTACTTCAAATTCCTAGTACAAAGACAAAATATAAAAATATAGAAGCATTAAGACATCTTTTGTTAATAAAATCATATGTAAAAGCATCATATATTTCAATTATAATAAAAGTAAACGTGGGAGGCGTACACCTCTGTACCGCTGTACAATTTTAGGGTAGACGTACACCAAGTGGCTCGTTTACATTTTTATCGAATTCCTAGAATACTCTTGATTTTAGGATTTTTTTTTTAATTTTTCGGAATTTTTGTATTCATGTACAATTTTTAAACAAAATCTTAAAATCTGTAGATCCATTCTTTGTCTATTAAATTCTTGTTGAAATAAAATTTTACCATTCTTGTACTGGCCACAAAACACTCGCTACGTTAGTACATTTTATGCTGGATTTAAAAAAAAATGTCTTACCAGTCGTCAATTTACAGCGCACAATGGTGGAGGTGCAAATTAAACGTTGGGTAAAGTATCTTTACAAATTCCAAAGATTGGTTTAGCGGGATAAAAATCGTATGAATGGTAATCCGTCTAAAAGTAATTTAAGAATGAATGAGCCGGCGAAACCTTTAAAAATTTACACACTAATTACGCTTTATTTGAAATATCAGCTAATAAAAGCTCGGCTTTATCGCGCGTATTCAGCGCCCTCCGTTGCATTTTTGATTACTCGTCGTCATTTACAATTCCTTTTCTTCGATTCTCGCCTCGCAGAACATTCTTTCTTTTTTAAGAGTCCCGTTTTCGAAGGCTCATTGAAGCTCGCGCTCTGTCTAGCGCACAGAGAGCCCGTGATGGTGTCTTTGTCGGTTGGCATGCTTGATTACGGCGGCCATTTGCATTTAACGAGGAACCAGGACGCAAAAAGAAACTCTCATTTCTGTTTAAAATGTAAATTCGGCAGGTTGATGAGAGACTAAAGGTGGAGCCATTTCAGGAGGGTGAAATTTACACTTTATTTCTACGCTTCAATGTTATCTTGTGCCATAGAGAGGTTCATTCTTACACCAAGATTGTTACCTCATTCCATAATAATTTAGTTTTAAGATTTACATTGATGATTACGTTTAAGAAAGTTAAATTCATATAACTAAATACGAGCATTCACACGTCCCACTTTCAAGCACTGTGAATGGTCGCCTAATTAGTTTTTAAAATGAAAACCTTAAAGTGTTCGTCTAACCTAAAATTTTCCAGCGTTACAGAGGTGTACGCCTCCCACGTTTACTTTATAATAATTGAAATATATGATCCTTTTACATATGAGTGTATTAACAAAGGATGTCTTAATGCCTCTAGTTTTTTATTTTTTGTTTTTGGCCTAGAAATTTGAAGTAAAAAATATTTAAAAATGTTTTTTGTCATTATTTGATTCGATTTGATATAATTTTTTTCGGTCATTATAAATGGAAAGAAAAATTTAAAAAGTAAGAAGCCTGCAGCTAACCTTCCCTTTTCGAATAATTTTTGTTTTACTTAATTTCTTTAAAAATACAAGATTAATTATGGGAATACTGGAGACATGTTTACAGTATTTTCAACTTCAAAATGACATTGCATAACTAGGATGCGGAAAAGTACGAGTTTCGGTTTTGGGCAGCCGTTTATTTCCCTCACCTTCGACTCGTGAAATAAACTTCACCCTCAGGATTAAATCATGCACTTTAGCCCTTAATATACAGGTTAGTGGAGGTGAAATGCGAACATAGGGAAATATATGACAATGGAGTTATAATGCTAGGCATCTTGATATACGTGGAATAAGTACTGTCAATGTCAAAGTAGCTGTCATATTATTGAAATTTTTATTTTCATTAAAATATTTTCTTTGCATAATAATGTATGTGTACGAGCAGAACGAGAAAGTTTACATGCACTTTTAGATTTTATTATTATTTCAGTTATTGATTACTCTTTTGCCACACAAATTCACATTACTTCGTTTTGTGACACTACTACAAAATATATCAAGATACCTGGCATGAAAGTTCGATTGTCATGTATGTTCCCTATGTTCGCATTTCACCTCCACTAACCTGTATCTATTGTGAGTTTATAAAAAATATAATTTTGGCTGTGAAGATATTTTTTATTACTCACGTGGTTATTTTTCTCGTCTAACTCGAAAAATAATATTCCTAATTCGCCGTAATACAGCCTAGATATATACAAAACTATTATATTCAACATTAATTTATCAGAATTGATGAACAAATAACAAACACCGTTCTTCAGTACAAAGTAAATTACAATAATGGAAACAACAATATAACCACTAACTGCAGTATTAGAAATCCATTTCCATTTGAAACAAACAATAACCGCAATATGAGAGAACCTACAAAACAATATTGCATTGAAACAAACAAGTAATTAATACCACCGAAGATGTCAAAGAGAACCGAAGATTTTTACCCAAAACCCAATTACTATTCTCATCTTTGAGGGTTTTTAATTACTAATAATTAAATCTGTGGTTCGTCGCGCGTATTGGGCTTTAGTGGTCGCTTTTGCGAACAGCACTACTACAAATGAGATTGCAGAGCGTTTAGAGGCTCAAAAGCATAATTTCATATCAATCTGGTGCGGACAATGACGACATATTATTATGTCAATTGGTAGACTGCTGCCTGGCTTGTATGTGTGTGTGTGTGTATGGGTGTGTTTTAGGGGTAGGTAGTACATTTAGGGCGCTTTTGTACGCTAAAGAGGGGTGGTGTTGTTCTGTTGACATGGATTATTGAAAAACTAAAAGTAGGAGCTACTACAACATTTTTACCTCTCGCCTAGAGAGGTATAGGGATCGTGAAAAAATTCGATGTCGAGATTTTTGTCAATAAGCACGTTTTAGCACCTTTAGAACCTATTTTGACTATTTTCACGATGATGTCTGTGTGTGTGTTTGTGTGTGTGTGTATGAAAGTCTGTATGTGTGCCTACTATGCTCTTTCGTTCTTATTCATTATCTCAAATTCTATTGAACATAAAATTCTAATATTTTGCATTATATATTTGTACATGTTAATGAAAAGCTGATTAGAATTTGGTAAAAATCTGCCAACCGGAAATGGTATTTTCTTGAAGCATTTTAACATTTTTTGCAAAAAATATAGAAAATTCTGCGATAATTACAATTTGTCATACGACATTTCAAAGAACAAATTATATCTTACAATATTTATTTAACATCTTGTCTATATCTCTTACCAATAAAGGAAAATTATTTTTCAAAGATATATAATTTTACCTACCACGATTTGTAAATCACAATATAGGAAAAAATTAAAAACAAAAATGAATATGTCAATGTGACAGATGAACAGATTCACAATTTCTAAAATGTTTGTGGCACCATTTTAAAAGAAATGTAAATATTACTAACTGAACATAATGTAATAAGGTAATAATAAAGTTAAATTTTTATCTATAAAGAGCTAATTAAGAACTAAGAACTATAAAATTATTTTCAAAAATTCACATAAATTACAGTGTTAATGCGAGAGGTCGTGTGCTGGCCACAACAGATTTTTTCTAACTGTACTTCACTCTTATTTTCATGAATTTTAAATAATATTTTTTTAGAAGAATTTATTAAATTATGCAGGGTATACTATAAATATTTGGCATCCGCGTATTTAGTCAAATATAGTTTTGTCAGAGCGTAGTTTGACCAAAACTAATGAAGCCAAACTGTATTTTAGTCAAACTGAAATTTGTTCAACTGAAATTTTGACAAACCGTAAATATGCCAACCCGTAATTTTGTCAAACTGTGTTCTAGACAAACTGGAATTTCACATTCCGTAATTTGACCAAACCGCAACTTCGACTAATATTGGCAAATCGTTTTCAGGTAAACCGTAATTTAGCCAAAACGCAATTATACCTAACTGGAATAATTCAATACGGATTTATCCAAATCGTATCTTTGTTAAATCGTAGTTATGTATAACCGTAATCTTACCAAACGCATTTTACTATGTCTTAAATACAGTTGGGAAGATTACGATTTGAGTAAAATGATCACGGTTATGAATAACTGCGATTTGACAAAAATACGTTTTGGATAAATTCCGTGTTGAATGATTCCAGTTAGGTATAGTTGCGTTTTGGCTAAATTACGGTTGACCTGAAAACGATTTGCCAATATTAGTCGAAGTTGCGGTTTGGTCAAATTACGGAATGTGAAATTACAGTTTGTCTAGAATTGGCTAAATTACGGTTTGGCATATTTACGGTTTGACAAAATTCCAGTTCAACGAATTACAGTTTGACTAAAATACAGTTTGGCTTAATTATTTTTGGTCAAACTACACTTTGACAAAACTATATTTGTCCAAATTGTGTGCTCCCGAATATTTATAAGCAAAGTTAAACTAGATAAAGGAGCTCGTAACATGGTCACAATAAAAACTTTGTATCATTTCCGGTTTAACCGGAAATGGGTACAACTTTTAATCTAATATAGGGAATCGGTAATGTCATATTTTTTTAGAATGTACATAAAATAAGCTTTACAACGATACCATAATATCATCTATCATCAACTTATGTTTAAATATTTTTATTATTTTTGCATAGTTAAGCAGATAAACTCTTATTTTTGATATTTATGAAAATTTCAAATCTCATTTATTATTTTTTATTTGGTATATTAAGATTGGAGGAGTAGAAACGTTTTAGTAATATATTTTATAAATAAGAAACACCTCTACATACGCCAAAACTTTTAATGTATACATAATTTACATTTTTGTAACTCAACTTTTATACTTGAGGAAGCCTAATCCGGCCACTTAGGACTGGCAGACCGGACATTCCATCTTCAGCAGATATGCAAGGCCCAAACCCTTCAATTTCACGACTAATAAACTGTCCACACTAATTTGACCGCTAGCTCTTCGTTTAATACGCACGTAGTTATGAACCACCCCGTATAGTATTTAAAATAACGTACTTTACCATAGTAGCAAATTAGCAATCCAGTCAATTATATTGAAAGGAGACCTCAAAAATGAGTTATTGCCATGAAAAAGTTTTCATAATAGTTCTTTAAATATTTGAGATTTTACGTATCGATACATCTACGTCACAGTAATGCGTTTTCACGTATATTCTTACTTACAGTAATAAAGAATTTACCAAATTGTATTTTATATTTTGTAATATTTAGAGACAGTTGATTTTACATGGAGTACATTTTAATTCCAGCCCTATTGTTTGAGAAAATTTTCAGCTATACATCTACGTCACACAAACTTTAAAAATTAATTACAGCTTTATTAAGAACAATTAAGGCTTATCAGTACTCTCAATCGCTTTCAAATAACATGAAGTTTCAATAAAAAACTTTTAAAAAAATGGTAAACTATTCTATTAAAATGATACGTGAATTAGTAGTACACGTTTTAATTCGATTGAAACAATGACCACTTATCAATTGCAGCTGAAAGAATTCTTTTGTCCCGGGGATAAAACTCCTCTTTTCTTTCTTCTTTCGTAAATCAAAACAGTGATTTCTTTAGTGTTGAGCCAATCGGAAAATAATTGTTCGAAATTAAATTCTAAAATGTGAAATAGCGACTGTTCGTTTATGTAGAGATTAACGCTGGCCCTTTGAGGAGGCGCCCCGCAGGGCGGGCTCGAGGGGGCAACTTGTGATGAAATTCCGGAAGCGCAATAGCCGATACTGACGCCGGCAAATATGCGCAGTTTGGATGCTGAGCATAGTTCCGGCGACTTTTAGGAATTCAAATATGGACGCCGGCTCGGATATTATACGGGGACCGTTTTATGAAATACTGTAGAACAAGATGACCAGCCGGTGGTATTTTATTATTAACTCTGTTAATATCGCAGCTATGCGCTTTGTTGCTAATCGAACAAGATATTGAATTTTATACATATTTCCTACAAATCTTTTGTGTTTTGATACTTTACTTATCTGGCGAATTATTAATAATGTTTTTTCTACTCCTATAATTTAGTTATTTTATCAAATACCTCTTAATAAAAGCATCATAACTATGGCGATTTTAAACAAGTAAAAGATTGCCCACTAGTGGCTTTGATCAAAATTATACCCACTTGTGGGTAAATTGTTACTTTGCTTGTTGGAAGTCGCCATAGTAACGATGTTTTAGGTTTATAAATATTTAAGCAGATATTAAGAGGTGTTATAGACACGTGGGTAAAAAGGAATGACCCACTCGAGAAAATTATCTCACTCTGTCTTCGGCCTCGTGAGTTAAAATTTCTCTCGTAGGTAATTCCTTACTTTGCCCACTTGTAAAGTAAATAACTATTATATCAACCATTTGACATTTATTTCGATATAAATTTTAATAGTTTTCTTTTTAAGTTAAAGGAAGTGTGTGGAAATTACGACACTCGACATGGCTCGTATCGTAAGCTTCACACTCGCGTATTAATAGCTATCATTATAAACTTATTGCATGATATACTATTTTATGATTATCAAAATATACAATCATAATATAATTTATTTAGAGTTTAGATTAATTAATAAAATTAAGCTCCTAAATAAATATAAGGGCCCTACCTGCGACAAATATAATGAATAACTAAATTAGTAATGTAGTATAACATAACGGGCTACAATTTTTATTTTAAACAATTTTTAAAATCTTAAAAATCTCTAAATTTTTTAAATTACAAAACCTACATAAATATCAAGAATACGGTCCTGAAAATTATTGCATTCGATTCTACGTCCAAGTTTACCTAGGACCAGCAATTTTTTCCGGAAAAATCGGCCAACAAACACCGGAATTATAGTAGTTATATAATCTACATTCTACACACACTTACGCCACTATGTTGTTTCCTTCACGGAAAAAAATTATTTCCGGCTAAAGTTAAGCTACAAAAAAATTAAAAACGTGGTTATGGTATTAAAAATGTCCAAGAAATCGAATTCTGGTCTAGTTGAGTCACTTGGTACAGCCATTAAAAAGATACAGGGACGTACACTCGAAAAATTGTTAAATTAAACTAGAATTTAAAAAAAAATTGGAATATGGTTCTAGATGTAAAAATGATCATGGAATCACATGTTGGTATATAGGATTGGAAAACATCATGAATATAAAAAATATATTTTTTAAAATTCTTGTGAATAATAGGATACAATGTCATTATTTTGATTACGTCATATACTCATTAAAATGGCTGATGAAACTTCTATTGACATAGTCAATTTGATAATAATTAAAAACATCTTTTTATTTAGATATGTAATGTAATTATTATTATTCACGTAGTTATTTTTGTCGGTCAGTGTCTTGAAAAATAATATTCCACATTCGTAATAAAAAATTCTTAACTATTATTTTAGCCTGATTCATATAAGCATTTAGTTTTAAGGTTTACAATGTTTACGATTAAAAAAGTTTGAATACATCTAACGAAATTCAAGCTTGCAAGTAAAATCTCTCGTATTTAGTTAAATTAAAGCCCCATTCACATAAGCATTTATATTTAAGCTTTACATTTATGTTTACGTTTAAGAAAGTTTGAATACATCCAACTAAATACGAGCATTCACAGTGCTTAAAAGTGGAACGTGTGAATGGTCGTATTTAGATACATGAATTTTAACTTTCTTAAACGTAAACATAAATGTAAACCTTAAAACTAAATGCTTATGTGAATGAGGCTTAAATTAAACTTTCATAAACATAAACATAAATGTAAACCTTAAAACTAAATGCTTATGTGAATGAGACTTAAGTGTTCCGGTTTAATCATTAAAAAATAAGCTACCACTTTATCAAAAATACAAAATAAAATTTATACGGTACAACTGGCTAACATAAAACTACATAAAACAATAATACATCTAACTATAACTTCCACCCTATAATCTGCCAGCCCCCAAACAAACCCCTAAAGTCAGCGTGCGTTTATCGGAGCATCGCGTATTCACGTAGCATTCATCTGCCCCTGCATTGTATATATTAACCTTATGTCAACAGGGGTGCATTGAGATGAAATCCGCGATACACTGATCGAGATACGCGACATTGTCAAGGGACAATGGACCACTGAGTCCATTTTATACAAATAACTTCAATGACAAGCTTTTAGCCGATGAGAGTGGGTAATCAGAACCACTCGGAGGGGATGCCATGTAATTACAGGGAGGGAGATTACTTAAACGTAGTTTTAGTGTACGCCCAAAATGTTTAAAATAATAATAATACTGGTCACAAACAATTTTTTAAAATTTTAGAATTAAATTTTAAGGTCGCGTCTGTTTTCGAACAGTCATTTTAGGAACAAGCAATAGGCATAAATAATATATCAATAGAATTATTAGAGTTTCTAGATTGCCTTATGCTAAATAAAAATACCTGAAAATAAATAATTTGTAGCAGAAATAATAGAAGAGGGAGCAAAATTCATCAAATTGCAATGAATTTTATGCAAAATGAAATATTATTACAAATATAATTTTTTGGATAAGGCAATTAGGAATGTATATACCGTGAATTTATTTTAACATATGAAACATAGGACTTTTCATATCCATGGTTACGAATTTGACAGCAATGTATTAGAGCGTTCTTTTTAAAATCGAACATAGGGAATCAATTTAACTGTATTATTCTTGACTAATATAACATAAACTTTTAATTGTTTAAACTATACCTACATCGTATTTCCAGGTAGCAACATTTGAATTTGTTAATTGGAGTGAAACTAATGCTATCTGGAAATACGATGTAGGTATAGTTTAAACAATTAAAAGTTTATGTTGAAAGCGTCTCTTGGAACTATTACAGCTGCCCAAATATGTTATATTGGTCAAGAATAATATAGGTAAATTGATTCCCTATGTTCGATTTTAAAAAGAACGCTCTAATACATTGCTGTCAAATTCGTAACCATGGATATGAAAAATCCCATGTTTCACGTTAAAATAAACTCACGGTATTTTTATTGTGTAACATAATTTTCATTGTAGGTTACATCGTTTATCCGAAATTTATGCAGAAAGCATTTGCAAAATGAGCCGTGTAAAAGTTTTAAAGTGTAGCTGATGTGGCACTAGTAGTTACAGAAAAAAAAATTGAATCAAATTATGACGTATAATAAGATTTGGACTATTATCGGGTCAGAAACATTACCATTACAAACTTCACTTTTAAGCGCGCTCTAAGAGAATATTTTATTTCTATTCTTTAAGGGGGTTTTATCGCTTATTTCAGGTACCCGCGCTGACAGCCTATGTTTTATGAGCACATGTTGTCTCTTTTTATCTAATTGCTATGTTTCGCTCCATTCTTGTTTAAAAAATACTCAATTTGATTGTCTAGCGCGCATGCAATTTTTAAATTTATTTAACAAATTACTCGACTACTATTTGAAAATTTTATAATAATGTGATAGAAACATTTAAATTTACAATGCAATCATAGTTACGAAGAGTTTTTCTCAGAGTTATTATTATTTAATTGTTTATAAATAATAATAATAACAATTTTTAAAAATTCCACAACGTAGTTAGTTTTTTACTGCCTTTGTCTTTATACGGTATTTTTTTAGGTTTATTGGATTAATAGGTTGGGAGTAATTTGTTAAATACTTTTTTACTGTGATAAAAGCCACTTAAAATAACAACATAACCTCACTTTTTGGTGATGACAGATGTGTTGAATATTGGACTGAATATATAATTCATGTGTCACGTGACATATATTTGACTAATTTGATTGGCCAAAATAGGGCAGTAAGAGGCTATCAAATCGATGATATTTTTATCACCGCTGTTACATGTCAACTGTTTCTGTCAATTAATTTCCTACTGTCAGTTTCATATTTAAATATTGCTGTTTGTCAAAAATAAGACTTAAATTGAATGAACCTGATTGTATTCGGTGGGGTAATACCAGTGAAGACAAAATTGAGAAAGTGACACAGAATTTAAAACGTTCTTGACAGCTATTGAAAAAATATAACCAAACATTTTGGTTTCATTCATTATATATTCTCCCCAAATATAACTCGGGCTATGATTAATCATAGGTGATAGCATTCGTTATGTCTTCAGAAAATTGAACTCGTGCTGCGCACTCGGTCAATTTTCATCGACTAACTCATGCTATCACCGATGATAATCATAGCACTTGTTATATTACCCCCGATAATACAATACTGTTCTTCTTACTTCTTCTTACTAAAGTTTAAAGTTACCAGCAAAAATATACAATATTATTTACTGCAAATAAAATTAATGGTATATCTTTTATTAAAACCTCGCATTATTAAAAGAAACTAAACAAGCATCTCTAAATATACCCGCTAATAATGTCGTAAAGAAAGCAGAAAGAAAGTTCTTCCTGCAAAGAGCAAAACAAGCGTCGCCTGTGTAACAAGGACGCGGCGTCGGCGCCGTTACTCGTTGCTCGTCAACTAATAAAATTTCCAGATGCGTCGCAGAGCGTCGCCGTCGTCAGATTGTGTTATGTTATTTATAAAGCTCTTTGAAGTGCGCCGCGGCGCCACGCACGAACACGGCCACCAGTGGAACTAGTTAGCGGGTCACGTGACGACGGAAGAGTTAAAGACGCCTGGTCTAACGAGCGAATATGGAAATTGAGAGGATTTTTTGCGTATTTATACTATTTTCATCTTGGTATTATACTTACTTACAATCTCTCACAGTAAAAAAAATTATATTTAAGCGGCCCGTCTACGTTTTTTACGAATTTCTAAAATACTCTTGATGTTACTACGGCTGCCTGAAACCAGCCCGAAACTCGTACTTTACCGCATCCTAGTAATGCAATGTCATTTTGAAGTTAATAAATACTGTAAAAGTGTTTTCGTTAGTTTATTATTGACGTTAAAGTAATATTTTTATAAAAATTTAATAGAGAAAGAATGGATCTACAGATGTGCCTTTTTAAAATTTTGATTAAAAAATTGTACATGAATATATAAATTCAAAAAAAATTCCAATTTATGCAAACTTTACACGGTTATATCTCATGATACAAATTAATTTTTTAAATTTTAAAAAGACACATCTGTAGATCCATTCTTTCTCTATTAAATGTTTATAAAAACATAATCCTGAATTCAATAATAATCTGACAGTTTACTCGCAACGAAAACACTTTTACAGTATTTTTCAACCTCATAATGACATTGCATAGCTAGGATGCGGCAAAGTACGAGTTTCGGGCTGGTTTCAGGCAGCCCTAGTAGTGAGGAAAAAGTAGAATGGAAAAAAGTAAAATCGAGAGTATTCTAGGAATTCGGTAAAAACGTAGACGAGCCGCTTAAGGAGCTTTTCTCACAGTAAAAAATTTAAGAAGTTACTCGCAACCTTAAACGATAAATAAAATCAAAGTTTATAACACGAGCCGCAGGCGAAAGAGTAATTTATAACATAGCTCAAATGGATAGTACAAGGCATATACAGGGTGTTTCTATATCTCTGCACGAATCTTTAATGAGTCATATAGTTTGATTATAGAATAAAGAGTTGTTTGTAAACAACAATATCATTTTGGGTACCACTGGTTGTCACATTTAAATACAAAAAAAGCAATAGTATGCAGTATTTATTAGCGTAATTACATTAATGTAATAATAATTTTACAAACAGGAAAAATCAAATTTGTAGGTACAGAATGTCTCATTTGCTTGCACCCATTTTTCAATTTGCGAATTTCAACAATAGTTATTAATATTATATATATAGTTATTAATATTATATATCACAAGGCCAGAAACTGACCTTTTGCAAGAGCGAGTATTTTTGACACGCCAAGCCACAGGCGAGGCTTGCAAATTACGAGCACTAGCATAACAGTTTCTGGACGTGTAATACACAATATTTTATGTGCCGATTTCATTACAAAAATATATAATGAATTTAATTAATTTGTATTTCATTATACATAACCTAAAAAATTGTGCACTGAATACTTGCATTTGAGCTTAAAATATATTTATTTCAGTTTCTATTAACGATTTACATCTAAAATTTGTCAAAATCTTGTTAATTCTTGTATAAAAAATAGTCAACGCATAAAATTGACATCTGCTTGACAACTGTAGTAATGTCAAAATGCCAACCTATAACTTCCGGTTGTTTGCCGGCCTAGACTGGCAACATAGAGTTTCTGGCGGATTTTGAGATATGGAAAACTAGCGATGCCGACCGGAGGCATATAAAATTCTTTTTGATTCATGATCAGTGCGTCCAATACTATACACCTTTAAATTTTGTTACACAGGTATAAGTAAATAAACATTATCTATCAATTAAGTTCGTATTACAAATAAAGTATGCAAAAGTTGATCTATTTTTCCATAAATAAAAATAATGGTGGAGGAGCCACAATTACTACAAGACAAAATATTCCCAATTATTATACTCTCTTTGGCTTCATCCAAATTAAAACTAAACAACCCCCTCCAGTGTCTAGGGGGTTAGGTCCAGCAAGGATGGAGTAAGACAAGGACAGCATCAGCAGCGACAAGGACGCAGCAACTGAAGCGCGAATCTGATTTAGCACACGACGCGTGTTTCCCCTACGCGCCCACCCCCCACGGGCGGGGGAGGGGAATCGTTTGATCTCGCCGCCTACCGAGGGGCGAGGGGAGGACGTATTAATAGATGAAGAAATTATCTAGTTGTGTTTGGAAACCTAAAGATGGAATGGAAAATGTAGCTTTTTTAATTAATTTAGGATTGAATACATATATTTATTTATTTATTTGAAAATTTACCTCCTCAACAGGACATAGTCCCAATTATAAAGAAGCACTAAATACATAATAAAATAGAGTACAATAACTATATAAAGCAGTATAAATATTTTTTGCGAGAAATAACAAAGAAATAAATAAATAATTTACTGAAGATACAGTCCTCAAGCACGTTTAAAAGTGAAAATTGATGAACAAAATATGTCTGGTAAATTACAGTTGTTATTGATATACCGTGAATTTATTTTAACATGAAACATAGGACTTTTCATATCCATGGTTACGAATTTGACAGCAATGTATTAGAGCGTTCTTTTTAAAATCGAACATAGGGAATCAATTTAACTGTATAATTCTTGACTAATATGACATATTGGGCAGCTGTAATAGTTGCAAGAGACGCCTTCAACATACAATTTAATTGTTAAAACTATACTTACATCGTATTTCCCGGTAGCAACATTTGAATTTGTTAATTGGAGTCAAACTGATGCTATCTGGAAATACGATGTAGGTATAGTTTAAACAATTAAAAGTTTATGTTGAAAGCGTCTCTTGGAACTATTACAGCTGCCCAAATATGTTATATTGGTCAAGAATAATACAGTTAAATTGATTCCCTATGTTCGATTTTAAAAAGAACGCTCTAATACATTGCTGTCAAATTCGTAACCATGGATATGAAAAATCCCATGTTTCACGTTAAAATAAACTCACGGTATAAATTACTAATCTTTCTGGTAAATTGCAGTTGTTATTGATAGGTATATGAATTACTAAACCTAAGTAAAGCTGAGTTTAGATATGAGTGTTAGTATCTGTGAGTTGACGACTGGCAATGAAACAATAGGCTACTTGCATGATTTAAAAAAATATATTTTTGAAGTTGAGGTAAAACTTTATTTTTATATTGACAAAAGTCTTTGAATATTTTATGTAACGTATAATGCTTCCATTTCTTCTATACAAAATAATGACGTCACAGAAAAATTTTCTTCTCAGTTCACTAAAAAAAGTTTTTTTTTATGTTTTGATGTTTTGAGACAATAAAGTAACACTTTAACCGCAAGGGTAGATAAAGTAAAATAAAAGTAGATAAAGTAAAACTTTAACAGCTTTAGAAAAAAATCGAATTTTATAAGTACATGACGATAAAATTATAATTATCGACTCGAGAAGAATTTACAAATTTAATTTTATCGTCTTGTATAAAAAATATCTATTTTTAAATAAATTTGGAATAGTTACTAAACTTTGGAGACTAAATAATATGTACCTAATACGTACACAATCTGAGTTTTAGAGGACTTAAGTACTTCAGCTGCGCCTCGTCCGTAAAGATATCCGTCCTCTAAAACTCTATTTACGTACTTGTTACATAAATTCCTATTTTAGTATCATGCAATTAGCCTTCACCTGTAAATTGGTAGTCTGTGAGGCTGCCACACCCAAGTTTACCACTTAAAGCTCTCATTTTAAGTAGGAGAAAAGCCTGATACAATATAATATTTAATTTATCCACAAGCTACAAACGCGTACCTAATTTGCGATCTGTGGGTTGCCACAACCAAGCGGCACACTTGAAAACAACCAATTGTAGTGTTAATCAAAGTTTACGACTTAAGGCTATCATTTTAAGTAGAATAAAAGGAGTGAAATAATATAATATTTAATTTATCCATAAGCTAAACGCGTATACAAATTACATAATAGGGTATTTTATCATAGTAGCAAATTAGCAATCCAGTCAATTATATTGAAAGAAGACCTCAAAAATGAGTTATTGCCATGAAAAAAGTTGTCAAAAAGTTCTTTAAATATTTGAGATTTTACGTATCGATACATCTACGTCACAGTAAACCGTTTCACGTGTATTCTTACATAGTAATAAAGAAACTACCAAATTGTATTTTATATTTTGTAACATTTAGAAACAGTTGATTTTACATGAGTACATTTTAATTCCAGCCCCATGGTTTCAGAAGATTTTCAGCTATACATCTACGTCACACAAACTTTAAAAATTAATTACAGCTTTATTAAGAACAATTAAGGCTTATCAGTACTCTCAATCGCTTTCAAATAACATGAAAAACTTTTTTTTAAATGGTAAACTACCCTATTTGCGATCTGTGGGGTAGGCACACCCAAGCGGCACGCTTGGCAACAACCAATTGTAGTGTTAATCAAACAAACGCCAGTACAATTAAAAAGCCATCATCGTTACTATCACAAGTAAGAAAGGCAAACACAATTACACATTTCACACATGTTTATCTCTGTGGAAGGCTCGCTGACACAGTAAACTTGACACATAGCCCACGTGGCTATTACTACATATTACGGTATAAAACCTGGGCGTTTCTTAGTTTAACTAATGACAGAGCGGCGGCATTAACTAACTACATGCTTAGCCGACAAACACGGCTCACAGTCGCTGCGAAGCGGAACGAACACATTCACGAGATAAATACCGCTTTAGATGAATTGTGAATGGGCTTGTTACATTTGGATGGGCCTGGCGCACAGTACGCGAAATATTATTATTATTAATATTATTATTAACGCTTCGCTAGATGGGCAAAGTACCACTAAAAGTACTTGAGGTCCAATTATGAAGTACCTTATGGCCAAGGAAAGTACTTCTTCATAGTTTCTATGACCAAGTATCAAGTACTTTAAAAATGTACTTGGAAAATCAAGTACAAGTACTTTACAGAGTACTTGGAAAGCTGCAAGTAAAAAAAATCTGCTGTGGCCAGCACACGACCTCTCGCCTAATTCTGCTTATTCTACTAATCGTATAAATAGTTTTACTTACATTTTAATAGTTTCGTGTTCTTGTCATATGTAAACGACAATGTAAACCAAGATGCAAACAAAAGATGTAAACTGTATAGTCACTGTCAAAATAATTCAAATTTTATGTAGAAACAAATTTCTTATCATGAACAACAAGATACTGGAATTTCAAAAAAAAATATATTAATTGTACTTTATTTTATTGTTAAATTAATTAATTAAATTAACTGTACCCATTGTCATTAATAAATAATGTACCAATATATTTAAGGAAAACTACATCAAGCTTCAAAAAGTACTACTTCCGGTTTGCGGATTTTTACCAAAATCTTATCTGGTGTTAAGATACTTATTAAAACTAAAACCTTAATATGTAATTTGGTTATAAACGGTTTGATACTTTTGAAGTTTTAGTGGACGAAAAATCGCCAGTCCACACACACACACACACACACACATCATCGTGAAAATAGTAAATTCGTATTGTAGAGACCCTGAAACGTGCTTATCCACCAAAAACTCATACTCGAAAATTTTGATCCATTACAATAACTCTCTTATAGAATAAGGCAAGAGGTAATTAATATATTGAAGTATTAAGTACCAAGTAAAAGTACTTTACACAGTAACTCTTTTTTTTACAGACAATTCTCAAATTTCAGAAGCGTAAAGAATCCTCGAATAATTATGAATTTAAAGTCGTTAATGAAGTTTTACAGTATTTGGGTGTGACTGACGTACAGCCGTCAACTCACGGGTACTCCTGGTACTTAGTACCCACTACCCAATAAACAATCCCCATAACCAATTTCTCAACGCTAGTATTTGCAATGTATAGCGGCATTGGTTCCTCCATTTGTGCATTCGTATTCGCCGGTATCGGCGTCTTCGCTACTCGACGCTCGGCGTGCGAGGAGTGGGGGGCGACGCCTCGCGTCTGCGTACTCTCCGGTCGCCATGACGACCGATCACTGGAGATTTCATGCTTCCAGGCTGAATAGGAAACGAAAACCGGAGAATTATACCGATATACACACGAATACGTAGTAGAATGATCAATGATGAAATAATGTTGTGGGGATGTATTGAATCATAATTTTATCTTTATGATTACATAGTATAACTATTTTTATACCGTTAATCGTTTATTAAACAGTATCATTAATGAAAAAAGTCATACATTAATGACCTCTATTAATGCATGATTTTTATTAATCAATTTTTTTTGAATGCGCGTTCAGAATCAGAACACGTAATATAATATATTAGCTAGTGCTAAGTTGTAGAAAAATGATAAACAGAATTATTCGAAATGATTTTGAAAGTTCTAGACAAATAATATTCAGGCAATATTGTGCTCAGCAGTTTCAAACGTTACTAACCTAACATATTTGTTATGGACAAAAATTACATTTGTTTCAAATTAAAAAGGTAATGATCAAAGGAAAAATATTGTAACTTACTCATGTGTTAATATGCGATTAATAATATCAACAATTTCAAAAATTTCTCAATTATTAATCGCCCTCATTATCACCTAGATAGCTAAATAACTATTATCCAACACCTCTTAATAAAAGTATCATAACTATGGTGATTTAAACAAGCAAAATAAAGATTGCCCACTAGTGGCTTTGCTCAAAATTGTACCCACTTGTGGGTAAATTGTTACTTTGCTTGTTGGAAGTCGCCAACGATGTTTAAGGTTGGAACTTAATATTTTTTAAATATTTAAGCGGTGTTGGATAAACGTTATACTTCACTCGAGAAAATTATCTCACTCAGCCTTGTCTCGTGGGTAATTCCTTACTTTGCTCACTTGTAAAGTAATAACTATTAAGTAAGGTCAATCATATGGGATTTATCATATCCATGGTTACGATTAATAAAATTTGTGAGAAATGTTTTTAGAGCGCTCTTTTTAAAATGAAACATAGGGAATAAATAAAAACATACAGAACTGTTATACCTAAATAACATAATTCATTTGTTAATTGATGTTACAAAATATTACAATTACTTAGAACAATTTAAAGTTTGGAACTATTAATAATTAATAATAACTATTACAGCTGCCTAAATATCTTATATTGTTCAAGAATAATTCTGTTCAAATGATTCTCTGTTTCTTTTAAACAGAACACTCTAATACATTGCTGTCAAATTCTTATTCATAACCAAGAACATGAAAAATCCCATGTTTTACGGCAAAATAAATCTATTCCGATAACTTACAAGTGTATCCTCCAAATATTCTCAATAAGTTTTAAATGCAAAGCGCGTCAATAAAACTAAAAGAACATCTCCGTCCATCGAAGCGTTTAAAACTCATCTTCCGTCTTATAAATAAGCGAGATAATCTTCCAAACCACAAAGATGACGTAATCTGCACCCTTTCTCTTTGAGTCTTAAACGAATCTTAAGTCTTGATTAGACCGCTGATAAACTTTCTTATTCTTCCGGAGAGTGGACATCGAACTACGAGTATGCGTTAGTTGTTGGCTGGTAACCGCACACACGTTGTATGCTGCCATACCCGTGATTATGTATCGAAAATGTAATAGTCCTTTAAAATGTATAAATATTAAGGTATTCGTCTACCCTAAAATTTTACAGTGTTATTGAGGTGTACGCCTCCCACGTTTACTTTAGTTATAATTGAAATATATGATGCTTTTACATATGAGTGTATTAACAAAGAATGTCTTAATGCCTCTAGTTTTTACCTTCCGCTTCCCTGTAAAGGAAGGTATTGGAATCATGCAAAAAATCGGGTGGTGAATTTTTCGTGGATGAGCACGAATTAGGGTCCTTACAACTCATTTTTGATAGTTTCACGATGATTTGGTCTTTAACATTTGTATATAAATTGGAAGAGCTCCTTAGATTTTGGTACAAATATCTTCATCGGAAGTGATATTTTTTGAAGATTGAAAAGGTTAATTGTCAAAATTGTATATTAATTTGGAAAAATATAGTATTTATTTGTAATAAGAATTAGAGGAAAAGTTATTTGCAACTTACGTTATAAAAAAAATTGTCTTTATCTGGTAGCATTAAAGAACTGCAGTAAAATTAAAAAAATTAATTTATCAAATAAAACGTTGATATCTTGTAATCCATGATCGGTTGATTTTTGTTTCTGTGTAAAAAACAAGGTAAAAAATATTGACAGGTGAGACGGGTGACAAGTTGGCATACTAATTTTTGTTTTGCTTAATTTCTTTAAAAATACAGAAGTTATTGGGAATACTGGAGCCATGTTTACAGTATTTTCAACTTCAAAATGACATTGCATAGCTAGGATGCGGCAAAGTACGAGTTTCGGGCTGGGTTCGGGCAGCCGTAGTAGTGGGGAAGAGAGTGAATTAGAAAAAAAACTAATATCGAGAGTATTTTAGGAATTCGAAAAATAGGTAGACGAGCCCATTAAATTAAGGTTGAATATTTATCCGCAAGGAATAAATAAACATAAATTTGTTAGTATGCGTTGAACCAACCCTGTATACTTCCGGTTTATGTATAACACCGAAGCTTATTAGATTCGATTAGTTTACTTCCGGTCTTCAATCCTGTCGATCAGGACATCCGGTCGTGTTAAGTTCGCATTACTGCCATAGGACTTTGGCGCTAGTTGTTATATATACAGGTTGTTTCACAACAAAAAATTATAACAAGAAAATTATGCGATTTATAATACGAAGGATGTTGCTAAGCGACGAGGTGAAACCGAGTCTCATTGAACATCCAAGCGGGCTTAATCGTATATATTCGCGTTATATTCAAAGCTTAATCGTATCATCAACGACAGCGATGTTCAAAATATCACTTCCGGCTAAATCGGAAATGACATCAACTTTCTTATATTAATAAGCCCACAAAATATTTTCATTAATCTAAACTTATGTAATTTAACTCAGGGAATCTAATGGTGCCAAGATCAGCTCTGTATCTTGTACCATTCAAAAGTTACAAAAAAGGGCTCTCTTAATTTATTAAGCCCACAAAATATTTTCATTAATCTATTCTAAACTTATGTAATTTAACTCAAGGAATCCAATGGTGTTTTCGTTGCGAGTAAAGTGTCAGATTATTATTGACTTCAGGATAATGTTTTTATAAACATTTACCTAATACAGATCCAGAAATTTAAAAAATTCATCATCAAATCATGATATATAACCGTGTAAAGTTTGCATAAAATAGGATTTTTTTTTGAATTTTTCGGAATTTTTATATTCATGTACAATTTTTTAATCAAAATTTTAAAAATGCACATCTGTAGATCCATTCTTTCTCTATTAAATCCTTGTTGAAATAAATTTTTACCATTCTTGTACTGGTAACAAAACACTCCTCACGTTAATACATTTATGCTGAATTTTAGATAGTAGACGGTCCTCTTAATAAAATCAGTTCAACAAATTCTTGTTAGTACAAAACAATTTGCGTCAGAAATCTGCACATGCTCTACTGTTTACTTTTCAATAAACACTGGCCAAGTAAGTAACAATTCTTAATGGTTTAAATTGAAAGTTCATGTTACACTTCGCCTTCAAGTACCAACTCATGTTGTCGTGTTCGTTTTGCATTTGAAGATCGAACGCATGAGTATTTTGTATTTACAGACGTTCCTTAGCGGCCAGTGTTTACGTTACAGAGGGCACAGGAATGTGCTAGGCCTAATGGAGCGAAAGACCAACAGAAAAACCAAAGCAAACATCCCCTATGTTAGACAAGAAGTTTACGTGAAGTTAGACGCACTACTGGTGTTGGATTGTTAGAGAGTTGTTTGCTAGGTGACATTCCCGACTAAATATTGTATTGACCAGACTGACCATGGAATAAAAATATTTTTTAACAAAATTGTTCTGTATTTATTTATGTAATCGTATTATCAACTGTTATTACCTCTTAATATGCTACATTTATTGATAATTATCAACAACATAATACGTTAGTTACTTACAATACGTTAGGTACTTATAATTCATTAGTTACGGACTTAAGGGGCTATACGACTTGAGTGCAATAAGAATCAGAATTCACGATTCTGGCTATATTGCTCAATATAAAAATCTGAAATGTTACATTAGTAACGACAAAGCATTGTTGAATTGAAAAATTCAAACTATATATTGTTCCGACAACAATTAGAGATAAAAAGAAATTAAACACTAGAATTTCGTGAGGATCTCATGAATAAACTATAAAAGTTATCATTGAGTTTCAAGACAAAATGAGTAGAACATAGATGTAAAAAGGGCGGAAAAACAATAAAACTATAATTTTATCAACAAATTATATCTAAACTTGTACAATTTTCGCCGATTTTCGCATAATTATTAAAGCCAAACTAATTACATTAATTAAAAATTTTGAAGATTCCGCACTTTTAGCATGCTTCCTTAATCTACATACAAAAATTCAACATCATACGTATAACAGTATTAGATTGAGATCCTCACAAAAATTACTCGTTTTTCAATGCATACATTATTGCCATGCAATAGGCTCTTAATACGTTAGATACAACCATAATAACATCAAAACCTTCCATAATATGCGAACTGTCAACTGATTGACAGATTAAATTGTGGATAAAAGTATTTGCTTAGTTGTGCCTTTCAACAATAATTTGCTTGTACTTTAGGACATGGTTACAACCTTCCAAGGCACAGGTACATATGTCTTCGAGGATATATAAACTTCAAATGTAATTTTCAATTATAATAGCAATTATAATTGCGTACATTTACTGCTAAACTAAAATTTTAAGTATCGCGCTACGGTATATACTTTAAATCGTATAAAATGGGATCATTTTATTTTCCTTCCCAAATGTGTAAAATTGTTTCTGTTCGTTTGATCCTTTCCTTATATTTTATGTGTCCCGAAGTACAACCAGCTTTGTTCCAAGGTACAACACCGCATTGTACCTCGAGACAGTTTGCCTTTTTGATTTCTTACATAAGATTTAACTATTATTCTTTCAAATATCATCACAATAAAAATAACAGTTATTAACAAAACTTAGTTGTTTCCGAAAAAACAAAAAATATCATTTTTAACTCTTTCTCTCTTCTAGGCAAGCAAGATGGGCCTGGCGCCCACGCACCCCTCCACGCTCCCGTTCTTCTGCCACAACGGGGTGGGGGAGCACCTGTCGCAGCCGCCGCCGGCGCACATGGGCATCCCCCCCTACCAGCTCGACCCCAAGGCCGCCGGCTCCATGGGTGAGTACTGGCGCGCCACTAACCCCGCCACCAACGCCACCGACTGGAGGAGGCTCGGAACGGTCATACAAGGTAGTACGTCACAACAGTGGTCCGAAGGTTGAGGGTTGAAAGTAGGAAGTGATGGAGATTAATGTTATGTTGTTGTTTGTTTTGTAACTAAATTGAAAGTTCTTCACAGAGTCAAAAAGTTTAAAAAAATCAGTCATGTAGCAGGAGTCGATTAATTTTTTTTATTATTATATAAGGTCAAATACTAACTTAAGGCGTTCAGCCCATTTTACATTGAGCAAGCGCAACGGGCAACTGCAATCTTCAAGTCAGAGTTAAACAAGAATATTGCAGAAGACATTTTTTTCATTTTACACCGAGCAACATCAGCAACATGCAATTATTTATTTAATGTATAAATTTATTAATAAATTTACCAATATTTTGTTACTATGTCAATTTAACCTCTTGGATTTGTTGTATTGTATATTGTTGGAAAATAAGGATAGAATGGCATTATAGCCACTAACGCAATAATTTTCAAAAGCAAATTAATCTTTTTGACGTTTATGTTCAGTTGGTAGCATCATAACGAACTAAAAATTACTAGAAATAACTGTGAATTGAAGCCTTACAAAAATTAGAACAAGTTCTATTCCATGCAACCGTTGCTTCAAGATTGCTTCTGCCTGTTGAGCTTGCAATTTCTGTATTACACTCATGCAATATTGAATCAATTTGCAAGTTGCACTTGCATCTGCAATATTGCTCAATGTAAAATGGACTTTACTTGTTGACTGCAATATTACTGCAATAGAATCAAAATTTACGATTCTGTATGGAAAACCATTTTACTTTTTAAATTTTTAATATAAATTTAAAAAAAAATCAGATATCAGATATTCAATTTCAGATATCACAATTTATGATATCTTAACATAAATTATAGATATCTTAAATTTGTCGAATTAATGATATCAATAATTCACTCAATGACATTCATAATTTATTTAGTGATAGCAATAATTTATTTCAGGATATCTATTGTGGCTACCACTAACTAAAATACAGATATCAGTAAACGATTTATGGATATCACTAACCAATTTAAGGATATCACTAAACGAGTTAGACAATGAATTGAGGTCATAAACGAATTATGAATACTAAATGAATTAAGGATATCACTAAATAAATTATGGATATGTAAATTGTGGAGAAAATTGAACTAAACGAAATTAAATTGATATCTGCAATTTAATTTTAGATATCTCAAATTGAATTAAGAATATCAAAAATAGAATTGTAGATACCAAAAATTTTATTTATTGATTTATTATTAACCCGTTTCGTGAATTATCCTGCCGTGGTTACGCAGAAAATAATGTTTGCATTTTTCTTTAGTTTGAATTTTATTTTATTTATACACAAGATCCAATTATAATATGAAAATAACAATAGCTACATAAAAGAGTTACATCAAACAATAACATACAACTTCTGTTTGCATTTAAATTTTCTGAAGCTCATTATATTTTTCCAGCGATGTATTAAAAGTATACACTCAATCTTCAAGACTACTATCGTTAGTTAAGCCTGCTGATATCCAGGATAACAATCAAATTACGTAATATATTAGTAATAATAAGAAAAAGAAGTTATAATCAAATTTTGAATAAAGTTCATATTATTTTTTAAAATATTCCTGATAGTTTGGTTGTTAATTGGGATTTTGGTGGGCCCCATTTGGTCGGTGATGGGCTCTGGTGGTGGTTATAATACTGTGTTTAATATATTTATGTCATATTAATTATAAGCTGGTCAACATCTCCTAGTATGCGCTAAAAAGTATTTCATAAACAATATTTTAAGTATTATTTATAACACACATATAATTCTGTTCTCTGAAATATTATTTATTTTTTTAATCCGGATATATTCAGGTTAGCTATCCGTTACATAAATGCTTCAAATAATAATAATAAATTATTATAAATATTTTTTCTGTAATATTTTAATTATTATTTTACTTAGAAATCTACAACGAAATAGTATATTATATATTGAAGGACTAAAGTGCATGATTTAATCCTGAGGGTGAAGTTTATTTCACGAGCCGAAGGTGAGGGAAATAATCACCTGAGGGATTAAAGGTACTTTAGTCCTGTGGTATATACGCTTTTTTTTGCACTTCATCCTCAAACGAATGCAAAATAGTTTAAAAGAATACACATTTTGTAATTTTGACAGTAAATTTTATGACAAATATTTATATTGTTACCATAGATACTCTGTAACAAATAGCACGTATTTACTTTACAACGGGATTAATTAATTCAATTCCTTGACAACGGGATTAAATATGAAAAATAATCCCTTGGGATCAAATTTAGAACCTTAGTCTCTAAAAATAAAGACTAAAGAAGAGTTTTAGTCCCGGAAGTGCAAAAAAGTAGCTTATTATACATGGTTTTATTCAGAATTTTATGTCAAAATCTTTAAAAATATACGGGGTGTTCCATTTAAAATAAGGAAATTGATGTCACTTCCGGCAAACAGGAAGTTATAAAAATTCATTATTTATGTTGTTTAATGCGCCTTTGAATGTAGTTTATAAACCTATAATATAAATTGACGTAAAAATACAATTTTTTGGGGGTGCGCCTGTTTCAAAAAAACAACCGGTAGATATGTATATTTATTCAATGCTAAATATTTTTATTTTAATGCTCAAAATATTATTTTGATTTCTGATTCTTTTTAGTTATCAATACAGTGCGTATTATATGCATTTGCATAATTATTTTAGTATTGTGCATATTAGTATTTTTTGACAAATGTTTGCATTTCATACAAAAATAGATCAAAATATGATATAAATTTTTTGCATATTTCAATATTTATTACATATTTATTAAAAATGCATATAACTGCATTTTGTACCTTTTAACCCAAAATTTCAATTTTTTAAAAATGTTATAGGTATAAAATTTATAATCGCTCAATTTTGATACCACCTACAGTAGTTTTTACATTTATTTTAAAGGTAGGTAGGCACACAAGTCGTATTCCAGAAGTTATACGTTGTTTTGTTTATTTTATATGATATTCTTGTGCATTGTTGACAAAATGTAGTATTTTTCTGATTTATAAAAGTAAATTATTAGTAAAAATGAATAAAATTATGTTGCATATCTGCATGCATGCATGCAATATTGCATATTTGTTTAATTTTGTGCCTATATTGAGCATATTTTGACCTCATTTTGATCATATAATATATACAAGTTGGTGGAGGTGAAATGCGAACATAGGGAACATACATGACAATCGAACTTTCATGCCAGGTATCTTGATATATTTTATAGTAAGTGGCACAAAACGAAGTAATGTGAATTTGTGTGGCAAAACGAGTAATCAATAACAGAAATAATAATAAAATCTAAAAGTGCATGTAAACTTTCTCGTTCTGCTCGTACACATACATTATTATGCAAAAAAATATTTTAATGAAAATACAAATTTGAATAATATGACAGGTACTTTGACATTGACAGTACTTATACCACGTATATCAAGATGCCTAGCATGATAACTCCATTGTCATATATTTCCCTATGTTCGCATTTCACCTCCACCAACCTGTATAATCCGCACTCTAGTTATAAATAGTGTTCCATATTTAGTTCACTCTCTAGATAAAGTTACAGATAGCAATCTGCCAGATACTTGCATAAAACAATAACAAATTAAGATAAAAATAATTTATTTGGAGATACCTCGAATACGTAGGCGTATTTTCCTTTGTCAGTGGGCGAGAAAATTGGCTTCATCACTGCTAAGCATGCCTGGTTCGAATCCGTGCAGTTTCCCAGCGCTTTCCCCGGCATTTCCCACAGTTTTCCCCGGGAAAACTTCCATGGCCGACTGCGTCGCTCGATGATCAAAGGGTTACGTTTTGTTTTAGAAACAAATGAGTGAACGTCTCCACGGCAATTCTTACTATCATAATTGGGTATGTGTTGCTAATTGTTGCACGCAAAATGGCGACCGCAATTGGTACTAGGAATGGTTTTCCTCAAGCATTTGTTTTGTCTTACTGTTGAGCATATTTTAATATCTGCCTTATTATTAACTGATGTATGTTTAGTGCTGTGCTGTTTGGTTTCGTATTTTGGGACGCTTCTTTTGATCTTTCGTTTTTGATGTTTAATTTTGAGTATTTGTTTTCGCGAAATTGGAGAATAGGAACTGCAGGATATATGAATAGGGACAGAACAATTATATACTTTGTTACGTATTTGATTTAAAATGTTTATTATTATACTAGCAATGTTAAATGAGTTTACGGGCTTGTAACTTTTAAACTGATTTAGGTAACGTCGTAATTAAGGCGTCATTTGATTCCTTGGACAATTTTATACCCAAAACCATATTTTCAATTTAAAAAAAAAATTAGTATAGCCAGAAATACAATTTTTCTGATTAGAAAACAATTTAAAATCTAAATTTTGAGTTAACGGCCCTGTATTTTATAACGGTTAAACCAAGCGACTTAATTAAGGCAGCATTCGATTCCTTGGATATTTTTATATCCGAAACCATTTTTTCAATTTTTAAAAAAATTTAGTATATCCAGAAATACAATTTTTCTGATTAGCAGTCAACTTACAGACTAAATTTTGAGTTACGGCCCTGTATTTTATAACGGTTAAACTAAGCGACCTAATTAAGGCAGCATTAAATTCCTTGGACATTTTTATACCCAGAACCATATTTTCAATTTTTTCAAAACTTTAGTTTAGCCAGAAATACATTTTTTCTGATTAGCAAACAATTTGAAGACTGAATTTTGAGTTTACGGTCCTGTATTTTTTAACAGTTCAACCAAGCGACCTAATTAAGGCAGCATTCGATTCCTTGGACATTTTTATACCCAGAACCACTTTTCAATTTTTTAAAAAAATTTAGTTTAGCCAGAAATACAATTTTTTTGATTAGCAAACAATTTATAGATTAAATTTTGAGTTAACGGTTCTGTATTTTTTAACGATTCAACCAAGCAACCTTATTAGGACAACATTCGATTCTTTGGACAGTTTTATACTCAGAACTATTTTTTAAATTTTTTTTAAAATTTAGTTTAGCCAGAAATACAATTTTTCTGATTAGCAAACAATTTAAAGACTAAATTTTGAGTTAACGGTCCTGTATTTTTTTTAAAATTCAACCCAGCGATATAATTAAGGCAGCATTTAATTCCTTGAATATTTTTATACCCAGAACCATATTTTCTATTTAAAAAAAAAATTAGTTTAGCCAGAAATACAATTTTTCTGATTAGCAATCAACTTAAAAACTAAATTTTGAGTTAACGGTCCTGTATTTTTTAACGGTTCAACCAAGCGACCTAATTAAGGCAGCATTCGATTCCTTGGACATTTTTATACCCAGAACCATATTTTCAATTTTTTTTTACTTACCTATAGTTGAGCCAGAAATATTTGTTTGACTTAAGTCTAAATTTGAAGTTTACGGCCCTGTATTTTTTAAACGGGCGAATCTAGCGACTTAACTATTCCAGAATTCGATTCCTTGTACTTTTTTGTACCCAGAACCATATTTTCAAATTTTTTGCAAGTCTCATTCAGCCAGAAATAATTTTTTTCTAAATAAGCAGCAGTTATGGCATAAGTGTATGTAGACTGTAGAATACAAAATCGTTTTATTTCCAGTATTAGATGAGCTATCGTTCTGGGGAAAAATTCCATCCTGATGTAAATTTGTACGTAGAATCGAATGGCGTAATTTCCAGGGCCGTATTTTGCGTTTTAAGGGGTGTAAACACTAAATAAATAATTTTTCGTGTTTGAATTCGTTGAAAATGTAATTAAATTTGTAGGTACGGGCTAATACGGGCCTGTTTTCATTACTCGGTCATTTGAATCCTCTTATTCGAGTCCTCTATCCTGTCGAGGAGGAACAAATTGCTCTCACGTCAAGAAAATTACAAATGTTATTTATTTCAGAATTTTACGTATTCTTATCCGAGCGGTAGAATTACATGGCTTTTGAGATTAATTAAAAATTCTCTGTGCTCCACAGTTGTGTGTGTTTTATGTTTGTTATAGGGCTTCTACAAGCCTACGTTGTCCATAAACAATACGCTTATACCACAAGATTCATATATGGAAAGAAAAACTTATACTGGTTAGAAAGAATTCTTTAAGACTAACGTAACACCAGCTAGACAATTGAATAAACATGTACCGAGCTCAGAGGCACTCAAAATGTTCACAATATTGCGTATACAGGGTGATCCACAACTTACAACAGAAATTAAATGACATTTTATATTTCTATAACTGTCAAAAATTTGCTTGTTTTCGGGTTATCAGCACATTAAATATTTTTATAATTTTTTTGCATGCCTATGTAAGCAGATAAGCACTATATAATTCCAAAAGTCTTCAAATTTTGGTCAAGGGAATGGTACATCGAGACAGCAATAAATCTCATTTTGCAACCTTTTTCGAAGTCCGGAACATTGTTAAAATTGCAATTTAAGGCTCATTCCCACTGCTTATCATAGTCATAGTTTTTGACATAAGTTTCTGCCTTAATCATAAACATGCGCTGACCATTTACAGCACAATATAAATTATGTTTATTACAATGTCATGACAGTTAATTCAATATACCTGTAAATATATTTTATTTATAATTTGTACCTCAAATTCGGCTTAAACCTATTTTTAAGTAATGAAGAAACATTTTTATTTATATTTTCCTTGCTTTAATTTTTCTGTAGCAATATTAATATAATTTTTTGAAATAAGAAGATCATAATCTGTTTGACAACTGCATTAAAAGAGACAGGTATATAAATATATCGCTATCTCATAAAATAATTACTATGACAATTCAACTCATGTGTCATCTGTCAAAAATGGACCAATCAATTTTGAGGATTTATAAATTTTCCACCAATTGAAACGAATTTTTTCGACAATTTATCACTAGTGCTCGCAGCGACATAATTTTTCGACAATTTTCACTAGTGATCCAATCGACAATTTTAAACAATTGAATCTATCTTTATTAATCAAAATCCTATTGTTACAACTGTTGTAATGGAAGTGAAGCTATTTATAAATCATTTTCATAAAGAAAGAATACATTTTTATTCGGTGAATTGTCATATATAATACCACTAGTGTTCCAAGTTATGTCGACAATTTTTGTTGCTGTATCACGAATGGTTATTACGCTTGATTGAAAATTGCACGAGTGCGTAGCACGAGTGCTATTTTCTCAAGCGTAATAATCATGAGTGATGCAGCCACAAAAATTGTCTACATAACTTGGAACACGAATGGTATTCGGAGGACAATTCACCGAATAAAAATGTATTCTTTCTTTATGAAAATGACTTATAAATAGCTTCACTTCCATTACAACAGTTATAACAATAGGATTTTGATTAATAAAGATATATTCAATTGTTTAAAATTGTCGATTGGATCACTAGTGAAAATTGTCGAAAAATTATGTCGCTGCGAGCACTAGTGATAAATTGTCGAAAAAATTCGTTTCAATTGGTGGAAAATTTATAAATCCTCAAAATTGATTGGTCCATTTTTGACAGATGACACATGAGTTGAATTGTCCTCCGAATACCATTCGTGTTCCAAGTTATGTCGACAATTTTTGTGGCTGCATCACTCATGATTATTACGCTTAAGAAAATAGCACTCGTGCAATTTTCAATCAAGCGTAATAACCATTCGTGATACAGCAACAAAAATTGTCGACATAACTTGGAACACTAGTGGTATTATATATGATTATAACAAAAATTTGAAGTTTGTATACTTTTGTGATTGTGTTTATGACAAAGCCTAAAAACTAAGACTAAAACTGTGTAAGACTATGACAACTAACAAAAACTATGACTATGATAAGCAGTGGGAATGAAGTTTTGCAAACTTAGGGTAGTATTAAATATATTATTTCTTATAACGTATCAAATTTGCAACCAATTTAAGGCTACGGAACATTTTTTTAAATAAAAAATAAGGTTTTTCCTTAATAAACTGGGCGAAAAAAATTTCAAAACTTCTGCAAACTTGGCAGATACATCGGAATAATATTCCGAACAGTTGTATAGATTTGCAACCTTTTACGTTGTCCGGAACATGTTTATTTATAATTTTTACCTCTCGCCTCATATTCTATAAGAGAGGTATTGTAATGGGTCAAAATTTTCGAGTATGAGTTTTTGGTGGATAAGCACGTTTCAAGGTCTCTACAATACGAATTTACTATTTTCACGATGATGTCTGTGTGTGTGTATGTGTGTGCGTGTGTGTGTGTGTTTGTATGAATGTATGGACTGACGATTTTTCGTCCACGATAACTGAAAAAGTATCAAACCTTTAATAACCAAATTTCATATTTAAGGTTTTAATAAGTATCTTAACACCGGATAACATTTTGGAAGAAATCCGCAAACCGGAAGTAGTACTTTTTGAAACTTGATTAAGTTTTCTTTAAATATATTGGTACATTATTTATTTATGACAATTTCTGCAATTAAAAATAAAAGAAAATATAATTATCTATGGGTACAGTTAATTATAAATACAATTTGCTGAATCTGGTAGTATTTAACAATAAAATAAAGTACAATTAATATTCTATCTTGTTGTCCATGATATGAAATTTGTTTCTACATAAAATTTGAATGATTATGACAGTGACAGTACAGTTGACATCTTTTGCTTGCATCTTGGTTTACATTATCGTTTACATCTTACATGAACATAAAACTATTAAAATGTAAGTAAAACTATTTATTAGATTAGTCTCGAGATTAGTAGAATAAGCAGAATTAGGCGAGAGGTCGTGTACTGGCCACAGCAGATTTTTTAAATTATTACTGGACGAAAAAAATTCCAAAAGTTCTGCAAATTTGGCAGATATATCAGAAAAATATTCCGAACAGTTGTATATTGTATATATTTGCAACCTTTTACGTTGACCGGAACATGTTTATTTATAATTTAAATTATAAATAAACAGAGTGAAGTGAAAAATGGATTAATTCTTCCTCAGTTTGACTACCGCTGGTTTCTGACCGAACCCATAGGTCCCTATAAGTGCACACACATACACTAACTACGAACACACACACACTACGTACATACACACACGCACTTGCGATTTATTGTAGGCGAATCATGCATATGCATATGCAACAGCGACACTCGGGTTTGAATCTTATATCTCGCTTTCTAATGCACAATCGTTGTCGGACTTGTCGTGCTAAATGCTACACGACAAACGTACATGTTACATATTCAAGTTGCAGATTACGCATGGCGAATTTAAATATTGGGAACTGATTAGAAAATAGGCGAATTTTATTGTTGTACTCAATATCAGTAGCGGTTTGGAGAAAAATTTGGAGAAAACTGCAAGAAATTTAATTATGTACTACTGTCGGATAAATAAGTATAGTCAGTCGGATTTAAAAATGAATAACTTGTTTATAAATAATCAGGGGCGTCGCGAGGGGTGTAGGGGGGCACCTACCCCCCTCTGAAATCAATTATAATTAGGAGGATTTTTAGGCTTTTGCCTATTTTTATTTATTTATATTTATTTTAAGATTTTTACCTATTTAGCCTATTTTGTAAAATTTGGCAAATTTTGCCTTTTTTATATATTTTTGGCTTATTTTAAATGTAAATGCAGATTAAACAAATTTAATTAATGCTTTTTTAGAAAAACGTTATTTTTGAGACTATAGTGTAATTTATAACTTATAAGTAGTAGGTACCTATATATTTTTTTTGCACTTCCGGGACTAAAACTCTTCTTTAGTCTTTGATTTGATCCCAAGAGATTATTCATATTTAATCCCGTTGTCAAGGAATTTAATTAATTAATCCCGTTGTCAAGTAAATACGCTATTTGTTACATAGTATCTATGGTAACAATATAAATATTTGTCATAAAGTTTACTGTCAAAATTGTAAAATGTGTATTCTTTTAAACTATTTTGTATTCGTTTGAGGATGAAGTGCAAAAAATAGCGTATATACCACAGGACTAAAGTATCTTTAATCCCTCAGGTGATTATTTCCCTCACCTTCGGCTCGTGAAATAAACTTCACCCTCAGGATTAAATCATGCACTTTAGTCCCTCAATATATAATATACTATTTTGCACTTCCGGGACTAAAACTCTTCTTTAGTCTTTGATTTGATCCCAAGAGATTATTCATATTTAATCCCGTTGTCAAGGAATTTAATTAATTAATCCCGTTGTCAAGTAAATACGCGCTATTTGTTACATAGTATCTATGGTAACAATATAAATATTTGTCATAAAGTTTACTGTCAAAATTGTAAAATGTGTATTCTTTTAAACTATTTTGTATTCGTTTGAGGATAAAGTGCAAAAATAGCGTATATACCACAGGACTAAAGTACCTTTAATCCCTCAGGTGATTATTTCCCTCACCTTCGGCTCGTGAAATAAACTTCACCCTCAGGATTAAATCATGCACTTTAGTCCCTCAATGTATAATATACTATTTTGCACTTCCGGGACTAAAACTCTTCTTTAGTCTTTGATTTGATCCCAAGAGATTATTCATATTTAATCCCGTTGTCAAGGAATTTAATTAATTAATCCCGTTGTCAAGTAAATACGTGCTATTTGTTACATAGTATCTATGGTAACAATATAAATATTTGTCATAAAGCTTACTGTCAAAATTGTAAAATTTGTATTTTTTTAAACTATTTTGTATTCGTTTGAGGATGAAGTGCAAAAAATAGCGTATATACCATAGGACTAAAGTACCTTTAATCCTTTAATTGTATATCATCAACTGTTATTACCTTTTAATATGCACCATGTATTGATAATTATAAACAACATAATACGTTAGGTAGTTACTTATAATACGATATATACAATTAATTAGTTACGGACTTAATACGTTAGATACAACCATAATAACATCAAAACCTTCCATAATATGCAAACTGTCAACTAATTGACAGATAAAATTGTTGATTTGTTTGCTGTCGTTGATGATACGATTAAGATTTGAATATAACGCGAACATAGGTATGCGATTTAAGCCTCCTTGGATGTTCAAAGAGACTCGGTTTCACCTCGTCGCTTAGCAACATCCTCGGTATTATAAATCGCAGAATATTTTTGTTAAGTATATTAATAGCTATAATATATAATATACTATTTTATCATTTCTACGATAAATAATATAACAAATTTAGTTATATAGACCGACCAATAAAAACATATTTCACAATTACAACGACCAATACCGTTCCAAGCCATTCAAACACAGAATTTTAATATACCTGTCTCCGTACCAAATGAGCAACAAATGCCCTTCATCTTCACAATTGCGGAAAATACGAAAATAATTATGATTCGGCCACAATGGTTCCCCATCGTGATCCATCTTTATTAGTTTACATGTCAGTGGGTCTGACTGTAGGGCCGTATAGCTGGTTGCGACTGCGATACAGCGTTCAATGTTCGATGCCGATGTTCATATTATATCAACAAGTCTACTCGCTCTGCTGATCTGTCGAGCTTTTGTCAGAGAATAATGCCAGATGCGGAGGGTTCGTACCCCGCAAGCGTACGGTGTTTCAGGTTATTGGGTAGTTTGATGGCTGAAATTTTGTCTGAAATGATTGATAATCATTCAAAAAAATTATTTGTTTATTTGTAAAGCTTGGTTCACATAGCTTATGTCATGTCATGTCTGTGTTATGTCAATTTGTTGAGTCCAGGGTAAACTAATGAAGTGGTTCACATAGGGTATGTTTGTTTTTTTTGACAGGACATAACAGTTGATTTGAACTCAACTTTCACTGCTATGTCTATGTCTATATCTGTCAAAATTACATATTTATTATTAATATGGATAAAAACTTAATAATAAGTTAAGAACAAAGCTTGTATGATAAAATAAAAGCATATTATAAAGATAATAAAATAATAAAACCAATAAAAAGTAAATAAAATTTAAAATATACCATTCCCAATTTTATTAAAATGTTTCTTGTGAATTTACTAATACAAACTTATCTTATTTTCCATTAGTAAATGCCTGCGAATCCAAATTAATTTTCTCCGTTGTGATACTCTACACAAAATGTCTATGTCAATAGAAATAACATAATATAATGACATGACACAGACGTGACATGACATAAGCTATGTGAACATAGCTTAAAGGATGTAGCTGGTTAATTTCTATTCTGTAAATTGAACTACTATCGGAGTAATAAGTATAATCACTCGGATGTAAAGTTGAATAACTTGTTTAAAAATAATCCAAAAAATTTAAATAAAACTTTATACTAAAGTATGCACATTTCTACGTTATTGTATAGAATTTCAAATTTTTAAAGGTATATGTGTAGAAATAACAACAATTTATAGCAAAAATGAACTATGATTTTGACACATTTTTAGAAACTTAACTTTAATGACGTCTACTGTCAATATACATCTTGGTATAGTATAGTTATATAAGCTTAGTTAAGTTATTTGTTACTGTAATTTTTTTTAAAATATTTATATTTTGTTTATAATAATAAAATAAGTGAACATGTATTATCTTTGTTACTGGTAAACTTATAAGATTCAAATTCAGGTTACCGATGCCTTATATAATTATAAAAAATCTGACGTGGACACCACATGACTTCCTTGTACGCCTTGTGTGTTCATACTTTTCTTAATAACTAAAATGTAAAATAATATTAAAAATTCTTTTAACTTATTATACTAGTATACTCACAAATATATTTTAGTCATTTTATTTAAACTGCAGAAGAAGATATAAAGCATATTTTACTATTGTCACTGTCATGTCATAATCATTTAAATTTTACGTAGTAACAAATGTTAATCGATCATGGACTACAAGATACCGAAATACTATAAATTATAAATATATACTTTAATTATTTTTAAATGATAGCAGATACAAAAATATTTATAAAATACCGATTGTAGGTAATAATCACATAATCTTTCATTTAAAATAAAAAAAATTGTCTAAAATTAAATATTTATCGAAATATTTTAAAAAAGTACTACTTCCGGTTTGTAGACTAAAACCAAAAATAGGAGGTGCACAACTAGATGCTATAACAGTCCTAAATACAAAATTTCAACTTTCTACGTCTAACGTCTACGTTATGCGACACACATACGTCCGTCCGTACGTACGTACGTACAGACGTCACGTCGAAACTAGTCATAATGGATTCAGAAAAGGTCAAAACGGATATTTCCGTCAAAATCTGAGAACCGAAAATTTTCGCGATTACAATACTTCCTTACTTCGTACAAGGAAGTAAAAAGAATTGTTCTTATTTTAAACTTATTATATGAATTATAATAATTGTCTTTTGAAAAAGTGATCTCAGGATTCATAAATTTCAGAAAAAAATTTACAAAAATTCAAGTAATAATTTTTAAATAAAAATTATAAACAAATATTTTTTATAATTATATAAGGCATCGCTAACCTGAATTTGAATTTTATAAGATTACCAGTAATAAAGATATTACATGTTCACTTATTTTATTATTAAACAAATATAAATATTTTAAAAAAATTACAGTTACAAATAACTTAACTAAGCTTATAACTATACTATACCAAAATTTTTTGCATGATGTATATTGACAGTAGACGTCATTAAAGTTAACAGTTTCTAAAAATGTGTCAAAATCATAAATTGCTATAAATTTTTGTTATTTCTACACATATACATTTAAAAATTTGAAATTCTATACAATAACGTAGAAATGTGCATACTTTAGTATAAAGTTATATTTAAATTTATTTTTATTCAACTTTACATCCGAGTGACTATACTTATTACTCCGATAGTAGTAATCATTCTTATGGTGTGTTGCTTATTAAGAAGCAAGAGTACCCGTGAGTTGAACGTTCTTTCAAACGTGCCCTTATTCTCGTCCTTTGTCTCCCGTTCTCGGTGAAATTAGCACGTGAACTTCGTAGTCCGCATTGAAAAGATTTTGAAGTGGTAACCATTATACTAATTATCGTTGTCTGTGTTGACGGCATTTACATATCGTTTAGGCTTCCTAATAAGCTTCGAGCCGCGCGCGTCTCAAAGCGAGAACGCGCCAGCCGAGAGCTTTATAAGAGGTGTTTTCATAATTTGTTACGAGAGTGCGAGTCCTTTGAACTGGAGATCTAATTTCCACCCGGCCACTGTTTTCGATGCTGATTATTTCGTATTTTTCACGTAGAAATGTTCAGAGGTATTTCAACTTATCTGACTTTGAGGCGTGGAAAGTCTCATTCACGATAAGAAATTAGTAATTATAGTTAGTAGTTATAGTTGATTAAGCCTCATTCACAATACGAAATTAGTGGTTAAAGTTGATAAATAAATATCTAATAGTATATTATATATTGCGGGACTAAAGTGCATGATTTAATCCTGAGGGTGAAGTTTATTTCACGAGCCGAAGGTGAGGGAAATAATCACCTGAGGGATTAAAGGTACTTTAGTCCTGTGGTATATACGCTATTTTTTGCACTTCATCCTCAAACGAATGCAAAATAGTTTAAAAGAATACACATTTTGTAATTTTGACAGTAAATTTTATGACAAATATTTATATTGTTACCATAGATACTCTGTAACAAATAGCACGTATTTACTTGACAACGGGATTAATTAATTCAATTTCTTGGCAACGGGATTAAATATGAAAAATAATCCCTTGGGATCAAATTAAGAACCTTAGTCCCTAAAAATAAAGACTAAAGAAGAGTTTTAGTCTCGGAAGTGCAAAATAGTATATTATATATTGAGGGACTAAAGTGCATGATTTAATCCTGAGGGTGAAGTTTATTTCACGAACCGAAGGTGAGGGAAATAATCACTTGAGGGATTAAAAGTACTAGTCCTGTGGTATATACGCTATTTTTGCACTTCATCCTCAAACGAATGCAAAATAGTTTAAAAGAATACACATTTTGTAATTTTGACAGTAAATTTTATGACAAATATTTATATTGTTACCATAGATACTCTGTATAACAAATAGCACGTATTTACTTGACAACGGGATTAATTAATTCAATTTCTTGGCAACGGGATTAAATATGAAAAATCATCCCTTGGGATCAAATTAAGAACCTTAGTCCCTAAAAATAAAGACTAAAGAAGAGTTTTAGTCTCGGCAGTGCAAAATAGTATATTATATATTGAGGGACTAAAGTGCATGAATCCCTGCGCTAACTGTAATTACGTGGAGCTAATTTCGTTATTGTGAACACTACAAGTGAAATGCATATGTCAAATCACTAACGTTAACTATTATTATTATACCAACCAGAGAATGTTTACTAAAGCTTGAATGACATTATACTTTTAGCGGCTAGAAAAAAGAACTTTTTTTAGATACTTAATTCGGCTAGAATCTAGTTTTAAAATTTGTTCTTGCACTGACATATTTTATTTAGCTCATCGACCAATACTGCCATTGAAAATTTAAAAAGAAATGTAATTGTCAGTTGAGGTTGTCAACGTACTCGGTTAATGTATTAGTGATGAAGTTTTATGTACCTACAATTTAGTTATTCTGCTGTCACTAACTTTATTATTTTTGAGGTTATATATAAAGACGGTTCTAGTATGAAACTTGGATCGAAATTTTCTTGATTTACATTATCCAAGTGAGCATTCTAGAATTAAGTATGAAAATTGTCAAAGTTTCTAGCCGAAAAAAGTATAATGTAATTCAAGCTTTATAATATCACATGTGCATTAATTCTTTACAGTTTTTGTTAGTGCTTTCCAATACTGTCTTAATTAGCTCGAGTGGTACACTATTAATCAATTCTTCCATTGGCTGTTATTTGTATCATGCGTTAATTTTTGCTGAACAAAAAAATTATTTCTAGGTAAACTAAGGTACAAAACTCATCGTTTCAAAAAGATTACTATATCTCTCCAAAAAATTAAAAACCCTCATTCTAAAATTTCGGAGCATCGCGAAACCCTCCCTAAAGCCCCCCTCCCTTCTCGTCTCATTCCCCCCCTGCGTGGTATCCTAGCAACGGAGTCGGTCGCTTGCAAATGTTCTAATTCCTCGTATGCCAGCGACAGCGACATCGAGTGTACAGCCGTGGAAAAGGCGAATCATATGCAGCGTGGACCGGACTACCCGAGCCAGGGGGGGAGCAGGGGGAAACTGGGATGTGAGGGTATTTAGTATTGATTGGATTGAAAAACGCGGATTAAATTCGAGAAGAAACGGAGGAGAAGTGATGCTGGTGGGAGGGGAGGGAGTAACTCACGGGTACTCTTGGTTTGTTGATTACTATTAAAACAAGAATTATTGTTAGGTTTTGTCCCAATTTGAGTTAACAAATCACAAGCCTCAATATAAATATCTGTGCACACGGAGAAACATTTTGACAAGTTTCCTGAAAAAAGTTTCCAGAAAATGTAGTTTTTTTGGGAAAACAATAAATATGTTTATGATCACATGTCACATTTGACGATTTGACAAATAAGAAGTTAGTTGCACTTCACAGCGTTTCCTGAAAACGCTTCTTTTTTATAGGCGCCGTTAAAACTTTGAAGTTTCCGGAAACTTTTTTCAGGAAACATGTCGAAATGTTTCTCCGTGTGCACTGCATAATATGCAAAAAATTATAGTTCTTCAAGCAAAGTACCGATTCCGATTGGCATTAAATCAAATTAGCTCTTTGTAGATACATTTTTACTTTATTATTATCTTATAACATTATGCCCAGTTCATAATGAATCCATTATGCTTCTTGACTGAATATGTTTAATGAAAGGATAAGAATTACTGGAATTCATTCGGCTCCTATGTAGGTACCTACTAGTTTCAAACCCAGTTAATAATATTTATACATTTCTTTAAAAATAGTGCCACCAAATTTTCAAAAATTGTGTATATGTCTGTTCATCTGTCACTTTGACATTATCACATCTTTAATAACCAAATTTCATATTTATGGTTTTAATAAGGATCTTAACACCGGATAAGATTTTGGTTGAAATCCGCAAACCAGAAGTAGTACTTTTGAAGGTTGATATACAGGTTGATGGAGGTGAAATGCGAACATAGAGAACATACATGACAATCGAACTTTCATGCCAGGTATCTTGATATATTTTGTAGTAGTGTCACAAAATGAAGTAATGTGAATTTGTGTGGGAAAAAGAGTAATCAATAACAGAAATAATAATAAAATCTAAAAGTGCATGTAAACTTTCTCGTTCTGCTCGTACACATACATTATTATGCAAAGAAAATATTTTAATGAAAATAAAAATTTCAATAATATGACAGCTACTTTGACATTGACGGTACGGTATATCAAGATGCCTAGCATGATAACTCCATTGTCATATATTTCCCTATGTTCGCATTTCACCTCCACCAACCTGTATAGTTTTCCTTAAATAAATTTGTACATTATTTTTTAATGACAATTTTTGCAATTAAAAACAAAATAAAATGTAATTATCTATGGGTACAGATAATTTTAAATACAATTTGCCGAATCTGGTAGTACCTATTTAACAATAAAATACAATTAATATTCTACTTTTTTGAAATTCCAGTATCTTGTTGTCCATAATCATAAGGAAATTTGTTTCTACACAACATTTGAATAATTATTATTTAAGACAGTGGCAGTACAGTATGTCGTGTTCTCAAACTCGGCTTCGCCTCGTCCGATAATCTTCACTACTAGTACCAAAATGAAGCCGTTACGATTCTTATAACATAATTATTATTTATAACAAACCATGAGTAGCCATGAGTATGAAACGACTTAAATATTACATACTCCCAAGATGACTCTCTCACTACTTCCCAGGGGTGCTCCGCCCCACATATGGGGCCCACTCTTCAAGTATTTCACTCCATCGACACTTTTGAAACAATACGTCCCTCTTTACCACTCTGCAGAAATTGCATCCATCTTCTGCTGAAGCATTTAAAAGCGTAAGACTGCGAGTTGCGAGTACATGACAAAAGACAAGTAGCCATATTAGCGTGACGTCACGCGAACGAACCTCGAGTACCCTAGAGGGAAGGGAAGTGAAAAGATTTTTACGGAGCAGATTTTTTGTTTTTATTTATTGCTGTTGAGTTGGTTGGCAAGATTCTGTCACGTCTTTTACTGGACTTGGGTGTGGCAGCCTCACATATGTTATAATATATGTGCGCTTTATGGCCAGTTGCACCGCTTCCACTTAAATTTAAAGTTTTCCTTAAATGAACAATATCGAATCAAAATTATATTGTCAAACGTAGAAATAACATAGCTGTCACGAGTTCGATTCGATATTTTTTATTTAAGTGACACTTAAAATTTATATAATTTAATGGCCATTTGCACCGCTTCCACTTAAATTTTAAGTGTCACTTAAATGAAAAATATCGAATCGAACTCATGACAGCAATTTTATATCTACGTTTAATAATTTGATTTTAATTAAGTGGAAGCGGTGCAACTGGTCATTAATGTCATAAATTTAAGGGCAAGTATAGTATGACATGTGTAGATTACGAAACAGAAAGAATTTTTAAGAAATTCGCATATTTAAGGGTAGTTTTCATGAAACTGGTACCACTGGACCACAAGCAATATTATTTTCGTTAATATCTTACACAACTTATTTTGAATGTATACCCTAAAATTTTCCATAGTTACAGAGGTGTACGCCTCTCACGTTTACTTTAGTTATAATTGAAATATATGACGCTTTTACATATGAGTGTATTAACAAAGGATGTCTTAATGCCTCTAGTTTTTTATTTTTACCTCTCGCCTCATATTCTATAAGAGAGGTATTGTAATGGGTCAAAATTTTCGAGTATGAGTTTTTGGTGGATAAGCACGTTTCAGGGTCTCTATAATACGAATTTACTATTTTCACGATGATGTCTGTGTGTGTGTATGTGTGTGCGTGTGTGTGTGCGTGTGTGTGTTTGTATGAATGTATGGACTGACGATTTTTCGTCCACGATAACTGAAAAAGTATCAAACCTTTAATAACCAAATTTCATATTTAAGGTTTTAATAAGGATCTTAACACCGGATAACATTTTGGTAGAAATCCGAAAACCGGAAGTAGTACTTTTTGAAGCTTGATAAACTTTTCCTTTAATATATTGTTACATTATTTATTTATGACAATTTTTGCAATTAAAAATAAAAGAAAATATAATTATCTATGGGTACAGTTAATTATAAATACAATTTGCTGAATCTGGTAGTATTTACCAATAAAATAAAGTACAATTAATATTCTATCTTGTTGTCCACGATATGAAATTTGTTTCTACATAAAATTTGAATTATTCTGACAGTGACAGTACAGTTGACATCTTTTGCTTGCACCTTGGTTTACATTATCGTTTACATCTTACATGAACATGAAGCTATTAAAATGTAAGTAAAACTATTTATTAGATTAGTCTTGAGATTAGTAGAATAAGGAGAATGAGGCGAGAGGTCGTGTACTGGCCACAGCAGATTTTTTGTCTTTGGCCTAGGAATTTGAAGTAAAATTTTTTTTAAAATGATGTTTTTGTCATTACTTAATACGATTCGATATGATTTTTTTCGGTCATTATAAATGGAAAGAAAAATTTAAAAAGCAAGAAGCCTGCAGCTAACCTCCCTTTTTCGAATAATTTTTGTTTACATAATTTCTTTTAAAAATACAGAAGTTATTATGGAAATACTGAAGCCATGTTTACAGTATAACTTCAAAATGACATTGCATAGCTAGGATGCGGCAAAGTACGAGTTTCGGGCTGGGATCGGGCAGCCGTAGAAAAATTAGAAAAAAAGTAATATCGAGAGTATTTTAGTAATTCGAAAAATAGGTTGACAAGCCCCTTAAAAAGTCGAATTTTTGAAATTCTTTACTACTTACCCTTAAATTTATTGACATAACTTCAAAACCACCCTGTATAATACCGTGTGTGCGGTTATAGTAGTCAGTAGAAGACACACCACACTTGTAGATATCCTCCTGCGAATTTGCATCTCTCTTCCACTGAAATCCTGCTTAAGAAAAGTCAAATTTTTAAAAAATTCTTTACTACTTACCCTTAAATTTAACATTAACTTCAAAACCATCCTGTATAATACCGTGTGTGCGGTAATGGTTGTCAGTAGAAGACACCACACTTGTAGATATCCCCTGCGAATTTGCATCTCCGTTTCTCTGGAAACCTGCACGCGTGCATTTCTTCCTGGGTCTTTATCCCGATCCCTATTTCTATTCTGGAGAGGTTATCATTATACTCGGTCACGTGTTAACCCTATAACGACTTAGGGCAGCGGGAGTTGCATACAGGGCCGGCACCAAGGGGCAAGGGGGGGAGGCTTTTCAAACGAAGTCGTGCGTGACGCGTAGTTGATATGTATGCGGTTTTAATGATCGACTGAATTGAGGGTTGGTTTATTTTAAATTCGTGTATTTAATGTTGACAGTCGTGAGGACCCGTAAGTTGACGAAATATATTATTTTGAATTAAGAGCATTCTGTACAGGAAGAATATGCACGTAGAAAGCACTTTACACGCATACACCTCATCGACACATGGTTGCACATTTTAACAAAAACAAATTTTAATATGGTAGATAAGAGATAAAACTTCGTTCTATTAGTGCCATTTTTTCTGTTTTGTACCGAAGTTTTTTTTTATAAAATAAAGAAAACTACAAAAATTAACATTTTTTACCTCTAATTTTCTCGAAATCAGAAAGTTTTTTCTAAAAAATAACACTACCCCGACGTAGATTAAACTTTAAACTACATGATTCAATTTTAAAATATTATGTTCTGCGAAATATAAAGAAAAATCTGTAGGAGCTTCTAAACGCCTGCAAGCGGTTGAAAGTAAGTAATTTCGACCGTTGAACGTGCTGAAAAAAAACAAATTTTAGAACGAAGTTTTATCTCTTATCTACCATATAAAAATTTGTTTTTGTTAAAATGTGCAACCATGTGTCGATGAGGTGTATGAGTGTAAAATGCTTTAACGTGTACATTCTTCCTGTACAGAATGCTCTTAAGAGGCTCGTCTACCTTTTTATCGAATTCCTAGAATACTCTCGATATTAATTTTTTTCTATTTCACGGAAAACTCTTCTGTGTTGAAGCCATTCTCCGTTCAATTACTACATTTAATATCTTACTTATGACTTATAGCGCTATAGTATGCCAACTTGTCACCCGTCTCACCTGTCAATATTTTTTACTCATAAGTAATATAATAAGAGCCATAAATTTATCAGTAAAATTTACGAATAGTTGTTGCGTAGAAACGGACAAACGAGTGTCAAAATTGACATATTTAAATCACGACAGCGAAGCTGGAGTGATTTAAGAGTCAATTTTGACCCGAGCTGTGTTTTCTACGCAGGAATTATGAGTAAATTTTACCAATTAAATTTATGACTCAAATTATATTTGCTTGATTATTTCACGAACGATAATTATTATTTTATTTTTGACGTTTGCAACATTAAAAACATTTAATAAACAAAATGTAACCATGGTTACCCTACTGTGGTTTTATCAAATTTTATCGTATATAATATCACAAGGGACTCAAGTTTTATCAGTAAACTTTTCTTGAAAACATTGTTTACCTAGCAACATCGTGAGAGTCATCTGTTCGAATAAATCACGAGAGCGTAGCTCGAGGGATTTATTCTGAGCAGATGACTCGAAGGATGTTGCTTAAAGGTAAACAATGTTTGAAAGAAAAGTTTACTGATGAAATAAGAGTCGCGAGTGGTATTTGTGAAGAATATTTCTCGAATGACGCATCTCCAAAACGATTCACTTCTGACATTTTAGAAAACTGATTGTTTATTTTGAAAATGTGGTGTTTGTTTCTCTTAGGCAACGGCGATTTGTCGGTGACAAATGGTCTTGGGCATTTACCGCGCGACAAACCCCCGTTGGCAAGCCATTTGTTACTGTAATTGTTTATGAAACTATGTAAAATTTGTCAGTATAATTGACATAAGTGAAATAATCGCTGAAAAACTGCCCTCTTCGAAAAAGTTATGCATTCTTATTGGCCAGAAATGACGTGTGTAAAATAATCAGAAAGAAAAATCAACCGAACATGAATTACAAGATTTCAACGTTTTATCTGATAAATTATTTTTTTAAATTTTACTGCAGTTCTTTAATGCTACCAGAAAAAGACAATTTTTTATAACGTAAGTTGCAAATAACTTTGCCTACAAATAAATAATATTTATCCAAATTTATATAAATTTTTGACAATTAACTTTTTCAATCTTCAAAAAATATTACCTACTTTCGGAGAAAATATATGTACCAAAATCTGAGCTCTTTCAATTTATATACAAATGTTAAAAACCAAATATCAAATTTTTTGGGAAATTCGTATTTGAGTTATCCGACACACATACATACATACAGACATCATCATGAAACTATCAAAAATGAGTTGTAATTCGTGCTCATCCACTAAAAATTAGCATGATTCCAATACCTCCCTTACAGGTAAGCGGAAGGTAAATATGAAGTGAATATAAAATAAATTTAAAACCTTAACCCTGCTTTAAGAATCTCGCATACAATTTAAAAAACGCAATTAGTTCTCAGTAAAAACCTCAATCCGATTTCCATAAAAAGAAACCACGAGCAAAATTTAAAATGTAAACGCTAATTTGTGGCTCTCGCTAATAAGAAACTCTTTCATCGGCTGTAAACTCTACAAAAAGCGAGAAGGGTTGTTCCACGCCAACTTCACCCGTTTGTAACACGATCTGCCGGCGACAGCAGAAACAATTACATAGGATTTGAACCCAAAACCTTTGTAAGGCTGTCGGCTGTCACCCGCTATTATTGAAAGGGACGAGTGAAAATGATCACATTCGTGATATTGAGTCTCAAGGGTTAGAGGAATAGATATCGTATTAAACAGATCATTAGTTATTCTATGCAAGGAGATGCCTCATTGTCTGGTGTAGCACTCGCACAGAGCTCCGTGAGCACTGTGTCATCAGATATGCTTCTGATTTTAATTGAAATGGTAATGAAATAATTTGTGTGACTCACGGGTACTCATGATTGATTTAATAGTATAAAATATGTATTATTATGAAGTGTAACACCCTACAGAGCACTGTGAACATCATGTGTCATCAGATTTCAATTGAAATGTTAGAATTATGAAATAATAGTATATTATATATTAAGGGACTAAAGTGCATGATTTAATCCTGAGGGTGAAGTTTATTTCACGAGCCGAAGGTGAGGGAAATAATCACCTAAGGGATTAAAAATACTTTAGTCCTGTGGTATATACGCTATTTTTTGCACTTCATCCTCAAACGAATGCAAAATAGTTTAAAAGAATACACATTTTGCAATTTTGACAGTAAATTTTATGACAAATATTTATATTGTTACCATAGATACTCTGTAACAAATAGCACGTATTTACTTGACAACGGCAATAATTAATTCAATTCCTTGACAACGGGATTAAATATGAAAAATAATCCCTTGGGATCAAATTAAGAACCTAAGTCCCTAAAAATAAGGACTAAAGAAGAGTTTTAGTCCCGGAAGTGCAAAAATTGTGTTACACGACTCACGGGTATAGATATGGTGGAAGGTTGTGTGCTGGCCACATCAGATTTTTACTTTTACCTTACAAAATGATATTACAAATTTATTTGGATGTCTCTGTATTGACTGAACAGTCTACTCACGGGTACTAATGGTACTACACACCCTAAAATTATTTGAAAAACAAGTTAAGACAGTATAGCTGCGTGGGTTTAAGCAGAGTACGAACCCGAAGTTCCGTGGTTCAAGTCTCTCGGCCGGCAAACATCTTGCAATTAAATCAAGCTGACCACTTGATCGTCTTAAATGTAGTCCTGGTTGCAAAAGAATCTCTCACAGTTCTCTGCATGTGATGACGTACGAACCCGGAGTTCCGTGGTTCAAGTCTCTCGGGCGGCAAACATCTTGCAATTAAATCAAGCTGACCACTTGATCGTCTTAAATGTAGTCCTGCTTGCAATAGAATCTCTCACAGCTCTCTGCTGTGATGACGTGAGAACCCGGAGTTCCGTGGTTCAAATCTCTCAGCCGGCAAACATCTTGCAATTAAATCAAGCTGACCACTTGATCGTCTTAAATGTAGTCCTGGTTGCAAAGAATCTCTCACAGCTCTCTGCATGTGATGACGTACGAACCCGGAGTTCCGTGGTTCAAGTCTCTCGGCCGGCAGTCACATCTTTTCATTTTTGTTAACAAAGAACAGTCAACAACAATAATAACAATAATTTCTGTCAAACAAAATTACCGTCAAAAATCATCAATCATTTTTTATTCAGTAACCATAACAACAGCCACCTACAATTGTTATTTCATTTGTTGTTTCCCATTTTACAAAAGAGAAAATGATTCTTATTAGTTTAAACGTCTGGTAAGCTGTAATTTATTTAAACCGCAGCTAATATGTGACGTAAGAGCCACAATCGTGTATGTGAACGATGTTACGCCCACGCAATGTCGTTGCGTGTGCGGTTAAAGCGTGCGTGACGACAGAAGTGCAAATATTTTGATCGTTCAGTCGATACCAAAAACAATTTGAGATGTGTGTGATGGTAAATTGATTCCGAGACTTGAAAAATAATTTTATTAATGAATAAATGTTTCATATATTTTTTTTAATAACTATTAATCATTTTTGAGAGTACCCGTGAGTTGACGGCTGGTAATATGTGAGGCTGCTACACCTAAGTTTGATAAAATGTTAAAAATGATTTTTTTTTCTTCAAAATTTATTACAAACCTCTGTAAATATCAACGGTACGGCCCTGGAAATTGCAGCATTCGATTCTACGCCCAAATTTATGTAAGAAACGATTTTTTTTCAGTTCGATATCTCAATAAATACGAGAGTTATCATAATTTCGTATTATACAGTCTACATACACTTATGCCATCAAGTTGTTCTCTTATTAGATAAAAATTATTTCTGTGTAAAGTAGGGCTTCAAAAAATTTGAAAATATGGTTCTGGGCTTAAAAATGGTCAAGGAATCGATTTCTGGTCTCGTTGGGTCGCTTAGTGTACCCATTTAAAAAATACAGGACCGTAAACTTAAAATTCAGTCTCAAATTTGATTTCTTGTAATTTTTTGTTTAACTATTCATTAAAAAAATTGAAAATGTGGTTCTGGGCTTAAGAATGGTCAAGCAAATGATTGCTGGTCTCGTTGGGTCGCTTAGTATACCCATTAAAAAAATACAGGCCCGTAACGATAAAATTGAATCACAAATCTGCTTCCATGTAATTTTTTGTTTAAGTATTCATAAAAAAAATTGAAAATATGGTTCTGGGCTTATAAATGGTCCAGGAATTGATTGCTGGTCTTGTTGGGTCGCCATTTAAAAAATACAGGACCGTAAACTTAAAATTCAGTCCCAAATTATTGCCTTGCTTATAATTTATTGTTTAACTTTACATAAAAAAATGAAGATATGGTTCTGGGTACAAAAATGTCCAAGGAATTCATTTCTAGTATAGTTAGGTCGCTTGGTACATCCCTTAAATAAATACAGGGTTGTAATCTCAAACTTTTATTGTAAAGTTGCTCTCTCAATGAACATAATTATTGTTTAATTGTTTATCAGACGCATACACGGTTATCTGTGGGCCTGCCACACTAAATCCATTATCAATTATAAAGAATAGTTACTTCAATTTATAAAAAAACTATTCAAACAAAAATACACAGTATATATCACTCAAAAAATCAAGTACTTACCCACCCTTATTACAATTACAACAAAACTACCCCTAAAATACTCTCTCAATTCATAGCCACGTTTCCAGCCGCCCTGTTCACCCCTGGCTCTGATGTATTTGAATTCTGCGCCAATCGCAACGTCTGTACGACTGAGCGACTGTAACATTGACAATAACGTCATTTGTAATTGGTAGATTTTTTCGTGCTTGTGTTGCGCATGTTTGTCGCCACGTGGACACCCCTGTAACCGACGGGAACCGGCGTCATTAACGCGGATAACCGCGCGTGGTTCGTGGTTGGTTATTATTTGTGCGGTTACCGCACAACACACAGACCATCGCTTCAGGAGGGCTTGTCACAGTTTATAATAATCGGATATTTTGAACCACATATTGTCAGTCGTCGGTGGATAATGTGTTAGGTCGTGTGTGCGGTTACCAGCCGTCAACCACCTTATGGTAATTTTTGAAGGAGGGCTTGTCACAGTTTATAATAATCGGATATTTTGAACCACATATTGTCAGTCGTCGGTGGATAATGTGTTAGGTCGTGTGTGCGGTTACCAGCCGTCAAACACCTTATGGTAATTTTTGAAGGAGGGCTTGTCACAGTTTATAATAATCGGATATTTTGAACTAGTTTGGGTGTGGCAGCCGAACATATTGTCAGTCGTTGGTGGATAATGTATTATGACGTGTGTGCGGTTACCAGCCGTCAACCACCTGATGGTAATTTTTGAAGGCCTGTTACAGTTTAATAATTATGACTTATAATATCCACATGCAAATTTTTTTGAGTTGTTGGAATGCACGATAAAAATTTCCTGGACATGAATTAATACACGAGTGCATATTCGGTAAGAAAATCGCAATGGCACCGCCGCTCTATTTTTGAATTTGAAAGGACAATTAAATTAATATTTTAATTTTTTCTGCTGCAAATTAGAAATATAAATCTTATTATTGTATTTACGGGCTCGTCTACCTATTTTTCGAATTCCTAAAATACTCTCGATATTACTTTTTTCTAATTCACTCTCTTCCCCACTACTACGGCTGCCCGAAACCAACCTGAAACTCGCACTTTACCGGATCCTAGCTATGCAATGTCATTTTGAAGTTGAAAAATACTGTAAACATGGCTCCAGTATTCCTATAATAACTTCTGTATTTTTTAAAGAATTTAAGTAAAACAAAAATTATTCGAAAAAGGAAGGATAGCTGCAGGCTTCTTGCTTTTTAAATTTTTCTTTCCATTTATAATGACCGGAAAAAATAATATCAAATCTTATCAAATAATGACAAAAAAACGTATTTTTTAAATATTTTTTACTTCAAATTCCTAGGCCAAAGACAAAAAATAAAAAACTAGAGGCATTACCGATTCTTTACGATGTTCTAAAGAGTTCCACAAGAAGTTTTAAAAAAAACTTCAAACAATAAGTTTTAAAATATTTTAAAATAGACGAAATTGATTGGTTTCACCGGTTTTCACTAATTAATTACCAGCAGACTATTAGGTATTTCAAGAAAATCGTCATGTGGCACCCTAGGGACAGTCTTTATAAACTTACATTTCAAATATGAGTTCATAGATTTCAAAAACAAAATCACAATCTTGAATATTGTAGCTCCTATTTTGCTCTGAATTTCATAGCAAGTAAAACTTTATTAAGAAAATATTTTCTTCAGTTGGTTGGTACACCAACTAAAAAAAATAAAAACTAAACAAATTATTTTATTTATTTTTAAACTAATATCAGCCACAACAAAATCATTTTTCTTATACATTGCCTTGCCTCCCCCACCACCACAGTCTCACAGTTACTCCTACGCCATCTACACTATCAATAAACAATTACCGCCACTGACAACCCCGAGGTCAAAAGGTCGAGGCGTTGACTGCACCAGGTGTAAAAGACGTAATGTCTAGTGCTACAAGCTATGGAGATGTTGGCCAGTGTCTCGTTGACTGATCGTAGTGACCGTATGTTCGTTGTGGAGCTTTATGAACATGAGCCGTTCTTTTCAGGACTCTCCCGGCCGCCAATGTACCCCTTTTCGCCCGGGCAGTACCCGTACCCGATGCTGTCGCCTGAAATGTCGCAAGTCGCCTCGTGGTAAGTGAAGTTTATTTGTTATTAGGTTAAGTTTGTTTATAATAATTTTTGTTGGTTAACCTATAAATGATTTTTTGTGTTAATAGACCTAGCGGTCAAATTAGTGGGGACATTTTGTTAGTTGTGAAATTGAAGAGCTGGGGCCTTGCATACTTGCTAAAGAAGAAATTAATGTTCAGTCTGCCAGTCCTAAGTGGCCGGATCAGGCAACGTGAGAAGATGGAGTACATAAAAATTATTAGGTCTGCCATTTGTGCAGGTTAAAATAAACAATATTTCTTATTTATAAGAAATACTGGCAGACCGTGTTCCCTCCACCAAATCCTCGCCAGAACAACATTAATGGCCATTTGCACCGCTTCCACTTAAATTTTAAGTGTTTAAAATATCGAATCGAAATCATGACAGCAATGTTATTTCTCCGTTTGACAATTTGATTTTGATTCGATATTGATCATTTAAAAGGAGGTTGGGGACGCCTGCAGTGGCGTACCCAGACATTAGCCTTAGAAGGAGGATATGAAAATAAAAATATATTTGATAATGTAAACCAAAATTAGCTCAACGCTTAAACGCACGTTGGCTGATGTCATTGCATTGCTGTGATATTTATTTTTACAATTATTACTAATTCCCTAATCAAAAATGCTTGACATGCTTACATTTTTTTTAAATAACTTGCAAATGGTTTAGACAAAGTACACAAAATCTTCAAGAACTTATTTTTAAAGGTTTATTGGAAATATTAATACAAATTCTGTGAATTTTTCATTATTTTAAAAATTTAGTGAATTGCCATAAGAGTCCATGTAAAACGAGCGAATTTCAACATTTAATTACTCAAAAACCGGATAGACGAAAATTTAAAAAAATAATTTTAGAATCTAAATAGTGAAATGAAGGCACTGTATAAATTTCAGACTCTCATCATCATTTTAATAAACGGTCACCAACCTCCTTAAGAAAATTTTAAAATTTAAGTGGAAGCGGTGCAATTGGCCATAAGTTATACTTTACAGATGACACTTTATAACTGTCAAATATTTGTTTGCATCTGCACTTATGATCAATGTTCATGCAAGAAATATGTTTAGGTACAATACTTTCAAAACTTGTATTAAATTTTCAATACTCTTAAAATAATATAGTAAGAAACCAATTTTTTATAATTTAAGGTTTGTTAGAAGAATATTTATCAATTGTACCTACCTATATGAATTTTAGCATGAATATATTATAATTAAAATATTTTGATCATAAGTGCAGATGCAAACAAATATTTGACAGTGTCATCTGTAATGTACGGTCTGCCAATATTTCTTATAAATAAGAAATTTCGGGTTATCAGCACTTATGATTAAATATTTTTATTATTTTTTTGCATAGGTAAGCAGATAAACACTGATAACAAGCAAATTTTTAACATTTTTTTATGAAAATTTCAAATGTCATTTATTATTTTTTATTTGATATATTTAAGATTGGAGGAGTAGAATCGTTCTGGTAATATGTTTAAATAAGAAATATCATTTATTGCCACCTCTACATACGCCAGAACTCTTAATTTATATAATTATCATTTTTGTAACTCAACTTTTGATACTTGAGGAAGCCTAATCCGGTCACTTAGGACTGGCAGACTGGACATTCCATCTTCAGTAGATATGCAAGGCCCAAACCCTTCAATTTCACGACTAATAAAATGTCCACACTAATTTGACCACTCGCTCTTATGGTGAGATTCTGAGCAAATCTGTAAGTTTTACAAATTTGTAAATTTTTAACTATTGAACAAAATCACATCAATATTTGTTGACAAATATAAAAATGTTCATTTGCTTATAAATTTAATTGCGATTTTGTTTAATGCAGTTCTATAGAATCACTATTAGTCTACTAAGTGCTTCGAAGTGCGCATAATATCGGAGACGTCATGTGACGTTTAATTTTTTGACACATGTCACCATGACGTTCCTCAATTTGCGCACTTCAATGAACTATACTTAATTTCAGCTAAGAAAATAGCAGATGGCACTGCGAATGCCAGTAAGTTTTACACTCACACATTTTATTAGTTCAAAATTTGACGCGATCTTAAATAAGTTATGTTTTGTGAATAAAGCTGTCATCTATAGAATAGTGTAGTACTTCGAAGTAACTATGAAATTCAAAATAAGAAGGTATAAGTAATGTTAACGGAAATGAAAATGTTTGCTAGTGTAAATCTACCTCTCATCTCAACCAATCAGATTCAAGAATATCATTGCCCTATCTAACCCAACGCTATTTTCTTAGCTGAAATGAAGTATAGTTTAAATTGTGGCACTTTGAGAAGCTGTAAATCTCGCAGATAATAATTTCAAGTTTTGGTATAAATATAAATATTATATGAGCTACTTTCAGACGAGGTAGGTACATTTCTTTTGATGACGTACCTCGTTTGATTCCTATACTACAGGTACCTACTCCAGCAGTTTTTAAAACACTACACCTTAAATAGTATACTGTAATACAAGTGTGGAAAGGGCTTCATTGAAAAACTGGTATGGCAGTTGGAGCACGAGCGTTAGCGATCGATCGATTTAAATACTTATTACAGAGATTAGAACAAATAAAGCGTTTTAGGTATGAAAAATGTACTTTTTGAAAAATTCGCACTCAGTGCACAAAATGAGTGTGGAAAATATTTGCACCACTCAATTTTTCAAAAGCCTACTTTCAACATCAATTTTACTATCTGAAAACATGTGAATTCGCACTTTCGTAGAAAAATAATTATTTTTAATAAACACTTTTATCAGTTGAATTCTGTAATTCGCAGCGAATGAAGTGCCACAAGAACATTTACAACAGGGTACTTTACCATAGTAACAAATTAGTAATCCAGTTAATTATATTGAAAGGAGACCTCAAAAATAAGTTATTGCCATGAAAAAAGTTTTCAAAAAGTTAATAGTTCTATAAATATTTGAGATTTTACGTATAGATATATCTACGTCACAATAATGCGTTTTACGTGTATTCTTACTTACAGTAATAAAGAAACTACCAAAACGTATTTTATATTTTGTAACATTTAGAAACAGTTGATTTTACATAAGTAGATTTTAATTCCAGCCCCATGGTTTGAGAATATTGTCAGCTATACGCGTCACACAAACTTTAAAAATTAATTACAGCTTTATTAAGAACAATTAAGGCTTATCAGTACTCTCAATCGCTTTCAAATAACATGAAGTTTCAATGAATTTCAATTTACAGTAATAAAGAAACTACCAAATTGTATTTAATATTTTGTAACATTTAGAAACAGTTGATTTTACATGAGTACATGGTTTGAGAAGATTTTCAGCTATACATCTACGTCACACAAACTTTAAAAATTAATTACAGCTTTATTAAGAACAATTAAGGCTTATCAGTACTCTCAATCGCTTTCAAATAACTTGAAGTTTCAATGAATTTCAATTTACAGTAATAAAGAAACTACCAAATTGTATTTTATATTTTGTAACATTTAGAAACAGTTGATTTTACATGAGTACATGGTTTGAGAAGATTTTCAGCTATACATCTACGTCACACAAACTTTAAAAATTAATTACAGCTTTATTAAGAACAATTAAGGCTTATCAGTACTCTCAATCGCTTTCAAATAACATGAAGTTTCAATAAAAAACTTTTAAAAAATGGTAAACTACCCTATTCTGTAAGAAGTTGAAATGAAATGCCACAGAACATTTACAACTTCCAGCAGTTTTCGCTAATCACGGGTCATTTCAAATCTTGCGATTTGTTGACGCAACAAGCGTGCTATGAACGCACCATTACATCTTCCTAATCTCCTTGTGATCCGTTTTTATGCCCACAAATCGCGTTACTCTATTGCGTTCGACTCGTTCTCTTGTCACAGTCGCCCTGCGGAGTTGTCAACGTTGAAGGCGCGCCTCACGTTCATGAACACGCTGCCCAACTGGCAAAGATACTCCAGGTTAACTGATGGGAAATGGAATCATCGAAATTGTTCGAACCGTTAAAGAAATCTAACGATTATTCAAGGGGAGATGTGGGAGCGTTCTTTAAGAGATGCGTTGTGGGGAGAATACCCGTGAGTTGGCATCTGTACCTGAAGTACAAAATAACCAAATTAAAACTCTGATGTGGCTAGCACTCAGCACATAACATCCCGCCTTGACACTGTAATATGTGAATTTGGTTTTAGTTAGGCTTTCTTAAATTATAATTTTGCAATTCACAAACTTTTTGCAAATTTTTTTATAATTCTTAATTCTTTAATTAGCTCTTTATTGATAAAAATTTGACTTACTACATTATGTCCAGTTAATATTAATAATATTTCTTTGAAAATGGTGCCACAAACATTTCAGAAATTATGTACCTATACGTCTGTTCATTATTTATTTTTGTTTTTAAATTTTTTCCTACATTGTGATTTACAAATTGTGGTAGGTAAAATACATATTTTAGAAAAATAGTTTTCCTTTATTGGTAAGAGATATAGAAAAGATGTTAAATACCTACATATTGTAAGATGTAATTTGTTTTTTCAAATATCGTGTGACAAATTGTAACTATCGCAGAATTTCCTATATTTTTTTGCCAAAAATGTTAGAATGCTTCAAGAAAATACCATTTCTGGTCAAGGTATTTGTACCATAATCTTAGCACTTCGTCCAATTAGTAGGTATACAAATGTAAAATACCAAATATCAAAATTTGTAGGTAATTCGTATTTGAGTTATTAGACCTCCAGAAATTCCTAATTCGTGCTCATCCATTTAAAACTCATAATCCGATATTTTGCATGATTCCAATACCTCCCTTACAGGTAAGCGGGAGGTAAAAATCAGCTATAAGGTGTAGTGTCTTCGAAAATACAGGAGTACCCGTGAGTTGGTAGCTAACATTCCAGTTTCATTATTTTTATCAGATAAAACTGTATCAGATATGAACAAATACATACGTAGCTCAACACCGCGTTTGTCCTATGTTAATGCATAGAAACGCTCGCGAAAAATACGTAAAAGCAGTCTAGTTTCTAAAATGCTCACTGAAGTTTTATAGATAAAGCTAAATTTCATAAATTAATTTACAGACGAAGAATGCAACTAGGTTTATGCCGAGTTACATTTTCTAATAAATCTCTTAATAATAAGATGAAGCATGTAAAAAATTGCTTAAAATACACTTTTTATATGGATTCCAATTTTTTTTCAAAATTCTGACTGGGCATAAACCTAGATTAATTCTTTCCTGCAAATCTTTAATATGAAATGAGTATGAAGTATGAGTTTGAATATTTTGTTACGGAGACCTTTATCACCATATAATGTACCAGCCACTCTCCACCATCCACTAACCTCTGGTTGTTGCAGGCACACGCCCTCCATGTACCCGATCGGAGCCTCCGGCGGCGGGTTCCGGAGCCCGTACCCCACGTCGCTGCCGATCACGTCATCATCACTTCCGGGGGACTTCTACCGCTTCTCCCCCACGGGGCTGATCCCCCCGCACCCGGGGCTCAGCCCCCACGGGGCCCACCCGCACGCCCTGGCATCCCACCCCGCTATAGTCACGCCGGGGCCCAAGCAGGAGTTGGCGCACATGCAGGATAACCATCATCGGTGAGTTACATTGTTGCTGGTTATTTATTTAGTTATATATAAGGAGGTTCCCTAGACATTTTAAAAAATGTTCTAATGCAACCAAACTTGAATTTATGTTGTCTGTGTCATAAAAATGATACCTGAATTTTTTGGAAATTTTTGATCACGTAGTTTGAACGAAATTAATTGTTACATTTTAATATTTTACATGGGCTCTTATGGCTTTCCATTAATTGATTTTTAAAAAAGTTGTTAGAAATGTTCTATTTACTTAATTTTTGGTATATAAACGTATGCAAGCACGGACATCAATTTCCCAAAATTTGAAGAAGGTTGACCACATAGTTGTAACAATATTATTGTTGTTGTAAAAAAATCTTCAAGCATTTTTTGATTAGTGAATTAGAAATTATTGTAAATATATATATATATATATATATATATATATATATATATATATATATATATATATATATATATATATATATATATATATATATATATATATATCACCGCAACTAAACGAATTGCAATATCAACTAACACCCGTTGACCGAATTTTGTTTTACATTAATAAAAATATTTGTATTAATTAAAGGCTGATATCTGAGTACACCACTGCATGTCTAGGGAACCTCCTTAAGGGACTTTTATCACAGTAAAAAAAGTATTTAAGAGGCCCGTCTACTACCTAAAATTCAGCATAAAATATACTAACGTAGCGAGTGTTTTGTGACCAGTACAAGAATGGTAAAAATTTATTTAAAAAAGGATTTAATAGAGAAAGAATGGATCTACAGATGTGCCTTTTTAAAATTTTGATTAAAAAATTGTACATGAATATAAAAATTCAGAAAAATTCAAAAAAAAACCTATTTTATGCAAACTTTACACTATTATATCTCATGATACAAATTAATTTTTAAAATTTTAAAAAGGCACATCTGTAGATTCATTCTTTCTCTATTAAATGTTTATAAAAACATGATCCTGAAGTCAATAATAATCTGACAGTTTACTCGCAACGAAAACACTTTTACAGTATTTTTCAACTTCAAAATGACATTGCATTGCTAGGATGCGGTAAAGTATGAGTTTCGGGCTGGCTTTAGGCAGTCGTTAGTGGGAAAAAAGTGGAATAAAAAATAATAAAATCGAGAGTATTCTAAGAATCCGGAAAAAACGTAAATTAGTGTATCTAGACCAGACGATAGATTTTAACAAAAAAGAAGAAGATTGTATTAAATTTTCAAGGAAATCGTTAGTTTTATAAAATTAATGATCAAATCTCAAGAATCAAAAAAGAAAATAAAATCCTTAAACTTTTATCTACCAGTTTCCATATTTTATAAATTTTATCCGCCAGACAAATCAAAATCTTGCAATATTACAACAACTTTTGTGCAATATAAATAAAGTAATATATCAAAACCAAATTAAAGACGTTATATCTCAGGAACCAGACAAAAAAACTAAAATCGGTTTGAAAACTTAAAACCCTCATACTTTCATCTACCAGATACCATATTTCCACTAATTTTATCCTCAAGATAAATTTATAACAGCCCAAAAACGAAACTGGCAAAATTCAGCAACTTTTCATCTTACCAATCAAACCCAGGAGATGTAGTCTGGGGGTGTAGCGATCAGGGGCGGGCTGAGGGGGGGCAGGCGGGTGGCTTTAATAAAGGAGCCGGGCCGTTGATGGAGACCATGGTTCAGTTAGCACACCCTGCTAATTGCAATCATGAATAATCTCATTGGAAACTCGTCGTTTCTGCCGGAGAAGTACGAGCGGAGTAGAGCAGAGAGACGCCACAGATCCGTACTCAGAAGAAAATAATTCCCCAGTACCGAATAATCAAAAATATTCACCGGAATTGTAGTTTTTTAAAGTTTTTGTGCATAAAGTGGCCCATATCTCGGAAAATATTACCGATACGGCCCTGGAAATAGCGCCGTTGGATTCTACGCGCAAATTTATGTCGGAAAGGAAATTTTTTCAGTGCGATAGCTCGACTAATACCGGAATTGTAGTTTTTTAAAGTTTTTATGCATAAAATGGCCCATATCTCCGAAAATATTACCGGTACGGCTCTGAAAATAGCGCCGTTGGATTTTACGCCCAAATTTATGTCGGAAAGGAAATTTTTTTCAGAGCGATAGCTCGACTAATACCGGAATTGTAGCTTTTTAAAGTTTTTATGCATAAAGTGGCCCATATCTCGGAAAATATTACCGGTACGGCTCTGGAAATAGCGCCATTGGATTCTACGCCCAAATTTATGTCGGAAAGAAAAATTTTTCCAGAGCGATAGTTCGACTAATACCGGAATTGTAGTTTTTTTAAGTTTTTATGCATAAAGTGGCCCATACCTCGGAAAATATTACCGCTACGGCCCTGAAAATAGCGCCGTTGGATTCTACGCCCAAATTTATGTAGGAAAGGAAATTTTTTTCGGAGCGATAGCTCGACTAATACCGGAGTTAGGGTTATTTTGTATTATACATTCTACATACACTTATGCCACTTATTTGTTCTTCTGTTGGCAAAAAATTATTTCTGGTTCAAGTTTCAGGCAAAAAAAATTGAAAATATGGTTGTGGGTGTAAAAAAGTCCAAGGAATTGAATTCCGGGCTAGTTGCGGTGGTTGGTACACTCCTTAAAGAAATACAGGGCCGTAAACTTAAATTTAGCTGCAAAGTTGTTTTCTTGTTAGATAATTCAATTTTATGCTCAACTAGAAGTTGAATAAAATTCAAAATATGAATCTCGGTATAAGAATGGTCAAGAAATTGCTAGATATGATACGTCAATGAAGTCTTTTCCTCGGAAGTCCTAAAGAACAGCTCCGATTTTGATGATTTTTTTTAATAATTTAGTTTTTTATATGATTTAAAATCAGAAACTTTTTGGAGCGGGGACAGAATTATTTATATTGTTTAAACAGTATTTATGCTATTTATATAAAAAATTAAGATTTCCCTGGATTTTTTTTTTTTTGAGTATAAAAAATAGTTGTTAAAATAAAGTTTTTAGTAATAATTCAATACAGTCCAGTAATTTTGTCACCTAAAAAGTGGTAACCCACAGAGGAAATCGGTGCGTTTTTTACAAAAATAAAATCAACAAATTAGTTTTATTCGTGACACACACAAAACGGCTGTAACTTTCCAATGAATAAAAGTATCGCGTTCCGGTTTCAAGCATTCGATTTCACAGGTTTTTTTCTATCTACAATAAAAAATTGATAATTTTCGAGGCCCTAGTTTAGCCGCAATCCTAACATAGACATTTTTTTAAAGTATTTTTTTTAAATTTTGCGTTCAATCAACTATAATTTCTGAGAAAAACTTGATGAGTGTAAAACAAACAAATATTTTTTTCTACTTGGCAATTTATTGATGAAGAATTGAAGATTAACGTGTTCAATTTATTGATGAATAAATTTAGTCGTGTGAAATCGGCTTTAATTTTTAGATTTGAATTTTCCTGTGAATAATATTTGAACACAGGTATTTTCTTACGTATAAATTTCCAAGATTAGAATCTGCGTATGAACATTTTAGAACTATATTCCTGCTGAATCCACCCCTGTCCAGCTCCCCCTCCCCCCTTCCTCCCCCACTTCTGGTCCACACGATGCAACCATGCGAGGAATGAGATCGCGAAGATTGGTTATTGGACGGCGGGCGCGATTGGTCAGCGCCGCTGCCGACTCGTAGCTGGACGCCGGGCGCCCCGACGCCCGGTCTCAGGCCGACGTTGCCTAGCAACAAGGCCGACGTCCAGGAAGATCTCCCTGCGAGGATAAGAGAGAGATGACGGAGTTAGGGGGAGAGGGGGCGGGTTATGTTATGTTTGGTTTGCGTTTGTGTTTTGTATTTTGTGCAAGATGCTGAGGGGTATGGGTTGTGCGAGCTCGGTATAAAAGGGTTGAGGACTTCAAGGAAGTTGGGTACCAGTAGACAGTATAGGGGAATGTGTCTAAAATGACATACCTACCAATTATATATTATAATTGCAGTTTTTTTATTATCAAAAACTAAGTTATGAAACCATTTGTAAAAGAATAGGGGTGACCATTCAACACCAGAAAATACTTTTATCCTTCAGATAAACTTCTAAGTAATCAATAGTTAAAATCATTCAATATTATACAGAATGTAACCCAACCTGTGTAACAAAGTTTAAGGGTGTATAGTATCATGAATCAAAAAGAATGTTGAATTAAGGAAGCATACTAAAAGTGGGGAATCTTCAAAATCTTTAATTAATGTAATTAGTTTGGCTTTAATAATTATGCGAAAATCGGCGAAAATTGTACAAGTTTAGATATAATTTATGGCAATTCTGTTGATAAAATTCTAGTTTTATTGTTTTTCCGCACCTTTTACATCTATGTTCTACTCATTTTGTCTTTAAACTCAATGATAACTTTTATAGTTTATTCATGAGATCCTCACGAAATTCTAGTGTTTAATTCCTTTTTATCTCTAATTGTTGTCGGAACAATATATAGTTTGAATTTTTCAATTCAACAATGCTTTGTCATTACTAATGTAAAATTTCAGATTTTTATTTTGAGCAATATAGTCAGAATCGTGAATTCTGATTCTATTGCAGCAATATTGCACTCAAGAAGTATAGCGCCTTAACGAGCTAATAAGTGTGCATACAAATTTACATGCACGTTTATAAAGTAAAGATGTAATGAACAATATATTAAATTTGGCAGATAGGATCAGTACCTCCTTAAAATTTGGAATCCTCACACTCACACTTTCATCTACCAGTAACCATATTTTTTATATTTTAATCCGGCATATAAACTGCTGGATAAACAAACCCTTCACAATACAACCCAACGTGTAGTTAATTCTCTCAAAGTTTTGCAAAAATGCAAATGCAATTTTATTAATGCATATTTGATGGAAATTAAAACTTCGTGTTTTCGCGATCAAGGGCTGCAAGTCATTGATTGCATGTTTGCATGTTGAATAAACATCTTGGCTACTCGAAGAAATTTATTTAAAATTACTGTTTACATTATGCTGCGGTCACTTGACGTTCGTGGCCATAAAAAATTTGTCCGCTCGATCCTCGATTGTTAATGGGATAATGGATATAAATTGGTTGTTTACATGTCATCGAACGTGAGGTAAACAATGGCATGAAAACGAAATTGTCAGAACGACAAGTTTCAAACTCAAAGTTTTTGCACAAAGATAAAGTTTTGAGCGTAGTATTTAGTAGGAATTTATTGTTCTACGCTTTGAAGACTCTACTGTGGTGTACTCCACCCTAATGCAATCGTAAATACCCGTGAGTTGGTGCCCAACAATATTTAAAATTTTGCACACAACTCAAATTAAGTAAGCAAAGTATATTTTTAATAGATATACACCGAGATACATGAATGTTTATTCAAGAGAAGAAAGTTTAGCCCCCGAGCCCGAAGGGCGAGTGGGATAATTTCTTCGAGTGAATAAACATATATATCTCACGTGGTTTATACAATATTTTATTCAATTTTGACGAAATTATTTCAAATATATGAATTACAAATTTATTTTGACATAACAAAAAAAAACTAATCAAAGTAGTCGTTAGTGGCAAGTTATCATTTGACGTAATAATAACAGTTTAAAACGTCAGAGTGACTTAAAAATGTGTTGAGTGATTTAAAAACAATTTAATTCACTTGTGAATAAACATTTATTGAAAGTTGTTGCTATGGAGTTAATAATAGCAGTTTAAAACGTCAAAATTGAATAAAATACATTATCTTTATGTTCTCGCAAATCTTTCAGGCTGAAAAATAACTGTTTTGAAACTATAATGAATTAGAAATTATTCTGTTCCAAGACTCATCGAAAACTCAACCAGGAGTACCCGTGAGTTGACGGCTGGTAATATTTATACCAAAACTGAAATTAATTATGAAACTCACATCATTTTAAAATGCACCAGAATAATAAACATTTATTTAGAATATATTTTAAAGTATATACCAAACACTTCCAACCAGGAGTACCCGTGAGTTGACGGCTGGTAACAGCACACAAAATATTACAGTAAAACTCGCAACTTCTTAAAATTGAATAAACTTTACAGTAGGTACTGGTTTATAAAATAGTTGTTTAAAATTATATTTTATCGACGAAAGAAAAGTGTTAATCAATCACAAGTCACGTGATTTATTTTTCTCGAGTCGATAATACAATTTTATCGACGTGCATAAAATTATATTTTGTCTGTAGCTGATGTCAATGAAAAATTCGCAATTTGTTTCTAATGTTTTTCGTCTTACGTTTTTCACAATATGGGTGCAGAAAAAGTGTTAAAACGAATTTGAAGATGAAGAAATTATTGTACTTTATCTACTATATTTTACTTTATCTCCCTTGCGGTTAAAGTGTTTCTGAACAACAATAATATTACAGAATATTATTGTGCATTACCTTAAAAATATTTTACATAAACAGAATTCTCAGAAATCCCCTAAATCCATCCAAAAGCGCCCTCCCCTTAATCCGTGCCTGTAATTAAAGTTTGCATTTTGCATGCGTAATTTTTCTAATTTAAATATTGAACCCCCAGTTCCATCTGGCGTCCCTCCCCGAAACTAATCTCTCTAGGGGTAGATTTCTACGTCCAAGGGTAGATTTCTACTTTCCAGGGGTTGGTTCAGGCCCCCGCCGATAGATTTCGCTAGCAGGGTTGTTCTTTGTTCGCCAAGGGTGGAATCAATAATTCTGTTTGAATTATGTTGGATGTTGGATTTAATCCCGAATTGTAATAAAATTATCCAGATAGATTGACATGAATTTTTGAGGGAGTATAATCAGTTTATTATTTATTTATTATTTAGGGTACCACTTTTCAACCATTTATTCGTAATATTACAACAATTTTTAAACATTTGTAAAAGAAACAATTGTACTCATTTTATTATTTATTTATTAATAAAGAGTAGTTTTTAAATGACGATGAAAAGTAGTACCACTTCAAAAAGTTTTTTAGTATTTTCATCAATTCATTTACAATATTATAATAATTTTTTGACATAATTTTAAAACACAAAATGGTACAATTTTGTTGATTCATATTTTATTAAAATTACGTAAATAATTTGTAAGTTACACCTGGTTTGCTACAAATTTTTTAGGTTAATGTACATAATTTAATTAAGCAAATCTATCACACCTTATACCCAATTCGGGTGTGGCAGACTTACAATCATGAGTACTGAATTATAAATTGAAATTACAAATTAGTTAGGTACTTAATTTGTTGTTATGAAATCTAAACTTAAAACTGTAAAATGGGCAGTAAACATTATTTTTAATATATAATTATAAATTACAATTAAAATTTAGTTGTATAAAGTGGCATTTAATTTAATTTTTATGAATGCTGGCCTCAAATCTGAACTAATACAATTAAATCTAATTTAACAATATGAATAATACTGAGAACTCAAATTAATATAATTAATAGATCATAAATTAAAGCAAAAATGATTGTTTCAACAATGCAAACTGAGTGCAGATTGAATTATTATAATCTCTCTAAAATATAATCCGGGCTCATCGATATTAAACTACCCAGTTCAACATGAGATGTAGTTACTTCATCTTGGGTCATCCATCAAAAGTTTACACATGCGTCCTTATTCCTATCCTTGTTTCACTCAAATGCATTGAATCCAAGTATGTTATATCTATTGTCAGACAGCCGACAGTATCGCTGTAGACATTTCATTGAATGGTCGTCGCGAATCCATTTAATAACAGAAAACCCTAACCGAGGGGCTAAATAATACGTGGAAGTGTCAATTAGAAAGGTGACAGTGGTTCTGTGAAAAGTGCAGAGTGAAATACAGAATGTTTATGTTCGAACCACGTGGATGAACGAAAATAACAAAGGAAGCAATCTGATAACCCATTCATATTGATTTTCTTGATAAACGAGATATAAAAAACTTGTTGAATCTGTGCTCTGATTCGCTGACGGTTTACAAGGATATTAATTACTATTTTTATATATTTGTACAACAATGGATACCAAAATAGAAGATGATTGTTGTGAGCCGCTTAATTTAACAATTAAAAAAAAGCCGATAGCTGTAGTGGCCCCCTCCTCTATTCTGGACTTAAAAAAGCCCTCAAATTTTAGCGACAGCCCTAAATATTTCGAATCCGGCCCTGAAGATTTGTCTGTAACAAAAAATAATATTTTTAATAATAACAATGAGTGTTTGGACCTAACTGTAGTATCGAAATACAATAAAAATGAACACTTGTCCAATATTAAAGATAGTATGAATTATTTTCCGCATAAGCAATTAAAAAACTATTTAGAAAAAGATGTCTTCGAGGCCAAAAATGATAAAAATATTTTTAATGACGATAAAAAATTATTTGATGATAAAACTAATAATATTTTTAAAGAAGCTTACAAAATTTCGGAGACGCCAGAAAATATTTACTCTATGATAAATTCTTTGGCAGAGCAGAAATTTCTGACTGCCCTGTATATGAACTCTTTGTTGGCTCAGAATTTGCCCTATGGCTTTGCGAATTATTCCGCCCCTGGATTAGTTGACCAAAATTTGCGCAACAATCAAAATACCATTTTAAATAATTTGATAGACACGCAAAAATTATCGTCCCAATTATTTAAGGACGGAGATAAAAATTTAAATATTGAAACTGCCATTAAAAATGAAGTCAACGATACAGAAATTGTTACCGAAAAAAAAAGTGGGGAAACCAAAACAAAACGGTAAATATAAACAAAATAATTTTTATTGTAATCCTTATTATTTACACATAAGCAAAACAATTTAAATTTGAGTATTTGTAACCTAGGCCGCGAAATGTTTGTTTAGCGGCCGACAGAATATTTGGCCGAGGCTTAAAAATACTCGAGGACACATTTCGCGGACGAATTATACACAATATTTTTGTGCATCTGCAATGCAATAAATAAAAACAAATTTTATTTTTTTAACAACTCAATAAATTTATTTCGCAACGCGGTCGCGAAATGTATCGTACATAAATGTTTTTCGCGGTCTGTATTAATGTCAACTTTTTTTGACAGTTCTTCAACAATATTTGTTTCAATTTTCGGGCCCTTTTTATAAATTTAGAAAAGACAGCCCTGTTCACCATTGGATTTTACGTAATTTACATAAATGTATACAAAATTTCAGCAAATTCGGCCTGTAAACAATGGAGATATAACGATTCTCCATTCTACACACACTTTTGCCACGAGATTTGCGCCAAACCATTGATATCACAAAAAAATAATCTGGACAAAAAAATTACTTTTATAATTTCAAGAGGGGTTAATTATTAAAGTTTTTAAATTTAAGTTTTATTTAGAAAACTATTTAGTAAATTGCTAGTTCTATTATTAATTAAAATTACTAATAGTCAATTAATTTAATTATGATAATAGATACCTACATCAATTAGTTAAATTATTCAAAGTATTATGTCATTAACAATTTATTTTATTATTCAGTTGAGAATTGAACAAGTAGTGCGCAATTCGTTTTTGTAAATATTTAAATAAATATCTATGACATTGTCGGTTCAAATTAAATAGTGGCACTCTGTAAAATTATTATTTTGTTGTAAATCAACTCAAGTTGACTACATCCTAAAGATTTTTAAACCGTATTATTTTGTATAATTTGGGTTGTGACGTTTTGTTAAAATCTGTGAGTCTTATCATTATTATTTTGTTGGGTACTAACTGTATCTTGTAAGTATAGTGTTGGCTACACTGACTAAATACTTATTAAGCATTTAATTTTATTTAAGTTGCTTGTAATTATTGTTTTGATTTATTAGTGAACCCACGGTTACTGTAGTTTGTTTCAGTATAAATACTACACCTTAAAGATTTATATTAATATTCTTCAATTTATCTAATATGAACTGTAAAAAGCTGAGAATCTTTCAAATTATAATTTAAACACAAAAAATTATTTATCCGACACCTCTTAATAAAAGCATCATAACTATGGTGATTTTAAACAAACAAAGTAAAAAATTACCCACAAATGGCTTTGATCAAAATTATACCCACTTGTGGGTAAATTGTTACTTTGCTTGTTGGAAGTCACCATAGAAACGATGTTTTAGGTTGAAACTTAATATTTTTTAAATATTTAAGCTGTTATTAAGAGGTGTTGGATAAAACGTTATACTTCACACGTGAGCAAAAAGGAATGACCCACTCGAGAAAATTATCTCACTCAGCCTTCGGCTGATTTCCCTCGTGGGTAATTCCTTACTTTGCCCACTTGTAAAGTAAATAACTATTATTTTGTACCTACATCTTACTGTTATACTAATCAACCACCTAGTGTGTGTTGTAATTTTTTACAACAATAAATAATAGATTACAAAAATGGATTACACCAGTAGTAACAACAATTACATTTTACTAACCAACAAAAACTTCTTCATCAACCAACAATATGAACTCTTGTTTCTGTTTATAGGACGGTAGACCAAAAAAATTCTTCGGGTGATAATAAAAACAACCAAGATGGAAACTCAGTGGATAAGAAGAAACCGCACATAAAGAAACCACTAAATGCGTTCATGTTATACATGAAGGAAATGCGGGCTAAAGTAGTGGCCGAATGTACCTTGAAGGAAAGCGCTGCGATCAACCAGATACTTGGACGACGGGTAAGTTTGATTATTGTTAGATTAGAAATAATTTAGAGAATATAAGATGTTAATTATGAGACATTAGGTGTCAGAAATATTTTTCTAAATTGTTATTGAGCGACATATTAATTTTTCTATGGCTGATTATTTATTGTACATTCCAAAAGCAGTATTTTTTGTTCTTTAATATTGAAATTTATTACGGATTTAAAAAAGTGCAAACTACTTATGTCTTGATACATTAATTTGTATAATATGTTTTACTATTTTTTATTTAAATCAGTTATTTTTTTAACCATCATAGATTTGTTTGTGCTTAATTAAAGGGAATTTTTGTTTTTTTATAAACATTACATATAAATAATTATACAGGTTGGTGGAGGTGAAATGCGAACATAGGGAAATATATGACAATGGAGTTATCATGCTAGGCATCTTGATATACATGGAATAAGTACTGTCAATGTCAAAGTAGCTGTCATATTATTGAAATTTTTATTTTCATTAAAATATTTTCTTTACATAATAATGTACGTGTACGAGCAGAACGAGAAAGTTTACATGCACTTTTAGATTTTATTATTATTTCTGTTATTGATTACTCTTTTTGCCACACAAATTTACATTACTTCGTTTTGTGACACTACTACAAAATATATCAAGATACCTGGCATCAAGCCTGGCATGAAAGTTCGATTGTCATGTATGTTCCCTATGTTCGCATTTCACCTCCACCAACCTGTACTAATAAGTAAAACTTGCTTGGATATTAAATTATATAATTTTTTGTTTTATAATTCGGTAATTGTATAATTAAAAACTGGTAGAACATTGTATTCAATGCATAACAAATTTTATTAAAAATATTGTCTAATTTATATAAATTATAACATACGGTCATACATATATTATTATTGTAATATATGAATATAAGATTTATTCATCAAATAATAAATTTAAAAAACAAATTATAAAAATACTGCTTTAGAGATTGTTCTTAATAATAATTGAAGTATTCTAGAATTTAGAAAATATTAAAAATTGAATTATTAATTCTGCCTCAGAAGATTTTTCCAATATTATTCCAATATTACTTATATTTTATTAACGAATTGAAAGAACGATTATATAAATAATAATGTGTCAGAAATTAATTGGTCAATTAATTTATTTCAAGAACAAAATATAAATTCTGCTTCAGAAGTTGTTCATAATATAATTCAAGTGGGTATTACAATGTTTGATACATTCATGAATATATTAAATATTTTGGAACGAAGTACGAATAATGATAATATTAATAGTATAATTTGACAAGTAAGAGGTTGTTCCCAATATTTATTAATATATTTGATGAATCATAATTTAAGAACAAAATAAATACTGTCTCAAAAGTTGTTCTTAATTTTGATCCATTAATGGATTTATGAAATATTTAAAAACGAAACCTTATAGGTTGTTTTCATTATTCAATAAAGAACAAAGTATAAATATTGTTTCAGAGATTGTTCTTAATCTCAATGTTTTATAATTTGACTATAATAAGAATCAATTAATTCATTTAAAGAACAACGCTTCAAAGGTTGTTCTCAATATTTGATACGAGAATGTTACGTTAATGATTGAATTTAAAGAACGAAGTATGAATACAACTTCAGATATTTTTTTATAATATAATTTGATTATTATAACTGCTTCAGAGATATGTTTGATCCATTCTGTAAGTTGATTGATTTAAAGAACAACTGTTTCATAGATTGTTCTAAATATTTGACGAATACTAGAATGCTAAGTTAATTATTGAATTTAAAGAACGAAGAGATTGTTTTATAATATAATTTGACTGCTTCAGATTATTAGAATGTTTGATCCATTCTCTAAGTTGAATCAATTATTCATTTAAAGAACAACAGTTTCAAAGGTTGTTCTCAATATTTGATGAATACTAGAATGCTAAGTTAATGATTGACTGCTTCAGATTATTAGAATGTTTGATCCATTCTCTAAGTTGAATCAATTATTCATTTAAAGAACAACAGTTTCAAAGGTTGTTCTCAATATTTGATGAATACTAGAATGTTAAGTTAAGACTGCTTCAGAGTAGTTATAAATATAAAGAACGAAGTATAGTTAGAATGTGTCGTACTTGTAAGGTGGGATAAGTGAGCGTGGCTTGACTTAGTAAAAGAGTTGTGTGATGTATTAGTGGCACTCGCTAAGCCGAGAAGAGCAGGCAAAGTACTACGAGAAGGCGAGACAAGAACGCCAACTGCACATGCAACTGTACCCCGGGTGGAGTGCGCGCGACAATTACGGTTACGGCACCAAGAAGAAGAAACGGAAAAAAGAACGAACGCCCGTCGAACCGGGAGGTACCAATCAAACAAAATACAAGCTTTACTCCAATAGAAATATAACCTAACACTGTTATGATTTTCCTTGGTTTTTATCTGTTTTTGTTGCGTTTATACGAATGCGATACATGGAGGAGCAACAGCAGAATGGGTTCAACAGTTTTAATCGGCCATGTCCCATCAGACACATTTTATTTTTTGCATTTTATAATTGGACACTGACGGGGAATTTGGGGATGAGTGGAGTGTGTAGCCAGCTTGTAACTTGTTGTGTGCCACATTCGTATCAAACTCTTGCTTCTTATGCCTCGGACCCACCACATAAATTGCCGAGGCTACTTTTGTTGAATAATGCAACAAACTTCTTTGTTTTTACTGATATTAGAATGTACAGCAATACTTAAAACATTTCTGTCGTGGGATCCAGGTGCCAAAATATTCAAATCAGTAGAAGGATTGTCATTTTAATCATTTATTTAACTAAAGCTCATATACTGTACAAGTTTCTATCAAAGTTCTTGTGCAAGAACTTGTCAAAGTGATTTTTCTGTTGACATTTGTTTCATTTATAGAACATGTTATGTAAATATGTACCTAGTTTATTTGGTACAAGAACTGAATGTAAACTTGTATAATGTTAAACTCACTTTATATTTGGTCCATAGCTCAAATTATTTTATCTGTGGATCTTTAATATATTTTACAAAGTATATGTGGTTCGTATCGGCCTTTTACCCAACTTGGGTATGGCAGCCTCGCATATTGTTTTATTTAACTAAAGCTCATATAGGTACTGTACAAGTTTCTATAAAAGTTCTTGCACAAGAACTTGTCAAAGTGATTTTCTGTTGACATTTGTATCAATTATAGATCATGTCATGTAAATTTGTAGTTTATTTGATGAAAACTTTGACAAGAAACTTGTACAAGAACTGAATAAAACTTGTATAGTGTTAAACGCACTTTATATTTGGTCCATAGCTCAAATGATTTTAACTGTGGGTCTTTAATATATTTTACGAAGTATATATGGTTCGTACCCAACTTGGGTATAGCAGCCTCGCATATTGTGAGTTTTAGTAAAACATTTTACACACAAGGATGCTCTGAATCTTGGAATTTGAAGATATCAATTCAATTTAGAGGCGCCACAATTTGACAGGTAGTTCTCACTAGAATTGTTTCTCAAAATGCAGAAGCACGAAAAAATCTTCAAAGAATCCTTGTGCGCATTAAATTAAAAAATAATTGAAACGAAATTGAAATTATTTTCGGTATAGCAGTAAAAGTTTGATACGTATGTGGAGAAAAAGCCATCCGAAGATTGTTCCCCGTGTTTGGGGGCAGTCTTGGGACGGTCACAACATAGCAGAGTAATCCTTGCTCTCTCTTCTTGGTGCTCGTTTGGCACGGCATCGTTCACAGGCCGTTGCGTTGGGGTTGTGCCGAATTAACAGTTGTCTGTGTAGTAGACGTGTGCCGACACTCAAGCTTATGTCAACAATAACATCATTCAATGTATTCCAGGTTCCACACATGGTAACCATCTTGGCGGACGCCTCTTTGACAGTTTAACAGCGGGCACAACCTCAGAATGTTAGTTATCTGTCGCGCCGTTACCCCACTTGGGTAAGGGCAGCTCACGTACAGTGAGAACACTCTTTATTCATTTCTCTAATACAGCAGAGACGCAAACCAAAACTGTAAACTGAGCTTGGGCTTCTGCTCAATAGGTGTCGACTCAGTACAGTCCATTCAGCTTGGTTGAAACATCATTTAATTATTTATAAAAATAATCCTTTGACAGATGTGGGACTCAAGAAGGGTATTTGGTTGTTTAGAGTCGACATCTATTGAGCAGAGCCCAGCAGCAGTTAACAATACTGGTTTGCGCCTTTGCTGTGATTTAATAAAGTGGTGTTGCATTGTAAGCTAGATTCAGACCTACCCAATTATAAGTATAAGTGCTAATTTAACTAACCAGCGCTCAACATTCGTACTCACAAACGAATTTTGATTCAGCACAATCGAGACAAAAATATGCAAACGCTTTTCAGAACAAATCAGCTGTTTATTTTACTTATTTACTTGAATTGCCTCCTGACTGTGCATCCTGCTTTATAATTGAAATTGGAGTTTTGTCTAATCGCTGGTTGGTTAATTTAGCGCTTACACTTATAATTGGGTAGATCTGGATCTAGCTTAAATCTGGATTCAGACCTACCCAATTATAAGTATAAGTGCTAAATTAACCAACCAGCGTTTCCAAAATATTCCAATTTCAATTATATGTGCGATTGTTGAGTGCTGGTTGGTTAAATTAGCCACTTATACTTATAATTGGGTAGGTCTGAATGTAGCTTTAAGACCTACCAATTTATAAGTGTAAGTGGCTAATTTAACCAACCAGCGCTCAACGTTCGCACTTATAATTGACATTTTGCAAAAGCGCTGATTGGCTAATTTAGCATTTATACTTATAATTGGGTAGGTCTCAATCTAGATTAAACTAGATTCAGATCTACTAAATTATAAGTGTAATGGGCTAATTAACCAACCAGCGCTCAATAATTGGAATTTTTTGGAAGCGTTGGTGGGTTAATTTAGCATTTATACTTATAATTGGATAGATCTGAATCTAGATAAAAGCTAGATTCAGATCTACCAAATTATAAGTGTACCAGCGCTTAATAATTGGAATTCTGTGGAAGCACTTGTGGGCTAATTTAGCACTTATACTTATAATTGGGTAGGTCTGAATCTAGATAAAAGCTAGATTCAGATCTACTAATTAAAAGTGTAAGGGGCTAATTAACCAACCAGCGTTCAATAATTGGAATTCTGTGGAAGCGCTGGTTAGCTAATTTAGCACTTATACTTGTAATTGGGCAGGTCTGAATGTAGCTTCAGAAGTAAAGAGCTTTGTGAAGGAGTTAAACTGTCAATGTGGCGTGAGATGGTGGGGTAGCATACGGGGTAGTGTAATTTGATGTCGGTACATGTATACAGTCTACAGTGAGTTGTATGTTGTTATGTAGTGGCACGCACTAGGCCGCGAGGAACAGGCTAAATATTACGAGCTGGCTCGACGCGAGAGACAACTGCACATGCAGCTTTACCCTGATTGGTCGTCGCGAGCTAATGCCACGCGAGGCAAGAAGAGGAAACGCAAGACAGACACTAACGAAGGAGGTACTTTGCCTTCAAATCAACTTCCCTCCCAGAGCTCAGCTACTCTTTTATTATTATTCTTCTTTATAGCAATGTCGAATGATAGTAGATCAAAGTGCCCGATAGTTCCACAGATGTGTCCGTGAACGATTAAAAGTACTAGATAACAAGAACACCAAAAACATGACCTATGGGATATATGGCCACTTTCTTTCACTCACCTACACCAGTATCTCAGAGAATCTGCTATTTTATTTATTTCAGTTACAAACATAATCTACAGTCTTTACAATTATCTCACACCCCATTTAAAAAGACATTATATCCTTTAAAAACTGTAGCAATGCTTTTTTTAGATTTGCAAACATATCCATTTAAATAAACATTTTAAATTATCTTCAAAGATATTTGAACAATCTGTACAATAATCTTACACCCCATTTATATCAAAATTAATTTTTAATTACCTTAGAAGTAAATACTGTAATATTTTGTGAAAAATTTTTAAATGATGTAACTGTTATATCTCACACCCAATTATACTGATATTCTAAAGTAACTGTCAAATTTTGTAATTAAACTCTATATTTTTTGAGATCTCACACCTCAATTTATTTACTGTCAAAATTAAGTGCATAATATACTAAAATAATGGTTTTTTTCTCTCCCATATTTTAATTTAATATGCATTGTCTGTACTTGAATAACGTTCATTTCGATACAGATCTACATTTCATGGAAATGAATAGTTTTTTGTATGCAACTCGTGTATAATGGCTATTAATACACTCGTATGCATTAAGTCCTGTTCGCACGAGAATTCTTTGAAGATTCTACCAAGATTTTTAATCCTGGAAAAGAAGAAGAAAATAACGCATTGAAGATTCAATTTAGCGGCATTGCAATTTAACAGGTAATTCTCACAAGAAAGAAGAAAACTTCTTATCCGGGATTCAGAATCTTGGTAGAATCTTCAAAGAATCCTCGTGCAAACAGGGCTTTATGACACTCGCCGTACCTCGTATCGTAAATTTATACTCGCGTATTAATAGCTATCATTATAAACTCAATGCATAATATTTTAAATTACAAACATATCTAAAATGATGTAACTGTTATATCTCACCCCCATTTATACCGATATACTAAAGTAACTCTCAAATTTTTAATTACACTCTATTATTTTTTGAGATCACACACCCCAATTTGTTTAGGTTGCTGATTACTGTCAAATTAAGTAAATAATTTCACTTTTAAAAACTAAAATAATATTAAACTAATTATTATTCTTTTTAACTTACACCCCTATTTGTGTGAAGTTATTGATTACAGTCAAAATTAAGTTATTTTTTAGATCTCACACCCCGATATGTAGCAGATTGCGGTTAAAATTGAATGAATCATGTTTTTGGTGCAAAATTACAGTAAAATTTGGTGTAAACAATGAATCTCCGTCGTTATCTAGTAATTTTAGCGTCGCAATTCCCATTCTTTCTGCATGTTGATATATTGGGCTGGGGAAGAGAAAACCGGGCTGGCCATTAGAATTATTAGGACCTATTCTGCTATTCAACAATCCTTCAGTGTTTTTATTTCATTTCACGATGTAATCTCATCAGAAAATTGTGATATTCATATTGTACATGTGGAAATATGAATATTGCATCGGTTTAAAAATTCGTTGAAGTAAATGCATGGAAATAAATAAAAATGTTGGCTGATTGTAACGATGAATAAGATGCATGCTAGCTTGTAGTTGTAGCATGATTAACACATTTTTATTTGATTACGACAATCAATCTTTGTAGGCAACAATTTATTTAGTAGCTTAGACCATTCTTTAACTTTAAATTATAAAATCAATGAACATTACAGCCTCATTCGCATAAGCATTTTGTTAGTAATGTTGACGTTTAAGTTTCATATAACTAAATACAAGCATTCACACTTTCCACTTCCAACCACTGTGAATGTTCGTATTTACCCACATGGCACAAAATATATCCTAAAATTATCTTTTAGATCCTATATCTTACATGCGATATCGCTGTTTTATTACAAAAGATATATTTAAGATATCTTTGCGAATTTAAACTTTCTTAAACGTAAACATAAACGTAAGCCTTAAAACTAAATGCTTATGCGAATGAGGCTAAAGTTTTGTGAGTCTAATACTACAAACATTGATTGTAGAAGTAACTCAGTAATACATATGAAAGTAGAAGCATGCTCTTTAACCATTCTAATATAAATGAACTGAATTTTAAGCTAATATTTTATGTCCACAGGCAACAGTATGAAGAAGTGTCGAGCAAGATACGGCCTAGACCAACAAAGCCAATGGTGCAAACCATGCAGGTTTGTTTCTTATTATGTTTTATGTTGAACTATATTTGTCTTTAGAATGAATGTGAGAGTGATCTTGATATGCACCACATAAAATTACACTAAGTTTTTGTATCAAACATAGATTAAGTATTAATATCTGCACTCAAAGGCGCTGACTTTTGTGAAATACCAAAATGAGATGAAAAATCAACATTTTTGGTAATAAAGTTTTATAAACACCTCTAATAGGGTTTAGAGAAGGTTTATCTAAATTTGTGGCCAGTTTAGATGTCTGAGATAAAAAAAAATTGGCGTGGACGGACCTTAGGAAATGAACTTTTAAAATTTCCATACGGGCGAAATCAATTATAAGTTGAAGAATCTTTATATTAATTATTCGGTATTGGGACTTTGTAGAGACCTCAAATAGAGTTTAGAGAAGCTATATCTAAATTTGTAGCCAGTTTGGTTAGGTAGTATTCGAGAAAACAGCAAATTTTGACAGGATAAAAAAAAAAATCGGCGTGGGGGTCCCTTAGAGAGAACACTTTTTAAAAATTTCAATAAGGGCGAGAATCGCCCGCAAACGCGTTTATAACCAAATGACTCTACACTTTAATGACTTTTGATACGGATTCTGATTTATTTCATAAGTAATAAAGTTTCACGTACCTTTTGAAGGGAAGTTCTACACATAATTATAATAAATCTTACAATATCTTACCGTTTTAAGTTTTTTCATTCTTAAAAGTCACAATCACTCACTTTTTACACAATTATTACCCAGCCCCTACAGTAATTTTTATTCACATAAAATATAGCAAAAATTACAGAAAAATATGTACAGTAAATATAATAAATACATTTTTATAATAAAAACCTGTAGATAACTGGTAGATAAAGTGCTGGATAGCTCTGGATCTGAAACAAACTAAATATTCTAAAAATTAATAACACATTGCACACCTTTCTATATTTGAATCTGAAATGTAAATAATTATTTATTATTGTACATATAAACCACAGACAAATTTTATATAAAATCGAGAAACAGCCAAATGAATTAATTTATTTATTATCTACTATTTATATTAAATCGACATTAATTGTCCGCCTGGCTGGGATTTTTAAAGAACAATTAATGTCGATATTACTACAGCATTTATTTTATATCAAAGATGGTGCCCACCATCTTTTCAACAAAAAAATACCATAGTTTACTAATAAATTTTGAACCCGTTTTAATTATTTAAATAAAAATGTCTGTTCTGCCCTCTAAACACCTGTACTAATTATTATATCTACCTCAAACTTACTAATCATGTTATTCTGTAATTTATATTTGATATAAATTTATTATTAGCTCACTCAGAAAATTTCACACTTTTACACTTTTGGACAAATATTTCGCGAATTACATAAAAATTTATATCAAAATCGTTAGAATAATGTTTAATATAACATTTTTTAACATTTTTAGTCATTGTTTATAGTTATTTACCGAAATTTTTGATAATTAGTTGGAGCAACAAATAGCTCGCAACGTTTTGACAACTGAAAACAAATGAATTAATGCATTGTAGCGCTGCGCGCTAAAGCAGTCTATTTGAATTGTTGCAAATATTATTTTGTAATTATATCCAATAAATATTATTAATAATAAAGTCGGCGCCTTTATAAGAACTGTTAAAATGATTTTAAACATTCTTAAAATCGTTTTATGGTTCAAAAATATACTAAATACATTCACAAGTAAAACATTTCTTGTACAATAATGAATCAATTTATGTTTATTGTTGTTTATTACGTAGTTTATTCACTGTTTTTATTGCATTTTCTTTGTGAATGTACAAGTATGTGATTGGTGTATCTTATCTATGTGGAAAGACTGTGAATTTATTTCTGTGTAGTACTGGAAGACACGGCTGCCATTATTTGTGTTTCTATTATGTTTTTATCATTTCCACAAAGTACACTCATACAAAAAACAGAAAATGTGTCTTCCACAAAGAGAAGGAATAACCAATTATTGGCTTATTTGGGTTAGTATGCACTGTATATGTAGCAGCACTTAGAATCTGTAGAGCAAAAGTAGCTTATAACAATTGTTACCAAACCAAGGGGCACAGATTTTGCTAAAATATACTCGAAAACTGTTCTTCGTGAGATAGACACATTTTCTGGATAAATTTGCACATTTTTTGGCCACACTGATTACAAATTCAATGAATAATCATTTTGTATGATAAGACAATTATTATTGCGCCTTTTACCCAACTTGGGTGTGGCAGCTTCATCTTACACCCTAATTTTTGCACACAGAATTGCTACTTAATAAACAGTAAATCTATTACGCCTGAACCCAACTTGGGTGGGCAGTCTAATCAACTACACCCTTATTTGTGCACTTCAGGTAAATCAAGGTTTAATATTGCTCAGTTTATGTCAGATGCATGTTCTCAAACAGGTGTCATGTCATATTTTACTCGTTTTCAGATTGTTTTCTGTATACTGGATGATTCACAACTTCGTGCAGATATTTTAATAGCATATACTACTCAACTTAGTCGTCACGGAACTGGAAGGATCCTTTCAAAATTCGCAAATTTATTACCAGATTTTTAATCAAATACTTTTGAGTCTGTTTCCAAATGGAATTTCATAAATTTACTATTCTTGGCATTGCATAATTTAATTCATTCGTAGTTAGTCAGATATCTATGATGTACTCAACAATTCAGTGGTTACAAAAATCATTGATCAACCTTTAGCACTGTTCACATGGATTCTTTGAGGATTCTTTCATGCGTCCGAATTTTAAGTAGAATAATCCTGGTAAGAATTGCTTGTCAAATAGCAGCGCTGCTGAATTGAATCTTCAATGAGTCTTGGAAAAGAAGAATTACTAATTTGTTGATATAGTGGAGGCACAAAATCAGACGAGGTACTTCATCAAAATAAATGGCCTATAAATATCGAATATTTTTACAAGTAGATAATAGATCTTAATGCCATAGCCATTTGTTGGCCATTTCTTTTGATGACGTACCTGGTCTGATTCCGTGCCTCTACTATAGCTTCAAAACAGTGCGTTTCTTTTTCCAGGAGTTAGAAGCATGAAAGAATCCTCAAAGAATCAATGTATGAACAGGGCATTAGGCACATTGTAAAATATGAGATAGATTTCAAAACTAAGCTCATAAAATTACTTAAGCCTCATTTCCAACGACTGTTTTAATGCTTAAGAACTATGTTTAATGCATAAGTACTAAAGCCCTATTCACATAAGCATTTAGTTTTAAGGTTTACATTTATGTTTACGTTTAAGAAAGTTTGAGTACATCTAACTAAATACAAACATTCACAGTGCTTAAAAGTAGGACGTGTGAATGCTCGTATTTAGTTATATGTTTTTAAACTTTCTTAAACGTAAACATAAATGCAAATCTTAAAACTAAATGCTTATGTGAATGAGGCTTAAGAGAAACGCATAAGAACAAAAGGCGTAATGCACAAGCATAATGATTGACATGTGTCATATTTATTATTTGTTTGGAGTTGTCAATTTCTGTCAGTTTCTAAATATGGAAATGAATACCTTACTTACGAAATTAGCAGTTCTTCCATTCCTTAATATCGCAAAAATGCCGGTAATGATTAAATTACAAAATTCGACAACAAATGTCATCTCTGTCGAATTAGTACTTAAACAAAATAGGTAGAAATGGCCATCTAATAAATAATCATTATGCATTACGCCTTACGTACAAATCATTATGCATTAAGCACTAAAACAGTCGGTTGCTCTTAGTACTTATGCATTAAACAGTTTTTAAGCATTAAAACAGTCGGTGGAAATGAGGCATAAGAGTTGAATTTGTCTTCTTTTTGTTTCTTGATGTTATGATGAAGAAGTTGCGTACTATAATGGTGTTGGAATATATGCACGAAGTTGTGAACCACCTTTGCATTTCTCTTTTGACTTTTGAATATGTAATAATTGTCTTATCAATCTAAATGTGATGTTTGACTACTACTAAGTTGATGTCTGTGTGCCCCTTTGTATATATGTTAACAATTGTTCCTAGCCCCGACAGCGGCGTGTCGCACGGGCTGGGATCGCAGGGCCCCACACACTCGGTGGGCGGCGCCCTGCACAGCAGCATCATCCACGGAGGCTCTTCGGGGCCCACCACCGCCCCCTCGCCGCAAGAACCGACTTATGTTAATCTCTAGTCACGATATGAACGTTAGTAAGCGGTTTGTCTTCGGTGTCGTAGCGAGTGACTATTAGATTATTGTTATTATTATTTATTTTTGTTACGACTTTATCCTGAAATTGAAAAGGACTTAGGTAGAGTTCATGAATAAGAGAAGACATTTATACAGAGTGTTTTTATACTCCTGAGAAAAATTTTAAGGTCCCACTTGACATGAATCGTCCATGGAATATTTAAAAATATCTTATTGTAAGTGTATCCTGAGTACGATCAAAAGAATTACATGGGATGCACAATTGGGATATTATTACCAAATTATTAATATTGGGATGTTACATAGACAATGCTACTCGTACTATGTGTAGACATTAGCAATTGATAGAATATTAATAGACAAATATAGCAAATAAAAAGCAAACTGTTCACATTCTTGAAATGTTCTGAAGATTTTATTTTGTCAAGTGTGGGGTAGGTGTATTATTATACTTCACACAATAAATCTTTGTGGATTCTTTCAGCTTCTGAGTTCTGGAAAAAAGTAAATTCACAGTTTTGAATCTGTCAATGAATTCTACCAAGATTCTGGAGTCCTGGAAAAGAATTAATTGTTTTGAAGCAATCAACAAATTATAAATTCTTCTTTTCAAAGACGCATTGAAGGTTCTATTTAGCGACGTTGTTTTTTGACAAGTAATTCTCACAAGAAAGGAGAAAACTTCGTCTTTTCCTGGATTCAGAATCTTTGTAGAATCTTCTTACCAGGATTCTTTTCTCAGGATCTTGAAAATAAAATTTTGAAAATAATAATCCTGATATCAATAATTGACTGTCAAAGCGGCAGCACTAAAATGAATCTTCAATGAGTCTCGCAAAAGAAGAAGTTCCAAGCTTCAAAACAGTGATTTTTTCCAGGATTCGGAAGCATGAAATAATCCATGTTGCAATCAAAAAATATTTCTCATCCATGCTTAGTGTACATCATGTAATAATATACTTTTATATTTTTTCCGCAGTATAAAAACATTCTGTATCAAACTTGTTATTGAAAGAAGTAACTTTAACAACATGTTCATAAAATAAATTACTACATACCGTCTTCTCTTATGTCATAAACTATACCAGCACAACAAAACAGTGATACTTAAAATATAAGAGAGCTTAAGATTATAGAATGAAACAGCATAAAAATGTTTAAATATGCACTTTAATCTATACATATTTTCATATTTGATTTATATTGTTTCATTATTATAAACGCTTCTTAAAAACAACAATTTATATTTGAGTTTCACTGCACCATTGTGCACGTACTTTGCTCTGAACACAGACTTAATTTTTATAATAAATTATTAGTTGAACAATGTTTACCATTCAATCACATAATATCAGCTGTATATCAAGAAATAGAACATGTATTTATTTATCAATCAAATACTAATGCTATGCACATACTTAGCACAAGTATTTGATTGTGTCGTCCCTGTGTTGTACTCTCTACTAACAACTATGAGTGAGTTGGTTGGCTGGTACAACACACACGATATAATATATGAGGCTGTCACATCTAACTTGGGTAAAAGGAGAAATAGATTTAATTATTTTCCCATGTGAAGTACTCTCCACTAAGTAATGAGTTGACAGCTGGTAAACGCACACATTCATAATATATGAGGCTACGTCTTACCCGATTTGGATAAAGGGCGTGATGTAAACGTTGTCTTACTAATGAATTTATTAAAAATGTAAAGTTAGATTCAGACCTACCCAATTAATTTAACCGATGTTCGCACTTATAATTGGGTAGGTCCGAATCTAGCTTAAGGTGAAGTCGACGGTGTGTTTACCGACATTTGCAGTTTTGAAAATATTTCAATTGGGAAGCTAAATCAACTACTGCAACTGATTCATTAGATTTTCTCACTTTCGGAGCATCTTTTGAACATGGGCACGTTAACATTTGTAAAGTATTGTGGGCACTGTTAGAGAACTCGCATTTTCGCCACCTCGCAAACGCGTTCCCTAACAGTGCCCACAATACTTTACAAATGTTAACCTGCCCATGTTCAAAAGATGCTCCGAAAGTGAGAAAATCTTGTTGCAGTAGTTGATTTACCACACCGTCGACTTCACTTTAAGTCTGTTCAGTGTATAATTTCTTTTGAGTTTTTCAGCGCATGTTGTGTTTAATCTCAGCAATTCGTAGCCATTACAGCAATTATTTTCAGCATGTCAGGCGACTCCATCAACTAATTAGTTTATTATTTTGTACATTGTGTGTTTGCATGGTTGTGCGCATGTCTTGATTTTGTTTGCTAAGCGGCAGATATGTAAAGTTGCGTTTTTTACAGGCGCAAGAAAAAATGCATACGATACATGGAGTCCGGCGACAGCAACGACGGTAACCAATCAGACGACAACCTCGGGAGTTGCGGAAGCGTCGGAGATGCCCACACACCTCCAGAGGATGACTCGGAGAGCCTCAACCAGTCCCTATCAAGCCCTGGAGGACTATCCGGTCTGTCTAGTCTCACATCGCCATCCATGATACTTCCAAGTCCATCGACGAGCCTCGCGTCGCCTTCTGTGAGCCTCGCGAGCCCCTGCATGTCTCTGCAGAGCCCCCTGACGCCCCACGATGGTTCTGCCTTCGACTGCAAGCTGCCGCAGATGCTCCAGCCGCAGAGAAACCCGGTTGGAACCAACCCGCATGACATAAACAACCCGTTAAGTGTTAACCAGTTGACAGGACAATGTATCAAAACCGAACCGAGAGGTGGTGACCCCCAAACGAATTCTAAGGACTCCCAAAGGGCCGTGATAAGTGTGACGTAGCGAACACTTATGCGATAGTACTTATTAGTGCCGGGAAAAGTGAATTTGAACGTCTGAGAAGACTAAAATGTGTACAGAAATACTTATATATAAATATACATATGAATATATCGTCAATGCTTAGGAAATACTCAGGACAATGTGTCAAAACGAAGAACTTTATGGCCGGTCATATTTTCTACGGGGTCAAAATTTTACTGAACAGACACAATTAGTTGAAGATTTAGACAAAATTTTGTTTACGAGGTAAGAAATTAACCTATAAAATGCTGACCAAAATGATGACTTATATTATACATAATATAAACTCGCTGTAGGATTTTAAAACTATAATTCACTCTAACATCCTGAACACGCTGTATTTAAACTTTTTTAAACAGCTAATAAGGGTTTTAGTGTCAGTTCTGTTTTAAAAGCCTACAACGAGTGTATATTATATAAAATAAATATGTCACAATTTTGGGCGATGTTTTAAGGTTATGTTTTAAATTATGTTTGGCAGTGAAATTTATTTTTCATATTGTTGCTGTTCAGTGTGGTTTGCCCCCGTATCTAAGCATGCGTTACTATCGTAAGTAACAAAACATTTGATCGGTTTTTTACTATGTAACATAAATGTCATTTGCCAAAATCACCTCTGTTTTATATTGATATAATTTATACTTGCGCCAGTTAGGTTCCAACATCTGGTGTTTTTTCGTGAGATTTTAAGTTTTTATTGTTATCGCTAAATATGATCTCACAGATATTTATGTAGTGTTATATTTTATAATTTTTTATAAGAATTCGTGCAAAAATGATGTTTCAATCTAATCGGCGCATTTTTAGTTATAAGTTAATGTTCCTTGTGCCACAATATTTAAATATATTGCAATACTTTCGTTTTATTTAAATAAGTCGCGTTGAATTGTGGAATGCTTTCTTGTAAATTACGACAGTTTTCAATTTGCATAAAAATCAATTTTTAAAATGGTTTTCGTTTGCGACGGTTTTAGAGTTTTTTAGCAAAAAACCAGGAGACCATTTTGATTGTTGGTGACTGTTTTTTACTTTTCAGTAAAAATTCTGACTAGTAGGAACCAGACAATAAGGCATATTTTGCCTATATTTATTTTTAATTTTCTAAAAAAAATTCTGTGCTTTCCTTGAACTGAACTAAATGTTGGTCTGTAATTTTAAATATTTTCTGGTAAAATATTTAAATTAATTTCTGAATTTATTCAGTTCTTGAGCACTAGAAAACCAAAAATAGTAACGCTCTAATTTGTAATCATCTATAAATTCTTTCTATAACTAAAATATTTATTATTAAATATTTTTGGTTAACTGCAGAATTTAATTTGGTTAGCAAATAAATATGTTAGGCCCAAAATTAAAACCCCAAAAAAATTAGACGCGAAATTAATAAGAAATAAAAATATAAAACACAAAAAAATAAACGCAAGAGGGTTTTTCCACAAATGAAGCGACTTATGAATTGTTTACCACCTGTAAATTTTGTTATAATTTGTACATCAGACTTGAATGTTTTAAAATAAGACATTTTCATATATTTCGTGGCACTGTCTGTGTCAAAGGCTGGAGATTCATTTACTTATAGTATGAACTTGTGATACTTATGTTTTACTTTGATTATATAATTAAATCTTAATATTTGGCCTTATTTCTCAGGATACTAAATAATACACCGAATTTTCTAAGCTATTATTTCTTTTTATTGTGTCGAGAAGTAATAGCTTACAATTTTTTAAAAATTTGTACATATGACAGATTTTGGTATTATTTATAATTTTAATTAAAGGAAAATTCGGTGGTATTATTTGTTGCATACGGGCGTTCCGAATCTATTTTGTGTTCTTATATAAATGTCATTATACCTGATCAAGCCAACTTTTTTTTACGTGCCATATTTTTCGTAAGCTTAGAGTTTTATTACCGTTTTAGTGATTCTCATCGCTGCAGTTTCAACTGATGTTTATTACTGTAGATTTGGAACGAACTGTATTTAATTTGAATTGTATAATTAGTTAAGTCCCTCTTATTTCTGGATAAGTGCAATCTGTATGTAGTTATAAAACATAATATTAGATTTCGAAATATTAAAACAATTTTTTATTTGAATAAATGTTTTCAAACTATAGAGAAAATACTTGTGTATTTACTATTCTTGAAAAAGATTTATTTTCTCCATGATTAAACAAATTGCACGTATCTTTTTGTATTTAAAGTGGCAATTGTAACTTATTCTAAATTATTAATTTGTTTCAGACGTATTTCGGTTCAAAATTTGGGGTTGAATTATCGAATATCCTGAGATATTTTCCAAATTGTGTAAGTGTCTATTCCAAATTATTTTCTCATGATTATTGTAACAATCAAATATTTGGTTTGGATTGTAAATAATATTTTTCTCAAAATTTCATAACAAGAATTTTATAACTTATAGAACGTATTAAAAGTGTCTTCCACTATACTGAAAATTAAAAAGATTTGATTATTTACAATAATCATGGCTTCTCTAAGGGATTTTTTCATTTGGTTCATGCATTCAAAATGCAGATGTCGATTTGAAAATAGTAAAATATTAAATTGATTTAATTAGATAATTATATTAGATGTTATTGTATTTGTAATTAGTAATTGTTCGTATCATCGTAATAGATTATAGTGACCATTAAATACAAAATATTACAATTATTTTGTACCATATTTTCTAGTACCCACCGACAATGTAAAAAGACATCGTATTCTGGGATCACCTTTACAAACCTCACAGCAAGAGATCAACACATCGTTAAATTTAAAGTTGCATTCAAGCCTCATACACAAGCATTAGTTTTAAGGTTTAAATTCATATAACTAAATACGAGCATTCATACGTCCCACTTTCAAGAACTGTGAATGCTCGTATTAAGTTAGATGTACTTAAACATCCTTAAACGTAAACATAACTTAATTCTTATGTGAATGAGGCTTAAATTTGATTCATGTTCCATTTAAAGACGAATAAATGTACATCTTTACTCGTTTTTATTAGTTTATTTAAACATAATTTATTTTAGTTCAAATAAACATGATTAATTGTAGTGAGTAATAACAACCATTACCTGCTAGTTATACCGACGTTATTAAATTAAATGACAGTAGCAATTTATGCCCTGTTCACAAATGGATTCTTTCATATGCTTCTGAATTCTGAGAAAAATAAGAATTGCCTGTCAAATGAGGCTTGGAATTGGTAAAGAAGAATTTCTAATTCATTGACAGCTTCAAAACAGTGAAATTCTTTTTTTAGGATAAAGAAGCATGCAAGAATCTTTGAGTGAAAAAATATGTTGCAATAGTAAACGCATGAATCTAAAAGTCGTAGAAATAATTTTGCTTTTGTTGATCTCTCGCAAGTTAATATTTAAAAGGTCTTAGAATACGGCCCTATTTTTCGCAATTTCAGCTTCTATTTGTTCTCTGATAAGTAGTGACAATATTTAATATTTTTGAACTACTTGTATCTAGTCTGAAGTAAATTGTACAGAATTTATCAAACGATTTTTAATAATCAGACTGCAGACTTACAATTCCTGAGTTCCTTCCAATAATTCAATAAAGAAACAATGCAACAATTATTGATTACAACAATTAGTTGCTTCAATAAATAACAATGAGTAGATTTTTGGTTAGAATTGTTGGTTTTGTCTGTTTAGATTCTTGCAATCGGATTCAGATGGTTCTACGGTTGTGACGGAACAGTAAGTGATTTTTATTTTTTAATTCAATATTTAACTTTAAAAATAACTGTTAAAAACTTGGGTGTAGCAGCCTCACATATTTAAACAACAGTTCAACAATTGGTTTGTAGGTAAAACCTCAATCGTCAGTAATTTTTGAACAGTTAATATTAACTTGCATACATACTCATATCTATCACGCCTTTTACCCAATTTGGGTGTGGCAGCCTCACATATTTAAACAACAATTGGTTTGTATAGTTCGCGAATGTGTTCTCATATGTGACAACGAACAGAACATAAACATGTTTGAAAACAATTGTTCTAGTCTGGACCCGGCTTTATATTTATTTAAATTTGTGGTACTTTACTTGCTTTACAAACTGCTTTTTTTTGTGTAACATTTATTTTAACTGATCGTTCAATTACCTATTTTCTAGTAGAAATATCAGATTGTTACCAAACAGTAACTAATTAAATTAGTTGTACGTTTATTTGTTCAGTCTGGTTTTATGCTGTGAGGTAGAAGGTGCATATTGAAAATATGACAAGTGTTTTAAAGGTTATACTACTAATATTCAATTTCTAGTTATAGTATTGTGAAATTTTTTGTTTGAATACGTATCCAACTTATATATTTATAATCGTATTAAATTACGCAACATCTATTGTCACCACAATCTTTTTAAGGAATACAAACCAAATGTAAATTAGTTTTTTTGTTGAATTCTATTGTGTAGAATGAAACGTACATAAAGCTAAATCGTTTTCAACTTATTTTGACTTTTCAAAGTACATTAACTGCCATCCTATTAGGCACGAGAAAACATGGTTCTAGACAGATTAATAAATGTAATAAATCGACTTCAAGGAATCTATTATCTCCGGTAAAAATGTTTAAGAATTACAGGTATTCAAAAGACAAATCGACTGAAACAAGTAGTAATCATTGCGAGACAAATTATCTGCTATTATTGGAGAAGAAAACTTTGATGATTATTTCTGATGATGTCTCAGTTAAAAGGCAAATAAATTGCTGTATCTCGTTCTATATGTGCTTTTATTAATTATTATTAATCAACTATGAAAGATTATTTGTTTGTTGATAAAAAATAAATAAAAGTTTTTAATTATGGCGTTCTGTCAAATGATAACGTTGGAATTTAATTAATTATAAATAAAAGTAATTTTTAGTTGATAAAAACATGTAGATGAACTAATTTATTTACAGATATGTTGCACATCATAAATAAGAACCAATTAATTAATTCAGGCTTCATTTAAATAGCTAGAACATCTTTATAAAGCTCTGTTTTGAAGCTACAATGAATTAGAAATTCTTTTCCAAGGCTCATTGAAGATTCAATTTAGCGGCACCATGATTATTTTTCTCCGGATTCGAGAGGAACTCGAACCACACAAAATAACGGTTCGGTTCGCGGTTCACTGTTCTCCATATGGTTCGGTTTTGTTCCGGTTTTCATTATTCTTCTTAAACTAAAAACTCAAAAGTTGCGGTTTCAGTTCAATGTTATATAAATAAAATATGAACAGTGTAGGTGTACTAACAAGAGCTCAGTTTGTAATATAGCAAGCTCCCTTTTTCGCTATATTTTTGGTACAAGTGTAATAGTCTTTATTAGTGCATTGAGTTGACGGCTGGTAACCGCACACACGGTAAAATATATCTATACAACGTGTGAAGCTGCCATTATTTTTTTTCTCACAAATATAGGGTCTTTCAATAGGAGTGATAGTTTTTTCAATAAAGATTTCTCGGTTTCTGATATATATTTTATTTACTTCTAGGTGTCAAATTATTTAGTATAGTGTGCAGTTTTATGATGCCTATAGACCGGTTGGAAATAATAAAAAAATATTACCAAAGTTCGAGCTCAGTTGTGGGTGCTCAACATTTATTCACCCCAGAATTGGGTCGCCCTCACCGTTACTCTGCGCAGGCTAAAAAAACTGTGATAAAGTTTGAGTTAACATTACTAAGACAATAAGCCACCAAGAAGACAACGAAATGTTCGAAGTGAGGAGAAAATCACAGCTGTAGCGGCCAGTGTTGCAAATGAGCCAATTTGAGCGATCTTGTGTGATCAGTGTCAACAAAGCCGTGGTGGACATTTGAACGATATCTTGTTCCGAACATAACTGCATTGTCTAAGCTTCCAAATAAAGCAAAAAGTAAATTGATATGTCAAACCGTTGACGTTTTATTTAAAATTAAAATCCTATCACTCTTAATGAAAGACCCTATAAATAAATATATATTATTTATTATGTATCTGAATGTATCAAAATGTCTGTTTTGCACATCTTGGGTGTAGCAGTCTCACATATTGTGAGTCATCAGTACATGTACAAAATGTGTGTGCGGTTACCAGCTTTATGGTTGTTGTATAGCTGCTTCGGAATACCAAAAAACATTTGATTTCAGCAATACTGATGCAATTGTGTTAGCTCCAAGAAATAGTCAATTTAAAAAACTCTAAAAATACTTAGTCATTGTCCTTTAACTATGTTAACTAATGTTCGGCATGCAATCAGTAATTGCAATCATGTATATACTTGTATCACCGTTTGTACATACGTACTTAAAACACCATTAAAGAAGTCGTCAATTTGTAAATTTGTCTGATGTTTCATAGGAGCTTATACCTGTTATTTATCGGCTGGTAACCGCACACACGGTGTATACATACCTATGATTCACAATATGTGCGGCTGCGTATCCAAAATTTTATTTTTACCGGAAATTGTGATCATACCTAGACTGTGATTTTCAATCTAAATTAATTCATAATACTGGGAACCATCTTTACCGAATTTAAAACATAAATTTATTGGAAATATTTTGAAATAAGTATCTGAGAATTGAATAACTATTTTTAGAAGCTGTATGCATATACAGGGTGTATCGTAACTTACATACATAATGCTGATTACAAATTAAAAATTACTTCACTTAAAGTTATAGAAACCGAGTTTTATTTAGGTACTAACATATATTTTTGCAAAATAATATTTATACTTTATTAATATTTTTATCTGATGGTGTGTCATAATGACAACATTATAAGCCTCTATTTGAGGACCATAATAGCGTTCATTATAGGCCAAGGACCATAATGACAAATAAATAATGACAAAAATTAGAGATAAAAAGGAATTAAACACTAAAATTTCGTGAGGATCTCATGAATAAACTATAAAAGTTATCATTGAGTTTAAAGACAAAATGAGTAGAACATAGATGTAAAAAGTGCGGAAAAACAATAAAACTATAATTTTATCATCAGAATTGCCATAAATTCTATCTAAACTTGTACAATTTTCGCCGATTTTCGCATAATTATTAAAGCCAAACTAATTACATTAATTAAAGATTTTGAAGATTCCGCACTTTTAGTATTCTTCCTTACTACATACATAAATTCAATATCATACGTATAACAGTATTAGATTGAGATCATCACAAAAATTACTCGTTTTTCAATGCGTATTAGTATTATTGCCATGCAATAGGCTCTTAAGTGTCAAAAGCATGTGGGAACGATCTTTACAATGTTCAACTCAGCATTTGCTGCGAATTTGAGTGAACGAGTGAAGTGTTCAAGATCTAAATGCAAATTATATTCTCTAAATGCGTATGTATCAGATTAAGTGTAGGCAGTTTCCTTATCTAAGTTTAAATTTAAATATCAAGTACTTTAATTCATAAAACGCTAAATGATGTCAGCGCACAAGAAATCTTTTGGAAATTGCTTGAAACAATTTTTATTATACATTTTGTTGTTCAAGTTGAGAATCTTTTGCAAACAAATATTGATTTTGCAAATATTGGAATCTATAAAAGAAGGTTTTTATATTTATTATTTTATCTACGACCATTGAATAATACATTCATTATACAGGGTGTAACCTGTGTAACAAAATTTAAGGGTGTATAGTATTGGACGCACTGATCATGAATCAAAAATAATTTTGTTGAAATTCGCAAATTAAGAAATGAGACATTCTGTAAGTACCTACAAATTTTTTCCTGTTTGTAAAATTATTATTACATTAATGTAATTACGCTAATAAATATTGCATAACTATTGTTTAACTTTGTATTTAAATGTGACAACCAGTGGTACCCAAAGTGATACTGTTAATTTTACGAATTTGAACAAAATTCTTTTTGATTCAGGATCAGTGCGTCCAATACTATAAATCCTTAAATTTTGTTACACAGGTTGGGTTACACCCTGTATAGTGTATAGGTAATTTCAGTACGATAAACTCGTCCATATGACACACTATTGTATTATGTATCCATTATTCAACTAAAATGTCATCTGTCGTAACACCAAAATGTGAGGTACAGTAAATATTTTTATAACGAATAAAAATTTGTAAAGAAATGTTTTATTTAAAAAGTCGTGGATAAATCGTCGCATTTGTCTCGTGCATAATGGCTATAACTCACTCGGCTCGTGCATATATTTTAATCCTCTTGCATTATAATAGCCTTATATGAGCTCGTTAAATCCGACAACTGAAATGTAAGAAATAATCATAAATTTGAATGCAGTCAGGTATATACACAATTTCAATTTGATTCCACTCACAATCATGAATAAGTTGACGGCTGGTAACCGCACACACGATAACTATATACTGATGACTCATTGTATGTGAGGCTGCCACACCCAAGTTGGGTAAAATGCGTATTATAAATTAATATTAATTATATGTATTGTTTCAGATCTGAAGTTGGAAATTTTCTACAAGATCATCATAGATCCTGGTGGCGTCCAAGTGATCTACAGTGATCTACGGTGATCTACATTGATCAACAAGTGATCTACAGTGATCTACAGGTGATCTACAGTGATCTACAGGTGATCTACAGTGATCTACAGTAGTACAGTGATCTACAGTGATCAACAGGTGATCTACAGTGATCTACAGTGGTCAACAGGTGATCTACAGTGATCTACAGTGATCTACAGGTGATCTACAGTGATCTACAGCTGATCTACATTGATCTGCAGCTGATCTTTGGATCTACAAGTCTGCAGGTAGAATTTTTTTTGTATCTATGTTTTAAAATTGATTTTAATAAATCAGTTTTTGAGCGGACGCGAGATTTTTCGCCTAGCCAATGTGGCTCGAAGGTTTCTTTAATTTATGGTCGTTGAGCCGTCGAATAAAATCAAAAAAGGAAGAAAAAGAAAGCAGTTTTATGTCCCGGTTTATACATTTACAAATCGTCGACCAGTGTAGTAGCTTTGGTTTCCTTATAAAAGAGAAAAGAAATCTTGAAACGCACAATTATACTTATACGGCCCTGTATAAATTATAAGTACTCTACAAATTATTTTATTACTAAAAAATAATTTTTTTGCAAGTTTGTAGAGTAAGATGCCCCATATCTCATTAACTATTAACGGTACGGCCCTGGAAATATTTTTTTTGGAATCTACGCCCAAATTTATGTAGAAAACAATTTTTTTTCCAGATCGATAGCTCATCAAACACCAGAGATATAATTATTTAATACTCTACATTCTACACACACTTATGCCACTTGACGCTCTCGTTTTAGAAACAAATTATTTCTGGCCAAACTGGGTTTACAAAAAATTTAAAAATATGGTTTTAGGTACAAAAAAGTCCAAGGAATTGAATTTTGACCTATTTTGAGTGCTCAGTTAGACCATTTAAAAAATACAGGGCCGTAAACTCAAAATTATTTTGGAAGTTGCACCATTATCAGAAATAATTAATTCTGGCTTTATTTGAGATCAAACAAATTTGAAAATATTGTTTTAGATACAAAACAGTCCAAGGATTTGAATTTTAATCTAGTTAGGATGCTCAGTTGAACCATTTAAAAATACAGGGCCGTAAACTCAAAATTTTGTTAAGTTGCACCATTATCAGAAATAATTATTTCTGGCTTTATTTGTGATAAAACAAATTTTAAAATATGGTTCTAGGTATCGATTGCTGGTATAGTTTACCCATTAAAAATACAGGCCAGTAATGAACAATTTTTTATTTTTTCTAAGTAACATAAAAAAGTGTTTACATCAATCAGTTTTGTGAATGGGTAAAGTGTTCTGTAAGTCTGCTCCACCCAAGTTATTACTGCTCAAATATTTATAATACTAAGATGGCTTGTTGCATTTATTTCTTTTTAAGTTCTTTGTCTTTTCTTTCGCAGAGTATCTTTGATTTTTTACCTCTGTTGACAGACCTAAAAGATTTTATTTTGCGTCTGGTTTCTTTCCAAGTGTTTGAGAGGCCCACAGAAGGTTTGCAACTGTAAAAAATGTGTAAATCACAAATTGAGACACAAAAAATAATCAGAAAAAATGTGACACTGCATTGTTGACTTGATTGCAACAATAAGATTTTATTAGTGAATAAAAAAGGAATGACTATTAAATAATTCATTATTTATTTTAGTTACGTTCTTATTTTTGACGTACTAAATGTTTACGTAAAACAGATTGTCAAAATTAATGGCCATTTCTCTGAACCTTAATACTTACTTTAAACTTAGCAATTAGCTATCAAGCTGTAATCATAAAACATGTACTTATTTTTATCTTCTAAAAATTGTTCTATATTTAGAATATACGCATTTAACTAATTAATTAGAATCAAATCTCATTTGCGCATCTGTAAAAATGATTAGTGCTCAACCCAAAATGGGTAACAGATATTATGCAGAAGTAGAATTTTAAGAGTCTTTAGGGTGTAGTACCAATTAATACCCGTGAGTAAAATTGCAACTAACAAAACTATTCAATGTACGGCCCAAATTGGGTAATCATCGTTATTTTAATCATCTTATAGTTCATGACTCCTTAGGGTGTAGCAAAATGTAAATAAGCAAGAGTACCCGTGAGTTGGAGTCTAAATGCGTCGGCATTACGATACAAAGGAGAAAAGTGGTGTGAGATATTATTAATTGAACATAAAGTGCCAGAGCTTATGACTTCTAAATTATCATGAATCTAACAAGTGTTAGTAAAGCTTATTGTGGTAGGGAGCCGCTGAGGGCAGGGTTGGACCTGCTCGAAATGCACACAATATTTAAAAATATTTATAACCAGGAATTATTTAATTTGTAATGTATTATTAAAATCTGTGGTAATCGGTAGATATATCAAGATTTAGATGTCACTTAAAAAATAAATTTCTATACCTGTGTCCCTAAATACTTAAACAAATTAGTGATTAAAATATTTCGTATGATTGTATACATTTTATTGTACTTAATACGAGCCCCGTCTCATTGAATTTGACCCAGACGAAAAAAAAGTAGTTTTTTTGTAATACAAATGTTTAAATATAAATCAAAACATAAGTATAATATATTGTATCTTATATTTATTTGAAACTGCAATACATTTTACACAATTTGAAACAAAATAAACGGTCGAAACTATATGGAACCAAATATAAAAATAATTTTAAAAATCGTCCTGCAAGGACAATCAAAGAATTGTGACACAGACTGTAGAATATTTGTGTTTTCTCCAGAAAAGTATGTTTAGGACTTGTAGATCCTATGCCACAACGAATTGAAACCGTTGTAAAAATTAAGGTGGAGTTACACAGGGGTAAAATCGTTTACAGTAATTAGAGCAAGCAATAAAAAAAATTGTCAGCTGTATACTTTATTATCTAAGTAATATTTGAAGACTTAAAATTTATATTGAAGTTATATTTAAAGCTAGGATACAGTACATTATACTTGTATTTTGATTTTTATTTAAACTTTTGTACAACAAATAACGACTTTTTACGTCAACTTCAATGAGACGGGGCTCGTATGAAAATATCACAGTAATTATGTATCAATAAATTATCTACTAATATAATGAGAAACTTAGGAAAATCTGTCATTTAAGGGGGTTTTATCGCTCAGCGCTGCTAGATCACAAATCCTCGTTATTTCAGGTATCCGCGCTGACAGCCTATGTTTTATGAGCACATGTTGTCTGTATTTATATAATTGCTATGTTTCGCTCCATTTTTGTTTAGAAAATACTCAATTTGATTGGCTAGCGCGCATACATTAAGCCCCTTAAGGGGCTTTTATCACAGTAAAAAAGTATTTAACAAATTACTCCCAACCTATTAATCCTATAAATCTAAAAAAAAATACCATATAAAGATAAAGGCAGTAAAAATCTAGCTACGTTGTCGAATTTTTTAAATTGTTATTATTATTATTTATAAACAATTAAATAACAATAATTCTGAGAAAAACTCTTCGTAAGTTTGATTGCATTGTAAATTTAAATGTTTATATCACATTATTATATAAAATTTTCAAATAGTAGTCGAGTAATTTGTTAAATAAATTTAAAAATTGTATGCGCGCTAGCCAATCAAATTGAGTATTTTCTAAACAAAAATGGAGCGAAACATAACAATTAGATAAATAGAGACAACATGTGCTCATAAAACATAGGCTGTCAGCGCGGATACCTGAAATAACGAGGATTTGTGATCTAGCAGCGCTGAGCGATAAAACCCCCTTAAGGCCCATCTCTTGCTATCAAATGCAAAGCAAAAAGCATGTTACAATAAATCATTTTGTGACTTTGGTTTTGAAATCGATGACCTCATATTTTACAATGATGTACTTATAGGTTGTGCTTACATGGCTATCGATGGCTATAGAATGAAATTTACAAAACACCTTTTTGTCAAGAAAATTACGCATCTGACGAAAAAAATAGTAAAAAATCGGCCAAATTGACTATTTTTACTAATTTATTATTAAAATACCATTAAGTATTTCAAAAATATAATTTCTTAGCACTCTAGAGTCATCTTTTAACTATCTATATATAAAATATGAACAGTGTAGGTGTACTAACAAGAGCTCAGTTTGTAATTTAGCAAGGTTCCTTTTTCACTATATTTTTGGCACAAGTGTGCGCCTAAACCATTTAATTAAAAAAATATTTTCTTTGATATACATTACCATAATAGTCAATTTACAAAATTATGCAGTTCTATTAAAACAATAATACTTAATGTAAAAATCTTTAACCATTCAATAATAAAATAAAATATCCCAATCCGTCCCTGTGCGGTAAACCCAGGCAAACACAGCTTGGATGTCTGGGTTTGGTTGTTTGACCACCAATCGGGCGATCGCTGTAGCCTGCTAACCGCTGTGCGTGTCCATCAGTTAAGTTCTTCACTTCGTCGCACGCACATCGCCCGTTTTCCCTTCCCCAAGTAGTGTCAAACGCATCGCGCGTGAAAAAAACCGCTCTTCCCTGAAGAAGGCCCCCAGGTGTCGGCTCTCCAGGCCTCTGTGGTGGCCCCCAAGTGCAGTGACGATGTGTCTCAGTGTTAGCCGTCGCCGCAGACGGCTTTGTAGGTGATATTGTGCCTTGAAAGACCTGGTGGACCAACTGATACCTAGTGAACGGTTTCGTAGTGTTCGTGCAATGGATGTGACAGCGGTGTTCGTGGTTATTGTTGGAGTTGTCTATGCTGAGGAGGCTAGGGTATGTGGCATTGTTGGTTCATTGTTGACATTCATAGTTTTGGCTTCGTGACAATCTTAGTCAATAAATAAAATAAATGATTTGGTATTGAACATAAATAATAATATTAATGCAGAAATAAATTTGTATCTGTAGATCTGTTGATAGTTCTCCGCTACTTCATTCCAAACTCAACATTTTTCGCATGAAAAATAAATAAAAATAATAAAATTCACTTTTTAGTAGGTATATTGTACAAATTTTAAATTATATGACAGCAAAAATAAATGTTTTTGTTGTTATTATGGTACTGAGTGCCATACTGGGTTCATTATGACTCTTGGCTTATAATAAACGCTATTATGATCCTCTAATTGAGGCTTATAATGTTGTCATTAGGACACGGCGTCTGATAAAATACAATTGTACAATTTCATTTTAAATTTACAGCAAAAATAAAATGAGTTTATATTGTTTGTTATTTCATTATGGTACTGAGTGGCATACTGGGTTCATTATGGCCCTTGGCCTATAATAAACGCTATTATGATCCTCTAATTGAGGCTTATAATGTTGTCATTAGGACACGGCATCTGATAAAATACAATTATACAATTTCATTTTAAATTGACAGCAAAAATAAAATGTGTTTTTATTGTTTGTTATTTCATTATGGTACTGAGTGTCATACTGGGTTCATTATGGCTCTTGGCTTATAATGAACGCTATTATGGTCCTCTCATTGAGGCTTATAATGTTGTCATTAGGACACGGCATCTGATAAAATACAATTGTACAATTTCATTTTAAATTGACAGTTTTTATTGTTTGTTATTTCATTATGGTACTGAGTGTCATACTGGATTCATTATGCTTCTTGGCCTATAATGAACGCTATTATGGCCCTCAAATTGAGGCTTATAACTTTGTCATTATGATACGGTATCAGATAAAATACTTTTTCGTATGTATTGTTTCACAATTTTCGATGCAAGCTTGCACATTTTTTGCTGATTGGAACGATGTTTTGATTTCGTTTTTTATTGCATTCATTAACATATTTAGTAGGTTTTTTGAACGCTGATTCATCATTATACCTACCTGGTATTTATTTGATTATATTATTTAGCCAAAAAAAATTGTACTGATTGCATTTTTTAATTAGCTGTTAATTTATGTACCTATCTAATTGGATATACAATGTTTCTACTGAAAGGGCAGCACATTTTTGAAACCACTGGATTGTCAATTGTATAATAGATATCTTATTAATGCAATGATAATAATAGTAAATACATGAAATTTTACTTGAAAACAGTGTCTCAAAACGAAAAAAAATGCTAATTTTGAAAAATTCTTTCAGTTCCGTGGTATGCTATTAAGGCTACACTTGCTATGAAATTCAGAGCAAAATATAGGGTGCTACAATATTCAAGATTGTGACTTTGTTTTTGAAATCTATGAACTCATATTTGAAATGTAAGTTTATAAAGTCTGTTCCTAGGATGCCACATGACGATTTTCTTGAAATACCTAATAGTCTGCTGGTAATTAATTAGTGAAAACCGGTGAAATTTCGTCAATTTTAAAATATTGTTTGAACTTTGAAGTTTTTTTTTTAAAAACTTCTTGTAGCACTCTTCAGAACATCGTAAGGAAACCAAACAAAATTCAATTGTATGCATTAATAAAGTAAGAATCTTCAATATTAAAATGCAAAAATTAACTCTTATTTTCTCTGTTGTCGCAACAATGTATTGTATGTTTTTTTCAATTAAATAATGTTTCATGTTTCATGTTAAATTTCAGATTTTTATTTTGAACAATAAATCCAGAATTGATGAAATTCTGATGCTACTACCGTGGCAAGCGTAGCGCCTTAAGGGTATCGGCTCCACGTAGCTCAACACCGCGTTTGTCCTATGTTAATGCATAGAATCGCTCGCTAAAAATACGGAAAAGCAGTCTAGCAATTTCTACAATACTCACGAAGTTTTATAGATAAAGCTAAATTTCATAAATTTATTTACAGACGAAGAATGCAACTAGGATTATGCCGAGTTACATTTTCCAATAAATCTCTTAATAATAAGAAAAAGCATATAAAAAATAGCTTAAAACACACTTTTTCATTAATTTTTTATATGGATTTCAAAGATTTTTTCAGAATTCTAACTGGGCATAATCCTAGATTAATTCTTTCACAAAAATCTAGTACCTGTTTTTCTTTCAAATTTTTAATATGCAATGAGTAAAGCAGAAACTGCTACACCTCTAAACACGCAATATTTTGTTACGGAGACGAGACCCTTAAAATGCACGAAGTTGTGAATCATCCTGTATGTACATATTTCTGATTACAACAAACAAATTCCCAAAATCGTTATCAAAGGTGGTCGACAATTTTCCTTCAAATACCAGAATACCACAAGTAATAGTAATAACATTCGCGTGTTTTAGACTTTTGGCATGTCCTGGTCTCGGATTTTATCACCAGAAGTTAAAGGCCAAATCGTGACGTTCTGGCGCCTAATTGTGATTAGTACATGCAGTACTGGCGCTTAAATTTATTACAATTGCATAATAGAACTATAAACGATTCCTGTAAGACTTAAACAGATTTCACGGGCATTGGAAATAGCAACAATGGTTTGTTGAAGGTTTGAGAGTTAATATAAAAGGATTATGAATGTAATAATGTTGTTACGGTTTGTGATAATGAATTTTAGCGCCAGATTATGTTACTATTGTTGTAATCAAAAGCTATGTAAAAATTATTTTATACTATTCTTGGCTGCTAATTTTTTACTAGAAGTTGTTACTATTATATTTTCCAGGCGATAAAATAACACATTTTAAAATATTAATCGTATCAACTGTTATTAGCTTTTAATATGCAATATTTATTGATATTTATAAACAACATAATATGTTAGTTACTTGTAATACGTTAGAAACTTATAATTTATTAGATACGGACTTAATACGTTAGATACAGCCATAATAACATCAAAATTGTTGATTTGTTTGAACATCGCTGTCGTTGATGATACGATTAAGCTTTGAATATAACGCAAATATGCGATTTAAGTCCCCTTGGATGTGCAAAGAGACTCGGTTTCACCTCGTCGCTTTGCAACATCCTCGGTATTGTAAAACGCATAATATTCTTGTTATATTGATAGCTATAATAAAAAGAGTCTAATATTTACATTCAAAAAATCTAATGTGGCCAGCACACGACCTCTCGCCAAATTCTGCTTATTCTACTAATCTAATAAATAGTTTTATTTACATTTTAATAGTTTCATGTTCATGTAATATGTAAACGATAATGTAAACCAAGATGCAAGCAAAAGATGTCAAATGTACTGTCACTGTGATAATAATTCAATTTTTGTGTAGAAACAAATTTCATATCATGGACAACAAAATACTGGAATTTTAAAAAAGTAGAATATTAGTTGCACTTTATTTTATTGTTAAATACTACCAGATTCAGCAAATTGTATTTAAAATTAACTGTACCCATAGATAATTATATTATCTTTTATTTTTAATTGCAAAAATTGTTATAAATAAATAATGTACCAACATATTTAAGAAAAACTATATCAAGCTTCGAAAAGTACTACTTCCGGTTTGCGGGTTTCTACCAAAATCTTATCCGGTGTTAAGATCCTTATTAAAACCTTAAATATGAAATTTGGTTATAAACGGTTTGATACTTTTTAAGTTATCGTGGAAGAAAAATCGTCAGTCCATACGCACACACACACACAGACATCATTGTGAAAATAGTAAATTCGTATTGTAGAGACCCTGAAACATGCTTATCCACCAAAAACTCATACTCGAAAAGTTCGACCCATTACAATACCTCTCTTATAGAATATGAGGCGAGAGTTAAAAACTATTTATTTATTTTGAACGTCAGTTCTGTAATATTGTTACTCCGATTGTTACTAAACTAGGGTGTGACGGTCGTACAGATAACGGTGAGCCGTAAAATGTTTTCTGTGTGAACTGACTCATGGGTACCCGTGAGTTGGACTTAAAACATCAACAGTTTGGGTGAGCTAAATAAGCGCATTTGGCCTTTATCAGTTTTCGCTTATAACATTGGAAAAGCGCATAAAACAACATTGGAAAAGCGCATAAATTGTAGCTGCATAAGCGCAGAAGTGCACATTTGAGAAGCACAATGGTTTTAGGGATTGTACGACAGTTTTTCTACAATATTTTTTGAATTTTTTAAAACTAGAAAATATTCTTGCCTAACATTTTTCTGAACTTAACCCCATCATACTCGAAGACGATCTGGACTAACTTGTTATGGTCAGAAATCTCATTTTCGAAAAATGCGCTTATTCTATGTTACTATCTACACTTATTCAATGTTTTGATCGGCGCTTATTCAATATAAATTTACTGATTATATTTCTGCGCTTTTCCAACGTTTAAGGAGGTTCCCTACACATGCAGTGGCATACTCAGACTTCAGCCTTGGGGGCGGATATAAAAATAAAAATTTTTTTATTAATGTAAAACAAAATTCGGTCAACGGATGTTGATATTGCAATTCGTTCAGTTGCGGTGATATATTTTTACAATAATTTCTAATTCACTAATCAAAAAATGCTTGAAGATTTTTTTTTCAATCGACAATATTGTTACAACTAGGTGGTCAACCTTCTTCAAATTTTGGGAAATTGATGTCCGTGCTTGCATACGTTTATATACCAAAAATTAAGTAAATAGAACATTTCTAACATCTTTTTTTAAATCAATTAATGGAAAGCCATAAGAACCCATGTAAAATATTAAAATAAATTTCGTTCAAACTACGTGGTCAAAAATTTCCAAAAAATTCAGGTATCATTTTTATGACACAGATAACATAAATTCAAAGTTTGGTTGCATTAGAACATTTTTTTAAATGTCTAGGGAACCTCCTTAATGACCAAAAATGCGCTTTTACAACTCTCCGCAACAGTTTATCCCCTTTTGTACCTCACTAATCTTAATTTAGACTTTTGTATGCGAAATTACAATTTATTTATCAATTCTAGGTCGGTTTGTTTGTATTTCTAAGTACACCAAAACGACCATTTTCTCTGTGCAGAATCTATCAACAATTCGATTAATTTATTGTGTTTATAAGCAAGGACGTATCTCAATTATAAAACATTAACGACTAACGAAAGTTACAGAGAAGTACTGCACCATATTTGAGAAATAACAGTTCTTTCCCATATGGCATCAAAATTTTATCGCATATTTCCATATAACGGTACGATGTAGTATCGCTTGATCTCAGATAAGAGATTATGCTAATCAGGAGAAGATCTGTGATATATGGTTTAAAATTAGCGGATTTTTTTACAATATCTATAATCATGTCATAATAATCATAATAGGGTACTTTCCCATAGTAGCAAATTAGCAATCCAGTCAATTATATTGAAAAAACCTCAAAAATGAGTTATTGCCATGAAAAAAGTTTTCAAAAAGTTAATAGTTCTTTAAATATTTGAGATTTTACGTATCGATACAATAATGCGTTTCACGTGTATTCTTACTTACAGTAATAAAGAAACTACCAAATTGTATTTTATATTTTGTAACATTTAGAAACATTTTACATGAGTACATTTTAATTCCAGCCCCATGGTTTGAGAATATTTTCAGCTATATATCTACGTCACACAAATTTTAAAAATTAATTACAGCTTTATTAAGAACAATTAAGACTTATCAGTACTCTCAATCGCTTTCAAATAACATGAAGTTATAATAAAAAACTTTTAAAAAAATGGTAAACTACCCTATTAAAGAATACAATTTGTGTACTTTGTAAGAAGATGTGAGCTTCACAAAATGCATTTTATGTGCGGTTACCAGCCGTCAACTCACGGGTACTTTATTGTTTACTGTTCAGTATACTACAAAATATGTTGTATCTATACGACTGTTGTAAAAAATAGACCTTTAACGGTGGCTTAGCAATTTAAAAGTGTCACTTTATGGCAAAGTATTAAAAGTAATATTTCAACGTGTTAAAAGTTATTTTATTTATACTTTTAACACATTGCTAACGATTTGTATCAATAAATCAACAAATATAATCTAACCTGTCGAAATGTCATTCTTCAATTTTTACCGCCTCATATTCTATAAGAGAGGTATTGTAATGAGTCAAAATTTTCGAGTATGAGTTTTTGGTGGATAAGCAGATAGAATACAAATTTACTATTTTCCCGATTATGTATGTGTGTGTGTGTGTGTGTGTGTGTGTGTGTGTGTGTGTGTGTGTGTGTGTGTGTGTGTGTGTGTGTGTGTGTGTGTGTGTGTGTGCGTATGTGACGATTTTTCGTCCACGATAACTTAAAAAGTATCAAACCTTCAATAACCAAATTTCATATTTAAGGTTCTAATAACTAATAAGGATCTTAACACACTTAAATGATAAAAATTAGCTCCAAGTTTTGCTAATTGATGTCAGAGCAATTAATAATTTGCATTTATTGATTCACTAATGAGTCATGATTCTTCATGTTTAATTACAATTTGAAATTTTTTATAATACAGCCAGAATCTTTCAAATTGTTAATCTTCTGGATTTACAAGTGTAGCGCCTTAAATTTTGTTACACAGGTTGTGTTAAACCCTGTATATTACATTTAAGACGATCCTCTACCGTGCCAGAAAACACCCAAAAATATGGATTTCGCGCGCCACTCCACAGCGTTTATTGTCTTGTTAAATATAATAATCTAAAGATATTGTTGAAGATAAAAGTACAATCTACAAAATAGTCGATGCAGAATTTTAAAATTTTGCTTTATAATCGAAATATGTTAATTTGAATTTTGACAATTTTTGTTATTTTTTGAACACACTTATCTTCTATTTTAAAACGAATTAAAAAAATTCGATCGGTTATTTCGCATATCCAAGCTTTGTTGACAACATATTAAAATTTGAAATTAATTCACTTATAAAACAAGCTGTAGTGGCGCGCGAAAACCCTCTTTTTTACAAATATAGCAGTTATTTTACAAATATGGGTACCAAAATTATTTTTTCACGTCAAACAAAAATTATTTGTTATTATTATGTTTAACAAAACAATAAATGGTATAGAATTTCGTGCGGAATCAATGTTTTTGACTGTTTTCTGCCATGGGTGAGGATCACTTAAGTAAAGATTACTTGAAGTTAGTGATTAATTTTGCGAATTGCCAATTTTTAGTTAATTATCTATAATGACAAATAAACTAAATACATATTTGTTAACAATATTGGACTCTTATTCAAATAATTACGGGTGTAAAAACGTATGATTAGCGAATGAAAAGGTCGTTCCTCGGTAGTGTTTCGCTCCAAGTGCGAAGAATCTTATTAAACGCCGGTTTGACAAACGTGCTAGCACCTAGAGTCAATTCCACTTATTTTCTCGCGGTTCGCGATTTAACTTAAGATAATTCCACGCCAGACATAAAGTTATTGCAGTCTCGCTCAACCTCAACTAACAGTTTAATATCAAGATACAATCTTCATTCGCGAAGACGAAGACTCAAAGTTGTTAAGCCGGTGGAAGTGCAACTAATGTGTCTTAATTTTAATCGCAGAATATGCAGAATCTAGCTGAAGATTGGTTTTGTTACTGGGGCTAAAATGGTCAGTACTTTGAGGTACACATTTGATCCTCAATCAAAAAGTATTTTTGACAAGCAAAATTAAGGATTTGTATGATGTTTTGTGGACAAGAAATCTTCAATTAAAGTACTTCCCATACAACACATCGACATCGATCGTATATTAACGTCTGTAAGACGTACATCCGCGTACATCTTATAGACGTCATAAGAAGACTAGTATTGGTCGAATTTTAGACGTCTTATGCGGTAGTCTTTAACCCTTTACCGCATAGTGTGCCATATATGGCACATTCCTATTTTTAATTTTTTTTTTTACCTATAAAACTAAATCAAGACGTTACTTCATGAATGGTCATACATAGCACATACACAGAAATGGATCTTTAGTTTTTCCTCCCTTATAATATCAAATTTAGTACGACTTCACCCCGTAGTAACCTGTAGATACTCGTGCGTTAGTTATTTGTAATAAGACGTTAGTTCTCGGTCGAATATTGGAAGTAAATAAACATTATTCCTTGAAGAAAAAATTATGTAGTGGTTGAATATTGTATGGAGAAGACATTCGGGTAAGATATGTTTATATAAAACACTTATAAAAATACCAAATACTAAAAAATGGTTTGTGCCATATATGGCACACCATGCATTCATGAAGAAGATATTCATCTAGATGGGGTAGACCATTTACCTGAATGGAGTGAAAACAATAGATCCAGGTGCAAATTTCCAGGCTATGAAGGAAAAACTTTTACATTTTGTTGTAATTGCAAAATTACGACGGCGTAGAAGGGTCAGGGTAAATATTTTTTATATTATATAACTCGGGATCCCGACTTTTAAACTCGGGATCCCGACTTTTAATTTCGGGATTTCGACTTTTAATCTCGGGATCCCGACTTTTAATTTCGGGATTTCGACTTTTAATCTCGGGATCCCGACTTTTAATCTCGGGATTAAATAACTGAAATCCCGAGTTTAAAAGTCGGGATCCCGAGTTTAAAAGTCGGGATCCTGAGTTTAAAAGTCGGGATCCCGAGATTAAAAGTCGGGATCCCGAGTTTAAAAGTCGGGAATTCAATATAAAAAAATATTTACCCTGACCCTTCTACGCCGTCGTACAAAATTTGTCTCGAATTTAATAAAGATAGGAATTTTTTCATGAAATTTCATACGGAATAATTGTTCGTAGTTGCATAATGTTCCATATATGGCACAAACCCTTTTTTCACAAAAATAAAATTTGTTTATGCAAAAATATTTTTTAAAATAATTTTCCTGTTAATAACAACAAATTCCTAATGCCCATGAATTATTTCAGCCAAAAATAAAAATTCATGCAGTAAAGGGTTAAGTCGTCATTATGTTGTCCAGTTTAAAATCTTCCGCTTACAATATATAGGAGTTCTATATTTATCTCAAAATTCATCTTGGTTATGACATACAGGAATCCTATATTGATCAAAATTAAGTCGTATATTGGCCATAATTTTATTAAAAACGACATCATTTGACTGTCGAAAAGGTATTAAATAGACGTCATTTGCATGGAAAAAATAACATCTTTTAAACATCCAGAATGGAGGACATAAGACACGTATGTGACGTCTTTGTGATTACATTTGGATCAGACGTTTTAAAGACATGGACATTATAAAGACGCCTTAACGACGTATTTGTGTTGTATGGGTTAATTTATTTGTTTTTGATCGTTTAGTTACATGATTACAATATTTATTAAAGATTTATTTTACTAAACATCGCGTGTAAATTATGAAAACATTATTTTCTGCAACACCAGAACAGTAATAGATAATTTCGAGGATAATTTGTTTTTGATTGGAGATTATTAAAAAGTATGATATTTATTATTGTAAAAGGTGCAAAAACAGTATTTTTACCAGAAAATAAAAATCTAAACTATTCCTATAGAGGAAAATGCATTTATAAGTAATAAAATACCTGCATCAAAAGATTCATTTACAAGAAAACTCAAATCTACAATAGTAGATTTGGCATAAATGCAAACACAGAAAGATGCAAATCTATAAAACTAGTTGGATTCTTTGTGGATTCTTTCATGCCTCTGGATCTTGCAAAAAATCTGATGTGGCCAGCACCAGACCTCCCGACAAACTTACTTTATTCTTTTTATTTATTACGATATACAAATCTCAATACAAATATATTATTATAGATACTACTACTCACAAATATACGAGTGTTTTTGTCACTTTATTTAAACTGCAGAAGAAGATATAAACGATATTTTACTATTGTCATTGTCACTGTCATGTCATAATTATTGAAATTTTACGTAGTAACAAATGTTAAACGATCACAAAAGATGTAATGGATAATATATTAAATCTTTACATCATTAGGCGAGCGGCGCACCCCCGAAAACGTGCCTAGAAAAACAACTTAACCTCTCATGGAAAAACTAATGGTTGCAACTAGGTGGAATCGATCCGTTATTTTATTGCAAACAAAAAACCTAAATAAAATTTTTTGATCCGAGTGGCAGGAAATTTGTTATTAACAAAAAAGTTGTAACATTAAAACAAGATAAAAAATAGCCCCGCAAGTAGTTTTATTAGGTTAATTGGCTCAAAATAATCACTTTTTGTCTCTTGGCATTTTTTCGAAAAACGCACCCTTTTCGAGATATAGGCGATTTTAAGTCGAAAAACGGCCAATATTGCCCAACTTCAAAAAATCATATCTCAACTTCTAATGCACCTTTTTTAATTTAGAAAATTGCAAAATGATCGTCAAGACTTGTACTTTAACCCTATATTTTTTCCATATGGCCATCTTTTTGTTTTACTCCCCAAATTTACAGCTAAATTTTGATAAAATTCTTAGGTTTCGTTAAAGGGGTGGATACGCTCAAATATTTAACAATCAGTCTGAAAACGATTCTTTTTCCATTAAATTGGTTACATATAATATTTTCTGAAACTTTTTATCAAAATGAGTGAGTATTTAGTTAGTTTTAGGCCTTTTTTCGTTGAAAATGTAAAAAAATCAGTTATCAAATTTTTTCTTTTATTTCCACGTTGCTATACGTTATATATATAGTAATATTTAATTTTTTAAATTATTAACTAATTAATACATATTTATATGTGTCAAATATTTTTTAAATACCTATCTACAGAAACACACTAATTGAATTTTTAAGGAATAATGCTCATTAATGGAGTCTAATTTCATCATTCTAATTCAGTCTCACTATCTTCTGACAAAATTTCTGTATGGTCATGGTCAGGTACAATTTCAGCATTTTTACATTGCGATGAACAATTACAGATGTCACAACATTTAAATCCTTCCGAACAGCAAGAACAAATTTCTTCTTCTACACAAGGTGTTTTACCACTGCAAGAACAAATAAATTTTTGCATGAACTCTATCCCTGTATCTCCTTCAAAATAATTCAGGCATAATAAATTGTTATACAATTTCCACCCGTATAAATTTGGTTCAAAAGACATTATTTTCTCTGATCTTGCTTGCGACAATTCATTAGCTTGCCATTTTACTCTTAAAACGTATTGTAATAATGTAGGCTCTGATGGAGGTAATTTATCAACTGTTACATTTTTAACACCTGCTATTATAGTATATCTTAGATCATTAATAGATTTCACTAAAGTTTTCTGTTTATTAGCTTTACCAGCATTATAAATAATACACAAAAGTTTCGTGACTGCATTTAAAGCTTCTGCATTTGATAAATTGACAATGTCAGATAGTTTCAACAATGCAGCGTATGCTTTTTTCCAATAAAGTAAAACGAACTTGTGGTATCGCAACCACTTAAAGCATTTTTGAACCAAATTTATACGGCTGGAAATTTTATAACAATTTATTATGCGTGAATTATTTTGAAGAAGATACAGCGATGGAGATCATGCAAAAATTTATTTGTTCTTGCAGTGAGAAGATAATGAGACTGAATTAGAATGATGAAATTAGACTCCATTAATGACCATTATTATTCCATTAGTATGGTTTTGTAGATATTTTAAAAAATTTGACACGTATAAATATGTATTAATTAATTAATAATGTTTTTAAAATTTAAATATCATAACAATGTAACGTAAAGCAACATGGAAATAAATGGGAAAAAATTTTGATAATTGATTTTTTTACATTTACAACGAAAAAATGCCTAAAACTAACTAAATACTCATTCATTTTGATAAATAGGTTCAGAAAATATAATATGTAACCAATTTAATGGAAAAAAATAGTTTTCAGACTGATTGTTCAATATTTGAGCGTTTCCACCCCTTTAACGAAACCTAAGAATTTTATCAAAATTTAGCTGTAAATTTGGGGAGTAAAACAAAAAGATGGCCATATGGAAAAAATATAGGGTTAAAGTACAAGTCTTGACGATCATTTTGCAATTTTCTAAATTAAAAAAGGTGCATTAGAAGTTGAGATATGATTTTTTGAAGTTGGGCAATATTGGCCGTTTTTCGACTTAAAATCGCCTATATCTCGAAAAGGGTGCGTTTTTCGAAAAAATGCCAAGAGACAAAAAGTGATTATTTTGAGCCAATTAACCTAATAAAACTACTTGCGGGGCTATTTTTTATCTTGTTTTAATGTTACAACTTTTTTGTTAATAACAAATTTCCTGCCACTCGGATCAAAAAATTTTATTTAGGTTTTTTGTTTGCAATAAAATAACGGATCGATTCCACCTAGTTGCAACCATTAGTTTTTCCATGAGAGGTTAAGTTGTTTTTCTAGGCACGTTTTCGGGGGTGCGCCGCTCGCCTACATGCTCATATCTCGCAGATAGGACCAGTACCTCTTTAATTATTTTTTTTAATTCGCAAAGTTAAGGGTAGTTTACTTGACGTGTGTACATTTTAAGTATCACTGTTTTGATGGTACATTTGATAATTTGACATTTAATAGTATTAGATATTATGTAAACAATTACTTTCATTGTAGAAGATTTGAAAAAAATTATTAAAAATAACTACCGACCAGTGGCAAAAAAATGTTTGCTTGAAATGCAATTTTCTGCTCATTTAAACAAAATTCTTTTTGTTTCATGATCAGCATATCGTAATTAATTAATTTTTGTCCTAAGTTGTGGAACACCTGTATACACCGAATCGCATATCTGCGATTTGACAAAAATACGATTTGGATAAATTCCGTGGTGAATTAATTCAGTTAGGTATAGTTGCGTTTTGGCTAAATTACAGTTTACCTGAAAACGATTTGAGAATAATAATATTAGTCGAAGTTGCGGTTTGGTCAAATTACTGCATGTGAAATTACAGTTTGTCTAGAATACAGTTTGGCTTAATTACGGGTTGGTATATTTACGGTTTGACAAAATTCCAGTTGCACAAACTACAGTTTGACTAAAACACAGTTCGGCTTCATTATTTTTGGTCACACTACGCTTTGACACAACAATATTTGACTACATAAGCGGACGCGTTGCATCTGTGTAGAATGATTGTTGACCATAATCAAATGGTAATCTATCTCGTGTTCTCGTTGGTAGACTTCTTGGCACCGCACGGTTTTCACAGGTGCGTAGCCCCTAGTTCGGGGATTTCGGTGTAGCTCAGTGGGTGGCTCGTGGGCTCTGTAGGGGAGAGCGGGGCGCGACCAGGTGTGGAGACTCAAACTGCATTCCTTGAACAGTGCCGTCGAAGAAGTGAAGCTTTCGGAGATTGGTTGTTGGAACAACAATGAGTGTTTGTTGAGGGATTGATACTGTTGTGTTGCAATCAACGATATTTAATTTTTTTTGTCTGGTTACTCATATTTTTCACTGTGTGTGCGGTTACTAGCCGTCTACTCACTCCTGGTTGGTACTTACTGTTAATGGAAGATTTTCGTGCATTTTAACTAAAAGCAATTACAGATTCTAAGCTGCATTACACATTAATTGCATAATTATAAGTGTAAGTGGTAATTTAACCAACCAGCGCTCAACGTTCGCACTTATAATTGAAATTGGCATTTTGTGGAAGTACTGATTGGTTAACTTAGCACTTGTACTTATAATTGGGTAGGTCTGAATCTAGCTTTGTTCTATGTAATTTAGTTTAATTTCGGATTATTTGTACTCTGTTTGAAGTACTAATCAATAATCAAATAATTATTAATCATCATTAATTGTAGTCAACACATTGGGTACTCATGGTTCATGGATGTAAGAGCTAAAATTAAAAAAATAGAACAAACTTCTAAATTCCCACCTCTGAAAGGTACAAACAGTATATAATAATATATTAAAGGACTAAAGTGTATTTCACGAGCTGAAGGTGAGGATGGGGGATTAAAGGTACTTTAGTCCTGTGGTATATACGCTATTTTTGCACTTCATCCTCAAATGAATGCAAAATAGTTTAAAAGAATACACATTTTGCAATTTTGACAGTAAATTTTATGACAAATATTTATATTGTTACCATAGATACTCTGTAACAAATAGCACGTATTTACTTGACATCGGGATTAATTAATTCAATTCCTTGACAACGGGATTAAATATGAAAAATAATCCCTTGGGATCAAATTTAGAACCTTAGTCTCTAAAAATAAAGACTAAAGAAGAGTTTTAGTCCCGGAAGTGCAAAAAATAATATTTTGTCACGTTTGTGGACTCAAAATTGATTTTTTCTTTACTTATACCCTGTTTACACATGGACACATAGAAGACACATACACATACACACGCAACAGTAAAAAATACTGTGTGTGTTGCTTTTGAAATAGAGGCGCCGCTATTTTGTGGCTTCTGTGTAAGTAAAGAAAAGATCAATTTTGAGGTTACAAACGTTCCACATGTTCTTCATTTGGTTTTGTTGCCTGTGTGTCGCATGTGTGTCTTCTGTGTGTCCATGTGTGAACAGGGCTTTACATAGAAACCACAAAATAGCGGCGCCTCTATTTCATAAGCAACACACACAGTATTTTTACTGTTGCGTGTGTGTGTCTTCTATGTGTCCATGTGTGAACATAGAGCCTTAAGCTAGATTCAGACCTATCTAATTATAAATATAAGTGCTAAATTAACCAACCAGCGTTTAAGCTAGATTCAGACCTACCCAATTATAAGTATAAGTGCTAAATTAACCAACCAGCGCTTAAGCTAGATTCAGACCTACCCAATTATAAGTATAAGTGCTAAATTAACCAACCAACTCTTCCACAAAATTCCAATTTCAATTATAAGTGCAAACATTGAGCAGTGGTTGGTAAAATTAGCCACTTACACTTATAATTAGGTAGGTCTGAATCTAGCTTAACTTTATTGTAATCAATTAACAATCAGACTATAAAAAATCAACACTAAACTGATTGTTACTGTTTAAATGATTTTATTGTTCCAATCTGCAGATCACAATAATCAATAATATCAGTAGATATTTAAATAACTATCAATTTGTGAATTTCTTCCCCACCTTGGGAATATTCCTAGGCCGCCACTGTCCACCTATTGTGTTCTTCTTCGGTAACAGGTGTGCAGCTATTGGTGTCTTTGTGTTCACACGTTACCGGCTCGGCTTGGGACAAGTAGAAGGCAGAACAGAACCTTCCAGACAGCTGGGCTCTAACTTAACTGCGATCTCACACTTCGAGTACCTATAACTTGTTAACAGAGTCGGCGGCAGCCAAAGACAGGGATGGTACTGATTTAGGGTGGACAGAGTGATTTAGTAGGGAGTGTAATTCGAGAACAGGAAACTAGGATACATGTGCGATGTGCGAGGTTGGCATATTGTTGTAATCAGTTATTAAGGTGGTTGGCTTCTAGCCGTTAAAATGGTGAAAAGTATGTTTAGTTTTCCCATTAAAATTGAAGTAAGAATTGAAATTTTCGAATTAACTAAGATATTTTTGAAAAGTTTAAGGATGCTCCCTCTTTGCTCTAATGCCAGTTTTTTAAATTTTTTCTTCAATTTTTTTATGTGCATGGCTAAACATGTCCAATTTTGTGAATATTTCATGTGTATTTTAATACAATCCTACATAAAAATTCAAAAAAGTGGCATTAGAGCAAAAAGAGGGCAACTTCAAGCTTTTCGAAAACGTCTTATTTGTTTAAAAAATCTTATTGTTTAAACCAATTTTATGGGGAAAACTGCATGTTGTTTTTCGCTATTTGTGACGGCTGGTGTTGATCCATTTTAAATTTAATTTTCTGGAATACAAAATTCAAAAAGTGTCCAATTTATTTATTCAGATATATAATTTAAATCTTTGTTTATTAAAGTAATACAGAGCGTTCAGCAAAACCTATAATTTGACTGCGCAACCGCCTTAATGCACTGTTGCTGGCTTGACGATCACTCACGAGTACTCTTTGGTTGTTAAGTCCATTTTACATTGATCAATATTGCAGATGCAAGTGCAACTTTTGACAAATTGCTTCAATATTGCATGAGTGTAATACACAATACAGAAATTGCACGCTCAACAGGCAGAAGCAATCTTGAGGCAACGGTTGCATGGAATAGAACATGTTCTAATTTTTGTAAGGCTTGCAGGCAATTCACAGTTATTTTGTAAATTGTAAATATTTATTACATCTTGTATTGTATGAATAGGTATTTTTCGAAATGCTAGGTACCTAATAACTCATTTAAATGTATTCAATACCGTTCTGTACTTATAAAAAAAACTTGAAGAAACACCTGTGCTCTACCTGAACACCTGACTCATCTTAAGCCCTAGAATTGCTATCAGTTACAATAATAAAACAAGCCTAAACCTGACCTAAACCTAATAGTAAATAATGCTATGACTCTACCACCTATTTATAGCACGCGTTATTTCTGTATAGGTAATAGATTCACGTAATAGGTTACAATTTAAAATTAATAATATTTATTAATAAAGAAATTAGATTGCACATAATATATTTTAATGGCTTATAGTACTGAACTTAACTTAGTGATCATGAATATTTTTTTTAATTCGTGAATTTAAAGGTAGTTTTCGCAAGCAGCACATTTTTGAAACCACTGCATTGTTGATTGTATAATGGATATCTCATTAACTTTGAATGGAATTAAATTATTAAAGTTTAATCAATTGTGCAATGGTTAGAATAGTAAATTAGTTGTGTCCCAAAACTGTTTGGTTCAAAAACCAAAAACTAAAATTGCGAATTATTAAAAATTGAGCACTAAAATATATGCACAAAGTTGTGAATTGCCCTGTATAATATCAATAGAATCATTAGAGTTTCTAGATTGCCTTATGCTAAATAAGAATACCTGAAAATAAATATAATTTGCAGTAGAAATGAAAGAAGAGGCAGCAAAATTCACCAAATTGCAATGAATTTTATGCAAATTGAACTATTATTACAGGCAATTAGAAATGAATATATTTTCATTGTGTAACATTATTTTCATTACAGGTTACATCGTTTATCCGAAATTTATGCAGTAAGCTCGTGCAAATCATGTAAAAGTTTTACGTTTCGTTGACATGACACTAGTAGTATGACGTATAATAAGATTTTGATTATTTTCGAGATTATTATGGGGTTAAAAACATTACCATTACAGACTTCATGTTACGGTTTTTACTTCCTAGTACGAAGTAAGGAAGTATTGTAATCGCGAAAAATTTCGGTTCTCAGATTTTGACGGAAATATCCGTTTTGACCTTTTCTGAATCCATTATGACTAGTTTCGACGTGACGTCTGTACGTACGTACGTACGGACGGACGGACGTATGTGTGTCGCATAACTCAAATACGGTTAGACGTAGAAAGTTGAAATTTTGTATTTAGGACTGTTATAGCATCTAGTTGTGCACCTCCTATTTTTGGTTTCAATCTATAAACCGGAAGTAGTACTTTTTAAAAATATTTCGATAAATATTTAATTTAACACAATTTTTTTTATTTTAAATGAAAGATTATGTGATTATTACCTAAAATCGGTATTTTATAAATATTTTTGTATCTGCTATCATTTAGGAATAATTAAAGTATATATTTTTTATTTAGTATTTCTTTATCTTGTAGTCCATGATCGATTAACATTTGTTACTACGTAAAATTTAAATGATTATGACATGACAGTGACAATAGTAAAATATGCTTTATATCTTCTTCTGCAGTTTAAATAAAATGACTAAAATATATTTGTGAGTATACTAGTATAATAAGTTAAAAGAATTTTTAATATTATTTTACATTTTAGTTATTAAGAAAAGTATGAACACACAAGGCGTACAAGGAAGTCATGTGGTGTCCACGTCAGATTTTTTCACTTTTAAGCGCGCCCTTAAGGTGAAGTCGACAGTGTGGTTACCGACATTTGCAGTTTTGCAAATATTTCAGTTGAGAAGCTAAATCAACTACTGCAAGTGATTCATTAGATTTTCTCGCTTTCGGAGCATCTTATGAACATGGACAGGTTCACATTTGTAAAGTATTGTGGGCACTGTTAGGGAACGCGTTTGCGAGGTGGCGAAAATGCGAGTTTCCTAACAGTGCCCACAATACTTTACCTGCCCATGTTCAAAAGATGCTCCGAAAGTGAGAAAATCTAATGAATCAGTTGCAGTAGTTTATTTAGCTTGCAAAACTGCAAATGTCGACTTTGTGAGTACCAACATTAAGAGATTCATGATTCCAGGATCACTGCCTCTCCCAGCTGGACCCACAATGCCACCCCCTCCCCACTTCGACCCTGCACCCCGTCTGCGGCAGCGACAACATCACCTACAGCAGCCTGTGCCACCTGGACCACACCAAGTGCTCCTCCCCAGGCCTGGCGCTCCGCCACCGAGGAAGATGTCGTTCCAGCAAGTGCCACACGCACCGCAAGCAAGCGGCGGCACAGAACGCGTCCTTCCTGCCCAAGTGCACCGCCAGTGGGGACTACGCCCCCGTGCAGTGCTACAGGGGGACAGGGTTCTGCTGGTGTGTTGACGGGGAGGGGAACCCTAGTAGGAGCGAGGTTGTCAAACGGGGAAGCAAGCACAGATGCGAGAAGAAGGGTGAGATTTAGTTTGCTTCTTAGGGTTGTTTGGTTTATTCCACTAGTTTTAACCGTCCTGGTTTTTATGTGATTTTGACCGGGCGGTTTTTATTAACCGACCATTCATTAATTTAATTCACATTTTTAAAGACAGTAACCATCAACTAAAGATTATACACCCGAGGAAAAAATTAGAGGAAAACACGTTTTTTGACGAAAAATGTCAAATTTTCAAACCGTGATAACTCGGTTGCATTTGACCCAAAATCAATAATACTTTGGATTTTAAAAAGATCAAAGTCTCCTCTTTCTAATGGTGTACCTGAAAGCCACATTCGATACATCCCATGTCCCGTAAACCACCATAGAAAAAAAAATGTTTTTAACTGAAAAATGTCCAACTTTAACAACTTGCACGGAGTACAAAAAAAATTGTAGACCATATTCAAGGCAAGGACATTAAAGTTCACACAATTTCCTTTAAAGTTAAAAAAATAACAAGTTTCTACGATGATTCTATCCAAAGTTATGAGCATTTGAAATTTAAAGTGTCATAAGTATGTCATGTTTGAGACTTTGATCTTTTTAAAACCCAAAAAATTATTGATTTTTCTTGCAATACCCGCGGGTACGATTATAATAATTTACTAATTAAATAGTTAGTTGTGTTATTTTCTATTGCTCATCAATCCTTAATGATTCTAAATTGAATAATGTAAAAATGCTAGGAAACACAAAAACAATCAACATAACTACAGTAATTATAATTTTATTGATGATTTCAAATCCTTACATTTGTCCGTATTACGTCTTTCTCGCGGTACCTATTCAATCAAACTAAAGTTTATGTTCAGTTATGAAATGCAATATATTTCTGTCAATATATAAAACAAACGTGTGTTTTTAAAATAAATTATGGTTTAAACCACTTTTGATGGTTTAAACCAGTTAAAACCACTGGCCTGGTCAAAATAAAAAAAGTTGTTTTTATAACAACCCTGTATCTTTTAGGCTTCTGAATGCTGGAAGAAAATAAAATTTTATTTTCCAAGACTCATTCAATTTAACTCATTCAATAATAATCTGACAGTTTACTCGCAACGAAAGCACTTTTACAGTATTTTTCAACTTCAAAATGACATTGCATTGCTAGGATGCGGCAAAGTACGAGTGTCTGGCTGGTTTCAGACAGCCGTAGTAGTGGGGAAAAAAGTGGAATGGAAAAAAAGTAAAATCGAGAGTATTCTAGGAATTCTAATTAACTAACTTAATATTATTCAATGTATATTTTGATAAGAACAATCTTTTCAACCATGTCTTCAGCTAGTTCCATCTTTTGATCAACTCATAACATTTTTAACACCTACAAACTTAGCAGAACGACATTTTCATCATTTTCTCCCCCCATGCCTTTAGCTAGTTCCATCTTTCGACCAACTCACGAATACTCATTATGGCACACACACATCTATAACACTTTTAACACCTCCAAACTTAGTAGAACGACATTCACACCATTCTTCCCCAGGTAAATCATCCCTCCGGCGCCGCTCCCCACGCCGCGGGACCCGCCGCCTCTGCAACCGGACCGACAAGGCTCTGTTCAACTCCAACCTGATCAAGAACTTCCAGACAGAGTGGCTGCGTCTCCACTCAGAAGCTTCCATATCACCCGGGGAACAAGACCGAGTGGTTCTAGACTGGAAGTTCCGCGACATGGACAAGAACCGCGACGGGAAACTCGACAAGACGGAGTACCGCGACCTCAGGAAGCTCGTGAAGAAGTTCGTCAAGCCTAAGAGGTGCTCCAAGACCTTCGCGCAGGCGTGCGACTTCGATAGGGATCAGCTCATTACTGCGAATGAGTGGAAGGATTGTCTCACGAGGGATGGGATTGATGGTGAGTTAAGGGAGAGGGTATAGGCGGTGAGAAGGGTGGGTTGGTTCCTTGTAGAAAACCTTTTTGTTTATTATAATATACAGGGTGTAACCTAACCTGTGTAACAAAATGATCATGAATCACAAATAATTTTGTTCAAATTCGCAAATTAAAAATGCTTCCAAGCAAATGAGATATTCTGTAAGTACCTACAAATTTAAAATTATTATTACATTAATGTAATTACGCTAACTATTGTTTAACTTTTTTGTATTTAAATGTGGCAACCAGTGGTACCCAAATGATTGTTTTGCAAACTACTGTTAATTTTACGAATTACAACAAAATTCTATTTGATTCATGATCAGTGCGTCCAATACTATACACCCTTAAATTTTGTTACACAGGTTGGGTTACACTCTGTATATTTTCAATGAGTAATTTTATTATGAGATTCACAAAACGGAGTAGTTCTATTAATTTTTAAACGTTTGGATCTTTTAAATATTTGTACCACCTATAAATGATATGACCAGAACATAATTCAATTTTTTGTTTATTATAAAATATATTTTTAAATTTTTGGGTGGTGAGATTTTAGTATCAGATTCATAAAACGGAGTAGGTACTTTAATAGTAGTTGTAGCTTTAAAAACTTTTTTTAAGGGATGAAAAATCATTTTAAAATCTGGGACTTCATTTTTAGTAAATGGCACTATACTTTTGTAAAAATTATTCTATATCCTTTACCAAATTTTATAATTATTATAATTCATAATTAAACGAGACATTATTTTTTGACTAAGGCCAAACTTCATTTACACTATACGGCCCTGTATTTTTTTTGTCTCTAGTATAATATTTTAAGTTCTTTCATATTCATATCTATATTTTCATCATTTTGGTTAAACACCAAATAATTTTTTTGACAAGAACTCAATTTTAATGTATTTTTTAAAACCTAAAAGTATTTGATGCTCAGAATAATATTTTTATCATTTTATTTTATAGACCCAATTTTATGACTAAAATTTATAGCGTACGGACCTGTATTATTTTTTACAGCCTATTCCGCCTAATCAAGTGACTTATTTATACCCATATTAAATTTTAAATATTTTTTTAAGGCGAAATTAATTTTTTTCGGCAAATGGCATAAGTGGCCGTAGAATGGATTTTCAAGATTTCTCTGGTATTTATGTACCAATTTTACCGGAAATTTTTTTGTTTATGTAAAATTGGGCGTAGAATTGAATGGTGCTATTTTCAGGACCGTAGGATTGATAATAAGGGCCGTATTCGCAAATATTTGTATGGGTCTTCCAGAAAATTATTGGGTGGTTGTTACCAAATTTTATACAGTTAATAAGCATATTTTTATAGCTCCTAATATGATATTTGGTCAAAATATGTTACATAGTTTTTGAGTTATATACTAAACTTGGGTGTGGCAGCCTCACATAAATAATAATTTGCTTCAAATTACATTTTTATTGCCCAAGGCAGAAAACAGTCAAAACATTGATTCCGCACGCTATTCTATAGCGTTTATTGTTTTGTTAAACATAAAAATAACATAATTTATGTTTGAGGGAAAAATATAATTTTGACACCCATTTGTAAAAAAACTGCAATATTTGTAAAAAAGAGGGTTTTCGCGCGCCACTGTACAACTTTTATTTATAAGTGAATTCAATTCAAATTTTAATATGTTGTCAACAAAGCTTGGATCTGCGAAATAACCGATCGAATTTTTTAAATTTATTTTAAAATAGAAGACATTTGTCAAAATTTAAAGTAACATAATTTCGATTTTAAGGATAAATTTTAAAATTCTGCATCTTGCATTTTGTAGATTTTTATCTTCAACAATATCGAGATTATTATATTTAACAAAACAATAAACGCTGTGGAGTGGCGCGCGAAATCCACGTTTGTCTGTTTTCTGGCGACTCCCATATTTAGTGGGTATATTTAGGGAATATTTTCGTGCAGTTGCCACAAGAATAACAAAACCAAACTTGACAAATACTTCGTTTTGTGAGTCAATTTAAATATCTCGTGGGTTCGAGCATTTCATCTCATTAAATGATTCTCACCGCCTACAATCTAATTTCCATAGTCTATGGCCACCCACATCTACATGTCAGACTGACCGCCGTGCTACATTGCTGCGTCCTGTCATGTCACGACACGTCACGTCACTTTGCTGCTGCTTCCCTTGCTTCCGTTAGCTCATGATGATTTGTTAGTGCGTTAGTTATAGTTGTAGTTAAAATAACCTACAGATAAACATATAACGCCTGCTGTCAAACATATTAACAATTGAATGGCTGATCGTGTTTCTTGATGTTAGTTAGTTGGGTGTGACAACCTGTGAGGAACTGTGAGTCTTGTAAAACATTGTAGTTGTGACAACTCACGAGTATTCTTGACATCTTAAGGCGCTATACTTCTTGAGTGTAATATTGCTGCAATAGAATCAGAATTAACGATTCTGGCTATATTGCTCAAAATAAAAATCTGAAATTTGACATTAGTAACGACAAAGCATTGTTGAATTGAAAAATTCATACTATATATTGTTTCGATAACAATTAGAGATACAAAGGAATTATACACTAGAATTTCGTGAGGATCTCATGAATAAACTATAAAAGTCATCATTGAGTTTAAAGACAAAATGAGTAGAACATAGATGTAAAAAGTGCGGAAAAACAATAAAACTGTAATTTTATCAACAGAATTGCCATAAATTCTATCTAAACTTGTACAATTTTCGCCGATTTTCGCATAATTATTAAAGCCAAACGAATTACTTACATTAATTAAAGATTTAGAAGATTCCGCACTTTTAGTATGCTTTCTTAATCTACATACAAAAATTCAACATCATACGTATAACAGTATTAGATTGAGATCATCACAAAAATTACTCGTTTTTCAATGCGTATTGTTGCCATGCAATAGGCTCTTAACTGTTTTACATGTAATTCAACGAGATAATTTAACGACTCATTTGGTTTTTCTTTACAAATATTCTCAAAATCGAATCATTTCACTGACAAATATTAGAAATATGAAGCAAATGACATTTTAGTGTTTTGTTCATTGTAAAAGGTAAATAAGGTTTTATCATTGCAAAGAGTTACCTTCATTTTTATCCGCTGCCAAAGCAATTTTTTTGTTTATGGCTAACTTTATACAGGATATCAGCCATAAACTCACGGGTATTCTTGATTATTAAAAAATAATACACCTTAATAATTATTATTTAACACAATATTTATTGTATAATGCTTCCAATTTAGATTGTTTATGTATTTGAGTGGTATTTGTAGATCACTACAAGTCAAGCCAGCAACTCACGGGTACTCACGATTGTTACAGCCCAAAATGCACCCAGAAAATTTTACAGTAAACAACTTTAAAAAAATTTAATTACGTTTTGCACAATTACACAAGCCTATACAGGTTGGTGGAGGTGAAATGCGAACATAGAGAAATATTTGACAATGGAGTTATCATGCTAGGCATCTTGATATACGTGGAATAAGTACTGTCAATGTCAAAGTAGCTGTCATATTATTGAAATTTTTATTTTCATTAAAATATTTTCTTTGCATAATAATGTATGTGTACGAGCAGAACGAGAAAGTTTACATGCACTTTTAGATTTTATTATTATTTCTGTTATTGATTACTCTTTTTGCCACACAAATTCACATTACTTCGTTTTGTGACACTACTACAAAATATATCAAGATACCTGGCATGAAAGTTCGATTGTCATGTATGTTCCCTATGTTCGCATTTCACCTCCACCAACCTGTATTTATTTAACAAGTTCAGTATCAATTGGTCCATCTCTTCATACACATCACACCTCTTGGGTGTGGCATCCACCATCCACAGTATGTGCGGTAACTCCTCTTCTTCCTGTTGTGTCGTGATTGTGACTAACATACAAGGCGGGTTTAAGAACAGACTTGCAACATTATGATTTAGTCCCTTTGCGTATTTTTTTGTCGCTCATCTCAGAAGAAGATTCTCGGGCAAATGGGGATGTTGACCACAGCTTGGGAGACTCTTCGGACCGAGACGAGGACGACGAAGAGGATGAGGACTACATGGACTTCCCCTCGAGTGTTAGGAGGTCGCCGCCTCCCATTGAAAGTAAGATGAGTACCTACACTTGTAAAAATTAAAGCTAGATTCAGACCTACCCAATTATAAGTGCTAAGTTAACCAACCAGCGTTTCCAAAAAATTCCAATTTCAATTATAAGTACGAACGTTGAGCGCTGGTTGGTTAAATTAGCCACTTACACTTATAATTGAGTAGGTCTGAATCTAGCTTAAAGCCTCATTCACAATACGTTGGTATAGTTAAGCTGGTTTCAGAGATTGCGTAGTAAACACAGCATAGGAATACACAACACAGGAAAACACAGAAACATAGAACCAATTCAGAGATAGCATAGCGTTACTAATAGTAATGACAATTTATTATTATGACAGTTGTCAAATATTGAGATTTGTGAACGAATTCATTTGTATTTACTCGCTATACTTAAATAAACAGTTCAATTTAATATCTATTGCGTTTCTACAGTTAATCACAACCAGAGCGCAGTCGCGGTAGATGTGGTTTAACAAAGAGTACTCACAGCGTACATGTCCGAACTAGTAAAACGTAAGAAACACAGCTTCGAAATAAAATATGCCCAATTTCCATGTTATGCTGTGCTATGTTCATTTTCTATGTTTCGCTGTGCTATGCTATGCTGTGTACACTACGCGGTCTTAAATAAGTTATGTTTTGTGAACTTGTAATTGTGAACGACAGTAGTCAAAACTAAACTGATTAACTATAACTACTAATTTCATATTATGATTAAGGCTTAAGTTACATACGTATCTGTCATGATTTTTACCCAACCTGAATGCGTCATTGATTCACAACTTCGTACGTAAGAATTCTTTGATGCTTCTTTGATGGTTCTAAATCCTTGACAAATATAGTTTTGTCAGAGTGTAGTTTGACTAAAAATAATTAAGCCAAACTGTATTTTAGTCAAACTGTAATTTGTAATCTTCCCAACTTGTATGTCTTAAATACAGTTGGGAAGATTAAGATTTGAGAAAAGTGTGTTTGGTAAGATCACGGTTATGCATAAACTGCGATTTGACAAAAATGCGTTTTGGATAAATTCCGTGTAGAATTATTCCAGTTAGGTATAGTTGCGTTTTGACTAAATTACGGTTTACCTGAAAACGATTTGCCAATATTAGTCGAAGTTGCGGTTTGATCAAATTACGGAATGTGAAATTACAGTTTGTCTAGAATAGTTTGGCTACATTACGGGTTGGCATATTTACGGTTTGACGAAATCCAGTTGAACAAATTACAGTTTAACTAAAATACAGTTTGGCTTAATTATTTTTGGTTTGACAAAACTATATTTGTCCAAATTGTGTGCTTCCGGTATTGGAATATCTGCACGAAGTTGTGAACCACCTTTGCATTTCTTTTTTGACTTTTGAATATGTAACAATTGTCTTATCAATCTAAATGTGATGTTTGACTAAATAAGCGGACGCCAAATTAGATTCTTTACAAGCGCTGCTATTTGACACGCAATAATTCACACCAGGATTAATGTTCTTAAGGGGCTATACTTCTTGAGTGCAATAAGAATCAGAATTTACGATTCTGGCTATATTGCTCAAAATAAAAATCTGAAATTTTACATTAGTAACGACAAAGCATTGTTCAATTGAAAAATTCAAACTATATATTGTTCCAACAACAATTAGAGATAAAAAAAAAACTAAACACTAAAATTTCGTGAGGATCTCATGAATAAACTATAAAAGTTATCATTGAGTTTCAAGATAAAATGAATAGAACATAGATGTAGAAAGGGCGGAAAAACAATAAAACTATAATTTTATCAACAGAATTGCCATAAATTATATCTAAACTTGCACAATTTTCGCCGAATTTCGGATAATTATTAAAGCCAAACTAATTACATTAATTAAATATTTTGAAGATTCCGCACTTTTAGTATTCTTCCTTAATCTACATACAAAAATTCAACATCATACGTATAACAGTATTAGATTGAGATCCTCACAAAAATTACTCGTTTTTCAATGCGTATTATTGCCATGCAATAGGCCCTTTAAGCCCGTTTGTCACGATCCATAATTATAGATAGAATTCTATCCATAATTATGGATAGAATTTTAAAAGTCAGAAGCATTAAATAATCCTCAAAGAATCTTTGTTATTATGCTTCAAACTATATTGCATAGCACGATTGTACATAAGCTTGAAACCATTTAACCTGTAAATAACATCATCTTCACACATCACGCCCTCCACCAACGATCTTAGTTCTTCGTTCTCCAGGTACCCTGGACACCAGCTCTCCCACCTCGGGCGAAGACACCAACGAGCGCATCGACGAAGACGTGGTCGACTGCTTGACAGACCGGCAGAGCGTGCTGAACGAGCAACGCGCGGACTCGCTGTACGTTCCTGAGTGCACTCCCGATGGCCGTTACAAGAAGATCCAGTGCTACAAGTCAGTCGGCTACTGCTGGTGTGTCCACGAAGACACCGGGAAGAACATACCTGGCACGGCGGTCCAGAAGACGATGCCCAAGTGCGACCAGATACCAGCGAGTACTAGGCCCATGAAGGGGTGCCCCGAACCCAAGAAGACTGCGTTCTTGAAGGATTTGATGGAGTTCTTGCATAATAGGATGGTTACGGGGACCAATGATACTAATATCACCGGGTAAGATGCATTTTCTTGCACTTGCGAGTTTGTTTCCAAAATAAAACACTTTGAATTGTATGAGGTAGCGCGCACAGGCAACTATTTAATCAGAGCAACTAAAAAAAATCTGCTGTGGCCAGCACACGACCTCTCGTCTAATTCTGTTTATTCTATTATGGTCCAAGCCCTTCAATTTCACGACTAATAAAATGTCCACACTAATTTGACCGCTAGCTCTCCGTTTAATATGAGAGTCTTAGTTTAAAAAGTGAAAAATCTGCTGTGGCCAGCACACGACCTCTCGCCTAATTCTGTTTATTCTATTAATCTATTAAATAGTTTTACTTACATTTTAATAGTTGCATGTTCATGTAATATGTAAACGACAATATAAACTAAGATGCAAGCAAAAGATGTCAACTGTCCTGCCACATTTGTGTAGAAACAAATTTCATATCATGAACAACAAGATACTGGTACTTCAAAAAAGTAGAATATTAGTTGCACTTTATTTTATTGTTAAATACCTACTACCAGATTCAGCAAATTGTATTTGAAATTAACTGCACCCATAGATAATTATATTATCTTTCATTTTTAATTGCAAAAATTGTCATTAATAAATAATGTACCAATATATTTAAGAAAAACTATACCAAGCTTCAAAAAGTACTACTTCCGATTTGCGAATTTCTACCAAAATCTTATCCGGTGTTAAGATTCTTATTAAAACCTTAAATATGAAATTTGGTTATTAAAGGTTTGATACTTTTTAAGTTATCGTGGACGAAAAATCGTCACATACACACACACACAGACATCATCGTGAAAATATTAAATTCGTATTCTATGGTCAAATTAGTGTGGACATTTTTTTAGTCGTGAAATTGAAGGGTTTTGGTCTTGCATATCTGCTGAAGATGGAATGTCCGGTCTGCCAGTCCTAAGTGGCCGGATTAGGCTTCCTCAAGTCAAATAATAATAAACGACATTTTATATTTACATAGCTGTCAAAAATTTGCTTATATAGTATATTATATAGTATATTACATTACAAGTCACTGCAATGTTTCATTGCAGACGAGGAGGCGTTTGAAGAATGCGAGGATGCGCAGCGTCCGAGCGTTTCTTCAAAGCCTCCGAGTCAAGCAAAGACATTGACATGACGCGTGATGTATTCTATTTTTTTTAAATCGGCAATTAAGCTTAAAATTATAAAAAAAATTAGGTTTGCATAAATCATCAGAGCTGTGACAAATCATCAGAGCTGTCACAAATTTTAGAAAAAGTTGTCATGACAAGTAAACAAAGTTGAAAGTAAAAATGACTAGGCATGAAAATTTTATTTTCATGCCTAGTCATGAAAATCTTACTTTCATGCCGCAAATTAGTCTGGAAATGACGATTTTCATGCCGATTTTGAAAAAATTAAATATTTTTATTATTTTTTGCATAGAGCAAATTTTTGACATTTATGAAAATTTCAAATGTCATTTATTATTTTTTATTTGGTATATTTAAGATTGGAGGAATAGATACGTTCTGGCAATGTTTTATAAATAAGAAATATTGTTTATTTTCACCTGAACATACGCCAGAACTCTTAATTTATATAATTAACATTTTTGTAACTCAACTTTTGATACATGAGGAAGCCTAATCCGGCCACTTAGTACTGGCAGACTGGACATTCCATCGTCAGTAGATATGCAAGGCCCAAGCCCTTCAATTTCACGACTAATATTAATATTTAAAAAAAATAGGATTGTAGTTAAACTTTTCTATAAATAGTTATAAATTATTTTGAAGAATATTTACACAAAATACCCAACTACACTCTCTAAATCTCTTTTTGACACAAGATCGGAAAGTGGAGCCTGGCAAGCGTCAAAAGAAGAAAAAGCAGCAACCTGGAACTTCGTAGTTCTGGACAAGAACAAAAACAAAGTTCTCGAACGAAAGGAATGGAAAGTATTCCGAAATTTAGTCTCCAGTCAAAAACAACTCAAAAGATGTGGCAAGAAGCTTCCGAGATACTGTGACGTCAACAGTGACCAGAAAATCAGTTTGACAGAGTGGTTGGAGTGCCTTAACACAAAGAGACATAACCCTGGAAGTAAGAATGCATGGGGAGTAAGTTATGTTTTATTTATTTCTTTATTTTACAGTTCAAACTCAAAAGCAGCCGCCCCAGATTCGACAAGGCAAAAACCCTCTGACGTCTTTCTTAAAAGATGATTGAACTCTGCCAATTCTTGTCATGGATTGGCAAAGACTATTGCCAATTCTAAGTTAATGTGATTTTAATGAATAGTTAGTGTAAAGTGCTTTTATAAACTGATGTGTACTATATATTATGAACAATAAGTTAACGTATAACAAATATAGATAGTATTTTTTACTATTATTGGTATTTAATGTTTAGTATCAGGTGCTTATAACTATAAATACCATACAAGCTTTAAGAATGAAATAATTATATGATTATAATTTGTACAAAATATTTGATTGTATGATTTTTATTTCAAGATTGAAATAAATTACCGCTCCCTAGACGTATAAATAATACAATAATCTTGAAATAAGAATCATTTTGGCAAAATACACTTGATTATCAAGCTGTCAAAACAGACAGCTGCCATATAATAATTTGTCATGTGATTGCAACAAAAATATTTAATTTAAAACCTAGAATGCATTCATATCTATATATTTATATAAATATTAAAATAATAATTTTTAAAGCTGTCTAAACTAAACAGCCATAATAGTTATATTATACAACAACGCTATAATGAATGATTCCCAAAGATGAAGCGAACAAAGCGAGCGAAAGTTTTAATCATCGGAGGGAATAATTGTCATTATAACGAGTTGTATACTGTACTTTATCTACGACTAATTTATTAGGTACAAGATTTCATTAATCTTGCAGTTAATCTTGAAATAAGAATCATTTTAGTGCAATATAGTTAGCAACACTGATTCTCTTGCATAAGTTGTGAAATTCAGCATCCAGTTTAAAAAGTGACAACAAAACTATATTAGTGTCGTAATCTGTACAAAAATATTTAATTAATTCAATATAAAATCAGGAACAAGCTATAATACATCTCGATAATCATCGTTATATATTTATATTAATATTAAAATATTGAAACGAATAATTTTAGTGCAATACAGTTGGCAACACTAATTGTCGAGCTGTCAAACTCAGACAGCCAGTGAGTCAGTTTAGAAAGTGACAACAAAACAAAACGTATTAGTGTCGTAATCTCTTTAAAAATATTAAATTAATTGAATTTAAAACCAAGAATGCATCCAGATAATCATCTAGATTGAATAATCCACCAGTTTAACTATAATTTACTCTGAATATTCTTTTGTGAAGGAAGATACAACAAAAATTCCAATGATGTCAGGGACAACGGGACGTGATACTAACACTGCTATTATGAACATAAAAGAAAAGGAAAAATACATAGAAAACTTTGTGTTTCCTCATTGTGACGAGACAATTAAATATGAAAGAGTTGCTAAAATCGGACAGGGTACTTTCGGGTATGTAACCTCATTTTAACTTTGACCTCTTTGTTCTAAACTTAGGTTTATTTTTATAGGGAGGTATTCAAAGCTAGAGACAAGAGCAACCCAAAGAAATTCGTAGCTATGAAGAAGGTTTTGATGGAAAACGAAAAAGAAGGAGTAAGTAATTTTATATTACGGCTCTCTAATTATTGTGAGATAACTGCGTAAATACTAATTATATTTTAGTTTCCAATTACAGCGCTTCGTGAAATAAGAATCCTCCAGCTACTCAAACATGAAAACGTGGTGAATTTGATAGAAATTTGTCGCACGCGCGCCAATCAAAACAACCGATACCGGTCCACATTTTATTTAATCTTCGACTTTTGCGAGCACGATCTCGCTGGGTTGTTGTCAAACGTAAACGTCAAATTCAGTTTAGGAGAAATTAAAAAAGTAATGCAGCAGCTTCTAAACGGACTGTACTACATCCACAGCAATAAAATACTTCACAGAGACATGAAAGCCGCCAATGTTTTGATAACCAAAACCGGAATCTTAAAACTTGCTGATTTTGGTCTCGCCAGAGCTTTCAGTGCTAATAAAAACGGACAGGCGAATAGGTATGTTGTAGCTCGTAGGTTAATTAATTATAAAATCAGTGCATATAATGCCATCATTTTATTTTGGTAGAACCTCTGAACTGGACTAAATACTTTTTGTAAATCTCATATATTCAGTTTTGGTTGATTGTAATGAACTAAAAAAGAACCTAATACCCTTCATGAGTGAAATAAAATGATGTCATTGTGTTTTATAAAGCCCAGTTCACACAAGGATTCTTTGAAGATTTTTTCATGCTTTTAAATTTTGAGAAAATTCCTGGTGATAATTGCCTGTCAAATAACAACGTCGCTAAAAAGAATCTTTAATAAGTCTTGAAATAGACGAAGTTTTTATTTATTCCTAAAATCTAACATAAAATGTACTAACGTAGAAAGTTATTTTGAAGAACAATACAAACATTTAAATTTACAATGCAGAGTTACGAAGAGTTTTTCTCAGAATTATTATTATTTAATTTTTTATAAATTTAAAAAATTCGACATTGTAGCTAGTTTTTTACTGCTTTTGTCTTTATACGGTATTTTTTTTAGATTTATAGGATTACTAGGTTGGGAGTAATTTGTTAAATACTTTTTTACTGTGATAAAAGCCCCTTAATTATAAAAATTCATACAAATGTCCAATTTATCAATCTTAACACGGTTATATCTCATGATAGAAATTTATTTTCAATATTTTCTGTAGATACATTCTTTATCTGTTATTTACATGATTACAATATCTTTAAGTCAATAATAAACTGACAGTTTACTCGGAACGAAAACACTTTTACAGTATTTTTCAATTTCAAAATGACATTGCATTGCTAGGATGCGGCAAAGTACGAGTTTCGGGCTGGTTTCAGGCAGCCGTAGTAGTGAGGAATAATAAATAATAAATTTTATTCATCATGTTATGCTACATGGCATTTATGACACGTCAAATAAATATCGTACATATGACACAAACACAAAAACAAATTATAATTAACATATATTATAAGCATGTCTCACCTAAAATACAATTATCAGTATTTCATAATTAAAAAGAAAGAAAAAATAAGAAACTTAGAACAGTGGAAGTGAGTGGAATAGAAAAAAGATTCAAAAGCATGAAAAAATCTCCAAAGAATCCTTGTGTGATCGCAATATGCCTACAAGTCCAGGCTTTTTATAAAACCCTAACCCCCAATCTGCCTTCAGGTACACAAACAGGGTGGTAACTCTGTGGTACCGGCCGCCAGAGCTGCTTCTCGGTGAGAGGAACTACGGCCCTCCTGTGGATCTGTGGGGCGCGGGCTGCATCATGGCTGAGATGTGGACGAGGTCGCCGATCATGCAAGGCAACACCGAGCAACAGCAACTGACGCTCATCTCGCAGCTGTGCGGCTCCATCACGCCTGAAGTCTGGCCCGGAGTCGAAAACCTTGAGCTGTATAACAAGATGGAACTGCCGCAGGGGCAAAAACGAAAGGTGAGAGATTATTTGAGGTTATGCTTAGAATTTTAGTTTGAGATTAGGGAATTGTAGTAGGTTGTGATTTTATTCATTTGTTTTTTGCTGCATCAAGTTGGTTTTGACTGTCGTTTGTTTAGTGGTACATCAAGTTGCTTTTGTTTTTACTGTCATTTGTTTACTGCTGCATCAAATGGCTTTTGTTTCTGAGTATCATTTTTGTTTAATGCTGCATCAAGTTGCATTTATTTTTGATTATCATTTGTTTAATGATTTCTCTCGTATGATTTTATTCAATTGTTTATTGCTATATCTAGCTGCTTTTGTTTTTACAGTCATTTGTCATCTTTCTGAGATTCTCATGTTAAGTAAAATGAAATGTACGCTCATACGGAATATTTTAATCAATAATTTGTTAAAAAATTCAGGGGGTCAGGTATAGAAATTTATTTCTTAATGGCCAGTTGCACCGCTTCTACTTAAATTTTCCTTAAATTAACATTATTGAATCAAAATCATATTGCCAAACGTAGAAATAACATTGCTGTCATGGATTCGATATTTTTCATTTAAGTGACACTTAAAATTTAAGTGAAAGCGGTGCAAATGACCATTAGTGACATAGATTTTCCTTAGATTCTCATGTTAGATAATTTGTTGATAAATAATTGCTGCAATATTTTCATATTAAGTACAATAAAATATACACTCATACGGAATATTTTAATCAGTTATTTATTAAAAATGTCATCGACGTTTCGACTCTACCCAGAGTCATCCCCAGGAAAACAATATCATCAAGCTTCCTTTGTTTTGCCAGTCGTTTGTTAATATTGTGCCAGCTGCGTTTGTTTTATATTTGCATGGCTAACGTGACTCAACAATAACTCAACATACTGCACACATTTCCTAGTATAAAATAACAATATTTACTATCTTTTGAATAAATAAAAGGCTTTTTGGATCTAATAATGTTTAGTAAATAGGACGTTTCGGACGTACAATGTCGTCCATCTGCAGCTAAAAAATACAATAAGTGTTACAAAACATACATTCTACAACAGAGCAGCTATAAGTACCTGCAGTCGCATTATTAAAAGTGTAAATAACGTCTTATTTAATAAATATTATTATTTCCAAAAAGCCTTTTATTTATTCAAAACATATCTACTTAGGATCTTACCAAAAGTTAAAAATATTTCCTATCATTTTTAGGTAAAAGAGCGTCTGAAGCCCTACTTGAAAGACGCCTACGCCTGCGACCTCCTAGACAAGCTACTAGTACTGGACCCAGGCAAGCGCTACGACTCAGACTCAGCGCTCAACCACGACTTCTTCTGGACCGACCCGATGCCTTCCGACTTGAGTGAGATGTTAGCCCAGCACACTCAGAGCATGTTCGAGTTCCTCGCGCCCCCTAGGAGACCCGGGCACCACATGAGGGTGCACCATCACACCATCGCCGGACGCCCCAAGCCCTCGACTGTGCAAGATAGTGGGTATCAGGATAGGGTGTTTTAGGTTACGTTAAGTGGAAAGTAAGTTTGGTTATGTATTATTTTAATAAAATATGTGATATGTTATGTTTGTGTACTGTGTTGGGTGCCCATTTAGCCAAAGGATTGTAGAATCTGGAATATTTGCACACAGAAAATGCAAATCTATAATTTTTTGTTTATAATTTATTTTTTGGCTTTATTGACCTGCAGTTTTTAAAGGGGTACATCAATCGACTAAACAAGGTCACCATTCGATTCCTTAGACTTTTTTCTAATAGGAAACATTTGTTTCAAAATTTTATGCGCCCTAGTTTAGCCAGAAATTAAATATTTATGTAAAGGGAACAAGTTTAAAACAGTATTTCTTGACTTTGTTGGCTTTACTAGCCTGTAGTTTTTAAACGGGTACATCAATCGACATAACAAGGTTACCATTCAATTCCTTGGACTTTTTTCTTCCAGGAAACATTTTTTTCAAAATTTTATGGGTCTTAGTTTAGCCAGAAATTAAACATTTATGTGACGGAAACAAATTGAAAAATCTTTTTTGACTTTACTAGCCTGTAGTTTTTAAACGGGTATACCAATCGAACAAACAAGGTGACCATTTGATGCCCTGATCTTTTTACTACTAGAAAAAAAATTCCCAGATTTTTATGAGCCCTTGTTTAGCCAGAATTTAAATACCTATTTATGTAATGGAAATAAATTTAAAAAATAATTTTATACTTCATTAGTCTGTAGTTTTTGAAGGGGTACACCAATCGACCTAAGAAGGTTACCATTCGATTCCTTGGTCTTTTTTCTTCCAGGAAACATTTTTTTCAAAATTTTATAGCCCTTAGTTTAGCAAGAAATTAAACATTTATGTGACTGGTCATTAAAACAAAAGCAACTAAACAAACGACAGTCAAAAACAAAACACACTCGATGTACCAAAAAACAAATGAAAAAATCATGACCTACTGTATGCCACCAAATAATTAATGAAGCGAAATATTTATTTTTCTAGATTAGCATTGTCTTGTACATTTAGCCATTCCCTGTATGTCACTATGGGACTGCATCAAAGGTAGGTTGAGAACCTCTGAAATAATATAACCTACAAAATCTGTCAAATAATCATGACGAATAATAAACTATCTAAACGAAATGTTAGCAATAAGAATCCAGATAAATTTGATTCAATACAAAAAGATAAAAACCCAAAAACAGAAGATGAAATACCTGAAAAACCGGTACCTCTGTAAGTCTAAATACTATACCACATAAAACAAAACAACATCTACGTAATATTTTAGTAAATACGGCCCTATGCCAAGATTCCCGCACCAAAGAGTCTGGACAAGATTGGTTTTAATCTTTTCAATCCTCACAGTAGTTTGGTACTCGTCTCGGCTGAAAAAAGAAACAGTTTTAGCGTCCAGAAAAGAGGTTTTAGAACACCGGGGCCAAACATTTGATTGTTCTGACTCATTCCAAAAAGAAGTTAACAACTATCCTCGCTGTGTGCCCAAAAAATGTGGCAGATACACAACAGATAAGATGTTATCGTCCAACGAAGCAGACTCGCTGTTGAAAATGGCAAAACATGGACTTTCCTTTGGTGGGTCAGAGGGCGGCGCCTCCATTTTGGACCTGCACACGGGCGCCTTAAGCCACGGAAGAAGTTTTGTTAATATTTATTCAATAAAAAATTCCCACCGTATATTTCGTCCGTTGGATATAGCGATTTATAGGATAGTAAAGACGAAAATACAACATGCTATTGCGCACAATTTTGGGATGCATGCTGATAGTTTGCATTTGACGCATCCAACTTTTTTTTCTCAGCTTACGAATGATGAACCGCGCACTCTACATGATGAGTACTGGCATCCGCATGTAGATAAGGTAACTTTTAAATTATCTGGAAGATAACAGATTTATTTTTGGTGTTGTGTATTTTTGTGATGTATGTTTCGACTTCATTGGACTGTAATATTGAATGAGGTAAAGCTAGTGACTTCACTGTGTCATCATTCGATTCCTCGGACTTTTTTCTACTAGGATCAAAATTTTATTGATCCGGATTTAGCCAGAAATTAAATAATTATTTGACGGAAACAAATTGTAAAACATATTGCTTGACTTTGTTAGCCTGTAGTTTTTTAACGGATACACCAATCGACCAAACAAGGTGACCATTCGATTCCTTGGACTTTTTTCTACAAGAAATTTTTTTTTTCAAAATTTTGTGGGCCATAAATTAGGCATAAATAAAACATTTATATAGCGGGAACAAATTTAAAAATTATTGTTTAACTTCAATAGCCTGTAGTTTTTAAAGGGATATACCAATCGACAAAACAAGGTGACCATTCGATTCCTTGGACTTTTTTCTACTAGGAACCATTTTTTTCAAAATTTTATGGGCTCTAGTTTAGCCAGAAATTAAACATTTATGAAACGAGAACAAATTTTATAAATATTTTTTGACTTTAATAGCCTGTAGTTTTTAAAGAGATACACCAATCGACAAAACAAGGTGACCATTCGATTTATTGGACCTTTTTCTATTAGGAAACTTTTTTTTCAAAATTTTCTGGGCCATAGTTTAGCAAGAAATTAAACATTTATAAAACGAGAACAAATTTTTAAAATTTTTTTTGGCTTTAATAGCCTGTAGTTTTTAAAGGGATACACCAATCGACAAAACAAGGTGACCATTAGATTCCTTGGTCTTTTTTCTACTAGGAAACATTTTTTCAAAATTTTATGGGCCCTAGTTTAGCCAGAAATTAAACATTTATAATACGGGGACAAATTCTATAAATATTTTTTGACTTTAATAGCCTGTAGTTTTTAAAGGGATACACCAATCGACAAAACAAGGTGACCATTAGATTCCTTGGTCTTTTTTCTACTAGGAAACATTTTTTTTTAAATTTTATGGGCCCTAGTTTAGACAGAAATTACACATTTATGAAACGAGAAAAAATTTTAAAAATATTTTTTGACTTTAATAGCCTGTAGTTTTTAAAGGGATACACCAATCCACAAAACAAGGTGACCATTAGATTCCTTGGTTTTTTTTCTACTAGGAAACATTTTTTTCAAAATTTTATGGGCAATAGTTTAGCCAGAAATTAAATATTTATAATACGGAGACAAATTCTATAAATATTTTTTGACTTTAATAGCCTGTAGTTTTTAAAGGGATACACCAATCGACAAAACAAAGTGACCATTCGATTCCTTGGACTTTTTTCTACTAGAAAACATTTTTTTCAAAATTTTATGTTCCTTAGTTTAGCCACAAATAATTTATTTCTACCAAGTGAACACATTGAACTTAATATTTTCTTCACCAAATTCAACAATAATTTTCATTCTTCCTTCTAGGACACTTACGAATCTTTCCACTACACTTCTTTGTTGTACTTGAGCGATTACAATGACGATTTTACTGGAGGAAGATTGATTTTCATTGACAGCAATAAAAACGTAACTCTAGAACCACGCAAAGGTAGAGTGGCCATGTTTAGCTCCGGAGAAGAAAATTTACACTTTGTAGAGAGAGTCAAAACGGGGACTAGGTTTGCTGTCACTATTTCTTTTACTTGCGATCCTAGCAAAGGAATTATAGACCCACTCTAAGAAGAAAAGTGTAAAGAATATTAGATATTATTATGTGTGTGTCTGACATAACATTCCTGATTAGTATTATATGTAATTTATTGTAACAATAAAATGTTTTAATTGTTTAATGTAATTTATGAGTGTAAAATTTTCGTATCAACCAACTTGGGTACGGTAGTCTCATATGTTTTGAGACATAAGTATAGATGTAATACGTCGTGTGTGCGGTTACCAGCCATCAGTTCACGTGTATTTTATGCAATTTGTTTGTTTAATTAGCAATAGAACCAACTGACTCGTAACAAACAATTTAATTAAATTAATTTTAAAATCAACGCTTAAAATTGTACTGTGTAAAATGATTTCGTGGTGTACGGGCTTGCTATATTTATATTAGTTTAATTTTCAAAGGTTTTGAAAGTGTACCGTGTGTGCGGTTATCAGCCGTCAACTCACGTGTATCTTATGAAGTTGTTTGTTTAATTGCTCGTTCAGTTACTAATAGACTTGAAATAAACAACTTAATTAAATTAAAATTAATTCAATTATCAAAATCAACGTTTAAAACTTCAGTTTGTAAAATGATTTCGTGGTGAACGTTCAGTTAACAAAGGTTTTAAAAGTGTATTTTAAATATCTATTGTTGTGACATCTCTAGTGTCATTGTTGTGTGATAGTTTAAGTTTATTTTTCGATTTGTGGACGTTTTCAGAAGTGAATTGGTTACTGCATTCTTGGAAGTCTAATACAGATGTTGAGAGCCTTGTGAACTGACAGCATCTTCAAGAAGCTGACTTACCTAGTGCATATGTTTGTAAACCGAAGGCAGATAGACTCTATAGATGTTGAAGAACTCTAGTATCATTTTTAAAGATTATTTTTCAACTTGTGGATATTCTCAGAAGTGAATATGTTTCCCAGCTCTGACTACTGCATTGTTGGAGGTCCACTACAGATTATGTTGATAGTCTTGGTGTACTGACACCATCTTCAAGAAGCTGGTGCATATTTAAACTGAAGGTTAGAGTTATTAAATCAAATTGCATGGTATTTATAGTAGTTTCTCTATTTATTAGTTAGTATACAAGTATTTTATGGTTTGTTTTCGGATTGTTACAGATTCTATAGATGTTGAAAAACTCTAGTATCATTTGTCGACTTGTGGATGTTCTCAGAAGTGAATTGGTTTGTCAGCTACTGCATTGTTGGAGATGAACTACAGATGTTGAGAGTCCTGGTGAAGTGACACCATCTTCAAGAAGCTAAAAGATCTGGTGCATGTATAAATTGAAGGCAAGTGTTATATAAATTAAATTGCATTATACTTTTAGCAGTTTATTTATTCAATAATAACTTATGGTTTGTTTTCGAATGTTTACAGATTCTATAGATGTCGAAGATCTTTAGTGTTAGTCTTGTGTCTTGGCGAACTTGACAGCGTGTTCAAGATGCTGATGGATCTCTAATTGCCGTTTGGAATTCTGCTACAATTATGCAACGCCTTTTGCACATTGTAACTAATGTACGTAAGTGTTATTTAAATTATGTTTCATGTTATTTATAGTAGTTTATTAGTAGTATATAAGTAACTTATGGTTTATTTTCGGATTTTTACAGAATCTATCGTTTCTTGGTGGACCTGACAGCGTCTTCAAGAAGCTGATGGACACTTCAAGAGTCTTCAACACATCCTTAGAATTCCTCTGCAGTTATCCAACACCTGGTGCACATTTTAACTGATGCAAGTGTTATCTAATTTATTTTGCATGTTGTGTTTAGTAGTTTATTTATTTATTAGCTAGTATACAAGTAACTTATGGTTTGTTTTTATATTTTTACAGGTTGTATAGACATTGAAGATCTCTAGTGTCATTGCCGTCTCTTGGTGGAACTGACAGCGTTTTCAAGAAGCTGATGAGCCTTTAACACTTTTTTGGAACTATGGTACTTGGTAAATACATATTTGTTACTATACATATTTTTTGTATTTAAAACAATTAGATTCCTTGCATGTTTCTGTGTTAAAATTAATGTTTTTCTAAATTATTAATTGGATGCACTTTTATAAATATCGGTTTTTATGTAATATAATTGAATTCTTCAGTCGTAATAATATTAGTAATCATATTTTCAAACATTTCAAGCTGCTATTTTAACCAGGTGTATTCTTGTAGTTTAACCTTTCTTTATAATAATTTAAATTTCTCTCCCACATAACTTCGTCTCGTATTTAAAATTTGCGTATCCGCTTGTCAAAAATCAAAACTGTGTTCCTAAATTACATTCTCTAATATTAGGTTATACTCTACACTTCAAAACTAAGCGGCTGTTGAGAAATCCGTCTTCTATCATGTGAAAGCATTGTGAAATACGTTGCAAACGTGAAATTTCCAGTACACAACTATCTAAACTCTACACCGTTTAAAACTTGATAAAAACTTGGGAACGTAGCAGAGTAGTTCTTACTTTATTCAAAAGAGGGCAGAAATCACGGTTTGATTTCACGATTTATGAACAAATTATTGATTTTTTTCAACGCCATATTGAGGTGCAATTTTTAATGGAATGTAATGAAACTGACGCCATTGCATGTTCGTAGTTTGTTCTTTGTATTTAAATGACAAGTGGCTTAATTTCAAGTGATAAATAAGAAATGTCAGTATCCTAGACATAAAATAATGTTGGTTTGCGACAAAATGATCCACAAGTTGTTGTAAACTTATTAATTTGCTGTTAATGGATTCCATGATCAGTTCATGCCAGCCGAGGTCATCGCTTCAAGTATTAAAATAAGTGATTTATTTACAGGTAAACGCTGTTATATGTAGAAAAGAGACAATTTCAAAGAAAATACTCGAATTACCTACAAATTCTGGGTCTCTAACATCATCTTTGAAGAAAATGATGATCTTAAACATGAGATTACATAATGAGAATATTTATTTCTACAGCTAAGGTAAGCAGTCTTTCTTTTATTATTTATTTACGCTAATTGCACATTAACATTCGTTCGTGATGTAATAATTTCTGGCAAACGTACATATTGATTTGCGATGCATTTTAAATGTTTGCAGTTGTGTAATAACGAAAATATTTATTTTGTTACAGATTAGCAGCCCATTACCATTTCATCATCCTGAAAATCCAGCCGAGGTGCTCTGCCCCCAAACATGGACGGTAATATTCCTCAGATATTACTATTTACATTCTTAACTCAAAATTTCATATTGAACATGATTTATTTCATGTTATTGAATAATTATGTAATTCTACAAACCAATTTGGAACTTAATTAATCTGTTTACTGTTACAAGGTTGAATCAAAATATAATTAGTAGTTATTTTAGATTCACTCATAGTTGTTGGTGAAAAATAACCCACAGGTTTAATATTTGTGCAGATATTCCTGTATAAAATAATATTTATTTAGTAATTATCAAATGTAAATATATGTAGATGTGAACAAATGAACTGGTAACTTGACAATGACTTTAGAAGTCTTCGAAGGACGTAGAAGAATATTCTGCGCCTTACATCAACGACGAGAGATTTCACTGGACAACAACTTCAACATTCATCTGAGCAGTCTTCGGGAAACATCAACTTCAACAGTCAACTTGTAATCAACATCTTCAGATCTTCAAACAATCATGTAAGCATTTTTCATCATCATTTCTCTGACATTTCTACATTTAGAACCACAATTTCAATGTCGTAGCTCAATGAGTGATTCCCAAGTCACGGGTACTCTTGCTTTATATTTGGGATTATAGAGTAAATATTTTGAAATTTATAATTAAAATGGCTGCTACAATCTGTTTAGCCGCCATTATTTTTAAATACTTTATGATTTATCTGTTAATAATCGTAGAATAGCCGCGATAATTTGTAGTCAGGGGTAAAATTTCCTGGGGATGCCAATTCTGAGCTCAAACATTATCCTTTACTATTGAGCTCCATATTACGCTGTTGTCTTCCCCTAGAGGTAGTACATATGAGGCATTTTGTTGTTATATTATTTATTTTATTATTTATCGTAGAAAATTCGTGAAAATTTTGTTACTGGCATAAAATTGTATGAGAGCTGATTTTGTATTTTAAATATTATGCTGTCTCTACTGTTACCCCTTATTGCAATGGTAGCACGAAAGAGATATGTAATTGTCGTAGAAAATTCGCGAAAATGTGGTTCTTGGTGTAAAATTGCCTGAGGAAATTATTCCGCCTTGAAAATTATCCATCGCTACTATTGGATCCCCTTTTATAAAGATGTGTTTTCTCTAGAACACATTAGTCATGATGTTATTTTTTTCTAATTCATTTTTTAAATGTGCGGAGAGCACAGCACAGTAAAGATTTTTTGATATTTAGTGCAGGTTTATATGAATCTAAATGTTTGTTATTGTTTTAGATTAATTTGGACTTCCATGTACAAAGTTTGAAGATTCTTTGGTTTGAAATTCTACTGTTGGAGTCTAGTCTCTAGTCTAGGACAAGATACATCATCTGGTGCTACTAAATGAATGAATCTTCTTCAGCTGGTGTACTTCTAAAAATGTCTCCTTCCCCAGTTTAACACGTAAGTTTTTTATTTTCACTTTGTGTTTTCGTTTTGCAACATGCTGCTTTTACTCAGCTTGAGTGTGACAGCCTCACAGATCACTGTGAACATCAGTATAAATACTACAGATCAAAAAGTGACTCAATGCTTTCACTCAATTTAAGTGTGGCAGCCTCACATATGTGAGTCATCGGTTTAGGTATATGTTTAACCGTGTGTGCGGTTCCCAATCTCACTCACTCATGACTGTTGGGAGTACACTACAGCAGAGATGTTTGTGCAGTTAACTGAAATGTGTACCTGCCTGGATTTGAAACTGAATCATAACACATGGCCCAGCCGTAAAAAAAAATCGTTTTTTGTTGTACAAAGGTTTAAATAAAAATCAAGATACAAATATAATGTGCTATATCTTCTATTTATTTAAATCAGCAATACATTTATCACAATATCAATTAAAATCAGCAGTCGAAACCGAATAATTTGTTTGTTTTTTTTGAAAAATCGTTCTATGCACTGACAATCAAAGAATTGTGATACAAACTGTAGAATATTTGGGATTTTTTTCTCCAGAGAGGTATGTTTAAGACTTATAGATACTGTACCACAACGAATTAAGACAGTTTAAAAAATTAAGGTGAAGTTAAATAGGGGTAAAGTCGTTTATAATAATTAGAGCAAACAATAAAAAAAAATTGCCAGATGTATACTTTATTCTCTAAGTTTATATTTAAAGTTACATACACTTAAAATATACCTTTAATATATTTGAAGTAAATTAAACTTTAAATATAACTTAGATAATAAAGTATATAACTAGCATATATTTTGGTTGTTTCCTCTAATTACTATAAACGATTTTACCCCTGTGTAACTCCACCTTAATTTTTAAACTGTTTCAATTCATTGTGGCATAGGATCTACAAGTCCTAAACATACTTTTCTGGAGAAAAATCCCAAATATTCTACAGTCTGTGTCACAATTCTTTTCAAATTATTTTTTTATTCGGTTCTATAATTTCGACTGTTGATTGATTTGAGATTGTGTAAAATGTATTGCAGTTTTACAGTACATTATACTTGTATTTTGATTTTTATTTAAACTTTTGTACAGCAAGAAACGACATTTTTTTACGTCTGGGCCAACTGCAATGAGACACAGCTCGTATATAATAATTTAATTTACAAGTCACTGAAATAAGAGAATTATTGGCATTTACTTTGTGAAATAGATGTTTAACTTATTATTCTTATTTAATATGGATGCGATAAATGTTACTAATATATTTGTGTTTTCTAGGTATTCGAGGATGTCATAGAGGACTTGTATAAGTGTCGTGTTATCTTCTAAGGAAGCAGGAGCAGTTGTAGCAGCCTTCAAAAGACATGGGAGAATATTTTTTCGGTAAGCTTCTTTACTCTTTTTTTACAATTACATATCTGTCGTGCCTTTTACCCAAGTTGGGTACTGCAGCCTCACATAATATGTGAGTCATCGGTATGGATATTATGTTTTACCGAGTGTACAGTTACCAGCAGTTGGTAACTCACTCATAGAGTACACTACAGGGCAGATTTTTGTGCAGTAAATTAAAATTGGATCTGAAACTAAACAGTCAGAATCACAGTCGGTCATTAGCACATTCAGATTGCATCAAATTTAAACTATTTTATTCCAATTTCAATATTGAATCTTAAAACATTACATTTATTAATTTATTTATTTATTATTATTATTCAATAGGTTTAGAACCCAATTACAGAATAATATTATAACATTTCAAATGTACATTGACTAAATATAATGAACAAAATAGAAAAAAAAATTGAATACAAATACAGATAATAAACCGAGATTAAATCGGGGAAAAAAAGTCAAACAAATATAATAATATTAATTACATACATAATCTATCACGATTTTCACCCAATTAGGGTGCGGCAGCCTCACATATTGTGAGAATTGGTATAGATATATATATATTTTTATCGTGTGTGCGGTTACCAGCCGTCAACTGTTGGATACTTCCTGTATACAATAATTCATTTATTATAAATATTTAATATTTTCAGGATAAGCAAACACTGTTTATCAAATGTAAATAAATGATTTGTGGTTCCTAGGTATTTGATGTGAACAAGCCAAGCAGTCTTCGAAGGACATGGTAGAATTTTCTGCACATGACATCAACCACGAGATTCGTCGAGGGATTACACTGAACAACTTCAACATCCATTGTGGGACTTTCTGCAGGCGACATCAACTCCAGCAGCCTTCCAGAGACTTAGTGATAAGTGAATTATCAAAGATAGTTTTGCCAGTCTTTTCCTTTTGCGTGAATCATTCTTTAACTCGAATCTCGAAATAATACTTTACATAAATAATAAAGACTGAAACTTCTATCTTTGATAATAATGTTGAGATTGGGATTAAATGAATACAGGCGGAACAGTCTTGGGTTCAATTCCCAATGACCATGTGAATATGATCTCAACAATTAATTTTAACTTAGGTAATTGTTTGCAAGGACTAAACCACATCGTCTTTACTTTACTAGTACTTAATAGTACTTTGGTAGTACAGATTAAGTGATCAAGGGAATTTTGATGAAACTAGTGACATTATTATTGATTTTAAAATAATTTTAATTGGGGTGCTAGTTTTGTCTTTGGTTGTTTTGTTTGTCATTTTCTTGGGTTTCAAGTTAAAATCAATTGCGGTCAATATTAAACTTAAATAGGAAATGTCACTAGTGAAAATAAATGTGGTATACTCCTTGTTCAATGGTCCTTTTTCAACGAACAAAATAAATAAAGAGATGCATTTGAAACTGCAAATAAAATTGAAGATGTTAATGTGACAATACAATAAATAAAGAACAAGAAGTGATGAATAAATTCGTTGTTGCCAGATACTTAACATTAAGTTGCGAACATAATGATGACAATTTGAGCAGAATTAATTTTTTATAAGTTGAATGTTGTAGACTTTTGAATAATAACAAATGAATTAATTTGAAGTAACTGGCAGCTTCGAAACAGCAGAGAGCATGCATCTCTTTCTTTAATGAATTATGTACAGGACCATTTAGAATGAGGAAATTTTGGTAGGTGAAATTACTTAAAGTGACATTTCGGTTCGCGAATTATTCTTTTGCAATTGGGTGTGGCATTGATTTGAATTGAATTTGAAATTGAAATTGGGATTAGTATAGTTAGGGGCTTGTTATCTTATATAGCTTGCTTTTAACTTGACGACGTTAGAACTTTTTTGGCTTTGCTAGACATGTGTGCGACAGCATGCAGGTTTAGTTTTGTACCCACCCACTAAGCACTCATCCGGGGATCGGCAAGAAATCCCACTACATTTGCACAAGAACAACAATCATCGGTTGTTCTTGGGGTTAGAATCACAAAGCGCGCGCGTTAAATGTTAAATATTGGGTGGAGATGGATTAGGGCAATGTCACTAGTATTTCACCTATCATATATTTCAAACTTATAATATAAAATATCAAAGATACTTCAGTATATCCTCGGCAAAGGTTTTTATGAGCAGAAAAATCAGTCATTGCCATTAATAAAATTGATTATTCATTTATAACTTTTATCTTTGAATCAAAATATACAAAACATGAGTTATGTATCTTATATGGGTACAGTTACAAGCCGTCAACTCATGTAATAACATTTGGAAATAAAATTCAATTGTAATGTAAAATGTAACTAATAATTTATTGTATTTCTTACAGGGCAAGTCATTTCATTATTTTATGTTGTAATAAAATTACAAAAACTTGTATTGTATTTGAATATTTCATTTGTAAATGTGTTGATGTTTGAGAGAAATGATTCTGTGAGCGAATGAGTTTGTGAAATAGTGAGTGTGCGTTTGCGTGAACGTTCTGCGAATTAGTGGATTAAAATGATTGAAGGTTAATTGCGAGTGCAAATGATTTTGAGTGAACGAAGCGATTGAAGTGTGCCAACCCATTTTGGGAAATGGCACATTTATGTGTGTTTTAAAGAGAATGTGTGCGGTTGAGATGAGCTTTTGTTTGGACGTTCGGTGAATATGTTGGTTGGAATGACTGATCATGTTTCATGTATTAGAAATGTAAATGATTTGAGTGGAAAGAATAAAAGAGCTTGAATGAAAAGGATAATAATTGTGGATGACGGGGAAGAAATGTGTCAGGAAAGGAATGTTTGACTGCTTGTTGAGTTTAAATGTGTGACAAGATTTGTGCCACCCTCCAAACTTGGTAAATGGCGTGATATTATTGCATGTAGTATGTATGAAAGTATATATTTCTCTTATGTATTTGTCTTGTATATAAAAAGAAAGAAAAATGAACAGTTTTTATTTATTTTCCTCATGTTTCCTTTTAAAATCAGTAAATATGCAGTATTGTTGCATGAATTATTTAAATGAAATGTAATTTTTTTAAAAATAAATAAATAATTTATAATAGAAAATTTGCTTTATTATATTTATTAAACAACTTATCGTTGTCCTACGTCCCGTTATATAGCGTTCAATTTAATTTTTTAGGGGTGAAATCACTCAAAACGAGACTAGTGCTGCCATCTCTTGGTGTGACGTCACAGAATATTTTTGAGCAGCGACCTAGAAAGTGAAGCTGTTAATTAAAAATTTGCTATCACAATATTCTTGTAATTATTTGCTAGGAAAATTTTTAAGTGCTTATTTCTCGTAAACTAAGGGTAGTATGATAAAGAGGGGTAGTTTACCTCCTCAATTATGACCTGCTGAATCCAAATATGCCCTCAGTTTTGTCGTTCATCCCTTATTTTTCAAGTTATATGCGTTTTAAAATTTTCCTAGCGTAGTTGCAATTTTGTATTTATATATAAATATATCAAAAGGGTAAGTAAATATGTAATTCTGAGGGTAGATTTAGAATCAGCGAATCCTAATTAGGGGTATTCGATATAAACAATCCATGAAATCAACGTATTTTTAGTCGATTTTGGTGAAATTTTGATGACATTAAATAATTATTATCTCGTAAACTAAAGGACTAAGGGCAAAAAGTTAAATACAAAGGGTGCGTAACTTTTCATTCTCTATCTGCCTGTCTATAGATACGGCCGTTTTGGCCAATTTTTTTGATCTCCCACCATTCATGTTATCCTGATACAAACTTGGTGATTTTTGTTTGATTCAAATCTGAAGTCGAGTGAGGGTGGAAATTTAAAAACACGATTACGTAAAAACTAAGGGTTGGGGAGTGATTTACGGGTCATATTCGTACTCTACGCGTTGAAATACACCAGTATGCATATTGCCACCCCTAAAAGTTAATTAGCACCGGAGATATTCAACCCTTATTTGTATCTTCGGTTCTAAGGTTCGTATCAAAAAAATCTACATTGCATTCGATAGGGGATGAAAAACTGAGTATCTTTTACATTTAACTTTTTCCTCTACGACCCTTAGTTTAAGGGTTATGGGCAATCAAAGTGGTGAAAAAGTCGTCTAAACATAGTCATTAACCCTTAAACTAAGGGTCGTAGAGGAAAAAGTTAAATGTAAAAGATACTCAGTTTTTCATCCCCTATCGAATGCAATGTAGATTTTTTCGATACGACCCTTAGAACCGAAGATACAAATAAGGGTTGAATATCTCCGGTGCTAATTAACTTTTAGGGGTGGCAATATGCATACTGGTGTATTTCAACGCGTAGAGTACGAATATGACCCGTAAATCACTCCCCAACCCTTAGTTTTTACGTAATCGTGTTTTTAAATTTCCACCCTCACTCGACTTCAGATTTGAATCGAACAAAAATCACCAAGTTTGTATCAGGATAACATGAATGGTGGGAGATCAAAAAAATAATTAAAAATCGGCCAAAACATAGACAGGCAGATAGAGAATGAAAAGTTACGCGCCCTTTGTATTTAACTTTTTGCCCTTAGTCCTTTAGTTTACGAGATAATAATTGTTTAAAGTCAGCAAAATTTGTCACTGAAAACAGAGAAAAATTCATCTGAAATCGTCGATTTGGTATCAGGATAACATAACTTGTTGGAGACCAAAAAATTAATTAAAAAATTGATGAAAATTTTGCTGTTTTTCGTCGAATTTTTCGCAGTTTGGCAACAAATTTTAATTGGTGTTTTGATCTCAAACAAGTTATGTTCTCCTGATACAAATATTGAGATTTTTAGTTGAAAATTTTAATCAGCCAAAGAAATCATATTTTTGTAACGGGGCGTAGGTGGGAGAATAGGTATATTATTATTATTTAAAGCAAATTTATTATTTTAACATTATTTATTTATTTAAAAAGTGTACATATTTTAATACATATCTTTGGGTGTAACTACCCCACAGTTTCATAATTCTAATCCTTTGGTGTGACTGACTCACATATTGTGAATAAAATAAAACCACTTAAGATAAATAATATACAATATCAACATAGGTATGTTTGGGTATAACTACCCCACAGCTTCATAATTCTAATCATACTTACATATTCTAATAAAATAATAACACATAAGATAAGTTATAATACAATACAATATTAACATAGGTATATTTGGGTGTAACTACCCCTCAGTTTCATAATTCTTAAATTAAAAATCTCCCATATAAAAATAATTAAATTACGGCCAAACCAGTGACACCAGAACTTTGAAAATATGTCTCCTAGTACAAAAAAGTACGAGGAATCCAAAAATGTCACGCTCAGAGCGCTATCTCTAAGCGTTTAGGAAATAGAGGCCTTAGATGTCAAAAATTAAATTTAAACAGTGCTTTCATTATGAAAATAATTAAATTACGGCTAGACCAGTGGCTCTAAAATTTTAAAAATGTGGTTCCTAACACAAAAATGTACGAAGAATCCAAAAATGTCACGCTCATAGCGCTATCTCTAATCGTTTTCGAGTTATTCTTAAATTAAAAATCTCCTATAAGAATAACATGGGATATTTTATTTTAAATATAACGGCCTTAATATAATCTTAATTCTTATAAACTTAACATTTTCTCACGTCAAATTCGCTCTAATTTCCATATTTTCAACGATCATTGCGCTATCTTTAACCCTTTCAGAGTTATGCTTAAATTAAAAATAAAGATAAAATGGGATATTTTATTTTAAGTATATCGGCCTTAATATAACCTTAATCCTTATAAAGCTGACATTTCCTAACGTCAAATTCGCTCTAATTTCCATATTTTCAACGATCATTGCGCTATCTTTAACCCTTTCAGAGTTATGCTTAAATTAAAAATAAAGATAACATGGGATATTTTATTTTAAGTATATCGGCCTTAATATAACCTTAATCCTTATAAAGCTGACATTTCCTAACGTCAAATTCGCTCTAATTTCCATATTTTCAACGATCATTGCGCTATCTTTAACCCTTTCAGAGTTATGCTTAAATTAAAAATAAAGATAACATGGGATATTTTATTTTAAGTATAACGGCCTTAATATAATCTTAATCCTTACAAACTAGATATTTCCTAACGCCGAATTCGCTGTAGTTTCCATATTTTCAACGATCATTGCGATATCTCTAATCGTTTGCGAGTTATTCTTAAATTACAAATCCTCCATGACGTGTCAGTGTTGTCCACGGATGTGAGGGCTGGCGGGTGACTCATCCAAAGACAGTTCGGTGCTCGTTCTCTACGCGGCTGTGAAGATCGTTGAGTCTTGGCCTTTGAAGAAGTATTTCTTGCCTAGAAACACACAAACGGGAGTTAGTCTTTTAAACACTCTAATATTCTAAAACACAAATCAGTTAATTCTTTCTGTCTTATTTCAATCGCTTGTCACTGTACAGTACACAAAGAATTTGTTCAACACTAAATAAATCAAATTTACTTACATATTACTGTTTCTGAACTTGTAGATTGTTCTTTAAACTTTACATGGACCTCAGAAGTTCACCAGAAGGTCTTCAAAGACTCTAAATGTTTGAAGAACCGCAGACAATGCCTCGAAATCATTTTGTAGCCTAAAACAAACCAAAATGTTATTGTACATGGAACTTCTAACGTAAACAACAATAATTTTAACTGTTTTGACACTAACACATTATAATATGCACAAAAGAACTTACTAGCGATCTACTAGACTTAGAATTTACTAAAAACAAGAGGTAATACTATTTTAAATCCTCTATTATCATCTGAAGATACAAATGAATTCGTTCTTAATTTTAATCGCCAGTAAGAGTTACAGAACACAAAGAAATGGTTCAACACTAAATAAATAAAATGTACTTACATATTAATATTTCTGAGGCTATGGATTCTTAATTCAGCCTCAGAAGTTCACCACAAGGTCTTTAAAGACTGTAAATGCTTGACGAACTACAGACAATGCCTCGAAATCATTTTGTGGTCTAAAACAAACCACAATGTTATTGTACATTGAACTTCTAACGTAAACAACAATAATTCTAACTGTATGGACACTTAAAACATTATAATATGCACAAAAGGAACTTACTAGCGAGCTACTAGACTTAGAATTTACTGAAACAGTTATTATAATACACTAAGAACAAAATCTTCCAAGTTTGTTTTTATGGTTATGTCTCCTTTGACAAGTCAAATATTATGAATTATTTAAATAACATATTTAAAGCTCAAAATTGGTAAACGTATGTAAAAAATTACGCTGAATCGATTGCTGTAGTTCTTTTTGCCGAAAGATAAACAGTTTAGCCGTAAATAATTAATTTCCAATACGACAATAGCGCCAATCCGCAAAACTGAGCACGGTGTAAGTCTGGTGAACTACTCTTCCGTCTAAATAATAGTTACCTATTTTACTGATTTGAAAACAGTTAAGCGTTTTACCGACTAAGTAGTTCACCAGAATCACGGGGCTAAAAAATTTGCGGATTGGCGCTGGTGTTCCATTATAAATTAATTATTTATGGCTAAACTGTTGGTTTTTGATCAAAACCGATTAGAGCAATCGAGTCAGCGTAATTTTTTACATATGTTTACTAATTTTCAGCTTTAATTATGTTATTTAAATAATTCATAATATTTGACTTGTCAAATGTGATCTAACCACAAAAACAAACTTGGAAGATTTGGTTCTTAGTGCATTATAATAACTGTTTCAGTAAATTCTAAGTCTAGTAGCTCGCTAGTAAGTTTCTTTTGTGCATATTATAATGTTTTAGTGTCCATACAGTTAGAGTTATTGTTGTTTACGTTTGAAGTTTCATGTACAATAACATTTTGGTTTGTTTTAGGCTACAAAATGATTTTGAGGCATTGTCTGCAGTTCGTCAAGCATTTAGAGTCTTTGACGACCTTCTGAGGCTGAATTAAGAATCCATAGCCTCAGAAATATTAATATGTAAGTACATTTTATTTATTTAGTGTTGAACCATTTCTTTGTATTCTGTAGTTACTGGCGATTAAAATAAGTTAAGAACGAATTCATTTGTATCTTTAGATAATAGCTGGTTTAAAATAAGTAGAGGAATCTATTAACTCTTGTTTTTAGTAAATTCTAAGTCTAGTAGATCGCTAGTAAGTTCTTTTGTGCATATTATAATGTGTTAGTGTCAAAACAGTTAGAGTTATTGTTGTTTACGTTAGAAGTTCCATGTACAATAACAGCCCTCACATCCGTGGACAACACTGACACGTCATGGAGGATTTGTAATTTAAGAATAACTCGCAAACGATTAGAGATACCGCAATGATACTTGAAAATATGGAAACTACAGCGAATTCGGCGTTAGGAAATATCTAGTTTGTAAGGATTAAGATTATATTAAGGCCGTTATACTTAAAATAAAATATCGCATGTTATTCTTATAGAAATTTTTAATTTAAGCATAACTCTGAAAGGGTTAAAGATAGCGCAATGATCGTTGAAAATATGGAAATTAGAGCGAATTTGACGTTAGAAAATGTCAGCTTTATAAGGATTAAGGTTATATTAAGGCCGTTATATTTAAAATAAAATATCCCATGTTATTCTTATAGGAGATTTTTAATTTAAGAATAACTCTGGAACGGTTAGAGATACCGCAATGATTGTTGCAACTTAATGTTAAGTATCTGGCAACAACGAATTTATTCATCACTTCTTGTTCTTTATTTATTGTATTGTCACATTAACATCTTCAATTTTATTTGCAGTTTCAAATGCATCTCTTTATTTATTTTCTTCGTTGAAAAAGGACCATTGAACAAGGAGTATACCACATTTATTTTCACTAGTTTAATATTGACCGCAATTGATTTTAACTTGAAACCCAAGAACATGACAAACAAAACAACCAAAGGCAAAACTATCACCCAATTAAAATTATTTTAAAATCAATAATAATGTCACTAGATTCATTAAAATTCCCTTGATCCCTTAATCTGTACTACCAAAGTACTATTAAAGTACTAGTAAAGTAAAGACGATGTGGTTTACTCCTTGCAAACTATTACCTAAGTTAAAATTAATTGTTGAGATCATATTCACATGGTCATTGGGAATTGAACCCAAGACTGTGCCGCCTGTGTTTATTTAATTCAAATCTCAACATTATTATCAAAGATAGAAGATTCAGTCTTTATTATTTATGTAAAGTATTATTTCGAGATTCGAGTTAAAGAATGATTCACGCAAAAGGAAAAGACTGGCAAAACTATCTTTGATCATTAACTTATCACTAAGTCTCTGGAAGGCTGCTGGAGTTGATGTCGCCTGCAGAAAGTCCCACGATGGATGTTAAAGTTGTTCAGTGTAATCCCTCGACGACTCTCGTGGTTGATGTCATGGTCAGAAAATTCTTCCATGTCCTTCGAAGACTGCTTGGCTTGTTCACATCAAATACCTAGGAACCACAAATCACTTATTTACATTTGATAAACAGTGTTTGCTTATCCTGAAAATATTAAATATTTATAATAAATGAATTATTGTATACAGGAAGTATCCAACAGTTGACGGCTGGTAACCGCACATACGATAAAAATATATATCTATACCAATTCTCACAATATGTGAGGCTGCCGCACCCTAATTGAGTGAAAAGCGTGATAGATTATGTATGTAATTAATATTATTATATTTGTTTGACTTTTTTCCCCCGATTTAATCTCGGTTTATTATCTGTATTTGTATTCAATTTTTTTTTCTATTTTGTTCATTATATTTAGTCAATGTACATTTGAAATGTTATAATATTATTCTGTAATTGGGTTCTAAACCTATTGAATAATAATAATAAATAAATAAATTAATAAATGTAATGTTTTAAGATTCAATATTGAAATTGGAATAAAATAGTTTAAATTTGATGCAATTTGAATGTGCTAATGACCGACTGTGATTCTGACTGTTTAGTTTCAGATCCAATTTTAATTTACTGCACAAAAATCTGCCCTGTAGTGTACTCTATGAGTGAGTTACCAACTGCTGGTAACTGTACACACGGTAAAACATAATATCCATACCGATGACTCACATATTATGTGAGGCTGCAGTACCCAACTTGGGTAAAAGGCACGACAGATATGTAATTGTAAAAAAAGAGTAAAGAAGCTTACCGAAAAAATATTCTCCCATGTCTTTTGAAGGCTGCTACAACTGCTCCTGCTTCCTTAGAAGATAACACGACACTTATACAAGTCCTCTATGACATCCTCGAATACCTAGAAAACACAAATATATTAGTAACATTTATCGCATCCATATTAAATAAGAATAATAAATTAAACATCTATTTCACAAAGTAAATGCCAATAATTCTCTTATTTCAGTGACTTGTAAATTAAATTATTATATACGAGCTCCGTCTCATTGCAGTTGGCCCAGACGTAAAAAAATGTCGTTTCTTGTTGTACAAAAGTTTAAATAAAAATCAAAATACAAGTATAATGTACTGTAAAACTGCAATACATTTTACACAATCTCAAATCAATCAACAGTCGAAACTATGGAACCGAATAAAAAAATAATTTGAAAAGAATTGTGACACAGACTGTAGAATATTTGGGATTTTTCTCCAGAAAAGTATGTTTAGGACTTGTAGATCCTATGCCACAATGAATTGAAACAGTTTAAAAATTAAGGTGGAGTTACACAGGGGTAAAATCGTTTATAGTAATTAGAGGAAACAACCAAAATATATGCTAGTTATATACTTTATTATCTAAGTTATATTTAAAGTTTAATTTACTTAAAATATATTAAAGGTATATTTTAAGTGCATGTAACTTTAAATATAAACTTAGAGAATAAAGTATACATCTGGCAATTTTTTTTAATTGTTTGCTCTAATTATTATAAATGACTTTACCCCTATTTAACTTCACCTTAATTTTTTAAACTGTTTTAATTCGTTGTGGTACAGTATCTATAAGTCTTAAACATACCTTTCTGGAGAAAAAAATCCCAAATATTTTACAGTTTGTATCACAATTCTTTGATTGTCAGTGCATAGAACGATTTTTCAAAAAAAAAAAACAAATTATTCGGTTCCATAAAGTTTCGACTGCTGATTTTAATTGATATTGTGATAAATGTATTGCTGATTTAAATAAATAGAAGATATAGCACATTATATTTGTATCTTGATTTTTATTTAAACCTTTGTACAACAAAAAACGATTTCTTTTTACGGCTGGGCCATGTGTTATGATTCAGTTTCAAATCCAGGCAGGTACACATTTCAGTTAACTGCACAAACATCTCTGCTGTAGTGTACTCCCAACAGTCATGAGTGAGTGAGACTGGGAACCGCACACACGGTTAAACATATACCTAAACCGATGACTCACATATGTGAGGCTGCCACACTTAAATTGAGTGAAAGCATTGAGTCACTTTTTGATCTGTAGTATTTATACTGATGTTCACAGTGATCTGTGAGGCTGTCACACTCAAGCTGAGTAAAAGCAGCATGTTGCAAAACGAAAACACAAAGTGAAAATAAAAAACTTACGTGTTAAACTGGGGAACGAGACATTTTTAGAAGTACACCAGCTGAAGAAGATTCATTCATTTAGTAGCACCAGATGATGTATCTTGTCCTAGACTAGAGACTAGACTCCAACAGTAGAATTTCAAACCAAAGAATCTTCAAACTTTGTACATGAAGTCCAAATTAATCTAAAACAATAACAAACATTTAGATTCATATAAACCTGCACTAAATATCAAAAAATCTTTACTGTGCTGTGCTCTCCGCACATTTAAAAAATGAGTTAGAAAAAAATAACATCATGACTAATGTGTTCTAGAGAAAACACATCTTTATAAAAGGGGATCCAATAGTAGCGATGGATAATTTTCAAGGCGGAATAATTTCCTCAGGCAATTTTACACCAAGAACCACATTTTCGCGAATTTTCTACGACAATTACATATCTCTTTCGTGCTACCATTGCAATAAGGGGTAACAGTAGAGACAGCATAATATTTAAAATACAAAATCAGCTCTCATACAATTTTATGCCAGTAACAAAATTTTCACGAATTTTCTACGATAAATAATAAAATAAATAATATAACAACAAAATGCCACATATGTACTACCTCTAGGGGAAGACAACAGCGTAATATGGAGCTCAATAGTAAAGGATAATGTTTGAGCTCAGAATTGGCATCCCCAGGAAATTTTACCCCTGACTACAAATTATCGCGGCTATTCTACGATTATTAACAGATAAATCATAAAGTATTTAAAAATAATGGCGGCTAAACAGATTGTAGCAGCCATTTTAATTATAAATGTCAAAATATCTACTCTATAATCCCAAATATAAAACAAGAGTACCCGTGACTTGAGAATCACTCATTGAGCTACGACTGTTATACATTGAAATTGTGGTTCTTAATGTAGAAATGTCAGAGAAATGATGATGAAAAATGCTTACATGATTGTTTGAAGATCTGAAGATGTTGATTACAAGTTGACTGTTGAAGTTGATGTTTCCCGAAGACTGCTCAGATGAATGTTGAAGTTGTTGTCCAATGAAATCTCTCGTCGTTGATGTAAGGCGCAGAATATTCTTCTACGTCCTTCAAAGACTTCTAAAGTCATTGCCAAGTTGCCAGTTCATTTGTTCACATCTACATTATGATATGCTCGAATACCTAGGAACCACAAATCATTTATTTACATTTGATAATTACTAAATAAATATTATTTTATACAGGAATATCTGCACAAATATTAAACCTGTGGGTTATTTTTCACCAACAACTATGAGTGAATCTAAAATAACTACTACTAATTATATTTTGATTCAACCTTGTAACAGTAAACAGATTAATTAAGTTCCAAATTGGTTTGTAGAATTACATAATTATTCAATAACATGAAATAAATCATGTTCAATATGAAATTACCTTCTTACCTTCCATGTTCGGGGGCAGAGCACCTCGTGCTGAATTTTCAGGATGATGAAATGGTAATGGGCTGCTAATCTGTAACAAAATAAATATTTTCGTTATTACACAACTGCAAACATTTAAAATGCATCGCAAATCAATATGTACGTTTGCCAGAAATTATTACATCACGAACGAATGTTAATGTGCAATTAGCGTAAATAAATAATAAAAGAAAGACTGCTTACCTTAGCTGTAGAAATAAATATTCTCATTATGTAATCTCATGTTTAAGATCATCATTTTCTTCAAAGATGATGTTAGAGACCCAGAATGTGTAGGTAATTCGAGTATTTTCTTTGAAATTGTCTCTTTTCTACATATAACAGCGTTTACCTGTAAATAAATCACTTATTTTAATACTTGAAGCGATGACCTCGGCTGGCATGAACTGATCATGGAATCCATTAACAATTAACAGCAAATTAATAAGTTTACAACAACTTGTGGATCATTTTGTCGCAAACCAACATTATTTTATGTCTAGGAAACTCACATTTCTTATTTATCACTTGAAATTAAGCCACTTGTTATTTAAATACAAAGAACAAACTACGAACATGCAATGGCGTCAGTTTCATTACATTGCATTAAAAATTACACAACCTCAATATGGCATGGCGTTGAAAAAATCAATAATTTGTTCATAAAACGTGAAATCAAACCGTGATTTCTGCCCTCTATTGAATAAAGTAAGAACTACTCGGCTACGTTCCCAAGTTTTTATCAAGTTTTAAACGGTGTAGAGTTTAGATAGTTGTGTACTGGAAATTTCACGTTTGCAACGTATTTCACAATGCTTTCATATGATAAAAGACGGATTTCTCAACAGTCGCTTAGTTTTGAAGTGTAGAGTATAACCTAATATTAGAGAATGTAATTTAGGAACGCAGTTTTGATTTTTGACAAGCGGTTGCGCAAATTTTAAATACGTGGCGAAGTTATGTGGGAGGGGAATTTAAATTTTTATAAAGAAAGGTTAAACTACAAGAATACATACAAAAAATTGTCATCTGGTTAAAATAGCAGTTTGAAATGTTTGAAAATGTGATTACTAATAGTATTACGACTGAGGAATCCAATTATATTAAATAAAAATCGATATTTTTAATAAATAAGTGCATTCAATTAAAAATTTAGAAAAACATTATTTCTAAAACAGAAACATGCAAGGAATCTAATTGTGTTAAATATAAAAAATATATATAGTAACAAATTATGTATTTACCAAGTACCAAGGTCTTTCAGGAACTGTTGAATATATTTCTATAGCTATATAAGAAATTAATAATGCACATAATTTAAAATTTAAACTAAAAGTATACCTATTTTGTTTATAAAGATAAAGTAGGTGTGAAACGGATAAATACTGTTTATAATTCAACGAATTTTTGTATATAGATATCACACGTATTAATAATTTATTCAATTATTATTATATTTTATATAAATGTAATTAATCCTAACTAATTGGGATTGGTACTGTTTCTAGTAAGATTAAATACTAGAAAACAGATTGTAAGGTTGTTTCACACATAAAATGCATCATGACTACTTCTTTACAAGATTTCTATCAGTCTTAATCACATATTAAAGGTCAACTTTTGATTATGCATAGAATATGATATGATTTTAACGATATAAGCTTAATATTGTATTTTCACTCTAGTCTATGGTTGTATATTAGAAGAACACGATGAAAAAATTATACCCTTATGCTATATTGTCTCAAAATGCAATGGGGAACCATTTAAATTTTTGTAACGCACGCTATTTCCCCATTTACAAAAATATTACAAATAACCAAAAATATATTTTGTATATTTATTCTATAAACTAAAAGGAGTCTATGTTTTTGTTGTGGTACTAATTGGTATCATTTTGAACCTATAAAATTGATAAACCATTTTACTTCTGGAGAATATTAATAACTTATACTGATTTAAGAAATAGTTTATTAACTTTACAGGATCTGGGAATAATATTCGGGTGCAATTTATTGGAATATAATAAATTATTTGTTCTAAATCTGTTGGTCTATTTTGAACTTCGCAACGAATAAATCATTAAATTAAAACAATGTCCTGTTCACACATGGATTCTTTCATAATCCTGGTGAGAATTGCTTGTCAAATAGCAACGGCGCTAAATTAAACCTTCAATAATTCTTGGGAAAAAGAATTTCTAATTTCAAGAAAGAATCCTTGTGTGAACAAGACTTAAAGATTCGTTGCGCTACTTCATATAAATAACCTTTTACGGAAGATTATCTGAATAACAACCATAAACAAACAACAAACTGCCAAATATCAAAGTAAAATAAATAAAAATTGAATTATCAAAATAGTATATTATGATGCAAGTGTATAAGTAAACTTTTAAAGTACATTCGACGGATTTTTACGACACTAGTGTTCTAAAAGCACTTATACACTTGTGTCATACGCTATTTTTATTACACCTGCATCCTATTTGCAAAATAGAGCTGGTAAACAGCATTTTGAATCATTTTATAAAGAAATCTGCGTTTTTTAAACATATATATATATACATATATAAGTAATAAAAATGTAATTTTGTGATAAAAATAAAAAAACAAAAATAAATACCTTGTTATTTAGATAATCTAACGTTTGCTACACTCTTTAGGCTAAGAGGAAGGCTCAATTTCGGTGATGACGTCTAAAATGGATCTGGAGGTCGGTAATCCCCAGGAGGCGCACAGAGATGCGGTGAACATGTTACTTGTGCACCAGCTCCACAGATGCACTCCAGACAGTTCCCAGTCGCATGCGGAAGCATTTCTCCAATCTTATAAGATGTACCTACAAAATAATACAATCAATACTCAACTTCATCAAAAATATTCATATAGCTAGAGAGCCGTAATATAATATCGTGCCCGAAATGACTTTTTATATTAATTCAAGTCTTGCCTCCAAGAAAATGTTACATCCGGGGTATTTCAAACAGGACGCCATTTTAAACAAGTGTTTTAATTATATACTAAGGACTTATTTTACTACTTCTGGTACTTGATGTACATAATAAGAAGCATTCAAAGAAATTATTTGCACTTTCGGGAGTAAGACTCTTTTTTACTCTTTACTGTTCAGGACTAGGGTTCTTAATTTGATCCTAGGGGATTAATTTTCATATTTAATCCCGTTGTCAAGGAATTGAATAAATACGTACTATTTGTTACAGAGTATCTATGGTAAAATATAAATATTTGGCATAAAGTTTACTGTCAAAATTACAAAATGTGTATTCTTTTAAACTAGTATTATGCATTTCTATAAGAGTGATGTGCAAAAAATAGCGTATATACCACAGGACTAAAGTACCTTTAATCCCTCAGGTGCTTATTTCCCTCACCTTCGGATCGTGAAATAAACTACACCATCAGGATTAAATCATGCACTTTAGTCCTCTAATATATAATATACTATTTGTTGAAGGCAAGACTTGAATTAATATAAAAAGCCATTTCTGGCCAGGAGTAAAATCAGACACGATTTTATATACGGCTCTCTAGCTAATATACTAGGTGGCGCAAAGTAATCTTCACTACTTCCCATTCCCATCGGTTGATGCTTTTATTTTTGCAGCTGGCGTCTCATGTCATCGCGACTTTGACATTAATGAAGTAAACAGATATTCACATTTTCCACTTTCAAGCACTGAATGATCAAATTTAGTTAGATGTATTCAAACTTTTTACTTCCTTGTACGAAGTAAGGAAGTATTGTAATCGCGAAAAATTTCGGTTCTCAGATTTTGACGGAAATATCCGTTTTGACCTTTTCTGAATCCATTATGACTAGTTTCGACGTGACGTCTGTACGTACGTACGTACGTACGGACGGACGGACGTACGTACGTACGGACGGACGGACGTATGTGTGTCGCATAACTCAAATACGGTTAGACGTAGAAAGTTGAAATTTTGTATTTAGGACTGTTACAGCATCTAGTTGTGCACCTCCTATTTTTGGTTTCAATCTATAAACCGGAAGTAGTACTTTTTAAAAATATTTCGATAAATATTTAATTTAACACAAATTTTTTTATTTTAAATGAAAGATTATGTGATTATTACCTAAAATCGGTATTTTATAAATATTTTTGTATCTGGTATCATTTAGGAATAATTAAAGTATATATTTTTTATTTAGTATTTCTTTATCTTGTAGTCCATGATCGATTAACATTTGTTACTACGTAAAATTTAAATGATTATGACATGACAGTGACAATAGTAAAATATGCTTTATATCTTCTTCTGCAGTTTAAATAAAATGACTAAAATATATTTGTGAGTATACTAGTATAATATGTTAAAAGAATTTTTTATATTATTCTACATTTTAGTTATTAAGAAAAGTATGAACACACAAGGCGTACAAGGAAGTCATGTGGTGTCCACGTCAGATTTTTTAACGTAAACATAAATCTAAACCTTAAAACTGAAAGCTTATGTGAATGAGGTTTGATTCAGTTACTGCCTGGAAGTCGGGTGATTATTTTTGCGTCCACCTTGTATTACTTCACTTACCCATAACAACACATACGCTGGGTTCTGTGGTTCCGTAGTTCTTTCAGTTCCTAAACTATTCAGAATCGTCTCTTCAACGAAAGTCGTGTCCGTAGGGTCTTCAGGTGTGGAAGAATTGTCATAAGTGCTCCAGGTGTCTTCTAGATCCCTTGATGTGGACGTTGAAGACGTTTCTGTGACTGAATGGTGTGTCTGGGTGCTTGAAGACGTCGGGTGAACCGTGGGTAGCTTCATCGGAAGGTTTAGATGCTCTAAGTGGTTGTCCAGGCCATTTGCTGCAAGAAAACATATTATAAACTGTTTAAATCATGTGTGAAGATTGAAAATAAATCATAAAATAATATAGTGTTTATATATACACAAGGTATTTAGGGAAAGATATATTACATTAGTTCTTAAATAATTTGGTTTTATTTCTGCTTAAAGATTACAAAAAATACCCTAATTTGTACAAATAATTTGACGATCACTAAGTAAAGCCGCATTCACAGCCCGAAATTAAAATAATAAAGTAAAATAAACAGCTGATTTGTTCTACGACTCGAATTTCGAGCTATGAACATTTAAAAGAAATTCTTTAAGTTGCAGTGATATGAATTACACCAAATTTCGGACTGTGAATGCGGCTTAAAGCCATGAATACTACTAAATACTAGTGTTAAAGCCATACACTTTATAAAACGTAATTATGTACACAGTGGAACATGTTTAGCACATTGTTGACAGTCTTATGCCCTCCACACTCAAGGATTCTTTCATATCCTTCTAAATTTTGAAGAAAATAATCTTGGTGAGAATGAAATAGCTAAATTTAATCTTCAATGAGTCTCGGAAAAGAAGAATTTCTAATTCATTGAAGCCTCATTCATATAAGCATTTAGGTTTAAAGTTTACATTTATGTTAACGGTTAAGAAAGTTTAAATTCATATAATTAAATATGAGCATTCAAAGTGCTTGAAAGTACTGTGAATGTTTGTAAGTCTTTAGTTACATGAATTTAAAGCCTCATTCGCACAAGCATTTAGTTTTAAGGTTTACATTTATGTTGACGTTTAAGAAAGTTTGTATTCATCTAACTAGTTAAATGAATTTAAACTTTCTTAAATGTAAATCACAAAATTAAATGCTTATGTGAATGAGGCCCAAAAATTTTTAAACGTTAAATAAGGCTTAATTCATAATAATTAAATACGAGCATTCACTTTCAAGCACTGTGAATGTTCGTTGTATTCAAACTTTCTTATACGTAAACATAAATGAAGCGTGAAAGAATTTACAAAGAATCCGTGTGTGAACAGGGCTTTACACTACAAATAATGATATGTATAGTTCTTCTAAACTAGAGCATACAGAACTACAGACTTGGAACAATGAACTAAATATTTCTAAACACAAACTAACCCAAACTACGAAAAACAAACCGAAATTCCGAACAAATTTGCAAGGAATGAATCATAATGAATATTATCAAATGACTTTTATTAGGTGTCACTGGTGTTATCCAATCTGCAAATTTGTTGAAACTCCCCAACGGTGAAAATAAAACGCTGATCAGCCCTGATCGCAGAAACGCGCTGATCTGCGAAGAAATGCACAGATGTAAGTAAGATTCCCCATCTTGAGTCCCACATACTCTAATTGAACTGAACTAAATAAAGAAACTGTACTCTTTTCATCATCTGTGCATTTCTTTGCAGATCAGAGCGTTTCAGCGGTCAAAGTTGCTGCGAGTTTCATCCTCAAACTAAGTGTCATCTACTCCACAACCAAAACTCCCTGTGTTAGAAGAAGGAAGGATGATAAGACATTAAATAAAAGGTAAAAATGTTTCACCGCATGGGCTGAAGGGCCTCCGCTCCTTGCAGGGGCCGTCGGACTCCGGGAGGCACTCTTGCCACCAGCAGAACATCTCCCCATCGAGGCAGAACTCGCACTGGTCAGCCCGGTAGATCTATAACAACAACAAGAACTTAACACTGCGCTAAACTGACGAGGGCCTGACAGAGGATCCACAAAGCACGAAAGTTTACTTGGACTGGGTTGGACTGCAGAATAGTTTGATCATAGTTTAGATTTCGTACCTTTGAATTGTAACATAATGAATTTCCGTGTGTTCCACATGTATTTCATGTTATATTTATCTACGATCATTGAATACATGCATTATGTAGGTAACTTCTGTAAGGTAAATACACTATTGTATTATGAATAGATTATTCAACACAATTGTCATTTGTCAGCACTGCAAAATGTGAGGTTAGATCAACATTTTAATGAATAAAAATTTGTAAAGAAATGTTTACTTAAAAAGTCGTATTTTACTCGCAAATAATGGCAATAATTAACTCGGATGATTATACACTCGCCTTGGCTCGTATCGTAAATTTATACTCACGTATTAATAGCTATCATTATAAACTCATTGCATAATATACCTACAAAATTATGAGATTCACAGCTTATTATTTTTACAAACGAAAGTTTGACTTGGACTGCCGAATAGTTTGCTGGTAGTTTGAATGCGTACCTTTTTTTCCAAGACATATCAATTTAGCAGCGCCGGTAAATGATAGGCGATTCTCACCAGGGCAATAAAAGAATCTTCAAAGAATCCTTGTGTGAACAGGGCATAATGTAACGTAATGAATTACCGGGTGTTCCACTTGTGTTATCATCTTATATTTATAAAATTCACAGCTTATTATTGTTATTGTTACCAACGATAGTTTAACTTTGGACTGCTAAATAGTTTTCTTGTAGATTAGACTGCGTACCTTTATAACGTAACATAATAAATTTCCATCTGTTCCCTCCTTGATCTGTTCCACGTATATTTCACATAATATTCACTGTTTATTATTGTTTACAAACCAGCCATTTTATCACCTGTTGTTCAACAACTTCAACAAGCTAAAATGACGCCATTTTCAAACGAACCATGTAATTCTGCAGAATTTTATACAAAAAATAAAATAAGCTTTTGGCAAAAATAAATATATCGTTTATTGTGTAATATTACTCTGATTAAGAATCCGCAAACGAATTTTAATTTGGATTTACCGTTTACGAAAAATAAATTTTTCTATATTATTTTCTGCAGTATGACTTGTTGTTCCATCTCACTCAAATCTCTTTCTAACACTCGCCCATTTTGATTGGTCGAGTGACATCACTGGATCGTGAAATGATTGGTTCAGTGACATCGCTGGATCATGAAATGATTGGCTGATTAATTAAAGAAGCGTGGTAAATTTGAACGGATTGAACTACAATGTAAAACAAATACGACGATACTAAATTTTTGATTTTGGTAATTGAAGCTAAATAATCGATGAAAAACTAATGGAATTTACATAAACTAACTTAATTTAGATGACACATAAGATTTTTCCCGTGGAAATTGCTTCAGACAGTCAAAAAATGCATTTAAAGTTGACGAGCCCGATAGGTGGTTATAAAGTGGAACCTGTAATCGTAATTCTGGCTACACCAGGGGCCCTACATTAATTAAAATTGATATCTGGGGAGTGTATCCATAGATCTACAACATATTGTCATTAATAGGGTACTCTAGTACTTTGAAGGGTAAGTACTCTAGCAGTTTTGTAAGAAAATATTAATTTCTGACTTAATTTAAGAGCCCACCGTTTTGAAAATGTGGCTTCTGATACAAAAATATACGAGGAATCGAATGGTGTCCAGTTCAGATTGCTGTCTGTAATCGTTTTTGAAATGCAGCATATCCAAGTCAAGAATTTTACCTAAAAAATTAACCTGTTTTACAAAATAATTAATTCTGATTAAAATATGGAACCCAGCATTTTGAAAATATGGTTTATAGTAGAAAGAAGTGCAAGAAATCGAATGATGCTACGCTCAGATCGGTGTCTTTCACCGTTCACGAAATACAGCCCATTATAATAAAAATGTGGTGTCAAATATTGCTCTTTTTAAGAAAATAATTTTCTGGCTAAAGTAAAGGTCTCTACAATTTATGTCACACCTCAAAGTGTGTTTAATGTTAACTTATTCATTGTCTTATCTTATTTCGTGTACTATTTCCGGCTTACAAGAATTTTTAAATAAAATTAGCTCTAACTTGATGTAAGATCTTAATGTACCAATTTGTGTTAATACGTTTAAGAAAAGTTTATGTAGCACAGCAAGGTGCTGGAAGATTCTATTACACCGAGATCTTAAGATAGAGAGAAAGAATGCTTTAACAATTTAATATCGAATGATCCCAAGCAGAAACACAATTTTCACGGGTCCGTTAAACCAATTCAAACGTTTTTTTCGAAAGAGAATATATTTTAGTTGGAATAACACCTTAAATCAACTTTAAAATGTATTACCATTAAAATTTTATTATGTTTGCGTTTGAAAACGAGCCACAAGAATAAATAATCTTTGGTAAGAGTGGGCAAAAAATCTATTTCACTTCATCAGTGTTCTATCACATTTGAATATTCATACTTTAAATCGTTCTACAGGACTGGAAATGTTTTTGAAACTGAAGATTAATTTTAAAGCGAAAAACACTACCAGTTTTAATCTACGGCTCTTTTATATGAATGCCTTCAACATTGGAACCACCTATACCTACATCTATTATATTACTTTTTAATAATTCCAAGAATACAGACCTGTATATTTTAAATTGATCTTTAACGTAATTCTTTTTATATCGAAGTATGTTTTTATTATTAAATGAACTCTTCTCTCAAAAGAATTCCACTATTGCAATTCTGTAATTGTATTACTTATGTTTACATATTAAAATCCTTTGTATTATTTTTCATTGTAGAAGTTTTTTGTTACATTTTATCAAATAATCCCTCATTGTATTGTTATTCAAATTTCTGAGATAAATATATTTTTGATTTAAATATTTTTGAAGCATATTTTTTGCTGGAAGGCCTGTACACAGAGTCACAACTTCGTGCATATATTTTAATAGCATACAGAGCTCATCTCACTTATCACGATTTAGGATTTACTATTCTCGCCATTGCACAATAACTCAAAATTTAATTATATTTCATAATCAGATATCTAATACAACCAATAATCTAGTGCTTTTTGCGAAAAATGTCCTTAAATTTAAGATATAAGTTGAGAACTAAATGTACGAAGTTGTGAATTATCCTGTATAAAGGATTTGTGGCAATCATGAAAATAAGAAGCAAAAAAGTCTAAATGAATCAGAGAAAACTATGTTGTTTTTATTGTACGACAAACAAAAATAGTCTGTGAAATCAGCTAATTTACGGTAAACAGAGTATTTAAACCTCTTTGAATCTTATTTTGTAAAAATATGACTACATCACTTTGAAGTAGAAATAACAAAGGTGCAAAACATTTAATTACAATTAGGGCTGTAATACTGTTGTATGTAACCTTAATTATACAAATTAACTAATTAATAGCTAACTATTTTAGTAATAATTGGATAATAATTATAATAATTTACGTTTTACGGGTCTCGGTAATTTTCAAATTTTCCGCGGCCATGATTGTTGCGTTATTCCATTGTTTTTGATGACAAGAATATGTCATGTGAATATTGTAGCTACTTATTATTGTAAATATCGCTTAGAAACCATGAAATATTAGTGAAAAGTAGTGTAATTCGTTAGATAAACCAATATTCTAACGTTTGTAATAAATATTTTCATGTAATTCGCAAATTATTTGTAAACAAATGTGTAAGTGTTTCCAGGCTAATTGATGACTATCTTCAGAAATGGTAGTAAACAAGATTTTGCATTTCAATCAATTTGTATTATTAGTAGGTGAGAAATATATCTCTAGAAGTGTAGTACAGACAATTTTTATTGTAGTTTAATAAATTCGATCTAAAATTAAGTTAGTAATAAACTATGGTATTATTTTTATATCAAGAATGGATTGGCACCCATTCTTGATATTTAATTAATGCTGTAGAATAATCGGCATTATTGTTCTATAAAATCCCAGCCAGGCGGACAATTATGTCGATTTAATAAAATGTAGTAATTTCTAATAAAATATTTGGTTATTTCGCGATTTTAAGTAAAAATTGTTTGTAATTTCAAATAAAGAAGAATTTAAGAAAGGTATGTTTAAAAACATTATTGTATTTATTTTCTTATTAAAAAGTTATTTTTTAGGAGCTGAATATGGATCTACACTGATTTATTTGTCAAATTATATATCTTTTATTGTATATTTATAACATTTTATATTGTATGTTGAATAAAAATTACTATTGGGGGCTGGGTTATTACAATAATGTGTTAAATGTCTGAAAAGTGATAATTATGTGAAGAAAATGAATAAGGTAAAGTATAGTAAGATATAATTTCCCTTCAAAAGGTACGTGGAACCTTCATTTTTATGAAATAAATCAAAAATCGTTTTCAAAATCCATAAGGCTCAATTCATTTGGCTAAATAACGGGTTGCCAGGCGATTTTCGCCCTTATTGAAATTTTTAAAAAGTGTTCTCTCTAAGGGCCCTCCACGCCAATTTTTTTTTCGATCCTGTCAAATTCGTGCTCACGGTTATGAATTATTTTCTCGATAATGATCAATCCAAAGTGCACCAAATTATAGACAAACCTTCTTTAAACATTAAAGAAGGTGTCTATAAAGTTCCAATACGATCAGATCAGTAAAACATCGATAATTAATTGTTTTCGAAAAAGTGAACTTAACCAAAATTTTTCTAAGTGTTAGGAAATGAGAATTGGCAGATAGCTGTTTTTAAAGGTGGGAATTGATTATTTTAATGTTGTTTTGTGAAAATAATTGTTGCTAATGCCTCTGAATTGCAAAACAGCACGAAATACTGTAGGTACTTGGTTTTCGTTTTGAGCGTTTTCAGTATCTCAGAGTGTTTACATTACAATTAATGTTCTTATCGGTTTCTCGGAAATCAATTCTATTGAATGTTGAATGCACATCAATAATGCATGACCGGAACTTCTGGAGTTCGAAGAAAGGTCTTAGAGAACTTTTTATACTGTTGAAATGGTGTTAACAAATGTTTGCACACTACTTAGAGTGACAAAAAATAAGAAACTTCGTTGCTAAATTTATATTATAAACCATACAGGCTGGTCCACAACTTAGTGCATATATTTTAATGCCATATTCAAGTATGAAGAAGCACTGGATTGTTGATTGTATTATGGATATCTGATTAACTATGAATGGAATAAAATAAAATTTTATTTAATTGTGCAATGGCAAGATTAGTAATTACATTTGAAAACAGTGGCCCAAAACTGTTTGATTTAAAATCCTGGAAACTAAATTACGATTTTTGAAAAAATCTTTCAGTTCCGTGATAAGTGAATTGAGCACTTAAGCGGCTTTATCGAATTCCTAGAATACTCTCGATTTTACTTTTTTTCCATTCCACTCTTTTCCCCACTACTAGGGCTACCTGAAACCAGCCCGAAACTCGTACTTTGCCGCATCCTATAGCTCTGCAGTCATATTGAAGTTGAAAAATACTGTAAAAGTGTTTTCGTTCCGAGTAAACTGTCTGATTATTATTGACTTCAGGATAATGTTTTTATAAACATTTAATAGAGAAAGAATGGATCTACAAATGTGCCTTTTAAAAATTAGTTTCTATCAGGAGATATAATCGTGTAAAGTTTGAATAAAACAGATTTTTTTTTGAATTTTTCGGATTTTTTATATTCATGTAGAATTTTTTAATCAAAATTTTAAAAAGGCACATCTGTAGATTCATTCTTTCTCTATTAAATCTTTGTTGAATTACAATTTTACCATTCTTGTACTAGCCGCAAAACACTCGCTACGTTAGTACATTTTATGCTGGATTTAAAATTATGTACTAAGTTGTTCTTCGTCAAACAAAAATTATTTCTGATTAAACTAGAGCCCTCAAAATTATAAAAATGTTTTCTGGAGCAAAAAAGTCCAAGGAATTGAAGTCTGCATATAGTTGCTTCAAATCCATCTGTAGATAATGTAGTCCAATGATTTCTGTATATATTTTGTCTTACAAAAGCAAACATATAGAGTTTAATGAATCAGAGAAAACTATGTTGTTTTTATTGTACGACAAACAAAAATAGTCTGTGAAATCCGCTAATTTAAGGTAAATGAAGTATTTAAACCTCTTTGAGTCTTATATTTTGTAAAAAGATTACTACATCACTTTGAAGTAGAAATAACAAAGGTGCAAAAACATTTAATTACAATTAGGGCTGTAATACTGTTGTATGTAACCTTAATTATAATAATTAACTATTTTTAGTAATAATTGGAAATAATTCATGTGAAATAGCAAGTTTTCTCCGTTGCATTTATGTCTTACGAGTCACGGCAATTTTCAAAATACCGCGGCAATGATTGTTGCGATGTTGCGTTATTCCATTGTTTTTGATGACAAGAATATGTCATGTGAATATTGTAGCTGCTTATTATTGTAAATAACGCTTAGAAACCATGAAATATTAGTGAAAAGTAGTGTAAATCGTTAGATAAACCAATATTCTAACGTTTTTAATAAAAAATTTCATGTGATACGCAAATTATTTGTACATAAATGTGTATGTGTTTCCAGGCAAATTGGCGACCATCTTCAGAAATGGTAGTAAACAAGAATTTGTGTTTAAATCAATTTGTATTATTAGTAGGTGAGAAATATCTCTCTAGAAAGGAAGTATACAGACAATTTTTATTGTAGTTTAATATAATTCGACCCAAAATTTGGTTAGTAATAAACTATGGTATTATTTTTATATCAAGAATGGATTGGGCTCAATTCTTGATATTTAATTAATGCTGTAGAATAATCGGCATTATTGTTCTATAAAATCCCAGCCAGGCGGACAAATAATGTCGATTTAATAAATTGTAATAATTTCTAATAAAATATTTGGTTATTTCGCGATTTTAAGTAAAAATTGTTTGTCATTTCAAATTAAGAAGAATTTAAGAAAGGTATGTTTAAAAACATTATTGTATTTATTTTCTTATGAAAAAGTTATTTTTTAGGAGCTGAATATGGATCTACACTGATTTATTTCTCAAATTATATATCTTTTATTGTATATTTATAACATTTTATATTGTATGTTGAATAAAAATTACTATTGGGGGCTGGGTTATTACAATAATGTGTTAAATGTGTGAAAAGTGATAATTATGTGAAGAAAATGAATAAGGTAAAGTATAGTAAGATATAATTTCCCTTCAAAAGGTACGTGGAACCTTCATTTTTATGAAATAAATCAAAAATCGTTTTCAAAATTCATAAGGTTCAATTCATATGGCTAAATAACGGGTTGCCAGGCGATTTTCGCCCTTATTGAAATTTTTAAAAAGTGTTCTCTCTAAGGGCCCTCCACGCCAATTTTTTTTTTCGATTCTGTCAAATTCGTGCTCACGTATGAATTATTTTCTCAAAAATGACGCATCCAAAGTGCACCAAATTATAGAAAAACGTTCTTTATACATTAAAGAAGGTGTCTATAAAGTTTCAATACGATCAGATCAGTAAAACATCGATAATTAATTGTTTTCGAAAAAGTGAACTTAACCAAAATTTTTCTAAGTGTTAGGAAATGAGAATTGACAGATAGCTGTTTTTAAAGGTGGGAATTGATTATTTTAATGTTGTTTTGTGAAAATAATTGTTGCTAATGCCTCTGAATTGCAAAACAGCACGAAATACTGTAGGTACTTGGTTTTCGTTTTGAGCGTTTTCAGTATCTCAGAGTGTTTACATTACAATTAATGTTCTTATCGGTTTCTCGGAAATCAATTCTATTGAATGCACATCAATAATGTATGACCGGAACTTCTGGAGTTCGAAGAAAGGTCTTAGACAATTTTTTATACTGTTGAAATGGTGTTAACAAATGTTTGCACACTTAGAGTGACAAAAAATAAGAAACTTCGTTGCTAAATTTATATTATAAACTATACAGGCTGATTCACAACCTCGTGCATATATTTTAATGGCATATTCAACTATGACAATGGAGAAGTAGCACTGATTTGTTGATTGTATAATGGATATCTGATTAACTATGAATAGAATAAAATTAAATTTTATTTAATTGTGCAATGGCAAGAATAGTAATTACATTTGAAAACAGTGGCCCAAAACTGTTTGATTTAAAAACTTGGAAACTAAAATTGCGATTTTTGAAAAAATCTTTCAGTTCCGTGACAAGTGAATTGAGCACTTAAGAGGCTCTTTCCACTCTTTTTCCCACTACCAGGGCTGCCTGAAACCAGCCCGAAACTCGTACTTTGCCGCATCCTATAGCTATGCAGTCATATTGAAGTTGAAAAATACTGTAAAAGTGTTTTCGTTGCGAGTAAACTGTCAGATTATTATTGACTTCAGGATAATGTTTTTATAAACATTTAATAGAGAAAGAATGGATCTACAGATGTGCCTTTTTAAAATTTTAAAACTTAATTTCTATCATGAGATATAATTAAATAAGATATATATTAAATAGGGCGGTTTGCGCCATAAAAACCACATTATTGTCTTACAATTTATTATACATTTGTTATCAATTAAATATTAAATCGTATTTTAGATACATTTTGTATATATCTAAGTAAATATGAGCATTCACAGTGCTTGAAATAGTGTGAATGTTAGTATTTAATTACCTATATAAATTTATGTGAATGATCATATTTGGTTATATGAATTTAAACTGTCTTAAACGTATGCTTACATCATGGCTTGAAGATCTGAAGATGTTGATTCCAAGTTGACTGTTGAAGTTGATGTTTCCCGAAGACTGCTCAGATGAATGTTGAAGTTGTTGTCCAGTGAAATCTCTCGTCGTTGATGTCAGGTGCAGAATATTTTTCTACGTCCTTCGAAGACTTCTAAAGTCATTGTCAAGTTGCCATTTCATTTGTTCACATCTACATAATGATAATATGATATGCTCGAATACCTAGAAACCACAAATCATTTATTTACATTTGATAATTACTAAATAAATATTATTTTATACAGGAATATCTGCACAAATATTAAACCTGTGGGTTATTTTTCACCAACAACTATGACTATGAGTGAATCTAAAATAACTATTTTATTTTGATTCAACCTTGTAACAGTAAACAACAGATTAATTAAGTTCCAAATTGGTTTGTAGAATTACATAATTATTCAATAACATGAAATAAATCATGTTCAATATGAAATTTTGAGTCAAAAACGTAAAAAATAGTAATATCTGAAGAATATTACCTTCCATGTTCGGGGGCAGAGCAGCTCGTGCTGGATTTTCAGGATGATGAAATGGTAATGGCAATGGGCTGCTAATCTGTAACAAAATAAATATTTTCGTTATTACACAACAGTTTTACAACTTTAAAAATGTGGTAAACAACTCAACGTACTTTAGAAATGTAAATGAAACATTTTGCACTAGGTTCATGAACAGCTGCACTTTATAACCAATGTAGCGATTACAACTCCAGAACTCTTGAAGATGCTTCAATTCCTTGCAGCCGCCAAGAATGTAGTAAGAGACAGCAGGAGGATCAGTTCGCATTTGAAGACATCCAGTAACCCAGTTTTACGGTCTGTGAGCTCTGGAATCCGCACAAGCAGCATAAGAAGTTCATCAGAAGAATATCAGAGTCTGCAGGTGGCTGAAGAACGTAACATGTAATAGAGACAGCAGGAGGATCAATCAGCTTCTCGTCGTGAGCCTTCAACAAACCTGGAACAATGTATCAATTAAATAACGAGTAATCAATAAATAAAACTAATTAATTACCTTCAATACATAGTACATCCTACTGAAGAAATACATCTTCTTATTCGGTCCTTACACTGTAATGTTCTCAATAATGCTCAATGATGATGGTAGAAACCCAAATAATATGCAGGTTTCGAGTATTCACTTTGATATTGTCTTCATTCTTACACAGAACAATATTGACCTGTAAATATATCACTGATTTAATATTTTTGCCACATAAACGATTTAATATTTGCTCATAACTTGAAACTAAACAAAAACAACTATAAAATTCACTCCAACTACTTGTTGACAAAACTAAACTGCAAACACAGTTCGTGACGTCACCGCATTTTTCAAAATGCATCGCAAATCAATATGACGTTTACCAGAAATTATTACATCACAAATGAATGTTTATGTGCAATTTGCGTAAATAAAAAATAAAAGAAAGACTGCTTACCTTAGCTGTAGAAATAAATATTCTTAGTATGTAATCTCATGTTTAAGATCATCATTTTCTTCAAAGATGATGGCAGAGATCCTGAATTTGTAGGTAGTTCGAGTATTCTCTTTGAAATTGTTCCTTCACTACACATAACAGCATTTACCTGTAAATAAATCACTTATTATAATACTTGAAGCGATGACCTCGGCTGGCATGAACAGTCCATTAACAATTAACAGCAAATTAATAAGTTTACAACAACTTGTGGATCATATTGTCGCAAACCAACATTATTTTATGTTTAGAATACTCACAATTTCTTATTTATCACTTGAAATTAAACAACTGGTTATTTAAATACAAAGAACAAACTACGAACATGCAATGGCGTCAGTTTCATTACATTCCATTAAAAATTACACAACCTCAATATGGCATGGCGTTGAAAAAATCAATAATAATGAATAAATCGTGAAATCAAACCGTGATTTCTGCCCTCTATTGAATAAAGTAAGAACTCCTTTGGCTACGTTACCAAGTTTTCATTAAGTTTTAAACGGTATAGAGTTTAGATAGTTGTGTACTGGAAATTTCAAGTTTTCAACGTGTTTCCCAATACTTTCACATGATAAAAGACGGATTTCCCAACAGCCGCTTAGTTTTGAAGTGTAGAGTATAATCTAATATTAAAGAATGTAATTTAGGAACGCAGCTTTGATTTTTGACAAGCGGATACGCAAATTTTAAATGAGACGAAGTTATGTGGGGGAGAAATTTAAATTATTATAAAGGTTAAACTACAAGAATACATACAAAAAATTGTCACCTGGTTAAATAGCAGCTTGAAATATTTGAAAATATTATTACTAATATTATTACAACTGAGGAATCCAATTATATTAAATAAAAACCTATATTTTTAATAAATAAAGTGCATTCAATTAAAATTTTAGAAAAATATTATTTCTTTATTACAACAAATGTAATAATTTAAATAAAGTTTATATGATCTTAGATATCAATAATTTGGATTTGAAATTAAAGACTGCAAGTAAAACTTACAATTCAAAGTCCTAGATTTTTCTCAAGAGTAGTAGTATTTATGGTCGAAGCTATTTAGAAAGACTTACGGCATTTCTAGAAATACAAGCTATTCCAGAACACAAGAAGGTAAAAACATTAATTACATTAATAGGACCGAAATTGTACGGATTACTAAAAACACTAATATATATATATAACTTAAGGAAGTTTTGAGGGGACACTTAAGCCCTAAACCTCTAGTTATTCCAGCTAGGCATGCATTCCTGAACAGAAAACAATTAGAAGGCGAAACAATCAGTGTTTACGTTACAGCACTTCGAAAACTCGCAACACCGTGCAAATACTCTGCAGATATGTTAAGCATAATGCTTCGAGACGTATTTGTAAGTGGACTACGATCTAAACACACTCTAGATCGCTTGTTACAAGAAGATGACCCGCCTTTTGATAAAACTGTAAGCATCGCATTAGCTCTGGAAAGTGCTAGTACAAGCACACACGTATTACTTAGTCAACCTACAGACTTACATAGATTAAAAGCTTTTCAAAAGAAAAGTTACAAGCAACCAGGTCAAAATCAGAAATCAAATACATCTGTCGATACTCGCTGCCTACGATGTGGAAAGAAGAATCACAAAGCACCAGAGTGTCGAGCAAAGAATTTATCCTGTAGTTACTGCAGCAAACCAGGTCATGTTGCAGATGTCTGCCTACGCAAAAATCAGCCCAAGTCGACTAATACAAATAAAAATCAACCTATAAAGCAAGTACAGATAGAATCACAAGAATTTGAAGAAATAGTTACAATAAGGAAACTAAGCTCAGATCATTCAAAACCGATACTTATAAACACAGTCATTGAAGGTCAACCACTTAAGATGGAACTTGATACAGGGAGTGCTGCTACGGTGGTAAACTTAAGCACATTACGCTCTGTTTCAGATAAAAGCATCTCTCCTACCAATGTACAATTCAAAAACTACAATAATGAAATCCTGGTACCACTGGGCATGGTAGAAGTGGAAGTCACATGTAACAATACCCATAAACCAGCTAGACTGTACGTAGTTGAAGACAACCTCACGTCCATATTTGGCAGAGACTGGATATCACTTTTTAATCTTAATCTGTCAAATGCTGTAAATACATATCAGATTTCGACGGTAAGCCAATCTGACACACAATTACAAAGTGTTTTAGATAGAAATAAGTCAGTATTCGAAGAAGATATTGGAACCGTCAAAGGGTATGTGTGTGTTCTACGTCTTAAACCAGATTCAAAACCATGTTTCCAGAAAGCACGACAGGTACCACTTACTATGCAGAAACGAGTCTATGAAGAACTTCTACGACTTGAAAAGGCCGAAATTATTCAAAAGGTCGATACATCACAATGGGCTACACCCGTAGTTCCAGTAGTAAAACCATCAGGAGCTATCAGATTATGCGCAGACTACAGTGGCACAGTCAATCCACAAATTGAAGTCCCGCAACATCCTTTACCAAAATTTGAAGAAATATTTTCTCGACTTAGTGGCGGACAACGATTCTCAACATTAGATGTACTCAGCGCCTTTCTTCATTTACCGGTTTCAGAAGAAACTTCCAAGATACTTACCATACACACACACCGAGGCTTATACAGATGCCTGAGGTTAATGTACGGTGTCAGTGCAGCTCCAGCACTTTGGCAGAGATACATCGAAAGTATCCTTGCAGATATTCCATACAGTTGCGTAGTACATGATGACATAATAGTTACTGGAAAAACGGACGAAGAGCACCTCAAAAATCTCGAATTGGTGCTAAAACGGCTTGCTGCGAACGGAATACACATTAACAAGCAGAAAAGCAAATTCTTTCAAGATGTTGTTACATACTTAAAGCCTCATTCCCAGCTATCGTTTTAACGCGTAGTGGATAGCGCGTAGTAGCTAGTAGATAATGCATAAAAGTTTGTACGATGGACTCTCGCTGAAGCATTCCCACGTCTGTTCAAGAGTTGTGCGTAGTGCACAAGCGTAGTGCACTAGCGCAAATGCTTGCAAGGTTCAAGCTTTTAGACACTATGCGTAAGCGTTATTGTGAGATAGAGATATAAATGATATATAGTTGCCCTTGTCTTTCTACGTCGAACTGTCAGAATAGCAGAATTCTAACATCTAACCTGCATTTGTTTGAGTGATAGTGAAAGAGCTAATAGAAAAATGAATATTGAAAATACAGTGAATGCTGTATATGAGGTCATAAGACGTAGAAGAATAGCAGTTGCTACGACAGCTTCCGTTTTTATTATGCAGTCTTCTGCAATAAATAAAAAGCGTGGGTTCATCCTATCAATCAAAAACGTTTATTGCAAGGTGATTGGGATAATTTAATCAGAGAAATGAGGCTTTGTGACAAAGTTTTATTTTTTGATTATACTAGACTAAATGTCAATCAGTTTTTATCAATCAAACAATCAAACAAAACACGAAACAAATATCTGCCTATGCTTTTCAAACCAAGTTCAAAAACAAAATGAAGTAGTGTCGATAAGTCGATATTCTACAAAACTATTCATGTATCATTGTGTCCGATAGATGTCATCACTATCGATTTATGCATTAAAACATTCGCTGGGAATGATCCTAAAACTTATTTCTAAACACTACGCATAACCACAGACCAAACCGCTTAAGACTGGTCAACTCCTGCAGTAAAGGAAAGCAACGATTTTCAGCGGTCTCTAGCGGTGTGTTCTCAAATAACCGCGGCAAAATCTGTAGGTACGAAATTCAAATTTTTATACTGGTGAATTGATTGAAATTAAAAACAGCTTCAATATAAAGTATACATATTATATTTATTCGGATATAATTTACATCAGCGGTAAAAAATTACCTTGTAACAAATAATATGGTATAAAAATGGCAACAAAAGTTACCTTGTCAAAAACTTAAAAAATGACTAACCTTTCGTATTTAATAATGTAAAGAAAAAACGAAGAAAATGTTTTTAAAAATGAAGCTACAACCGGATTTACGTTTGAATCAATTTTGTGAACAGCTTTATTACAAAGTTTAGTAAAGTGATGAATCATTACTAAATACAAAAGATTAGTCATTTTTTTTTGTTATAAATTGTCCATGTTCTGTTCTTACACTTTTGGAGAAGACGGCTTCCTCGCTTCCTGCTGAGGCTAAGAAGCCGCTCTGTTGTCTGCAGCCTGGCGTACAGGTTTTTCTCTGTTGTTGACATCTCACGCAAAGTTGTGTTTCCTGGAAATAAAAAATAAGCATTAGAAATTGTAATTCTTCTACAGCTTTTATATAATTAATAATAATGTTGTTTAAGCATGAACTATCTGACTGAATTAATTAAATATTCTAACATCCGGTAATCTATTTTCCAACAGTTTAACGAAATTGACAATAATTAAATGCATACGGGATTTTCCTGATCTTTAATATTTTAGCTTTCTGAACATCTAATCTGGGAAACTGTAATAATATCGCTCAAATGAAAATGTACAATTTAAAACTGGTAAATATATCTTATAATTTTCCATTCCCGTACTGTATACCATTATATTGTGAATTTCTTTTAATTAAATAAATAATGATATATTACCTTTACGTCAGCGCTTGGTTGGTGGCAAGTTCTGCGGAGTCGCATCTGATTTATCTGCTCTTCGTCGCGTTTCCTCTTGCGTTTCCTGCATATTTGGTGGTACATTTTCCTCAACCATATCTGGTTCTGGTTCAGCAACTGAAACATAAACATCAATTAATGTAACAGATTTATTTAAAATAACAGTTCACTGCTAGAAATAGATATAATTACGTTTCAGCTAAGCTGTTAATAACCGTAATATGCTAATGGCTAATTTAGGGAAATTTAAAAAAGGATAACTGGTAAATAAACCTCTAAGGTATTATATTTGAAGATGTATGTCTAGGAATTTCTGGATAACTCATTTGTGTGTTAATTACAGTTATATAATTTTAATATTTAATACCTGGATTATACGTAATTTCTTGTTACTTAATTTCATCATTAAACGCAGGTATACGTATAAGTATCCTGTTTATAATAGCAATTAGTAGAAAAATGTTATTTATTTACTGTTAACTGCACGTGCATAGATAAGAAACAGATCATACCTGTAGGCAAAACACTCATTGGTTTTTGTCGAAAATTCAATTTCTTTTTTTGAGGGGTTTGAAATTGGTCATCCCTAAAATGTAGCCAACACAATCGATGGCCCCTGTTGTGCATTTCTTGGTGTGACATATTGGTCAATTCTACCCGATTCATTAGCACCAACCACTCGCGTCTTAAATTATCGTCTCGTGGAAAGGAAAATGTTCTTTCACGCCGAACTTCTTCTACTTCCAAATTGGTCGCACAACCAATGTGGACGCAAGTAATCTAAAAAGAAAAGAAAATTTATTATTATGATTGGAATGATTTGAATAAGCAAGGAAACACTGTCTTGAAAATCATTTATAAACGAGGACTGTGAAAATATGGCATTGTTTAAGAGGACATAATTTAAAGAGGTTTATACTGCTGTACGTTTTCTAAAGCCACACTGTTTTCAAAAATGTAATAAATGTTATGAAATATATTGTAGATTATTTCTAATATCGTAATGAAAGACGAATGGGCGAAAGTCATATTACACTCACTATTTTCACCCGCCCGTTGAATAAGTAAACAAAGTATAAAAGTAGATACTTACAGTTGATGTCATAGCTGATTAAACACAAACACAAAACAAAACTTACTGTCTGAAATATCCACAATTTAAAACAGTTCAGAATAAAACTGTTTACTGTTTGTGACTGATGGTAAACACCTCCATTGCTGTTCTTATACCCGAAGTTGACCGACCCCTGTCGAGATTCCACGAAATACAAAGCAAAATTCGATGCTAGCACAACTAGCGGTGTGTTCTTGAGTTACAAACTACTCGACAGATGAATACATAAGGCTGACAGGGGCCTGCGCATAACGCTTGTGTTTAATGTATTATGCACTATCCACTACGCATTAATGAAATAGCTGGGAACGAGGCTTAAGCTACAAAGTTGATGCACAAGGTATACACAAGACTGAAGAAAAGATAAAAGCTGTTCAACAATGCCGGCGTCCAATGAACGTGAAAGAAGTCAAGTCATTTTTAGGGATGGTAAGCTTCTACAGCAAATTTTTACTCCCAACTAGACAAGGAAGCTTTGGCTATAAAGTGGGGTATAGAAAAATTTTACAACTACCATAAACCGTTGATACACATATTTGGTTCTAGGAAAAAATTACCAGTACTAAGTGCTACAAGATTGCTTCACTATGCCTTGTTCCTACAAACATTTCAATTTGACATCAAATACAGGAAATCAGAACTACATGGCAACGCTGACTATCTCTCCAGATTTCCTGAAACGTCATAACAACTCTTTGCTTTAGATGAACCGGGAATGTTCCAAGTACACCAATTAGAACGTTTACCAATTTCAGTAGATGACATCGCACAGATCCTAAATGGAATCGCCGATCCACAATACACCATTCAATTTGGATGTATTTTGAAAGGAATAAGAGTATACATACCGCAGGTTTACAGACAAGCAATACTCCAGGAATTACATTCGGGACATATAGGAATCGTCAAAATGAAAGGACTTGCCCGATCACACGTATATTGGAAAAATAGAGATCGAGATCTAGAAAACTTAGCAAGAGGATGCAGCGCTTGTGCATTGATTCAAAGGAACCCATCAAAGGCCCCAGTGCATTTCTGGGAATATCCAACAGCGCCGTGGGAAAGAATACACATCGATTTCGCGGGTCCATTCCAAGGACACATGTTCCTGCTGGTAATAGATGCACATTCTAAATGGCCTGAAATCTTTATAATGAACAAAGTCACTTCAACAGCAACAATCAGGAAGCTAGAAGAATTGTTCACACGTTACGGGTTACCCAGAATACTAGTAAGTGATAATGGCACAACTGTCACAAGCTTTGAATTTCAACAGTTTTACGCGACCGTGGTGGAATAAAACATATTAGAACCGCACCATTCCACGTAAATATACAATAACGACTGTATTAATTACATTACAAACATAACAAAGTGAAAAACAAACTATGCTGTGCTGAATCATTTTTGAATATTATTTTCATTTTCTGAGAACTAATAATCATTAAACTTTTTATGCGAAACTGGTTTGGAGATCCGTAAACGCAAAATTCTTTACTAAATTTACTATTTCTGATTTCCAGTCTTGCAGAACACTCATACACACACACATACAGTCAGCGTATACATATAGCGAACTTTAAAAATTCATACAAACTACTCCAATAGGTTTCATGTGATGAAACTATGGATTTATACTAATTCAGACACGAGGATTCCGATACCGCAATCAGATTCGCGATATTTTGAGTGGTTTGCCCGATATTTGAACTCGTATTAGTACCAAAGTCGCCGATAGATGGCAGCAGCCATTCTATAAATTGTGAGGGTGGGATGTTTAAATGACAATTACTCAAAACTGGCACGAGGAATCGGAACGCGGTTTGCGGCATTAGATTCCTCGTGTCTTTTTTTATTAGTACTTAGTTTCGATAATTTATTTAGGGTAGTTCAGCCGTAATTAATTATTTATTACTTAGGGGTAGTTTTATTAGCATATAGGGGTAAATTAATACATCTATTACAGTTTTTGTTCAACTTGGGTGTGGCAGCCTCACATATTATGTGTGCTGATTGAAATACCCCGGATGTAACATTTTCTTGAAGGCAAGATTTGATTTAACACAAAAAGTCTTTTCTGGCAATCAGGCACGATTTTTTATTACGGCTTTCTAGTTACGAGCAATCACAGTGCTTGAAAGTGGGAAGTGTGAATGCTCGTATTTAGTTATATGAATTTAAACTTTCTTGAACGTATACATAAATGGAAACCTTAAAGTTAAATGTTTATGTGAATGAAGCTTAAGGTGAAGTCGACGGTGTGGTTACCGACATTTGCAGTTTTGCAAAATTTCAGTTGGAAAGCTAAATCAACTACTGCAACTGATTCATTAGATTTTCTCACTTTCGGAGCTTCTTTTGAACATGGGCAGGTTAACATTTGTAAAGTATTGTGGGCACTGTTAGGGAACTCGCATTTTCGCCACCTCGCAAATGCGTTCCCTAACATTGTCCACAATACTTTACAAATGTTAACTGAAATATTTGCAAAACTGCAAATGTCGGTAACCACACCATCGACTTCACCTTAAGATAGTTTAAATTCATATAACTAAATTAATAACTTATACTGATTGTGAAAACTGCAATCTTAAGCTTTATTCACATAAGCATTTAAATTTTTATGTTTACGTTTAATAAAGTTTGGATACATCTAACTAAATATGAGCATTTACAGTGCTTGAAGGTGGGAAGTGTGAATGCTCGTATTTACTTAGATGTATTTAAACCTTCTTAAACGTAAACATAAATATAAACCTAAAAACTAAATGCTTATGTTCGTAATCAGCTTATCAAACTACATACAGGGTGATTCATATGTGTATATATTTTACTGATCATGGAACAAAAAGATTTTTTGAATTCGTAAATTTAAGGGCAGTTTTCGCAAGAAGAACTGGATTGTTGATTGTATAATGGATATCTGATTAACTATGAATGGAACAGAATTTAATTTTAATTAATTATGCAACGGCAAGAATAGTAAATTTATGAAATTCCATTTGAAAACAGTGACCCAAAACTGATTTAAAAAACCTTGAAACTAAAGTTTGAGTTTCCTGATATAGACCAGTCGGCAGGCACTTTTACCTGGAAAGTATTCCGAACTTAATGAAATTTTGACGTCATTTAGGGGTACCCTGGATGTTGAATCTGAGTATTCGACCTCGAGGGCCCTGTGCTAACTTGGACAGGGGAAAAAACCACGATTTTTATTACCTTTTTTCGGTTTTTCGCCTATAACTAAAAAACTTTTTTCCATTTTTGGAAAGAACATTAAATTTCCTTCAAATTTCACTGGTCAAACGTATTTTTTGACCCAATAGGTACCGAGTGACAGGCGTTCAAAAATAGGAAATGTTTCTCAAAATGACATTTTCAGCCATACATTGACATTTAGCAGCATATTGTTCGTAGGACCCATAGTTTTTGAGTTATAGGCGAAAAACCGGAAAAAGGTATTAAAAATCGTGGCTTTTTCCCCTTCCCCAAGTTAGCACAGATTCGACATCGACATCCCAGAGTACCCCTAAATGACGTGTCAAAATTTCATTAGGTTCGGAATACTTTCTAGGTTGACGCCTTTTTTTCGTTCTTTCCGACTGGACTAATAAGTGAGTACAGAAAAAATATACTGGACAGTACTAATAAAAATATGCGTGAGTTGACGATCTTTGACCGGTGCCTAAGTTCCACACAGACCCGAGTCAAAGTTCGCCAACTTATTCCTCGCCTGAACGCAACTGAGTCAGAGAAAAACCTAATAAACTATTTCAAGGTAATCGTCCACTCGATCACATTGTTTACAATTAAAAATGCCATCTCTGATTTCGCCTGTCACTAATGATTTACTTTGCAGGGTATTCGGCTACTCGATGTTGGCAGCATCTCTGATAACTCTTCTGACACCTCTTGCTTGCGACTTGAGTATCTACGCCGTGATTCTTCTTCGGGTGCTTCTTGGACTGTTCTTGGGGGCCACTTGGCCGGCTATGCCCCCGATGGCTGCTAAGTGGATTCCTCCGATGGAGAGGTCCAAGTTCATTGCCAATATGATGGCGTCTAGTCTTGGCGCAGCTATCACTATACCAGTTTGTGGATTCTTGATCGATTCGTTTGGATGGCCTAGTGTGTTTTATTCTACAGGTAAATTGATTCAAGTCTAGATTTATACGTAATACATGCAGTTATGGTTCATTAAAGGAAAATGCAAAGCTAGTATTTTAGATTCGGCATGTAAACGCAGGAAGATACATAATAATTATCTAAAATGGTAGTTTGTTTCTTCAACACAACACAAATTAGGTTGAACTGAACTAAATTAACAACCCAATATCATTCTTGAGTCTTACATGCTCGGTTTTGACTTTTTTCCGAATTCCTAGAATACTCTCGATTTTACATTATAAGTATTCCACTTTTTTCCCCACTACTACGGCTGCCTGAAACCAGCCCGAAACTTGTACTTTGCCGCATCCTAGCAATACAATGTCATTTTGAAGTTGAAAAATACTGTAAAAGTGTTTTCGTTGCCAGTAAACTGTCAGATTATTATTGACTTCAGGATAATTTAATAGAAATTTTTTAAAAATAAAGTGTAAAGTTTGCATAGATCGGAATTTTTTTTGAATTTTTCGGAATTTTTAGAATTATGTACAATTTTTTAATCAAAATTTTAAAAAGGCACATCTGTAGATTCATTCTTTCTCTATTAAATCCTTGTTTAAATAAAATTTTACCAACTGGCCACAAAATACTCGCTACGTTAGTACATTTTATGCTGGATTTTAGAAGGTAGACGGGCCTCTTAACTTTACTAGATTTGCATCTTCCTGTGCTTGCATTTATATCAAATCAAAAAGTCTAGACTTGAATTTTTCAGTGAATGAATCTTTTAATACAGGGATTTTATTACGTATAAATTTGGGAATGGGTTCAACACCAGAAAAAATTTATACATAAGATAATACCCGCATTAAAAGATTCATTACCAGGAAAATTCAAATCTAGAACTTTAGTATTAGCATAAATGCAAACACAAGAAGATACCAGTACAGCAAATCTAGAAAAGATATTGTCAAAACCGAGTATGTGGGACTCAAGAATGGTATATTCTAAAATTTATTTTCTCATGTTGAATGGCCACTCATTATGTATACTACATACTCGGTTTTGACTTTACTTTTCTAGATTTGTATCTTGCTGTGCATGCATTTTCTTGTGTATGAATAATAATAATAATAATTCTTTATTTCCGTAATACCAATCGGTGTTGGAAAAGGTCGAAATACATAAAGAGAATAACAATTTAAACACAGAAATACAGACATATTTTACAATACTTAATTAAATAAGTAATTTGTTTCATAAATACATACAAGTCTACTTTTCAGTAAGATAATTAATCAGTAGCATTTTTCAATCAGATGATTTTTAAAACGTTTTTTGAATTCTTTAGGATTTTGAATGTTCCATAAATCTTCTGGGACTCTATTATAAATTTGAGTTAAGGGTCTCGTCTCCGTAACAAAATATTGCGTGTTTAGAGGTGTAGCAGTTTCTGCTTTACTCATTGCATATTAAAAATTTGAAGGAAAAACAGGTACTAGATTTTTTTGAAAGAATGAATCTAGGATTATGCTCAGTTAGTGTGTTTTAAGCAATTTTTTACATGCTTTTTCTTATTAAGAGATTTATTAGAAAATGTAACTCGGCATAATCCTAGTTGCATTCTTCGTCTGTAAATAAATGTATGAAATTTAGCTTTATCTATAAAACTTCGTGAGCATTGTAGAAATTGCTAGACGGCTTTTCCGTATTTTTAGCGAGCGTTTCTATGCATTAACATAGGACAAACGCGGTGTTGAGCTACGTGGAGTCGATACCCTTAATTTTGCACATACATTATTTTGAAAGAGAGAGGTATTGGGTTTTAAATATTCTAGACTTTTATTTTCTGGTTTGATACCATTGACTCAGAATATTTCATTGTCATTTACCCAATTTGGGTATACAGCATGACATGTTGCGCGCTATTAAAAATCGAATAAACGAACTAATTTCGACCGCACGTACAATGTCATTTTGAAGTTGAAAAATACTGTAAAAGTGTTTTCGTTGCGAGTAAACTGTCAGATTATTATTTAATTCAAAATACAAGCATGAATACTTTTCACTTTCTAGCACTAAAGTTTGAATCCTCCAAACTTTAAGTTTATGTTTACCACTTACTAAAGTAAATTTAAGTTCAATACGTGAATGCTGTGTTTCTTAAATTTAAATATATAAATATATTTAGTTACATTACTTTCCTTTTAATGAAAACATAAACGTAAATATTAAAACTAAATGTTTATGTGAATGAGGTTTATTAGTTTAAAAAATCTTTAATAAACATTGTAATAAACTATTTAATCGCGTAACTTACGTTAAATAACAACAATTAAAGATTTCTTGTCGACAAGTAGCACTACTTACAGCCCTGTTCACATATGGATTCTTTGTAGATTCTTTCATTCTTTGAATTCTGGAAAAAATCACTGTTCCGAAGCTATCAATGAAATCAATGAATTGTAAATTTATCTTTTCCAAGATTAATTAAAGATTCAATTTAGCGACGCCGCTATTTGACAGGCAACTCTAAACAGGATTCTCTTTCTCAGGATTCAGAAGCATGAAAGAATCTTCAAAGAATCCTTGTGAGAACAGGGCTTAAAAAAGTTTATCAGTAATTCTGCGGATTTAAAATTTATTTTTGATTGACAATCAGGACATAGAAATGTACGAGACACAATGTTATATCATTTTATTTCACTCAAGGAGGGCATTAGCTTCTGTGGGATTCAAGAAGGGTATTGGGTTGTTTATTTAGTTTTAGTTCAGTTTAGAGTTTCTACCAATATTCTCGGCATATTGTGTTATAAAATGATATGATATTATTGCAGTCATATACACTAAATAAAAATATTAATAATGGTTTATTCTTTAGGTATTGTGGGTCTCATCTGGTCAATAACTTGGTTTTTGGTCGTGTTCGATTCACCAGCGGAGCATCCAAGAATTTCTATGGAAGAGCGACAATATATCGAATCAGAGATTGCGAAAACTGATGGGAAACATAAGAAACCTTCCAGAGTACCATGGGGACAAATCTTAACCTCTGGGCCAGTCTGGGCCATAGTTGTCACCCATGGTTGTTCTGTTTTCGGATATTTCACTGTGGTAAACCAGCTACCGACCTTCTTCAAAGATGTTTTCCATTTTAATATCAAAGCAGTAAGTATCTTGTTGTAATAATTGTCCGCCTTGCATCATGAACTTGTTATTTAAATTAGCAAATTCATGTATGCAAATGTCGTTCGTCTAATTCTGAGTATTTGATTCAATAGTATATTTTAGATTGTAGTTTATTAATTTTGTTGAAAGATACGATTTAATTTACTTGTTGGTGATAACAGCACTTGTGATAACAAAATTAATATAAATAATGAACAGATTATTGATAAAATATAATATACATGGACGTGATAAATTGATATGACAGCTTTGTAAATTATTTCGTATACATATTACTGACAGTTAACTCACGGGTACTAATAATAATAATTATTACCTATGGTTTAGAAATCATATATGTAAAATTACGGTCATTACATTTTTATTATACTAATTTGCCGGGTAATTTAATTACATAATTTACTGAAAAACATTTTAAATTACTTTAAATTACCGAGAATATTCCCAGAAAGTATCTAGAAATTTTAAAATCATGGAAAATATTTAAGGACAAATTATTTAGTAGTAATTATATTAATAAAATACAAATAAAATTATGATACGTTTATTTTGTAATTTATGGTAATAAAATGTATTAAATTACGGTAATTTATTGTGTAATTTACACGGTAATTTATAAATTTTCATATTTACATCTCTGATTACTAGCAGTCAACTTACGGGTAATTGTTATTATCTATTACGCCTTTTATCCAACTTGGGTGTGGCAGCCTCATTATGATTCATCGGTATATTATTCTGTGTGTGCGGTTACCAGCCATCAACTCACGGGTACTCATTGATATTAGTGTAGTCACACCACAGAGGATATTTTTATTTATTCGAACCACAATTGTTCTTGTTCATAATGATATTTATTTTCTGTGAACGTATTAAATTTTATGAGTCATCGGTATATATTTTTTATTGTGTGTGCAGTTACCAGCCATCAAATCACGGGTACTCTTGGCTATTAGCGTAGTCACACTACAGAGCAAATTTTTTTATTCGGATCTGAGTTGTCAGACCACAATTATTGGTCATACTATAATTATTATAATCACCTTCTATGAATGCTACAAAGTAAAAAATTAAATTCTTGGGATTCAATTGATTATTTCTAGGAACTGCAAAGTTTTTGCTAATTTTTTTATTGAATCTCACACGAGACAATAATAAATGGTTGGGAAAACCGTTAATTTAATTGTTTACTACTATACTACGTGTAAACAATTTTTGTTGGCCTCTATCTCACTGATGAATGGTTATAGATTATTTCATAATGCTTTATAATTTTAGAATGGGTTGCTGTCAAGTTTACCATATTTCGGAAAGTACATCATGGCCGTTTTTGCGTCCTACTTGGCGGATTATTTAAGAAGAAGTGGTAAATTATTTACCACCGCTACCAGAAAGATTTTCACTACCATTGGTAAGATATATCATTAAGTGAGAAACAAATGTTTGATTACAATCTTTTAATAATTGGTTCAATTACTTTGGATTATTTTTGAAGACACTGCCTTGAAAAGATTAGTAAACAAAAGCCAGGAAGTGTTTCTATCAAATATAAATTACAATTAATAATCAGCAATCAATTTTCGACAAACATGACACATTTCTTTCGCCTCATCCATATTCATGGTCTTGTTTCTATTCAATATTCATAATGAATTCATTTCACAATTCAAATTCAAACACATCAACTCAAATTTAAAATCTGGGCGGCAAATATTTATATCCTGACATACTTTAATCGCCTCGTCCACATTTTATTCATTTATTCCTTCCATGCAATATTCATAATAATTTTATTCCATATTTGAAACACTTAAAATCAAATTTAAAATCACTACTACGTTCATAAACATTTATACAGCAATATTTAACAATATTCATAGACTCATTATATTATTAATCGAGAAACATTTCTATTCTGACACACTCTTTCGCCTCGTCCACATTTACTTTTAATCCTTTCATTTTTGCACTCAACTTGTTTGACATTTCAAACAAATAAGCATAAATTTAAAATCACAACATTTACAATCAATGAAGATGAAAAGATACAATCAATAACCAGCAATCAATTTTGGATAAACATACATATCCTGACATACTTCATTCGCCTCGTCCACATTCATTATCCTTTCATTCTTCCCACTTAATTTATTTTACATTTTAAGCACATCAACTCAAATTTAAAATCACAACGTTTACAATCAATAAGCTGTGATCAATCTTGGACAAAAATTTATATCCTGACACTTCTTTTGCCTCGTGTACATTAATACTCCTTAATTTATATGACATTTTACAAACATTCGTATGCTGACACACTTCTTTCGCCTCGTCAATGGTCATACAAGCTCTTATAGTTCCCCACTCAAATTCAAAACATTATTGAAAACATTTCGTTGTTGCATATTTCAGCTGTCATGCTGCCAGGGTTCTTGATGATCCTCCAAGCAAACTACGGGATGTCGAACACCTCCGTGGCCATGTTCACCATCGCGTTGACCATAAATGGTGCCGTGACAGCTGGTTATCTGTCAAACGCCTTGGACGCTATGTCCAACTTCTCCGGAACCATCTTCGGCATGGCGAACACTTTGTCTTCCTTCGGAGGATTCATGTCTGCGTTCATGGTGGCCAGCTTCACCAACGAGGATAGCAGCTGGAGCAGCTGGAAGATGGTCTTCTGGGTGCTGTGTTTCATGTACCTCTTCGGAGGCTACCATTATTTGCTACTCGGTACCGGAGAAATGCAGAAATGGAACTCCGTGCAACCTGATGAAGATGTCTGGGACAAGGAATTGAGGGAGAGAGAAATGGTGCCGCTTAACAAAGAAGAAAAGTCTCTACCGTGATAGATAGGTTTAAGCCCTGTTCGCACGAGGTTCTTTGGAGATTCTACGGAGATTCAGAATCCTGGAAAAGAAGAAGTTTTTTTCTTTCTAGTGAGAATTATCTGTTAAATTGCGGTGTCGCTAAATTGAATCTTCAATGAGTCTTGGAGAAAAAGTATTTATAATTTATTGATTGCTTTAAAACCATATAATTATCACTAGAAAGAAAAAACTTCTTCTTTTCCAGGATTCAGAATCTTCGTAGAATCTCCAAAGATCGCCGTGCGAACAGGGCTTTAGTCTATCCTAGTCACATCCTGAGTACGATCAAAAATTACATACTCAATACAAACATCTCAGAGAATTATATGGGATTATTACCAAATTATTAACATCGGGATGTTACAGATAATGTTACTAAGGGCGATCATTAGCAATCGCTAGATATTAATAGGATGTTAATAGGCAAATATAGCAAACAACAAGTGTGATGTTCATATTCTTGAAATGTTTTGGGGATTTTATTTTGCCAAGCGGGATATCTGTATCATAAGATTCATTCCCAGAAAAATCAAATCTGGTATTTTAGATCCGGCATCAGTGCAAACGCAGAAACATGCAAATCTAGAAAATATATTGTTATGTGGGACTCAAGAATAGTACTGAGTTGTTCATTTAGTTCAGTTCAATTGTATATCCCCAGTTTTCTAGATTTGCATCTTCTGTGTTTACATTTATTCCGAATCTAAATACTCAATAGATTTAAACTTTATTGCGAATGAATCATTTGATGCACTGTTTTATTATTATTACTTATAAATGCATCTTCTGGTGTTGCATTTTCCTGTATGTCAATTCAGGTAAATTCAAATCTAGTATTTTAGATTCGGCATAAATCAAACACAGGAAGATGCAAATCTAGAACAGTTATTGTTATATAGAATTCAAGAAAAGTACTGGGTTCATTTAATTCAGTTCACACTATTTTTCTAGATTTGCATCTTCTTGTGTTTTCGGACTCAAATATTATTCCAGATTTGAATTTCTTGTGGATGAATCTTGCAATTATTAGTATGCATCTTCTGTGTGTGGATATTCTAGATTTGATTTCTGGTGAAGAAGTCATTCCCATGTTTAGTGATAATTTATTTTATGTACAGACTGTATATACGAATGATCTGTGACATTATTTTGTTATTTTTGTAACTATTGTAAAATTGATGGAGTTAGGCAGTTTTTAAATTAAAAACTGTTTGATGAACATTCCTAAATTATTTTAGCGAGGTTTTTAAAATAATTTAGGCAGTAGATAGCTAGTTCTGAACTTAGCATAGACTTCAGAATATTTTTACAAAGTCATTAACGAATATTACTTTGTATGATTATTGTATCTTGTTATTTTTTTCAATAAAATATTTATTTTACCTGCCATTCATTATTAAGAGGCTGGTCTAGATGCATTAAGACCTCAAACCTTTTTAAATAATCTTTTACACAACATTTTATTTCACTCCAGTTACATGCAAGCCTCTTGATGTTATTAGCATTTTACTCATATTATTTAGCATTGATGTTAAGAGGCTTGTTCAGCAACCATTTGATGATGTTTTTAAATTCATTTAAGTTGAATATTAAGTTTAAAACACAGTATGACATCCAGAAACAGACTAACCTCTTGATATTATTATTTGTAGTTATAAACCAGAACAACCCAAATATTTAATCATTTATGTTCAAGTGGAACCTAAAATACATTTGTCACTGTTTTCAACGCTCAATACCGTTCAGATATCGATTTATTGGCCAATATATCATTTGTCAGACCAGTATAAATGTATTCTTTGTACTTGTTTGTTAAGTAAGTGTTGAATAACTCGCTAAATTGTTGGAATATTTTCCAGGTATACAAATGATTGGTGTTTGCGGCCAGTGTAGCGCGCGCTCACATATTTTTTGGGTTGCATACATACATGCGCTACGCATTTACTGTAAACTGAGAAATCGAATATAATTTAATTTTTTCTAGTCGAGTGCGCACTAATAAAATGAATGCTATGTACACTAATACATTTAAATGCTGATACACTGTAAAATAAATTGTCCTGAACGGTGTTTTTTGTTGAAATCAGTAGAAGGTTTCAAATGATTGTTATTTAATTATTTGGGATAATGTTTGTTGGTATAACTATAAATTAATAATTAATTTTTAAGGGCCCAAATTTGATTATCTCTAATAGTTTTTGAGATATTGGGTCTTAGATGCAGTTTGATAAAAATTAGGAGGAAAATTGTTTTTTAAGATGTATTATTCATAGAAAAATGTTTATAAAAATTTGTTTAGCTGTGCTATACGTTTTTAAATTTTTTATCGAGTCGAGAAATATTTGGTACGTCCCACCAAGCCTCAATAGGTTGTCCGTAGCTCCAATAGGAGCTTCAGAAATATTTTATACAATTTTACGAAGTATTCTACCAATTTCTGCTACCATTTCTCAAAATTTACCTACATACCAAGCATTATTTATACATTTTATGCCCTAATTTACTTAAATATCTATAGCTAGACCTAAAAAAAAAAGATAAATGATAAATTTATTATCATAAGCTCCGCCTTTAAGGCAGGGCTTGCCTCTCTTCCAAGAATCGATCCTTGCAAATGTCGTTCCCATGGAAGTACCCGCAACATTTTCTTATTGTAGTAATTTATAGTTTCCATGGTTATTACACCAGCGTATTGTTGCTGATATGCATTGTTGTATTTGATTTTGATACCAGGGATGCAAAGTCGCTCTTTCCGGGCCTGGTGGCCCGCTGCGGGCCGGAAAGTGGCGCTTTTTGCGCCTGCACAGCCGGAATAATATTCTGTAGCTTGTTTTAAGTGGGAATATTAATAATATTGTTATTACAAATGATTTCTATTGTAAGACCAAATGTGTATTTGGTTGTTGAGCAAATTTGGGCCTCGGCTGTTTTATGCCTCGGTTATCGAGTCGGTTATGGTTATATAATGTAACTGGCAGTTAAATTAGTGTATTATCTGCCTGGTAAACTATATCTACAAAGTATTATTCGGTATTTTTAAATATTTTTGGAATGACCTCTATAACGTCTGCTATAAGAACTATTTTGAGCTGTAGTTGCTGTTAAAATGATTTGAACTAAAGTATAGATTACATTTTTTAATCTTTTTATGATATATATGATTGTAACAAACTATACCCAACAGTTTATTAGATACTTATACATATTTGTCTATGCGTTCTTGCGATATTAGAAAAAAACCATTTTGAGCAACAGCTAAGTAGAAAATGCTTTTAACTAAAATGAGATTGAAACAAGACATGTTTGAATATATTTTTATGTTTGCTATGATTGGAACCAACTAAAATTAACATTCAGTTAGATACTTATAAATATTTCTGTATGATTCCTTCTGGCATTTAGAAAGAAACATTTTGAGCAACAGCTCAAGAAGAAAATGCTTAAACTAAAAATGAGATTGAAACAAGACTTGTAGAAACATCTTTTTATGTTTGCTATGATTGGAACCAACTATATTCAACATTTTGTTAGATATGCCTTAAATTTGTCGTGTTTGAAAATATGCCTCACACAATTTGTGATACTGATTATTTGGCCAAAAAATTGATGAAACCTTATTGTCAGTCTATCGATACCCTCATCGATACTTGATAAATGATTTTTGATAGCTAGTTATACCTATTTTTAAGTGATAAATGTATCGATTTGATTTTTATTAGGGGATGATAGATTCTAATGAGCTTTTCAAAACCGATGTATCCAAACATGACTTCTGACTTAACTAAATGATAGAACTGGGGTATCGACGCATATAATTGATTGGAAATGTATATTTTATCGTTTGCCATCCTTACATTTGGGTATTGATTGATAAAATTGCATATTTCAAGTAATAATGCCAGGATATGAAAAGTCAATAGGGTTATGAAATATAAGTTTGTGACTTAGGAAATGGGTCTCTGTATAAGATTTTCGTTTCAAAATGATTAAAATAATCTGTATTTAAGTTTATAACAGCCTAACTGTCTCAATAATACAAAAATATCGATTATTGGTCATTGACATAAATTGATAGGTTTTGCAAAAAAATTGTTTTTAATCGGCAAAAAACTATTAAAAACAGTTAATAAACGACTAATTAATCGATTTGAGGCCAAAATTTGTTAGATTAAAGCTAAAATTAACGAAATATCAACTTATTTCAGTTTGACATTTGGAGGCTAACTTTGCAAGCAATTTTCTCAAAAAGTATGCATCGTAGATTTTTTTGATCTAGATATTCGTGATCTACGGAAAAAATGGGCCTAAATACATGTGTCATATGTCCGCATCGAATAAAAAAAAAAAATTCGATTCTGGGGGTTTGTTGGTTTATATACACAAATTCACCAAAAAAACAATCAGTTGAGTCTAAAAGGTCAAAAGGTGAAGACGTGTACCGCGCGCTCCAGAAAAAGCATTTATTTCGCGGAAAAAACATAAGTCATGTACAAAAAAGTGTTCCTAACTATAAATCAATCATTCATAAAGCGTTTTAAACATAAATTGTCCGGTTTCCATCGATTTTAATAAAAAAATCGATAAAATCAATTCTCGTATCCCGGGACCAGTTCGGAATCGCTCGGGCGGCTTCGTGACTTGTCGGAATTCTTCAACATGGTCGCTCTGAAACAGGAACAAATGACAGTTCTGATTGTTGACAGCTGAATTGGAGCTTGTGGTGTTATAATCGAACTTTAATTGAACTTTAATGACTTTTAATCGGGATTTCGGTTAATTTTAAATGAGTTTGAGTGCTAGTGCGACCAAGTGGCGTGCGGTTTGACGTTCGGTAGTGACTTGCAGTGAGGTTAACACTTTATTTGGATTATACTACAATGGACTAATGGACTAATTGGACATTGTTTGAAGATTCTTTGGAACTTTTTGAAGATTTTGAAGTAATCTTGACGGGACTGTTCAAGATACAGGTTAGTGGAACTGTTTTGCCGCTTTTGTCTATCCAGTGCTACGAATTTTACAAGTTTATTTTTTCACATATTGCTATTTGTTTATGAAATTAGTTTAATGCTACATTGTTTTAAATGGAAACTATAATAATATGAGAAAATTTTTAAAGGATAATTTTTTAAAAAGATTTTATTAATTTTAAATTTGATGAAATAGTTTACCAACTACTAAGTTCACATATTCACATTGCTATATTTGTTTATTAAACATTGTAATTTTAAATATTTCAATACTAACTATATTAAACATTTTAATGATTTTAAATACTAAATAATTATAATTTAAATAATATTTATGATGAATTTAGAAACTTGACATAATGTGTTTAGCTATTTTTAATCAGTGATTATTTTCATAAAATGGGTTATTTGTTGAATCAAAATGATTAACTAATATAATATCAGTGTTCATCGAAGTTGAATTAAAAGAGTGTTTATTTTATTACTGAATATAATAAAAAATTGAAAGTGACATTTAATTTAAAGTGATTCAAAATGATCTAATTAATACATGTCATTAGAATTATTTTCATAACATGGGTTATTTGTTGAATCAAAATTTTAACTAATATAATATCAGTGTTGATCGAAGTTGAATTAAAAGAGTGTTGATTTTATTACTGAATATAATAAAAATATTGAAAGTGACATTTAATTTAAAGTGATTCAAAATGATCTAATTAATAAATGTCAGTAGGTAGTGACCTAATTTCATTCAATTTATGATTTCTTTTATTAAATATACTGAATATAGTCGGAATATAGTATTAAAAATTTGAGGTTACATTTGACTTAAAGTAAAATTCCAGCAGGTGTCCAGCATATGGCGCCATCTTCTTGACCTAGTTTCACCAGCTGTCTCGCTAATATAGGTCAACACTGACCTGGCTTAATAATTGTGTTTCATTTATTAAATATACTGAATATAATTTTCAAAATTTAAGGTTATATTTGATTTGAACTGATTCAAAATTTATTAGCTAATATGTGTCTGTATTGAACTGATTTGATTTATAAATGAGTGTTCCTTTTATAAAATAAACTCAATATAATTTGAAAAATTTGAGGTTACATTTGGTTTGAATTTATTTAATATGTATCAGAGTTGAACTGATTTGATTTAAAGTGTGTTCCATTTATAAAATAATTGAATTAAATTGAAAGTGAACCCTGTTAATAAAATGTTAATAATCACTGGTGCCTGTGTACTAATCATCTGAACGTTTTAACGTTTCTTTCAGCTTAACCCTTTGCTTTTCAGGAATTCTTCAGGATTCCAGAATTGTATATTTGTTAGGGCAATGTTAGGATTGTTGTAAAAACTGTCTATTTGAACTTACATCAATTTGTTTAACTCTTTTGGTTATGTAAATAATATTTGATGAAGTATGAATAGGGGGTTTTTACTAAGGGTTTTATATGTCTATCAATTTTTTGAATCAATTAATGAATGAATGAATTAAAGACATATAAAATTACTATTGCTGGATAGACAAACTTTGTACTTTTTGAACATCTTGATTCAAAATATGCAAAGAGGCACATTTTTTCGCGAATCCGTCGTCGTAGTTCGTATTCGACTCATTTGCGCCCTTAGCGAATTTACGGCGAAAATTCGCTAAACCTCGCCGTTCCCGGGATCTAGCGGGCTCTTCTACTGCCACCACGCCGCTATAACGAGCTCGTTATAGCGGCATGGGCATAGCTGCGTCAGGACGAGCTAGGGTAGTATCGAAGAATCGGTGTTTTGTCCGCGGTTTCGTCCGGTTTTGCGCGGGGGAATTAGGCGCCGTTCGGTTCGCGGTTAAATTCACACCAGTCGGACTGGTCGGGTAGGGACCCTACAAACTGTAGGGGGCCTAGGGACCTTACAGCCGGGTAAGGGGATCAGGCTCTCGCCGGAGAGATAGCTCAGTTATGCGACTCATGTTAGGGGGAAGGGTGATAACTCTTATTAGGAGAGTTATCTACTATTGTTTTAACTTGTTACTAATATGGTTTGTTTGTAAGTTTCAGGTGTTATTAGGAGAGGGTAACCACTTAAATTTTTATTATTTTGGGATTCATGAAACGGGTTAGCTATATTTGTACCATATCTTATTTGGTAAAATAATTTTAATTATATTCGAATTTTTTGTTTGTAATTGTTTTACAATTTATTGATTAGTTTAGTGTTACAAATTAATTAATTATTGTTTTACTATTTTGAAATTGAAGTGTCAATGTTTTGATATTTTTTTGTTTCGAAATAGGATGGGCTACTATTTCAGACAAAATCATATCATTACATTTTCGAGTTAACTTTGTCAAATCCCAGCCAGGTCAAATGTTAACTCGATTTGACAGCATTTAATTGAGTTTATATTATTTGAACTATGTTTTTTAAATTTTTTGAATATTAAGTAAAAAAAAGTAATTTAAATTGGTACTTAAGCTAATTCGTTTCGTGTCAAAATTAAAGTAATTATTAAAAAATCTTCAATCGTCAAGACCATCAATCTTCAATTATTGTTATAAAAGTGGTTCCACCCAGTTTCGACCAGACCTTCAGCTGCCATTTGTTTTTATGTGTATCAGTCCAGTGGTTCTTAAACTTTTTTTTGGCAACCTAACAATATTTTGCTTATTAAAAACATTCAAACATTTTATATTTCCAACTTATAACTTGTATTAATTTAATTTTTATAAAATAAATACACAGATGTTAATGCAAAGATTATATTAAATTGAGTAAATTACATTGAGTAAAATATTAATTTTCATAGTTTGAGAACCACTGTTATTGTCAATGACTTTACTAATTGATTTGTCGTGTTTCAGGTGTAGTTTCAGGGGCCCTAACATTCCCAAGATCAAGACCAAGACTTATACTAATCATGCTTTATCTGTTTTAGGTGCCTAATTAGTAAATTAATGGACTAATGGGGGTACTTGCATGGTAACTGAAAATGAGATTTTTATAACTCTGAACTTAATGTTAGATTTGAAACATTGGTAAAAATACAAATTTTATTTTAAAAAAATATGTTTTTTAGTAAATTGAGAAATAAATTTAGCTGTGACGTCACTATTTTGTATTAGACATTATATGATTGCAACTTTCTACGTCACACCATTAATTATTTAATTTTGGGCTTGTTAATAAAAAAATTTTAAAAATAAAAAATACCGGTCCTAAGTTTGTATCTTTTCTTCAAAAATATTTAATAAAAAAATCATGCAAGTAGCCCATTGTAAAGTAACTCAAAGATTCACAAATAGGGTAGACGATTTAATTATTAAATACACACAAAACACACTGACATATTTTTAAATAATCTTAATACACATATAAACTAAATAAGATATAAATAATAATAATATACACTTGTACACACAATATACAATATATTATAATACACATACAAACACTTTGAAACATTTTGACGATATTTTAAAATAATTTTAATACACTTATAATTTTATACACAATAAATTATAATACACATACCTACAAACTAATTAAAATATAAATTAATAAACAAAATATACAATTATAATACACACGCACTATTAAAAATATAAATTATACACTTTGAAAAACATTAAGTCAAATAAACATCTTACGCTACCCTGTTTAGTGAATCTATGGGTCTAATGAAATAGTTGATGATTCAAGAAAAGTTTCTAAGGAAAATGTAAAAGGGTGTCCCCTCCCTTAAGGTTAACACGAACGTTGCGGCTTTGGTCAAAACGGAGAGTGTTATACTTAATCATTTTTTATCTGTTTTAGGTGACTAATTAGTAAATTAATCGACTAATTGGTAAATGACTCAAAGATTCACAAATAGGGTAGACGATTGAATTATAACAAACACATAACATACTTAATATTTTTAAATAATTTTAATAAATAAATAAATTCAAATATAAATAATAATACACTTTTATACACAATACACAACAAATTATAATACATATATAAACTAATTAAAATATAAATATACCTAATACACTTTGAAATACACTATAAGTCAAATTACTTAACATCTTATTTTATTTATTGGTAACTGTACTTCATCTCAGCTAAGAAAATAGCAGATGGCACTGCGAATGCCAGTAAGTTTTACACTCACACATTTTATTAGTTCAAAATTTGACGCGATCTTAAATAAGTTATGTTTTGTGAATAAAGCTGTCATCTATAGAATAGTGTAGTACTTCGATGTAACTATGAAATTCAAAATAAGAAGGTATAAGTAATGTTAACGGAAATGAAAATGTTTGCTAGTGTAAATCTACCTCTCATCTCAACCAATCAGATTCAAGAATATCATTGCCCTATCTAACCCAACGCTATTTTTTTAGCTGAAATGAAGTATAGTAAAGTAGTGCTTACGCTACCCTGTTTTGTGAATCTATGGGTCTAATGCAGTAGTTGATGATTGATGATTGGCCAGTGGTTAGCTCAGCGCAACCGACAATAATACCACTGGGTCCGAGTGGTTGGATTCCACTATAATATCTAGAATGGTTCCCATTAAAATAACATGAAATATGAGGAGGTAAATCTAAAGTAAGATTGACACTGTTAAATTATTTTATTCAATTTTGACGTTTTAAACTGCTATTATTAACTCCATAACAACAACTTTAAACAATAATAATAATAATAGTATTTATTGCATAAGTAAAAAAATTTACATCGCAAAAGTCAGACAGGTTATAAGATTATCACAATTAATTGTAATCAGTAGCAAAATACTCATTTAAACTATAAAATACGTTTTTCAATAAGAATGATTTCAACATTGACTTAAATACTATTATTGTTGATTCACAAGTGAATTAAAACTTTTTAAATTACTCAACACATTATTAAATCTCTGTGATTTCATTATTTCGTCAAAAATGCATAAAAACAATGACAACTTGTTACTGTCGACTACTTTGATTTTTTTATGTCAAAATAAATTTATATTCATATATTTGAAATAATTCCGTCAAAATTGAATAAAATATTGTATAAATCACGTGAGATACGAATGTTTATTCACTCGAAGAAATTATCCCACTCGCCCTTCGGGCCCGGGGGCTAAACTTTCTTCTCTTGAATAAACATTCATGTATCTCACTTGGTGTATAAATATCTATTAATTTCAGTGCCTTCTAAAATCACCGAAAAATCACTTAAACTAATTCACAAATTTTTTAAATAAACTGAAATCAAATTTAAAAACATTTATTAAATAATAATCTATTATCTTGTACAATAAATTTCCAAATGACATTTAACATAAACATCACACTTCAATCATTTTGACATAGTAAACATTAGAAAACACCTTAAAATTTTGTTTTTACTCCTTGTTTAAAAACAAACTATAAAATTAATTTAAATATAGGTACAACACAATTTCACTACACACGATAAATTGAAAAACTAATTAATACCTATATAAATAATGAAACATATTTAATATACTTTATATATATATAAGTAATTTAGTAGTGATTATGCTACTCTGTTAACTTGTTGAGTGAATCTCTGGGATCTAATGTAATAATACAATAACTTATGGTATGGGAAAATGGTATATTATTTAACGAGCATATAATGTAGGTTATATTACACGAAGATGAAAATTAGAACACGAGCCATAGGCGAGTGTTCTAGTCATCCGAGTGTAATATAACCATTATATGCGAGTCAAATACTATACTTTATCTACAACTACTTGTAAATGAACTTGGTGTTGTATAATTTTACCTACTTACATCTGTCATCGATTAACAAGCAACAATCACTACGCTTACTACAACTCTGAGAAAATGCTTGCTAGAATAATTTATTTACTTACAAAACTAATGTACAATTACTACAATTTGTGAAATTCATAAAAATATCAAAATTTACTTTTTTTAGCAATGGTAGAAACACACAAATGAGCAACAAATCTAATGACACCGCTTTTGCTGCTTCTCGTATCTCTAGAGGTGAACATATTATTTCACTACTTTCAATATTCATAATTTACCTTCTTTACGACAATACGATAGAATACGATACTATTTGTTGCAGTTAAATGGTTTGTTGTATCAATCAAACACACATAACCTTACTTATTATCTGTCATCGACCAACTAACTTCAGACAAATGCTTGCTTTCTATTGGGTGAATCAAGCGTGGAATATGAAATTTCATATTACACGCCGTGTAATATGAGGCACATTTTGTATTTGGAGTTAGATATAAAATGAAGCTATTATTTAATAGTTGTAGATAAAAGGCTTTAATTGTGAATTTTGTGTTTTTTATAAGAACGCAACACAGTCAATTGTATGATACTGTATATTATGAATATAACTATTATTAACTAATAATTTATATTACACAATTTGATTAAGTTTAATCCTTTATAATATTTTTTCAATTACTTGTCAAATAAAAATAACACAGGCCTGCTGAGGTAGTGTGCATAAAGCGGGAATAAAATCACAACTCACAAAGTAGTCCACGTAACATTACACTTGTTTGATAATTAATCATTTATAAAAGACACAAAAATCACAATGCCATTAAAAAATTAAAAAATTGTACTCAATGAAATCTAACTGGGGATAAAAAAATCCTTTAGATTTCATACTTCTATTTCAGCACAAGAAGATAACAAGAACACAGGTTTTAGGTCAAGATAACACAACTTAAGTGGATTAATATTAATTACAAATTGATTTAAATTATTTAAAATTATTGTATGTCCATAAAATTGTCTCAGAGAGACTGATTGTCATAAAATTAGCTTTTAAGAACGTTTTCAGGACAAGAAAATAGATCACATCTTACGTGGATTAATATTAATTACATAAGATTGGAATTTTGTAAAATTATTGTACGAGTCCATAAAATTGTCTCAGAGAGAGATTCATTGTCATAAAATTAGCTTTTAAGAACGTTTTCAGGACAATAAAATAGAACACATCTTACGAGGATTGAATTGAGTTACAAATTTGATTACAATGATATTAAATGGCGATAAAATTCAGTTGTTAAGTTTTAGTGTGCAACACTCAAATATAAATACACGTGCATGTGAATTGAGTATCCGGTGCTGACTCAATCAAGTTCGCAATATTTGTCTTAAAATGTAAAATGCGGGTTCTATTCCGTCTTGTAAATCAGCCGAAGGGCTCTACATATGTAGGGCATAGGGTGCTTTAGGCCATCTCTAATCCCAGCTCTGTCCCCATAAAGGAGGTTGGTTGTTGGTTGATCATAAGCCGACCGTTTCAGTCTGACGCTGTTAGAGAATATTGATGCGCCTTTTAGGAAGGAATGTTTCGAATGGAAATGAATCTTCAACGTGTGCTCATTTCATATGTATTTGTGTTTGTACTTTCGTGTTGTATACATAGCGGCTTGCGATAGGGCAATTTTGAAACTGCTGAGATTCATTGTCATAAAATTAGCTTTTCAGAAGGGTTTCAGGTCAAGAAAATAATATTAATATTAATTACAAAACGAATGGAATTATGTAAAATTATTGTTTGGGTCCATAAAATTGTCTCAGAGAGACTGATTGTCATAAAATTAGCTTTTAAGAACGTTTTCAGGACAAGAAAATAGAACACATCTTACGAGGATTAATATATTGATTATTGTTTAGGTCCATAAAGTTGTCTCAGAGAGACTGATTGTCATACAATTAGTTTTTAAGAAGGGTTTCAGGTCAAGAAAATAGAATACATCTTACGTGGATTAATATTTGTTACAAATTTGATTAAAATGTAGTAGCTATCGTCGGATAGGCGCCCTAGTCTGTCGCCAGGGCTAGGGCGGCCCTTTGTTAGTCGTCGCGGTTCAGATGACTGGCGGAGGGTTCCCTGTCTTGTGGGGTGACCTTGACGTGGTGACAGGGCTCGACCGGTTCCTGACATCACCAGGAACCGGAACCAACGACCCCACACGGGTTCGACTCCCGCCTCAGAGTCTCGGGTTCGAGACTCGAGCCGGCATCACACAGGAGCAACTTGTTGCTGTGTGATGCCCAATTGACAACATGATGTATTAATTATTTATTTGTTTTAGATTCAATGATACAAGAATATAATATGTACTTAGTTTGCAAGAAATAAAGAAACCGAATTATGAACGCTTTAATGTTATTATTTTCGATTCAAATACCAAGTACCTACCTACTAATAATATGAAGAGTAAATCAGGAATGTTGTACACTTACTAACACATCCTTTAATACATTTACACGTCTTAAAGTATAACTTCTTACTCAGTCAATGTTGTAGTTTATTTTGTTGAGAAACAGGATTGGGCCCCTGTTTCTTGACAAAATATTACTATAACATTTTCGACTTGACAGTTGTTTAAATCCCAGCCAGGCGAACTGTCAATTCGATTAGACAAAATGAGTTAGAGGTTGTACTTTTTAAGATGTACATACATGCTACAGTTTACACTCATACATTTACTGAATATTTTACTGCATTCAGTTTTTGTTTTAGGATACAACTAGAATTACATTAATAGATAACAAGTTTAACTTTAGGAACATATCCTGTGGTATACTCTCCACTAACAACCACGAGTGAACTAACAGTTTATAACCGCACACACGATGACTCAGAGTATGAAATGAGCGTCATTACATGTAGGATCAAGTTAAAACATTATTTACTTTCAAAAACGTGACAAGGAAAATTATAAGAAGATGCTGAATTTCTACCGAGCGACAAATAAATATTTCTTCGCTAACCCATTACTGTTTATATGTTTTAGGTTATTCCGTGAGACCTGGCCTCTTCATATGACGTCAGCTATGGTATTTTGTTTTGTAAAAAGGCAGACTGATCACCTGCCCTGATACAAAATAAATACTGTAGTGTGTTTAACACTAGTAGTTCCTTAAATCCTAGCTAGGTGAACTACTCAGTGTCAAACTGACAAAATATGGATTGAGTTTGGCCTTCTTCATGCGAACGGCCCTTATAGAAGATTGAAGAAAATGAAATACATGTAATTTATTATTAATCGCCGGTTTGTTTAATGTTTCAGGTACCTTTCATTAACATGCACTGGAGAGACCACGTCAAGCTCATCTTCATATGATGTCAGCTACGGTCTTTATTTTGCTGAAAGGCTGAGTTGCCCGCTCGTGCAAGATGCAAAATAATTATTCGTAGTATATTTGACACAAATAATTCAAAAGCCCTGGCTGGTCCTAGTAAATTATTCGGGTCAAATTGACTAATGTAAATTGAGTTTGACATTCTTCATGGATCGAAGAAGATTGAAGAAAATGAAATACATGTAATTTATTATTAATCGCCGGTTTGTTTAATGTTTCAGGTACCTTTCATTAACATGCACTGGAGAGAACACGTCAAGCTCATCTTCATATGATGTCAGCTACGGTCTTTATTTTGCTGAAAGGCTGAGTTGCCCGCTCGTGCAAGATGCAAAATAATTATTCGTAGTATATTTGACACGAATAAGTCAAAAGCCCTGACTGGGTGATAGTAAATTATTCGGGTCAAATTGACTAATGTGAATTGAGTTTGACATTCTTCATGGATCGAAGAAGATTGAAGAAAATGAAATACATGTAATTTATTATTAATCGCCGGTTTGTTTAATGTTTCAGGTACCTTTCATTAACATGCACTGGAGAGACCACGTCAAGCTCATCTTCATATGATGTCAGCTACGGTCTTTATTTTGCTGAAAGGCTGAGTTGCCCGCTCGTGCAAGATGCAAAATAATTATTCGTAGTATATTTGACACGAATAAGTCAAAAGCCCTGGTTGGGTGATAGTAAATTATTCGGGTCAAATTGACTAATGTGAATTGAGTTTGACATTCTTCATGGATCGAAGAAGATTGAAGAAAATGAAATACATGTAATTTATTATTAATCGCCGGTTTGTTTAATGTTTCAGGTACCTTTCATTAACATGCACTGGAGAGACCACGTCAAGCTCATCTTCATATGATGTCAGCTACGGTCTTTATTTTGCTGAAAGGCTGAGTTGCCCGCTCGTGCAAGATGCAAAATAATTATTCGTAGTATATTTGACACGAATAAGTCAAAAGCCCTGGTTGGGTGATAGTAAATTATTCGGGTCAAATTGACTAATGTGAATTGAGTTTGACATTCTTCATGGATCGAAGAAGATTGAAGAAAATGAAATACATGTAATTTATTATTAATCGCCGGTTTGTTTAATGTTTCAGGTACCTTTCATTAACATGCACTGGAGAGACCACGTCAAGCTCATCTTCATATGATGTCAGCTACGGTCTTTATTTTGCTGAAAGGCTGAGTTGCCCGCTCGTGCAAGATGCAAAATAATTATTCGTAGTATATTTGACACGAATAATTCAAAAGCCCTGACTGGGTGATAGTAAATTATTCGGGTCAAATTGACTAATGTGAATTGAGTTTGACATTCTTCATGGATCGAAGAAGATTGAAGAAAATGAAATACATGTAATTTATTATTAATCGCCGGTTTGTTTAATGTTTCAGGTACCTTTCATTAACATGCACTGGAGAGACCACGTCAAGCTCATCTTCATATGATGTCAGCTACGGTCTTTATTTTGCTGAAAGGCTGAGTTGCCCGCTCGTGCAAGATGCAAAATAATTATTCGTAGTATATTTGACACGAATAAGTCAAAAGCCCTGGTTGGGTGATAGTAAATTATTCGGGTCAAATTGACTAATGTGAATTGAGTTTGACATTCTTCATGGATCGAAGAAGATTGAAGAAAATGAAATACATGTAATTTATTATTAATCGCCGGTTTGTTTAATGTTTCAGGTACCTTTCATTAATATGCACTGGAGAGACCACGTCAAGCTCATCTTCATATGATGTCAGCTACGGTCTTTATTTTGCTGAAAGGCTGAGTTGCCCGCTCGTGCAAGATGCAAAATAATTATTCGTAGTATATTTGACACGAATAATTCAAAAGCCCTGACTGGGTGATAGTAAATTATTCGGGTCAAATTGACTAATGTGAATTGAGTTTGACATTCTTCATGGATCGAAGAAGATTGAAGAAAATGAAATACATGTAATTTATTATTAATCGCCGGTTTGTTTAATGTTTCAGGTACCTTTCATTAACATGCACTGGAGAGACCACGTCAAGCTCATCTTCATATGATGTCAGCTACGGTCTTTATTTTGCTGAAAGGCTGAGTTGCCCGCTCGTGCAAGATGCAAAATAATTATTCGTAGTATATTTGACACGAATAAGTCAAAAGCCCTGGTTGGGTGATAGTAAATTATTCGGGTCAAATTGACTAATGTGAATTGAGTTTGACATTCTTCATGGATCGAAGAAGATTGAAGAAAATGAAATACATGTAATTTATTATTAATCGCCGGTTTGTTTAATGTTTCAGGTACCTTTCATTAACATGCACTGGAGAGACCACGTCAAGCTCATCTTCATATGATGTCAGCTACGGTCTTTATTTTGCTGAAAGGCTGAGTTGCCCGCTCGTGCAAGATGCAAAATAATTATTCGTAGTATATTTGACACGAATAAGTCAAAAGCCCTGGTTGGGTGATAGTAAATTATTCGGGTCAAATTGACTAATGTGAATTGAGTTTGACATTCTTCATGGATCGAAGAAGATTGAAGAAAATGAAATACATGTAATTTATTATTAATCGCCGGTTTGTTTAATGTTTCAGGTACCTTTCATTAACATGCACTGGAGAGACCACGTCAAGCTCATCTTCATATGATGTCAGCTACGGTCTTTATTTTGCTGAAAGGCTGAGTTGCCCGCTCGTGCAAGATGCAAAATAATTATTCGTAGTATATTTGACACGAATAATTCAAAAGCCCTGACTGGGTGATAGTAAATTATTCGGGTCAAATTGACTAATGTGAATTGAGTTTGACATTCTTCATGGATCGAAGAAGATTGAAGAAAATGAAATACATGTAATTTATTATTAATCGCCGGTTTGTTTAATGTTTCAGGTACCTTTCATTAATATGCACTGGAGAGACCACGTCAAGCTCATCTTCATATGATGTCAGCTACGGTCTTTATTTTGCTGAAAGGCTGAGTTGCCCGCTCGTGCAAGATGCAAAATAATTATTCGTAGTATATTTGACACGAATAAGTCAAAAGCCCTGGTTGGGTGATAGTAAATTATTCGGGTCAAATTGACTAATGTGAATTGAGTTTGACATTCTTCATGGATCGAAGAAGATTGAAGAAAATGAAATACATGTAATTTATTATTAATCGCCGGTTTGTTTAATGTTTCAGGTACCTTTCATTAACATGCACTGGAGAGACCACGTCAAGCTCATCTTCATATGATGTCAGCTACGGTCTTTATTTTGCTGAAAGGCTGAGTTGCCCGCTCGTGCAAGATGCAAAATAATTATTCGTAGTATATTTGACACGAATAAGTCAAAAGCCCTGGTTGGGTGATAGTAAATTATTCGGGTCAAATTGACTAATGTGAATTGAGTTTGACATTCTTCATGGATCGAAGAAGATTGAAGAAAATGAAATACATGTAATTTATTATTAATCGCCGGTTTGTTTAATGTTTCAGGTACCTTTCATTAATATGCACTGGAGAGACCACGTCAAGCTCATCTTCATATGATGTCAGCTACGGTCTTTATTTTGCTGAAAGGCTGAGTTGCCCGCTCGTGCAAGATGCAAAATAATTATTCGTAGTATATTTGACACGAATAAGTCAAAAGCCCTGGTTGGGTGATAGTAAATTATTCGGGTCAAATTGACTAATGTGAATTGAGTTTGACATTCTTCATGGATCGAAGAAGATTGAAGAAAATGAAATACATGTAATTTATTATTAATCGCCGGTTTGTTTAATGTTTCAGGTACCTTTCATTAACATGCACTGGAGAGACCACGTCAAGCTCATCTTCATATGATGTCAGCTACGGTCTTTATTTTGCTGAAAGGCTGAGTTGCCCGCTCGTGCAAGATGCAAAATAATTATTCGTAGTATATTTGACACGAATAAGTCAAAAGCCCTGGTTGGGTGATAGTAAATTATTCGGGTCAAATTGACTAATGTGAATTGAGTTTGACATTCTTCATGGATCGAAGAAGATTGAAGAAAATGAAATACATGTAATTTATTATTAATCGCCGGTTTGTTTAATGTTTCAGGTACCTTTCATTAACATGCACTGGAGAGACCACGTCAAGCTCATCTTCATATGATGTCAGCTACGGTCTTTATTTTGCTGAAAGGCTGAGTTGCCCGCTCGTGCAAGATGCAAAATAATTATTCGTAGTATATTTGACACGAATAATTCAAAAGCCCTGACTGGGTGATAGTAAATTATTCGGGTCAAATTGACTAATGTGAATTGAGTTTGACATTCTTCATGGATCGAAGAAGATTGAAGAAAATGAAATACATGTAATTTATTATTAATCGCCGGTTTGTTTAATGTTTCAGGTACCTTTCATTAATATGCACTGGAGAGACCACGTCAAGCTCATCTTCATATGATGTCAGCTACGGTCTTTATTTTGCTGAAAGGCTGAGTTGCCCGCTCGTGCAAGATGCAAAATAATTATTCGTAGTATATTTGACACGAATAAGTCAAAAGCCCTGGTTGGGTGATAGTAAATTATTCGGGTCAAATTGACTAATGTGAATTGAGTTTGACATTCTTCATGGATCGAAGAAGATTGAAGAAAATGAAATACATGTAATTTATTATTAATCGCCGGTTTGTTTAATGTTTCAGGTACCTTTCATTAACATGCACTGGAGAGACCACGTCAAGCTCATCTTCATATGATGTCAGCTACGGTCTTTATTTTGCTGAAAGGCTGAGTTGCCCGCTCGTGCAAGATGCAAAATAATTATTCGTAGTATATTTGACACGAATAAGTCAAAAGCCCTGGTTGGGTGATAGTAAATTATTCGGGTCAAATTGACTAATGTGAATTGAGTTTGACATTCTTCATGGATCGAAGAAGATTGAAGAAAATGAAATACATGTAATTTATTATTAATCGCCGGTTTGTTTAATGTTTCAGGTACCTTTCATTAACATGCACTGGAGAGACCACGTCAAGCTCATCTTCATATGATGTCAGCTACGGTCTTTATTTTGCTGAAAGGCTGAGTTGCCCGCTCGTGCAAGATGCAAAATAATTATTCGTAGTATATTTGACACGAATAATTCAAAAGCCCTGACTGGGTGATAGTAAATTATTCGGGTCAAATTGACTAATGTGAATTGAGTTTGACATTCTTCATGGATCGAAGAAGATTGAAGAAAATGAAATACATGTAATTTATTATTAATCGCCGGTTTGTTTAATGTTTCAGGTACCTTTCATTAACATGCACTGGAGAGACCACGTCAAGCTCATCTTCATATGATGTCAGCTACGGTCTTTATTTTGCTGAAAGGCTGAGTTGCCCGCTCGTGCAAGATGCAAAATAATTATTCGTAGTATATTTGACACGAATAAGTCAAAAGCCCTGGTTGGGTGATAGTAAATTATTCGGGTCAAATTGACTAATGTGAATTGAGTTTGACATTCTTCATGGATCGAAGAAGATTGAAGAAAATGAAATACATGTAATTTATTATTAATCGCCGGTTTGTTTAATGTTTCAGGTACCTTTCATTAATATGCACTGGAGAGACCACGTCAAGCTCATCTTCATATGATGTCAGCTACGGTCTTTATTTTGCTGAAAGGCTGAGTTGCCCGCTCGTGCAAGATGCAAAATAATTATTCGTAGTATATTTGACACGAATAATTCAAAAGCCCTGACTGGGTGATAGTAAATTATTCGGGTCAAATTGACTAATGTGAATTGAGTTTGACATTCTTCATGGATCGAAGAAGATTGAAGAAAATGAAATACATGTAATTTATTATTAATCGCCGGTTTGTTTAATGTTTCAGGTACCTTTCATTAACATGCACTGGAGAGACCACGTCAAGCTCATCTTCATATGATGTCAGCTACGGTCTTTATTTTGCTGAAAGGCTGAGTTGCCCGCTCGTGCAAGATGCAAAATAATTATTCGTAGTATATTTGACACGAATAAGTCAAAAGCCCTGGTTGGGTGATAGTAAATTATTCGGGTCAAATTGACTAATGTGAATTGAGTTTGACATTCTTCATGGATCGAAGAAGATTGAAGAAAATGAAATACATGTAATTTATTATTAATCGCCGGTTTGTTTAATGTTTCAGGTACCTTTCATTAACATGCACTGGAGAGACCACGTCAAGCTCATCTTCATATGATGTCAGCTACGGTCTTTATTTTGCTGAAAGGCTGAGTTGCCCGCTCGTGCAAGATGCAAAATAATTATTCGTAGTATATTTGACACGAATAAGTCAAAAGCCCTGGTTGGGTGATAGTAAATTATTCGGGTCAAATTGACTAATGTGAATTGAGTTTGACATTCTTCATGGATCGAAGAAGATTGAAGAAAATGAAATACATGTAATTTATTATTAATCGCCGGTTTGTTTAATGTTTCAGGTACCTTTCATTAACATGCACTGGAGAGACCACGTCAAGCTCATCTTCATATGATGTCAGCTACGGTCTTTATTTTGCTGAAAGGCTGAGTTGCCCGCTCGTGCAAGATGCAAAATAATTATTCGTAGTATATTTGACACGAATAATTCAAAAGCCCTGACTGGGTGATAGTAAATTATTCGGGTCAAATTGACTAATGTGAATTGAGTTTGACATTCTTCATGGATCGAAGAAGATTGAAGAAAATGAAATACATGTAATTTATTATTAATCGCCGGTTTGTTTAATGTTTCAGGTACCTTTCATTAATATGCACTGGAGAGACCACGTCAAGCTCATCTTCATATGATGTCAGCTACGGTCTTTATTTTGCTGAAAGGCTGAGTTGCCCGCTCGTGCAAGATGCAAAATAATTATTCGTAGTATATTTGACACGAATAAGTCAAAAGCCCTGGTTGGGTGATAGTAAATTATTCGGGTCAAATTGACTAATGTGAATTGAGTTTGACATTCTTCATGGATCGAAGAAGATTGAAGAAAATGAAATACATGTAATTTATTATTAATCGCCGGTTTGTTTAATGTTTCAGGTACCTTTCATTAACATGCACTGGAGAGACCACGTCAAGCTCATCTTCATATGATGTCAGCTACGGTCTTTATTTTGCTGAAAGGCTGAGTTGCCCGCTCGTGCAAGATGCAAAATAATTATTCGTAGTATATTTGACACGAATAAGTCAAAAGCCCTGGTTGGGTGATAGTAAATTATTCGGGTCAAATTGACTAATGTGAATTGAGTTTGACATTCTTCATGGATCGAAGAAGATTGAAGAAAATGAAATACATGTAATTTATTATTAATCGCCGGTTTGTTTAATGTTTCAGGTACCTTTCATTAATATGCACTGGAGAGACCACGTCAAGCTCATCTTCATATGATGTCAGCTACGGTCTTTATTTTGCTGAAAGGCTGAGTTGCCCGCTCGTGCAAGATGCAAAATAATTATTCGTAGTATATTTGACACGAATAAGTCAAAAGCCCTGGTTGGGTGATAGTAAATTATTCGGGTCAAATTGACTAATGTGAATTGAGTTTGACATTCTTCATGGATCGAAGAAGATTGAAGAAAATGAAATACATGTAATTTATTATTAATCGCCGGTTTGTTTAATGTTTCAGGTACCTTTCATTAACATGCACTGGAGAGACCACGTCAAGCTCATCTTCATATGATGTCAGCTACGGTCTTTATTTTGCTGAAAGGCTGAGTTGCCCGCTCGTGCAAGATGCAAAATAATTATTCGTAGTATATTTGACACGAATAAGTCAAAAGCCCTGGTTGGGTGATAGTAAATTATTCGGGTCAAATTGACTAATGTGAATTGAGTTTGACATTCTTCATGGATCGAAGAAGATTGAAGAAAATGAAATACATGTAATTTATTATTAATCGCCGGTTTGTTTAATGTTTCAGGTACCTTTCATTAACATGCACTGGAGAGACCACGTCAAGCTCATCTTCATATGATGTCAGCTACGGTCTTTATTTTGCTGAAAGGCTGAGTTGCCCGCTCGTGCAAGATGCAAAATAATTATTCGTAGTATATTTGACACGAATAAGTCAAAAGCCCTGGTTGGGTGATAGTAAATTATTCGGGTCAAATTGACTAATGTGAATTGAGTTTGACATTCTTCATGGATCGAAGAAGATTGAAGAAAATGAAATACATGTAATTTATTATTAATCGCCGGTTTGTTTAATGTTTCAGGTACCTTTCATTAACATGCACTGGAGAGACCACGTCAAGCTCATCTTCATATGATGTCAGCTACGGTCTTTATTTTGCTGAAAGGCTGAGTTGCCCGCTCGTGCAAGATGCAAAATAATTATTCGTAGTATATTTGACACGAATAATTCAAAAGCCCTGACTGGGTGATAGTAAATTATTCGGGTCAAATTGACTAATGTGAATTGAGTTTGACATTCTTCATGGATCGAAGAAGATTGAAGAAAATGAAATACATGTAATTTATTATTAATCGCCGGTTTGTTTAATGTTTCAGGTACCTTTCATTAACATGCACTGGAGAGACCACGTCAAGCTCATCTTCATATGATGTCAGCTACGGTCTTTATTTTGCTGAAAGGCTGAGTTGCCCGCTCGTGCAAGATGCAAAATAATTATTCGTAGTATATTTGACACGAATAAGTCAAAAGCCCTGGTTGGGTGATAGTAAATTATTCGGGTCAAATTGACTAATGTGAATTGAGTTTGACATTCTTCATGGATCGAAGAAGATTGAAGAAAATGAAATACATGTAATTTATTATTAATCGCCGGTTTGTTTAATGTTTCAGGTACCTTTCATTAATATGCACTGGAGAGACCACGTCAAGCTCATCTTCATATGATGTCAGCTACGGTCTTTATTTTGCTGAAAGGCTGAGTTGCCCGCTCGTGCAAGATGCAAAATAATTATTCGTAGTATATTTGACACGAATAATTCAAAAGCCCTGACTGGGTGATAGTAAATTATTCGGGTCAAATTGACTAATGTGAATTGAGTTTGACATTCTTCATGGATCGAAGAAGATTGAAGAAAATGAAATACATGTAATTTATTATTAATCGCCGGTTTGTTTAATGTTTCAGGTACCTTTCATTAACATGCACTGGAGAGACCACGTCAAGCTCATCTTCATATGATGTCAGCTACGGTCTTTATTTTGCTGAAAGGCTGAGTTGCCCGCTCGTGCAAGATGCAAAATAATTATTCGTAGTATATTTGACACGAATAAGTCAAAAGCCCTGGTTGGGTGATAGTAAATTATTCGGGTCAAATTGACTAATGTGAATTGAGTTTGACATTCTTCATGGATCGAAGAAGATTGAAGAAAATGAAATACATGTAATTTATTATTAATCGCCGGTTTGTTTAATGTTTCAGGTACCTTTCATTAACATGCACTGGAGAGACCACGTCAAGCTCATCTTCATATGATGTCAGCTACGGTCTTTATTTTGCTGAAAGGCTGAGTTGCCCGCTCGTGCAAGATGCAAAATAATTATTCGTAGTATATTTGACACGAATAAGTCAAAAGCCCTGGTTGGGTGATAGTAAATTATTCGGGTCAAATTGACTAATGTGAATTGAGTTTGACATTCTTCATGGATCGAAGAAGATTGAAGAAAATGAAATACATGTAATTTATTATTAATCGCCGGTTTGTTTAATGTTTCAGGTACCTTTCATTAACATGCACTGGAGAGACCACGTCAAGCTCATCTTCATATGATGTCAGCTACGGTCTTTATTTTGCTGAAAGGCTGAGTTGCCCGCTCGTGCAAGATGCAAAATAATTATTCGTAGTATATTTGACACGAATAATTCAAAAGCCCTGACTGGGTGATAGTAAATTATTCGGGTCAAATTGACTAATGTGAATTGAGTTTGACATTCTTCATGGATCGAAGAAGATTGAAGAAAATGAAATACATGTAATTTATTATTAATCGCCGGTTTGTTTAATGTTTCAGGTACCTTTCATTAATATGCACTGGAGAGACCACGTCAAGCTCATCTTCATATGATGTCAGCTACGGTCTTTATTTTGCTGAAAGGCTGAGTTGCCCGCTCGTGCAAGATGCAAAATAATTATTCGTAGTATATTTGACACGAATAAGTCAAAAGCCCTGGTTGGGTGATAGTAAATTATTCGGGTCAAATTGACTAATGTGAATTGAGTTTGACATTCTTCATGGATCGAAGAAGATTGAAGAAAATGAAATACATGTAATTTATTATTAATCGCCGGTTTGTTTAATGTTTCAGGTACCTTTCATTAACATGCACTGGAGAGACCACGTCAAGCTCATCTTCATATGATGTCAGCTACGGTCTTTATTTTGCTGAAAGGCTGAGTTGCCCGCTCGTGCAAGATGCAAAATAATTATTCGTAGTATATTTGACACGAATAAGTCAAAAGCCCTGGTTGGGTGATAGTAAATTATTCGGGTCAAATTGACTAATGTGAATTGAGTTTGACATTCTTCATGGATCGAAGAAGATTGAAGAAAATGAAATACATGTAATTTATTATTAATCGCCGGTTTGTTTAATGTTTCAGGTACCTTTCATTAATATGCACTGGAGAGACCACGTCAAGCTCATCTTCATATGATGTCAGCTACGGTCTTTATTTTGCTGAAAGGCTGAGTTGCCCGCTCGTGCAAGATGCAAAATAATTATTCGTAGTATATTTGACACGAATAAGTCAAAAGCCCTGGTTGGGTGATAGTAAATTATTCGGGTCAAATTGACTAATGTGAATTGAGTTTGACATTCTTCATGGATCGAAGAAGATTGAAGAAAATGAAATACATGTAATTTATTATTAATCGCCGGTTTGTTTAATGTTTCAGGTACCTTTCATTAACATGCACTGGAGAGACCACGTCAAGCTCATCTTCATATGATGTCAGCTACGGTCTTTATTTTGCTGAAAGGCTGAGTTGCCCGCTCGTGCAAGATGCAAAATAATTATTCGTAGTATATTTGACACGAATAAGTCAAAAGCCCTGGTTGGGTGATAGTAAATTATTCGGGTCAAATTGACTAATGTGAATTGAGTTTGACATTCTTCATGGATCGAAGAAGATTGAAGAAAATGAAATACATGTAATTTATTATTAATCGCCGGTTTGTTTAATGTTTCAGGTACCTTTCATTAACATGCACTGGAGAGACCACGTCAAGCTCATCTTCATATGATGTCAGCTACGGTCTTTATTTTGCTGAAAGGCTGAGTTGCCCGCTCGTGCAAGATGCAAAATAATTATTCGTAGTATATTTGACACGAATAATTCAAAAGCCCTGACTGGGTGATAGTAAATTATTCGGGTCAAATTGACTAATGTGAATTGAGTTTGACATTCTTCATGGATCGAAGAAGATTGAAGAAAATGAAATACATGTAATTTATTATTAATCGCCGGTTTGTTTAATGTTTCAGGTACCTTTCATTAATATGCACTGGAGAGACCACGTCAAGCTCATCTTCATATGATGTCAGCTACGGTCTTTATTTTGCTGAAAGGCTGAGTTGCCCGCTCGTGCAAGATGCAAAATAATTATTCGTAGTATATTTGACACGAATAAGTCAAAAGCCCTGGTTGGGTGATAGTAAATTATTCGGGTCAAATTGACTAATGTGAATTGAGTTTGACATTCTTCATGGATCGAAGAAGATTGAAGAAAATGAAATACATGTAATTTATTATTAATCGCCGGTTTGTTTAATGTTTCAGGTACCTTTCATTAACATGCACTGGAGAGACCACGTCAAGCTCATCTTCATATGATGTCAGCTACGGTCTTTATTTTGCTGAAAGGCTGAGTTGCCCGCTCGTGCAAGATGCAAAATAATTATTCGTAGTATATTTGACACGAATAAGTCAAAAGCCCTGGTTGGGTGATAGTAAATTATTCGGGTCAAATTGACTAATGTGAATTGAGTTTGACATTCTTCATGGATCGAAGAAGATTGAAGAAAATGAAATACATGTAATTTATTATTAATCGCCGGTTTGTTTAATGTTTCAGGTACCTTTCATTAACATGCACTGGAGAGACCACGTCAAGCTCATCTTCATATGATGTCAGCTACGGTCTTTATTTTGCTGAAAGGCTGAGTTGCCCGCTCGTGCAAGATGCAAAATAATTATTCGTAGTATATTTGACACGAATAATTCAAAAGCCCTGACTGGGTGATAGTAAATTATTCGGGTCAAATTGACTAATGTGAATTGAGTTTGACATTCTTCATGGATCGAAGAAGATTGAAGAAAATGAAATACATGTAATTTATTATTAATCGCCGGTTTGTTTAATGTTTCAGGTACCTTTCATTAACATGCACTGGAGAGACCACGTCAAGCTCATCTTCATATGATGTCAGCTACGGTCTTTATTTTGCTGAAAGGCTGAGTTGCCCGCTCGTGCAAGATGCAAAATAATTATTCGTAGTATATTTGACACGAATAAGTCAAAAGCCCTGGTTGGGTGATAGTAAATTATTCGGGTCAAATTGACTAATGTGAATTGAGTTTGACATTCTTCATGGATCGAAGAAGATTGAAGAAAATGAAATACATGTAATTTATTATTAATCGCCGGTTTGTTTAATGTTTCAGGTACCTTTCATTAATATGCACTGGAGAGACCACGTCAAGCTCATCTTCATATGATGTCAGCTACGGTCTTTATTTTGCTGAAAGGCTGAGTTGCCCGCTCGTGCAAGATGCAAAATAATTATTCGTAGTATATTTGACACGAATAATTCAAAAGCCCTGACTGGGTGATAGTAAATTATTCGGGTCAAATTGACTAATGTGAATTGAGTTTGACATTCTTCATGGATCGAAGAAGATTGAAGAAAATGAAATACATGTAATTTATTATTAATCGCCGGTTTGTTTAATGTTTCAGGTACCTTTCATTAACATGCACTGGAGAGACCACGTCAAGCTCATCTTCATATGATGTCAGCTACGGTCTTTATTTTGCTGAAAGGCTGAGTTGCCCGCTCGTGCAAGATGCAAAATAATTATTCGTAGTATATTTGACACGAATAAGTCAAAAGCCCTGGTTGGGTGATAGTAAATTATTCGGGTCAAATTGACTAATGTGAATTGAGTTTGACATTCTTCATGGATCGAAGAAGATTGAAGAAAATGAAATACATGTAATTTATTATTAATCGCCGGTTTGTTTAATGTTTCAGGTACCTTTCATTAACATGCACTGGAGAGACCACGTCAAGCTCATCTTCATATGATGTCAGCTACGGTCTTTATTTTGCTGAAAGGCTGAGTTGCCCGCTCGTGCAAGATGCAAAATAATTATTCGTAGTATATTTGACACGAATAAGTCAAAAGCCCTGGTTGGGTGATAGTAAATTATTCGGGTCAAATTGACTAATGTGAATTGAGTTTGACATTCTTCATGGATCGAAGAAGATTGAAGAAAATGAAATACATGTAATTTATTATTAATCGCCGGTTTGTTTAATGTTTCAGGTACCTTTCATTAACATGCACTGGAGAGACCACGTCAAGCTCATCTTCATATGATGTCAGCTACGGTCTTTATTTTGCTGAAAGGCTGAGTTGCCCGCTCGTGCAAGATGCAAAATAATTATTCGTAGTATATTTGACACGAATAATTCAAAAGCCCTGACTGGGTGATAGTAAATTATTCGGGTCAAATTGACTAATGTGAATTGAGTTTGACATTCTTCATGGATCGAAGAAGATTGAAGAAAATGAAATACATGTAATTTATTATTAATCGCCGGTTTGTTTAATGTTTCAGGTACCTTTCATTAATATGCACTGGAGAGACCACGTCAAGCTCATCTTCATATGATGTCAGCTACGGTCTTTATTTTGCTGAAAGGCTGAGTTGCCCGCTCGTGCAAGATGCAAAATAATTATTCGTAGTATATTTGACACGAATAAGTCAAAAGCCCTGGTTGGGTGATAGTAAATTATTCGGGTCAAATTGACTAATGTGAATTGAGTTTGACATTCTTCATGGATCGAAGAAGATTGAAGAAAATGAAATACATGTAATTTATTATTAATCGCCGGTTTGTTTAATGTTTCAGGTACCTTTCATTAACATGCACTGGAGAGACCACGTCAAGCTCATCTTCATATGATGTCAGCTACGGTCTTTATTTTGCTGAAAGGCTGAGTTGCCCGCTCGTGCAAGATGCAAAATAATTATTCGTAGTATATTTGACACGAATAAGTCAAAAGCCCTGGTTGGGTGATAGTAAATTATTCGGGTCAAATTGACTAATGTGAATTGAGTTTGACATTCTTCATGGATCGAAGAAGATTGAAGAAAATGAAATACATGTAATTTATTATTAATCGCCGGTTTGTTTAATGTTTCAGGTACCTTTCATTAATATGCACTGGAGAGACCACGTCAAGCTCATCTTCATATGATGTCAGCTACGGTCTTTATTTTGCTGAAAGGCTGAGTTGCCCGCTCGTGCAAGATGCAAAATAATTATTCGTAGTATATTTGACACGAATAAGTCAAAAGCCCTGGTTGGGTGATAGTAAATTATTCGGGTCAAATTGACTAATGTGAATTGAGTTTGACATTCTTCATGGATCGAAGAAGATTGAAGAAAATGAAATACATGTAATTTATTATTAATCGCCGGTTTGTTTAATGTTTCAGGTACCTTTCATTAACATGCACTGGAGAGACCACGTCAAGCTCATCTTCATATGATGTCAGCTACGGTCTTTATTTTGCTGAAAGGCTGAGTTGCCCGCTCGTGCAAGATGCAAAATAATTATTCGTAGTATATTTGACACGAATAAGTCAAAAGCCCTGGTTGGGTGATAGTAAATTATTCGGGTCAAATTGACTAATGTGAATTGAGTTTGACATTCTTCATGGATCGAAGAAGATTGAAGAAAATGAAATACATGTAATTTATTATTAATCGCCGGTTTGTTTAATGTTTCAGGTACCTTTCATTAACATGCACTGGAGAGACCACGTCAAGCTCATCTTCATATGATGTCAGCTACGGTCTTTATTTTGCTGAAAGGCTGAGTTGCCCGCTCGTGCAAGATGCAAAATAATTATTCGTAGTATATTTGACACGAATAATTCAAAAGCCCTGACTGGGTGATAGTAAATTATTCGGGTCAAATTGACTAATGTGAATTGAGTTTGACATTCTTCATGGATCGAAGAAGATTGAAGAAAATGAAATACATGTAATTTATTATTAATCGCCGGTTTGTTTAATGTTTCAGGTACCTTTCATTAACATGCACTGGAGAGACCACGTCAAGCTCATCTTCATATGATGTCAGCTACGGTCTTTATTTTGCTGAAAGGCTGAGTTGCCCGCTCGTGCAAGATGCAAAATAATTATTCGTAGTATATTTGACACGAATAATTCAAAAGCCCTGACTGGGTGATAGTAAATTATTCGGGTCAAATTGACTAATGTGAATTGAGTTTGACATTCTTCATGGATCGAAGAAGATTGAAGAAAATGAAATACATGTAATTTATTATTAATCGCCGGTTTGTTTAATGTTTCAGGTACCTTTCATTAACATGCACTGGAGAGACCACGTCAAGCTCATCTTCATATGATGTCAGCTACGGTCTTTATTTTGCTGAAAGGCTGAGTTGCCCGCTCGTGCAAGATGCAAAATAATTATTCGTAGTATATTTGACACGAATAATTCAAAAGCCCTGACTGGGTGATAGTAAATTATTCGGGTCAAATTGACTAATGTGAATTGAGTTTGACATTCTTCATGGATCGAAGAAGATTGAAGAAAATGAAATACATGTAATTTATTATTAATCGCCGGTTTGTTTAATGTTTCAGGTACCTTTCATTAATATGCACTGGAGAGACCACGTCAAGCTCATCTTCATATGATGTCAGCTACGGTCTTTATTTTGCTGAAAGGCTGAGTTGCCCGCTCGTGCAAGATGCAAAATAATTATTCGTAGTATATTTGACACGAATAAGTCAAAAGCCCTGGTTGGGTGATAGTAAATTATTCGGGTCAAATTGACTAATGTGAATTGAGTTTGACATTCTTCATGGATCGAAGAAGATTGAAGAAAATGAAATACATGTAATTTATTATTAATCGCCGGTTTGTTTAATGTTTCAGGTACCTTTCATTAACATGCACTGGAGAGACCACGTCAAGCTCATCTTCATATGATGTCAGCTACGGTCTTTATTTTGCTGAAAGGCTGAGTTGCCCGCTCGTGCAAGATGCAAAATAATTATTCGTAGTATATTTGACACGAATAATTCAAAAGCCCTGACTGGGTGATAGTAAATTATTCGGGTCAAATTGACTAATGTGAATTGAGTTTGACATTCTTCATGGATCGAAGAAGATTGAAGAAAATGAAATACATGTAATTTATTATTAATCGCCGGTTTGTTTAATGTTTCAGGTACCTTTCATTAACATGCACTGGAGAGACCACGTCAAGCTCATCTTCATATGATGTCAGCTACGGTCTTTATTTTGCTGAAAGGCTGAGTTGCCCGCTCGTGCAAGATGTAAAATAATTATTCGTAGTATATTTGACACGAATAAGTCAAAAGCCCTGGTTGGGTGATAGTAAATTATTCGGGTCAAATTGACTAATGTGAATTGAGTTTGACATTCTTCATGGATCGAAGAAGATTGAAGAAAATGAAATACATGTAATTTATTATTAATCGCCGGTTTGTTTAATGTTTCAGGTACCTTTCATTAATATGCACTGGAGAGACCACGTCAAGCTCATCTTAATATGATGTCAGCTACGGTCTTTATTTTGCTGAAAGGCTGAGTTGCCCGCTCGTGCAAGATGCAAAATAATTATTCGTAGTATATTTGACACGAATAATTCAAAAGCCCTGACTGGGTGATAGTAAATTATTCGGGTCAAATTGACTAATGTGAATTGAGTTTGACATTCTTCATGGATCGAAGAAGATTGAAGAAAATGAAATACATGTAATTTATTATTAATCGCCGGTTTGTTTAATGTTTCAGGTACCTTTCATTAACATGCACTGGAGAGACCACGTCAAGCTCATCTTCATATGATGTCAGCTACGGTCTTTATTTTGCTGAAAGGCTGAGTTGCCCGCTCGTGCAAGATGCAAAATAATTATTCGTAGTATATTTGACACGAATAAGTCAAAAGCCCTGGCTGGGTGATAGTAAATTATTCGGGTCAAATTGACTAACGTGAATTGAGTTTGACATTCTTCATGGATCGAAGAAGATTGAAGAAAATGAAATACATGTAATTTATTATTAATCGCCGGTTTGTTTAATGTTTCAGGTACCTTTCATTAACATGCACTGGAGAGACCACGCCAAGCTCATCTTCATATGATGTCAGCTACGGTCTTTATTTTGCTGAAAGGCTGAGTTGCCCGCTCGTGCAAGATGCAAAATAATTATTCGTAGTATATTTGACACGAATAAGTCAAAAGCCCTGGTTGGGTGATAGTAAATTATTCGGGTCAAATTGACTAATGTAAATTGAGTTAGAAGATTGAAGATTTGTCGTCACAGTACTAATTTGGTGGCAGCAGCCACAACTTTGCTTTTTGTTTCAGGTTGACCACAGGGGCCCCTGTCTACTGGGATCATCGGGCACTCTACAGTCTTCCGCGTTTTGGTTTGACGTAGCTCGAGCATAAAGCGCAAATAAATCTTCGTTATAATTTTCGGACTATTTAAATCAAAATTTAAATGTAGCTATCGTCGGGTAGGCGCCCTAGTCTGTCGCCAGGGCTAGGGCGGCCCTTTGTTAGTCGTCGCGGTTCAGATGACTGGCGAGGGGTTCCCTGTCTTGTGGGGTGACCTTGACGTGGTGACAGGGCTCAACCGGTTCCTGGCATCACCAGGAGCCGGAACCAACGACTCCACACGGGTTCGATTCCCACCTCAGAGTCTCGGGTTCGAGACTCGAGCCGGTATCACACAGGAGCTATTTGTTCCTGTGTGCTGCCCAAATTATTAATTATTTGTTTTAGATTCAATGATACAAGAATATGATTTGTACTTATTTTACAAGAAATAAAGAAACCGAACTATGAACGCATTGATGTTATTATTTTCCGATTCAAATACGAAGCTCTAACAATATGAAGAGTAAATCAGGACTGTTGTACACTTTCTAACACATCTGAGAGTACAACTTCTTACTCAGTCAATGTTGTAGTTTATTTTGTTGAGAAATAGGAATTGGGCCCCTGTTTCTGACAAAATATTACTATAACATTTTCGACTTGGCAGTTGTTTAAATCCCAGCCAGGCAATTAGACAAAATGAATTAAAGCTAAAGGTTGTACTTTTTAAGATGTACATACAATTTACAGTTTACACACATGTATACATTTGTAGAATATTTTATTTGATTCGTTTTTTGTTTTACGATAGGTACAGTTAGAATTACGTTTTTTGCGAATTCCTGGAATACTCTCGATTTTAATTTTTTTCTATTCCACTCTACTACGGCTGCCTGAAACCAGCCCGAAACTCGTACTTTGCCGCATCCTAGCTATACATGTCATTTTGAAGTTGAAAAATACTGTTTTCGTTGCGAGTAAACTGTTAATTTTTTCATAAGTAATATAATAAGAGCCATAAATTTGTCGGTAAAATTTACGAATAGTTGTTGCGTAGAAACGGACAAACGAGTGATTTAAGAGTCAATTTTGACCCGAGTTGTCGTTTCTACGCAGGAATTATGAGTAAATTTTACCAATTAAATTTATGACTCGAATTATATTTGCTTGATTATTTCACGAACGACGTTTGCAACATTAAAAACATTTAATAAACAAAATGTAACCATGGTTACCCTACTGTGGTTTTATCAAATTTTTCGCTGAAAAACTACCCTCTTCGAAAAAGTTATGCATTCTTATTGGCCAGAAATGACGTGTGTAAAATAATCATTTAATAAATTAGTACTAATTAAAGAAACAATTTACTTTAATTAGCATTAATTTGAAATAATTTGCTTTGATTTTTTAATATGCTATTCTGCATACAAAATTATAGAATACGTATATTTTTGTTTTACTTTTCCGGTTAGCTAAAACTTGATGACGTATGCAAGTCTCGAAGTTTTAGAAAAATGTATAGTTAGTGTTTTTAATTTTAAAATTCTGCATCTTGCATTTTGTAGATTGTACTTTTATCTTTAACAATATCTTTAGATTATTATATTTAACAAAACAATAAACGCTGTGGAGTGGCGCGTGAAATTCATATTTTGGTTGTTTTCTGGCGCGGTAGAGGATCGTCTTAAATATAAATAAGTAACAGAAGTTATTATTTGAACTATTTTATTTATTAAATACTTAAGATTATCTTGTACAAGACTGTAACGATGTCACAGTAAAGAAGCAACACTTTCTGTGTCATCACTAGAGTCCCAAATAAATAACAAGAACTAAATATACTCACACTAACTACAGATTAAAATCTCAAAACAATCTTTGGTTACAAATCCCAAACGTAGAAAACAATATAAAACATACATTTTGATTCTATAACTTATATGTACATTTATCTCACAAGTATCATCTATTTACAAAATTACCTATCGATAACCCATAATGCTAACATTATCACACGAGTGATGAAATGGCAGGAACCATAGGAATGTATATGTCATGGAGAATGCTTACAAATTAAAGATTAAGCCGTTAAACTTTCAAAACGTTGTGGATTATGCCTGCTATTTTGTTGGCTGTTGAACCTGTTAAGATGCTTCTGTGATTGCCGTCTAGTTCTTGGATTGACACTTTTTGTTTGCACATCTGGAAAAAAATATAAACTGTCATTAAGAGGCCCGTCTACTACCTCAAATCCAGCATAAAATGTACTATCGTAGCGAGTGTTTTGTGGCCAGTACAAGAATGATATAATTTTATTTCAGCAAGGATTTAATAGAGTAAGAATGGATCTACAGATGTGCCTTTTTAAAATTTTGATTAAAAAATTGTACATGAATATACAAATTCCGAAGAAAATTCCTATTTCATGCAAACTTTACACGGTTATATCTCATGATAGAAATTAATTTATAAAATTTTAAAAAGGCACATCTGTAGATCCATTTTTTATCTATTTTATGTTTATAAAAACATTATCCTGAAGTCAATAATAATCTGACAGTTTACTCGCAACGAAAACACTTTTGCAGTATTTTTCAACTTCAAAATGACATTGCATAGTTAGGATGCGGCAAAGTACGAGTTTCGGACTGGTTTCAGGCAGCCCTAGTAGTGGGGAAAAGAGTGGAATGAAAAAAAAAGTAAAATCGAGAGTAGGTATTCTAGGAATTCGGAAAAAAAGGAAGACAAGCCGCTTAACTTCCTCGGTAAATAACGAAAGTATCAAAAATTTGGAAGATATTTTAAAATAATTGTTTTCACTTATTATATTCTTTCCGAAAAAATTTTTGAGTGCTTTCCAACAGCTCAAGTGGTACACGAGAGCTAATTACGTTGTTGGAATGCACGATAAAAATTTCCTGGACATGAATGAATGCACGAGTGCATATTCGATAAGAAAATCGCAATGACACCGCCGCTCTATTTTTGAATTCTTTTTACAATAGAAACTTGAAATATTTACTGAATTTGTATGTAATATACAAGACAATCGTCTTGATGAGTGATTGCCACGATTAAACGCTTGTTTAATAATATTATTAATTACTTACCGCGGTTAGTCCATAATCGTCTCCAAGTTTGACGTAGTTGTCCTTAGCTTTTAGTAAAATAACATCTCCTGAAAATTTGGTGCCGGGCTTATACTGGTCAGCTGCTACTAGCTTATAGAAGAAGCTTGAGGCTGCTAACTTAAGTTGATCAGGTGCAAATGGTGTCACCCCGTGTAAGATTTCAGCTGTGCGCGATAGTTTGGATTCCCAGTTTTTGATTGACATAAGTTCTTGAACCGTCTGTAAATAAAATAAATAATTATTATTAATTTATCCTCGTCTTAAAAAATTGTATCAAGACATTCATGACTGTTACTGCTTATAAGACTAAGTGCTAGCGGTCAAATAAAAATAAAAATAAATTTAGGTAACACATAATAAATAACAAGATAAATAGTTGACAAAACATAATGAAATAAATAATTAATAAATAGAAAACGTTACAATAAACAAAAATTGCACTTATGGTATTTATTTTTTAATAAAGTGACTGAATGAAAAAAATTCTTTCCTCTTCCTATTCTATTAGAGAGACTGGGAAAAATTGTTAAATCTGTCTCTTTGTGAATTAAAAAGTAGAAGTATTGCTTGCATAATTCCGTAAAATACGTGTGTTATTTTCGAAGCTGTGAACATGAGTCATAAGACTTATTTATAATTTTTTCTATTTTATTTCACTAATTTACGTTAGGTAATGAATTTCATTATTTCACGCAATGGTTTTTATTTCACTCTTTTAATAGAGAAATCTTATTATATTACTTATGATAAAATTTAGAACAGTTTACGTCAAAATGTAGTTTAAATAATTTTATCACGGTACATTTAAAGTTAATATAAAACACCATTTTGACAGCTGCCCTCTGACAAATTCATTTTTATGGATTCGTCTATTACAGGATGGTAGATGTTATTATAGTGGAATCCAACCACTCGCAGGAAAATTATGAAAATTTGTATGCTACTTATTAATAGTCTTAGAAAATGAACCCTGGTTTTAAAAATCGCGCATTTTCTGGTGAGCCCCAATAAACAACCAAAAAATTACCTTAATTTGATCGATGTCCTTAAACTGCAAAATGAAGTAAGTCAGGGCTTCACTCTGGTCCGAATTATCGTCTCCAGTTGTGTCCTTCTTTTTGCCAGTATGGGTAGCAACATATCCGGGCGAGCCATCTAGAAGTACCAAATTAACCTTTTCTTTGAGTTTCTCCAGTTGCACAGCCATTTCAAACGCCACGCACGCCCCAAAGCTGTACCCGCAGATGGTGTACGGCCCCTTGGGCTGTACAGGCCTCATTTGCTCAACATAAAACTTCGCCAATTCGCTTATTGTATTTGTAGGCGCTGATGCAGTACACTGGAGACCGTAAACTGGTACTTTAACCTCTTTGGCGAGGTCTTCCAAGGCGTTGACCACTCCTTCAATGGGGTGCACGACAAATAGTGGAACTGCTTTAATGTTGGTAGACTTGCTCTTCATTTTGATGATAGATTTCGAAGGCATTATCTCCTTCCAGTTGAAATTTAGCTGCGTGTTGTCGACTTTTCCTGAAGTCTGCGCAGGCGCAGCCCCGGAACTTAAATCTGTCAAACGTCCAAACGTCAACGCGCGAATTTCCTGCGCGCTTAAAACCAAATCGTAGTTCCGCTCTAGAGTTTGTTTGATTTCCGCGCCCATAATGGAGTCCATTCCTAAATCAGCTAACGTCACAGTAGTCTGAATGGTTTTAGTGTCTTTTATCCCCAAGATGTTGGCAATGGCATCTGTCAAACTGACGTTGTTCGTGTCAGTGTTGCGATATTTTTCTGCTAAAACCATGCTGGCTAACACAGCGTGGGGTTGTTGCATGAAGTTGTCAATAGTTTGCAAGCAAGACGACATTCTCTGAGGTAGGGTGCCTCCAACTTCAGTGTCGTTACCTCCCATGGTTTCTAAAATGAGCCCTACATCGCCAATTGCGCCCCATTGGATTGCCAGACCTGGCAAACCGGCAGATTGCCTCGCTTCGCAAATTCTCTCCATTGCCGAGTTGGCAAACCCGTAGTTTACTTGGCCGGCATTGCCTCGCCCACAAGAAACACTTGAAAACACAATGAAATAATCCAAATGAGGACACAAAAGCCTTGAAGCAACATCTAAGTTTTTGGTGCTATCGATTTTCGGGCGGCAGACGGTTTTAAAATCGGCTTCTGATTGGTTTTCCATCATCGCGTCGCGTAAAACAGCAGCTAAATTGATTATACCTCCTACTGGACCTATTTTGTTAGCTCCTTGAAGCAGTTTTTTAGCTCCAGATTCAGAAGTGACGTCAGAAGTATCAATTGCAACTGTGACACCCATTTCGCGCCACCTTCGGACGCACAATGATTGGTACCCGGTTCGAATACCGCTGCGGGAGGTAAGCACGACTTTTTTGGCCCCTCTGGTAATCAACCAATTGGCTAATTCAAGCCCGAATCCACCAAGACCACCAACAAGAACGTACGTCTTGTCTTGATCCATGTAAGTTCTCGGAATTGCAGACACAACCTTCATTGTTGGTTTTTGTGTCTTACGACTTTCTTCATCCCTGATTTTGAGAACAACTTTACCGATGTGTTTACCGGTAGCGATGAATCGGAACGATTGTTCCACTTGGTTTTCTGAGAACACTGTGGCTGGAAGAGGTATGACAGCACCGGTTTCAATTCCTTCTGTTACTAACCGAAGTACTTCTTTCTTGTCGTCATTGTTGGCATCGAACAATGCGTCTAGGAGAATTCCGTGGAAGGTTATGTTTTTCAAGAAGAACGCCATTCCTAGTGGGTTATTGTTGGAGAAATCTACTTTGCCGATTTCTAGGAACCTGCCATGTTTGGCTAGACATCTGACAGAAGCTTGAAGTTTTTCTTCTGCCAGAGAATTGAGAACCAAATCTACCCCTTGACCTTTTGTTTGTTGCAGAACTAATTGTTCGAAGCTGGTGTCACGAGAGTTGCCGATGTGTTTGTCTGTTAGCTGAGGGAATCTTTTCTTGATGAAGTCTCGTTTGGCTTGGGTGCCTACTGTTGTGAAGACGGTGCACCCCATGTGAAGAGCGATTGCGATAGCTGCTTGACCCACACCGCCTGTACCAGCGTGGATTAGAACTGATTCTCCTGGTCTCATACGGCCGCGCACTACCAATGCGTAGTAACTCTGAAAAAAAATATTTGAATGAGTCGCAATGTGAGGCTGCCACACCCAAATTGTGTAAAAGGCACAATACTAACAATTCTAGTTCGAATCTATACATCTACGAACAACCATGACTGACTTTGCAAATAGTAACCGCACACACAGTAAATATACAGGCTGTATCATATTTCATGTACATGCGTATCAAAAAGAATTTTTTATAAGTTCAAAAATTAGATTACCTATATCTACGCCCATTCAATAATACATTTATTATATACGTAACAGTAGTAAGATAAACTCCTCCATAATACACTATCGTATTACGAGTTCATAATTCAACACTATTGTATTATGAGTCCATTATTTAACACAATAATAATTTATAATCTTTGAATTTTCATATTAATATTGAACTTTAATAGAAATAATGGCTTTTTAAAAAATAACTGGATTAAATTAATTACTGGACTTTTAAATAATTCCTGATATTTTAACTGGAAACTTTAATAAAAAAATCAGGAACTCGAACCGCACATAACGGTTCAGGTTCGGTTCGCAGTTCACTGTGCTTTATAGGTTTCGGTTTTGTTCCAGTTTTCATATTTCTTATTGGAATGACCCGGTTACCTAATTTCTAAAAAGCGTTTAAAGTTCCTATTTCGGTTGTATAATTTATTATATACCAAGCAATTAATTTAAAAAATTGGTCCAGTTTTGTACAAATCTAATAGGTAATACTCGGGTAATACATTTCTAAAAAAATTATAAACTTGACTTATAGAAAATGCAACAATTTTCACTTATAATATGCACTCATGCATTAATTCGTGTCCAGGAATTTTTTTATCGTGCATTCCAACAACGTTATTAGCTAGAGTGGTACACGAGAGCTAATTACGTTGTTGGAATGCACGATAAAAATTTCCTGGACATGAATAATTAATGCATCAGTGCAGATTCGGTAAGAAAATCGCAATGACACCGCCGCTCTATTTTTGAATTCTTTTTACAATAGAAACTTGAAATATTTACTTTTGTATGTAACGTTAAAAATATGTATTATTTACTTTATTAATTGCTATTTACACTCAAAATAACAATTTAACCAGTTTTTAATTTAATGTCAAACTGTTATATTATGACAGTAAAGTTTCCGCTTATTAATTTCAGTTAAGTTTCCTAGTATTTTTTTTATATAACCATGGTTACTAATATTGTAATCAATTCTTCCATTGGCTGTTATTTGTGTCATGCGATTTTCATAAATAAATAATTAAACCTTGCCGAAAAAAATGCTTTAATATTTTCTAACGATTCGGTGTTGTGCGCGGTTCGCTAAAATAGCTGCTTCGTTCCGGTTCGGTTCGATCCAAATACAAATTTCTTACCGTTCCGTAGGCCACGGGTACAGTGCTCGCCTCCTCAAGGCTCCACTTCTCCGGCACTTCCCACAGGAATCCTGGATCCGCCAGCACAGTGGTCGCTAGACTCCTAGCCGCCACCATGCCCATCACCCTGCGGCCGCTGGTGTCGCGCCCAGAGAACTCAAGCCCCAGGATGCAGTCCTGCCCCGCCAGGTCGCCCGGCAGTGCGTCCGGGGGGAGTTTGCCGGATGCCAGCATTATGTCCCGGAAGTTCAGGGGGGCGTAGTAGACTGAGCAGAGCTCGTAGGTTGGGTCGTCGTGTCTGAAAGAAGAAATCATTAGATGAGAATAGGAACAAGCAATATAAATAAATAATGTATCAATAGAATCGTTAGAGTTTCTAGATTTCTTTATGCTGAATAAGAATACCTGAAAATTGATATAATTTGCGGTAGAAATGAAAGAAGAGGGAGCAAAATTCATCAAATTGCAATGAATTTTATGCAAATTGAACTATTATTACAGACATAATTTCTAGAATAAGGCAATATATTTTCATTGTGTAACATAATTTTCATTGCAGGTTTATCCGAAATTTATGCAGAAAGCATGTGCAAAATGAGCCATGTAATGGTTTTAAAGTGTCGCTGACGTGGCACTAGAAGTTACAGAAAAATTATGACGTATAATAAGATTTTGATTATTATCGGGTTAAATGCGCGCCCTTTAGGGGCTCGTCTACCTTTTTTCGAATTGCTAAAATACTCTCAATATTACTTTTTTTCTAATTCACTCTCTTCCCCACTACTACGGCTGCCCGAAACTCGTACTTTGCCGCATCCTAGCTATGCAATGTCATTTTAAAGTTAAAGTACTGTAAACATGGCGCCAGTATTCCCATAATAACTTCTGTATTTTTTAAAGAAATTAAGTAAAACAAAAATTATTCGAAAAAGGAAGGTTAGCTAAAGGCTTCTTGCTTTTTAAAGTTCAAATATAATATGTGAGGCTGCCACACCCAAGTTTAGTAAAAAGAATGATATAATTTTTTGTTTAATCAATTTTCATTTCTGTTTAAAATATCAACTAACAACTGGTAACCGCACATACGGTAAAATAAACAGGGTGATTCACAACTTCACGATAAAAAAATAGTAGATACTATACTGATTATAGAACAAACAATTTTTTTAAATTCGTAAATTTAAGGGTAGTTTTCGCAAAAAAATTAAATTTTAATTAATTGTGCAATGGCAAGAATAGTAAAGTTATGAAATTGTAAACTGTTTGTTTAAAAAACCTGGAAACCAAAATTTCGAATTTTCAAATCAAATATGTAAGAAATACCTGCACTAAAGCAAATTCAAATCTAGAATTTTAGATTGAGCATAGATGCAAACACAGGTAGATGCAAATCTACAAAAGTTATAGCCAGAACGAGTATAGGGTTTGTCATTTAGTTTAATTAAATTAATTTGTGCATCTTGCTTGTGGTAATGAGACAATAGTTTTTTAGATTTGCATTTTTCTGTGTTTGCATGTCGAATCTAATATTTTAGATTTTCCTGTGAATGAATCTTTGAATGCAGATATTTATTTATAAATTTACTAGATTTGTATATTCTAGTGCATGAATATTATTTTTTGGTGTTAAATAAGAAGTACTTACTTGTAATAGCTAAGTGGTCCCTCAATCCACTTGAAACTGGACAGATCGCCTCTAGTAAGAGCATTGATATAAGCATGTTCTACTTGCAAGGCACTATTATTAGTAGTATTCTCAAGTAAAATATGTCTGTAAGTACCCCAAGTACCATTTTTAAGCACGTTGAACACCAGATCCTTTTTCAGCTGCTTGACATAAAACGCCGAAGAAGTTGAAAACTTTTCAGCTTTGTTATCTTGAATAAAAAACATTCTGACATTAGCCCCACCGGATTCACGAATCAGACAAGTTGTTAGGCCCATGAGACCAGATAGTTCTTCATTTTGGCCGACTACGTAAATTTTGGTACCATCTGTTTCACTTTTTTTCAATGCTTCTTTGATTTTTGGTACCCAGTTGAAATTGTTTTCAGTTATATGTACGACGATGTTGTCAGTGGGTGGTTCTTCAGTTTTTCTGAGTAGTACATACATTTTGGGGCCCACAGACTGTTTGGAAGCCACTTCCAAATCGAATTGAGACAAAATAGAACCATTTAAGGCACCTGGAGCCTCTTCAGTTAAAACAAACCCGCTTGGTCGTAAAGAATTGATTGAGTTTTCCAAAACATTTACACGTTTTTGTCCAACTAAATCTTTTGCGACCACTAAATGCAAGTTTTGGTCCACAACTGAAGTGGTAGCATCTTTTTGCACCGCTTTGACTCCAATACTTTCAAACGTATTTTGGTACGGTTCAATTGCACCACTAGTTATTACAGTATAGTCAACTGAAATCGTGGGTTCTGATTCTAAAATCTTGACTATATTAGGCGCAAACAAGCTTTCAGCGGGTTTTTCGTCTGTTATTTCAGCCACTTTGATCTTGCTAGCGCCTGAAAGGTTCTCTATGAGCGTCTGAAGGATGACTGTCAAACATTGGGCCTTAGCTTTGTCGTAGTCTTCAGGCGATGTAGTGTTTTCGTATGGGATGTAGATGTATTTTTCTAACTTAGGCGCGTTTTGGGATTGCTGGCGCCTAGGCGCTAGGCTCGCCTTCATGCCGCGTAGTTCGACTCCTGGGGTCTTTATCACGCCGATGTCTCGGTACATGTACACAGGTACGCCTGAAAAAATGTTAGTGATAAATATGTGAGGCTGCCACATCCAAACTGTATGAGTGAGAAATATTTAGGGTTGTTACAAAATTATTTTGTAAAGAATCGTCTCAATTTCTTAATAATTTGCAGAATTATTTAAGAATTGTTGAAGTGCTTAAGAATTATTCGAATTAGAACAGAATTACTATTGAATGTTATACAGAATTACTTAATCATTTCTTTAAAAAGAATTATTGGTATTACAGCTAGAATTGTCCGAATCAGTAATTCTAGGCTTCGTAATTCTTTTATGGAATTACAAAATAATAGCATTTCTTAAATAAATTGCAAGATAACTAAACAATTTTTCACATATGCATTTATATGGTAGTTTTAATGTTTAAATTTAAGAAAGTTTGAAAACATTTATTTATATACGAGCATTCACAGTGCTTGAAGTTGGGACGTATGAATGCTCGTATTTACTTACATGTATTTAAACTTTCTTAAACGTAAACATAAATGCAAACCTTAAAATGTTCATGTGAATGAAGCTTGAAACGTCATTCACAATGTATTTAGTATTAAGGTTTACGGATATGTTTACGTTTAAGAAAGTTTAAATACATGTAAGTAAATATGAGCGTTCACAGTGCTTGAAAGTGGGACGTGTGAATTTAAACTTTCTTAAACGTAAACATAAATGCAAACCTTAAAAATACATGTTTATGTGAAAGCTGACGGAATTATCAAAATTAATCGAATTGCTATGTTCTTGTTTAGAAAATACTAAATTTGATTGGCTAGCGGGCATGCAATTTTTAATTTATTTAACAAATTACTCGACTACTATTTGAAGATTTTATATAATAAAGTGATACAAACATTATAATTTACAATGCAATCAGAGTTACAAACAGATTTCTCAGAATTATTATTTGTTAATTATAAATGAAATTTAAAAAATTGACATTGTACTGCCTTTGTCTTTATACGGTATTTTTTTTAGATTTATAGGTTTAATAGATTGTGAGTAATTTGTTAAATACTTTTTTACTGCAAGAGAAGCTCCTTAATAAAGAATTTGTGATACTTACTTAATGGTGCGCCTTTTTTCTGCTGCTTAGCAACATACTCCAAATGCTGCCTGGGGTCAATAAAAGCCCTTTGCAGCCTAGTGGGCAAATACAATTCTCTAACATTCAATCCCAAGATAGAAAACTGCAACATCGTGTCAATAAAACTGATCCAATTGTCGTCCCACTTCAGCAGCCCAGTGTGTCCGTGGTTGTCAGACTCGGCTATGCCTTTAAACACGCCATCGTAGTCGTAGCCTCTTAACCTCAACTCCTTGTAGATGTCCGGGGTGGTGAGATTGGTGACGTCTTTCTCATGAGGAACGAAGGGTTTCTGAAGGTCTAGAGTCTCTTTTGTGACGTCTTCTGGGACTGAGATTCTACCGGAAACAGCTACGGAACCACCTTCGCATAATTCGAACTCGCCTGTGCCCTCGAAAATGTTGATGAGGAATTTGACGGCTCCTTCTTTCGGCATTATGGTTGCCCGGTGGAATTGAACGCCCTCGAAAAGAACTGGAAGCTTCTCGAAGTCTTCGTTGCGGATTTTTGCAAAGGTTTTCCATACTAGAGTCTAAAACAATAAGAAACAAGAATTGTAATTTTCTTCCGATTAAGGCTATAACTTGCTATGAAATTCAGAGCAAAATAGGATGCTACAATATTCAAGATGGTGACTTTGTTTTTGAAATCTATGAACTCGTATTTGAAATGTAAGTTTATAAAGACTGTTCCTAGGGTGCCACATTTTCTTGAAATACCTAATAGTCTGCTGGTAATTAATTTTAAAAATTTTTAACTTATTGTTTGAAGTTTAAAAAAAAAACTTCTTGTGGCACTCTTCAGAACATCGCAAGGAATCGGTTATATCAAACAAAATTCAATTGCATGCGTTAATAAAGTAAGAATCTTGAATATTAAAATGCAAGAATTAACTCTTATTTTTTCTAATTGTTGGCGCAACATTGTATTGTATGATTTTTTCGATTACATAATGTTTCGTCATTACTCATGTTAAATTTCAAATTTTTATTTTTAACAATAAAGCCAGAATTGATGAAATTCTGATGCATTTATACATAATGGTGGAAAATGTTAAATGTCCCTATGTCAAAGGTGATCTTTAATTTAAATATATTAATGTAATCTTAGACGTCAAACGTCAAAATTAATTCTGATTAGTTGTTCATACAGAAAATCATTAACTACTAATTAATGCAGGTTTGGAGTTTGCAAATCCCTGCGCTAACTGTAATTACGTGGAGCTAATTTCGTTATTGTGAACGCTACAAGTGAAATGCATTTGTCAAATCACTAACATTAACTATACCAACTGACAGCTCCTAGCACTTGTTTTACTTTTATGAAACTTTTAAAGCCCATTTTACATTGTACAAGCGCAATGGGCAACTGCAATCTTTAAGTCAGAGTTGAACAAGAAAATTGCAGAAGACATTTTTTTCACTTTACACTGAGCAACATCATCAACATGCAATTACTTATTTAATGTATACATTTACCAATATTTTGTTACTATATTATGTCAACTTAATCTCTTGGATTTGTTGTATTGTATATTGTTGGAAAATAAGGATAGAATGGCATTATAACCACTAACGCGCTAACTTTCAAACACAAATTAATATTTTTGACGTTTATGTTCAGTTGGTAGTATCATAACGAACTAAAAATAACTAGAAATAATTGTGAATTGCCTGCAAGTCTTACATAAATTAGAACATGTTCTATTCCATGCAACCGTTGCTTCAAGATTGCTTCTTCCTGTTGATCGTGCAATTCCTGTATTACACTCACGCAATATTGATGCAACTGGTTGAAAGTTGCGATTGCAGCTGCAATATTGCTCAATGTAACATGGGCTTTAGGAAAAACTTTCCTTGTGTGAACATGGTATTAGGTACAGCCATAGAAATATGAAAACCTTCCACAATTTGCAAATTGTCAAGTAATTGACAGATAAAATTTGTTTTACCATCACCGTCGTCGATGATATGTTTGAAGAAACTCGTTTTCACCTCACATTCTCAATATTACAAATCGCATAATATTGTTAAATTCAAAGTTCGCGCCTCAACTCACCAGATATCCGGTAGCAGGGAACAGAACCCTGCCATCAATAGCATGTCCGGAAATAAACTGGTCGCCCTCCTTGCTGACATCAACTTCAATGACCATCTCTCCAGATCTGCTTCCCTTTCCTGCGAAGTTAGCCACGGCCCAGTCGGTGGAATGATCCCACTCGATCATCGACTGCAACATTGGGGTGCCTCGTCCCACGGGGTAGGAGACTGGGTGGTAGAGCTTGGCAATCTTAGGGTGGGCCCCTGCTGTGTATAGTCTGAAAAACGCAATTGTGATGAAGAATTGGTGACAAAAGAGGAAGTTTACCATTTTTAAAAGTTTTTTATTGAAACTTCATGTTATTTGAAAGCGAGTGAGAGTACTGATAAGTATTAATTGTTCTTAATAAAGCTGCAATTAATTTTTAAAGTTTGTGTGCCGTAGATGTATAGCTGAAAATCTTCTCAAACAATTTTTATTCTTCTACTAAAATTATTTTTCCGAGAGCTTTAATTTGATACCACACTCAATAAAATGTTAAAAATAACTAAGTTCATTTAATTAAGTGTTGGTACCACTGGTTGTATAAAACTCACTATGATGTTAAAGTCAGTTCTTGGGGACAGACAATTTTTATTTGGTTCAGTAAAATATAAATCGCGAAGATTCTTCAAAATCTCGAACTGTCAAAAATCACGATTATAATACTGTCCGTGCAGCCAGAGTTGACTGGAGCACTAAGGGAGAGAAAGAATGTGAGTATGTTCAACACGAGCTGAGTCAAAGTTCGCCAATTTATTACTCGCCCGAGTAAGAGAAAAATCGATCTGGACTTCTTCATTCTCGATTAATATAGTTTACCAATTTTATATCGCGTACTGTACATAGGACAGGAATGAAAAAATCTACACCAATACTTCACAATATGTGAGGCAGTTACACCCAAGTAATAATGTAAAGGTACTTACTTTCCCAAGTTGGACATGAAAAACTGCAGATTATTTTCATGTCCTCTTTTCATCATTCCAACATACGAGCAATTGGCGCCCAAAGTTCTCTTCAAAACAGCTTGTAGCAAGCAATGTGGCGCAACTTCAACAACGATAGCGTTTTCTGGAACGTGTTGAATCGCTTCGTGGAACAAAACCGGAGACAACAAATTGTTGACATGATACGCAGCAGAACTCAGTTGTGCAACTGGAGTATTCCAAGCGCTTTCAGGAATCGAAGAACTAATCCATCTGGAGCTTCTTGGTTTGGGGGTGGGAATGATATCATCCAAAGCTTTCCTGAGCTTTGGACCAGCTTCTGTGATATATTTACTGTGGAACGCGTTCCCTGAGCTTTTGACAGCCCTAGCGAAGATGTTTTCAGCGGATAGTTCGTCTACGAACTTTTGAATCGCTTCAGGAGGTCCTGAAACTGTGACGTTGTCTTCGCTGTTGTGACAAGCGGGGAATATTTCAGGGGGGCAACGTTTTTTTGCTTCTTCCCATGACAGACCAACCGCTGCCATAGCCCCCAAAGGAAGTTTGCTTTCTAAAATGGATTTTCCTCTGGAAAAAGCTGCTAGGATTGTTTGTTCGGCTGTGAAAGTTCCGTCGGCGTACGCGCAACCTACTTCTCCAACCGAGTGACCGACAATTCCGTCTGGATGGATGCCCAGAGATGATAAGACATCTGTCAAAGCTATTTGGACCGCTGCTATCGCGACAAATGAGTTAAGTACGTTGTCGAAAGCTGCCTCATCCGCTTTCATGATGATGTCTTCCAAGTTTATACCGTGTGGTTTCAAAGCGTACGAACATTTTTGTATCGCGTTTTTAAAAGTGTCTAGTTTCATCATGTCTTTTCCCATCCCGGACCATTGAGACCCCATACCGGAGAAGATGAACCAAATGGGTCGTTTGTCAGCTGGGACTTGACCAATTTCTCTCAAAGTTTTTTCTCCGGTTAAACAATAACCTCTGTAAGCATGTCCAGGGATATTTTGTTTGTGTATATCGTGTATTAGTGCCATTAACTCATCGTCGTTTGGAGTTTCTTCAATTTTATCCAGAAAGTAATTGATTGCTTCCGGCGTTCTACCGGAAACAGTAAAAATACGTGGCGTTTCCGACACAGTTTCCGGTATTTTCGGTTTCGGGTTTGATTTTAAAATAATATGTGCATTAGCGCCCCCAAACCCGAATGAGTTTATACCGGCGTAACCCCCATTCCATTCCTGGTTCTGCGCTACCACTTTTAGTCTACCATCATTCAGAGCTGGTATATCGGGGTTAGGGTTTTGAAAGTGTAGATTTCGTGGCATTATACCAGTTTCCATTCCGATGACGACTTTGGCAACACTGCATAACCCGGAAGCCGGTTCCGAGTGGCCCATATTGCTTTTGACGGACCCGATGAGTAAAGGACTTTTCCGGTTTTTGCAAAACGCGTCTGCTATTGAGTTGACCTCTTGGGGGTCGCCAACTTTGGTTCCTGTGCCGTGCGCCTCGACGTATGCGACATCTGAAGGGTCAACACCGACCTCTTCGTACAAATCTCGAATTAGTTTGTTCTGCATGGCGCCAGAGGGATACGTTATCCCCTGTTCTTTGCTGCCATCTGTGTTGGTTTTTGCTCCTACCACTGTCGCGTAGATTCGTTTGGCGTTGCTGGACTTTTGAAGATAGATGATGACAGCGGCTTCGGCTCGGACATATCCGTTTCCGGATTCGTCGAAGGCTTTGCACATTCCTTGGGGACTGAGCATGTTCAGGCGGTGAAATTGTAACGAGCATGTTGGTTTTAGTAAGAGGTTAACTCCGCCTACTATGGCGGCTTCGCATTGGCCGGACTTCATTGCTGCTACTGCTTGCTGCATGGCGTATAAGCTGCTTGAACAGGCTGTGTCTATGGCGTAACTTGGACCTGGAACGGTATAAGTCGTGGTATAAGTAACGGTATTGAAGGCAGCAATTGATTCTTTGGGCATTTTTCTGTCTAGAATACTACACTCGACAAAATTTAGACCGACATAATTCAGTTGAATTGGTCGAAAATGGATGAATCTTCAAGTTCTGACAAGTTTAAAATTTCCTCTTTAAAGTCATGCAAGTTAATCTAACGTCAAGTTCATTTTACCCCCTACCCCCCTGAGAGAAAAAAATGTTCTTAATGAAAACAACAAAATCGTGGACACATCCATTACATTTTTCTAGACCTTTGACCATTTATCGAAATTGTCTACAAATGTATACCTTACTTTAAATTGAAGTGCTTTTTTCGTTTAATGTTCTCGTAATCGCTTTAGACTTCAAATTTATTAAAATTCAAGCTGAATTATGAAAAACTCACAAAATGCTGAGTAAATTTCAAAAGCCTATAGTTTCGGATAAAATCATAGTAGGTATTTTTATTTACCGAAAAATGAAGTTTTATTTCCATGTTGATCAATAAATTGAGTCGAAAACATTTTGTAGTACACCATACATGTTGTCAAAGTTTGACTTTTTTTTAATAAAAACATTGTTTTTTCTTAGAGAGGTGCCTGGAGGTCACATTAATTTGCATACCATTGAAGAGGGAAACTTCAATCTTGTCACAATTCAAAGAATCATTCAAAAATTCATAACTTTGCGCCAAATCATCCGAAGTATTCAATTTTTTTTCTCCTTGGTAGTGGATTGAGTCCACGATTTTTTTTTTGTACCCGATACAAGTTGTTAAAGTTTGACATTTTTTGACATCAAGTACTTTTTTTTAAGAGGGTTGTAGGTGGTGAAATGAACATGGCGCCAGATTAACTTGCTTGACCTTAAAGAGGAAACTTCAATCTTGTCAGAACTCAAAGATTCAACTATTTTCGACCAAAATTACCGTGTATATTCACAAAAATAAAAAATCATTCTGAAAAAAATATCTTACCGCTGAAATCGAACGTATACGAGATCCTATTTGCAAACATGGCCCTACAGCATCCGGTCAGGCCATAACCGTTAACTTTATCCGGATCTGAAGTCCAGAACTCGTCTGATTCGCTGGATGAAACTCCAATGAAGACGCCTGTTTTCGACCCTCGGACCTCCGACGGGTTGATGCCGGCGTCCACTAAGGCCTCGTGTGTTAACTCGAGCATTATGCGCAGCTGAGGGTCCATGACGTTCGCTTGTTTTGCGTGCACGCCGAAATATGTGGCGTCGAAGTGCTCGAGGTTCTTTAGTTTGCCTGTTCGCGTTGGGAGGCCGTGTATTCCTGAAAGAGATGAAGTTGGTTAATATTGTTATGCAACAACTTATAGTATATTGTAAAACAAGTGTGGAAAGAGCTTTATTAAAAAATTAGTATGGTTTAGTGCGAGTTCTCCTATATCATACGAATTTTTCAATGACCCTTTCCGCAAGTGTGTTACATACTATTTTTTCTACGAAAGTGGGAAATATTCAAAATTAATTTAAAAAATTGGAAATATAGTATATTACATACCGAGCGGGGAAATGGTTCATTACAGCCGAGCGTTTCATTAGATGACTGAGGTGCTTGCACCGAAGTCATTTATGAACGCGAGGCTGGAATGAGCCTTCCCGCGAGGTATGTATACTATTTTATTCACAATCCAATTGGTTATTGATATGCCCGTTTTAAATATTCATTTTATTCATATTTTATGACAGTTTTATTATAATTTGTTTTGATACTTCAACGCTCACTTCCCCGCTAGCCGGGAAGTAACGCTCACTTCCCCGCTAGCCGGGAAGTAACGCTCACTTCCCCGCTAGCCGGGAAGTTTTTTCCGGCTAGCTGGGAAGTAAAGTAAACAATGACTCGCTTCCCAACTGTTTAGAAGGTTGGAAACGCACATATTACCAACCGATTGTGAATAAAAATATTTTCAAATTTAAGAAAAACAAATCAGGTAGGCTTGCTGTCAGAGCTGAAAACAATAACAATATTTAAAAACTGACAGATCAATTTTATAATTTTGCATTTATGGTGTGATTTATGATCGGACATTTTACGGCAATTATAAATCTAAACTTTTGTCTCTAAAGTCAAAAATATCCTGAAAGGTTTGACCTTCCAGTAACTGCACAATTTCTAGTTCAGCAAAATGATTTATGTCTCAAATTTAGTGAAAATCGTCCATTTGAATATTTATTTTTCGTCTTAGTTTTTCCCTCAAAATTGAAGTAAAAATTCAAATTTTCTGAATAATTAATACATTTTTGAGTAGACAAAGGTTTTGTCTCCTAATGCGTCTAATGCCACTTTTTTTGTTTTTGTTCTCTATTTTTTTATATACTTGATTAAACTTGACGTATTTTAGCTATTTTATGAGTTTTTTATACAAGAAATTTTAAAAAAGTGGCATTGACGCATTCGTAGACGAGCTATTTAAAAATATTTTATTTGTTTAAAAAATCTTATTATCAAAACCAGTTTTAATTATAATTAATAAAAAAATATCGGTTGTCGCAAGTTTGGCAGTTTGGGCAAGAGAGACAAATAAATAGTTTGTCAAATTTGCTGATATTTAAGCAGTTATTAAGTTAAGAGTATAATTTCGGTGGTTTGAAAAAAGTATTGCGTTGATATATGAGACTGAGACAATTATTATCAACTGTAATTACATGAGAACTTTTTATTTTGCCGGATAAATTGTTTGTATTGAAACTTTTTAATTTGAAAACAATTTTTCGAGTCAAATTGCTGTCATTTGACAAGGTTGACGTGTCAAACAGAAATTTATTCGGAAGAAATAAAATGCTCGAGTGTAATTCAACGAGATAATTTAACGACTATTATTTTGGTTCTTGTTTACAAATATTAAAAATATGAAGCAAATGACATTTAAGTATTTTGTTTGGTTGCTTTGAATAAGGTAAATATCACTTGCAAAAAGTTACCTTCTTTTTTATCCGCTGTCAAAGCGATAAAATTGTGTTTTGTTTATGGGTTACTTTAGGAGTGGCATTATTATCAAAAATCTATTCACAAAATATCTACATTTTAAGATAAACGAAACAACATTCTTAGTTTTGTAAAATAAGTAGTGTTTCGTATGTTATTATTATTTTTATTAACACCCATAATTTAAAATATAATTTGACAGTTGCATTGATTCCTCTCTTGTAATATTTTAATGTTAATTCTTACCAGAGGGCCATCTTCTCTCGTCATCAGTGACCAGGTCCACGCCATCGAAGAGCTGTTGCTTGAACTCGTCGATGCTGGAGCTCTCCGGAAGTCTTCCGGAGAGGCCGCTGATGACCACCTCGTCCTCGCTGTTCCACCGGTCGCTGGTTCGAGACCCGTTCATCTGGGGCCGGGTGGCGCGGTCCACTGTCGTGTCTGGGAAACGAGCAGGCATGCTGAGAGTATAAATAACTGAAAAAATAAAAAAAAATAAATGTGGGCTGCCACACTTAAAAGGCTTTTATCACAGTAAAAAAAGTATTTAACAAATTACTCCCAACCTATTAATCCTATAAATCTAAAAAAATACCGTATAAAGACAAAGGTAGTAAAAATCTAGCTACCCACTTGACAAAATAAAATCCCCAGAACATTTCAAGAATGTGAACATCCCGGCTTGTTACTTGCTATATTGGCCCATTAACATCCTAATAATATCCTAGCGATTGCTATCTATGTTACATCCCAATGTTGTAATTTGGTAATAATATCACAATTATGCATCCCATGTAATTCTCTGAGATGATTGTATTAAGTATGTAATTTTTGATGGTACTCAGGATGTGGCTAGGATAGACTTACGTAACATCACTTAAAGTACAAGAATAAGATATTTTTAAACATCCCATTCATGTCAAGTGGGTACATACGTTGTCGAATTTTTTAAATTGTTATTATTATTATTTATAAACAATTAAATTAATAATAATTCAGAGAAAAACTCTTCGTATTATGATTGCATTGTAAATTTAAATGTTTGTATCACATTATTATATAAAATTTTCAAATAGTAGTCGAGTAATCCTATAAATCTAAAAAAAATACCGTATAAAGATAAAGGCAGTAAAAATCTAGCTACGTTGTCGAATTAAATAACAATAATTCTGAGAAAAACTCTTCGTAAGTTTGATTGCAATGTAAATTTAAATATTTATATCACATTATTATATAAAATTTTCAAATAGTAGTCGAGTAATTTGTTAAATAAATTTAAAAATTGCATGCGCGCTAGACAATCAAATTGAGTATTATCTAAACAAGAATGGAGCGAAACATAGCAATTAGATAAATAGAAACAACATGTGCTGTCAGCGCGGGTACCTGAAATAACGGGGATTTGTGATCTAGCAGCGCTGAGCGATAAAACCCTCTTAACGCACAAAAATTTCCAACTACCTACATGAGTCATTTTGCGGATGGAAATACAAATTTTCTATAATTAGTAAATTTCTGAACTGGCCTTGATAAAAAAAATTAAATAAAGCAAATAGCAAATAATATACTATGACATAATAATAGTGGGATCTAATTTTGGTCCTAATCTAATTATTATTTAGATCACAACATCTTTTATTACTATGTTGCTTAGCAACTACGTCAAAGTATTTTCTAGATAGTGCATTTTTATTATTGCATGTCATTTGATATCAAACAATATTTGTAATTTAAATCAGTAATTCAAGATAAGATTGACATACATTCTGAAGTATAAAATTGCATAAGAAAGAAGCATTGACATTGAAAATTTGACCGATAAACGTCTAAATGACCTTTGCGAGTAAACAATATTTTTCTGCTTTTCTGACCGTCATATGAGATGCTCCTGTTCTGATTGTTGTAATCACACAACAACCAAGGTTGACTTTGATTTCAAAATTGTTGATTATTACTGGTAACTGCCTTATTAAATCAAATAGGGAGACGGTAAAACACTGATCAGCACTGATCTGCGACGAAATGCACACATGCACGGAAAAATACAATCAAATCAACCAAACCGAGACTGAGGGATTCAAGAAGGGTATAATATTTCGTTATTTAGTTCAGTTCAATCAGACAATCAATTAAAATTTCTACAAAAACTGATAGTGTGGCACTCAATAAGTTTGTTATTTATTTAGTTTAGTTAAATAATATAAATCAGCAGATTTTACGTTCATCTGTACATTTCTTTACACACAAAAATACTCTCCACCAACGGGTATGAGTGAATTGACGGCTGGTAACCGCACACACGGTATAATAATCTCTACTGATGAATCATACCAAGCTAATGGAATTTACGTTTTGTTAGTGAACGCACACAGTCAAATTTATATCTATAATCAGTGAATTTTGATAGCCGAAACTCTCCACTAACAACCATGAGTGAGTGGACGGCTGGTAACCGCACACACGGATGACTCATACCAAGCTAATGAAATTTACGCTTTGTTAGTAACTGCACACAGTCAAATTTATACTTCATCAGTGAATTTTGATAGTAGATACTCTCCACTAACAACCGTAAGAGTGTTGACGGCTGGTAACCGCACACACGATATATAATATTCTACAGATGACTCAGACAAAGTCGCAATGAAATTTATGTTTTTTTAGTAACCGCACACAGTTAAATTTATATCTATAATCAGTGAATTTTGATAGCCGTCTCCACTAACAACCATGAGTGAGTAGACGGCTGTTAACCGCACACACGGTATAATATTCTATTGATGAATCACACCAAGCTAATGAAATTTACGTTTTGTTACGCACACAGTCAAATTTATATCTATAATCAGTGAATTTTGATAGCCGTCTTCACTAACAACCATGAGTGAGTAGACGGCTGGTAACCGCACACACGGTATAATAATCTCTACTGATGATTCACACCAAGCTAATGAAATATACGTTTTGTTAGTAACCGCACACAATCAAATTTATATCTATAATCAGTGAATTTTGGAAGCAGATACTCTCCACTAACAACCGTAAGAGTGTTGACGGCTGGTAACCGCACACACGATATATAATATTCTACAGATGACTCAGACCAAGGCAATGAAATTTAGGTTTTTTTTTAGTAACCGCACACAGTCAAATTTATATCTATAATCAGTGAATTTTGATAGCCGTCTCCACTAACAACCATGAGTGAGTAGACGGCTGGTAACCGCACACACGTTGAAATATCTAACCGATGACGCACCTAAGTTGGGTGAAACTAACAGTGTTTTAAAAAAATTCCCAAGTTAATTGTTTTTGAATTATGGGAAATTGAAAATTCATACGTAATTGGTATTTCAGATGCACAAGAATGACACCATTTTCTATTGATCATTACTTTTCTTTTTGGAAATAAGTTCCGGTATAATCAATAGTAAAACTCTATTTATAGATTAGATTATTAAATGAAACGTAGTACGTAATTTCTTATCTGGAATTATATCTGGTTTAGATTGTATTGTATTTCCTTAATTATATTTGTATTTTTCCTGGTTTAACCATGTATATTATTAGTATTTATATGCTCAGACGGCTCTGTGAGGTTTCTACATCCCAATTAGATATATTAATAATTTTATTAGCAGGTCTAGATATTCTAGTTTAGCCAGAAATAATTTATTTTTACTACGGTATAAATTTATAACAACATTTTATTATTTCGGCCCTGTATTTTGTACAGAGCTGAACTAAACGACTTAATAATATCAGCATTAAATTTATTGGCCTTTTTTATACCCAGAACCATATTTTCAAATTTTTGTAATATCCACTTTAACCAGTAATAATTTTTTCTGACAACGAAACAATATTGTGTATACGGCCCTGTATCTTTTACAGGGTTGGACCCAGCTCCCCAACTACCTCACAAATCAATTCTTTGGTCCTTTTTATACCCAGAACCATATTTCCAATTTTTTTAAATGTCTAGTTTAGCTAGAAACAATTTTTTTTGACTTAAGGGTGCAACATGGCATAAGTGTGTGTAGAATGGAGATTTGCGATTACTCATGAATATATGGTTAAATTATCGCGGAAAAAATTGAGCATAGGTAAATTTGGTCGTAGAATCGAATGGTGCAGTTTTTAAGGCCGTAGGATGACGTTTAAGGGCCGTACTCGCGAAATTTTAATAGGGTGTCATTTATTAGATTGACACAAAATAACAAAAAAATAATAGATTTGATCAAATAATATTGCACAGTATTGTGCTGCTTTCTTATGCAAATTGGGTCAAACCTTTCTTTATCTTTAAGATTAAGATACCTTCTTTAACAATTTAAAGACGATGTCGTACTATTACAATAGTTTTTCGTCTCTCTCTATTCACACTGTTCTTGAAAGTAACCATCCGCGAACTAGCGGTTTTGCAATTTCGAAGTAATTACAACAAGATGTCGTTGATCTCAATTTAACACGAAAAATTACTGCAAATCACGATTGAAGAATTTGTCTGTTGAATTGATTATTGATTGTCATAACAATTCTGATTTTTGTTTTCGAATTGTTGTATCAACAATTAATTTTGTTTTGTTAGTTGTCCGCAACAATTATTAATTCATTCTAATTTTGTCATGCTTTTGTTTTGATTAAAATAATTAGAATCGGCAATTTGTAGATTACTGTTTTGAAATTCAAAGCATTGAATGACGAAATTTTATCGTATGATATTTGTTTCTATTTGAATATATTATGTAAGTACGTATGATTTTTAATTATGCACAAATTTGATTATATATTTGAATTTTATATTAGCAACTTTTCTCAGGATTTAAGTAATTATTAGCAAGTATGCTAATGTTTGGATTCCTTTTGATTGGATACATTTAATTCAGAGGTGTATTTAGTACCTTTTGATGAATAATGTCAAAAATTAAAAAATAATTTTTGAGTTAAGGGTAAAATATTGTAATATATTTTTAATTGTAGAAGGTTCAAATTATTTTAATTAGACAGTTTGACTAAATATTTTAAAAGGCCACTAAAATATATTTTAAAAGATTAAAAAAAAATAGGTTCATCAGTATATTCGCAAATAATAATAAATAGAGTGTTAAAATATTTTTAAACAATAGAATAGGTATGTGTATTTTTTTTATATACAGGGGTGTTTTCAGATAATTTTTTTAATAGTCGTCGTAATTATTAAAATTAGTAAATGTACGATTTTTTTAATAATTAATTTTGTGATGTAAATTTTGGTTGTATGTAGGTATGTTACTAAGCAACAGATTATTTGTTTGGGCTAGATACCGGAAGTTCAATAATACAAAAATGTAAAAAATAATAACTGGAAATAATTAACAGTCAAAAAAGATACAATTTTTTATTATTAATTGATATTTAATGACGCAAAATCCCAAAGGGTGTAAAATTAGCGCAAAAAATAAAGGTGCAGGAGCATTCATAAATCCAAATCCCAATGACATTGAGGCAGGTCATTACCTCACAACCCCGTAAGTACTAAACAACACCTACCTTATTTAACAATAAATACTAAATCCACTAATCACTTCACTCTGACAATGACAACTGACATCTGACAACTGACTGTGTTCGTGGTGTGTATGTGCGGTTTTATTTACCGCACCGCCGCCAAGTCAGACCACGGGCCTCGGCCAATCAGATGCGCGGATTCTGTTCTCATGTTGCCCGAGTGCTAGACAAATGCCGCTCGATAAACACCCCACAGGGGGGCGGGGGGGCGGATCACGTGATTGGGGGGAGATGGCGCGCAGTTTGACTCAAACACGTGAAGATCGGAACAATCTGAGTGATTGTTGAATGCAGTTCGTGATAGTTTGGTTGTTTTTTCGGTGGTTTAGTTAGTTTTGATGTACGTATATTATTGTCAACTCCGTTACGGTTAATAATAGGGTAGTTTACCATTTAAAAAAAAAAGTTTTTTATTGAAACTTCATGTTATTTGAAAGCGATTGAGAGTACTGATAAGCCTTAATTGTTCTTAATAAAGCTGTAATTAATTTTTAAAGTTTGTGTGACGTAGATGTATAGCTGAAAATCTTCTCAAACAATGAGGCTGGAATTAAAATGTATTCCTTGTAAAATCAACTGTTTCTAAATGTTAAAAAATATACAATTTGGTAGTTTCTTTATTTCTGTAACACGTGAAAATGCATTTCTGTGACGTAGATATATCGATACGTAAAATCTCAAATATTTAAAGAACTATTAACTTTCTGAAAACTTTTTTCATGGCAATTACTCATTTTTGAGGTCTCCTTTCAATATAATTGACTGGATTGCTAATTTGCTACTACGGTAAAGTAGCCTATTAATAATTAAAGTTAATTTGGTTTACCGACTGTCATTGTCATTGTCAATCCCGGTCAGAAGTTGTAATGGTACTGAAAAATAGATTTTTTTAACACTATGAACATAATGTTAGGTCTAAAACATTGATAAAAATACAAATTTTATTTTAAAAAAATATGTTTTTTTTACTAAATTGAGAAAAATTTTACTGTGACGTCACTATTATGTATTGGACATTTGACAGCTTTCTACGTCACACCACATTTTCATGAATTATTTTTGGGCTTGTCAATAAAAATTTTGTAAAAATAAAAAATACGGGTCCCAAGTTTTTATCTCTTCTTCAAAAATATTCAGTAAAAAAATCATGCAAGTAGCCCATTAGTTCATAGGTATTCCTAGGTGTCTCTGCTGGTCACTATATACCGATACAAATTCATTCTGTCACTTGCTGTCACTGAATAATATTTTTGAAATGTAATCATTTGTGCTATACAGGTTGGTGGAGGTGAAATGCGAACATAAGGAAATATATGACAATGGAGTTATCATGCTAGGCATCTTGATATACGTGGAATAAGTACTGTCAATGTCAAAGTAACTGTCATATTATTGAAATTTTTATTATCTTTAAAATATTTTCTTTGCATAATAATGTATGTGTACGAGCAGAACGAGAAAGTTTACATGCACTTTTAGATTTTATTATTATTTCTGTTATTGATTACTCTTTTTGCCACACAAATTCACATTACTTCGTTTTGTGACACTACTACAAAATATATCAAGATACCTGGCATGAAAGTTCGATTGTCATGTATGTTCCCTATGTTCGCATTTCACGTCCACCAACCTGTATATAGTGATATAAAAATATAGTTAAATATAAAGAACAAGTAAGCTTATTATTACATTATAAAGTAACAGGTAAATAAGTGTTTTAGAAAAACTGTCAATGTAGATATAGGTTATTTTAATTTTATGAGAACTGAGTAAAAATCGACATGTTTTATAAACTGAATAATGAAGATGAATAGATGCACTACGAGACTGTGTTCATATATTGTGAAATTATTTATTTATAACGACGTTCTCCCTCGTAGAAAATGCAGGATTTTCAAACACGTTTTGTCATTTTTCTTTTGTCAAAGGTAAATTATGGAACATAGCCGCTTATATTCTAAATTACAATTTTAGATACTATTCATAGTATTAAGGCGCTATACTTGTAAATCCAGATCAACAATTTGAACAATTCTGACTGTATTCTAAAAAATTGAAATTTAACATGAAGAATAATGACTCATTAGTGAATCTATAAATGCAAATTATTAATTGCTGTGGCATCAATTAGCAAAACTTGGAGCTAATTTTTATCATTTAATATTCCATATTATAAGTTGATTAATGCACAAAAATAAAAATTTCATTTGAAATCGATAATATACATTAGTCGGAAGACAGGTATAGATAGATTTTTTTAAACAGTTAACCCATTGACTGTAATAATTTATGTAACACTTGCAAGTAATTTTTAGAAATTATTTAACAAAATACGGCAAGGTTTTCTTGTAAATTTCATTCTATAGCCATGTAAGCACAACCTATAAGTACATCATTGTAAAATATGAGGTTATTGATTTCAAAACCAAAGTCACAAAATGATTTATTGTAACATGCTGTTTTGCTTTGCATTTGACAGCAAGAGATGGGCTTATATAATTTTTATTTTAACAGTATAATTCAATATATTTCAAATCGGTTTGCAGTATTGGATTCATCATATTTTTTACACTAGTGTACAAATTTTCGTAAAAATATTTAACCAGAGGTAATAAATAATCACTAAGTACTTGTGCACTTAAATAAAAAATATTTTTTTAAGTAACAACATAATTTTAAATGGACTTAGGACACTGGATTATTAATGCTTTTGTTTACAAGTAAATATTTTTTTATATAAATTTATTACCTTTTTTAGCCAGACTTTAAATCATTAAATTATTATTGAATGGACTGGTTTTATTCAAACATGAAATTGAACGTAGTTTCTAATAAATTTAAAAATTTTAAACTTTATAATCTGAACAATATGCTTATATTAACAAATTTCCATTTTTTACTTAATTAACAATTTAAATTTTCCTTTACATCATCAATCAACCAAATTTTATCATAAAACGGAAAACATTAAAAAAAACAGTTTTTTAATAACTCTGGAAAAATTTATAGGATTCAGTAGTGTCATACTAAACTCAAAATGTCGTAATATTTATGCAATAATAAATAAACAATGACCTAAACCTCTAGGAAATAAATCCATTTCAAAGAAAATTATTGTCGAGTTATGTTATCAGTATAAAAATTAAAAATAAATACCTGTGATATTGATATAAGTGACTGCACGTATTTTGCACATTTTGTCTATTTTATAATTTGACCTTCAGAAAACAAAGTTTGACAAAATTATGTTTTAATTTGTTATAGTAACATTGAGATAAACCGGTTGCCATGACACTAATTGTTTATATTTTGTTTGTAAATAGAGAATACAACGCTATTTAAGGTATTTATATCAAACCCAGTTAGATTTTAAATTATTATCAACAAATTGGTTTTTTCCGAATTCCTAAAATACTCTCGATTTTACTTTTTCCTATTCCACTACTACGGCTGCCTGAAACCAGCTCGAAACTTGTACTTTGTCGCATCCTTATGCAATGTCATTTTGAAGTAAAATACTGTAAAAGTGTTTTCGTTGCGAGTAAACTGTCAGATTATTATTGACTTCAGGATAATGTTTTTATAAACATTTAATAGAGACGGAATGGATCTACAGATGTACCTTTTAACATTTTAAAAATTAATTTCTGTCATGAGATTTAACCGTGTAAAGTTTGCATAAATTAAATTTTTCAGAATTTTTATAATCATGTACAATTTTTTAATCAAAATTTAAAAAATCACATCTGTCGATGCATTATTTTTCTATTAAATCCTTTTTACCTTCCGCTTACCTGTAAAGGAAGGTATTGGAATCATGCAAAAAATCGGGTAGTGAGTTTTTAGTGGATGAGCACGAATTAGGGTCCTTACAACTCATTTTTGATAGTTTCCCGATGATGTCTGTATGTATGTGTGTGCGTGTGTGTGTGTGTGTATGTGTGTGGTCCGGGCCGATGCCGTCTATCGGATAACTCAAATACGAATTACCCAAAAATTTAGATATTTGGTATTTCACAATTGTATACGAATAGGAAGAGCTCATTAGATTTTGGTACAAATATCTTCACCGGAAGTGATATTTTTTGAAGATTGAAAAGATTAAGTGTCAAAAATTTCTATAAATTTGGATAAATATAGTATTTATTTGTAATAAGAATAAGAGGAAAAGTTATTTGCAATTTACGTTATAAAAAAATTGTCCTTATCTGGTAGCATTAAAGAACTGTAGTAAAATTAAAAAAATTAATTTATCAAATAAAACGTTGAAATCTTGTAATCCATGTTCGGTTGATTTTTGTTTCTGCATAAAAAATATTGACAAGTGAGACGGGTGACAAGTTGGCAAGCGCCACTAGCGCTATATAAGTCATAAGTAAGCTATTAAATGTAGTAACTGAACGGAGGATTGCTTCAACACACAAGAGTTTTCGTGTGAATGAATCTTTTGATTCAGGTGATACTAATTTCTGTGTTTGAATATTTTAGATTTTTATTTGTATATTTTAAATGGACACCGGTTTGTACCTACGTATACATTTATGTTTAAAGTCTAGATATGGCGGAAGGTTGTGTGATGGCCACGTCAGATTTTTACCATTCTTGTACTGGCCACAAAATACTCGCTACGTTAGTACATTTTATGCTAGATTTTAGGAGGTAGACGGGTCTCTTAAGAGCAGTATTTACTCCTGCACTCTGACCTCCAAAAGTGTTACAGAAATAAAATCATATCTCAGAATCTACATAACATATAAACTTCATTCAAAAACTATGATAAAGTTAAAGAATGTATCTATGTTCGTCTAGTGATAATTTTTTGTTTACTTCGTCTAAATCGAAGAAAAAAACAGAAATCTTTAATAAAAGCCTGTTTTCAGCAGCAATTTTTAATATAATACAATTAAAAATTTAAAATTTCAACACTAGACGAACATGGTTTAAACCTTAAACTAACAGCAAATATGTTTTAAAATATAAAAATATGTAAATTACACGAAAATCTGTACTTAGACGAAACCTCTGTAACACTGTATTTCAAGCAGAAACGCATGTAAACAGATAGAGCAAAGTGTAAATACAGCTCTTAAGGGGCTATGCTTCTTGAGTGCAATAAGAATCAGAATTCACGATCCTGGCTATATTGCTCAAAATAAAAATCTGAAATTTTACATTAGTAACGAAAAAGCATTGTTGAATTGAAAAATTCAAACTATATATTGTTCCGACAACAATTAGAGATAAAAAGAAATTAAACACTAGAATTTCGTGAGGATCTCATGAAGAAACTATAAAAGTTATCATTGAGTTTAAAGACAAAATGAGTAGAACATAGATGTAAAAAGGGCGGAAAAACAATAAAACTATAATTTTATCAACAGAATTGCCATAAATTATATCTAAACTTGAACAATTTTCGCCGAATTTCGCATAATTATTAAAGCCAAACTAATTACATTAATTAAAGATTTTGAAGATTCCGCCCTTTTAGTATTCTTCCTTAATCTACATACAAAAATTCAACATCATACGTATAACAGTATTAGATTGAGATCCTCACAAAAATTACTCGTTTTGCAATGCGTATTATTGCCACGCAATAGGCTCTTAAGAACTAAATGTAATTTCTATACCTGAGCCCCTGCCTTTTTAAACAAATTATAAATTAAAATATACCGTACAAGTGTACATTTTGTCTACTTAATATGAAAATATTGCAAATATTAATAAACATTATGATAATGTTAGGAAAATCTATGTCACCTAAGAAATAAATTTAAATCTCTTTACCTTTGCTCTTGAATTTTTAAACAATTTATTTATTAAAATATTGCGTATATGAGTGTACATTTTACTTAACTAACCCACGTGTACTCTTGTTCTTATTATAGTAGACTACAAACTTGATTTTACTCTGAAGTTGTTAAGAGTTCCGTCTACTATCTAAAATCCAGCATAAAATGTACTAACGTAGCGAATGTTTTGTGGCCAGTACAAGAATGGTCAAATTTTATTTCAACAAGGATTTAATAGAGAAAGAATGGATCTACAGATGTGCCTTTTTAAAATTTTAATTAAAAAGTTGTACATGACTATAAAAATTCCGAAATATTCAAAAAAATCCTATTTTATGCAAACTTTACACGGTTATATGTCATGATACAAATTAATTTTTAAATCTGTAGATCCATTCTTTCTCTGTTAAATGTTTATAAAAACATTATCCTGAAGTCAATAATAATTTGACAGTTTACTCGCAACGAAAACACTTTTACAGTATTTTTCAACTTCAAAATGACATTGCATAGCTAGGATGCGGCAAAGTACGAGTTTCGGGCTGGTTTCAGGCAGCCGTAGTAGCGGGGAAAAGAGTGGAATGGAAAAAAGTATAATCGAGAGTATTCTAGGAATTCGGCAAAAATGTAGACGAGCCGCTTAAAATAAAATATATTACTTCATTTTTGACTCACGGGTACTCTAGCTCTATATTTGGGTGGGATAACCTTCCGTCAATTTTATTTAAAAATTCTGCGCAATTTGAGCTATAAGTAGTTAAAAAAATGATTCATTGATTAAAAATGAAAACCTCAAATCATAGTTAAACGCGAATAAACCGTGTAATAATTAACCAATTAACATTTATTGTTTAAACAATTAACCAAACAATATTATCACATCCATTTCCTAAACCATAACAATCACAAAAATTCGCAAACACCATCAGGTGATACGTAAACCATAGCATTTCTAAATAATATCTTATATACCTAGTCCTTATTTCCTGGTTAATAAGATCGAGTGTTCTGTGAAATAAAACATCTGATAGTCGGTGACGCATCGCTGTGCTGTCGCTTGTCTCACTCACACGCACGCATTCCATAGCTAACGTGATTTTCACGTGCGGAATACCTGTCAAGATCTGGGTACGTGACGTCATAGGAGAGAGGGCGGGGTTTGGCCTTGAATTTGATGAGAATTGACCACGGATGGATGAGTGATTTATTTTAATTTTTGGGTTTTTATGCACTTATGTTTGAGAACCATAATAGCGTACATTATAGGTTAAGGGCCATAATGAGTCCAGTATGGTACTCGGTACCATAACGAAATAACAAACAACTCGTTACTAAGGAAGCGAGTTCAATATCAAATAATTAAATATGAAAAATAATCCCTTGGGATCAAATTAAGAACTGTAATCCCTAAAAATAAAGACTAAATATCATTTTTGCACTTCCGGGACTAAAACTGTTCTTTAGTATTTATTTTTAGGGACTAAGGTTCTTAATTTGATCCCAAGGGATTATTTCTCATATTTAATCCCGTTGTCAAGGAATTGAATTAATTAATCCCGTTGTCAAGTAAATACGTGCTATTTGTTACAGAGTATCTATGGTAACAATATAAATATTTGTCATAAAATTTACTGTCAAAATTACAAAATGTGTATTCTTTTAAACTATTTTGCATTTGTTTGAGGATGAAGTGCAAAAAATAGCGTATATACAACAGGACTAAAGTACCTTTAATCCCTCAGGTGATTATTTCCCTCACCTTCGGCTCGTGAAATAAACTTCACCCTCAGGATTAAATCATGCACTTTAGTCCCTCAATATATAATATACTATTAATAACTAGCTGGAAAATTTTTTCCAGCTAGCTGGGAAGTGAAGTTATCAATGACTCGCTTCCCAACTGTCTAGAAGGTTGGAAACGCACATATTACTAACCGATTGTCAGTAAAATAATTTTTATCTTTGTTCATTTATTGAGAAAGAAATATATTTTGTATTCAGTTAAAAAATGATATGTAAGTTGAACCTGAAGGTAGCACAGTTTTTGAAAAAAATATCTACCTGTGAGTCATTGGAAACCAATTTTAGGGTACATTTCATCCAGTCTCATTCCGACCTATAACGCTATTATTTCTAAAAAATTTCCTTTCCTTACGTATGATGATTTTTAGCCTACTAATGAACTAATGCCTAACCTTTGTCAACTAAAAAACAGTTTCACTAACAAACAAGTGTCGATCATCTTCTATGCATTCGATTTTCAGTTGTTTATCTTTATCACGTGTTGCTTGATCCCTCATAGCACGAATGATATAGGTGATCGGTCAAAAGATGATAAAATATGTCATAAAAAATTAATTTTTGTTGATGGGGAAATATGTGACCAAATGTAATCTTCACAAGGTCAAATTTGGACGTGTCACATTCACAGACATGAATTAGTGGACGTTGCAAAAAATTACATCATTTTTAAACGCTATACGCATGTAATTTTAAATTAAAATTAAATAGTTACCTACATTAATTTAAAATTAAAATTATTAAAAATTATGGTAAAGAAGTTAAATTAATTTTTCTTTTCTGGTATTGAAATTGAAACATCATTTAACGAACTGGTTTCCATGGCACTAAATAATATTTTAACACACCTCGACAAGGCCGTTTTTAGTCACGGGTTGAACATAGCAATTGACATATTAAGCACGGGGTGAAGTTGGCTCCTATATTTCACATTTATTTTTTGTGAAAAACTGAGGGAAATTAATTATTTCTTTTAATCATTGACAATTTTTTTCCAATATAACTTAAGTAGAATTTTGTAACTATGTATTAAGGGTGTATAAAGAAACTTTTATGGCGTGAGACGAGGGCTAAAAACACGTCAAGAGCCATAAAAGCAAGTTACAATCGTGGTACATACCCAACTTTATGCACTGTTGAATATTTTCTAATAAATTAATTAATATAATTTACTTGTTCCAATTACCAAAAATTACTAAATTCTTTGACTGCTAAGATACCAAAAAAATTTCGAAAATAAAAATCTAAATGTCAAAGTTGTCACTCTTGAATTAAACATTTACAAGATAATTTATGTTAAATGTAAGTAATAATGATGTTATTTAAATAAAACATGGTACAACTAATTATAGAAAATGTTTATACCGGGCGTTTCCTGAAACAGGCGCACCCCACAAAAAAGTTGTATTTTTAAGTCAATTACATTTATATTACAGATTTATAAACTAAATTCAACGGCGCATTAAACTACATAATTAATGAATTTTTATAACTTTCTGTTTAGCCGGAAGATCAACTTCCTTATTTTAAATGGAACACCCCGTATATTTTTTAAGATTTTGATTCTACATAAAATTCTGAATACAACCATGTATAATAAGCTACTTTTTCGTTGTAGATTTCTAAGTAAAATAATAATTAAAATATCACAGAAACATACCGATTCATTCCAAGTTAGCTATGAAATAAATGATAAGATTCAGATTTTATGACAGTAAAAATGTCAATTTATTAACAAAAATAACTAATTTAATAAGGAATTGCAATTCAATTATATTATTTATAGTAAATTTTCAAAATGGTCTGAATTTTCTTGAATACATAGTAAAACTCTTCGAATAATTTCTGTTTTTAAAATTTATTTCATAGCTAACTAGGAATGATTCGATTTGTTTCTGTAATATTTTAGTTATTATTTTACTTCGAAATCTACAACGAAAAAGTAGCTTATTGTACATGAATGTATTCAGAATTTTATGTAGAATCAAAATCTTAAAAAATATACGGGGTGTTCCATTCAAAATAAGGAAGTTGGTGTCACTTCCGGCTAAACAGGGAGTAATAAAAATTCATTATTTATGTAGTTTAATGCGCCTTTGAATTTAGTTTATAAACCTATAATATAAATGTAATTGACTAAAAAATACATTTTTTTTCGGGGTGCGCCTGTTTCAGGAAACGCCCGGTATATAGGATTATTAGTAGTTTTTATGAGAAAAATTGAAAAACTAAACTGCTTGCATTAATTTGACGTTTCTTTATGGCGCAATGCGCTATAAAGTGACGTTTACGTCAAAGAAATTCGTGTATAAGTGTCAAATTATGATATGACCGTGCATAAAATATCATTATGATTTAATCTAAATGTTTTTTTTTCTAATTATTTTAAATGGAACTTACATAATATTTATGTTGTTTAATTTGTGGTTGTAGAAAAATAATAGGATGTGACTCGTTTAGTAACTCTTTAGACACTGGTTTTTATACACTCGCTGCGCTCGTTCCTAAAAACTCGTCATTAAAATTACGTTTATAAAACTTGATACATAATTCAAAAAAAAAAATTGTATCTGTACATCAAACTGAATCTTCTCGTAATTATGACGCACTCTGTATACAACTAAAGTGTGACACCCTCACAGAAACTGCATGTCCATGTTCTGTACTAATATGCTTTTGCTGTACTATTTTTTTTCTTCCCTATGGGTGCGTCATTCGATAAGGAAAGTGTTGAATAACGTAATTGAAGAAAGAAAGTAATACATGATTAATAAACATATTTTTAAAGTAACTTTTTCCATTGTTTACCAACGAAACCATATACTAAGTTAATTTCCGTGTTATGTAATTTTCTCACTGCTTTAATGCTGCTAAGTTCAAGGTTATTGCAGAGCTGTATTCAGGCAAATTTATACTTAAGTCGAGTATGTCAACTTGTCGCCCGTCTTACCTGTCAATATTTATTACGCAGAAACAAAAATCTGACGTGGCCATCATACAACCTTCCGCCATATCTACACTTTAAACAGAAATGTATACGTACAATCCGGTGCCCATTTAAGGAGGTTGGTGACCGTATATTAAAATGATGATGAGAGGCTGAATTTTATACAGTGCCTTCATTTCACTATTGAGATTCTAAAAAATGTTTTTTTTTTAATTTTCGTCTATCCGGTTTTTGAGTAATTAAATGTTGAAATTACGCTCGTTTTACATGGACTCTTATGGCAATTCACTAAATTTTTGTTTAAACTATATGATAAAATAAATAAAAACTTGTATTAATATTTCCTATAAACCTTTAAAAATAAGTTCTTGAAGATTTTGTGTACTTTTTCTAAACCATTTGCAAGTTATTTAAAAAAAATGTAATCATGTCAAGCATTTTTGGTTGGAGAATTACTAATTATTGTAAAAATAAATATGAATAAATTGCAATGACATCAGCCAACATGCGTTGAGGCGCTGAGCGAATTTTGTTTTACATTATCAAATATATTTTTATTTTCATATCCTCCCTCTAAGGCTAATTTCTGGGTACGCCACTGCAGGCGTCCCCAACCTCCTTAAAATATACAAATAAAAATCTAAAATATTCAAACACAGAAATTAGTATCACTTGAATCAAAAGATTCATTCACACGAAAACTCTTCTGTGTTGAAGCCATCCTCCGTTCAATTACTACATTTAATATCTGACTTATGACTAATATGGCGCTAGTATGTCAACTTGTCACCCGTCTCACCTGTCAATATTTATTACGCAGAAACAAAAATCAACCGATCATGGATTACAAGATTTCAACATTTTATCTGATAAATTTATTTTTTAAATTTTACTGCATTTCTTTAATGCTACCAGCTAAGACAATTTTTTACCTTCCGCTTACCTGTAAAGGAAGGTATTGGAATCATGCAAATAATCGGGTAGTGAATTTTTAGTGGATGAGCACGAATTAGGGTCCTTACAACTCATTTTTGATAGTTTCACGATGATGTCTGTGTGTCTGTGTGTATGTGTGTGTGTGGTCAAGGCCGGGTGTTAGTCGCATAACTCAAATACGAATTACCCGAAAATTTTGATATTTGGTATTTTACAATTGTATACGAATAGGAAGAGCTCATTAGATTTTGGTACAAATATCTTCATCGGAAGTGATATTTTTTGAAGATTGAAAAGGTTAATTGTCAAAATTGTATATAAATTTGGAAAAATATAGTATTTATTTGTTATAAGAATAAGAGGAAAAGTTATTTGCAACTTACGTTATAAAAAAATTGTCCTTATCTGGTAGCATTAAAGAACTGCAGTAAAATTTAAAAAATAAATTTATCAAATAAAACGTTGAAATCTTGTAGGTAATCCATGTTCGGTTGATTTTTGTTTCTGTGATTGACAGGTCAGACGGGTGACAAGTTGACATACTAGCGCCATATAAGTCATAAAGTAAGATATTAAATGTAGGTAATTGAACGGAGGATGGCTTCAACACAGAAGAGTTTGCCTATCACCCAGTGAAGATATTTGTACCAAAATCTAATGAGCTCTTCCAATTTATATACAAATGCCAAATACCAAATATCATTTTTTGGGAAATTCGTATTTGAGTTATCCGACTTACACCCCGGCCTTGACCACATACATACACACACATACATACATACAGACATCATCGTGAAACTATCAAAAATGAGTTGTAAGGACCCTAATTCGTGCTCATCCACTAAAAACTCACTACCCGATTTTTCGCATGATTCCAATATCTTCCTTACAGGTAAGCGGAAGGTAAAAATTGTGTAGATTTATTCTGCAGGGTGTACTGCACACTAATAATTTGTTACCGCACACACATTATCTTGATTGAATTGTGAGAAATCTAAGTTTATTTAATGACTTTTCATATCCGGAAAAACTTACATAACAGAATAAATATACTTTTGTTTTATTATTGTTAAACATTATAAAGTCAATAATAATCATTATTTATAGAGACTTGTTTATGAACGTGCAAAGAATTTTTATTTGATAAGTTTATTAGTTTTTGATTAGTAAATTTTTGCTTAATCAACATACAAAACTTTATACATAATGATAAGTCAAGAATTTAAGCAACTTGAGATAAATTTTGTGTTTACGGCCCTGTATTTTTTAAAGGGCTGGACTAACTGACCCAACGAGACCAGCAATCGATTCCTTGGGCTTTTTTATATCTACAACCATATTTTCAAATTTTTTGTAGGTATAGTTTACTCAGAAATAATTTTTTTCTGTTACGACAGCAACTAAGTGGCATAAGTGTATGTAGAATGTATTATACAGATTCATGATAACTCTGGTATTATTTGAGCTATCGTTCAGGAAAAAATTTGTAGACTTAAGTAAATTGGGGCGTAGAATCGATTAGAGCCAATTCCAGAGCCGTACCGTTATTATTTTTCGAGTTCTTGCTTTTTTTAAAATATATTTATTAAATAATTGTATCATTTACAAAAAATATGTATATTAGGGTAAATTTTATATAGAATCGTTAGGCAATGTGGTCAGAGCCGTATTAATAATATTTTTCTGAGTTCACAATAATATTATTTATTTTAAGCGTCTAGGTCTTTTCTGAATTCCTAGAATACTCTCGATTTTACTTTTTTCCATTCCACTCTTTTCTCTACTACTACGACTGCCTAAAACCAGCCCGAAATTCGTACTTTACCGCATCCTAGCAATGCAATGTCATTTTGAAGTTGAAAAATACTGTAAAAGTGTTTTCGTTGCGAGTAAACTGTCAGTTTATTATTGATTTTTTAAAAAACATTTAATAGAGAAAGAATGGATCTACAGATGTGCCTTTTAAAATTTTTAAAAATACATTTCTATCAAGAGATATAACCGTGTAAAGTTTGCATTTTTCGGAATTTGTATAGTCATGTACAATTTTTACCTTCCGCTTACCTGTAAAGGAAGGTATTGGAATCATGCTAAAAATCGGGTAGTGAGTTTTTAGTGGATGAGCACGAATTAGGGTCCTTACAATTCATTTTTGATAGTTTCACGATGATGTCTGTATGTATGTGTGTGTGTATGTGTGTAGCTATGTGGTCAGGGCCGGATTTCTGTCAGTCGGATAATTCAAATACGAATTACCCAAAAATTTTGATATTTGGTATTTAACATTTGTATATAAATTGGAAGAACCCATTAGATTTTGGTACAAATATCTTCACCGGAAGTGATATTTTTTGAAGATTGAAAAGATTAATTGTCAAAAATTTATATAAATTTGGATAAATATAGTATTTATTTGTAATATGAATAAGAGGCAAAGTTATTTGCAACTTACGTTATAAACAAATTGTCTTTATCTGGAAGCATCAAAGAACTGCAGTAAAATTTAAAAAATAAATTTATCAAATAAAACGTTGAAATCTTGTAATCCATGTTCGACTGAATTTTGTTTCTGTGTAAAAAAATATTGACAGGTTGACATACTAGTGCTATATGTCATAAGTAAGATATTAAATGTAGTAACTGAACGGAGGATTGCTTCAACACAGAAGAATTTTCGTGTGAATGAACTTTTTGATTCAGATAATACTAATTTCTGTGTTTGAATATTTTAGATTTTTATTTGTATATTTTAAATGGGCACCGGATTGTACGTATACATTTCTGTTTAAAGTTTAGATATGGCGGAAGGTTGTGTGATGGCGACGTCAGATTTTTTTATTAAAATTTTAAAAAGGCACAACTGTTAATTGATCCTTTAAGTATATAATCCTTGTTGAGCATTCTTGTACTGGCCACAAAACACTCGCTATACGTTAGTACGTTTTGTGCTAGATTTTAGGAGGTACACATAAACTAAAATCTATCATTTTGTTTTCTAATTTGTCAACAAAAATGCTCTTATAAGTTTTTAGAACATATCAACAAGAAATTGATTGTAAATATGATAATTTCTTCTGGGTTTTTGTTATCATATGCTAAGTTTAAACAAATGATTGCAGTATGTAACCTTGAGTGATAACAACTCTGTTTATATCAATTTTTTTGGTGTTGCTACTTGGATCATCTTATCATTTATTCTTTTGTTAAGTCGTTTGTGAATGAATGCGTTCTAAAAGGGTAATTGAGTAGGCGGCAGACTTAACATCACGTGGTACAGTAAAATTATAATTATTTTGTTTATTCTCCTACACATTGGGTTTACTTATTTTTGTTTTCATTCTTTATCAAATTATTTGTAAAAAAATATTGATACATTCATTTCTATTTCATCTTTTGTCCAATTTGGGTGTGGCATCCTCACTTTCTTAAGTCATCGTCGGAATATACATTTTCTCGTGTGTGCGGTTATCAGCCGTCATTTCTTACTATTATGTTTGGATATACTATTGAAAAATCCGATGTGGCCAATACATGACCTCTCGCCATATACTCTACTATTTTACTAAGTGTATATGAAGGTAAACTCACAAATATACCATTGTACTAGAAGGGAATTCGGGAATTGTAGTTTTTATAATATTATTAAAGTTTATTATGACCTTATAAATGCTAAATGACATTTTATATTTTCCATTTCAATTTGCCAAAAAGTCAACAATTCATTTGACATTAACACTCAAATATTTAATTTTTTATTTAAATAGGTAGGCAGATAAATTAAAATTGTAACAAATTTGTAGAATTTTTAACTTCTTGTAATTGGAAAATGGTGCTAGATAGAAACAACGTTTTGAATACATATTGTAGATCTTCAAGAAACTACCACTTCCGGTTGGGTGTCAGAATATTGTATACAAAATTTCATTTTTTTTATTCAGTGCGGTATTTGAGTTATCGTACCTCCAACATCCATCCTGACACACACACACAGACACACACACAGACAGACATCATCGCGAAATTATCAAATAATAAAAATGTATTAATTATAATAAAATATATGAAGACCTGTTTATACATGAATTCTTTTAAGATTCTTTCATGCTTCTGAGTCTGGAGAAAAGAATCATGTGGAGAATTGCCTGTCAAATAGCGGCGCCGCTAAATTGAATCTTCAATGAGTCTTGGAAAAGAAGAATTTATTTATTTATTTAAAACAATGATTTTCTTTTTTCAGGACTGTATATTTTATTATAAATTTTATCAACGTTATAATATATTACAATATATTGTTGAGATTCTGTATAAAACATATCATATTACACATTTTTTCGTAAGAAGAAACTAAAATTATTTTCTTATCAAAATTACAACACGACTATGAGTAACCATGCAATAAATATGAGAGTTATTATCAATTTTTTTTGTATGGTGTTATGTGTAACCTTTTGAATGTACAAGCAATGTTCTTTTGACTTTAGCGTATTTATATTTACTGTAAATTTTTGTTAGATTCCTGAGTTTGACGTTTGCAAGTCTTTTTTATTATTTCTAATCATAAATACAGCTGCAGTACATTATTTTTGCATTTATTAACCTTGATAATGATAAGTTACACAAGGTACATCAAATTTTTATTGTACGAAGTACATTGGAGTATGCTATAAATTACAGGATAACATGAAAAAAAGTGAGTTTGAAATAATAAATTATTTTATATCCTGAATAATTATGAAATTGTAGCATTTTTACACGTAAAATTAAAATATATACTTGTAAACAAATAAATTGAAATATATCATGCGTATAGTGTGTGTGATACTCTCTAAAGCTATACGATATAAAAATAAACAAATTTATAGAATTTATAACGAAATTTTCAAATTCTCAAAAATTATTATAACTTATCTCGAAAATGGTAACAGCTTGTTGTACTTCTTGCTTTGAATAGGAACCTCCACCATTTTTTTGTAAATTTTTTATGAATCCTATTGTTATTTGAAAGCAAATTGAAGTATTTTGAAGTCTTAATTATTTTTATTTTGACGTTTTAAACTGCTATTATTAACTCCATAGCAACAACTTTAAATAAATGTTTATTCGCATGTGAATTAATTTTTTTTTTTGCACTTCCGGGACTAAAACTCTTCTTTAGCCTTTATTTTTAGGGATTAAGGTTCTTAATTTGATCCCAAGGGATTATTTCTCATATTTAATCCCGTTGTCAAGGAATTGAATTAATTAATCCCGTTGTCAATACGTGCTATTTGTTACAGAGTATCTATGGTAACAATATCAATATTTGTCATAAAATTTACTGTCAAAATTACAAAATGTGTATTCTTTTAAACTATTTTGCATTCGTTTGAGGATGAAGTGCAAAAAATAGCGTATATACCACAGGACTAAAGTACCTTTAATCCCTCAGGTGATTATTTCCCTCAACTTCGGCTTGTGAAATAAACTTCACCCTCAGGATTAAATCATGCACTTTAGTCCCTCAATATATAATATACTATTAAATCACAACACTTTGACGTTTTAAACTGTTATTATTACGTCAAAAATTCATAAAAACAATGACAACTTGTTATGTTATGTCAAAATAAATTTATAATTAATATATTTGAAATAATTTCGTCAAAATTGAATACATTATTGTATAAACCACGTGAGATACGAATGTTTATTCACTCGAAGAAATTATCCCACTCGCCCTTCAGGCTCGGGGGCTACACTTTCTTCTCTAGAATAAACATTCATATATCTCACTTGGTGTATAAATATCTATTAATAGAGTTTTTGATGTATAGACGAAAATCTTCTCAAATAGTGGGGTTGGCGTCAAACTTAAATCATGCACTCTTTAAAATAAGAGTATTTGTTGGTACCCTTTTAAAAGAGCGTTCTAATTTTTGATCTTATAAGTGTAAAATAATACACTTTATAAAAGAAACATTACTCAAAAATGTATTCTTATAAAAGGGCAAGAGTAATATTTTATTGAATTTTATTGAGTACTAATTTTTGAGTATTTATTATACTTTTTAGTATTTGATTTTACCCTTTAAATTATAATTTTGGTTATTGTATACTAATATAAATATTAAATTACCCAAATTAGTGCATATGTTACACTTTTGGCGTAGATTGGTACCCTTTAAATGTATTATGTTTAATGAGAAACACTAAAAACAGCACAATGTGCACCATGAAAGGGTACTAATTCCTTTAGTAAGCAAAGCAATTCTTCCCCTGGTCAGATCTAGTCTAGAAAAGGAACTGGAACTAGTCTGACTGACCTACCTATACTTAAATACAGACAGCGTTGTAGCTTGGTTGTAACCATTACTAATATTGATAGTGAAATAGTTATTGTGTTTCTGGTTGATGAAGAATGATATTTAGTCTTAAATATAACTAAATTCAATTTATGTGAAAATTTGCACGCCTTTGAAATAGTTAAAGATAATAATATTTCCACTGAACTTCATATGCTGCAAAAAATGTTATAAAGAGAACCATTTGAACTACACGGTGCTAAATTATGAAGCAAAAGTTTATATATTTAGTGCCCAAGGTACATATTTTTGTAATGTTATTAAATAATCTACTTATATTGATATTCTTGTGTAAACTTTCATGTATAATAATGTAATCTTAAAAAATACAAAATTGTAATTTAATAAAGAAACTTATTACTCAAATAAGTGCAAATTTTATACATTTTTAAGAATACAAAGTACCTATAATTGATTAAAAATAATTACATTAAAAGAATTACATTTTACCCATATTAGTTAAATTTAAAGAACCTCTTTTAGTTAACTATATTGTTATACAAAAAAGTATTATTTCGTGTTTTACCCTATTTATATTACTGAATTAAGTGCCCTTTTTATTTTACCCTTATCATAGAGCGTTATATGGCCTTGGTCTTATATAAACATTAATAAGGGTAAAAAAAGTGCTCTTTTTTTAAACAGTGTGTAAATTCATATATTTTTAAAATTTAAGATATATAAATACAATTTTGTATTTTCTTTATACAGTTGCAAATATTGCAAAATTTGATCCTGCGTTTTAGTATCACTCGTCATTCAAAATATATTCTAATTCTCCATTTTAGACCAACATAACCTCATAGAAGTTGTCTAAATGTATACAAAAATGCCTTTATCTAAACTTGTTTCTATCTATCACCATTTAGCAATAAGAAGACGTTAAAAATTCTACAATTTTTTTACAATCTTGGTTTATCTTCTTACTTATGAAAACAAAAATAACAAAGTGTAAATGACAGGCAAATTTTTGACAATAATTTTGAAAATATAAAATGTTATTAAGAACTACAATTTCTTTCTACAATGGTGTATAAGTACCTATAAATTATATACTTGTATTATTTATTATAGCTATTAATATAACAAGAATATTATGCGATTTATAATACCGAGGATGTTGCTAAGAGACGAGGTGAAACCGAGTCTCTTTGAACATCCAAGGTGGCTTAAATCGCATATATTCGGGTTATATTCAAAGCTTAATCGTATCATCAACGACAGCGATGTAACAACAAATTTTATCTGTCAATTAGTTCATTAGTTAACAGTTTGCATATTATGGAAGGTTTTGATGTTATTATGGTTGAATCTAAAATATCAAGTTCGTAACTAATGAATTATAAGATCTAAGGTATTATAAGTAACTAATGTATTATGTTGTTTATAATTATAAATAATTGTTGAATATTAAAAGGTAATACCAGTTGATGATACGATTAATAGTTATTTACGATACAAGTACGTAAAGCAAATATTTAGTCACGAACGGGTTCGAATTGAAATACGAGCGCAGCTGCGCAGCGAGTGTTTTAAGACCCGTGGGTGATTAAATATGCTTTACGTATGTGTATCGTATAAGATTTTATTTACGATAGAATTTAAAAAACTCGAAAAATATAAAAAAATCCTTTTAAATTTGAATTAGGATCAAAACAAGTTTGCTTTGACAAGAAAATTTTCACGTTAGTTACCGATTGTTGTGCGGATGTTTTTGCGTGTTTTAAAACTTTAACCACTCGTTGCTGCGCAACCCGTGACTAATGAAATCTTGCTATTAAACAATTGTTTTACAAACTAAAAACTGACAACTAATTGTCAATTTTACACACTATCGTAGATAAAATAAAATTAGTAGAGTATGGCTTGAGGTTGAGGTGATGTGTGCGTTCACTCCTTGTGATTGTTGTCCGTGTGCTGCACAGCGAGCTCAGCAGCCCTCTGACGACGCCGAGCGAGCGGTGCGCGAGTCCACCAGGCGAGCATCGACTCCTCTTCTTCACGGTACACCTGTGACAATCATACGTCATGTCAAATACATGTTAAATTTTAATCTATACTCTTGATTTAAAAACTAGGAGGAGCGATTTAAAAAAATATTTTACTTGTATGACTATGTCAATTTTCTGTTGAAAGTGACGTTGTAATCTAAAGCCGGGTTTACATTGGTCGTGTAAATGGGTTAGTTACTAGTACTATTAGCTCGCCAGACCGCTACTCATCCAATGTAGCCAACAGAAGCTAGTGCCAGTACTAAAACTAGTACAAGTAGTTGGGGTAGTGAAGTAACTAACCTCCCGGGTTAGCTACTCACCTACTAGCACATACATTCTGCACTATCCACTACACTCATCTCTGCACTATACCAATGTAAACAGTCACTAGTGATTAGGGATATACTAGTGTGTTTTGACGTCTCATTTTAAAGATAATTGTTTTATAGTTAAATTCGGTATTTTTACTTTATTAAAATGAAAAATCTGACGTGGCCATCACACAACCTTCCGCCATATCTAGACTTTAAACAGAAATGTATACGTACAATCCGGTACCCTTTTAAAATATACAAATAAAAATCTAAAATATTCAAACACAGAAATTAGTATCACCTGAATCAAAAGATTCATTCACACGAAAATTCTTCTGTGTTGAAGCAATCCTCCGTTCAGTTACTATATTTAATAGCTTACTTATGACTTATATAGCGCTAGTATGCCAACTTGTCACCCGTCGCATCTGTCAATATTTTTTATGCAGAAACAAAAATCAACCGTACATGGATTACAAGATTTCAACGTTTTATTTGATAAATTTATTTTTTAAATTTTACTGCAGTTCTTTAATGCTACCAGATAAAGACAATTTTTTTATAACGTAAATTGCAAATAACTTTTCTCTTATTCTTATTACAAATAAATACTATATTTATCTAAATTTATAGAAATTTTCGACATTTAATCTTTTCAATATTTAAAAAATATCACTTCCGGTGAAGATATTTGTACCAAAATCTAATGAGCTCTTCCTATTCGTATACAATTGTAAAATACCAAATATCAAAATTTTTGGGTAATTCGTATTTGAGTTATCCGACAGACGGCATCGGCCCGGACCACACACATACACACACACACATACACACACGCACACACACACACATACATACAGACATCATCGAGAAACTATCAAAAATGAGTTGTAAGGACCCTAATTCGTGCTCATCCACTAAAAACTCACTACCCGATTTTTTGCATGATTCCAATACCTTCCTTTACAGGTAAGCGGAAGGTAAAAAGTGGTCTTAAACGGAGACAATAAAGTTTGTAGAACTATATCGTGATCATGAGTGTTCGTGGGATGACACTAAATTTTGGTATCTTTACTTTATTTCGTTTAATAATAGATTTTGTCCGAGATGATATACAACCACGAAAAGAATTCATTTTGTCACCTACAGAACAACTTGTACTGGTACTAGAACTATAGCTAGTCGTCTAAATTGTATTTCTGGTGTAAACACCTACTAGTCTAGCGCTTAGTTGAGTATACTAGTATAGTCCGCTACTTGTACCAGTAACTGTGTCAGTTACTCCTCCAATGTAAACGCGCCTTAACCCTCAGGAAGGACCAATGTAAGGTCCGAAATATTGGTTCATGATTAAATAATGTCTAACATCTGTTTATTAATTTATTCCAGCCTGACTGAATCCCTGTGAATTTTTACTATTATTACTTCAAGCATACGGTCGATAATTCAATCAAATAATTCTTTTATATTAATAGCTGAAGAATTATTTATAAATATGGAAATTGTAAATGTCTCTATGACAAAGGTGATCTCGAATATTAACGTCACCTTAGACGTCAAACGTCAAAATTAATTCTCGTTCTAGATTCTGATTTATACAGAAAATCATGAACTACTAACTACAGGTTTAGAGTTTGCAAATCCCTGCGCTAACTGTAATTACATGGAGCTAATTTCGTTGTTGTGAACGCTTCAAGTGAAATGCATATGTCAAATCACTAATGCCTAGAAATATTTTGACATGTTTCCTGAAAAAAGTTTCCGGAAATTTCAAAGTTTTAACGGCGCCTATAAAAATGAGGCGATTTCAGGAAATAACTTCTTATTTGTCAAATCCTCAAATGTGACATGTGATCATAAACATATTTATTGTTTTTCAAAAAAAATCTCCATTTTCTGGAAACTTTTTTCAGGAAACTTGTCAAAATGTTTCTCCGTTTCTGGGCATAATGTTAACCATACCAACTAACTATAACTACTAATTTCGTATTGTGAATGAGGCTTTAGCACACCAACTTCAGAGTACTCTTCTTAGTTTTTAAATCAAGTATAGTGCGGTTGTATAGTGCGAAACTATTGTCCACCTTTAACTTTGAAGTGACCATGTCAATAGAAAAAATCTGCTGTGGCCACCACACGACCTCTCGCCTAATTCTGCTTATTCTACTAATCTAATAAATAGTTTTACTTACATTTTAATAGTTTCATGTAATATGTAAACGATAATGTAAACCAATATGCAAGCAAAAGATGTCAACTGTACTGTCACTGTCAAAATAATTCAAATTTTATGTAGAAACAAATTTTATATCATGGACAACAAGATACTGGAATTTCAAAAAAATAGAATATTAATTGTACTTTATTTTATTGTTAAATACTTCCAGATTCAGCAATTTGTATTTATAATTAACTGTACACATAGATAATCACAATTTCTTTTATTTTTAATTGCAAAAATTGTCATAAATAAATAATGTACCAATATATTTAAGGAAAACTTTTCCAAACTTCTAAAAGTACTACTTCCGGTTTGCGGATTTCTACCAAAATCTTATCCGGTGTTAAGATACTTATTAAAACCTTAAATATGAAATTTGGTTATAAACGGTTTGATACTTTTTAAGTTATCGTGGACGAAAAATCGTCGGTTCATACAAACGCACACACACACACACACAGACATCATCGTGAAAATAGTAAATTCGTATTCTAGAGACCCTGAAACGTGCTTATCCACCAAAAACTCATACTCGAAAATTTTGACCCATTACAATACCTCTCTTATAGAATATGAGGCGAGAGGTAAAAATTAGTGTTTTACATGCAAACATTGCAAATTTAGCATCGATAGACATTTTAAACTGGGCACCGGTTTAGCGCAACAAAATATTAATTTGACATTAATTTCACATTTCTAAAGCTAGATTCTGACCTACCCAATTATATAAGTGGCTAATTTAACCAACCAACGCTCAACGTTCACACTTATAATTGAAATTGGAAATTTGTGGAAGCGCTGGTTGGTTCATTTAGCACTTATACTTATAATTGGGTAGCTCTGAATCTAGCTCAACAGTTTCAAATATACCGACATAGGTACCTATTCCTGAGTGGTCGTTGAAGCGTACTGGTAGTGGAAAAGCAAAAGCTTACTCACCGGAGTGCAGGCGCTGAGAGCGTTCACCAACTCCGCGGGGTTCAAAGGATGGACGCGAAGTTGCACCATCCTCTTCACTGTTATCACCGTCGCCACTGCGTGCGATATCGCGCCTGCGCACAGAGAGTACCCGTGAGTTGGAGAGTAACCGCACACACTGACTGTACTGCTGATTATGTTTATATTAAAGAGACAGGAAGGATAGTAAAAGAGTACTCGTAAGTTGGGCAGAGTAGTGTGTGACTGCAACCGCACATATTTATCATTGCTGATGGTATTAATCCTTAAAGAGTCTGGTAGTTAAATTTATAGTAAAACAGAGTGTGCGCGTTCCATGATCATTTGGAATTTAGAGGTTTTCCATTATTTACAATATATAAACATGTCACATGTCACCAAAAGATGTTAGAAGGTCTCGCTGTTTTCATTTTTCTTTTTTTTTTCGATTTTCTGGTGAGCAAAAAGCTATTTTAAATTTCTGCAAACAGAGGGACATAAATTGAAGCTTTGTTAACAACAAGTTTTTTTTCATTCCTCTGTGTTATAAATTAAATGATATATGATGGGACAACGATGCTGTTTTCGCTGTTGAAATTGTAGATTCTCTAGTTAGCCAGTACATTCTATGCTCTATTGTCTTTACCTACATTTTTTGTTCAATTGACTGTAAAAAGAAGGGCTTGACGTCACCTGAACCCACCACACTTTGTAAATGACGACTGAAGTTCAGGAGTTCGGTATTTTCCGAACGCGCCTCTTAAAAAGAAATGCACAGCATATTCAAATCTAGAAAATTTACGTAAAATATCTGCTTTCAAAGATTCATTCATAGGAAAATGCAAATCTAGAATTTTAGATTCGGCATAAATGCAAACATATAGGAAGATGAATACACAGGAAGATGTAAATTTAAAAAAATAATTTTTCTTCAAAACAAGAGGGATTCATAAATTAGGTTGAACTGAACTAAATACAATTTTTGAGTGCCACATATTCGTATTTGATCATAACTTTTCTAGATTGCATTTGCATCACAAATTCAGTTCACAGTTTAACCATGAGTTAGTTAACGGATGATAACCGCACACACAGTTTAATATTAATCACATTATGTGCGACTAACACATCCAAATTAAATAAAAGACGTGATAAATATTGTATTTTACATTACAAATTCAGTGAGTTTAATCTTAAGTGAATAATACATTTATTATATAAAACAATTTCATTATGAGTCCATCCCATTAGATTAACATTTTAGTGAATAAAAATTTGTAAAGAAATGTTTTATTTAAAAACTTGTAGATAAAACGTCGTATTTGACTCGCACATAATGGCTATATTATGTGCTCATTAAATAATATACTATTATATTATTTATTAATAATTGTTACCTATATATTCAAAGTTAATTTATTTAAAAAATCAGGTTTTGAAATTTAGTAACACATCATTTAATACTTATATATTTTTATCAACAACTAAATAAATTCTCAGATACTTAATCTATTAGATAGCCAAACTTCGTCCCATCCAAGTGATATCAGTAGCCTTATCCTTGAGTTTAAAAGAAAATGTAACCCTATATGCGCCTAAGGGCAAATTTAAAGGCACCTTATCTTCAATGAGATTAAAATGGCTGAAATAATACCTCCCCTTTTGGATGGGGCACTTAACAGGCATGTGCCCCTTCTTCGCTAGAAAGGGATACACAACTTGATCAACCCGAATGTAGTCACATAGTTTAGTATTGACATTTACAGGCACTGTTTGGTACACTCCCTTCGAGTTTTGACGTTCAGTTTTGACAGAGAGTTGTAACAGGCGGGGTAGTTCTTGAAATACCTCCATTGTGAAGTTAAAATATGAATTATCAGAGCCGGGGTTGAACATCTCAGGGGTTATGGATATGTAATCCGGAAAATCGTTTCGGGTTATTTTTATTTCGTCTTGTACGATTTTTGATGTAGGTGCCATCTAAAAATAATAAATATACTTGGATTTTTGATGAAGATGCGTCACATATGAGTCATTGGTAGATTTATCGTGTGTGCGGTTACCAGCCGTCGACTCACTCTTGGTTGTTAGTACAGTAAAAGCCTCATTCACATAAGCATTTAGTTTTAAGGTTTACATTTTCGTTTACATTAATCAAAAAGAATTTTTTAGGTGGCTATTGCATTAATAGACAGCCGTAAAGTGTCACATTTTTGGACATCTGTCAAAATGACGACTTTACGGCCGCATTTACTTATTCACGACCGCTTTATAACAAATTTATTTAATTTTAATTGGTAAATATATTTAGAAGTAATTACCTACAAGTTAGTTAGCCTAAATTATATAAATAAAATTATTTATGATACTAATGTCCATTTGCACCGCTTCCACTTAAATGAAAAATATCGAATCGAACTTATGACAGCAATGTTATTTCTACGTTTGACAATTTGATTTAGATTCGATATTGTTCATTTAAGTGACACTTAAAATTTAAGTGGAAGCGGTGCAAATGGCCATAAGAAACTTGTTTTGACATAAAATTATATATTTTTGTAATAGCCACCTAAAAAATGTTGTGTGCACCTCGGCTTAAAAGTGTTTTTAGCCTCACCTGAATTGCTGGCCTCGGCCTACGCCTCGGCTGCAAACTTCAGATTCGGCCAAAAAAGATCACTTTTACAGCCTTGATACACAAATAACTATTTTTGAAATATCGACTGAAATTTCCAGCATTTAATAGAATAATTTTCAAGCTTCCGAATGCTGAAAGTTTCAACTAAATATTTTGATCCGTTCAACTCAAAAAATAAAATTAATACTAAAATTTTCATATTTTCTCCAGAAAAAACTCATTAAGTATCGGATTAACTAAGGCATCAACACGTTTTAAATATAATGTATCTTATAGAGAATTTTTTGAAGAATTTAATGCAGGAAACCGCAAGTCAATATTTTAATTCGTTCAGAAATGACAGCTCAAAAAATACTAAAATTTCGCTATTGTCTCTAAGAGGCTATGTTTAAATTGTGCCCGAACTAGTACTCGAAATATTGAAAACATAAACAAATATAAAATAATATTTTACCATATTCATTCCAGCTCCATTTTTAATAAAATATACAACAAAAATTATTTGAATCAAATACATGTTTGTAACAATGTAGGACGTGCTATAGTATTTTTTGCTTTTTGCATTACTTATAAATTTAAAATTTAATTGCAGGATGTTTAAACAAATGAATCATAGCAAAATGCATAACAATTGCAATAATTTTCTTTATAAATATTTATGTTTATCGGATTTTATTTTTATTATGAATAGAAATGTATTTTACATAAACATATATTTTATTCAGTGCAATATTTCCATTGTTTGCTGATCTATTTTATTTGGGCACTAAGCGTGCAAAACTGATTAAACAGGGCCGTATGCAGGGAAAATTTAATTTTGAAAAGAATTTTTCTGAAATTCGAAAAGCGGCCCATTTCAAGTATCATATAATTACTATTAAAAAAATCTGATGTGGCCAGCACCCAGCACACGACCTCTCACCTAATTCTGCTTATTCTACTTTTAATAGTTTCATGTTCATGTAATATGTAAACGGTAATGTAAACCAAGATGCAAGTAACAGATGTCAACTGTACTGTCGCTGTCATAATAATTTAAATTTTGTGTCGAAACAAATTTCACATGATCATGGACAACAAGATATACTGGAATTTCAAAAAAGTAGAATAATTATTGTTAAATACTACCAGATTTAAGGTGGATTTATAACTGCGCACAGCGCACAGAACATAATTTAGCACAGCACAGCGCACAGCATTTTCTTCACGGGGGTTTTATAAATCACACAGAAACACAGATTTATTGATGGGTTATCACAGCTGTTTTGACATTTAATTTGGAGGCTTTGTGTATTTTTATTGTGTTTTGCAAATAATTCTTTAAAATAATGGACAACAAAATAATATAAAACCGTATTTGACCAAAAAATAACCTTGACAGGAGACTTTGACATAAATAATAAATGAATAAATGGTAAATAAATAATTCGTGTGCTGTGATAAATTATTTTCTATGCGCTGTGCGTCTTCTAAATGGATGCACTAATTTCCATATGACCAATTCATATGCTATGCTGTGCTAAATTATTTTCTATGCGCTGTGCGTGTTATAAATCCACCTTTAGGGGTGTATTCTAAACACATTCCGTTACTAGGAAATTATCAAACGGACTCCGCTTAAAAATAGAATTTTAACGGATCTGTTAAAAATTTATATTCTGAAGGGCACGTTTTTACGGATCCGTTAAAATAAATTTTTTTAACGGAATAGCAAATATCAGATAACGGTCCGTTTAAATTTAACGGTCCGTTCAAAGTTATCGAAGTGTGTTCAGAATACACCCCTCAGCAAATTATACTTAAAATTTACTGTACACATAGATAATTACATTTTCTTTTATTTTTAATTGCAAAAATTGTCATAAATAAATAATGTACCAAACTATATATCAAGCTTCAAAAGTACTACTTTCGGTTTGCGGATTTCTACCAAAATCTTATCCGGTGTTAAGATTCTTATTAAAACCTTAAATATGAAATTTGGTTATAAACGGTTTGATACTTTTTAAGTTATCGTGGACAGACATCATCGTAAAATAGTAAATTCGTATTGTAGAGACCCTGAAACATGCTTATCCGCCATAAACTCATACTCGAAAATTTTGACCCATTACAATACCTCTCTTACAGAATATAAGGCGAGAGGTAATAAATTTAAGAGCATTTTGTACAGGAAGAATGTACACGTTAAAGCACTTTACACTCATACACCTCATCGACACATGGTTGCACATTTTAACAAAAACAAATTTTCATATGGTAGATAAGGGATAAAACTTCGTTCTATTAGTGCAATTTTTTTTCAGCACGTTCAACGGTCGAAATTACTTACTTTCAATCGCTTGCAGGCGTTTAGAAGCACCTACAGATTTTTCTTTATATTTCGCAGAACATGATATTTTAAACTTGAATCATGTAGTTTAAAGTTTAATTTACGTTGGGGTAGTGTTATTTTTAGAAAAACTTTCTGATTTCGAGAAAAATCGAGGTAAAAAAATGTGAATTTTTGTAGTTTTCTTTATTTTATAAACTAAAACTTCGGTACAAAACAGAAAAAATGGTACTAATAGAACGAAGTTTTATTCCTTATCTACCATATAAAAATTTGTTTTTGTTAAAATGTGCAACCATGTGTCGATGAGGTGTATGCGTGTAAAGTGCTTTTTACGTGTATATTCTTCCTGTACAGAATACTCTTAAATGAAACCTAAATATGAGATGGCGAGACTTAAGAGTTTGAAATACTGTAAAAAAAGTCGCCCAGCTCGGTTTTTCCCTTGACTCAGTTGCGTTCAGGCGAGTAATAAGTCCGGCACTTTGACTCAGCTCTATGTAGAACATATGCGCTTTCTCTCTCTCCCTTGCCGCTCCGGCCAACTCTGGCTGCACGGACAGTGTACTTACCAAGCGTGAATCCATCTGATATCTTGCTCATGGCACTAATGTCAAATTGCCATCCGATAGCTTTGAATTGGCCAAGTAGGTATTGCCACATGGCATATCTGGCACTGTAGTCCGGCCGAGGAATTAAGATGAACTTCTGGTAGACTTGTTGAAGGAGTTTTTGATCGCTTTCCCATGGGCAACTTGATATTCCTATAAGCATTACTCTATCTTCTGGACATATACCTAAAATAAGGAATAGCCCAGTCATCCTAGATTAAAACAGAGCCTGAGGTCATTATCTAACGGATAGAGATGAAAATTGGTATACATATTTGTTGAAGAATTCTTCTCAATTAGATAAAGTAAAAGTTGAAAAATATGTCCCTTTTTGCAGATTTTCACTAATATCTCGTAAACAACGAATGAAATCTAAATTCTGTCTTAAAAATTTTGTAGAGCTTGAAATTCTGAGTAAAATGAGTACCCACACTTTACATGTATATTGAAAATTAGTCTTACAACTCTATTTCAAAGTTTTGCTTTATGGCCATTTGCACCGCTTCCACTTAATTTTATATAAGTGTCACTTAAATGAAAATTATCGAATCGAACTCATGACAGCAATGCAGTGATGGGTTCGGGTAAGGTAATTTATTTTTTGGTAAAGTTACCATAATAAGTTACCGTAAAGTTACCGGTAACTTTAAAAAAAAGTAATTATTTGAAAAACAAATTCTTCGTCGAAAGTACATTAATTTGATACCAAATATGTTATATTTAATATATTTATTTCAAACAATTAAATAACACGTTTTTTCATTTTTGTCGTATTGTTTTCGTATAATTTTTTGCAAAAAATAGTGTCTCCGTACCTACCTCTTATTTTTTATGGAAATTATTTTTGTAATATCTCGACATAAGAGAGTATTTTTCCACATGTTTATTGTATTTTACAGCACAACAAAATAAATAAGTTATTATTTTTAAGGTTAAGAATGGCGCAAAATTAAAAAAATGGTAACTTTGGTAAGTTACCGGTAATTTATTTATTTTACCTTACTGATAAATTACCAAATTTCGGTAACTTACCAGCGGTAACTTTACCAGTGCCCATCACTGCAGCAATGTTATTTCTACGTTTGACAATATGATTTTGATTCGATATTGTTCATTTAAGTGACAGTTATAATTTAAGTGGAAGCGGTGCAAATGGCCATTAGTCGTTAATCAAGCGCTTGAAGCCAGAACGGAACAAGTTTTTTTTATTTAATTAATCTAATCAATCAAGTAATCTAATTAATCAACTCTAATTTCTGAGTGGACAAAGATATCGACTTCCGGTTTCCGGCATTAGATTCCTCATTTTTGATATTGTATTTTTTTTCGAAATTTAGAAGCAAGTGTACGAACAGGATTAAGTTACAATAATTCCACTCTTTTCCCCACTACTATGGCTGCCTGAAACCAGCCCGAAACTCGTACTTTGCCGCATCCTAGCTATGCAATGTCATTTAGAAGTTGAAAAATACTGTAAAAGTGTTTTCGTTGCGAGTAAACTGTCAGATTATTATTGAATTCAGGATAATGTTTTTATAAACATTTAATAGAGAAAGAATGGATCTACAGATGTGCCTTTTTAAAATTTAAAAAATTAATTTCTATCAGGAGATATAACCGTGTAAAGTTTGCATAAATAGGGAATATTTATAATCATGCACGATTTTTTAATCAAAATTTTAAAAGACACATCTGTAGATCCATTTTTTTTCTAATAAATCCTTGTTGAAATATAATTTGACTATTCTTGTACTGTCCACAAAACACTCGCTACGTTAGTACATTTTATGCTGGATTTTAGGAGGTAGACGGGCCTCTTAAATGATTATTTGTTTGGGAATAAGTCTGTATAAAACTAAATTTATATTACGACGTTTCAGAAATGATATATTTATATTATCAGCTACCATTTCTTACCTTTTACTAATTTTGGCAGATCTTTTTTCAGTCTTTTCGGATCTGTCTTATCCCCTTTGGCAGTTTTCTTCATGAAGGGTTTTTCAGCGCTGTCCATGTAAATGACAGCAGGTTGAAGCAATCTTGACACTTTGCTTACAAGATGTAATAGCATAGTTAGTCCTGATTTTCCAGGATATTTTCCTACGATATTCGCAGGAGATAAATCAAAAAGAACTGCTCCTGTTTCTGTACAAATTGCGTGAACGAGCATGTCTTTCCCGCTGCCGTGGTTACCTGTGAGATAATGGCCATTACCCACGAGAAAAATAGCGTTTTTAATGTTATCTATATCTATTTATTATTATTTACTAATATAAGAGGAAAAATTTGATTGTTTGTTTGCATTGAATACGCAATAATTCACTCAATTCTTCACCACTAAGGACGAAATTTTCAGCTCTGAAAAGGAAATTGATAGGGCTTTGCGACAACTCCCTTAAGATAGGATTTTTTGGAGCTACAAGCCTTCATACTTTGAGATTTTTCATTGCTCAAACATGACATCACATAAAGCGATTTTTCAGAGGGTCGGGGGGGGGGGGGGGGGCGAATCTCTTCGGGATTTTTGGAGAACGTAGAGGAGGAATGTATCTCCAGATTGAATTTCCAGATTTTGGTTAACACGTCCCTGAAAGAAATGCCCCACATTTTAAAAACAGGCATTTTCTTGGTTCGGCCAAGTGTATTTAAAAAAAAAAAGCGCTTTCAAATTTGGTACAGTAATAGCTAAGAATCTGTCTTGAAACATAGGTATATTAAAATATTAGCCCGCCATCTTGAAACAAAATGGTGGCTAGCTAACTCAAAATGTACTGCACCGATTGGGTTCAAATTTGTAATGGTTATAACTTATGATCTAAATTATGGCATGAGCATACTAAAATATCAGTCCGCCTTCTTTAAACAAAATGGCGGTAACCGATTGGGTTCAAATTTGATATGGTATAATAGGCGTAGTTAGAATTGCCACCAGTGGCGCACCCAGGATTGCATGTTGGGGGGGGCTAAGAATTTTTTTATGTACTTAACCTGTAGTACGACACAAGAAAGAAATGCGCCGCAGGCGAATTTTTTTTAGAGCTCAAAGTCACACCTTTAAATTGAAAGTTTCATTTTTTTAAAGATAAACAGTTGCACGTTTTACTCTCTTTCTTGTGCACACACATTGTTTTTTCGGCAGCTCTCTTGATATAATTTCATAAGAACTACTCTGAGCAGAGTCATGTCAGTTATATAGAAAAATACATATATTTTAATTTTAGTTCATATTTAATGTATCAGTTCTTTCTTTCATCTTTTTAGTTTCACTCCCAAGTGCACCGTTGTTTAAGTTCAAAATTTCACCACAAGGTTCGCATTCTTATTAAAATATCCCAATAATCGTACGGAGTGTATATTATTGTATAATTTGAACTATTTGAATTTAAGATAATCATAAAAACAGATAAAAGGTGATTATTTTTAGTCTTCAGTGAACTTACATAATCTTACATAATGTTTAAAATGTTTAATGAAAAAATTTGAAAAAAGTCCAGTCGTCTGGGGGGGCTCAAGCCCCACGAGCCCCCCCCTTGAGTGCGCCCCTGATTGCCACCATGTATGGGATGGTAATAACTTATAATTCTTATAACGAGATTCCTTTAAATTCGAGTTGGAGGCGTAGCAACGCGAGCCGGGTTCCCTCTAGTACGTAATACATTAGTCGTAGATAAAGTACAGTATACAACTAGCTATAATGGGTATTATTCCCTCTGATAATTAAACTTCATCTTCAGGAATAATAGCATCCATTGTAGCGTCGTTGTGTAATATAGGTACTATTATTATAATCGTAAGTACATACCTGCTAATAATAACGATCGAATAATAGGGGTAGATTCCCTTAAAATAGGGGAAGATAACGGCAGCACACAATATTCTGTTAGCAATTGTCTTAAATCGCCGATTGCTATTGGTTGCTCTTTTCCCGAATTATAGGGGGCATGGTTGCAGTGAGATTTTTCCCCTATAAAGTCTTTAAAATATACGGGCGGATATCTGAAAAAAAAATAGTTTTCATTTTTATCTAATAGTCCAGTCAATCTGTCACAAAAATTCGACGTTTGTGAAAAAAATCTGACGTGGACACCACATGACTTCCTTGTACGCCTTGTGTGTTCATACTTTTCTTAATAACTAAAATGTAAAATAATATTAAAAATTCTTTTAACTTATTATACTAGTATACTCACAAATATATTTTAGTCATTTTATTTAAACTGCAGAAGAAGATATAAAGCATATTTTACTATTGTCACTGTCATGTCATAATCATTTAAATTTTACGTAGTAACAAATGTTAATCGATCATGGACTACAAGATACCGAAATACTATAAATTATAAATATATACTTTAATTATTTTTAAATGATAGCAGATACAAAAATATTTATGAAATACCGATTGTAGGTAATAATCACATAATCTTTCATTTAAAATAAAAAAAAATTGTCTAAAATTAAATATTTATCGAAATATTTTTAAAAAGTACTACTTCCGGTTTGTAGACTGAAACCAAAAATAGGAGGTGCACAACTAGATGCTATAACAGTCCTAAATACAAAATTTCAACTTTCTACGTCTAACCGTATTTGAGTTATGCGACACACATACGTCCGTACGTACGTACGTACAGACGTCACGTCGAAACTAGTCATAATGGATTCAGAAAAGGTCAAAACGGATATTTCCGTAAAAATCTGAGAACCGAAATTTTTCGCGATTACAATACTTCCTTACTTCGTACAAGGAAGTAAAAATCGCAGTCAATTTTTTTCGTTAGAGGAGATTAAAACTGCAATTTTTGGGAAATGCAAAAATTTTGATTTTCGCGAAAACGGTGGTTGTAGAGAGAAATTTTGTTAAGAAATATTGTTAAGGACAGTATTATCTACAATTTGTGTCATTGGGTCACTGCTCTACGACGAAAAGTGCAAAAAGTAGAGAGCGCCAAAGGTGGCAAAAATGACTTCTTTCACTTTTTCGTCGAGAATTTTTTTTAATCTATAGTGTATGTATGGAAAAGTTGTAGAGCACAAAAAAACCTTCTGAAATGAGTATTCAACGTTTTCCCTACGATGAACGGTAATAATCTAAATTGTAAATCTAAATTTATAAATTAAATCTATCATGAACCAGCCATAACTAAATAGTATTTTGTGCACCTAAAGAGCGTTTTCCTCCCGCCAGTAGCAGAAAGAAAACAGTGTTTTCCTCCCGCGCGGGAGGTAAAACCCGCTTCCCTCCCTCTTAGCAAGAGGAAAATACTGCTTTCCTCCCCCGAGTGACGTAATAGTATTTTGTGCACCTAGGGAGGGAAGCGTGCTATTACTCCCGCGGGCGAAGCGGCGGTCCGAGCGAGGGCGCCGGCTTCGCTCAAGGGTGTAATAGCTATTACTCCCGCGGGCGAAGCAGCGACCCGAGCAGAAGGCGAGTCCGAGCGAGGGCGCACTGTTTTCCTCCCGCCAGTACCGGGAAGAAAACTGTGTTTTCCTCCCGCTCGGGAGGACCGTACTTGCTTTCCTCCCGCGCGGGAGGGAAAACTCGCTTCCCTCCCTCCTTTAGCAAGAGGAAAACACTGCTTTCCTCCCCCGAGTGACATAAAATTATTTACTAACTTTCGAATGATGCCATTCGCTACCATTTCTTCAAACAGCGATTCTGTGGTTCTATCTGGAGTGAGATCTTTTTCTTTCTTTTTCTTAGACTTTTTCCCCCCTCTTCTGGACTTCTTGCTTGCCTTTTTTGGCTTTTTTCCCTTGTAGCCCCTATCTTTATCAAGTGCGTCTTGTAGCATTTGTAATTCTGCTCTCATCATGTCATCGACGACTTTTCTTAGCTCGTTTTCGAGTTCCGCCATCTGGTCGTTGTAGATTATGTCGTCATAGTGATACTGGAAGGGGTTGCATGATTCGTCTTTGTTTTTCCATTGTTCTTCGTACCTGAAAATGGAAAATTGGGAATTTTTTTTAACGTAACTTGGGTAATTGGGCAGGTACGGCCCTGCCGGCCCCGGAAATCGATTCTACGCGTAAAGTTATGTCGGAAAGGATTTTTTTTCAGAGCGATAGCTCGATAAGTACCGGAGTTGTTGTGAATTTGTATTATACAATTTACCTACAGTTATGCCGTCTATTTGATGTATTATTAGAAATAAATTATTTGTGGCTATAGTAGACGTAAAGAAAAATTGAAAATATGGTTCTGGGTGTAAAATAGACCAAAGAATCGATTGCTGATATAATTAGGGCTCTAAGAACGGCCCTTAAAAAGTTACAGTACCGTAATCTCAAAATTATATCTTTAAGTCAATTTGTATTTAACAATAATTATTTTCTGCAGTTTATTTTGCTGTAAAAAATATTGTATATCCGTGAGTTGAAGCTGTGCGACTGCCACACCTCAAATAAATAAATAAACGTAATATTATATCATCATTTTTGATACTACTAATTAAATTATTAATTAAGCGTTATAATCTTAATTATAGCATGATCTGTCAAATTCCACGAATTACTCTTAAATTAAAGATTAATTAATTAATTACTGCAAACTATTTTTATTGTATAATTGATATAATTACTAATACGCAATATTTGCAAATTATTGTTTGATAAAAATTAATAATAATAGTAATTGTATGTGTGCGTTTTATCCCTTATCTACCATATAAAAATTTGTTTTTGTTAAAATGTGCAACCATGTGTCGATGAGGTGTATGAGTGTAAAATGCTTTAACGTGTACATTCTTCCTGTACAGAATGCTCTTATATGTAGGTATGATGTTTGAAATATTCATACGGAATATTTTAATCAATAATTTATTAAAGAATTCAGGGGCTCAGTATAGAAATTTATTTCTTAAGTGACATAGATTTTTCTAAGATTCTCATAAGTTATTAGATAATTTATTGATAATAATTTCTGCGATATTTTCATATTTAGTACAATAAAATGTACACTCATACAAAATATTTTAATCAATAATTTGTTGAAAAAGGCTCAGGTATAAAAATTTAAATTTTAAGTAAATATTAAGGCAGTTACAGATCAAAATATAATAAAATATTTCCAAAAATGTTCCCACTTACTCTTCATTTCTGGTGGTAATTTCTGTTAAAAACGTTGAGACAATTGCTTTCGTGTCTTCGTCTTCCTCATCGTCGCCATTTTGTTTTCCCTCTTTTCCTTTGTCATTTTTTTTACTTTTGCCTTTTGAGTCCTTTGAAGATTTTTCAGTTCCAGTTGATTTACTAAGTTCACTGTCTGTACCTGAAATTTGAGAAATTCGTTTTAAAATAGAAGATATTTGTGTTCAAAAAATAACAAAAATTGTCAAAATTCAAATTATTTTTTCGATTTTAAAGCAAAATTTTAAAATTCTGCATCTTGCATTTTGTAGATTTTTATCTTCAACAATATCTTTAGATTATTATGTTTAACAAAACAATAAACGCTGTGGAATGTAAATAAAAATATGTATACTTATAGAAAAATGTCCAAGGATTTCAAATTTCAAGTCAAAATTAATTTATCTCAATGATTTTCCGAGTTACGCTTTACCTTGTCTGCTAAGCATCATCCGGCTAGTACTTCTCTCTGAACCGGTATACTCCGGTATTTTACCGGTTTGTTCTTTGTATTCATAAAGCCAGCCTCTAACTTGATCACTCAGTTGTTCTAAGAGGGGTCCTCTTTGTGTTTTTTGCAGCTTTTCTTTGCAATTTTCGATTGATTGTAAATATTCTTGTTCTCGTTTTTCTTGGAGTTCCAATCGTTCGTGCCAGACAACTTCAGCGTTGTCAATTTCTTTACTTTGGGTTTTCGGCGGTGGCAACATCCCTAAAATGATAGAATAATATTAAGAAAGCCATAAGAGGTCGTTAAAATAGTGAAAATATTTAGACTTTTCCTTGATATTGAAGTAAAAATTCACATTTCAGAATAACTAATACATATAATAAAAATAATTTAAGGTTGTTTTTTCATTTTACGCAAGCGCAACAGGCAACTGCAATCTTCAAATCAGAGTTGAACAAAAAAATTGCAGAAGACATTTTTTCATTTTACACTGAGCAACATGCAATTGCTAAATATATGAATTTATTTTACAAGTTTTACCAACTTCATATTGTTTTACTAACTTCATAGTTTATATGTGTCTTGTAGCTGTTCTTTTTGAACACTTTTTTTGACGTTTATGTCAGGTTAGTAATATTATAACAGACTTAAAATAACTAGAAATAACTGTGAATTGCCTTGCAAGCTTGAACGAATTTAGAACAAGTTGTATTTCATGCAACCCATTGCGGGCAAGATTGATTCAATCTCTTGAACGTGCAATTCCTATATTACACTCACGCAATATTGATGCAACTGGTTGAAAGTTGCGATTGCAGCTGCAATATTGCTCAATGTAAAATGGGCTTTAGTAAAATGCGTGATGTATACTTATAGACCGGGAGCTCATGGCAGGTGATGGTCTCCGATTTCATACAGCATGCCTTTTGGAGGATAGAATATTGACCCCATGACAACAAAGAAAAGCGGGTATTAAACATTGCACGCTTTTCGGTCATATGGAAAATTGCATTTCCACTTGCACAAAAATGTTTTTCTCTGATTTAATAATACATACCCTTTTATCAAAAGAAACTTAAACACATTTAAAGTAAAATATTATAGGCATACGATTCGCAGGATCCCAAAGGGCTCAAACGGTCACGTGATCTTGTAATAAAAAATATGATTTTCTGCGTTTTCATACAGCATGCCGATGAAAAGAATTATGTGTCATAAAACACCTATAACCAAATTGGCATGCAGTCCTCGTTGGCCCAAGGGTGGAAAATTTCGGAAAAGTTTTGTGCAAGTGGAAATGCAATTTTCCATATGACCGGAAAGCAAGGGTTTAATACCCGTTTTTACCTTCCGCTTACTAAAAGGAAGGTATTGGAATATCATGCTAAAAATCGGGTAGTGAGTTTTTAGTGGATGAACACGATTTAGGCTCCTTACAAGATGGCATACTAGCGCCATATAAGTCATAAGTAAAATATTAATGTAGTAATTGAACGGAGGATGGCTTCAACACAGAAGAGTTTTTCTGTGAATGAATCTTTTGATTCAGGTGATGCAAATTTTTGTGTATGGCGGAAGGTTGTGTGCTGGCCGCTTCAGATTTTTCTATGTTGTCGTAGGGTCAATGTGTTATCCTCCAAAAGGCATGCAGTATGAAATCGGAGACCATCATCTGTCATGAGCTTCTGGTCTATTACCAATAAGAAGCATTTCTTGTATTTTTTTCTTCTTGGTCATTCTTCTAGTAATATACCCTCTCCATATTTTCTGAATGCAAAGGGCAGCCATGAAACTAATTTTTCTTTCGTCTTCAACTGATTCGTCTGTCGCGGCCGGCTTGCTCTTTTCTTTAAGCATTTTAATTTCCTTCATGAACTGTGCCCTCAGACGACCTTGTCGTGCCCTTTCGTGGGCCTGAATCAGCTTGATGGCTTCTATATCTGACATTTGTTCTTTTTCAGTTGGCTGCTCTAGGAATCCTAGTTTTTCTAGAACTGCGTCGATGAAGGTTTTGTTGTATTCTAGTTCTTCTTTGCGCTCGAATTTGAAACAGTTTGGCACTTTGAGCTCGGATAACTCGGGAGTTAGGTGGAGCGCGTCCATTGTTGAGCCGCAGTAGGTGTAGTCACAGAGATCTACAGGAAAAGTAGAAATATTAATATATATAACAACAAAATTAAACAATAGTTATGCAGAATTTATTAGTGTCATTACATTAAGAGGCCCGCCTACTACCTAAAATCCTGCATAAAAATGTAGTAACGTAGCGAGTGTTTTGTGGCCAGTATAAGAATGGTAAAATTTTATTTCAATCAGGATTTAATAGAGAAAGAATATATCTAAAGATGTGCCTTTCTTAAAATTTTGTTAAAAAAATTGTACATGAATATAAAAATTCCGAAAAATTAAAAAAAATTCCTATTTTATACAAACTTTACACAGTTATATCTCATGATACAAATTAATTTTTAAAATTTTAAAAAGGCACATCTGTAGATCCATTCTTTCTCTATTAAATGTTTATAAAAACATTATCCTGAATTCAATAATAATCTGACAGTTTACTCGCAACGAAAACACTTTTACAGTATTTTTCAACTTCAAAATGACATTGTATTGCTAGGAAGAATGGAATAGTACATTCTGCAACAAGTGTGGAATGAAGCATATCTAGCTCGAGTGGAAAGTTTGTGAGACGAGCCGTAGGCGAGTTTCACGGTTCCACGAGAGCGGAATAGCCATTCCACCCGTGTTGCAGACTATACTTTCTCGACGACTTTAAATTTAATTGCATTAAAAAATATAACCTAAAACTATTAAAATTAAAATAAATATATTAATAAAATAATATTCTACATAAAATTAATAAATCAATAAATCTAATAGTTATTTACGATACAAGTACGTAAAGCAAATATTTAGTCACGAACGGGTTCGAATTGAAACACGAGCGCAGCGAGTGTTTTAAGACCCGTGAGTGACTAAATATGCTTTACGTATGTGTATCGTATAAGATTTTATCTACGATAGAATTTAAAAAACTCGAAAAATATAAAAAAATCCTTTTAAATTTGAATTAGGATCAAAACAAGTTTGCTTTGACAAGAAAATTTTCACGTTAGTTACCGATTGTTGTGCGGATGTTTTTGCGTGTTTTAAAACTTTAACCACTCGTTGCTGCGCAACCCGTGGCTAATGAAATCTTGCTATTAAACAATTGTTTTACAAACTAAAAACTGACAACTAATTGTCAATTTTACACACTATCGTAGATAAATGTATTTTAAAGCTACCCACCAACCAAAAACATTGAATAAAGTTAAATTATTATAACTCGCCACATTTCATTCCATCACTAGTGATGGAATGAATCCATTCCGTAACAAGTGACAGAATGTAACCATTCCATAATTGAAAATGATGCAAGAATGATAACATTCTATAACAGTAGTATAGAAAATCTTTACTTACCACTTTCGACCAAATCAGTTTTAAGTTCGAGCACTCTTCCAAGTACTAATTCAAGAAGTCTTCTAGCAAACTTTCGTTTTTGCGGCTGTACTAACTGATCAACACATTCTGACAATTTATTAGCTATTACAATATATCTGAGATATAATTCTGCCAATTGTGGTCTGTGTTGTCTACGATCTAATTGTGGTATTTCTTTTTGAACGGCTATAGATAACAGTCTTTGAGCCATGTGCCATTTTTCGTCATAGGTTCGGTGAGACATTTTTTGATTAAATTTGGTGAGTACGAGCCTGTATTTTTAAAGAAGGGTACCTAACACTCTAATTCGTGTTTGAGTCCAAATAATTTATATTTTATTTTTTTGCAACTAGACATCAAGTGTAGATTAAATTTTGAGTGTACGGCCCTGTGTCTTTGACAGGGCTGTATCTAGCGACCTAATTAGGGCAGCATTCGATTCCTGGAATATTTTTATACCCAGACCTGTATTTATAAAAATTTTGCAGTATTAGTTTAGCCAGAAATAATTTTTTTGTCAAAGAGAAATCTTGAAACTTAATTTTTATATTACGGTTCTGTATTTTTTAAGAGCCGGATCGAGCGAACAAATAAGACTAGCAATAAACTCTTTAGTCTTTTATACACCTCTAACCAAATTTACAATTATTTTTTTACTACAGTTTAGCCAGAAATAATTTTTTTGTCAAAGGAGAAATCTTGAAACTTAATTTTTATATTACGACCCTGTATTTTTTGAGAGCTGGATCGAGCGAACAAATAAGGCTAGCAATCAACTCTTTAGTCTTTTATACACCCCTAACTAAATTTACAATTTTTTTCATACTATAGTTTAGCCAGAAATAATTTTTTTGTCAAAGGAAAAATTTTGAAACTTAATTTTTATATTACGGCCTTGTATTTTTAAGAGCTGGATCGAGCGAACAAATAAGACTAGCAATCAACTCCTTAGTCTTTCATGCACCCCTAACCAAATTTACAATTATTTTTTTACTACAGTTTAGCTAGAAATAATTTTTTTGTCTTGAGACTTAATTTGTATATTACTGCCCTGTATTTTTTAAGAGCTGGATCTAGCTAACAAAAAAGACTAGAAATAAACTCCTTAGTACACCCCTAACCAAATTTACAAGTATTTTTTTACTACAGTTTAGCCAGAAATAAATTGTTTTTGTTAAAGGAAAAATCTTATTATTATAATTTTTATATTACGGCCCTGTATTTTTTAAGAGCTGGATCGAGCGAACAAATAAGAGTAGAAATCAACTCCTTAGTCTTTTATACACCCCTAACCAAACTTTCAATTTTTTTTTACTACACTTTAGCTAGAAATAATTTTTTTGTCTTCAGACTTAATTTGTATATTACTGCCCTGTATTTTTTTGAGAGCTGGATCGAGCGAACAAATAAGGCTAGCAATCAACTCCTTAGTCTTTAATACACCTCTAACCAAACTTTCAATTTTTTTTAACTACAGTTATAGCCAGAAATCATTTTTTGTCTGGCAAAATTTTGAGCAAAATTTGTACACTGCACCAACACCCAAATTGGGTATAATATGCGTTTATATACAGTATACTGCGTAATAAAAATCAAGAGTACCCGTGAATTGACGGCTAGTTAAATCAAATAAATAAATTATAATTATATTTAGGATGTGGTCTTCACTTAATAATTTGGGTACCCGTGAGTTGACCGCTATGTATTAATCTCACATGTTTTTACAAAGCGTCACATCCAAAATTAACCACTTTTGATAACAATATAAGAACACACAATTATTATTATTATTATTATTATGAATGATTAACTTCTGATATTTATTTTGTATCTGGTATCAGAGTTAATGGAAACTGAGTATCAAATGTCAAGTAAATATTTGGAAGGGTGGTGTAGTTTCTATAGCAACTGGTATACGTTGCTAGGTAATAAGATAAATAGTTTTACCCCTAATAATTATTTTAGATTCCACTCCTGTATAAAGTAAGCCATAAACAAAACACAATTTTATCGATTTGACAGCGGATAAAAAGAAAGGTAACTTTTTACAAGTGATAAAACCGTATTTACCTTTTTCTTAGCAACCAAACAATAAACTAAAACACTAAAATGTCATCTGCTTCATATTTCTAATATTTGTCAGTGAAATGATTCAATTTTGGGAATATTTGTGAAGAAGAACCAAAGGAGTCGTTAAATTATCTCGTTGAATTACACTCGAGCATTTTATTTACTCCGAATAAATTTCTGTTTGACATTTCAACCTTGTCATCTGACAGCAATTTGACTCGAAAAATTGTTTTAAAATATTATTAAGCAATTTTTCTTTTCAAATTGCTAGGCAACAAGGTTCCAATACAAACAGAAATTTATCCGGCGAAATAAAAAGCTCTTGTGTAATTACAGTTGATAATATACTATATTGATTAACGTGTTAATGGTATCATCAACTGTTATTACCTTTTAATATGCAACATTTATTGATAATTATAAACAACATAATACGTTAGTTACTTATAATACGTTAGATACTTATAATTCATTAGTTACGGACTTAATACGTTAGATACAATCATAATAACATCAAAACCTTCCATAATAAGCGAACTGTCAACTAATTGACAGATAAAATTGTTGATTTGTTTGAACATCGCTGTCGTTGATGATAGATTAAGCTTATATGCGATTTAAGCCTCCTTGGATGTTCAAAGAGACTCGGTTTCGCCTCGTCGCTTAGCAACATCCTCGGTATTATAAATCGCATAATATTCTTGTTATATTAATAGCTTTTATACTTCTCATATTTGATTTATGTAGAATACACAAATAAATAAATATTATGGTACCTACGTAAATGAAATTCTTTTAGGTTATAAATATTAATTAAAACGACTAACCTATATTTTTTTGAGGTAATCTTTTTGAAAAAAAACTCATTTAAAATGCATGGTTGTATTAATTAACCTTTAAGGTTATTTTGATCTTCCAATTTTATGAACATACGTAGTAAGGATAAACTTTTTTTAAAGTAAATTAAATTTTTTGCTACACAATTGAAATTCTTTATTTTCAATAATTTGTTCAGCACAAAAAGTGTAAATAATACAATGAACAGTAGCGCAATAAAATAATTTTAACACTTTATGGGAATTGTATACAACACAAAGCTAGAAATCTAAATTTTTAATTTTGTCATAAACAGAAATTTGCATTTCTATTAATTGTGTAATTTAATGTATTCACATTGAATCAAGATTCACGAAACGGTTTACCAAGCAATTATTGAACAGTTTGGTACCCGGTATTATTTTTCGGGGCCTTAACTTAAGCAAAAATAATTTTTTCTGACAAGCAAATATCTTAATTATAAATTTGTTTATTACGGTCCTGTATATTTTTAAGGGCTGTTTCCAGCGACATAACTAAACCACCAGTCGATTCCTTGGACCTTTTTATATGGAGATCCATATTTTCAATTTTTTTGTACGATTATTTTAACCAGAAATAATTTTTTCTGACAAGCCGACATCTTAATCATGTATTTTTTATTACGGTCCTGTATTTGTTTAAGGACTGTTTCCAGCGACATAACTAGACCACCATTCGATTCCTTGGACCTCTTTGTGCCGAGAACCACATTTTAAATTTTTTTTTTACGGCTTTACTTTAGCCAGAAATAATTTTTTCTGACAAGCAAACATCTTAATCATAAATTTTTTGAATTACGGCTCTGTTACTTTTTAATGGCTGTTTCCAGCGACATAACTATACCACCATTAGATTCCTTGGACCTTTTTATGCCCAGAACCACATTTTAAATATTTTTTTACGGTTACTTTAGCCAGAAATAATTTTTTCTGACAAGCAAACATCTTAATCATAAATTTTTTGGTTACGGCTCTGTAACTTTTTAAGGGCTGTTTCTAGAGACATAGTTAGACGACCATTCGATTCCTTGGACCTTTTTGTACCCAGAACCATATTTTCAATTTTTTTTACGGTTACTTTAATCAGAAATAATTTTTTCTGGCAAGCAGACAATTTTAATCATGAATTTTTTTTATTACGGCTTTGTAACTTTTTAAGGGTTGGTTCCAGCGACATAACTAGACCACCATTCGATTCCTTGGACCTTTTTATGCCTAGAACCATATTTTCAATTTTTTTTTACGCTTACTTTGGTCAGAAATAAAATATGCAAGCCAGTAGGTGGCATAAGTGTATGTAAACTGTATATTATAAAATTAGGATATTTTGGTTGTTTTTTGAGCTATCGTTCCGAAAAAAATTACCTTACCGGCATAATTTTGGTCGTAGAATCGAATGGTGCAACTTCCAGAGCCGTACCGCTAATACTTTTTGATTTACGGGCACAAAAACAAAAAATACTTTTAAATAATTTATTAAGGATCCATATAATAAATATCCATTCAACATTATATATATAATCTTTACAACATAACTGGAAGAAAAACAAAATATATATTTATTTATTCCATGGTATAGTTGGCTACAGTGGACACAATGGTTGACGTGACGTCACTAGGTATTGTTGTAAAATTAAACGATATGGCACTGGTAAATACAGACGCCATTGTTGTGGAGGTTGACGATATGTTCATGGGAATAATGCCACAAGGGTCCTCGGATATAGGACCGAGAATCTTGTCCAAAACGTATGCTGATAGCGAACCAAACGTTAACCCAAAATTGTAGGACAGTGTCATTATGTTTCCTAGAAAAGAAGAAAAAATTACTACATATTATTTATCATGCCTATTATTGGTCCTTTGACTGTTGGTTCATCTGTATCATTATTATTATTATTATGCCTTTCGCCCAACTTGGATGGGACACCCTCACATGAGCACCCGTGAAAGTGATTACTCACTGTATGTGAGGCTACCACACCCAAGTTTTAAATCTAGAATTTATTTCTTCTACAACTGTTGATGTTTTTTACAATCTTCTTTTTGTTATGTTACCTTGACAACCATTGAAAACAACACGGTGTTGATAAAAGTTTTTTTACGGTTATTGAAAATGATTGAAATTTTAATTAATTTAACAAATTTTAATTTAGAATTAAAATACAGGTGTAGGAAAAATGTTGTTTGTATTTCGAGCGCGAATTGTTTTAGTGCGTTCGAATGAATTAAATTTCATTGAATTCGCATAATTAGTATAACCAACCATTGTATTATTAGTTCATAATTCAATACTATTGTATTATAAGTCCATTATTTAACAGAAAGGTCACCTGTCAACTGTCACCAAAATGTGATGTTAATAATGATAATACATTCATTATTTAGGTGACTGTAGTAAGATACACCCTTCCTTAAGACACACTATTTTATAATGAATTCATAATTCAACACTATTGTATTATGAGTCCATTATTTAACACATCTGTCATCACATCAAAATGTGATGTTTGGTTAATATTTTAATGAATACAAATTTGTAAAATGTTTTATTTTAAAAGTCGTAGATAAAACGTCGTATTTGAGTCGCACATAATGACTATAACTCACTCGGATGATTATACACTCGCCTTCAGCTCGTGCATAAACTTTCATCCTCTTGAATTATAGCCTACATTATGTATATACTATTAATGAAGACCTAAATTGAATTAGATTAATTTAAAATAAGAACGATTAAAAATTATATTACCTCCTAAAATCCAGCATAAAATGTACTAGCGAGTGTTTTATGACCAACAAGGATTATATACCTAAAGGATCAATAATTAACAGTTGTGCCTTTTTAAAATTTTAATAAAATAATTGTACATGTTTATAAAAATTTTCAATTTATGCAAACTTCACACGGTTATATCTCAGGATAGAAATTAATTTTTAAATTTAAAAAAAGGCACATCTGTAGATCCATTCTTTCTCTATTAAATATTTATAAAAGCATTATCCTGAATTCAATAATAAACTAACAGTTTACTCGCAACGAAAACACTTTTACAGTATTTTCCACTTCAAAATGACATTGCATTGCTAGGATGCGGCAAAGTACGAGTTTCGGACTGGTTATGGCAGCCGCAGTAGTGGGAAAAGGAGTGGAAGAGAATAAAAGTAAAATCGAGAGTATTCTAGGAATTCAGGAAAGAAAATTAGAAAAAGGCAGTCATTGTTACAAACTGTATAAATATTTTATTTATTGGCAATAAATAAAATATGTATACAGTTTGTAACAATTACTGCCTTAATATAACTATGCAAGCTGCCATTTCATTCATTACTAAAATCAGGAAAGAATATTCTTTTTTGCACTTCCGGGACTAAAACTCTTCTTTAGTCTTTATATTTAGAGACTAAGGTTCTAAATTTGATCCCAAGGAATTATTTTTCATATTTAATCCCGTTGTCAAGGAATTGAATTAATTAATCCCGTTGTCAAGTAAATACGTGCTATTTGTTACAGAGTATCTATGGTAACAATATAAATATTTGTCATAAAATTTACTGTCAAAATTACAAAATGTGTATTCTTTTAAACTTTTTTGCATTCGTTTGAGGATGAAGTGCAAAAAATAGCGTATATACCACAGGACTAAAGTACCTTTAATCCCTCAGGTGATTATTTCCCTCACCTTCGGCTCGTGAATTTCACCCTCAGGATTAAATCATGCACTTTAGTCCCTCAATATATAATATACTATTTTGATCCATAAAGAATTATTATCTCACCTGTGAGTTCCCTATGGACTTCAGGGACCTTACTGGGCGCCTGGATCATGGGAACGGAACCTAGTATCCCGTTGCTTATCCCTAATAGTAGACAGAACAGTATTGGGAAGGGTTCTGAATTGAAAAACGGATGAGCCCTTGGTGCGCAACATAATAACACCAGGGGGATGAAAATAAATCGAGCGATGGAGCATCTGAACAGGCGGGAGCTACGCCAGTGGTACGATGCTGCTGCTAGGATTTTACCTGAAAAAAAATGTTAATGGTGACTTTACTTTATAAGAAGTGGACATGAGAGGCAGCCATATATTTTGATGGCGTAGTTTAGCTACCGTAGAGTGGGGTTACTTTGCTTCACATAGGTAACTTTGCTAAGGATGTGGGAAAATTATTAATTTAATTTTTTTTCTGAATAGGTAGTACCTAAGCGCAGTAGTCTTGCCTTACCTTACTCCTATTAGCTATTCTACATTGTATGTGACGCGGGGGAGGTTTGTCACATCCCATGTAGGCTGTAGATGTATTATAAGTAACTCATATATTTGTAGTACATTTTGAAACCCGATAAACTAAGGTCTGTGGAGGCATTATTATAAATTCTAGAACTTTGTAGTATTTTTTTTTGAAAAACTCAATCATTTTTATTTCCCCAAGTAATTTTTTTAATCAGATTGAATATTTCTATTTTTTTATACGAATTTTTAAATAAAGTGATAGACATTCCACTCACGATGTTTTTGTAAGTAAACTTATATTTTTGTTTCTTTTTATGCTAACGAATGTTGCCATTTAATTTTATATTATTTTAAAATCATATTTACATCTGTTACATGTTAGAAAACATTTTATATCATTGTAATAATATCAGTTTTGAACTAAGACATGCATCTTTTTATATTGGCCAGAAAAAAGGTTAAATATATACTAAGTACCACTTTTTATATATCAAATTAAAGAGCGCATCATCCTTGAGCAAAGTAAACCATCAGTTTTGCGATATGTTCTTGCATATAGATTTTATAAGCAAATGCAAAGTTACCCCAACGCGGGGTGACTTTGCTTAGATGTTTAAAAAATAAAAATAAATACTTCTCTTTACAATAGTTTTATAATACATAGTGCAATCGATAGCTTAAATATAATTGTACCACATACATTTTTTACCAATTTTTAGGTCTAGCAGTTACGAAATTTAATTGAAATAACCGCGAAATCTAAGCAAAGTAACCCCACTGTACGGTACAATAATTTTTCTGACAAGATAACAACTTTTGCCTAAATAGGTCCTGTATATTTTTTAAAGATGTACTAAACAGTTAAAAAATAATGTAATTTCTGCCTTTCTTTTAATTTCAATGTACTTGTGCTTTATATCGTTGAAAAGAGAAAAAAAAATCTCTATAGCCAACTATGAGTTCTATATAAAAATTTGAATTTGGTGTGAATTTCTCGAAATCTATAGGAGACAATTTTTTTTGAGGACTGCTGTGAATAGAACGTGCAAATTAGAAACTTGTATTAATTCAAACAAAAAAGTTATGGGTGAAAAACGAAATATAAGTCACCTATGCATTTTTCTGGGAAAATAAAAACATTTCTAAATTGGCTCCCTAAAGGGGCAACTTTTGTTTTAACCAACTTCGTATCTCTTATGGTTCTCGAGATCCCCATGCTTAAGGTGATCCTCTACCCATAGCAGAAAACTATCAAAAACTTTGATTCCGTACGCTATTCTATAGCGTTTATTGTTTTCTTAAGGCGGATTTATGCAGCCATTTACATTTAATTCTCATTTAATTTAATTTAAAAGATAACTATGGTAACAATGTCGCATTTGAAAACATAAATGAGAATGGTGCATGCATGGCTCCATTGAGTTACATACATTTATCTTTTAAATTAAATTTAAATTATATGAAAATTAAATGTAAATGTAAATGGCTGCATAAATCCGCCTTTAAACATAAAAATCTGCTGTGGTCACCACACGACCTCTCGCCTAATTCTGCTTATTCTACTAATCTAATAAATAGTTTTACTTACATTTTAATAATTTTATGTTCATGTAATATTTAAACGATAATGAAAACCAATATGCAAGCAAAAGATGTCAACTGTACTGTCACTGTCTTAATAATTCAAATTTTATGTAGAAACAAATTTCATATCATGGACAACAAGATACTGGAATTTCAAAAAATAGAATATTAATTGTACTTTATTTTACTGTTAAATACTTCCAGATTCAGCAATTTGTATTTATAATGAACTGTACACATAGATAATTACAATTTCTTTTATTTTTAATTGCAAAAATTGTCATAAATAAATAATATACCACACTATATTTAAGGAAAACTTTTTCAAACTTCAAAAAGTACTACTTCCGGTTTGCGGATTTCTACCAAAATCTTATCCAGTGTTAAGATACTTATTAAAACCTTAAATATGAAATTTGGTTATAAACAGTTTGATACTTTTTAAGTTATCGTGGACGAAAAATCGTCAATTCATACAAACGCACACACGCACACGCGCACACACACACACACACACACACACACACACACACACACACACACACACACACACACACACAGACATCATCGTGAAAATAGTAAATTCGTATTCTAGAGACCCTGAAACGTGCTTATACACCAAAAACTCATACTCGAAAATTTTGACCCATTACAATACCTCTTATAGAATATGAGGCGAGAGGTAAAAATAACAAATAATTTATGTTTGAGGGTAAAAAATATCCTGGTAACCATATTTGTAAATAAAACTGCAATATTTGTAAAAAAGAGGGATTTTACGCGCCACTGTACAACTTTTATTTATAAGTGAATTAACTTTAAATTTTAATATGTTGTCAACAAAACCTGGACCTGCGAAATAACCGATCAAATTTTTTAAAATAGAAGATATTAGTGTTCAAATATAACAATATAACAATCGACCATTTTGTAGATTGTACTTTTATCTTCAACAATATCTTTAGATTATTTTATTTAATAAAACAATAAACGCTGTGGAGTTTTTGGCTGTGTTCTGGTGCGGTAGAAGATCGTCTTGCTCAGTTCCATAGTACATCCTGTATATCTACTCACCGATGAGGTCAGCGCCGTTGAACACACTCATCAACACAACGGGCATCCACGAGCCGAGCCTGCAGCTGACCACCTCGGACACGATCCCTGGGTACAGACACAGCGTGACGAAGTAGGCGCAGCCGATAGTAGCCATGTACTGGTGCACGGCCACCGCGACCTCCTTGCGCGCTTGTAAACCCTTCCTGAAGCCGCCGGCGCCGCTGCCACCACCGCCGCCGCGCACCACGATGTCCTCCACCTTGTACGTGGGCGCCGTGGCCGACGGCTCGTAGGCTGGGTTCGCGAAGCTCAAGCTGGAGGAACCTGGGGGTGGACTGTGCTGGAGTTTTAGGACGCCGTATTGACCTTCGCTGGACTCGATCTACAATGAAAGTTTAATGGTAATATCCGGAAGTCGATATTTCTATAATAAATATGACAATTAAGGGGATTCTCTCACAGTAAAAAAGTATTTAACAAATTACTCCCAACCTATTAAACCTATAATTCTAAAAAAAATACTATATAAAGACAAAGGCAGTAAATATTAGCTACAATGTCGAATTTGTTAAATTGTTATTATTTTTATTTATAAACAATTAAAAAATCGTAATTCTAAAGCCCATTTTACATTGAGCAAGCGCAACTGCAATCTTCAAGTCAAAGTTGAAGAAGAAAATTGCAGAAGACATTTTTTCATTTTACACTGCACAACATGCAATAATTGCTAAATACCTACCGTGAATTTATTTTAACATGAAACATAGGACTTTTCATATCCATGGTTACGAATTTGACAGCAATGTATTAGAGCTTTCTTTTGAAAATAGAACATAGAGAAAGAATTTAACTGAAATGCCTATATTATATTTAAAATTATATGAAAGTTACAAAATAACAAACAAATAATTAATAACTAAAAAATATGTATCTTAAAGAGAATTTAATGAAAGAAACCCGAAGTCAATATTTCTATTCGTTCAGAAGTTACAGTTCATTAAACTTAAAATCTCAAAATTCAAAAACCTGAAAGAATTCTTGAATAATCCTTGTCTAAACAAGGATTTTTTCATGCTTCTAAATCCTGGAAAAAAATTCGCTGGTTCGAGGCTATCAAAAAATTAGAAATTCTTCTTTTCCAAGATTCATTGAAAATCAAATTCAATCAATTCTCACTAGGATTATTTCATCAAAATTCAGAAGCATGAAATAATTCTTAATAATAATTCAAGTGTTACAGTTACCGGTATACGTGTGTGCGGTTATCAGCCGTCAATATCAACAAAAAGCAAAGATTTTTATGAATTTAAATTAATTATTTATGAATCTATTGACCAGATAAATTAAAAATGACTTGTAAACAATTTAGATCTGTCAGTCTCACATAATGACTGTGTGTGATTACCAGCCGTAAACTAACTCATGGTTGTTGGTGGATAGCACAGCACAAGGGAGATTTTTGTGCAGTTAAATTAATTTTAAAATCATACTTCAGATGTATTGTAATTCACAGCTTTTTACAGAGTTTGGGAAACCGTGTAATATACTTATAATAATAAATTTAAAATCAATCTTATATGAAACATCAAAATATAAATTCTCACACCCAATATGGGTATAACTCACCAATCCAGCATCTTCAGAAGGTTCCAGAGTGATTTTCATCTTAGCTTGCTCACACAAAGTTATATAAAAATGTGCAAAATCAGTTCGTCGAACTAATTGATGTAACACTGCGCAAATTAGAACAACCAGAACTGAAAGTGCGAAAAACACTACTGTAGACCCCCGTTGATCGGGCAGAAGGAGCTTAGTGAGCACTCTATTAATAGAGGCGAGCTGGCCTGCCGCACCTAAAATCATAATGTATAGTAATTAAGGCTCTACACTTGATGAACGCAATATTGCTGCAGTAGAATCAGAATTCACGATTCTGGCTATATTGCTCAAAATAAAAATCTGAAATTTACCATAAGTAATTACGAAGCATTATTTGATCGAAAAATTCATACAATACATTGTAGCGACAACAATTAGAGAAAATAAGAATTAATTTATGCATTTTAATATTACAAATTATGGCCTTATGATTGCATATTATTTATTAAATTTGTTTTAAATGATCGATTCCTTGCATTGTTCGTGAGAGTGCTAAAAAATATTTTTGTCAAGAAAATTACACATCTGACGAAAAAAATAGTGAAAAATCGGCCAAATTGATTATTTTTACTAATTTGTTACTAAAATACCATTAAGTATTTCAAAAATATAATTTCTTAGTACTCTAGAGTCATCTTTGAACTATGTATATATAAAATATGAACAGTGTAGGTGTACTAACAAGAGCTCAGTTTGTAATATAGCAAGCTCCCTTTTTCACTATATTTTTGGCACAAGTGTAGTGCCTTAAGGTGATCCTCTACCCATGGCAGAAATCAGTCAAAAACATTGATTCCACACACTATTCTATAGCGTTTATTGTTTTGTGAAACATTAAAATAACAAACAGTTTATGTTTGAGGGAAAAATAATTTTGGCACCCATATTTGTAAAAAAAACTGTAATATTTGTAAAAAAGAGGGTTTTCGCGCGCCACTGTACAGCTTTATATTTATAAGTGAATTAACTTCAAATTTTGATATGTTGTCAACAAAGCTTGAATCTGCGAAATATATTTTTTAATTCGTTTTAAAATAAATTATATTTGTTTAATAATCAAAATTCAAGTTAACTTATTTCGATTTTAAAGCAAAATTTTGCAATTCTGCTTCTTGCGTTTTGTAGATTGTACTTTTATCTTCAACAATATCTTTAGATTATTATATTTAACTAAACAATAAACGCTGTGGAGTGGCGCGCGAAATCCATGTTTTCTGGCGCGGTAGAAGATCTTCAAGCAACATGCAAGATATGAACGTTAGATGTGTTGCATTTTGATTATTTATGTTTATTTTAATACTGGAGACAAAATTAATAATAATGTAACAGATAATACAAGAAATTATAAATTGCAATGGATCTAAAATTCTTTGGATACCTTATGATTCATTGATATTTTTGACATTTTTTTTTCACAATTCTTATTTACTCTCATAATTATTATTCATTGTAAGCTCCACAATTCTATCAAATGAATTTTTATTATTTTACAATTTTTGGCAATTCCTATTATCTCTTAACATTACGTAGCAAAGTACTTTACATTTCACAATATTGTTATCAAATTATTTTATTAATAGCTAATCTTATAAGTCTTCTTATCTTTTATTATTATTACCTACTACAATTTTTTGAACCTCATAATTAATTTTATTTAATACTATGACATACATTGACATTTTTCGGACGATTTATCGTACAAAAAGTGAAACTTTAAAATCCTAGAACTATAAAGTATTTACCTATTTGGTAATAAATTACTTTTTACCTGAGCATGTACTTTTCGTCCATTACGAATAAATATAACCGCAGTACCACAAAAATGTAAAACGTCAGTTTATTATTTATAAATTATAAACAAATATTTGCCCTATATAAATTGTTATTTAAACTACTTGTATCATATTCCTGCAAATTTCTATTAATAAATACTATAATTTAACAACTTAAGACTAAAGTCTTTAGTAATCAGTATGAAATAAAATTTTGTATGTACCTTGAACGAAAAGTGACTTTAAGGTCCTCGCAAACTTACTAGTACCTGAAAGTTTCACTTTTCGTTCTAGATACAGAAATATTATTTATTGTATTATTATTATGTGTTCTACAACTGTTAATTTTGCATGCATTTCAGTATTACTTTAGGGGTATACTTAAGGGTATACTCACTTTCTCCGGCCATAACCGCTTGGGTATACCTCCCCGGTAGCATCGAAGTATATCCATAGAAGCTTGACTGTTGAACTAGACACATTAAGGCCTGTGAGCACAATTCTATTTGCTTTTAATAGTTCAACCTTATAGCTAAGCAATTATTTTATATTTGTGTAAAAGAACTTTTGTTACCTGTGCAACCTAGTGCAATCACGGCGACGGCACCCAGGTTCACTGCATACGAAGCAGACGTTCCAAATGCCTCCCACCATATCTCGCAAGTTGCCACGAAAAGTAAAGTTGAGAGAGAAACCAAATAACCTACAAAATAGTATATTATTTATTGAGCATACATCGCAAATGCACCCCCAAAAATGTGTTTTTAAGTCAATTACATTTAAGGTTTATAAACTACATTCAAAGGCGCATTAAACAACAGAAATAATGAATTTTTATTACTGTGACATCAACTTCCTTATTTTAACTGGAACACCCCGTATTTGATTCTAATTCTACATAAAATTCTGAATACAACCATGTATAATAAGATACTTTTTCGTTGTAGATTTGCAAGTAAAATAATAATGAAAATCGCATGACACAAATAACAGCCAATAATAGTAACCATGGTTATTTAAAAATTTTCTCGGAAATTTACTAGTAGCTTGAGTAACTAAACTGAAATTAATAAGCGGAATTTTTCCCGGCATCTGTTACTTTGACATTAAATTAAAAATTGGTTAAATTGTTATTTTGAGTATAAATAAGCAATTAATAAGATAAATAATACATATTTATTAATGTTAAATACAAATTTAGTAAATATTGCAAGTTTCTATTGTAAATAGAATTCAAAAATAGAGCGGCGGTGTCATTGCGATTTTCTTACCCAATATGCACTCGTGCATTAATTCATGTCCAGGAAATTTTTTATCGTGCATTCCAACAACATAATTAGCTCTCGTGTACCACTCGAGCTAATTAAGACGTCGTTGGAAAGCACTCAAAAAAATTTCCGGAAAGAATTAATGCACATGTGATATTATAAGTCTAAATTCAATAATACATTTATTTTGCAACATTGTAGCAAACGTCTGTCAAAATCAGTCTTTAATTGTTGTAAACTTACCAAAAGAAATTCTAGCGTTCAAAGATAGAGTTTCCACCAATAAATTGTTGATTAAAACAGTGAAAAAGGCCACTATTATATAAACTAATGACATATCAAAAACCACGGTTGTTCCTGGGTATCTAGATTGGAAATAATCCACTGCCATTATAAAGCTGAAACAATAAAATGCAATTAACCCTTTGATTCACAAAACAGATTAGCTGAAGCAATGTTTTTGACTAATTTAAAATATTTTTTCTTGACGCCCCAAAAAATATTACTAATACTGCCCTGGAAATTGCGCCATTAGATTCTACGCCCAAATTTATGTAAGAAACGAATTTTTTTTCGAAACGATAGCTCAACTAATACAAGAGTTAGTGCAAATCTACAAAATACATACAGTTGTGCCATCTTATTGGTATCTTATTAGATAAAAATTATTTTCTGGCAAACTGCCGGGTAGAAAAATTTAAAAATATGGTTCTGGGGGTAAAAAGGCCCAAGGAATTGATTGCTGGTCTAGTTAGGTTGCTCGGTACAGCCGTTTAAAAGATACAGGGCCGTATACTGTAAATTTAGTACTTCGTCCAAAAAATATATTTCTCGTTGCAATTTCTTTGTAATATGGGTCTGGGTATAAAAATGTGCAAGGAATTGAATTCTGGTCTATATTCAACCCTTTAAAAATACAGGACCGTAATATCAAAATTATAAGTCAAAAATAGGTCCATTTTTGGAAAAAAATATATTTCTGATTAAACTGTAATTCTGAATATTTTATAAATATAGTTCTGGGTATATAAATGTTCAAGGAATCGAATGCAGACATATTTTAGACGCTACGTTTACCGGGTAAAAAGATTCAGGACCGTAATCTCAAAATTACGTCTCCACAGTAATAAAGAAACTACCAAATTGTATTTTATATTTTGTAACATTTAGAAAGAGTTTATTTTAGATGGAGTACATGTTAATTCCAGCCCCATGGTTTGAGAAGATTTTCAACTATACATCTACGTCACACAAACTTCAAAAATTAATTACAGCTTTATTAAGAACAATTAAGGCTTATCAGTACTCTCAATCGCTTTCAAATAACATGAAGTTTCAATAAAAAAAACTTTTTTTAAAAATGTCGTACCTGTTATAAGGAAGTAAGAATCCAATTCCAGCTAAAATAAACGAAAAATAAACGAAATGAAACTTATCCACCGGGGGTGGCAGATTAGAAAATCCATTTGTCATGTGAAAATCATTTCCCTGTCTCGCTTTCCCCAACTTTAAGTAGCCGTGAGCATCGCTATTTTCTTCCATTATTGACATTGTTGATTATATTAATCACAAATCCAAACCATTATCACTTTTGCTCTAGCAGAGCGGTTAATTGTACACAATTATTTATACATTACTTAGTATTAGATTGATATATTGATTGTTTTTAAATAATTATTATTACGCGATGTTATTGCCGAGAAAATAAAATTAATGTGAGAGCTTTTGCGCATGGTGTAAGACATTGATTTTGAGTTTGAACGCGCAGGCCTATTATTACAAGTCCCTGGTTTTGTGAAATATTAAAAAAATATTATAAATTTTCATAATTCATTTATTTATTTTAATTTACAGCATATAATAATGCTACAGTAATTATTTGGTGTAAAAGTAAAAATATTTTTGCGCACAGTTAGTTCGTGAAATTGTTTATAGATGGCAGTACATATCTCAAAACTTGCTCGACTTAAAATAATTTATATGCACCCTAAAATGGGTAGAATGGGCGTCCATACATTCACACATTTACCCAAATTGGGTGTGGCAGACTCACATATTGTGATTTTACAGGAAAAATATATTTACCTCTCGACTAATATTCTACAAGAGAGGTATTGTAATTTTCGAGTATGAGTTTTTGGTGGATAAGTACGTTTCAGGGTCTAGAATACGAATTTACTATTTTCACGATGATGTCTGTTTGTGTGTGTATGTATGGACTGGCGATTTTTCGTCCACGATAATTTAAAAAGTATCAAACCTTTAATAACCAAATTTTATATTTAAGATTTTAATAAGGATCTTAACACCGGATAAGATTTTGGTAGAAATCCGCATACCGGAAGTAGTACTTTCGAAGCTTGATATAGTTTTTCTAAATAAATTGGTACATTATTTATTTATGGCAATTTTTGCAATTAAAAATGAAAGAAAATATGGGTACAGATAACTTTAAATACAATTTGCTGAATCTGGTAGTATTCAACAATAAAATAAAGTACAACTAATATCTAAATATTCTACTTTTTTGAAATTCCAGTATCTTGTTGTCCATGATCATATGAAATTTGTTTCTACACAAAATTTGAATGATTATGACAGTGACAGTACAGTTGACATCTTTTGCATCTTGGTTTACATATTACATGAACATGAAACTATTAAAATGTAAGTAAAACTATTTATTAGATTAGTAGAATGAGCAGAATTAGGCGAGAGGTCATGTGCTGGCCACATCAGATTTTTTACACAAGTCGTCAACTCATGGGTGCACACCACAGGGACATTTTCGTGCATTTAACAACCTGGTTTGAATCGAATTTGAGTCGTCAAAACCACAGTTGCAGTTACTTAAATTATTATTTTTATTTAATAATTTAATGTACATTGATCTATTTGACCTTTTATCCAACTTGGGTGTGGCAGCCTCACATACTATGATTCATGCTATAGATACATGAGTGTGTGCGGTTACCAGCCGTCAACACGCTCATGGTTGATAGTTTCAGGAAAGTTTTAGCGAAACAATTTTCAAAAAAATATTTTAATAGTCGTTATTTATATTTAGGTACAAGGGATCATTTATTTAAATATTTATTGATTTATAAAAATATTTATGTGCGTTCTTAGTTGGTAGAAATGCCTTAAGATGGCAGCACATATATCGTTTATTTCAGGCTGGTGCGACTCTTATACGAACCGCTGTAACCATCACGTGACTAAAATTTTAGTTGTCGCACCGAACGCAATGGCGCTGTATTTCAATTTCAAATATTAAAGAAAAACCGCGTTGTAAAATTGCTCAAGTACGCAAGCGTACAAGCGGTTCACATTGTAGAAGTGGAACGACAGTTGACACTGACAATTGTTATTTGGTTGGTGGTTATGTTGTTATAATCGTTATAATGTTTGTTGATGTTTAATGCGTTCAATGTTTGTTGTTTATTGAAATAAGAAGAATTAAAACGCAAGAATTGAAGAATAAAATGGAGAAGTGGTTAGAGTTACAACAATATAATTGAAGTTGCTTGATTATCAGATTGCTGAGAGTGAAGAGGAGGAGAATCCGATATCAGCTGTACAAACCAAGAGCGTTTACGAATCTTCCCTGGCATTTAAGACGTATTCCTACTGTACTGGCTTCATTTTAAAACGTCAAAAACTATGCAGTATTTAAAGAAGACTTGTTGGCCACTACAGTAGGAACACAACATGGAGTACGACAATGTGCAACGATTAATTTATCCAAATTGTGAAACGAGTGCTTCGTAGAAATTAAGAAATTAACATTAAATATTTTAAGTGACCAGTTACATGTTAAAAATGTTTACAAATTGTTACACTAACAAGTAGTTAATAATGTTAGTTTTGATTTCATACCATAAAGAGCATAAATCTATTGTTAAATAAATTATTATAAAGAAGACAATTATGTTAATCTTAAGCTGTTACATAAACGAAGAAAACGACAATTTGTGTGCGGAAAATTGTAAATGTCGATTGTGAATTGAATAAGTTTCAATTGTATTAAAAGTTGCATAAAAAGTATATGACAAGATATAACAAATAAATAAATATAAATTTTTGTTAAATTTGTTTTTTTATTCATATTTTTGAAATAATTTTATAATATTGAAATGGGCTACAAGCGCGCGAACCAACGATTAGTTGTCGCACCCTACACGAGATGGCGCAGCCTACACGATTACAGCCGATAACACAGGAGTCGGTAGTCTATAAGCTATCTTTGGTCTGTGGTTTATTTGAACTGTCCATTAATGTCAACAACTGTCAAGCTATTCAAATGTCAAAATATAATTTATAAGCATTACAATAATTTAATAATAATTGTAACTACAATAAATGTAAAAATGGAGCATAACCAATGTAGATTGTGCTTGGTTCCAATTAACGAACAAAAAATACTTAACCTGTTTGAAAACAGTAGTAAATTTAATATAACAGAATTAATAAACAAGCTATTTAACATTTCAGTAAGTATACGATTTATTCATCAAGTATTATTACAATAAAATAAACAGATTTCAGAAACGGATAACTTTTCAAAACACATTTGTTACACATGTTTTGAAACACTAGACCACTTTTACAATTATTCAGAGAAAGTTAAACTAAACAACGTTTATTTAATACAAAACTACAAACCTGAAAATTGTACTGAAAGTGAGAATGATAGAGATTTTTTCGAGGAAGAAAACTTTTTAGATAATGTAGTAAACAACACAGAAGACAGTGATAATAATTCAGAAAATGTAACAGGTGGTTTACTATAAAATAAAAAATGTTTCGCTAGCTTTAATGCTAATAATGTTGCAGAAAACGTTGAGGTAATATTGGACGAATCTCAAGATTCAATTGATTCTGAGCCATATACAAAAAAGAAACGAAAACAAATAAAAAAATATCCTGAGACAGCGAATGATGTTCAAATAAAAAAGTTTTACAAATATGAATGCGATCTGTGCAAAGACCACGATGAAATATCAACTTTTAGACAATTCAAACTTCATTACAAATCCAAACACAATGTGTCAGCTTATATTAAGGTAGAAAATCTGTTCACAACTAAATATGACTCAGTTTTGTGTTACAAGTCGTAGAATTTGTAATAATAATAACGAAGATATGCGCTACTTGCATGATTTTTTAATTATTTTGAAGAAGGTATAAATTTTATTTAGTTATAATTCCAAATGAAAATTGAATATTTCATAGTGAAGTAATGTTTTCATCTTTCCTACAAAAATAATATAACAGCGAATTTCTTTTTCAATTTACTATTTATAGGTAATATAATTTTTTTTATTCACGCCAGTGATATAATAGTCATATTATTTTCATCATTTGAGTGAGGTTATTTAGTTATATTACCTCACTAGTGAAGTAATATGATGTGCTTTTGTCATATTACCTCTCCCGTTTATAATAATATTTTTGTCTATCTATTTATTCCTTAAATATTCTTGGAATAAATCAATTTTGAAATACTGTCCCATAAAAAGGCTCATCTGTAGATCCATTCTTTCTCTATTAAATATTAAATCCGTGTTGAGATAAAATTTGACCATTCTTGTACTGGCCACAAAATACTCGCTACTTTAGTACATTTTATGCTGGATTTTAGGCAGTAGACAGGCCTCTTAACGTTTAACTGCAAGGGTAGATAAAGTAAAATTTCGACAATGGCAGAAGGCAGATAAAGTACACATTTCAGCATCCGCTTCGTGAAAAAAAATAGGATGAAAAACATTACAAACAATTTCTGTAATTGTATTTAATAATAATTAACTTAATATTAAATTTTCTTATATTTTTTATTTAACATCAGCTCAGCTGCTCAGCTATAGAAAACATAATTTTATTCACGACGATAATTTTATTTAATCGAGAAAAATAATTCTCTCGATCCTTCGTCGCTTGTAAATAAACAGTTTTACTCGTGGATAAAATATAATATCGTCTGGTAAACAACTTCACAACCAATTTCTACGATTTGTAACACATTCTGTCAATGTTTCTGCATTAACGGTTTTTCTACTTTAAGTGCTGTGGAAAACGGTTCACTAGACCTCACGCAATTGTCGAACACATAGACGAACATCTCACTCCAGAAAGTTTAGTCTGTCCGACTTGTAATAAAAAGTTGCGGACGAAACAAACTCTACTTTTTCATATGGATATGCATGTTCCTGTAGACCAAAGGCCGCTTAAATGTAAATATTGTGATATGAGGTTTGTGAGAAACCACTTTTTAAATCAGCATGAAAATGTACATTTGAGCGAGGAACAGCTTAAGTTCATCTGCGATTTATGCGGAAAGAGGTGAAAAAGAATTTTATTTTTGCTTTTAATGTGTTGATAAAACTAGAAATCTTAGCAATTACTCTTTGTAATATTAATATTACAACAATAGTTATTTGTGTACCAAGGTTGTTTAGTCTGTTTAGAACCGACAGAATTTTTGGCCGAGGCAAAAGCCGAAGCTTAAAAATTATCGACGACACTAAACACATTTCGCAAACGAGTAATACACAATATTTTTTAGTACATGCTCTCTAAAATCGTTACTTGGCGAACTGTTTTGTTTTAGACGATCCAGTTATGTTTAAAAGTGTTTCGGTAACTGAGACCATTAACACCTAGGTACATTATTTATTTTTACACTTCCGGGAGTGAAACTCTTCTTTAGTCTATATTTTTAGGGACTAAGGTTCTTAATTTAATCCCAAGGGATTATTTTTTCATATTTATTCCCGTTGGCAAGGAATTAAATTAATTAATCCCGTTGTCAAATAAATACGGTACTATTTGTTACAGAGTATCTATGGTAAAATGTAAATATTTTTCATTTGTCATAAAGTTTACTGTCAAAATTAAAAATGTGTGTTCTTTTAAACTATAATGCATTCGTATGAGAGTGAAGTTCAAAAATAGCGTATATACCTAAAGTATCTTTAATTCCTCAGGTGATTATTTCCCTCACCTTCGGCTCGTGAAATAAACTTCATCCTCAGGATTGAATCATTCACTTTAGTCCTTTAATATATAATATACTCTCCTAAATTAAAGACTCGGCTTACGCCTCGTCCATAAATAAATTCGTCTCTCTAAACCTCTATTTTGTATGCTTGTTACATAAATAACTATTTTATTGCAATGCATATAATTAAAAACACATTTTATTTTTTGTAACAACTGTCAAAAATATATGACATTGATAAGCACAACTCAACAAATTTACTTCGCTACTAATAAGGAATTTAATTTAATTAATTAATTAATTTAATAGCAACGCGGCCGCGAATGTTTTATTTCGCGGCCTGAATTGCGGACATCAATGTCAACATTTTTGACAGTTGCATAAAAATTTTATCGACGAAACAAGAATTTAATTTATATATTAACGTTCGTTATATTTTAAAGATTTCCAACAGATTGGCGTTTAAAAACTCATTTAAACAGTACTCATTCCGACAACAAACCTTATGTTTGCGAAATATGCGCAAAATCATTCAAATTCAAGGTCCATTTACGGAATCATATGTTTGTCCATAACAGCAAAGAAGAAGCTCACAAACAGTGCAAAATATGTGGCGTATGGTAAGAAAATTAAATATTTCTTAAGCTCTATTCACACATGAATTCTGTCATGCTTCTGAATTTTGGTGAAAATATAACACGAATAGAGGATATTCAACTTACAACTTACTTGACATCGATCGTGGCGCCAACGGTTATTTGGCGAACTGTTCTAACAAAGTTTTTTGTTTGATACATAATATAAACGCGCATAGCTTAAATAATATGCACAATACCAGCTTACAAATTTACAGTTTTTAAATTATGTATTGTAACAGTAATTTTCAGTTTAAGCACAAAAATCATAAGAAAAATATGAATTTTATACCATTTATAAAACCTAAACACGTTTCACAGTTATTTACTTAAATTTTGTCCGAGGGACATCTTTTTCTGTCAACTTTGTGTTAAAATGCATATCATATAATTTAAATTTTTTTGACGATTTTATTAATTTGTTTTGTGTCTGTTGCGTACTAAATTGTTTAAACTGAATTAAACATTTCCCCTTCATTTTAAAAATTATAAATAAGAAATATCTAATTTAAATTAACCGCGCTTTTATTATCGTAGCGTACTGCGCAGCAGTTTAGCTGTCTCACTCAACACATGTTACTTGTATCTATCGTACTCGCTTCCTCTATCTGAAAGCGCAAGCATTCTCGCGCGTCCGAATTCTACAATTCAAAATCATGAAAGAGTCCATCTGTGAACAGGGCTACGTACTATTTTCGTTAAACTGCTAAAATATTTTAGGTTAAGATCGCCGAGATCTTACTACGTTCATATGAAAGACAAACACGATGATTCTGCTCCCAAAAGCTTTCCATGTGACAAATGTTCACACGTAAGCCCGACGAGAAAAGCTCTGTATGCGCATAGTGTCAATAAACATGGTCCCAAAAAGCTCAATTGTACTTATTGTACTGAGGCTTTTTCAAGCTCCAATCTTTTGAAGGTAAAGCCCGTTTTACATTACACTAAATCTTGACAAGATATTGTTCAATTTTTGAAACCTAAATTGTGTAGTATCATACAGCAAATTGTGAGAAATATCGCATTGCATCGTAAATTGTCTGAAAAATGGATAAGCGCGGCTGTCAAATTATTATATGCGAACTGCGCAGAATCACAATATAAATATTGTAAAAATTGTTTCAATATAAAACAGAGTTTATTAAAAACAAAGCAATTTATTGCTCAAGATATTGTTTAATTTGTTGCGCAATTTCTTGTTCAACATTTAGCGTAGTGTAAAACGGATATGTTCCAGAAAATATTGAATGTTTTTAATTTTAAATGTTTTAGAGTCATATGGTGAAACATACTGGACCAGGCGAACCTTTAAAATGTCCTCTATGTCCTAAAACTTTTAGTTTTAGATCTGGGTATTACTCGCATAAGAAAAAGGTACATTCTAATATGACTGAAATTAGTAAAATAGCCAATACTTAATTTTAATGTGTATGTTTTGTATTTTTAAATAAATCGTACTTTTAAATAAAAATTTTGGTAAATTTTATCATTACGGGCCTGTATTTAATGACTTTTACACACCACATTTTAATATTTTTAAATAATTATTTAGCTAATTTTTATATCGATACATTTTTCAGATTACGGCTCTGTATCTAATTATAGGGCCGTACTGAGTGACCTTTCGATTCCTTGACTTTTTTTGTATCCAGTACAATATTTTAAAAAAAATTGCATTACTATTTTAGCCAGGTCCAACTTGGAACATAATTTTAAGATTATACGGCCCTGTTTTTTTTAATGGTCATACCTAGCGACCTAACTAGACCAGAAATTGTTTCCTTGACCTTTTTTACACCCAGAACCATATTTTCAATTTTTTTAAAGCACTAGTTGAGCCAGAAAAAATTTTTTTCTAATACGGGAGCAAGCAGATGGCATAAATGTGTGTAGACTGTAGTGTGCAAAATAAGGGTATCTTGAATATTTTTTGAGCTAGTGGTCCGGGAAAAAAATCTGTACTGATATTAATTTGGACGCAGAATCGAATGGAACAATTTTTAAAGCCGTAGAGTTGATAATAAGAGCCGTACTTACTGAGAAATTTTTTTATTGATAATGTTAATAAAATTGCATGATCGTTTTAAATTATTAATAATATTGAATCCTGGAAAAGTAGTTTTTTCTTTCTAGTGAGAATTATATGTTAAATTGCGGTGTCGTTTAAGTGAATCTTCAATGAGTCTTGGAAAAGAAGAATTTATAATTCATTGATTGCTTCAAAACCATGTAATTACCACTAGAAAGAAGAAAACTTCTTATTTTCCAGGATTCGAAATCTTGTTAGAATCTTCAAAGAATCCTCGTGCGAACAGGGTTTATAATAATTATCAATAAATGTTGCATTATATTTATAAACTCATTGCATAATATACTATTTCATATAAATATAAAATTAAATGTGTTCAAAAGAATGAAATATTGTTTAGTATCAGTATATTGGCAACACTGCTGATCTGACATTTACTTATGACGTTTTATTTTTTAATGTAACTAATGCTACACTAATATTAAAAATATTGTAGCTACAGTAATTCTTTACAAGAAACAATATTGAAATATTAATAATAATCAGTCATAAAACGAATATAAATAAATTAGTAACAGACATATTTCGTTCCAGCGCAGTGACACCCCTGGCCGTGTTGACATTAGCCAGTCCTGCGCAGTAGCGCCACTTCGCCATCAGTGCGGAGAATGTCTGATAGTATTTAGTAACAAATTCGTAATGTCAATCCATGACAATGTTTGGTGACAAGGGTGTCCTGTTTCATACGATGTGTAGTTAGTGTGCAACCATGGGTGCAAAGGCGAGTACAGGCAGCCCTCGAACACGTACATTCTCCACTAGCTCGAGTTCGGAGGTGGTTGCTCCGGGGTTCAGCCTCTTGCGGGCACTTCCCGGTGTGCAAGTGACTAGTGACAGACAGAGAGCTCGTTCGCTGAGTAGTGTACCCGATCTTCACGCCAGCCATGAGGCTATCGCGATTCCTAATACTGGGCAGTATGATCCCTCGAGCCCTGATACTGACTCCAGCGGCGCTGAAGACGGGGCTGTTGCAGCTAGCACCGCTGCTTCCATCGCGCTTGGAAGGGTTTATGCTGCGCATAGCTTGCCATCGCATATTTGGTCACTCAATGGTATGTAAACATTCAAGTTTTAACACTTTGTATTGTTTGTCAAGCATGTCACAACAACAATCACACACTTTCAATACAGGGTGATCACAACAAACAAAGAAATGTATACATTTTAGGGCTGATTGTTGATCATCTTTGGATGGAATTAAATTAAAATTTAATTGTGCAATTGCAAGAATAGTAAATTTATGAAATTCCACTTGAAATTGTAAAACTGTCCTTAAATTTGCTAAAATCCAACATAAAATGTACTACCGTAGCGAGTGTTTTGTGGCCAGTACAAGAATGGTTTCAACAAGGATTTAATAGAGAAAGAATGGATGGAACAGATGTGCCTTTTAAAAATTTTGATTTAAAAATTGTACATGAATATAAAAATTTCGAAAAATTCAAACTTTACACGGTTATACCTCATGGTACAAATTAATTTTCAAAATTTTAAAAAGGCACATCTGTAGATCCATTCTATTTCTACTAAATGTCTCTACTGAAGTCAATAATAATCTGGCAGTTTACTCTTAACGAAAACACATTTACAGTATTTTCAACTTCAAAATGATATTGCATAGCTAGGATGCGGCAAAATACGAGTTTCGGGCTGGTTTCAGGTAGCCCTTGTATTAAGGAAAAGAGTGGAATGGAAAAAAAGTAAAATGGAGAGTATTCTAGGAATTTAATAAAAACGTAGATGAACAGTATCTTTGCAATGTTTTAGAATCTACAACATAGTAATATTATTAATAAATTAGGTACATATTTTTTCATTTAGATTTAGACACAATCTCAAATATAAAGGGGTAAACCAACAATCGCGTATTATAGCATAATATGTGCAGGCACATTGTTGTAAAACTGAAATATTCGTATTCAAACACACTGTAAATATGAAGAAAAAATATGATGTCATTTTTTGACTGCTCAAAAAATAAGGATAAACCGCGTACAAAAATATATCAATTATGGACAATAGTATCTTTGACATGTTCTACAATCTACATCATAACGTTCTTAATAAATTAGGTGCATATATTTTATTTATGTGTAGACTAATGTGTTTACACAACTAGAATATTCTTAATTAAGCACATAACATAATATTTATCTACTATACAAAGGGTAAACCGTCAACAACGTATAAAATACTGCGATTACATTATTCTAGAAAATTATTAATGAATCACAAACACATTGAATAAAAAATATTATTTTATTTTAACACATTTTTCCAATATAAAGAGGTGCAACACCTGTAATAAACAATTGTTCCAGAATATTTTTTATCAACACACTCAAATATTAAATACAAACATTTTGTAACAAATTATGAACCTAAATTCACCTAAACCTAAATACACCACGAATAAAACTTTGGTATATTCAAATTCATAAAAAATTTTTATTATTAATCATAGACATTTTAATTAAACATCAAAATTATATTTCAGAATCTTCTTCTTCTTAGAATCTTGCATCAAATCTGATCCAACCACTTGAACTCATTCAAAAATCTAAAACAAATCTTGGAATATTTATAAGAATCAGTTAAAATCATAAAATAAGTAGGTACAGTCTTGTATCTCATACAGATCCTTATAATCAGGTTTTAAAATGTTTAAAATAATAATTTACCAATAAATATTACTTTTAAAAGGACATACCTACTCAACGACCTAGCTAGTAGAGTAATATTTGATTTTTTTACTTCTAACCTAAAATAATTTTTTCAAGTTTAGTAAAATATTGCGCAATGTTTACAAAACAAATAATGTGTCATAAACAATAATTTTCTGAATCTAATTGTCATATGTGATTGTAACAATTAAATGTAATCTGCAACAAAGAAATTGAAAGTAGATTCAATAGTAAATCTGATATAGAAAGTGCAAGTTTGATCCACTTAAGTTAAGTATGTTGTCTAGTTTATTAACAACTTAAGTGACACTTGATAAGTAGTCAATTAACCGGATATAGTAATTAACAATCAAAACAAATACATATTTTTATCATACAAAATTTCCAACATTTTTGGAAATTTGACTAATACAGTATGGTATTGTCAATTAGTACTCGTAAGTTGATTACTTTTCTACACATGTGAGCAATACGTCCGTCATCTGTGAGGCTGGAACACCCAAATTGGCTAAAAATTGCCAACAAAAAATAAAACATTAATATTTTTATGGCCAGTTGCACCGCTTCCACTTTAATTTTAAGTTTTCCTTAAATGAACAATATCGAATCAAAATCAAATTGTCAAAATATAAATAATATTGCTGTCATGAGTTCGATTCGATATTTTTTATTAAAGTGACACTTAAAATTTAAGTGGAAGCGGTGCAAATGGCCATTAATGACTCAAATATACCGTACAGTTTATGTCAGCTTGTACCATTATCATTTTAAGCTCTGTTTCATTTTATTTGTTTATTTACTTATCAAAATTATTGGAAATCAAAAGAAAACACATATGTCCAGAGTTTGGTTTTTATTTCGTCATGTGGCCTTCGCTATATTGAGAAGCCGCACCGATCTTGAAGGTCGCCATTTGACGCAAGTAGCAGTCATATGTTTGTGTGTGCGTGTGTGTGTATGTGCGGTACCCGGCAATAATAGTTGATAAGAACAACTTAAAATTTCTAAAACTCATAATACTTTTATTGCTGCAAAATTGACAATGTTTATATGTGTAGGTCCATAAATTTTATTATTATTTTGGGAGCATAGACCTTCGAGCATATACTGACTAGAGAAGTAATTCCCTATACCAATGCATAGCTTGTTGTGATCGGAAGATATGCAGTAGGGGGGACTTGCGGGGCTGGAAGTCATGGTGTATTGCGGGCAGCGTTTTGATGTTATTCTTTGTTACTTCTTGTCACACATGTCATTTTATTTAACCTTAAGTTCTGCGTTTACTTTGTGAAAAGCTTTATGAGGTTTTGTGAGTAATATTTTACTTTGTGGAATAATACTAAGAAATTACGCATCCCTCAATACATCACGGCTTCCGACCCCGCAAATCTCCCCCACCGCATATCTTCCGATCACAACAAACGCCGTAACGCGGCCTCTAGTCAGTATATGCTCGAAGGCATAGACCACTCACAGCGTTTATTGTTTTGTTAAATAAAATAATCTGAAGATATTGTTGAAGATAAAAGTACAATCTACAAAATGCAAGATGCAGAATTTTGCTTTAAAATCTAAATATGTATGTTCATTTGAATTTTGACAATTTTTGTTATTTTTTTAACACAAATTTTAAAACGAATTTAAAAATTCGATCGGTTATTTCGCAGGTTCAAGCTTTGTTGATAACATATTAAAATTTGAAGTTGATTCATTTATAAATAAAAGCTGTACAGTGGCGCGCGAAAATTTTAACAAATATTGTAGATTTTTACAAATATGGGTGCCAAAATTATTTTTCCCTCAAACATAAATTGTTATTTTTATGTTTAACAAAACAATAAACGCTACAGACTGTTTTGACTGTTCTCTGGCTTAAAGTCTGAACTAGCAGAAATTAGTTGATGGCTGGTAACCGTAACCGCACACACAGTCTACTGGTAACTCACTCACCCAAGTAGAGTACAAGCGCGATTATTTAATAGTAGCATAATAATATATTTTTTATTACTACTAAATATTAAAAATAAAATAACGGTTAAGAATATAAGGAAATCTTTGGCAATTGGTGGAAATTGTTGGAAATCTAGGAAAAATTCTTCGATGCATCATACAGTTCTACTACTGTAGTTCCGCGAACGTCCAAAAATATCCTGGGAAATTGCTTTCAACTATCGTGAAATGTCAAAAGTTGTTGTGCCAATAATTTGTCTTATCGATGGTATCAGCCGCATTATGACGTAGATATACGGCTAATAGTGCCTTAAACTTACTTTAAATGGCTGTTAAGACCATATATTTTATTTCAAATTTAAAGCAAAATTGTATGCAACATTGAGTAATTTTTACCTTCCGCTTACCTATAAAGGAAGGTTGGAATCATGCAAAAAATCGGGTAGTGAGTTTTTAGTGGATGAGCACGAATTAGTGTCCTTACAACTCATTTTTGATAATTTCGCGATGATGTCTGTATGTATGTGTGTGTATGAATGTGGTTAAGGCCGGGGTGTAGGTCGAATAACTCAAATACGAATTACCCAAAAATTTTGATATTTAGTAGTTAACATTTGTATACTAATTGGAAGAGCTCCTTAGATTTTGGTACAAATATCTTCACCGGAAGTGATATTTTTTGAAGATTGAAAAGGTTAATTGTCAAAAATTTATATTAATTTGGATAAATGTAGTATTGATTTGTAATAAGAATAGGAGACAAAGTTATTTGCAACTTACGTTATAAAAAAATTGACTTTAACTGGTAGCATTAAAGAACTGCATTAAATTAAAATAATAAATTTATCAGATAAAACGTTGAAATTTTGTAATCCATGTTCGGTTGATTTTTGTTTCTGCGTAAAAAATATTGACAGGTGATAAGTTGGCATACTAGCGCTATGCTATAAGTCATAAGTAAGATATTAAATGTAGTAATTGAATGCAGGATGGATTCAATACAGAAGAGTTTTCCTGTGAATGAATCTTTTGATTCAGGTGATGCAAATTTCTGTGTTTGAATATTTCAGATTTTTATTTGTATATTTTAAATGGACACCGGATTGTACGTATACATTTATGTTTATAAGTATAGATATGGCGAAAGGTTGTGTGCTGGCCACATCAGATTTTTAAAATTGATATTTTACTTGTGCTATAAATATCTGAAATAGTGCCCCTATTAAAATAATTGTTTCCCCGCCTATGTATATTATTGTCACGTGTGATACAAAATGATAATTATACATTCACGCAAATTATCCAGAATCGTCGTTATTTCCTGTGTGTGCGGTTACCAGCTCTCGACTTATATTATTAAAATTATGTAATACGTATTTAAAACTAACGACTACAGATAAATTATTTTCTTTGTTAATTGTTGTAAAAAAATAATGATATGTTATTATTTAACAATAATTACTAAGTTAAGTAAAGAAATAGAACAAAAAATGAAATTATATTTGCACTCTCAAAGATAAGATTAATTTTATTACATACCTACATAAGCACCTCCACCATTTTTTGTTTTAAAATAAACGCGCGGTGAACAGACGGACTGTCAGTTGTGGAGAGTACCCGTGAGTTGGCGGCTGGTAATTTTATTTGATTCTTAAAAATTATTGACAATTTTTTGTAAACTGAAAATCGGATGACACAAATAACAACCAATGAAAGAAATGAATACAAATAACTAATTTAATAAGGAATTACAATTCAATTATATTATTTATAGTAAATTTTCAAAATGGCCTGCATTTCCTTGAATACATAGTAAAACTCTTCGTATAATTTCTGTTTTTATCATTTATTTCATAGCTAACTAGGAATGATTCGATTTGTTTCTGTAATATTTTAGTTATTATTTTATTTAGAAATCTAAAGAGAAAAAGTAGCTTATTATACATGGTTGTATTCAGAATTTTATGTAGAATCAAAATCTTAAAGAATATACGGGGTGTTCCATTTAAAATAAGGAAGTTGATCTCACTTCCGGCTAAACAGGAAGTTATAAAAAATCATTAATAATGTAGTTTAAAGCCACATTCCCACCTCTATCATAGTCGTAGTCATAAGTCTTTAGTCGTAACCTTGAGAGTTTGACATACGAAACAACGTTACAGCGTTTCCACCTCTTGTCGTAGTCGCAAGTCGTTAGTCGTTAGTCGTTAGTCGTAGTCGTAAGGATTTGGCTCTGCCAAACATTTTGTCGTAATCATAAATAGAAAGAGATGGAGATATGTAGTGCTGCTGGTTTCACTACTGTCACTGCACTACTCGTCGAAAGAAAGGTTATAGAAATATAAATATGAATAAAAATAATATTGTTTTAAATATTTCTGAATGTTTTATAGCTTTTAAGGTAATTCAATATTACTATGATTTATTTCATAATATCTTATTACACATTTTTAAAAATCATGGTATGTTCACATGCAATTGAATATATTGTATGTATATTTTTTTTTTTATTATTTGTCCTAATACTATAATTTTCTTCCTGGGCAAATTAGTATTGTTTCCGATATAACAGTAAAATTCAATTATCAATTATTTGAAATGTATTTGACTCATTTATTAGTTTAGTTGTGAACAAAACATCACCCTTATGATAAGAGCTGGGAACGGTCGGTTTTCCTTATGACTACGACTACGACTTACGACTACGACTATGATAGAGGTGGGAATGAGGCTTAATGCGCCTTTGAATGTAGTTTATAAACCTATAACATAAATGTAATTGGCTTAAAAATCCAATTTTTTTGGGGGGTACGCTTGTCTCAGGAAACGCCCGGTATAATAATTATTTTATTAAATCATTATAGCGTCGTTAACACACCATTATTTTAAAACCAAAACACTGTACTAGACCTCCACCGCCGTACATATTTTTAACTTCACCCCCACCCCGTGCCGTGTGAAACATCTGAACGTCTCGCGTCTGACGCGACCACATGGGCCGCCCCACAGGTTCAATGCCACTGGAACGAACAAAGGCGCATCGCTGCAGCCCGGCACAGCAAGCTAGATATTGGGATCAGTATCAACATTGCACTAAATTTATCAATTACGTGGCCACGGTTTCAGAGAATTAGCAGCGTAGATTCTATTTATTTTGATGGTTGGTCTAGACTTCTTGCAGTTTGCAGATTAGTTGTTGGTGGATTAGATAAATTTGCTTGAATATCGAGGATATGGGATAAAAATTATTGCTATTTTTTAAAGCAGTGTTTCTATTTTTTTTAAAGTTTATTATTCGTAAAAAATACAAAAATTGAGTTCCACTTATAAATATATCTAGAAATTAAAAATCGCATATTTTTATTATTTATTGAATTGAAAATTTATATGCTACTTATAAATTACTTCAGCAATTCAGCCCTAAACATAATAATTACGTATCATTACTGGTGGGCTCCACTAAGCTTTACCAAATTGATTTCCATACCTGTTACCCGACTGTTACCTGTAAAATTGGGGCGCCATCTATTATTACCGAATTATTACATTATTAATCATAGAAAAAATTTGTAAATTTGAATGCAACTTATAAATGACCTCAGCAATTCAGCCCTGTAGATAAAAATGACGTGGCATTACTGGTGGGCCCCACATAGCTATACCAAATTGATTTATTTATACTTGCCACCTGTTCTGTAACACACAATGGCTATCCGTGTGGGGAGTCATAGAAAAAATTGAAAATTTGTATGCTACTTCAGGAATTCAGCCCTAAACATAATATGTACGAGGCATTATTGGTGGGCCCCACACAGCTGTACCAAATTGATTTCCTTTTAACTGTTACCAATAAAATTGGGGGGCCATCTATTATTACATTATTAATCATAGAAAAAGTTTGAAAATTTGTATGCTACTTATCAATGACCTCAGGAATTCAGCCCTACACATAATAATTACGTGTCATTATTGGTGGGCCCCACCAATTGATACCAAATTGATTTCCTTATACCTGTTAATTGCAAAATTGGGGGATTATTATTATTATTATTACATTATTAATCATAGAAACAATTTGAAAATTTGTATGCTACTTATAAATGCTACTTATAAATGAATTCAGCCCTGCACATAAATATCACGTGTCATTATTGGTGGGCCCCACTAAGCTATACCAAATTGATTTCCTTATACCTGTTAATTGCAAAATTGGGGGATTATTATTATTATTACATTATTAATCATAGAAACAATTTGAAAATTTGTATGCTACTTATAAATGCTACTTATAAATGAATTCAGCCCTGCACATAAATATCACGTGTCATTATTGGTGGGCCCCACTAAGCTATACCAAATTGATTTCCTTATACCTGTTAATTGCAAAATTGGGGGATTATTATTATTATTACATTATTAATCATAGAAACAATTTGAAAATTTGTATGCTACTTATAAATGCTACTTATAAATGAATTCAGCCCTGCACATAAATATCACGTGTCATTATTGGTGGGCCCCACTAAGCTATACCAAATTGATTTCCTTATACCTGTTAATTGCAAAATTGGGGGATTATTATTATTATTACATTATTAATCATAGAAACAATTTGAAAATTTGTATGCTACTTATAAATGCTACTTATAAATGAATTCAGCCCTGCACATAAATATCACGTGTCATTATTGGTGGGCCCCACTAAGCTATACCAAATTGATTTCCTTATACCTGTTAATTGCAAAATTGGGGGATTATTATTATTATTACATTATTAATCATAGAAACAATTTGAAAATTTGTATGCTACTTATAAATGCTACTTATAAATGAATTCAGTCCTGCACATAAATATCACGTGTCATTATTGGTGGGCCCCACTAAGCTATACCAAATTGATTTCCTTATACCTGTTAATTGCAAAATTGGGGGATTATTATTATTATTACATTATTAATCATAGAAACAATTTGAAAATTTGTATGCTACTTATAAATGAATTCAGCCCTGCACATAAATATCACGTGTCATTATTGGTGGGCCCCACTAAGCTATACCAAATTGATTTCCTTATACCTGTTAATTGCAAAATTGGGGGATTATTATTATTATTACATTATTAATCATAGAAACAATTTGAAAATTTGTATGCTACTTATAAATGCTACTTATAAATGAATTCAGCCCTGCACATAAATATCACGTGTCATTATTGGTGGGCCCCACTAAGCTATACCAAATTGATTTCCTTATACCTGTTAATTGCAAAATTGGGGGATTATTATTATTATTATTACATTATTAATCATAGAAACAATTTGAAAATTTGTATGCTACTTATAAATGCTACTTATAAATGAATTCAGCCCTGCACATAAATATCACGTGTCATTATTGGTGGGCCCCACTAAGCTATACCAAATTGATTTCCTTATACCTGTTAATTGCAAAATTGGGGGATTATTATTATTATTATATTATTAATCATATAAACAATTTGAAAATTTGTATGCTATTTATAAATGAATTCAGCCCTGCACATAAATATCACGTGTCATTATTGGTGGGCCCATATACCCTATTGGTTTCCCAATACCTTTAACATTGGGACCACCTATTATTCCATTATTAGCCGTAGCAAAAATATGAAAATTTGCATACTACTTATAAATGACCTCAGAAATTGAGCCCTGTACATAAAACCGCGTAGCCTTTCCTATAACTTTTAAAATTTAGACCACCTATTACTACATTATTAAGGTGGTTGGCTTCTAGCCGTTAAAATGGTGAAAAGTATGTTTAGTTTTCCCATTAAAATTAAAGTAAGAATTGAAATTTTCGAATTAACTAAGATATTTTTGAAAAGTTTAAGGGTGCTCCCACTTCTCTAAAGCCAGATTTTTAAGTTTTTTCTTCAATTCTTTTATGTGCATGGCTAAACATGTCCAATTTTGTGAATATTTCATGTGTATTTTAATACAATCCTACATAAAAATTCTAAAAAGTGGCATTAGAGCAAAAAGAGGGCAACTTCAAGCTTTTCGAAAACGTCTTATTTGTTTAAAAAATCTTATTGTTTAAACCAATTTTATGGGGAAAACTGCATCTTGCTTTTCGCTATTTTGACGACTGGTGTTGATCTATTTTAAATTTAATTTTCTGGAATATTCAGAAAGTGTTCAATTTATTTATTCAGATATATAATTTAAATCTTTGTTTATTAAAGTAATACCGAGCGTTCAGCAAAACCTATAATTTGACTGAGTAACCGCCTTAATCGTAAGAAAACAACAAAAATTATCTTTCCTGTCGTCTCATTACTTCATTATCATCTCCAGCGTGTTAATGAATCTAGTGGCCGGTGCATTCGAGGGGGTTTGGGGGGGAAGCGGCGTCTGAGTGGCTAGACGACAGCCCCCCACCCCCACTGGATCGATCTGAGCCAAGCTGGCTCTGTTAACCCTGCATAGTACAGGACAACAGTAGTGTATAATAGTAAATAGGAAGCGACCTATACGGAACCGGAAGACAGGAAACAGGAAACTGTAGAGTGACTGGAGACGGGAGGTAGATCACGGTGACCTGTGGAGGTGACACACTATAGGGTACCATACAGGGTGCTTCGAAATTATGACACATGAATTGGATGTACTGATTTATTGTGATGTTGACAGCTGTCAAAAAATTAAATGGATGTTTTTACCTCCCGCGTCATATTCTATAAGGGAGGTATTGTGATGGGTCAAAATTTTCAACAAATCATCAACTGTTATTACCTTTTTACATGCAACATTTATTGATAATTATAAACAACATAATACGTTAGTTACTTATAATACGTTAGATACTTATAATTCATTAGTTACGGACTTAATACGTTATGCTGGGTCCACACTTGAACATTTTAGTCCGAACGAACCGAACGAGCAGTACGCGCAAGCCGAATTCGCCAAGTGTGGACGTCTCTCCGAGCCGAACCGAACGAGCCAAATGTTTTCCGTTGCTTGTCGGTAAATCGGACTTGCTCAAAGAAAACAATTGTTCGCCGAATCATTCAGTTGACGGGAATTCGCACCGTTCGTGTTGATCGCCGATCGCAGCATTCGTTGTATAAACATATACAGCTGTATCGTGTGTATTTGAAGGTTATTATAAATTATTGTGTGTTGAAAATGGAGTATGAGCAACACCTTGTCTTATGGAACCCTAAGCATGGGTTTTATTACAATAAGTTAAAAGAAACATGACGCTTGGATGAGAATGGGTTAAATAATGAAGTGTCCTATTACCCATTTAAGAATTAAATGCTGACCCAAAAAATGCTCATCTTGTATATTCTTAGTTAAATTTGTGGTTAGTGTAAGTCAGCTTAAATTTTTAGCGGTCAGCTAAATTGAATTTCTTGGTTTATAATATAAAACACTTTATATTTACATAATTATGCCAGATATCTCAATATAGATTGAAAATAAACAAGTTCTGCAATGGTCAAAATGTCATTTAAACTTTTTAGCGGTCAACTAAATTGAATTACCTGGCATACATATAAAACACCTTATATTTGTATTGTTACGCCAGAAGCCACAAATTTAACTAAGAATACACAAGATCAACAATGGTGAGCATTTTATTCTTACCCTATTTCTTCGCCTTTTCTTATTTTTATCTAGCTTACAAATAATAATAATAAAGAAACCAAATGCTACCGTCAAATCGGAATCCATTATTGACATTCACTGCGAATGCTTCAAGCATGTTGGAAAACATATAATTCGGCGAATCTGCCGAACGCAACGAGCTTTTGTTCAGACTATTCTGCTCTGCGCGTTCAGTTCGTTCTGTTCGTTCGGACTAAAATGTTCAAGTGTGGACCCAGCATTAGATACAACCATAATAACATCAAAACCTTCCATAATTTGCAAACTGTCAACTAATTGACAGATAAAATTGTTGATTTGTTTTAACATAGCTGTCTTTGATGATACGATTAAGCTTTGAATATAACGCGAATATATGCGATTTAAGCCCCCTTAGATGTTCAAAGAGACTCGGTTTCACCTCGTCGCTTAGCAACATCCTCGGTATTATAAATCACATAATATTTTTGTTATATTAATAGCTACAATTTCTGCATATTTATTCCGCGAGTCTAGGCCTAAACAAAGTACACGAGACCATCAACTGTAGAGATTTACCGCGAAATATGCATACCCAGCAGTTAATGAAGCAACAACTGTTGTATAAAGATGATATATGAACGACCCCCTTGTAACGTACATAATTAATTAATTTATCTTCATTCTGTAAGGCCTGGTGAACAACATTTTGTTGGCTTTCAAAGTAAACAATGAACTCAAAATGATGTATGAGTGTTAACTTATTAATTATAGTGAATAATTAATTCATTTTGAAGTGTTGTACTGGCGATTATTTATAATTTCCGGCATTCTGACTAAAGTAGCTTCAATAAAATTATGAAGTGTGTGATTATTAGAAAACATAGCTTTTTAGCTGCAACCCATAGAAAAAAATTATCTTCAATTATAATTAATGAATCATTTTGGGTAAACTTTTTTTTATGGAACATAATTGTATTAAGAGGCCCGTCTACCTCCTAAAATCCAGCATAAAATGTACTAACGTAGCGAGTGTTTTCTGGCCAGTACAAGAATGGTAAAATTTTATTTCAACAAGAAGTAAATAGAGACAGAATGGATCTACAGATGTGCCTTTTTTAAATTTTGATAAAAAATTGTACATGATTATAAAAATTCCGAAAAATTAAAAAAAAAACCAATTTATGCAAAATTTACACGGTTATATCTCATGATAGAAATTGATTTTTAAAATTTTATGAAGATACATCTCTAGATTAGTCTTTCTTTATTAAATGTTTATAAAAATATTATCCTGAAGTCAATAATAATCTGACAGTTTACTCGCAACGAAAACACTTTTACAGTATATTTCAACTTCAAAATAACATTGCATAGCTAGGATGCGGCAAAGTACGAGTTTCGGGCTGGTTTTAGACAACCCTAGTAGTAGGGAAAAGAGTGGAATAGAAAAAAGTGTGTAACTTTACAATTTGTAAAATTTTATTTTTTATAAGAGCCCTTTATCTTTGTAAATATCCTAAATACGGGCCTGAAAGTATCGTTATTCGATTCTACGCCTAAATTTACCTTAGCCTAGCACAATAGCTCAACTAATAAATATTTATAAAAATATTATCCTGAAGTCAATAATAATCTGACAGTTTACTCGCAACGAAAATACTTTTACAGTATTTTTCAACTTAAAAATGACATTGCATTGCTAGGATGCGGTAAAGTACGAGTTTCGGGCTGGTTTTAGGCAGCCGTAGTAGTGGGAAAAAAGTGGAATAGAAAAAAGTAAAATCGAGAGTATTCTAGGAATACGAAAAAACGTAGAAAAATATCGAGAAATTTGATTTCTTTGAGGATTTTAAACGGTTCAAAATTTATTCACGCAAGGATTTTGTCCCGGTTCAGAAACAAAAGAATCCTAAAAGAATTTTAGTAGTGTGAACAGGGCTTCCAAGTAATATACTATACGCAATACTATCGTGTGATGTTAGTTGCGTTCGAAATGGTATAACATTTTTATGTTTACTATAATAGTGTTTTATCTTGTTTTTGAGTTAAACTATTTTCAATACAAAATATTACCATAAATATCGTTTTAATATTTGTCAAATAGGAATTAAAATAAATTTTTCAAATATTTATGAAGTAAGTTATCATTAAAACTATTAATAAACCATTGAATCATCGATGATTAACAGAAATATCATCAAATGTGTCTTAGCATATTATCTAGAGTTAATATTAATATTTTTCTTCAACTTATAATATTTAAAATACTTTGTATAATGAAAATATATCTCAGAACTAGAAACGTACTAGTTGGCCATGAAATTAAATCAATAAAAACAAGTGCGAATTAATATTAACGATTTACCATCAGGTATACCAACTTTAATTATTTTTTAATAGATTCATAAATAGGGTTCAAATGGATTAATCATATTTTTGCTTTAACCACTGATCATGTTCTTGGTATGAAAATAATCAAGTTGTAATTATTGATTGAAAGTTTTAGAGGCCTATTCAAATTAGTTAACCCATTGCGTGAATCTTCAGGAAATGTCAGACAATGCAGAGATATAAATTATATTTTTTAGATTGACATTTTAGCCCAATAATATATTATTTTGCCCGGACCATAAATTTATTTTTGACACAATATTTTATTGTAAAATTTATGTTATTTTATTTATAAGTCATTGATTAAAGTCTCATTCACATAAGCATTTAGTTCTAAGATTTATGTTTACGTTTAAGAAAGTTTAAATTCATATATAACTAAATACGAGCATTCACATTTCCCACTTTCAAGCACTGTGAATGCTCACATTATTTAGTTAAATATATTCAAACTTTCTTAAACGTAAACTTAAATCTAAACCTTAAAACTAAATTCTTATGTGAATGAGGCTTAAGGGTAGCACTAACTAATTAACCTTAAATTCACTAGTAACAGTGCATAACTTTACAGATTTTACAATTTTATATTTTATAACAGCCCTTTATCTTTGAAAAATATCTTAAATACGGCCCTGAAAATATCATTATTCGATTCTACGCCCCAATTTACCTAAGTCTAGAAATTTTTTCCAGCACGATAGCTCAACTAATACCAGAGTTAATGAGATTTTGTATTATACATTCTACACACACTTATGCCATAGTTGTTCCTTGTTTTAGAAAAAAATTATTTCTGGTTAAACTGGCGTTACAAAAAAATTGAAAATTTGGTTCTGGGTGTAAAAAAGTCCAAGGAATCGAAAGATGATATAGTTTCGTCGATTGGTCCAGCCCTTAAAAAAATACAGGACCGTAATCTCAAAATTAAGTTTTTTTTTATTATCATAAATATTTATCTTGGGCTAAACTAGAGCTGCAATAAATTTCATAATTTTAGGTTTAAAATAGTTCAAGGAATCGATTATATCCTTAACAATACAGGGCCGTAATCAGAAAATTATCATAGTTTCGAAAAATTAAAAAATATTAAGTGTCTGACATTGTGAGTCACAGATATAGGTATTATATTATACCGTGTGTGCGGTTACCAGCCGTCAACTCACGGGTACTCATGCTAATTGAAAGTACAAAAACAAATGAATTAATTAAAATACAAATATAAACAAATATCGTGGTAACAAAATTTAAAAAAATTCTTCTCCATCATCTTTTGTTCCCCGATATAGGTAATATAGTATACCGTGTGTGCGGTTACCAGCCGTCAACTCAAATGTACTCATGCTACTTAAAAGTACAAAAACAAATAAATTAATTAAAAAATTAAAATACAAATATACACCAATTTCGTGATAACAAAATTTTAAAAAATCTTTTCCACCGTCTTTTGTTCCCCGATATAGGTAATATAGTATACCGTGTGTGCGGTTACCAGCCGTCAACTCCCGGGTACTCATGCTAATTAAAAGTACAAAAACAAATGAATTAATTAAAATACAAATATAAACAAATATCGTCATAACAAAATTTAAAAAAAAATCTCCATCGTCTTTTGTTCCCCGATATAAGTATTATAGTATACCGTGTGTGCGGTTACCAGCCGTTAAGTCACGGATACTCAAACTAATTAAAAGTACAAAAACAAATAAATTAATTAAAATACAAATATAAACAAACATCGTGATAACAAAATTAAAAAAATTTCTCCTCCACCACCGTCTTTTGTTCTTGGTAGTTCTCCTTCTCCGGTAGCCTTGGCTGTAGGCATTTGTTTGTCGCTATATCGCAATGCATTTGTTTTGAACTGGCTGGCATAGTGGGAACCGTACGCCAAGCGGGCTATCTTTAGATTACTTGTGCAGTACGTACTTTATAATCGGACGGGTTAGTATCTAGTGACATGTGAAATAACAATGGTGCTCGCTTAGAGATTGTTTGTGATATTTCAAGACTGATTTTGTGTTAGTGTAGACAATATGGGGCTCAATTTGTCAACAAGTGTTAGTATTAGACACAGTGCCAGAAAAGAAAGCGGTGAGAATTAGTTTTACTTTATTTGTTTGAATTCAGACAAAAATTAATTCAGTTCGCACGAGGATTCTACCAGGATTCTGAATCCTGAAAAAAATAAGTTTTCTTCTTTTTAGTGAGAATTATCTGTTAAATTGCGGTGCCGCTAAATAAAATCTTCAATGAGTCTTGGAAAAGAAGAATTTATAATTTATTGCTTCAAAACCATGAATATTTTCTTTCAGGATTCAGAATCTTGGTAGAATCTTCAAAGAATTCTCTAAGATTCTGAATCCTGGAAAGGAAGAAGTTTTCTACTTTCTAGTGAGAATTACCTGTTAAATTGCAGGACCTCTCTAAATTAAATTTTCAATGAGTCTTGGAAAAAAATAATTTATTGCTTCAAAACCATGAATTTATTTTTTCAGGATTCAGAATCTTGGTAGAATCTTCAAAGAATCGGGATTCTTTCATGCTTCTTAATCCTGGGAAAAGAATCGTGCTGCGAATTTCCTGCCAAATAGCGGCGCCGCTAAATTGATTCTTTGTTTTAATGAATCCCGGAAATAATAATTTCTAATTTATTGATAGCTTCAAAATTTGTGCATTTATTTTTTTCAGGATTCATGTATGAACAAGACTTAATACACAAACTGTTTTTTTAAATCTACCAATATAAATTTTATGGCCGTTTTACACTAAATATTGAACAAGAAATTGCGTAACAAATGAACAATATCTTGAGCAATAAATTGCTTTGTTTTTAATGAACTCTGTTTTATACTGAGACAATTTTTACAATATTTAGTTTGTGATTCTGCGCAGTTCGCATATAATAATAATTTGACAGCCGCGCTTATCTATTTTTTCAAACAATTTACGAAGCAATGCGATATTTCACACAATTTGCTGTATGATACTACACAATTTAGATTGTTTCAAAAATTGAGCAATATCTTGTTCAATATTTAGTGTAATGTAAAACGGGCTTTAGTCATTTTTGAAGCCAGTACATATTTATTTATGTTGATTAGATTATAATATTTTAGGTATATTTGAACTTATAATTTTGCTAAAAATAAAAGTTATTGTATCTACTAAAATCTACAGGCCTTAAGTACCTACTCTGCTACCCATTTTAGCGAAGCTGAAACTAGAAAATACGCTAATATGTTAAAGAAAATTAATGTACATATTTCGTATCATGCTAGGCATCTTGATATACGTGGAATAAGTACTGTCAATGTCAAAGTACCTGTCAAATATTGAAATTTTTATTTTCATTAAAATATTTTCTTTGCATAATAATGTATGTGTACGAGCAGAACGAGATTTTTAGATTTTATTATTATTTCTGTTATTGATTACTCTTTTTGCCACACAAATCCACATTACTTCGTTTTGTGACACTACTACAAAATATATCAAGATACCTGGCATGAAAGTTCGATTGTCATGTATGTTCCCTATGTTCGCATTTCACCTCCACCAACCTGTATATTTATGTTTATGCGTTTATCAACAGTCAATTTATGAATAACCATGGTTACTTGTCTACAATACAAGGTAGATTTTTGTGCTACAACAAAATTTAAGTAATGTTTAATGTTTTATTTACACTGTACGGTATTTGGCTTGTAACTGACTTAACTTGTATGCCAAAAAGGTAGATCTGTTCAAAATAAATAAATTAATTGTAGCCTTTAATTTTAAGACTATATTTACTTACATTTTTATTGATTTATTTGAAAAATCGAATTCAGTCTACTAACAACCATGAGTGCGTTGACGGCTGGTAACCGCACACACGGTAAATAATCTACACCGATGACCCAAAGTATGTGCAGAAGCCTCACCCAATTTTGGTAACTGTATAAATTTATTGATTCAAAAGTCAAATATAATCAGCTTTTATCAAAACTGTATGGTTTAAAAATAATATCCAGTCTTGCAAAATAAACATTAATTCAGTGTGTATAACATTATGCATGAAAAACAATTAAATCTACTTTTATTTTTATAATTATATACTCGGCCTTCAGATTATTAATAAAGTAGACAGAGAAAATTTAAACAAAAAGTTATCTACTTATCAAGAAGTCGTTGAACTGATTCTGTTTTTGTGTTTTTAGACAGACAAAGGTGTAAGTTTGATAGACGAAGTATTCTAGAACAATTATTTACAATATTTAAATAGTGAAATAGTTTAGTATGGTAAACATGTTTACTGCCGAAAATAAATATGTTATCTTCTGTGTAGAAGTAGAAGATAAATAAAAACGCACTCTTAGTAATAAGAAATTGATAATTTATAACTTAATCCTCATTCACATAAGCATTAGTTTTCATCTAACTAAATACGAGCATTCACAGTGCTTGAAAATGGAAAGTGTAAATGCTCATATGTAGTTACATGAATTTAAAGTTTCGTAAACGTAAACAATTATTGTAAATCTTAAAATTAAATTCTTTAAGGCTCTGGCTCTACACTTGTTGAAAGCAATATTGCTGCAATAGAATCAGAATTCACGATTCTGGCTATATTGCTCAAAATAAAAATCTGAAATTTAACATAAGTAATTACGTAGCATTATTTGATCGAAAAATTCATACAATACATTGTTGCTACAACAATTAGAGAAAATAAGAATTAAATTATGCATTTTAATATTACAAACTACGGCCTTATTATTGCATATTTATTAATTTTGTTTTAAATAGTCGATTCCTTGCATTGTTCGTGAGAGTGCTAAGAAAATACTTTTTGTCAAAAAAATTACACATCTGAGGAAAAAAATAGTAAAAAATCGGCCAAATTGACTATTTTTACTAATTTATTACTAAAATACCATTAAGTATTTCAAAAATATAATTTCTTAGCACTCTAGAGTCATCTTTTAACTATCTATAAATAAAATATGAACAGTGTAGGTGTACTAACAAGAGCTCAGTTTGTAATATAGCAAGCTCTCTTTTTCACTATATTTTTGACACAAGTGTAGCGCCTTAAGAAAGAGGCTTTAAACTTTTGTAAACATAAACATAATTGTAAATCATTCACGGTGCTTGAAAGTGGGAAGTGTGAATGCTCGTATTTAGTTACATGAATTTAAACTTTCGTAAACGTAAACAATGTAAATCTTAAGGCGGGAATGTAGCTGTATATAAAGAGGTAAAACAGTGCTCTACGGTTTGTAAAATATTGAATCTAAACGTAAGAACAAGAACATTAGAATTTTTTTACGACAATATTTAATATTCATTCTACAGTGCGACGCATCGATTTTAACAAATTTTGCCATATTATTGTTTTAAAAAAATGCCGAATAAAGAGAAAAATACTACTTTTACATGTTTAATTTAGGGCATTACCAAATATATTAAAATTCATGCGTCGCACTGTAGGTAAAATATTATACAGTATATAAATAATGCGTTTGATTATTTCTTTTGTCTTATAAATACAATATTTTACAAATACGATGCCACTTTTAGAGCGCGTTCGCATTGCTGCCTTTGTTCGACACACTAAATCTGTATATATCTCTCCTTTTTCTCGACGAAATCGTTGACAGCTACATTCCGGTCTTAAGGGGCCCGTCTACCTCCTAAAATCCAGCACAAAACGTACGTAGCGAGTGTTTTGTGGCCAGTACAAGAATAGTAAAATTGTATTTCAACATAGATTATATATTTCAAGGATCAATTAACAGTTGTAAAAAAATTGTACATGATTATAAAAATTCTGAAAAAACCCAATTTATGCAAACTTTACACGGTCATATCTCCTGATATAAATTTATTTTTAAAATTTTAAAAAGGCACATCTGTAGATCCATTCTTTCTCTATTAAATGTTTATAACAACCTTGAAGTCAATAATAAACTAACAGTTTACTCGCAACAAAAACACTTTTCCAGTATTTTTCAACTTCAAAATGGCATTACATTGCTAGGTTGCGGTAAAGTACGAGTTTCGGGCTGGTTTCAGTCAGTCGTAGTAGTGGAGAAAAGAGTGGAATAGAAAAAAATAAAATTGAGAGTACCTATTCTAGGCTTTCGGAAAAAACCTAGACGAGCCTCTTAAAACTAAACGATGTTATGACACATACTGTATATTTGATGACTCATAATAGCGTAGATCTGGGTACATATATTTCTACTGTGTGTGCGGTAGGAAAGTACCAGTAAGGGCAGATTGTATTATTTACCAAATTTTATCAAAAACAAATATTTGTTATTTGAACATCTGTGCATCAAGGGTAGATAAAGAATTTCAATGTTGCCGCACTAATAAGTGGAATTTTTTTTAAGTTCAGGAAGTTAAAATTATAAAATGTGTCACATATATAAAGATAATATTCAGAAAAACAATATTATCACAAAATTGATAATTAAAGTATAAATAAGATAATAGGAAAAACATTGTATTGTCTTTATTGATCACAAATTATTTACAACTTTAACTACAAAAATCTAGTTACATGAGAGATAGTGTCTTCATTGCTCTTCGATTCACCAAACGGGTTAGCATCCCAAAATAAAACTTATATTTATTGTTTTTTTAGTAAATTGAGAAAGAAAATTTTATGTGACGTCATTATCTTGAACAGGGGAAAGCTTATTATAGTACATTATGCACGAAGGGAGGAAAACTCGATTTTGCTCCCGCGGCCTGCCTTCGGCAGTCCTCGATTCACTCGAGTGCTGTCAATTCACCCGAGAGAGCAAAAGCGTTCCCGAAGTGCATACGATAATTTTTGTAACGAGTGCAAAGAAAAATGAGCTGAAACGTGCTTGTTTAAAGGGAGCAATAACGCGTTTTTGCTCTCTTGAGATATTTTGCTCCCTAGAAATATTTTGCTCCCTCTCGATTATTTTATTTATTACCTAAATAAATATTGAAATTGAATTAAGACAACTGTTTGTTCTGTACCAGAAATATAATTAAATTAATACAAATTTTTAAAAAGAAATCAAAAAATGATTTAAATCAATGATTTTTTTGAAAAAATCACTTTGATTTATATCAGATCAAATGATTTAAATCAGGCCAACCCTGATCCTAAGTTTTAATGTCTTCTTTAAAAATATTTAATAAAAATCTGATGTGGCCAGCATATAACCTCCCGCCTTGACACTAATAGGTATGTGAATTTGGTTTAAGTTTGGCTTTCTTAAATAATTATAATTTTGCAATACATTTCATAATTCACAATTTTTTTACTAATTTTTTTATAGTTAGTTCTTTAATGAGCTCTTTGTATAGATAAAATACTTTATTATTACCGTATTACATTATGTCCAGTTAATAATATTTCTTTAAAAATGGTGCCACAAATTTTTTGATAATTTAATTCTATGGGTAAAAAATCTGACGTGGACACCACATGACTTCCTTGTACGCCTATTAAACTGTTCATACTTTTCTTAATAACTAAAATGTAGAATAATATAAAAAATTCTTTTAACTTATTATACAAATATATTAATATATAAGTACTACTACTACTGCTACTATACTCACAAATATATTTTAGTCATTTTATTTAAACTGCAGAAGAAGATATAAAGCATCTTATATACTAAAAGGCTTGAGATCATTTTCAGCAGCTTAGCAACCGTTTTTCGACTCGCCTACTGCCTAAACGAGTGAACCGATTTTTATGAACTTTTTTTTATTTGATAGAGGATCATGTGAAGTAGTGCCTTTTGGGTATATGAATATTGTAGATGGCGTGGTAGTCGCAGGGGAGTTGAAAAACAGTGATTTTTTTGACTCCTTGGATACGGGCATTATACGTTATTCGATTGTTTTTTTCATTTGACATATAGGTAGAGGATGAATTTGACTATATTTCTATGCATGTTTCAACCCAATATTGGGTATATTAAGAAAGTTATTAAGAAAAAACTGAAAAATGCACGGAACGCAAATGGGAGCATGCCATGGAAGTTTTGTTTTCTTTTTGATAAAAATGATTTTTTTGTCTACTGTCAGATTTGACGTTTCCAATTTGAAATTTTATTTGGATTTATCTTTTATATTTGATAAGGTAGAAGTATTTTGAAAATTTTATTGAGTATTTAAAGATGGAGCACGCATTATGTTTAGATACTTTTGTATAAATTTGTAATATATTTTTTGAAATTTTTTATTCAACTTAACAATGCACTGTGAAGTTGAATCATATTGTTATTTATTACTGTAGTATTTATAGTAATATATTTTGACCCAAGTGTAAATGTTCAATTAAAATTAGGTATCTATATATCCAATATCCGTGGATAATACTATTTCTCAGTAATTTGCTATAAGTTATAAATGTCAAATTAATATACAAATTTAACAAACGTGCTAAAAATGGCGTCCGATAATCGGGATTTTTATCTATTGTACTTGAGTTTGGGTTGAATTTGAGTTTGTCCTGCCCAAGTCGCCCTACTGGGATCTTTATCCTGAATAAATACGCACACTAACTAACAACTGGACAAGCACGAGACACGACGCGGACTAGACATGATCTAGATTGTTATTGCACTTGTATCAAGTATCAAATCTATTTTTACAAAAGTATGTATGGTATTATAATTAGCACCAAGGGGTACAAAATATGGCTTCTATGATCGGCATTTGTTTTTCAATAAAAATTTAATATAATCATGATTGGTACCAAACATATCGTCTAATGTTGCCCAAAATTATGGCTGTTTAGTAAGTATAAATTGCACTCGGTGAGCGGCATTTGTTTTTTCTGAATATGTTTTAAATTATATCGCGATTGATATCAAATTAAAGGTCAAAAAATGCATTAAAATGACTTTAAACAATTTGGCTTTTGTTTTTAGTCGGACAAAAAGCATTTTTTTAGTTTTCACAAAATTTTGTTATTTTCTTTTTAAAACACTAATGACTAGGTACCTATTTGGTATATTCCAATAATCACATCAAAAGACGTCAGAAAATTTAGTACTTATATTACAGTGAAAATTATAAACATTTTATATTAGAATTTTCCGGTTTTATAGTTTCCTCGGAATTTATCACAAATCCGTCGAGTTTTATATATTTTTTTAAACTAAAGTGCTAGATGATAACTATTTTATAAAATTGTTAAAAATGGGGATCGAACATCAACATTTTTTTCTAAAAAATTATAGTGTCATATCGAATTTCATACCTCAAATCAAATTTCTAAATAAGGGCTAATTAATAAAATAATTTATTACCGCGCGCAGCGGTAGAGTCTAAATGTTAAAATCGTTATAATTGAGGCACGAAGTGCCAAATTGTCCCACATTCAGGGTCCGCGGAGCTTAAGCCCGCGAAGCGGGCGAATTCCCCTTGTCGAGCGCAGCGGTAGAGTCTGAATGTTAAAATCTTTATAATTGAGGCACGAAGTGCCAAATTGTCCCATATTCAGGGTCCGCGGAGCTTAAACCCGCGAAGCGGGCGAATCCTCCTTGTCGCGCGCAGCGGTAGAGTCTGAATGTTAAAATCGTTATAATTGAGGCACGAAGTGCCAAATTGTCCCACATTCAGGGTCCGCGGAGCGGGCGAATCCCCCTTGTCGCGCGCAGTGGTAGAGTCTGAATGTTAAAATCGTTATAATTGAGGCACGAAGTGCCAAATTGTCCCACATTCAGGGTCCGCGGAGCTTAAGCCCGCGAAGCGGGCGAGTCCTCCTTGTCGCGCGCAGCGGTAGAGTCTGAATGTTAAAATTGTTATAATTGAGGCACGAAGTGCCAAATTGTCCCACATTCAGGATCCACGGAGCTTAAGCCCGCGAAGCGGGCGAATTTCCTTTGTCGCGCCCAGCGGTAGAGTCTGAATGTTAAAATCGTTATAATTGAGTCACGAAGTGCCAAATTGTCCCACATTCAGGGTTCGCGGAGCTTAAGCCCGCGAAGCGGGCGAATTTCCTTTGTCGCGCCCAGCGGTAGAGTCTGAATGTTAAAATCGTTATAATTGAGGCACGAAGTGCCGAATTGTCTCACATTCAGGGTGCGTGGAATTTGAGCCCGCGGAGCGGGCGAATCACCCTTGTCGCGCGGCAGCGCGACCTAGCCGAAGGCCCGCGTAGCGGGGCCTGACGCTAGTATTTTACTATTGTCACTGTCATGTCATAATCATTTAAATTTTACGTAGTAACAAATGTTAATCGATCATGGACTACAAGATACCGAAATACTAAATTATAAATATATACTTTAATTATTCTTAAATGATACCAGATACAAAAATATTTATAAAATACCGATTGTAGGTAATAATCACATAATCTTTCATTTAAAATTTAAAAAATTGTCTCAAATTAAATATTTATCGAAATATTTGAAAAAAGTACTACTTCCGGTTTATAGATTGAAACCTAAAATAGGAGGTGCACAACTAGATGCTATAACAGTCCTAAATACAAAATTTCAACTTTCGACGTCTAACCGTATTTGAGTTATGCGACATACATACGTCTGTACGTACGTACAGACGTGACGACGAAACTAGTCATAATGGATTCAGAAAAGGTCAAAACGGATATTCCCATCAAAATCTGAGAACCGAAATTTTTCGCGATTACCTACAATACTTACTTATTACTCCGTACAAGGAAGTAAAAACGTCCAAAGAATCGAATGCCACTCTTATTGGGTCGCCTGATTCAACCTTAAAAAATACAGGCCCGGTATAAGTTAACATTATAAATCAGAATAATTTTTCCTATTTCGCTCGTTGTTTCAAAACCTGTAAACAAAGAAACAAAGGACAACTAGTCCTTCAATCCTCGATAGTCAACTGTTAAAATTAGTTATTGATTCTCGTGTCCTTTGTGTGCATTTCAATTATTTCGCGAAACAAAAGTTGATGCTTTATAAAGTATTCAACTGTTTGATCTTGTGATTGTTTGACTGACAAATTTACAAATAGATTGATGAAACTGATTCACAAAACAGCGTAGCAGTAACCTTTGTTTATATTATTGACAAATTTGCTACATACGTTCATACATATTGTGAGTGTTGATAGTGTACCGTGTGTGCGGTTACCAGCCGACAACTCACGGGTACTCATGGTTGCTAGGGTACACATTTTTGTGCAGTTAAACTTTAGTCGAACCTAATAGTCCGGGAGCTGGCGTCAAATTTTCATGGGTTATTGCAGCAAAACTTTTCTTATATGTAGGTGGTATATTTTGTTGGTTTAACCACTTAAACATGTGTTAGCTGGCACGACCGTGTGGCCTGCAGATTTAAGGGGCTGCGAAACTTTCAAAAAATAACAGATTTTCAAGTGAAACCAGCAAAGCTAAAATTTTGTATAATGATAATTTATTGATATCATTTTTACCTTCCGCTTACCTGTAAGGAAGGTATTGGAATCATGCAAAAAATCGGGTAGTGAGTTTTTAGTGGATGAGCACGAATTAGGGTCCTTACAACTCATTTTTGATAGTTTCCCAATGATGTCTGTATGTATGTATGTGTGTGTGTGTGCGTGTGTGTGTATGTGTGTGGTCCGGGCCGATGCCGTCTGTTGGATAACTCAAATACGAATTACCCAAAAATTTTGATATTTGGTATTTTACAATTGTATACGAATAGGAAGAGCTCATTAGATTTTGGTACAAATATCTTCACCGGAAGTGATATTTTTTGAAGATTGAAAAGATTAAGTGTTAAAAATTTCTATAAATTTGGATAAATATAGTATTTATTTGTAATAAGAATAAGAGGAAAAGTTATTTGCAATTTACGTTATAAAAAAATTGTCTTTATCTGGTAGCATTAAAGAACTGCAGTAAAATTTAAAAAATAAATTAATCAAATAAAACGTTGAAATCTTGTAATCCATGTTCAGTTGATTTTTGTTTCTGCATAAAAAATATTGACAGATGAGACGGGTGACAAGTTGGCATACTAGAGCTATATAAGTCATAAGTAAGCTATTAAATGTAGTAACTGAACGAAGGATTGCTTCAACACAGAAGAGTTTTCGTGTGAATGAATCTTTTGATTCAGGTGATACTAATTTCTGTGTTTGAATATTTTAGATTTTTATTTGTATATTTTAAATGGGCACCGGATTGTACGTATACATTTCTGTTTAAAGTCTAGATATGGCGGAAGGTTGTGTGATGGCCACGTCAGATTTTTTGTAAACTGTAGAAGAAGATATAAACGATGTGTCACTATTTTGACACTGTCACTGTTCACCTGCACAGCTAACAAGGTTTTCCACCTGCCCTGTCCAGCTAACATATTTTTTTGTTATAATTGGTAAATTATCATTATACAAAATTTTAGCTTTGCTGATTTCACTTAAAAATCTTGTATTTTTTGCAAGTTCCACAGCCTCTTAAAATCTTGAGCCACGCTTTCGGACCAGCTAACACTGCAATTCTTAATTAGTTATTATAGAACTAATTATATTACAAAAATCAGCTTTGCTGAAATGGTCCGGTCAAATTTGACGCCAGCTATGAGTTTTCAGAAACTTAATCATGTTTCGAACATAAATTTAATTTGTTAATATGAGTATTTATTTTGACAAATATACCTTACATATAGCTGCTAATTAGAGTAAATTTAGACCGTATTCAAGGACGATTGTGTTCATTATCATGACTATATGTCCCGATAGAGTTGTAATTTGCGTACTAAAATTATTTCATTAAGGTAAGCGCACCTACCTTATATTTTAATGAGCAAAATTTTTAGCTGTTGCGTTTATTTTTCAACATTTACCAAATTTAGTGTGGTGAACTCACATATTGTGTATTTGTAGTATAAATATACAGGGTGTTCCATATCTTAGGACAAAAAATTAAAGGGTACTGTACGACGTGCTGATCATGAAACAAAAAGATTTTTTCCACTTCCGGGACTAAAACTCTTCTTTAGTCTTTATTTTTAGGGACTAAGGTTCTTAATTTGATCCCAAGGGATTATTTTTCATATTTAATCCCGTTGTCAAGAAATTTAATTAATTATTCCCGTTGTCAAGTAAATACGTGATATTTGTTACAGAGTATCTATGGTAACAATATAAATATTTGTCATAAAATTTACTGTCAAAATTGCAAAATGTGTATTCTTTTAAACTATTTTGCATTCATTTGGATGAAGTGCAAAAAATAGCGTATATACCACAGGAGTAAAGTATCTTTAATCCCTCAGGTGATTATTTCCCTCACCTTCGGCTCGTGAAATAAACTTCACCCTCAGGATTAAATCATGCACTTTAGTCCCTCAATATATAATATACTATTTTTAAATTCGCAATATAATGGTAGTTTACTTGACGTATGTACATTTTAAGTATCACTGTTTTGATGGTATATTTGATAATTTGACATTTATAAGTATTAGATATTATGTAAACTACTTTCATTGTAGAAGATTTGAAAAAAATATTAAAAATAACTACAGACCAGTGACAAAAAAATGTTTGCTTGAAATACGATGCATTTTTTGCGAATTTAAAAAAAATCATTTTGTTTCATGATCAGCACGTCGTACAGTATACCCTTTAATGTTTTGCAATGAGCTGTTATTTAAATTGTATAGGGTTATTTTCACTCATTTTTCTACGTTTTTCAAAATATTATTTTAATGTTAATTTTAGAATAATTTCAAATAGTTACTAAACAAATTTGGAGAGCATTTACGTACACAAACTGAGTTTTAAAGAACTCACCTAATTTAATATATTTTTTGGCCTCGTGTCGTGTAAACATAACAACCACACATCGTTGACGTCTATGGTAGTTGCGATTTTACAGACATGTCATGAGTTTATTACACGGGGGTTAGATAATACGCACCGTTTTTTTTTTAGTATTTAGAGGTTACAAAATAAAAAATTGCTTTGTAATAAAAAAGAAAACCTTTAAAAACGCTCGTTTACCCAGTAAATTATTTATTAGAGTCTGAAATAAGTGAAAAAGTTTCATTTTAAATGTGACATTTGCTGACTCAAATGCACGTTTTTAATTATATTGACATTTCATTGTTTTAATTTAAAAGATTGTTTTTCAACGCGGCTTGATTTTAAAATTCAATGTTCACAACTTGAAATTTTATATAAATTTCATATTTTTAATAAATAGTTAGTATAATGGCCAAAAATAGAATACATTATGCGTGCGGTAGGTAATTTTACAACGCTCGGTTTTATTAAAGCACTCCGCTTCGCGTCGTACTTTAATATAGAACCTCGCGTTGTAAAATTGAACCTACCGCACATATAATGTAAATTACTAAATAACTATTTTAATTCTACCGTGTTTATATTTTATAAATGCTAATGCTTCAAACTGAGAAAAACCAAATTTTCTACTTGTCGAATGTTAACTACTTCTGATTAAAATAATCGGAGTTTCAAGGTTCATTACTTTGAATAACCGTTGGTGTTGTTACTTACCTACACTTACACCTGTCAGTAATTGTACTTGTAAATTAGAAACTGTATTATTTATTTTTTTGCATTTTAAGTAGAGCTATTTTTAATTAAAAATACTATTGTTATACGTTGGCCTTGCTAAAGGATTTCTACATATTTGCAATCATTCATTCAAAAAATGTGTGCAATAATAATAAAAATAATACATAATCTATCCTGTTACCCAATTTGGGTGTAGCAGCCTCACATATTGTGAATCATCGATATAAATATACAGGGTTTCCCAAAAGTTTTGAACGAGTGAAGAAAAAATTGCAAATTTGGGGATCTCAGGATAGAAATTAATTTTTAAATTTAAAAAAAGGCACATCTGTAGATCCATTCTTTCTCTATTAAATGTTTATAAAAACATTATCCTGAAGTCAATAATAATCTAACAGTTTACTCGCAACGAAAACACTTTTACGGTATTTTTCAACTTCAAAATGACATTGCATTGCTAGATTGTGGTAAAGTACAAGTTTTGGGCTGGTTTTAGGCAGTCGTAGTAATGAGGAAAAGCGTGAAATAGAAAAAAAGTAAAATTGAGAGTATTCTAGGAATTCGGAAAAAACGACTAAATTTTCTTTGTGTTTTCTTATTCTTAGTAAAATAATAAAATGTTTCTCTGTACTACTCGCAATTAAATGACTTGTATTTTGTCTATTTAAAGGATAGGTCAAGAAATAAGGAAAATAAAATAATAAAAATCAAGGTTTAATTTATATTTAAACTGGCAAGGATACCTTTGTGTTTCCTTATTTATTTATAGTTCCAGACATAAATAATTCTGTTTATACATAAAACGTATCTCTTAAGAGGCTCGTCTACTACCTAAAATCCAGCTTACAATGTACTAACGTAGCGAGTGTTTTGTGACCTGTACAAGAATGGTAAAAATTTATTTCAACAAGGATTTAATAGAGAAAGAATGGATCTACAGATGTGCCTTATTAAAATTTTGATTAAAAAATTGTACATAAATTTTAAAAAAATCCTATTTTATGCAAACTTTACACAGTTATATCTGATACAAATTAATTTTTAAAATTTTAAAAAGGCACATCTGTAGATCCATTCTTTCTCTATTAAATGTTTATAAAAACATTATCCTGAAGTCAATAATAATCTGACAGTTTACTCGCAACGAAAACACTTTTACAGTATTTTTCAATTTCTGCATTGCTAGTATGCGGCAAAGTACGAACATAATGGTATTAAGAGGCCCGTCTACCTCCTAAAATCCAGCATAAAATGTACTAACGTAGCCAGTGTTTTGTGGCCAGTACAAGAATGCTAAAATTTTATTTCAACAAGAATTTAATAGAGAAAGAATGGATCTACAGATGTGCCTTTTTAAAATTTTGATTAAAAAATTGTACATTGATTTTTAAAATTTTAAGAAGGCACATCTGTAGATCCATTCTTTCTCTATTAAATGTCTATAAAAACATTATCCTGAAGTCAATAATAATCTGACAGTTTACTCGCAACGAAAACACTTTTACAGTATTTTTCAACTTCAAAATGACATTGCATAGCTAGGATGCGGCAAAGCACGAGTTTCGGGCTGGTTTCAGGCAGCCCTAGTAGTGAGGAAAAGAGTGGAATGGAAAATTAATAAAATCGAGAGTATTCTAGGAATTTGGTAAAAACGTAGACGAGCCGCTTAAAGTGTACTCGTATATTTCATTTTCAACCATTAGTACCCGTGAGTTGACGGCTGGTAACCGCACACATGGTACCTATACTGATACTTGAATATAAAAATCATCAAAATAGAAAACTGAAATAAAGTGTTTAATCTCTACTAGCAAGTGCCCCCCCCAAAAATAAAATTCTCACGCCGCCACTGTTGACTTTGGTGTCGGACACTGTAAGTTGTGGCGCTGATGTCGACTAACTTGTGGCGCTGGTGTCGCGTGACGTCATCGTGATGTAATCCAGTTAAGGCCTCTTGGTCGCAAAACTCGGTTCGCGTCCGCAGACTGCGCGACTGCGGCCAGCCGCGTTATCACTTGCGTCAGGTCGCAGTCGCCTGCCGGGGTGAGGCCTTCACTCGAGACTATGCCCCAATCCATGCCCAATACCCAACCATAACTATTAATTTATACAGTGAAATAAATGAGAAATAAAATAACATAGGAGAAAATTTTGTCAAAGTAGTTCAATAAGTGCAAAATTTAGTGAATAGTCCGGAAGTTTGAAGGAGCAGATGTCGGCAAGCGAAAGCATGGTTCCCCGGCATTGGATTATTGAAATCTGCGGACTTTTTAAAGTGTTCGTGCAATTTTTTGTCAAGCTTTTGTTGGATTATATGTTTCTAAAAGTGTCTGCATGTAAAAGTTTTGGTTTCTAGATGTTTTAAATTCGTCAACAATTGGTTTGTACATTTTTTTCTAAATTTTATCACTTTGAACCTAATGCCCTGTTCACACGAGGAAAATTTTCACTTATAATATCTCATGTGCATTCATTCTTTCCGGAAATTTTTTCGAGTGCTTTCCAACAACGTCTTAATTAGCTTGAGTGGTACACGAGAGCTAATTACGTTGTTGGAATGCACGATAAAAAATTTCCTGGACATGAATGAATGCACGAGTGCATATTTGGTAAGAAAATCGCAATGACACGGCCGCTCTATTTTTGAATTCTTTTTATAATAGAAACTTGAAATATTTACTAAATTTGTATTTAACATTAATAAATATGTATTATTTACCTTATTATTTGCTTATTTACACTCAAAATGACAATTTAACCAATTTTTAATTTAATATCAAAGTGACAGATGACGACAAATTTCCGCTTATTATATATTATTTATATTTCCGAGAAAATTTTTATATAACCATGGTTACTATTATTGTAATCCATTCATCCATTGGCTGTTATTTGTGTCATGCGATTTTCACTAAAAGTTTATTGAAAGTTAAACAAGTGCTAGGAGCTGTCATAAAAAAAACTGTCAATACCGGAAATAATAATAATAATAATAATGACAAAAAAAGAAAATTATGTTTTATAATAATTGAGACGTCATTATTTTGTATATGGCAGCATTTTGTAAATATAAAAATACGGGTCTTATATTTTTATTTCTTCTTCAAAAATATTTAATAAAAATATCATGCAAGTAGCCCAGCTGTAATTTTAAATGGAAAAAACATTAACTTGAAATTTGCACGATTCACATAATTTTCATACCTCGCATTAAATTTGTAGAATTTAGTAGACGTAATTTGATGTAACTTGTTTGATTCAGTTGAATTAAAAATCGTACGATGAAGCTAAATTAAATTAGCAACTAACGATCAATTAAGTTTTGTTGTAACGAGATAACTAGTGTTGGAGTTTGTAAGTTCTGGCGCTGGTGTCAACTGACGTCATCGAGTAATAGTCCGGCAGTTTGTGAGACCTGATGTCGGCAAGCGAGCGCATGGATCATAGAAATCTGTCTTAAGGTGGTTGGCTTGTAGCCGTTAAAATAGTGAAAAGTATGTTTAGTTTTCCCATTAAAATTGAAGTAAGAATTGAAATTTTCGAATTAAGTAAGATATTTTTGAAAAGTTGAAGGATGCTCCCTCTTTTCTCTAATGCCAGTTTTTTTAGTTTTTTCTTCTATTTTTTTATGTGCATGGCTAAACATGTCCAATTTTGTGAATATTTCATGTGTATTTTAATACAATCCTACATAAAAATTCAAAAATGTGGCATTAGAGAGCAAAAAGAGGGCAACTTCAAGCTTTTCGAAAACGTCTTATTTGTTTCAAAAATCTTATTATTTAAACCAATTTTATGGGGAAAACTGCATGTTGTTTTTCGCTATTTTGATGACTGGTGTTGATCCATTTTAAATTTAATTTTTTGGAATACAAAATTCAAAAAGTTTTCGATTTATTTATTCAGATATATAATTTAAATCTTTGTTTATTAAAGTAATACAGAGCGTTCAGCAAAACCTATAAATTGACTGCGCAACCGCCTTAAATATAGTTGGGAAGATTGCGTTTGGCAAGATTATACGGTTATGCATAACTGCGATTTGACAAAAATACGTCTTGGATATATTCCGTGTTGAATGATTCCAGTTAGGTATAGTTGCGTTTGGGCTAAATTACGGTTTACCTTCAAACGATTTGCCAATATTAGTCGAAGTTGCGGTTTGGTCAAATTACGGAATGTGAAATTACAGTTTGTCTAGAATACAGTTTGGCTAAATTACGGGTTGGCATATTTACGGTTTGACAAAATTACAGTTGAACAAATTACAGTTTGACTAAAATACAGTTTGGCTTAATTATTTTTGGTCAAACTACACTTTGACAAAACGGAATTTGTCCAAATTGTGTGCTCCCTTTATTTTGATCGTGTCTTTTGAGTAAAATGTTTTAAGCCCATTTTACATTGAGCAACATTGCAGATGCAAGTGCAACTTTTGACAAGTTGCTTCAATATTGCATGAGTGTAATACAGAAATTGTACATTCATTTGGCAGAAGCAATCTTGAGGCAACGGTTGCATGGAATAGAACATGTTCTAATTTTTGTAAGGCTTGCAGGCAATTCACAGTTATTTCTAGTTATTTTTAGTTCGTTATGATTCTACCAACTGAACATAAACGTCAAAAAGATTAATTTGTGTTTGAAAGTTAGTGCGTTAGTGGTTATAATGCCATTCAATTCTTATTTTCCAACAATATACAATACAATAAATCCAAGAGGTTAAGTTGACATACTATAGTAACAAAATATTGGTAAATTTATTAATAAATTTATACATTAAATAAGTAATTGCATGTTGCTGATGTTGCTCAGTGTAAAATGAAAAAAATGTCTTCTGCAGTTTCTTTGTTCAACTCTGACTTGAAGATTGCAGTTGCCCGTTGCACTTGCTCAATGTAAAATTGTCTTAAAATAAATGTAAACAATTTACATTTAAAATAAAAGCAATTGTAGCCTTTTGAAATCAAGACTGCAATAATTTGAGATGCTCATAAAGATCTTCTTTAGGGTGTGGCAGACACTACCAATCGTGAGTACCCGTGATTTGGCTGCTAGACTTTGTTATTATGTTTGAAGTTTGCCAAAATAGATTCATAAGATCAACGTACTGTATTTTGTCTCATAGTTCATTTATCTTAATAAAATTGCAGACACGTGACGTCATGTCTAATTTAAACAAGACTTGAAATGATTTTTTATTGCCGGAAATACTAACTAGTGTAACATTGACATTTGACCCCGAATAGTACGATTAAAAATTAGCACATTTTATTAAAGTACCTGTTTATATTGTTTTAAATTATTTATTTACATGCATTCATATTTATTATCTAATTTGGATGTGCAGCCTAATAGTCCGGGAGCTGGCGTCAAATTTGACCGGACCATTTCAACAAAGCTGATTTTTGTAATATAATTAGTTCTATAATAATTAATGAAGAATTGCAGTGTTAGCTGGTCCGAAAGCGGGGCTTAAGATTTTAAGAGGCTGCGGAACTTGCAAAAAATAAAAGATTTTCAAGTGATACCAACAAAGCTAAAATTTTGTATAATGATAATTTATCAATTATATTTAACAAAAAAATATGTTAGCTGGACCGAGCGGGTGGCTAAACTTGTTAGCTGTCCAGGTGAACATGTTTGCAATTTGAATACTGTCAGTAAAAATTATTAGTAGGCCACTATACAAAATATATCAAGATACCTGGTATGGTAGTTCGATTCTCGATTGTCATGTATGTTCCCTATGTTCGCATTTCACCTCCACCAACCTGTATAAGGTCCTAATAATTAATACAAAAATGTAATTAAAATCATTTATTGATCGAGTAATATTTATTTTAATCCTGTTCCTTGCTAATCCTGGATTAAGGACTTTTAAATTAAAATATTTTTGTATAAAAATTAAATTCCATGATATTCATATTTTTATTAATTTATTTTTGAAATATTAGTACCCGTGAGTTGACTAACCGCAGTGCCTTTGGTTCTGTAAGGCTGCCACATCCAAATTTTACAAGAAATAAAAAATAATAATTTTTGTTTGAATAAAGTTGTTAAAATAATCGATATATTGTTACTATCCGGTAATATTTGATGATTTGATCGTGTATATTTGTAACTATGACAACCAGTTGACGTAAGGTGTTCGAGTGTGCCATTATATGGCTTAATTTATACAGGAGGGTACTTAGAGATATTTCAAAAAACCGATAATTTTATTGCAAAATATTTCTTACAGTTGTCATGTCAGTTACTCTTTTTAATAATTACGACACCCATAAACACGAATAGTTATTTTTGCGTTTTTATTGTATAGAATGAAATTTTAAGGTGATCCTCTACCCATGGCAGTGAACAGTCGAAAATATTGATTCCGCACGCTATTCTATAGCGTTTATTGTTTTGTTAAACATAATAAAAACAAGTAATTTATATTTGAGGTGAAAAAATAATTTATAGTCCCATATTTGTAAAAAAAACTGCAATATTTAAAAAAAGGAGGTTTTCGCGCGCCACTGCACAGCTTTTATTTATAAGTGAATTAACTTCAAATTGTAGTATGTTGTCAACAAAGCTTGGATCTCCGAAACAACCGATCAAATTTTTTAAATTCGTTTTCAAATAGAAGATATTTGTGTTAAAAAAATAACAAAAATTGTCAAAATTCAAATTAACATATTTCGATTTTAAAACAAAATTTTAAAATTCTGCATCGACCATTTTGTAGATTGTACTTTTATCTTCAACAATATCTTTAGATTATTATATTTAACAAAACAATAAACGCTGTGGAGTGGCGCGCGAAATCCATGTTTTTGGCTGTTTTCTGGCATGGTAGAGGATCGTCTTAATAATAAATTAATAATTTATAATCTACAAAGTATAATTTATTAATTTTGCGGTATTACTAAAACTCTAGTAACATTAATAAATTTATTTCGATACTACAACTGTCCAGAGATAACCTTTAGAGATAAAAAAGTCAATAATTCTAAAAGAAGTACAGATGATAATGCTAGATTATACTGCATTATTTTATATAATCGTGTGTTGCTCATTAGCATGAGTACCCGTGAGGGCTGGTAACTGCACACAGTTATCTGTGAGACTGACACGTCCAAATAAAAAGACATAATTATTTATTTTATTATTTTCATGTATAGAATTAATTTTTGGCTTGATTTTTGTGCGATATTATTTTTTATCTGTCAGATAAAATATCTGACACATTATCTGGAAGTGTAAACATCGTCCTTAAACATCTGCCAATAATAATAATTTTTTTATTTTTTAAATTTCATTGAATTATAGCTTGAAATATGTAAAAGTGTAATGTAATTTTGATGCAAAAACGTGTTATACATTTTACACACACTTATGCCACTTTTTTAACAAGCCATATCTCAGAAACGGGAAGTCATAATTAAATTTGCAAGAAAGAATTGGAATCCTTGTAGTTTTTTCTACTAGTTTCGTTTGAGCTTTAATTTTTTAATCCGTAGGATAACCAGTACTATAGGTCTTTAATTATGGTACCATAAAATGGAAAAATAATATTTATGTACGACCATTGAATAATAGGTAACCACTCAGTAAGACACACTATTGTATTATGAATTCATAATTCAACACTATTGTATTATGAGTCCATTATTCAACACTACAGTCACTGTCATCCCATCAAAATGAGAGGTTAGATTAAAATTTTAATGAATAATGTAAAGAAATGTTATATTTAAAAAATTGTATTTGATTAGCTCATATGGCTATAATTAACTCGGATGATTATACACTCGCCTTCAGCTCGTGCATAAACCTTCAAACTCGTGTATTATAGCCTACATTATGTGCTTGTTCAATAATATACCTATTATTATCTGACAGAAATGTTATCTAGATTTTATTTGGTAGTCAAACACGTATTGCTATACCTTCAGATAATGTTTTTAGATACCTATATCTCAATCAATTTTATTTTTAATGCATTATCTAGTTGATCATAGATTTATCAACTCCAATATAAATAAAAATCTGACGTGGACACCACATGACTTCCTTGTACGCCTATTAAACTGTTCATACTTTTCTTAATAACTAAAATGTAGAATTATATTATACAAATATATTAATATATAAGTATCTACTACTACTACTGCTACTATACTCACAAATATATTTTAGTCATTTTATTTAAACTGCAGAAGAAGATATAAACGATATTTTACTATTGTCACTGCCACTGTCACTGTCATGTCATAATCATTTAAATTTTATGTAGTAACAAATGTTAATCGATCATGGACTACAAAAATTGGAGGTGCACAACTAGATGTTATAACAGTCCTAAATACAAAATTTCAACTTTCTACGTCTAACAGTATTTGAGTTATGCGACATACATACGTCCGTACGTACGTACAGACGTCACGACGAAACTAGTCATAATGGATTCAGAAAAGGTCAAAACGGATATTTCCGTCAAAATCTGAGAACCGAATTTTTTCGCGATTACAATACTTCCTTTCTACTCCGTATAAGGAAGTAAAAATGTAGAGTCCTCAAAGGATCGTTATGTTCTGTTAAGGGACCCGTCTACCTTTTAAAATTCAGCATAAAATGTAGGTACTAACGTAGCGCGTGTTTTGTGGAAAAAAAATAGAACGGTAAATTTTGTTTCAACAAAGTTTTAATGCATCTACAGATGAGCCTTTTTTAAATTTTGATTAAAAAATTGTACATGATTATAAAAATTCAAAAAATTTGGCAATTTATGCAAACTTTACACGGTTATATCTCATGATACAAATTAATTTTTTAAATTTTAAAAGGCACATCTGTAGTTCCATTCTTTCTTTATTAAATGTTTACAAAAACATTATCCTGAAGTCAGTAATAATCTGACAGTTTACTCGCAACGAAAACACTTTTACAGTATTTTCAACTTCAAAATGACATTGCGTAGCTAGGATGCGGCAATGTACGAGTTTCGGGCTGGTTTCAGGCAGCCGTAGAGTGGAATAGAAAAACGTAAAATCGAGAGTATTCTAGAAACCAATCTTGCAAGTCCAACAAATACAAAGCTAGATGCATTATCTGGTAGATAACAATTAAATATAAATAAAAGAGCACCCCACAGGATCGTTTACGTGCGGTCAAACCGATTTAATACCTCATAAATAATCCCAAGTTCATTGGAAACAAAATACAAACACTAAATAAATACCGAGTACCTAACAAATCGAAGAATAATCATCCTGTCGGTCTCTTTCGGAAACTCTCGGGTGTTTCCGCGTTAGTAGGCTATGGTAGTCCTCATTTTTAGGTTAGTTATCCTGGCTGCCGTGCCAGGTACCGGACTACCGCCATGGACAAAAATATCTGCATTAGATAATAGAGAAAAAGAAGTTTATTTTCCTTGGGACCAAGTAACTTTAAGTGTTCTTATAGTGTTAATTAGTGTTAGTGTTAATGCGGTGGGCTTTAACACTGGTATGGGGATAGTTATAGGGTCTTGTGTACCAGAAGAGGAACCGGATACCAATTATAGATTTCATAGAGTGGTTTATGGTGAGAAAATTTATTTCCGGTTTTGTATAATATGTTTTGATTTATCTGAAAGGCTGTACCAGTTTGGATGTGACATCCTTACATACTTGTGTGTGCGGTTTGCTCATGGTTGTTAGTGGAAAGACACCACAAGACATATTTTTTTGAGGTTGAACTGAAATGTGTGGAAATTCTGGTAAAGTGTGGCACTTGATTCACGAAAATGGGTTTATTTTAAGCTGATAACATAACTATAATAATATTTGAAATTAATTGTAATAGTTAAAGAGGTTGGGGACGCCTGCAGTGGCGTGTTACGGTTTTTTCACTTTTAAGTGGGCCCTTAAAATAAGTAAGAAACATATTTCAAAGTATTACTGTTACACTGTTTTGTGAATCTTGTTCACTGTGCCGGAAGATTCACGGAAACGGGTAAATTTTATAAGTTAGATAGCTAACTATTTAACTTACAGATTATTTATTTTTATATTACTAAATTAGTTTTTTGAAAATAATTTTAAATAACTTAGAATCTTTTTAATGTATTAGCAATTTGAGTGTGACAACTGCACATACTGTAAGTCATTGGTATATACAGGTTGGTGGAGGTGAAATGCGAACATAGGGAACATACATGACAATCGAACTTTCATGCCAGGTATCTTGATATATTTTGTAGTAGTGTCACAAAACAAAGTTATGTGAATTTGTGTGGCAAAAAGAGTAATCAATAACAGAAATGATAATAAAATCTAAAAGTGCATGTAAACTTTCTCGTTCTGCTCGTACACATACATTATTATGCAAAGAAAATATTTTAATGAAAATAAAAATTTCAATAATATGACAGCTACTTTGACATTGACAGTAATTATTCCACGTATATCAAGATGCCTAGAGCATGATAACTCCATTGTCTTGTCGTATATTTCCCTATGTTCGCATTTCACCTCCACCAACCTGTATATTACCGTGAGTTTTATTTAACGTGAAACATGGGATCTTTCATATCCATGGTTACGAATTTGACAGCAATGTATTAGAGCGATTCATTTAAAATAGAACATAGGCTGTCATTATCAAGTAAATATTACCTGTCAATTAGAGTTGTGTTGTTGAAAATAAGGTATACAATTGAAGAAAAGGTGCAAATGATACGTTGGTATAATGCAGATGTTAGCCTCAGACAAGTACCTACCTATCTGATTTATTTCGTGTATTTGAGAATTTTTTATAAATTGTATTCTGAAAAAAATATCTATTAAATGTTTATATTTCTTGCAACTTTTTTCATATCTAAAATGATTAGAAATACATACATATTTCATTTGCTATGTTCTATTTTAAATGAAACGCTCTAATACATTGCTGTCAAATTCGTAACCATGGATATGAAAGATCCCATGTTTCACGTTAAATAAAACTCACGGTATATTGTGTGCAGTGACAAGCCGTTAATTCAAATATTTGTATTAGCTTCGTAAATAATTATTAAAAATAATTTTTTGACTTATATATCTATCACACATCTGGCTCATTTAGTTGTGTCAGCCTCACAGATGACCGTGAATCTCGGTGCAGACACCAACAAAAAATAATTGATTTCCTAAACTATACATTTACCTACTTACCCAATTTATGTAATCAATAATTCAGAAATACATACATTAATTTATTCTCTAATACTATAATAATGTATACAAACTAATTCTAAATTACTTTTACAATAATTATTGTAATATTGTAAGTAATCTCCGTCAATATTGTAATAAAACATGTCTGTGTTCTCGTGAAGGTTAGTAGTGTTAGTTATATTGTTTTTTCTTGAATAAAGTAAATTTAGGGTATATGAATGCACGACAAATGTCGATAGAAAATTTAAAGCAAAAACTTTGACTGGAAATGTCACTGGTCTTGGAACTTTTGATTGGTTGACTTGTTAATGATCCTATGAGGTAGTTACATCATTTTATAAAAATATGAAAGCCCGTTCAACACCAGAAAAAAAATTCGAAAATATTTTTTTATACACAGTAAATGCGCACAAGAAAATTCATAAGTAGTAAAATAGGTATTTGCATCAAAAGTTTCATTCACAGGAAAATTCAAATCTAGAGTTTTAGATTTAGCATAAATGCAAAAAACATAGGAAGATGCAAATCTAGAAACGTTATAATTAAACCGAGAATGTGGGACTCAAGAATGGTGGATCAAAAAAATATAATTCATGCACAGGTAAATGCAGGCTTAAGCGGCTCGTCTACGTTTTTACCGAATTCCTAGAATACTCTAGAGTCTAGATATTACTTTTTTTCCAATCCACTTTTTCCCCACTACTAGGGCTGCCTGAAACCAGCCCGAAACTCGTACTTTGCCGCATCCTAGCAATACAATGTCATTTTGAAGTTGAAAAATACTGTAAAGGTGTTTTCGTTGCGAGTAAACTGTCAGATTATTATTGAATTCAGGATAATGTTTTTATAAACATTTAATAGAGAAAAAATGAATATACAGATGTGCCTTTTTAAAAATTAATTTGTATCATGAGATATAACCGTGTAAAGTTTGCATAAAATAGGATTTTTTTTGAATTTTTCGGAATTTTTTATTCATCTACATTTTTTAATCAAAATTGTAAAAAGGCACATCTTTCTCTATTACATCTTGGTTGAAATAAAATTTTACCATTTTCGTACTGGCCACAAAACACTCGCTACGTTAGTACATTTTATGCTGGCCTCTTAAGAAAATTCTAGCTTTATACCTAATAAAATATCTGCATTAAAAGATTCATTCAAGGAAAATGCAATCTAGAATTTTAGATTTGGCATAAATGCAAACATAGGAAGATGCAAACACAGCAAGGTACAAATCCAGAAAACTAGTTTGTCTCTTCAACGCAAGGGGGATAAATTAGGTTGACTAAACTAAATGAGCAACCCAATACCATTCTTGAGTCCCACATACACGGTTTTGATTAATTTTCTAGATTTGCATCTTCCTGTGTTTGCATTTATGCCAAATCTAAAATTCTAGATTTGCATTTTCCTGTGAATGAATCTTTTAATGCAGGTATTTTATAACGTATTTTTCTAGATTTGAATCTTCTTATGCATGCATTTCCTGTTTTTTTATATTTTCTGGTAATGAATGGCCTTTTTATCATGTGTGCGGTTCAACAAACATTCCGGTATAGATATTATATTTGGCTGTGTGCGGTTATCAGCTGTCAACGCACTTATAATTAGTGGAACGCACACCACAGTGAAGAATATTGTGCAGTTAATTCTTTTGCGCGGTTCAACAGTTTTCAGAATTTGTTCCGCATTTAATTGGAAAATATTTGGCTGTGTGCGGTTATCAGCCGCCAACTCACTCATGATTAGTGGAGAATACACCACAGTGGAGAATATTGTGCAGTTAATTCTTTTGCGCGGTTCAACATTTTTCAGAATTTGTTCCGCATTTAATTGGAAATAATTTAGTTCTTAATCGATTAATCAAAGCGCTCCAATTAATATTTTATTACGAGTAATGGCATAAAAACCCACTAAACTTGACATTAAGTTTTATTATTTATTACTGTATTGATTATTTTCTAATGCATACATCGGGCAATTTATACAACAACGTTTGTATTGTGTAGTGACATCATAACTATGCCGACGTCAAAGCAAATGTCACGGCATAAAAAAACATCAAAATAATGGAGAAAATGCTATTGAAATTTGAAACCTTTGCTTTCGTATAACAAGCACACAAATAGAACACGAAAAAAAAAGAAAAAGTATTTTACTTGAGCTGTGAACTATAAATAAAATAATACATTATTTTATTAGTAATATATCCGCAGATTTTTACCTTCCGCTTTAGGTCGCACTTTAAGAGGAACGGTTACTGCACTACCAAAATTTATCGGTCCGGGTCGGTTATTATCAAAAGAGTCAATTTCTTAGAATTTTAATAAGTGTACCCAATACGACTCTAGCTTGGAGGTGGATCTAAATTGAAATTCGAATATTTATTCGAATATTTACACAGCCTGACCTTATTTTTGTGTCAAAAAGGGGTTTAGTTTTCACCATAAAATTTAGTCTAAATATTAAAAAAATTAAACAATTTTTTTTTAATTTGTAGAAGAAAGTTGATTCTGTGACATTTCCGTATTGAAATTTTAAAATTCAAAACATAATACACTTTAAAATGAATTACAAAATTGCCAATGTTTATTACGCCTATAATAACAAATCAAGCAAAAATTTAAAATTGTAATACACAAATGTCATACAAACAACCTTCCTCTACAAATTAAAAAAATCTGCTGTGGCCACCACACGACCTCTCGCCTAATTCTGCTTATTCTACTAATCTAATAAATAGTTTTACTTACATTTTAATAGTTTCATGTTCATGTAATATGTAAACGATAATGTAAACCAATATGCAAGCAAAAGATGTCAACTGTACTGTCACTGTCATAATAATTCAAATTTTATGTAGAAACAAATTTCATATCATGGACAACAAGATACTGGAATTTCAAAAAAAATAGAATATTAATTGTACTTTATTTTATTGTTATATACTTCCAGATTCAGCAATTTGTATTTATAATTAACTGTACACATAGATAATCACAATTTCTTTTATTTTTAATTGCAAAAATTGTCATAAATAAATAATGTACCAATATATTTAAGGAAAACTTTTCCAAACTTCTAAAAGTACTACTTCCGGTTTGCGGATTTCTACCAAAATCTTATCCGGTGTTAAGATACTTATTAAAACCTTAAATATGAAATTTGGTTATATACGGTTTGATACTTTTTAAGTTATCGTGGACGAAAAATCGTCGGTTCATACAAACACACAAACACACGAACACACAAACACACACACACACAGACATCATCGTGAAAATAGTAAATTCGTATTCTAGAGACCCTGAAACGTGCTTATCCACCAAAAACTCATACTCGAAAATTTTGACCCATTACAATACCTCTCTTATAGAATATGAGGCGAGAGGTAAAAATAAATATTTTAAAATGTTAATATTTAGATTAGATATGATGGTCAAAACGAAACCTTGTTTTCACTTGTACGTTGCACCAGAATCTGTTCCTCTTAAATTAGTACCTACATTTTATTGGGAATGGATTCAACATCAGAAAATAATATATTCATACAAAAGTAAACGCATGCACGAGCAGATTTAAATCTAGAATATTTACACGTAATAAAATACCTGCATCGAAAGATTCATTCACAGGAAAATTGAAATCTAGCATTTTAGATTTGTCATAAATGCAAACACAGGAAGATGCAAATCTAGAAAGGTTGTAATCAAAGCCGAGTATGTGGGATTCAAGAATGGTATTATGTTGTTCAAGCTAATTTGTGTATCCTCTTGTGTTGAATAGACAAGATTTCTAGATTTGCTTCCTCCTATGTTTGCATTTATTCCGAATCGAAAATTATGAATGAATCTTTTAATGCAGACATTTTATTAGGTAGGTACGTATAAATTTCCTGTGTATAAATTTTATTTCCTGGTCTTGAATGGACACCCCATTTCGTTGGATTCCACTACAAATTTCTTCATACCGAGTTGCCATATCTAATTTTCTTTAAGCCCTGTTCGCACGAGGATTCTTTGAAGATTTTACCCAGATTCTGAATCCTGGAAAAGAAGTTTTTTCTTTCTAGTGAGAATTATCTGTTAAATTGCGGTGTCGCTAAATTGAATCTTCAATGAGTCTTGGAAAAGAAGATTGCTTCAAAACCACGTAATTATCACTAGAAAGAAGAAAACTTCTTTTCCCGGATTCTGAATCTCTGTAGAATATTTAAAGAATCCGCGTGCGAACAGGGCTTTATACAAAAATGGTGTACTACCTCTCTGACAAAAATGTGTTATATTATTGTCATCATTTTATTATAGATGGTACAGTATACAATTACATTAAATTGAATTATTGTAATCTTTTGATTCGGAACAACGGATTCCCTTTGATTGTTGTTACCATTGCTCCACCATCTGTCTCTGATGGTTGTAATCATTCTTCGCTTTGATTTTATTATAGATGGTACATTATATAATTACAATAAATTGAGTTGTTGTAATCTTTTGATTCAGAACAACTGATTCTCTTTGATTGTTGTTACCATCTGACTCTGATGGTTGTAATCATTCTTCCTCTTTGTAGTAATCTTCTGACTGTTGTGTTCTTTGTTGCAGGTATAAAATGTCCAGTATGTAGTAAGTTTGTACTCCCAGACGACATAGAATGTCACCTGGTCATGTGCCTAACGAAGCCGCGGCTCTCGTACAACGAAGACGTGTTAACCGATGACAAAGGAGAGTGTGTGATTTGTCTCGAGGAACTCACCCAAGGGGATGTGATAGCTAGACTGCCCTGCCTATGTATATACCACAAGGGGTGAGATATATTACATGTTGTAAGAGTCAGTGACAAGCAATTGATTGGTTGTTGAAAGAAAGACTTGTAGTCCCGTCTCTATGTACTTTTAATCTTGCAAAAATTCCGTTTTTGCAAGATCAAGAAGAAAGAGCAGAAACGGAATTTTTGTAAGTTCAGGGCGATTATTTGAACATAGAGACTGGACTATTGTGCATAGGTTTATGAGGTGAGATAGTTGGTGAGCGTTTGTCTGGACGTCCGATGATGTGATTGATGGTTTGGTGCGAGTGCGAATGATTGGAATATAAAAGAGATGTATGTGAACGAGGAAAAATAAATAGGTAGTGTGTCAGCATAGCAGCACAAGAATAGCTTGAATGAGTGCATGTTCATAGTGAGTAAATTGGTGCACCCTAAATTGATTGATATGATTGATGGTTTGTTCAAAATACGTATGATTGGAAAATAAAAAAGCTGTATGAATGTGAACGAGGAAAAAGAGTGTCAGCATTAGCAGCACAACAATAGCTTGAATGAATGCGTGTTCAGAATGTGAAAATTTGTTTAGTGAATTAGTGCACCCTAAATTCCAGCTTTCTATTAATTTTTTCTACTAAAAAATCTAATTTGACTGGGCTATAAAACAAGAAATAATACACTCTTTAGCTCAGCCTTGAATAGAAATAATATAATCGTTATTTACTTTACAAGTGGGCAAAGTAAGGAATTACCCACGAGAGCAATCTCAATTCACGAGGCCGAAGGCTAAGTGATATAATTTTCTCGAGTGGGTCATTCCTTTTTGCCCACGTGTGAAGTATAACGTTTTATCCAACACCTCTTAATAACTGCTTAAATATTTTAAAAATATTAAGTGTCAACCTAAAACATCGTTGTATGGTGACTTCCAACAAGCAAAGTAACAATTTACCCACTAGTGGGTATAATTTTGATCAAATCTACTAGTGGGCAATCTTTTACTTTTGCTTGTTTAAAATCACCATAGTTATGATGCTTTTATTAAGAGGTATTGGATAAATAAATAAACGAAATCTTGTATAAAATAATAAAAATATATTTGTGTGTTGCAGATGCATCGATAAATGGTTCGAGATAAACCGATCATGTCCAGAGCACCCGGGCGACTAGCCGTTGGGCCCCAGTGCTGTGCCCCTGAACATTGTACATACATGTATATAGCCTGGTACCAGTTACCCTCGTATAGCGCAGTCTTCAATTTGTTACGTCTGGTGTTATATAAATTCTAAGTCACATTCAAAGTTTTACTCGTGAACGGTACGACATATCAGTGATTTGATTTTATTTTTGAGTGGTACACGTCAAATTGTGAGTAAAACTAAGAATATATTTTGATTTACAGATCTAGCTATAGAATGTTAAGTTTGATTTATTTTTGTATGCCAGTTTGGTTTTTAAAATGCCTAGACACCATTGTAGAATCATTTTAAATTTATTATAACACTTGCAAATTTTTCAACAATAAATATTTTAATGGTAACATCATTTGTATTTATTGTTCTGTTACAGGTCACATATTGTCAAGATTTTTTGTAAGATAATTCAATAAAATATCAATAATATTACATCTTTCATTATTTGTTAGATTCTTAGAGGATCCTTTCATGCGTCTAGATCCTGAAAAAAGAACGCATGATTAGGAGGGAAAGAATAAAACGCTGATCTACAAAGATAAAGAAATGCACAGGTGCAAGTAAAAAAGATTTAAATCAATCCAAACCGAGTATGTAGGACTCAAGAAGTGTATTAAGTCTCTTTATTTAGTTCAGCTCAAACCAAAACTGACAATTTGTGACTCAAAAAGGTTGTTAAGTTTCTTTGTTAAATTTACTGAAATGTAAATCATCAGATTTGTACGTCCATCTGTACATTTTTTCGCAGATCAGCGGGCAGTGCTGAAAAAAGAACGAAATGCTGATCTGTGTATTCTCAGATCAGCGACTGATCATCGTTTTATTCTTAACCTGATGAGAATGGCCAGTCAAATAATGAGTCTTGAAAAAGAAGAATATCAAATTCGTTGATAGCTTCAAACCAGTTAAATTCCTTTTTCAAGATTCAGAAGCATGAAATAATCCTCAAGTGTAAACAAAGCTTTTATTGTTGCCATTGTTGATCTAATTTAACAAATAACTTATTGCCAATACATGATTTTACCGTGTGTGCTGTCACAGCTCGTGGTTGTTGGTGGATAGTACATCACAAAGAAGATTTTCGTACAGTGCAGTGCAAACTGAAATATAAATTTACTAGACTCGAACCTGGGTTGCTAGAATCATAGTCAGTCATTTAGTTACAATTTATTTATTTATTGAAGCTGTGTTTTATATTTTATTTTATGATCTTTTCAGTATAATTGTTGTCGTTGTTGATTCTAATTTATTTAGCATGTAAGCCTTAACGTTTATAAATTTATTTTAGAGTATTTTCAAGCCTTGATATCTACTACAATGAAAGGTAATATGTATAAAAGTTTATCTGCTAAATTTAATTCTGTTTCAAAATTTTTCAGTCATCGTGAGCCTTCAGCAACAACTAGACAGCATCTTCAGAAGTTCAACAACTACTGAAGAAGCTTCAACACTTCTTCATCCGCCGTAGATCTAGTCTTAAATCAAAGTAAGTGTTGTACAAATTTTATTGACTGTAGTTAATTATTTAAGTGTGCAATTTGCAAGAATCTAAATATGTTTTCTAATTGTTACAGATTATTTTGGACGTGATGTACGTTGAGAATTTTCTGACAACTTCTTGAGAAATTAATCAACTCCTGAGGAAGCTTCAACAATTCTTCAGCCAGCTGAAGACCTGAACAATCTCTTGGTTAACTTCTGCTACTCTTGAGAAAAATCTAGGACTTTGAATTGTAAGTTTTACTTGCAGTCTTTAATTTCAAATCCAAATTATTGATATCTAAGATCATATAAACTTTATTTAAATTATTACATTTGTTGTAATAAAGAAATAATATTTTTCTAAAATTTTAATTGAATGCACTTTATTTATTAAAAATATAGGTTTTTATTTAATATAATTGGATTCCTCAGTTGTAATAATATTAGTAATAATATTTTCAAATATTTCAAGCTGCTATTTAACCAGGTGACAATTTTTTGTATGTATTCTTGTAGTTTAACCTTTATAATAATTTAAATTTCTCCCCCACATAATTTCGTCTCATTTAAAATTTGCGTATCCGCTTGTCAAAAATCAAAGCTGCGTTCCTAAATTACATTCTTTAATATTAGATTATACTCTACACTTCAAAACTAAGCGGCTGTTGGGAAATCCGTCTTCTATCATGTGAAAGTATTGGGAAACACGTTGAAAACTTGAAATTTCCAGTACACAACTATCTAAACTCTATACCGTTTAAAACTTAATGAAAACTTGGTAACGTAGCCAAAGGAGTTCTTACTTTATTCAATAGAGGGCAGAAATCACGGTTTGATTTCACGATTTATTCATTATTATTGATTTTTTCAACGCCATGCCATATTGAGGTTGTGTAATTTTTAATGGAATGTAATGAAACTGACGCCATTGCATGTTCGTAGTTTGTTCTTTGTATTTAAATAACCAGTTGTTTAATTTCAAGTGATAAATAAGAAATTGTGAGTATTCTAAACATAAAATAATGTTGGTTTGCGACAATATGATCCACAAGTTGTTGTAAACTTATTAATTTGCTGTTAATTGTTAATGGACTGTTCATGCCAACCGAGGTCATCGCTTCAAGTATTATAATAAGTGATTTATTTACAGGTAAATGCTGTTATGTGTAGTGAAGGAACAATTTCAAAGAGAATACTCGAACTACCTACAAATTCAGGATCTCTGCCATCATCTTTGAAGAAAATGATGATCTTAAACATGAGATTACATACTAAGAATATTTATTTCTACAGCTAAGGTAAGCAGTCTTTCTTTTATTTTTTATTTACGCAAATTGCACATAAACATTCATTTGTGATGTAATAATTTCTGGTAAACGTCATATTGATTTGCGATGCATTTTGAAAAATGCGGTGACGTCACGAACTGTGTTTGCAGTTTAGTTTTGTCAACAAGTAGTTGGAGTGAATTTTATAGTTGTTTTTGTTTAGTTTCAAGTTATGAGCAAATATTAAATCGTTTATGTGGCAAAAATATTAAATCAGTGATATATTTACAGGTCAATATTGTTCTGTGTAAGAATGAAGACAATATCAAAGTGAATACTCGAAACCTGCATATTATTTGGGTTTCTACCATCATCATTGAGCATTATTGAGAACATTACAGTGTAAGGACCGAATAAGAAGATGTATTTCTTCAGTAGGATGTACTATGTATTGAAGGTAATTAATTAGTTTTATTTATTGATTACTCGTTATTTAATTGATACATTGTTCCAGGTTTGTTGAAGGCTCACGACGAGAAGCTGATTGATCCTCCTGCTGTCTCTATTACATGTTACGTTCTTCAGCCACCTGCAGACTCTGATATTCTTCTGATGAACTTCTTATGCTGCTTGTGCGGATTCCAGAGCTCACAGACCGTAAAACTGGGTTACCGGATGTCTTCAAATGCGAACTGATCCTCCTGCTGTCTCTTACTACATTCTTGGCGGCTGCAAGGAATTGAAGCATCTTCAAGAGTTCTGGAGTTGTAATCGCTACATTGGTTATAAAGTGCAGCTGTTCATGAACCTAGTGCAAAATGTTTCATTTACATTTCTAAAGTACGTTGAGTTGTTTACCACATTTTTAAAGTTGTAAAACTGTTGTGTAATAACGAAAATATTTATTTTGTTACAGATTAGCAGCCCATTACCATTTCATCATCCTGAAAATCCAGCACGAGCTGCTCTGCCCCCGAACATGGAAGGTAATATTCTTCAGATATTACTATTTTTTACGTTTTTGACTCAAAATTTCATATTGAACATGATTTATTTCATGTTATTGAATAATTATGTAATTCTACAAACCAATTTGGAACTTAATTAATCTGTTTACTGTAATGCCTGTGGCACACCGGCCGAGGAGCATCGAGGACCATCGAGTAACTCCTCGATGAAACGATAGAACGCACCCCGTCCTCGACGAAAAATAGGGGCGCCGCTATTTTCATCGAGTTGTTCCTCGATGAAACGAATGTATCTCATTTCAGACGTATCTTTGGATTTGATTTCGCGCAAAACTTTGATGTATTTGTCACCGATTAAATAGAAATCCATCGCGGACGGGTGCGTTCTTTCGTTTCATCGAGGAGTTACTCGATGCTCCTCGACCGGTGTGCCACAGGCATTACAAGGTTGAATCAAAATATAATAGTTATTTTAGATTCACTCATAGTCATAGTTGTTGGTGAAAAATAACCCACAGGTTTAATATTTGTGCAGATATTCCTGTATAAAATAATATTTATTTAGTAATTATCAAATGTAAATAAATGATTTGTGGTTTCTAGGTATTCGAGCATATCATATTATCATTATGTAGATGTGAACAAATGAACTGGCAACTTGACAATGACTTTAGAAGTCTTCGAAGGACGTAGAAAAATATTCTGCACCTGACATCAACGACGAGAGATTTCACTGGACAACAACTTCAACATTCATCTGAGCAGTCTTCGGGAAACATCAACTTCAACAGTCAACTTGGAATCAACATCTTCAGATCTTCAAGCCATGATGTAAGCATACGTTTAAGACAGTTTAAATTCATATAACCAAATATGATCATTCACATTAATTTATATAGGTAATTAAATACTAACATTCACACTATTTCAAGCACTGTGAATGCTCATATTTACTTAGATATATACAAAATGTATCTAAAATACGATTTAATATTTAATTGATAACAAATGTATAATAAATTGTAAGACAATAATGTGGTTTTTTATGGCGCAAACCGCCCTATTTAATATATATCTTATTTAATTATATCTCATGATAGAAATTAAGTTTTAAAATTTTAAAAAGGCACATCTGTAGATCCATTCTTTCTCTATTAAATGTTTATAAAAACATTATCCTGAAGTCAATAATAATCTGACAGTTTACTCGCAACGAAAACACTTTTACAGTATTTTTCAACTTCAATATGACTGCATAGCTATAGGATGCGGCAAAGTACGAGTTTCGGGCTGGTTTCAGGCAGCCCTGGTAGTGGGAAAAAGAGTGGAAAGAGCCTCTTAAGTGCTCAATTCACTTGTCACGGAACTGAAAGATTTTTTCAAAAATCGCAATTTTAGTTTCCAAGTTTTTAAATCAAACAGTTTTGGGCCACTGTTTTCAAATGTAATTACTATTCTTCCCATTGCACAATTAAATAAAATTTAATTTTATTCTATTCATAGTTAATCAGATATCCATTATACAATCAACAAACCAGTGCTACTTCTCCATTGTCATAGTTGAATATGCCATTAAAATATATGCACGAGGTTGTGAATCAGCCTGTATAGTTTATAATATAAATTTAGCAACGAAGTTTCTTATTTTTTGTCACTCTAAGTGTGCAAACATTTGTTAACACCATTTCAACAGTATAAAAAATTGTCTAAGACCTTTCTTCGAACTCCAGAAGTTCCGGTCATACATTATTGATGTGCATTCAATAGAATTGATTTCCGAGAAACCGATAAGAAAATTAATTGTAATGTAAACACTCTGAGATACTGGAAACGCTCAAAACGAAAACCAAGTACCTACAGTATTTCGTGCTGTTTTGCAATTCAGAGGCATTAGCAACAATTATTTTCACAAAACAACATTAAAATAATCAATTCCCACCTTTAAAAACAGCTATCTGTCAATTCTCATTTCCTAACACTTAGAAAAATTTTGGTTAAGTTCACTTTTTCGAAAACAATTAATTATCGATGTTTTACTGATCTGATCGTATTGAAACTTTATAGACACCTTCTTTAATGTATAAAGAACGTTTGTCTATAATTTGGTGCACTTTGGATGCGTCATTTTTGAGAAAATAATTCATAAACGTGAGCACGAATTTGACAGAATCGAAAAAAAAATTGGCGTGGAGGGCCCTTAGAGAGAACACTTTTTAAAAATTTCAATAAGGGCGAAAATCGCCTGGCAACCCGTTATTTAGCCATATGAATTGAACCTTATGAATTTTGAAAACGATTTTTGATTTATTTCATAAAAATGAAGGTTCCACGTACCTTTTGAAGGGAAATTATATCTTACTATACTTTACCTTATTCATTTTCTTCACATAATTATCACTTTTCACACATTTAACACATTATTGTAATAACCCAGCCCCCAATAGTAATTTTTATTCAACATACAATATAAAATGTTATAAATATACAATAAAAGATATATAATTTGACAAATAAATCAGTGTAGATCCATATTCAGCTCCTAAAAAATAACTTTTTCATAAGAAAATAAATACAATAATGTTTTTAAACATACCTTTCTTAAATTCTTCTTAATTTGAAATGACAAACAATTTTTACTTAAAATCGCGAAATAACCAAATATTTTATTAGAAATTATTACAATTTATTAAATCGACATTATTTGTCCGCCTGGCTGGGATTTAATAGAACAATAATGCCGATTATTCTACAGCATTAATTAAATATCAAGAATGGAGCCCAATCCATTCTTGATATAAAAATAATACCATAGTTTATTACTAACCAAATTTTGGGTCGAATTATATTAAACTACAATAAAAATTGTCTGTATACTTCCTTTCTAGAGAGATATTTCTCACCTACTAATAATACAAATTGATTTAAACACAAATTCTTGTTTACTACCATTTCTGAAGATGGTCGCCAATTTGCCTGGAAACACATACACATTTATGTACAAATAATTTGCGTATCACATGAAATTTTTTATTAAAAACGTTAGAATATTGGTTTATCTAACGATTTACACTACTTTTCACTAATATTTCATGGTTTCTAAGCGTTATTTACAATAATAAGCAGCTACAATATTCACATGACATATTCTTGTCATCAAAAACAATGGAATAACGCAACATCGCAACAATCATTGCCGCGGTATTTTGAATATTGCCGTGACTCGTAAGACATAAATGCAACGGAGAAAACTTGCTATTTCACATGAATTATTTCCAATTATTACTAAAAATAGTTAATTATTATAATTAAGGTTACATACAACAGTATTACAGCCCTAATTGTAATTAAATGTTTTTGCACCTTTGTTATTTCTACTTCAAAGTGATGTAGTAATCTTTTTACAAAATATAAGACTCAAAGAGGTTTAAATACTTCATTTACCTTAAATTAGCGGATTTCACAGACTATTTTTGTTTGTCGTACAATAAAAACAACATAGTTTTCTCTGATTCATTAAACTCTATATGTTTGCTTTTGTAAGACAAAATATATACAGAAATCATTGGACTACATTATCTACAGATGGATTTGAAGCAACTATATGCAGACTTCAATTCCTTGGACTTTTTTGCTCCAGAAAACAATTTTATAATTTTGAGGGCTCTAGTTTAATCAGAAATAATTTTTGTTTGACGAAGAACAACTTAGTACATAATTTTAAATCCAGCATAAAATGTACTAACGTAGCGAGTGTTTTGCGGCTAGTACAAGAATGGTAAAATTGTAATTCAACAAAGATTTAATAGAGAAAGAATGAATCTACAGATGTGCCTTTTTAAAATTTTGATTAAAAAATTCTACATGAATATAAAAAATCCGAAAAATTCAAAAAGAAATCTGTTTTATTCAAACTTTACACGATTATATCTCTTGATAGAAACTAATTTTTAAAAGGCACATTTGTAGATCCATTCTTTCTCTATTAAATGTTTATAAAAACATTATCCTGAAGTCAATAATAATCTGACAGTTTACTCGCAACGAAAACACTTTTACAGTATTTTTCAACTTCAATATGACTGCAGAGCTATAGGATGCGGCAAAGTACGAGTTTCGGGCTGGTTTCAGGTAAAATCGAGAGTATTCTAGGAATTCGATAAAGCCGCTTAAGTGCTCAATTCACTTATCACGGAATTGAAAGATTTTTTCAAAAATCGTAATTTAGTTTCCAGGATTTTAAATCAAACAGTTTTGGGCCACTGTTTTCAAATGTAATTACTAATTTTGCCATTGCACAATTAAATAAAATTTTATTTTATTCCATTCATAGTTAATCAGATATCCATAATACAATCAACAATCCAGTGCTTCTTCATAGTTGAATATGGCATTAAAATATATGCACTAAGTTGTGGACCAACCTGTATAGTTTATAATATAAATTTAGCAACCAAGTTTCTTATTTTTTGTCACTCTAAGTGTGCAAACATTTGTTAACACCATTTCAACAGTATAAAAAGTTCTCTAAGACCTTTCTTCGAACTCCAGAAGTTCCGGTCATGCATTATTGATGTGCATTCAATAGAATTGATTTCCGAGAAACCGATAAGAACATTAATTGAAAAGTAAACACTCTGAAATACTGAAAACGCTCAAAACGAAAACCAAAGTGCAGTATTTCGTGCTGTTTTGCAATTCAGCGGCATTAGCAACAATTATTTTCATAAAACAACATTAAAATAATCAATTCCCACCTTTAAAAACAGCTATCTGCCAATTCTCATTTCCTAACACTTAGAAAAATTTTGGTTAGGTTCACTTTTTCAAAAACAATTAATTATCGATGTTTTACTGATCTGATCATATTGAAACTTTATAGACACCTTCTTTAATGTTTAAAGAACGTTTGTCTATAATTTGGTGCACTTTGGATTGATCATTATCGAGAAAATAATTCATAACCGTGAGCACGAATTTGACAGGATCGAAAAAAAAATTGGCGTGGAGGGCCCTTAGAGAGAACACTTTTTAAAAATTTCAACAAGGGCGAGAATCGCCTGGCAACCCGTTATTTAGCCAAATGAATTGAGCCTTATGGATTTTGAAAACGATTTTTGATTTATTTCATAAAAATGAAGGTTCCACGTACCTTTTGAAGGGAAATTCTGCGCAGACTATTATTTTATATCTTACTATATTTTACCTTATTCATTGTTTTCACATAATTATCACTTTTCACACATTATTGTAATAACCCAGCCCCCAATAGTAATTTTTATTCAACATACAATATAAAATGTTATAAATATACAATAAAGATATATAATTTGACAAATAAATCAGTGTAGATCCATATTCAGCTCCTAAAAAGGAAATTTTTCTTAAGAAAATAAATACAATAATGTTTTTAAACATACCTTTCTTAAATTCTTCTTTATTTGAAATAACAAACAATTTTTACTTAAAATCGCGAAATAACCAAATATTTTATTAGAAATTATTACAATTTATTAAATCGACATTAATTGTCCGCCTGGCTGGGATTTTATTTTATAGAACAATAATGTCGATTATTCTACAGCATTAATTAAATATCAAGAATGGGTGCCAATCCATTCTTGATATAAAAATAATACCATAGTTTATTACTAACAAATTTTGGGTCGAATTATATTAAACTACAATAAAAATTGTCTGTACTACACTTCTAGAGATATATTTCTCACCTACTAATAATACAAATTGATTGAAATGCAAAATCTTGTTTACTACCATTTCTGAAGATGGTCATCAATTAGCCTGGAAACACTTACACATTTGTTTACAAATAATTTGCGAATCACATGAAAATTTTTATTACAAACGTTAGAATATTGGTTTATCTAACGATTTACACTACTTTTCATTAATATTTCATGGTTTCTAAGTGATATTTACAATAGTAAGCAGCTACAATATTCACATGACATATTCTTGTTATCAAAAACAATGGAATAGCGCAACAATCATGGCCGCGGAAAATTTGAAAATTACCGAGACCCGTAAAACGTAAATTATTATATTATTATAATTATTATCCAATTATTACTAAAATAGTTAGCTATTGATTAGTTAATTTGTATAATTAAAGTTACATACAACAGTATTACAGCCCTAATTGTAATTAAATGTTTTGCACCTTTGTTATTTCTACTTCAAAGTGACGTAGTAATCTTTTTACAAAATAAGACTCAAAGAGGTTTAAATACTCTGTTTACCTTAAATTAGCGGATTTCACAGACTATTTTTGTTTGTCGTACAATAAAAACAACATAGTTTTCTCTGATTCATTTAGACTTTTTTGCTTCATATTTTCATGATTGCCACAAATCCTTTATACAGGATAATTCACAACTTCGTACATTTAGTTCTCAACTTATATCTTAAATTTAAGGACAGTTTTCGCAAAAAGCACTAGATTATTGGTTGTATAATAGATATCTGATTATGAAATATAATTAAATTTTGAGTTATTGTGCAATGGCGAGAATAGTAAATCCTAAATCGTGATAAGTGAGATGAGCACGAAGTTGTGACTCTGTGTACAGGCCTTCCAGCAAAAAATATGTTTCAAAAATATGTAAATCAAAAATATATTTATCTCAGAAATTTGAATAACAATATAATGAGGGATTATTTGATAAAATGACCCAAAAAACTTCTACAATGAAAAAGAATACAAAGGATTTTAATATGTAAACATAAGTAATACAAATACAGAATTGCAATGGTGGAATTCTTTTGAGAGAAGATTTCATTTAATAATAAAAACATACTTCGATATAAAAAGAATTACGTATTAAAGTGTTAAATTAAAGATAAATTTAAAATGAAATATATACAGGTCTGTATTCTTGGTATTATTAAAAAGTAATATAATAGGTGTAGGTATAGGTGGTTCCAATGTTGAAGGTATTCATATAAAAGAGCCGTAGATTAAAACTGGTAGTGTTTTTCGCTTTAAAATTAATCTTCAGCTTCAAAAACATTTCCAGTCCTGTAGAACGATTTAAAGTATGAATATTCAAATGTGATAGAACACTGATGAAGTGAAATAGATTTTTTGCCACTCTTATGCCCATTTGCCCATGTCACACCTATAATACACTGTATCATGTATGATCAAACCTGTGTATGACGAAAAATAGAAGCGCTGCTATTTCTGTCATACCGAATCAGACGAAACTGTTTGTTACTCCAATTAATTTATATAATTTTTCATATTATTTATATCATACAAGTGTTACATCCAGGCGAGAGATTTTCGTCACACACGACAATTTTCATCATACATAATACAAGTATTACAGGTGTGACATGGGCATTACCAAAGATTATTGATTCTTGTGGCTCGTTTTCAAACAAAAACTTAATGAGATTTTAATGGTAATACATTTTAAAGTTGATTTAAGGTGTTATTCCAACTAAAATATATTCTCTTTCGAAAAAAACGTTTGAATTGAGATCATTCGATATTAAATTGTTAAAGCATTCTTTCTCTCTATCTTAAGATCTCGGTGTAATAGAATCTTCCAGCACCTTGCTGTGCTACAGAAACTTTTCTTAAACGTATTAACAACTCCAAAGTTTTGCTGCCGAACACAAATTGGTACATTCAGATCTTACATCAAGTTAGAGCTAATTTTATTTAAAAATTCTTGTAAGCCGGAAATAGTACACGAAATAAGATAAGACAATGAATAAGTTAACATTAAACACACTTTGAGGTGTAACATAAATTGTAGAGACCTTTAATTTAGCACGGAAATTATTTTCTTAAAAAGAGCAATATTTGACACCACATTTTTATTATAATGGGCTGTATTTCGTGAACGGTGAAAGACACCGATCTGAGCGTAGCATCATATTCGATTCCTTGCACTTTTTCTACTATAAACCATATTTTCAAAATGCTGGGGTCCATATTTTAATCAGAATTAATTATTTTGTAAAACAGGTTAATTTTTTAGGTTAAATTCTTGACTTTGATATGCTGCATTACAAAAACGGTTAAAGACAGCAATCTGAACTGGACACCATTCGATTCCTCGTATATTTTTGTATCAGAAGCCACATTTTCAAAACGGTGGACCCTAAAATTAAGTCAGAAATTAATATTTTCTTATAAAACTGCTAGAGTACTTACCCTTTAAAGTACACAGAGTACCCTGTTAATGTCAATATGTTGTAGATTTATGGATACACTCCCCAGATATCAATTTTAATTAATGTAGGGCCCGTGGTGTAGCCAGAATTACGATTACAAGTTCCACTTTATAACCACCTATCGAGCTTGCCAACTTTAAATGCATTTTTTGACTGTCTGAAGCAATTTCCACGGGAAAAAGCTTATGTGTCATCTAAATTAAGTTAGTTTATGTAAATTCCATTAGTTTTTCATCGATTATTTAGCTTCAATTACCAAAATCAAAAATTCAGTATCGTCGTATTTGTTTTACATTGTAGTTCAATCCGTTCAAATTTACCACGCTTCTTTAATTAATCAGCCAATCATTTCACGATCCAGCGATGTCACTGAACCAATCATTTCACGATCCAGTGATGTCACTCGACCAATCAAAATGGGCGAGTGTTAGAAGGAGATTTGAGTGAGATAGAACAACAAGTCATACTGCAGAAAATAATATAGAAAAATTTATTTTTCGTAAACGGTAAATCCAAATTAAAATCCGTTTACGGATTCTTAATCAGAGTAATTTTACGCAATAAACGATATATTTATTTTTGCCAAAAGCTTATTTTATTTTTTGTATAAAATTCTGCAGAATTACATGGTTCGTGTGAAAATGGCGTCATTTTAGCTTGTCGAAGTTGTTGAACAACAGGTGATAAAATGGCTGGTTTGTAAACAATAATAAACAGTGAATATTATGTGAAATATACGTGGAACATATGGAAATTTATTATGTTACATTATAAAGGTACGCAGTCTACAAGCAAACTATTTAGCAGTCCAAAGTTAAACTATCGTTGGTAACAATAACAATAATAAGCTGTGAATTTTATAAATATAAGATGATAACACAAGTGGAACACCCGGCAATTCATTACGTTACATTATGTCCTGTTCACACAAGGATTCTTTGAAGATTCTTTTATTGCCCTGGTGAGAATCGCCTATCATTTACCGGCGCTGCTAAATTGATATGTCTTTGAAAAAAAGGTACGCATTCAAACCACAGTATAATTACCTTATACTGTGTTCAAACTACCAGCAAACTATTTTAAAGTCCAAGTCAAATTTTCGTTTGTAAAAATAATAAGCTGTGAATCTCATAATTTTGTAGGTATATTATGCAATGAGTTTATAATGATAGCTATTAATACGCGAGTATAAATTTACGATACGAGCCAAGGCGAGTGTATAATCATCCGAGTTAATTATTGCCATTATGTGCGAGTCAAATACGACTTTTTAAATAGACATTTCTTTACAAATTTTTATTCATTAAAATGTTGATCTAACCTCACATTTTGCAGTGCTGGCAAATGACAGTTATGTTGAATAATCTACTCATAATACAATAGTGTATTTACCTTACTGAAGTTACCTACATAATGCATGTATTATTCAGTGATCATAGATAACTATAACATGAAATACATGTGGAACACACGGAAATTCATTATGTTACAATTCAAAGGTACGAAATCTAAACTATGATCAAACTATTTGGCAGTCCAAGTAAACTTTTGTGCTTTGTGAACCCTCTGTCAGGCCCTCGTCAGTTTAGCGCAGTGTTAAGTTCTTGTCGTCGTTGTTATAGATCTACCGGGCTGACCAGTGCGAGTTCTGCCTTTGCCTCGATGGGGAGATGTTCTGCTGGTGGCAAGAGTGCCCCCCGGAGTCCGACGGGCCCTGCAAGGACCGGAGGCCCTTCAGCCCATGCGGTGAAACATTTTTACCTTTTATTTAATTTCTTATCATCCTTCCTTCTTCTAACACAGGGAGTTTTGGTTGTGGAGTAGATGACACTTAGTTTGAGGATGAAACTCTCAGCAACTTTGACCGCTGAAACGCTCTGATCTGCAAACAAATGCACAGATGATGAAAAGAGTACAGTTTCTTTATTTAGTTCAGTTCAGTTAGAGTATGTGGGACTCAAGATGGGGAATCTTGTGTGGGAATTCTGTGCATTTCTTCGCAGATCAGCGTGTTTCAGTGGTTAGGGCTGATCAGCGTTTTATTTTCACCGTTGGAGAGTTTCAACAAATTTGCAGATTGGATAACATCAGTGACACCTAATAAAAGTCATTAGATAATATTCTGATTCATTCCTTGCAATTTGGTCGGAATTTCGGTTTGTTTTTCGTAGTTTGGTTTAGAAATATTTAGTACATTGTTCCAAGTCTGTAGTTCTGTATGCTCTAGTTTAGAAGAACTATACATATCATTATTTGTAGTGTAAAGCCCTGTTCACACACGGATTCTTTGTAAATTCTTTCACGCTTCATTTATGTTTACGTTTAATAAAGTTTGATACGAACATTCACAGTGCTTAAAAGTGACACGTGTTAATGCTCGTATTTAATTATATGAATTAAACTTATTTAACGTTTAAGAAATTTTGGGCCTCATACTCATTTAATTATTTAACGTTTAAGAAATTTTCTGAAACGTAAACTTAAATGTAAACCTTAAAACTAAAAGCTTGTGCGAATGAGGCTTTAAATTCATGTAACTAAATACTAATAAGTGCTTGAAAGCACTGTGAATGCTCATATTTAGTTATATGAATTTAAACTTTCTTAAACGTTAACATAAATGTAAACCTTAAAATTAAATGAATGAGGCTTCAATGAATTAGAAATTCTTCTTTTCCGAGACTCATTGAAGATTTTAGCGGCACCGCTATTTGATTCTCACTAAGATTATTTTCTTCAAAATTTAGAAGGATATGATAGAATCCTTGAGTGAGACTGTCAACAATGTGCTAAACATGTTCCACTGTGTACATAATTACGTTTTATAAAGTCCGAAATTTAGTGTAATTCATATCACTGCATCTTAAAGAAATTCATTTAAATGTTCATCGAAATTTGGGTCGTAGAACAAATCAGCTGTTTATTTTACTTTATTACTTTAATTTCGAACTGTGAATGCGGCTTTACTTAGAGATCGTCAAATTATTTGTACAAATTAGGGTATTTTTTTTAAATCTTCAAGCAGAAATAAAACCAAATTATATAAGAACTAATGTAATATATCTTTCCCTAAATACCTTGTTATATATAAACACTATATTATTTTATGAGGTATTTTCAATCTTCACACATGATTTAAACAGTTTATAATATGTTTTCTTGCAGCAAATGGTCTGGACAACCACTTAGAGCATCTAAACCTTCCGATGAAGCTACCCACGGTTCACCCGACGTCTTCAGTCACAGAAACGTCTTCAACGTCCACATCAAGTGACCTAGAGGAGACACCTGGAGTACTTATGACAATTCTTCCACATCTTAAGACCCTACGGACACGACTTTCGTTGAAGAGACGACTCAGAATAGTTTAGGAACTGAAAGAACTACGGGAACCACAGAACCCAGTTTGTGTTGTTATGGGTAAGTAAAGTAATACAAGGTGGACGCAAAAGTAATCACCCGACTTCCAGGCAGTAACTGAATCAAACCTCATTCACATAAGCTTTTAGTTTTAAGGTTTAGATTTATGTTTACGTTTGAATACATCTAACTAAATTTGATCGTTCAGTGCTTGAAAGTGGAAAATGTGAATATCTGTTTACTTCATTAATGTTTATGAGACGCCAGCTGCAAAAATGAAAGCGTCATTCGATGGGAAGATTACTTTTGCGCCACCTAGTATATTAGCTAGTGAGCCGTATATAAAATCGTGCCTAATTTTACCCCTTGCCAGAAATGGCTTTTTATATTAATTCAAGTCTTGTTTCAACAAATAGTATATTATATATTAGAGGACTAAAGTGCATGATTTAATCCTGATGGTGTAGTTTATTTCACGAGCCGAAGGTGAGGAAAATAAGCACCTGAGGGATTAAAGGTACTTTTGTCCTGTGGTATAACGCTATTTTTGCACTTCACTCTCATAAGAATGCATAATACTAGTTTAAAAGAATACACATTTTGTAATTTTGACAGTAAACTTTATGCCAAATATTTATATTTTACCATAGATACTCTGTAACAAATAGTACGTATTTATTCAATTCCTTGACAACGGGATTAAATATGAAAATTAATCCCCTAGGATCAAATTAAGAACCCTAGTCCTGAACAGTAAAGAGTAAAAAAGAGTCTTACTCCCGAAAGTGCAAATAATTTCTTTGAATGCTTCTTATTATGTACATCAAGTACCAGAAGTAGTAAAATAAGTCCTTAGTACATAATTAAAACACTTGTTTAAAATGGCGTCCTGTTTGAAATACCCCGGATGTAACATTTTCTTGGAGGCAAGACTTGAATTAATATAAAAAGTCATTTCGGGCACGATATTATATTACGGCTCTCTAGCTATATGAATATTTTTGATGAAGTTGAGTATTGATTGTATTATTTTGTAGGTACATCTTATAAGATTGGAGAAATGCTTCCGCATGCGACTGGGAACTGTCTGGAGTGCATCTGTGGAGCTGGTGCACAAGTAACATGTTCACCGCATCTGTGTGCGCCTCCTGGAGATGACTCTGGGGATTACCGACCTCCAGATCCATTTTAGACGTCATCACCGAAATTGAGCCTTCCTCTTAGCCTAAAGAGTGTAGCAAACGTTAGATTATCTAAATAACAAGGTATTTATTTTTGTTTTTTTATTTTTATCACAAAATTACATTTTTATTACTTATATGTGTTTAAAAAACGCAGATTTCTTTATAAAATGATTCAAAATGCTGTTTACCAGCTCTATTTTGCAAATAGGATGCAGGTATAATAAAAATAGCGTATGACACAAGTGTATAAGTGCTTTTAGAACACTAGTGTCGTAAAAATCCGTCGAATGTACTTTAAAAGTTTACTTATACACTTGCATCATAATATACTATTTTGATAATTCAATTTTTATTTATTTTACTTTGATATTTGGCAGTTTGTTGTTTGTTTATGGTTGTTATTCAGATAATCTTCCGTAAAAGGTTATTTATATGAAGTAGCGCAACGAATCTTTAAGTCTTGTTCACACAAGGATTCTTTCTTGAAATTAGAAATTCTTTTTCCCAAGAATTATTGAAGGTTTAATTTAGCGCCGTTGCTATTTGACAAGCAATTCTCGCCAGGATTATGAAAGAATTCATGTGTGAACAGGACTTTGTTTTAATTTAATGATTTATTCGTTGCGAAGTTCAAAATAGACCAACAGATTTAGAACAAATAATTTATTATATTCCAATAAATTGCACCCGAATATTATTCCCAGATCCTGTAAAGTTAATAAACTATTTCTTAAATCAGTATAAGTTATTAATATTCTCCAGAAGTAAAATGGTTTATCAATTTTATAGGTTCAAAATGATACCAATTAGTACCACAACAAAAACATAGACTCCTTTTAGTTTATAGAATAAATATACAAAATATATTTTTGGTTATTTGTAATATTTTTGTAAATGGGGAAATAGCGTGCGTTACAAAAATTTAAATGGTTCCCCATTGCATTTTGAGACAATATAGCATAAGGGTATAATTTTTTCATCGTGTTCTTCTAATATACAACCATAGACTAGAGTGAAAATACAATATTAAGCTTATATCGTTAAAATCATATCATATTCTATGCATAATCAAAAGTTGACCTTTAATATGTGATTAAAACTGATAGAAATCTTGTAAAGAAGTAGTCATGATGCATTTTATGTGTGAAACAACCTTACAATCTATTTTCTAGTATTTAATCTTACTAGAAACAGTACCAATCCCAATTAGTTAGGATTAATTACATTTATATAAAATATAATAATAATTGAATAAATTATTAATACGTGTGATATCTATATACAAAAATTCGTTGAATTATAAACAGTATTTATCCGTTTCACACCTACTTTATCTTTATAAACAAAATAGGTATACTTTTAGTTTAAATTTTAAATTATGTGCATTATTAATTTCTTATATAGCTATAGAAATATATTCAACAGTTCCTGAAAGACCTTGGTACTTGGTAAATACATAATTTGTTACTATATATATTTTTTATATTTAACACAATTAGATTCCTTGCATGTTTCTGTTTTAGAAATAATGTTTTTCTAAATTTTTAATTGAATGCACTTATTTATTAAAAATATCGATTTTTATTTAATATAATTGGATTCCTCAGTCGTAATACTATTAGTAATCACATTTTCAAACATTTCAAACTGCTATTTTAACCAGATGACAATTTTTTGTATGTATTCTTGTAGTTTAACCTTTCTTTATAAAAATTTAAATTCCCCTCCCACATAACTTCGCCTCGTATTTAAAATTTGCGCAACCGCTTGTCAAAAATCAAAACTGCGTTCCTAAATTACATTCTCTAATATTAGGTTATACTCTACACTTCAAAACTAAGCGACTGTTGAGAAATCCGTCTTTTATCATGTGAAAGCATTGTGAAATACGTTGCAAACGTGAAATTTCCAGTACACAACTATCTAAACTCTACACCGTTTAAAACTTGATAAAAACTTGGGAACGTAGCCGAGTAGTTCTTACTTTATTCAATAGAGGGCAGAAATCACGGTTTGATTTCACGTTTTATGAACAAATTATTGATTTTTTCAACGCCATGCCATATTGAGGTTGTGTAATTTTTAATGCAATGTAATGAAACTGACGCCATTGCATGTTCGTAGTTTGTTCTTTGTATTTAAATAACAAGTGGCTTAATTTCAAGTGATAAATAAGAAATGTGAGTTTCCTAGACATAAAATAATGTTGGTTTGCGACAAAATGATCCACAAGTTGTTGTAAACTTATTAATTTGCTGTTAATTGTTAATGGATTCCATGATCAGTTCATGCCAGCCGAGGTCATCGCTTCAAGTATTAAAATAAGTGATTTATTTACAGGTAAACGCTGTTATATGTAGAAAAGAGACAATTTCAAAGAAAATACTCGAATTACCTACAAATTCTGGGTCTCTAACATCATCTTTGAAGAAAATGATGATCTTAAACATGAGATTACATAATGAGAATATTTATTTCTACAGCTAAGGTAAGCAGTCTTTCTTTTATTATTTATTTACGCTAATTGCACATTAACATTCGTTCGTGATGTAATAATTTCTGGCAAACGTACATATTGATTTGCGATGCATTTTAAATGTTTGCAGTTGTGTAATAACGAAAATATTTATTTTGTTACAGATTAGCAGCCCATTACCATTTCATCATCCTGAAAATTCAGCACGAGGTGCTCTGCCCCCGAACATGGAAGGTAAGAAGGTAATTTCATATTGAACATGATTTATTTCATGTTATTGAATAATTATGTAATTCTACAAACCAATTTGGAACTTAATTAATCTGTTTACTGTTACAAGGTTGAATCAAAATATAATTAGTAGTAGTTATTTTAGATTCACTCATAGTTGTTGGTGAAAAATAACCCACAGGTTTAATATTTGTGCAGATATTCCTGTATAAAATAATATTTATTTAGTAATTATCAAATGTAAATAAATGATTTGTGGTTCCTAGGTATTCGAGCATATCATAATGTAGATGTGAACAAATGAACTGGCAACTTGACAATGACTTTAGAAGTCTTTGAAGGACGTAGAAGAATATTCTGCGCCTTACATCAACGACGAGAGATTTCATTGGACAACAACTTCAACATTCATCTGAGCAGTCTTCGGGAAACATCAACTTCAACAGTCAACTTGTAATCAACATCTTCAGATCTTCAAACAATCATGTAAGCATTTTTCATCATCATTTCTGACATTTCTACATTAAGAACCACAATTTCAATGTATAACAGTCGTAGCTCAATGAGTGATTCTCAAGTCACGGGTACTCTTGTTTTATATTTGGGATTATAGAGTAGATATTTTGACATTTATAATTAAAATGGCTGCTACAATCTGTTTAGCCGCCATTTTTTTAAATACTTTATGATTTATCTGTTAATAATCGTAGAATAGCCGCGATAATTTGTAGTCAGGGGTAAAATTTCCTGGGGATGCCAATTCTGAGCTCAAACATTATCCTTTACTATTTAGCTCCATATTACGCTGTTGTCTTCCCCTAGAGGTAGTACATATGAGGCATTTTGTTGTTATATTATTTATTTTATTATTTATCGTAGAAAATTCGTGAAAATTTTGTTACTGGCATAAAATTGTATGAGAGCTGATTTTGTATTTTAAATATTATGCTGTCTCTACTGTTACCCCTTATTGCAATGGTAGCACGAAAGAGATATGTAATTGTCGTAGAAAATTCGCGAAAATGTGGTTCTTGGTGTAAAATTGCCTGAGGAAATTATTCCGCCTTGAAAATTATCCATCGCTACTATTGGATCCCCTTTTATAAAGATGTGTTTTCTCTAGAACACATTAGTCATGATGTTATTTTTTTCTAACTCATTTTTTAAATGTGCGGAGAGCACAGCACAGTAAAGATTTTTTGATATTTAGTGCAGGTTTATATGAATCTAAATGTTTGTTATTGTTTTAGATTAATTTGGACTTCATGTACAAAGTTTGAAGATTCTTTGGTTTGAAATTCTACTGTTGGAGTCTAGTCTCTAGTCTAGGACAAGATACATCATCTGGTGCTACTAAATGAATGAATCTTCTTCAGCTGGTGTACTTCTAAAAATGTCTCGTTCCCCAGTTTAACACGTAAGTTTTTACCTTCCGCTTACCTGTAAAGGAAGGTATTGGAATCATGCAAAAAATCGGGTAGTGAGTTTTTAGTGGATGAGCACTCATTTTTGATAGTTCCACGATGATGTCTGTATGTATGTGTGTGTGCGTGTGTGTGTATGTGTGTGGTCCGGGCCGATGCCGTCTGTCGCATAACTCAAATACGAATTACCCAAAAAATTTGATATTTGGTATTTTACAATTGTATACGAATAGGAAGAGCTCATTAAATTTTGGTACAAATATCTTCACCGGAAGTGATATTTTTTGAAGATTGAAAAGATTAAGTGTCAAAAATTTCTATAAATTTGGATAAATATAGTATTTATTTGTAATAAGAATAAGAGGAAAAGTTATTTGCAATTTACGTTATAAAAAAATTGTCTTTATCTGGTAGCATTAAAGAACTGCAGTAAAATTTAAAAAATAAATTTATCAAATAAAACGTTGAAATCTTGTATTCCATGTTCGGTTGATTTTTGTTTCTGCATAAAAAATATTGACAGTTGTGACGGGTGACAAGTTGGCATACTAGCGCTATATAAGTCATAAGTAAGATATTAAATGTAGTAATTGAACGGAGGATGGCTTCAACACAGCAGAGTTTTCCTGTGAATGAATCTTTTTATTCAGGTGATGCAAATTTCTGTGTTTGAATATTTGAGATTTTTATTTGTATATTTTAAATGGGCACCGGATTGCACGTATACATTTCTGTTTAAAGTCTAGATATGGCGGAAGGTTGTGTAATGGCCACGTCAGATTTTTTATTTTCACTTTGTGTTTTCGTTTTGCAACATGCTGCTTTTACTCAGCTTGAGTGTGACAGCCTCACAGATCACTGTGAACATCAGTATAAATACTACAGATCAAAAAGTGACTCAATGCTTTCACTCAATTTAAGTGTGGCAGCCTCACATATGTGAGTCATCGGTTTAGGTATATGTTTAACCGTGTGTGCGGTTCCCAGTCTCACTCACTCATGACTGTTGGGAGTACACTACAGCAGAGATGTTTGTGCAGTTAACTGAAATGTGTACCTGCCTGGATTTGAAACTGAATCATAACACATGGCCCAGCCGTAAAAAGAAATCGTTTTTTGTTGTACAAAGGTTTAAATAAAAATCAAGAGACAAATATAATGTGCTATATCTTCTATTTATTGAAATCAGCAATACATTTATCACAATATCAATTAAAATCAGCAGTCGAAACTTTATGGAACCGAATAATTTGTTTTTTTTTTTTGAAAAATCGTTCTATGCACTGACAATCAAAGAATTGTGATACAAACTGTAGAATATTTGGGATTTTTTTCTCCAGAAAGGTATGTTTAAGACTTATAGATACTGTACCACAACGAATTAAAACAGTTTAAAAAATTAAGGTGAAGTTAAATAGGGGTAAAGTCATTTATAATAATTAGAGCAAACAATAAAAAAAAATTGCCAGATGTATACTTTATTCTCTAAGTTTATATTTAAAGTTACATGCACTTAAAATATACCTTTAATATATTTTAAGTAAATTAAACTTTAAATATAACTTAGATAATAAAGTATATAACTAGCATATATTTTGGTTGTTTCCTCTAATTACTATAAACGATTTTACCCCTGTGTAACTCCACCTTAATTTTTAAACTGTTTCAATTCATTGTGGCATAGGATCTACAAGTCCTAAACATACTTTTCTGGAGAAAAATCCCAAATATTCTACAGTCTGTGTCACAATTCTTTTCAAATTATTTTTTTATTCGGTTCCATAGTTTCGACTGTTGATTGATTTGAGATTGTGTAAAATGTATTGCAGTTTTACAGTACATTATACTTGTATTTTGATTTTTATTTAAACTTTTGTACAACAAGAAACGACATTTTTTTACGTCTGGGCCAACTGCAATGAGACGGAGCTCGTATATAAGAATTTAATTTACAAGTCACTGAAATAAGAGAATTATTGGCATTTACTTTGTGAAATAGATGTTTAATTTATTATTCTTATTTAATATGGATGCGATAAATGTTACTAATATATTTGTGTTTTCTAGGTATTCGAGGATGTCATAGAGGACTTGTATAAGTGTCGTGTTATCTTCTAAGGAAGCAGGAGCAGTTGTAGCAGCCTTCAAAAGACATGGGAGAATATTTTTTCGGTAAGCTTCTTTACTCTTTTTTTACAATTACATATCTGTCGTGCCTTTTACCCAAGTTGGGTACTGCAGCCTCACATAATATGTGAGTCATCGGTATGGATATTATGTTTTACCGTGTGTACAGTTACCAGCAGTTGGTAACTCACTCATAGAGTACACTACAGGGCAGATTTTTGTGCAGTAAATTAAAATTGGATCTGAAACTAAACAGTCAGAATCACAGTCGGTCATACGCACATTCAAATTGCATCAAATTTAAACTATTTTATTCCAATTTCAATATTGAATCTTAAAACATTACATTTATTAATTTATTTATTTATTATTATTATTCAATAGGTTTAGAACCCAATTACAGAATAATATTATAACATTTCAAATGTACATTGACTAAATATAATGAACAAAATAGAAAAAAAAATTGAATACAAATACAGATAATAAACCGAGATTAAATCGGGGGAAAAAAGTCAAACAAATATAATAATATTAATTACATACATAATCTATCACGCTTTTCACCCAATTAGGGTGCGGCAGCCTCACATATTGTGAGAATTGGTATAGATATATATTTTTATCGTATGTGCGGTTACCAGCCGTCAACTGTTGGATACTTCCTGTATACAATAATTCATTTATTATAAATATTTAATATTTTCAGGATAAGCAAACACTGTTTATCAAATGTAAATAAGTGATTTGTGGTTCCTAGGTATTTGATGTGAACAAGCCAAGCAGTCTTCGAAGGACATGGAAGAATTTTCTGACCATGACATCAACCACGAGAGTCGTCGAGGGATTACACTGAACAACTTTAACATCCATCGTGGGACTTTCTGCAGGCGACATCAACTCCAGCAGCCTTCCAGAGACTTAGTGATAAGTTAATGATCAAAGATAGTTTTGCCAGTCTTTTCCTTTTGCGTGAATCATTCTTTAACTCGAATCTCGAAATAATACTTTACATAAATAATAAAGACTGAATCTTCTATCTTTGATAATAATGTTGAGATTTGAATTAAATAAACACAGGCGGCACAGTCTTGGGTTCAATTCCCAATGACCATGTGAATATGATCTCAACAATTAATTTTAACTTAGGTAATAGTTTGCAAGGAGTAAACCACATCGTCTTTACTAGTACTTTGGTAGTACAGATTAAGGGATCAAGGGAATTTTAATGAATCTAGTGACATTATTATTGATTTTAAAATAATTTTAATTGGGTGATAGTTTTGCCTTTGGTTGTTTTGTTTGTCATGTTCTTGGGTTTCAAGTTAAAATCAATTGCGGTCAATATTAAACTAGTGAAAATAAATGTGGTATACTCCTTGTTCAATGGTCCTTTTTCAACGAAGAAAATAAATAAAGAGATGCATTTGAAACTGCAAATAAAATTGAAGATGTTAATGTGACAATACAATAAATAAAGAACAAGAAGTGATGAATAAATTCGTTGTTGCCAGATACTTAACATTAAGTTGCAACAATCATTGCGGTATCTCTAACCGTTCCAGAGTTATTCTTAAATTAAAAATCTCCTATAAGAATAACATGGGATATTTTATTTTAAATATAACGGCCTTAATATAACCTTAATCCTTATAAAGCTGACATTTTCTAACGTCAAATTCGCTCTAATTTCCATATTTTCAACGATCATTGCGCTATCTTTAACCCTTTCAGAGTTATGCTTAAATTAAAAATTTCTATAAGAATAACATGCGATATTTTATTTTAAGTATAACGGCCTTAATATAATCTTAATCCTTACAAACTAGATATTTCCTAACGCCGAATTCGCTGTAGTTTCCATATTTTCAACGATCATTGCGGTATCTCTAATCGTTTGCGAGTTATTCTTAAATTACAAATCCTCCATGACGTGTCAGTGTTGTCCACGGATGTGAGGGCTGTTATTGTACATGGAACTTCTAACGTAAACAACAATAACTCTAACTGTTTTGACACTAACACATTATAATATGCACAAAAGAACTTACTAGCGATCTACTAGACTTAGAATTTACTAAAAACAAGAGTTAATAGATTCCTCTACTTATTTTAAACCAGCTATTATCTAAAGATACAAATGAATTCGTTCTTAACTTATTTTAATCGCCAGTAACAGAATACAAAGAAATGGTTCAACACTAAATAAATAAAATGTACTTACATATTAATATTTCTGAGGCTATGGATTCTTAATTCAGCCTCAGAAGTTCACCAGAAGGTCGTCAAGACTTTAAATGCTTGACGAACTGCAGACAATGCCTCAAAATCATTTTGTAGCCTAAAACAAACCAAAATGTTATTGTACATGAAACTTCTAACGTAAACAACAATAACTCTAACTGTATGGACACTAAAACATTATAATATGCACAAAAGAAACTTACTAGCGAGCTACTAGACTTAGAATTTACTGAAACAGTTATTATAATGCACTAAGAACCAAATCTTCCAAGTTTGTTTTTGTGGTTAGATCACATTTTTGACAAGTCAAATATTATGAATTATTTAAATAACATAATTAAAGCTGAAAATTAGTAAACATATGTAAAAAATTACGCTGACTCGATTGCTCTAATCGGTTTTGATCAAAAACCAACAGTTTAGCCATAAATAATTAATTTATAATGGAACACCAGCGCCAATCCGCAAATTTTTTAGCCCCGTGATTCTGGTGAACTACTTAGTCGGTAAAACGCTTAACTGTTTTCAAATCAGTAAAACAGATAACTATTATTTAGACGGAAGAGTAGTTCACCAGACTTACACCGTGCTCAGTTTTGCGGATTGGCGCTATTGTCGTATTGGAAATTAATTATTTACGGCTAAACTGTTTATCTTTCGGCAAAAAGAACTACAGCAATCGATTCAGCGTAATTTTTTACATACGTTTACCAATTTTGAGCTTTAATTATGTTATTTAAATAATTCATAATATTTGACTTGTCAAAGGAGACATAACCATAAAAACAAACTTGGAAGATTTTGTTCTTAGTGTATTATAATAACTGTTTCAGTAAATTCTAAGTCTAGTAGCTCGCTAGTAAGTTCCTTTTGTGCATATTATAATGTTTTAAGTGTCCATACAGTTAGAATTATTGTTGTTTACGTTAGAAGTTCAATGTACAATAACATTGTGGTTTGTTTTAGACCACAAAATGATTTCGAGGCATTGTCTGTAGTTCGTCAAGCATTTACAGTCTTTAAAGACCTTGTGGTGAACTTCTGAGGCTGAATTAAGAATCCATAGCCTCAGAAATATTAATATGTAAGTACATTTTATTTATTTAGTGTTGAACCATTTCTTTGTGTTCTGTAACTCTTACTGGCGATTAAAATTAAGAACGAATTCATTTGTATCTTCAGATGATAATAGAGGATTTAAAATAGTATTACCTCTTGTTTTTAGTAAATTCTAAGTCTAGTAGATCGCTAGTAAGTTCTTTTGTGCATATTATAATGTGTTAGTGTCAAAACAGTTAAAATTATTGTTGTTTACGTTAGAAGTTCCATGTACAATAACATTTTGGTTTGTTTTAGGCTACAAAATGATTTCGAGGCATTGTCTGCGGTTCTTCAAACATTTAGAGTCTTTGAAGACCTTCCGGTGAACTTCTGAGGTCCATGTAAAGTTTAAAGAACAATCTACAAGTTCAGAAACAGTAATATGTAAGTAAATTTGATTTATTTAGTGTTGAACAAATTCTTTGTGTACTGTACAGTGACAAGCGATTGAAATAAGACAGAAAGAATTAACTGATTTGTGTTTTAGAATATTAGAGTGTTTAAAAGACTAACTCCCGTTTGTGTGTTTCTAGGCAAGAAATACTTCTTCAAAGGCCAAGACTCAACGATCTTCACAGCCGCGTAGAGAACGAGCACCGAACTGTCTTTGGATGAGTCACCCGCCAGCCCTCACATCCGTGGACAACACTGACACGTCATGGAGGATTTGTAATTTAAGAATAACTCGCAAACGATTAGAGATATCGCAATGATCGTTGAAAATATGGAAACTACAGCGAATTCGGCGTTAGGAAATATCTAGTTTGTAAGGATTAAGATTATATTAAGGCCGTTATACTTAAAATAAAATATCCCATGTTATCTTTATTTTTAATTTAAGCATAACTCTGAAAGGGTTAAAGATAGCGCAATGATCGTTGAAAATATGGAAATTAGAGCGAATTTGACGTTAGGAAATGTCAGCTTTATAAGGATTAAGGTTATATTAAGGCCGATATACTTAAAATAAAATATCCCATGTTATCTTTATTTTTAATTTAAGCATAACTCTGAAAGGGTTAAAGATAGCGCAATGATCGTTGAAAATATGGAAATTAGAGCGAATTTGACGTTAGGAAATGTCAGCTTTATAAGGATTAAGGTTATATTAAGGCCGATATACTTAAAATAAAATATCCCATTTTATCTTTATTTTTAATTTAAGCATAACTCTGAAAGGGTTAAAGATAGCGCAATGATCGTTGAAAATATGGAAATTAGAGCGAATTTGACGTGAGAAAATGTTAAGTTTATAAGAATTAAGATTATATTAAGGCCGTTATATTTAAAATAAAATATCCCATGTTATTCTTATAGGAGATTTTTAATTTAAGAATAACTCGAAAACGATTAGAGATAGCGCTATGAGCGTGACATTTTTGGATTCTTCGTACATTTTTGTGTTAGGAACCACATTTTTAAAATTTTAGAGCCATTGGTCTAGCCGTAATTTAATTATTTTCATAATGAAAGCACTGTTTAAATTTAATTTTTGACATCTAAGGCCTCTATTTCCTAAACGGTTAGAGATAGCGCTCTGAGCGTGACATTTTTGGATTCCTCGTACTTTTTTGTACTAGGAGACATATTTTCAAAGTTCTGGTGTCACTGGTTTGGCCGTAATTTAATTATTTTTATATGGGAGATTTTTAATTTAAGAATTATGAAACTGAGGGGTAGTTACACCCAAATATACCTATGTTAATATTGTATTGTATTATAACTTATCTTATGTGTTATTATTTTATTAGAATATGTAAGTATGATTAGAATTATGAAGCTGTGGGGTAGTTATACCCAAACATACCTATGTTGATATTGTATATTATTTATCTTAAGTGGTTTTATTTTATTCACAATATGTGAGTCAGTCACACCAAAGGATTAGAATTATGAAACTGTGGGGTAGTTACACCCAAAGATATGTATTAAAATATGTACACTTTTTAAATAAATAAATAATGTTGTTAAAATAATAAATTTGCTTTAAATAATAATAATATACCTATTCTCCCACCTACGCCCCGTTACAAAAATATGATTTCTTTGGCTGATTAAAATTTTCAACTAAAAATCTCAATATTTGTATCAGGAGAACATAACTTGTTTGAGATCAAAACACCAATTAAAATTTGTTGCCAAACTGCGAAAAATTCGACGAAAAACAGCAAAATTTTCATCAATTTTTTAATTAATATTTTGGTCTCCAACAAGTTATGTTATCCTGATACCAAATCGACGATTTCAGATGAATTTTTCTCTGTTTTCAGTGACAAATTTTGCTGACTTTAAACAATTATTATCTCGTAAACTAAAGGACTAAGGGCAAAAAGTTAAATACAAAGGGCGCGTAACTTTTCATTCTCTATCTGCCTGTCTATGTTTTGGCCGATTTTTAATTATTTTTTGATCTCCCACCATTCATGTTATCCTGATACAAACTTGGTGATTTTTGTTCGATTCAAATCTGAAGTCGAGTGAGGGTGGAAATTTAAAAACACGATTACGTAAAAACTAAGGGTTGGGGAGTGATTTACGGGTCATATTCGTACTCTACGCGTTGAAATACACCAGTATGCATATTGCCACCCCTAAAAGTTAATTAGCACCGGAGATATTCAACCCTTATTTGTATCTTCGGTTCTAAGGGTCGTATCGAAAAAATCTACATTGCATTCGATAGGGGATGAAAAACTGAGTATCTTTTACATTTAACTTTTTCCTCTACGACCCTTAGTTTAAGGGTTAATGACTATGTTTAGACGACTTTTTCACCACTTTGATTGCCCATAACCCTTAAACTAAGGGTCGTAGAGGAAAAAGTTAAATGTAAAAGATACTCAGTTTTTCATCCCCTATCGAATGCAATGTAGATTTTTTTGATACGAACCTTAGAACCGAAGATACAAATAAGGGTTGAATATCTCCGGTGCTAATTAACTTTTAGGGATGGCAATATGCATACTGGTGTATTTCAACGCGTAGAGTACGAATATGACCCGTAAATCACTCCCCAACCCTTAGTTTTTACGTAATCGTGTTTTTAAATTTCCACCCTCACTCGACTTCAGATTTGAATCAAACAAAAATCACCAAGTTTGTATCAGGATAACATGAATGGTGGGAGATCAAAAAAATTGGCCAAAACGGCCGTATCTATAGACAGGCAGATAGAGAATGAAAAGTTACGCACCCTTTGTATTTAACTTTTTGCCCTTAGCCCTTTAGTTTACGAGATAATAATTATTTAATGTCATCAAAATTTCACCAAAATCGACTAAAAATACGTTGATTTCATGGATTGTTTATATCGAATACCCCTAATTAGGACTCGCTGATTCTAAATCTACCCTCAGAATTACATAATTACTTACCCTTTTGATATATTTATATATAAATACAAAATTGCAACTACGCTAGGAAAATTTTAAAACGCATATAACTTGAAAAATAAGGGTTGAACGACAAAACTGAGGGCATATTTGGATTCAGCAGGTCCTAATTGAGGGGTTAAACTACCCCTCTTTATCATACTACCCTTAGTTTACGAGAAATAAGCACTTAAAAATTTTCCTAGCAAATAATTACAAGAATATTGTGATAGCAAATTTTTAATTAACAGCTTCACTTTCTAGGTCGCTGCTCAAAATTATTCTGTGACGTCACACCAAGAGATGGCAGCACTAGTCTCGTTTTGAGTGATTTCACCCCTAAAAAATTAAATTAAACGCTATATAACGGGACGTAGGACAACGATAAGTTGTTTAATAAATATAATAAAGCAAATTTTCTATTCTAAATTATTTATTTTAAAAAAAATTACATTTCATTTAAATAATTCATGCAACAATACTGCATATTTACTGATTTTAAAAGGAAACATGAGGAAAATAAATAAAAACTGTTCATTTTTCTTTCTTTTTATATACAAGACAAATACATAAATATATACTTTCATACATACTACATGCAATAATATCACGCCATTTACCAAGTTTGGGGGGTGGCACAAATCTTGTCACACATTTAAACTCAACAAGCAGTCAACATTCCTTTCCTGACACATTTCTTCCCCGTCATCCACAATTATTATCCTTTCCACTCAAATCATTTACATTTCTAATACATGATCAGTCATTCCAACCAACATATTCACCGGACGTCCAAACAAAAGCTCATCTCAACCGCACACATTCTCTTTAAAACACACATAAATGTGCCATTTCCCAAAATGGGTTGGCACACTTCAATCGCTTCGTTCACTCAAAATCATTTGCACTCGCAATTAACCTTCAATCATTTTAATCCACTAATTCGCAGAACGTTCACGTAAACGCACACTCACTATTTCACAAACTCATTCGCTCACAGAATCATTTCTCTCAAACATCAACACATTTACAAATGAAATATTCAAATACAATACAAGTTTTTGTAATTTTATTACAACATAAAATAATGAAATGACTTGCCCTGTAAGAAATACAATAAATTATTAGTTACATTTTACATTACAATTGAATTTTATTTCCAAATGTTATTACATGAGTTGACGGCTTGTAACTGTACCCATATAAGATACATAACTCATGTTTTGTATATTTTGATTCAAAGATAAAAGTTATAAATGAATAATCAATTTTATTAATGGCAATGACTGATTTTTCTGCTCATAAAAACCTTTGCCGAGGATATACTGAAGTATCTTTGATATTTTATATTATAAGTTTGAAATATATGATAGGTGAAATACTAGTGACATTGCCCTAATCCATCTCCACCCAATATTTAACATTTAACGCGCGCGCTTTGTGATTCTAACCCCAAGAACAACCGATGATTGTTGTTCTTGTGCAAATGTAGTGGGATTTCTTGCCGATCCCCGGATGAGTGCTTAGTGGGTGGGTACAAAACTAAACCTGCATGCTGTCGCACACATGTCTAGCAAAGCCAAAAAAGTTCTAACGTCGTCAAGTTAAAAGCAAGCTATATAAGATAACAAGCCCCTAACTATACTAATCCCAATTTCAATTTCAAATTCAATTCAAATCAATGCCACACCCAATTGCAAAAGAATAATTCGCGAACCGAAATGTCACTTTAAGTAATTTCACCTACCAAAATTTCCTAATTCTAAATGGTCCTGTACATAATTCATTAAAGAAAGAGATGCATGCTCTCTGCTGTTTCGAAGCTGCCAGTTACTTCAAATTAATTCATTTGTTATTATTCAAAAGTCTACAACATTCAACTTATAAAAAATTAATTCTGCTCAAATTGTCATCATTATGTTCGCAACTTAATGTTAAGTATCTGGCAACAACGAATTTATTCATCACTTCTTGTTCTTTATTTATTGTATTGTCACATTAACATCTTCAATTTTATTTGCAGTTTCAAATGCATCTCTTTATTTATTTTCTTCGTTGAAAAAGGACCATTGAACAAGGAGTATACCACATTTATTTTCACTAGTTTAATATTGACCGCAATTGATTTTAACTTGAAACCCAAGAACATGACAAATAAAACAACCAAAGGTAAAACTATTACCCAATTAAAATTATTTTAAAATCAATAATAATGTCACTAGATTCATTAAAATTCCCTTGATCCCTTAATCTGTACTACCAAAGTACTATTAAAGTACTAGTAAAGTAAAGACGATGTGGTTTACTCCTTGCAAACTATTACCTAAGTTAAAATTAATTGTTGAGATCATATTCACATGGTCATTGGGAATTGAACCCAAGACTGTGCCGCCTCTGTTTATTTAATTCAAATCTCAACATTATTATCAAAGATAGAAGATTCAGTCTTTATTATTTATGTAAAGTATTATTTCGAGATTCGAGTTAAAGAATGATTCACGCAAAAGGAAAAGACTGGCAAAACTATCTTTGATCATTAACTTATCACTAAGTCTCTGGAAGGCTGCTGGAGTTGATGTCGCCTGCAGAAATTCCCACGATGGATGTTAAAGTTGTTCAGTGTAATCCCTCGACGACTCTCGTGGTTGATGTCATGGTCAGAAAATTCTTCCATGTCCTTCGAAGACTGCTTGGCTTGTTCACATCAAATACCTAGGAACCACAAATCATTTATTTACATTTGATAAACAGTGTTTGCTTATCCTGAAAATATTAAATATTTATAATAAATGAATTATTGTATACAGGAAGTATCCAACAGTTGACGGCTGGTAACCGCACACACGATAAAAATATATATCTATACCAATTCTCACAATATGTGAGGCTGCCGCACCCTAATTGGGTGAAAAGCGTGATAGATTATGTATGTAATTAATATTATTATATTTGTTTGACTTTTTTTCCCCGATTTAATCTCGGTTTATTATCTGTATTTGTATTCAATTTTTTTTTCTATTTTGTTCATTATATTTAGTCAATGTACATTTGAAATGTTATAATATTATTCTGTAATTGGGTTCTAAACCTATTGAATAATAATAATAAATAAATAAATTAATAAATGTAATGTTTTAAGATTCAATATTGAAATTGGAATAAAATAGTTTAAATTTGATGCAATTTGAATGTGCTAATGACCGACTGTGATTCTGACTGTTTAGTTTCAGATCCAATTTTAATTTACTGCACAAAAATCTGCCCTGTAGTGTACTCTATGAGTGAGTTACCAACTGCTGGTAACTGTACACACGGTAAAACATAATATCCATACCGATGACTCACATATTATGTGAGGCTGCAGTACCCAACTTGGGTAAAAGGCACGACAGATATGTAATTGTAAAAAAAGAGTAAAGAAGCTTACCGAAAAAATATTCTCCCATGTCTTTTGAAGGCTGCTACAACTGCTCCTGCTTCCTTAGAAGATAACACGACACTTATACAAGTCCTCTATGACATCCTCGAATACCTAGAAAACACAAATATATTAGTAACATTTATCGCATCCATATTAAATAAGAATAATAAATTAAACATCTATTTCACAAAGTAAATGCCAATAATTCTCTTATTTCAGTGACTTGTAAATTAAATTCTTATATACGAGCTCCGTCTCATTGCAGTTGGCCCAGACGTAAAAAAATGTCGTTTCTTGTTGTACAAAAGTTTAAATAAAAATCAAAATACAAGTATAATGTACTGTAAAACTGCAATACATTTTACACAATCTCAAATCAATCAACAGTCGAAACTATGGAACCGAATAAAAAAATAATTTGAAAAGAATTGTGACACAGACTGTAGAATATTTGGGATTTTTCTCCAGAAAAGTATGTTTAGGACTTGTAGATCCTATGCCACAATGAATTGAAACAGTTTAAAAATTAAGGTGGAGTTACACAGGGGTAAAATCGTTTATAGTAATTAGAGGAAACAACCAAAATATATGCTAGTTATATACTTTATTATCTAAGTTATATTTAAAGTTTAATTTACTTAAAATATATTAAAGGTATATTTTAAGTGCATGTAACTTTAAATATAAACTTAGAGAATAAAGTATACATCTGGCAATTTTTTTTTATTGTTTGCTCTAATTATTATAAATGACTTTACCCCTATTTAACTTCACCTTAATTTTTTAAACTGTTTTAATTCGTTGTGGTACAGTATCTATAAGTCTTAAACATACCTTTCTGGAGAAAAAAATCCCAAATATTCTACAGTTTGTATCACAATTCTTTGATTGTCAGTGCATAGAACGATTTTTCAAAAAAAAAAAACAAATTATTCGGTTCCATAAAGTTTCGACTGCTGATTTTAATTGATATTGTGATAAATGTATTGCTGATTTCAATAAATAGAAGATATAGCACATTATATTTGTCTCTTGATTTTTATTTAAACCTTTGTACAACAAAAAACGATTTCTTTTTACGGCTGGGCCATGTGTTATGATTCAGTTTCAAATCCAGGCAGGTACACATTTCAGTTAACTGCACAAACATCTCTGCTGTAGTGTACTCCCAACAGTCATGAGTGAGTGAGACTGGGAACCGCACACACGGTTAAACATATACCTAAACCGATGACTCACATATGTGAGGCTGCCACACTTAAATTGAGTGAAAGCATTGAGTCACTTTTTGATCTGTAGTATTTATACTGATGTTCACAGTGATCTGTGAAGCTGTCACACTCAAGCTGAGTAAAAGCAGCATGTTGCAAAACGAAAACACAAAGTGAAAATAAAAAACTTACATGTTAAACTGGGGAACGAGACATTTTTAGAAGTACACCAGCTGAAGAAGATTCATTCATTTAGTAGCATGTAGCACCAGATGATGTATCTTGTCCTAGACTAGAGACTAGACTCCAACAGTAGAATTTCAAACCAAAGAATCTTCAAACTTTGTACATGAAGTCCAAATTAATCTAAAACAATAACAAACATTTAGATTCATATAAACCTGCACTAAATATCAAAAAATCTTTACTGTGCTGTGCTCTCCGCACATTTAAAAAATGAGTTAGAAAAAAATAACATCATGACTAATGTGTTCTAGAGAAAACACATCTTTATAAAAGGGGATCCAATAGTAGCGATGGATAATTTTCAAGGCGGAATAATTTCCTCAGGCAATTTTACACCAAGAACCACATTTTCGCGAATTTTCTACGACAATTACATATCTCTTTCGTGCTACCATTGCAATAAGGGGTAACAGTAGAGACAGCATAATATTTAAAATACAAAATCAGCTCTCATACAATTTTATGCCAGTAACAAAATTTTCACGAATTTTCTACGATAAATAATAAAATAAATAATATAACAACAAAATGCCTCATATGTACTACCTCTAGGGGAAGACAACAGCGTAATATGGAGCTAAATAGTAAAGGATAATGTTTGAGCTCAGAATTGGCATCCCCAGGAAATTTTACCCCTGACTACAAATTATCGCGGCTATTCTACGATTATTAACAGATAAATCATAAAGTATTTAAAAAAATGGCGGCTAAACAGATTGTAGCAGCCATTTTAATTATAAATGTCAAAATATCTACTCTATAATCCCAAATATAAAACAAGAGTACCCGTGACTTGAGAATCACTCATTGAGCTACGACTGTTATACATTGAAATTGTGGTTCTTAATGTAGAAATGTCAGAAATGATGATGAAAAATGCTTACATGATTGTTTGAAGATCTGAAGATGTTGATTACAAGTTGACTGTTGAAGTTGATGTTTCCCGAAGACTGCTCAGATGAATGTTGAAGTTGTTGTCCAATGAAATCTCTCGTCGTTGATGTAAGGCGCAGAATATTCTTCTACGTCCTTCAAAGACTTCTAAAGTCATTGTCAAGTTGCCAGTTCATTTGTTCACATCTACATTATGATATGCTCGAATACCTAGGAACCACAAATCATTTATTTACATTTGATAATTACTAAATAAATATTATTTTATACAGGAATATCTGCACAAATATTAAACCTGTGGGTTATTTTTCACCAACAACTATGAGTGAATCTAAAATAACTACTACTAATTATATTTTGATTCAACCTTGTAACAGTAAACAGATTAATTAAGTTCCAAATTGGTTTGTAGAATTACATAATTATTCAATAACATGAAATAAATCATGTTCAATATGAAATTACCTTCTTACCTTCCATGTTCGGGGGCAGAGCACCTCGTGCTGAATTTTCAGGATGATGAAATGGTAATGGGCTGCTAATCTGTAACAAAATAAATATTTTCGTTATTACACAACTGCAAACATTTAAAATGCATCGCAAATCAATATGTACGTTTGCCAGAAATTATTACATCACGAACGAATGTTAATGTGCAATTAGCGTAAATAAATAATAAAAGAAAGACTGCTTACCTTAGCTGTAGAAATAAATATTCTCATTATGTAATCTCATGTTTAAGATCATCATTTTCTTCAAAGATGATGTTAGAGACCCAGAATTTGTAGGTAATTCGAGTATTTTCTTTGAAATTGTCTCTTTTCTACATATAACAGCGTTTACCTGTAAATAAATCACTTATTTTAATACTTGAAGCGATGACCTCGGCTGGCATGAACTGATCATGGAATCCATTAACAATTAACAGCAAATTAATAAGTTTACAACAACTTGTGGATCATTTTGTCGCAAACCAACATTATTTTATGTCTAGGAAACTCACATTTCTTATTTATCACTTGAAATTAAGCCACTTGTTATTTAAATACAAAGAACAAACTACGAACATGCAATGGCGTCAGTTTCATTACATTGCATTAAAAATTACACAACCTCAATATGGCATGGCGTTGAAAAAATCAATAATTTGTTCATAAAACGTGAAATCAAACCGTGATTTCTGCCCTCTATTGAATAAAGTAAGAACTACTCGGCTACGTTCCCAAGTTTTTATCAAGTTTTAAACGGTGTAGAGTTTAGATAGTTGTGTACTGGAAATTTCACGTTTGCAACGTATTTCACAATGCTTTCACATGATAAAAGACGGATTTCTCAACAGTCGCTTAGTTTTGAAGTGTAGAGTATAACCTAATATTAGAGAATGTAATTTAGGAACGCAGTTTTGATTTTTGACAAGCGGTTGCGCAAATTTTAAATACGAGGCGAAGTTATGTGGGAGGGGAATTTAAATTTTTATAAAGAAAGGTTAAACTACAAGAATACATACAAAAAATTGTCATCTGGTTAAAATAGCAGTTTGAAATGTTTGAAAATGTGATTACTAATAGTATTACGACTGAGGAATCCAATTATATTAAATAAAAATCGATATTTTTAATAAATAAGTGCATTCAATTAAAAATTTAGAAAAACATTATTTCTAAAACAGAAACATGCAAGGAATCTAATTGTGTTAAATATAAAAAATATATATAGTAACAAATTATGTATTTACCAAGTACCAAGGTCTTTCAGGAACTGTTGAATATATTTCTATAGCTATATAAGAAATTAATAATGCACATAATTTAAAATTTAAACTAAAAGTATACCTATTTTGTTTATAAAGATAAAGTAGGTGTGAAACGGATAAATACTGTTTATAATTCAACGAATTTTTGTATATAGATATCACACGTATTAATAATTTATTCAATTATTATTATATTTTATATAAATGTAATTAATCCTAACTAATTGGGATTGGTACTGTTTCTAGTAAGATTAAATACTAGAAAATAGATTGTAAGGTTGTTTCACACATAAAATGCATCATGACTACTTCTTTACAAGATTTCTATCAGTTTTAATCACATATTAAAGGTCAACTTTTGATTATGCATAGAATATGATATGATTTTAACGATATAAGCTTAATATTGTATTTTCACTCTAGTCTATGGTTGTATATTAGAAGAACACGATGAAAAAATTATACCCTTATGCTATATTGTCTCAAAATGCAATGGGGAACCATTTAAATTTTTGTAACGCACGCTATTTCCCCATTTACAAAAATATTACAAATAACCAAAAATATATTTTGTATATTTATTCTATAAACTAAAAGGAGTCTATGTTTTTGTTGTGGTACTAATTGGTATCATTTTGAACCTATAAAATTGATAAACCATTTTACTTCTGGAGAATATTAATAACTTATACTGATTTAAGAAATAGTTTATTAACTTTACAGGATCTGGGAATAATATTCGGGTGCAATTTATTGGAATATAATAAATTATTTGTTCTAAATCTGTTGGTCTATTTTGAACTTCGCAACGAATAAATCATTAAATTAAAACAAAGTCCTGTTCACACATGAATTCTTTCATAATCCTGGCGAGAATTGCTTGTCAAATAGCAACGGCGCTAAATTAAACCTTCAATAATTCTTGGGAAAAAGAATTTCTAATTTCAAGAAAGAATCCTTGTGTGAACAAGACTTAAAGATTCGTTGCGCTACTTCATATAAATAACCTTTTACGGAAGATTATCTGAATAACAACCATAAACAAACAACAAACTGCCAAATATCAAAGTAAAATAAATAAAAATTGAATTATCAAAATAGTATATTATGATGCAAGTGTATAAGTAAACTTTTAAAGTACATTCGACGGATTTTTACGACACTAGTGTTCTAAAAGCACTTATACACTTGTGTCATACGCTATTTTTATTATACCTGCATCCTATTTGCAAAATAGAGCTGGTAAACAGCATTTTGAATCATTTTATAAAGAAATCTGCGTTTTTTAAACACATATAAGTAATAAAAATGTAATTTTGTGATAAAAATAAAAAAACAAAAATAAATACCTTGTTATTTAGATAATCTAACGTTTGCTACACTCTTTAGGCTAAGAGGAAGGCTCAATTTCGGTGATGACGTCTAAAATGGATCTGGAGGTCGGTAATCCCCAGAGTCATCTCCAGGAGGCGCACACAGATGCGGTGAACATGTTACTTGTGCACCAGCTCCACAGATGCACTCCAGACAGTTCCCAGTCGCATGCGGAAGCATTTCTCCAATCTTATAAGATGTACCTACAAAATAATACAATCAATACTCAACTTCATCAAAAATATTCATATAGCTAGAGAGCCGTAATATAATATCGTGCCCGAAATGACTTTTTATATTAATTCAAGTCTTGCCTCCAAGAAAATGTTACATCCGGGGTATTTCAAACAGGACGCCATTTTAAACAAGTGTTTTAATTATGTACTAAGGACTTATTTTACTACTTCTGGTACTTGATGTACATAATAAGAAGCATTCAAAGAAATTATTTGCACTTTCGGGAGTAAGACTCTTTTTTACTCTTTACTGTTCAGGACTAGGGTTCTTAATTTGATCCTAGGGGATTAATTTTCATATTTAATCCCGTTGTCAAGGAATTGAATAAATACGTACTATTTGTTACAGAGTATCTATGGTAAAATATAAATATTTGGCATAAAGTTTACTGTCAAAATTACAAAATGTGTATTCTTTTAAACTAGTATTATGCATTCTTATGAGAGTGAAGTGCAAAAATAGCGTTATACCACAGGACAAAAGTACCTTTAATCCCTCAGGTGCTTATTTTCCTCACCTTCGGCTCGTGAAATAAACTACACCATCAGGATTAAATCATGCACTTTAGTCCTCTAATATATAATATACTATTTGTTGAAACAAGACTTGAATTAATATAAAAAGCCATTTCTGGCAAGGGGTAAAATTAGGCACGATTTTATATACGGCTCACTAGCTAATATACTAGGTGGCGCAAAAGTAATCTTCCCATCGAATGACGCTTTCATTTTTGCAGCTGGCGTCTCATAAACATTAATGAAGTAAACAGATATTCACATTTTCCACTTTCAAGCACTGAACGATCAAATTTAGTTAGATGTATTCAAACGTAAACATAAATCTAAACCTTAAAACTAAAAGCTTATGTGAATGAGGTTTGATTCAGTTACTGCCTGGAAGTCGGGTGATTACTTTTGCGTCCACCTTGTATTACTTTACTTACCCATAACAACACAAACTGGGTTCTGTGGTTCCCGTAGTTCTTTCAGTTCCTAAACTATTCTGAGTCGTCTCTTCAACGAAAGTCGTGTCCGTAGGGTCTTAAGATGTGGAAGAATTGTCATAAGTACTCCAGGTGTCTCCTCTAGGTCACTTGATGTGGACGTTGAAGACGTTTCTGTGACTGAAGACGTCGGGTGAACCGTGGGTAGCTTCATCGGAAGGTTTAGATGCTCTAAGTGGTTGTCCAGACCATTTGCTGCAAGAAAACATATTATAAACTGTTTAAATCATGTGTGAAGATTGAAAATACCTCATAAAATAATATAGTGTTTATATATAACAAGGTATTTAGGGAAAGATATATTACATTAGTTCTTATATAATTTGGTTTTATTTCTGCTTGAAGATTTAAAAAAAATACCCTAATTTGTACAAATAATTTGACGATCTCTAAGTAAAGCCGCATTCACAGTTCGAAATTAAAGTAATAAAGTAAAATAAACAGCTGATTTGTTCTACGACCCAAATTTCGATGAACATTTAAATGAATTTCTTTAAGATGCAGTGATATGAATTACACTAAATTTCGGACTTTATAAAACGTAATTATGTACACAGTGGAACATGTTTAGCACATTGTTGACAGTCTCACTCAAGGATTCTATCATATCCTTCTAAATTTTGAAGAAAATAATCTTAGTGAGAATCAAATAGCGGTGCCGCTAAAATCTTCAATGAGTCTCGGAAAAGAAGAATTTCTAATTCATTGAAGCCTCATTCATTTAATTTTAAGGTTTACATTTATGTTAACGTTTAAGAAAGTTTAAATTCATATAACTAAATATGAGCATTCACAGTGCTTTCAAGCACTTATTAGTATTTAGTTACATGAATTTAAAGCCTCATTCGCACAAGCTTTTAGTTTTAAGGTTTACATTTAAGTTTACGTTTCAGAAAATTTCTTAAACGTTAAATAATTAAATGAGTATGAGGCCCAAAATTTCTTAAACGTTAAATAAGTTTAATTCATATAATTAAATACGAGCATTAACACGTGTCACTTTTAAGCACTGTGAATGTTCGTATCAAACTTTATTAAACGTAAACATAAATGAAGCGTGAAAGAATTTACAAAGAATCCGTGTGTGAACAGGGCTTTACACTACAAATAATGATATGTATAGTTCTTCTAAACTAGAGCATACAGAACTACAGACTTGGAACAATGTACTAAATATTTCTAAACCAAACTACGAAAAACAAACCGAAATTCCGACCAAATTGCAAGGAATGAATCAGAATATTATCTAATGACTTTTATTAGGTGTCACTGATGTTATCCAATCTGCAAATTTGTTGAAACTCTCCAACGGTGAAAATAAAACGCTGATCAGCCCTAACCACTGAAACACGCTGATCTGCGAAGAAATGCACAGAATTCCCACACAAGATTCCCCATCTTGAGTCCCACATACTCTAACTGAACTGAACTAAATAAAGAAACTGTACTCTTTTCATCATCTGTGCATTTGTTTGCAGATCAGAGCGTTTCAGCGGTCAAAGTTGCTGAGAGTTTCATCCTCAAACTAAGTGTCATCTACTCCACAACCAAAACTCCCTGTGTTAGAAGAAGGAAGGATGATAAGAAATTAAATAAAAGGTAAAAATGTTTCACCGCATGGGCTGAAGGGCCTCCGGTCCTTGCAGGGCCCGTCGGACTCCGGGGGGCACTCTTGCCACCAGCAGAACATCTCCCCATCGAGGCAGAGGCAGAACTCGCACTGGTCAGCCCGGTAGATCTATAACAACGACGACAAGAACTTAACACTGCGCTAAACTGACGAGGGCCTGACACAGGGTTCACAAAGCACAAAAGTTTACTTGGACTGCCAAAAAGTTTGATCATAGTTTAGATTTCGTACCTTTGAATTGTAACATAAAGAATTTCCGTGTGTTCCACATGTATTTCATGTTATAGTTATCTATGATCATTGAATAATACATGCATTATGTAGGTAACTTCAGTAAGGTAAATACACTATTGTATTATGAGTAGATTATTCAACATAACTGTCATTTGCCAGCACTGCAAAATGTGAGGTTATATCAACATTTTAATGAATAAAAATTTGTAAAGAAATGTCTATTTAAAAAGTCGTATTTGACTCGCACATAATGGCAATAATTAACTCGGATGATTATACACTCGCCTTGGCTCGTATCGTAAATTTATACTCGCGTATTAATAGCTATCATTATAAACTCATTGCATAATATACCTACAAAATTATGAGATTCACAGCTTATTATTTTTACAAACGAAAATTTGACTTGGACTTTAAAATAGTTTGCTGGTAGTTTGAACACAGTATAAGGTAATTATACTGTGGTTTGAATGCGTACCTTTTTTTCAAAGACATATCAATTTAGCAGCGCCGGTAAATGATAGGCGATTCTCACCAGGGCAATAAAAGAATCTTCAAAGAATCCTTGTGTGAACAGGACATAATGTAACGTAATGAATTGCCGGGTGTTCCACTTGTGTTATCATCTTATATTTATAAAATTCACAGCTTATTATTGTTATTGTTACCAACGATAGTTTAACTTTGGACTGCTAAATAGTTTGCTTGTAGACTGCGTACCTTTATAATGTAACATAATAAATTTCCATATGTTCCACGTATATTTCACATAATATTCACTGTTTATTATTGTTTACAAACCAGCCATTTTATCACCTGTTGTTCAACAACTTCGACAAGCTAAAATGACGCCATTTTCACACGAACCATGTAATTCTGCAGAATTTTATACAAAAAATAAAATAAGCTTTTGGCAAAAATAAATATATCGTTTATTGCGTAAAATTACTCTGATTAAGAATCCGTAAACGGATTTTAATTTGGATTTACCGTTTACGAAAAATAAATTTTTCTATATTATTTTCTGCAGTATGACTTGTTGTTCTATCTCACTCAAATCTCCTTCTAACACTCGCCCATTTTGATTGGTCGAGTGACATCACTGGATCGTGAAATGATTGGTTCAGTGACATCGCTGGATCGTGAAATGATTGGCTGATTAATTAAAGAAGCGTGGTAAATTTGAACGGATTGAACTACAATGTAAAACAAATACGACGATACTGAATTTTTGATTTTGGTAATTGAAGCTAAATAATCGATGAAAAACTAATGGAATTTACATAAACTAACTTAATTTAGATGACACATAAGCTTTTTCCCGTGGAAATTGCTTCAGACAGTCAAAAAATGCATTTAAAGTTGGCAAGCTCGATAGGTGGTTATAAAGTGGAACTTGTAATCGTAATTCTGGCTACACCACGGGCCCTACATTAATTAAAATTGATATCTGGGGAGTGTATCCATAAATCTACAACATATTGACATTAACAGGGTACTCTGTGTACTTTAAAGGGTAAGTACTCTAGCAGTTTTATAAGAAAATATTAATTTCTGACTTAATTTTAGGGTCCACCGTTTTGAAAATGTGGCTTCTGATACAAAAATATACGAGGAATCGAATGGTGTCCAGTTCAGATTGCTGTCTTTAACCGTTTTTGTAATGCAGCATATCAAAGTCAAGAATTTAACCTAAAAAATTAACCTGTTTTACAAAATAATTAATTCTGATTAAAATATGGACCCCAGCATTTTGAAAATATGGTTTATAGTAGAAAAAAGTGCAAGGAATCGAATATGATGCTACGCTCAGATCGGTGTCTTTCACCGTTCACGAAATACAGCCCATTATAATAAAAATGTGGTGTCAAATATTGCTCTTTTTAAGAAAATAATTTCCGTGCTAAATTAAAGGTCTCTACAATTTATGTTACACCTCAAAGTGTGTTTAATGTTAACTTATTCATTGTCTTATCTTATTTCGTGTACTATTTCCGGCTTACAAGAATTTTTAAATAAAATTAGCTCTAACTTGATGTAAGATCTGAATGTACCAATTTGTGTTCGGCAGCAAAACTTTGGAGTTGTTAATACGTTTAAGAAAAGTTTCTGTAGCACAGCAAGGTGCTGGAAGATTCTATTACACCGAGATCTTAAGATAGAGAGAAAGAATGCTTTAACAATTTAATATCGAATAATCTCAATTCAAACGTTTTTTTCGAAAGAGAATATATTTTAGTTGGAATAACACCTTAAATCAACTTTAAAATGTATTACCATTAAAATCTCATTAAGTTTTCGTTTGAAAACGAGCCACAAGAATCAATAATCTTTGGTAATGCCCATGTCACACCTGTAATACTTGTATTATGTATGATGAAAATTGTCGTGTGTGACGAAAATCTCTCGCCTGGATGTAACACTTGTATGATATAAATAATATGAAAAATTATATAAATTAATTGGAGTAACAAACAGTTTCGTCTGATTCGGTATGACGTGTATGACAGAAATAGCAGCGCTTCTATTTTTCGTCATACACAGGTTTGATCATACATGATACAGTGTATTATAGGTGTGACATGGGCATAAGAGTGGCAAAAAATCTATTTCACTTCATCAGTGTTCTATCACATTTGAATATTCATACTTTAAATCGTTCTACAGGACTGGAAATGTTTTTGAAGCTGAAGATTAATTTTAAAGCGAAAAACACTACCAGTTTTAATCTACGGCTCTTTTATATGAATACCTTCAACATTGGAACCACTTATACCTACACCTATTATATTACTTTTTAATAATACCAAGAATACAGACCTGTATATATTTCATTTTAAATTTATCTTTAATTTAACACTTTAATACGTAATTCTTTTTATATCGAAGTATGTTTTTATTATTAAATGAAATCTTCTCTCAAAAGAATTCCACCATTGCAATTCTGTATTTGTATTACTTATGTTTACATATTAAAATCCTTTGTATTCTTTTTCATTGTAGAAGTTTTTTGGGTCATTTTATCAAATAATCCCTCATTATATTGTTATTCAAATTTCTGAGATAAATATATTTTTGATTTACATATTTTTGAAACATATTTTTTGCTGGAAGGCCTGTACACAGAGTCACAACTTCGTGCTCATCTCACTTATCACGATTTAGGATTTACTATTCTCGCCATTGCACAATAACTCAAAATTTAATTATATTTCATAATCAGATATCTATTATACAACCAATAATCTAGTGCTTTTTGCGAAAACTGTCCTTAAATTTAAGATATAAGTTGAGAACTAAATGTACGAAGTTGTGAATTATCCTGTATAAAGGATTTGTGGCAATCATGAAAATAAGAAGCAAAAAAGTCTAAATGAATCAGAGAAAACTATGTTGTTTTTATTGTACGACAAACAAAAATAGTCTGTGAAATCCGCTAATTTAAGGTAAACAGAGTATTTAAACCTCTTTGAGTCTTATTTTGTAAAAAGATTACTACGTCACTTTGAAGTAGAAATAACAAAGGTGCAAAACATTTAATTACAATTAGGGCTGTAATACTGTTGTATGTAACTTTAATTATACAAATTAACTAATCAATAGCTAACTATTTTAGTAATAATTGGATAATAATTATAATAATTTACGTTTTACGGGTCTCGGTAATTTTCAAATTTTCCGCGGCCATGATTGTTGCGCTATTCCATTGTTTTTGATAACAAGAATATGTCATGTGAATATTGTAGCTGCTTACTATTGTAAATATCACTTAGAAACCATGAAATATTAATGAAAAGTAGTGTAAATCGTTAGATAAACCAATATTCTAACGTTTGTAATAAAAATTTTCATGTGATTCGCAAATTATTTGTAAACAAATGTGTAAGTGTTTCCAGGCTAATTGATGACCATCTTCAGAAATGGTAGTAAACAAGATTTTGCATTTCAATCAATTTGTATTATTAGTAGGTGAGAAATATATCTCTAGAAGTGTAGTACAGACAATTTTTATTGTAGTTTAATATAATTCGACCCAAAATTTGTTAGTAATAAACTATGGTATTATTTTTATATCAAGAATGTATTGGCACCCATTCTTGATATTTAATTAATGCTGTAGAATAATCGACATTATTGTTCTATAAAATAAAATCCCAGCCAGGCGGACAATTAATGTCGATTTAATAAATTGTAATAATTTCTAATAAAATATTTGGTTATTTCGCGATTTTAAGTAAAAATTGTTTGTTATTTCAAATAAAGAAGAATTTAAGAAAGGTATGTTTAAAAACATTATTGTATTTATTTTCTTATGAAAAATTTCCTTTTTAGGAGCTGAATATGGATCTACACTGATTTATTTGTCAAATTATATATCTTTATTGTATATTTATAACATTTTATATTGTATGTTGAATAAAAATTACTATTGGGGGCTGGGTTATTACAATAATGTGTGAAAAGTGATAATTATGTGAAAACAATGAATAAGGTAAAATATAGTAAGATATAAAATAATAGTCTGCGCAGAATTTCCCTTCAAAAGGTACGTGGAACCTTCATTTTTATGAAATAAATCAAAAATCGTTTTCAAAATCCATAAGGCTCAATTCATTTGGCTAAATAACGGGTTGCCAGGCGATTCTCGCCCTTGTTGAAATTTTTAAAAAGTGTTCTCTCTAAGGGCCCTCCACGCCAATTTTTTTTTCGATCCTGTCAAATTCGTGCTCACGGTTATGAATTATTTTCTCGATAATGATCAATCCAAAGTGCACCAAATTATAGACAAACGTTCTTTAAACATTAAAGAAGGTGTCTATAAAGTTTCAATATGATCAGATCAGTAAAACATCGATAATTAATTGTTTTTGAAAAAGTGAACCTAACCAAAATTTTTCTAAGTGTTAGGAAATGAGAATTGGCAGATAGCTGTTTTTAAAGGTGGGAATTGATTATTTTAATGTTGTTTTATGAAAATAATTGTTGCTAATGCCGCTGAATTGCAAAACAGCACGAAATACTGCACTTTGGTTTTCGTTTTGAGCGTTTTCAGTATTTCAGAGTGTTTACTTTTCAATTAATGTTCTTATCGGTTTCTCGGAAATCAATTCTATTGAATGCACATCAATAATGCATGACCGGAACTTCTGGAGTTCGAAGAAAGGTCTTAGAGAACTTTTTATACTGTTGAAATGGTGTTAACAAATGTTTGCACACTTAGAGTGACAAAAAATAAGAAACTTGGTTGCTAAATTTATATTATAAACTATACAGGTTGGTCCACAACTTAGTGCATATATTTTAATGCCATATTCAACTATGAAGAAGCACTGGATTGTTGATTGTATTATGGATATCTGATTAACTATGAATGGAATAAAATAAAATTTTATTTAATTGTGCAATGGCAAGATTAGTAATTACATTTGAAAACAGTGGCCCAAAACTGTTTGATTTAAAATCCTGGAAACTAAATTACGATTTTTGAAAAAATCTTTCAGTTCCGTGATAAGTGAATTGAGCACTTAAGCGGCTTTATCGAATTCCTAGAATACTCTCGATTTTACTTTTTTTCCATTCCACTCTTTTCCCCACTACTAGGGCTACCTGAAACCAGCCCGAAACTCGTACTTTGCCTCATCCTATAGCTCTGCAGTCATATTGAAGTTGAAAAATACTGTAAAAGTGTTTTCGTTCCGAGTAAACTGTCAGATTATTATTGACTTCAGGATAATGTTTTTATAAACATTTAATAGAGAAAGAATGGATCTAAAAATGTGCCTTTTAAAAATTAGTTTCTATCAGGAGATATAATCGTGTAAAGTTTGAATAAAACAGATTTTTTTTTGAATTTTTCGGATTTTTTATATTCATGTAGAATTTTTTAATCAAAATTTTAAAAAGGCACATCTGTAGATTCATTCTTTCTCTATTAAATCTTTGTTGAATTACAATTTTACCATTCTTGTACTAGCCGCAAAACACTCGCTACGTTAGTACATTTTATGCTGGATTTAAAATTATGTACTAAGTTGTTCTTCGTCAAACAAAAATTATTTCTGATTAAACTAGAGCCCTCAAAATTATAAAAATGTTTTCTGGAGCAAAAAAGTCCAAGGAATTGAAGTCTGCATATAGTTGCTTCAAATCCATCTGTAGATAATGTAGTCCAATGATTTCTGTATATATTTTGTCTTACAAAAGCAAACATATAGAGTTTAATGAATCAGAGAAAACTATGTTGTTTTTATTGTACGACAAACAAAAATAGTCTGTGAAATCCGCTAATTTAAGGTAAATGAAGTATTTAAACCTCTTTGAGTCTTATATTTTGTAAAAAGATTACTACATCACTTTGAAGTAGAAATAACAAAGGTGCAAAAACATGTAATTACAATTAGGGCTGTAATACTGTTGTATGTAACCTTAATTATAATAATTAACTATTTTTAGTAATAATTCATGTGAAATAGCAAGTTTTCTCCGTTGCATTTATGTCTTACGAGTCACGGCAATTTTCAAAATACCGCGGCAATGATTGTTGCGATGTTGCGTTATTCCATTGTTTTTGATGACAAGAATATGTCATGTGAATATTGTAGCTGCTTATTATTGTAAATAACGCTTAGAAACCATGAAATATTAGTGAAAAGTAGTGTAAATCGTTAGATAAACCAATATTCTAACGTTTTTAATAAAAAATTTCATGTGATACGCAAATTATTTGTACATAAATGTGTATGTGTTTCCAGGCAAATTGGCGACCATCTTCAGAAATGGTAGTAAACAAGAATTTGTGTTTAAATCAATTTGTATTATTAGTAGGTGAGAAATATCTCTCTAGAAAGGAAGTATACAGACAATTTTTATTGTAGTTTAATATAATTCGACCCAAAATTTGGTTAGTAATAAACTATGGTATTATTTTTATATCAAGAATGGATTGGGCTCCATTCTTGATATTTAATTAATGCTGTAGAATAATCGGCATTATTGTTCTATTAAATCCCAGCCAGGCGGACAAATAATGTCGATTTAATAAATTGTAATAATTTCTAATAAAATATTTGGTTATTTCGCGATTTTAAGTAAAAATTGTTTGTCATTTCAAATTAAGAAGAATTTAAGAAAGGTATGTTTAAAAACATTATTGTATTTATTTTCTTATGAAAAAGTTATTTTTTAGGAGCTGAATATGGATCTACACTGATTTATTTGTCAAATTATATATCTTTTATTGTATATTTATAACATTTTATATTGTATGTTGAATAAAAATTACTATTGGGGGCTGGGTTATTACAATAATGTGTTAAATGTGTGAAAAGTGATAATTATGTGAAGAAAATGAATAAGGTAAAGTATAGTAAGATATAATTTCCCTTCAAAAGGTACGTGGAACCTTCATTTTTATGAAATAAATCAAAAATCGTTTTCAAAATTCATAAGGTTCAATTCATATGGCTAAATAACGGGTTGCCAGGCGATTTTCGCCCTTATTGAAATTTTTAAAAAGTGTTCTCTCTAAGGGCCCTCCACGCCAATTTTTTTTTCGATTCTGTCAAATTCGTGCTCACGTTTATGAATTATTTTCTCAAAAATGACGCATCCAAAGTGCACCAAATTATAGACAAACGTTCTTTATACATTAAAGAAGGTGTCTATAAAGTTTCAATACGATCAGATCAGTAAAACATCGATAATTAATTGTTTTCGAAAAAGTGAACTTAACCAAAATTTTTCTAAGTGTTAGGAAATGAGAATTGACAGATAGCTGTTTTTAAAGGTGGGAATTGATTATTTTAATGTTGTTTTGTGAAAATAATTGTTGCTAATGCCTCTGAATTGCAAAACAGCACGAAATACTGTAGGTACTTGGTTTTCGTTTTGAGCGTTTTCAGTATCTCAGAGTGTTTACATTACAATTAATGTTCTTATCGGTTTCTCGGAAATCAATTCTATTGAATGCACATCAATAATGTATGACCGGAACTTCTGGAGTTCGAAGAAAGGTCTTAGACAATTTTTTATACTGTTGAAATGGTGTTAACAAATGTTTGCACACTTAGAGTGACAAAAAATAAGAAACTTCGTTGCTAAATTGATATTATAAACTATACAGGCTGATTCACAACCTCGTGCATATATTTTAATGGCATATTCAACTATGACAATGGAGAAGTAGCACTGGTTTGTTGATTGTATAATGGATATCTGATTAACTATGAATAGAATAAAATTAAATTTTATGTAATTGTGCAATGGGAAGAATAGTAATTACATTTGAAAACAGTGGCCCAAAACTGTTTGATTTAAAAACTTGGAAACTAAAATTGCGATTTTTGAAAAAATCTTTCAGTTCCGTGACAAGTGAATTGAGCACTTAAGAGGCTCTTTCCACTCTTTTTCCCACTACCAGGGCTGCCTGAAACCAGCCCGAAACTCGTACTTTGCCGCATCCTATGCAGTCATATTGAAGTTGAAAAATACTGTAAAAGTGTTTTCGTTGCGAGTAAACTGTCAGATTATTATTGACTTCAGGATAATGTTTTTATAAACATTTAATAGAGAAAGAATGGATCTACAGATGTGCCTTTTTAAAATTAATTTCTATCATGAGATATAATTAAATGAGATATATATTAAATAGGGCGGTTTGCGCCATAAAAACCACATTATTGTTTTACAATTTATTATACATTTGTTATCAATTAAATATTAAATCGTATTTTAGATACATTTTGTATATATCTAAGTAAATATGAGCATTCACAGTGCTTGAAATAGTGTGAATGTTAGTATTTAATTATCGTATATAAATTTAGTTTTACGGTTTTCATTTATGTTTACGTTTAAGAAAGGTTAAATTCATCTTATTAAATACGAGCATCCACAGTGCTTAAAAGTGGAAACTGTGAATGTTCATATTTGGTTATATGAATTTAAACTGTCTTAAACGTATGCTTACATGATGGCTTGAAGATCTGAAGATGTTGATTACAAGTTGACTGTTGAAGTTGATGTTTTCCGAAGACTGCTCAGATGAATGTTGAAGTTGTTGTCCAGTGAAATCTCTCGTCGTTGATGTCAGGTGTCAAGTCATTGTCAAGTTGCCAGTTCATTTGTTCACATCTACATTATGATAATATGCTCGAATACCTAGAAACCACAAATCATTTATTTACATTTGATAATTACTAAATAAATATTATTTTATACAGGAATATCTGCACAAATATTAAACCTGTGGGTTATTTTTCACCAACAACTATGACTATGAGTGAATCTAAAATAACTATTATATTTTGATTCAACCTTGTAACAGTAAACAGATTAATTAAGTTCCAAATTGGTTTGTAGAATTACATAATTATTCAATAACATGAAATAAATCATGTTCAATATGAAATTTTGAGTTAAAAATGTAAATAGTAATATCTGAAACAACTTACCTTCCATGTTCGGGTGTAGAGCACCTCGTGCTGGATTTTCAGGATGATGAAATGGTAATGGGCTGCTAATCTGTAACAAAATAAATATTTTCGTTATTACACAACTGCAAACATTTAAAATGCATCGCAAATCAATATGTACGTTTGCCAGAAATTATTACATCACGAACGAATGTTAATGTGCAATTAGCGTAAATAAATAATAAAAGAAAGACTGCTTACCTTAGCTGTAGAAATAAATATTCTCATTATGTAATCTCATGTTTAAGATCATCATTTTCTTCAAAGATGATGTTAGAGACCCAGAATTTGTAGGTAATTCGAGTATTTTCTTTGAAATTGTCTCTTTTCTACATATAACAGCGTTTACCTGTAAATAAATCACTTATTTTAATACAAATTAATAAGTTTACAACAACTTGTGGATCATTTTGTCGCAAACCAACATTATTTTATGTCTAGGATAGGTACTCACATTTCTTATTTATCACTTGAAATTAAGCCACTTGTTATTTAAATACAAAGAACAAACTACGAACATGCAATGGCGTCAGTTTCATTACATTGCATTAAAAATTACACAACCTCAATATGGCGTTGAAAAAAATCAATAATTTGTTCATAAATCGTGAAATCAAACCGTGATTTCTGCCCTCTTTTGAATAAAGTAAGAACTACTCGGCTACGTTCCCAAGTTTTTATCAAGTTTTAAACGGTGTAGAGTTTAGATAGTTGTGTACTGGAAATTTCACGTTTGCAACGTATTTCACATGATAGAAGACGGATTTCTCAACAGCCGCTTAGTTTTGAAGTGTAGAGTATAACCTAATATTAGAGAATGTAATTTAGGAACGCAGCTTTGATTTTTGACAAGCGGATACGCAAATTTTAAATACGAGACGAAGTTATGTGGGAGAGAAATTTAAATTATTATGAAGAAAGGTTAAACTACAAGAATACATACAAAAAATTGTCATCTGGTTAAAATAGCAGCTTGAAATGTTTGAAAATGTGATTACTAATAGTATTACGACTGAGGAATCCAATTATATTAAATAAAAATCGATATTTTTAATAAATAAGTGCATTCAATTAAAAATTTAGAAAAACATTATTTCTAAAACAGAAACATGCAAGGAATCTAATTGTGTTAAATATAAAAAATATATATAGTAACAAATTATTTATTTACCAGGTACCAAGATCTTTCAGGAACTGTTGAATATATTTCTATAGCTATATAAGAAATTAATAATGCACATAATTTAAAATTTAAACTAAAAGTATACCTATTTTGTTTATAAAGATAAAATAGGTGTGAAACGGATAAATACTGTTAATTTATAGTTATACCAACAAACATTATCCCAAATAATTAAATAACAATCATTTGAAACCTTCTACTGATTTCAACAAAAACACCGTTCAGGACAATTTATTTTACAGTGTATCAGGGTACCTATTCTAATTCATAGCGACAGTCGCTAGCGAAGTTCAGTTGATAACTTCGTGACGTCATTCCGTTTGTAACTATATCAAGGGTTAGGGATATTTGGCCTCCAGTTGATAACGACTGATAGAGATTTTACAGTTACTGTGAAATTTGACAAGAAAAACTGCTAAACCACCATTTTACCTATCACTTATCATAAACGTATTATTTGTTTTAAAATAAGCCATTTTTTTGAATTTCAAAGTAAATTATTTTTTCAAGAAAAATGTCAATTTCTTATTTCTAAAATTTGTAAGTTGAATTATTTAATAAACTAATCAAAAATATTAAATACATATAATTTATTGGTATTTTATATTTATAAAATAAATATTTTAACCTCCTAACGAACAAAAATCAACGCAACGCGCAAGTCTACCGTAGCGAGGGTTGATAAGTCGGAGCGACAGTCGCTTGGCTACTACGTCACACATAGTGGGGGGTTATCAAGACAACCCAACTTATCAACGTTGATAAGTGAAATAGAATAGGACCCCAGCATTTAAATGTATTAGTGTAGCATTCATTCTCAGACTAGAAAAATTAAAATTATATTCGATTTCTGAGTTTACAATACATGCGTAGCGCATGTATGTATGCAACCCAAAAAATATGTAAGCGCGCTACACTGGCCTCAAACACCCATCATTTGTATACCTGGAAAATATTCCAACAATTTAGCAAGCTAATAACACTTACTCAACAAACAAGTACACAGAACACATTTATAATGATCTGACAGATGGCCAATAAATCGATATCTGAACGGTATTGAGCGTTGAAAACAGTGACAAATATATTTTAGGTTCCATTTGAACATAAATGATTAAATATTTGGGTTGTGTATTGGTTTATAACTACAAATAATAATATCAAGAGGTTTGTCTGTTTATGTGTTTTAAACTTAATATTCAACTTAAATGCATTTAAAAACGTTATCAAATGGTTGCTGAACAAGCCTCTTAAAATCAGTGCTAAATAAAATGAGTAAAATGATCAAAAGGCTTGCAAATAACTGGAGTGAAATAAAATGTGTAAAAAGATTATTTAAAAAGGTTTGAGGTCTTAATGCATCTAGACCAGCCTCTTAATAATGAATGGCAGGTAAAATAAATATTTTATTGAAAAAAATAACAAGGTACAATAATCATACAAAGTAATATTCGTTAATGACTTTGTAAAAATATTCTGAAGTCTATGCTAAGTTCAGAACTAGCTATCTACTGCCTAAATTATTTTAAAAACCTCGCTAAAATAATTTAGGAATGTTCATCAAACAGTTTTTAATTTAAAAACTATCTAACTCCATCAATTTTACAATAGTTACAAAAATAACAAAATAATGTCACAGATCATTCGTATATACAGTCTGTACATAAAATAAATTATCACTAAACATGGGAATGACTTCTATACCAGATATCAAATCTAGAATATCCACACACAGAAGATGCATACTAATATTGCGTCAAAAGATTCGTCCACAAGAAATTCAAATCTGGAATAATATTTGATATCGAAAACACAAGAAGATGCAAATCTAGAAAAATAGTGTGAACTGAATTAAATGAACCCAATACTTTTCTTGAATTCTACATAACAATAACTGTTCTAGATTTGCATCTTCCTGTGTTTGATTCATGCCAAATATAAAATACTAGATTTGAATTATCCTGAATTCACATACAGGAAAATGCAACACCAGCACATGCATTTGTAAGTAATAAAACAGTGCATCAAATGTTTCATTTGTAAGACCGTTTAAATCTATTGAGTATTTAGATTCGGAATAAATGTAAACACAAGAAGATGCAAATCAAGAAAATTGGGGATATACAATTGAACTGAACTAAATGAACAACTCAGTACTATTCTTGAGTCCCACATAACAATATATTTTCTAGATTTGCATGTTTCTGCGTTTGCACTGATGCCGGATCTAAAATACCAGATTTGATTTTTCTGGGAATGAATATTATGATACAGATATCCCGCTTGGCAAAATAAAATCCCCAAAACATTTCAAGAATATGAACATCACACTTGTTGTTTGCTATATTTGCCTATTAACATCCTATTAATATCTAGCGATTGCTAATGACAGCCCTTAATAACATTATCTGTAACATCCCGATGTTAGTTATTTGGTAATAATATCCCATATAATTCTCTGAAATGTTTGTATTGAGTATGTAATTTTTGATCGTACACAGGATGTGGCTAGGATAGACTAAAGCCCTGTTCGCATGGAGATTTTTGGAGATTCTACAAAGATTCAGAATCCTGGAAAAGAAGAAGTTTTTTTCTTTCTAGTGATAATTATGTGGTTTTAAAGCAATCGATAAATTATAAATTTTTATTTTCCAAGACTCATTGAAGATTCAATTTAGCGACACCGCAATTTAACAGATAATTCTCACTAGAAAGAAAAAACACGTCTTCTTTTCCAGGATTCTGAATCTCCAAAGATCCTCGTGCGAACAGGGCTTAACGTAATATCACTTAAAGTACAAGAATTATTTTAAAAATTAAACATCCCATGGACGATTTTATCACTTTGTTGCATCTTCCTAAAACACTAAATTTGTATATTCCTAAGAACAAATCTTTTGATGCAGGTATGTTACAACTTTGTGTCATTTTCCTGTGTATGAATATTCTAGGTTATATTTTCTAGAGTTGAAGACCACCCCTAAATACCTATCTATCACGGTAGAGACTTTTCTTCTTTGTTAAGCGGCACCATTTCCCGCTCTCTTAACTCCTTGTCCCAGACATCTTCATCAGGTTGCACGGAGTTCCATTTCTGCATCTCTCCGGTACCTAGTAGCAAATAATGGTAGCCACCGAAGAGGTAGATGAAACACAGCACCCAGAAGACCATCTTCCAGCTGCCCCAGCTGCTGTCCTCGTTGGTGAAGCTTGCCACCATGAACGCAGACATGAATCCTCCGAAGGAAGACAAAGTATTCGCCATGCCGAAGATGGTTCCGGAGAAGTTGGGCGCTATGTCCAAGGCGTTTGACAGATAACCAGCTGTCACGGCACCGTTTATGGTCAACGCGATGGTGAACATAGCCACGGAGAAGGTGTTCGACATCCCGTAGTTTGCTTGGAGGATCATCAAGAACCCTGGCAGCATGACAGCTGAAATATGCAACAACGAAATGTTTTCAATAATGTTTTGAAATTGAGTGGGAAAGTATAAGAGCTTGTATGAACATTGACGAGGCGAAAGAAGTGTGTCAGCATACGAATATTTGTAAAATGTCATATAAATTAAGGAGTATTAATGTACACGAGGCAAAAGAAAGTGTCAGGATATAAATTTTTGTCCAAGATTGATTACAGGTTATTGATTGTAAACGTTGTGATTTTAAATTTGAGTTGATGTGCTTAAAATGTAAAATAAATTGAGTGGGAAGAATAAAAGGATAATGAATGTGGACGAGGCGAATAAAGTATGTCAGGATATGTATGTTTATCCAAGGTTGATTACTGATTATTGGTTGTAAATGTTGTGATTTTAAATTTGTGCTGATTTGTTTGAAATGTCAAACAAATTGAGTGGAAAAATTAAAGGATTATAAGTAAATGTGAACGAGGCGAAAGAAGTGTGTCAGAATATAAATATTTCTCGAATAATAATAATAATGAGTCTATGAATATTGTCAAATATTGCTGTATACATGTTTATGAACATAGTGATTTTAAATTTGATTTTATGTGTTTTGTGTTTCAAATATGGGATAAAATTATTTTGAATATTGCATGGGAGGAATAAATGAATAAAATGTGGACGAGGCAATTAAAGTATGTCAGGATATAAATATTTGCCGCCCAGATTTTAAATTTGTGTTGATGTGTTTGAATTTGAATTGTGAAATTAATTCATTATGAATATTGAATAGAAACAAGACCATGAATATGGATGAGGCGAAAGAAATGTGTCATGTTTGTGGAAGATTGATTACTGATTATTAATTGTAATTTATATTTGATAGAAACACTTCCTAGCTTTTGTTTAGCTAATCTCTTCAAGACAGTGGCTTCAAAAATAATCCAAAGTAATTGAACCAATTATTAAAAGATTATAATCATTTATTTCTCACTTAATAATATATCTTACCAATGGTAGTGAAAATCTTTCTGGTAGCAGTGGTAGATAATTTACCACTTCTTCTTAAATAATCCGCCAAGTAGGACGCAAAAACGGCCATGATGTACTTTCCGAAATATGGTAAACTTGACAGCAACCCATTCTAAAATTATAAAGCATTATGAAATCATCTATAACCATTCATCAGTATGAGATAGAGGCCAATAAAAAATTGTTTACACGTAGTATAGTAGTAAACAATTAAATTAACGGTTTTCCCAACCATTTATTATTGTCTCGTGTGAGATTCAATAAAAAATTTAGCAAAAAACTATACAGTTCCTAGAAATAATCAATTGCTTCCCAAGAATTTTATTTTTTACTTTGTAGCATTCACAGAAGGTGATTATAATAATTATAGTATGACCAATTGTGGTCTGACAACTTAGATCCGAATAAAAAAATTTGCTATATAGTGTGACTACACTAATAACCCTGATTACCCGTGAGTTGATGGCTTGTAACCGCACACACAATAAAAAATATATACCGATGACTCAATTTTTAATACGTTAACAGAAAATAAATATCATTTTGAACAATTGTGCTTCGAATAAAAATATTTCCTCTGTGGTGTGACTACACTAATAACCAAGAGTACCCGTGAGTTGATGGCTGGTAACCACACACACAATAAAAAATATATACCGATGACTCAAAATATTTAATACGTTCACAGAAAATAAATATCATTTTGAACAATTGTGCTTCGAATAAAAATATCTTCTCTGTGGTGTGACTACACTAATAACCCTGAGTACCCGTGAGTTGATGGCTGGTAACCGCACACACAGAATAATATCCCGATGACTCATAATGAGGCTGCCACACCCAAGTTGGATAAAAGGCGTGATAGATAATAACAATTAGTATCCGTAAGTTGACTGCTAGTAATCAGAGATGTAAATATGAAAAATTATAAATTACCGTGTAAATTACACAATAAATTACCGTAATTTACCACATTTTTATTACCATCAATTACAAAAGAAACGTGTCATAATTTTATTTTTATTTAATTAATATAATTACTACTAAATAATTTGTTCTTAAATATTTTCCATGATTTTAAAATTTCTAGGTACTTTCTGGAAATCTTCAACTACATATAATTACACAAGAGCTTTTTATTTCGCCGATTTTATTTTAAAACAATTTTTCGAGTCAAATTGCTGTCAGGTGACAAGGTTGAGATGTCAAACAGAAATTTATTCTAAGAAAATAAAATGCTCGAGTGTAATTCAACGAGATAATTTGACGACTCCTTTGGTTCTTCTTCACAAATTTTACCAAAATCTAATGATTTCACTGACAAATATTAGAAATATGAAGCAAATGACATTTTAGTGTTTTTGTTTATTGTTTGGTTGCTAAGAAAAAGGTCGGAAAAAGGTAAATAAAGTTTTATCACTTGCAAAAAGTTACCTTCCTTTTTATCCGCTGTCAAAGCGATAAAATTTTGTTTTGTTTATGGCTTGCTTTATACAGGAGTGGAATTATCTCGGTAATTTTAAGTAATTTAAAATGTTTTTCAGTAAATTATGTAATTAATTTACCCGGCAAATTAGTAATAAAAATGTAATGACCGTAATTTTACATATATGATTTCTAAACCATAATAATTATTATTATTAGTACCCGTGAGTCAGTTATCTGTACAAAAAATGGTTTATAAAGCTGCCAAATAAATTTATCGCGTATATTATATTTTATCAATAGTCCATTATTTATATTAATTTTGTTATCACAAGTGCTGTTATCACCAACAAGTAAATTAAATCGTATCTTTCAACAAAATTAATAAACTACAATCTAAAATGCGTACACTATTAAATCAAACATTCAGAATTAGACGAACGACATTTGCATACATGAATTTGCTAATTTAAATAACAAGTTCATGATGCAAGGCGGCGAATTATTACAACAAGATACTTACTGCTTTGATATTAAAATGGAAAACATCTTTGAAGAAGGTCGGTAGCTGGTTTACCACAGTGAAATATCCGAAAACAGAACAACCATGGGTGACAACTATTGCCCAGACTGGTCCAGAGGTTAAGATTTGTCCCCATGGTACTCTGGAAGGTTTCTTATGTTTGCCATCAGTTTTCGCAATCTCTGATTCGATGTATTGTCGCTCTTCCATAGAAATTCTTGGATGCTCCGCTGGTGAATCGAACACGACCAAAAACCAAGTTATTGACCAGATGAGACCCACAATACCTAAAGAATAAACCATTATTAATATTTTTATGTAGTGTATATGACTCTGCAATAATGTCATATCATTTTATAACACAATATGCCGAGGCGTTTGGTAGAAACTCTGAACTGAATTAAAACTAAATAAACAACCCAATATCCTTCTTGAATCCCACAGAAGCTAATGCCCTTCTTGAGTGAAATAAAATGATATAATATTGTGTCTCGTACATTTCTATGTCCTCATTGTCAATCAAAAATAAATTTTAAATCAGCAGAATTATTGATAAAGTTTTTTAAGCCCTGTTGCCACAAGGATTCTTTGAAGATTCTTTCATGCTTCAGAATTATGAGAAAAAGAATCCGGTGAGAATTGCCTGTCAAATAGCGGCGCCGCTAAATTGAATCTTCAATTAATCTTGGAAAAGATAAATTTACAATTCATTGATAGCTTCGAAACAGTAATTTTTCCAGGATTCAGAAGAATGAAAGAATCTAGAAAGAATCCATATGTGAACAGGGCTTTAAGTAGTGCCACTTGTGGACAAGAAATATTTAATTGTTGTTATTTAACGTAAGTTACGCGATTAAATAGTTTATTACTATGTTTATTAAAGATTTTTTTAACTAATAAACCTCATTCACATAAGCATTTAGTTTTAATATTTACGTTTATGTTTACATTTAAGAAAGTTTAAATTCATGTAACTAAATATATTTATAATATTTATATTTAAATTTAGGAAACACAGCATTCACATATTGAACTTAAAATAACTTTAGTAAGTGGTAAACATAAACTTAAAGTTTGGAGTATTCAAACTTTAATGCTAGAAAGTGAAAAGTGTGGATGCTTGTATAGTTACATACGAATTTAAACATTCTTAAACGTAAAAATAAGCATTTAGTTTTAAGGTTTACAATTATGTTTACGTTTACGAAAGTTTAGATTCATCTAACTTAATACGAACAATCTAGCCTCATTCACATAAGCATTAAGTTTTAAGGTTTAAATTTATGTCTACCTTTAAGAAAGTTTGAATACATCTAACTAAATACGAGCATTCACAGTGCCTAAAACTGGAAAGTGTGCATGCTCGTATTTAGTTATATGAATTTAAACTTTCTTAAACGTAAATGTAAACCTTAAAATTAAATGCTTATGTGAATGAGGCTTAAGACTTTATATTTTCAAGCACTGTGAATGCTCGTATTTAGTTAGATGTATTTGAACTTTCTTAAACTAAATGCTTATGTGAATGCAGCTTTAAACGTAAACATAACTTAAAACTAAATGCTTGTGATAATTTTGTGAATTTAAAAAAAGACTCAGTAGTAATTGTGTGCAAATGTATAAATGTTGCAACCAATGTTTGCAATAGTAACCTATGTGACCTATATTTTCGTAATCGAATCATAATATCAACAAATAATTAATAATACTAATTGATATTAGATTCAAAGACATCATAATCTGAATCTGACGTAATAAAAGGTCAGTTTGGATCATAAAGTCAACACAATAAAGAGAATATTCATAAAATTTTCCATTCTACAAAAAGGAATCTTTTTGGAATAGTTGATTCTCGAGCGCGTCTTAAAATAAATTAGAATGCTCAGGCTAGAAGCACGTGCGGTCGAAATTAGTTCGTTTATTCGATTTTTAATAGCATGCGCAAAATGTCATGCTGTATACCCAAATTGGGTAAATGGCAGCCTGAAATATTGTGAGTCACCAGAAAATACAATTCTACAATATTCATACACAAGAAAATGCATGCACAAGAAGATTCAAATGTAGGATTTTAGATTTGTCGTAAATGCAAGCACAGCAAGATACAAATCTGGAAAAGTAAAGTCAAAAAAATAAAATTTTAGAATATACCAAATACGCGGTTTTAACAATATCTTTTCTAGATTTGATGTGCTGTGTTTCCATCTATGCTAAAACTAAAGTTCTAGATTTGAACTTTCCTGTGAATTAATCTTTTAATGCAGGTATTTTCTTACGTATACATTTCATAGATTTGAATCTTCTTGTGTACCCATTCCCAAATTTATACGTAATAAAATCCCTGCATTAAAAGATTCATTTACAGGAAAATTCAAACCTAGAATTTTTGATTTGACATAAATGCAAGCACAGGAAGGTGCAAATCTAGTAAAGTTAAGAGCGAGTATTTTGTGGCCAGTACAAGAATGGTAAAATTTTATTTCAATAAGGATTTAATAGAAAAAGAATGGTTCTACAGATGTGCCTTTTTAAAAATTTGATAAAAAAAATTGTACATGATTCTAAAAATTCCGAAAAATTCAAAAAAAAAACGATTTATATCTCATTTAAAATATTTTAAAAAGGCACATCTGTAGATCCAGTCTTTCTCTATTAAATTATCCTAAAGTCAATAATAATCTGACAGTTAACTGGCAACGAAAACACTTTTACAGTATTTTTCAACTTCAAAATGACATTGTATTGCTAGGATGCGGCAAAGTACGAGTTTCGGGCTGGTTTCAGGCAGCCGTAGTAGTGGGGAAAAGAGTGGAATATAATGTAAAATCGAGAGTATTCTAGGAATTCGGAAAAAATGTGGACGGGCCGCTTCAGTCAAAACCGAGTATGTGAGACTCAAGAATGGTATTGGGTTGTTTATTTAGTTCAGTTCAACCTAATTTGTGTTGTAAAAAGACAAACTATCATTCTAGATAATTATTATGTATCTTCCTGCGTTTACAAGTCGAATCTAAAATTCTAGCTTTGCATTTTCCTTTAATGAACCATAACTGCATGTATTACGTATAAATCTAGACTTGAATAAATTTACCTGTAGAATAAAACACACTAGGCCACCCAAACGAATCGATCAAGAATCCGCAAACTGGCATAGTGATAGCTGCGCCAAGACTAGACGCCATCATATTAGCAATGAACTTGGACCTCTCCATCGGAGGTATCCACTTAGCAGCCATCGGGGGCATAGCGGGCCAGGTGGCCCCCAAGAACAGTCCAAGAAGCACCCGAAGAAGAATCACAGCGTAGATACTCAAGTCGCAAGCAAGAGGTGTCAGAAGAGTTATCAGAGATGCTGCCAACATCGAGTAGCCGAATACCCTGCAAAGTTAATCATTAGTGACAGGCGAAATCAGAGATGGCATTTTTAATTGTAAACAATGTGATCGAGTGGACGATTACCTTGAAATAGTTTATTAGGTTTTTCTCTGACTCAGTTGCGTTCAGGCGAGGAATAAGTTGGCGAACTTTGACTCGGGTCTGTGTGGAACTTAGGCACCGGTCAAAGATCATCAACTCACGCATATTTTTATTAGTACTGTCCAGTATATTTTTTCTGTACTCACTTATTAGTCCAGTCGGCAGAACGAAAAAAAGGCGTCAACCTAGAAAGTATTCCGAACCTAATGAAATTTTGACACGTCATTTAGGGGTACTCTGGGATGTCGATGTCGAATCTGTGCTAACTTGGGGAAGGGGAAAAAGCCACGATTTTTAATACCTTTTTCCGGTTTTTCGCCTATAACTCAAAAACTATGGGTCCTACGAACAATATGCTGCTAAATGTCAATGTATGGCTGAAAATGTCATTTTGAGAAACATTTCCTATTTTTGAACGCCTGTCTCTCGGTACCTATTGGGTCAAAAAATACGTTTGACCAGTGAAATTTGAAGGAAATTTAATGTTCTTTCCAAAAATGGAAAAAAGTTTTTTAGTTATAGGCGAAAAACCGAAAAAAGGTAATAAAAATCGTGGTTATTTTTCCCTCCCCAAGTTAGCACAGGGCCCTCGAGGTCGAAAACTCAGATTCAACATCCAGGGTACCCCTAAATGACGTCAAAATTTCATTAAGTTTGGAATACTTTCCAGGTAAAAGTGCCTGCCGACTGGTCTATATCACGAAACTCAAATTTTAGTTTCAAGGTTTTTTTAATCAGTTTTGGGTCACTGTTTTCAAATGGAATTTCATAAATTTACTATTCTTGCCGTTGCATAATTAATTAAAATTAAATTCTGTTCCATTCATAGTTAATCAGATCCATTATACAATCAACAATCCAGTTCTTCTTGCGAAAACTGCCCTTAAATTTACGAATTAAAAAAATCTTTTTGTTCCATGATCAGTAAAATATATGCACGAAGTTATGAATCACCTTGTATGCAGTTTGATATGCTGATTACGAACATAAGTATTTAGTTTTTAGGTTTATATTTATGTTTACGTTTAAGAAGGTTTAAATACATTTAAGTAAATACGAGCATTCACACTTCCCACCTTCAAGCACTGTAAATGCTCATATTTAGTTAGATGTATCCAAACTTTATTAAACGTAACATAAAAATAATCTAAATGCTTATGTGAATAAAAGCTTAAGATTGCAGTTTTCACGGTCAGTATAAGTTATTAATTTAGTTATATGAATTTAAACTTTCTTAAGGTGAAGTCGATGGTGTGGTTACCGACATTTGCAGTTTTGCAAATATTTCAGTTAACATTTGTAAAGTATTGTGGGCACTGTTAGGGAACGCGTTTGCGAGGTGGCGAAAATGCGAGTTCCCTAACAGTGCCCACAATACTTTACAAATGTTAACCTGCCCATGTTCAAAAGAAGCTCCGAAAGTGAGAAAATCTAATGAATCAGTTGCAGTAGTTGATTTAGCTTTCCAACTGAAATTTTGCAAAACTGCAAATGTCGGTAACCACACCGTCGACTTCACCTTAATGCCTGTGGCACACCGGTCGAGGAGCATCGAGGACCATCGAGTAACTCATCGAGGACCATCGAGTTACTCCTCGATGAAACGAAAGAACGCACCCGTCCGCGATGGATTTCTATTTAATCGGTGACAAATACATCAAAGTTTTGCGCGAAATCAAATCCAAAGATACGTCTGAAATGAGATACATTCGTTTCATCGAGGAACAACTCGATGAAAATAGCGGCGCCCCTATTTTTCGTCGAGGACGGGGTGCGTTCTATCGTTTCATCGAGGAGTTACTCGATGGTCCTCGATACTCCTCGGCCGGTGTGCCACAGGCATAAGCCTCATTCACATAAACATTTAATTTTAAGGTTTACATTAATGTATACGTTTAAGAAAGTTTAAATTCATATAACTAAATACGAGCATTTACACTTCCCACTTTCAAGCACTGTGATTGCTAGTAACTAGAAAGCCGTAATAAAAAATCGTGCCTGATTGCCAGAAAAGACTTTTTGTGTTAAATCAAGTCTTGCCTTCAAGAAAATGTTACATCCGGGGTATTTCAATCAGCACACATAATATGTGAGGCTGCCACACCCAAGTTGAATAAAACTGTAATAGATGTATAAATTTTACCCCTATATGTTAATAAAACTACCCCTAAGCAATAAATAATGAATTACGGCTAAACTACCCTGAATAAATTAACGAAACTAAGTATACTAATAAAAAACGACACGAGGAATCCAATGCCGCAAACCGCGTTTCGATTCCTCGTGCCAGTTTTGAGTAATTGCCATTTAAACATTCCACCCTCACAATTTATAGAATGGTTGCTACCATCTATCGGCAACTTTGGTACTACAACGTGTTCAAATATCGGGTAAACCACTCAAAACATCGCGAATCTGATTGCGGTATCGGATTCCTCGTGTCTGAATTAGTATAAATCCATAGTTTCATCACATGAAACATATTGGAGAAGTTTGTATGAATTTTTAAAGTTCCCTATATGTATACGCTGACTGTTTGTATGTGTATGAGTGTTCTGCTAGACTGGAAATCAGAAAAAGTAAATTTAGTAAAGAATTTTGCGTTTACGGATCTCCAAACCAGTTTCGCATAAAAAGTTTAATGATTATTAGTTCTCAGAAAATGAAAATAATATTCAAAAATGATTCAGCAGCGCTTAGTTTGTTTTTCACTTATAATTCCTTGAAAAGGTACGGGTTTTTTTTATATACCAACCGAACTTTGGACTTGCAGAAGAGTAAACAAAAAACAAATTAATTTAATGGAGATCACAGCATCACCTTCAAAAACTAGGAAGTTTTTTTTGTTCACTAATTGTTTATCTCGACTTGAAAGGTCGAATAATTACAAATGAAATGAGAGATGATCGCTAATTTAAGGACATATTAATAATTGAGAGAACAACAAAACTCGCATTTTTATTATGCTGCAAATAAATTAATATCAAACTAAAAAAATACTGACAACAAATTAGTAACAAAGTTGAACTAGATTTGTGTATATTTAATAGTTCAAAGTGTGTATGACTTGAATTAGTAAAGTACACATTCGATGAGTGATTTGACGGCTGGTAACCGCACACACGGGTAAATACACACCTATACAGTTAACTTCAAGTATGTAAGGCTGCCATACCCAAATTGGGTAGAAGATTTTTATATATTTAATAGCTAATCGTGTGTATGACTTGTATTCAGTAAAGTACACATTCCTTGAGTGATTTGACGGCTTGTAACCGCACACACGGGTAAATACACATCTATACAGATGAATTACAGTATCTGAGGCTGCCATACCCAAATTGGGTAGAAGATTTGTGTATATTTAATAGCTAATAACGTGTATGACTTGAATTCAGTAAAGTGCAATATTCCATGAGAAATTTAGCAGCTGGTAACCGCACACACGGGTAAATACACATCTATACAGTTAACTTCAAGTATGTAAGGCTGCCATACCCGAATTGGGTAGAAGATTCGTATATACGTAATAGCTAAGAACGTGTATGACTTGAATTAAGTAAAGTACACATTCCATGAGTGTTTTGACGGCTGGTAACCGCACACACGGGTAAATACACATCTATACAGATGACTTACAGTATGTAAGGCTGGCATACCCGAATAGGGTAGAAGATTTGTATATATTTAATAGCTAAGAACGTGTATGACTTGAATTCAGTAGAGTACACATTCCGTGAGTGATTTGACGGCTGGTAACCGCACACACGGGTAAATACACATCTATACAGTTAACTTCAAGTATGTAAGGCTGCCATACCCGAATTGGGTAGAAGATTTGTATATATTTAATAGCTAAGAACGTCTATGACTTGAATTAAGTAAACATTCCATGAGTGATTTGACATGGATTTCGCGCGCCCCTCCACAGCGTTTATTGTTTTGTTAAATATAATAATCTAAAGATATTGTTGAAGATAAAAACCTACAAAATGCAAGGTGCAGAATTTTAAAATTTTGCTTTAAAAACGAAATATGTTAATTTGAATTTTGACAATTTGAACACAAATATCTTCTATTTTAAAACGAATTTTAAAAATCGGTTATTTCGCAGATCCACGCTTTGTTGATAACATATTAAAATTTGAAGATAATTATGAGCTGTACAAACAAATATTGCAGTTTTCCCCTCAAACATAAATTAATGTTATTATTATGTTTAACAAAACAACAACCGCTATAGAATAGCGTGCGGAATCAATGTTTTCGACCATTTCTGCCTTAAATCCACTATCCATCCACTCATTGTCGGTTCCCAACCGCACACACTCCACCAACGCACCTTCTAGCGCCGATAACCTCCGCCAGGCGTCCACCAGGAAGTTCTGTGAGCACATAACCCCAGAAGAAGCATCCTAGAACGATGTTTTGTTCATACTTGTTCCAACTATACTTGTGGTCTAGCTCTTGTATAATCTCGACTACGGCTGTCAGGTTAGTGTTAGAGTCTAGCGTGGAGTTGGTGCTGACGCTGGAGTTGTGGATGGCGTCTTCGGCGTGGATGTCCACCATGTCCACGATGGCGATGGTGAGGTTCACTCGAAGCATGTAGTTGAACATGAAGCCGAGGATCACCATCAGGTTCAACACTTGGCGACATGATACTAGAAGAAGAAATGTTATTAATGCAAAACAAAAAGCGTGTTATAATAAATCATTTTGTAACTTTGGTTTTGAAATTGATGGCCTCATATTTTACAGTGATGTACTTATAGGTTGTGCTTACATGGATATAGAATTAAATTTGCAAAAAACCTTGCCGTATTTTCTTAAAAGCAAAAAGCATGTTACAATAAATCATTTTGTGACTTTGGTTTTGAAATCGATGATATTTTACAATGATGTACTTATAGGTTGTGCTTACATGGATATAGAATGAAATTTACAAAAAACCTTGACGTATTTTGTTAAATAATTTCTAAAAATTACTAAAAATGCGAGTTTTATTGCTATCGAATGCAAAGCAAAAAGCATGTTACAATAAATCATTTTGTGACTTTTGTTTTGAAATTGATGACCTCATATTTTACAATGATGTACTTATAGGTTGTGCTTACAGGGATATGGAATGAAATTTGCAAAAAACCTTGCCGTATTTTGTTAAATAATTTCTAAAAATTACTAAAAATGCGAGTTTTATTGCTATCGAATGCAAAGCAAAAAGCATGTTACAATAAATCATTTTGTGACTTTGGTTTTGAAATTGATGACCTCATATTTTACAAAGATGTACTTATAGGTTGTGCTTACATGGCTATAGAATGAAATTTACAAAAAATCTTGCCGTATTTTCTTAAATAATTTCTAAAAATTACTAAAAATGCGAGTTTTACATAAATTATTACAGTCAATGGGTTAACTGTTAAAAAAATCTCTCTATACCCGTCTTCCGACTAATGTATATTATTTTTATTTTTGTGCATTAATCATCGTATAATATGGATTATTAAATGATAAAACTTAGCTCTAATTTTGCTAATTGATGCCACAGCAATTAATAATATGCCTTTATTGATTCACTAATGAGTCATGATTCTTCATGTTAAATTTCAATTTGATATGTTTATAATACAGCCAGAATCGTTCAAATTGTTAATCTTCTGGATTTACAAGTGTTGCGCCTTAAATGACGAAAAAACAATGTTCACAATTATTTTTATTAAATATAGTTAATGTCACTAGCATTAATATATATTTTTTAAAATAACTAGTTTCCTCTACGGTTTCCCCGTATGACTTGTTTTACTTTCTAAAAACTTTTTCGTAAAAATTTTCCTCGTATGAACAAGATAATAATTAATACGCGAGTATGAAATTAATGATACGAGCCAAGGCGAGTGTAGTAATTCATACTCGTATATTAATGATCATTATACACGAGTTGCATACAATATTTTTTCATTAAATTTATTGACTGTTTTGAGTCGATAAAATATAACTTTAACAGCAAAGATAGATAAGTACTTCTTTAACATCAGCTACACGACGATAAAATTATTCCTATTATCGACTCGAGAAAAATAATTCACTCGATTCTTCGTTGCTTCAGAATTAACTTTTGTTGTTGTTTATAAAATATAATTTTATATTTTTATAACTATTTATTGTAAATTAATTAATGTACGCTCCTGTATTATTAAAATGGCTGCATCTACCTTCCTAACTATCCCGGCAATCGATTCCTTGGACATTTTTACATCCAGAACCAAATTTTCAATTTTTTTTGTTCATTAGTTTAGCCAGAATTAATTCTTTTATAACACAATGAAATATAAGTGGCATAAGTGTGTGTAGACTGTATAATACAAAATCACATTAACTTTGTTAATTTTTGAGCTATCGTTCCGAAAAAAGTTTCGTTAGTGACATAAATTTGGACGAAAAATCGAATGGAGCAGTTTCCAGGACCGTAGGAGGGGTATTAAGAACCGTACTGGAAATAATTTCGCATCATGAATATATAAAATATTTTCTAGTTAGATAATCTAATTAATTATGTATGTATGCGACTTGTAATAAATAAACCAATGCGCACATATATCTACCAAGAATTTTAACAAAAAATTTGCATTATTTTATCAAGGTTATTCCATTGTAAATCTACAATAATAACAACTATCAGTCTAAATTATTTAACAATGGCATTATGCGAATAGCACATTTTACGATGTGTTGAACTGTATTGTTATGTGAAAATTATAACAATGACCGAATAATTACGCCTCCAGGAGGGTACTCAGGAAATTTTCAACAATCATAAAATATATTAATACTCATTGGATATTTTTCAGAATAAGTTATAAAAAAGTAATAATGATTGTTAATTTTGATAAATTTATTACCTTTTTATCGTAATGACAATGTAACTCTTTTGAAACGTGCATTAAAATGCGCATGTGTGACGTAGACAACATTGAAACCAAACCGTGAGCAGATTTGTTCGTATAAGATCATTTTTGTCGTTTTGACGGGCTATGTATTCAAAACCCTAATCTGCGAACACTGCCTTGCTCAAAAGCCTTTTGCATTTCTATAATCTTTAAAACCTGCCTTTTCAATTCTCTAAAATGGCGGCTTTCCAAATGATTCATTTTTCTAAAATTCAAAACCTGCCTTGTTCAATTCTTTTAAATGGCGGACCTTCGAATGATGCATTTCTCTAATATTCAAATCCTGCATTGTTCAATTTACTAAAATGGCGGATCCCCGACTGATGCATTTCTCTAAAATTCAAAACCAGTCTTATTTAATTTTTACCAAAATTGAGTCTTTTTTGCCATAAACTAATCTATGTTAAGAAAACCCTTCTTGAATCCAACAGAACTCCGTTTTTTTGACATAAACTAATCTATGCTAACAAAACCTTTCTTGAGTCCAACAGAACTCCGTTTTTTTGACATAAACTAATCTATGCTAACAAAACCCTTCTTGAGTCCAACAGAAATCCGTTTTTTGACATAAACTAATCTATGCTAACAAAACCCTTCTTGAGTCCAACAGAACTCCGTTTTTTGACATAAACTAGTCAATTGAATAAGGTAGGATTTGAATATTAGAGAAATGTATTATTCGGAGATTCGCCATCACAGATAATTAAATAAGGCAGGTTTTAAATTTTAGAGAAATGCATCATTTGGGGCTCGCCATTTTAGAGAGTGAGTTAAGGCAGATTTTGAATTTTAGAGAAATGCATCATTTGGGATCCGCCATTTTATAGATTTAAATAAGGCAGGTTTTGAATATTAGAGAAATGCATTAGACAGTGTTTGGGCTAAGCAGTGTTTGAATTTTGAATACATCCATTCCCGTTTTGACGTATCGTATTCGGCCCTTGTCAGCGCAGTGAACGTATGTTCTCAGGGCCGGTGACGTCAATTTTTTAAACCTTATGAATTTTTTTCTGGCTTATTAGCAACTTTTTGGCGAAAATAAAAAATCTGACGTGGCCATCACACAACCTTCCGCCATATCTAGACTTTAAACAGAAATGTATACGTGCAATCCGGTGCCCATTTAAAATATACAAATAAAAATCTCAAATATTCAAACACAGAAATTTGCATCACCTGAATAAAAAGATTCATTCACAGGAAAACTCTGCTGTGTTGAAGCCATCCTCCGTTCAATTACTACATTTAATATCTTACTTATGACTTATATAGCGCTAGTATGCCAACTTGTCACCCGTCTCACCTGTCAATATTTTTTACGCAGAAACAAAAATCAACCGATCATGGATTACAAGATATTAACGTTTTATTTGATAAATTTATTTTTTAAATTTTACTGCAGTTCTTTAATGCTACCAGATAAAGACAACTTTTTTATAATGTAAGTTGCAAATAACTTTTCCTCTTATTCTTATTACAAATAAATACTATATTTTTCCAAATTTATATACAATTTTGACAATTAACTTTTTCAATCTTCAAAAAATATCACTTTCGATGAAGATATTTGTACCAAAATCTAGGGAGCTCTTCCAATTTATATACAAATGTTAAATACCAAATATCAAAATTTTCGGGTAATTCGTATTTGAGTTATGCGACTAACAACCCTTGACCACACACACACACACACACACACACACACACACACACACACACACACACACACACACACACACACACACACACACACACACACACACACACACACACACACACACACACACACACACACACACACACACACACACACACACACACACACACACACACACACACACACACACACACACACACACACACACACACACACACACACACACACACACACACACACACACACACACACACACACACACACACACACACACACACACACACACACACACACACACACACACACACACACACACACACACACACACACACACACACACACACACACACACACACACACATACACACACACATACACACAGACATCATCGTGAAACTATCAAAAATGAGTTGTAAGGACCATAATTCGTGCTCATCCACTAAAATTTCACCACCCGATTTTTTGCATGATTCCAATACCTTCCTTTACAGGTAAGCGGAAGGTAAAAATACGAGTCTAATATTTTAATGTATAGATTAACAAAAACAAAAAATCGTGGAACCCCCATTGGGATTATTACTCTCTACCGTTAGACTAATCGATGTTGCTCAACTGAAATTGCTCAAACAATAATTAAATAATAAAATTCTCGTTAACTACGGACCTGATGCACCTTACATATCATTAAATAACAAAACACTAAAGGTAGATAACCTCTTCTGTGATTGGCAGTTGCGAACCACTTAAAATTCTCTACTAAGTGACTCTGAATACCAAGTTTAAATTGTAAATTAGCAAATGCACAAACTAATCAAGATGGAAACGTTATTATTTGTGATTTCTCTGGAATAGGTCATGGACAATTTGTGCACACTATTTTTACCTTCCGCTTACCTGTAAAGGAAGGTATTGGAATCATGCAAAAAATCGGGTGGTGAATTTTTAGTGGATGAGCACGAATTAGGGTCCTTACAACTCATTTTTGATAGTTTCACGATGATGTCTGTGTGTATGTGTGTGTGTGTGTGTGTGTGTGTGTGTGTGTGTGTGTGTGTGGTCAAGGGTTGTTAGTCGCATAACTCAAATACGAATTACCCGAAAATTTTGATATTTGGTATTTAACATTTGTATATAAATTGGAAGAGCTCCCTAGATTTTGGTACAAATATCTTCATCAGAAGTGATATTTTTTGAAGATTGAAAAGGTTAATTGTCAAAATTGTATATAAATTTGGAAAAATATAGTATTTATTTGTAATGAGAATAAGAGGAAAAGTTATTTGCAACTTACGTTATAAAAAAATTGTCTTTATCTGGTAGCATTAAAGAACTGCAGTAAAATTTAAAAAATAAATTTATCAAATAAAACGTTGATATCTTGTAATCCATGATCGGTTGATTTTGTTTCTGCGTAAAAAATATTGACAGGTGAGACGGGTGACAAGTTGGCATACTAGCGCTATATAAGTCCTAAGTAAGATATTAAATGTAGTAATTGAACGGAGGATGGCTTCAACACAGCAGAATTTTCCTGTGAATGAATCTTTTTATTTAGGTGATGCAAATTTCTGTGTTTGAATATTTTTGATTTTTATTTGTATAATTTAAATGGGCACCGGATTGTACGTATACATTTCTGTTTAAAGTCTAGATATGGCGGAAGGTTGTGTGATGGCCACGTCAGATTTTTAGACTTGTTATGCTAATTTTGAACTAGTTTTACTAGTTTTAATTATTATTTACTTAATTTGTTATTCATTCTACACTTTTCCTGTGGTGCATCTACACTTTAATATGAAATATACAACAACCTCTGTAACAAAATTATAGAGTATAGTATTGAACGCACTGATCATGAATCAAAAAGAATTTTGCTAAAATTCGTAAAATTAACAGTAGTTTGCAAAACAATATAATTTTGAGTATCACTGGTTGTCACATTTAAATACAAAAATCTGACGTGGCCACCACAAGACATCCCGCCATACCTACTTTATTCTTTTAACTTATATTATAATATATTAATATATAAGTACTACTACTACTGCTACTATACTCACAAATATATTTTAGTCATTTTATTTAAACTGCAGAAGAAGATATAAAGCATATTTTACTATTGTCACTGTCATGTCATAATCATTTAAATTTTACGTAGTAACAAATGTTAATCGATCATGGACTACAAGATATCGAAATAATAAATATATAATTTAATTATTCTTAAATGATACCAGATACAAAAATATTTATAAAATACCGATTGTAGGTAATAATCACATAATCTTTCATTTAAAATTTAAAAAATTGTCTTAAATTAAATATTTATCGAAATATTTGAAAAAAGTACTACTTCCGGTTTGTAGATTGAAACCAAAAATAGGAGGTGCACAACTAGATGCTATAACAGTCCTAAATACAAAATTTCAATTTTCTACGTCTCACCGTATTTGACTTATGCGACACACATACGCCCGTACGTACGTACGTCCGTACGTACAGACGTCACGACGAAACTAGTCATAATGGATTCAGAAAAGGTCAAAACGGATATTTCCGTAAAAATCTGAGAACCGAAATTTTTCGCGATTACAATACTTCCTTTACTCCGTACAAGGAACCAAGGAAGTAAAAAGTATTGCAGTATATATTAGCGTAATTAGATTAATGTAATAATAATTTTACAAACAGAAAAAAATGAAATTTGTAGGTACAGAATGTCTCATTTGCTTGGACCTATTTTTAATTTGCGAATTTCAACAAAATTCTTTTTGGTTCATGATCAGTGCGTCCAATACTACACCCTTAAATTTTGTTACACAGGTTGTTGCATATTTCATATTAAAGCCTGAACACACACGGATTCTCTGAAAATTCTTTCATGCTTCTGAATCTTTGAAAAATAGAAATTCATCAATGAAGTATCAATGAATTAGAAATTCTTTTTTCAGGCTCGTTGAAGGTTCAATTTAGCGGCGCCGCTATTTCAAGAGGATTAATTATTCCAAATTTCAGAAGCATGAAAGAACCGTCAAAGAATCGTTGTGCGAACAGGGCAGTTGGCATGTAGGTACCTACTTATGTAAAAATGTTACTGCATGATGAAAATGGTATATATAGTTCTGTGCATATGTATTAGTCGTAAACCAAATAAAATAAAATACAATTGTATGAATGAGTACCCGTGAGTTGAATTAATATGCACATGGATGACACACATTTCCGTGCAGCGGTTACACCCAAAATAATGAAAAAAATCTGACGTGGCCACCACAAGACCTCCCGCCATACCTATTTTATTCTTTTTACTTATTACCTATACAAATATATTAATATAAAAGTACTATTACTACTGCTACTACTCACAAATATATTTTAGTCATTTTATTTACACTGCAGAAGAAGATATAAACGATATTTTACTATTGTCACTGTGACTGTCATGTCATAATCATTTAAATTTTACGTAGTAACAAATGATACAAGATAACCGAAATACTAAATTATAAGTATTATACTTTAATTATTCTTAAATGATATCAGATACAGAAAAATTTATAAAATACCGATTGTAGGTAATAATCACATAGGTAATCTTTCATTTAAAATAAAAATATTTGTCTTAAATTAATTATTGATAGAAATATTTTTTTAAAGTAGGTACTACTTCCGGTTTGTAGATTGAAACCAAAATTATATTGGGCTTTTAAGAATCGTATTGAAACCTTAAATACAAAATTTGGTATTTAAATATTTGATATTTTTGGAGTTATCGTGTCCGAAAAAATTGTAACATACGAACGAACGAACGCACGCACGCACACACACACAGACATCATCTCAAAAATGTGTAATTCGTATTCTAGAGACCCTAAAACGTGCTTATCTGCCAAAAACTCATACTCGAAAATTTTGACCCGTCGCAATACCTCTCTTATAGAATATGAGGCGAGAGGTAAAAACGCTTAAGAGCATTCTGTACAGGAAGAATATACACGTAAAAAGCACTTTACACGCATACACCTCATCGACACATGGTTGCACAATTTAACAACAACAAATTTTTATATGGTAGATAAGGGATAAAACTTCGTTCTATTAGTGCCATTTTTACCTTCCGCTTACCTGTAAAGGAAGGTATTGGAATCATGCAAAAAATCGGGTAGTGAGTTTTAAGTGGATGAGCACGAATTAGGGTCCTTACAACTCATTTTTGATAGTTTCTCGATGATGTCTGTATGTATGTGTGTGTGTGTGTGTGTGTATGTGTGTGGTTCGGGCCGATGCCGGATGTCGCATAACTCAAATACGAATTACCCAAAAATTTTGATATTTGGTATTTTACAATTGTATACGAATAGGAAGAGCTCATTAGATTTTGGTACAAATATCTTCACCGGAAGTGATATTTTTTGAAGATTGAAAAAGATAATTGTCAAAAATTTATATAAATTTGAATAAATATAGTATTTATTTGTAATAAGAATAAGAAGCAAAGTTATTTGCAACTCACGTTATAAAAAAATTGTCTTTATCTGGTAGCATTAAAGAACTGCAGTAAAATTAAAAAAATAAATTTATCAGATAAAACGTTGAAATCTTGTAATCCATGTTCGGTTGATTTTTGTTTCTGTGTAAAAAATATTGACAGGTGAGACGAGTGACAAGTTGACATACTAGCGCCATATAAGTCATAAGTCAGATATTAAATGTAGTAATTGAACGGAGGATGGCTTCAACACAGAAGAGTTTTCGTGTGAATGAATCTTTTGATTCCAGGTGGTACTAATTTCTGTGTTTGAATATTTTAGATTTTTATTTCTATATTTTAAATGGGCACCGGATTGTACGTATACATTTCTGTTTAAAGTGGAGATATGGCGGAAGGTTGTGTGATGGCCACGTCAGATTTTTTCTATTTTGTACCGAAGTTTTAGTTTATAAAATAAAGAAAACTACAAAAATTCACATTTTTTAACTCTAATTTTCTCGAAATCAGAAAGTTTTTTCTAAAAAATAACACTACCCCAACGTAGATTAAACTTTAAACTACATGATTCAAGTTTAAAATATCATGTTCTGCGAAATATAAAGAAAAATCTGTAGGTGCTTCTAAACGCCTGCAAGCGGTTGAAAGTAAGTAATTTCGACCGTTGAAAATAAAAAATAAAAAATTGCACTAATAGAACGAAGTTTTATCCCGTATCTACCATATAAAAATTTGTTTTTGTTAAAATGTGCAACCATGTGTCGATGAGGTGTATGAGTGTAAAATGCTTTAACGTGTACATTCTTCCTGTACAGAATGCTCTTAACATAATTTGAATAAATGCTTAATTATGAATACCCGTGAGTTTAAGGTTATAACGCACACACTGTACGTTATAAATCGTTGATACAAAGTTCTGTGCGTCAGCCCCAGCCAAGTACAGCAAAATGCGTAAGTATTAAACATACTAAGTAAAGTACACTTGTACTAAAGTCCAAAATAATTAAAAATTTGTTGATTTTTACTTAGCAACTAAATTAAACTTTAACCCGAAATATTCCTACTTATCTAATTTATAGAATCCAGGGGCGTACTACAGGAAATTGCGCCTGAAGTGCGCAAAATATTCCCATCAGTGGGTGTACGATTAAAATTACAAATTTATTCAGAATTATTCTGAAGGTTTCTCCATCTACACTAAGAATTGTTATGATTTGAATAATTTCTGCATGAATCAAAACACTTAGCATTTTTTTAACTGGACGCACGTGCGTAATATTTCTGACGTCACTAGGGTTAATAAGTCAATAGAGTTGCCAAATTTTGTGACGCAGTTTGACGTTTCAAAAATAAAAATAGAAAGTTCTTGACAATGATCTTCAAAAACATTGAAATTTAGTAACATAGCAACAAATTAAATGTTTTAGTGACAAAGTTATGTAAAATTGTACATTTTATTGCAAAAATTATGATAGTACAAGCAATAAAAATAAAAAACATAAAAGTTATCGCAAATGTGCAAACTAAAAAAATAATAATTTTTCTTGTTATTTTGTTCGTAATTTAATTAGTAACTACATGTAAAAGTATGTTAAACGGATATTGTTTAAAAAAATTAAAACACAGACATGTTAAACAATAAAAATTATGCGCTATTCTTTTTAAATTTTAAAGTTCAACATACAAACAACATATTTTTTCTGTATCTAATAATTTGTTTAAAATTTCGACATATTTTGATAACAATCCACGTGTTTTTGAAAAACAAACAAAGTTTAAACTTTTTTTTAATTTGCATAGATATGTACGATTCAATTATTGTTACCAAGGTTGCAAAATAATGATGCAATTTGTTTAATAAATACAACAATAATTTCGCAAAACAATACTTCAAAAATGTTTATATTTTTGTATTTTTATTATTTTTAGTCCAGGACTGTTTTTAAATATAATTGTTTGTTGCTAAATATCGTAAAAATAGTAGTATAGTAGATTATATTGAATTTAATAATACCGTGAATTTATTTTAACATGAAACATAGGACTTTTATATCCATGGTTACGTATTTGACAGCAATGTATTAGAGCGTTCTTTTTAAAATCGAACATAGGGAATCAATTTAACTGTATTATTCTTGACTAATATAACATATTTGGCCAGCTGTAATAGTTCCAAGAGACGCCTTCAACATAAACTTTTAATTGTTTAAACTATACCTACATCGTATTTCCAGGTAGCAACATTTGAATTTGTTAATTGCGGAGTCAAACTGATGCTACCTGGAAATACGATGTAGGTATAGTTTAAACAATTAAAAGTTTATGTTGAAAGCGTCTTTTGGAACTATGACAGCTGCCCAATATGTTATATTAGTCAAGAATAATACAGATAATTGATTCCCTATGTTCGATTTTAAAAAGAACGCTCTAATACATTGCTGTCAAATTCGTAACCATGGATATGAAAAATCCCATGTTTCACGTTAAAATAAACTATATTATTATTATTATAAAAGTTTTCCTAATTCATTATTAAACTATTAAAGTATTTGTTACATTTTTCCTGTAATTTTTTAAGTGTCTTTTCTAGAATCAAAAATACATTAGAAAAATAGTTAAATGTTAATTATTAATAGTAGGAAAATTTATTTATTTTCTTATCTGTGTACTACACTCTTTCGTGAATCTCAAATTTGGAATTTTCATTCATAAGAAATGTAGGCGTGTGACTACGTCACAATACTAAACAATTATAAATTGTGCCATAGATTTTATCTTTAACCTTGCAAGATTGTTTATTTTCCAGGGTTGTAATTAGTAAAATTGGTTTGAAATGTGGTGTCAAATTACCAATTTATTAGACAAGCAGTGAACATATCGAAATAAAATAATAGTTGTCGAATCAAATAAATTTTATTGATGACGGAAAATCGGGTACTCAAAAATAATAATTTTTGTTGCTAAAATATCTACTGATTATTTACAGACTCACTTAGACCAGTACAAAAAAATATTTTCAATTGTTAAAACCGCACATAGGTGCTGTGAGGCAGTCACACTAAAAGCGTGATTAAAAACCAGGCCAGTATTCAAAATAATTATAATTTCTATTGTCATAACTGTACGAGTGATAAAATATTAATACCGAAGGTATTCATAAATTAGTTATTTTTATACAAGACGATAAATAATATTTTATTTATTTTTCCAGAGTCGATAATACAATTTTATCGCCGTGTACAAATTTTTATTTTTTTCTATAACTGTTAAAGAAAATGTTAAATTTAGTTATCATTAATACATAATTTCGAAGTTTGTTATTAATTTTTTTCATCCAACTTTTTCACAAAGTAGACGCAGAAATGTGTGAAAATGAAAATAAATTTGAAAAAAATGTAAAAAATACTTTATTTACCCTTGCTGTTAAAGTATTTATTTACTCAGCTATAGAAAAAATTATTTATATTGTTGTAACCGCACACACGTATATTTATATCCATAATTTACTGTGCGACTGCCCCACTTAATTTGGCAAAAGCGTTTTACATAAATAATTTAAAATCCAGGACAGTACTTAATACATCATAATTTCTATTGTCAAAACCGCACACACGGTAAAAAATTTATACCAATTATTAACTGTGCAGGTGCCACACTTAATTTGACAAAAGCATGCTAGATAATTAATTAAAAATCCAGGTCAGTACTCAATAAATAATCATTTATGTTGTCAAAACCGCACACACGGTAAGAAATTTATACCAATTATTAACTGTGCAGGTGCCACACTTAATTTGACAAAAGCGTACTAGATAATTAATACAAAATCCAGGCCAGTACTGAATAAATAATAATTTCTATTGTCAAAACCGCACACACGGTACAAAATCTGCACGGATTGTTAACTGTGCAGGTGCCACACTTAATTTCGCAAAAGCGTACCAGATAATAAATTTAAAAAATCCAGGTCAGTACTCAATAAATAATCATTTCTATTGTCAAAACCGCACACACCGTACGAAATCTAACTGTGCAAGTGCCCCACTAAATTTGGCAAAAGCGTGCTGGGTAATTAAAAAAAAATGCAGACCAGTACTCAAAAAAATCTTACCTTTAAAGGTGGCCATTTCAGCCCCTCACAAAAATTACTGTATGCCTCAGTCGATATCAAAGAAAACTGCACTTTATGATTATCTTTAATAAGGGTAATTTTCCCGTAAAAATAGCTCTGTTCAAGGCTCACTATTTCTGACTGACTCGATGTGCATCTGTTTCGGAGTAGCACAAGACAACTGACTAACAGCGCGGGAACTGTTCGACAAATGACGGTCTTCCTTGCGAAACTCGGTTTTTAATACCCTCACCTATTGGTCGGCGCCGATACCCGCGAATACAAACTACGGCCACTTGTGCCTCCATTGCGCATTTGTTTTTTGAAATTTAAGTTGAGAAAAAAAGGACTGCAACAGGTTTAAGAAACTTTTTTGCATAGTTCGACTAATTATTTGGACGTTATCTATACGTGATTAATTAAAAATTATCTAGTTGTTAACTTAATACTAATTTAAGTAACTTAGATACTCAGAAAAATGTCTGTCATTAAATTATAATACGATAAAAGATAAAAAATATTTTAAATACAATACATTCATAAAACTTGGGTGTGGCAGCCTTACATACTGTCAGTCATCGGTATAAATACCGTGTGTGCGGTTACCAGCCGTCAACTCATACACATAATCATAGCAGTAAATAAAGAGTAAACTAAATTTAAAAACAAAAATTTGACAAGTGACTGAAAGAATTTTTTCAGGTTTTTCCAGTTATGTGTTTCTTGCGAAAAATGCCCTTAAGAGGCCCGTCTACCTCCTAAAATTCAGCACAAAACGTACTATAACGTAGCGAGTGTTTTGTGGTCAGTACAGTAAATTGTATTATATACCTAGGATCAATTAACAGTTAAATTTTAATACAAAAATTGTACATTAAAAATTTTCAATTTATGCAAACTTTACGCAGGTATATCTCATGATAGAAATGTATTTTTAAAATTTTAAATAAACACATCTGTAGATCCATTCTTTCTCTATTAAATGTTTAAAAAATCAATAATAAACTGATAGTTTACTGGCAACGAAAACACTTACATTATTTTCAACTTCAAAATGACGTTGCATTGCTAGGATGCGGTAAAGTACGAGTTTCGGGCTGGTTTCGGGCAGCTGCAGTAGTGGGGAAGGGAGTGGAATAGAAGAAGTAAAATCTAGAGTAATAATTTTTGTTCCATCAATAAGTTGAGTACTAAGTGCCATTAAAATATATGCACGAAGTTGTGGATCACCCTGTATACTTTCTAATGTTTACTAGCCGTCAACGCAGTCATGGTTGTTAGTGGAGAAACAACAAAAAAGATCTATATAATCTTACATTAGAATAACTGAATTAAATACGTCTTTTAATCAATTTGGTTGTGACAGACTCACATAATGTGAGTCATCGGTACAGATAACACTTTTTATCGTGAGTACTGTTACCAGCCGTCAGTTTAACAATGGTTGTTACTGTTGTTAGTGGAGAGAAGAACACATGAAAAATTATTTTACATTAGAAAATTAGAATAATTGAATTTAATACGCCTTTTACTCAATTTGGTTGTGACAACCTCACATAATGTGAGTCGTACACTATACCGCGAGTACTGTTACCAGCTGTCAATTTACTAATAGTTGTTAGTCCTTAGTGGAGAAAACAACACATGAAAGATTATTTTATATACATTAGAATAACTGAATTTAATACGTCTTTTACTCAATTTGGTTGTGACAACCGCACATAATGTGAGTCGTACACTATACCGTGAGTACTGTTACCACCTGTCAGTTTACTAATGGCTGGTAGTTGTTGGTGGAGAGAACAACACATGAAATATTATTTTACATTAGAATAACTCAATTTAATACGCCTTTTAATCAATTTGGTTGTGACAACCTCACATAATGTGAGTCGTACACTATACCGTGAGTACTGTTACCTGCTGTCAGTTTACTAATGGTTGTTAGTTGTTAGTGGAGAGAACAACACATGAAAGATTATTTTACATTAGAATAACTGAATTTGATACGCCTTTTACTCAATTTCATTTTAAATAATCGTGAGTGCTGTTACCAGCCGTCAATTTACTAATAATGATTAGTGGAGAACACACCACACGAACGATTTTTGTGTTTTTTCATACTGCAAGAGTGGTTATAAACAATAATTAGTTTTATATAACTAATAACAACAAAAATCCCCTTAATTACAATAAATTACAACTTTCTCAAAGTCATAAGTCTCCGTAAAGTGTATTTCCCCTGATAAATATGCTACCAGTAAAGAAAACGCGCCTCCAATATGAGCCAATCAGAACGCGCAGATAACTACAAAAACAACTGACTCTCAATGGACTCAGTGACGTCACGCATGGGTGTATCATGTAAAAAACTATTTATAATTTCCAAGAACTGCGACACCAAGGTTCACTCGACAGAGACTATTTAACTTTAGAATTTGGAGTTATTATTGTTTCCTGTGTTTTGTTCATTGTTTATATCGAATATTGAGTTCATTTATTGTATATTTTACGTATTAGACGACAGTTTACTTGCTATATTTGTCTATTTTATAACTGATAACGTTTATTGCAAAATTGTTTAAGATATGTTGGCCTCCAAGAAATGTATCTTTAAAAAACCATAAATTATTTCATCTATTTACTATTTGCTCATTTGAAACGTATATCCTTGACAGTAATTATTATTTTAAGTACACTTTAAACATTTTGTGGTACGCCAAAAAATTATTTTTTGTTACTGTACTGTAATTGAAAGATTAATTGTATTTTAATTCAACAGGTTTTTGTAATATTTTGTGGGTTGTCAGCACAAGCATTACTCACGCTTTGAACAATAAATTATGTATAAACAACCCAATACCAGAGCTGGGAGTATCTTACGAAAAAAAATAAATAAAGATTTATTATTATTATTATAGTATCTAAGATACAAAAAGTATCTAAGATATTTTTTATTTTAGGTAAAATGTATCTTTATTTAAAATACTTTTTATAAATATCTTTTATCTTAAAAATGAAGATACTTTATTTTAAGATATATTTAATGTATTTAGATACTTTTTAAGTATTTAGATACTTTTAAAGTAGTATCTTAGATATACAGGTTGGTGGAGGTGAAACGCGAACATAGGAAACATACATGACAATCGAACTTTCATGCCAGGTATCTTGATATATTTTGTAGTACTGTCACAAAACGAAGTAATGTGAATTTGTGTGGCAAAAAGAGTAATCATTAACAGAAATAATAATAAAATCTAATAGTGCATGTAAACTTTCTCGATCTGCTCGTACACAAACATTATTATGCAAAGAAAATATTTTAATGAAAATAAAAATTTCAATAATATGACAGGTACTTTGACATTGACAGTACTTATTCCACGTATATCAAGATGCCTAGCATGATAACTCCATTGTCATATATTTCCCTATGTTCGCATTTCACCTCCACCAACCTGTATAAAAGTATCTAAAATATTTATAATAGTAGCTAAAACATTTAAGATACATTTTTGTATCTAAGTAGATGTATCAGATACTTTTAAGAAATATCTGTATGTTAAGATACTTGGAACTAAAAACATCTAGATACTTAAGTATCTTGAACAAATTTATACAAATATCTATAAAAGTATCTAAGATATTTTTTAAAAGTATCTTTCCCAGCTCTGATCAATACCCTTCGTAAGTCCCACGTACTCAGTTTTGGTTGATTGAACTAAAGAACTAAAGAACCTAAAGCACCAGGATTCTACCAAGATTCTGAATCCTGGAAAAGAAGAAGTTTCAAGATTATGAATCTTGAAAAAAATAAATTCATGGCTTAGAAGCAATCAATAAATGATACATTCTTCTTTTTCAAGACTCATTGAATATTCAATTTAGCGGCACCGCAATTTAACAGACAATTCTCACTAGAAAGAAGAAATATTCTTCTTTTCCAGGATTCAGATTCTTCAAAGAACCCTCGTGCTTCTTGAGTAAAATAAAATGATGTGACATTGTTTTACAATATGCCTGCATGCCTAAGCTTTTTATAAAAGGCCAAAAGCCTGATTTTACATTGTGTCTACGGCTGTTAGTCTAAATATTAATTTAAATTTTATTTCATTCATAGTTAATTAGATAACCAGTATACAATCAACAATCCAGTGCTTCTTGCGAAAACTGCCCTTAAATTTACGAATTTAAAAAAAATTCTTTTTGTTCCATGATCAGTAATAACATAGTTGTGAATTTTAATCGTGCGTGCGTTTACCAGCCGCAACCATCAACGCTTCTTAAACGTACAGGTTGCAATTTGTTTTTATTTTTTTATCTTTAAAGTTAAATGTCATCATTAATATTCTTGGTTATAAAGTTCAAGTATTATCATTATTATTTAAAATGATTTATAAATAGAAATATTAGGACACAAGAATGATAAAGGTTTATGGTATAAAGTTTTTATTAAAAACAATACAAATACTTCTTAAATCTACTTTAAGTTACCTTTTAAATTAAGGAGCAGTAATAGCTCCTACCGTACCAATTTCGTCCATATTTAAGTGAGCAATAAACCTCAATCTCATCCTCAGAGCTGGTCTCAATCTTTTAATAATACTTTCCAAGTCAGATTTCATCATATCACCAACAAACATGTACTTAATATGGTACAGAAGATCGCAAATTGGGTCCATGTACGTCAAATGTTCTTGTGTGCGGTCAATCTGCGCCAAAAGTTCGTATAATGTGGCTGTTAACTCCATGATGGCCACATTAAATCGTGGAAGAAATGGTCCAACCAAATGACATAAATATAATAGTTGGTACTCTGTTTTTACCACTGAAACGAGTTTTTCTTTTATGAACCTAAAAAGAAAATATATTTTAGTTTATTAGGGTGGAGTACACTGATAAATACGGGTAACCGTGAGTTGGCGGCTGGTAATTGTGCAAAAGGTTAGAGTACCCGTGAGTTTACTAGCACATAACGACAATTGTGTCATCAGTATTATATATTTTATCAAAATTTGCAATTTTAGTTTCCAGATTTTGTAATCAAACAGTTTTGGTCACTGTTTTCAAATGGAATTTCATGAATTTACTATTCTTGCCATTACACAATTAATTAAAATTTTATTTTATTCCATTCATAGTTAATTTGATATCCATTATACAATCAACAATCTAGTGCTTCTTGCGAAAACTACCTTTAAATTAAAGAATTTTAAAAAAAGTTTGAATACATCTAACTAAATATGAGCATTCACAGTGCTTGAAAGTGGGTGTGTGAATGCTCGTATATGAATTTAAACTTTTTTAAGTCTCATTCACATAAGCATTTAGTTGTAAGGTTTATATTTATTAATTTATGTTTACGTTTAATAAAGTTTAAATTCATCTAATTAAAGCCTCATTCACAGTGCTTGAAAGTTGGAAGTGCTAATGCTCGTATTTAGTTATGTGAATTAAAAACCTCATTCACATAAGTATTTAGTTTTAAGGTTTACATTTATGTTTACGTTTATGAAAGTTTAAATTCATATAACTAAATACGAGCATTCACTCGTCCCACTTTAAGCTCATAAATAAACATAAATGTGTCTCTTAAAACTAAATGCTTATGTGAATGAGGCTTAAACTAGATTCAGATATATAATTGTAAGTTACTAATTTAACCAGCCAGCGCTCAACCTTCGCACTTATAATTGAAATTGGAATTTTGTAGAAGCGCTGGTTGGTTAATTTAGCACTTTTACTTATAATTGGGTAGATCTGAATGCTTATGAATTGATATATTTGACGTATAGAATGATATAATTACAAAATTATATTAAAACGTTGCAACAATTCAAATGGATGGTTTTGGCGCGCAGCGCTACAATGCATTAATTCATTTGTTTTCAATTGTCAGAACGTTGCGAGCTACAATTGCTCCAACTAATTATCAAAAATTTCGGTAAATAACTATAAAACATAGCAAAAAATGTTAAAAAACGATATTTTAAACATTATTCTAACGATTGTGATATAAATTTTCATGTAATTCGCGAAATATTTGTCAAAAAGTGTAAAAGTGTGAAATGAAAAAATCTTCAATTTTCTGAGTGAGCTAACAATTTAAATCAAATATAAGTTACAGAATAAGATGATTAGTAAGTTTGAGGTAGAAATGATAATTAGTACAGGTGTTTAGAAGGTAAAACAGACATTTTTATTTAAATAATTAAAAACGGGTTCCAAGTTTATTAGTAAACTATGGAATTTTTTTGAAAAGATGGATGGGCCCCATCTTCGATATAAAATAAATGCTGTAGTAGTATCGACATTAATTGTTCTTTAAAAATCCCAGCCAGGCGGACAATTAATGTTGATTTAATAAAAATAGTAGATAATAAATTAATTTGGCTATTTCTCGATTTTATATGAAATTTGTCTGTGGTTTATATAATATGTACAATAATTATTTATATTTCAGATTCAAATATAAAAAGGTCTGCAATATGTTATTAATTTTTAGAATATTTAGTTTGTTTCAGATCCAGAGCTATCCAGCACTATATCTACCAGTTATCTACAGGTTTTTATTATAAAAATGTAATTATTATATTTACTGTACATCTTTTTCTGTAATTTTTGCTATATTTTATGTGAATAAAAGTTACTGTAGGGGCTGGGTAATAATTGTGTAAAAAGTGAGTGATTGTGAATGAAAAACAACTTAAAACGTTAAGTATGGTAAGATTATAATTATGTGTAGAACTTCCCTTCAAAAGGTACGTGAAACTTTATTACTTATGAAATAAATCAGAATCCGTCTCAAAAGTCATTAAGGTGTAAAGTCATTTGGTTATAAACGCGTTTGCAGGCGATTCTCGCCCTTATTGAAAATTTTAAAAAGTGTTCTCTCTAAGGGACCCCCACGCCGATTTTTTTTTCGATCCTGTCAAAATTGGCCGTTTTCTCGAATACTACCCAACCAATCTGGCTACAAATTTAGACATACCTTCTCTAAACTCCATTTGAGGTCTCTACCAAGTCCCAATACCGAATAATTAATATAAAGATTCTTCAACCCAAAAGTGATTTCGCCCGTATGGAAATTTTAAAAGTTCATTTCCTAAGATCAGTGCACGCCAATTTTTTTTATCTCAAATAGACACATTCATGTTTACATTAAGGAAAGTTTGAATACATCTACTAAATATGAGCTTAAAGTGGGCGTGTGAATGCTCGTATATAAATTTAAACCTTTTTAAGCCTCAGTCACATAAGCATTTAGTTGTAAGGTTTATATTTATGAATTTATGTTTACGTTTAAAAAAGTTTAAATTCATCTAATTAAAGCCTCATTCACAGTGCTTGAAAGTTGGAAATGTTAATGCTCGTATTTAGTTATGTGAATTTAAAACCTCATTCACATAAGCATTCAGTTTTAAGGTTTACATTTTTGTTTACGTTTAAGAAAGTTTAAATTCATATAACTAAATACGAGCATTCACACGTCCCACTTTCAAGCACAGTAAATACTCGTATTTAAGTCTCATTCACATACGCATTTAATTATAAGATTTATATTTATGTTTACATTAAGTAAAGTTTGAATACATTTAACTAAATACGAGCATACACAGTGCTTGAAAGTGGGACGTGTGAATGCTCGTATTTAGTTATATGAATTTAAAGCCTCATACACATAAGCATTTAGTTTTAAAGTTTACATTTATGTTTACGTTTATGAAAGTTTAAATTCTTATAACTAAAGACGAACATTTACATGTCCCACTTTTAAGCACTTTTACTGTGAATGCTCGTATTTAGTTAGATGTATTCAAACTTTACTTAATGTAAATATAAATGTTAACTTAAAAATTAAATGCTTATGTGAATGAGGCTTAAACTAGTTTTACATTTACTCAATTATAAGTGTAAGTTAGTAATTTAACCAACCAGCGCTCAACGTTCGCACTTATAATTGAAATTTTGTAGAAGCGCTGGTTGGTTAATTTAGCACTTATACTTATAATTGGGTAGGTCTGGATCTAGCTTTAAACTTTCTTAAACGTAAACATAAATATAAACCTTAAAACTAAATGCTTATGTGAATGAAGCTTAAATACAAGCATTCACAGTGCTTGAAAGTGGAAATTGTGAATGCTCGTATTTAGTTATATGAATTTAAATCTTTTTAATCGTAAACATAAATGTATACCTTAAAACTCAATGCTTATGTGAATGAGGATTAAACAAACTAAATGGTTGTTAGCGAGGCTTGATAAACATTTAAAAAAAACATTTCTTACTTAGGAACGCTGGCGATTTGTCCTAACCCAGCATGGTGCCACATACTATGCGCAAGTGCTAAAGTATAACTATACTTATTCTCCAGTAAGCCATCATGGGTCCCTGAGAACTCAAACAGCTCAAACGGGGTGCACCTATTCTGCCAATCCATCAAACCAGGACTGGAGACAACCTCTACAAGTCTGTCATGTAGCACCGACCAATAGCTCTCGGGCAAAGCAGCCATTATGAGGCCAATAGCGTTGATCCACATGTGTATCTGCTGGTGCGGTATCAGCGTGAAGCCCTTGGCGACCACGTCCAGGAGGTTTGCCCCCACTAGAGTGGGGCCCACCGGCAGAGCCATCAACTCGACGCACGTCACGTACAAGGCGTGAGCCCCCGCGTTTGGAAATTCGTTGAAACGCCAGTCTGTGTTCGGGAATTGATTGTTGCCCGCCATTGCTAGATGTTTTTAAGGAAAATAATGTTTTTAAGTGTAGAACCTGCATTGATACCCGTGAGTTAACGGGTAATCACTGCTTTAACAGTATACCAATTGTTACAAAACGCAACTATTCAAATTAGGTAACTATACAGGGTGATTCTTCGGTCTGGTCTTTTTTATTTTTTAAAGTTGCATATTATTGCGCTCAATTGGAACACTCTGTATAAAAATTAATATGGTACGTAGATAGACAATGATTGTATCAAATACATTTTATTTGACTTCATGTATACAGGGTGATTCACAATTTCATGCGTCTATTTCAATGGCATAGTGCTTAACTTACTTATCACGAAACTTTTTAGTTTCCAGGTTTTTTAAATCGATCTGTTAGGATACTGTTTTCTCATATGCCATAGCACAAATTTTATTTTTTTCTATTCATTTACACAATCAACAATACAGTGGTTTAACAAATGTGCTTATTGCAAAAATTACCCTTAAGGTGAAGTCGACGGTGTGGTTACCAGCATTTGCAGTTTTGCAAATATTTCATTTGGAAAGCTAAATCAACTATTGCAACTGATTCATTAGATTTTCTCACTTTCGGAGCATCTTTTGAACATGGGCAGGTTAACATTTTTTGTAAAGTATTGTGGGCACTGTTAGGGAACGCGTTTGCGAGGTGGCGAAAGTGCGAGTTCCCTAACAGTGCCCACAATACTTTACAAATGTTAACCTGCCCATGTTCAAAAGATGAGGAAAGTGAGAAAATCTAATGAATCAGTTGCAGTAGTTGATTTAGCTTTCCAACTAAAATATTTTCAAAACTGCAAATGTCGGTAACCACACCGTCGACTTCACTTTAAATTAATGCAATTTTTTAAAATTATTTTTGTTCCATGATCAGTAAGTTGAGTACCTACTATAATGTGAATCATCCTGTATATTTATTTGAGGTGTACTCTACATTAACAAACATTAATACCCGTGAGTTGACGGCTGGTAAAAGCACAATTAATTTCTATAATAATATTAGTTATTATTTGCACGGCTCACAACTTCTGTCAAAACGTTACAACCCAAACTGGTTAAACAACATGATTAAATATTTATTATGAACTTTTCCTGTGGTGTATTCCTCACAAACAAAATAAATACCCGTGAGTTGACGGCTGGTAACAGTACAAACAATATCTATACTAAGATTTGTAAGATTAATTTTTAGAACGCGACAATTCAATTAGTATGTTTAGTAAATACATTCCATGTGGTGTACTCCTCATAATTAAACATAAATACCCATGAGTTGACGGCTGGTAACAGCACATACGGTATTTATACTAAGATTTGTAATTATTTGTAAACTTTTTTCCATAGAAAGCGACAACTATTCAGTCAGCTAACTATTCCCTATTTATATATTTTTTATAACTTAGGCAATTTTTATCAGAAAGTGACGAAATTTTTGCAAAACATGAACTATCTAAAGGAATTTTTACTGCCGAAATTTCAAATCGATCAGACAAAAACTTTACGAGTGGTTCACTTCAATGTGAAAATTGGACCAATTAATCCAAAATCTCCAATTTTAAAGGACCTTAAGTGGCATCCTTATAAGATTCAAATTCTGCAGGCAATTTCTGAAGAGGATAAAGCAAACCGATTGGAATTTGCAGAAGACGAAATTGAACGAATGAATGAAAACCCTGGTCATCTGAATAACATAATGTTTTCTGATGAGGCACATTTTCATATTGATGGTGGATTTAATAGACACAATCATCGGTATTGGTCAGATGAAAATCCCCACTGGATTGCTGAACAATCCTTGCACTCTCCTAGAACGACTGTTTGGGCTGCAATTGGAGATTTTGGATTAATTGGTCCAATTTTCACATTGAAGTGAACCACTCGTGAAGTTTTTGTCTGATCGATTTGAAATTTCGGCAGTAAAAATTCCTTTAGATAGTTCATGTTTTGCAAAAATTTCGTCACTTTCTGATAATAATTGCCTAAGTTATAAAAAATCCAAATAGGGAATAGTTAGCTGATTCACTCTGTATATTTATTAAATACATTCCCTGTGGTGTACTCTTCATGAATAAAAATAAATACCCGTGAGTTGACAATAATTGAGTCAAAAATTTAATTATATTACAAAAAAGGATACTTTCAACAACTCTTTTGACGAGTCTCAAATAATAATCCATATCAGGGACCCAGAAAGTGGCATCATCAGTTTGTCGACTCATATACATTTGATAGGGCTCTGAAAGGGCCCAATTTGGGGCCCTGATTTCCTTCAAGCTGCCCAGAACAGCCGCGACTAGCCTTCGTTTCAGTGGCGGACGATCTCTCAACTTATTTTCGTAATAATGCAACGTGTTGTATAAATAAGTAACTGGACGATCTAAAAATATATTAATTAGTTTATTGTACACCCATTTTAGGGTATGACTCACCATGGAATTTATATAAACACCCCAAATGTTCAAGCAGTATTTCCAAACTTTTAGCAACTTGTTTTATTTCCAAAAATCTATGGATTACGATATCAAAAACCGGAAGAAAACGTAAACAGACGTTTCCAAAATAAACCGGAAGTGGATGATGAGTTCCTGTACCAACAGAATTACCTTGTTCTTCCGGTGCAAATTTTTCTGGGTACTTTCGGTGAAAAGTCAAATGCTTTTCGTGCCTTTAACACAAACAAACATGAAAACATTTTACAGGAATAAAGTATAGCTGATGCAAAAGTAATCACTCTATCGGATGATGCTGGCGACATTGACATTATTGATCTGTCGTTTTGGCGATTTGCACCGACCTGCGAGGTCGGCCAATTTGACCGTTTTAGACTTTAAAAAAAGTACAAACAAAGTTACTGCCGTAGGAAATCGGGTGATTACTTTTGCGCCGCCTTGTACAAAATATTACCAGTTGGATTGTTTCCAATGTTCAGGCGAGTTCTCTTTAACAAATTCTTGTACTCGATTGCGAAATTCTGTCGCTTTTAGAAGCAACAACTGTATTATAAAGAAGCAAACTTGTGCTTCGTTGCCTTCTTGAGTTCTGAGGGCTAAACATAGCACCAAACGGTCAATTGTCACAATGTTGTATTTCCAGATCATTGCGTTTATTGTATCAACGCATTTGTTCACATGTTGGCCGCCATTTGGGTGTTGCATATTACAGCTTGTGAACTCGAACACCAAACAATCGCAGAATTTACGCAGATGGGCCGACAAAGCTCGTGCGCCAATTCTTTCCAGGATTCTGAAACATTAGGATGACATTTTAATAATTATTATTGCGTGTGCGAAATAGGAGAGCTTGCGTGAATGTGGACGAGGCAAAGGATGTGTGCCACGATGGAAATGTTTGGCGAAGAGTGATTGCTGGTTAAATGCATATGAATTGATATATTTGACGTGTGGAATGATATAATTCCAAAATAATAATCTTAATACGTTGCAACAATTCAAATGGACGGCTTTGGCGCGCAGCGCTACAATGCATTAATTCATTTGTTTTCAATTGTCAGAACGTTGCGAGCGACAATTGCTCCAACTAATTATTAAAAATTTCGGTAAATAACTATAAAACATAGCAAAAAATGTTAAAACACGTTATTTTAAACATTATTCTAACGATTGTGATATAAATTTTCATGTAATTCGCGAAATATTTGTCAAAAAGTGTAAAAGTGTGAAATGAAAAATCTGAGTGAGGTAACAATTTTAAATCAAACATAAGTTACAAAATAAAATGATTAGTAAATTTGAGGTAGAAACAATAATTAGTAAAGGTGTTTAGAAGGTAGAACAGACATTTTTATTTAAATAATTAAAAACGGGTTCAAAATGTAGTAGTAAACTTTGGTATTTTTTTGTTGAAAAGATGGATGGGCGCCCATCTTCGATATAAAATAAATGCTGTAGTAGTATCGACATTAATTGTTCTTTAAAAATCCCAGCCAGGCGGACAATTAATATTGATTTAATAAAAATAGTAGATAATAAATTAATTTGGCTATTTCTCGATTTTATATAAAATTTGTCTGTGGTTTATATATGTACAATAATTATTTATATTTCAGATTCAAATATAGAAAGGTGTGCAATGTGTTATTAATTTTTAGAATATTTAGTTTGTTTCAGATCCAGAGCTATCCAGCACTACAGGTTTTTATTATAAAAATGTATTTATTATATTTACTGTACATCTTTTTCTGTATTTTTTGCTATATTTTATGTGAATAAAAGTTACTGTAGGGGCTGGGTAATAATTGTGTAAAAAGTGAGTGATTGTGAATGAAAAACAACTTAACACGTTAAGTATGGTAAGATTCATTATAATTCTGTGCAGAACTTCCCTTCAAAAGGTACGTGAAACTTTATTACTTATGAAATAAATCAGAATCCGTGTCAAAAGTCATTAAGGTGTAAAGTCATTTGGTTATAAACGCGTTTGCGGGCGATTCTCGCCCTTATTGAAATTTTGAAAAAGTGTTCTCTCTAAGGGACCCCCACGCCAATTTTTTTTTCGATCCTGTCAAAATGGCCGTTTTCTCGAATACTACCCAACCAAACTGGCTACAAATTTAGATATAGCTTCTCTAAACCTTATTTGAGGTCTCTACCAAGTCCCAATACCGAATAATTAATATAAAGATTCTTCAACCTAAAATTTATTTCGCCCGTATGGAAATTTTAAAAGTTCATTTCCTAAGGTCCGTCCACGCCAATTTTTTTAATCTCAATCTGGCCACAAATTTTGATAAACCTTTCCTGAACCTTATTAGAGGTGTCTATAAACTTTATTACCAATTTTTTTGAGGTTTTTGCGTACTGTATGTGGTTATACAAGGAGGAACCGAATGCGGAATAAATAGGTGTATGAAAAATGTCGAATCGTTAAGAATGTAGTTGATAGAGTAGGAATAAGTCAAATGCGATGGTTTGGACATGTGGAACTAATGTCGAATGAAAGGTTTGCAAAGCGAATAAATGCGGGTGAGATAGTTGGTGTTGGTGAGCAATTGCGTGGACGTCCGGTGAGTAATATTAGATTGATGCGATTGATGGTTTGTTGAAGTAAAGTAAAAAGTAGTTTAATAAATGAAAGCCAAGTATTAAAAATGGTAATAATATGGTTCAAATACCAAGGAATCTAATGCCGTAAACCGCGTTTCGATGTCTAGTTTAGTTTTGGTGATTTTTTACTTTTTTAAAATTAATCAGATATAGGTACTGTGGTTTACGGTATTGTTTCTCGCATTTTAATTAACTACTGTTCTTTGAGAATTATTCTTTCATGCATTTGACTTCTGGAAAAAAGAAATTCACTGGTTTGAAGCTGTCAATGAATTAAAAATTATAATTTCCAAGACTTATTGAAGATTCAATTTAGCGGCGCCGCTATTTGATAGACCAATTCTCACCAGAATTCTTTTAAGATTCAGACATGACAGAATCCATGTGTAAACAGGGCTTTATAAAAAAAGAAATTCACGGTTTTATTATTTAACGAGCATATAATTCAGGCTATAATTCATGGAGATGAAAGTTTATGCACGAGCTGAAGGCGAGAATATAATCGTCCGAGTTAATGATAGACATTGTATGCGAGTCAAATACGACGTTTTATCTACGACTTTTTAAATAAAACATTCTTTACAAATTTGTATTTATAAAAAAATATGAATCTAAACTAACATTTTGATGTGATGACAGGGACAGTAGTGTTGAATAATGAACTTATAATACAATAGTGTATTATGGAAGGGTTTTTCTTACTACAGTTACGTAAACAGTGAATGTATAAAAATTATTATCCAAGATGAATTGAAGATTCAATGTATCGGCAATTCTCATCAGAATTATTTTTCTCATGTTTCAAAAGGCTTTATAATTAATTTTAAATTACTTACTTGTACGCAATGGGGCTAATCCTGTCCGTCTCCAAAAGCATCTTCCACAAAAGACACAAAAACAGGGGCGGAGTTCCAGCCACGGAAAAATGAGCAATAATATCGTTCTCATTATTCATACTGGCCCAGTTTCTGTACTCCTCTTCAACAGCCTTCTTCAGCTGTTGTTTGCTTTCGCTAGGAACCGTATGCTGCTGAAAAAAGTCCCTCAACACTTTGGGGAAGCACTCCAAAGTATGATTCGCCCAAGTGTACGGCGTATTCTGCATTATAGTGTTAAGAAGCTCTTGACACCAGCTACCGCTCAGAGTGTCTGACCCTAAAATAGGTATTTCAGTAAATTGCAGCGGTGGTGGTTGGTGTGAGATACCTGTGCCGGTTATGTGCATTGACCGAGCCAGAGTTAACACCAATGCTCGGTTTAGTTCTTCCGATTCGGCTGAGACTAACGTTTTAGGCTCGGACAGAAAACGCGATAGTTGGGGCTGTACTTCGCCGCTGCCTAGCCCTGTTATCAGACGCAGTGCGGTGCTTTCTACACTGAAATGTCAATAGAACGTGTCAGTATCTTATTTATTAATTGTTAAGCCTCATTCACTATGAATGTTTACATTTATTTTACATTTATTTTACGTTTAAATTCATATTAATAAAAGCCTCATTCACATAAGCACTAAGATTTTAAAGTTTACATTTATGTTTACGTCTAAGAAAGTTTAAATTCATATAACTAATTACGAGCATTCACACGTCCCACTTTCAAGCACAGTTAATGCTCGTATTTAAGTCTCATTCACATAAGCATTTAATTACAAGATTTACATTTAAGTTTGAATACATCTAACTAAATACGAGCATTCAAAGTGTTTGAAAGTGGGTTTACACTTATGTTTACGTTTAAGAAAGTATAAATTCATAATAACTAAATACGAGCATTCTCATGTCCTACTTATAAGCACTGTGAATGCTCGTATTTAGTTAGATGAATTCAAACTTTCTTAAACGTAAACATATATCTATACTTTAAATCTAAATGCTTACGTGAATGATACTTTAATAAGAGTATTCAATCCTCATTCACATAAGTATTTAGTTTTAAGGTTTACATTTAAGTTTACGTTTAAGAAAGTTTGAATACATCTTCCTAAATATGAGCATTCACAATGCTTGAAAGTGGGAAGTGTGAATGCTCGTATTTAGTTATATGAATTTATACTTTCTTAAGTGGCTCGTCTACGTTTTTGCCGAATTCCTAGAATACTCTCGATTTTACTTTTTTTCCCCCATTCCATTCTTTTCCCCACTACTAGGGCTGCCAGAAACCAGCCAGAAACTCGTACTTTGCCGCATCCTAGCTATGCAATGTCATTTTGAAGTTGAAAAATACTGTAAAAGTGTTTTCGTTGCGAGTAAACTGTCAGATTATTATTGACTTTAGGATAATGTTTTTATAAACATTTAATAGAGAAAGAATGGAACTACAGATGTGCCTTTTTAAAATTTTAAAAATTAATTTGTATCATAAGATATAACCGTGTAAGTTTACATAAAATAGGATTTTTTTTTATTTTTCGGAATTTTTAAAATCATGTACAATTTTTAATCAAAATTTTAAAAAGGCACATCTGTAGATCCATTATTTCTCTATTAAATTCTTGTTGAAATAAAAATTTAGCATTCTTGTACTAACCACAAAACACTCGCTACGTTAGTACATTTTATGCAGTAGACGGGCCTCTTAAACGTAAACATAAATGTAAACCTTGAAAACTAAATGCTTATGTGAATGAGACAATTTTTTACATAGCGCTACAGCTCAAAAAATAGTTATTTATATATCTATATGTAAAGGATTACAAATGTTGAGTATTATTTTTCTCGTCTAGCGCTTCGAAAAATAAACACGTGAGCAGCCAATATACAATATTTTTTTAGGTGGCTATTGCATAAATAGTTGTTTTACGTATCCTTTGACAGCCGTAAAGTGTCACATTTTTTGACATCTGTCAAAATGACTACTTTACGGTCGCATTTACTTCACGGCCGCATTTACTTTACGGCCGCTAAATAACAAATTAATTTAATTTTAATTGGTAAATATATTTAGAAGTAATTATCTACAACTTAGTTAGCCTAAATTATATAAATAAAATTATTTATGATACTAAGAAACTTTTTCTGACATAAAATTATATATTTTTATGATAGCCACCTAAAAAATGTTGTGTGCGCCTCGGCTTAAAAGTGTCTTTTTAGCCTCACCTGAATTGGTGGCCTCGGCCTACGCCTCGGCTGCAAACTTCAGATTTGGCCAAAAAAGATCACTTTTACAGCCTTGATACACAAATAACTATTATGAAATCGTAAAATTATAGTAAAAACAGTAAAGCACTTACCACAAATGTAGCTGTGTTTGATTCGTTTGCGGTACAGCAGCCAAAGAATGCAAATGGCTCAACAGTTGCACTCGATAATGCGGTTGAATGTGGTGCATTCTGTAGCTGAACATCTCCAGCAAAGTATACAGGGTGCCCCAAGCATGACTTTTAAACACAGTGGGCAGCAACTGACTTATAAACCCTTTAATACCCAGACTCTCGATCTCAGTATACACCAGCAGCCTCGAATAGGTTTCTACCAAAGCTGGAGTCAACGCCATGTTGGATTTGCTCTGCGCTAGCTTAATCACGTGCGTCACTATCGAATGAATTAGTGACATCTTCGAATGAACTGTCAGGGAGTCCAAAATGGCCATCGAAAGAGGTGTCGTTGGCCCCACTCCGACAGTTTGATTGGATTTTTGGATTGTGTCTACTAAGGCAGCCATTGGACGGGAAAAATATTCTTGGTTTGTTGAATACGCGTTGCATAGAAGGGCTATGCGGTAGTCTGACCCCATGCACAGCTGGGTGTTTGTTGGCATCACCAAATGTTGAAGAAATCTGCAGCAAAATATTACGAATTATTGTGGAAACGTCTCCAACACTAGAATATTTATAACTAGAAAATTTAGGGTCAGTTCTAGTTTTAAAAGCCTACAGCTTACTCTTTTTTCCTTTCCTTTACATGCGTTTTCTAGATTTGAATTTTCTATTCATGCATTTTTATATGTTTGCATTTTCTTGTCGCAGAATTTTCGGGGGAATGGGTTCAACACCAGAAAATAAAATTCTAGAATGTTTATTCACAGGAAAATGCATCACCAGAAGATGAAAATCTATAGTATAATACCAGCAGCAAAAGATTTATTCACAGGAAAATTCAAATCTAGAATTTGAGATACGGTATAATGGAAACACAGGAGATACAGATCTAGAAAAGTTATAGTTGTAGTCTTTCAACAGCAGAAAATAAAATTCTATAATATTCATACCCAGGAAAATGCATACACAAGAAGATTTAAATCTATAAAATTTATACGTAATAAAATATCTGCATTTCACACGAAATTGTAAATATAGAATTTTAGATTCGACATAAATACGAACATAGGACGTTGCAAACACAGGAATGTGCAAAAATCTAGAAAACTAGTTCATCTTTTTAAAACAAGGGGGATGAATTAATTTGAACTGAACAAAATAAACAACCCAATACCATTCTCGAGTCCCACATACTCTATTTTGACTATAACTTTTCTAGATTTGCATCTTCCTGTGTTTGCATTTATGCCAAATCTAAAATTCTAGATTTAAATTTTCCTGTGAATTTTGATGCAGGTATTTTATTACTTATACAATGTGGGATGTGGGACTCAAGAATAGTATTGGGTTGTTCATTTAGTTTAGTTCAATCCGATTTCCATTTTGAATCTTCTTTTGTTTGCATTTATGTCGAATCTAAAATTCTAGATTTGCATTTTCTTGTGAATTAATCTTTGATTGCAGGTATTTGGTATTTTATTACGTATTTATTGATCAAGTAAAAATTGACGAAATGTGTTCGTATTATACAGAACAATAAATTAAAAATAAAGTTGACAACTTGTTGATCAATAAATTGAGTCATGTAACACAAAACACGGTTTAACTATACAAAATACTCTCCACTAACAACCATGAGTGAGTTGACGGCTGGTAACCGCACACACAATGACTCAAGGTAAAAGTCGTAATGAAATTGTATACTTACTCGTGGTGAACTTTAAGTTTATGAGGCACAGGCCAATTCAAATTAGCTTGTTCAGATTGTGCCTTTTTCAACAAATGAATCCAAATACATGTCATTGCCATTTGATGGGTACAATGAGCTTTATTAAAATCTGGAACTGGCAATGGCGGCTCCTTTTCTGGATACAACAGCTCATAAAGTTTTAAAACCGGCAAGAAATTGGATAACTACAAAAAATAAATAGAGGATTAAATAACGGAGTATTCAGTCAATTAATACTAGTTATTTTTATACAAGACGATAAAATTATATTTTATCGACGAAAGACAAACGACGAAGGAGCGAGTGTGTATTTTTCTCGAGTCGATATCGATAATATAATTTTATCGTCGTGTATAAAATTATAATATTTTCTATAGCTGATGTTAAATTTCGTAGCTTGTTTGTAATGTTTTTCATCTTGTTTTTCACATAGTGGATACAAAAAATGTCTGAAAACGAATTTGAAGAAGAATTGTAAAAAACTAAAGGACTATATCTACCCTTGTTGTTATCTACCTACTATATTTTACTTTAACAACAGCTATGGAAAAAATTATTTAACTTGGTGAAGATAAATGTACTAATATTACGACTCCAAATGCGTTACTTAAGTCCTGTTCGCACGAGGATTCTTTGAAGATTCTCAATCCTGGAAAAGAAGAAGTTTCAAGATTCTAAATCTTGAAAAAAATAAATTCATGGGTTTGATTGTAAATTCTTCTTTTCCAAAACTCATTGAAGATTCAATTTAGCGCCACCGCAATTTAATAGCTAATTCTCTCTAGAAAAAAGAAAACTTCTTCTTTTTCAGGATTCAGAATCTTGTAGAATCTTCAAAGAATCCTCATGCGAATTGTTCATGTAATATTGACAGTTTTCTTACCGGATTTCTCTGTATGCTTCCAGAGATAAACTGCAACAAAACCCACATCAAATGGTCGCGCCCTTTCCTCAAATCTTTTCCGGACAATTTAGCATGCAACGCCATAACTAAATTAGGAAAACTGGCGAATTGAAACAGCACAAAATAAATTAACTGCGATGACAAATGCAGCCACAGCCAATGCGTGCTGCTGTTTTCATCAAAAACATCCGGAGAAGTGTTATATTCAGCTTCGGAGCGCTCCATCGCAATAACAACCAGCTCTACAAGTTGTTCTTCCAGCGCCGCGCAGTATTGTTTGTGCTGTTTTTGTAGTCCCAACATCCCACAGACCATATCTCGAGAGTAGGGTTGCTCTAGAACGTATCTCAGTAGTCCGGTTTGCTTTTCCAGTAGCTCTGAACAATATGGTAACGTTCCTTTTAAAGAGAACTTCAAAGATGTTGGGTCTAGTTTCCAAGGGTTGACTAAATGGTCTGGACAGCCACTGTGCTCAACTACAGGCCGCATTTTGGAGTGCCCTACTATTGAGACCATTTGCGCACACGGGCGGAAACTTTCCACGTAGTTTGAAAACAGTTTCGCAAATTTCTGCAATTATTAATAGTACATTATGCAATTATCAATGGTCGTAGATAAAATAAGTTTGTGTGGAATGTATCATGAAATGTACTTACCCAATGTGGATAGCTATGGTTATCAGGATAAGCTTTTTGTATTTCGTTCACTAATAAATAACCAGGTAACAGACAAGCATTTCTGTCCATAATATGCTCAGCAACGCTTAATAATGCTTGCATCTGCGGCTGAACGCTGGCGTAAAGGTGTTCAGGTAAAAGTTTAGCCTTTTCCGAACATCCTTTCATTATTTCGCGCACTCCTTTATAATCTACACCCCCGATTATTTTATAAATTAAATTAAAACTCTCCACCCAAAACTGCTCATTCTTGTAGGTCAATTTCTCTGAGGACATAATCGTGTCGCAAACGATTCGAGCAGTAAGTACCCCATGATCAACCAAGTTGTCCAGCAGTCCTAATAATAATTTAAGTCTACTTTGGTTGCTTTTAGTGGCTGCAATATGTAAATAAGACTTTAAAGCGAGTTCTTGTTGCTCTGGAGTAGCCACAGACAACACAGAAGCCAATTCTTTTTGGTAATTCTGGACCTTTTCAGATTCGTTTTCAGACCGGTGAACTAAAAAACAGCTAAACGCTTCTTCTATGGGGTCTACTCGGAGTATATCGTTCAGAATGTTAGTCACTTGTAAATCACACATTTTGCTAGTTGAAATATACCGAAATTATTGTTTGTTTTGATTATTTACTGCATTTTAGTAACCTCAAACATGTTTGAAGCTTGGTTGTCAAATAAAATGTCATCTGTCAGACGCGAGCAGTGTTGCCAACCGTCTGATACTAAATTTGAACTTTCAGCGTGCTTTTAGCACTACATACGAAATAATTTAATTATTAATAAAATATGGCTTAAACTATAATTATTTACGTAGGAAATAATTATTTATATAATATGTATACATATTACATTATAATATTGACATATAAGCTCAGAAAAAAATGTATTGCTGCTCTTAGGCTGCAATGTGATTATTTACTTTAAATAAGAGATAAACTTATTTGTTTAACTTAAAAGGGTTATCTGCTTATAAGATAACATATATTTTATGTCCCACAATCTATTTTACTGCATAATACTTTCGTCAAAGTTTAAATGTACTTTTAAAATATTTGTAACAAATAATGACTCATAAAATGTATAAATAATGATTAATAAATAATAATATAACATATATACTGTAGTTTTATTTATATTTTATCAAATAAACTGTCCAGAAAATAATCTGCAATTTATATAATCTCCAAGTTGATCTCCACCTTAAAATATTTTACTCCAATACATCTCGAGATAAACTTATCAAATAATTTTTTCTATCTTGTCGCTATGTTGATAAGGCTTTTACTTATTTTCAATCAGTTTACAAGCGCAAGCCGGTGGCAACAGAATAAATACATCGTGTAATGTTACTTTTAAAACAGTTTACTTCAGTAAAAAAGTTTGTTACGTTCGCAAACTTAACTAGAACTATGGCCACCGGTGGAAAATACCTTATTGAGGACCCGAAATATTCATTTTTAAAAGATTTAGGGCTCGAGAAAAAAAATCCAGGCGTGTTCCACGGAAAATGGGGCGGTTCTGGACGGGTAAGACAATATTGCTAAGCTGGATTATTGTAAAGGTCATCCGCACGCGAAATAAAGATTACTATCAAGTATTTCTTATCAATATTTACTTAAACACGTGTTTTTCTCTGCTAATTCAAATCTCACACCCCTTTTTAATTATCTAATAGGTAGTGCAATCAATTTGTCCAGCAAATGGTCAAATAATAGCAGAAGTACAAGAAGGAACTGTTCAAGAATATGAAACTTGTATTCAAGCTGCTCAAGATGCTTGGCAGACTTGGGCAGATTTACCGGCGCCGCAAAGGGGCGAAATTGTCCGACAAATCGGAGATGCTCTCAGAGAAAAACTCCTTCCTTTAGGAAAGCTCGTGTCGCTTGAAATGGGTAAGATTCTTAATGTTCAACAGAATTTACTCGCAATTACAGAATGGTAGATGTTATAGTAGAATCCAACCACTTCGACCGATTGATCTTGGTGCAGTCAAAATTTGAATCCATTGGCGAACTTTTAAATTCAAAGCGGCAACGGATAGATTCTTTTTGTAACCGCAGGGATACATTTAGCACGACCAAGTGGTCAGCTTGACTGTCCGAGTGCGAATATAAATGTTTAAGCCTCATTCGCATAAGCATTCAGTTTTAAGGTTTACATTTATCCATTTATGTTTAAATTCATGTAGGTAATACGAGCATCCGTACTTTTTACTTTCTAGCAGTAAAGTGAAAATCCTTCAAACTTTAAGTTTATGTTTACCACTTACTAAAGCTATCTTAAGTTCATTATGTGAATGCTGTGTTTCTTAAACTTAAATATAAACGTAAACCACCATCATAGGTACTAAAGCCTCTCACATTTCGTATGACCTTTGAAATTCAAATTCATTTTGTACCAGGACTACATTTACCACGATTAAGTGGTCAGCTTGACTGTCCGAGTGCAATTTAAATGACTCGAACCACGGAACTCCGGGTTCGCACGTCATTTCATGCAGAGAGCTGAGCGCAGCTACTGCTTCGTCGACGAAGATACATTATTACACACCAGATCAGTTGTAATACGTACCAATTTGCAGGAAAAATTCTACCAGAAGGTATTGGAGAAGTCCAAGAATACGTAGACATCTGCGACTACGCTGTAGGTTTATCCAGAACATTATCCGGCAGTTTGCTACCTTCCGAAAGACCTGGACACGTTCTCATCGAACGCTGGAATCCATTAGGAGTTGTAGGAGTAATATCAGCTTTCAATTTCCCTATTGCAGTTTACGGATGGAACAGCGCAATTGCAATGGTATTTAGTCTAATTGTATCCATTCCCTTGTAAGTTTGCATCACTCCTGAAGATGTTTTTCAGGTATGCGGCGACACTCTCTTGTGGAAAGGCTCAATAACAACTCCGTTGGTCTCAGTGGCAACTACAAGAATAGTAGCAGAAGTTCTACAAAAGAATAATCTCCCAGGAGGTGTTGCTACTTTATGTTGTGGTGATGCAGACATCGGCAAGAAAATGGCTTCGGATGAACGTGTCAAACTGTTGAGCTTCACCGGAAGCTGTCAAATTGGGCAACAGGTGCGCCAAATTCAAAATAGTTTTGTTGTGTTGCTATATTATTGTTCCATCAGGTAGGAGTGGAGGTCCAGAAACGTTTCGGCAAACATTTATTAGAATTAGGAGGTAACAATGCCCTGATTGTCAACGAGGATGCCAATCTGGAAATGGTTGTTCGCGCAGCAGTTTTCGCTTGCGTTGGAACAGCTGGCCAAAGATGCACCACCACCAGAAGGCTTATTTTACACGAGAAAGTAAGACAATATATAAAGCTAAATGTTTGTCTGTCTGTCTGTTTGTATGTCAAATTTTGCATGCACAGCTAGTATGTTTAATTCCTTGTGTTTATAAACATTGTTAAAATGATTGTAGGTATACGATGAAGTTCTACAAGGACTGAAAAAGGCTTACAAACAAGTGTTCAGTCGCATGGGAGACCCATTAGATGAAAATACTCTATACGGCCCATTGCATTCAGAAACATCTGTTAATAATTATAAAAATACTGTTGAACAGATCAAAAAGCTTGGAGGTAACATCGAATTCGGAGGAAACGTAAGTACAAATGCATAATATAATTGTGAGTCCACTTACCTTACGTCTTCTTGCTGCATATTTCGAGAGCACTAATCTGCAACAAAAATATAATTATTAGGTATGACAATATTGCGCCTAGAAGAAGTACCAGTATTTACATTTTTACAAAAATTGTATAAATAAGCCTAAAAATAATTAATGAAAATAAAATGAATTTATGTGATGTGATACAGCAAAAATTCTTTCTCAATTTACTAAAAACCATATAATTTTTAATCTGAGAGCCGCTAGAAAATAAATAAAGGATGGATACAATTAATTTTGTACCAAATACTAATTGTTTTTCTATTTTAAAGGTACTAAAAGGTCCAGGATATTTCGTAGAACCTACAATAGTAACAGGACTACCTCATGATAGTCCTGTAGTCCACAACGAATGCTTTGCTCCAATTGTCTACGTCCTAAAAGCAAAAAATCTTAAAGAAGCCATAGCTTGGAACAACGAAGTTCCACAAGGATTGTCGTCAAGTTTGTTCACTCAGAATTTGAGCAACATCTTTGAGGTAAGTACTTATATTAACTTTAAAACATCATAACTCCTAAACGGTTCAAGGCACAGGTCTGAGCTTATCATTTTTGGAATCCTCGCAATTTTTTATGATAGAAGCCATATTTTAAAGTTTGTGGAGTGACTGCGGTTTAGCCGTAATTAAATTTTTTACGTGATTTTTGACTTCTAAGGACTGTATCTCGTGAACGGTTAAAGTTACCGGTCTGAATTTGTCACCATTCGATTCCTTGGACTTTTTTCTATAAGAATATATTTTTAAATATTTTTTAAACTGTTCGTTTAGCCATAAAAAAATGTTTTATAAAATGGGAGACTGCAATTATGTCTGAAAGAGTCATTATCTATTGAAGCGGTAAAGTACGAGTTTCGGGCTGGTTTTGGGCAATCGTAGTAGAGGGAAAAAGAGTGGAATAGAAAAATAGCAAAATCGAGAGTATTCTAGGAATTCGGAAAAAAGTTTCTTATAAAGGTATGTTTTAATTCGATGGGACAATAATTAGGACTGGAGTTTAAAATGTAGAATCTAGACTATTTGAGCAGTCAGATTTAAGATATGCTTCACCTCAGCTAGTTCATCAATAATTTATAACTGATTTCATCATAATTAGATGAAGGTTACTCATCAGAACGACTAGATAACTAAATCAATAATGTATTATTGCCTAATTTGTTATTGATTGAAATAGTACAAGAATAATGTAATTGCGTAGGTTACTGAAAATAATATGACATATGAACCAAAAATAGAACATCCTTCATGTCTCTGGAACTAAAATTGAGTGTGGCAGCCTTACAGGTCACTACGAAAGTCCAACTCACGGGTATACTTGTTTATTAAAGCTTAACACAACTAATAAAATATATCTAACTGCATTGCATTCTGTAAGTAGCTGTGAATCTTATTACAAGTTTTATAAAGATTATACTTATTTTTTAATATATTTTTAAAGACTGCAATTTTGTCTCTAAGGGTCATTATCTATTGAATGGTTATAGTTGGAGCTTTTATTTTGGCAGTACTGGATTCCTCGGACTTTTTTACATAAGAATAAGTTTTTAAAGTTAATTAATACCGTTTAATTAAGCTAGAAATTAATATTATAAATAAATTGCAGTCTCCCATTTTATAAAACATTTTTTTCTGGCTAAACGAACAGTTTAAAAAAAATATTTAAAAATACGTTCTGTTACAAAAAAGTCCAAGGAATCGACTGGTAATAAAATCAGATCGGTAACTTTAACCGTTCATGAGATACAGCCCTTAGAAGTCAAAAATCACGTAATAAATGTAATTTATTTATGAAAATAATTAAATTATGACCAAACAAGTAACTCCACAACTTTAAAAACATGGCTCCTAACATAAAAAAGTACGAGGATTCCAAAAATGTCACCCTCAGACCTTGTTTTTTGTAAGAATTCCAGTGTTGAAGACGTTCTGAAACATTCATTTTATTCACAGTGGATAGGTCCGAAAGGCAGCGACTGCGGAATCGTCAACATCAACATCCCTACATCGGGTGCTGAGATCGGTGGGGCTTTCGGGGGCGAAAAGCACACCGGTGGTGGTCGTGAGTCCGGGTCTGACGCCTGGAAACAATACATGAGACGAGCAACGGTCACTGTCAACCATAGCACTGAATTGCCTTTGGCCCAAGGAATTAAATTTGAGTAATTTTCTAAATACTGAGATAATATACTGTGTATATTGTTTAAAGATACAATAAACATTTATATTTGTTTTTAATACTGTGTTTAGTTATTTATTTATGCTACAGTTGGCAGCGTTTGGGTGTGGCAGCCACACAGGCCACAAAAGCACAAATAGTCAAGAAATCAAATTCTAGTAAAATATAATTTTAATTCTTCCAATTACAGAATAAAGTGGAATCCAACCACTTCGAGCAATTCATCTTGGTGCAGCCAGAATCTCAATCCGTGCGACGAGCTTTGAAATTCAAAGCGACAACGGAGAGAATCTCATGCAACCAGGACTACATTTAAGACGATCAAGTGGTCAGCTTGATTTAATTGCAAGATGTTTTACCATCACACACTGCCGGCCGAGAGACTTGAACCACGGAACTCCGGGTTCGTACGTCATCACATGCAGAGAGCTGTGAGAGATTCTTTTGCAACCAGGACTACATTTAAGACGATCAAGTGGTCAGCTTGATTTAATTGCAATTTTACAATCACAAACTGCCGGCCGAGAGACTTGAACCACGGAACTCCGGGTTCGTACGTCATCACATGCCTTAAACCCGCGCAGCTACTGCCTCGACAAAACTACATTTAAGACGATCAAGTGGTCAGCTTGATTTAATTGCAAGATGTTTTACAATCACACACTGCCGGCCGAGATACTTGAACCACGGAACTCCGGGTTCGTACGTCATCACATGCAGAGAGCTGTGCCTAAACCCACGCATTGTGTATATTATTAGATGATCAAATACAAAACAAAATTATTTTTGATTCATGATCAGTGCGTCCAATACTATACACCCTTAAATTTTGTTACACAGGTTGGGTTACAGCCTGTATTCAATAGTGTCTTTATTTATTTTTATTGCCACAGTTGGCAGTATTTATCTGTACGTGCAGCTACAGCCAAGTACGGGCCAACTCACGGGTACTCCTGAGCGGGAGTACCCCACAGAAAATGTGCAAACTGTTATAAATTTAAATTTTGCGCTAGCACCAAAAATAGATTTATAGATCAATAATTTTGTGTCCTCTTTAAGTGCCTGAAAATATATCAAATGACAACATTGGCGACCGAGAATTTTTTGCTTCTTTAATAAGTCTTTCAGTGTCTTTCTTTCAGGTTACAATTGAATATTAATGTAAAACAGTTCATTTAGGAAATAATCAATATAAAGTAGAATTTCACCCGCACGCAAACTATCACCTGGTGGTGACTCAGTCGTGGTTCAGTTGTTTCGCCGTTCGGTTCTGTTGACTGTCTTTTGTTTTGTTGTTTATAGTGCTGCCGAAACAGTTGACGATTTGTCAAATCCGCAGGAAGGGCAGTGATAAAACAAAATGAGAACGAACACAAGATAGAAGTTACTAGTTTTAGAGTAAGTATATTTTGTCAGCTAATTTAGACACTAATCTCTACTGAAATCTACAGGTTTTTATCGAAAATATTATGTAGAATTTTATTTTAAGAGGCTCGTCTACATTTTTACCGAATTCCTAGAATACTCTCGATTTTACTTATTTTTCCATTCCACTCTTTTCCTCACTACTAGGGCTGTCTGAAACCAGCCCGAAACTCGTACTTTGCTGCATCCTAGCTATGCAATGTCATTGTGAAGTTGAAAAATGCTGTAAAAGTGTTTTCGTTGCGAGTAAACTGTCAGATTATTATTGACTTCAGGATAATGTTTTTATAAAGATTTAATAGAGTAAGAATGGATCTACAGATGTGCTTTTTAAATTTAAAAATTAATTTGTATCATGAGATATAACCGTGTAAAGTTTGCATAAATAGGATTTTTCGGAATTTTTATATTCATGTACAATTTTTTAATCAAAATTTTAAAAAGGCACATCTGTAGATCCATTCTTTCAATATTAAATCTTTGTTGAAATAAATTTTTACCATTCTTGTACTGGTCACAAAACACTCGCTACGTTAGTACATTTTATGCTGGCTTTTGGGTAGTAGACGGGCCTCTTAAATGTATTGCTTATTTAGACTAAATTAGGTAAAAGTATATTTCAAAATAAATATGACAGTATGAGGACGTGGCAAAAATATTTTACTATTTTCCAGCAATTAAACCATTTAGATAATATCTGATCTGATACAAATACTGCACTATAATTTTAAAACCAATAGAATACGTTGCACTTTGTAATAAAGTTTACATCAACTATTTGTTGTGTTATCTCCGAGGTAAACTAGGGCAAAAATATTGTAACAAGTTAATGACCACTATATTGGTCTCTAGAGCATTTCTGGCAAATAATAATTTATTTTTTAAAGGGTTGTTTAATAATATGTCCTACAATTTAGACACCTAAATTTATTATGCTTATTAAGACGCACGCAAATGTAAAGGAGGTCATTTATTAATTTTTTACACTTCAATGGTGTTTCAAGCTACTATTTTTACCATAATTTAATCATACAATTTTATAGTACATTTCAAACGCAACTAACATTACATATTCACAATGCGGGTTGCGGGAAATATTGTGATATCTCAAAACAAAAATGTATTATTATATTTTTGATTTATTTTTTTAGCACTAAGTACATGTTCCATAATTTTGATTAATCCAGTTTAATTGAAATAAATTATTATTAACAAGAATTTATTTTAATTTATACATAAGTATATTTATTTATCGACGACCATTGAATAATACATTTATTATGTAGGTAACTTTAGTAAGAAAAGACACACTATTGTATTATGAAGTCATAATTTAACACTATTATATTATGAGTCAACTGTCATCTGTCATGTGAGGAATAAATTAATAAAATTCAGATGTGTCTTAAAAGTATCAAACCTTTAATAACCAAATTTCATATTTAAGGTTTTAATAAGAATCTTAACACCGGATAAGATTTTGGTAGAAATCCACAAACCGGAAGTAGTACTTTTGAAGCTTGATATAGTTTTTCTTAAATAAATTGGTATATTATTTATTTATGGCAATATTTGCACCTAAAAATAAAATAAAATATAATTATCTACGGGTACAGTTAATTTTAAATACAATTTACTGAATCTGGTAGTATTTAACAATAAAATATTCTACTTTTTTGAAATTTCAGTATCTTGTTGTCCATGATATGAAATTTGTTTCACAGTTGACATCTTTTGCTTGCTTTATATAGTATTACATGAACATAAACCTATTAAAATGTAAGTAAAACTATTAAATTAGTAGAAAAAGCAGAATTAGGCGAGAGGTAAAAATTTGCAAAAAGAAATGTTTTATTTAAAAAGTCGTAGATAAAACGTCGTATTTGACTCGCACATAATAGGGTAGTTTACCATTTAAAAAAAAAGTTTTTTTATTGTAGCTTCATGTTATTTGAAAGCGATTGAGAGTACTGATAAGCCTTAATTGTTCTTAATAAAGTTGTAATTAATTTTTAAAGTTTGTGTGACGTAGATGTATAGCTGAAAATCTTCTCAAACCATGGGGCTGGAATTAAAATGTACTCCATGTAAAATCAACTGTTTCTAAATGTTACAAAATATAAAATACAATTTGGTAGTTTCTTTATTACTGTAAGTAAGAATACACGTGAAACGCATTATTGTGACGTAGATGTATCGATACGTAAAATCGCAAATATTTAAAGAACTTTTTGAAAACTTTTTTCCTGGCAATAACTCATTTTTGAGATCTCCTTTCAATATAATTGCTAATTTGCTACTATGGTAAAGTACCCTATTACTATAATTAACTTGGATGATTATACACTCGCCTACAGCTCGTGCATAAACTTTCATCCTACATTATGTACTCGTTAAATAATATAAGTACTATTTCATAATTATATTATCAGTAGTATAACCAAAATTAATATTAATTACTAAGATAACAAACTAATGATAATAAAAACAATATAATTGGGCTAAAATATATTTTAACAATAATTTATTTTCCTTATAAAAATTTGATGATATCTATCTCTTCCGGTTTGGCCTAGTTCGTGCCTTTAATTGAGACGAAATCTTTGGGATCAAAGTGCCTGGTACAGAAATTCAGGTCAAATCAACCAATAAAATACTTGCATTTCCTGTAAAAAGTTGACAGTTCATCTGACAAAATGTCAAACGTTTTACAGATATCTCAATCAATCTATGAACGAATTACTTCGCGAATTTTGGAACATAATAGTAAATTTATTGACCTGAATTCTAAAAGGATGCAGTAAGTTCATTAATTATTATAATAGATACTTCAAACGCTTACGTATGTTGTGATAACAGCCCTCATATACTCACAACTTCGACCATAAATTTTAATGGCACAAATTCGCAATTTTAGTTTCCAGGTTTTTTAATCAAACAGTTTTGGGTCACTGTTTCAAATGGAATTTAATTAATTTACTATTCTTGCTGTTGCACAATTAATTAAAATTTTATTTTATTCCATTCATAGTTAATTAGATATCCATTATACAATCTACAAGCCAGTGCTGCTTGCGAAAACTGCCCTTAAATTTACGAATTTAAAAAAATTATGTTTGTTTCATGATTAGTCAGTTATGAATCAAGTGTATTTACTTGTTACTAAGAATAATTCTTATAAATATATGAAAAATAAATATTCTCCAAACGGCAAACGTCTTCAGCCGTTTAAAAATATAATAAGGTTGTTTATTTGATAGAAAAATTCGCAAAAATAAGGGTAGTCAAAATACAGGATGTAACCCAACCTGTGTAACAAAATATAAGGGTGTATAGTATTGGACGCACTGATCAAGAATCAAAAAGAGTTTTGTTGAAATTTGTAAAATTAACAGTAGTTTGCAAAACAATATCATTTTGGGTACCACTGGTTGTCACATTTAAATACAAAAAGTTAAACAATAGTTATGCAGTATTTATTAGCGTAATTACATTAATGTAATAATAATTTTACAAACAGGAAAAATGAAATTTGTAGGTACAGAATGTCTCATTTGCTTGGACCCATTTTTAATTTGCGAATTTCAACAAAATTCTTTTTTGATTCATGATCAGTGCGTCCAATACTATACACCCTTCAATTTTGTTACACAGGTTGGGTTACAGCCTGTTCTATTGGTTTGAATGCCCATTTTTCTGTTTATTTATTATGTTATTTATAAAATTAAATTATAAATATTACCTATCAGACAACTTCTTAAGAATTACTAAATAAACAGTTAAATGAATTTTCGCGGATTTTGAGAAAAAACATTTTTTTCTGAAATCAGTATATCAAAATATATAACATATTAAATATCGATGCAAAGGTATACAGGATGTTTCATAACTTCGAGTACATACGTTAATGGTATATGTTGTCTGATATGCTGATTACGAATTTAAAAGAATTTTTTTAAATTCGAAAAATTAAGGATTGTTTACATAAAACATTTTTGTAGTACTGCACTGGATTCGCTTCTACTGCGAAAGAATAATTACATAATTCAATTATTAGTAGTTATTTATAATAGAATTTTATTTAATTAATAACTTTAACATAATCATCCACCCAGTGGCAGTGGCAACAAAAAATTTTGGACTGAGAAACATGGAAAATAATTTTGCGATTTAAAAAAAATTATTTTTGATTCGTAATCAGCATATCAAACAACATATACCATTAACGTATGTACCTGAAGTTATGAAACACCCTGTATAGCTGTCTTAAATATTCGTGTGTGCGGTTAAGTCATTAACTAACAGGCATTCATTGTTTATAGCTGTCTTAAATACCGAGAGTCACTGGTATTTGCGTGTGCGGTTATCAACCATTTACTAATGGGTACTCAGGTTCTTACGGTTGTTAGTGAAAAGTACACCACAGGATTTTAGTTAGATTTAACAATTAATTTAAATAATATGAAACAAATACAGGATAAACATTCTGTATAATAAAAAAATATATCCTCTCATTTTGTTTCCAGCTTATAGATGTTTCTAAGTCTCTATGAATCGGTACAAAACTCTACACCAGTTGGGCGATGGCACATATGGGTCAGTGGTCCTGGGTCAAAGGAAGGACACGGGAGAAAAAGTCGCCATTAAGAGGATGAAGCGGAAATACTATTCCTGGGAGGAGGCCATGAACCTCCGCGAAGTTAAAGTGAGTCAAACATTTAATTATTTAATATTTCATTTAGTATTTATTTATTAAGAAGCCCGTCTACCTCCTAAAACCAGCACAAAATGCACTAACGTAGCGAGTGTATTGTATTTCAAAAAGGATTATAAACTTAAGCGGCTCGTCTACGTTTTTACCGATTTCTTAGAATACTCTCGATTTTACTTTTTTTTATTCCACTCTTTATCCCACTACTAGGGCTGCCTGAAACCAGCCAAAAACTCGTACTTTGCCGCATCCTAGCAATGCAATGTCATTTTGAAGTTAAAAATACTGTAAAAGTGTTTTCGTTCCGAGTAAACTGTCAGATTATTATTGAATTCAGGATAATATTTTTATAAACATTTAATAGAGAAAGAATGGATCTACAGATGTGCCTTTTTAAATTTTTAAAACTCAATTTGTATCATCAGATATAACCGTGTAAAGTTTACATCAAATAGGATTTTTTTTGAATTTTTAGGAATTTTTATATTCATCAAAATTTTAAAAAAGCACATCTGTAGATCCATTCTTTCTCTATTAAATCCTTGTTGAATAGTATATTATATATTGAGGGACTAAAGTGCATGATTTAATCCTGAGGGTGAAGTTTATTTCACGAGCCGAAGGTGAGGGAAATAATCACCTGAGGGATTAAAGGTACTTTAGTCCTGTGGTATATACGCTATTTTTTGCACTTCATCCTCAAACGAATGCAAAATAGTTTAAAAGAATACACATTTTGTAATTTTGACAGTAAATTTTATGACAAATATTTATATTGTTATCATAGATACTCTGTAACAAATAGCACGTATTTACTTGACAACGGGATTAATTAATTCAATTCCTTGTCAACGGGATTAAATATGAAAAATAATCCCTTGGGATCAAATTTAGAACCTTAGTCCCTAAAAATTAAGACTAAAGAAGAGTTTTAGTCCCGGAAGTTTAAAAATAAAATTATCCCATTCTTGTACTGGCCACAAAACACTCGCTACATTAGTACATTTTATGCTGGATTTTAGGAGGTAGACGGGCCTCTTAAAGGATCAATTAACAGTTGTGAATTTTAAAATTTTATTTAAAAAATTTTAGGTACTTTAAAAATTTCCAATTTATGCAAAGTTTATAGGAATATATCTCATGATAGAAATTAATTTTTAAAATTTTAAAAAGGCACATCTGTAGATCCATGAAATGCTTATAAAACATTATCTTAAATAAACTAATAATTTACTCAAAACGAAAACACTTTTACAGTATTTTTCAACTTAAAAATGACATTGCATTGCTAGGATGCGGTAAAGTACGAGTTTCGGGCTGGTTTTAGGCAGTCGTAGTAGTGGGCAAAAGAGTGGAATAGAAAAATAATAAAATCGAGAGTATTCTAGTATTTATATTCACTTCAACAAAGATAAAGTGTCAATAATTTGACAGCTTGATTGTTTAAATTCGAAACAATTAATTAAAGTATTCATCGCCAAATTTGTCATTGAACAAATTACTTTTATAAAGGTAATCTACTTTACTATAAGAATCAATAAACATTTATAGGATGTTCTATTATAGAAAATAAAGTTTCATATTATAGAGCTCAAATGGAACACCCTGTATACAAATGAATATGGTACATAGATAGACAATGATATCAAACACATTTATTTGAAGAGTTTTACTCTATGACTTTAAGTAACACTGTAAACAATAAATTAAAAACTGATCACCCTGTATAATAGAGTATAGTTGGGCCAACTCACGGGTACTCTATCTGACACTGAAGAGTACACCACAGGGTTTATTTAAATAACTGAATAAATAAATTAGTATAAGGCGAATTTACCAGCACAGCCAAAGCGTTATGCTGGTTGCATTTTTACAACAAAATTGTTGTCAAATCACAGGTACTCATGTTTTATGGTACAGAATGCACCACAGGGCAAATAATTGTGCAATAATACTGCAAAATCTTCAATATATAAATTATAAAACCAGCAGAAATAAATAATGCATGTCTTGGTTCTTAAAGCTAAATCGATCGAGTTAGGTAATATGTAAAGATGTAAATTTATTTGTATTTGACATGAAACACTTAAACACGGCCACCATAAGGAAATGTGGCTCTTGGAAACGTAGAATCAGATCAAAATGGCGGACCAGCATGCATAAATTTATACAGAACTTGATAGAAACAATAATATACTATACGAAACAACAAAAATATCATATACAGATTATCTGTAAATTTTTCTTTTATATATTTTTCACTAATAATCAAGAGTACCAGATAATGCAAACTCACAGTCATCTGTGAGGTATCTACTCTTAAGACACTTTGAACGCAGTCTTATAAATATCATTTAATTTACCAGAACTCAATAGACAGAATAATATTAAACATAATATAAATAACAAAAATATAATATAAAGTTTATCTGTAAATTTTTCTTTGGTATATTTTTATTTATAATCAGGAGTACCCGTGAGTTGGTTCTTGCTGCTAACTCACAGTGATCTGTGAGGAATCTACTCTTAAATAAATCTTATTTAATTATAGATATATAATTAATATTTTTCAAGCATAATTTAATAAAAATTAATATACCTTCCCAATAAATCTATTAGTAAAAATATCAAGTCTATTTAATTTAGTTCTAAAAATAATATAAACAAATTCAAGAAATTGTTTACTACTATCGGAGTAATAAGTATAGTCACTCGGATATAAAGTTGAATAACTTGTTTAAAAATAATCCAAATAATTTAAATAAAACTTTATAAAGTATGCACATTTCTACGTTATTGTATAAAATTTCAAATTTTTCAATGTATATGTGTAGAAATAACAAAATTTTATAGCAAAAATGAGCTATGATTTTGATACAATTTTAGAAATTCTTAACTTTAATGACGTCTACTGTAAATATATACCTGGAAAAAAAAATTCAAATTTTGGTATAGTATAGTTATAAGCTTATTTAAGTTATTTGCTACTGTAATTTTTTTTAAATATTTATATTTTGTTTATAATAATAAAATAAGTGAACATGTAATAACTTTGTTACTGGTAATTTTATAAGATTCAAATTCAGGTTACCGATGTTTTATATAATTATAAAAAAGAATTGTTAATTATTTTTATTTTAAACATATTATATGAATTATAATAATTATTTTCTGAAAAAGTGATACCTCAGGATTCATAAATTTCAGAAAAAAATTTATTAAAATTCAAGTAATAATTTTTAAATAAAAATTATAAACAAATCTTTTTTATAATTATATAAGATATCGCTAACCTGAATTTGAATCTTATAAGATTACTAATAACAAAGATATTACATATTCACTTATTTTATTATTATAAACAAAATATAAATATTTAAAAAAAAATACACTAGCAAATAACTTAACTAAGCTTGTAACTATACTATACCAAAATTTGAATTTTTTTGCATGATCTATATTGACAGTAGACGTCATTAAAGTTAACAGTTTCTAAAATGTGTCAAAATCATAGTTCATTTTTGCTATAAATTTTTGTTATTTCTACACATATACATTTAAAAATTTGAAATTCTATACAATAACGTAGAAATGTGCATACTTTAGTATAAAGTTTAATTTAAATTTTTTTGATTATTTTTAAACAAGTTATTCAACTTTATATCCGAGTGATTACTTATTACTCCGATAGTAAGTATATATTTTTTTAATTATAATTAACAAAATTCAACCCTGATCTCAAAATTGTAGATAATGGCATTTACTGACAAATAGATATTTTCCGGTATAGTTTTTAAACAAAACGAAAATCAATTATCGTTAAGGGACCAATTAAGGCCTGACCTAGACCTACAGTAATAAATATCATCGAACAGGCATAGACATTAATGCTCTAAGTAAATATTAGTTACGGATACAGTTAGGTAATTGTTTGCATGTCTAAATGACTCTAATTATCAATTTAGAGGTAAAATATTGAAAATTTATTTATAAACGCATCATTTTTTGATCTAATTATGCTTCTTAACAAGTGACAAAAATTTGAGTTCAGTCCTATTAATAAAATTTGAATCTTTCTTGAAGCCCGTAAAAAAATTTGTCAGTACGGCCCTTAATACCCCTCCTGCGGCCCTGAAAACTGCACCATTGGATTCTACGCCACCAATTTACCCAGTCCAGAATTTTTTTCAAGACGATAGCTCAAAAGATACCAGAGTTATTCTAAATCTGTATTCTACAGTCTACACACACTTATGCCACTGATTTTTTCTAGTGTCATAAAAAAATTATTTCTGGCTAAACTGGCGCACCAAAAAAAATGAAAATATGGTTCTGGGGGTAAAAATGTCCAAGGAATCCAAATTTGACATAGTTAAGTGGGTAGGTCCAGCCCCTAAAAAATTACAGGCACGTAATTAAAATATTAATTGATTTTCGTGTTCTGATGACATTTTGACATATGTTTTGGAGCATCATATGTACAAACAAAAATATTGCGTGTTGGCGTACGATTAATAAACCTTATGATGTTATGATTAATACACCACGTTCATGCAGTAACAGCAAATTAATTCAATTTACAAAGAAATTAGAACAGTAAATGTCAATGATACAATTTTCATTTGCTACTGTAGTATTTTAATGCAATACAAACAATTTAAATATTTAATAGCAACAAATTGTAATATCTTTTGCACGCTCATTTAAATCAGTTTCATGCTTTAATAAATAATTTTGTTTCAGTCTTTAAAAAAACTACATCACACCAACGTAGTAAAATTAAAAGAAGTTATTCGAGAAAACGATGTCCTTTATTTTGTGTTCGAATATATGCAAGAAAATCTATACCAACTTATAAAGGATAGAAGGACACCTTTTCCTGAAACTACTGTTAGAAATATCCTTTATCAGGTAAGTCAAAAGCCCTCTATTTTAAAATAGAACGCGCCTTTTTAGTTTTTAAATCCTTTATATAAACTTCACCGTATTGTCGTGGTCTAAAAAACAAAAGTCAAAAATGACCCACTTCCCGGAATCCTATCGAGCTGAAATTTTAAAATAGACTTTTGTCACCTAACAATGCATTTTGGCAAAATTTCAGATTCGCCGCCATCTTGAAACGAAATGGCGGGTAGCTATCTCAAAATGTACTGCACCGATTGCGGTCAAATTTGGTACAGTAATAGCCAAGGATCTAACTTATGATATAGATATATTAAAATGTCAGTCCGCCATCTTGAAACAAAATGGCGGGCAGATATCTCAAAATGTACTGTAACTTGCGTTCAAATTTGGTACAGTAATAGCTAAGAATCTGTCTGGAAACATAGGTATATTAAAATGTTAGTCCGCCATCTTGAAACAAAATGGCAGCTAGCTATCTAAAAATGTACTGCACCGATCTGGTTCAAAAACAAAAATTTAAATATATATCGATCGAGTCTCATATATAAAGGATTTATAGTGAAAAACTGTGTTTTTACGGGTTCGTTTTTTACCCAACTTGAATGTGCAGTCGTCATATTATACCGTGTGTGCGGTTACCAGCCGTCAACTTTAACATGGTTGTCATTTAATAATGAGAATCTTAAGGTGTTCGTCTATCCTAAAATTTTATAGCGTTACAGAGGTGTACGCCTCCCACGTTTACTTTAATTATAATTGAAATATATGATGCTTTTACATATGAGTGTATTAACAAAGGATGTCTTAATACTTCTATTATTTAATTTTTTGTCTTTGACCTAGGAATTTGAAGTAAAAAAATTTAAAATGACGTTTTTTGTCATTATTTGATTTTTTTCGGTCACTATAAATGGCAAAAAAAATAAAAAACAAGAAGCTTCCTTTTTCGAATAATTTTTGTTTTACTTAATTTCTTTAAAAAAATACAGAAGTTATTATGGGAATCGGGAGCCATGTTTACAGTATTTTTCAACTTCAAAATGACATTGCATAGGTAGGATGCGGGAAAGTACGAGTTTCGGGCTGGTTTCGGGCAGCCGTAGTAGTGGGGAAGAGAGTGAAATAGAAAAAGTAATATCGAGTATTCTAGGAATTCGAAAAAAGGTAGACGAGCCCCTTAAGAAAGTCTGTCTTTAATATAAAAATTAATTAATAACATTTTGGTTTGATCCATATTAAATTTAATTTTCTGGGTAACAAAATGCAAAATTTCACCTTTCAAAAAATGTTAAATTGCATTATTATATTATTTTTATTCAAGGGCAAAAGCATACTTGAATCATATGGTAATAGTAACTTACAAAAGTCAGAAAATCGAACATAATTTTTACATATTTAATGTAAATTGATTTTTCTTTGCATCAGTGATGACATTAAGCCTAGTGAAGGTCTGTTTTGATATAAGATAAGGTAAATATAAACTCAATAAAATATTACGAATGATAATAATTATTGTGTTCGGAAAATTGGATATGCGTCAAACAAAATTATCAAATAACATCAACAATTTTCATATTATTTTTCTGTCATGCCTTGAGTGTGTCTGCCTTACATACCATGACCTAACAAAATATACAGGCTGATTCACAACTTCGTGCATATATTTTAAGAGGCTTTTATCACAGTAAAAAAAGTATTTAACAAATTACTCCTAACCTATTAATCCTATAAATCTAAAAAAAATACCGTATAAAGACACAGGTAGTAAAAAACTAGCTACGTTGTCGAATTTTTAAAATTGTTATTATTATTATTATTTATAAACAATTAAATAATAATAATTCTGAGAAAAACTCTTCGTAACTATGATTGCATTGTAAATTTAAATGTTTGTATCACATTATTATATAAAATTTTCAAATAATAGTCGAGTAATTTGTTAAATAAATGCGCGCTAGACAATCAAATTGAGTATTTTCTAAACAAGAATGGAGCGAAACATAGCAATTAGATAAATAGAGACAACATGTGCTCATAAAACATAGGCTGTCAGCGCGGGTACCTGAAATAACGGGGATTTGTGATCTAGCAGCGCTGAGCGATAAAACCTCCTTAATGACAGTACTTATCTCAAGTATAAAAGATTAATTTCAAAATTCGCAATTTAGTTACCAAGTTTTGTAGGCAATGGCATTTCATTTTTCTATTCTTGCCATTGCACAATGAATTAAAATTTATTTTATTCCATTCATAGTTAATCAGATTATATCAACAATCCAGTGCTTCTTGCAAAAACTGCCCTTAAATTTACGAATTTTAAAAAAATTCTTTTTGTTCCATGATCAGTACGTTGAGTACTATACAGGGTGTAACCCAACCTGCGCAGCCAGGATTTGTGGTTGGTAGTGTTGCCGCGAGACGAGACTTGGCGAGACTTAGGGTCAGTCTCGTCTCGGTCTCGAAAAAGTCTCGAATACCTTGGTCTCGTCTCGGTCTCGAGTTGGTCTCGAGTTCTCTAGTCTCGTCTCGGTCTCGAGTCTCGACGAGAGTCTCGACTTTTTATTATTTCTTAAAAGTATGTGTTAATAAAATATATTACCTGTCATTGCATTAAAGAAGATCACCGGAAAAAACTATGCTCTTTTCCAAATAAAAATATAGTATGGTGCAAGATAGGGTTTACGATTTGAGCGTTCTGATTGGTCTAGCCGGAAACCAAGTTTACATCAGCGAAAAATTTGTGATATGCGCGCATCATTTAGCTGTCAAACGCCGTAGTAGCAACAGCTGGTATTGTTGAAAAAGTGAGTCGTTGATTAGCGTCAGTAGCGCGTGACGCGCGGAACATAACACTATTTCAAAAATACCGCGCTACGTTTAAATTTCTATTTAATGTGTGTAAAACGGGCTGGCTCCGCAGCGCCATCTACTATACTCTTATTTGGAACAGGGTATAGTACAGTAAACATTAGGAAAATGGAAGCTTGAGTTTTGAATGAAACACTAAAATATTATAATTCTCAATATACATGGAACAGGAAATTTTACACGACATACTCACTATCCAATATCCCGCACGTCTGTATTGTACAGCGTATTTATTTTAGACAAAAATTTTTCAAATTTATTATACTAAGAGACAGGCACGGAGATTTAAACTACAGTTATTTGTACAAACGCATGTTTTATCAATACATTTAAATATTTTTAATTAATATTCCACATACGTCAACTGTTGACCAATTAGAATGCTCTATTTGTTCGAAGAAGGTAGTTTTTTTGCGAATATTCCACGTCATTTGTAACCAATGAGAATGCATTATTATTTGTTCGTAGAAGTCATTTTTTAAGCAATGAAATTAGATAAAACCACAGTAGATATGTCCATGTTGATATATAAATATAATTCGAGCCATAAATTAATTAGGTAAAATTACTTATAATTATAATTCCTGTAGAAACGACAAATCGGGTCAAAATTGACTCTTAAAGTTACACAAAGCATTCTAAAATGTCACAACACAAAATATCAATAGCAACGAGTTGCTGTAAAAAGACAACAAATTATTAACAAAAAATCATTGCATGAAGCAGTCTGCTTTGTTCAAAATTACGTGTGTGGAGTGTTAATAATCACTATTCATATAAAATTATAAATTTATAATACAATTTTTTTTTAAATAAATAAATGATCTCACCTTTATTAAAAAATTTCTACTTTTAAATGAATATTACAAATTAATTATTTAAAATGAGACTCGAGAGTCTCGACGAGACTCTCGGCGAGACTCGATACTGGTCTCGTCTCGGTCTCGAGTCTGACATCGAGACTTAAATGATGGTCTCGTCTCGACTTTTCGAGACGAGACGAGACGAGACCGAGACTAGTCTCGAGTCTCGCGGCAACACTGTTGGACAGAGGGGCTGAGTATTTTTTTAAAAAATCAGAATTTTGAAATTTTTGAAATTTTTTGACCTCCCAAAAACCAACCACCCTCGATTTCTCAAAATTGGTTCAATGTACCAATTTTCAGCTCAAAATCCCGACGGGTACAAGATTTATCCAACATTGTCGATTTTAGAAAAAATCGTAAGGGAAGAAATCTTCAAAAATGAGAAAACCGTGATAAATCTTGTACCCGTCGGAATTATGAGCTGAAAATTGGTACAAATATGTAATTCGGCGCGAGGAATTCATTGGTGAATAAATTAAGTCGATATATTGAACCATTTTTGAGAAATCGAGGATGGTTGGTTTTTGGGTGGTCAAAATATTTCAAAATTCTGAAAATTTGGTTATAGGTTAATTTAAGTGTTAGAAATACAATGCTGCAGCCTAGAGTTTGATTTCTCGCTTAGTTTTTGAGATATCGGCCTTTAAAGTTGGAGAAAGGGGAAAACGGCACATCAATTTTTTCCAACTTGTACGAAGAGATTCATCTACACTTTTTTAAATATATTTAAGTAATAGATATAATACTATTGTTAAACTGCAATTAATTAATGTAATTACGCTAATAAATACTGCATAACTATTGTTTAACTTTGTATTTTAATGTGACAACCAAAATGATACTGTTTTGCAAACTACTGTTAATTTTACGAATTTAAACAAAATTATTTTTGATTCATGATCAGTGCGTTCAATACTATACCTACACCCTGTATATACCTAACGAAGTTGTGAATCACCCTGTATATTTCACCGTGTGTGCGGTTACCAGCCGTCAAACTAGTAATGGTTGTTAGTAGAAATTATTTTGTACTAATATGAATTTTTTTAGATATTACAAGGACTGGCATTTATGCACCGTCATGGCTTCTTCCATAGAGACCTAAAGCCAGAAAATTTACTTTGTTCCGGCCCTGACTTAGTGAAAATTGCTGATTTTGGGCTAGTACGTGAAATCAGATCTAGACCGCCTTATACGGACTATGTCTCTACTAGGTTTGTATGAAAACATTTTTTGTTACTATTGATAAACTTGGGTGTGGCAACCTCACAGATCACTAAAATAAGCGTCACGGGTACTAAAGCTTCGATTCTTTGACAATTCTTTCATGCTTCTGAATCCGGGAAACAATCAACAAATTATAAATTCTTCTTTTTCAAGACTCATTCAAAGTTCAATTTAACGACGCCGCTATTTGATCAGGATTATTACCTCCCGCCTCATATTCTATAAGGGAGACGAGAAATCTCGTCTCATTCTCGTCTCGTCTCAAAATTACGAGGCGAAAACCAATAATTTTCTCGTCTCAGATTGACAGATGAGAAAAGAATTCAATATAACGAGACGAGAAATAGTTCTCGAGAAATCGAGAATTCTCGAAATAAAAACTGAAAAATAGGTATTTCATATAATTCTCTTCGAAAATGTCAAAATACATTTTATGATACTTTGTTCGTAGCATTTTATTGTTTTGTTTTGATATAAATATTTTTACCTTCCGCTTACCTGTAAAGGAAGGTATTGGAATCATGCAAAAAATCGGGTGGTGAATTTTTAGTGGATGAGCACGAATTAGGGTCCTTACAACTCATTTTTGATAGTTTCACGATGATGTCTGTGTGTATGTGTGTGTGTATGTGTGTGTGTGTGTGTGTGTGTGGTCAAGGGGTGTTAGTCGCATAACTCAAATACGAATTAACCGAAAATTTTGATATTTGGTATTTAACATTTGTATATAAATTGGAAGAGCTCCGTAGATTTTGGTACAAATATCTTCATCGGAAGTGATATTTTTTGAAGATTGAAAAGGTTAATTGTCAAAATTGTATATAAATTTGGAAAAATATAGTATTTATTTGTAATAAGAATAAGAGGAAAAGTTATTTGCAACTTACGTTATAAAAAAATTGTCTTTATCTGGTAGCATTAAAGAACTGCAGTAAAATTTAAAAAATAAATTTATCAAATAAAACGTTGATATCTTGTAATCCATGATCGGTTGATTTTTGTTTCTGCGTAAAAAATATTGACAGGTGAGACGGGTGACAAGTTGGCATACTAGCGCTATATAAGTCCTAAGTAAGATATTAAATGTAGTAATTGAACGGAGGATGGCTTCAACACAGCAGAGTTTTCCTGTGAATGAATCTTTTTATTCAGGTGATGCAAATTTCTGTGTTTGAATATTTTAGATTTTTATTTGTATATTTTAAATGGGCACCGGATTGTATACGTATACATTTCTGTTTAAAGTCTAGATAAGGCGGAAGGTTGTGTGATGGCCACGTCAGATTTTTTATTTTAAAAATAAGAATTGTGTGCTAGCTTTACAAATAGATGGCAACAAATTTTATTCGAGAAATTGGGACGAGACGAGAAATGACCAAGACGAGATTACTTAAATTTCTCGTCTCACGGCATCACTACGTAAATGAGGGTAAATTATTGTGTATGATTTTCCCTCTATGGAAAAACTAAACTTTTAATGAAACAGCTTTTTTCGTAAAACAACACTTCGGCACTTTTCTATAAAAAACTTCGGCTGGGCCGGTAAAATTTATTTCCCACTGGGCCGACACGTTACCAGTCCGCCTCTGTTTGCTACTATGGTAAAGTACCGTATTATATTTAATTGTGTGTATTTTTTTTAGATGGTATAGGGCCCCAGAAGTCCTTCTTCATTCGACTTCCTACAGTAGCCCCATAGATCTGTGGGCCGTAGGCTGTATAGCAGCAGAAGTGTATACTTTTAGACCCTTATTTCCGGGGACTACGGAAACAGACGAACTTTTTAAAATATGTGCAGTAATGGGAACACCAGATAAAGTACGTTACATTTCAAATTACATTTTAAATAATTCTAAAACCAAGTTACATACATACATATCCACCACCCAACTTGGGTGTGACCTACTGTGGATCATGGTGTGTGCGGTTACCAGTCAATTAACTCTGTGTCATTTGTACAGTTTGTATAATAAATGCAAATAAATATTAATTACATAAATATTAGTTACATACATACATATATACCACCTAAGTTGGATGTGACACTGTGGATCATGGTGTGCGTTTACCAGTCAATTCACTCAGTGTAATTTGTGCAGTGTGTGTAATAAATATTAATTCATTTTATTGCAATTCAAAAAAATATGAAATTAAGCTAAAGAAAAATTCATGCATATATTTCAAGCCTGTACACCCAGTTTGGGTGTGGCAGCATTTGTTAACTGTGAGTCGTCGGTACAGACATACAGGGTGATTCACAACTTTGTGGAAATACTTTTTTAATTATAAAAATACTTTAATAATATATAATATAAATATATTAGGTAGCAAGGTAGAAAGTCTGTTAAAAAGTACTTTAATATATTAGTTTATTATGTTTGAGTGTGGCATCCTCACAGACGTTTATTTTACAGAAAAGCTGGCCAGAAGGGTACCAACTAGCAGGAGCAGTGGGATTTAAATTTCCCCATTTTTCTAAAACGCCGTTGGCAAACGTAGTACCTCAAGCTAGTACTACTGCTATAGATCTATTAGACGCTCTTATGGAATGGAACCCAGCTAATAGACCTACAGCCCAAATGGCCCTTAGACATCAGTATTTTCAAGTAAGAAATATAATTTTTTAAATTTTATTCGAATTTTTTTGGCCCATAAGAAAATTTCGAGTACGGCCCTTAATACCCCTCCTACGGCCCTGAAAACTACTCCAATCGAATTTTCGTCCAAATTTATGTCAGTAACGAAATTTTTTTCGGAACGATAGCTCAAAAAATAACAGAGTTACCATGAATTTGTATTATACAGTCTACATATAGTTATGCCACTGATTTTTCCTTGTGTCACAAAAAAATTATTTTTGAACATACAGGCGCACCAAAAAAATTTAAAATATGGTTCTGGGGGTAAAAATGTACGAGGAATCGAATGGTGGGGTAGTTGGGTCACTGAGTGTACCTATTAAAAAATACAGGGCCGTAAACTCAAAATTTAGTATAAAATTGCTACCTTGTCGAAAAAAAATTATTTCTGGATAAAGTGCCGCACAAAAAAATTAAAAATATGGTTCTGGGAGTAAAAATGTACGAGGAATCGAATGGTGAGGTAGTTGGGTCACTGAGTGTACTTATTAAAAAAATACAGGGCCGTAAACTCAAAATTTAGTATAATATTGCTACCTTGCCGAAAAAAAATTAATTATTTATAAAGTGGCGTACAAAAAAAATGAAAAATATGGTTCTGGGGTAAAAATGTCCGAGGAATCGAATGGTGATGTTCTTGGGTCACTTAGTGTACCCATTAAAAAAATACAGGGCCGTAAACTCAAAATTTAGTATAAAATAGCTACCTTGTCAAAAAAATTATTTCTGGTTATATGAGGGCCTTAAAAAATTTAAAAATATGGTTCTGGGTGTAAAAATGTTCCAGGAATTGAATAAAAATACAGAGCCGTAACCAAAAATTGTATAAAAAATTATTAATATTTTTTTCTAGGTAGGTCAGAAGCTAAACATCCTTACGCAAAATTCAGGAACTTTGCGGGCCTCGGCAAAGTTCATAACCCCTTCTGACGGGCAACAACCCCCTTCTCAATTACCAGTGTTGCCAATATTATCAGCGAAACAGAATTTTAACAATTCTGCCAAACAGCAAAATCAACCAGTAGTGTATTCGTTCGGACAAATGAATTATTTAAATAAACCCAGTGAAAACAAAATGCCTAACTACCAAAGAAAAAGTCTGTGGACCATGAACGACGACTTTGAGAATGAAGATACCTTTGCTGACATTTTAGGGTAAGAGATTTTTTTTTTAATTTTGAACTTGAGTGCTGGATGTTTGAATGACTATAACTTAAAAACTAGTAACAATAATTTAATTTAAGATAGAAATTAGCATTCCTCATACAATTTTACATAAATATACCCATTTATATTCCATTCTTTGCAGTAATAAAAATTTTATTAAGAGGTCCATCTACTACCTAAAATCCTATTTTTTCTATTTTATGCAAACTTTAGACGTTTATATCTCATACAAATTAATTTTTAAAATTTGAAAAAGGCACATCTGTAGATCCATTCTTTCTCTATTAAATGTTTATAAAACATTATCCTGAAGTCAATAATAAACTAACAGTTTACTCGCAACGAAAACACTTTTACAGTATTTTTCAACTTCAAGATGACATTGCATTGCTAGGATGCGGTAAAGTACGAGTTTCGGGCTGGTTTCAGGCAGCCGTAGAGTGGAATATAAAGTAAAATCGAGAATTACGAATTACGCAACCCAATTAACGTTACAGCACTGCGGATTGCTTGTACATATTGACAACTTTAACATCTTATAAAATTGTTTATTAATATTATTCGTCGTATTTCAGCAAAAAAGTGTCAAACAATATGGAAAGGACTTTAAAGGAAAGTAGGGTGAATTGGAATAAGTACGATTTCGGGAATATATTGGCCCCCCTGCCCAGAAACGAATCTGGAACTGTCAGAAACCAATACCTGAGTGTCTCTAGATATGTTGCTGGAAATCCAACAATACCTAGGAAGCCTGTTGTTGCCCAGGGCAACAGGATAAACAGCGGATTGTTCTACGCAGAGCCGGGAATGTAATTTGTATTTTAAAACTTTGTTATATTAAATAATTGTTTAGAAATGCATATTTTGTTATAAGTAGGTTTAAAATAGTACCTGAACTGTAAAAACGAACACTTTCACAGATACTTACTTTTTAGACTTCACTGTATGTACGAAATAAATAATTTTTGTAGAAGACAGCATTATTTAATATACAGGTTGTCCAAAAGTCCTGAAGAGCTATAAGTTTTGAACGAGTGAAGAAAAAAATTGAAAAGTAAGTAAAATTTACTTACATTGTTACATTTTAATAGTTTCATGCTCATGTAATATATGTAAACGATAATGTAAACCAAGATACAAGCAAAGATGTCAACTGTACTGTCACTGTCATAATAAATCAAATTTTGTATCATGGACAACAAGATACTGGAATTTGAAATAAGTAGAATATTAGTTGTACTTTATTTTATTGTTAAATACTACCAGATTCAGCAAATTGTATTTAAAATTATCTGTACTCATAGATAATTATATTTTCTTTTACTTTTAATTACAAAAATTGTCATAAATCAATAATGTACCACAGGAAAACTATATCAAGCTTCAAAAGTACTACTTCCGGTATGCGGATTTCCACCAAAATCTTATCCGGTGTTAAGATCATTACTAAAACCTTAAATATGAAATTTGGGTATTAAAGGTTTGATACTTTTAAGTTATCGTGGACAAAAAATCGTCAGTTCATACGTCCATACACACACAGACATCATCGTGAAATAGTAAATTCCTATTCATATTGTAGAGACCCTGAAACGTGCTTTGCTTACCCACCAAAAACTCATACTCGAAATATTTGACCCATTACAATACCTCTCTTATAGAATATGGGGCGAGAGGTAAATATATTCTTCTGCTAATGACAATCGATCGTTAAATTAGGGATTAAAACATAATATATCTATAAAATCTATAAAAACAGCTTTATTCATCGATAACAACATTTTCTAAAATAACACTCAAGTCAAAAATTATCTAAAATAGTGTAACAGCACACAGCCTCTAAATTGTACTTAAAAAACTACTTCTAGTCATTGCATATCCCTGTATAAGTAGTATAATATAATCTAAATACTGTACATAATAAAAAAACAGTATTTATATTCCATTTTATACCAAATAATAAAAATTGGCACAGGAACTTCATATTATTTAATATTATTCCTAATAGTACTTCTTCATAGCGACTTTGTGATGCTATTGAATATCCTCTTTCCCCACCAGGCCTCTAAATCAAAAGGTTTAAAATCTTGAAGAGACGGACTTTTCTCTCCATCATTGTAAACTAGTATTGATTGAATATCTGCAAAACATTATGGTAATCAATAATTAGCCTAAAATATATATTATATAGGGTGTTTCAATAGGAGTGATAGTTTTTTCAATAAAGATTTCTCGGTTTCTGATATATATTTTATTTACTTCTAGGTGTCAAATTATTTAGTATAGTGTGCAGTTTTATGATGCAGCGTTTGACGCCTCTAGACCGGTTGGAAATAATAAAAAAATATTACCAAAGTTCGAGCTCAGTTGTAGGTGCTCAACATTTATTCACCCCAGAATTGGGTCGCCCTCACCGTTACTCTGCGCAGGCTATAAGACGCACTGTGATAAAGTTTGAGTTAACATTACTAAGACAATAAGCCACCAAGAAGACAACGAAATGTTCGAAGTGAGGAGAAAATCACAGTTGTAGCTGCCAGTGTTGCGGATAAGCCAAATTCTGCCAAATTAGAGCGATCTTGTGATCAGTATCAACGATATTTGAACGATATCTTGTTCCGAACATAACTGCATTGTCTAAGCTTCCAAATAAAGCAAAAACTAAATTGATATGTCAAACCGTTGACGTTTTATTTAAAATTAAAATCCTATCACTCTTAATGAAAGACCCTATACAATGAGAATGAAATTAGTACGAGCCATACGAGTGTATTAATAGCCATTATACACCAGTTGCATACACTATTTTTCTACTCCCATGCTTTCATTTAAAAAAACTATTCATTTTCATGTATTTACTTGGATGTTTCATAATGAAAATCTGTATCGAAATGAAAACCTGTATCGAAATGAATGTCATTTAAGTACAGACAATGCATATTTAATAGGTAAATTAAAGCATAGGTGTAGAAAATAGTTATTTTGCACTTCCGGGACTAAAACTCTTCTTTAGTCTTTATTTTTAGGGACTAAGGTTCTTAATTTGATCCCAAGGAATTATTTTTCATATTTAATCCCGTTGTCAAGAAATTGATTTAATTATTCCCGTTGTCAAGTAATAATAATTAATACGTGCTATTTGTTACAGAGTATCTATGGTAACAATATAAATATTTGTCATAAAATTTACTGTCAAAATTGCAAAATGTGTATTCTTTTAAACTATTTTGCATTCATTTGAGGATGAAGTGCAAAAAATAGCGTATATACCACAGGACTAAAGTATCTTTAATCCCTCAGATGATTATTTCCCTCACCATCGGCTCGTGAAATAAACTTCACCCTCAGGATTAAATCATGCACTTTAGTCCCTCAATATATAATATACTATTTATGTTATAAAGACCGTAGTCGTGAATCAGGACGTGTACCATGATTGGTTACAATCCGTATTGCATACAAAATTTTATCTGCTGGCGAAAATTAGTCAAAAAGTAAAATAAATTATTTGGTATTACGCTATTTTTGATACTTCTTTACTTGCTTCCTTAGAAACTAGTACTGAGTACAATACTGGATTAATTATGGCCCTTGGCCTATATTGAACGCCATTATGGTCCTCCAATTGAGTCTTATAATTTTGTTTGATAAAAAATAAAACATTGTAGCAATCAAATATTTTATTGTTGTAATAACTGTTGGATTGTTGCACTAATAAAAATACTTACTGTTATTCGTAGGTTCTTTCTGAACCGGGTAGTGTCTATTACATTGGAGTAATACAGCCTTCCAAGCTAAAAAAAACAGGGTATAGTATTACTGTTTGGTATCAAATATCATTTAACTTACAATCATTTATGTATTTTATTATTTCTGCATGTTGCGGGCTTATTACGTTTGATTCACTTTTAACAGGTACTGGTTTCTTAGATATATTGTTAAATATCGGTTTAGATACGCTGAAAAAAACGCACACAATATAAACGCACACAACTCTACCATTAACTACAAACCTTGTGGTAGAGTCATTATTGTCTACATCAATTGGCTTCCGAGAGCTATCTCTAGAATTTTCCAATCTATCAAAACTCTGCGAGACTCCTAAAAAATTATTTTTTATTTCGAAGTACTTACATCATAAAAGTACTAACCTCTTCTAGTTTTAGCGACTATTTTGCTGGGCCCTTTGGAAACAGTGTACATTTTCTAAGTCTTTAATTGTTAGTTAATTTTGACTATTTGCTCATTATTTAACTAGACACTATTGTTCAATACCGCATTTTTAAGTGGTAAATCAAAATAAAATTAAATAAAAATATTTGTCTTGGTAACATGTGATCTTATTGGATTCTTAAACATAAAATAAGTTTCTTATCGGTCATAGACTACACAGTGGATAGATCTTGGTGGGAGACTAAAAACCGAAGCCGGTTTCAAACGAGAACAACCATTTTTTAATAAAAAACGAACACAAAATGCGCCTGACAAAATCTCACACCCACTATTTTCAAATTTGTTATAACACAAGAAAAAAAATTAGTTTAAATAAAATTGCCTACATATCCATCACATTTTTTGTGTGGATAAGGTGTAGAACATGCACAGGTACCCGTGAATCGGACAAAATTTCATTTTTAGACTCATTTAATAAAGCCGTATTCACAGCGCGAAATTTGGAGAAATTCGGTGAAATTTGTGAAGTTTGTTATACGGCAATATGCACTTGCGTTCACAACACCAAATTTCAGTGATGTGAACGCAAGTACACATTGTCATATGACAGAGTTCACATTTACAGTTATTAATGTGCCTAATAAATGTATAAAATATAAACAATAACTCAATAAATTATTTACAGTAGGTACTTTACATGAAGACCAAAAAAATTAGTGGGTACGGCCCTTGAAAAAAAAAACAATCCTGAAAATATTTTTATTAGATTCTATGCAAAATTTCATGTATTCCACTATTTTTTTCAGAAAGATTGGTCCACTAATACCAGATATATTTCAATGTTCCATTCTACGGCCACTTATGCCATTTACCAGAAAATAATATTGTAGCATTAAAAATTAATTTTATTATAAATATCATATTGCTTGAATTATTGTTTTATTTATAAAATGTAAGCCAAGAGGTAGGTACTGGTATAAGTAGTGTAGATGTGTGGTTTTATAGCAGTGAACTCACGGGTATTCTTACTACAAAATGAGCATTAATGTAATTATTTATTTATATTTATAATAGTAAGATATCTTGAATAATTAAACAATGCTTAAAGCAATGGTCGCTCCAGGATTCTTTGAAGATTCTGCCAAGATTCTGAATCCTGGAAAAGAAGAAGTTTCAAGATTCTAAATAAATTCATGGTTTTGAAGCAATCAATAAATTATAAATTCTTCTTTTCCGAGACTTATTGAAAATTCAATTTAGCGGCACCGCAATTTTGGTAATTCTCACTAGAAAGAAGAAAACTGCATTTTTCCAGGATTCAGAATCTTGGTAGAATTTTCAAAGAATCCTCGTGCGAAATATATATTCAGTTTATTTTATAAAAATAATATTTCATTCCAGTTTTAATCTACAGCTACATATCTCTGATTCAAATAAATGTCCCTAGCTCAAATTCCCCAGCATTTTCATAACTCATCAGCTGTTACGTAACGCACGTGGTCTTTAAGGTAATTGATTACATAACGATAAACTGTGACAAACAGCATAATAAATTGTTCATTTGTAGATAAATGGCAGCAATGGACCTAGTCCTCGGTATAATTGGCTTGTTTATCAGTCTGTTCGGACTGTTCTACTTATTCGTGAGACTTATAATCGTTCCTCTATTCCCAATTTCGAAAGAAAACATCATCAACTTGCCAGAAGAAAAACCAGTGGAGATTTTGTTGGGCTTGGCCATTTCAGGATTGAGTTTTTTGGGCAGTTTAGGAGCCATTACTATTTATAAGCTCAACAAGAATTATTACAAAACTTTGAAGAATGACCGACAAGAAGTGAAACATTAAAAGACTGCCTAAATATATGAATTATAAGACTGATTATTTAATATACTGTTGTTTTTAATTCGTGTTTACTTTTTGAGCTACAAATACATCAACTAGTTCTTTTATTTCTTCAGTTGGGTAGATGTTTTTATCTTGCATTTCGTTCCACAAATTCAAAACGCTGTCAGAATCATTTTCAGAACCTGAAAAAAATAAATTACTATCTGTTTTAGCTAAACAAATATAAAAACTTACTATAAAATTTCATTAAATTGTAATAAACAATATTCAAATCTATGAAAGTTATTCCTTGAGCCTCATTTATCAAATTCTTCAACGCATGTAATTTATTGTCTTTCACCCATCTTTCGCAGTACTGTGCAAGTAAACTTTGGGATAAATATAAATTAGAGTCCTGGAAAATTAGTGTTTAGTACTAGATTAGTTAAAATATAGTCCAGCTTACTAAAAATAATTTTCGTAAGGTTTTAGTGAGTCCTGTTTCAGCTAAGGCAGCTGCTAAAGTTGTTTGGATTTGGGCTGCACCGTGTATTTGGGCAGAAGATTCAACTACTTTTTGTATTAATACACTAGAAGATTCGTTTTTTACTAAATAACACATCAGTTCGTGTAATAATGGCGTTTTATGGTACTTTGTACAACAATCTACATATTCTTCAACAGCATTTGACTTATTGTTACTGAAAATATAAATTTAAAATGACTGCATCAAAAGAAAATAAAGAATTTCTAGTTCATTGCTGCTTCAAAACAGAAGCATGAAAGAATCTTCAAAGAATCCATACTTACTTGCAAATGTGCACTCTAACAAGCGGACCTAATATTATATTACTTTCCGTACAATAATTGTTTTCAGTCAAAGTTTTGAATAAAGTTTTAGTTTCTTTTACTTTGCCTGTTTTTGCCACTGCATCTAAGAGCCTCCAACAGTTTGGTTCTATTCGAAGCCCTCCTAATATTTTTTTTCTATCCATAGCTTCAGTTTTCAACAAACTATTAGCTTCTGTAAATTTGTTTTCAAGGCACAACAGTTTGGCCAAGTCGACAATTTTGTAGTCATCGACAAAAAATGTTGGATGGTTTTCTTTGATATCTTGGTATATTTTCCAGGCATTTTGTAGTTGTTCCGACTTTGAAAATAAATCTAAAAGACTAGATTTCAGTCCTGCGGACAAATTATAGCCCTCAGATTGAAATTCAGAGCATAATTGAATCGCACGGTCCAAATTTCCAAATCTGCAGTGCATTTGAATTAATTTACGCAGTACACCCCTGGTTTCCATTTGCTTGTCTCTTAACTCAATTAAATGACATTCTAGTTCTTCTAGATTCATATTTCTCTACAAATAATACGCATGAATACATTTGATATTAATTATAAAATCAGTCGTTTATCAAAAGCCTAGTCGTTTTCTAAATGACTCGGCATATAATGTCACATCATTTTATTACACAATATGCCGAGGCATTTGGCAGAAACTCTGAACACAATACCCTTCTTGAATCCCAGAAACGAATTCGGTACATATTCAGATTGCACTGAATTAAATAAAAACCCAATACCCTTCTTGAGTGAAATAAAATGATGTGACATTGTGATTGCCTAAGCTTTTTATTTTACAAATGCGTACGACATATGAACTGATTGATTGTTGGTTGAAAAAAATACTTACAGGGTGTGGAATATGGCTGTCATTAATACTGCTTGTGCAGTCTAGAGAGTGCAACTCTTTTTGTAGTTTATTTTTGAGGTTTTTATCTTTAACTTTTTTGATTAAATACTCGATTTTGTCGATGAAGGTGGTAGACATTTGTATGTTTTCTTTTTTGTATGCCTGGTAATAAATAAATGTAGTGTTCAACAATTGGTTTAATCATGAGACTTACTTTTAAAAGCGCTGTTATTTGATTGTAGTTAATAGTGCTTCCAGATCTGGTAAAAATAAAAAATACTAGTTGACCTGCCCAGTCTTCCGAATTATTTTTTGCCTGAATGTTCTTTAAAATGTTTAAAGTATTTTGAATATCGTTAGAGCTAACAAACGTTGATACTAATTGTTTAATTATTCTGGTACCATCCAACTTTACTTTGTATTTATTAGCTAAAAATATAACAATAAGCATAAAGCCTCGTTCATATAAGCATTTAGTTTTAGTTTAAACACATCTAACTAAATACGAGCATTCAGTTCTTGAAAGTGGGACGTGTGAATGCTCGTATTTGTTTAAACGTAAATATAAATGAGGCTTAAGCTTGTAAATTATTTCTTACTGATATCTGCAACTAGTTTGGTTTTTCCTTCTCTTAACAGCACCACAGAAATTGGGGTAAGTACATCAGTAACTGTTAAATTAAATTGTTTTAATTTATTTATCAAAACATCTGGCTCTATGTTTTTTATGTACTGCAAACTGTACACTTCTAAAGTTTCTGGTTCTATGTTTATATTAAATCGTTGCATTTCTGAGAATATTTCAAATATACCTACAAGAATAATATTTAAAATATTGTAAACTAAGCAATTATTTATTGTTTACCTTTTTCGCCAGTCAGGCGAGCTTGGTGCACCAAAATCGGCCAGAAATAATGATTCTTCAATTGACATTTTCTGTCGTTCAGTGCTTGCAATAAAGTTAGAGATAATTTAATATTTGGTATTTTTAAAGCTAGCTCCGTAGCTTTAAAAAGAGCGTAAGTATTTTTTTCAGTGGCTATTAGGTCATCAGCTATTTTAATAATTATTTCTTCCGGCTGAAACATTATTATGTTACCAAAAAATATTGTGGGAGGTATATTAAAGTTACCGTTTCTGATTTTATTAGTTCGTAAAGTAAAAATGATCCGTAAGTATCAGATTCTGTAATAAAACCTTGTTCTGTATCAATTAGATTTTTAAAAAGAGTGTACGCAATTTTCGGTTTGCCTAAATAAATTAAATGCACACATAAACTATTCAATTTGCTCTCAAATATCCTAGAATCGAATTTAGTGGCCCATACTTTTTTCATCTACAAATAATTGCTTATATTGCCGCATCCAAGTTGAGCATGTAAAGCCTCATTCACATAAGCATTTAGTTTGAAGGTTTACATTTATATTTAAGTTTAAGAAACATAGCATCCACATAATAAATTAAAATAGCTTTAGTAAGTGGTAAACACAAACCTAAAATTTGGAGCTTTCAAACTTTAATGCTAGAAAACAAGAATTTAGTTTTAAGGTTTACATTTATGTTTACGTTTAAGAAAGTTTAAATTCATGTAACTATATGAGAGCATTCACAGTGCTTAAAATTGAGACGTGTGAATGCTCGTATTATTAAACTTTCTTAAACCTAAACTTTAAAACTAAATGCTTGTATGAATGAAGCTTAAAATGTACAACATACCGAAGGTAGCAATTCTAAATTTTCTGATAAACTGACTGATTGCAAAATTGATAACAGCTGCTTCAAATTAAAGTCACGATTTTGTGCGTTGGATAAAGTAGTTAAAAACAAGTCTGATAGGTTGTTTTCAGCGTAGCCTCTTAATAAAGCAGTATAAGTACTCGAAGAAGGTGTAATATGAGCAATTCGCATAGTGGCTAATATATTTTGCGCATTTTTTACATCACTACAACAAATATATTTCAGAACATAACAATACCGATTATCTAATATATCTACCCGTTTTTCAAATGGCACAGAATCAAGTTACTAAAAATGGGTTCACCAGCGCTAAATCCCTTTTCTTTCATTAAATTTACAATCTCTACTGCCTGGTTAACATCTCCTGATTCAGAAACACATTCTAAGAGGAGATCATAAGTTTGCACATACGGTTCGCAAGTTATATTTGCTAGAAATTCTTTATGATTAATTGGCGTTTTGTTCTCTACATAAGATTGCAGTAGAGCGTTATAGTGATCTATAGACAGCTTTATATTTTTGTTTAAAAGGGTCTGCCAGGTTTTTTGAGCAAGAGCAACTCTTTCGGATGGTAGCTGGTCCGGTATGAGGTTACCACAACATTGGAGGAGTAATAAATAGTTATCCTCGTTTATTATATCTGTAATAATTAATTATATCATTCTTTAATATATTTATACTCTTATTCAATATATACCTTCATTGTTAATGCATGATATTAATTGTTCTACATCATTTCGCTTAATTCGTAATTGTTGTTTATAATTGTTGTCTAGGTTTAAAAAGGCTTCAGATATTTTTATAGTGTCGTTTGATATTGGAGTATTAATTTGTGATGTACTCAATGCTTTAAATATAGTTATATTTGAATTATTTAATTTTATACGGGCTGGTAAATGAAAATTTTTGGGGTTATGTGAACATATTCCTAAAATTAAAGTATAATTTTTGGTGTAGACGCCAAATCTTCGTATGGGCTTAAAAGCAAGCATTATTAGAGCATAAATAAACAATTTTTATGCTTATTTATTAAGTATTTCTTAAGAAAATCAACAAATTTTCCAGATATTTGACATTAGTGGTATACTACGTTTACATTGGTTAACGCGCGAATCGCGATATTCAAATAGGCAGGTAGAAAAAAATCATTTATTACAAAATTAAATAATACAAATCATTCTTAATCTACTGGAGTAATGTCTCTAGCTGGTTGAAACGCAGATACTAAAGCTGTTAACTGAATATCTTCGTTGGTACCTATCATAAGCCGGTATTCAATTTCTGCCATTTGTTCTACCAATGGTATCATTACTTCTATAGGCAGTTCAACTACCAAAAAAAAACAATTAATACTTATTTCTTGAGTTATTATACGCATTAAGCCGCATGCACAGCCCAAAATTTTGAGAAATTTGCGAAGTCTGTCATATGGCATATCACTTAAATGTTGTGAACGCAAGTACACATTGTCATATGACAGACAATTTCGGGCGGTGTATGCGGCTTTACTCACTTCTTAAAACATATTTGTGCACTTCTGTTAATATATCTTGAAGGGCCAGTCCTTTCAGTATCTTTAATTGTTTGATATCTTAAAAACTGTTAAAGAAATTTATAACTTTGTACAGTGGTAGTGTTAGAAATAAACTAGAAGGATACTTTTATATGCGCCTGAGAACTTTTCATTTAATAACCATTTCACAATATTTGTTATATCAGATTTAAGTGGATGTCCCACACAAGTATAAACTGTTTCTTCAGTAACTTTTTTATACGCCATCCAAGTACTTTGTAATACATTTAACACTTTTCTCATATCACCGTTTGCTAAAGTTAATAAAGCTTGTTTGCCATCTTCCTCAACTGTAATTCTAAACATTGTAATTAATTATAGAGCTTGTTTAAAATATTATAACATACCCTTCTTTTTCGATAACATATTCCAATCGAGGAACTATCAGATCAGATGATAATGGACCGAATCGAAATTTGGTGCACCGAGATTGTAATGCAGGGATTATTTTGCTTAAATAGTTGCAGATAATGCAAAACCGCACATTTTCAGTATACTTTTCGATAACTAAAACATTGTTTATATTTAGCATTTATTCCATAAAGAAGATTATTTCTTATTCTATTCGAAACATCAAAGATATTATCATATGAATCCATAATCTTTTGAGTGCTACTTATATATTCCATTCTGCCTTCTTACTTCAAATGTAGAATATAGATCAAAATTTTGAAACCATATAAAAAGACGCGACTTTTCTTTGAACATCAGTCAACTTCCAGTAGCTCAACAAACAACAACAACCATGGTTCGCAATGTTTTAACTGCTGTAACCGTTTTAATAACCGTGGTTTGCATCTGCGAAAGCTGCCTCATTACAAACTGTCCTAGGGGAGGCAAACGAAGTCATTTTCATCGAGAAGGAAACGTCAAACCGGTAATATTACATATCTCGCTTTACACCCAAATTGGGTGTGGCAGCCTCACACGTATAGTGCGTGCAGTTACCAGCCGTTTTTTCTGCTGGCATAAATTAGTCAAAAAGTAAAACAAATTATTTGATTTTTGAAACTTCTTTAGTAACGAGTTGTTTGTTATTTCATTATGGTACTGAGTACCATACTGGATTCATTATGGTCCTTGAACTATAATGAACGCTATTATGGTCCTCAAATTGAGGCTTATAATGTTGTCATTATGACACGGCATCAGATAAAATTATATTTTATCGGCGAAAGAAGAGTTTTAATTCACAAGCGACGAATTGTATCGTTGTGTATAAAATTAGATTTTTGTCTATAGCTTAAAGAAAACTAATTTTGAATTGGTTGTAATGTTTTTCATCCTACTTTTTTACAAAGTGGATGTAGAAATATGTAAAAAAAATTAAAGTACAGTTTCTATCCTAGCTCTTAAAATTTTACTTCATTTACTCTAATTTTATTTTATCAACCCTTGTGGTTAAAGTGTACTTTATCGCCTCAGAATAGTAGTTAAAGTAGCACTTTAACATCAGCTATGGAAATAACGCATATTTCAGTGTGTTTCATGCGGCCCGGGTCATACGGGTCAATGTTTCGGGTCAAACATCTGCTGCGGACCTTTCGGATGTTTGGTAGGAACTTCTGAGTCTGTCAAATGCCAAAGAGAAGGATTTTTCAACGAACCGGAGCCATGCATAGCTGGGTCCGGATATTGCAGAAAAAATACTGGAAGATGTGCTAGTGACAGCGTTTGCTGTACTCAAGGTAAGCCAAATTATGTTGCCCTGTTCACACAAGACAGTCCTTAAAATTCAAAGCGGCAACGGAGAGTCTTTTTGCAACCAGGGCGATCAAGTGGTTAACTTGACTGTCAGAGTGCGATTTAATTTAAGTTTTTACAATTTAACAACAATCCAGTCAGGAGATTCGAACCACTGAACTCCGGGTTCATACGTCATCACATGCAGAGAGCTGAGCGCTGTGAAATAATTATTTATCTCTTTAATTAATCTTATTTCTGTGCAGAATCCTGTCACATAGACAAGTCATGCAGCTTGGAAGAAAAACAAGTACGGCTTCAAGAGATGGAGTCAATCTACAATATTCTTCCATTCCCGAACCAAATTGATTATGCCAATGATATAAATGCTGTGTAAACGTTGTAACCATTGTAACTAATCATAAATAAACTTACTTCTTCTTAAAGCATTCTGTGCATCCATGGTCATAGCATCTGCTTCATCTAGTATAATAAGTTTAAATCCGGATTTAAATATAGTTCTGGTGCTTGCGAATGTTAAGATTTGGCCGCGGACTATTCCTATGCCTCTGTCATCAGACGCATTTAGTTCCAAAACCTATTAAAAGGGAAAATATTGGAGTTAAAGTCTCATTCACATCAGCATTTTATTTTAAGGTTTACGTTTAAGAATACATCTAACTAAATACGAGTATTCCAAGCCTCATTCACATAAACATTTAGTTTTAAGGTTTACATTTAAGAAACACATTTCCCACTTTCAAGCACTGCGAATGCTCATATTTAGATACATGAGTTTAAATTTTTTTAAATGTAAACCTTAAAACTAAATGTTTATGTGAATGAGGCTCGTGCTTAAAAGCGAGATGTGTGAATGCTCATATTTAATTATATGCATTTAAACTTTCTTAAGCCGCATTCATGCCTGAAATTTGGTGACATTTGACGAGAAATGTCATATGACAATGTATTCTTGTTTATCGCTGGTTCACATCAATCAAATTTGATGTTGTGAACGCAAGTGCACCTTGCTATATGACAGACTTCACAAAGTTTAAATTCATATAACTGAATACGAGCATTTATAGTTCTTGAAATTGAGACGTGTGGATGCTCGTATTTAGTTAGATGTATTCGAACTTTCTTAAACGTTAACATAAATCTAAACCTTAAAACTAAATGCGTATGTGAAGTTGTAGAAAATAGCTAACCATAGTTGAGAACTGGGCCTGGCCGTACAGTTCGCGAGCACAAGCTAAGATTGTGGTGGTTTTTCCGGTTCCAGGTGGTCCATAAAACAACAAATGGGGCAACTGGCCTTTCTTAATAAATTTACGAACTAAAACCAACAGAATTTACTGTAAAAACCATTTGAATTCGTTGTGACAACTCATACTTGTTCGGATGATGTCTTCATGAGAAACCAGCTCTTCCAATTTACCTGGGCGATACTTTTCGACCCTAATATCAATAAATATTATAAATATATGTTTGTTTATTATTAAATAAAGTCTTACCAAGGTAAATTAACTTTCTTGTCGCCTGTAACCGTCATTGTTTACGCCGGCTCAGCTCAGCTGATACAAAAACGCGCGAAAGAAACTTAAATGAGGTTAAATAAACTGCGCAATCGCAATATCAAAAATATATTTATTCAAATATAAACTAAATTACATTTTGCATTTTATGCTGAATATATAATTCCAGATTTTAATCATCCTGTGAATATTTTGACGCAGGAATAAACTAATATATAGGAAAATACATAAAGTTTGTACGAGCATCCGCACTTTTCACTTTCAGCAATAAAGTTTGAATCCTCCAAACTTTAAGTTTATGTTTACCATTTACTAAAGCTATTTGCTGTGTTTCTTACACTTAAATATAAATATAAACCGTCACACTAAACGCTTAGGTGAATGATGCTTTAAATTTAAGAAACATGGTATCCACATAATAAACTTAAAATAGCTTTTGTAACCGGTAAACATAAACCTAAAGTTTGGAGCTTTTAAACTTTAGTGTTAGCCTCATAAATATTAAGATTTACATTTATGATTCAAATAAGCATTTAGTTTTTTTAAGGTTTACAATTTGAACTTTCTTAAACGAAAACATAAATATAAACCTTAAAACTAAATACAATATTTAAGCATTTTTAGCTATAAATTCCAAGAAATCAGGATAATTATCTTTGATATATTCAATAAATTCTTCATATGCTTTTCTGTCTTGTTGATTACGAGTTGGAATGAAACAAGCCAAAGCTAAATGTCTTTCGTAATATAAAGACCCATTAATATCCGCTATAAGTTCTTGCAATGTTTGTATTTGCTTTTTGCTAAAAATTGCAAAAACAGATTCCTTATTTTTCGATACAAACGCCTTTTTATTTACGAGAGAGTTGATGTAATCTTTTTTAACAGTTTGGTTGACGTACGAGGGAAATCTAAAATCAATATAATTAATATCCAGTTAAACAATTAATTCACTCATTAAATACCTGTTAAATAATTTAAATATTCGTAGAAAAAACGAAGGGGTGCTAGTAAATAAGGCTGCATTACATATAAATGTCGGTAGTTCCCAAATCTGTATATCACAACTTTCTTCGGTAGACATTATCATAAAATTGATTGACAAAATTGTGTGGGCCATTAAACCGTGGCCTTGTGTTGTGACCCATCCTAATTTGCACATATTTGTGACATATTTGTACAGTTTAAATATCACATCTTCGAATTTCCATTTGACTGTCGCTTCCAAAAATGTAAACGGTATTTTTTCTACAACTCTATAATGATAAGTATTGATCTACAAAAAAAATTATTACTAAAATATAATATCTATATGAATTTGAATTATCCTATGAATGAACCTTTTGATACAGAAATAAATTCATACACAGGAAAATACATAAACCTATTCTGTATCAAAATATTCAAATCTAGAATTGCAGATTTGGCACAAAACAAACACAGGAAGATGCAAATCTAGACAAGTTGTACGTGAGATTATAGCTCAATTCAGTTCAATTTAATTTGTGTATCCTCTAGTTTTCTAGATTTGGCATAAAACAAACACAGGAAGATGCAACTCTAGACAAGTTGTACGTGAGATTAAAGCTCAGTTCAGTTCAATCTAATTTGTGTACCCTCTAGTTTTCTAGATTTGCATCTTTCTGTGTTTGCTTTCACACCGAATCTAAAATAATTCTAGATTTGTATTTTCCTGTGAATTTCGATGCAGTAGTTTTGTTACTTTGTAACACTCATTCACATAAGCATTTAATTTACGTGTAAAAAGTTAAACTAAATACGAGCATTCATACTTCCAACTTTCAAGCACTGTGAATGGTCATATTTACTTGAGGTATTCAAACTCAAACTTTCTTAAACGTAAACATAAATCGATAAATCTAAACCTTAAAACTAAATGCTTACGTGAATGAGGCTTAATTGGGTGTATTTGAAATGAATTTACTTACGGTATTAACTGTAAGCTTCGCCAAAGTGGTCAATATTGTGCATTTTGTTTCAATGGTTCCAGAAACAAATAAATCATGAAGAAAATTTAAGATGCTGTCCTCTAATGCTTCGTATGTTTCAAAATTGAGCCATTCTAAGAGTCTATAAATTTGATCTTGGTGCTCAAACCCGTCCCATCTGATAATATATATAGTAAGAAATTTTGAGACCACTGGTATACCCTGTTGCATTTGGTTTTGCAGACCGCCTAATATTTTGAGCAGGTTTTCTTTTTCTTCGTAGGATACGTTTTGGTTACGCTCCAGAAATGCTACAGAATTATTATTTAATAGTTTATGAATAAATTAAAAATAAGCGACTGTGCTAGAAAATTCAAGTACAAGAAAATTCAAATCTAGAATCTGTTGTATGCAGAAAACGCCTGTAAAAGAATATTCAAATCTAGAAAAAAGAGTGAACTAATATTTTTTTGTTTAACAACAAACTCGCTGTAGGCTTTTAAACTATACTGACCCTAACATTCTGAATCCTGGAAAGAAGAAGTTTTAATATTCTGAATCTTGAAATAAATAAATTCATGGTTTTGAAGCAATCAATAAATTATAAATTCTTCTTTTTCGATACTCATTGAAGATTCAATTTAGCAGCACCGAAATTTAACAAGTAATCTCACTAGAAAGAAGAAAACTTCTTTTCCAGGATTCAGAATCTTGGGCGAATCTTTAAAGAATCCTCGTGCGAATAGGGCTTAAGAATCTGACGCATGCCTGGTGAAGGCGGATGGATTGAAATATTCCTTTACGTAAATTTTCTTTTTATGTTTATTTTTGTGTATGAGTTTTCTTAAGCATGAAGTTTTGGTTGTTTTATGAGTCTATGTAAGAATTTCCCTTCCTTGAATTTTCTAGTGATGAAGACGTTCACGTTGATAATATATTTACCGTCATATAAACTGTAGTACAGTTGAAAACTGAATCTTTCGTGAAGCGCTTTTCCACCGAATACTAAAATGAATCTGCTGTCTTGGTTACTTAGCAACGAAAGCGCTCTATTTGGTGTATGTCCTTGTATTATATATTTATGAAGGTCCTTAGTACTACAAATATTATATTTTACATTTAACAATAAGCATTAAGCCACATTCACAGCCCAACATTTAGTGAAATTCAGTGAAATCTGTTTTATTAGCTAGAGAACCGTAATATAAAAATTTACCGGTTGTACATGTCTGCCAGAAGCTTTAAATTGCTTCAAATTGCACAGAAAACGTCGTGGCGCAAGTACGTGTTGCCATATGACAGACAAATTTCACTGAATTTCGGACTGTGAATGCGGCTTTAAGCCCAACTTACTCAGTAATAGATGTTAGAGGCTTAGTGCCATCTAAATTACTAATTTCGCTTTCTGTAATATTCGGAATTAATTGTACAGCATTTCTTTTAACATTCTAAAACCAAACTTGTTAATTTCTATACTTATTAAGCCGCATTCACAGCCCGAAATTGTGAAGTCTGTCATTTGGAAATGTGTACTTCAATTTCAGTGATGCGAACGCAAGTACACATTGCCATATATGACAGATTTCACAAATTTCGGGCTGTCAATGCGGCTTTAGCTTTATTAATAGCTTACTATATTAGTGCTGTACCAGCAAATGCCGTCAACGTCTTTTAAAATAATATTTTTCTCCTCTAAACGTTCTTGAGCTTTGCTAAAAAGGTTTGTAATAAATTCTGGCATAACTCCGAAAGCTTTATGGACGGCATAAGCTGGAATGTTTTCCGGTACGCAATCTGGCCGGTATGATTTAAATAATAGTAACAATGCTCCTGTGTGTTTGGGCTTATCAAAGTTTTCATGTACTTTTAAAACTTGCTTAACGTACCACCTGTTTACATCTTCTGGTTTGGCTAGCAGATAAATTAAATGACAAGCTGGTACGTTCTAAAATTTATATGATTAATTTGTGGACTATTTTAAAATGTACAAACTTACAATAATTTGGTACGGTAAAAAATACCATAATAACTCATAATGAAGACGTATTGTTTTGGCTGGATTTATTAAATTATACTGTATTAAACCTAAAATATATAATATTCATTACTGTGAACTTAATTTAGGGCTGTGAAATATTGTTAGTACCTATGAGCCATTGTAAAACTATTTTTTTGGAAAACACTGAAATGTTTTTATGATAATTATCCCATATCCAATCTATGACATGTTTCACGACTTCATCAGGCATAGAATATCTAGGAATTAAACATTTCATCACTTTTCTAACCTTAGTAGCACCTAAAAGTAAACCTTTCATTCAAAATTTAAAATGCAAGTTTTGTAAACTAACCTAGCTGTTGATTAAAAATTATTTTTGATATTAATATTAAGTCTTCTTCACTTAAACCATGTTCTGTAGCGTAGTTATAAACATGTTCTAATGCTAAATCAAAATTTTTTGAATCATACTGCTTGTAATTCTTAAAGTAATTCGAGAAATATTGGTAATCTAACGAATCCATTTTAAATTTAAACTGTTGTCGCTCGCTGCTGTCAGTGCTGTCAGATAGTTGTCAAGAGGTGCTGCCCTCTACAACGATTAGCACGTTTATATGAGTATTACTAACAATTATTATTAATCATTATTATTATAAATTAACAAATTTAGATTGAGAAATATAAAATGTACATATTATCTGCTTTGCTGGTTCATGATGAATTTAAGGAATTTGTGATTTAGAATTTACAATTAAAATATCACCATTATTTCTAAATCTAAATTTCAAATCCGACCAATCGCAGGCGAATATTACTAAACGTCAGCTGTCAGTTTTATAGACAATTTATTATAAACCAATCATTTTCATATAATAATAGCTCAGTAGGTACCTATACGACGTTGTATTATACTATCCACACTTTAGATAAGTGATACAGCAAAATTAAAAGATAAATTACAATCAATATTATGATATCGCAAATTAATATCGTTATCAACAATTATTACGTAATAATCAATAAAATTACTGCCTGGATTTTGGAACGTAAACAATGACACGAAAATAAATAATAACAGTGCAATTAAAATAATACTTCTAGAACAAGTATAATTATTGTTCTAAAAAGAGTGGAAAATCAAGTTTCAATGTCAATTTACTCATATTACTCATTATGTTTTAGAAATGATTCCCCACTACTTTTTACCGCCGTGTATCACTTATAATGCCCTGTTCACACGTTGCTACTTTGAAGACGCATACGTGCTACTGTAGCATGAAAAGAAATTCAAATCGAAACAATTACCGCAAAAAATCGCTATCTACACACACAACGATCAACGATATGAAATTATCAACGAGTAGTTCTTGATACTTTGATGCTACAAATTAGCAGCGCTGCTATTTGACAAGCGACTCAGATTTTTTCTTGCTACAGTAGCACGAAAGTGTCTTCAAAGTAGCAACGTGTGAACAGGGCATAAGGTTTAGCGTAGGTAAAAGTTAAATACAATTATTATTAAAGTCTTGATCACCGCAGTGCGTACAACCAGGTACAACAATTTATTGCTTGGGTTTAAAACTAAAATATTAAAATGTGGTTTACAAGTGCAAAATGCAGTAGTACAGCGCTTCTTACTGGAAAAACCGCTATTATAACTGGAGGAAATACTGGAATTGGAAAAGAGACCGCAAAAGATTTTTACAAAAGAGGTGAATTTAAATTTAAATAAGCAACTTTCGATTGTAATTCTTGGGTAGATGTCTTCAAGATAAAGAGATAATAGTGGTTTAATTGAGTAGTAAACATTAAACATTAAAGTTCATTGCACTATTTAAAAATGATGTCAGTGTGTCAATTTATAACTGTTCATTAAAAAAAAAATCGTTGATCTTGTTAAAGGATTATTATCTGAATAGATTATATGTGCGTACTAAATGACTATTTAAATTACAAATTAGATTAATAATTGAAAACTAAAAAATACATTGCCAAGGACAACGGACAAGATGCAAAGCATTTCTGCAAATTAGAATCTCATATAAACGTAGTAGGCCGCCATGATGCTGCGCTGTCATTTGAACAATGCAACGATTTTCTGTAATTTTACAGCTTTTCTTGCAATTTTAAAAGCAATACTTGTATTAGAATACCTTCCAGATATTCTATAATTTAATTTAGTGTATGTTTTACCCTAAACATATAAAAAAATAGTTCTATAAATAGGTTATGGACCAATTCAGTGTTTCATAGTGCTTTATATTAAATAGTTATTAAAATGACAATAATTGTGTTTTTAATCGACACATCTGCCTCGATGTACCAGCGGGCGTACTTAGGCGGGCGTCCAACTCTTTTAGATGTGGCAAAAAGCGCGGTAGAAACATTTGTAAAAGTTCGCCAACGCAGCCCTGAAAGTAGGGGTGACAGGTACATGTTACTGACATTCGAAGACCCTCCGAACAACATAAAAGCCGGCTGGAAAGAAAACCTAGCTACCTTCATGAACGAGCTTAAAAACCTACAATGCTCAACAATGACAACAATGGGAGTAGCTTTAAAACACTCATTCGATATGCTCAACCTGAACCGAATGCAAACAGGCATCGACACTTACGGCCAGGGCAGGTGCCCCTTTTACCTAGAACCTTCCGTGATTGTCGTCATAACAGACGGAGGCAAGCTTTCATCAGCAAATGGGGTCCAAAACGAGTTCCATCTACCGATGAACTCCCCAATACCGGGTTCAGAACTTACCAGAGAGCCTTTCAGATGGGATCAGCGACTTTTTGCTTTAGTGCTACGCCTGGCGGGGACCCCTGCCGTCGAACGAGACTCCGGTTTGGTGCCCAACGACGCTTCGCCGATAGACATGATGTGTGAAGTTACAGGTGGGCGGTCTTACAGTGTCACCTCCCACAGAATGTTGATGCAATGCATCGACAGTTTGGTGCAAAAGGTGCAATCAGGTGTGGTGATCAATTTTGAAAAAATTGGCCCCGATCCGCCAGATCGAAACGAGGAGGAGGAAGAAAAATTGCCCGGACAGCCTCCTCCAGCGTGGTACAGCTGCAGAAAATTAATTTATGTACCAAGAAGCGCACAAAAGGGTATTGCAGTTGGGTTTTGGCCCATACCGGAGTCGTTTTGGCCGGAACTGGATGCAGGATTGCTTCCACCAAGGTCTGCGCACCCGAATGTTAAATTTACTTGTACTAGCCAAGAGCCTATGGTGATAGAAAATCTTCCGTTTGATAAGTATGAATTAGAACCCAGTCCATTGACTCAATTTATTTTAGCGCGCAAACAGCCAACTACTTGCTGGCAAGTTTTTATCGCCAATAGCTACAAAAGCTCGGACGTAGTGCACCCGTTCGGGTATTTAAAAGCGAGCACGAATTTAACTTGCGTTAATTTATTTGTCATGCCGTATAATTATCCAGTTTTGTTGCCTTTGCTAGAAGAATTGATTCAGGTGCATTACATGAAACCTACCAACGAATGGCGAACACAGTTTCAGAACTATATGCGCACGATGCCTGCGTATTACGCAGGGCCCCTTCGGAGAGCCCTAACTCGTATGGGAATTCAAGGACCGTTAGCTCAAAGTTTAATATCTGAAAGTGCAGAAAATTCTCTTAGCTACCCGGTGTTTAATTATTTAAAACGAATTAAGAGCCAAGCAAAAACCGAGTTCGATAAACTGTGTAACGATGTACTTAACAAACAAAACATTATTGCGAAACAAACTATAAGCGACACAGTAGCCATTAAAGTCACTAGTGTAGTAAAGAAAGACATTTTGACCCACCCGCATTTAAAAGAAAAATTCTCTTCGCAACGAGAACAGTTCACAGATTATCTAAACTTCGTTGTTGGGGTGGAAGTTGGCCACATATCCAGCTACCAAACCTACCGAAACCCATTCGACATACCTCGAGATCGCCTTCTAGACCAAGTGGTTCGAATGCGCAGCAATTTCGTCCAAACCAGCCACACAAAATACATGGACGAAGATTTAAAACACAGTATACCAATCAACCAAATGGGAAACTACCAAGAATACCTCAAGCGTCAAACGCCAAAACTTCGCGAAATCGAATCTACTCCGGTTAGACAACACATGTTCGGCAACCCCTTCAAGATTGACAAGCGTATGATGGTAGACGAAGCTGACATCGATTTGGTAGGTGGTGGAAACAGTATTTCAGCCAAAGGAACCAAAAGAGCAGCACAGAACGACCTCTCAGGTGGTAGGCTACCAGCCAGAAGAAAACCTGGACCGTTATCGAGGAATTTAACAGTTCGGAAGCCTTCTTCAGAGAGTTTTAGCCCTCCGGCTTCACCCATACCGGCGCCAATACCCGAAGATTGGCCGGTGACGACTCCGGATTGTCCTGTTAGTTATTCTGACTCAACTTCGAACAGTATGCTGAACGGTGAAGATTTGGTAGAAGATATTGTACCACTTTTTACTCAAATCGAGGCTCCTAGCCCGATATTAACCGCGTATGTGCCGTCAAACAATGAACCTCTACCAAGCAACCCGGTTTCAACTTTGGATAATAATCCTGTTGAAAAAGAAGAACCTAAGTCAGACCTGGATGTTTTTACCGAATTGATTATTTCGTTTAAAAGTACTGTTGTGTTTCATAGACACAATCAATCTGTTAAATCGCAAATGTTTCGCGAAATTCGCCTACCCGGCAAAGGGTTTAAAAATATACCTAATCATATTAATTCCATCAAAGGTGGGATAGATGTTAAGATAAATATTATTAAGCAAGTTATTGATGAAGCTCAAAGATTTAAATTGGTTTCAGTTGTCCGGCAGCTAGAAAAATTGTTAGATGAATTAGAACAAGAAAGAATTAATGATTCTTTAATTAAAAATGAGGATTTCAAACCTGATATGTTGATTAAATAACACCGATGCAGACTGATGTATATATTTGTAACTAATTAGGCAAATAAACGATGCCTTAAATTTGTAAATTGTGATAAATTTCGTACGTTATTAAAATATTTGTAGCATATTATGAATTTAATAAATCTAAGTTAATTTTACTTTTATTTCATTTAAATAACATCACGCCTTTATTCCAATCTAGTTTGGCAGGCTCACATAATCACAAATAATATTGTAGCAATTATAGATATACAGGGTGCATCTCGGAACTGAAATAATTTTTTCAAAATTCGCAATTTTGGTTTCCAGGTTTTTTAATCAAACAGTTATTGCTATTGCACAATTAATTAAAATTTTATTTTATTCCATTCATAGTTAATCAGATATCCATTATACAATCAACAATCCAATGCTTTTTGAGAAAACTGCCCTTAATTTAGGAATTTTAAAAAAATTATATTTATTCCTTGATCAGTAAATTTGATCTGTGAAGAAATGCACAGATGGACGTAAAAATCCGCTGATCTACATTAAACTAAACTAAATAAAGGAACTTAACACCTTTCTTGAGTCCCACATACTCGGTTTTGGAAAAAACTGAACTACATGAAAAAAGCTTACTATTTTTGGGTCTCACATGCATTTCTTCGCAGATCAGCGTTTTATTCTTACCCAGGAAGTCTCACAAGATAAACATTTTACCGTGTGTGCGGTTTCCAGTCGCCAATCAAAAATAATTATCCACTATTTCATTATTTTTAGGAGCAAGAGTGATCATAGCCTGCAGAAGTCTCGATCGAGCAAACCAAGCAGTTGAGGACATAAAAAAGCAATGCGTTAACAATCAAAACGTTGGAACTCTAGTAGTCCAACAATTAGATTTGAACAATCTATCTCTGGTTAGAAAATGCGCTGCAGGTCTCCTGGAAACCGAAAATCGCATTGATTTACTAATCAACAATGCTGGAATCATGTTTACACCAGAAACCAGCAGATTCACTGACGATGGTTTCGAAAGCCATTTCGGGGTGAACCACCTTGGACACTTCTTGTTCACGCTTTTATTGTTGCCCAGGATTATTGAATCTACACCTGCAAGAATTGTTAACGTTTCTTCTGTCGCCCACGAACGTAAGAATATTTTACACCGACTCGAACCGAACCGTTATAAATAATTTAAAGAAAAGCCACGGAATCAGACGAGGTACATAATGAAAAGGAATGGCCTATAAATGGTTATAACGCTATGATTATGATCTATGTCGTCATTAACGAATATTTTATTATTTATCTACGACTAATGTATAACATTAACATTAAATGTGTGATGTTTGCTACATAATACCATGTAATAATCCCGTAGAGAATAATACCAGGGAATAATAGTCAGTATTCCCTCCTCTGCACCAATCAGAAAATTACTTTGCCTGAATCAATTTCTCCGTGCACATTATTTTTTTAAAACATTGCAATGTTTAATGATGTAACTATGGTGATAGAGAATTGACATTTGGAAATGTCAAAATTTTAGCGTTTTGGTATTTATTTTACTAAAATCTTGTCCATAATAAGTTAGTCGTAGATAAAGTACAGTATACAACTCGCTATAATGGCTATTATTCCCTCAGATGATTAAAACCCTCGCTCGTGTTTTAAACTTCATCTTCAGGAATAATAGCATCCATTATAGCGTCGTTGTATAATATATATGTAAATTTTTGTTTATGACGACATAGATCAAAGTTATAGCGCCATAGTCACTTATTTTGAGGACGAACCTCGTCTGATTCTGATTTAATGTTTCTTCGTCAAAATGCTATTAAATTTTAATGAACATTGTTGTATTTTCTATCATTTAGTCAAGTTTTTAATTTTTCTTTAGAAATTTATTACATTTTAGTCCAAAACTGGAACGATTTTCCAAAATTAATTGCTTGTTATTTATTAAATCGTTGAACCGCTTTTAAACAACCGGTAACCGATGCAATCCAAGATGAAATATGAGAACCGGAATATTACTGAAACCTATAAAGCACAGTGACTCGCGAACCGAACAAGAACCGTTATTTTGTGCGGTTCGAGTCAATTTTTGTTACAGTTTTTTATTTTTTAGAGGGAACCATGGATTTCAACGATTTAAACTGGCAAAAGAAATCATTCCATCAAATATCATCGTACGGGCAAAGCAAATTGGCTAACATTCTTTTCACCAAAGAATTGGCTCGTCGTTTAGAAGACCATGGTATATTTTAAGCAAAATTATGTGGTACAGATCTGTAACATATTATTTTAGGTGTTCAAGGTGTTAATGTATACAGTTTGCACCCCGGAGTAATTCGAACAGAACTTGGGCGCAATATGGACTCCCTATTTCCTGGATTAAGATTTATGTGGAGGATTTTTGGCCGGTGGGCCATCAAAACCCCTGAACAGGGGGCCCAGACCACAATTCATTGCGCAGTTGACGAAAACGCAGGTTCGGAGACTGGTTTATATTACAGGTAAATAAAACACAAGATGATTGACACAAAGTAAACTAAACACTATTGTTTTAGTGAATGCAAAATAACTAAACCGAGTAACAAAGCTCTGAATGCAGACGATGCAAAGCAACTGTGGGAAGAGAGTTTAAAATTAACTGGGTTGGACAACTTCGACCCGTTTAAGAAATAGTTATTTAAAGTAGCACTTTAATATCAGGTATTGAAAAAGAGTATTATTAAAACATTCCTAATTTTATACGCAAAGTGTTATCATCAAATTGTTTATTAAACTTATATAAAATGCACAAGTTATTATTATTTATGTACGCTATAATAATAAATGCAGTCATAATTTGTCAAGTTCGAAGCGAATAAAATCAACTTGGACGTCCACAGAAGATTTTTTATGAAACCTGTAAGTATTGGGAAGGTCGTACCTTAATTCAGCCAGTACTGTCCCTTTTGCAGAATTTTCAGCGGCAGTTTTCAGCACATGAGTCCTGAAAAATAAACAATTACATAAAAATGCTTAAATTATTTAGACAAATATAAAAGAAGCATGTTAGAAAATAAACTGTTAGTAAATAGCCCACCTTAGAAGAAGCAAATTGAAGATGGAAGAAAAAAGCGTAAGCAAATAAAAATAATATTAAATATTGTACCTAGTAGATGTTTTGTGTAGTGAGTAAACAACATTATTAGTTAGTTCCAGAGCTTTTTTTAAGAATTTCATATCTGTACCAGCGTTGTTTTTCGTACCAAAAGGCGGGTTCATTATTACAGTATCAAACATTTTATTCCACCTTAAAAAATATTTATTACACACTTTTAATAAGCTACAAATAATGTATTACCTATTTGATATGTCAGTAATAACATTACACTGAATAAGCTCAATATTACTAATTTCTTGGTCGTCTAAGTTGCTTTGAAATATATCTAGAGCTTCGTCATCAATTTCAAATCCAACTACTAAGTTTGCGTTTAAAACTGCAGATCCAAGTGTTAAACTACCACATCCACAACCAAGATCTGCTACTATTTTTGACTCTATATCTCCATAACACGCCTAAAATATAATATTATGAAATTAGTTTATAATGATAGCTATTGTACGCGAGTATAAATAACGATTTGATTTAAAAAAAATCAAAATGAATGTCATTCAAGTACAGACATTGCATATTTAATAAGTAAATTAAGCATGGGAGTAGAAAATAATACTTATATTATAAAACGAGTTAAATGTTTCTTACTTGAATTGTATGCAACATATGAGAAGCCAAATGAGGAGGCGTTGGGTACTGTTCTAAAGAAACTTTAGGTTTTTCGAAACCTTCTATCTCTTGTAGAAACTCCTCAATATGGCGCAGTTTCATGCAGGGCCACATTTTTACTTTGAGTCAAATCTAGGTACTACTGGAAGAATTAAGTTTCCGAATGATGAATCCTGAGTAACGAAATATCCGAAGGATTGAGAATGAGCAGAATGTAAAGCGGCCCTTTGGGCAGAAGTTGTGTGCGCCTCTGCAAGCAAAGTGGCACCAGGGGGTCCTGCAAAAGGTATGTTTCCCGGGGGAGTAGGGACTATTGGCAAAATAGGGGCTGCAGGACTGTTCAGATTAGTCACTGCCCCCTGTTTAAGCAGCAACTGCTTTTTTAGCTGCAGTTCCTCCAGTATTTTGCGGTTAGCGAGTTCTGGAAGTAGGGTTATGTTTAGAATATTTTTGCAAAAATAAATATGGCAATGTTCGGTACCTCTTTGTGCATTGGTTTGTGTAAAAGCCATTTAATTTAATCAGAAAATAAATAAATCGTTTTAAAATGCAATTACTTGTCGGTCATGACAGCTGTCACTGTCAGCTCCAACAGTGCCAACTTAACAAATCAAAACAGAAAACAGAAATCCAAGGAGGAGAAATCTTTTGTTTGTTAACAAAATCAAACATTCATATCGAAAAATTGTACCGTAAAATCATAAAATCTTTCGTACATTATGTAATTTCTATTTGTTTATTAATTAATAAATATCATCATTTTCAAATATCATGAATTGATAATTCCATCTACGCATACTCCCGCATGTAAACGTCATTCTCAAGGACCTGTCTGCGATTTTTTATATTTCATCACATTTACAAAAGTTATTCAAGATGCAGAGCACCAAGTTACTGAGAAATCTGTACGCTAAAAGCATATTCACCACCACATTAAAAAATCACATTCGAAATATAAGTGTTAGCAGTGTAAGAAGTAGTTCTTTCAACGTGCAGGATGATAAAGAATTTTTGGAAAAAGTGCAAAATAGCAAAGAGCCAGTCGTCGTGGATTTTTTCGCGACGTAAGTATGACTTTCACTAGAGGTTATCATCAGAAATTAATCTAAAATTAATTATTTAGTTGGTGTGGTCCATGCAAAGCCCTGACTCCGCGTTTGGAGAACTGTATTGCCAAGAGAAACGGAAAAGTTAATCTTGCCAAAGTTGACATTGATGATTTCGGTGAATTGGCTGCTAAATATGAAGTAAGTAATTCTATATATCCCGGGTCTGTACAGCCAAAGTCATCGTTCAACCAATCAAACCATGTAATCAGCTGAATACAATTACAAAATGTCAAACAGCGGGAGGTTACACTGCTTTCATTGGTCAAACGATGTCCTTGGCTGTACAGACAGACTGATGGGGTCCTTATTATGTATAGAATCCGGGCATGTCATTCTGTCTGTACAACCAAAGTCATCGTTCAACCAATCGAACCATGTAATCAGTTGAAAATAACTACAAAATATCAAACCTTGGGCAGTTAGTTTACTGCTTTCATTGGTGTGATTGGTCAAACGATGTCTTTGGCTGTACAGTCAGACTGATGTATCCCTTATGTATTGAGTGTACAAAATCACGACGTTGACACATGGGGCCACTGCATCTAATATCATGGCGTATACACGGGATCGACACATGGGGTCACGGCGTATAATAACATGTTCATCAGTCTTGTCACTCGGTTTTGGTACAAAATTGAATGAACTAAATTAAATAAAGAACCTCATATCCTTCTTGAATCCCACATATTCGCTTTTGGTACGAACTTTAGAACCACAGAAAATGTGACAATACTGACGAACATGTTATTATATGCTGTGACCCCACGTGTATATGCCGTGATTTTAGACAAGGTGAAATTATACCCTGTGGTGAAGAGAGATACAAATTATGCCATGATTTTAGACGCCTGCTCCTGTTTTTTTTTAAAAGTCGTATTTGACTCGCACATAATGACTATAATTCACTCGGATGATTATACACTCGCCTTCGGCTCGTGCATAAACTTTCATCCTCTTGAATTAGCCTACATTATGTGTTCTTTAAATAATATACTATTAATTCATTAATAGCTTCAAAACCATGAATTTCTTTTGTTTTATAAAGCCCTGTTCACATATTAATTCTTTCATGTGTTTGAATCTTAAGAAAAAGAATCCTGGTGAGATTGCCTGTCAAATAACAGTGGCACTAAATTAAATATTCAATAAGTCTTGGAAAAAATAATTTCTAATTCATTGACTGCTTCAGACCAGTGAATTTCTTTTTCCAGGAGTCAAATGCATGAAAGAATTATCATGTTCTTGAATTATAGCTTCATTATGTGCTTGTTAAATAATATACTATTATTTAGGCCTCAAACACTCAAAATAATCTTGATTTTCTTGCGATAGGTCAGCACAATTCCTGCTTTAGTCGTTTTTCGAAATGGAAAAATCACAGAACGTTTGGTTGGACTACAAGATGAAGATAAGCTGGACAAATGGATTGAAATGGCTATAAAGTAAACATGGAAAGGTGCATCTTAGAATAATTGTACTATATTGCAATTTATGAAGCAAGTGGCTTGTACAATACCTATTTATAAAATAAACAGTTAATTATTGGTTACTCGTGCATGATTAAAACAACCCTGACAAAGAACAATTTTATTAGGTCACCTTTTTATAAAATCACTTTTACAAACTTATTGCCCAAATCGGGGCACATACAATCTACTTAAGTATTTAAAAAAATACAAATTGTACTATTCACATAGTTCTCAAAATGTTTCAACAATTGACTGGAAGCAAACAAGTAGCTAAACATTACTGTAAGAATCCATTTTTGATGGACTACCTTTTTACATTAATTAGTATGTGACTAGGACTATTTAATACATCTACTACAGACAAGATTAAAATATAAACTGCTACGCCGCATTCACAGTTCGAAATTTGTAAAGTCTGTTATATGGCAATGTGTACTGGCGTTCACAAAACAAGTTTCAGTGGTATGAACGCAAGTACACATTGTCATACCAAGAAGGGTATAAGGATTCTTTATTTAGTTTAGTTCAATCAGTTTTTCTACAAAAACTGATAATTTAGGACTCAAGAAGGGTGTTAAAATGCCTCAATTTTTAATCGCCCTCATTAACACACTAGTTAGTTAAATAACAATTTATTGGCCAACTTTACAAATTTCGGACTGTGAATACGGCTTTAGGTACTTGTAGAATTACACAGCATTTGAAAACTGGAGTTAGAAAAGGTTACAAACGTACAAAACAAGCTATATATTTTCACTAATTTACAACCTGATATTTTCTAATTATCCCGGACGGAAATTTAAGTTTACCCTAATATCGTCCATCATAATATATATTGTGCAGGTTTCAAACTTTTACATAACACTAGAGATTCGAAAAGATTAAATTCTAATTTAGATAAAAATATATTTCCTTGACATTCATCGGCATCTACTCAAAATAAATAATAAATAGCCTCATTCACGTAAGCATTTAGATGTTTACGTTTAAGAAAGTTTAAGTACGAGCATTCACGCGTCCCATTTTAAGCCCCATTCGCATAAGCATTTAGTTTTAAGGTTTACATTTATGATTACGTTAAAAGTGAACGTGTGAATGCTGGCATTTAAACGAATACATAAGTAAACCTTAAAACTAAATGCATATGTGAATGAGGCTTTAACAACTGTGAATACTTGTATTTATTTTTATTCAAACTAAACTAAATGCTTATGTGTTAAAAGTGCAATTTGCTTAATTATTTGTTCTTATTTTTGCCTTGCACCATTTTCAGTTCATGAGACCAGACCTTATGGTTGAGAAAATCGCCTAACTTGTACAAAGCAACTGCAAGACCTAACAAACCGGCAAAAAAGCAAATTCTCAACGGAGTATTCAATACTTCCATGACCGGATAGACCCAGACATCAGTTTTATAGAACACTACATGCATCCAGACTAGATAAGACAACATAAATCCAATCAACACACTTAAACCCCGCTTCTGTTTAGGGAAGATTCTAAACGAAGTGATCATTTCAATCAGGATGAAGATCATTATGTTTGTGTGCATTACATGGTTCAGCCACACTGGAAAAAACGGATCTAAAGATCTAGGAAATACTAGCTCCCGATCTACTGCATAAAGTCCCCAGAAGGTCAGTCCCACGAACATTGCAAGTGGAAACGCCAAGGCAGAAAACAGCATATCCTTGAATTTTCTTATAAAAGGTAGTTTCTGTTTTATTTCATTGCTTCCTATCAGGTCGTTTAGTATGCAGATACTGTAGAAAACTGATTGAAGTACCTGAAACAATAATGTCATCACAAATCAATCATTTCGGGATGGTTTCACACAGGGAAATGCAACACCAAAAGATGCAAATCTAGTTCATTTACAGGATAACTCAAAACTAGAATTTTATATTTGGCAAGACTGTGTTCAATTGTTCAATTAAATCTTTAATAATCTCATAGTTTTCTAGCTTTGCATCTTCCTGTGATGGTTTTTATGCTGAATCTAAAACTCTGTGCCCAGTTCACACGAGGAAAGAGTTTCTTGAAAGTGAAACAGTTCCTAGCAGTCATAAGAAAACTGTCAATGCCGGTATTTATATACAATATAAACTAGTGATCTTAAATATATTTAATAATTATAATTAGTTTCCCGTATGAACGGTATTGTCAGTTTTTTAATGACAGCTCCTAGCACTTGTCTTTCTTTCAAGAAACTTTAGGAAAAATTTCCTCGTGTGAACTGGGCATACATTTGTCTGTGAATGAAATTTGTGTCTTCTGGTGTTGCATTTTCTGTTTTATTTTCTGATTATTCCTACCGCATCCCAGAACGTCAAGAATTTGAGCTTCCCAGCGTATTCCACCCCCATAATATTATTGTCTTGTAAGGGAACTCGTACATAATTCCAATCATAATAACAACCGTAAGTAAAATGAATCGTCGCAAAAATATGAAACAATATTTTAAGTACTTCGGAATCTTGCATTTTTAGGAACTGAATTTAATCTTTAATATCACTCTCGAGATTATATCACTAAATACATTTGTTGGACGTACAAAGGTTAAAATGCAAAGTTTTGGCATTTGACTTGACAGGTGAAATGTCAATCTGTACCAACTTTGGGATGAGAGATGAAAACATTTATTCAAAATTATTTAATAATTATTTAAGCCTCTAAAACCTAACTGTACAAATGCTTGTACATGCTTTATAGATACTTATATTTATTTTAAATTGCAAAATATGATTAGAAAAATCCGCAGTAGTGGCAGAAATGTAAAAGGGAAAAACTTATGGTGGGATTCTGCGCAAATCTGTTTGTTTTACAAATTTGTAAATCTTTAAATATTGAATAAAATCACCTCAATGTTTGTTGACAAATAAAAAAATGTTCATATGATTATAAATTTCATTGTGATTTTGTTTAATATTTACAATTTTATAGATCTGTACTGTAGAAACTACAGATTTTCACAGAATCCCACATAAAATTCAAATTTAATTGCGCCTTTGCGCTTTTTTAATTCAGACCCAAAATGAATTAATAAATAAAACCTCATTCACATAAGCATTTAGTTTTAAACAGTTTTAAGCCTCATTCACATAAGCATTTAGTTTTATGTTTACATTTAATAAAGTTTGAACACATCTAACTAAATACGAGTAGTCATAGTGCTTGAAAGTATCAAGTGTGAATGCTCGTAATTAGTTATATGAATTTAAACTTTCTTAAACGGAAACACAAATGTGAACCTAAAATGCTTATATGGATGAGGATTCAGACCTTCGCAATTTTAAGTTTAAGTGGCTAATTTAACCAACCAGCGCTCAACGTTTGCACTTTTTAAATTGAATTTTTGTAGAAGCACTGGTTGGTTAATTTAGCACTTATATTTATAATTGGGTAGGTCTGAATCTAGGTTTTACATTCATGTTTACGTTTAAGAAAACTAAAATATAACTAAATACGAGCATTCACACTTCCTACTTTCAAGCGCTTTCTTAAACTAAACATAAATCTAAACCTTGTGAATGAGGCTTGAACTAAACAATCATTATATAATTAGAACGCATAAAATTAAAACAAATTAATTTAATTTTATTGGTATATTGACCCATTATCGGTTATATAATATACCATATACAATAAAACAATTACTACTGTGTTATATAAATAAAAATTAGTATTACAGGATGATTCATTGCCTGTTCTATTTTTATTTTTATTGTTATTTGATGTTTAACAATAAAACTGTTCAAGGAAAATGTATTTGGTTATCATTGCCTCTATCTACGTACCAATTACCAAATTCTTTTGTATACAAAGTTCCATTTGAGCGCAATAATATGGTTCACCTATAAAAATTTATTGATTCTGATAGTAAAGTAGATTCCCTTCAAAAAAGAAATGTAGTGAAGTCTCTAAATTATAAATGAAAAAGTTATTTACGTTTATTTGTTCAATGATACGTTTGTTATCACATAAGCGGTGGATAACTTTATTGTTACAAATTATTGGTATTTTATCTTTGTTGAAGTGTCAAATTTATATTTCTGTCATTCGCAAATTATGTAAAGTAAAATTTGTATTTATTTTCATTCAAAGATAAAGTGTTTGAATCCGAAAATAACATTATCCATCGTTTATATTGTTAATATCTTTCAACAAATAAACATAAATAATTTTAGACTCTTCATTACTCTTTTGAATGGAATCACTTTACTATCAGAATTGATAAATATTATAGGTATTCCATTAAGACGCTACGCTTGCCACGGTAGTAGCATCAAAATTTCATTAATTTTGGCTTTATTGTTCAAAATAAACAACAACAATTTAACATCAGTAATGACGAAACATTATTTAATCGAAAAAAGCATAAAATACATTGTTGTGACAACAATTAGAGAAAATAAGAGTTAATTTTTCATTTTAATATTCAAGATTCTTACTTTATTAATGCATACAATTGTATTTTGTTTGATCGATTCCTTACGATGTTCTGAAAGTGCCACAAGAAGTTTTTTTAAATAAAACTTCAAACAATAAGTTAATATTTTAAAATTGACGAAATTGATTGATTTTACCGGTTTTCACTAATTAATTACCAGCAGACTATTAGGTATTTCAAGAAAATCGTCATGTGACACCCTAGGGACAGTCTTTATAAACTTACATTCAAATATGAGTTCATATATTTCAAAAACAAAGTCACAATCTGGAATATTGTAGCACCCTATTTTGCTCTGAATTTCATAGCAAGTGTATTGCCTTAAGGGTCTCGTCTCCGTAACAAAATTTTGCATGTTTAGAGGTGTAGCAGTTTCTGCTTTACTCATTGCATATTAAAAATTTGAAGGAAAAACAGGTACTAGATTTTTGTGAAAGAATTAATCTAGGATTGTGCCCAATTAGAATTCTGAAAAAATCTTTGAAATCCATATATAAAATTAATGAAAAAGTGTGTTTTAAGCAATTTTTTACATGCTTTTTCTTATTATTAAGAGATTTATTAGAAAATGTAACTCGGCATAATCCTAGTTGCATTCTTCGTCTGTAAATAAATTTATGAAATTTAGCTTTATCTATAAAACTTCGTGAGCATTGTAGAAATTGCTAGACTGCTTTTCCGTATTTTTAGCGAGCGTTTCTATGCATTAACATAGGACAAACGCGGTGTTGAGCTACGTGGAGACGATACCCTTAAGAAATATGGTACGTAGATAGACATTCCAATACTTTAAAAAAAAAGTTTTACTCTATAATTTCAAATAACACTGTAAAAAATAAAATAAAAAAGAACAGATTGATGTATAGATATATTTTAGCTTATCATCGCTCCATAATCGGTCAAACCATACACAATAATAATAATTAAAGCATTATATAAATAAAAATTAGTTTTCCGACTTATAATACCATCACGCACCTAATTATAATTTATAACTCATGTTATATAACAAAGTTACACCGTATTAAAAAAAATAAATGAGCAAACCACAACTAAATGAAGCTATACTTACCATATTCCACAGAGTTAAATAAATCAATCGACCTTTAAAGAAATTAATTCTCTTTTCTGGTTTAATTTTATTGGGTATGTCGACCCATAATTGGTCATACCATAAAGATCCAACGAAATGGACCATGGCTAGAGTATGAAAAACCAACTTCAACATTTTCTTGAGAGCTAGATAACTAAATGTGTGTTTGACGAAGGAAGACAGTCAAATGCACAGCGCTAATCAAATACTAAAATGAAAGTCGACCTTGTTGGAACTTTCTACAGTGTGTTGTGTTTTTATTTTTATGGATAAATAGCAAGTCATATAGATTTTTTTCGAGATAATCTATCGTGGAACAATCTTTACGCATTATGTTATCTATCTATTTATTGTTACAGCTAATTTTGTATAGTCTGTTTGAGCTAATATCGTACTGGAATATTATTTGTGTGATATTAAATCATGGTAGTTGAACAAACTATACGTTATTGTTATTATCATGTAATTAATGTAATAAAAGAGACAGACATTGAACTTTGTCACTATAACGATTAAAGTGAACCCTTTTTGTGTCCTGGTATGCATAATCAGTTCAAAATGATCAATACTTTATTATTTTATGTTTCTTTTACTTTTCAAGTCATTGGTAGTTCCAGTATTATAAAATATTTTGATATTTTTGATTCAGGAAGCATCTGTATGTATTTTAATTTGTTCAATCTTAAACCATCATTCTTAAAAACATATTAAGGGTAAGTATCAACTCCACTTAGCTCAACACGTAAAAGCAATCTAGCAATTTCTAAAATGCTTACAAAGTTTTGGAGACAAAGCTAATTTTTATAAATTTATTTACAGACGAAGAATGTAACTAGGTTTATGCCGAGTTACATTTTCTAATAAATCTCTTAATAATAAGATACGGAATGTAAAAAATAGCTTAAAACACACTTTTTCATTAATTATTATATAGATTCCAAAGATTTTTCAGAATTTTAATTAATTCTTTCACAGACATCTACTATCGGAGTAATAAGTATAGGCAGTCGGATGTAAAGATGAATAACTTTGTTAAAAATAATCAAAAAAATTTGAATAAAACTTTATAGGTACTAAAATATGCACATTTCTACGATATTGTATAAAATTTCAAATTTTTAAATGTATTTGTGTAGAAATAACAACAATTTATAGCAAAAAATGAGCTATTTTTGAAACTGTTAATTTCAATGACGTCTGTTGTTAATTATACTTCATCAAAAAAATTCATATTTTGGTAATTTTTTTACGTATTTTTTTAAAAATGTTTATATTTTGTTTAAAATAATTAAATCAGTGAATATGTAAGATCTTGGTTACTGGTAATCTTATAAGATTCAAATTTAGGTTAAATATGCCTTATATAATTATAAGAAAGAATTGTTAATCATTTTTATTTTAAACTTATTATATGAATTTTAATTTTTTTTTTCTTACTGAGAGGATCCATAAATTTCAGAAAAAAGTTATTAAAATTCAAGTTATAATTTTTAAATAAAAATTATAAACAAATCTTTTTACTTCCTTGTACGGAGTAATAAGGAAGTATTTCGGTTTTCAGATTTTGATGGAAATATCCGTTTTGACCTTTTCTGAATCCATTATGACTAGTTTCGTCGTGACGTCTGTACGTATGTACGTACGTATGTACGTATGTACGTACGGACGTATGTGTGTCGCATAACTCAAATACGGTTAGACGTAGAAAGTTGAAATTTTGTATTTAGGACTGTTATAGCATCTAGTTGTGCACCTCCTATTTTTGGTTTCAATCTATAAACCGGAAGTAGTACTTTTGTCAAATATTTCGATAAATATTTAATTTAAGACAAATTTTTTAATTTTAAATGAAAGATTATGTGATTATTACCTACAATCGGTATTTTATAAATATTTTTGTATCTGGTATCATTTAGGAATAATTAAAGTATATATTTATAATTTAGTATTTCGGTATCTTGTAGTCCATGATCGATTAACATTTGTTACTACGAAAAATTTAAATGATTATGACATGACAGTGGCAGTGACAATAGTAAAATATCGTTTATATCTTCTTCTGCAGTTTAAATAAAATGACTAAAATATATTTGTGAGTATAGTAGCACTAGTAGTAGTACTTATATATTAATATATTTGTATAATATTATTCTACATTTTAGTTATTAAGAAAAGTATGAACAGTTTAATAGGCGTACAAGGAAGTCATGTGGTGTCCACGTCAGATTTTTTATAATTATATAAGGCATCATCTGAATTTGAATCTTATAAGAGTACCAGTAACAAAGATCTTCCATATTCATTTATTTGATTATTATAAACAAACTATAAACGTTTAAAAAAAATTACTTACTTACTAAAAATTCTTTCAGTTCTGTGATAAGTGAGTTGAGCTGTCATTAAAATATATGCACGAAGTTGTGGATCAGCCTGTATATCAACATCCAATTGGGTACAAAGCGTGATAGATATAAATATAATAAGATAAAAATTATATCATTGTGTTTCGTAATAATTTTCTGTATCAACAAATAAATAAAAGTGCCGTGAAAAATGATTAAAGTTTTTAATCACATCCGGTTAATTTATGATTAAGCATATTTTTAAAAAGTGCCGGTTAAAGTTCAAGTTATCGTTATACAACGTTTCATGTTACAAATAAAATATGTAGATTTTATTTTGAACAGAAACAATTTAAAGTTATTTTGACGCGGCTGTACCAAATGTCTTAACCAGTTGTTTGGGGTAGTTCTGCGGCAAAATTAATATTCTCGGTGTTAATTTACCGCAAGTTGTGGACTATTAACCCTTTGGTGCACCATTGGCGTACCACAGGGGCAGAAATTAAATTTTATTTCGAAAATATAAATATTTCGTGGTAACCATGCGAGAGTTGACGACTGGTAACCGCACACACGGTGCTATACAGGATGTTTCATAACTTCAGGTACATACGTTAAGGGTATAAGTTGTTTGAATCAAAAAGAATTTTTTTTAAATCGCAAAATTAATTTTCATGTTTCCCAATCAAAAATTTTTCATTGCCACTGCCACTGGGTGGAGTAATGATTGTTTCATTAAAAATAATTAAATTTTGTATGTTTTACTAGTATTATGTAATTTAAGATGTTTGATTACCTATTTCTCTTGTTTGTGTTTAATAGGAAAACGAATCCAGTGCAGTACTACAAAAATGCTGCAGGTATACTACTCCTAATTTTTCGAATTTAAAAAAATCTTTTTATTCGTAATCAGAATATCAAACAACATATTTAACGTATGTACTAGAAGTTATGATACACCCTGTATCTATACGACAAACTCACAAAATGTGCGGAAGCCACATCCAAGGAATGGATATGTTAAAATATATTTAGTAATAAAAACGTTTCCGAAATAAAAATAAATCATAACAAGAATATTTATAGGTATATACCAATTTATTTATTGTGTATTTGGTTGTGACATCTCCACAGAATACTACTAAGACTGTCAACTCACGTGTATACTTAATCAATGTATTAAGGCCCGAATGTATCTGTCTGCGAGAAAAGGATAGATTTATACAGACTTAGAGTGTCGAACAAAGGCAACAATAGAGAACGCGCTCTCGTAGGGGGATTAAAATTGGTACTACATTTGAACGTATCATCACAAACAAGGGTTCATTTGAAAAATAAAAGTTCAATCTAGATCCGTCTAGTGTTGAAATTTGCAATTTTTGTTGATATACTGAGTAACAGTTATGTGAAGTAAGGCAAATTATGACAAGTTTATGGCATTGTAAAATTTAAACAAAAATAAAACTAAAATTTCAACACTAAGCGGATGCGGAGTTCATCTTTATCTTTAAATGAAAAAAAAATTAAGTCGATCCGACCAAAATTAGTCTCAATTTCAATCCCTATTCAAAAGCATGTTTTTGCTGCGCGCAACTTCACTACATTAGGCTCTTAAGGGGTTTATATTATTATTTCTTAAAAAATAATCACATATTAATGTTAAATCCACAAAATTGTTTTAATATTGGGGCCCAATTAAATAAATTATAATTAATAATAAAATATCTTATTAGCTAATTAGAAATACCAATAAACTACATTAATTTCAAGACATACATAGCTAAATAAATAACTAATTAAATAATAATAATTAAAAATAAATTATTTAGCACCGATACATTTTATTTATTTTTAAGACATATGTGGTATTTTTTAAAATATATATCCCGGAAAATATTAATATTTTTAAAAAGGTATATTATTTAATAAAATATACTGACTAAACAATTTTGTGATAATAATAATTCAAGGTAAAATTGGTATGACAAGTGTTCAGATATGAAATACATAAATAAAAATGAAGTATTACAATAAGAATACTGTTAAAAACACAATAATTAACAAGACAAAACTGATAAGATAAGTTCTTATCTAAGACAAGTGTATTATTATTTATTGGAAAAATAACTAATATTTTTTGTAATCACCTGACCTGCCAAATAAGTTAAAAAACATATTAGTGAAACAAATAATATACAGGGTGATTCATAACTTCGTGCATATATTACTGATCATGGAATAAAAATAATTCTTCAAAAGTTCGTAAAAAGGGCACTTTTCGCAAATTTTTGAAACCACTGGATTGTCTATTTTATAATAGATAACGCACATTTTATACCGATGTCTCTCACACCCAGATTGGGTAAAAGGTGTGATAAAAAAATTATTGTATGTAAGATGCCGAGTTGGCAACACACATAACAGTTAAGTTACAACTGTGGCATACAATTTGGGGCAGTAGTTCTTTTAGACAACATAAAAATATATTATACTACACTATAACTATATTAAGGCGGTCGCACAGTCAAATTATAGTTTTTAATAAACAAAGATTTAAATTATACAGGGTGTCTATTTAACTCGGGCCACTATTAGTAATTCCTAAACTAGAACAGATACGACTTCGGTTAAATTAGACAAAAGTTACCTTATCAGAAGGCCATTCCAGTGATGTTTTTGTTTATTCAAAAATATGCACAGGTAACTAGATAGAGCAAAAACTTTAATTTTTTTAAATGGCAATCACAGTTAGCTATGGCATCATTAAAAGGAGTATTTTTTTCTCTTTTCAACTGTATGTAAATTTTCATCATTTATTTTTTAAATAAATGTTTTATTTACACAAAACATAATATACTTAATTCTAATGGCACTTATTAAAGTAGGCTTTGATAAGAACAATTTAAAACGATTTATATTGTTTTAAACATTTTTCTCGTATTGCTGTCAGTTTTTATATTGTTAAAAGTAGTTTTTAGTACTGTTGTCATAGTAAATTGTTTTTATCAAGGCCTACTTTAATAAGTGCCATTAGAATTAAGTGTATTTGGTTTTGTGTAAATAAAACATTAATTTAAAAAATAAATAATGTAAATTACATACAGTTGAAAAGAGAAAAAAATACTCCTTTTAATGATGCCATAGCTAACTGTGATTGCCATTTAAAAAAATAAAAGTTTTTGCTCTATCTAGTTACCTGTGCATATTTTTGGATAAACAAAAACATCACTGGAATGGCCTTCTGATAAGGTAACTTTTGTCTAATTTAACCGAAGTCGTATCTGTTCTAGTTTAGGAATTACCAATAGTGGCCCGAGTTAAATAGACACCCTGTATATCTGAATAAATAAATAGAACATTTTTGGAATTTTGTATTTCAGAAAATTAAATTTAAAATAGCAAAAAACAACATGCAGTTTTCCCCATAATATTAATTTAAACATTAAGATTTTTGAAACAAATAAGACGTTTTCGAAAAGCTTGAAGTTGCCCTCTTTTTGCTCTAATGCCACTTTTTAGAATTTTTATGTGTGATTATTAAAATACACATGAAATATTTACAAAATTGGACATGTTTAGTCATGCACATAAAAAAATTTAAGAAAAAACTAAAAAAACTGGCATTAGAGCAAAGAGGGAGCATCCTTAAACTTTTCGAAAATATCTTAGTTAATTCGAAAATTTCAATTCATACTTCAATTTTAATGGGAAAACTAAACATACTTTTTACCATTTTAACGGCTAGAAGCCAACCACCTTAATAATTTAAAATTTAAATATATTATTAAATAATTAACGGCTGATAACCGAAAACGGTTTTTATAACAATCTCTGAGTTTACTACAACCAAATATATTTTTGTTCGTACGCCACTGCTTTTACTATTACTTATTATGTAGGTTGTGGAATGTTAATACTTAGTAAGGGTTCCCTAATATAGACGTCTATTAGTCCCTAGATTCACGAAAGGGATTAGAGTTTTCTATTTATTTATGGGGTTATGAACATAATAGGGTAGTTTACCATTTTTTAACAAGTTTTTTATTGAAACTTCGTTATATGAAAGCGATTGAGAGTACTGCTAAGCCTTAATTATTCTTAATAAAGCTGTAATTAATTTTTAAAGTTTGTGTGACGTAGATGTATAGCTGAAGATCTTCTCAAACCATGGGGAATTAAAATCTACTCATGTAAAATCAACTGTTTCTAAATGTTACAAAATATAAAATACAATTTGGTAGTTTCTTTATTACTGTAATAAGAATATAAACGCATTATTGTGACGTAGATGTGTCGATACGTAAAATCTCAAATATTTAAAGAACAATTAACTTTTTGAAAACTTTTTTCATGGCAATAACTCATTTTTGAGGTATCCTTTCAATATAATTGACTGGATTGCTAATTTGCTACTATGGTAAAGTGCCCTATTATGTAATAATAATGAAATTTGAGTATCTTTTTGGTTATTTATTGTCTATTTGTTTTGCAGTTTCTAAGAAAGAAGTAAAATCAATTGTTGATGATTAATCCCTCACCAAATACGTTGAAAATATCTCTATTCTTTTGCAAACTGTTCTCAATGTTTGCCTCATAACTTATCAAAGTTAGCAAACCGAATAAATAATCTCAAATGCACATAACTTCAGTTATTCTTAGACCTAGATTCTTTGCATCACTAAGCATCGTATTTACTGATTATCTTCGATCCCAGGAGGCGGAAATGGTGATTGGTTAGCGATTAAATCAACCGGAAGTGTTTGCAAACGCATTAGCCTTGATTCGCTGAAGAATTTTACCAGTACGGCCCATAATAGCCACAATACGGGCCTGGAAACTGCGCCATTCGATTCTACGCATAAGTTTATGTAAGGATGGAATTTTTTTCGGAGCGGTAGCTCAAAAAATACCGGAGTTATAACAATTTTGTATTATACAGTCTACACACACTTATGCCACTGATTTTACCTTGCGTTATAAAAAAATTATTTATTGGTAAACTGACTGGAAAATAAATTTGAAAATTTGGTTCTGGGTACAAAAAAGACTCAGGAATCGAATGGTGGGGTAGTTAGGTCGCTAGATACACCCCTTTAAAAAATACAGGGCCGTAAACTCAAAATTTTGTTTAAAAGTTGTTCATTACCAAAAATTTTAAAAGTATAATATTACTATAATTTTTGATAGGTATAATTTATCACAAGAAAATCTTCATTCATATTAGCGTTTAGTTTTAAGGTGTTTACATTTAAGAAAGTTTAAATTCATATAACTAAATATGAGCATTCACACGTCCTACTTATATGCACTGTGAATGCTCGTATTTAGTTAGATGTATTCAAACTTTCTTAAACGTAAACATGAATTTAAACTTTAAAACTAAATGCTTATGTGAATTTTACACAGTTATATCTCCGTAGAAATTTATTCGAAATTTATTTTTAAAATTTTAAAAAGGCACATTTGTAGATTCATTCTTTCTTTATTAAATGTTTATAAAAACATTACCTTAACAGTTTACTCGCAACGAAAATACTTTTACAGTATTTTTCAACTTCAAAATGATATTGCATAGCTAGGATGCGGTAAAGTACGAGTTTCGGGCTGGGTGAAAAAGGGACCTTGCTATTTTACAAACTGAGCTCTTGTTTGTACACCTACACTGTTCATATTTTATATATAGATAGTTAAAAGATAACTCTAGAGTGCTAAGAAATTATATTTTTGCAATACTTAATGGTATTTTAGTAATAATTTAATAAAAATAATCAATTTGGCCTATTTTTAATATTTTTTTCGTCAGATATATAATTTTCTTGACAAAAAATATTTTCTTAGCACTTTCCCGAACAATGCAAGGAATCGACTATTTAAAACAAAATTAATAAATATGCAATAATAAGGCCATAATTTATAGTATTAAAATGCATAAATTAATTCTTATTTTCTCTAATTGTTGTCGCAACGATGTATTTTATGAATTTTTCGATCAAATAATGCTTCGTAATTACTTATGGTAAATTTCAGATTTTTATTTTGAGCAATATAGCCAGAATCGTGAATTCTGATTCTATTGCAGCAATATTGCGTGCAACAAGCGTAGAGCCTTAATTTATTTTAACAGTACCTGCGATTTGGAGTGCAGGATTAAATAAATTTTAGTTTAATTTCTTCGCGCACTTTGATCTTAAAATACATTTACCATCTTACAACGTTCTCGAACCAATTAATAATTATTTCTCAGAATCACGATCATTCTCTTCTAAATTGCACTGTCTAATTATTTGTCGTTGTCGTGACAAGCGGTTTAATATGTCAGCAACAGCTTGCGGTTTGTCAGAAATCAAATATTCCAGTAAGACTAGGTCACCAGAAAGTGTCACACAGCAAAGTAAATAAAACAAAATTTACTTGTCAAAGTTTTTACTACCCTTTAAGGGCGGTGTTCTTGTAAAACATGGCGTACAAAAAGTTGTTTGTAACTACAACGTGAGTGGTTTTGTAATTAGATATTGACGTGTACTATCGTCTTGTTTCAGTCGTAAAAAATCCGATGTGGCCTGCACACAACCTCCCGCCATATCTAGACTATAAATGTATACGTACAATCCGGTGTCCATTTAAAATATATAAAAAAATCTAAAATATTGAAATACAGCAATTAGTATCACCTGATTCAAAAGATTCATTCACAGGAAAACTCTTCTGTGTTGAAGCCGTCCTCCGTTCAATTACTACATTTAATATCTTAATTATGACTCATATGGCGTTAGTGCCAACGTGTCACCCGTCTCAACTGTCAATATTTTTTACGCAAAAAAATCAACCGATCATGGATTACAACGTTTTATTTGATAAATATATTTTTTAAATTTTACTACAGTTCTTTAATGCTACCAGATAAAGACAAATTTTTTATAACTTAAGTTGCAAATAAATTTTCCCCTTATTCTTATTACAAATAAATACTATATTTATCCAAATTTATATATATTTTTGACAATTAACCTTTTCAATCTTCAAAAAATATCACTTCCGGTGAAGATATTTGTACCAAAATCTAACGAGCTCTTCCAATTTGTATACAAATGGAAAATACCAAATATCAAAATTTTTGGGTAATTCGTATTTGAGTTATCCGACTTCCAGAAAAAGCCCAGACCACACACACACAACCAGTCACACAACACACATACATACAGACATCATCGAATAACTATCAAAACTTAGTTGTAAGGACCCTAATTCGTGCTCATCCACTAAAACTTACTACCCGATTTTTAGCATGATTCCAATACCTTCCTTTACAGGTATGGCGGCAGGTAAAAATTGGATTGGCTGGTAAAATATAGAGTTTTTGAAACTTATTATGTATGAACTTTTATGATAATCCACGGTTGAGAAACTGTAGACCAATATTTAAGCAAAAGTTCAAAATGATGTGTATTGAAAAATCCGTACTTACATATCTATTTTTGAGTAGCCCAACAGGTCCATTATAAAAACCCAATTTAAGAGATTCTTACTGATGTGTATACGTTTTTTACGTATAATATAAATTTCTCAAATCAAATTAACTGTGTGATCGATATTTATACCAAATCAAGGCATGACGTATGTAAAATAATTAATTTATATTATATTTGTCATGCAATCCTTCCTAAATATCAGCATACACCATACTCAGAAACATTTAAAATGCTTAAAAACCAAAAAATTGTCTCAAGTTATGATTTGACATTTTTCGGACAAAACCCCGCTACGCGCGATATCAAAAAAGCCCGACTTTGGTCGGTTGTGGATGCCGGCGACTCCCTCCTCGGTCGCCGGTTAGCAGACAGCACAGCAGCGGGGTTGTGCAAACTCGGACAAAACCAACAGGGACGAAACATAATTCATTAGTGCGGATTCATTTGTTGTAATATTTCGGGCACGTGGCGCCTCTTGCGAGAATTTTTGGTACTAGTGCGTTTGTTTACTGTTGTAGTCAATTGTTTAACTTGAAAATAAATACAGATTTATAAGTTTTTGAGAAGTCGTTGCTACTATTGTTATAAATCTAGTTTAAAATAAATGAAATGAATTATAATAGCAATTGTTGATATTTAGACAATATTTTGTTTACTGAAGAACATCTGGCAAATAGTTTTATTAGTAGCCATCTTGGCATTTTGACATTACAAACGTTAAGAAACGTTGTGTTTTACAATGTGCTAAAGTAGTGTTAAAGTGTAAATATACAATATAAAACAGTGTGTTTCTTAAATGGCATACTGCGTAGACGTTACAAAGAATAGTTTCCAATATGAAGTCAACTAAAAGGTATTTAGTTTTTCTTATTATGCATTTCTCAACCTGAAGAGGTTAAAGCTGTCTGTTGGATGCTAGTTGTTTAATTTATAAGTGTAACAGTTTCTGCTTTACTCATTGCATATTATAAATTTGAAGGAAAAACAGATACTAGACGTTTGTGAAAGAATTAATCTAGGTTTATGCCCAGTTAGAATTCTGAAAAAATCTTTGGGCGCGCTTAAAAGTGAAAAAACCGTAACACGAAGTCTGTAATGGTAATGTTTTTAACCCGATAATAGCCAAAATCTTATTATAGGCCATAATATGTTTTTTTTTTGTCTGTAACTACTAGTGCCACGTCAGAGACACTTTAAAACTTGTACATGACTCATTTTGCACATGCTTTCTGCATTTTCGGATAAACGATGTAACCTACAATGAAAATTATGTTACACAATGAAAATATATACATTCCTTACTGCCTTATTCTAAAAATTATGTCTGTAATAGTAGTTCATTTTGCATAAAATTCATTGCAATTTGATGAATTTTTCTCCCTCTTCTTTCATTTCTACTGCAAATTATTTTCAGGTATTCTTATTTAGCATAATGCAATTTAGAAACTCTAATGATTCTATTGATGTATTATTTATGTCTATTGCTTGTTCCCATTTGCAGAAATTTATGCAGATAAAGTGCCTAAAAATAACTGTCTGGAAACGGTTTCGAGCGTGACAATGAAAAAGTGTGTTTTAAACAATTTTGTATATTTTTACTTCCTTGTACGGAGTAAGGAAGTATTGTAATCGCGAAAAATTTCGGTTCTCAGATTTTGACGAAAATATCCGTTTTGACCTTTTCTGAATCCATTATGACTAGTTTCGTCGTGATGTCTGTACGGACGTATGTGTGTCGCATAACTCAAATACGGTTAGACGTAGAAAGTTGAAATTTTGTATTTAGGACTGTTATAGCATCTAGTTGTGCACCTCCTATTTTTAGTTTCAATCTACAAACCGGAAGTAGTACTTTTTTCAAATATTTCGATAAATATTTAATTTAAGACAATTTTTTTAATTTTAAATGAAAGATTATGTGATTATTACCTACAATCGGTATTTTATAAATATTTTTGTATCTGGTATCATTAAGGAATAATTAAAGTATATATTTATAATTTAGTATTTCGGTATCTTGTAGTCCATGATCGATTAACATTTGTTACTACGTAAAATTTAAATGATTATGACATGACAGTGTCAATAGTCAAATATGCTTTATATCTTCTTCTGCAATTTAAATAAAATGACTACAATATATTTGTGAGTATAGTAGCAGTAGTAGTAGTACTAGTATAATAAGTTAAAAGAATTTTTTATATTATTCTACATTTTAGTTATTAAGAAAAGTATGAACACACAAGGCGTACAAGGAAGTCATGTGGTGTCCACGTCAGATTTTTTATTTTATGATTAAGATATTTATTAGAAAATGTAACTCGGCATAAACCTAGCTCCATTCTTTGTCTGTAAATAAATTTATGAAATTTTACTTTATCTGTAAAACTTCGTAAGCATTTTACTGCTTACTTATTTGAAGCGAATGTTTCCAAACTTAGTGTTGAGCTACGTGGAGTCGATACCCTTAAATTCTAAATTATTTTTGGTGAAACTAATAAAAATAAACTAAAATATCTACAAAAACTTTTATTCTTTTCAGTACCTAATAAATACACGACATTGGCAAACAGCCAATATAAATAATATAATAAAATATCAGAGTATAACATTTGATAATCCAATTTTAATTTTAATTGTAATTAAAAAACGAGTTAAAACATTTTTGAAGATTGTTAGTACTGTTTTTCATCTTATTAGTTTACAAAGTGGATGCAGAAATGTGTGAAAACTAATTTGAAGAAATAAAAAATCTGATGTGGCCATCACAAGACCTCCCGCCGCCTCCCGCCATACTTACTTTATTCTTTTTACTTATTTATACAAATATATTAATATACAGGCACAGGGTGTTTCTGTACTTATAAATCAAACTTTAAGGGTATATGTAACACGTTCTACTGATAACGGAACAAAAAGAATTTTTCAAAAATTATCAAAATTAAGGGTGGTTTACTTAAAGGAAACATGTTGAGTGCCACTGGTTTCATAGCTAATAAATCTCTTAGTTATAAGATAAAGTAAAAATTGCTTAAAACACACTTTTTCATTAATTTTTTATGTGAGTTCCAAATTTTGTTTCAGAATTCTTGGGCATAAACCTAGATTAATTCTTTCACAAACATCTAGTAGGTACCTGTTTTTCCTTCAAATTTATAAAATGCAATGAGTAAAGCAGAAACTGCTACACCTCTAAACACGCAATATTTTGTTACGGAGACGGGACCCTTAAATTAGTAACGATTAAAAAAAATTTGTCCCATGATCAATGCTATCAAATGGGATCAAAATCTTGATTTTTATTTATTAGCAAGGGTAGTTTACCATTTTTACCTTCCGCTTACCTGTAAAGGAAGGTATTGGAATCATGCAAAAAATCGGGTAGTGAATTTTTAGTGGATGAGCACGAATTAGGGTCCTTACAACTCATTTTTGATAGTTTCACGATGATGTCTGTGTGTATGTGTGTGTGTGTATGTATGTGTGTGTGTGTGTGTGGTCAAGGCCGAGTGTTAGTCGCATAACTCAAATACGAATTATCCGAAAATTTTGATATTTGGTATTTAACATTTGTATATAAATTGGAAGAGCTCCTTAGATTTTGGTACAAATATCTTCATCGGAAGTGATATTTCTTGAAGATTGAAAAGGTTAATTGTCAAAATTGTATATAAATTTGGAAAAATATAGTATTTATTTGTAATAAGAATAAAAGAAAAAGTTATTTGCAACTTACGTTATAAAAAAATTGTGTTTATCTGGTAGCATTAAAGAACTGCAGTAAAATTTAAAAAATAAATTTATCAATTAAAACGTTGATATCTTGTAATCCATGATCGGTTGATTTTTGTTTCTGCGTAAAAAATATTGACAGGTGAGACGGGTGACAAGTTGGCATACTAGCGCTATATAAGTCCTAAGTAAGATATTAAATGTATAGTAATTGAACGGAGGATGGCTTCAACACAGCAGAGTTTTCCTGTGAATGAATCTTTTTATTCAGGTGATGCAAATTTCTGTGTTTGAATATTTTAGATTTTTATTTGTAAATTTTAAATGAGCACCGGATTGTACGTATACATTTCTGTTTAAAGTCTAGATATGGCGGAAGGTTGTGTGATGGCCACGTCAGATTTTTTTAAAAAGTTTTTACTGATAAGCCTTAATAAAGCTGTAATTAATTTTTAAAGTTTGTGTGACGTAGATGTATAACTGAAAATCTTCTCAAACAATGGAGCTGGAATTAAAATATACTCCATGTAAAATCAACTGTTTCTAAAAATACAAAATATAAAATACAATTTGGTAGTTTCTTTATTACTGTAAGTAAGAATACACGTGAAAACGCATTACTGTGACGTAGATGTATCGATACGTAAAACCTCAAATATTTAAAGAACTATTAACTTTTTGAAAACTTTTTTCATGCCAGTAACTCATTTTTGAGGTCTCCTTTCAATATAATTGACTGGATTGCTAATTTGCTACTATGGTAAAGTACCCTATTGGTCAACATATAAATGAAAAAAATATACTATCCCGACTCATCTAGGGGTCATGTAATGTCTGTGGTCCTGAAGACCCGTCTCGATCCAGGTCGAAAGGTCACTGGGTCCTTGGAGGTCACCCTTGTGTTTGTAGGTGAACTATTGCTATTTGTAACCTAACCCTTCAATGGACGGTAAATTATGTTTCAATTATAGACAATTAAGTCAACTGAGAAAGTCTTAGACATCGCATCAGGTTTCTGAGTCAATTAATTGAGGAAAGAGGAAATAAACGACAGAAGATAAGACGGAGTATGTTCCTGCGTAGATTTTCTAGCTTAAGAGGAACGGTTACTGCACTACCAAAATTTATCGGTCCGGGTCGCTTATTATCGAAAGAGTCAATTTCTTAGAATTTTAATAAGTGTACCCAATACGACTCTAGTTTGGAGGTGGAACTAAATTGAAATTTGAATATTTATTCGAATATTTACACTGCCTAACCTTATTTTTGTGTCAAAAAGGGGTTTCGTTTTCACCGTAAAATTTAGTCTAAATATTAAAAAAATTTAACAATTTTTTTTTTAATTTGTAGAAGAAAGTTGGTTCTGTGACATTTCTGTATTGAAATTTTAAAATTCAAAACATAATACACTTTAAAATGAATTACAAAATTGCCAATGTTTATAACGCCTATAATAACAAATCAAGCAAAAATTTAAAATTGTAATACACAAATGTCATACAAACAACCTTCCTCTACAAATTAAAAAAATAAATATTTTAAAATGTTAATATTTAGATTAGATATGAAAACGAAACCTTGTTTTCACTTGTAAATTGCACCAGTATCCGTTCCTCTTAAGGTAGTAAATCCATGGGTAGTGACAACCCAAAATATGACTTAAATTAATATACAGCATTCATTACAAGTCGTAGAATTTGAATAAAAATTAAAATTTATAGATAACCGTTGAAATAACGAAGATAATTGAATTTAAAGTTGACACAAAAACGCGCTAAAATACATTGCGTATATGGAGGTTACCAGTAGATTTACTAAACGATTAGAAAATTTTATATCATAACAATTCAACACATATTTGGAAAACGAATATGTTATTCTTTGATATTTGAGGTATTTATTAGAAAAATAAAAAATATGAGTCACCGCAATAATGGTTGAGAAATCGCATGCAAAAGGTTCCAGTCTCAAGAAAAATTATGTTTTTGACGTACTACTACTGCATTTCAGTGTAAACTTAAATTTCAATTATATTTTTTATTTAATTGGATACCTATGATTTGTAATTTACATCCAAATCTACGATTTTTAATGGTTTACTTCTGATTATTTGACTGCTTCGGCCTCACCTCACACCGAAATCACGCACGCTTATGACCGACACTTGTGTCAAAAATATAGTGAAAAAGGGAGCTTGCTATATTACAAACTGAGCTCTTGTTAGTACACCTACACTGTTCATATTTTATATAAAGATAGTTAAAAGATGACTCTAGAGTGCTAAGAAATTATATTTTTGAAATACTTAATGGTATTTTAGTAATAAATTAGTAAAAATAGTCAATTTGGCCAATTTTTTACTATTTTTTTCCTCAGATGTGTAATTTTTTTGACAAAAAATATTTTCTTAGCACTCTCACGAACAATGCAAGGAATCGACTATTTAAACAAAATTAATAAATATGCAATAATAAGGCATGTAAATCGATACATAATGTGCATGTTTTCCCATGTATGAATATTCTAGAATTTAATGTTCTGGAATTTTTCACCAGAATTATTTTCCTCAAAATTTAGAACCAAAAATAATCATCAAAGAATTGTGTGAACAGAACTTTAGAATAAATAGTTTTCAGTGTGAATGTTTCTATTTAAATTGTTGAATAATTGTTCTAAAAACGTTTGCGAAGGGTTGTTAATTGTAAATTGTTTAAATGAAGGTGTAATTAGGGTTAAACTTTGCTAATGGTGCCTTAAATGTAATCTGAAGGGTCATTATTGCCATCAAATGTCTAATTGTGTCCCAAAACTTCGACATTTCAGTTAAGGAGTCAATTAGAAATCTGAAATTGGGAGATCGATACATTTTCTTTGTTTCCAACTACAACAATTGGTTTAGTAAATTTAATTTAATCTGTGGTCACTCAATTTGACAAGTAAACAGTTTGTAATTACATTATTGCTCGCAGAATTTGGGTACGGATAAGTCAAATCAAATAATGTTGTTAAATTTATTATTACACTTAAATACGTCTATATTAAACAGTTATAATAACGTAATTATGTTTAAAATAATTGGTTTACATTTTAAATAATCTGACGTGGACACCACATGACTTCCTTCCCTATTAATCTGTTCATACTTATCTTAATAACTAAAATGTAGAATAATATAAAAAAAATCTGACGTGGCCATCACATGACCTCCCGCCATACGTACTTTATTCTTTTTACTTATTATACAAATATATTAATATATAAGTACTACTATTACTGCTACTATACTCACAAATATATTTTAGTCATTTTATTTAAACTGCAGAAGAAGATATAAAGCATATTTTACTATTGTCACTGTCATGTCATAATCATTTAAATTTTACGTAGTAACAAATGTTAATCGATCATGGACTACAAGATACCGAAATACTAAATTATAAATATATACTTTAATTATTCTTAAATGATACCAGATACAAAAATATTTATAAAATACCGATTGTAGGTAATAATCACATAATCTTTCATTTAAAATAAAAAAATTTGTCTTAAATTAAATATTTATCGAAATATTTGAAAAAAGTACTACTAACGGTTTGTAGATTGAAACAAAAAATAGGAGGTGCACAACTAGATGCTATAACAGTTCTAAATACAAAATTTCAACTTTCTACGTCTAACCGTATTTGAGTTATGCGACACACATACGTACGTCCGTACGTAGAGACGTCACGACGAAACTAGTCATAATGGATTTAGAAGAGGTCAAAACGGATATTTCCATCAAAATCTGAAAACCCAAATTTTTCGCGATTACAATAAAAATTAATTATCAAACAGGTGGCAAGACTGTGCCTATTTAAGATTTAAATAAAAAAATTTGTACCTACATGATTATAAAAATTCCGAAAAATTCATAAAAATTTAGGCAAATTTTATACACTTACATTTCCTGATAAATATTATTTTTAACATTTTAAAAAGGCACATCTGTAGATCCATTCTTCCTCTATTAAATGTTTATAAAAACATTACCTTGAATTCAATAATAAACTAACAGTCTACTCGCAACGAAAACACTTTTACAGTATTTTTCAACTTCAAAATGACATTGCATTGCTAGGATGCGGTAAAGTACGAGTTTCGGGCTAGTTTCAGGCAGCCGTAGTAGTGGGGAAAAGAGTGGAATAGAAAAATAAGTAACATCGAGAATATTGAAATTCGGAAAAAAAAGTTGAATTGATAATATTTTTGTAAACGGAGTAGTAACGTCATCAGATTATAACGCATTTTTGCAATTAATTTTTTTTTCTTATAAACCAGTGACTGCAAATTGTAATATTTATTATTTAAAGTTTTCTTAAGTATCTAATATAGTCAATTAATATAAAAAGGTGTTTGAAAAGTTGGAAAACCTCAGTGTTTTGGTAAGGTACCTGTCAAGTTTCATAGTAAAGTCTAAAGACTATCATCTTCCCAATTTCTTGTTAAATTTTGTGTGTCTCATTTATTTTCGTAAAGATGTGTAAAATGATACCGTTTTATTTAACATTGTGTGTCAGATATAAAAGATATAATGTCTCAAAGAAAAATGAGGTGTTTCAAAATTTTTTCTCGTAATATTTTTCTTTCTATGTAAATTTATTATGTGACCTTTGTCGTTTTTATAGCAGTAGATTTTGGGAGCCAAAGGCTTTATCCCAGGGAAAGAAATATACAAAAAAATTTAGTTCAGTTTATTTTTGATGATTAAACACGTATCAATATAAATTTAATACTTTGTGTATATCGATACATACATTTTTACCTCTCGCCTCATATTCTATAAGAGAGGTAAGTATTGTAATGGGTCAAAATTTTCGAGTATGAGTTTTTGGTGGATAAGCACGTTTCAGGGTCTCTACAATACGAATTTACTATTTTCACGATGATGTCTGTGTGTGTGTGTGTGTGTGTGTTTGTATGGACTGACGATTTTTCGTCCACGATAACTTAAAAAGTATCAAACCGTTTATAACCAAATTTCATATTTAAGGTTTTAATAAGTATCTTAACACCGGATAAGATTTTGGTAGAAATCCACAAACCGGAAGTAATACTTTTTGAAGTTTGAAAAAGTTTTCCTTAAATATATTGGTACATTATTTATTTATGCAATTAAAAATAAAAGAAATTGTAATTATCTATGGGTACAGTTAATTATAAATACAAATTGCTGAATCTGGAAGTATTAAAAAGTAATACCTATTAAAGTACAATTAATTGTCCATGATATGAAATTTGTTTCTACATAAAATTTGAATTATTATGACAGTGACAGTATAGTTGACATCTTTTGCTTGTATATTGGTTTACATTATCGTTTGCATATTACCTGAACATGAAACTATTAAAATGTAAGTAAAACTATTTATTAGATTAGTAGAATAAGCAGAATTAGGCTGCTGGCCACAGCAGATTTTTAAAAGATTCTTTTATTTTTCTGATTCTTGGTAAAAATCTATCTCTTAGATTATTTGTAAATTAACATAAAAATTTTCAACATTTTTATCTGTAGTTATTAAGAGGCCCGTCTACTACCTAAAATCCAGCATAAAATGTACTAACGTAGCGAGTGTTTTGTGACTAGTACAAGAATGGTAAAATTGTATTTCAACAAGAATTTAATAGAGAAAGAATGCATCTACAGTGGTGCCTTTTTAAAATTTTGATTAAAAAATTGTACATGAATATACAAATTCCGAAAAATTCAAAAAAAATTCCTATTTGATGCAAACTTTCCACGGTTATATCTCATGATACAAATTAATTTTTGAAATTTTAAAAAGGCACATCTGTAGAGCCATTCTTTCTCTATTAAATGTTTATAATAACATTATCCTGCAGTCAATAATAATCTGACAGTTTACTCGCAACGAAAACACTTTTGCAGTATTTTTCAAATAACATTGCATTGCTAGGATGCGGCAAAGTACGAGTTTCGGGCTGGTTTCGGGCAGCTGTAGTAGTGGGGAAGAAAAAGTAAAATCGAGAGTATTTGTTGCAACATTTTTGTCAATACCTCGTGTTTTTTGTGATATTCTGATGAATATCTCTTCATATATTTCTTAACTCAATAATCCGCAAGTTTTAATTTGCGTTTATTTTTGCAAAAAACTTGCAGAAAACGAGAAAAAATTCTGAGTGAGAATAAAGTTCAGGTCATAACAGTTTTGCATTTCGTTACAAAGAAATGTTTAATTAAAATTCTCTGTAGTACGTAGTAACAATTCGTTTAGGACTAACGCAGTTATACTTTTGTACCAGGGACGTACTTCAAACTTTTGAAATTAAAAAATTTGTTACACTAAAGAAACACCTAGAATTTGGTCTCTGTTTTTTTAATTCGATTTGGCATTCGAAAAATTTAAGCGTTATTCACATAAGCATTTAGTTTTAAGGTAGACATTTATATTTACATTTAAGAAAGTTTAAATTCATGTAACTAAATACGAGCATTCACAGTGCTTGAAAATAGGAAGTCTGAATGCTCGTATTTAGTTATATGTATTTAAGCCTCATTCACATAAGCATTTAGATTAAAGGTTTAGATTTATGTTTACATTTAAGAAAGTTTGAATACATTTAACTAAATGTGAGTATTCACAGTGCTTTAAAGTGGGAAATGTGAATGGTCGTATTTAGTTATATAAATTTAAACTTTCTTAAGCGGCCCGTCTGTTTTTTCTGAATTCCTAGAATACTCTCGATTTTACTTTTTTTTTCTATTCCCACTACTACGGCTGCCTGACACCAGCCCGAAACTCGTACTTTGCCGCATCCTAGCAATGCATTGTCAGTTTGTAGTTGAAAAATATTGTAAAAGTGTTTTAGTTGCGAGTAAACTGTCAGATTATTATTGAATTCAGGATAATGTTTTTACAAACATTTAATAGAGAAAGAATGGATCTACAGATGTGCCTTTTTAAATTTTTTAAAATTAATTTGTATCATGAGATATAACCGTGTAAAGTTGCATAAAATAGGATTTTTTTTTTAATGTTTCGGAATTTTTATATTCATGTACAATTTTTTAATCACTCGCTACGTTAGTACATTTTATGCTGGATTTTAGGTAGTAGACGGGCCTTTTAAGAGCATAGTTTACTAAGACGGTTCATTTTTAGTGTGTTCTTGAAATAATGATACATTCTGTATATGCTAGCTTTTTTCTATAATTAAATAGTACATGAAATAAATAATATTGGTTCTGCATTAAACAACAATTTCAATCCAGTAAAATAAATATTTTTATCTACAACAATAGAATAATGTATTCATTATATACGTGAAAGTAGTATAATAAACCCCTCCATAAGGACACATTATGAAATAATGAATTCATTATTTCACACTGTTAAATAATGAGTACTTTATTCTCTCGAACTGTCAAACTGCCATCACATCTGTTTTAATATTAGTGTTACATCAAGTTATCATTTTATGACGTTGTAAGCAGAAACAGTAAAAATAATAAAAATTTGTAAAACGCTGTATATGATTAGCCCATAATAGTTCTAAATTGCTCGGATAAATTGTCATCACACCAAAGTTTGAGGTTAAGTTAATATCAATACAAAGTAGTAAGAAAATGTTGTTTTATTTAAAAAGTTGTAGATAAAACGTCGTATTTGACTCGAAAATAATGGCTATAATTAACTCGGATGATTTATACACTCGCCTTCGGCTCGTGAACAAACTTTCATCCTCATTAATTATAGCCTACATTATTTACTCGTTAAATAATATACTAATGTTATTAAAAAACAACCAAACATTATTAAATTAATAAACATTATTAAATAATTTCTATAGTCTTTTAAAATATGAAAAGTATAAAAGTAATATTTATTTTTGCTTACATCAAATATTATTTATTCGTGTATTTCAATAGAAGTGTTATGTCATCAGTCAGACATGTTTAACTTAGCTTGTTACTAGTCGTCAACAAATCTAACACGGCGTACGTTTGTTCATTTTACTAACGTTTTGAGTGATTTTTAGCAGTAAATCTTTGTAAAAACTAGGTAAAAACTTAGAATAATACTTTATAATACTTCTGGGATGAATAATATATCATAATATTTGTTGCAGAAGGTTTCAACTGCTAATAAAGAAGTCAAAACCACTTGGCTTGGCTTCATCGGTCCTGAGCACGATCCGGACATTGCCCGGGCGTTGTTGACATGGTTCTGGAGAGTCGAGGGGCCCAACATCGGATTGTACCAAGTAAGTTTTTATTTTTATTTTGTATATGACGACCAATGTTTTTTATTGTCATGTACCCTACTTTTATAATACTTTTACATAATATATTAGTATATTATTGAACGAGCACATAATGTAGGCTATAATGAAACAGGTTGAAAGTTTATGCACGAGCTGAAGGCGAGTGTATAATCATCCGAGTGAGTTATAGACATTATGTGCGAGTCAAACACAACGTTTTATCTACGAATTTTTAAATAAAATATTTCTTTATTACTCATTATAGATATTTATACACCAAGTGAGATACATGAATGTTTATTCAAGAGAAGAAATTCCGAAGGGCGAGTGGGTTAATTTCTTCGAGTGAATAAACATTCGTATCTTACGTGGTTTATACAATATTTTATTCAATTTGGCGAAATTATTTCAAATTATATGAATTATAAATTTATTTTGTCATAACAAAAAAGAAAAAGTAGTCGTCAGTGGCAAGTTGTCATTGTTTTTATGAATTTTTGACGAAATTATGACATTACAGTGATTTAAAAATGTGTTAAGTGATTTAATAGTATATTATATATTGAGGGACTAAAGTGCATGATTTAATCCTGAGGGTGAAGTTTATTTCACGAGCCGAAGGTGAGGGAAATAATCACCTGAGGGATTAAAGATACTTTAGTCCTGTGGTATATACGTTATTTTTTGCACTTCATCCTCAAACGAATGCAAAATAGTTTAAAAGAATACACATTTTGCAATTTTGACAGTAAATTTTATGACAAATATTTATATTGTTACCATAGATACTCTGTAACAAATAGCACGACAACGGGAATAATTAATTCAATTTCTTGACAACGGGATTAAATATGAAAAATAATCCCTTGGGATCAAATTAAGAACCTTAGTCCCTAAAAATAAAGACTAAAGAAGAGTTTTAGTCCCGGAAGTGCAAAAAAAGTTTTAGTTCACTTGTGAATAAACAGTTGTTTGAAGTTGTTGTTATGGAGTTAATAATAGCAGTTTAAAATTTGTATACTGCTTATAAATTATCTTAGGAATTCAATTCTGAAAATCATCAATCATAGAAAAATTATGAAAATTTGTGTATAACTTAAATTGTCTCAGGAATTTAATCCTGCCCTCAAAAATTATGTATATGCGCGATATGGGCAGGTGCGTTGTCCTGGTGCAAAATCCAATGTTATATTATAATATACATTGTTATCGGCACGAAAAGAAAACAAGTTCGTTTATAACTGTTATAGAAAAAATCTGAAGTGGCCTGCACACAACCTTCCGCCATATCTAGACTTATAAACATAAATGTATACGTATACAATCCGGTGTCCCTAAAATATATAAATAAAAATCTAAAATATTCAAACACAGAAATTTGCATCACCTGAATCAAAAGATTCGCTCACAGGCAAACTCTTCTGTGTTGAAGCCATCCTCCGTTCAATTACTACATTAATATCTTACTTATGACTTATATGGCGCTAGTATGTCAACTTGTCACCCGTCTCACCTGTGAATATTTTTTACGCAGAAACAAAAATCAACCGAACATGGATTACAAGATTTCAACGTTTTATCTAATAAATTTATTTTTAAAATTTAACTGCAGTTCTTTAATGCTGCCAGATAAAGACAATTTTTTTATATAGTAAGTTGCAAACAACTTTGCCTCTTATTCTTATTACAAATAAATACTATATTTATCCAAATTTATATAAATTTTTGACAATTATCTTTTTCAATCTTCAAAAAATATCACTTCCGGTGAAGATATTTGTACCAAAATCTAATGGGCTCTTCCTATTCGTATATAATTGTAAAATACCAAATATCAAAATTTTTTGGTAATTCGTATTTGAGTTATGCGACATCCGGCATCGGCCCGGACCACACACATACACACACACACACATACATACAAACATCATTGAGAAACTATCAAAAATGAGTTGTAGGGACCCTAATTCGTGCTCATCCACTTAAAACTCACAACCCGATTTTTTGCATGATTCCAGTACCTTCCTTTACAGGTAAGCGGAAGGTAAAAATACTACTACAGCGATAAAAACGTGTTTTCGCACCGGAATAGTAGACACTTCCAGCTATCCAACGCTAAATTCGTTTCCTGCCCCTCTAGGACGCCTTCTGCACGCGCAGTCTCGTTATTTAATAGCCAGACCTCGTATATTTACTGGTGGGCCCTACACAGCTATATCGAGTTGGTTTCCCTGTACATTTAACATTGAGACCACTTCTTATTACATTATTAATCGTATAAAAATTATGAACATTTGCTTATAAATTATCTCAGGAATTCAATCCTTTTTTGTGTCTCTACTGGTGGGCCCCATCAACTTGCGCAGTTGGGTTGTGTTCTGTTGTGTCATGCTGGTAATACTGATTTTCCGGATATTTTGCTTAAGTTCGGGCATTAACTATCCATTAACTACGGCTAATTTGCATTTAAAGCCACCTTAATTATACTTCCAGATTTAAACGAATACCAAATTAATTGAAGCTGATGTCGTGTCTTTTACATTGGGAATATCGGACAAAATTAAAGCTATAAAATGCCACGAAATACAATATCTATTACGCCTTTTATTCAGCTTGGGTGTGGCAGCCTCACATATTACCGTGTGTGCGGTTACCAGCCATAAAACTTGTGTACCTGTGAGTTGACAACAATTTTGTAAATTTTGTCATGAAAAATGCAACCAGCATAACGCCCTGGTTGTGCTGGTAAATTCGCCTTATACTAATTTATTTATTCAGTTATTTGAAAAAATCTCTGTGGTGTACTCTTCAGTGTCAGCTGGAGTACCCGTGAGTTGGCACAATTATACTCTATTATACAGGGTGATCTTTTTATTTTATTTTTGTAAATTGTTATTTAAAGTCATGCATTGCTAGGCAGTCGTAGTAGTGGGAAAACGAGTGGAATAGAAAAAAAGTAAAATCGGCATGTTTTTAAGAATTCGAAAAAAACAACTTATTATATTATATTATGTTACATAATTATTACATCTAACTAAATTTCAGCATTCACAGTGCTTGATAGTAGAACTTGTGAATGCTCGTATTTAGTTACACGAATTTAAACTTTCTTAAACGTAAATATAAATGTAAACCATGAAACTTATGTGAATGAGACTTTACAGTTGTTGATAAAAAATTACGATTGAAGTAAATGAATGTATAATAAGCTACTTTTTCGTTGTAGATTTCTAAGTAAAATAATAATTAAAATATTACAGAAACTAATCGAATCATTCCTAGTTGCTATGACATAAAAGACAGAACAGATTTTATGATAGTAAAAATGTCAGTTTATTAACAAAAAATAAATAATTTAATAAGAAATTACAATGCGATTATATTATTTATAGTAAATTTTCAAAATGCCCTCGATATTCTTGAATACATAGTAAAACTTTTCGTATAATTTAATTATTTTACTCAGAAATCTACAACGAAAAATCTGACGTGGCCATCACACAACCTTCCGCCATATCTATATTTTAAACAGAAATGTATACGTGCAATCTGGTGCCCATTTAAAATATAAATCTCAAATATTCAAACACAGAAATTTGCATCACCTGAATAAAAAGATTCATTCACAGGAAAACTCTGCTGTATTGAAGCCATCCTCCGTTCAATTACTACATTTAATATCTTACTTAGGACTTATATAGCGCTAGTATGCCAACTTGTCACCCGTCTCACCTGTCAATATTTTTTACGCAGAAACAAAAATCAACCGATCATGGATTACAAGATATCAACGTTTTATTTGATAAATTTATTTTTTAAATTTTACTGCAGTTCTTTAATGCTACCAGATAAAGACAGTTTTTTTATAACGTAAGTTGCAAATAACTTTTCCTCTTATTCTCATTACAAATAAATACTATATTTTTCCAAATTTATATACAATTTTGACAATTAACCTTTTCAATCTTCAAAAAATATCACTTCCGATGAAGATATTTGTACCAAAATCTAGGGAGCTCTTCCAATTTATATACAAATGTTAAATACCAAATATCAAAATTTTCGGGTAATTCGTATTTGAGTTATGCGACTAACAACCCTTGACCACACACACACACACACACACACATACACACACACATACACACAGACATCATCGTGAAACTATCAAAAATGAGTTGTAAGGACCCTAATTCGTGCTCATCCACTAAAAATTCACCACCCGATTTTTTGCATGATTCCAATACCTTCCTTTACAGGTACGCGGAAGGTAAAAAGTAGCTTATTTATACATGGTTGTATTCAGAATTTTATGTAGAATCAAAATCTTAAAAAATATACGGAGTGTTCCATTTAAAATAAGGAAGTTGATGTCACTTTCAGCTAAACAGAAAGTAATAAAAATTCATTATTTATGTAGTTTAATGCGCCGAATGTAGTTTAAACCTATAATATAAAAGTAATTGGCTTAAAAACACAATTGTTTGGGGGTGCGCCTGTTTCATTAAACTCCCGGTATACAGGTTGGTGGAGGTGAAATGCGAACATAGGGAAATATATGACAATGGAGTTATCATGCTAGGCATCTTGATATACGTGGAATAAGTACTGTCAATGTCAAAGTAGCTGCCATATTATTGAAATTTTTATTTTCATTAAAATATTTTCTTTGCATAATACTGTATGTGTACGAGCAGAACGAGAAAGTTTACATGCACTTTTAGATTTTATTATTATTTCTGTTTTTTTACTCTTTTTGCCACACAAATTCACATTACTTCGTTTTGTGACACTACTGAAAGTTCGATTGCCATGTATGTTCCCTATGTTCGCATTTCACCTCCACCAACCTGTATAATAATAGAAAATTGTTAGCACCAAATAATATTAAAATAAAATATAATAAGAAAGCAAACAAATAAAAACTTCTTTCATTTACTCTGAATAACTTCTGCATGATTGTATTCGATAATTGAACAAAAAGTAAAAGAAATATTGGAAAATTCTCCGTTCTTGTGTTTGGTAGTCATATGTGCTTCATCTCGGTTTGAATTCTGCGTTCATTTTAAATTCCATATCTCGATTCTTACGATCTTACTTGAAATAAGATTCGGGCGAAAACATTCATGAAAAATTTACAGCTGATGAAATGTATCATACGTTGAATTTATTATATTCGAATAAGCTTGCGATGTACAAGTACAGGGTTCGATTCCTTGGAATTTAATTTACTGAAAATAATATAATTATATACAGGATGATTCACACCGCCGCTCTATTTTTGAATTATTTTTACAATAGAAACTTGAAATATTTACTAAATTTGTATAACATTAATAAATATATGTATTATTTACCTTATTAATTGCTTATTTTATTTATACTCAAAATAACAATTTAACCAATTTTTAATTTAATGTCAAAGTGACAGATGCCGGTAAAATTTCCGCTTATTAATTTCAGTTACTCAAGTTAGTAGTAAAAAATTTCCGAGAAAATTCTAATATAACCATGATTACTATTATTGTAATCAATTCATCCATTGGCTGTTATTTGTGTCATGAGATTTTCATCAATAATTTGTTAAAAATTTCAGGAACTCAGGTATAGAAATTTAAATTTTTTTCTAAAGTGACAGATTTTTTACCTTCCGCTTACCTGTAAAGGAAGGTATTGGAATCATGCAAAAAATCGGGTGGTGAATTTTTAGTGGATGAGCACGAATTAGGGTCCTTACAACTCATTTTTGATAGTTTCACGATGATGTCTGTGTGTATGTGTGTGTGTATGTGTGTGTGTGTGTGGTCAAGGGGTGTTAGTCGCATAACTCAAATACGAATTACCCAAAAATTTTGATATTTGGTATTTAACATTTGTATATGAATTGGAAGAGCTCCCTAGATTTTGGTACAAATATCTTCATCGGAAGTGATATTTTTTGAAGATTGAAAAGGTTAATTGTCAAAATTGTATATAAATTTGGAAAAATATAGTATTTATTTGTAATGAGAATAAGAGGAAAAGTTATTTGCAACTTACGTTATAAAAAAATTGTCTTTATCTGGTAGCATTAAAGAACTGCAGTAAAATTTAAAAAATAAATTTATCAAATAAAACGTTGATATCTTGTAATCCATGATCGGTTGATTTTTGTTTCTGCGTAAAAAATATTGACAGGTGAGACGGGTGACAAGTTGGCATACTAGCGCTATATAAGTCCTAAGTAAGATATTAAATGTAGTAATTGAACGGAGGATGGCTTCAACACAGCAGAGTTTTCCTGTGAATGAATCTTTTTATTCAGGTGATGCAAATTTCTGTGTTTGAATATTTGAGATTTTTATTTGTATATTTTAAATGGGCACCGGATTGTACGTATACATTTCTGTTTAAAGTCTAGATATGGCGGAAGGTTGTGTGATGGCCACGTCAGATTTTTTAAGATTCTTATTATGTTATTAAATAATTTGTTGCTAAATAATTGCTGCGATATTTTCATATTAAGTACCTACATTAAAAAGTACACGCATATGGAATATTTTAGATTCATAGGTATAGACGGCATAGACATTTAAATTTATATGTGACAACTTTTGATTAAATTGTGGGTATACGGCCCTGTATTTCCTAAACGGGTATACTGAGCATCCCAACGATACCAGCAATCGATTCCTTGAACATTTTTGTACCTAGAACCACATTTTAAATTTTTTTGGTCGTCTAATTTAGCCACAAATAATTTTTTTGTCTCACGGGAGCAACTATATGGCATAAGTGTGTGTAAACTGTATAGTATACAATTTCTATAACTCCGGTACTTATTGAGCTATCGTTCTGGAAAAAAATTCTGTCCTTATCTAAATTTGGTCGTAGAATCGAATGGCGTCATTTTTAAGACCCTCGGATTGATAATAAGGGCCGTACTCGAAAAATTCAGAAATTAATTTCGAATTTTTCAAATAAATAATAGTCAACTTATTGGTGGAAGAAGAAAGATGCAGAGAGTGTTTATTTTACTATAGTTACCTACATAATGAATGTATTATTCAATAGTCGATGATAAATAAAAAAAATAGTAAGTATATTTCCTCGAATATTAAAAATAAAACGATTTTCAATCTCACCTAGGATTTACTTATTTCCGTTCGTGTTTCGAAACATAAAGCAAAAAGAACTTCAACAGAAGAAAGCAACAAAAGAAAATTACTTCCTCTTTCAATCGCTAACCGCTAACCGGTAATCGAACCGGTAGAGTTAACCGGCGGACTACATAAACGATTTCACTTCATTGCGCACGTGTGTGCATTTTATCTGATACGTTTTAGCGAAATTCTAAATCGAACCTTAGATGAAAGAACAACATTTACTTCTGACAACTTAGATTCGAAACCAGACAAGGCGAATGGGTTCCAGAAAATAAAATTCTGGAATGTTCACACCCAGGAAAATGCAAATCTAGAAAATTCATTTCCCACATATTAATTAAACCAATCATTTGCTTCAATTTTTTAAATTCTGACCAATGACGTACAAAATATATCGGCAAAAACTGTAAAAATGCCCTAGGGATTGTTCAAGTGACAATTTACCCGTTACATTGCTGACTACCATGTATGACAATTTTGCTGATTTTGTATTGTTTTTAATTGAAATTAAAAGTGTCAAATGAACCTTTTTGTGACAACTTCTTACGATGCAATAAAAAAATTAAATATAACTCCAAAAAAATACAGTTACGCCAAAAACCTTAGTTTGGAACCAATAATTATATTATTCATGAAGAAAGAAACCACGAATAATTATTCTAATCGGTCTGCAGTAGTGTCAAATTTTGCTTACCCGGCATTAGAAAACATTTAATAATAAAAATATTAGGACACTCCAGTTCGATTAGTTCATATTTTATGTCTGTATATTTGGGAAATAGTCTAATAAAATATATCTCGGGTCTCATTATTTTGCAGGTAAAATTATTTCTTAAGATTGTTGCTGGGTAACATTCCTCGACAAATTGAATGATAAAATCCCTCGCCTTCAGCTCGGGGTTTTGATCATGTATTTTGTCTCGAAATGTTACCAAGCAACAATCTTTTAAAATAAATTTTCCCAGCAAAATAACGGTCTCTTGATATATTACTAGTGAAAATCGCATGGCACAATAACAACCAATGGATGAATTGATTACAATAATAGTAACCATGGTTATAAAAAAATTTCCTCGGAAATTTTTTACTACTAGCTTGAGTAACTTAATTGAAATTAATAAGCGGAAACTTTACCGTCATCTGTCACTTTGACATTAAATTAAAAATTGGTTAAATTGTTATTAAGTATAAATAAGCAATTAATAAGGTAAATAATACATATTTATTAATGTTAAACACAAATTTAAGTAAGTAATCAATTCATCCATTGGCTGTTATGTGTGTCATGCGATTTTCTATCTAATGCACTAAAAATTTATACAGGTTGGTGGAGGTGAAATGCGAACATAGGGAACATACATGACAATCAAACTTTCATGCCAGGTATCTTGATATATTTTGAAGTAGTGTCACAAAACGAAGTAATGTGAATTTGTGTGGCAAAAAGAGTAATCAATAACAGAAATAATAATAAAATCTAAAAGTGCATGTAAACTTTGTCGTTCTGCTCGTACACATACATTATTATGCAAAGAAGATATTTTAATGAAAATAAAAATTTCAATAATAAGACAGCTACTTTGACATTGACAGTACTTATTCCACGTATATCAAGATGCCTAGCATGATAACTCCATTGTCATATATTTCCCTATGTTCGTATTTCACCTCCACCAACCTGTATAGATTACCATTTAAAAAAATATTAATTTATTTTGCTGTTTGAGAACCACTGGTTAAATTTTTGTTTGTTATTCCTATTAAATGAGGCCCCTTTTGCTGGTCATTTTTATGTATAACATTTTTCTCTAAAATCATTAGTTCGTCCAAAAAAGCGCTGGTTGTTTTAAAGGAAACACCTTGTATAGGAAAAATATTTACGAACAAAAAAATATCTCAAAATGATCGCTTATAAAACTAAAATATTTTATTAACTACACGTAAACGAATACCGTTTAAGCACTACAAAAAGATTGACTTAATTATCAATTAAAAATTGTTTCTTTGATGTACGACAATGACGTAAGCTTTAATTTATACAATGAAGAATCTCTATCCGTTAGTAATTTTGCATTTTTTTACATGACAAAGCATCAATTCAAATTTAAATACGTTTTAAAAGGAAGCTATACCTTTTATCAAAATTTGGTAAGACAAAACATGAAAGGAAAACAGATTTTGAAGTAAGACCGTGTAATGAAATTTTAAAATTAAACTGATTTAATCCATTGTTATGAACACTTATGCAAACACATTTATAATGTGACATCTGCACATGAAAATTATTGTCCTGTAATAGACCGGGAGCTCATGACAGGTAATGGTCTCCGATTTCATACAGCATGCCTTTTGGAGGATAGAATATTGACTTTATGACAACTAAGAAAAGCGGGTAATAAATTATTAATACGTGTGATATCTATATACAAAAATTCGTTGAATTATAAACAGTATTTATCCGTTTCACACCTATTTTATCTTTATAAACAAAATAGGTATACTTTTAGTTTAAATTTTAAATTATGTGCATTATTAATTTCTTATATAGCTATAGAAATATATTCAACAGTTCCTGAAAGATCTTGGTACTTGGTAAATACATAATTTGTTACTATACATATTTTTGTATTTTAAACAATTAGATTCCTTGCATGTTTCTATCTTAGAAATAATATTTTTCTAAATTTTTGATTGAATGCACTTTATTTATTAAAATATCGGTTTTTAATTAATATAATTGGATTCTTCAGTCGTAATACTATTAGTAATCACATTTACAAACATTTCAAGCTGCTATTTTAACCAGACGACAATTTTTTGTATGTATTCTTGTAGTTTAACCTTTCTTTATAATAATTTAAATTTCCCTCCCACATAACTTCGTCTCGTATTTAAAATTTGCATATCCACTTGTCAAAAATCAAAGCTGTGTTCCTAAATTACATTCTCTAATATTAGGTTATACTCTACACTTCAAAACTAAGCGGCTGTTGAGAAATCCGTCTTTTATCATGTGAAAGTATTGGGAAACACGTTGCAAACTTGAAATTTCCAGTACACAACTATCTAAACTCTACACCGTTTAAAACTTGATGAAAACTTGGGGACGTAGCCAAAGGAGTTGTTACTTTATTGTTTATTCAATAGAGGGCAGATATCACGGTTTGATTTCACGATTTATTCATTATTATTGATTTTTTCAACGCCATATTGAGGTTGTGTAATTTTTAATGGAATGTGGAATGTAATGAAACTGACGCCATTGCATGTTCGTAGTTTGTTCTTTGTATTTAAATAACCAGTGGCTTAATTTCAAGTGATAAATAAGAAATTGTGAGTATCCTAAACATAAAATAATGTTGGTTTGCGACAAAATGATCCACAAGTTGTTGTAAACTTATTAATTTGCTGTAAATTGTTAATGGACTCCATGATCAGTTCATGCCAGCCGAGGTCATCGCTTCAAGTATTAAAATAAGTGATTTATTTACAGGTAAACGCTGTTATGTATAGAGAAGTAATAATTTCAAAGAGAATACTCGAACTACCTACAAATTCAGGGTGTCTAACATCATCTTTGAAGAAAATGATGATCTTAAACATGACATTACATAATGAGAATATTTATTTCTACAGCTAAGGTAAGCAGTCTTTCTTTTATTATTTATTTATGGTAATTGCTCATTAAAATTAGTTCGTGATATAATATTTTCGGAAGAAGTACATATTTATTTGCAATGCATTTTGAGGAATGGACTACGACTCCGCCATTTGCATGTTTAGTTTTGTACAACAGGTAGTTGAAGTGAATTTTAATAAGCAGTTATTTAGTTTAAAGTTACAAATAAATATTAAATAATTTCTGGCCAAAGTGTTAAAATTAGTGAAATATTTACAGGTAAACATTGTTATGTTTAAGAATGAAGACAATATCTAAGTGAATACTCGAAACCTACATATTATTTGGATGTCTACAATCATGTTTGAGCATATTGAGATCATTACAGTGTAAGGACCGAATAAGAAGATGTATTTCTTCAGTAGGACTATGTGTTGAAGGTAATTAATTAGTTTTATTTATTGATTACTCGTTATTTAATTGTTACATTGTTCCAGGTTTGTTGAAGGCTCACAAATCGTAGAACCGGGTTAGCGGACGAGAAGCTGATTGATCCTCCTGCTGTCTCTATCACATCTTACGTTCTTCAGCCACCTGCAGACTGATAATCTTCTGATGAACTTCTTGTGCTGCTTGAGCGGATTCCAGAGTTCACAGACCGTAGTACTGGGTTACCGGATGTCTTCAAAAGCGAACTGATCCTCTCTGCTGTCTCTTACTGCATTATTGGCTGCAAGGAATTGAAGCATCTTCAAGAGTTCTGGAGTTGTAATCACTACATTGGTTATAATCTGCAGCTGTTCATGAACCTAGTGCAAAATGTTTCATTTACATTTCTAAAGTACGTTGAGTTGTTTACCACATTTTTAAAGTTGTAAAACTGTTGTGTAATAACGAAAATATTTATTTTGTTACAGATTAGCAGCCCATTACCAATTCATCATCCTGAAAATCCAGCACGAGGTGCTCTGCCCCGAACATGGAAGGTAATATTCTTCAGATATTACTATTTTTACGTTTTTGACTCAAAATTTCATATTGAACATGATTTATTTCATGTTATTGAATAATTATGTAATTCTATAAACCAATTTGGAACTTAATTATTCTGTTTACTGTTTAAACTTTACAAGGTTGAATCAATATATAAAATATAATAGTTATTTTAGATTCACTCATAGTTGTTGGTGAAAAATAACCCACAGGTGTAATATTTGTGCAGATATTCTTGTATAAAATAATATTTATTTAGTAATTATCAAATGTAAATAAATGATTTGTGGTTTCTAGGTATTCGAGCATATCATTTATGAACAAGTGGACTGGCAACTTAACAATGACTTTAGAAGTCTTCGAAGGACGTAGAAGAATATTCTGCACCTGACATCAACGACAAGAGACTTCACTGGACAACAACTTCAACATTCATCTGAGCAGTCTTCGGGAAACATCAACTTCAACAGTCAACGTGGAATCAACATCTTCAGATCTTCAAGCCATCATGTAAGCATTTTTCATCATCATTTCTCTGACATTTCTACATTAAGAACCACAATTTCAATGTATAACAGTCGTAGCTCAATGGGTGATTCCCAAGTCACGGGTACTCTTGCTTTATATTTGGGATTATAGAGTAGATATTTTGACATTTATAATTAAAATGGCTGCTACAATCTGTTTAGCCGCCATTATTTTTAAATACTTTATGATTTATCTGTTAATAATCGTAGAATAACCGCGAAAATTTGTAGTCAGGGGTAAAATATCCTGGGGAAGCCGATTCTGAGCTCCATATTACGCTGCTGTTTTCCCGTAGAGAGAGCACATATGAGGCATTTCGTTGTTATATTATTTATTTTATTATTTATCGTAGAAAATTCGTGAAAATTTTGTTACTGGGGTAAAAATCCTTTAAAATATTATGCTGTCTGTACTAGTGCCCCCTTGTTGCAATGGTAGCACGAAATAGACAAGTAATTGTCGTAGAATATTCGCGAAAATGTGGTTCTTGGTGTAAAATTGTCTGAGGAAATTATCCCGCCTTGAAAATTATCCATCTCTACTGTTAGTGTTTTCTCAAGAATTGCACACATTAGTCATTATGTTATGTGCGGAGAGCACACCACAGTGGACATTTTTCGATATTTAGTGCAGTTTATATGAATCTAAATGTTTGTTATTGTTACAGATTAATTTGGACTTTATGTACATAGTTTGAAGATTCTTTGGTTTGAAATTCTACTGTTGGAGTCTACTGTCTCTAGGACAAGGAACATCTCGTTCACCAGTTCAACGCGTAAGTTTATTATTTTTACTTTGTGTATTCCATTTGGAACATGATGCTTTTACTCTCCTTGAGTGTGGCAGCCTCACAGGTCACTGTGAACGTCAGTATAGATACTACAGATCAAAAAGTCACTCAATGCTCTTACTGTCTGTCAACTCACTCTGAGTACACTACAGGAAACATGTTTGTGCAGTTAACTGGAATGTGAAACTGAAAGCTTTTTACTCAGCTTGGGTGTGGCAGTCTCACATAATGTGAGTCATCGGTATAGATATACACACACAGTGATTCATCGGTCATCCATATTCATTTGTATACAGCATGTTCCATTTGAGTGCAATAATATGCAACTTTATATTTCCTAATGGAACACTCTATAAATATTAATTTATTCTGATAGCAAAATAGATTTCCTTCAAAAAAGTAATGTAGTAAACTGTCTAAAATTATAAATAAAGAAGTTATTAACGTTTATTCGGTCAATGATAAGTTTGTATCACATTACAATTAACAAAGAAAGCGATGGATAATTTTCTTAATAATCAACCTGTCAAATTATTGACACTATCTTTGTTGAAGTGAAAATGAATACAAATTGTAGTAGAGATGAAATGCTTAATATGATTCATACTTGACGAATGTCATAGAAATTTGGCACTTAACAAAGATAAAGTATAAATAATTTGACAGCTTGTCAGCGTTAATTGAATTCGAAACAATTAATAAATTAACCCATCGATTACTTTGATAATAGTAACATGATACATACTCAATTACTCATCATTGAACGAAAAAACGTTAATAACTTCTTAATTTATAAAGTTATAAACTTTATTACATTTTTTACTTTATTTTAAGGGAATATCTACTATCAAAATGTTCCATAAAGTTGCATATTATTGTGCTCAAATGGAAGACCCTGTATACAAATGAATATGGTTCGTAGATAGATCCAATACATTTTAACCGAAGAGTTTTACTGTATGACTTCAATAGCACTATAAAAAAATTAAATAAAAAAATGACTACGGATGAATCACTCCGTATACATTATATTGTGTGTGTGCGGTTATCAACCAATAACTCACTCATAATTGTTACTGGTGAGTACACCACAGTGGACATTTTTCTTTATTTAGTGCAGTTTATATGAATCTAAATGTTTCTCATTGTTACAGATTAATTTGGACTTCATGTACAAAGTTTGAAGATTCTTTGGTTTGAAATTCTACAGTTGGAGTCTCTAGGAGAGGGAACATAATCTGGTGCTACCACGTAACACGTAAGTTTGTTATTTTTACTTTGCGTATTCCATTTGAAACTCTATGCTTTTACTCAGCTTGAGTGTGGCAGCCTCACAGATCACTGTAAACATCAGTATAAATACTACAGATCAAAAAGTGACTCAATGCTTTCACTCAATTTAGTGTGAGTAATCGGTTTAGGTATATGTTTAACCGTGTGTGCGGTTGCCAGTCTCATTCACTCATGACTGTTAGGAGTATACTACAGGGGAGATTTTTGTGCAGTTAACTGAAATGTGTACCTGCCTGGATTTGAAACTGAAACATATAACACATGGCCCAGATGTAAAAAGAAATCGTTTTTTGTTGTACAAAAGTTTAAATAAAAATCAAAATACAAGTATAATGTACTGTATCTTATATTTATTGAAAACTGCAATACATTTTACACAATCTCAAATCAGTAGTCGAAACTTTATGGTACCGAATAAATAATGCACAGACTATCAAAGAATAATAATTGTGACACAAACTGTAGAATATTTGGGATTTTTTTCTGCAGAAAAATATGTTTAAAACTTGTAGATACTGTGCCACAACGAATTAAAACAGTTTTAAAAATTATGGTGAAGTTTATAGTAATTCGTTGTGGCATAGGATCTACAAGAATTCCTAAACATACTTTTTTGGAGAAAAATCTCAAATTATTATTTTTATTCGGTTCTATAGTTTCGACTGTAGATTTGATTTGAGATTGTGTAAAATGTATTGCAGTTTTCAATAAATATAAGATACAGTACATTATAGTTGTATTTTTATTTTTGTTTAAAATTTTGTACAACAAGAAACGACATTTTTTTTACGTCTGGCCAACTTCAATGAGACGGAGCTCGTATATAATAATTTATTTTACAAGTCACTTAAATAAGAGAATTATTGGCATTTACTTTGTGAAATAGATGTTTAACTTATTATTCTTATTTAATATGGGTGCGATAAATGGTACTAATATATTTGTGTTTTCTAGGTATTCGAGGATGTCATAGAGGACTTGTATAAGTGTCGTGTTATCTTCTAAGGAAGCAGGAGCAGTTGTAGCAGCCTTCAAATACATGGGAGAATATTTTTTCGGTAAGTTTCTTTACTCTTTTTTTACAATACGTACCTATCTGTCGTGCCTTTTGCCCAAGTTGGGTACGGCAGCTCCACATGCGAGTCATCGGTATGGATATTATGTTTTACCGTGTGTGCAGTTGGTAACTCACTCATGACTGGAGAGTACACTACAGGGCAGATTTTTGTGCAGTAACTTGAAATTGGATCTGAAACTGAACAATTAGAACCACTGTCGGTCATTAGCACATTCAGATATGCATCCAATTTAAACTATTTTATTTCAATTTCAATATTGAATCTTAAAACATTACATTTATTATTATTATTATTGAACCGTTTTTGAACCCAATTACATAATAATATTATAACATTGCAAATGTACACTGACTAAATATAGTGAACAAAATAGAAAAAAAAATTGAATACAAATACAGATAATAAACCGAGATTAAATCGAGGAAACAAAGTCAAACAAATATAATAATATTAATTACATACATAATCTATCACGCTTTTCACCCAATTAGGGTACGGCAGCCTCACATATTGTGAGTTATCGGTATAGATATATATTTTTATCGTGTGTGTGGTTACCAGCCGTCAACTGTTGGATACTTCCTGTATACAATAATTCATTTATTATAAATATTTAATATTTTCAGGATAAGCAAACACTGTTTACCAAATGTAAAAAATGATTTGTGGTTCCTAGGTATTTGATGTGAACAAGCCAAGCAGTCTTCGAAGGACATGGAAGAATTTTCTGCACATGACATCAACCACGAGAGTCGTCGAGGGATTACACTGAACAACTTTAACATCCATCGTGGGACTTTCTGCAGGCGACATCAACTCCAGCAGCCTTCCAGAGACTTAGTGATAAGTTAATTATCAAAGATAGTCTTTTCCTTTTGCGTGAATTATTTTTAAACTCGAAATAATGCTTTATATAAATAATAAAGACTGAATCTTCTATCTTTGATAATAATGTTGAGATTGGGATTAAATGAATACAGTCTTGGGTTCAATTCCCAATGACCATGTGAATATGATCTCAACAATTAATTTTAACTTAGGTAATAGTTTGCAAGGAGTAAACCACATCGTCTTTACTTTACAAGTACTTTAATAGTACTTTGGTAGTACAGATTAAGGGACCAAGGGAATTTTAATGAAACTAGTGACATTATTATGGATTTTAAAATAATTTTAATTGGGTGATAGTTTTGCCTTTGGTTGTTTTGTTTGCCATGTTCTTGGGTTTCAAGTTAAAATCAATTGCGGTCTATATTATACTTAAATAGGAAATGTCACTAGTGAAAATAAATGTGGTATACTCCTTGTTCAATGGTCCTTTTCCAACGAACAAAACAAATAAAGAGATGCATTTGAAACTGCAAATAAAATTGAAGATGTTAATGTGACAATACAATAAATAAAGAACAAGAAGTGATGAATAAATTCGTTGTTGCCAGATACTTAACATTAAGTTGCGAACATAATGATGACAATTTGAGCAGAATTAATTTTTTATAAGTTGAATGTTGTAGACTTTTGAATAATAACAAATGAATTAATTTAGAGTAACTGGCAGCTTCGAAACAGCAGAGAGCATGCATCTCTTTCTTTAATGAATTATGTACAGGACCATTTAGAATTAGGAAATTTTGGTAGGTGAAATAACTTACAGTGACATTTCGGTTCGCGAATTATTCTTTTGCAATTGGGTGTGGCATTGATTTGAATTGAATTTGAAATTTAAATTGGGATTAGTATAGTTAGGGGCTTGTTATCTTATATAGCTTGCTTTTAACTTGACGACGTTAGAACTTTTTTGGCTTTGCTAGACATGTGTGCCGCAGCATGCAGGTCTAGTTTTGTACCCTCCCATACTCGTGTATGGGGGCAACGTTGGATTTCGGTACCCCACCATATCCTCTGCATGTCTAAGCGAATCCAAGCGCAGCTGCAAGCGGACGCCTCGCCCTTGCTTCAGTGATGGACGACTCCTTAGTGTATGTACGGTATTAGCGGATGTGGTGACGGGAAGCCAGTCGATGTTTACCTGCGGCTATCGAGTCGGTGCGCGCTGTCGGAAGGTTCATTCGCTAGGTATGTCAAAGGCAATCGTTGTCCGCCTAGCGAATATGCTAAATCCGACCAGGACATGGTGCGTACGTCGTTGTGGGCCAGGCGTAATGGTAAACACTGGAATAGCGGTTAACTAGGCGGAAACAACGGGGAATCGGATAAGACGTCCCACGTAAACTTTTGAGCATAAGAACAACACTAGGCCGGCTTGTTCTTCAGGGTTAGAATCAATCAGCGACCGGGTAACTCAAAATTATGTACAATGATGTACTTAGGACAATGCCACACAGTAAATTCAACTAGAGTGGGTTGGGGGCTGGGAATGGCTTAGAGCCAATAGGAACCGTTAAACCGCATTTTAGTATTTGTATTTGTTTGCATGTCCTTCCGTTGAAGGGCCGACGAGGGCACGGTACACCCTGCATAGACCGCTTTTGGCACCCCAACCTCCTGGCGCCTTCGTCATCGTGCCTCGGATGGCTTAGACGCCAGGGGGCAAGATGGAACCAATAAGTCTATGTTGTGGTCGGTGAGTCATTGGCGGGCAGTATAGTACTTGGTCGCAGATGACTTCGAACCGTACGTCCTTGCACGTGTAAGGATCGACGAGGGATCCGGTGCACTCCACGGGGAGTCGGGATGTAGCATCTCGTAGGGTTTAGGTCAGTCAGCCTTCGATAGCTTGGATGGATTGAGTCACTAGAATGCAAAACTGAATCCATCCCGGCAATCCTGAGCATGAAGGTGGTGATGGACCGTGGAAAGTCTTTCCCTGGCTGTCTACCGTGTACTAAGCACTCATCCGGGGATCGGCAAGAAGTCCCTCGACATTTGCACAAGAACAACAATCGGTTGTTCTTGGGGTTAGAATCAAAAAGCGCGCGCGGTAAATGTTAAATATTGGGTGGATGTGGATTAGGGCAATGTCACTAGTATTTCACCTATCATATATTTCAAACTTACAATATAAAATTTCAAAGATACTTCAGTATATCCTCGGCAAAGGTTTTTATGAGCAGAAATATCAGTCATTGCCATTAATAAAACTGATTATTCATTTATAACTTTTATCTTTGATACAAAATATTCAAAACATGAGTTAAGTATCTTATATGGGTGCAGTTACAAGCCGTCAACTCATGTTCTAATAATATTTGGAAATAAAATTCAATTGTAATGTAAAATGTAACTAATAAATTTATTGTATTTCTTACAGGGCAAGTCATTTCATTATTTTATACTGTAATAAAATTACAAAAACTTGTATTGTATTTGAATATTTTATTATTTGTAAATGTTGATGTTTAAGAGAAATGATTCTGTGATCGAATGAGTTTGTGAAATAGTTAGTGTGCGTTTGCGTGAACGTTCTGCGAATTAGTGGATTAAAATGATTGAAGGTTAATTGCGAATGCAAATGATTTTGAGTGAACGAAGCGATTGAAATGTGCCAACCCATTTTGGAAAATAGCACATTTATGTGTGTTTTAAAGAGAATGTGTGCGGTTGAGATGAGCTTTTGTTTGGACGTCCGGTGAATATGTTGATTGGAATGACTGATCATGTATTAGAAATGTAAATGATTTGAGTGGAAAGAATGAAAGCTTGAACGAAAAGGATAATAAATGTGGATGATGCGAAAGAAGTGTGTCAGGATGGGAATGTTTGACTGCTTCTTGAGTTTAAATGTGTGACAAGGTTCGTGCCACCGAAACTTGGTAAATGGCGTGATATTATTGCATGTAGTATGTATGAAAGTTTATATTTCTCTTATGTATTTGTGTTGTATATAAAAAGAAAGAAAAATGAACAGTTTTTATTTATTTTCCTCATGTTTCTTTTCAAAATGAATAAAAATGCAATATTGTTGGATACATTATTTAAATGAAATGTAAATTTTTTAAAATAAATAAAGTAATTTAGTCAGAATAGAAAATTTGCTTTATTATATTTATTAAACAACTTATCGTTGTCCTACGTCCCGTTATATAGCGTTTAATTTAATTTCTTAGGTGTGACGCCACAGAATATTTTTGAGCAGTGGCCTAGAAAGTGAAGCTGTTAATTAAAAATTTACTATTACAATATTCTTCTAATTTATTCTTCTAATTTTTAAAATTTTCCTAGCGTAGTTGCAATTTTGTATTTATATATAAATATATCAAAAGGGTAAGTAATTATGTAATTCTGAGGGTAGATTTAGAGTCAGCGAGTCATAATTAGGGGTATTCGATATAAAAAATCCATGAAATCAACGTATTTTTAGTCGATTTTGGTGAAATTTTGCTGACATTAAATAATTATTATCTCGTAAACTAAAGGGCTAAGGGCAAAAAGTTAAATACAAAGGGTGCGTAACTTTTCATTCTCTATCTGCCTGTGTATAGATACGGCCGTTTTGGCCGATTTTTAATTATTTTTTTGATCTCCCACTATTCATGTTATCCTGATACAAACTTGGTGATTTTTGTTCGATTCAAAATTCAAGTCGAGTGAGGGTGAAAATTTAAAAACGCGATTACGTAAAAACTAAGGGTTGGGGAGTGATTTGGGGGTTATATTCGTACTCTACGCGTTGAAATACACCAGTATGCATATTGCCACCCCTAAAAGTTAATTAGCACCGAAGATATTCAACCCTTATTTGTATCTTCGGTACTAAGGGTCGTATCGAAAAAATCTACATTGCATTCGCTAGGGGATGAAAAACTGAGCATCTTTTACATTTAACTTTTTCCTCTACGACCCTTAGTTTAAGGGTTAATGACTATGTTTAGACGACTTTTTCACCACTTTGATTGCTCATAACCCTTAAACTAAGGGTCGTAGAGGAAAAAGTTAAATGTAAAAGATGCTCAGTTTTTCATCCCCTAGCGAATGCAATGTAGATTTTTTCGATACGACCCTTAGTACCGAAGATACAAATAAGGGTTGAATATCTTCGGTGCTAATTAACTTTTAGGGGTGGCAATATGCATACTGGTGTATTTCAACGCGTAGAGTACGAATATAACCCCCAAATCACTCCCCAACCCTTAGTTTTTACGTAATCGCGTTTTTAAATTTTCACCCTCACTCGACTTGAATTTTGAATCGAACAAAAATCACCAAGTTTGTATCAGGATAACATGAATAGTGGGAGATCAAAAAAATAATTAAAAATCGGCCAAAACGGCCGTATCTATAGACAGGCAGATAGAGAATGAAAAGTTACGCACCCTTTGTATTTAACTTTTTGCCCTTAGCCCTTTAGTTTACGAGATAATAATTATTTAATGTCAGCAAAATTTCACCAAAATCGACTAAAAATACGTTGATTTAATGGATTGTTTATATCGAATACCCCTAATTAGGACTCGCTGATTCTAAATCTACCCTCAGAATTACATAATTACTTACCCATTTGATATATTTATATATAAATACAAAATTGCAACTACGCTAGGAAAATTTTAAAACGCATATAACTTGAAAAATAAGGGTTGAACGACAAAACTGAGGGCATATTTGAATATGGCAGGTCCTAATTGAGGAGTTAAACTACCCCTCTTTATCATACTACCCTTAGTTTACGAGAAGTAAGCACTTTAAAATTTTCCTAGCAAATAATTAGAAGAATATTGTGATAGTAAATTTTTAATTAACAGCTTCACTTTCTAGGCCACTGCTCAAAAATATTCTGTGACGTCACACCAAGAGATGGCAGCACCTATCTCGTTTGGAACTTATATAAACATAAAGAATAAGGGTGTTTATGTTAAAATGTTTAAGTTAATTTATTTATAAGATTGTGTATTGTATCGAAGTATTTCATTAAATAAATTATAAAATTTATACTTACTGTTTATTATTTCGTATCGTAATACATTTTCAGGTTTAAGGCCGTGTACTCCCACCGTAGAAGTCCTGTAAGGGTTTAGGAAGTGTACAAAGGGTTGTTTAAGAAATAAAATTAGTGCAATGTTGTAAGTATTACTTATTTGTTTTTATTAATAATATATACAGCTATTTCATCTCGATTATTTAATTTTTATGATATAGTTCTATCAATAAATACAATAAATAGCAGACATTTCTTCATTGGAGGCCAGTGGTCAATTGAAGAATGGTAAGTAGGGTCTCCTCCTAAGAAGATAACCGCTTCCACGGGTCGAAAACCTGAACACACAAATAAATAATTAATATATGACGCAAACCCCGCTTTTATAAGTCTTTTAGTTTTCGAGATAATGAGCTCTCAAAGTTTAGATCCAAAATCGAAAAAAACAAAGGTTAACCACTTAGTTCTTTATTTTGGTCAAAATTTGAAATATAAACGAAATATTAGTAACACGAGTACTTCACTCTCGTTAACCGAATATAGACTGTTTTTAGACCGCTAACTATAACCGTTTAGGAAATAGAGCTCTTAGAAGTCAAAAAATCACATTTAAAAAGTGATGTGTTTGCATTAATAATTAAATTACGGCTAAAGCAGTGACTCTGCAACGTTGAAATTGTGGGTCCTATCATGAAAAAGTACGAGGAATCCAAAAATGTCACGCTCAGACCGCTATCTTTAACCATTTACGAAATAGAGCCCTTAGAAGTCAAAGAATCACATTTTAAAAGTAATGACTTTACATTAATAATTAAATTACTGCTATACCAGCGACTCTGCAACGTTGAAAATATGAGTCCTAACATAAAAATGTACGAGGAATCCAAAAATGTCACGCTCAGACCGCTAACTATAACCGTTTAGGAAATAGAGCACTTAGAAGTTAAAGAATCACATTTTAAAAGTGATGACTTTACATTAATAATTAAATTACTGCTATACCAGCGACTCTGCAACGTTGAAAATATGGGTCCTAACATAAAAATGTACGAGGAATCCAAAAATGTCACGCTCAGACCGCTAACTATAACCGTTTAGGAAATAGAACACTTAGAAGTTAAAGAATCACATTTTAAAAGTGATGACTTTACATTAATAATTAAATTACTGCTATACCAGCGACTCTGCAACGTTGAAAATATGGGTCCTAACATAAAAATGTACGAGGAATCCAAAAATGTCACGCTCAGACCGCTAACTATAACCGTTTAGGAAATAGAGCACTGAGAAGTTAAAGAATCACATTTTAAAAGTGATGACTTTACATTAATAATTAAATTACTGCTATACCAGCGACTCTGCAACGTGGAAAATATGGGTCCTAACATAAAAAAGTACGAGGAATCCAAAAATGTCACGCTCAGACCGCTATCTTTAACCGTTTAGGAAATAGAGCTCTTAGAAGTCAAAAAATCACAGATTAAAAGTGATGTGTTTACATTAATAATTAAATTACTGCTATACCAGTGACTCTGCAACGTGGAAAATATGGGTCCTAACAAAAAAAAGTACGAGGAATCCAAAAATGTCACGCTCAGACCGCTATCTTTAACCGTTTAGGAAATAGAGCTCTTAGAAGTTAAAGAATCACATTTTAAAAGTGATGACTTTACATTAATAATTAAATTACTGCTATACCAGCGACTCTGCAACGTTGAAAATATGGGTCCTAACATAAAAATGTACGAGGAATCCAAAAATGTCACGCTCAGACCGCTAACTATAACCGTTTAGGAAATAGAGCACTGAGAAGTTAAAGAATCACATTTTAAAAGTGATGACTTTACATTAATAATTAAATTACTGCTATACCAGCGACTCTGCAACGTGGAAAATATGGGTCCTAACATAAAAAAGTACGAGGAATAAAAAAATGTCACGCTCAGACCGCTAACTATAACCGTTTAGGAAATAGAGCCCTTAGAATTCAAAAAATCACATTTTAAAAGTGATGACTTTACATTAATAATTAAATTACTGCTATACCAGCGACTCTGCAACGTTGAAAATATGGGTCCTAACATAAAAAAGTACGAGGAATCCAAAAATGTCACGCTCAGACCGCTATCTTTAACCGTTTAGGAAATAGAGCTCTTAGAAGTCAAAAAATCACATATTAAAAGTGATGTGTTTACATTAATAATTAAATTACTGCTATACCAGTGACTCTGCAACGTGGAAAATATGGGTCCTAACAAAAAAAAGTACGAGAAATCCAAAAATGTCACGCTCAGACCGCTATCTTTAACCGTTTAGGAAATAGAGCTCTTAGAAGTTAAAGAATCACATTTTAAAAGTGATGACTTTACATTAATAATTAAATTACTGCTATACCAGCGACTCTGCAACGTTGAAAATATGGGTCCTAACATAAAAATGTACGAGGAATCCAAAAATGTCACGCTCAGACCGCTAACTATAACCGTTTAGGAAATAGAGCACTTAGAAGTTAAAGAATCACATTTTAAAAGTGATGACTTTACATTAATAATTAAATTACTGCTATACCAGACACTCTGCAACGTTGAAAATATGGGTCCTAACATAAAAAAGTACGAGGAATCAAAAAATGTCACGCTCAGACCGCTATCTATAACCGTTTAGAAAATAGAGCCCTTAGAAGTCAAAGAATCACATTTTAAAAGTAATGACTTTACATTAATAATTGAATTACTGCTATACCAGCGACTCTGCAACGTTGAAAATATGGGTCCTAACATAAAAAAGTACGAGGAATCAAAAAATGTCACGCTCAGACCGCTAACTATAACCGTTTAGGAAATAGAGCACTTAGAAGTTAAAGAATCACATTTTAAAAGTGATGACTTTACATTAATAATTAAATTACTGCTATACCAGCGACTCTGCAACGTTGAAAATATGGGTCCTAACATAAAAATGTACGAGGAATCCAAAAATGTCACGCTCAGACCGCTAACTATAACCGTTTAGGAAATAGAGCACTTAGAAGTTAAAGAATCACATTTTAAAAGTAATGACTTTACATTAATAATTAAATTACTGCTATACCAGCGACTCTGCAACGTTGAAAATATGAGTCCTAACATAAAAATGTACGAGGAATAAAAAAATGTCACGCTCAGACCGCTAACTATAACCGTTTAGGAAATAGAGCCCTTAGAATTCAAAAAATCACATTTTAAAAGTGATGACTTTACATTAATAATTAAATTACTGCTATACCAGCGACTCTGCAACGTTGAAAATATGGGTCCTAACATAAAAAAGTACGAGGAATCCAAAAATGTCACGCTCAGACCGCTATCTTTAACCGTTTAGGAAATAGAGCTCTTAGAAGTCAAAAAATCACATATTAAAAGTGATGTGTTTACATTAATAATTAAATTACTGCTATACCAGTGACTCTGCAACGTGGAAAATATGGGTCCTAACAAAAAAAAGTACGAGAAATCCAAAAATGTCACGCTCAGACCGCTATCTTTAACCGTTTAGGAAATAGAGCTCTTAGAAGTTAAAGAATCACATTTTAAAAGTGATGACTTTACATTAATAATTAAATTACTGCTATACCAGCGACTCTGCAACGTTGAAAATATGGGTCCTAACATAAAAATGTACGAGGAATCCAAAAATGTCACGCTCAGACCGCTAACTATAACCGTTTAGGAAATAGAGCACTGAGAAGTTAAAGAATCACATTTTAAAAGTGATGACTTTACATTAATAATTAAATTACTGCTATACCAGCGACTCTGCAACGTGGAAAATATGGGTCCTAACATAAAAAAGTACGAGGAATAAAAAAATGTCACGCTCAGACCGCTAACTATAACCGTTTAGGAAATAGAGCCCTTAGAATTCAAAAAATCACATTTTAAAAGTGATGACTTTACATTAATAATTAAATTACTGCTATACCAGCGACTCTGCAACGTTGAAAATATGGGTCCTAACATAAAAAAGTACGAGGAATCCAAAAATGTCACGCTCAGACCGCTAACTATAACCGTTTAGGAAATAGAGCCCTTAGAATTCAAAAAATCACATTTTAAAAGTGATGACTTTACATTAATAATTAAATTACTGCTATACCAGCGACTCTGCAACGTTGAAAATATGGGTCCTAACATAAAAAAGTACGAGGAATCCAAAAATGTCACGCTCAGACCGCTATCTTTAACCGTTTAGGAAATAGAGCTCTTAGAAGTAAAAAAATCACATATTAAAAGTGATGTGTTTACATTAATAATTAAATTACTGCTATACCAGTGACTCTGCAACGTGGAAAATATGGGTCCTAACAAAAAAAATTACGAGGAATCCAAAAATGTCACGCTCAGACCGCTATCTTTAACCGTTTAGGAAATAGAGCTCTTAGAAGTAAAAAAATCACATATTAAAAGTGATGTGTTTACATTAATAATTAAATTACTGCTATACCAGTGACTATGCAACGTGGAAAATATGGGTCCTAACAAAAAAAAGTACGAGGAATCCAAAAATGTCACGCTCAGACCGCTAACTATAACCGTTTAGGAAATAGAGCTCTTAGAAGTAAAAAAATCACATATTAAAAGTGATGTGTTTACATTAATAATTAAATTACTGCTATACCAGTGACTCTGCAACGTGGAAAATATGGATCCTAACAAAAAAAAGTACGAGGAATCCAAAAATGTCACGCTAGCTTTTCCGGTTTAGGAGGAATAATTTTTTAAAGTTAAGATCTGTTTTTAATAATTTTTCTACTTGATAAAAATTCAATTACGGCTACACCAGTGATTCCGCAACTTTGAAAAAGAGGTTCCTATTACAGAAAAGTGCGACGAATCTAAAAATGTCACGCTCGGTCTTCCATCTTGAACCATTCACGAGTTAGAATTTTTTAAAGTTAAGATTTCTATAATAATTTTCCTATTTCATAATTTAAAGTGACTTCGCAACTTTTAAAATGTGGTTCCTGTTATAATAAAGTGCGAGGAATCACCTCCATCTTGAACCGCAACTTTGGAAATGTGGCTTCTAACACAAAATATAACGAGGAATTTAAAAATATTTTTTTAAATAATTTAAATTTCGAAGAGACTATATTTCATTTGTCACTCCAGCAGTATTACACCCTTTAGTGAATCTGAATCTACTCAAAGGAAAATCAGGTAGCAGCGGAATATGCAATTTATTACCTCGAACTTTAGATTATCTGAACGTATAACTTTCTCGGCTACTTTGATATAGATTATTTTGAACCATCAATATTTTCGTAGTAATTTATTTTCAATATCAATAAATCTTTTGAACATATTTTGCGCTCACCCACTTTCAGAAGATGAAAAACTTCTGCAAAAATACTGTCGGAATTACGTCTTTGAGGTCTTTCAAACGGCAAGCCTTTTTCAGTATGAAAGAGAAAGAGGGCTATTGTCTCTAACTGAAGGAATCTTTCTTGATTAATTTGACTTTAATCAAACACTTTTAAAGTAAATAACATTTTTACAAGCTGAGCATAACATACAGGGTGATTCACAACTTCGTGCATATATTTAAGGCTCTACACTTGTTGCATGCAATATTGCTGCAATAGAATCAGAATTCTTGATTTTGGCTATATTGCTCAAAATAAAAATCTGAAATTTACCATAAGTAATTACGAAGCATTATTTGATCGAAAAATTCATACAATACATTGTTGCGACAACAATTAGAGAAAATAAGAATTAAATTATGCATTTTAATATTACAAACTACGACCTTATTATTGCATATTTATTAATTTTGTTTTAAATGGTCGATTCTTTGCATTGTTCGTGAGAGTGCTAAGAAAATATTTTTTGTCAAAAAAATTACACATCTGAGGAAAAAAATAGTAAAAAATCGGCCAAATTGACTATATTTACTAACTTATTACTAAAATACCATTAAGTATTTTAAAAATATAATTTCTTAGCACTCTAGAGTCATCTTTTAACTATCTATATATAAAATATGAACAGTGCAGGTGTACTAACTAGAGCTCAGTTTGTAATATAGCAAGCTCCCTTTTTCACTATATTTTTGACACAAGTGTAGCGCCTTAACGGCATTTAGTGCTCAAGATACTTGCCACGGAACTGAAATAATTTTTTCAAACCTCGCAATATTAGTTTTAATTAAATTAAAATTTAATTTCATTCCATTCATAGTTTTTTCGATTTTATTTATTTTTCTATTCCACTCTTTTCCCCATTACTACGGCTGCCTGAAACCAGCCCGAAACTCGTACTTTGTCGCATCCTAGCTATGCAATGTAATTTTGAAGTTGAAAATACTGTAAAAGTGTTTTCGTTGCGAGTAAACTGTTAGTTTATTATTGACTTCAAGGTAATGTGTTTATAATCATTTAATAGAAAAGAATGGATCTACAGATGTGCCTTTTAAAGATTATAAAAATGAAATTCTTTTATGAAATATAATTAATCAAAATTTTAAACTGTAGATCCATTCTTTCTCTATTAAATCTTTGTTGAAATAAAATTTGATATTCTTGTACTGGCCACAAAACACTCGCTACGTTAGTACATTTTATGCTTGATTTAAGAGGTAGACGTGCCTCTTAATGTTGGCAAATGAATGTTTCTACTTACTAATTTTGTGTGGAATCATCAAAGGTCTCTGCATGTGGACGGGGAGAAAGAACTGCGCCTTGCCGAAGTCACGTGTCTGGCATCTTTATTCTGGAACAAAAGAACATCATTCAACAAAATGACAACTTAAATATGCCACAGGATATATAAAACAAATGACTGCTATTATCTACGTGTCCTGAATAAATTTCCTGCAAAAAAGAAAGGAAAATATTATGTATTATCCTTCCATTTTGAAACAGACATTTTCAAAACGATGCTTTAATTTACTTATTAAATATGCATTGTCTGTACTTGAATCACATTCATTTCGATATAGATTTTCATTATGAAATACTCAAGCAAATTTCAAACAAATGAATATTTTTACCTTCCGCTTACCTGTAAAGAAGGTATTGGAATCATGCAAAAAATCGGGTAGTGAGTTTTTAGTGGATGAGCACGAATTAGGGTCCTTACAACTCATTTTTGATAGTTTCCCGATGATGTCTGTATGTATGTATGTATGTATGTATGTATGTATGTGCGTATGTGTGTGTGTATGTGTGTGGTCTGGGCCGATGCCGTGTGTCGCATAACTCAAATACGAATTACCCAAAAATTTTGATATTTACAATTGTATACGAATAAGAAGAGCTTATTAGATTTTGGTACAAATATCTTCACCGGAAGTGATATTTTTTGAAGATTGAAAAGTGTCAAAAATTTCTATAAATTTAGATAAATATAGTATTTATTTGTAATAAGAATAAGAGGAAAAGTTATTTACAATATACGTTATAAAAAAATTGTCTTTACCTGGTAGCATTAAAGAACTGCAGTAAAATTTAAAAATAAATTTATCAAATAAAACATCTAAAAAATCTTGTAATCCATGTTCGGTTGATTTTTGTTTCTGCATAAAGAGTTTTTCTGTGAATGAATATTTTTATTCAGGTGATGCAAATTTCTGTGTTTGAATATTTTAGATTTTTATTTGTATATTTTAAATGGGCACCGGATTGTACGTATACATTTATGTTTATAAGTCTAGATATGGCGGAAGGCTGTGTGATGGCCACGTCAGATTTTTAATATTTAAATTAAACTGCCACAATATACACAAGTCGATTTAGGGAAATTTGTGTGTGTAACGTTTTGTTGGTGACATTAATATTGCCATTTGTTTAACTGACACTGTCACTGTAAAAGCATATAATTAATGAACTATTCTAAATGATAAGTGCAGACATTATAGAAAATATTGAACTTATATGTTTTCTATTACTAGTAAAGTAAAAAGTAATTAATTAAGCAAAACATATTTAGAGGTTATACTGAAATGTGTCACTACCAACCTTCTAAAAAAATATGTTGCGTGTCACAAAGTGAGCTCTATCGACATTCAGTTGCGTTTCACAAAGTTATCTTTGTGAACGCCAAACAAAAAAATTATTCTAGCTAAATTACGAGGAATTCTATGGCGCAAACCGTACTTGGATATTTCTTTAGATTTATTAATACTTTCTGGCGACAAGAAGTTTTAATATCAATCATAGTTTGTGCAAACAAAATAGTTTCATAATTAAAAACATGTCACCGGTCTTGATTGATCACATTTTTAACAACTTATTTCGCCGTAATCAGAAAACTTATAGATGGTGGTACTTTTTGGTAAATTTCTTATAAAGTAAACATATCGAGCAGAATTTTTTCATTACTTACATATACATAACCAGTCAATATTTAAATTTGAAGATGAAATATTTGAACAGCTGAAAATCAATAGAACACATCCTGAGAGATTTATTTAATTTGTCAAAATATTAATTACTTAAAAACTATTCAATATTTTTGGACCAAATTTTATATTTAAGCTCGTATTCATGTGCTAATTAAGCTTATAAAAATTGAAAATAATTCTTTAATTATTACAAGAAAATTCTTGAATACTCGAAGAGTTTTTTGCCAGTACGGCCCTTATTTCGCAAAATACGGCCCTGAAAAATACTTCATTCGATTCTACGCCTAAATTTACATATTACAGGATTTTTTTCAGTACGATTGGACTTCAAACACCTGAGATAAAGCGAAAATCCATTCGCCGGCCACTTATGCCATTTGCCGGAAAAAATTTATTTCGCATAAATAGACGTGTATTGTTTTTATTTTAATACTGTATTAATTTTTTGCATATTAATTATCGTGTAATTAAATAGTTAATAATAGAAATAAGTTTATAAATTTGATTTAATAATTTGAGCATTGTTATGTTCTGTAAAATAATTATAAACGAACTCGAAAAAGGGTAAATCTAATTTAAAAACTTTTAACTGAAACATGGAACTTGTCCTTTTGTTATAACTTTACTTTATAAATTTACATTTTCCTCAAAATAACTGAAGCCTCATTCATATAAACATTTAGTTTTAAGGTTTACATTATTACATTTATGTTTACGTTTAAGAAAGATTTAATTCATACAGGATATTTCATAACTTCGAGTATATAAGTTAAGGGGGTCGATCCCAAAATGCTGGATTTCACTGTGCGGCTTGTTACACATGAATCAACAAAGAATAAAATTATTAATTTAAATAAATAAATACTACTCTTTATGAGCTATTTAATTCAGAAAATTAAATTACAACAAACCGTCAAAATAGCGAAAAACTATATTCAGTTTTTCCCTTAAAACTGGTTTCAATATTAGGATTTTTTAAACAAATGAGATATTTTTAAATAGCTAAAGGTTGTCCTCAAGTGCGTCTAATGCCACTTTTTTAAATTTTTTGTTTAAATATGTGATAAAATACGTATAAAAAACTCACAAAATAGCTGAAATTGGCGATGTTTAGCCATGAATATAAAAAAATAGAGTACAAAAATGAAAAATGTGGCATTAGACGCAGTTGGAGACAACCTTTATCTATTCAAAAATGTATTTGTTTTTCTAAAAAAGTGAATTTTTACTTCAATTTTATGGAAAAAACTAGACGTACTTTTCACCATTTTTATGCCGGGAGTGACCCCCCTTAATGGTATAATGTTGTTTGATATGCTGATTACGAATCTAAAAGAAATTTTTTAAAATTCGAAAAATTAAGGCTTGTTTACCTAAAACATTTTTTGTAGTACTGCACTGGATTCGCTTTCCTATTAAAGTACTGCGAAAGATTACACAATTCAATTATTAGCAGTTATTTATAATAGAATTTTATTTAATTAATAACTTTAACACAATCATCCACCCAGTGGCAGTGGCAATGAAAAATTTTGGACTGGGAAACATGGAAAATAATTTTGCGATTAAAAAAAATTCTTTTAGATTCGTAATCAGCATATAAAACAACATAACCATTAACGTATGTACCTGAAGTTATGAAACACCCTGTATAACTAAATACGAGTATTATCATTCGCACGTCCTACTTTCAAGCACTGTGAAGTGTGAATGCTCCTATTTAGTTAGATGTATTCAAACTTTCTTAAAACTAAATGCATATGTGAATGGGGCTTTAAATTCATATACTTAACTAAATACGAGTATTCACAGCTCCCACTTTTAAGCACTGTGAATGCTCGTATTTAGTTAGATGTATTCAGACTTTCTTAAAAATAAATGCTTATGTGAATGGGGCTTTAAATTCATATACTTAACTAAATACGAGTATTCACAGCTCCCACTTTTAAGCACTGTGAATGCTCGTATTTAGTTAGATGTATTCAGACTTTCTTAAAAATAAATGCTTATGTGAATGGGGCTTTAAATTCATATACTTAACTAAATACGAGTATTCACAGCTCCCACTTTTAAGCACTGTGAATGCTCGTATTTAGTTAGATGTATTCAAACTTTCTTAAAACTAAATGCTTATGTTATGGGGCTTTAAATTCATATAACTAAATACGAGTATTCACATGTACCACTTTCAAGCACTGTGAATGCTCGTATTTAGTTAGATGTATAGATGTATTCAAACTTTCTTAAACGTAAACATAAACATAAATGTAAACCTTAAAACTAAATTCGTATGTGAATGCAGCTTTAACTTTCTTAAACGTGAAAATAAATACTTATATGTGAAAGAGATTTAACATTCTACAAACTAAAACATATACCTACATATTTAAATAAAAATAAAAATATTGGTTTAATTTATTCCCTCAGTTAACCCCTTTTGTGAATCCGTACTAATGTTTTCCAAACAAATAAATAACATCAAACATTGCTAAGTAATTTTTTAAAACAGTAAACAACAATTGCGATTCGCAAACACAAAAACAAATAACAAAAGACAATAAAATAAAAAAAATGTGTTACAATGAGGGAAAGTAAATTTACACTAGTGTTCATCGGCACGTTTTAGGGATTTTCTCGAATAAAAATCCCTAACCCATAGGGGAAAACAAACCAAACATTGAAATATAAATGAATTATTATCAAAATAAAACATAAATTTTTAAGAATTTATTTTTTATCTATATCCACTTGACATGCATCGTACATGGAATGTTTAAAAATATTTCATTCTTGTATTTGTACTACGCTTTTTCCGAATACTCTCGATTTTACTTTTTTTCTATTCCACTCTTTTCTCCACTACTACGACTGCCTGAAACCAGCCCGAAACTCGTACTTTACCGCATCCTAGCAATGCAATGTCATTTTGAAGTTGAAAAATACTGTAAAAGTGTTTTCGTTGCGAGTAAACTGTTAGTTTATTATTGACTTCAAGGTAATGTTTTATAAACATTTAATAGAGACAGAATGGATCTACAGATTTTTAAAACTTTAAAAATACATAAATAAAATCATGTACCTACCTACATTTTTATTAAAATTTTAAAAAGGCACAACTGTTATTTGATACTTTAAGAATATAATCCTTGTTGAAATACAACTAGATCATTTTTCTATTTGGCGTTCACAAAGTTAACTTTGTAAAACGCAACTGAATGTCGCTAGAGCTCACTTTGTGACACGCAACATATTTTTATAGAAGGTTGGTATTGCTAGTATCAGATCAGTATCAGATGACATTTATTTCAATTGTTAAACGTCAAACTTTAGAGTTGACAAATTTCAGTATAACCTCTAAATATGTTTTGCTTAATTAATTACTTTTTATTCAATAAAATTAATGACTCCAGAAATAGAAAACATATAAGTTCAATATTTTCTATAATATCTATACTTATCACCTAGAATAGTTCAGTAATTATATACTTTTGCAGTGAAGTGACAGATAAATAAATCACAATATTAATATCACCAACCAAAACGTTACAGAAATTTCCCTAAATCGACTTGTGTATATTGTGGCAGTATAATTTAAATATATAACAGTCCTAAATACAAAATTTCAACTTTCTACGTCTAACCGTATTTGAGTTATGCGACACACATACGTCCGTACGTACATACATACGTACATACATACGTACGTACATACGTACAGACGTCACGACGAAACTAGTCATAATGGATTCAGAAAAGGTCAAAACGGATATTTCCATCAAAATCTGAAAACCGAAATTTTTCGGGATTACAATACTTCCTTATTACTATTATTAAATAATATAAAGAACTCATTTTATAAGACTTTTTTTCGCACTTGTCCTTTAGTAAACTCGCCCGAGGGCTCGTTTTACTAAATTTGAACACGTGCGAAAAAATTATGTCTTATAAAACTTGTTCTTTAATATACTATTTTGTTTTGGCCACAAAACACTCGCTACGTTAGTACGTTTTGTGCTGGATTTTAGGAAGTAGACGGGCCTCTTAATAAAATTTTATCAAGTAGGTAACGCCTTATGCCAAACTTGGATGTGGCATCCTCATATACAATGAGCAAACAAACCTGCATTTTTCTCCCTCAAAAATTCATATTTAAAATGTTTCGAAAATAATTTATGTTGACAAAAATTTATTTACCTCTGGGATTTATTGGTAAAATTTCAGTGATACCAACCCCATGGGATTATAGGAATAATGGTTATCTCTTAGTTAACAAATGACTGCAGTGGAACATTATAAAGTTTAGTTTACAACTAGTTTGTACAGTAATTAATCACGTATCAGTGTGTTTACAACTACTGCCCGTCAATTACACGAGCAGTGCAGCTTATCAGGGGTTATCTACCCCTGTGGGGTGTTTTTCCCTACCTGGTACTTTATTCAGGGGATGATTGATCTATATTATTTTGTCAATTTGTCATAAAACAATAATATATTTATTTTTCAATTAAAAAAATCTGCTGTGGCCAGCACACGACCTCTCGCCTAATTCTGCTTAATGTACTAATCTAATAAATAGTTTTACTTACATTCTAATAGTTTCATGTTCATGTAATATGTAAACCAAGATGCAAGCAAAAGATGTCAACTGTACTGTCACTGTCATAATCATTCAAATTTTGTGTAGAAACAAATTTCATATCATGGACAACAAGATATTGGAATTTCAAAAAAATAGAATATTAATTGTACTTTATTTTATTGTTAAATACTGCCAGATTCAGCAATTTGTATTTATAATTATCTGTACACATAGATAATTACAATGTCTTTAATTTTGAATTGCAAAAATTGTCATAAATAAATAATGTACCAATATATTTAAAAAAAACTTTTTCAAACTTAAAAAAGTACTATTTCCGGTTTGCGGATTTCTACCAAAATCTTATCCGGTGTTAAGATACTTATTAAAACCTTAAATATGAAATTTGGTTATAAACGGTTCGATACTTTTTAAAGTTACCGTCAGTCCATACAAACACACACACATACACACACAGACATCATCGTGAAAATAGTAAATTCGTATTCTAGAGACCCAAAACGTGCTTATCCACCAAAAACTCATACTCGAAAATTTTGACCCATTACAATACCTCTCTTATAGAATATGAGGCGAGAGGTAAAAATTAATTTATTTGGAAATAGGGTAGTTTACAAGTTTTTTATTGAAACTTTATGTTATTTGAAAGCGATTGAGAGTACTGATAAGCCTTAATTGATCTTAATAAAGCTGTAATTAATTTTTAAAGTTTGTGTGACGTAGATGTATAGCTAAAATCTTCTCAAACCATGGGGCTGGAATTAAAATGTACTCATGTAAAATGTTTCTAAATGTTACCAAATACAAAATACAATTTGGTAGTTTTTATTACTGTAAGTAAGAATACACGTGAAACGCATTATTGTGACGTAGATGTATCTCAAATATTTAAAGAACTATTAACTTTTTGAAAACTTTTTCATGGCAATAACTCATTTTTGTGGTCTCCTTTCAATATAATTGACTGGATTGCTAATTGCTACTATGGTAAACTACCCTATTAGTTCCAATTTATTAATTTAATATAATGGTTTACTTCTCTCAAGTAAATAAAACTCTATGCCATGATCTATTTTATTTTTTCGTATAATAATCTTACAACCTCTGGTAAATTCGTGTGCCCTTGATTTGACAGGTAAGATATCTAGATATCCGTAGTGATAGATGACTACACGATGTTCAATTGTCGATTGATTGATTATAGATATGTGTGTGAGTTTATGTGTGTATTGGTGTGAATTATCTGTGTTAATATCGCGGTAGGTTTAGGTTTATGCAAATCAATATTCAGATTGAAAAGAAACGAAATTTTTGTCGCTATCTAATAGAAAAGTTATTTAGGAGTGTATGTTTTATAAATGATACTGCAGAATTTTTTTTATAGAACTAAAATAATATTTTTATCTACGACGGTGCGCTAATAGCTGATTCGTCCACTAATTTGCGTGTCATTATGAACTTTTAATGGCACTTGTGTCATAATGAATTTTTAATGACACGCATTTTTGTAAAAATAAAAATAGAAATAAATAACTTTATTAATACACATAAATTTATGTTTTATAAACATTCAAGAAAAAGTTTGAACCATAAGATGCTGAATTTTTGACACAAAATTTGACAACTGAAAATTTTTATCTAATAGATAAATTATCAAGAAGTTTAGCTGCAGATAAAATACAAAAACATTCCTATAATGACATTACATTTCTATCTGGAAGTTACAAATAAATTATTTATAAGAAAACTAAAATCACATTTAATATTATTGGTGCCCTAATATAACGCATTATATGTTTTATATCTGATAAACATTTTATCAGATAAAGTTCTTAAATGTGTCTACTTGTAGAAAGTTTCAGATAAAGTTATAAATAACTTATGTGCAAATAAATAAATAAAACACCAATATAAGAATATTTTTTTCTACTCCTGGTATTAAAACATCATTTAACGAACTGGTTTCCATGGTGATAAATAATATTTTAAACATACCTCGACAAGCCGTGGCTTTGACCGTTTTTAGTCACGGGCTGAACATAGCAAAGCAACTGACATATTAAGCACGGGGTGAAGTTGGCTCCTATATTTGACATTTAATTTTTGTGAAAAACAGAAAAATTAATGATTTCTTTTAACAATTGTGCATTTTTGCTTCCTTGTACGAAGTAATAAGGAAGTAGGTATTGTAACCGCGAAAAATTTCGGTTCTCAGATTTTTACGGAAATATCTGAATCCATTATGACTAGTTTCGTCGTGACGTCTGTACGTACGTACATATGTACAGATGTACGTACGTACGTATGTGTGTCGCATAACTCAAATACGGTTAGACGTAGAAAGTTGAAATTTTGTATTTAGGACTGTTATAGCATCTAGTTGTGCACCTCCTATTTTTGGTTTCAATCTATAAACCGGAAGTAGTACTTTTTTTAAATATTTCGATAAATATTTAATTTAAGACAAATTTTTTTATTTTAAATGAAAGATTATGTGATTATTACCTACAATCGGTATTTTATAAGTATTTTGTATCTGGTATCATTTAAGAATAATTAAAGTATATATTTATAATTTAGTATTTCGGTATCTTGTAGTCCATGATCGATTAACATTAATTTGTTACTACGTAAAATTTAAATGATTATGGCATGACAGTGACAGTGGTAGTGACAATAGTAAAATATCGTTTATATCTTCTTCTGCAGTTTAAATAAAATGACTAAAATATATTTGTGAGTATAGTAGCAATAGTAGTAGTACTTATATATTAATATATTTGTATAATATAATTCTACATTTTAGTTATTAAGAAAAGTATGAACAGTTTAATAGGCGTACAGGGAAGTCATGTGGTGTCCACGTCAGATTTTTTATTTTTAAGATAACTGGACCACTTATTATACGTAACATTATCCGAAAAATGAAAAATTCTTGATCCAATTCTAGAAAATTTATTTGTCAGATAAAATACTGCATTTATAATACGAATATCACTGTATCAATTTGATTACAAAGTCAAATATAAATTTAATTTCCTCGCGACATTATTTAAATAATTAAATCATTTCGCCGGTTTAATTTAGTGTCAACAAGGAAACCCCTCTCAGTGCCTCCCTGCACCGTCTGGCACCCTTGTGCAACCCCTTGCTACGGCCCTGCACCCTCCAGCACCCTTAAAGGGCGCAAGAGCATCTATTTCATACTTCGTTACTGAATTATTCAAATATTTTATAAAGTACGATGGCTATGGCTATGTTTACTGGATTATTGTTATGCATGAATATACATAAAGGGCTGGAACAGGGGTGTACTCGCCCTACAGGGGGAGAATTCAACCATTTATACTAATTTCTGTCTTTGAATATTCTATAAGAGGTATTGTAATCGGTCAAAATTTTCGAGTATGAGTTTTTGGTGGATAAGCACGGTTCAGGGTCTCGACAATACGAATTTACTATTTTCCCGATGATGTTTGTGTGTGTGTGTGTGTATGTATGTATGGACTGACGATTTTTCGTCCACGATATCTTAAAAAGTATCAAACCGTTTATAACCAAATTTTATATTTAAGGTTTTAATAAGGATCTTAACACCGGATAAGATTTTGGTAGAAATTCGCAAACCGAAAATAGTACTTTTTGAAGCTTGATTATAGTTTTCCTTCAAAAAATTGGTACATTATTTATTTATGACAATTTTTGCAATTAAAAATAAAAGATAATATAATTATCTATAGGTACAGTTAATTTTAAATACAATTTGTTGAATCTGGTAGTATTTAACAATAAAATAAAGTGCAACTAATATTCTACTTTTTTTAAATTTCAGTATCTTGTTGTCCATGATCATATGAAATTTTTTCTACACAAAATTTGAATGATTATGAAAGTGACAGTACAGTTGACATCTTTTGCTTGCATATTGGTTTACATTATCGTTTACATATTACATGAACATGAAACTATTAAAATGTAAGTAAAACTATTTATTAGATTAGTAGAATAAACAGAATTAGGCGAGAGGCCGTGTGCTAGCCACAGCAGATTTTTATTTGTATAATTTTAAATGGGAATCGGATTGTACGTATACATTTATGTTTATAAGTCTAGATATGCCGGGAGGTTGTGTGCTGGCCACATCAGATTTTTTTATTGATGAGAAACTGTGAGGCTGCCACACCCAAGTCACAGATTAAACCATAAACTGTGTCACAATGTCTAGATTCTACAATTTCATTAAGTTTTCATTATAATAAAAACTTTTTTCTGAAATTTAATAAAGTTCTAATTTAAAAAGATTAGAGAAAATGTACAATATAGACGAAGATCTAGCGGTCAAATTAGTGTGGACATTTTATTAATCGCGAGATTGAAGAGCTTGGGCCTTGCATATCTACTGAAGATGGAATGTCCAGTCTGCCAGTCCTAAGTGGCCGGATTAGGCTTTCTCAAGTATCAAAAGTTGAGTTACAAAAATGTTAATTATATAAATTAAGAGTTCTGGCGTATGTAGAGGTGGAAATACACGATATTTCTTATTTAACATATTGCCAGAACGTTTCTACTCCTCCAATCTTAAATATACCAAATAATAGATATTTATACACCAAGTGAGGTACATGAATGTTTATTCAAGAGAAGAAAGTTTAGCCCCGAGCCGAAGGGCGAGTGGGATAATTTCTTCGAGTGAATAAACATTCGTATCTCACGTGGTTTATACAATATTTTATTCAATTTTGACGAAATTATTTCAAATATGAATTATAAATTTATTTTGACATAACAAAAAAAAAACTAATCAAAGTAGTCGTCAGTGGCAAGTTGTCATTGTTTTTATGCATTTTTGACGTAATAATAACAGTTTCAAACGTCATAGTGATTTAAAAATGTGTTGAGTGATTTAATAGTATATTATATATTGAGGGACTAAAGTGCATGATTTAATCCTGAGGGTGAAGTTTATTTCACGAGCCGAAGGTAGGGAAATAATCACCTGAGTGATTAAAGGTACTTTAGTCCTGTGGTTCTCTATTTTTTGCACTTCATCCCCAAACGAATACAAAATAGTTTAAAAGAATACACATTTTGTAATTTTGACAGTTATTTATATTGTTACCATAGATAACAAATAGCACGTATTTACTTGACAACGGGATTAATTAATTCAATTCCTTGACAACGGGATTAAATATGAAAAATAATCCCTTGGGATCAAATTAAGAACCTTAGTCTCTAAAAATAAAGACTAAAGTTTTAGTCCCGGAAGTGCAAAAAAATATAATTCACTTGTGAATAAACATTTATTTAAAGTTGTTGTTATGGAGTTAATAATAGCAGTTTTAAACGTCAAAATTGAATAAAAATATTTAATCATAATTGCTGATAACCCGAAAACAAGCAAATTTTTGACAGTTTGACAGACAGAAAATATAAAATGTCATTTATGATAATTTGACTTGAGGAAGCTTAATCCGGCCACTTAGAACTGGCAGACTGGACATTCCATCTTCAGCAGATATGCAAAACTCAAACCCTTCAATTTCACGACTAATAAAATGTCCACATTAATTTGACCGCTACCTCTTGAACTAATAGTATTTATACATTGTGTCTTCTTTAAAATACGAAGTTGTATTTATAATGATCCTTTAACAAAACCATATTGCCCATTGTACTGGCTAGTAAAATCTTCAAGTTTTGCTATTCATTATTCATAAGAAGAAATTCGATTTTTATTGCTCGACTTATACGTAGAAGACGCTGAAAAACTCTCATGAAAATGTAAATTTCAATTTACATTGATGACTTCACATGAATGTAAGAAAATTTTATTCGATGCTGCCTGAATTTGTAATTATTTCCTTATTATGAAAACGGGAAAATAAATAAAACATAACAAGGGAATTCGAAAAATTTCCCAGGCTGGAAATTGGATGGAACAACCCCACAGCTCACCCTGAGGGTTAATATAGTCTATTTTAGTTAAGAAAAAATCTGCTGTGGCCAGCACACAACCTCCCGCCATATCTACTTTATTCTTTTTACTCAGGTATTACCTATACAAATATATTAATATATAAGTACTAACTCACAAATATTTTAGTCATTTTATTTAAACTGCAGAAGAAGATATAAACGATATTTTACTATTGTCAGTAACAAATGTTAATCGATCATGGACTACAAGATACCGAAATACTAAATTATAAGTACCTAGGTACCTATATTATACTTTAATTATTCTTAAATGATACCAGACACAACAAAATTTACAAAATACCGATTGTAGGTAATAATCACATAATCTTTCATTTAAAATAAAAAAAATTGTCTTAAATTAATTATTTAGCGAAATATTTAAAAAAAGTACTACTTCCGGTTTGTAGATTGAAACCAAAAATATATTGGGCTTTTAAGAATCGTATTGAAACCTTAAGTACACAAGTTATAAAGTATGTGAAAGTGTTGAAAATTAAGTAATTAATATTGAAACACTTACATTTGATGTCGAGGAGTACTGGGCCTTCTTCAACGGTTTTTCTGCACCAGGTCTCACGTCTCAGGAACTGGATGGGCGGCACCACAGGCTGTGCGGGTCTTACAGCCAGAGATAAAGATGCTGCAACCGGAACAAGTCTGAAAAATATAACAAAAATTATTAGATGTGTATTTCTATAAATTAATTAATAAACAATTTTACCTTGTTCTCGTAGTAGAAAATTTGACTCAGGGCTTCTTAAAGTGATTCTGCTGAAGTGTTGAAATATCTGCAAAGAAATAAATGATTTATTAATGATTCATAAACGCACTACCTTTCAAACACAAATTAATCTTTTTGACGTTTATGTTCAGTTGGTAGCATCATAACGAACTAAAAATAACTAGAAATAACTGTGAATTGCCTGCAAGCCTTACAAAAATTAGAACATGTTCTATTCCATGCAACCGTTGCCTCAAGATTGCTTCTGCCTGTTGAATGCAATTTCTGTATTACACTCATTCAATATTGAAGCAACTTGTCAAAAGTTGCACTTGCATCTGCAATATTGCTCAATGTAAAATGGGCTTAATACATTATTGTACTGTCCACAAAACACTCGCTACGTTAGTACATTTTATGTTAGATTTTAGAAGGTAGACGGGCCTCTTAACATACTTTAAGTAATGATACACTCTGTAAAATTTGTTGCCAATTCCCGAATTCTTGCAATTAAAACTTCCAAACTCTCCGTACTTCCCCTAGGTCTTGTCAGTGTTACCAACTTGGAATAATTAATTTCCCTGCCGATAGTTCGACACACTTCAGAAGTCAGTGTTTTTCCTTGTCTTACTCGAGCCTCTTAAGCTTCTGTATCACCTTTAGACAACGCACAACAGAGATGGTTGCCTTAATATATCTTTTACGAGGAAGTACGATTAGCCGAAAATAGATTACGCGTTTAAGTTGATAAATTAATTACAGGGGAGAAAACCTCATAGAGCTTAATTAGTTCTTACATATCTATCGCGACTTTACCCAACTTGGGTGGGGTTGCCGAAAATACTGTGGATCATCGGTATATGGTGTCCCAAAAAAGGTATCCTCGAAATAATGTTTTTATTAATAAAGCAATCGCAATAAAATTTTATATGGGTAAACTAGATATAAGGACACATCAAAATATATATTATTTACAAAAATATTAGTTCCGGTTAAACCGGAAATGGCATCAACTTTGTTATTTCAAATAGGACATCCTATATACAGGGTGTCTCTGTACTTCAGGAAAAAAATTAAAGGGTATATACTATAAAACGTACTTATCATGGAACAAAAATAATTTTTTTTAAATTCGCAAAATAATTTGCATGGTATCTAAAGGAAACATTTTGTTAGCCACTGGATGATAGCTATTTTTAATGATTTTATTTAAATCTACTAATAATACAAGTAGTAATTGTTTACACAACGCCAAATAAATGTCTGATGTAGTGTAATTAATAATTAAGTTTTTTTTAATAAAGTACGCTGCTTCAGTGGTTCTAAAAATGTTCATTTCAAGTAAACCATCGTTAATTTTGCGAATTTAAAAAAAAATTATTTTTGTTCCATGATCAGTACGTCTTACAGTATATACCCTTTAATTTTTTCCCCGAAGTACAGCGACACCCTGTATTTTGACGTATTTCAATTCAACAATTCAATAATAACAAATTAATAAATTATAGAAGATGTTCAAAGTGACCACCATTTTCTTTTACACACATACAAAATTTCATAACGATTGCTTCATTCATAAAAAATCTGATGTGGCCAGCACACGACCTCTCGCCTAATTCTGTAATTCTGCTTATTCTACTAATCTAATAAATAGTTTTTCTCTTTTTCTTACATTTTAATAGTTTCATGTTCATGTAATACCGTGAGTTTTATTTAACGTGAAACATGGGATCTTTCATATCCATGGTTACGAATTTGACAGCAATGTATTAGAGCGTTTCATTTAAAATAGATAAATAGAACATAGCAAATGAAATATGTATGTATTTCTAATCATTTTAGATATGAAAAAGTTGCAAGAAATATAAACATTTAATAGATATTTTTTCAGAATACAATTTATAACAAATTCTCAAATACACGAAATAAATCAGATAGGTAGGTACTTGTTTGAGGCTAACATCTGCATTATATCAACGTATCATTTGCACCTTTTCTTCAATTGTATACCTTATTTTTAACAATACAACCCTAATTGACAGGTAATATTTACTTGATAATGACAGCCTATGTTCTATTTTAAATGAATCGCTCTAATACATTGCTGTCAAATTCGTAACCATGGATATGAAAGATTCCATGTTTCACGTTAAATAAAACTCACGGTATGTAAACGATAATGTAAACTAAACCAAGATACAAGCAAAAGATGTCAACTGTACTGTCACTGTCATAATCATTCAAATTTTGTGTAGAAACAAATTTCATATAAAAAGAGTATACAGAAAAAGATATCATTATGTTTTCTTATAAAAGATATCAGTAAGATAATTCCAAAAGATATCTTACTGATAATACAATACAATTAAAGTAGATATCTTATATACCTACTGTGATTATAAAGTTATCATTATAAAGCCATCCCTTTGATATCATCCAAAAGATATCATTCTGATTTCTTATTGACGATATCAATAAGATCTAGTTTCAAATGATATCTTAATGATAACAATAATAGTTTATTTATTTATCTGACAGAGGTAGCAATACCCAAATTGGGCAGAAACTGAATAGAATATTATATTTTAGTAGTAATATTTTAAAATTAAACTTTATAAAACTGGAGTGTTAAAGTCTGGTTATTAAAATATCAATATCAACCTTATTGAAATCTACAGCAAAACAATTACATCATATTCTAATTGATACGCAGTCACTAATTTAATTAAGTTGTTGTTCGGTGCCAGTCTACTGATAGTACGATTTTTAATTAAACAGAAATGAACAAGTTACATAAAATTACGTCTACAAAAATCCACAATTTAAAGCAAAGTTTCATATGTAAAAATATATAAATTATGTATGTATAGAACAGCCACATCCAATTAAAATACACGATAAATTTCTATGCATTTTAGAATTGAATTGTGTAAATCCCAAGTTAAGGGGCTATGCTTCTTGAGTGCAATAAGAATTAGAATTCATGATTCTGGCTATATTGCTCAAAATAAAAATCTGAAATTTTACATTAGTAACGACAAAGCATTGTTGAATTGAAAAATTCAAACTATATATTGTTCCGACAACAATTAGAGATAAAAAGAAATTAAACACTAGAATTTCGTGAGGATCTCATGAATGAACTATAAAAGTTATCATTGAGTTTAAAGATTAAATGAGTAGAACATAGATGTAAAAAGGGCGGAAAAACAATAAAACTATAATTTTATCAACAGAATTGCCATAAATTATATCTAAACTTGTACAATTTTCGCCGAATTTCGCATAATTATTAAAGCCAAACTAATTACATTAACTACAGATTTTGAAGATTCCGCACTTTTAGTATTCTTCCTTAATCTACATACAAAAATTCAACATCATACGTATAACAGTATTAGATTGAGATCCTCACAAAAATTACTCGTTTTTCAATGCGTATTATTGCCATGCAATAGGCTCTTAATATCATTTACCGTTCAATGGAAATGGAATGAAAAATGCAACTAGACAAAGTACATACCAATTCTCTCACAAGAGCTTCAATTTTTATACAGACACACTTCCAGCATATATCATTTTGCACAAACACTTTAAAAAGTCCGCAGATTTCTCTAAACCAATGCCGGGAACCATGTGCTCGCTTGCCGATATCTGACCATTCAAACTGCCGGACTATTACAGAACTTTTTCACTAAAACGAATAAAATTCGTCACTTTTTGCTTTATATCTTATTTATTTGACTTTATAAATTCATAGTTATGGGTGGGCCATGGGTATGGGATGGGGCATAGTCTCGAGCGAAGAGCTACCCCGGGAGGCGACTGCGACCTACCGCGCGAGAGGCGGTCAGGCCGCAGTCTTTGCGACGCCACCAGATTTTGCTACCAAGAAGCCTTAATTAAATTAAATCTTGATGACGTCAGTCGCCCCCACCGCCACAAGTTAGTCGACACCAGCGCCGCAACTTACAATGTCCGACACCAAAGTCACCAGTGGCGGCGTGAGAATTTAATTTTTTAGGGCTAGTCTCCACTGCCAGCGTGAGAATTTTATTTTTTGGGGGCTAGTCTATCATTTTATCTGACTCGACATCAGCGCTACAACTTATATCAATATATATACAACAATATATACAACAATATCCGACACCAAAGTCACCAGTGGCGAGATGAGAATTTTATTTCTTGGGGCTAGTCGCTAATAGAGATTTTTTGTTTAAAAATCTCTTTTAGTTTGCGAGATATGAGCGTTCAAAATTTAGGTCCAAAATAGAAAAAATGGTTATTCACTTGCCATTTGTTTGGATGAAAATTGTTATTTTTTTAAATTAGCGGATTATTCTAAATAAATTCCGAGGAATCCAATATGTTATGATAATATTTATAATTATTTTATCGATATTCGTAGGCTTTCTTGATAAAAACAATTTACAAAATAATTATTGTGTATTTATGCCTTTATTTATATCGTTGAAACAAGAAAAAACATCTCTAGTAAGACGGGTCATAGCCAACTATGAGCTTCATATGAAAATTTGAATATGGTTTGAATTTCTCGAAATCTGTAGGAGATAATTTTTTTTTGAGGACTGCTGTGAATTCCTCGTTAAAAACTACCTATAGAACGTGCAAATTAAAAAAATGTACCAATTCAAACAAAAAAGTTATAGGTGAAAAACGAAATTGGCAAAATTTACATTTTTGGGTATACATATCAAGTCACCTATGCATTTTTGTGGGAAAACAAAAACATTTCTAAATTGGCACCCTAAAGGGGCAACTTTTGTCTAATTTAACCGACCTCGTATCTTTTAAGAGGCCCGTCTACTACCTAAAAACCAGCATAAAATGTACTAACGTAGCGAGTGTTTTGTGGCCAGTACAAGAGTGATAAAATTTTATTTCAGCAAGTATTTAATAGAGAAAGAATGGATCAACAGATGTGCCTTTTTAAAATTTTGATAAAAAAATTATACATAAATATAAAAATTTCTAAAATTCAAAAAAAATCTATTTTATGCAAACTTTACACGGTTACCTCTATCTTATGATAGAAATTAATTTTTAAAATTTAAAAAAGGCACATCTGTAGATTCATTCTTTCTCTATAAATGTTTATAAAAACATCCTGAAGTCAATAATAATCTGACAATTTACTCGCAACGAAAACACTTTTACAGTGGTATTTTTCAACTTCAACATGACATTGCATAGCTAGGATGCGGCAAAGTTCGAGTTTCGGGCTGGTTTCAGCTAGTCGTAGTGGGGAAAAGAGTGGAATGGAAAAAAAGGAAACTCGAGAGTATTCTAGGAATTCGAAAAAAGCGTAGACTAGCCGCTTAACGTTCTCGAGATCCCAATGGTGAGCACGTTAACTTGGACACCCTGTATATAATATATTTAAAAAATGGTGTCCGATATTAATCCATTTCGTGAATCTCTGCATAACAATTTCAACACTTTAATAATAATTACATCCGTGCAATGCTGATGTAGTTGAACCTCAGTTTGTATTAGTTTCAGCTTCAGCTCTATGTTGCTCTTGGTACTTATTGGGGTTCCGGAAGTGATAACAAACCCCACTTCCGGTCTCGCGAGCGCCGGAAGTGGGTGTCTTGACAGTTGCAGTTGTTCTGGCCACCAGCCAACAAGCGTGCAGACAGAAAGATCGAAAATAAAAAATGTTATTTGCATTTTTGCACATTTCCTCCGCTCGTTTAAGGTGTTTTAGTGTTATTACTGGCGATATGTTTGTAAAGTTGGCAGCACTACAAGTTTTTGAAAGTGTAATCGTGATTTTAGTACGGGGTGAATAGCTGGGCAGAATTATATGATAATTTTATTGTTATTGTTGACTTGAATTGAGCAGTTTACCTACTTTTGGATACTTAAAAGCGCATTTTAAAACTTAAATACTTTAGGAATCTGATGGCCATTTGCACCGCTACCACTTAAATTTTAAGTGTCACTTAAATGAAAAATATCGAATCGAACTCATGACAGCAATGTTATTTCTACGTTTGATAATTTGATTTTGATTCGATATTGTTCGGGAAACTTAAAATTTAAGTGGAAGCCTTGCAACTGGCTAGAAAAGAATTTTCTGCTCCTGGTATTAAATAATATATTATACAGGTTGGTGGAGGTGAAATGCGAACATAGGGAAATATATGACAAAGGAGTTATCATGCTAGGCATCTTGATATACGTGGAATAAGTACTGTCAATGTCAAAGTAGCTGTCATATTATTTGAAATTTTTATTTTCATTAAAATATTTTCTTTGCATAATAATGTATGTGTACGAGCAAAACGAGAAAGTTTACATGCACTTTTAGATTTTATTATTATTTCTGTTATTGATTACTCTTTTTGCCACACAAATTCACATTTCTTCGTTTTGTGACACTACTACAAAATATATCAAGATACCTGGCATGAAAGTTCGATTGTCATGTATGTTCCCTATGTTCGCATTTCACCTCCACCAACCTGTATATTAAAGGACTAAAGTGCATGATTAATCCTGAGGGTGAAGTTTATTTCACGAGCCGAAGGTAAGGAAAATAATCACCTAAGGGATTAAAGGTACTTTAGTCCTGTGGTATATACGCTATTTTTGTACTTCATCCTCAAACGAATACAAAATAGTTTAAAAGAATACACATTTTGCAATTTTGACAGTAAACTTTATGACAAATATTTTATTATTACCATAGATACTCTGTAACAAATAGCAATTGGCCCATTTTACATTGAGCAAGCGCAACGCGCAACTGCAATCTTCAAGTCAGAGTTGAATAAAGAAATTGCAGAAGACATTTTTTTCATTTTACACTGAGCAAGATCAGCAACATGCAATTACTTAATTAATGTATAAATTTATTAATAAATTTACCAATATTTTGTTACTATATTATGTCAACTTAACCTCTTGGTTTTATTGTATTGTATATTGTTGGAAAATAAGGATAGAATGGCATTATAACCACTAGCACTAACGCACTAACTTTCAAACACAAATTAATCTTTTTGACGTTTATGTTCAGTTGGTAGCATCATAACGAACTAAAAATAACTAGAAATAACTGTGAATTGCCTGCAAGCCTTACAAAAATTAGAACATGTTGCTTCAAGATTGCTTCTGCCAAATGAATGTGCAATTTCTGTATTACACTCATGCAATATTGAAGCAACTTGTCAAAAATTGCATTTGCATCTGCAATGTTGCTCAATGTAAAATGGTCTTAAGCAATAGCAAATAACCTATTTAGACCGAATTTAGACTGAATTTCCGACTCGCTCAAAATTTAGTTATAAAATAATATAAAATAACTTTTTCTCTCCTCGGGTCAAATTATGTAGGAATCCATAGTTTCAATAAAAAATATCAACGGGTACAGCTTTTACAAAGGGATTTCTAAAATGTATAAAAATATATATTTTAATCTAGACTGAATTTAGACCGAATTTAGACTGAATTTAGACCGAATTTAGACTGAATTTCCGACTCGCTCAAAATTTAGTTATAAAATAATATAAAATAACTTTTTCTCTCCTCGGGTCAAATTATGTAGGAATCCATAGTTTCAATAAAAAATATCAACGGGTACAGCTTTTACAAAGGGATTTCTAAAATGTATAAAAATATATATTTTAATCTAGACCGAATTAGACCGATTTAGACCGAATTTAGACTGAATTTCCGACTCGCTCAAAATTTAGTTATAAAATAATATAAAATAACTTTTTCTCTCCTCGGGTCAAATTATGTAGGAATCCATAGTTTCAATAAAAAATTAGGTATACTTATCTTTATCAGTACAATTTAAACTACGATAATGTAAACTTTTAAGAAATAAATTGTTGAAATCTCAATTTTGTGAAATAGGTTTTCAAATTTGTGAATTCGCTTTTCATTATGGCGAAATAAAAATTCATTTGTGTGAAATCAGTTTTCGTTAATGTGAAATCATATTTCAAAAGTGTGAAATCTGTTTTCGTTAATGTGAAATCGTATTTCTAAAGTGTGAAATCTGTTTTCGTTAATGTGAAATCGTATTTCTAAAGTGTGAAATCTGTTTTCGTTAATGTGAAATCGTATTTCAAAAGTGTGAAATCTGTTTTCGTTAATGTGAAATCATATTTCAAAAGTGTGAAATCATTCTGTAAAAGGTATAGATATGGCGGAAGGTTGTGTGATGGCCACGTCAGATTTTTTTGCCTAGTTAAACAAATAACTATATTATTCCCTACTAGGTTCAATTTAAAGTGAAATAAATAATATTTGAAAGTATCATTCAGTGGTAGATAAAACGCATTTATATGTAGGTTGCCTTATTCTTTTCTTATCCGTCAGAACTTTTCTTGGGTAATCTTTTCTTTTCAATGTTCAAAGAGAATTATCAAGATTCGATATAATCGAAACGTCTCAAAAGTAAAGAAAGAAATTGATATTTTATGTTCGTTTCTACGCCATCAGATAAAGTTTTAAAGTAGAACAGAGAATAAGATATTACATATTGAAATTCATTCGAAATTTATTTGAATCTTGGATTATTGAGATACGTACTACGTAGTTTTCATATTTTACGCTGAATGCTTAGAATAAGATGCTTCACATTGTACAAAACATTTACTTGTTGTCAATACATGACAGGTTGTAAATTTAAGAGGGGTAATAATTATTAAAATAGTATACAGGGTGTTTCATAACTTCGAGTATATACAGGGTGAGTCATCGAAATGCCCGTCATCGATATCTCCCTTGTCGTTAAAAATACAGCATAAATTTATTCACAGAATTGTTCGTCTACTCGAGGAGCATAACTTAAAATTATTTTCACATATACAGTGTGTTACATAACGACTTGGCAATAATTGTTCGTCTTTTTTTAAATGAAACACCCTATATTTTTATATATTTTGAATTGTATTTTATTTACCTATACGAAAATATAAGTTTCATTTTAGTTTTCCGCGGCGTTGCCAAGTTATTCAATTTTTTCTCTAAAAAAAGCCGAATACACGTATTGTTTTATAAAGGCGTACTGAAGTTATTTTAATAGTAAAAATCTGACGTGGACACCACATGACTTCCTTGTACGCCTTGTTTGTTCATAATTTTCTTAATAACTAAAATGTAGAATAATATAAAAAATTATTTAACTTATTATACTAGTATACTCACAAATATATTTTAGTCATTTTATTTAAACTGCAGAAGAAGATATAAACGATATTTTACTATTGTCACTGCTACTGTCACTGTCATGTCATAATCATTTAAATTTTACCTAGTAACAAATGTTAATCGATCATGGACTACAAGATACCGAAATATTAAATTATAAGTACTTATATACTTTAATTATTCTTAAATGATAGAAGATACAGAAAAATTTATAAAATACAGATTGTAGATAATAATCACATAATCTTTCATTTAAAATAAAAAAAATTGCCTAAAATTAATTATTTATCAATTTTTTTTTAAAATTTACTACTTCCGGTTTGTAGATTGAAACCAAAAATAGGAGGTGCACAACTAGATGCTATAACAGTCCTAAATACAAAATTTCAGCTTTCTACGTCTAACCGTATTTGAGTTATGCGACACACATACGTCCGTACGTACGTACGTACGCACGTACGCACGCACGTACGTACAGACGTCACGACGAAACTAGTCATAATGGATTCAGAAAAGGTCAAAACGGATATTTCCGTCAAAATCTGAGAACCGAAATTTTTCGCGATTACAATACTTCCTTACTTCGTACAAGGAAGTAAAAATTAAGAATTTTTTTTTCTGTACAGCTGTAACTATACTCTTTGTTCTGACATAACTTTTTTTTAATGTTATGATACAGGGTGTTCAATACAATGAATCAAATTTACTCAATTTCAAATGGCTATAACTCGTCATTTTCAAATGGAACACCCTATATTTTATTATTCTGTTGTGTGTATTTTTGCATCTTTTTATGTTATAAAGGGTGTCCTATGCCTAAAAACATTAATTTCGAAATTAATTAAATTTTAGCCATGCACATAAAAAAATTGAAGGAAAAACTAAAAAAAACTGCCATTAGAGCAAAGAGGGAGCATCCTTAAACTTTTCAAAAATATCTTAGTTAATTCGAAAATTTCAATTCTTACTTCAATTTTAATGGGAAAACTAAACATACTTTTCACCATTTTAACAGCTAGAAGCCAACCACCTTAAGTACAATATTATAAAGGATTTTTGTAAATAATTTTTTTCTCTAAATTTTCCTTAAATCAAGTTATTAGTAAACTACGAATGCCTGTCTGGGTGAAGATGAAGTATAGCCTTAATGGTATATTTATGTTGTTTGATATGCTGATTACGAATCTAAAAGAATTTTAGATAATAAGTGGACCAAATGTACGAGGAATCTAACTGAATACAGCTGAAAAAATCTGCTGTGGCCAGTACACGACCTCTCGCCTAATTCTGCTTATTCTAGTAATCTAATAAATAGTTTTACTTACATTTTAATAGTTTCATGTTCATGTAATATATGTAAACGATAATGTAAACCAAGATACAAGCAAAAAATGTCAACTGTACTGTCACTGTCATAATAACTAATTCAAAATGTAGAAACAAATTTCGTATGTTCATGGACAACAAGATACTGGAATTTCAAAAAAATAGAATATTAATTATTGTACTTTATTTTATTGTTAAATACTACCAGATTCAGCAAATTGTATTTATAAATAGCTGTACCCATAGATAATTATATTTTCTTTTATTTTTAATTGCAAAAATTGCCATAAATAAATAATGTACCAATATATTGAAGGAAAATTTTATCAAGCTTCAAAAAGTACTACTTCCGGTGTGCGGATTTCTACCAAAATCTTATCCGGTGTTAAGATCCTTATTAAAATCTTAAATATGAAATTTGGTTATTAAAGGTTTGATACATATTAAGTTATCGTGGACGAAAAATCGTCACATACGTCCATACATACATACGCACACACACACACACACACACACAGACATCATCGTGAAAATATTAAATTCGTATTCTAGAGACCCTGAAACGTGCTTATCCACCAAAAACTCATACTCGAAAATTTTGACCCATTACAATACCTCTCTTATAGAATATGAGGCGAGAGGTAAAAATGCACAATTCTGTACAAATATCGCTTTGGTATACGTTTTATCATCCTTATTACGTTCTGTTTCCGCTATCGGGTTTATAGATTTGTATTAACCCGGGATATAGAACATAAAAACCGTACATTTTACCCTTTCAATATTTTTATAGTTCTCCAGATATGGAATTCAAATGCAATGCATAAATTTCCAGAGTAAATAGTACAGATATACAGAATTAAAATGCCGGGATGCAGATAGAAAATCGAGAATAAATAACGAGTTTATATTGTTTTAAAATCATGATGTGGTTGTAAAAATATTATTTGAAGATGGTTAATAAGCTGGTTTTATTATTAAGTAACTAAATGAAAACTCAACTGTCAAAAGTCAATTCACGGGTACACAAAATGAACTACACCCTAAATACATTTAATTCAGAGGTTCGTCTACGTTTTTATCGAATTCCTAGAATACTCTAAAATTTACTTTTTTTCCATTCCACTCTTTTCCCCACTACTACGGCTGCTTGAAACCAGCCCGAAACTCGTACTTTGCCGCATCCTAGCTATGCAATGTCATTTTGAAGTTAAAAATACTGTAAAAGTGTTTTCGTTGCGAGTAAACTGTCAGATTATTATTAAATTCAGGAAAATGGTTTTATAAACATTTAATAGAGAAAGAATGGATTAACAGATGCGCCTTTTTAAAATTTTAAAAATTTATTTCTATCATGAGATATAACCGTGTAAAGTTTGCATAAAACAGGAATATTTTTTGAATTTTTCGGAATTTTTTAATCAAAATTTTAAAAAGGCACATCTGTATATCCATCCTTTCTCTATTATATCCTGATTGAAATAAAATTTTACCATTCTTGTACTGGCCACAAAACACTCGCTTCGTTAGTACATTTTATGATGGATTTTAGGTATTAGACGAGCCTCTTAAGCTAAAGAGGCTTCTCTAATTACCATGGAAACATCTTTCTCTCTTGCATACTTACAGATGCGTTCCTCTTTGTTTATTATTTTTAGAGAAGCTTCTTTAACTTAGAGGAGTGGTGAATTCGTCTCATTGACATTAATTAAAATAATTATCTATTCAGCGGCTCGAAGAATGTTCTTTCAGATATGTTGAAAGCTGAAACTAATTTTTGAACTTTTTGTAAATTTATTTATGTCGCTAGCCAATCACAAATGCTCAATAGGGTACTTTACCATAGTAGCAAATTAGCAATCCAGTCAATTATATTGAAAGGAGACCTCAAAAATTAGTTATTACCATGAAAAAAGTTTTCAAAAAGTTAATAGTTCTTTAAATATTTGAGATTTTACGTATCGATACATCTACGCCACAATAATACGTTTCACGAGTATTCTTACTTACAGTAATAAAGAAACTACCAAATTGTATTTTGTATTATGTAACATTTAGAAACAGTTGATTTTACATGAGTAGATTTTAATTCCCCATGGTTTGAGAAGATTTTCAGCTATACATCTACGTCACACAAACTTTAAAAATTAATTACAGCTTTTAAGAACAATTATTAAGACTTATCAGTACTCTCAATCGCTTTCAAAAAAACATTAAGTTTCAATAAAAATCTTTATAAAAAATCTGACGTGGCCATCACACAACCTTCCGCCATCTAGACTTTAAACAGAAATGTATACGTACAATCCGGTGCCCATTTAAAATATACAAATACAAATTTAAAATATTCAAACACAGAAATTTGCATCACCTGAATAAAAAGATTCATTCACAGGAAATCTCTGCTGTGTTGAACCCGTCCACCGTTCAATTACTACATTTAATATCTTACTTATAGGACTTATATAGCGCTAGTATGCCAACTTGTCACCCGTCTCACCTGTCAATATTTTTTACGCAGAAACAAAAATCAACCGATCATGGATTACAAGATATCAACGTTTTATTTGATAAATTTATTTTTTAAATTTTACTGCAGTTCTTTAATGCTACCAGATAAAGAAAATTTTTTTATAACGTAAGTTGCAAATAACTTTTCCTCTTATTCTTATTACAAATAAATACTATATTTTTCCAAATTCATATACAATTTTGACAATTAACCTTTTCAATCTTCAAAAAATATCACTTCCGATGAAGATATTTGTACCAAAATCTAATGAGCTCTTCCAATTTATATACAAATGTTAAATACCAAATATCAAAATTTTTGGGTAATTCGTATTTGAGTTATGCGACTAACACCCCTGGACCACACACACACACACATACACACAGACATCATCGTGAAACTATAAAAAATGAGTTGTAAGGACCCTAATTCGTGCTCATCCACAAAAAATTAACCACCCGATTTTTTGCATGATTCCAATACCTTCCTTTACAGGTAAGCGGAAGGTAAAAATGGTAAACTACCCTATTATGAAGTGTTGTTAACCATAATTGAAATGTTTAATAAATCTTTTCCTATACACAAAGGACAAATTCCTCAATTACAGGACAACTAAGTCCTTTGAACGCTAGTCGGTCAGTTCAAACATGACATACTAATGTTGCTAAATGCCATTAGGAACGTAGCTTCGACTATCTTAATTAATAGATCCGGGGATTGAATTCCAAGTGCACTGATCACGTGATCACTCAACTGCATGCTGTCTTGATTGTTTGCTATTATCTTTTAAGTTTAAAACTGGAGAGACCGTCCCCAGACAAAGGAATAGTAGAATTAGAATCCAATTTCGCGATTGCTAACTCTTTCTGATGCTAATTTTTCATTAGCTGATAATCAATCTACAGCCAATGCGATTAATTTTCTATTTGTTTAAGCTGCTTATCCAGGCCCGGATTAGATCGATTTTAACGCAATTTTAAAACGAATTTGCATAAAAATTTACGTTCTTTTCCATGTTAATTTGCTCATTTTGTCTTGTAATATAACGGGAGTTTTCTGAAACAGGCGCACCCCCAAAAACATTGTATTTTTAAGTCTATTATACATTTATATTATAGGTTTATAAACTACATTTAAAGGCGCATTAAAATACATAAATAATTATTTTTATTAGTTTCTGTTTAGCCGGAAGTGACATCAACTTCCCCAAGCAGCACAGTCTGGAAAAATTGGCAAACACAGCTAAAACAAGGCTGTTAAAACGTTGTGGCAGCCTTGTTTTAGCTATATATTAGCTTTATTTTTAGCTGTATTTTGTGTTATTTTTTTGTCCAAATAAGTGTTATCGCAAACTAAATTGCAGCTATATTAACCATCCAACCATTTTTCTGTCTGTAAAGTTCGCTTTACAATCATCAAAAATGCAAAAATACAGCCACAGCTTTATTGTCCACAATTTCAGCTGTAAAATAGATTTGATTACTAACTTATATAGAAAAATAACAGCTAAAGCTTTATTTCTGTATTGTGAGCTATTAAATGTATTTTACAGCTATAAGTTCATACAAACTAACAGCTGTCGCAATATGTCCATAATTTTAGTTGCAAAATGTAGTTTGAAGCAAAATATAAATACCAAATCAAAGCTTTAAAATTTGTACGTAATTTTGGTTATAAAATACATTCTGAAGCTTAGAAAATCTACGAAATTTTCCACAATTTTAACTCATTTTAATTTATACTCACTGCTGTAAACCATTTGTTATATTCTTAACCGACAAAGACATGGTCAAATTTAGTCGGTATCAAGTGTATCAGAGAAAACAATACTTAAAAATAATGAACTTTCAGTCTACCTGAATAATTACAAATACAGCCACAATTCCAAAACTGACTGTAACTGAGCCAATTGTTGACATCTTTTCTAAGAGCTCCGCCCCTCTTATCCGGAAGCAAAAACAATATTACATTTTTCCAGTTTTCGGGCACAACACAAAGTGTAACCTTGTTGTCTTCTATTGTTTGTACAATTTTTAATTTGAACATTTTACTTGAAAAATAAGGTAGCCTGATTTTATGCAGAGGTTATGTTTATATTTTCATAATTACTGGTAGGTAGCTGCAGTAGGGATGAATATAACTAGATGGCTGCAGTGACTATTCTTGCAACTATTTGGGTTTCGTATGTAAATTATTGTACATCATTTCAGCCAAATAGTTGTTTTCTAGTATATTGCATGTACATTGACAACCATATTGCAACCAAATAACTGTATAATCCAAATGGCTATTATTGGGCAATATTTCATTCCACACAAGCTATATGTCTGTATTTCAGACAAGTAGACATCTTTTTAATCAAAGTAGCCGTGAAGAGAGACAGCCATTTTGAAAACAAGAAAATTTTACTTAAACAAGAAGTATTTAATCACTATTGCTGCATTACACATAACGGAAAACCATTTGTAACTTGATATTTTTGCATTGTAAACATATAAAAACTATAATTAGCCATAAAGAAAAATTCAATTAATTTCCATATTAATAAATAAATAACTAAATTATTGTTATTTTTGAAGCGCATCTTTTATTTCGAAGTATCACAACTACATTTAACGACCAAATGATGTTTCTTGTAAATTTTGAGTATTGTAGAGTGCAAATTTTGACTTATAATCTTTATGATTATGATATAGGTATCATGTATATTTGTAAGTTTAGCTTCTTAGGTACACGCATAAATATGTAACATAGACATACAAAATACAGCTATTATATCTACGTACTACAACCAAATAGTTATTTTAAGGCCAAACAACTAAATGGCTGTATTTTGACTGTATTACTTGCCAAGTGGTCACAGCTAAATGGCTGTGACAACATTTTCAAAGCAAGAAAATCTTTTACCACTTTGGCTATGACAACTCTTTAACAACGTTATAATTACGCTGCGATGCCAGCTGCGGTAGCTATATTGCTGTTATTATTTGCTGCAGCAACGTCACCGCAGCTTTTTTACAGCTTCGTGTGCTACTTGGGTCCTTATTTTAAATGGAACACCCCGTATATTTTTTAAGATTTTGATTCTACATAAAATTCTGAATACAATCATGTATAATAAGCTACTTTTTATCTTTCGCCATACCTGTAAAGGTACCTATGTGTGGTCAAGAATTTTGATATTTGGTATTTTTTAACATTTGTATATATAGGAAGAGCTCATTAGATTTTGGTACAAATATCTTCACCGGAAGTGATATTTTTTGAAGATTGAAAAGGTTAATTGTCAAAAATTAATATAAATTTGGATATAGTATTTATTTGTAATAAGAATAAGAGGAAAAGTTATTTACGTTACGTTATAAAAAAATTGTCTTTATCTGGTAGCATTAAAAATAAATTTACCAAATAAAACGTTGAAATCTTGTAATCCATGTTCGGTTGATTTTTTTTGGTGAGACGGGTGACACGTTGGCATACTAATGCCATAAGTAAAGGTATTAAAATGGAGGATGGCTTCAACACAGAAGAGTTTTCCTGTGAATGAATCTTTTGATTCAGGTGATGCAAATTTCCGACAAAATTCTGTGTTTGAATATTTTAGATTTTTATTTGTATATTTTAAATTGGCACCGGATTGTACGTATACATTTATGTTTATAAGTCTAGATATGGCGGGAGGTTGTGTGCTGGCCACATCAGATTTTTTCCACATAAGTTTTATAACAAGCTCAGAAATAATTAATGTAAATTGAATATTTAATATGTGACTATATCTCATATACAAAATGTATTGTTAATTTATGAATATTAAACAAAATAAATTAATGATTGATATTGCATTACTAAATTAATCCTATTATATTTGCAACAAATTTAGTAATACTCCAAATATAAAAATATCTCAAATATATTGCTGGCATGTACAGGGTGAGTCAGCTAACTATTCCCTATTTGGATTTTTTATAACTTAGGCAATTTTTATCAGAAAGTGACGAAATTTTTGCAAAACATGAACTATCTAAAGGAATTTTTACTGCCGAAATTTCAAATCGATCAGACAAAAACTTCACGAGTGGTTCACTTCAATGTGAAAATTGGACCAATTAATCCAAAATCTCCAATTGCAGCCCAAACAGTCGTTCTAGGAGAGTGCAAGGATTGTTCAGCAATCCAGTGGGGATTTTCATCTGACCAATACTGATGATTGTGTCTATTAAATCCACCATCAAGATGAAAATGTGCCTCATCAGAAAACATGATGTTATTCAGATGACCAGGGTTGTCATTCATTCGTTCAATTTCGTCTTCTGCAAATTCCAATCGGTTTGCTTTATCCTCTTCAGAAATTGCCTGCAGAATTTGAATCTTATAAGGATGCCACTTAAGGTCCTTTAAAATCCTACAAATTGTCGTTTGACTAATCATTAATTAATTAATCATTATTTCAGTCACCAATTAGGAAGCAATAGAGCAATAATGATAAAACTATGCCCGATTGCCAGTATGTCTAAATATTGCTGTTGTGTTGGATTGCCGCTGAGTCAAATTGCCCGTACGTCAAATCTACTGTTGTGCCTGATTTCCACTGGGTCAAATTGCCTCTGTGTCGAAATAAATTTGCAGTAGTCTCTCGACATACGTTATTACAAGTACATATGTAAGTGGTGGGGATGCGTTTTGGCACAGTGGCAATTTGACATTGCGGCAATTGGACACAGCGGGTATTTGACATAACGGCAATTTGACGCAGTGGCGTGTTCCCTTATTTGTTACAAAGTATCTATGGTAACAATATAAATATTTGTCATAAAGTTTACTGTCAAAATTGCAAAATGTGTTCTTTTAAACTATTTTGTATTCGATTGAGATTGAAGTGCATAAAATAGCGTATATACCACAGGACTAAAGTACCTAAATCCCTCAGATGATTATTTCCCTCACCTTCGGCTCGTGAAATAAACTTCACCCTCAGGATTAAATCATGCACTAAGTCCTTTAATATATAATATGCCATAACATAATTTTTGATAATTTTAATTCTAAACAAATGTATTTCTATTTCCGTGTTCACATTAATAGTTATTTATATGTCAAGGGCTGAAAATAGCGTTTATATGCCTCCGGTCGGCATCGCTAGTTTTCCATATCTCAAAATCCGCCAGAAACTCTTTGTTGCCAGTCTAGGCCGGCAAACAACCGGAAGTTATAGGTTGGCATCTTGACATTACTACAGTTGTCAAGCAGATGTCAATTTTATGCGTTGAATATTTTTTATACAAGAATTAACAAGATTTTGACAAATTTTAGACGTAAATCGTTAATAGAAACTGAAATAAATATATTTTAAGCTCAAATGCAAGTATTCAGTGCACAATTTTTTAGGTTATGTATAATAAAATACAAATTAATTAAATTCATTTTATATTTTTGTAATGAAATCGGCACATAAAATATTGTGTATTACACGTCCAGAAACTGTTATGCTAGTGCTCGTAATTTGCAAGCCTCGCCTGTGGCTCGGCGTGTCAAAAATACTCGCTCTTGCAAAAGGTCAGTTTCTGGTCTTGTGATACAAATAACTATTCTAATATTTTTATGAATCGCAGCAGTAATAAATACAATGTTTATCCCTATTAAAATTCTACCCTCCAGTGTCAATTATCCCATTTGTTTTCCAAATACAAACAAAAGATGACACAAAAATATGAATAAAAATGAAAGGTTCAAAGGTGATCAATTTTCATTGTTGTAGCCCAGTGTGATGTCATTTGTCTTCATTTGCATTTACAAAAAAATGAGAATTCAACGCACAAACGAATGCTGATAGAGACAAATGGTACGAATAACAAGATTATAACACCTTGTAGGAGATGTTTAATTCATTTTTAATAAAAGAAATTTTACTGATTTTGTCTTGAATCAAAACTGACATCACTTTTAAAAAAAATATTAATATTGTAGTGTCAACTCATTGATACATCGTAAGTAAATTTATTATGCCCTGTTCACACGAGGAAAGTTTTTACTAAAAAGTTTCTTGAAAGTAAAACAAGTGCTAGGAGCTGAATATAACTGTCAATACCGGCAATACAGGGAAACCGTGGGGGAAACTAATTATTTCTTTAAAATATATTAAAGTTACTAATCTTAAATACTTACATTTAACAAAAATAATTAAATTCGCTGTAATAAGTAATTACGACAACAATGAGAAAAAATCTGCTTTGGCCAGTACACGATCTCTCGCCAAATTCTGCTTATTCTACTAATCTCGAGACTACTCTAAAAATTAGTTTTACTTACATTTTAATAGTTTCATGTTCATGTAATAACGATAATGTAAACCAAGATGCAAGCAAAAGATGTCAACTGTACTGTCACTGTCAGAATAATTCAAATTTTATGTAGAAACAAATTTCATATCATGGACAACAAGATAGAATATGAATTGTACTTTATTTTATTGTTAAATATTACCAGATTCAGCAAATTGTATTTATATTACTGTACCCATAGATAATTATATTTTCTTTTATTTTTAATTGCAAAAATTGTCATAAATAAATAATGTACCAATATATTTAAGGAAAACTTTATAAACGATCAAAAAGTACTACTTCCGGTTTGCGGATTTCTACCAAAATGTTATCCGGTGTTAAGATACTTATCAAAACCTTAAATATGAAATTTGGTTATAAACGGTTTGATACTTTTTAAGTTATCGTGGACGAAAAATCGTCGGTTCATACAAACACACAAACACACACACACAGACATCATCGTGAAAATAGTAAATTCGTATTCTAGGGACCCTGAAACGTGCTCATCCACCAAACACTCATACTCGAAAATTTTGACCCATTACAATACCTCTCTTATAGAATATGAGGCGAGAGGTAAAAATCGGCCATATTGACTATTTTTACTAATTTATTACTAAATACCATTAAGTATTTCAAAAATATAATTTCTTAGCACTCTAGAGTCATCTTTGAACTATCTATACAGAGAGTTTTTTTTATAAGTAAACATAGGGCATGTCATTACCATAGTTACAGTGTTACAGAATGACAGCAATGCATTAGAGCGTTTTTTTTATCATTAAACATAGGGATAATTAACATACGAAAATAAATATGAAATATAAGTTAAAGAAATGATAAATTATTTATTTATGTTTTCCACACTTAAGAACTAGGGAGATACATTAAACTAATGAGAATTTAAGAACTAGGTAGACACTTAAAAAATAATGTGTACAATGGTGACAGAATGAATGTTGAACAATTAAAAAATCGAATTAGTGCTGCTTCCAAAATATTACTCCCCAGCAAATGCTATAAATTATTTTTATAATCGTTTAGGATATTGTTTAGAAGATAATGGTTCCAATTTTGAGCATTTAATTCGTTTAAAAAAATTCTCATTAGCTTAATGTAGGTATCTACCTAGTTATTAAGTGTAGAAAATATAAATAAATAATTTATCATTTCTTTAATTTATATTTATTTTAGTATGTAATTATCCCTATGTTTACTGATAAAAAAGACGCTCCAATACATTGCTGTCATTCTGTAACACTGTAACTATGGTAATGACCTGCCCTATGTTTACTAATAAAAAAAACTCCCGGTATATAAAATATGAACAGTGTAGGTGTACTAACAAGAGCTCAGTTTGTAATATAGCAAGCTCCCTTTTTCACTTATTTTTGGCACAAGTGTCGCGCCTTAAATACTCGTTTTACTAAACTCTGATTGAACTGAACTAAATAAACAACCCAATATCTTTCGTGAATCCTACATACACAACTGAACTAATTAAAAAGCCTATACCCTTCTTGAGTGAAATAAAATAATGTGACATTGTTTTAAATGCCTAGGCTTTTTATAAAAGCCTAATTTTACAATGTGCCTACGACAGATAAATATAAATAAAAATGTAGGTACTATTATTTAAAAACATGTCAATAAAATATTACTTTTAATAAAGTAATATCAAATGTTATACTCAGAGATTGGATGTTTGCCAATGTCGTGTATTAGGTACTGAAAAGAATACAAGTTTCTGTAGATATTCCAGTTTATTTTTGTTAGTTTTACCCAAAATAATATAGAATTTAAAACATACTTTATAAAATAAACAACTGGCATCGTACAAACAGCTTTATAACCTCTTCAGATTGAGAAATGCATAATAAGAAAAACTAAATACCTTTTAGTTGACTTCATATTGAAAACTATTCTTTGTAACGTCCACGCAGTACACCATTTACGAAACACACTGTTTTATATTGTTTATGAACACTTTAACACTACTTTAGCACATTGTAAACCACACGTTTCTTAACGTTTGTAATGTCAAAATGCCAAGATGGCTACTAATAAAACTATTTGTCAGATGTTCTTCAATAAACAAAATATTGTCTAAATAACAACAATTGCTATTATAGTTTATTTCATTTATTTTAAACTAGATTTATAACAATAGTAGCACAGGCTTCTTAAAAACTTATTAATCTGTATTTATTGTCAAGTTAAACGATTGACTACAACAGTAAACAAACGTAGTACCAAACATTCTTGCAAGAGGCGCCACGTGCCCGAAATATTACAACAAATGAAACCGCACTAATGAATGATATTTCGTCCCTGTTGGTTTTGTCCGAGTTTGCACAACCCCGCTGCTGTGCTGTCGGCTAACCGGCGAGCGAGGAGGGAGTCGCCGGCATCCACAACCGACCAAAGTCGGGCTTTTGCGATATCGCGCATAGCGGGGTTTTGTCCGAAAAATGTCAAATCATAACTTGTGACGATTTTTTGGTTTTTAAGTATTTTAAATGTTTCTGAGTGTGATGTATGTTGATGTTTAGGATGGATTGCTTTATTTACTATTAAAAATAAATATAAATTCATTATTTTATATTTATTTACCAACTTGGATGTAAGAAAAATATGAAAATTTGTATGTAACTAATAAATGATTTCAGGAATTAAACTATGCCGTCAAAATAGCATATCTTTATTGGTGGCAGATCTGGGCATTACTTAAGTATTTAGGTAGTATCAATTTTTAATAACAACAACAACTTAATACTTGTACTTAAGTATAAATATTTTTTTGGTATTCATTATTTTAAAATTTTAAGTATTAAAATAAAAACTTGTACTTTAAGACTTATTTTCATTTCTTAATCGTAAATAATACTGAAGTACTTTTTAAATACTTAAGTTTTTCAATAATACTGAAATAATGTAAAAGTACTTAAGTTTATTCAATAGTTTAAGTATTATACTGTTCAACCTGCGAACACAGCGACATAATACGACATTTTCACTGTTAATTAATCTTCCTTGATAAAAAAAAGATAATAATCGAATGTAATAAGGTTACAAAATGTTACAAACCATGTAATTTATTATATTAATTTTTAAAAATACTGCTACTTGAAAAATACTTATTTTTAAGTACTTTTGACAAGAAAAACTTATACTTTACGTAAGTACTGCGAAGCTTTACTTGAAAATGTACTTGGTATCAAGTACTGACCATATGCGATAACAGCGACAGAATATGACATTCTTACTGTGAATTAATGTTCCTCGATAAAAAAAGATAATAATCGAATATAATAAGGTTACAAATATTATATTAAATTAATTTTAAAAAATTCTGCTACTTGAAAAATACTTATTTTTAAGTACTATTGACAAGAAAAACTTATACTTTACTTAAGTGCTGTTAAGCTTTACTTGAAGATGTACTTGGTATCAAGTACTGGCCATAGGTAGTACTGGTACTAATACTTAAGTATTTTGATTTCGATACTTGCCCAGTTCTGCTTATAAATGATTTCAGGAATTCAGCCCTGCTCTCAAAATCCACGTGTCTTTACTGGTGGGCCCCACACAGCTATACCTTATTGGTTTCCTTATACATTTGTCATTTAGTCTACCAATTATTACATTATTAACCATACTAAAATTATAAAAATTTGTATATTACCTATGATATAAATGATCTCAGGAATTAAACCGTGCCCTCAAAATTCGCGTATATTAAGGAGGTTTTATCGCTCAGCGCTGCTAGATCACAAATCCCCGTTATTTCAGGTACCCGCGCTGACAGCCTATGTTTTATGAGCACATGTTGTCTCTATTTATCTAATTGCTATGTTTCGCTCTATTCTTGTTTAGAAAATACTCAATTTGATTGCCTAGCGCGCATGCAATTTTTAAATTTATTTAACAAATTACTCGACTACTATTTGAAAATTTTATATAATAATGTGATACAAACATTTAAATTTACAATGCAATCATAGTTACGAAGAGTTTTTCTCAGAATTATTATTATCTAATTGTTTATAAATAATAATAATAACAATTTAAAAAATTCGACAACGTAGCTAGTTTTTTACTGCCTTTGTCGTTATACGGTATTTTTTTTAGATTTATAAGAATTATAGGTTGGAAGTAATTTGTTAAATACTTTTTTTTACTGTGATAAAAGCCCCTTTACTGGTAGACCCCAAACAGCTATACCAAATTAATTTCCCTACACATTTATTCAGTAGAATCCAATGTACCTAATTATTTTGAAGTGATAACTGTACTGTACATTTTAATTATTTTGTTTATCAAACATTTTCTCATTACTCAAACTAATTGAAACTTTACGCCATTGAAATAAATCCGGAAATAAAATAAAAGAAGGCCATTTAATACGTGAGTCGAGTAAAGGAAACTGTTACAACACTGCAATAAAAACTAAACACACTAACATACACTACGCTGACACTTAGAGTGTATGCGCGCGTGTGTACCATACATTAGTTAGTAGCACGTTAGTCGAGAGTTAGTATGCGATGCACTCCTAGGTCAAGGATAAACTATAGTTAATGTTGAGTTAATAATCAACCAAGAAATATGAGCAAGTAACAGGGTAGTTTACCATAGTAGCAAATTAGCAATCCAGTCAATTATATTGAAAGGAGACCTCAAAAATGAGTTATTGCCATGAAAAAGATTTCAAAAAGTTAATAGTTCTTTAAATATTTGAGATTTTACGTATCGATACATCTACGTCACAATAATGCGTTTCACGTGTATTCTTACTTACAGTAATAAAGAAACTACCAAATTGTATTTTATGTAACATTTAGAAACAGTTGATTTTACATGAGTTCATTTTAATTCCAGCCTCATGGTTTGAGAAGATTTACAGCTATACATCTACGTCACACAAACTTTAAAAATTAATTACAGCTATATTAAGAACAATTAAGGCTTATTAGTACTCTCAATCGCTTTCAAATAACATGAAGTTTCAATAAAAAACTTTTAAACTACCCTACTAGGAATAAATTTACTAGGTATGTCAAACACCTCGATTTTACTTTTTTCTATTCCACTCTACGGCTGCCTGAAACCAGCCTGAAACTCGTACTTTACCGCATCCTAGCAATGCAATGTCATTTTGAAGTACTGTAAAAGTGTTTTCGTTGCGAGTAAACTGTTAGTTTATTATTGAGTTCAAGGTAATGTTTTCATTATTTAATAGAGAAATAATGGATCTACAGATGTGCCTTTTTAAAATTTTAATAGTTATTTGTTTAACTAGGTAAAAAAATATTAGATTTGCTGCCGCGGCTAGAGTTTCATAGACGAGGCGCAGCCGAGGCTATGAATCTAGCTTAGGCAGCAAATCTGTTTTTTGTCATGTTAAACACATTATTTTTCGGCGATTGTTATTAATTAATATTAATTTAGTGATTATTTTAAATATATTGATAGGTATCGCAATCAAATTATGTTGCTATGCGTATGTTGACAGTTGCTATGAAAAAACAAAATAGGTTAGGTATGTTGATGAATTTTATAAATGTCAAATTTGTTGATTCACCATAGTAACAATTACTTTTGCTGCCTAGGCTTTTTTTACTATTTTTGCTGCCTAGGCAGCAAAAGTGACACTTTCCTGACTGCCAACTGTCAAAAAAACAGCACTTTTAGTGTCAATCGCCGAAAAAATAAATTTCTATCAGGAGATATAAACGTGTAAAGTTTGCATAAATTGGAATGTACAATTTTTTATTAAAATTTAAAAATTCACAATTGTTAATTGATCCTTTAAGTGTATAACCCTTGTTGAGCATTCTTGTACTGGTCACAAAACACTCGCTAGGTTAGTACGTTTTGTTCTGTATTTTAGGAGGTAGACGGGCCTCTTAAAACTAAAACAGTACTTATGTTAAGAGGTCAAAACCTTACTTCAGTTATTATTTATAAGTGCCAAAAATTTTCGGGGAGAATTGTAGTCAACAATTTTCTTTAGTATTAATAATATATGAGTTATAAAATAATTTATTTATAGTACAATACAATATAAAAACTATATTACAAACTTATGTATCTAATTGTTAATTTATTTAAAATCCTTTCCTGATGGATTAGGCAAAGTTAAACATAATAATCCGCAAACTGAAATAAAAATAATTAATAAACTATTTCATTTAAAAATCTTTGACATACTTACAAGTAACTATGCATCCTAAAAATAAAAATGGAGGCAAGCAGCCTGCTTGTAACATAAATGGAAAAAATAAATTTCCTAAAAATGCGCCCAATTGCCCTGACATCACAGCTAGAGATACAGCAACACCCCTATTACAAATACAAAATAATAATAAATAGTGGCCCAATATTAAAGGTATAGGAAAACCTTAAGGGTAAAGCTGTGAGGCTCACCACTCAAAATATGCAAATTTTGGGGGCAGGAGTAAATTCTTGAGATCATTTGTAAGTACCTAGTATATAATATAAAAATCTGATGTGGCCAGCACACAACCCTTCGCCATATCTAGACTTATAAACATAAATGTATACGTACAACCCGGTGCCCATTTAAAATAAATAAAAATCTAAAATATTCAAACACAGAAATTTGCACCTGAATCGAAAGATTCATTCACAGGAAAACTCTTCTGTGTTGAGCCGCCGTTCAATTACTACATTTAATATCTTACTTATGACTTATATGGCGCTAGTATGCCAAAGTGTCACCCGTCTCACCTGTCAATATTTTTTACGCAGAAATAAAAATCAACCGAATATGGATTACAAGATTTCAACGTTTTATATGATAAATTTAGTTTTTAAATTTTACTGCAGTTCTTTAATGCTACCAGATAAAGACAATTTTAAACGTAAGTTGCAAATAACTTTTCCTCTTATTTTTATTACAAATAAATACTATATTTATCCAAATAGAAATTCTTGACAATTAATCTTTTCAATCTTCAAAAAATATCACTTCCGGTGAAGATATTTGTACCAAAATCTAATCTTTTACATCTTGGTTTACATTATCGTTGGACATGAAACTATTAAATTTGATATGCAAGTAATTATTTATTAGATTAGTAGAATGAGCAGATTTGGGCGAGAGGTCGTGTGCTGGCCACAGCAGATTTTTTAATATTAATAGTGTAAAAATAGTATTATATTGAGGGACTAAAGTGCATGATTTAATCCTGAGGGTGCAGTTTATTTCACGAGCCGAAGGTGAGGGAAATAATCACCTGAGGGATTAAAGGTACTTTAGTCCTGTGGTATATACGCTATTTTTGTGCACTTCATCCTCAAACGAATGCAAAATAGTTTAAAAGAATACACATTTTGTAGTTTTGACAGTAAATTTTATGACAAATATTTATATTGTTACCATAGATACTCTGTAACAAATAGCACGTATTTACTTGACAACGGGATTAATTAATTCAATTCCTTGACAACGGGATTATATATGAGAAATAATCCCTCGGGATCAAATTAAGAACTTTAGTCCCTAAAAATAAAGACTAAATAACAGTTTTAGTCCCGGAAGTGCAAAAAAGTTTTAATATTTATGATTTAATGTTAACTATACCTCAAAGTAGTAGGAAAAACTTCAACGACTAGGCTCATAAGTATAGTAGAGCTTACGTTAAGTAAAGTTATGTACAAAGTTGCCACAACTAATATCATATTTTGATTTGGAGTCCAATACATTCCAAATGCTAAACAACCACCAACGGTTACCAAAATTGCTAAAAATTAATAATTAATAACAATTGGTTGAATAGTTGAATGATTGTTTACCTAGCAATCGTTTCTTAGGCAACAGATTGATGATTGTCGCTAGTAAACAATAGCCTACTAGGCTACAGCAGGCAACGATCAGTAAATTTATAAACACTTGATTTTCAGGCAAAATCTGTATGAAAATAATATATTACAATATTATTTAAAGCCATGGCAGAAAACAGTCAAAAACATTGATTTCGCACGCTATTTTATAGCGTTTATTGTTTTGTTAAACATAAAAATTAGTGATGCGTCGAGACGAGACGAGACGAGATTTTTCACTTCTCGTCTCGTCTCGTCTCGAATTTAAAAATTTTGATCTCGTCTCGATTATTTCTCGTCTCGATTATTGTTATCTCGTCTCGATTTCTCGACCATTTTTACTAACAAATTTTTTTGCCGATTGATATTAAAAGTGCTATTTTTGACAGGTGACAGTCTGTGAAATGTCACTTTTAGTGCCTAGGTAATTAAATTATTTTTTTCAATACCTCCACCGAAAACGCCACATTTTGCCTCTATTACTAGAGACGAAGGTGAGGTAGCTCTGACCGGTCAGTACATTTTCCACCTAGAAAGAAAAAGTACTTTTCCTCCCGCTTTATGTGGGATTCCAATTTTCTTTTCTTCCCTAGGGAGTAAAAGTACTAACCGGTCGGAAATATCTCACATTCATCCCTAATAATAAAAAATTTAATCTAATAATTTAACATGGTCAATGTCAGTAAAATAATAGATCTATGTTGACAGGTTGAATTGACAATTTAGTTGAGTTTGACTATGACAATAACAAATAGACGAATTGGTGGAAAAAAAATTAAAAATTGTTGAATAAATTATAAATAATTTTAAAAATTCGAGAAATCTCGACAAAAATGTCGAGATTCGAGAATCTCGACATTGTAATCTCGTCTCGAACATTTTTTACAAAAATTAGTCTCGTCTCGACGAGACGAGAAATTTCGAGACGAGACGAGACGAGATTCGAGAAATTCTCGTCTCATCTGCATCACTAATAAAAATAACAAATAATTTATATTTGAGGGAAAAAAATTATTTTGGCTTCCATATTTGTAAAAATAACGCAATATTTGTAAAAAAGAGGGTTTTCGCGCGCCACTGTACAGATTTTATTTATAAGTGAATTAACTTAAAATTTTAATATGTTGTCAACAAAGCTTGGATCTACGAAATAACCGATCGAATTTTTTAAATTCGTTTTAAAATGGAAGATATTTGTGTTCAAAAAATTGTCAAAATTCAAATGAACATATTTTGTTTTTAAAGCAAAATTTAAAAATTCTGCATCTTGCATTTTGTAGATTGTACTTTTATCTTCAACAATATCTTTAGATTATTATATTTAACAAAACAATAAACGCTGTGGAGTGGCGCGCGAAATACATGTTTTTGGCTGTTTTCTGGTGCGGTAGAGGATCGTCTTAAGAGAGAAAGAATGGAACTACAGATGTGCCTTTTTAAAATTTTGATTAAAAAATTGTACGTGATTATAAAAATTGCGATCTAATTTATGCAAACTTTACACGGTTATCATGAGAGAAATTAATTTTGAAAATTTTAAAAAGGCACATCTGTAGATCCATTCTTTCTCTATTAAATGTTTATAAAAATATTATCCCGAAGTCAATAATAATCTGACAGTTTACTCGCAACGAAAACACTTTTACAGTATTTTTCAGCTTCAAAATGACATTGCATAGCTAGGATGCGGCAAAGTACGAGTTTCGAGCTGGTTTCAGACAGCCGTAGTAGTAGGGAAAAGAGTAAAATAGAAAAAAAAGTAAAATCGAGAGTATTCTAGGAATTCGGAAAAAACCTAGACAGGTTGAACCTCAAAAAGGCACTTTTTTTCAAAAATTCATTACCTACTTCGCGCCAAATCATCGTAGGTACTTGAAATTTTGCGGACCTTGCAGGAAAAGTCTGATCTTTATTGCCCTGTTGGCCAATAAGGTCCACGATTTTTTTGTCACTCCGTATGAGTTGCCAAAGTTGGACCTTTTTGGACATCAGATACATTCGTTTTTCTTAGGGGGGTGGGAGGTGGTGGAGTGGATTTTTTGTAACATTGGCTACCATCACATTAAATATAAGACTTCAACGTTTTCAGAACTCGAAGATTCATCCAATTTCGTCGAAATGCAGCCGAGATATCGCACTTTGAAATTGTGTCATTTTTTGTGCATTTTCAAGTGGTGCGTTTTTATTTTCCTCCAGTGTATTTCATGTGCAATTACTTACAACTTGACAAAACTGTGCCTCTATTTCCGTGCTATTTCCGCTGGTCCTATTACCAAAAGAGTGCTCTATAACCTCACATAATGTTCCATTTGATGTGCCGAACAGTTTGTTATATTCGTCAATAGATGAAAAAATTTGTGGAAGCCATAATCTTAAAGTGTTTGCTCTGAAATGATTAAAATAATTTAGCGAATTTATACACCCATTTTGGGCGTGAGTCATACCCGCAAAGTATTCCAAAATGGATGACAAAACATAAAAAAATTTGCGAAACATATGGTTTATGAAATAGGGGTTTCAATTGTTGAAAACCGGAAGTGAATATTTTTGTCATGTATTGTACTGAATATGTTTCATTGTTTATTGTATTTATGTTTTCATTTGTTAATCCTTTAACCTGAAAAATATTTATTAATAATATTTGTTAAATATTATTTAAGAGGCTATACTTCTTGAGTGCAATAAGAATAAGAATTCACGATTCTGGCTATATTGCTCAAAATAAAAATCTGAAATTTTACATTAGTAACGACAAAGCATTGTTGAATTGAAAAATTCAAACTATATATTGTTCCGACAACAATTAGAGATAAAAAGAAATTAAACACTAGAATTTCGTGAGGATGAATAAACTATAAAAGTTATCATTGAGTTTAAAGACAAAACGAGTAAAACATAGATGTAAAAAGGGCGGAAAAACAATAAAACTATAATTTTATCAACAGAATTGCCATAAATTATATCTAAACTTGTACAATTTTCTCCGAATTTCGCATAATTATTAAAGCCAAACTAATTACATTAATTAAAGATTTTGAAGATTCCGCACTTTTAGTATTCTTCCTTAATCTACATACAAAAATTCAACATCATACGTATAACAGTATTAGATTGAGATCCTCACAAAAATTACTCGTTTTTCAATGCGTATTATTGCCACGCAATAGGCTCTTAATAATAATTACTTACAGAATATGTGTCTTCATTTTTTCCAGTATTAAATCTATACATCATTTTAAAAATTTTCATTGCTTCTTCATTATTTCCTGAAGTCATTAAAAATTTTGGGCTTTCAGGTAAAAATACAAAAACAATAGTGGAAATAAATGTAGCCAGGCATGAGATCAACATATAGAGTTGCCATGGATATAAAACTGAAATTATTTAATAAGTTACTATGGTTACTAAAAAGTTTATAATAATTCAAGTATTCAGTAAAGTATTGATTGTTTATAAGTATAACTCCAAATTTAAAAATCTGACGTGGCCATCACACAACCTTCCGCCATATCTAGACTTTAAACAGAAATGTATACGTACAATCGGGTGCCCATTTAAAATATAAGTACAAATAAAAATCGAAAATATTAAAACACAGAAATTAGTAGGTATCACTTGAATCAAAAGATTCATTCACACGAAAACTCTTCTGTGTTGAAGCAATCCTCCGTTCAGTTACTACATTTAATAGCTTTCTTATGACTTATATAACGCTAGTATGCCAACTTGTCACCCGTCTCATCTGTCAATATTTTTTATGCAGAAACAAAAATCAACCGAACATGGATTACAAGATTTCAATGTTTTATTTGATAAATTTATTTTTTAAATTTTACTGCAGTTCTTTAATGCTACCAGATAAAGACAATTTTTTTATAACGTAGATTGCAAATAACTTTTCCTCTTATTCTTATTACAAATAAATACTATATTTATCTAAATTTATAGAAATTTTTGACACTTAATCTTTTCAATCTTCAAAAAATATCGCTTCCGGTGAAGATATTTGTACCAAAATCTAATATGCTCTTCCAATTCGTATACAATTGTAAAATACCAAATATCAAAATTTTTGGGTAATTCGTATTTGAGTTATCCGACATCCGGCATCGGCCCGGACCACACACATACACACACACACACACACACACACACACACACACACACACACACACGCACACACATACACACATACATACAGACATCATCGAGAAACTATCAAAAATGAGTTGTAAAGACCCTAATTCGTGCTCATCCACTAAAAACTCACTACCCGATTTTTTGCATCATTCCAATACCTTCCTTTACAGGTAAGCGGAAGGTAAAAAGTACGTACATTTTATTTACTTCATTGGATAATTTTTTGTATCATATTTATAAATGCTTCTTTAGCCATTTATATAAAAGGATTATTATGAAAGGCAACTTTAAGTAAACCAAACACAAAATATACTTATAAACGAACAAACTGACACTTCTGACATCTGACGCTAAATTCAAAACTAGTTTGTTTTACTAAGCTAACTACAACATTAATTTTGTAATTGTGAACGACAGTAGTCAGAACTAACTGATTAACTATAACTACTAACTATACCTACTAACAATAACTACTAATTTCGTATTGTGAATGAGGCTTAAAAACATAAACCATCAAAATAAAATAATGAATACTTAAAAATTTAAATAACTAGTTTCCTAGTTTTAAGTTCATAACTACACTCGAGGAAAAAATTAGGGGAACATTTTTTTGTTGACGAAAAATGTCCAATTTTCAAACCATGATAACTCGGTTGCATTTGACCCAAAATCAATAATACTTTGAGTTTTAAAAAGATCAAAGTCTCCTCTTTCGAATGGTGTCCCTGAAAGCCACATTCGATACATCTCATGTCCCGTAAACCACCATAGAAAAAAAAAGTTTTTGACTGAAAAAAATGTTCAACTTTAACAACTTGCACGAATTGCCAAAAAAATTGTAGACCATATTCAAGGCAAGGGCATTAAAGTTCACACAATTTCCCTTAAAGTTCAAAAAGAACAAATTTCTACGATGATTTGATCCAAAGTTATGAGCATTTGAAATTTAAAGTGCTTTTTGAGTAAACTCCGATGGGTATGAGCCAATATCGACGAAGAGTAGAGTTTTAAAGAGCTCAATATCTCTACTTTACAGCTGTGTGAGCCGATCGAATGTGGCTTTCAGGGACACCATTCGAAAGAGGAGACTTTGATCTTTTTAAAACTCAAAGTGTTATTGATTTTGGGTCAAATGCAACCGTGTTATCATGGTTTGAAAATTGGACATTTTTCGTCAACAAAAAAATGTTCCCCTAATTTTTTCCTCGAGTGTATTTATCTATTTCTACGTTTCGACTAAATTATTTATTTATATAAAAATGAGTTTTTTAATATTAAATAAAACTATAATTACCATAAGTAAATATGAGCATATTTGATAACGGCATAACTCCCCATGCCAAAAGGGCCAAAACAATAGTACTGGTGGTCATGGCAAGCCCAGTAAACATAACAACTTTCGATCTATATAAGGTCGAATGGAACTCAGACATGTAGGTGATTATTAAGGCATATGGTCCACTAGCACTGCAAATATAATTATTATATAAGTGCTACTACCCAAAATGGGTGTGATCTTCGACCATATATAGGAATAGACAAACAACGCAAGCCTTTGTTGTGAAGCAAAGAACTAGCGCAGCGGTGTGAAGAGGAGTATGACCTGCAGACACCTTGAAGTGTTGCAGTTTGACTATTTTCATTCACTGTTCCATGACAACAAACCAGAAATCAGCAATGTGCAACACTCTATCGTGTCCTCGCCTCTTTTCCCCGCCTATAGCTGCTGCTCCCCGCTATCGTACTTCTTGCCTTCACAACATTGTAGGTATACTACAGCATTGAGTGTTATCTGTCTATACCTATATATGGTCGAAGGGTGTGACACATATAACAGGTACTTACACAAACCCGGCCAAAAATTTAAACGTATATTGCAGCCAGAAATGATGCATGAAGGAGCCCAAGAAATTAAGTATGAAATCTAAAGCATAAGCTACCAAAAGTATTCTCTTCCGGCCTAAATTATCACTTAGAAAGCCCCAGAAGTATGAGCTTAAGATGTAACCTAAAACAAAACATTCCCTGTAGGGTACTCTCCACTTCCAGCCACGAGTACCCGTCAGTTGACGGCTGTACTATAACCAAACTTAAAGTCTTGTAACACCAATTCTTATACAGGTTGGTGGAGGTGAAATGCGAACATAGGGAAATACATGACAATGGAGTTATCATGCTAGGCATCTTGATATACGTGGAATAAGTACTGTCAATGTCAAAGTAGCTGTCATATTATTGAAATTTTTATTTGCTTTAAAATATTTTCTTTGCATAATAATGTATGTGTACGAGCAGAACGAGAAAGTTTACATGCACTTTTAGATTTTATTATTATATCTGTTATTGATTACTCTTTTTGCCACACAAATTCACATTACTTCGTTTTGTGACACTACTACAAAATATATCAAGATACTTGGCATGAAAGTACGATTGTCATGTATGTTCCCTATGTTCGCATTTCACCTCCACCAACCTGTATACAGGCGGAAAAAAATGAAACACTTGTAATTCGTGCAATTTCGACCATTTTCAAACCGCCATAACTCGGCGTATTTTCAATCGATTTCGATGAATCTTTGCGCGCGAAAAACTTTGAAGTGTCTACTTTAAAGTCATACATGCGAATTTAAGTGTAACCCTTTCCACCCCCTCTAGCACCCTGTGAAAAAAATGTTTTTAATGGAAAAAATTTCTAACTTTGACGATGTGTACGGAGTTGAAATTTTTTTTGACTCGATCCACCAAAAGGGCACTAAAATTTGTTCAATTCCCTGTGCAACACTCAAAGAACGAAGTTCCTACGATGATTTGGCACAAAGTTATGAGTGTTTGAAAAAAAGTGCATATTTAGGTTTTTCGCACATAACTTTTCAACCAAATTAGAAGATTCTTTCGGGAAAAAACCTATTGTGGCTCTACTTTAAGCTTGGTTCACATAGCTTATGTCATGTCATGTCTGTGTCATGTCAATATGTTGAGCACACGGTAAACTAATGAAGAGGTTCACATAGGGTATGTCTCGTATGTTATTTTTTTGACATAACATAACAGTTGATTTGAACTCAACTTTCACTGCTATGTCTATGTCTATATCTGTCAAAATTACACATTTATTATTAATATAGATATAAACTTACCAATAAGTTAAGGATAAAGCTTGTATGATAAAATAAAAGCTGATTATGAAGATAATAAAATAATAAAAGCAATAAAAAGTAAGTACAATTTAAAATATGCAATTTACAATTTTATTAAAATGTTTCTTGTAAATTTACTAATACAAATTTATCTTATTTTCCATTAGTAAATGTCTGCGAATCCAAATTAATTTTCTCCGTTGTGATACTTTACACAAAATGTGTATATAATGACATGACACAGACATGACATGACATAAGCTATGTGACCAAGCCTGAAAATGTCTATGTCAATAGAAATAACATAACATAATGACATGACACAGACATGACATGACATAAGCTATGTGAACATAGCTTTAAGGAGGTAAACTCAGATTAGGATGATCTCTTTTCGTACCCTTCAACACCCGAACAAAAATAGTTATTTATGTTACAAGGACGAAAAATGCAAGTTCTCGTACGACTATGGAAAATTGCCGAACGAGGCAAAGCCGAGTTCGGGAACCTTAGGAGTACGAGAGCTTTTTCGTCCGTGTATCATACACTATTTTTTATTCGATTGTAAGTGAGAACTTAAAATAACTAGAATATTAATATTTTATTATAAATTATTCTAAATTTTTGTTTAGTTTGCTAATTGTAGTTATCTGCGAAACAGACAAATGAAACAAAAAAGAACAAAAAATTATTCGACTGTGTCAGTTTGCTTAAAAAAACGCGTTTGCGTACGAAAAGTACTTCTCGGCCTAAGACGAAAAGTGGGTCACCTAGCAACGGCACAAATATTAATACTCTACCTAAAAGGTTAGCTTTTCGTCCGAATATCTTAACCAAAAAACGTCACTTTTTGACATAATCGAATAAAAACATGTTTTTGGGCCAAAAAACGTCCAACTTTGGCGAAGTATACCGAGTTGGAAAAAATTTGTCGACTCGATCCACCATAAAGTACCTAACTAATGAATTATAAGTATCTAAGGTATTATAAGTAACTAATGTATTATGTTGTTTATAATTATCAATAAATGTTGCATATTAAAAGATAATAACAGTTGATGATACGATTAACTGTTTTATTCTTGAAGTATATAAGATATTTAGACGGCTGAAAAAGAGATTTTTAATATTGTTTAAAGTATAAATCGTATTTCCACGCTCTAAATTGCTAAATAAACTCATTGTAGAGAGCTACAACTAAAATTCATTTATTAAAAATCGTTCTTAGGGTGTGTACACCCTCTAGTCAACAAGAGTACCCGGCGTGACTTGACTCCAGCTAACCTCCAAAACAAAATTGATCAATTTACCCACAAAAACAGCAGAATTGAGCGTTCCTTTTTGCCGTAGACTCATATTTAGGTCGCACTGAGCCATCGGTATCACATATGACATCACAGTATTGTCAATTATTGGCGTCATAGAGGCAGGTATGGCACACACTAATAATAAAAAATTAAATTTTCCGAATTTGGTCTCAGATATTGCAGTCTCAAAGTTGGCCTTTTCCATTGTTTCTAAAATAAATAATTGTTAATATTTTCTACAGTTTTATAATAGTGTAATAGAGCATACTAAAATAGTATATTATATATTGAGGGACTAAAGTGCATGATTTAATCCTGAGGGTGAAGTTTATTTCACGAGCCGAAGGTGAGGGAAATAATCACCTGAGGGATTAAAGGTACTTTAGTCCTGTGGTATATACGCTATTTTTTGCACTTCATCCTCAAACGAATGCAAAATAGTTTAAAATAATAAACATTTTGTAATTTTGACAGTAAATTTTATGACAAATATTTATATTGTTACCATAGATACTCTGTAACAAATAACACGTATTTACTTGACAACGGGATTAATTAATTCAATTCCTTGACGACGGGATTAAATATGAGAAATAATCCCTTGAGATCAAATTAAGAACCTTAGTCCCTAAAAATAAAGACTAAAGAACAGTTTTAGTCCCGGAAGTGCAAAATAGTATATTATATATTGAGGGACTAAAGTGCATAATTTAATCCTGAGGGTGAAGTTTATTTCACGAGCCGAAGGTGAGGGAAATAATTACCTGAGGGATTAAAGGTACTTTAGTCCTGTGGTATATACGCTATTTTTTGCACTTCATCCTCAAACGAATGCAAAATAGTTTAAAAGAATACACATTTTGTAATTTTGACAGTAAATGACAGTATTTACTTGACAACGGGATTAATTAATTAAATTCCTTGACAACGGGATTAAATATGAAAAATAATCCCTTGGGATCAAATTTAGAACCTTAGTCTCTAAAAATAAAGACTAAAGAAGAGTTTTAGTCCCGGAAGTGTAAAAAATATTGTTTTTATATAATAAATATTACCTTTATTATTTTCAGCATTCGCCATTTTTACAATTTTTTCTGTTGTGCTGTTTCAAAAGTTTAAAGAATACTGACAAAAATAAATAGGTAGGTAGAAGAATGAAATATTAAATGTTTACATTAAACAATTAAAATATAACGCAGTACCGTACTCAATACTATGAGTTTAACGCACCTTCATTATTTAAAGTACCATAATTATGTTTTTAAAATTGTGACAATTATTTTTATCCTTCAGATAAAGTGACGTTCATAATTTATTGTCTTTATCTTAAATACAAAATTATCTGCTATTTATTTTACAATTAGTAAAAAGTTATTATTAAAAAATATATTAATACAGCTCTGCATGGTTTGATCAAATAATATACACAATGTATTGAGAATTATTTTGTTATGTTTTTGACCTTAACTTTACCATGGTCAATACATATTTAAATTCAGAATATTACTGTAAGTAAACCTTACTTAAGGCTGTTTTATTACGTAATTATGACTTATTTTAAAATTATTTTAATATTGATGAGTATTTATAATTAACACACAATTAAAATTCCTGCCAACAAAAAATTCGCATTTATAGAAAAAAGTGTTATTCTGTTTGAGTTATTTGTAAGATAAATTAAACAAAAACTGTTCATTTTATTTTAAATCTGATTGAATTTTTCGATTCTACGTACTTTTCTCTGTTAGTGTGTACAATTTTACCGCTCACAAATTACCGATTCAAAATTGAACCCAATTTTTTGAATTGGCGACATTTTTAACGAAACTCGTAATCTAAATGCTCGTATATCGAAAACTATAAAATATTTTTTGAATAAAATTCTGTACCAGATACTATATTTTTACCGGTCGCGATTTACCGGTTAAAATTTGACAACAATATTTGTAACTTACCACATTTTTTAAACATTAAACAAGAATGATAACTGAATCTGATTCAAAATATATTTTTACCGTTTCAAAATTATCGCTTCAAATTAAAGACAATTTTTATAAAATATTTTAGAGATCCTGATAATTTGAATGCTCTTAATAAAAAACCTGTAATTATATTAAAAATCTGATAAAAGATCATTCGATTCTATACATACTTTTTATCGGAAGACATACCTATTTCACTTATTCAAAATTTTAAAGTTGATAAAACATTTTATAGTCATATTGATTTTAAATACTATTTAAAAATAAACCGGTAATAAAGATTCTACACATATTTTTCTAACCGGTATTAATATTTTGCCGGTTCAAAATCTGTATAGGTACTTTTGAAGAAATATTACAATGAAATTAACAGTTTTGCATATTCTTAACAGAAAACCGGTAATGAATACGTAAAAACCGATTGCAGCATTGAATTCTACGCATATTTCTCTACCTAAAATAATATTTTACCGGTTCAAAATTACCGGTTTAAATTTGTAAACAACCTTTATAACTTTTAAGGAAATATTATAACAATTTTGCATTTTCTTAGCAGAAAACCGGTAATGAATACGTAAAAACCGATTGCAACATTGGATTCTACGCACATTTCTCTACCGGAAATAGTATTTTACCGGTTCAAAATTACCGGTTTAAATTTGTAAACAATCATTATAACTTTTGAAGAAATATAACAATTTTGGATATTCGTAACAGAAAACCGGTAATGAATACATAAAATCCGATTGCAGCATTGGATTCTACGCATATTTCTCTACCGGAAATAATATTTTGCCGATTCAAAATTACCGGTTTAAATTTGTAAACAATCTGTATAACTTTGGAAGAAATATTACAATGAAAATAACAGTTTTGCATACTCTTACCAGAAAACCGGTAATGAATACATAAAAACCGATTGCAGCATTGGATTCTACGTGTATTTCTCTACCGGAAATAATATTTTACCGGTTAGAAATGCCCGGTACAAATTTGATAACAATACGACAAATGCAAAGAAAATGTTTTTACCCGATAATAATAATTAATTATTTTCTGAAGGTAAACAGACAATTCGCGATAAAATTGTGATATTTTCTACTGTGTTCAAGGTTCGTTGCGTTCGCATTGTATTTAAGCAACTGAGTGCTTTAGTATTGGTTTAGTTACCATGACAAATCGATCTTATAAACTGTGATTGTTCCGACATTGTTTTAATTGTTGAATTGTTTATTGTTGTGAGTGCACAATGATTGAAACAAAGGAAAATTATAACAAAGATGAGACTACAAATGTTTTAGGTAGGAGCATTGTTTGCAAATTTTTCACACATTATTTATTCAATTTTTGAATAGATGTTTATCATATCTTGTTTGTCATTTGGGTGTGACTGCCTGCTTATGTCAGTAGCAGTTATCTACTCACGGTCATTCCAATTTCTTGTGACAATACTATACAATTTTTAAATTGTATTACGTCTGGTATTAATTTAGGTGTAACTACCGTACAGATCTCTGCTTATATAAGTATATTAGTATATTGAACTGTCTGTCAACTCACGGGTACTCTGGTCCCTAAGCTATACAACAGTAAAACTAAATACATATTATATACATATTAATTTAGGTGTAACTACCGTACAGATCACTGCTTATATTAGTATATTAGTATATTGAACTGTCTGTCAACTCACGGGTACTCTGGTCTCTAAACTATACAATAGTAAAACTAAATAATTATGACTCACAGTTGCCTGTACAGCAACTACACTTTACTCAAGTGTATATACAATGTACACATTTACTTGATAATTCACGGGTATTCCAGTTATTTGTGTCAGTAAATTATTTATCAAATATTTATACTACAAAAATCCGTTGTGCTACATATTTACCATTCTATTTTTACCACTCCAACTTTTACCACAGCATTTTTACTACCATTCTTTTTACCGCTATCCTGTTTTACCGTTAACCCATTTTTTACCACTCAATTTTTACCACTCCAACTTTTACCTCTGCATTTGTACCACTATACTTTTTACCGCTATTTCGTTTTACCACTAATACATTTTTACCACTACGTTTTTACTATTACAACTTTTACCACCATACTTTTTTACCGCTATTCCGTTTTACCATTATTAGTTTGTGGGGTTATAGTACGGTTTTGTTAGTGTAGTAAATACCAAAACCGAGTTTGTGGGGCCCTAGTACGGTTTTGTTAGCTTTGTTAGTGTAGCAAATACCAAAACCGAGTTTGTGGGGCTCTAGTACGGTTTTGTTAGCTTTGTTAGTGTAGCAAATACCAAAACCGAGTTTGTGGGGCTCTAGTACGGTTTTGTTAGCTTTGTTAGTGTAGCAAATACCAAAACCGAGTTTGTGGGGCTCTAGTACGGTTTTGTTAGCTTTGTTAGTGTAGCAAATACCAAAACCGAGTTTGTGGGGCTCTAGTACGGTTTTGTTAGCTTTGTTAGTGTAGCAAATACCAAAACCGAGTTTGTGGGGCTCTAGTACGGTTTTGTTAGCTTTGTTAGTGTAGCAAATACCAAAACCGAGTTTGTGGGGCTCTAGTACGGTTTTGTTAGCTTTATTAGTGTAGCAAATACCAAAACCGAGTTTGTGGGGCTCTAGTACGGTTTGTTAGTTTTGTTAAAAAGAGACGGTGTTAAAAATGGATTGGTAAAAAAACACGTTGGTAAATATGTTGGTGGTAAAAAGAATTAGTGGTAAAAAGAATTAGTGGTAAAAACAGGGACGGTGGTAAAAATGGATTGGTAAAAGAATACGTTGGTAAATACTTTGGTAGTAAAAAAGAATTAGTGGTAAAAAGGGACGGTGGTAAAAAATGGATTGGTAAAAGTATAATGTTGGTAAAAATGGATTGGTAAAAGAATTACGGTGGTAAAAAAGGGACGGTGGTAAAAAATGGATTGGTAAAAGTATAATGTTGGTAAAAAAGGGACGGTGGTAAAAAATGGATTGGTAAAAGTATAATGTTGGTAAAAAATGGATTGGTAAAAGAATTACGGTGGTAAAAAAGGGACGGTGGTAAATAGGGATTGGTAAATATGGCGGCAAATCCAAAAATCTGTGCAGCTGTTACATCCAAAATATATACACAGCATTTCAGGCCAACTCACGGGTACTTTCCGTTGTTTAAAACCAGTATTGATATGCATTAATACATGCAACAGAATAATTTATAATGTATGGTATTAAATTAAATGACTGGTACTCTGTGGGGTTATCACAGCTTAATCTTGGTTATTTTGTGTTACAGTGCGTCCGCCAGAAGGTTCAGATTTCGAAGCCGCGATTTCTGCGACCGGTTTTGGCAAATTTAATTATTTATTATTGTCGGTTGCTTTTATTTCATCTATTTCTAATTCTTTTGGTACTACTACTATGTCATATGTTGTACCAGTGGCAGAATGCGATTTGGGCTTATCATTAGCTGATAAAGGAATGCTTAATGCTGCTGGATATTTAGGTAAGTATTTTTAAAGTAATACCTCGGTTTATATTTATGTTTACGTATAAAAAGTTTAAATTCATATAACTAAATACGAGCATTCACACGTCCCACTTTAGCACTGCGAATGCTCGCATTTAGTTATATGAATTTAAACTTTTTATACGTAACATAAATTTAAACCTTAAAACTAAATTGGAAATAGAAGACCCTATTATAGATTTCATGCAAAATATCCAAAAAAAAGTCGAAATAAGAAAATCAGGAAAGGTTACAAAATTTGACATTTGTAAAAACAATTGACATGCGATAGGAGAAAATAATTATTTTGCACTTCCGGGACTAAAACTCTTCTTTAGTCTTTATTTTCAGAGACTAAGCTTCTAAATTTGATCCCAAGAGATTATTTTTCATATTTAATCCCGTTGTCAAGGAATTGAATTAATTAATCCCGTTGTCAAGTAAATACGTGCTATTTGTTACAGAGTATCTATGGTAACAATATAAATATTTGTCATAAAATTTACTGTCAAAATTACAAAATGTGTATTCTTTTAAACTATTTTGCATTCGTTTGAGTATGAAGTGCAAAAAATAGCGTATATATCACAAGACTAAAGTACCTTTAATCCCTCAGGTGATTATTTCCCTCACCTTCGGCTCGTGAAATAAACTTCACCCTCAGGATTAAATCATGCACTTTAGTCCCTCAATATAAATATACTATTAACAATTAATCACAGATTTAGAATGTGTGTAAACGAATATGGTTGTCACGGTGACCACTTTGAATATTTTTTATAATTTTTTATTTGTTTGTATTTCGTTAAATAATACTTAAACTTTTGATAGTTTATTTATTTTTGTGAGATATTTTGCATGAAATCTAGATCTGTGATACATCATTGGATTCAGAATCGTACGTAGAATTCAAATATGTTAAAATATATAGGATGTTCTATTTGAAATAAGATTGTCTTTTCTGGTTTAACCGGAAGTGATATTTTTGTAGATAATATATATTTTGATGGCTCCTTATGTCTAGTTTACCCATATAAAATTTTATTGCGATTGCTTTATTAATAAAAAAGTTATTTCGAGCGTACCATTTTTTGGGACACCCGGTATATACACAAAGTTGTGAATCACTCGGTATAACAGATTTCAAGCCACAGACACCCGGTATAGTAAATGGTGCAAGTGCGTTATTGGTCGTAAAATTGGCGTGATAATATGCGTGCAGTATTCAATTTAATTTTATTGGTACATACTTAAATTCTGCCTTGAAAATCTAGATAAAACCAACTACCAAGGACATTTTTACACTTACTAAATATCAAGTTAAGAATGCAATTTATAATTATTACAGTTTTTATCACAACATATAAATGGGAATGAGTTCAACACCGAAAAATAAAATTCCAGAATTTTCATACACAGGAAAATGCATGCCCAAGAAGATTCAAATCTAGAAAATTTATGCGTAATAAAATACCTGAATCAAAAGATTCATTCACACATTCACAGGAAATTCAAATCTAGAATTTTATATCCGGCATGACTACAAACACAAGAAGATGCAAACACAAGAAAATACAAATCTAGAAAAGTTATAGTCAAAATCGAATATGTGGGACTCAAGAATGGTATTGGGTTGTTCATTCTTATGTTGAGGAGACAAACTAGTTTTCTAGATTTGCATCTTCCTGTGTTTGCATCTTAAGAGCATTCCGTACAGGAAGAATATACACGTTAAAGCACTTTACACTCATACACCTCATCGACACATGGTTGCACATTTTAACAAAAACAAATTTTTATATGGTAGATAAGGGATAAAACTTCGTTCTATAGTGAATTTTTTTTTCAGCACGTTCAACGGTCGAAATTACTTACTTTCAACCGCTTGCAGGCGTTTAGAAGCACCTATAGATTTTTCTTTATATTTCGCAGAACATGATATTTTAAACTTGAATCATGTAGTTTAAAGTTTAATCTACTTTGGGGTAGTGTTATTTTTTAGAAAAATCTTTCTGATTTCGAGAAAATTAGAGGTAAAAAATGTGAATTTTTGTAGTTTTCTTTATTTTATAAACTAAAACTTCGGTACAAAATAAAAAAAATGGCACTAATAGAACGAAGTTTTATCCTTTATCTACCATATAAAAATTTGTTTTTGTTAAAATGTGGAACCATGTGTCGATGAGGTGTATGCATGTAAAGTGCTTTTTACGTGTATATTCTTCCTGTACAGAATGCTCTTAAGATTAATATTTTAATGAATAGTAGATTATAATGTCGTATTTGACTCACACATAATTATCTCGGATGATTATACACTCGCCTTCAGCTCGTGTATAAACTTTCATCCTCTTGAATTATAGCCTACATTATATGCTTATTAAATAGTATACTATAACTGTTTGTGTTCTCATTTGATTTATGTTTCTAGGAACGCTGTGTAGTATTTTCCTATGGGGCTTCTTGGCTGATACTTATGGGAGAAGAAAACTGCAGATTGTCGGCCAATGGTTGGACACCATATGCAACATAGGCTGTGTATGTTCTCAATCTTTTTGGATGTTGTTTATTTTCAAATATTTTAGCGGTTTTACGTAAGTTAGTAACATAAAAGACAATATAGGTAGACAAAAGCATTCATAAATAAATAAATAAATAAATTATATAATTACCAAACTACCCACTTGACAAAATAAAATCCCCAGAACATTTCAAAAATGTGACCATCCCGGCTTGTTACTTGCTATATTTGCCCATTAACATCCTAATAATATCTTTGCGATTGCTAATGTCCGCCCTTGGTAACATTATCTATGTTACATCCCAATGTTGTAATTTGGTAATAATATCATAATTATGCATCCCATGTAATTCTCTGAGATGTTTGTATTGAGTATGTAATTTTTGATCGTACTCAGGTTGTGGCTAGGATAGACTTAGGGAACATCACTTAAAGTACAAGAATAAGATATTTTTAAACATCCCATGGACGATTCATGTCAAGTGGGTAAGGTGTGACAGCCGCACATATTGTGACATTGTGAGCCAGAAAACTTCTTGCATTGCACCATGTTCACACAAGAATTCTTTGCCAATTCTTTTATGATTCTAAATACTGAATACTGTTTTGAGCTATCAATGAATTAGAAATTCTTCTTTTCCAAGACTCATTGAAGATTCAATTTAGCGGCGCTGCTATTTCACAGGCAATTCTCACCATGATTCTTTTACTCATAATTTAGAAGCATGAAAGAATCATCAAAGAATTTTTGTGCGAACAGGGTATTAATTTCTTAATAAGTAGATGATCAAAGATAAAGAATAATTATTTTAACATTTTGTTCTTTTTAGAGGTTCAGGTCCGTATACAATATTAATGTCATATCTATCAGAATTCCATGGATCAAAACATAGATCTAGAGTCATGGTCCTGTCAGGAGTTTTTCTGTCCTCAGGAAATTTAATCCTGCCTTTCATAGCTTGGTTGATTTTGCCAATGGATATTTCTGTTGACTTATATTTTATTAGTAAGTATTTTTTAAGGGTTTGTAACTCAAAAAATAGTGCAGATAAAAAATTTTTGAGGGCAAATTTGGATTCCTTGAAGTTTTTTTTATATAAATAAACATATTTTTGTGTAAATATATGTAGTACTAAAAATGTTATACAAGTATGTTTAAAAATGAGGGAACTTTTAATTTGACCAAAAATGATTTTATTTTATAATATTAATTTTGTATTATCTATATTTCAGAATTAAATTCTTGGCGGCTATTTTTGGCAATTTGTACACTACCCCCTTTTTTGGCCGCCATTGGGCATACCCTACTACCAGAAAGCCCTAAATTTTTAATGGCCAATGGACAAAACGAAAAAGCCCTAAAAGTGTTCGAAAAAATATATCAAGTTAATTTAGGAAAAAATAAAGAATTTTATTCAGTAAGTAAACACAAAAATTGTTGTAAACAAAAATTGTAATTTTTTTTTTAGGTAAAACAGTTGATAAATGAAGTTCCAAATGGACAACACGTTAAAGAAAAGTTACTAAATGAAGAATTAACTAAAAAGAACAAAAATCATTTTAGAAATGGATTAAAACAAAGCAAATTTATGTTTAAAAAACCTTATTTGTTAAATTTTGTTTTAGTTAATGTTTTACAATTTGGGTGCATGTTAGGGTAAGTAATAAATTAATTTATGAATAGTTTAAAAATTGTTTAAATATAGTAGGGTAGTTTACCACTTTTTTAAAAAGTTTTTTATTGAAACTTCATGTTATTTGCTTGCGATTGAGAGTACTAATAAGCCTTAATTGATCTTAATAAAGCTGTAATTAATTTTTAAAGTTTGTGTGACGTAGATGTATAGCTGAAAATCTTCTCAAACAATGGGGCTGGAATTAAAATGTACTCCATGTAAAATCAACTGTTTCTAAATGTTACAAAATATAAAATACAATTTGGTAGTTTCTTTATTACTGTAAGTAAGAATACACGTGAAAACGCATTACTGTGACGTAGATCTATCGATACGTAAAATCTCAAATATTTAAAGAACTATTAACTTTTTGAAAACTTTTTTCATGGCAATAACTCATTTTTGAGGTCTCTTTTCAATATAATTGACTGGATTGCTAATTTGCTACTATTAATAAATTATTTATCATAATTATTTAAATAAATAAAATTCATGTTTGTGTACTGGTCTAAACCTTTTAAATGGTTCAAAGTACCAACTTAATTATGTCGCCATTCAATTTGTTACATTTTTTCCTACTAAAATAAATTTTTTCCGGCAAGTGGCAGAAGTGGCCGGTAAATGGAGAATCGCTTTATCTCCGTTATTGGTTGACCAATCATCTTGGAAAAAAACTGTCATATGTATTTTTATGCGTAGAATCCAATAAAGCAACTTTCAGGCCCGTAGAGTTGAGTTTAAGGGCCGAATTAGCCCAAAAACCCATCGAGATTTCAAGATTAATTTTTTTTAGATCAAATACTCTTCGTTTATGGCTGCCTCAATTTTTTACAACAATTGATGAATATCAACAATTGCATAATGAAACATCGGTTTCATTATGTGAAATGCTATCATATGATAAAGAAGAAAATGTTACGATTAATAATATCATTTCTGAGCATTGTACAATTGTAAGTCTATTGATATTTATTTGTATTTTTGAATAACTAATAATTTTTTAACAGAAACTTGCAGATGATCAAGTGTATATTAATTCAATTATTGTGTCATTGTGCGCTGTGTTAGGGTATATTTTCGTAGGCACTTTGATTAATATGATAGGGAAAAAGTATCTATTAGGTAAGTACCTAGTTATATATACAATTCATAAATTACTTTCACAGTACTTTTTAAGTACCACTGGATTCCATAATTACTATTAAAAATAAATTAAATAGTCACTTAAATATAGAATGCCATTAATTTACTATTAATGTTCATGCACAGCAATGAAAATAAAATAAAAGTACACATTAAAATAAAATTATATAGTTATAATTATAACAACAATATTACGCGATTTATAATACCTGCCATGTTGCTAAGCGACGAGGTGAAAATAGTAGCCACATATTACAGTTTCAAGGCGGAGGTTAGGTGCTGGCCACATCAGATTTTTTAAATATTTAAGCAGTTATTAGAGGAGTTATACTTCACTTCACACGTGGGTAAAAAAAGACTTACTTTGCCCACTGTTATTTATATTTCTTATTTTCATAGCTGTGAATGACCCTTATAACCATTTGCACCGCTTCCACTTAAATTTTAAGTGTCACTTAAACGAAAAATATCGAATCGAACTCATGACAACAATGTTATTTCTACGTTTGACAATTTGGTTTTGATTCGATATTGTTCATTTAAGGAAAACTTAAAATTCAAGTGGAAGCGGTGCAAATGGCCATTAATGCTTAACTAGTTCATAAATAATTAATGTAATGTTTTTTTACAGTGTCAACATTTTTAATTGCAAGTGTATCAGGCTTAGCGAATTATTGGTCTCGCAGTTCAATAGCAACTTTAAGTTTTTCTTCAATTTTTGTCACTTTAGGCGGAATATGCATCCAAGTTATTATTGCTGTCAGTGTAGAACTATTTCCTACTTCTTTAAGGTGCGTAACTGATTCACGAAATGGCGTAGTTTCTTTACACATTAATCTATTAGTTTTTGAACCATAAATTAATTTGATAACTGATGTCTAATATATCAACTATTTATTTAAATAGTAACGACTCTCGCCTGCGGCTCGTTTATTAACTAATTAAAATTATTGTTTAATAGTATATTCTGCAACAAGTGTGGAATGAAGCATATTCAGCTCGAGTGGAAAGTTTCACGATTCCACGAGAGCGGAATAGCCATTCTAAACGTGTTGCAGACTATACTTTCTCTACGATTATAAATTTAATTGCTTTAAAAAAAAAACCTAAAACTATTAAAATAAAAAAATATGTATTTATAAAATAATATTCTACATAAAATTATTAAATCAATCAATCTAAACGTATTTTGAAGACCCCCCCAAACAAAAATATTGAATAAAGTTTAATTATTATAACTCGCCACATTTCATTCCATCACTAGTGACGGAATGAATCCATTCCGTAACAAGTGATAGAATGTAACCATACCATTATTGAAAATGATGTAAGAATGATAACATTCTACAACAGTCGTATATATTATCATTTTATTGTTTCAGAACCATGGTTATATCGATGACAATGATTTTCGGCCGATTAGGAGCCATGTTAGGAAATATATTATTTCCTATGTTGTTAGAAATTGGGTGCCTTCCGCCATTTTTATTAATAAGCGGCATTACTTTAAGTGAGTAATAGTTATTTACTTTACAAGTGAGCAAAGTAAGGAATTACCCACGAGGCCGAAGGCTGAGTGAGATAATTTTCTCGAGTGTGTCATTCCTTTTTGCCCACGTGTGAAGTATAACGTTTTAATCAACACCTCTTAATAACTGCTTAAAAATATTAAGTTTCATCCTAAAACATCGTTTCTATGGCGACTTCCAACAAGCAAAGTAACAATTTACCCACAAGTGGGTATAATTTTGATCAAAGCCACTTGTGGGTAATTTTTTTCTTTGCTTGTTTAAAATCACCATAGTTATTATGCCCAGTGCAAACATTTTGACAAGTTTCCTGAAAAAAGTTTCCAGAAAATGGAGATTTTTTTGAAAACCAATAAATATGTATATGATCACATGTCATATTTGACGATTTGACAAATAAGAAGTTAGTTGCACTTCAAAACGTTTCCTGAAAACGCCTCATTCTTATAGGCGCCGTTAAAACTTTGAAATTTCCGGAAACTTTTTTCAGGAAACATGTCAAAATGTTTCTCCGTGTGCACTAGGCATTATGCTTTTATTAAGAGGTGTTGGATAGACAAATTTATCAATAAATTGCTGAAATATTTCAAAAATATTACATGGATTTTTTGAAGACTTTTTCATGCTTCTGAATCATGAAAAAATCACTGCTTTGAAGCTCTCAATAAATTAGAAATTATTCTTTTCCAAGGATCAAAATATTTTAGTGTAATAATATTTTGTTTTGTTCTAGTTAGTGCTATTGTGGCTTTATTTCTACCGAAGAAGGCTCCAGATTTCAGTTAATAACAATTTTAGTAGTAAAACAAATTTAGATTAATTATAGAAAAATGTTTGTAAAATATTTTAGATTACCTAATAAATGTTATATGTTTCATACCTCGCTTTATTCTTTATCTAGAAATGTACCTAAATTAATGTTAATAAATACAATTTTATGAGCCAATAAATAAAAGAATTTATAAACAATTATAACACAACTCGTTACAAAATGCATCAAGTATGGTTCATAATATTGTACTGCATAACTACAGGTAAGAGTATACTCTTGAAATATATCCTAAAAAGGTCTACTTATACAGGGTGTAACCCAACTTGTGTAACAAAATTGGACGCACTGATCATGAATCAAAAATAATTTTGTTGAAATTCGCTAATTAAAAAATGAGACATTCTGTAAGTACCTACAAATTTCATTTTTTCCTGTTTGTAAAATTATTATTACATTAATGTAATTACGCTAATTAATACTGCATAACTATTGTTCAACTATTTTGTATTTAAATGTGGCAACCAATGATATTGTTTTGCAAACTACTGTTAATTTTACGAATTTCAACAAAATTCTTTTTGATTCATGATCAGTGCGTCCAATACTATACACCCTTAAGGCGCTACACTTGTGCCAAAAATATAGTGAAAAAGGGAGCTTGCTATATACGAACTGAGCTCTTGTTAGTACACTTACACTGTTCATATTTTATATATAGATAGTTAAAAGATGACTCTAGAGGGCGACGAAGTTATATTTTTGAAATACTTAATGATATTTTAGTAATAAATTAGTAAAAATAGTCAATTTGGCCGATTTTTTCTTCCTTGTACGGAGTAAAAGAAAGTATTGTAATCGCGAAAAATTTCGGTTCTCAGATTTTTACGGAAATATCCGTTTTGACCTTTTCTGAATCCATTATGACTAATTTCGTCGTGACGTCTGTACGTACGGACGGACGTACGTATGTGTGTCGCATAACTCAAATACGGTTAGACGTAAAAAGTTGAAATGTTGTATTTAGGACTGTTATAGCATCTAGTTGTGCACCTCCTATTTTTTGTTTCAATCTACAAACCGGAAGTAGTACTTTTTACAAATATTTCGATAAATATTTAATTTAAGACAATTTTTTTTTATTTTAAATGAAAGATTATGTGATTATTACCTACAATCGGTATTTTATAAATATTTTTGTATCTGGTATCATTTAAGAATAATTAAAGTATATATTTATAATTTAGTATTTCGGTATCTTGTTGTCCATGATCGATTAACATTTGTTACTACTTAAAATTTAAATGATTGTGACATGACAGTGACAATAGTAAAATTTGCTTTATATCTTCTTCTGCAGTTTAAATAAAATGACTAAAATATATTTGTGAGTATAGTAGCAGTAGTAGTAGTAGTACTAATATATTTGTATAATAAGTTAAAAGAATAAAGTCAGATATTTTTATATTATTCTACATTTTAGTTATGTGGTGTCCACGTCAGATTTTTCATTATATTTTTGACACAAGTGTAGCGCCTTAAATTCGGTTACACCCTGTACATTTTTATGTCAGAATAATTATTAATTGTTTTATTTAATTTATTAACAGTTATTTCTAGAGAGCAAGAACTAAACTTGGATCGGAACGCATATGAATTGAAATTCGTTGGTCTTTCCGTTCCATTTCAGATATTTGAAAAAGATGGCGTTGTATATTTTCGGGAACTAAATAACAAACACCTTAATGTTCATTACCTGCTTAGCAATTTAGAAGAAATATTAAGTAACATTGGTACGTATTCTAATGGTGGGATTCTGTGCAAATCTATAAGTTTTAGAAATACCGTGAGTTTTATTTAACGTGAAACATAGGATCTTTCATATCCATGGTTACGAATTTGACAGCAATGTATTAGAGCGATTCATTTGAAATAGAACATAGGCTGTCATTATCAAGTAAATATTACCTGTCAATTAGGGTTGTGTTGTTGAAAATAAGGTATACAATTGTAGAAAAGGTGCAAATGATACGTTGGTATAATGCAGATGTTACCCTCAGACAAGTACCTATCTTATTTATTTCGTGTATTTGAGAATTTGTTATAAATTGTATTCTGAAAAAATATCTATTAAATGTTTATATTTCTTGCAACTTTTTTCATTTCTAAAATGATTAGAAATACGTACATATTTCATTTGCTATGTTTTATTTTAAATGAGACGCTCTAATACATTGCTGTCAAATTCGTAACCATGGATATCAAATAAAACTCACGGTATGTAAATCTTTAAATATTATTGAACAAAATCACATCAATGTTTGTTGACAAATATAAAAATCTGACGTGGCCATCACACAAACTTCCGCCATATCTAGACTTTAAACAGAAATGTATACGTAAAATCCGGTGCCCATTTAAAATATACAAATAAAAATCTCAAATATTCAAACACAGAAATTTGCATCACCTGAATAAAAAGATTAATTCACAGGAAAACTCTGCTGTGTTGAAGCCATCCTCCGTTCAATTACTACATTTAATATCTTACTTAGGACTTATATAGCGCTAGTATGCCAACTTGTCACCCGTCTCACCTGTCAATATTTTTTACGCAGAAACAAAAATCAACCGATCATGGATTACAAGATTTCAACGTTTTATTTGATAAATTTATTTTTAAAATTTTACTGCAGCTCTCTTTTTTTATAACGTAAATTGCAAATAACTTTTCCTCTTATTCTTATTACAAATAAATACTATATTTATCAAAATTTATAAAACTTCTGACACTTAAACTTTTCAATCTTCAAAAAATATCACTTCCGGTGAAGATATTTGTACCAAGATCTAATGAGCTCTTCCTATTCGTATACTATTGTAAAATACCAAATATCAAAATTTTTGGGTAATTCGTATTTGAGTTATGCGACTAACACCTCTTGACCACATACATACCCACACACATACCCACACACATACACACACACACACACACACACACACACACGCACACGCACATCAAAAATGAGTTGTAAGGACCCTAATTTATGCTCATCCACTTAAAACTCACAACCCGATTTTTTGCATGATTCCAATACCTTTCTTTACAGGTAAGCGGAAGGTAAAAATGTTCATATGATTATAAATTTCATTGCGATTTTGTTTGATATTTACAGTTTTATAGGTCTGTAGCAACTACAGATTTTCACGGAATCCCACTATAAACCTGACAAATCACTACATAAAATAATATTCAGGGTACAATACTTTTAAAATAATTTTAAAAACATTTCTATTACAAAAATTTTGGTGGAGGTGCTTAAAAATATGTTGGTATTACAAACCTTGTAACAAAACATGTTGCGTGTCACAAAGCGAACTTTGTCACATTCAGTTGCGTTTCACAAAGTTAACTTTGTGAACGCCAAATAGAAAAATAAAATTTTAATAATTTATTATCTAAGTGGTTATTATACTTTGATATAAAATATTGCAGACAAATTAAAAAATGTTTCCGAAGATACGAAAGAGGAATTAAAAATATTTATAAAAGATTATATCCAAGACAGAGCAAAGGAACAACAATTTGGTGAATATTTTTTATACAGGGTGATTCACAACTTCGTGTATGACTGATAATGGAATATTTTTTTTAAATCGTAAATTAAGGGCAGTTTTCACAAGAGGCACTGGATTGTTGATTGTATAATAAATATCTGATTAACTATGAATGGAATAAAATTAAATTTTAATTAAGTTGAGCACTATATGCCATTAAAATATAGGAAGTGACTATTCGCACCTTATGCCCATGTCACACCGGCGTGGCACGAAGCACGGTGCTCGATGGAAAAAAATGAATAACGTAAAAATTTATCGCCGCTATTCCATCGAGCATTTTGACATGTGGAAATTTGTTGCTGATTTCACAGTGAGTCATCAATATAATTTTTGACATTTGGTTAATAATTGATGTCAAAATAGTAACAGTAAGTAATTAGATAATAAGAATATAACACTTTAAGATTTTGTCAATATATGAACTAATTATTGATTTAATTAAAACAAAAAATTGATGAATTTTAATTCTCACCTGTCAAAAATAATTTTCAAAAACCTTCAAAGTACGAAGTGAACATAGCAATATACAAATTTTCGTATGGCATTTTGCTATACTGGTGTGACACCCTTTTGACAGCTTTGAACGAAGCAAAATGCCACATCGAGCACCGTGCTTCGTGCCACGCCGGTGTGTCATGGGCATTAGAACAGGAAACAGGAAACAGGAAATACGGGAAAAACAGGAGAACAGCGTTGTCGTTGTTTTCTGTTGGACTCAAGAAGAGTTTTGTTAGCATAGATTAGTTTATGTCAAAAAAACGGAGTTCTGTTGGACTCAAGAAGGGTTTTGTTAGCATAGATTAGTTTATGTTAAAAAAACGAATTTCTGTTGGACTCAAGTAGGGTTTTGTTAGTATAGATTAGTTTATGTCAAAAAACGGCAACGTTGTTCTCCTGTTTTTCCTGTATTTCCCGTTTCCTGTTTCCTGTTTTAAGACGATCCTCTACCGCGCCAGAAAACAGCCAAAAACATGGATTTCGCGCGCCACTCCACAGCGTTTATTGTTTTGTTAAATATAATAATCTAAAGATACTGTTGAAGATAAAAGTACAATCTACAAAATGGTCGATGCAGAATTTTAAAATTATGCTTTAAAATCGAAATATATGTTAATTTGAATTTTGACAATTTTTGTTATTTTTTCAACACAAATATCTTCTATTTTAAAACGAATTTTTAAAATTCGATCGGTTATTTCGCAGATCCAAACTTTGTTGACAACATATTAAAATTTGAAGTTCATTCCCTGATAAATAACAGTTGTACAGTGGCGCGCGAAAACTATCTTTTTTACAAATATTGTAGTTTTTTTACAAATATGGGTCCCTAAATTGTTTTTCCCCCTCAAACATAAATTATTTGTTATTTTTATGTTTAACAAAACAATAAACGCTATAGAATAGCGTGCGGAATCAATGTTTTTGACTGTTTACTGCCATGGGTAGAGGATCACCTTAAGGTGCGAATATCCTCTTCCTAAAATATATGCACGAAGTTATGAACCACCCTGTATTAATACTAGAAGTGTACTAAATATTATACTAAAAATAGCTCAGTATAAATATAAGGACGACAGCGATGTCAAATTCGATTTAGGATCAGTGAAAGAAGAAATCGGTAAGCATTTATTTTTTAAACCAATTTGGCACATACCTACAGATTATTAAGAAGTGAACGAGGCGACAAACGTGTGCACTACATATTTACACCCTATATTTTTAATAGAAACATCCCATCTACCAAAATATGTCAAAGAAAAACTAAAACAACAGGTAGAAAAATTCCACATGTCTACAAAATTTTTGGAAAATCTTAATTCAAGTAAGTATTATTTTGCTCACGAATATACATATACAGGGCGAGTCACAACTGACTGATCATGGAACAAAAATATATTTTTAAAACGTAAATTTAAGGGCAGTTTTCGCAAGAAGCACTGGATTGTTGATTGTGTAATGGATATCTGATTAACTATGAATAGAATAAAATTAAATTTTAATTACTTGTGCAATGGCAAGAATAGTAAATTTATGAAATTCCATTTGAAACAGTGACCCAAAACTGTTTGATTAAAAAACCTGGAAACTAAAATTGCGAATTTTGAAAAATTCTTTTAGTTCCGTGATACGTGAGTTGAGCACCGATTGAGCACTATATGCCATAAAATATATCACCTTGCATAACTTGAATGCCCTTAAGAGCATTCTGTACAGGAAGAATATACACGTAAAAAGCACTTTACACGCATACACCTCATCGACACATGGTTGCACATTTTAACAAAAACTAATTTTTATATGGTAGATAAGGGATAAAACTTCGTTCTATTAGTGCCATTTTTTTGTTTTGTACCGAAGTTTTAGTTTATAAAATAAAGAAAACTACAAAAATTCACATTTTTTACCTCTAATTTTCTCGAAATCAGAAAGTTTTTTCTAAAAAATAACACCACCCCAACGTAGATTAAACTTTAAACTACATGATTCAAGTTTAAAATATCATGTTCTGCGAAATATAAAGAAAAATCTGTAGGTGCTTCTAAACGCCTGCAAGCGGTTGAAAGTAAGTAATTTCGACCGTTGAACGTGCTGAAAAAGAAATTTGCACTAATAGAACGAAGTTTTATCTACCATATAAATTTTTTTTTTGTTAAAATGTGCAACCATGTGTCGATGAGGTGTATGAGTGTAAAGTGCTTTAACGTGTACATTTTTCCTGTACAGAATGCTCTTAATGTTTGTACTCTAAGTTTTGATAAAGTTTTTTAAATTTTTAGTAACAGGTGGAATAACTTTGGATGAAGTAGTATCTGAAATAAGTATGTACAAATTAAAAATGTGTTTAATTAATGTCCTTAATTATGAAATTTTACAGAAAAAATGCATATTCCAAAAAATGTAAGAGAGTATTTGATAACATATTCAAAACATGAGTTTGCACATCCAAACACAGGTGATGGTAAGTATTTTTACATTTTAAACCAAATAACCGTGTAAATCTATATTTTTGTAGATGTTACCACTAAAAATCCGAAAAGTAAGAAAACATAAAATTATATAATAGTAAATTATACAACGATACTATAATGGATGATATTATTCCCGAAGATGAAGTTTACAACACGAGCGAGCAAAGCGAGCGAGAGTTTTAAACATCCGAGGGAAAAATCGCCATTATGTACTTTATTTTATTGTTAAATACTACCAGATTGTGTTTAAAAAATTGTATTTAAAATTAACTGTACGCATAAATAATTAGATTGTATAATGTACCAATTTATTTAAGGAAAACTATATCAAGTTTCAAAAACTACTTCCGGTATGCGGATTGCTACCAAAATCCGGTTTTAAGATCCTTATTAAAACTTTAACTATGCAATTTGGTTATTAAAGGTTTGATAATTTTTAAGTTATCGTGAACGAAAAATCGTCAGTCCATACGTATATACACAGACATCATCGTGAAAATAGTAAATTCGTATTGTACCCTGAAACGTGCTTATCCACCAAAACTCATACTTTAAAATTTTGACCCATTACAATACCTCTTATAGAATATGAGGCGAGAGGTAATTAACAATTTAGGCTAGTTTCAGACTGCCATGTAAAATTATACAAAACAAAAATATTTATTCCGTCTTTTTGACAGTTTATAGACTTGAAATTATTATTTTATTTTATTTATTGGACCATAAGAAGGACTCGTTAATCGAAAAGAAATTAATATTTATTTTGTTTTCCTTTTTATATTCCTAAGGTACAATTTATTCTAATTAATTGAAGATTTTTTTTATCTGTCTAATTCGTTTTATTTCTCATGACAAATTTACGTTTATCTCGTGATAGGAACGTTTTTTATCAATAAATAATGGTTCGTTGGATGCTGAATTTGATTCTACATATCTTTTGTATTTACAGTTTGGGTTTAAAAGCAATAGGTAAAAACATTGTGTTTCCCAAAAAAATTCCCTGTACACCCAAATTGGGTATATGTCAGTCTTACATAATGTGACTCATCAGAATAAATACATATTCACCGTGTGTGCGGTTACCAGCTATCGATTTACTCATGGTTATCCGTGTGTGCGGTTATGAATAGTTCTAGTCGAAATGTGTTTAGTGTCCTCGAAAATTTTTATGCCTCGGCCAAAAATCGGACACTAAATAGTCATTTCGCAGATATATAAATAACTATTATGCTATTAAAAAATATATTAATTATTTTGTGTACACAGGAACAACTGAAAATCCAATTGAAGTAACAGCTGCAATAGACGAATATACAATGGAGAAAAATACTACTATAGGAATAATGATTGATGATAAAATTATTTTTGGAGATGATGATATTCCTACAACAGAAGAATTAAATGTTCAAAATAGTAAGCCACCTATTTATGAATTAGGTAAGGCAGTTTATGATGGTTTCAATTTACAAATTTAGATTTAAAAGATTTAGAAAAATAAAGTGTATCTATCTGCCTTTGCTGGTTCATGATAAATTTAAGGTATTTATGATTTCGAATTTACATTTAAAATATGATCATATTTAGATTTGCCCCCATATTTACTTTTCCCTATTTACTACCTTTTTTACCACCGTAATTCTTTTACCAATCCATTTTTTACCAACATTATACTTTTACCAATCCATTTTTTACCACCGTCCCTTTTTACCACTAATTCTTTTTTACCACCAACGTATTTACCAACGTATTCTTTTACCAATCCATTTTTACCACGTCCCTATTTTTGCCACTAATTCTTTTTACCACCAACATATTTACCAACGTATTTTTTTACCAATCCATTTTTACCACCGTCTCTTTTTTAATAAAGCTAACAAAACCGTATTAAAGCCCCACAAACTCGGTTTTGGTATTTACTACACTAACAAAGCTAACAAAACCGTACTAGAGCCCCACAAACTCGGTTTTGGTATTTACTACACTAACAAAGCTAACAAAACCGTACTAGAGCCCCACAAACTCGGTTTTGGTATTTACTACACTAACAAAGCTAACAAAACCGTACTAGAGCCCCACAAACTCGGTTTTGGTATTTGCTACACTAACAAAGCTAACAAAACCGTACTAGAGCCCCAAAAACTCGGTCTTGGTATTTACAACACTAACAAAACCGTACTATAGCCCCACAAACTATTAATGGTAAAACGGAATAGCGGTAAAAAAGTATGGTGGTAAAAGTTGTAATGGTAAAAACGGAGTGGTAAAAATGTATTAGTGGTAAAACGAAATAGCGGTAAAAAGTATAGTGGTACAAATGCAGAGGTAAAAGTTGGAGTGGTAAAAATTGAGTGGTAAAAAATGGGTTAACGGTAAAACAGGATAGTGGTAAAAATGCTGTGGTAAAAGTTGGAGTGGTAAAAATAGAATGGTAAATATGTAGCACAACGTCATATTTATATTTCTAAATCTAAATTTTAAATCCGACCAATCACAGGCAAATATTATAGGCTAAAGCCTCATTCACAATACGAAATTAGTAATAATTATAGTCGTGGTAAAATAATAATATTAATTTAAAAAATTCGACAACGTAGCTAGTTTTTTACTGCCTTTGTCTTTATACGGTATTTTTTTAGATTTATAGGATTAAGGAGGTTGGGGACGCAAAAATTTAGTGAATTGCCATAAAGCCTCATTCACATAAGCAATCAGTTTTAAGGTTTACATTTATGTTTACGTTTAAGAAAGTTTAAATTCATATATCTAAATACGAGTATTCACACTTCTCACTTTCAAGCACTGTGAATGCTCATATTTAGTTAGATGTATTCAAACTTTTTTAAACGTAAACATAAATCTAAACCTTAAAAGTCCATGTAAAATGAGCGTAATTTCAACATTTAATTACTCAAAAACCGGATAGACGAAAATTAAATTATTTTTTTTAGAATCTCAATAGTGAAATGGAGGCAGTGTATAAATTTCAGCCTCTCATCATCATTTTAATACACGGTCACCAACCTCCTTAATAGGTTGGGAGCAATTTGTTAAATACTTTTTTTACTGTGATAAAAGCCCCTTAAACTAAGTAGAAAACAGTAAATTTTAAATCTAAATTAGTAAATCTAAATTCGTAAATTAAATCCATCATGTAATTATTATAACCTCTAGGTGCAGACATTACTACAAATAAACCGAATAAAAAACCAGATACACCTGAAAATGTATCAGAAAACTATACTGAAAATGAACAAAGTACTCCAGTTTCAAGTACGGAGTCTCCTGAAAAAGAATTAAACAATATCACTAGTGCCGAGAATACAACAGCAACAATTGACACTGAATCAATAAGCAAAATATTATTACCAAATTTTGAGATAATTGTTATCGACAAAAATAAACAAAATAGTTCAGAATCTTTCTATGACCTTTCGAAAGACAAACCTACACGAAAAACTGAAACTGAAAAAACCACTGAAAAAACCACTGAAAAGTGTACTTCAAAAGCTACTACAGGTATGGTATTCATTGAGATTGTAACAAGTATTATTTTTGAATTTTTTATAATATTATTATTGTACCAATAGGGTAGTTTCCCATTTTTTCATGTTCATGTTATTTGAAAGCGGTTGAGAGTACTGATAAGCCTTAATTGTTCCTAATAAAGCTGTAATTAATTTTTAAATTTTGTGTGACGTAGATGTATAGCTGAAAATCTTCTCAAACAATGAGGCTGGAATTAAAATTTACTCATGTAAAATCAACTGTTTCTGAATGTTACAAAATATAAAATACAATTTGGTAGTTCCTTACTGTAAGTAAGAATACGCGTGAAACGCATTATTGTGACGTAGATGTATCGATACGTAAAATCTCAAATATTTAAAGAACTATTAACTTTTTGAAAACTTTTTTCGTGGCAATAACTCATTTTTGAGGTCTCCTTTCAATATAATTGACTGGGTTGCTACTTTGTACCCTGTTGAAAAAAGGGCGCACATTAGCAATTGCTAGGATATTAATAGGATGTTAATAAGTGATATTCACATTCTTGAAATGTTCTGGGGATTTTATTCTGTCAAGTTTTCTCTCGTAATATTTAAGGTGACCCATGGCAGTAAACAGTCAAAAACATTGATTCCGCACGCTATTCTATAGCGTTTATTGTTTTGTTAAACATAATAATAACAATTAATTTATGTTTGAGGGAAAAAATTATTTAGAGACCCATATTTGTAAAAAAAACTGCAATATTTTTAAAAAAAGGAGGTTTTCGCGCGCCACTGTACAGCTTTTATTTATAAGTAAATTAACTTCAAATTGTAATATGTTGTTAACAAAGCTTGGATCTGCGAAACAACCGATCAAATTTTTTAAATTCGTTTTAAAATAGAAGATATTTGTGTTCAAAAACCAATCAAAATTGTCAAAATTCAAATTAACATACAGGGTGAGTCAGCTAAGTGTTCCCTATTTCATTTGTTTGTAAAGTCTCAAGTTTTTGTGTAAAGTCCGCCAAATTTTTGCTGTAAATACAGTAGCCACTTGAGTTTTTGTTCGCAAAGTTTTATCATTATTGCTCTATTGCTTCCTAATTGGTGACTGAAATAATGATTAATTAATTAATGATTAGTCAAACGACTATTTGTAGGATTTTAAAGGACCTTAGTGGCATCCTTATAAGATTCAAATTCTGCAATTTCTGAAGAGGATAAAGCAAACCGATTGGAATTTGCAGAAGACGAAATTGAACGAATGAATGAAAACCCTGGTCATCTGAATAACATCATGTTTTCTGATGAGGCACATTTTCATCTTGATGGTGGATTTAATAGACACAATCATCGGTATTGGTCAGATGAAAATCCTCACTGGATTGCTGAACAATCCTTGCACTCTCCTAGAACGACTGTTTGGGCTGCAATTGGAGATTTTGGATTAATTGGTCCAATTTTCACATTGAAGTGAACCACTCGTGAAGTTTTTGTCTGATCGATTTGAAATTTCGGCAGTAAAAATTCCTTTAGATAGTTCATGTTTTGCAAAAATTTCGTCACTTTCTGATAAAAATTGTCAAGTTATAAAAAATCCAAATAGGGAATAGTTAGCTGACTCAGCCTGTATATCGATTTTAAAGCAAAATTTTAAAATTCTGCATCTTGCATTTTGTAGATTGTACTTTTATATTCAACAATATCTTTAGATTATTATATTTAACAAAACAATAAACGCTGTGGAGTGGCGCGCGAAATCCATGTTTTTTGCTGTTTTCTGGCACGGTAGAGGATCGTCTTAACTCCATAATTTGAACTAACATTTTAAATTTAACTTTCTTCAGATAATATTCCAAAGCTTTTTGTCGACGCTTTTCAAGAAGATGAACCTAAAGAGGGTATAAGAGATGGAAAAGATGTCAGGGACTATTCAAAATGGTGGGTCAAACTATACGTAGAAATCATGTTAGATGAAGATTTCACACCTATTTGTAACGGCATATTTATTTGGAATAACGTCATTATGACTTCTGCAGTGTGTCTTAATAAGTAAGTAGGTGTAACTGCCTCACAGGTACCCGTGAAAACTTCTCACGCCTTGTGTCCAACTTGCTTACATATTTTAAGGCGCTACACTTGTGTCAAAAATATAGTGAAAAAGGGAGCTTGCTATATTACAAACTGAGCTCTTGTTAGTACAACTGTTCATATTTTATATATAGATAGTTAAAAGATGACTCTAGAGTGCTAAGAAATTATTGAAATACTTAATGGTATTTTAGTAATAAATTAGTAAAAATAGTCAATTTGGCCGATTTTTTACTATTTATTTCTTCAGATGTGTAATATTTTTGACAAAAAATATTTTCTTAGTACTCTCATGAACAATGCAAGGAATCGACTATTTAAAACAAAATTAATAAATATGCAATAATAAGGCCGTAGTTTGTAATATTAAAATGCATAATTTAATTCTTATTTTCTCTATTTGTTGTCGCAACAATGTATTGTATGAATTTTTCGATCAAATAATGCTTCGTAATTACTTATGGTAAATTTCAGATTTTTATTTTGAGCAATATAGCCAGAATCGTGAATTTTGATTCTATTGCAGCAATATTGCATACAACAAGTGTAGAGCCTTAAGGCTATTGACTATTTTTACTAATTTATTACTAAAATACCTACCATTAAGTATTTCAAAAATTACACATCTGACGAAAAAAATAGTAAGTGTAGAGCCTTAAGGCTCTACACTTGTTGAAAGCAATATTGCTGCAATAGAATCAAAATTCACGATTCTGGCTCCCTTTTTCATTATATTTTTGACACAAGTGTAGCGCCTTAACGGCATAGTGCTCAACTCACTTGTCGCGGCACTGAAAGAATTTTTCAAAATTCGCAATTTTGCTTTTCAGGTTTTTATTCAAACAGAATTTCATTACTATTTTTGCCATTGTACAATGTATAATTAATTAAAATTTAATTTTATTCCATTCAAAGTTAATCAAATATCAATTATACTATAATGGATATCTGATTAACTATGAATTGAATAAATTAAATTTTAATTAATTGTGCAATGGGAAAAATGATTATACAATCAACAATGTGCGTTTGTGAAAACTGCCCTTAAATTTACGAACGTAATAGTTATTTACGTTATAAGTCCGGTAGATGAGTTTTTACGGTACGAGTAAGATGTTTCCGAACGAGGCGACGAAGGAGTCGAGTAGGAATTTCGAAACGAGTACCGTGAAAATCCTCTACCGGACGAATGACGTACAACGTTTTATTTCATACCTGTGTTGCATTTTTGGACCAAAGTTTGCACCCATTCTTTATATATCTTGTCTAAATACAATCAGGTCGTCTTGGTCTCAATACAAAAATTAAATTTCAGTCCGGAAAATGAAACATTACGGTATTGTTCTACTTTACAATCCTGTAAAGTAGAACAATACCGTAATGTTTCATTTTCCGGACTGAAATCAATCTCATAAAGAAGCAAATGCAACACAGTATGAAATAATAGTTATTTGTATCACAAGGCCAGAAACTGACCTTTTGCAAGAGCGAGTATTTTTGACACGCCGAGCCACAGGCGAGGCTTGCAAATTACGAGCACTAGCATAACAGTTTCTGGACGTGTAATACACAATATTGTATGTGCCGATTTCATTACAAAAATATAAAATAATTATACATAACCTAAAAATTGTGCACTAAATACTTGCATTTGAGCTTAAAATATATTTATTTCAGTTTCTATTAACGATTTACGTCTAAAATTTGTCAAAATCTTGTTAATTCTTGTATTAAAAATATTCAACGCATAAAATTGACATCTGCTTGACAACTGTAGTAATGTCAAGATGCCAACCTATAACTTCCGGTTGTTTGCCGGCCTAGGCTGGCAACAAAGAGTTTCTGGCGGATTTTGAGATATGGAAAACTAGCGATGCCGACCGGAGGCATATAAAATTCAATTTTCACAACTTGCATGCAATATTGAATCAATTTGTCAAAAGTTGCACTGTCATCTGCAATATTGCTCAATGTAAAATGGACTTTAAAAAACTTCAACCTCTTGTGTTTTGTTAATCAGAAGTAATTCAACATTTATGCTTAAAATAACCTCAGGTACTATTACACTCAATCTAAAATTGTGAATCACCCTGTATAAACAACCATGAAACAATAACAGCTGGTAACCGCACACACTAATGAGTCATTGCATGTGAAGTCCATTTTACATTGAGCAAGCGCAACGGGCAACTACAATCTTCAAGTCAGAGTTGAACAAAGAAATTGCAGAAGACATTTTTTTCATTTTACACTGAGCAACATCAACATGCAATTACTTATTTAATGTATAAATTTATTAATAAATTTACCAATATTTTGTTACTATATTATGTCAACTTAACCTCTTGGATTTATTGTATTGTATATTGTTGGAAAATAAGTATAGAATGGCATTATAACCACTAACGCACTAACTTTCAAACACAAATTAATCTATTTGACGTTTATGTTCAGTTGGTAGAATCATAACGAACTAAAAATAACAAGAAATAACTGTGAATTGCCTGCAAGCCTTACAAAAATTAGAACATGTTCTATTCCATGCAACCGTTGCCTCAAGATTGCTTCTGCCAAATGAATGTGCAATTTCTGTATTACACTCATGCAATATTGAAGCAACTTGTCAAAAGTTGCACTTGCATCTGCAATGTTGCTCAATGTAAAATGGGTTTGAGGGCACCACACCCAAGTAAATTTTATTTCAGACATAAGGACAATTTACAAGGACTTTACTCGAGAACTATGGACCAACACGAGTTCAACATCAAACGAATTGGGTTCAAAAGGTACTGGACAAACACGCGAACAGACTTGGCCCTTCTGCAGACTATAGAGCCAATGGCGACGCACCAATTCGCCAAAATTAGCCAATCAGATCTGCCGAAAGAGGGCGACAAAGTCACACTCATAAGTTCGAAATGTGGAGACCTGCATTACGCTAGAGTCAAAGTAAATATAAAGCAATGTCGAGAGGTCTTCGGGCCACAGCAGTCGCCATTTTGTGGGGAGTCAGTGAAAAAAAATGGGAGAAAGTGTTTTGAAAATTATGGAGCCCCGGTTATTTTTCGGGATAATTTAATTGGTCTTGTGTCGCTCTCAAAAATGGATAAACTTAGCTTATACACCAATTTGAGTTATTTTCATGAATGGTGGCTTCCAAAAATTATTTATTTACAAAATGTAGCAGATGGTTTTGAAGGTGCTGTCATAGATGATATTGTAGGTACTACTTTACCTAAAATTATTTATATGCCCTGAAAGGTATACCCAAACATATACAATGTATCAAATTAAAATAAATAATACGTATTTTATTGTGTTTTTATTTTATTGTACATTGTAGTAGTCGTCTACGTTTTTACCGAATTACTCTCGATTTTACTGTTTTTACCTTCCGCTTACCTGTAAAGGAAGGTATTGGAATCATGCAAAAAATCGGGTAGTGAGTTTTTAGTGGATGAGCACGAATTAGGGTCCTTACAACTCATTTTTGATAGTTTCCCGATGATGTCTTCACCGGAAGTGATATTTTTTAAGATTGAAAAGATTAAGTGTCAAAAATTTCTATAAATTTGGATAAATATAGTATTTATTTGTAATAAGAATAAGAGGAAAAGTTATTTGCAATTTACGTTATAAAAAAATTGTCTTTATCTGGTAGCATTAAAGAACTGCAGTAAAATTTAAAAAATAAATTTATCAAATAAAACATTGAAATCTTGTAATCCATGTTCGGTTGATTTTTGTTTCTGCATAAAAAATATTGACAGATGAGACGGGTGACAAGTTGGCATACTAGCGCTATATAAGTCATAAGTAAGCTATTAAATGTAGTAACTGAACGGAGGATTGCTTCAACACAGAAGAGTTTTCGTGTGAATGAATCTTTTGATTCAGGTGATACTAATTTCTGTGTTTGAATATTTTAGATTTTTATTTGTAAGTATATTTTAAATGGGCAACAGATTGTACGTATACATTTCTGTTTAAAGTCTAGATATGGCGGTAGATTGTGTGATGGCCACGTCAGATTTTTTCTCTTGCCAGAAACCAGCCCGAAACTCGTACTTAGCCGCATCCTAGCAATGCAATGTCATTTTGAAGTACTGTAACAGTGTTTTCGTTGCGAGTAAACTGTTAGTTTATTATTGACTGCAAGGTAATGTTTTTATTTTTTAATAGAGAAAGAATGGATCTACATAATGTGCCTTTTTAAAATTTTAAAAATAATTTTGTGTCAGAAGATATAACTCTAAAGTTTTCTTAAATTGGCAATTTTTATGAATTTTTCGGAATTTTTATAATCAAATTTTTTGTTATAATTTTAAGATAAGCACAATTTAAGACAAACATTTTTATTTTAAATGAAAGATTATGTGATTATTATCTACAATTTCTGTATCTGGTATCATAATATAAGAATAATTATTAAAGTACACTTATAATTATTTAGTATTTCGGTATCTTGTAGTCCATGATCGTTTAACATTTGTTACTACGTAAAATTTAAATGATTATGACATGACAGTGACAGTGACAATAGTAAAATATCGTTTATATCTGCAGTTTAAATAAAATGACTAAAATATATTTGTGAGTAGTAGTAGCTATACAGGTTGGTGGAGGTGAAATGCGAACATAGGGAACATACATGACAATCGAACTTTCATGCCAGGTATCTTGATATATTTTGTAGTAGTGTCACAAAACGAAGTAATGTGAATTTGTGTGGCAAAAAGAGTAATCAATAACAGAAATAATAATAAAATATTAAAGTTCTGTTCGTACACATACATTATTATGCAAAGAAAATATTTTAATGAAAATAAAATTTTCAGTAATATGACAGGTACTTTGACATTGACAGTACTTATTCCACGTATATCAAGATGTCTAGCATGATAACTCCATTGTCATGTATGTTCCCTATGTTCGCATTTCACCTCCACCAACCTGTATATTAATACATTCGTATATAATAAGTAAAAAGAATAAAGTAAGTATGGCGGGAGGTCTTGTGCTGGCCACATCAGATTTTTTTAAATTTAATGCCTCTGAATATTATTACATCGGTTTAAATTAGTTTTATTATTTATGTTTCCTGTTTCAAATTTTGTCTGTTCGTCCTGAAAAGCCTGAAAACTGCTGAAATTGTCCTGCACCAAAAATGTGAACAAATTGCGCTATTAAATGCACAATTTTATTTTCTACTCGAGTAAAATCTCTAAAATATTTGCATATGAACATTAATTTTGACAGAAATTTATCTGCAAAAAATGTTAAAACATTTTATTACTGTTCATAAAAACGTAGTTGTAGAACATTACTCCCAGAATAAATTTTGCGAAGAATGAAACGCTTTTTTCCAGGTAGCATCAATTTGACTCCAATTATCAAATTCAAATGTTGCTACCTGGAAATACGATGTAGGTATAGTTTAAACAATTAAAAGTTTATGTTGAAGGCGTCTCTTGCAACTATTACAGCTGCCCAAATATGTTATATTAGTCAAGAATAATACAGTTAAATTGATTCCCTATGTTCGATTTTAAAAAGAACGCTCTAATACATTGCTGTCAAATTCGTAACCAAGGATATGAAAAGTCCTATGTTTCATGTTAAAATAAATTCACGGTATAATATCGTGAACGATACTTAAAAATTTATATTCCTTGCAAAATTTCAGTTCTCAATTTTGTACAGTCAGCACCGTTGAATTGCTGAAGTTATTTCAGTTCGCTGAAGAAAATATTTTAACAAAGTTATAAAATTAAATTAACAAGTCCAGTTTGCCGACCAGTTAAGTAAAATTAATTAAATTGAACTACTTTCTCCCCAAATTAATCGTTTTATTCTCTCGAACTGAAACGGGTTTTAAACCTTGGTCCCTCGGTCCACAATTAATTATAGAGACCTTAGTGTTTGGGTAAACTGTAAATTTAGAAATCAATACTGGATTAAAAATAAGATCCAGTACGTCAACTCACGGGTACTCACGGCTGTTGAATTTCGGTACACTCGGAAGAAAAAATTAAATAAACATTTATTTTTTGTCATAACCACTAAAAAATTCTGAAAACCTCTTAAACTGAGCTATCGGCGTGGCAAAAAACAGTCACTCTCTAGTGTGCTATGCGAAGAGGGATGATGCAGTAGAGACATCTATTGATAACCTTATTAATTACAACTAACAATAAAAATGTCAAACTTTTGACAAATCTTAAACATGACTAAATTGGTATTAGTATCATTATTTGTATCAATAATAGCTTCGACTGGCACTATCGGACGATTTTGATCAATACATGTAAAATTATGAATTACTGTTAGAACTTTTGGACAATTTTGAATTTCTCTCATAGCAAATAAAAGATTTTCTTTTCAATGACAAATTTTGATTGTGTCTCTAAATTATCACCATCTAATTTAAAAAAAGTAGGGATTGCACTACGTGACAAACGAGGAATTTTATACTTACTCGAAACAAATCTGCATAATAAAAAATACATTATTTAATATTTTCAAATACAAATGTATAGATTTAAAATATACTAACATCTCCTGATTTCCAGCGTTTTAATATATCATTTTCTGCGAAGTGTTTTGCTACGTGTTTAGGTATAAATTTTTTATTTGTTATCATCAGTGATTCACCTTGCCCCCACTGTTCCAACCTTTCACTGCATTTTGGTACACAAAATAGTGGGAATTTTTCGTTACCAGGATTGTACCCAGAGGTACATTGAAGCACGAAACATTTACTCATTTTATTAAATATTTATTCAAATTGTGACATTAAATGTCAAAATATGAAACATTTGTCATTCAATTTGTAAAAAAAATATGAAATTTGTGCATAGATATCTTTGATAAACGCTGATAAGTCGAGAGAGTTAATCTGCCCTCCTTAGGAAGAAGGTCCTATCTGCAAATTTTGAGATTTTGTAATCTGCATAAAGTATTACAAATATATACCAAAATAGAATGTCCAGCTGCCCTAAGAAAATGTAGAATTTATTATTAGTAGTATTATATTTATATAAAGCAATTTTAATAGTAAAAATCCGCATAGTTGTTTCCACAAAAAATTTTATATAAAATAATAGCTAACACAAAATTTTTGCAGATAGGACCTTTTTCCTAAGGACGGCAGTAATGCACTAGTGACATCTATTGAGCTAATTTCAGGAAGAAAATTTTTGACCGCAATTTATAATGGTAACTATAGGGAAGTGTCCCAACCTACTTCTCTTTTACCGTGGTCACTACTAACATCCTAAAAATGACTTGAGTCACAAAATGAACCTTGGCGACATTCAGTTTTCAGTTTCAGTTTCATAAAATCAACTTTGAAAAAATATATTTGATTGTACCTACTTGACTGTAATAAGCAGAAACTTAATGCTGAAACTAGTGGAACTCCTGCAACAATTAAAAAGGGAAAACATTATTTTTATTGCTTATAAATACAGGATGTTACAAAAAGGACCAAAACTTTGAGGGGCACATTTAGATATCTTGATTATTAATTTGTTTTTTAATTTGCAAAATTAAGGATAAGATTTTTCAAGGGAACACGGTGCTTAGTGCCATATTATTGACAAAAAATATTTTAGATTGAAAATCAGGCATCGAAATGTATATATCCTCAAATATTTTGACCATTTTTTAACATACCTAGGTACTGAATAATAATATAAATTAATAATATGAACCAACTAATAAATCATAATATGAATTTACAATTAATGATTATATTAATTTATACTATTATAATAATTGTTGTTCATACTATAAAGGTTGATTCACAACTTCGTGCATTTATTTTAATGGCATAATACTCAACTTATGGCCATTTGCACCGCTTCCACTTGAGAGGAACGGTTACTGCACTACCAAAATTTATCGGTCCGGGTCGCTTATTATCAAAAGAGTCAATTTCTTAGAATTTTAATAAGTGTACCCAATACGACTCTAGTTTGGAGGGAAAACTAAATTTAAATTTGAATATTTATTCGAATATTTACACTGCCTGACCTTATTTTTGTGTCAAAAAGGGGTTTAGTTTTCACCGTAAAATTTAGTCTAAATATTTAAAAAATTTAACAATTTTTTTTTAAATCTGTAGAAGAAAGGTGGTTCTGTGACATTTCTGTATTGAAATTTTAAAATTCAAAATATAATACACTTTAAAATGAATTACAAAATTGCCAATGTTTATAACGCCTATAATAACAAATCAAGCAAAAATTTAAAATTGTAATACACAAATGTCATACAAACAACCTTCCTCTACTAATTAAAAAAATAAATATTTTATAATGTTAATATTTAGATTAGATATGATGGTGAAAACGAAACCTTGTTTTTACTTGTAAATTGCACCAGTATCCGTTCATCTTAAATGAAAAATATATCCAATCGAACTTATGACAGCAATGTTATTTCTACATTTGACAATTTGATTTTGATTCGATATTGTTTATTTAAGTGACACTTAAAATTTAAGTGGAAGCGGTACAAATGGCCATTAACCACGCATTAATGCAGTGGTACCAAACATTGCCGTTACATTTACATATTTTCAAAAATTCTTTTTGTGCCATGATCAATAATGCACAAAATTATGCGTCAACCTGTATATGGGGTTCAAAACAATATATAAAAAATTATAATGAATAATGAACCAATTCTGATCACATATTTATTTGAAATTTGTTTACAATACAGGTAAACAATCAATAACGTTTTTCATCTGTAAAAATGAAGCATAAGAAATTCTATTAAATTCGTGCAAGAATTTAAGGGGCTCAGTAATTTGAAATGCCTCATTTTTCCCAAGAAATACACTGATATAACATGAAACATTGATAAATATTATATCTAGCCATAGAAAAATAATTATGCACAAAGCAAAATATTATTTACATATTCGCGATAAATCATTTAAAATTTAACGTAATTTGAGCTAATCTATAACACCGAACATATATTGTCACTCGAAATATGTACAATAGAGCTTTATAAAGCTCTAGGTAACATTTTATGTACACTTTTTACACTGAATGTACATTTAAGCGTCGTTAAATCTATTAGGCCAATAGTTTAAAATAAGGGAAACACTGAATATCTAACACACCGTTAAAAATAATTACTAGCCATGTTTTGCATGACAACCCCGGTCAGAAGTTGTATTTAGTTCATAAGTGTTCCTAGGTGTCTCTGCTAGTCACTACCGATACTATACTTCATTTCAGCTAAGAAAATAGCGTTGGATTAAGCTTGAATTATATTATACATTTTTCGGCTAGAAAAACTAACTTTTTTTTAGATACTTAATTCGGCTAGAATCTAGTTTTAAAATTTGTTCTTGCTGCCAACTGAAATTTAAAAAAAATGTAATTGTCATTGTTAGTTGTTGAGTTTTTAATACCCTGGTAAAGTACTGGTTGCATTTCATACAATTGTACAAGAGTTTTTGTTATTTCAGGAGTTCATTTATACCTCATAATGCCTAGTGCACACGGATAAACTTTTTGACATGTTTCCTGGAAAAAGTTTCCGGAAACTTCAAAGTTTTAACGGCGCCTATAAAAATGAGGCGTTTTCAGGAAACATTGTGAAGTGCAACTAACTTCTTATTTGTCAAATCGTCAAATGTGACATGTGATCATAAACATATTTATAGTTTTTCAAAGAAAATCTCCATTTTCTGGAAACTTTTTTCAGGAAACTTTGTGAAAAGTTTCCCCGTGTGCACTAGGCATAACGGTTCAAGACTTATATACTTTTACTTTTGATTCTGCTGTCACTCAACTTTATTATTTTTGAGGTTATATACAGAAGGATGGTAATATGAAAATTGGACAGTTCTAGTATGAAACTTGGATCGAAATTTTCTTGATTTACATTATCCAAGTGAACATTCTAGAATTAAGTATGAAAATTGTCAAAGTTTCTAGCCGAAAAAAGTATAATGTAATTCAAGCTTTAGATAGGGCAATGATATGAGATGAGAGGTAGATTTACACTAGCAAACATTTTCATTTCCGTTAACATTACTTATACCTTCTTATTTTGAATTTCATAGTTACTTCGAAGTGCTACATTATTCTATAGATGACAGCTTTATTCACAAAACATAACTTATTTAAGATCGCGTCAAATTTTGAACTGATAAAATGTGTGAGTGTAAAATTTACTGGCATTCGCAGTGCCATCTGCTATTTTCTTAGCTGAAATGAAGTATAATTCATTCTGTCACTGAATAGTTTTTTTGAAATTAAATAATTTGTGCGTTATATTTTGTTAAATAAAGGACACATAAAAAGTTGTTTCAGAAAAACTGTCAATGTAGATATAGGTTATTTTAGTTTTAGGAGAACTGAGTAAAAATCGACATGTTTTATAAACAGAATAATGAAGATGAATAGATGTACTACGAGACTGTGTTCACATATTGTGAAATTATTTATTTATAATGACAATCTCTCTCGTAGAAAATGCAGGATTTTCAAACACGTTTTGTCATTTTCGATCTCATAGCCGCTTAGATACAGGGTGTTTCATAACTTCAGGTACATACGTTAAGGGTAAGTATATGTACTTAGTTTGATATGCTGATTACGAATCAAAAAGAATTTTTTTTTAAATCGCAAAATTAATTTTTTGCACTTCCGGGACTAAAACTCTTCTTTAGTCTTTATTTTTAGAGACTAAGGTTCTAAATTTGATCTCAAGGGATTATGTTTCATATTTAATCCCGTTGTCAAGGAATTGAATTAATTAATCCCGTTGTCAAGTAAATACGTGCTATTTGTTACAGAGTATCTATGGTAACAATAAAAATATTTGTCATAAAATTTAGTGTCAAAATTACAAAATGTGTATTCTTTTAAACTATTTTGCATTCATTTGAGGATGAAGTGCAAAAAAAGTGTATATACTCACCTTCGGCTCGTGAAATAAACTTCACCCTCAGGATTAAATCATGCACTTTAGTCCCTCAATATATAATATACTATTCATGTTTCCCAGTCAAAAAATTTGCCACTGCCACTGGGAGAAGTAATTATTGTTTCATTAAAATAATTAAATGTTGTATATTTATTTTACTAGTATTATGTAATTGAAGATGTTTGATTACCTATTTCTCTTGTTTGTGTTTAATAAGAAAACGAATCCAGTGCAGTACTACAAAAAATGCTGCAGGTAAACTACCCTTAATTTTTCGAATTTAAAAAAATTCTTTTTGATTCGTAATCAGAATATCGAACAATATATACCTTTAACGTATGTACTCGAAGTTATGATACACCCTGTACGTCTAAATTATTATCATTTATAGTACTAAAGTGTATTTTTACATTTCAATCAGTGTCTGTACAACCAGAGTCACCTAGTTCTATTACACATTCTGACCGATAGAAAAAATCAAGTTGGCAAATCTAATTTATTCTTTAACCGGGTCTGAACACGTAAAACGCCGTGGTATGTACATTCTACGACAAAAGTTACTATAATATCATTGGACAAGTGTACAGTCATCACAGTTATAAACAATTAGTACACTCATTGGAACAATAACAAAATTGTTTTTTTACGAGCGAAAATAAACAAGAAAACAAATTTTGTTTTCTTCTCATAACTGAAAAATTATTCACCCAAATGTCTGTTGTTTACGAAACGGCTTAACATAAATTTTTCTAGATAAAAAAAAACTTACACCTATTATATTGAATAATGATTAACACTCCTATTTCTATGTAAAGTTCTTTTCAGCTGCACAGGAATCCTGAAAAAAAAAACAAAATTAGTATGTACATTTTTACAATACATTTGGATGTGGCAGCCATACAGTTACTTAATTTTTATATCTATCTTAAAAGTACAGTAGGGGAGAGGGGGGCACATTGGTACAAGGGGCACATTGGTACTTTTTAAATTTACGCGGTACTATGGTCGAAAAAAAGTTGAAAAAATTTCTAATATGTCAGCTAAGTATTTAATCATCAGTTCATGTGAAAACTGCGTCAAACCTAAACTCAGTGATTTGTGAACAAAAACCTGTTTTCATCGATCAAAAGTAAGTTTCATTCATAATTTTTGTAAGCTTCTATCTTTTCTTGCAAAGGAATTTTCTATTTGGTTATAAGATACCGTCTTACTATATGGTTTAGTTATTATTTTGTAGTTTGTAATGTTTTAATTTTTTAACCTAAAACATCTTGATGATTTTTTTTCTTTAAAATGAGGTTATGGGGCACATTGGTATACCACTGGGTGAGGTACATTGGTACACCGTCAAATCAAACTAAACTTTCACATTTCCCGGTGTTCCCGATATAAGCGATATTGACTTAGGTGACATTGTCCTTAGATTACCAAAACCAATAATTATAGAAGGTACAGCGCGTCAAATGTCGTCTTTTAAGTTTCCAATCAAACTTAACTAACATATCTTAAAAAATAATGATTCTTAAAATGTTACATTTTTACATAATGAAACCAAAGGTCCAAAGAATTGATTACATATAAAGATTTTAAGAAAAATAAATACACTGCCGAAAAAAAAATAAAGTGTCCGAATTGTACCAATGTGCCCCCCTCTCCCCTACGCGAAATAAGAGATGGCTGAGCTTAGGAATTTATGTGCCCCCCTCTCCCCTACGCGAAATAAGAGATGGCTGAGCTTAGGAATTTTAAATTGGTAATAGTTATTTACTTCACAATTGGGCAAAGTAAAAAATTACCCACGAGGGAAATCTTAACTCACGAGGCCGAAGGCTGAGTGAGATAATTTTATCGAGTGGGTCATTCCTTTTTACCCACGTGTGAAGTACAACGTTTTATCCATCACCTCTTAATAACTGCTTAAATATTTTAAAAATATTAAGTTTCAACCTAAAACATCGTTTCTATGGTGACTTCCAACAAGCAAAGTAACAATTTACCCACAAGTGGGTATAATTTTGATCAAAGCCACTTGTGGGTAATTTTTTACTTTGCTTGTTTAAAATTACCATAGTTATGATGCTTTTATTAAGAAGTGTTTGGTAATCAATATTAATCGAGCGGACATAGATTATTAACAATTTTTTTGGCAGAAACTGCTTCGCTACCTTGAAATTGTGTATAAAGAAGTCGTCCAGTTTGGTTTTTCTCTTTACTCAGTTGCGTTTAGGTGAGTAATAAGTTGGCGAATTGTGACTCACCAAAATCTATACTGATCTACTATTTATAAAATTCTTTTTGTAGTTTTTAAGAGTTGATGCCCAAGAGTGCTACTACAATTTATTTATCAAAGGAAAAAAATCAATAAAATAAATTGTATGTAACAAAACAAAAAATAGGTAAATTTGGAAATAAAAAATAAAATGTTTCTTTCATAAAATTATTTATTTACTGGCTTATGGTCAACCCTAGCGACCTTAAAAGGTCCGAAACCAATTCCTTGTATTTTTTTTACTACGTAAATAATGTTTTCTGGCAAATGGCATAAGTGGCCGGTAAATGGAGATTCGCTTTATCTCCGGTAATAGTTGATCAATTGTTTTGAGAAAAAAACTGTCTTATGTAAAATTTTACGTAGAATCCAATAGTGCTACTCTTAGAGCGGAATTATTGATATTAAGGGCCGTACTAGCTCGAAAACCCACAATTTTTTAGGTAATATATTTTTTTTATTCAATTTTGACGTTTTAAACTGCTATTATTAACTCCATAGCAACAACTTTAAATAAATGTTTATTCACAAGTGAATTAATTTTTTTTAAATCACTCAACACATTTTTAAATCACTCTGACGTTTTAAACTGTTATTATTACGTCAAAAATGCATAAAAACAATGACAACTTGCCACTAACGATTAGTTTGATTAGTTTTTTCGTTATGTCAAAATAAATTTATAATCATATATTTGAAATAATTTCGTCAAAATTGAATAAAATATTGTATAATCCACGTGAGATACGAATGTTTATTCACTCGAAGAAATTATCCCACTCGCCCTTCGAGCTCGGGGGCTAAACTCTCTTCTCTTGAATAAACATTCATGTATCTCACTTGGTGTATAAATATCTATTATTAAGTTTGTTATTAAAGTTTTCTTTAAATTAATAAATTTAAGGCCAGTTTTCGCAAGATTGTTGATTGATTGTTGATTGTATAATTTAATTAACTATGAATGGAATAAAATTTTATTTAACTGTGCAATGGCAAGATATATTTATGAAATTACAATTGAAAACAGTGACCCAAAACTGTTTGATTAAAAAACCTAGAAACCAAAATTATTTCAGTTTCGTGATAAGTGATTTGAGCATTATGCCATTAAACTACATGCACCAAGTTGAAAGTTGTGAAATCACCTTGTAAAAATAAAATACATTCGCACGTGTCAAATATATTTACCTTCGTTATAAATTCTGCACTATAAAATACACATCTTTTCCTTTATAATATTTTTCTCCATCGGCCAATTACCGATGTAAATTCACATCCAGAGATCTCCAATTTAATTCAGAACATGTGTATCATTTCAAGAATCGTCGGCGAGCATAACAAGCGCTTCCAGACGTTTTGTTGTCATCGTTGTGCTTTTATTTTAGCCTGTCAACAGTGGAAAACATTCGACGTATGTTTCTTGTTATATTTAATACGGAGAAAAATATATTCAGGCCAAGGAGAGAGCTATTAGCGAAAATTTGTTTTTGTGGAAGAAATTACGTGGTCATCTATTTTATATCAGGGATTATTTTATCCTTTAGATGAGCATCTGGCAGTTTATCCCGTGGAGAAATAACTAGGTTATATATTTAGTCAATTCCACTAACAAATTTAACAGTTAAATTATAGTTTACAATTTTTATTTTGTCTTATAAATGTCTTAAACTTTTCGTTAATTTGATAGTTTTGTAATTGTTAAATGTAGTTTAACATTTTTACCTTCCGCTTACCTGTAAAGGAAGGTATTGGAATCATGCTAAAAATCGGGTAGTGAGTTTTTAGTGGATGAGCACGAATTAGGGTCCTTACAACTCATTTTTGATAGTTTCACGATGATGTCTGTGTGTGAGTGTGTATGTGTGTATGTGTGTAGCTATGTGGTCAGGGCCGGGTTTCTGTCAGTCGGATAACTCAAATACGAATTACCCAAAAAATTTGATATTTGGTATTTAACATTTGTATATAAATTGGAAGAATCCATTAGATTTTGGTACAAATATCTTTACCGGAAGTGAAAAGATTAATTGTCAAAAATTTATATAAATTTGGATAAATATAGTATTTATTTGTAATAAGAATAAAAGGCAAAGTTATTTGAAACTTACGTTATAAAAAAATTGTCTTTATCTGGTAGCATCAAAGAACTGCAGTAAAATTTAAAAAATTAATTTATCAAATAAAACGTTGAAATCTTGTAATCCATGTTCGACTGAATTTTGTTTCTGTGTAAAAAATATTGACAGGTGAGATGAGTGACAAGTTGACATACTAGTGCTATATAAGTCCTAAGTAAGATATTAAATGTAGTAATTGAACGGAGGATGGCTTCAGCACAGAAGAGTTTTTCTGTGAATGAATCTTTTTATTCAGATGATGCAAATTTCTGTGTTTCAATATTTTAGATTTTTATTTGTATATTTTAAATGGGCACCGGATTGTACGTATACATTTCCGTTTAAAGTCTAGATATGGCGGAAGGTTGTGTGATGGCCACGTCAGATTTTTATTTATGATATTTAGGGGTTCTGCAGATCCAGAAAAAAAATAATAAACTGTAGATGACAGAATTGGCATCCAACCCAAAAGTTATAGGTGGTCCCCATGTTAAAGGTATAGGAAAACCAGTAAAATGTAGGACTTCGGGGCCCACCAGTAGAATTTCGTGAATTTTGAGAGCGGGATCATGTTCCTTGGACAATTTTACACTAGAATCCAAATTTTCACGGTTATTCTACGATTAGTAACATAGAAATTACTTAATTTAATTAAGCTCTTCAATTTCACATGTTAAACTATGGAGGTATAACATGGGTACAATAAATCTCGTTATACGAGGTCTCGTAGTCGAGACACAATGTTTCTGAGGCCGGATTCGAGTTCCTCGGACAATTTTACCCCTGACTACCAATTTTCTCCGGTTTCCTACGGTAAATAACATAATTAATTATTTCATATTCAAAATGAAGGTGGAACAGACTATAGCGACCATTTTAATTATAAATGTCAAAATATCTACACGTGGACGACTTTATTTCTAATATTTTAAAATAATTAAAATTTTGCGAATTTTTTTTGAGCTTATTAGACTGGCTTTAGCGAAAAACATGGGGGGGTTACAAACTTTAGGCCGAAAAAGAGATTTTCAGCCCTTAATTGTCTCCGAAAAACGTTTTATTAATAAAGTTATTGCATTTTGAAATTTTTTGTGAGGTTATATTCACTAAAATCGTAACTTTTTCTCAATATTTCGCGTATCTCGCACCGTTGGGCTTCATTTCAAAAAAATATTATTCTATACTCTCTTCCAGAATCATTTGCAGTTTTTTTGGAGCCTAAAATAATATGAATTAATTTTATATTTTGATTTGCGACAATACTAGACGTAGGAAAATGATGAAAATTTGTATACCCATGTAAAAAAGTCCGAGGAATTCATTTCGGAACCCTAAATTACAATCCACACACCCAGTTTTGGGTGGGAAGAGAATTTATTCTTAAATAATTTATATCTGTTGTAGTTATTGTGGAAAACTTCTGAAAATTTGTACGTACATGTAAAAATACTCAAGAAACCTATTTATACACCCAAAATTAGTGTTTATACACCCATTTTGGGTATATGACCAATTTTAAAATAATGTATTATGTTGAACATAAGAAAACACATTGGCAACTTATGTACAGTTAATAAAATGATTTAAGCTTTGTTATATAAATAATTTTATACCCAATTCTGGGTGTAAACTATTAATACACATATCTTCAGAACTATATAACATATTGAGACGCGGTTTTCGATATTATATTACCAATAAATAATTCTATAACATATACAGGTAAAGTCCATCCCAAACTTCTTTGCCGTTACGTCACTATTTTGTTTTCAAGAATACATTGTCTTACTCTTTCTATCTTATTACAGTTATACAGGTTGGTGGAGGTGAAATGCGAACATAGGGAAATATATGACAATGGAGTTATCATGCTAGGCATCTTGATATACGTGGAATAAGTACTGTCAATGTCAAAGTACCTGTCATATTATTGAAATTTTTATTTACATTAAAATATTTTCTTTGCATAATAATGTATGTGTACGAGCAGAACGAGAAAGTTTACATGCACTTTTAAATTTTATTATTATTTCTGTTATTATTTTGCCACACAAATTCACATTACTTCGTTTTGTGACATTACTACAAAATATATCAAGATACCTGGCATGAAAGTTCGATTGTCATGTATGTTCCCTATGTTCGCATTTCACCTCCACCAACCTGTATAGTACTATAATGACCATTTGCACCGCTACCACTTAAATTTTAAGTGTCACTTAAATGAAAAATATCGAATCGAACTCATGACAGCAATGTTATTTTTACGTTTGACAATTTGATTTTGATTCGATATTGTTCATTTAAGGAAAACTTAAAATTTAAGTGGAAGCGGTGCAACTGGCTATAAGTATATCAGTCATAAATTGCCGTAGATAATAGTACACAAAGCAGTTCAAATTTAAATCTTGCATAAAAACCGAATCTAATTTTCTACACGAGCTGAACTTTAAGTTCAATTCTGTTTACAGTTGTAATATGAATCGGTTTAAGTTTAAATTAGATTTTCTGCCCGTTAACAGCGAGATTATCGTTTTTCTTTTGTTTTGTTGCATTTATCCGTTGCCTGGTAACGGGAAACTTTCCGTAGACTCTTAATAAGATCCCGGAAGTCGGCAAGTCCTTTTGAACGCGGATTTTATTCGCGATAATATGAAATTAACGATTTATGAGATATGAGTAGATACCGGATAGTTTTATATAGACATAATTTATTTTATTCGTTAACAGCATATAATTATCCTTCATTAAATAAAATCATGTATATTTATTATTATTTTATTTTTAATAATGCCCTTAAAAAATTATTGGTTAACTTCAACAGCTATACTCCTAAACTAACTAACTGTTTAAGAACAGTTCTGTGCATGTGATGACGTACGAACCCGGAGTTCCGTGGTTCAAGTCTCTCGGCCGGCAGTGTGTGATTGTAAAACATCTTGCAATTAAATCAAGCTGACCACTTGATCGTCTTAAGTGTAGTCCTGGTTGTAAAAGAATCTCTCACAGCTCTCTGCTGTAATGACGTACGAACCCGGAGTTCCGTGGTTCAAGTCTCTCGGCCGGCAAACATCTTGCAATTAAATCAAGCTGACCACTTGATCGTCTTAAATGTAGTCCTGGTTGCAAAGAATCTCTCACAGCTCTCTGCATGTGATGACGTACGAACTCGGAGTTCCGTGGTTCAAGTCTCTCGGCCGGCAAACATCTTGCAATTAAATCAAGCTGACCACTTGATCGTCTTAAATGTAGTCCTGGTTGCAAAAGAATCTCTCACAGCTCTCTGCTGTGATGACGTACGAACCCGGAGTTCCGTGGTTCAAGTCTCTCGGCCGGCAAACATCTTGCAATTAAATCAAGCTGACCACTTGATCGTCTTAAATGTAGTCCTGGTTGCAAAAGAATCTCTCACAGCTCTCTGCTGTGATGACGTACGAACCCGGAGTTCCGTGGTTCAAGTCTCTCAGCCGGCAGTGTGTGATTGTAAAACATCTTGCAATTAAATCAAGCTGACCACTTGATCGTCTTAAATGTAGTCCTGGTTGAAAAGAATCTCTCACAGCTCTCTGCATGTGATGACGTATGAACTCTCGGCCGGCAGTGTGTGATTGTCAAACATCTTGCAATTAAATCAAGCTGACCACTTGATCGCCTTAAATGTAGTCCTGGTTGCAAAAGAATATCTCCGTTGCCGCTTTGAATTTTTAGAGTAATAATTGGGTGTGTTTTATTTTTAACAAAATGACAAAAAATAATATAATCATAGATACATGGGACATCCATGGATACGTAAATTGCATAAATATGACATTTATATTAATGACAGAAGATTTTTAAATAAATTAGTTTATTATAAATTTGTTTTATGTGCAATTTTAAAAGATTTATGAGTTTAAAACATAATAAATAACGTGGCGAACATGGTATGTGACAATTCAAATACGCGGGTTGAAAAATCGTCCAGTCAAAAACTAAAACATGACCAGAATATCATCAAAAACTTCACCGAGAAAATAGTAAAAATATCTTTGCCTTTCGCAAAAAAATCCACCCACAAAAATGACGAAATACCACCAGAGAATGTTAACTCAAAAATACCAATCCCGGTTATAAATAATTCAACAACAAAATTAGCAAAATCTGATTATAAAAAGAAGTCTACAAATTCTAAAATTCCTGTACTGGTTAAAAAATATAAATCTGACAGTTGCGTCCAGAAAAAAGTACTCAAATCGAAAATACCTATACCGGTGAATAAATCAAATAGTACTCCTGTTATACGTCTCAAGAAAAAAAAATTAAGCATATATATTTGTCCAATTATATCAATTGCGCCAAAAGTCCCAACCGTGGAGAAATTGGTCGCCAAGCGTCCTTTTTCCTGCGAAGTTTCAAGAACAACCAAATTCGATACGTATTCGAAGTTCTTCAATTCTGTGAAAACACAATACATTTCGGATAACATCCGGATAAACCGATATCCGATATATTCCCCTGATACTGGAAGATGTACCGAGAAAATTGAATTTACACCTGTCGCAAAAAAAGTAAGACAATCTTGAGAAAATGTGCACTTCTGAGACACTTTTTATTTACAGAGAATTGCTGACTGCATCTGAGAAGAAGACAATATTGTAAGGGATTTTAAAATGTCAATAAATTGTACAATATTACGTCTTGTTTCGTGTTATTGATGATTGCTCAATAAAAGAGATGAATGTGGATGAGGCAAAAGAAGTGTGTCCAAATTTATATATACAGGGTGATTCACAACTTCGTACATATATTTTAATAAAAAATCTGACGTGGACACCACATGACTTCCTTGTACGCCTTGTTTGTTCATACTTTTCTTAATAACTAAAATGTAGAATAATATAAAAAATTCTTTTAACTTATTATACTAGTATACTCACAAATACATTTTAATCATTTTATTTAAACTGCAGAAGAAGATATAAACGATATTTTACTATTGTCACTGCTACTGTCACTGTCATGTCATAATCATTTAAATTTTACGTAGTAACAAATGTTAATCGATCATGGACTACAAGATACAGAAATACTAAATTATAAGTATATACTTTAATTATTCTTAAATGATAGAAGATACAGAAAAATTTATAAAATACCGATTGTAGATAATAATCACATAATCTTTCATTTAAAATAAAAAAAATTGTCTAAAATTAATTATTTATCAAAATATTTTTAAAAAGTACTACTTCCGGTTTATAGATTGAAACCAAAAATAGGAGGTGCACAACTAGATGCTATAACAGTCCTAAATACAAAATTTCAACTTTCTACGTCTAACCGTATTTGAGTTATGCGACACACATACGTCCGTACGTACGCACGTACGCACGTACGCACGTACGCACGTACGCACGTACGTACAGACGTCACGACGAAACTAGTCATAATGGATTCAGAAAAGGTCAAAACGGATATTTCCATCAAAATCTGAAAACCGAAATTTTTCGCGATTACAATACTTCCTTATTACTCCGTACAAGGAAGTAAAAATAGCTATTTCAACAAGAATTTAATAGAGAAAGAAAAAAATCCAATTTATGCAAACTTTACACGGTTATACCTCATGATAGATTTTTTTACTTCCTTGTACGGAGTAGAAAGGAAGTATTGTAATCGCGAAAAATTTCGGTTCTCAGATTTTGACGGAAATATCCGTTTTGACTTTTTCTGAATCCATTATGACTAGTTTCGTCGTGACGTCTGTACGTACGTACGTATGTACGTATGTACGTACGTACGTACGGACGTATGTATGTCGCATAACTCAAATACGGTTAGACGTAGAAAGTTGAAATTTTGTATTTAGGGCTGTTATAGCATCTAGTTGTGCACCTCCTATTTTTGGTTTCAATCTACAAACCGGAAGTAGTACTTTTTTCAAATATTTCGATAAATATTTAATTTAAGACAAATTTTTTTATTTTAAATGAAAGATTATGTGATTATTACCTACAATCGATATTTTATAAATATTTTTGTATCTGGTATCATTTAAGAATAATTAAAGTATATTTCGGTATCTTGTAGTCCATGATCGATTAACATTTTTTTGTTACTACGTAAAATTTAAACGATCATGACATGACAGTGACAATAGTAAAATATGCTTTATATCTTCTTCTGCAGTTTAAATAAAATGACTAAAATATATTTGTGAGTATAGTAGCAGTAGTAGTAGTACTTATATATTAATATATTTTTTAATCTACATTTTAGTTATTAAGAAAAGTATGAACAGTTTAATAGGCGTACAAGGAAGTCATGTGGTGTCCACGTCAGATTTTTTTAAATTATAAAAAGGCAAATCTGTAGATCCATTCTGTCTCTATTAAATGTTTATAAAAACATTATCCTGAAGTCAATAATAAACGAACAGTTCACTCGAAACGAACAATTTCAGTATTTTCAACTTCAAAATGAGATTGCATAGCTAGGATGCGGCAAAGTACGAGTTTCGGGCTGGTTTCAGGTAGTTGTCGAGTGGAATATAAAAAAAAGTAAAAGAATATAACAAACTGTAGACAAAATATGAAAGAAAGAAATTCCAGCATTTCAGAAAACCGCATATCTGTGTATCAAATAAAAAGTTATTGTCAAAGCCCTCTTCAATCGCACAAATAAGATAAACGAAATCCTGGGACAGGCTTGATCCCGGCTTTGGCGAATAAAAAACCTTTTTGTGAGCACTCGACAAATATTAATGACCACTCGCTTGTGTCATACTTTGATGTATTTATATTTCATGCTTTTGGACGTCGGATTTTTTATAATATTCAGGAATTCAGAATAACATTTCTCTAAATATACAGGGTGCGTCAGCTAACTATTCCCTATTTGGATTTTTTATAACTTAGGCAATTTTTATCAGGAAGTGACGAAATTTTTGCAAAACATGAACTATCAAAGGAATTTTTACTGCCGAAATTTCAAATCGATCAGACGAGTGGTTCACTTCAATGTGAAAATTGGACCAATTAATCCAAAATCTCCAATTGCAGCCCAAACAGTCGTTCTAGGAGAGTGCAAGGATTGTTCAGCAATCCAGTGGGAATTTTCATCTGACCAATACCGATGATTGTGTCTATTAAATCCACCATCAAGATGAAAATGTGCCTCATCAGAAAACATGATGTTATTCAGATGACCAGGGTTTTCATTCATTCGTTCAATTTCGTCTTCTGCAAATTCCAATCGGTTTGCTTTATCCTCTTCAGAAATTGCAGAATTTGAATCTTATAAGGATGCCACTTAAGGTCCTTTAAAATCCTACAAATAGTCGTTTGACTAATCATTAATTAATTAATCATTATTTCAGTCACCAATTAGGAAGCAATAGAGCAATAACGATGAAACTTTGCGAACAAAAATTCAAGTGGCTACTGTATTTACAGCAAAAATTTGACGGACTTTACACAAAAACTTGAGCCTTTACAAACAAATGAAATAGGGAACACTTAGCTGACTCACCCTGTATGTGAGTTTTATTCTCGACTGTGAGTGTCATCAGCACAAAATTTACTGCTAAACAATACATCAGCCTCTCTCGAGAATAATAATTCACAAAAGGGTTTTTCAGGACACAATGCGTATTGTGAGTTGCAAAAAATGTAACTGAGTTTTTGTTGATGTTTCCAGCGCATTGTTATTTTTATTACAGTCTTATCTGCTGTATAATCGGCCCTGTGGTGCAGTCACAGCTAGAACACCCGTGAGTTGAGGACTGGTACAATATTTTTATAAGATTTCAAGAGCGCCACAATCCAAATTAAATAAATGTGTTATAATGTTAAATTTATTAAATAGGGTGTACTGAGAAAAAAAAAATTGAGTACCCGTGAGTTCTGGCTGAAAATAGCCAATCGTGTTTCATAATTTTTACCTCCCGCCTCATATTCTATAAGGGAGGTGTTGGGCCAAAATTTTCGAGTGTGAGTTTTTTGTGGATAAGCACGTTTTAGGGTCCCTAGAGTAAGAATTTAACATTTTCAAGATGTTTGTATGTTACAATTTTGTCGTACACGATAACTCAAAAAATATCAAACATTAAAATTTCAAATTTTGTATTTCACGTTTCAATACGATTCTTAAAAGCCAAATTAATGGTGGGATTCTATTCAAATCTGTAAGTTTTACAAATTTGTAAATCTTTAAATATTGAACAAAATCACATCAATATTTGTTGACAAATATAAAAATGTTCATATGCTTATAATTTCATTGCGATTTTGTTTAATATTTACAGTTTTATAGATCTGTAGCAACTACAGATTTGCACAGAATCCCACCAATAATTTTGGTTTCAATCTACAAACCGGAAGTAGTACTTTTTAAAAATATTTCGATAAATAATTAATTTTAAACAATTTATTTTATTTCAAATGAATTATTATGTGATACAATCGATATTTTATAAATTTTTCTGTATCTGGTATCATTTAAGAATAATTTAAGTACATATATGTGGTATATACTTATAATTTAGTAAGTATTTCGGTATCTTGTAGTCCAAAATTTAAATGATTATGACATGACAGTGACAATAGTAAAATATTGTTCATATCTTCTTCTGCAGTTTTGTGAGTAGTAAGTAACTTATATATATTAATATATTTGTACAATAAATAAAGAATAAAATAGGTATGGCGAGAGGTCTCGTGGTGGCCATATCAGATTTTTTCAAATAATTTAATTTCAATTTCCGGACGTCGTCATTTCTTTGTTCTGAATTAATTTATGAGTACCCGTGAGTAGACTAACCTTTAAGGTGTACTGAACACTAATATCCAAGAGTACCCGTGAGTTGGTGGCTGAAAATAGCCAATAAGTCTCAGAATTTTCAAAATAATTTAATTAAAATTTCCGAACTAAAACGTCTTGTTATTTCTTTGTTTCTGAATTACAGATATTTATGAGTACCCGTGAGTAGACTAATCTTTAAGGTGTACTGAACACTAATATCCAAGAGTACCCGTGAGTTGGTGGCTGAAAATAGCCAATAAGTCTCAGAATTTTCCAAATAATTTAATTAAAATTTCCGAACTAAAACGTCTTGTTATTTCTTTGTTTCTGAATTACAGATATTTATGAGTACCCGTGAGTAGACTAATCTTTAAGGTGTACTGAACACATCCAAGAGTACCCGTGAGTTGGTGGCTGAAAATAGCCAATAAGTCTCAGAATTTTCCAAATAATTTAATTAAAATTTCCGAACTAAAACGTCTTCTTATTTCTTTGTTTCTGAATTACAGATATTTATGAGTACCCGTGAGTAGACTAATCTTTAAGGTGTACTGAACACATCCAAGAGTACCCGTGAGTTGGTGGCTGAAAATAGCCAATAAGTCTCAGAATTTTCCAAATAATTAAATTACAATTTCCGAAGTGAACGTCTTCGTCATGTGTTTGTTTTCAGTACAGACCATTACCCGGTAGTCTTCGATCCGGTTCAAACAAAGGATCCACCTCGATAAATCACAATTATTTTCAGCACATAATTTCAGAAGCGCTGAAAACGCCAATGCATCATTTTAAATCGGACGGTTTATTTCGAACACCGAACACTTGTACTTTATGGCGTAACAAATTGTACTGAAACGGCCCTGTGAGGACACTTTACAGGGCCGTTGAACCCTGAAGAACTTTATCAGAGCTCTTAGAATAATTACTACGAGTCTAAATCATAAAAAGGGATTTATTATGAGGATTTGTTAGCACAATTTGCTAGAACTACTTACACATACATACAGGATGATTCACAACTTCGTGCATATATTTTAATTATTTAACTTAGTGATCATGGAATAATATAGTTATTCACGAACCAAATGAAGGAAGATTTTTATCCCACTGGAGCGGTTTTTTGAAACACGAGCGAAGCGAGGGTCCCATTTACGCGAATGCTGGGATTGCTGGGATGGTGTCTGCCCGCAAGAGGTTTGTACAATGTCTTTTGTAACGAATAAAACTATAATTAAATTCATTCAATTACTGAAAAAAGAAAAATAATGTCAAAAACTTTATTTTGTAATTTTTATAAAAATGATAAACTGTTCGTTATTAAAATTATAAAATCTGACGTGAACACCACATGACTTCCTTGTACGCCTATTAAACTGTTCATACTTTTCTTAATAACTAAAATGTAGAATAATATAAAAAAATCTGACGTGGCCACCAAGTATTATTTTGTATTTTCTATTTAGGACTTTTATAGCATCTAGTTGTGCATCTCCTATTTTTGGTTTCAATCTACAAACTGGAAGTAGTACTTTTTTCAAATATTTCGATAAATATTTAATCTAAGACAAAATTTTTTATTTTCAATGAAAGATTATGTGATTATTACCTACAATCGGTATTTTATAAATATTTTTGTATCTGGTATCAAGAATAATTAAAGTATATAATTATAATTTAGTATTTCGGTATCTTGTAGTCCATGATCGATTTACATTTGTTACTACGTAAAATTTAAATGATTATGACATGACAGTGACAGTGGCAGTGACAATAGTAAAATATCGTTTATATCTTCTTCTGCAGTTTAAATAAAATGACTAAAATATATTTGTGAGTATAGTAGCAGTAGTAGTAGTACTTATATATTAATATATTTGTATAATAAGTTAAAAGAATACAGTAGGTATGGCGGGAGGTCTTGTGGTGGCCACGTCAGATTTTTTATATTATTCTACATTTTAGTTATTAAGAAAAGTATGAACAGTTTAATAGGCGTACATGGAAGTCACGTGGTGTTCACGTCAGATTTTTTTGTTTAGTTCAGAATGGTTAAATTTTTCAGAATAAATTCTGACAAATCTCTGTAAGCTTATGATGAGTAGTCATCATTTTCGAGGTACGTCTACTACTAGGGAGGGCTGTGAAGGTTCAGTGCGTTTAATTTCAGGCTTTCAAAGGGTTTATAGCAATCGAATATTACCCCAGAACGATGGAATCCAAGGGATTTACATATGCATGCCTGAATCTTATGAACGTGTGAGCAAGCATACATTTGTACCGGGGTCATATCGTTTTCCCCATTCACGAGATATCTTCAGATTTTACTTGGGTGTGACTGCCCTACAGACCACCCATTTCAATATTTTATCCTTAAGAGTCTCGTCTACGTAAAAAAATATTGCGTGTTTAGAGGTGTAGCAGTTTCTGCTTTATTCATTGCATATTACAAATTTGAAAGAAAAACAGGTACTAGATTTTTGTGAAATAATTAATCTAGGATTATGCCCAGTTAGAATTGTGAAAAAATCTTTGAAATCCATATACAAAATTAATGAAAAAGTGTATTATAAGCAATTTTTTACATGCTTTTTCTTATTATTAAGAGATTTATTAGAAAATGTAACTCGGCATAATCCTAGTTGCATTCTTCGTCTGTAAATAAATTTATGAAATTTAGCTTTATCTATAAAACTTCGTGAGCATTGTAGAAATTGCTAGACTGCTTTTCCGTATTTTTAGCGAGCGTTTCTATGCATTAACAATACGTGGAGTCGATACCCTTAAGGCGCTTTTATCACAGTAAAAAGGCATTTAACAAATTACTCCCAACCTATTAATCCTATAAATCTAAAAAAAATACCGTATAAAGACAAAGGCAGTAAAAAACTAGCTACGTTGTCGAATTTTTATAGTTATTTATGTATCAAGGGCATTATGATGATATTTATGCTCATCCGAGGGCGACATGTTTACAAGCCCAAGGGCCTCTGGCCCGAGGGTCTGTAATCGCCCGAGGGCTATAAACATCAATGATGCCCGTGGTGCATACAATATTTTATGTCTTACTATTTTATTTAAAATATTGCGCGCGTGACATTTCGCTTTGACGTTTCGAATTTTGTTAATATTTTTGGTATCCTAGTAACAGACAGAAAATATATTAATTTCAGAAGAAAAACATTAGTGATGTCTCAATATTACCATGGAAATTTCTTAATGCCCTAGGGTATAATGTAGTATATAACATACCGAGTATCCATGACATAATTAAACAATTACATACAAGGAAGACATAAAAATTATTATTATTTATAAACAAGTAAATAATAATAATTATGAGAAAAATCTTCGTAACTATGATTGCATTGTAAATTTAAATGTTTGTATCACATTATTATATAAAATTTTCAAATAGTAGTCGAGTAAATTGTTAAATAAATATTAAAATTGCATGCGCGCTAGACAATCAAATTGAGTATTTTCTAAACAAGAATGGAGCGAAACGTAGCAATTAGATAAATAGTGACAACATGTGCTCATAAAACATAGGCTGTCAGCGCGGGTACCTGAAATAACGGGGATTTGTGATCTAGCAGCGCTGAGCGATAAAACCCCCTTAAGGGGCTTTTATCACAGTAAAAAGGTATTTAACAAATTACTCCCAACCTATTAATCCTATAAATCTAAAAAAATACCGTATAAAGACAAAGGCAGTAAAAATCTAGCTACGTTGTTGAATTTTTTAAATTATTATTATTTATAAACAAATAATAATAATTCTGAGAAAAACTCTTCGTAACTATGATTGCATTGTAAATTTAAATGTTTGTATCACATTATTATATAAAATTTTCAAATAGTAGTCGAGTAATTTGTTAAATAAAAATTGCATGCGCACTAGACAATCAAATTGAGTATTTTCTAAACAAGAATGGAGCGAAACATAGCAATTAGATAAATAGAGACAACATGTGCTCATAAAACATAAGCTTTCAGCGCAACGGGGATTTCTGATCTAGCAGCGCTGAGCGATAAAACCCCCTTAAATCATGATTGACCTCCTCTGGCGTACTGAAGTTCATTCCACTCAGTTTGTTTGCTCAAAACAAATACTTGAGTAAGTAATACATCACTTGCCTTCATCTTAGTATCAGATGTCCCTAATACACTTAATTTTGGACAGCAGAGTGAATGTACGCAGACAGAGCCCAAGATTACGATGTATTTATTGTAACTCGAACCGAAGTAGACGAGCATTGTATTTAGAATTTGTCAAGATGATATCACCAAAGATTTGTTGTTGCCTGATAAGTATTTAAGAGGCTTATTTGTGCCCAGTTTTTGTGTGGGTGATTTGTCATTAATAAATAACTGTAGAAATATTAACTCGCTTATGTGAGGGTGATACACCCAAATTTGAGTAATGAATGAGCAAAATATATACAACAACTGAAGAAGGTTCGTGAACATTATATTAAAATGATTAAAATATATATACAGGTTGGTGGAGGTGAAATACGAACATAGGGAAATATATGACAATGGAGTTATCATGCTAGGCATCTTGATATACGTGGAATATACATCGAATAAGTACTGTCAATGTCAAAGTAGCTGTCACATTATTTAAATTTTTATTTTCATTAAAATATTTTCTCTGCATAATAATGTATGTGTACGAGCAGTACGAGAAAGTTTACATGCACTTTTAGATTTTATTATTATTTCTGTTATTGATTACTCTTTTAGCCACACAAATTCACATTACTTCGTTTTGTGACACTACTACAAAATATATCAAGATACCTGGCATGAAAGTTCCCTATGTTCGCATTTCACCTCCACCAACCTGTATACAGTGCCTTTATTACACTATTGAGATTCTAAAAAATCTGCTGTGGCCAGCACACGACCTCTCGCCTAATTCTGCTTATTATACTAATATAATAAATACTTTTACTTACATTTTAATAGTTTCTTGTTCATGTAATGTACTGTCACTGTCATAATCATTCAAATTTTGTGTAGAAACAAATTTCATAGGATCATGGACAACAAGATACTGGTAGGTACTTCAAAAAAGTAGAATATTAGTTGAACTTTATTTTATTGCTAAATACTACCAGATACAGCAAATTGTATTTAAAATTAACTGTGCCCATAGATAATTATATTACCTTTTATTTTTAATTGCAAAAATTGTCATAAATAAATAATGTACCAAATTATAAGAAAAACTATATCAAGTTTCAAAAAGTACTACTTCCAGTTTGCGGTTTTCTACCAAAATCTTATCCGGTGTTAAAATCCTTATTAAAACCTTAAATATGAAATTGGGTTATTAAAGTTTTGACATTTTTTAAGTTATCGTGGACGAAAAATTGTCAGTCCATACACACATACACACACACACACACACACACACACACACACACACACACACACACACACACACACACACACACACACACACACACACACACACACACACACACACACACACACACACACACACACACACACACACACACACACACACACACACACACACACACACACACACACACACACACACACACACACACACACACACACACACACACACACACACACACACACACACACACACACACACACACACACACACACACACACACACACACACACACACACACACACACACACACACACACACACACACACACACACACACACACACACACACACACACACACACACACACACACACACACACACACACACACACACACACACACACACACACACACACACACACACACACACACACACACACACACACACACACACACACACACACACACACACACACACACACACACACACACACACACACACACACACACACACACACACACACACACACACACACACACACACACACACACACACACACACACACACACACACACACACACACACACACACACACACACACACACACACACACACACACACACACACACACACACACACACACACACACACACACACACACACACACACACACACACACACACACACACACACACACACACACACAGACATCATCGTGAAAATAGTAAATTCGTATTCTAGAGACCCTGAAACGTGCTTATCCACTAAAAACACATACTCGAAAATTTTGACCCATTACAATACCTCTCTTATAGAATATGAGGCGAGGGGTAAAAATAGCGGCTCGGCTAAATTGAATCTTCAATGAGTCTTGGAGAAGAAGCATGAAAGAATCCGGAAAGAATCCATGTTAAACAAAGTTTACGTACAAAAATGTATCGCAACATTATTTAAATTATAAAGCAATTACGAATTACAAACCCTGTTAAACTTCAAATAAAATTACTCAATTTATTTATTAAATTCCCGAAATTAGCCGAAGTTTTCTTCTTAAAACTTCGGTTATAAATTAGCTCAGCGAATAGCACTTAATTATAAAAAGTAACTTGAGCGTAAGAAAAACTTTTCCCCAGAAAATTACGAATAAGGCCTCATTTCCACCGACTGTTTTAAAGCTTAAGAACTATGTTTAATGCATAAGTACTAAGAGCAACGCTAAGAACAAAACTTTGCAAACTCCAAACATAAGGCGTAATGCACAAGCATAATGATTGACATGTGTCATATTTATTATTTATTTCGAGTTGTCAGTTTCTGTCTGTTTCTAAATATGGAAAGTAATACTTTTTTTCAAAATCGGCATGAAAATCGTAATTTCCAGACTAATTTGCGGCATGAAAGTAAGAATTTCATGACTAGGCATGAAAATTTTATTTTCATGCCTAGTCATTTTTACTTTCAACTTTGTTTACTTGTCATGACAACTTTTTCTAAAATTTGTGACAGCTCTGATGATTTGTCACAGCTCTGATGATTTATGCAAACCTAATTTTTTTTATAATTTTAAGCTTAATTGCCGATTTAAAAAAAATAGAATACATCACGCGTCATGTCAATGTCTTTGCTTGACTCGGAGGCTTTGAAGAAATACTCGGACGCTACGCATCCTCGCATTCTTCAAACGCCTCCTCGTCTGCAATGAAACATTGCAGTGACTTGTAATGTAATATACTATACTTACGAAATTAACAGTTCTTCCATTTCTTAATATCTCCAAAATGCCGGTATTGATTAAATTACAAATATTCGACAACAAATGTCATCTCTGTCGAATTAGTCCTTAAACAAAATAGGTGGAAATGGCCATCTAATAAATAATCACTATGCATTACCCCATACAACACAAATACGTCGTTAAGACGTCTTTATAATGTTCATGTCTCTAAAACGTCTGATCCAAATGTAGTCACAAAGACGTCACATACGTGTCTTATGTCCTCCATTCTGGATGTTTAAAAGATGTTATTTTTTCCATGCAAATGACGTCTATTTAATTTAATATTTTTTCGACAGTCAAATTATGACCAATATACGACTTAATTCTGATTAATATACGAGTAGGTTTCTTGTATGTCTTAACCAAGATGATTTTTGATACAAATATAGGACTCCTATAATTATATTGTAAGCGGGAGATTTAAAACTGGACAACATAATGACGACTTAAAGACTACCGCATAAGACGTCTAAAATTCGACCAATACTAGTCTCCTTATGACGTCCAGACGACAATTGCAAGATGTACGTCTTACAGACGTTAATACGATCAATGCCTTACGCACTAATCATTATCCATTAAGCACTAAAACTGTCGGTGGAAATGAGGCTTTAGATCAACTAAATCTATAAAATCCACGTTGGCAGATTTTCTGCTGCGTTTGAAAACTCTACTTTATATTTTACATAAAAATGACAAGACATGTGACATATTTATTCAAGATATACGGTTACAAATCACACAGTTTGCCCCAGAAAATATGTTAATGTAAAACGAAAATCGCGAGAAATTGTGTTCAAATATTTGTCTACTTGAAGGAGGTTCCCTAGACATTTTAAAAAATGTTCTAATGCAACCAAACTTTGAATTTATGTTGTCTGTGTCATAAAAATGATACCTGAAGTTTTTGGAAATTTTTGACCACATAGTTTGAACGAAATTAATTGTTAAATTTTAATATTTTACATGGGCTCTTATGGCTTTCCTTTAATTGATTAAATAAAAAGATGTTAGAAATGTTCTATTTACTTAATTTTTGGTATATAAACGTATGCAAGCACGGACATCAATTTCCCAAAATTTGAAGAAGGTTGAGCACATTGTTGTTGTTGTTGTTGTTGTTGTTGTTGTAAAAAAATCTTCAAGCATTTTTTGATTAGTGAATTAGAAATTATTGTAAAAATATATCACCGCAACTGAACGAATTGCAATATCAACTAACACCCGTTGACCGAATTTTGTTTTATATTAATAAAAATATTTTTATTAATTAAAGGCTGATATCTGAGTACGCCACTGCATGTGTAGGGAACCTCCTTAAGTTGAATTCAGTTCACGGAAAACTGTGGAGGTTACACCCAAACTCACGGGTATTATTGGACAGTACATCACAGATGTATACCGGATGTATTTTTAAGTCAATTACATTTATATTATAGGTTTATAAACTACAATCAAAGGCGCATTAAACTACGAAGTAATGAATTTTTATTACTTCCTGTTTAGCCGGAAGTGACATCAACTTCCTTATTTTAAATGGAACACCCCGTATTTGATTCTACATAAAATTCTGAATACAACCATGTATAATAAGTTACTTTTTCGTTGTAGATTTCTAAGTAATAGTATATTATATATTGAGGGACTAAAGTGCATGATTTAATCCTGAGGGTGAAGTTTATTTCACGAGCCGAAGGTGAGGGAAATAATCACCTGAAGGATTAAAGGTACTTTAGTCCTGAGGTATATACGCTATTTTTTGCACTTCATCCTCAAACGAATACAAAATAGTTTAAAAGAATACACATTTTGTAATTTTGACAGTAAATTTTATGACAAATATTTATATTGTTACCATAGATACTCTGTAACAAATAGCACGTATTTACTTGACAACGGGATTAATTAATTCAATTCCTTGACAACGGGATTAAATATGAAAAATAATCCCTTGGGATCAAATTAAGAACCTTAGTCTCTAAAAATAAAGACTAAAGAAGACTTTTAGTCCCGGAAGTGCAAAAAATAATAAAATATTACAGAAACAAATCAAATCATTTCTAGTTAGCTATGAAATAAATGATAGAAAACAGATTTAATGCCAAATTGCCACTGTGCCAAAACGCATCCCCACCACTTACATACTTGTAATAACGTATGTCGAGAGACTACTGCAAATTTATTTCGACACAGAGGCAATTTGGCCCAGTGGCAATTTGACTCAGCGGCAATCCAACACAACAGCAATATTTAGACATACTGGCAATCGGGTATAGCGACCAAAACCGAGTTTGTGGGGCTCTAGTACGGTTTTGTTAGCTTTGTTAGTGTAGTTAATACCAAAACCGAGTTTGTGGGGCTCTAGTACGGTTTTGTTAGCTTTGTTAGTGTAGTAAATACCAAAACCGAGTTTGTGGGGCTCTAGTACAATTTTGTTAGCTTTGTTAGTGTAGTTAATACCAAAACCGAGTTTGTGGGGCTCTAGTACGGTTTTGTTAGCTTTGTTAGTGTATGTCAAAATGCTCCTGTTATGTCCAATTGTCGCTATGCCCGATTGCCAGTATGTCTAAATATTACTGTTGTGTTGGATTGCCGCTGAGTCAAATTGCCACTGGGCCAAATTGCCTCTGTGTCGAAATAAATTTGCAGTAGTCTCTCGACATACGTTATTACAAGTATGTAAATGGTGGGGATGCGTTTTGGCACAGTGGCAATTTGACATTGCGGCAATTGGACACAGCGGGTATTTGGCACAGTGGCAATTTGGCGCAGTGACATGCACCCATCCGGCCACTTAGGACTGGCAGACTGGACATTCCATCTTCAGCAGATATGCAAGACCCAAACCCTTAAATTTCACGACTAAAAACTCCACACTAATTTGACCGCTAGCTCTTGGACTATTATGCCACATCCTGTACAGTTATATATTTTTAAACTGTGGTTACCTCAGCCAAAGCTAGTACCCGTGAGTTGAAAAATATACGCGAAATAGCAAACTAATCAATATTCGAATATAAATTCAAGCCGAAGCTTTATGGAAATTCATTCTTTGTTACAGTATAATTAGATAGCTTTCCTTTGTGCAAAGAATAATATAATCAATTATTCTGTTACGCGTCGATTAATAATTAATAAAACTGATGTTTGTTTGCTGTAACTAGAGCGAATGTAAATTTAATTTACAGTGGAACGTAGATCTTTAGCCATGCATACATTATTACAACTGAATAGAAACTATATTCATTATAGTTAAGTAATTCTTGTATGTAGAATAAAAATAAAATAGTTGTTTACATTATAAGTGCTGTAGGGTTAATTTTACAACGCGTAGTTCTATATAAGTACGACGCGAGTTAAGAGCAGTCTGTACAGGAAGAATATACACGTAAAAAGCACTTTACACGCATCGACACATGGTTGCACTTTTTAACAAAAACAAATTTTTATATGGTAGATAAGGGATAAAACTTCGTTCTATTAGTGCCATTTTGTCTGTTTTGTACCGAAGTTTAATTTTATAAAATAAAGAAAACTACAAAAATTCACATTTTTTTACCTCTAATTTTCTCGAAATCAGAAAGTTTTTACTAACAAATAACACTACCCCGACGTAGATTAAACTTTAAACTACATGATTCAAGTTTAAAATATCATGTTCTGCGAAATATAAAGAAAAATCTGTAGATGCTTCTAAACGCCTGCAAGCGGTTGAAAGTAAGTAATTTTGACCGTTGAACGTGCTGAAAAAAAACAAATTTTACTAATAGAACGAAGTTTTATCTCTTATCTACCATATAAAAATTTGTTTTTGTTAAAATGTGCAACCATGTGTCGATGTGGTGTATGAGTGTAAAATGCTTTAACGTGTACATTCTTCCTGTACAGAATGCTCTTAAGGGGCTATACTTCTTGAGTGCAATAAGAATCAGAATTCACGATTCTGGCTATATTGCTCAAAATAAAAATCTGAAATTTTACATTAGTAACAACAAAGCATTGTTGAATTGAAAAATTCAAACTATATATTGTTCCGACAACAATTAGAGATAAAAAGAAATTAAACACAAGATTTTCGTGAGGATCTCATGAAAGAACTATAAAAGTTATCATTGAGTTTAAAGACAAAATGAGTAGAACATAGATGTGAAAAGGGCGGTAAAACAATTAAACTATAATTTTATCAACAAAATTGCCTTAAATTATATCTAAACTTGTTCAATTTTCGCCGAATTTCGCATAATTATTAAAGCCAAACTAATTACATTAATTCAAGATTTTGAAGATTCCGCACTTTTAGTATTCTTCCTTAATCTATATACAAAAATTCAACATCATACGTATAACAGTATTAGATTACGATCCTCACAAAAATTACTCGTTTTTCAATGCGTATTATTGCCATGCAATAGGCTCTTAAGTCTCATTCACAATACGAAATTAGTTATAGTTAGTTGGTATAGTTAACGTTAGTGATTTGACTATACATTTCACTTGTAGCGTGCACACGAAATTAGTTCCATGTAATTACAGTTAGCGCAGGGATTTGCAAACTCGAAACCTGTAGTTGGTAGTATACAGGTTGGTGGATGTGAAATGCGAACATAGGGAACATACATGACAATCTAACTTTCATGCCAGGTATCTTGATATATTTTGTAGTAGTGTCACAAAACGAAATAATGTGAATTTGTGTGGCAAAAAGAGTAATTAATAACAGAAATAATAATAAAATCTCAAAGTGCATGTAAACGTTCTCGATCTGCTCGTACATATACATTATTATGCAAAGAAAATATTTTAATGAAAATAAAAATTTCAATAATATGACAGCTACTTTGACATTGACAGTACTTATTCCACGTATATCAAGATGCCTAGCATGATAACTCCATTGTCATATATTTCCCTATGTTCGCATTACACCTCCACCAACCTGTAAACTACCAATCAGAATCTAGAACGAGAATTAATTTTGACGTTTGACGTCTAAGATAACATTTATATTCGAGACACCTTTGTCATAAAAACATTTACAATTTTGTATCATATTTATAAATGCTTCTTTAACCATTTAGACAAGGATTATTATGAAAGGCAACTTTAAGAGGCTTTTATCACAGTAAAAAAGTATTGAACAAATTACTCCCAGCCTATTAATCCTATAAATCTAAAAAAAATACCGTATAAAGACAACGGCAGTAAAAATCTAGCTGCGTTATCGAATTTTTAAAATTGTTATTATTATTTATAAATAATTAAATAATAATTCTGAGAAAAACTCTTCGTATCTATGATTGCATTGTAAATTTAAATGTTTGTATCACATTATTATATAAAATTTTCAAATAGTAGTCGAGTAATTTGTTAAATAAATTTAAAAATTGCATGCGCGCTAGACAATCAAATTGAGTATTTTCTAAACAAGTTATTTGCACTCAAATTTCCTTTTGACAACTGCCCTAAGATGTCGCCAGTAAATGTCACATTTAAAATTAATCTGTTTTATTTATATTTATTTATCTATACAATCAATAATCCATTGGGTTCAAAAAATGTGCTTCTTGCGAAAACTGCCCTTAAATTATTTTTTTTAAATTAATTTTGTTCAACGACCAGTAAGTTGAGTACCTCTATGTGCTATTAAATTATATGCACGAAGTTGTGAATCAGCCTGTATAGTCGAAATTTTGATACATCTTGTATATTTTACCATGCCACATAAAAAAACTATAATCGGATGTGAGTTTCCAAATAGATTTTGATTCTATTCTTCCTCTCTCTCATAAACCAATAACCCTCAAATAACTCTTCAATATAGCCCCATAATCGTTATTTCATCCTCTTACGATTTTACGATCTCGCAAAGTAAAGTTTGTTATGGAATTGACCGAAGATCATCGACACAGAACCAAGAAACGTTAACCGCCGAGAATCGCCGTTTGCAGAGGTTTTCAATGAAATTATATACACCCCCCCCCCCATGTAGGTACGGGAATCTAATCATAGAGAAAGAGAACTCAATTTAGAAACGGTGAAACGTTTACCTATTTATTTATTTATTATATCTACTAAGGTGCGAATGAAGGTTTAATATTTAACTAGCTCTTAGTCTAGACTGCCTTTCAATAATTAAATATAAAAACAACATACGTATTTGTCACGCCTTTTACACGGGGTAATATTATATTATTTAAGGTGCTAGTATAGTTAGCGTTAGTAGTTCCTTATTAAATTAATTACTCGTGCATTTCGAGTGCTTTATGAACCAAATTTTGGTTACAGTATACTAAATATATGTATTGTCTTTTCTGACTTTTCGCACTTGTTTTGAATAATGGAAAGTCTAGAAAAACATCAAAAATCGTACTTTACTAATAACTCATGCTACGATTGAAATATCTTTTTCAAAAAAATTACACATAATCTACATTAGTATCTTAACATCGGATTGTCAATATTTTTTCAAAAACTATTCCCAATTTCTAATTTATATTTAAATATCAAATTTTGAAATTTGTTTTTTTGAGAATTTTGAAATTTTTGAATCAATCCGATGTTAAGCATAAAATTATAGACATTTTTTGTAAATAAATTTTTTCTCTAAAGTGCACCTGAATTAAGTTATTAGTAAAGTACGAACGACACTTTTATAGTAGCTATACCCGAGCCTTAACGAGCACATAATGTAGGCTATAATTCAAGAGTTCAGTCCAATACTATACTCTTAAATTTTGTTACACAGGTTGGGTTACACCCTGTAGATATTAATTCAAATTCGTCATTCTGTTGACAATTATGGAAACGTATTCAGTCATTAATTAAAATTTCTTGCGCTTTGCTGAAATTTATGAGCTCACAACATTATTTGATAAATCGCCACCGGAAACAAAAAATATAATTTATCTGCCAATGTGGGCAACTTTTATTAAAACCGCAAATAAATTTTCCAACCTCGACTTATCATGTATGCTTTGTTTTGTAACAATATTAGATAAACAAGGGCAGCAAACAAGAACAACAATAAGATTGGCGGATAATTTTTTAGCCGAATTTGAAGTGATCAAGAAGTTTGCGGCATTTTGTCAAGAATAACTTCTTTGTTACAAACTTTAGGTACTTGACAAAGTATTTTCGAAATTGATGGACAATCAGGCCTTCACGTTACCCCTGTGCGGTATTTACACTATCTTCTGTTAGTTATCACACCCAAATTTAATACTATACAGGGTGTCTGTTTATAAATGAACCAGCATTTATCTCGCTTATTTGTTGATTTAGCGTTTTTTGTCAAATACATGATTTATACAGTATCATGTGTATTAAATGATAGCGGATGTGAATCTTTGGTATCACTTCCGGTTTTTGAGGAAGTCATAGCAACTTTCAAATTTCAAATGGAACATTGTAATTTTTTTACGAGTTTGAAAAGTACATTAAATTTGCTTTACGGTGGTATAAAAAAGTCATATGTTGTATTATTAAAATATTAAATCACGGGCACTTAAATTATGCATCTATGAACGCTGAAATAAGTAAGTCTTGCCGCGAAACAAAAACCATAGTTGAAGAAATAATAATAAAATCTGAAAGTGCATGTAAACTTTCTCGTTCTGCTCGTACACATACATTAGTATGCAAAAAAATATTTTACTGAAAATAAAAATTTCAATAATATGACAGCTACTTTGACATTGACAGTACTTATTCGATGTATACCAAGATGCCTAGCATGATAGCATGATAACTCCATTGCCATATATTTCCCTATGTTCGCATTTCACCTCAACCAACCTGTATATCTTCTTCTACAGTTTACATAAAATGAAAAGTTTGGCTGCAATCACCCATGAAAATTTGACGCCAAATGAAATAAATAATGAACTCTGACCCTAATAATTTTACTTATATCTTTGTAAAGGATTAAAGCAAAATACCAAGGGCAGGATATCTGGATTGTAAGGGTTCTAGGACATGTGGCAGGACCTTAGCAGGAAATTAAGGTCCTGTAATCCTGCTGAAACAGGACGTAGAAGATAGTAAAGATAAAATAGGACACATACAATACTGCCTAATAATTTTATTATTAAATATCATTTTTGTCATGATTTTACACTTGTACTAGCTTTACCAAACTAATATTAATTTCCTGAAGTCATTTACAAATTTTCAGGAAATGGCATAAGTGGCCGTAGAATGGAATTCCACAATTACTCGAGTATCTATAGTCGAATAACTGCGGAAAAAAATGTTTTAGACTCAAAATTTTGCGTAGAATCCAATAGTACAACATTTGGACCTGTATTTTTTATATTAAGGGCCGTACCGGTAAATTTTGTTAGCGATGTTTAAGATATTTTAACCAAATTTTGTACAGTTATTAAGCATATTATTATAAATGTAAATATAAAATTTTGTCAAAAAATATTGTACACTTCTGGAGTTATAAATATTTTTGTAATAAGTGTTATTTTTCAAATACCGGCACAACCTGTATATATCGTTCAGGTCCAGGGCATGAAAGACCGCGGCCTGTGATTGGTTGACGTTACGTGAAAGTTAGATGAAGCTCTTATGTCCCTCCGATGAACTAGTTCGTTACAAAACTTTTAAAAGTTTATCACAAACTTTGGTCAAAAAATTTGGTGGTTCTGATTAACTTGAAAAGTTAACAGGTATACCTACTGACACGATTTATTTTCAGCAGCTTTTATTACGAGCTCGCTATAGCTATAACTGTCATATATTACCTTATACGGTCAAAATGGGTCAAAACTTAGAGGGTATGGTTTTGTATCATATTTATAAATGCTTCTTTAGCCATTTATATAAAAGACAACATTCAGTAAACCAAACATAAAATGTACTTATAAGCGAACAAACTGACACTTCTGACTTCTGACGCTAATTTCAAAGCTAGTTTGTTTTACTAGCCTACAACATTAATTTTAATTGTGAACGACAGTAGTCAGAACTAACTGATTAACTATAACTACTAACTATACCTACTGACTATAACTACTTATTTCGTATTGTGAATGAGGCTTAAGGGGCTTTTATCACAGTAAAAAAGTATTTAACAAATTACTCCCAACCTATTAATCCTATAAATCTAAAAAAAATACCATATAAAGATAAAGGCAGTAAAAATCTAGCTACGTTGTCGAATTTTTTAAATTGTTATTATTATTATTTATAATCAATTAAATAACAATAATTCTGAGAAAAACTCTTCGTAAGTTTGATTGCATTGTAAATTTAAATGTTTATATCACATTATTATATAAAATTTTCAAATAGTAGTCGAGTAATTTGTTAAATAAATTTAAAACTTGTATGCGCGCTAGCCAATCAAATTGAGTATTTTCTAAACAAAAATGGAGCGAAACATAGCAATTAGATAAATAGAGACAACATGTGCTCATAAAACATAGGCTGTCAGCGCGGATACCTGAAATAACGAGGATTTGTGATTTAGCAGCGCTGAGCGATAAAACCCCCTTAAGGACATCGAAATTTTCATTTATTTAATATACAGGGTAAACCAAAAATCCGAGTACGTTAAAGTACATAAAGATAAAGTTTTATATACTGAGTACAGATCAAAAAGAATTTTAAAAAATCTGACGTGGATACCACATGACTTCCTTGTACGCCTATTAAACTGTTAATACTTTTCTTAATAAATGTAGAAAAATATAAAAAAATCTGACGTGGTCACCACAAGACCTCCCGCCATATACCTACTTTATTCTTTTAACTTATTATACAAATATATTAATATATAAGTACTACTACTACTGCTACTATACTCACAAATATATTTTAGTCATTTTATTTAAACTGCAGACGAAGATATAAAGCATATTTTACTATTGTCACTGTCATGTCATAATCATTTAAATTTTACGTAGTAACAAATGTTAATCGATCATGGACTACAAGATACCGAAATACTAAATTATAAATATATACTTTAATTATTCTTTATACCAGAAACAAAAATATTTATAAAATACTGATTGTAGTTAATAAATTATATAATCTTTCATTTAAAATAAAAAAATTTGTCTTAAATTAAATATTTATCGAAATATTTGAAAAAAGTACTACTTCCAGTTTGTAGATTGCTACCAAAAATAGAAGGTGCACAACTAGATGCTATAACAGTCCTAAATACAAAATTTCAACTTTCTACGTCTAACCGTATTTGAGTTATGCGACACACATACGTCCGTACGTCAGTACGTACAGACGTCACGACGAAACTAGTCATAATATTACACTGTCTTATTATTTTATGATCTTTGTATTTGAACAACATATTTTAAACATAATATTGTAAATATTATAATGTCAAATATGTATATTTATGTAGTGGAAGCTCATAATCGGGCAACTGTCAGCTTCCCTTGTTTCTAAATAAATAATGGATTCAGAAAAGGACAAAACGGATATTTCCATCAAAATCTGAAATCCGAAATTTTTCGCGATTACAATACTTCCTTTTTACTCTGTACAAGGAAGTAAAAATACATTTCTGTAATATCCATCTAACCCTGAAATCCCTATAACTTAATGAATATCACGATCACGACTGATGCCAACAGTTAGAACAAATAGCAAACAAACGCTTAGAAACAACTAACAAGCTACCGGGCGCTTAGTAACCGTTGCTACGTTACGGTTACAGAGTAACCGATTCAGTTTTGTTGTTTGTTGTTTACAATTCACTGGAGTGAAGTTTGGTGCAGTAGAGAGAAAATGTACGTTATAAAGTGGTGCATACTAAGAACAAGGAGCAATCAAATCTCACCGCAGCGTTCAGATTAGAATCGATTCGTAAGCCGGAGACACAACCTGAGATTCACAAAACGGCGTAGACTGAGAAATAATAACAATAATAATAAACCTCTTGCCATTCTACCGTGAGTTTATTTTAACGTAAAACATGGGGTTTTTCATATCCATGGTTACGAATTTGACACCAATGTATTAGAGCGTTTTTTACATCCTTGTACACGGAGTAAAGGAAGTATTGTAATCGCGAAAAATTTCGGTTCTCAGATTTTGACGGAAATATCCGTTTTGACCTTTTCTGAATCCATTGTGACTAGTTTCGTCGTGACGTCTGTACGTACGGACGTACGGACGGATGGACGTATGTATGTCGCATAACTCAAATACGATGAGACGTAGAAAGTTGAAATTTTGTATTTAGGACAGTTATAGCATCTAGTTGTGCACCTCCTATTTTTGGTTTCAATCTACAAACCGGAAGTAGTACTTTTTTCAAATATTTCGATAAATATTTAATTTAAGACAAATTTTTTTATTTTAAATGAAAGATTATGAGATTATTACCTACAATCGGTATTTTATAAATATTTTTGTATCTGGTATCATTTAAGAATAATTAAAGTATATATTTATAATTTAGTATTTCGGTATCTTGTAGTCCATGATCGATTAACATTTGTTACTACGTAAAATTTAAATGATTATGACATGACAGTGACAGTGGCAGTGACAATAGTAAAATACCGTTTATATCTTCTTCTGCAGTTTAAATAAAATGACTAAAATATATTTGTGAGTATAGTAGCAGTAGTAGTAGTACTTATATATTAATATATTTGTATAATATAATTCTACATTTTAGTTATTAAGAAAAGTATGAACAGTTTAATAGGCGTACAAGGAAGTCATGTGGTGTCCACGTCAGATTTTTTAAAAATAGATCATAGGGAATCAATTTAACTGTATTATTCTTGACCAATATAACATATTTGGGCAGCTGTAATAGTTCTAAGAGACACTTTCAACATAAACTTTTAATTGTTTAAACTATACCTACATCGTATTTCCTGGTAGCAACATTTGAATTTTTTAATTGGAGTCAAACTGATGCTACCTGGAAATATGATGTAGGTATAGTTTAAACAATTAAAAGTTTATTTTGAAAGCGAATACAGTTAAATTGATTTCCTATGTTCTATTTTAAAAAGAACGCTCTAATACTTTACTGTCAAATTCGTAACCATGGATATGAAAAATCCCATGTTTCACGTTAAAATAAACTCACGGTATAAAGAGAGGGTACAAATTTTCGAGTGTGAGTTTTTAGTGAATAAGCGCTCGTTTTAGGGTCCCTAGAATACGAATTTAACTTTTTCTAAATGATGTCTGTGTGTGCATGTGTCTGGAAAATAAAATTCGTAAACAAAAAATGCATGCATAAGAAGATTCAAATCTAGAAATATGTGTGTAGTAAAATATCTAAACAAAAGATTTATTTACTGGAAAATTCAAATCTACAATTTTAGATTCAGCATAAATGCAAACATAGGAAGATGCGAACACAGGAAGATGCAAATCTAGAAAACTAGTATTAATGTTAAATACAAATTTAGTAAATATTTTAAGTTTCTATTGTAAAAAGAATTTAAAAATAGAGCGGCGGTGTCATTGCGATTTTCTTATCATGCACTCGTGCATTCATTCATGTCCAGGGAATTTTTTATCGTGCATTCCAACAACGTAATTAGCTCTCGTGTACCACTCGAGCTAATTAAGACGTTGTTGGAAAGCACCCAAAAGAAAGAATTAATGCACATGTGATATTATAAGTGACAATTCTACAGAATTTTATTTTCTAGTGTTGGATAGCTACCCGCAAACTATTTTCTAGATTTGCATCTACCTGTGTTTGCATCTACGTTTGCATTTAAGCCGAATCTAAAATTATTCCAGATTTGAATTTTCCCGAAAATAAATCTTTTGACGCAAATATTTTATATTTTCTAGATTTGAATTTTCTTGTACTTACATTTTCCTGGTTATGAAAATCCCAGAAATTTATTTTCTGGTGCTGAACCCATTCCAACCCTGTTCACTCAAAAATTCTTTGGCGATTCTTTCACGCATCTAAATTTTAAAAAATAATCCTGATAAGAATTGCCTGTCAAACAGCGGCGCCGCTAAATTAAACCTTCAATAAGTCTTGAAAAAGAAGAATTTCTTATTCGGTAATAGCTTCAAAACAAACGTATGAGAAGTTGACCCACCCATACTAGCCCACCCTGTTAAATCTATCGTAATCGTTAGTTTTACGTTAGTTGAGTTTAGTTTTGTAGAAAATTGCGTTAGTTTTGAAAGTTTATACGTATTTAAAAAAATAATATTTGGGTGGGCTAACTTTACAACTTACATCAACTAATAAATTAAAAGTTATGAATGTGTTTTCCTCGCACTTTCGAATAAAGGGTTGGGTTGTTGTGAAGTTAGTCCACTCAAATATTATTTTAAAAAAATACGTTTAAACTTTAAAAACTAACGCAATTTTCTACAAAACTAAACTCAACTAACGTAAAACTAACGATTACGATAGATTTTAACAGGGTGGGCTAGTATGGGTGGGTCAACTTCTCATACGTTCAAAACAATTATGAAAAAATATTTCTGTAAAAATTGTGCTAATCATTTAAGATTCAAGGGCGGCAAATAATTTCAGGAAATGTTTCAGGAATGATATCCACTATGAACCAGCCTTTATGCTTAAGGGTGAAATTTTCATGAAAGTGTTTTAGTGTTTCGTTCACAATGAGTTTTATTGTTACCCGGAATGTTTATTGTACTACATCACGACTGTGTTTCTGTTTTATGTTTCCAGTTGATCAGAACTGTAATGAATTTATTATGTTTGTCTTTCTGTGCTCCGTTGCTACATTATACAGGGTGACGCACAACTTTGTTCGTATATTTTAATGGCATGTAGTGCTACCTTCGACCATATATATTGCCCTCTTTAGGAAGAATGTCCTATCTGCAAATTTTTAAATTTTTGTAATCTGCATAAATTATTACAAATTTACCAAAATAGAATATCCAGCTGCCCTAAGAAAAGGTAGAATTTATTATTCATGGTTATTATATTTATAAAAAGCAATTTTAATAGTAAAAATCCGCATAGATGTTTCCACACAAATTTTTATATAAAATAATAGCTAAAACAAAATTTTTGCAGATAGGACCTTTTTCCTAAGGACGGCAGTATAGGTATAGACAGATAACACTCAATGCTGTAGTATACAATGTTGTGAAGGCAAGAAGTACGGTAGCGGGGAGCAGCAGCTATAGGCGAGGACACGATAGAGTGTTGCACATTGCTGAATTCTGGTTTGTTGTCATTGAACAGAGAATGATAAAAGGCAGACTGCAACACTTCAAGGTGTCTGCAGGTCATACTCCTCTTCACACCGCTACGCTAGTTCTTTGCTTCACAACAAAGGCTTGCGTTGTTTGTCTATTCCTATATATGGTCGAAGAGTGCTATTGATCATGGAATAATTTTAATTCTTAATTTAAGAGCCTATTGCATGGCAATAATACGCATTGAAAAACGAGTAATTTTTGTGAGAATCTCAATCTAATACTGTTATACGTATGATGTTGAATTTTTGTATGTAGATTAAGAAAGAATACTTAAAGTGCGGAATCTTCAAAATCTGTAATAATTAGTTTGGCTTCAATAATTATGCGAAATTCGGCGAAAATTGTACAAGTTTAGATATATTATGGCAATTCTGTTGATAAAATTATAGTTTTATTGTTTTTCCGCCCTTTTTACATCTATGTTCTACTCATTTTGTCTTTAAACTCAATGATAACTTTTATAGTTCATTCATGAGATCCTCACGAAATTCTAGTGTTTAATTTCTTTTTATCTCTAATTGTTGTCGGAACAATATATAGTTTGAATTTTTCAATTCAACAATGCTTTGTCGTTACTAATGTAAAGTTTCAGATTTTTATTTTGAGCAATATAGCCAGAATCGTGAATTCTGATTCTTATTGCACTCAAGAAGTATAGCCCCTTAAGGGCAGTTTTCGCAAAGAAGCACTGGATTGTTGCTTGTATAATGGATATCTGATTAACTATAAATGGAATAAAATTGAATTTTAATTAATTGTGCAATGGCAAGAATAGTAAATTTATGACATATTGAAAACAGTGGCCCAAAACTGTTTAATTAAAAAACCTGGAAAACAAAATTTAGAATTTTGAAAAAACTCTTTCAGTTCCGTGGTACGTGAGTTGAGCACTATATGCACGAAGTTGTGAATAATTCCATACCTACATTTCTATGTGTAATATACTTTAAAATTAATTAATTAATTAAAATTGATATATAGATTTTCAAAGTTAAGTTTTACAAATAATGCGTGATGCATTATGTCTAAATGAAATTCCAAAAATACACATACATTAATTATATTTCTAGGAAGCAGATCTACGAGTAATAAGCTATAATGCTCTGTTCACACGAGGATAGTTTTTACTAAAAAGTTTTTTGTACATGAAACAAGCTGTCAATACCGGTCATACGGGGAAACAGTGGGAGAAACGAATCATTTCTTTAATAGTACATTATATTATAAGTGAGTGAAATAAGCCATTATAATGACATTTCACTCACGTGTGATATAAGACGTTTTATCTTACAGTAGCAGCTTATTATATGAAACTAAAAATTGTCGGTTTTTTCAAGAGACAAAATAAATAGATTTCTAATTAAAACATCGGATGCCTTTTTGTTGATAAAAGTATGTACCTAACAACCTAACCTATGCATTATAATAGTATATTATATTAAAATAAATAAAATTAATTTTAATGCTGACAGTACTGTGTATAATGAATCATTTTAGTCACTTGTGAATAAGAGTTATTTTTAGTCACTAAAAACAAATGCATAATGTACATCAATAGCTACTACTGTAAGATAATAGATATTTATACACCAAGTGAGATACATGAATGTTTATTCAAGAGAAGAAATTTTAGCCCTCGAGCCCGAAGGGCGAGTGGGATAATTTCTTCGAGTGAATAAACATTCGTATCTCACGTGGTTTATACAATATTTTATTCAATTTTGACGAAATTATTTCAAATATATGAATTATAAATTTATTTTGACATAACAAAAAAAACTAATCAAAGTAGTCGTTAGTGGCAAGTTGTCATTGTTTTTATGCATTTTTGACGTAATAATAACAGTTTAAAACGTCAGAGTGATTTAAAAATGTGTCGAGTGATGTAAAAAAAATTTAATTCACTTGTGAATAAACATTTATTTAAAGTTGTTGCTATGGAGTTAATAAAAGCAGTTTAAAACGTCAAAATTGAATAAAATATATTAAAGCTAGTGATCTTTTTTTGACCACGTTGAATGCACAAGTGTCCCAACCTGTATTACCAAACATATTATTTTATTTAAATAAAATTTTACTACATTACATACTCCACTCTTTTCCCAACAAATAGCAAGCAAGTTCTGTTTGTTCTTTGTTTACATTTTGACGAGTATTTAATATTTCGCTACAACATAAATATTGTAGATCCAACTATGTACCTTTCAACAAACGGATCCATTTCTGACAGTTATAAGAAAGGTTATGTCGTCAAGTTAGTAGATTACTGAAATTATTCTGAACCACACTTACATCTTACATAATACAGAAGAAGTAACCGATTACATCCATTATAAACCAGCCTTTACGGTTAGATAATAATAAATACACCATTTCGTGACTGAAGAAGTAAATATCTTAAATTATTAGAAATGTTATGTCGTCAAGTTAGCAGATTACTGAAATTATTATAAACCACACATACCTCTTACATAATACAGAATAAGTAACCGATTACATTTATTATAAACCAGCCTTTACGGTTGGATAATAATAATAATAAATACACCATTTCGTGACTGAAGAAGTAAATATCTTAAATTATTAGAAAGGTTATGTCGTCAAGTTAGCAGATTACTGAAATTATTATAAACCACACATACCTCTTACATAATACAGAATAAGTAACCGATTACATTTATTATAAACCAGCCTTTACAGTTATATAATAATAAATACACCATTTCGTGACTGAAGAAGTAAATATCTATTCAAATTCAGTTGCAAGTTTTCTATTAAGTTTTCTCTGTAAACAAGGTCGTTTAAGTTTTTATTTTGACTTCAGTACACGTCTGCTATACAAATTACGTTTCGTTTAACTCGACACAGAAACTCGGGCAAAGTGTAAACACCCTAACAAAATAAAACAAAATGGCTGCTGATGTATTAGACGGATATATCTACAGAACTATCGTACAGCACATGTAGAGTTTTTACTATCTAGCTTTAAATATATCAGCGAATTTCCTGATTAAGTAAATACAGATGTTGACATTTATTTGCTATTTTGTTTTACTAAAAACTAGTGATGCCGTTTGTCGAGAGTAGTCGAGAGTGCATCCAACTCTCGTCTCGACTCGGAATTTCCAAAACTAATAAAAGTCACTCTCGTCTCGTCTCGAAATTTCTCGACTAATCTCGACATGGAGTCGAGAGTCTCGAAAATCTCGAATCAACTTGGGTTGTGTGGTATTTATTTATTTGACATGCAAAACAAGTCAGTATTAGTTTGTTAGTGTTAGTGCGGCCTAGGTCCAGTCTTATGGGATTACTTATACGTATTTTGTACGAAATAACTCTTTTGTGATATATTTAACTCTAACTAATACATGTTTATTTTATTCCATGGTACTTCATCTATACTTGACTAGTTAGGTACCTAAATTTATAATTTTTATAATTAAAATTAATTTTTGTTAATTAATAAAAATGTTTCGTATACCTATATCTTTACCTTATTTATTTTCTTATTAACTGTACATAATTTTAGGAATAGGTATTATTTTAATTAAATATCTAATTGATTTATGTAGATCAAAATAAAGATTTTATTTTTAAACATGTAAGTTTGTATACATTTATTGTTTGTTGATCTTGGGAATATTACTTAAAATACAACTTTTTTGTGAAAGATCCCATTTATGATCTGGTCCTGATATTCCAGCATCATTAGCATCTAAAAATGCGTCACGGACAAGAAGTGAAATTTTTTGAGAGTAATTGTTTAATCCTATCATATTCACAAAAGCATATTTCTGTTAATTTTAATTTTAAGCAAATAGTTACTATAATCAATTATATAAGACGAGACTCGATAGTCTCGACAAGACTCTCGGCGAGACTTGATACTGGTCTCGTCTCGGTTCGAATTTGTAGTCGAGAGTTGCCTCATGGTCTCGTCTCGATTTTCTCGACAAGACGAGACGAGACCGAGACTAGTCTCGACTCTCGCGGCAACACTACTAAAAACGAGCATTGTGCCCTGTTCGCACGAGGAAAGTTTTTTCTTGAAAGTAAATCAAAGGTGAACGTCAAATCCAGTGACATTATGAACCGTGACCTATAACTCATATTAACAAATCACAGAAGAAGTCACCAGTTACATCCATTATAAACCAGCCCTAACTGTAAACGTATGTACTTGCAGTTATGACACATCCTGTACATTTAACATTAATTGCAATATTATTTTAATAAACGTTTAATTTGTAATTATTTTTTAAATTAAAAAAGTAATAAACATAAATTTATGTTCCATATATAAATTATAAAACGAATGCAATTATTCTGTAACAATAAATTATTTTACCCATAAATATCAGGCAGACAAATAAATATTAAGCTATCAGATTTATAACGGCGTAACTCTTTGTAAGCTAAAGTTTTTGTTAAAGAATTAAAGATGATTTTCGCTCAACAAACAGGCAATTTAAATAACAAATTTCTTTTATCTTCTTAGCGACTTTTGATAAATGAAATGCCACCAACCATTTTCTTTGAGAATAAACTTTAGAAGTTCATGTCACTCAAATTGAGTTTGTTACTTTTAAACCCTTGAATAAATATTTGTCATTCAAACTTGAGACCATTGACTTCATTTTACATTTGGTATAAAAAAATCCGATGTGGCCAACACATGACCTCTCGCCATATTCCACTATTTTACTGAGTGTGTATAAAGGTACCTACTTACTCACAAATATACCATTGTAGAAGGGAATTACGGAATTGTAGTTTTTATAAAATTATTAAAGTTTATTATGAGCTTATAAATAATCAATAACATTTCATATTTTCCATTTCAATTTGTTAAAAGTCAAAAATTGATATGATATTAACACTCAAATAATTTATTTTTTGTTTTCATAGGTAGGCAGATAAATCCAAATTGTAACAAATTTGTAGAATTTTTAACTTCTTGTAATTGGAAAATGGTGCTAGATAAAAACAACGTTTTGAACACATATTGTAGACAGTAACATTTAGTATACAATGTTATTAAAAAAATTCCTATTAATTCATAAATTTTGAGGATATTCCAGAAAAACTCTTCAGATCTTCAAGAAACTACCACTTTGTGACAACCAGTGGTACCCAAAATGATATTGGTTTGCAAACTACTGTTAATTTTACGAATTTCAAAAAAACTCTTTTTGATTCATGATCAGTGCGTCCAATACTATTAATTTGGTTACACCCTGTATATTAGACGAAGTACGTCATCAAAAAATGGCTATGGCACTCTATGATCTGTCTCCATCAACAAAAATTTATTTGTAAAATATATTCATTTTTAGCATTTTAGTAAAATATCAGCTGATAAAAGTGTTGTTCGAAATCTGATGTAATTTGAACATTGATCGCTGAATACACATAATATTGTGTGTTATCTGGAGTACGTGATGCTATGATTTTAACGTTAATACATTGTTATTAAGAGCCTGCACCATTTATTGCTATTTCATGATAATGCCGATAATGTGACTGTCCCAACAAAATTGTATTTTTAAGTCAATCATATTTATATTATAGGTTTATAAACTACATTCAAAGGCGCATTAAACTATATAAATAATTAATTTTTATGACTTCCTGTTCAGCCGGAAGTGACATCAACTTCCTTGTTTTAAATGGAACACCCCGTATATTTTTTAAGATTTTGATTCTTCATAAAATTCTGAAAACAATCATGTAAATTAAGCTACTTTTTCGTTGTAGATTTCCAAATAAAATAATAATTATGTATGTATTAAGGGTGTAAGGAAGCTTTTATGGCTTGAGCCCGAGCGTCAGTCGAGGGCTAAAACACGTCAAGAGCCATAAAAGCAAGTTTCGCCCGTGGTACTTTATGCACGGTTCAATATTTTCTAATAAATTAAATTAATATAATTTACTTGTTCAATATCAAAAATTACTAAATTCTTTGACTGATGCTAAAGTTTGAATTACATTATACTTTTTTCGGCTAGAAACTTTGACAATTTTCATACTTAATTCTAGAATGCTCACTTGGATAATGTATATCAAGAAAATTTCGATCCAAGTTTCATACTAGAACTGTCCAATTTTCATATTAACAACTTTCTGTATATAACCTCAAAAATAATAAAGTTGAGTGACAGCAGAATCAAAAGTAAAAGTAAAGTCTTGAACCGTAATGAGGTATAAATGAACTCCTGAAATAACAAAAACTCTTGTACAATTGTATGAAATGCAACCAGTACTTTACCAGGGTATTAAAAACTCAACAACTGACAATGACAATTACATTTTTTTTTAAATTCAGTTGGCAGCAAGAACAAATTTTAAAACTAGATTCTAGCCGAATTAAGTATCTAAAAAAAAGTTCGTTTTTCTAGCCGAAAAAAGTATAATGTAATTCAAGCTTTAGATACCAAAAAAAGTCCGAAAATTAACAAAAATCTAAATGTCAAGATTGTCATTATTGAATTAAACATTTACAAAATAATTTATGTTAAATGTAAGTAAAATTAATTATAGAAAATGGTTATTTATAAGATTATTAGTTGTTTATATGAGGAAAATTGAAAATCTAAACTGTTTGCATTAATTTGACATTTTTTTGTGGCGCTATAAAGTGGTTCATGGGCTAAGTGACGTTTACGTTAAAGAAATTCGTGTGTCAAATTATGATATGACCGTGCACAAAATTCATAAGTCATAATTGGACATTTCGATTATGGTGGAGGTGCCTTTTAAAAATAATTTTAATTCTTCCTGAATACCTCCCTGTGGTAACCTTCATATTAAGCGCACATTTTAAAAGAAAATATCATAAAGTACTTAATATCCGATCGGTTTTTCCCCGAGAGAATTTTCCGTTTTCCTGCATCGCTAGCCTTTAAAGAAAATTCTATGGAAATCGTTAGGTCCCTTGTCGCTATATTTTTGCTACGATGGTTCAACATAATTAAAATATAACTAGCAACCTGCACAATCGATATCATAATAGATTTTTTACTCTATTTTATACAGGAAAGATATTACCTTGTAGGATTAAAATTAATTGGTATTTTAGATTAAAAATGTTAAAGTTAGATTTTGTTACACAGGTGCGGTTAGAATTAAAATTATTACATACAGCCCACGAATAAGAGGTGGTAAACAATATTAATTAAGCGGACATATACAGGGTGTTTCATAACTTCGAGTACATACGTTAATGGTATATGTTGTTTGATATGCTGATTACGTATCAAAAAGAATATTTTTTTAAATTCGAAAAATTAAGGGTAGTTTACCTGCAGCATTTTTTTGTAGTACTGCACTGGATTCGTTTTTCTATTAAACACAAACAATAGAAAGTCTTAAATTACATAATAGATACTAGTAAAATTAAATTATTTTTAATGAAACAATAATTACTCCACCCAGTGGCAGTGGCAACGAAAATTTTTTGACTGGGAAACATGGAAATTAATTATGCGATTTAAAAAAAATTCTTTTTATTCGATTATGTCAAAAAGTGACGTTTTTACCTTCCGCTTACCTGTAAAGGAAGGTATTGGAATCATGCTAAAAATCGGGTAGTGAGTTTTTAGTGGATGAGCACGAATTAGAGTCCTTACAATTCATTTTTGATAGTTTCACAATGATGTCTGTATGTATGTGTGTGTGTGTGTGTATGTGGTCAGGGCCGGATTTCTGTCAGTCGGATAACTCAAATACGAATTATCCAAAAATTTTGATATTTGGTATTTAACATTTGTATATAAATTGGAAGAACTCATTAGATTTTGGTACAAATATCTTCACCGGAAGTGATATTTTTTGAAGATTGAAAAGATTAATTGTCAAAAATTTATATAAATTTGGATAAATATAGTATTTATTTGTAATAAGAATAAGAGGCAAAGTTATTTGCAACTTTCGTTTTAAAAAAATTGTCTTTATCTGGTAACATCAAAGAACTGCAGTAAAATTTAAAAAATAAATTTATCAAATAAAACGTTGAAATCTTGTAATCCATGTTCGACTGAATTTTGTTTCTGTGTAAAAAATATTGACAGGTGAGATGGGTGACAAGTTTACATACTAGTGCTATATGTCATAAGTAAGATATTAAATGTAGTAATTGAACGGAGGATGGCTTCAGCACAGAAGAGTTTTCCTGTGAATGAATCTTTTTATTCAGATGATGCAAATTTCTGTGTTTCAATATTTTAGATTTTTATTTGTATATTTTAAATGGGCACCGGATTGTACGTATACATTTCTTTTTAAAGTCTAGAAATGGCGGAAGGTTGTGTGATGGCCACGTCAGATTTTTTGGTTAAGATATTCGGACGAAAAGCTAACCTTTTAGGTAGAGTATTAATATTTGTGCCGTTGCTAGGTGACCCACTTTTCGTCCGAGGCCGAGAAGTACTTTTCGTACGCAAACGCGTTTTTTTAAGCAAACTGACACAGTCGAATAATTTTTTGTTCTTTTTTGTTTCATTTGTCTGTTTCGCAGATAACTACAATTAGCAAACTAAACAAAAATTTAGAATAATTTATAATAAAATATTAATATTCTAGTTATTTTAAGTTCTCACTTACAATCGAATAAAAAATAGTGTATGATACACGGACGAAAAAGCTCTCGTACTCCTAAGGTTGCCGAACGAGGCAAAGCCTCCATAGTCGTACGAGAACTTGCATTTTTCGTCCTTGTAACATAAATAACTATTTTGATTCGTAATCAGCATATCAAACAATACCCTTAACGTATGTATCTGAAGTTATGAAACAACCTGTATTATCAGCATATTTTTTGACAGAAACCGCTTCGCTACCTTGAAATATTGTATAAAGAAGTCGCCCAGCTCGGTTTTTCTCTTGACTCGGTTGCGTTCAGGCGAGTAATAAGTTGGCGAACTTTGACTCAGCTCTGTGTAGAACATAGACACATTCTTTCTCTCCCTTGGCGCTCCGGCCAACTCTGGCTGCACCCAACCCGTGAGTTGACAGCTGGTAACCGCACACACGGTATAAATTTTATTAATTTGCAATGTTACCTGTTACTATTCATTATTTTTCTAATTGTCTGCCTTAGTTATGACAAATAAATTTATTTATTATTTTTTTTATTGGTCTATGACTCACAATATGTGAGGGTACCACACTCAAGTATATGTATACAGGGTGTACCATAACTTGGTTGAGATACATATTGTAATGGCGTACTGGTTCCGAAACAATAAGAAATCTGATGTGGCCAGCACAAGACCTCTCGCCATACTCTACTCTTTTTACTACAATACAAATCAAGATACAAATATTTTTGTATATTTTTTTAAGTACACCGCTGGATTCCTCGTATCATACTACATATAAATACATATTTTCTTTAAAAAATTCTGTCGGATACAATTTTAAATGCACTTTGAAATTTTTTTAAAATGTCGAAAATTTTCTAAATTTTCGATTCGCTCAAAATTTGGTTATATCCTATTTTGAACCCGAGGAATTCAATGGTGTCACTAAAAAAAAAATTTGGATAATACCTTTCGAGATAATTTTTGCAGGTGAAAGACGGGAGTAAGTATGGCCATTGGATTTATCGCGTCGAATTACATATAATTCCAAATTTTCGTGGAAAAATTCCAACGGGTACAATTTTTATGAAGGATTTTCGAAAATGGCCAAAAATCGTGGGCCAACCCCTTGATGAAATTTTGACCAAAATAACTTTTTCTCTCAGAATTGGCTGAAAATTTGGTTATATACTAATTCGACCCCAAGGATTTCAAATCTGCAGTCGAAATTTTTTTTCGACCAATATTTTTCGACATAATTTTTTTTAGTCGAAAACTGGTCAAAATGGAAAATTTATTTTTTCACCATTGGATTCCTCGGGTCAAATTATGTAGGAATCTAAATTTTCACGAAAAAATTCTGAGGGGTACAATTTATATTGCGGTATTTCAAAAATAGTACAAAATCGAAGAAATAAAACTTGCTTATTTTCTAGCCTAAAGAATCATATTGGGAATTGGCTTAAAATGTGGTTAGGTATATTCTAATTCGACCACGAAGATCTCAAATCTGTTGTCGAAAATACTTTATTCGTATATTCTATGGATCCTAAAACGTGCTTATCTACTAAAAACTCACACTCGAAAATTATACCTCCCTTATAGAATATAAAATAAATATAATATACTATAAAATAAAATACAACAGTACCTAAGTAATTTTCTTATAAAATGTAAGGTAGACGCTGTTCCTAATATTCAATTTATTCCTGTTAAAATAAACAGCCTCCTATGTGTTTATAATTTCCCTACGGGCCTATATCAAGTCCATACATCATCAGATAGGATCTTTGTAGATTTTACTTACGGCTAATGTCCCAACTTCTCCTAAATCTTATGTAGAGTTAATATGATTCTCCCAAGCGAGATATTAGCTTAAGAATATATTTGTATTAAGTTCTCGGCTCTGTTTGAGAAAAAATAACAATTTTTAAAGGTGACAGAAAGTTTTGGATCAATTTTAAGAATATGGTATAATTTTTTGCGTTATTTATCTTACTATACAAATAAGTATAGTTTGTTTACAATTAATAATAAATAATGACGCTTATTAAATATTCTTGAGTGAGTTGACGGCTGGTAACCGCACACACATGATGAATCACAGTATGTGAGGCTGCCACATCCAAGTTTGATTGCTTTTGATTTGATTAAAATTTATTATTAATTGTATAAAAATACTTTCAACTAAAAATCGCGACCGATTTGAAAGCTGGTAACCGCACACGTATTAAAATACTTATTTCTACTAACGAATCACAGTATGTGAGGCTGCCACATCCAAGTTTGATTGCTTTTGATTTGAATAAAATTTATTATCTTGTATATTAATTGTATAAAAATACTTTCCACTAAAAATCGCGACCAATTTGGAAGCTGGTAACCGCACACGCATTAAAATACATATTTGTACTAACGAATCACAGTATATGAGACTGCCACATCCAAGTTTGATTGCTTTTGCTTAAAATTCATAGTTTGGTAGACTTTTCAATCAAATACAAAAATACTTTCCACTAAAAACCTTGAGTGAATTCACAGCTGGTAACCGCACACAAATTAAAATACATATCTATATTAATAAATCACAGTATGTGAGGCTGCCACATCAGATTTGGTTGATTGATCTTAAAATTCATAATTTGATAGACTTTAACTATACAAAAATACTTTCCACTAAAAACCATGAGTGAGTTCACAGCTGGTAACCGCACACACGTTAAAATACATAACTATACTAAGCACTAACAGTATGTAAGGTTGCCACATCCAATTTAGTTACTTGATTTTAAAATTCATAATCTGTAAACATATTAATTAACTGGGCAAAAATTATTTCCACTAAAAATCATGAGTAAATTCACAGCTGGTAACCGCACACACGTTAAAATACATAACTATACTAAGGACTAACAGTATGTAAGGCTGCCACATACAATTTAGTTGATTTTAAAATTCATAATTCAACATTTCAAAAAACTTTACAAAAATACTATTTACTAAAAACCAGGCGTGATTACAAGGCCGTTAACCGCACACACATTAAAATATATGTCTCCACTAACGACTACCAGTATGTGCGGCAGGCGCACCCAAATTTATCCTCACAAATAAAAATATCTACGTTCACACATTTGACGGGAGTGATTATTTCCCTCTATGATTCGCTATCCTTGTCTTGTTACTTGCAAGTTGCCTGGCGACGCCAGCGTCACTTGACGACGTCTGCCGTCGACATCAATCGCGACGCCCCCCCCCCCCCCGGGTTCTATACACACCCCCCACCCCGTACCTGCGATGCCAAGCGATACAGCAAAACAGAAATAATGAACAAGATATGGAATTATTTTAAAAAATGTTGCGGTGAGATATGGAGGGCTGGTGGGCTAACTACGGCCCTGGAAGGGTAATTGAATCAACAGGGTCTTTTGGGAGATGAAGTTTGCTAGCCTGTTGCTTGGCCGATAATGGTATAGTTCTATTTTTGGTCGTAATGCCGCAAGAATATTTTATTTGTGTACGATTATTGGATAATATAACTGTACTAAGATTAATCCCTCCATAATACACACTATTGTATTATGAGTCGATTATTCAACACTATTGTAAATGCCATCCCATAAAAATGTGAGGTTAAATTAATATTTTAATGAATAAAAATTTGTAAAGAAATGTTTTATTTAAAAAGTCGTAGATATACTTTATTATTATTATTACATAATTTCATTGATTAATTTATATCTTTCAGGTTCCTGAAAATTATTTACCCTTGATAACTAAAATGGTTTAAGAGCCGGACTTGAATTCCTCGTGTTGAATTACATGGGTACCTATACAAATTTTAAGCAAAAAATTCCGATTGGTACATTTGTCGTCATGAAGGATTTTTGAAACCTGACATTTTCACATTTCAAAAATCTTTCATAAAAAATATACCCTTCTGAATATTCGGCTGAAAATCGCATGACACAAATAACAGCCAATGGATGAATTGATTACAATAATAGTAACCATGGTTATATACAAATTTTCTTGGAAATTTTTTACTAGTAGCTTGAGTAACTTAACTGAAATTAATAATGACATTAAATTAAAAATTGGTTAAATTGTTATTTTGAGTATAAATAAACAATTAATAAAGTAAATAATACATATTTATTAATGTTAAATACAAATTTAGTAAATATTTGAAGTTTCTATTGTAAAAAGAATTCAAAAATAGAGCGACGGTGTCATTGCGATTTTCTTACCGAATATGCACTCGTGCATTCGTTCATGTCCAGGAAATTTTTTATCGTGCATTCCAACAACGTAAACTCAAAAATTCCGGAAAGAATTAATGCACATGTGATATTTTATAAGTGAAAATTTGTATACTCACATAATTCAACGCGAGGAAGTCAATAGTGACAAAATCAAGTCCGTATCTCTTACAATTTTCGAGATATCGATATTTTCAGGAACCTGAAAAACATAAAAATTTCAAAATACCCAAAATTTGGTTATGAATTAGCGCCATTATATTAACAAGGGTTCAATTAGTCTAAAATAAATTTTCTGGTTTACATACAGCCGAAATACTGTAAAACATTTTTCGCCATTTCATTCAAGTATCTCTCACGTTCACGTTCGGAGTGTGCCGCGTCTGAAAACAGAGATTCTAGGCAGTAAAGATGACATGTGTATGCGACATGTGAGTCATCCCCTCATATATCATCTTATCCAGCAGATGTCAACCCCAGATTACGTATAAATGTTGAGATCTTACTCAAAATATGCTCTACATTTGAGACGAAAAATAACACTCTGTAGACTGGGTTTATATTGAGAGTGAGAGTAAAAGGTATCGTTTTTACTTCCTTGTACGGAGTAATAAGGAAGTATTGTAATCGCGAAAAATTTCGGTTTTCAGGTTTTGATGGAAATAGCCGTTTTGACCTTTTCTGAATCCATTATGACTAGTTTCGTCGTGACGTCTGTACGTACGGACGGACGGACGGACGGACGGACGTATGTATGTCGCATAACTCAAATACGGTGAGACGTAGAAAGTTGAAATTTTGTATTTAGGACAGTTATGGCATCTAGTTGTGCACCTCCTATTTTTGGTTTCAATCTACAAACCGGAAGTAGTACTTTTTTCAAATATTTCAATAAATATTTAATTTAAGACAATTGTTTTTATTTTAAATGAAAGATTATGTGATTATTACCTACAATCGGTATTTTATAAATATTTTTGTATCTGGTATCATTTAAGAAATAGCGATGTTAAAACAAATCAACAATTTTATCTGTCAATTAGTTGACAGTTCGTATATTATGGAAGGTTTTGATGTTATTATGGTTGTATCTAACGTATTAAGTCCGTAACTAATGAATTATAAGTATCTAACGTATTATAAGTAACTAACGTATTATGTTGTTTATAATTATCAATAAATGTTGCATATTAAAAGGTAATAACAGTTGATGATACGATTAAATAAATAATAATTCAGTTTATTAATGATGTGATTGATTTGTAATATAATATAAGTAATATAAATACCTAAAATAATTAAATGTATTCAAGAAAATGGAGGCCATTTTGAAAATTCACTATAAATAATATTATTGAATTGCAATTCCTTTTTAAATTATTTATTTTTGTTAATAAACTGTATTTTTCCTATTATAATATCTGTTTTCTATCATTTATTTCGTAGCTAACTAGGAATGATTCGATTTGTTTCTGTAATATTTTAATTATTATTTTACTTAGAAATCTACAACGAAAAAGTAGCTTATTATACATGGTTGTAGAATCACAATCTAAAAAAAAAATACGGAGTGTTCCATTTAAAATAAGGAAGTTGATGTCACTTCCGGTTAAACAGCAAGTAATAAAAATTCATTATTTATGTAGTTTAATGCGCCTTTGTATGTAGTTTATAAACCTATAATATAAATATAATTGACTTAAATATACAATTTGTTTTGGAGTGCGCCTGTTTAAGAAAACACCCGATATACTCTTGTACTAGTAGTTATGGCACAGTCTGTATAAGCACACTAATTTATAGTAGCCTAAGTTGGGTAAATAAGTAGCAGATAATATAAACTTAGTACTGAACCAACATTTGTAAGATAACAGTTATGCTAATATAAGATGAGGACAGCGTTGAATTAATATAATGGTACAAACAAATTTCATAATATTTCTACTGTAAATAATATGTTTGTTGGTTCAGGACAGATATTAATAAAACTAATTAAAACGTCAGCAACACAATTACGAAATTAAATCCGTGTTTATTAATAAAAATAATCAATAATTGCTCGTGCATACACTATGTAATAAAGCGAAATATATTGGTGTTAATTAATAAAGTTACACACTAATACAATTTATTCTCACACAAACCACGCGGTTTGAAAGCATTTACCAGTTGTTTTTAATGCAACGTAATGCACATACCTACACACAGACACCCATACACGTGGATATTTAATTTCAGCCGGTGTGCAAAGCAATTATATGCGTGAAAGGGCACGTGGTAAACATAGTCGCCGAAACATTATTTTTTCGGGAAGAATTTTGTCACACCCAGAAATGGGTCGGGGATGAAACATACTGGGGTTTGTAGAGAATTTTATTCTGAATCCAATGAGAGGTCGCTCAGGTCTGTAGCTCGAACCGTTTTTGAGTTACAGCGATTTTTGTAAATATCCATCATGTACAAATAATTATTTAAATATTTTGACACACCCACATTTGGGACGGGATTAAAACATAACTGGATGTGTAGATAATTTTATGCCGAAACGAATGAGATGTCTTTCAGGTCTGTAGCTCAAATAGTTTTTGAGTAATAGCGTTTTTTATAAATATTCATTTAAGGTAAAAATTTATTTGAAATATTTTCATTAAAAAAATATTTACACCCAGAAATGGGTCGCAAAATATAACTGATCTTATAGAGAATTTTATGCTGAATCCAATGAGATGTCGTTCAGTCCGATATCTGTGCTAGTTTTTGAGTTATTAGGTTTTCAGTTTTTTTCAGCAGGATTTTTTGAACCCTGCTGAAATGTTAAAAACAGGAATTTTAGGGTAATGAAAAATATTTTGTTAGTTAGTTTCAAGGGTGAGGATTTCAATTCCGTTGAGATTTTTGAGCTATCTCCAACCGTTTTTGAGATCTAGCTTTTCGAATGATTTAGCAGCACAACAATTTGGAACTTTTACACTTTTTTACCAAAATATTAATAAAAATATTATTAAAACAACTGTTTTAACTACTTTATAATAAATATTGTATATTATTAAAAAAAATACACCACATAGTACAATTTTACATCATAATTGTGCTTTGCTTTCAGGCTGAACATTTTTTAGTGCCGTCTATGCCTGTAATATTCAAGTAATTTTCAGGTGCATATTGCGCCCTATTATGCAATCAGATTTATGTTTCACTTCATTTCGAAACGCTAATTTCAGTGGTAATTAAATTTTTTGTGCACTAATTTCATGGTACCCCATATATTTATTTAATGTACTGGTTTAAATTACAAATCGCGAATGTTCACTTGGGTGTGGCAGCCTCACAGATCATCAATGCAGATAATAGTGTACTTATATGGTTCATTATCGTTTTACTAGTAATTATACTTGCTAATTTGTACTTGAAATCGACAATAATAGTTTATAAACCTTTGAATATGATTAATTAATGTTATGTAGTACAATAACTGAAGGTTAACGACAACTATTAATCTGAAAATGACTACAATATATAACGAAAAGATCAAAAGCTTATGAACATAAATAAAAATTATTTTTTCTGATTCATAAAATGGGCATTATTGCGTTTTGAAATAAGTAAGTTACGATAACAGCGAAACCAACCAACGCTTATATTTTCTTTATTATTATAGTTACAAAAAAATGTTAAATAGCAAAGTTGTAGCTAACCAAGGGGGACATCTGATTAAAGAATAAAATAATTTTTTAAACCAGTGGTTCTCAAGTTACAATACAAAGTTATATTTTTTCAAATGGGAATATACATATTTTTTAGGCCTATTCGGTAGAGTATTTTTTTCTGAATTCAACCATGTATTCGTTTTAATAAAAATATTGAGAAAAATTCAATTGAAATTTAAATAATTTTTAACTTTTAATATTAATGTGCAGTAATCTATGGATGAAAAACAAGTGATAAATTTAAAAAATAAATAAAAATACCATACAAGCTTGCGATATTTATGCCACGAGATATCCAAAGAAACCACGTCCGTATTTAATTTATCACTTGTTTTTCATCCATAGATTAATATTAAAAATTAGAAATTATTTCAATTTCAACTGAATTTTTCTCAATATTTTTATTATGTAAGGATATAAAACGAATACATGGTTGAATTCAGAAAAAAATACTCTACCGAATAGGCCTAAAAATATGTATATTCCCATTTGAAAAAATATAACTTTGTGTTTTAACTTAAGAACCACTGGTTTAAAAAATTATTTTATTCTTTAATCAGATGTCCCCCTTGGTCTCCTACAACTTTGCTATTTAACATTTTTTTGTAACTATAATAATAAAGAAAATATAGGCGTTGGTTGGTTTCGCTGTTACACCCTGTATATGCCATTAAATAAATGCACGAAGTTATGAATCACCCTGTATATTTAACCATGTGTGCGGTTACCAGTCGTCAAATTATTCATGCACCTGACTGGATTCGAACTTGAGTGGATTAATATAATGTTTCTACTTTATATCAGCCATTTAATAAAGGATTCTGATTTTATCAACCGCTGAAAATGAACAAAAAATCCCAGAAAATCTGTTCAGGCACTTAACGATAATTGCAGTTGTCGGTTCTACGGCATGATTTTGTCAGTTGTTTATGGTTTTCTGTCACTGAAACATTTTTCATCGGCTGAACGGAAATTCAGAAACACAACGAAATTTTCACGCTACATTTATATAACGCCTGCACTTGCTACTGAAATTCCCCTGTGGTGTACTCTCCACCAACAACCATGAGCGAATTGGCGGCTGGTAACCGCACACACGGTATATTTTTTTTATTTTGATGGTCTCTCAATTGCAGGTGGAATTTAATTAGATGGAATCCAACCACTTCGACCGATTAATCTCGGTGCAGTCAGATCTTTGATATTCAAAGCGGCATCGGAGATATTCGACTACAATCAGGACTACATTTAAACGATTAATAGCCAGTTGCACCGCTTCCACTTAAATTTTAAGTATTCCTTAAATGAACAAGATCGAATCAAAATCAAATTGTCAAACGTAGATATAACATTGCTGTCATTAATTCGAATCGATATTATTCATTTAAGTGACACTTAAAATTTAAGTGAAGGCGGTGCAAATGGCCGTAAGTGGTCAGCTTGATTAAATTGCAAGATGATTTACAATCACACACTGCCGGCCGAGAGACTTGAACCACGGAACTCCGGGTTCGTACGTCATCACAGCAGAGAGCTGTGCTTAAACCAGCGCAGCTACTGGCTCGAAATACTCAATCAAAAGATATAGGCCTGTAGTTATTTCCAAAAAATAAACTTTTATCTGCTAGCTGAGAGATAAACCAAATTGAATACTAAAAACACTCTTATATTCTGCTCTTATTTCTATCCTTAAATACTGGAAATAAATGCCACAATCTCTCAGGAAATTAAATTTTGTTTACTTGAGTTATATTTCATTTTGTGTTTAAATGTATTTTTCCAACAACTAGGGCCAGTTGCACAGTTACCACTTAAGTAAAAGTTTAGTTAATCCTTAAACTGTCACTTAAACTAAATACTTAAGCCGTACGTGTTGTACAGTTCTCAATAAGAAAATACTTACCTAAGCGAAAAAACATCAATGTTGGTAAACATGAATATCAGTTTATAACTAATTTGACATAAAAACAAACAAAATATGACCAACTGTCATAATTCAAATGAATTTTAAAACAGTGTTTTGTGTAATTATTAAATATAAATCTTAAATGTGGACAATTCAGAAAGAAATAAAATAAAAAGCGCTTCGAATTTCATAAAGGATGAAGTATGACGTACCATTTTTACTAAATGTTGTAAGAAAATCTAAACATATTGTAGAGTGGAAAAATCGAACACGTTATTATGGAAGCACAAAACTACTATTTGAAAAACAGTGCACCATTAATTCAATCACTGAATTCAATAGTGAAATCCATATTGGTACTAAGAGCAGTAGGACATATTGTTTAACAAAAAAGTTCGAAAATATAAATAAAACCTGCAAGAGACAATACAAATTGATTTATTATAATATATGTAATTGGATTACAATAAATTAGAAAAGTAAACATTTGTCCTGCAATTTTATTCCCATAATAATTAATTAGACCAATAAAATTTTCTAATAAACGTGAACATATAGTACTACCTGCTGTCTAATTTTTTTCTAATAAATTATAACTTTCTTTACTTGAATAAATGCAATCTATTATAAAATTATTTTCTATTGATTGAAATTATTGTCCCAGTCTTGAATAACGGCGACCGGCGTGGGGCGAACTCTCATGAAAATGTCAATATATAAGATATCTTCATCCTCATCGTGATCAATGTCAATAATATTTCTAAGATTCATTTTAAAAATATATGAAAAATGGATAATAACAATAATAATCACAAAAACATGTTAAACTTTGGCTTAAGTGACACCGCATCTACCGCTTAAGTAATTTGACATTTAAGTGACACTTAAACTGAAAATCAATACTGTGCAACAGCTAAACCATAAACTAAAACTTAAGCCTTAAAAAATACTTAAGTGGTAACTGTGCAAGTGGGCCTTAATATCAGCTTTGTGATAAGCCTTTTACTTATATCACAAAAAATAGTGCCGTTTATAAAATTGTAAACAGTCGTCAAAATATGCTCGTGCGTTACTTATTGTCTAATAAATTACACAAATGACAGTGCTACAAACTTACTAGAAAATAACATCCCAACACAATGAAAATATGTTTTGCTGGTCGAACAAACGTTCGTATTTTGTGTAAATCACCCTTGTAACTATGATACAAGCCAGCTACCCTAATTACACTGAAGTACACTGGCTCTGTACGGAGTAGAACTCGTAAGCTTCGTGAATGCAAACTAACATTACATAAATGACAGAATTTAATGCGATGGGATAAGTACCTATAAACAACTGGAACTGCTCGCCGTGAAAATGGTAATGTAGTATTGTATTGGATTTTCGGCTGCCACGTATTAATTCAGGGAATGTTTACTTACGGTTTTCAAGTCTTCAGACGTAGGTCACTCCTGAAACAAACAAAAATATTAAATTGCTGAAAATTAATTAAACTATACATTAAAAATATTTGTTTGCGAAACGTCGTAATATAAATAAAATATTATACAGACAATTCCACTCATAGTTTTTCATCCAATCAAAACACAGTATTTTGCTGAATTGTACCAATCACAGACGAACTACAGTGACAATTTTCACTAGTGAAAATTACACTGACAATTTTCACTAGTGAAAATTGCCGCGAAGCGTTGCTTAGATATTATGTCAGTTGATGATTGTTTTAAAAATACATTACTTTTTTTGGAATAAATAAAATAATTCGACAAAATTGTCAAGCCATACCTCCGTGACTATGATTTTTTGGTTAGAAAATAAACACTCGTGCTATGCACTCGTGTTTATTTTTGACGCAACAAGCAGTCGTGACCAGACGACAATAATGGTCACTAATGGTATTATACAAGTTGGTGGAGGTGAAATGCGAACATAGGGAAATATATGACAATGGAGTTATCATGCTAGGCATGTTGATATACGTGGAATAAGTACTATCAATGTCAAAGCAGCTGTCATATTAATGAAATTTTTATTTTCATTAAAATATTTTCTTTGCATAATTATGTATGTGTACGAGCAGAACGAGAATGTTTACATGCACTTTTAGATTTTATTATTATTTCTGTTAATAATTACTCTTTTTGCAACACAAATTCACATTACTTCGTTTTGTGACACTACTACAAAATATATCAAGATATCTGGCATAAAATTTCGGTTGTTATGTATGTTCCCTATGTTCGCAATTCAACTCCACCAACCTGTATATGAAAATCGCATGACACGAATAACAGCCAATAGAAGAATTTATTACAATAATAGTAACCATGGTTATATAAAAATTTTGCTTAAATTTTTACTAGTAGCTTAAGGAACTTAACTGAAATTAATAAGCGGACTCTTTTCCGCCCTATGTCACTTTGACATTAAATTAAAATTAGTTAAAATGTAATTTGAGTATAAATAAGCAATTAATAAGGTAAATAATACATATTTATTAATGTTAAATGCAAAAATCTAATATTTTGTAGCTACTTTGTTATATTACCTATTAAATTACCTACACTAAAATATCGTGTAGTTTACCTGCGTATAATAGCTATTATTCACACATAATGCTGTACTAAAAATAGCCAATATACACGATTATAATATGTTATTTATGTTTTACTAAAATTCAAATAAATTTGTGTAAATTATAACTTAGTTAAATATTTTACTGTTGACTAACTAAAATCTGTACTCTATCATACTGCAAACAAATTAAATAATTCTGTTACAAACACAATCACTAATTACACGATGTCAAATAATGTCAACTGCAAAATAGCAATCACATTTGTAATTTAAAAATCATTCCGAATAATTCAAATCCCAATGTACTCGAAGTAATTACCCGTTGTTTATATAAACCTGTAGGTAACATTCAATCAATATGAACCCCTGGGATTTGCACAGAATTAGGATTCAACAAAAACATGATAAACAAAATACGAAAAACAGATATGTTCATGTCTTACATGTAAATTGATCCTGATTTGTATAGCGTAAAAACGGCTTCTCTGATTAATGTATATTTTGAAATGATTATTAAGGTGTAGTTTATATTTAGTTACAAGCAGGAGTACCCGTGAGTTGGAGTGTAACAGCCAATTGTACCAAAATAGTTATTTATATGCCTCCGGTCGGCATCGCTAGTTTTCCATATCTCAAAATCCGCCAGAAACTCTTTGTTGCCAGCCTAGGCCGGCAAACACCCGGAAGTTATAGGTTGGCATCTTGACATTACTATAGTTGTCAAGCAGATGTCAATTTTATGCGTTGAATATTTTTCATACAAGATTTAACAAGATGTTGACAAATTTTAGACGAAAATCGTTAATAGAAACTGAAATAAATATATTTTAAGCTCAAATGCAAGTATTCAGTGCACAATTTTTTAGGTTATGTATAATAAAATACAAATTAATTAAATTCATTTTATATTTTTGTAATGAAATCGGCACATAAAATATTGTGTATTACACGTCCAGAAACTGTTATGCTAGTGCTCGTAATTTGCAAGCCTCGCCTGTGGCTCGGCGTGTCAAAAATACTCGCTCTTGCAAAAGGTCAGTTTCTGGCCTTGTGATACAAATAACTATTGTATCACAAGGCCAGAAACTGACCTGTTGCAAGAGCGAGTATTTTTGACACGCCGAGCCACAGGCGAGGCTTGCAAATTACGAGCACTAGCATAACAGTTTCTGGACGTGTAATACACAATATTTTATGTGTCGATTTCATTACAAAAATGCTTCTATATTTTTATTTTTTTCTTTCGCCTAGGAATTTGAAGTAAAAAAAAAAATTAAAAATGATATTTTTTGCGGTTTTTTTGTCATTATTTGATATGATTTTTTTCGGTCACTATAAATGGAAAGAAAATTTTAAAAAGCAAGAATCATGCAGATAAGCTTCCTTTTTTGAATAATGTTTGTTTTACTTAATTTCTTTAAAAAATACAGAAGTTATTATGAGAATACTGAGCCATGTTTACAGTATTTTTCAACTTCAAAATGATATTGCATAGCTAGGATGCGACAAAGTACGAGTTTCGGGCTGGGTTCGACTTCGAGCAGCCGTAGTAGTGAAGAAGACAGTGAAATAAAAAAAGTAATATCGAGAGTATTCTAGGAATCGAAAAAAAGGTAGACGAGCCTCTTAAACATAAATTATTTGTTATATTTATGTTCAACAAAACAATAAACGCTATAGAATAGCGTGGGCAATCAATGTTTTTGACTTATGTCTGCCTAGGATGTACCAGAGAGTACACAATCAAACCTGTGCGGCACCCACACCAAGTGGGGTGACGCAGCAAAAACTGACAAGCGAAATCAATTACTGTAACTCCGGCAAAAACTAATTGTCAACTACAGACTCGGATATAAATTGCAAAACAAAAGACAAAACATTGCGGCTATTGTTACGTAAGTACAAATACGTAGATTACACGAATGGAAAAACATAATAGGCTGTCATATAAAGCTCACTGTGACGTCACAGGAATGCGAACAACGAACAGTTTAAATTGTGTATTAATATTTTATTTGCATTTCGTATTCTGCAATAAAAACATTCACAAGAAATAAACTTAAATATATACGTCGATATTTCTTTTTTGCGGTTAGGGTTTTTCTTTCAAACTTTAACTTATAAGAAATTCTTATGTGATCACAAAAAATATCTATATCTATGTTATATCATATAACATGTCTGCCAGAAGCTTAAAGCTCATTTTACATTGAGCAAGCGCAACGGGCAACTGCAATCTTGAACAAGAGTTGAACAAGAAAATTGCAGAAGACATTTTTTTCATTTAACACTGAGCAACATCAGCAACATGCAATTACTTGTTTAATGTATAAATTTATTAATAAATTTACCATTATTTTGTTACTATATTATGTCAATTTAACCTCTTGGATTTGTTGTATTGTATATTGTTGCAAAATAAGGACAGAATGGTATTATAACCACTAACGCATTAACTTTCAAACACAAATTAATCTTTTTGATGTTTATGTTCAGTTGGTAGCATAATAACGAACTAAAAATAACTATAAATAACTGTGAATTGTCTGCAAGCCTTACAAACATTAGAACATGTTCTATTCCATGCAACCGTTGCCTCAAGATTGCTTCTGCCTGTTGAACGTGCAATTTCTGTATTACACTCATGCAATATTGTAGCAACTTGTCAAAAGTTTCACTTGCATCTGCAATATTGCTCAATGTAAAATGGATTTCAATACGTGCTATTTGTTACAGAGTATCTATGGTAACAATATAAAAATTTGTCATAAAATTTACTGCAAAAATAACAAAATGTGTATTCTTTTAAACTATTTTGTATTCGTTTGAGGATGAATTGCAAAAATAGCGTATATACCACAGGACTAAAGTACCTTAAATCCCTCAGGTGATTATTTCCCTCACCTTCGGCTCGTGAAATAAACTTCATCCTCAGGATTAAATCATGCACTTTAGTCCTTTAATATCTTAAAACTATTTTAATGCTCCTTATTATATACATCAAGTACTGGAAGTAGTAAAATAAGTCACTGAGTACAAGTTAAAATACTTGTTTAAAATAGCGCCCTGTTTGAAACCCAACATTTTCTTGAAGGCAAGATTTGAATTAATACAAAAAGTCATTTTTGGCAAGGGGCACTATTTTACATTACAGCTCTCTAATTATTTTAGCGTCGACATACTATTATTTATTTATTGACTGCACACATGAATATTTCAACTCCTACTTCCTATACATCGTTAAGTCAACCTCCCCTGTCTCCCCTACGTGTGAATCAGAGATCTGAGAATTGTCAGCTCTCGAGTTCGGGTTGTCGTTTCATTTGTAAGCAAGAAGCAATTAAATCAAGTACGCGGGTCTTAACAGCTGAATGTCGGCGATGATGGCGGGGAAAATGGCGGATTTGGAAGGACTTAATTGAAATAACTCACCGAGGAGGAAGGAGCACAAATCACGACACATCACAGAAGCACGCGCCATCATAGAACATCGAACACCGAAATTATTTACATCAACTGTTATGCCCTGTTCACACGAGGAAAATTTTCATATATAATACCATTAGTGACTATGATTTTGCAACAAGCAGGAGTGACCAGACGGCAAAAATTACCAAAAAATCATAGTCACGTATGGTATTCGGCTTGACAATTTCTCGAATTATTTTATTTAAAAAAAAAAAGTAATGTATTTTTAAAACAATCATCAACTGACATAGTATCTAAGCAACGCTTCGCGGCAGTTTTCACTAGTGAAAATTGTCAGTGTAATTTTCGCTAGTGAAAATTGTCACTGTAGTTCGTCTGTGATTGGTACAATTCAGCAAAATACTGTGTTTTGATTGGATGAAAAACTATGAGTGGAATTGTCACTAAAATGTTTCTTGAAAGTAAAAGATTCCAAAGATTTTTTCAGAATTATAACTGGGCATAAACCTAGATTAATTCTTTCACAAACATCTAGTACCTGTTTCTCCTTCAAATTTTAAATATGCAATGAGTAAAGCAGAAACTGCTACACCTCTAAACACGTAATATTTTGTTACGGAGATGGGACCCTTAATTCATGAGTGCAGATTCGGTAAGAAAATTATAATAACACGGCTTTTTTACCTCCCGCCTCATATTCTAAAGGGAGGTATTGTGATGGGTCAAAATTTTCGATTATGAGTTTTTGGTGGATAAGCACGTCTCTAGAATACGAATTTACTATTTTCACGATGATGTGTGTGTGTGTGTGCGTATGGACGTTTGTGACGATATTTCGTTCACGATAACTTAAAAAGTATATCAAATTTTTGATAACCAAATTTCATATTTAAGGTTCTAATAAGGATCTTAACACCGTATAAGATTTTGAAAGAAATCCGCAAACCGGAAGTAGTACTTTTTGAAACTTGATATAGTTTTCCATAAATAAATTGGTACATTATTTATTTAAGACAATTTTTGCAATTAAAAATAATAGAAAATATAATTATCTATGAGTGCAGTTAATTTTAAATACAATTTGCTGAATCTGGTAGTATTTAACAATAAAATAAAGTTCTACTTTTTTGAAATTCCAGTATCTTGTTGTCCATGATCATATATGATCTTGTTTCTACATAAAATTTGAATGATTAAGTCAGTGACAGTACAGTTGGCAACTTTTGCTTGCATCTTGGTTTACATTATCGTTTTCAAATTACGTGAACATGAAACTATTAAAATGTAAGTAAAACTATTTATTTATTAGATTAGTAGAATAAGCAGAATTTGGCGATAGGTCGTGTGCTGGCCACATCAGATTTTTTAAAGTAATTTCCCAATTGGCTATAGAAACATATTACACCGTGTGTGCGGTTACCAGCCGTCAACCTAGCCCTGGTTGATGGTGGAGAGTACACCGCAGGAGTGATTCCGATAGCAAATGTGAAGCGAGATAAATATAGCGTGAAAAGTTCGTTTGTGTTCCTGAATTTTCATTCAGTCGATGAAAAATGTTTCAGTGACAAAAAACCATAAACAACTGACAAAATTATTCCGTAGAACCGACAACTGCAATTATCTTTAAGTGACAATAGAAAAATTAAAGACATTTACTACAATAGAAAAATTAATAATACTGCACAACATCAAACACATTTATGCAAATCCGCAATATCAAAATAACAGTTCACACCTCCAATTTGATCTTAAAATCTGAATAATTTCCCCGTCTTTGTGTGTCACCGAATTACAAAACAATTTAGCTTCAAAGCTTGCTTGATCTCATCAACCTAGCTTTAATCCATTTGACGTCTGCGTTGGCTATGGACGGGCGACAGTTGATGCAGATTACCTCTAGGTGTTCTGCATACCTTTGACAAAGTAGGCTGGGCTAGAACCCGCAAAATGCAAATGAACGAGCACAAAGAAGTGATTTTGTCACAGTTGACAGGGGAACCGGTATTTGCATTTTCTAATTTTATTGCGTGTTTAGAAGTTAATTAGAGGGGAATTAGAGGCAGGTTTGTTATTGAATATACAGGGTGGATCATAACCTCGACTACGTACGTTAAGAATATACGGCGTCCGCTTATTTAGTCAAATATAGTTTTGTCAAAACGTAGTTTGACCAAAAATAATTAAGCCAAACTGTATTTTAGTCAAACTGTAATTTGTTCAACTAGAATTTTGTCAAACCGTAAATATGCCAACCCGTAATTTGGCCAAACTGTATTCTAGACAAACTGTAATTTCACATTCCGTATTTTGACCAAACCGCAACTTCGACTAATATTTTATTGTCAAATCATTTTCAGGTCAACCGTAATTTAGCCAAAACGCAACTATACCTAACTGGAATAATCCAAAACTGAATTTATTCAAACCGTATTTTTGTCAAATCGCAGTTATGCATAACCGTAATCTTGCCAAACGCATTTTACTCAAATCGTAATCTGCCCAACTGTATGTCTTTATATAGAGTTGGCAAGATTACGATTTGACTAAAATACGGTTGGCAAGATTACGGTTATGCATATCTGCGATTTGACAAAAATACATGTTGGATAAATTCCGTGTTGAATTATTCCAGTTAGGTATAGTTGCGTTTTGGCTAAATTACGGTTTAACTGAAAACTATTTGACAAAATAATATTAGTCGAAGTTGCGGTTTGGTCAAATTACGGAATGTGAAATTACAGTTTGTCTAGAATACAGTTTGGCCAAATTACGGGTTGGCATATTTATGGTTTGACAAAATTCCAGTTGAACAAATTACAGTTTGACTAAAATACAGTTTGACTTAATTATTTTTGGTCAAACTACGTTTTGACAAAACTATATTTGTCCAAATTGTGTGCTCCCGAATATACTGGGTGTAGGAAATATAATGTCAAATTTTTTTTCACGACATGCGGAGAAAACACAATTTTCTTCTCGCGAAATAGTGAGGAAAGTTTTGACTCCAATTAACAAAAATTAACAAAATTCAAATGTTGCTACCTGGAAATACGATGTAGGTATAGTTTAAACAATTAAAAGTTTATGTTGAAGGCGTCTCTTGGAACTATTACAGCTGCCCAAATATGTTATATTAGTCAAGAATAATACAGTTAAATTGATTCCCTATGTTCGATTTTAAAAAGAACGCTCTAATACATTGCTGTCAAATTCGTAACCATGGATATGAAAAGTCCTATGTTTCATGTTAAGGAGGTTCGATACCGTTTTTGAAAATATTACCATTCATCTGAAAATTTTACAAGTTGAAGATGGATGTATTTATCGTTCACTGTTAAAATTTCAGATCAATCGTCCACACCGTTTTTTAAAAATAAATTTTTAAAAATTTCTGTTTTACATGGGAGTAAATGAGAATACATTTTTAAAGGGCTGTATAATCTATAAAAATAATACCACCAGAAAGAGATTTACAGTAATTATAAATCAGACATTAATAAATCATGAAACTAAAATTCAGTGGATTCTTCCACACCGTTATTGAGTTATTCAAATAAATAAAATTTAAAACGTAACACATAACTAAAAGAGCGATAACTACGGCAACGTCGCAAATCATAGATTGGCGCGAAATTTAAAATACTGTTGGAAAGTAAGAGTGCGTTTATGTTGAAGCATATTATTTTATAAAGTTTGTAACAAATGATATTATATTAATATTTTCACATACACAAGTCATTTTTAGGAAATTGGACACACTTTCGCAATGCGCATACAAACACCGTTACGAAACTATCGAAAATAAGTAGGAAGAACTATTTGAGTAAGAATTATTCGTGTTCATCTACTAAAAACTCTACAAGGGACATGACGGGTCCATGATCACTAAATTTGTTTGCAATTATTTCGTAACTAATTCCAAATGTCGCTAATCTTTTAATCATTCCAGAAGATCTGACTCTTTTTAAAGGCTGTACAGTAGAAATAATAATATCTGTATCTTTTGTGTACGTTTGTCATATACTTGATCAAAGCTTTCCCCATTACTAATTATTTCTGAAACAGAAAGATGAATTTCTACCAATTGTCAGGAAATGTTTTTAAATAATTTTAAAGTGTCTTGGAAATAATGAATGACTGGACGAAAACTATCAATTAAGTTCTCATTTCTTATAGCTTGCATTAATCTTGGAGCGCAAAAGAACAATTATTATGAGCTATTGCATTTACTACCTGACAACACTTGACAGTTAGGTTAGAATCACTGCAGCCAACAGTCAACGTAAAGCAGCTAAAATACTAGCGCTGTTGCCGTGTTTTCGATTGATTTTTAAAATTATGAATTTTAAAATATAAAATCTTTAGGACTTAAAAATACAATTTAATTGAAAGATAGTAATAAAATATTTATAAACAAATATATTTCGCTATAAGATTTTTTATATTTTCGGTGTTTTTTACAACAAAATTTAGTGGGTAGAAGTTGTCACTCTGCAGAAATACAATAGATTTTTGTTTAGATCCCCTAGATAGATAATCGGTATCGAAACTCCTTAAAATAAATTCACGGTATTATGCCTATTGCTTGTCCCTATTTGCAGAAATTTATGCAGATAAACGCGACTTAATCAATCGATTTTTCATCCAAAATACCAGTACAAATCTATTTTTATCCCAGTCAACATTTTGTTGTCACAGTTAATATCTTCTACATGCTGGGCTTGTGTTAATTTGCGATCACAGGCGGCGACATCATCCTTTTTCCCTGTTCTGTCCACAGAGAATATGTCCCGAGGGTCAACGTAGATTGAGTCCTTTTACAACAACTACACACCCTGTCCCTCCGTGATTCAATCGAATAAACAAGCTCTGTTTGCTACACGGAATTACAATGTTACTAAACCATTTACACGTTGTTGTTCAACGAATGTTTACCCGATAAATTCATTAATATCGGCAGAGTTTAGTGCTTTTATAGGTAGGTCAACTCACGGGTACCCCAGGTTTTTAATAGAGAATACAGCGAATGTGTTAATAAAAATCTGCTGTGGCCAGTACAGTACATCTCCGACTATAAGGAGGAATCGAATTTATTTCGACCAGTTTTCGAAAACCGTGGGTCGAAATATTTTTTTGACTACATATTTGAAATCCTCGTGGTCGAATTAGTATATGACCATATTTTAAGCCAATTCCTAATATTATTCTTTAGACTAGAAAATGAGGAATTTTTATCTCTCCGATTTTGTACTATTTTTGAACTACATCAATAAAAACTGTACCCTTTAGAATTTTTACGTGAAAATTTGGATTCCTACATAATTTGACCCGAGGAATCCAATGGCGAAAAAATAAATTTTCCGTATTGACCAGTTTTCGATTAAAAAAAAATATGTCGAAAAATATTATTCGAAAAAAATTTTTGACTGCAGATTTGAAATCCTTGGGGTCGAATTAGTATATAACCAAATTTTCAGCCAATTCTGAGAGAAAAAGTTATTTTGGCCAAAATAACCTCCGTTTTTTGGCCTTTTTCGAAAACCCTTCATAAAAATTGTACCCGTTGGAATTTTTTCGCGAAAGTTTGGAATTATATGTAATTCGTCGCGAGGAATCCAATGGTGTAAAAATTACGGTTATAGCTACTTCCGTCTTTCACCTGCAAAAATTATCTCGAAAAGTATTAGCCGAAATTTTTTTTTAGTGGCACCATTGGATTTTTCGGGTCCAAAATAGGGTATAACCAAATTTTGAGCAAATCGAAAATTTCTAAAATTTTCGACATTCTAAAAAAATTTAAAGTACATTTAAAATTGTACCCGACAGATTTTTTTAAAGAAAATATGTATTTATATGTAGTTTGATTCGAGGAATCTAATGGTGTACTTTAAAAAAATATACAAAAATATTTGTATCTTCATTTAGTAGTAAAAAGAGTAGAGTACAGCGGGAGGTCTTGTGCTGGCCACATCAGATTTTTTAAATCATCGTTTTTGAGTGCAGTAGTATCTAAATCGTAAAGATTCATCAAAATCTCGAACAGTCAAAAATCACGATTACAATACTTCCCTCTATTACATAGGTCGGGGAAGTACAAATGGAATATTATTTTTATCAAACATATAATTACCAACAAAATAAACTAATTATTCATTAATATTGCCAAACTTGATGGGTTGTAATTATAGCTGTTTTAATAAGTCAACTCAGTGATATTCTTAATTACTAATTAATTAATAGAATAATAAGCATATTTTGTAACAAATATTTATTAACACTTTATTTAATTTATTTTGTGCCGCTTTTAAATTCCTAAAATAGCTTTTTATTACAAATACAATGTACATTGTTACCAGCCATCAACTCACGGGTACTCTTTCGTATCATAAGTGTCTAGTACGGCCATCAAAATATTTTCAATAAACATCCATCGGGAAATTAATTTAATTTGGATAGTGACTGAAACAAAATAATCCACTTTCAATCTTGGTGTGTGCGGTTACCAGCCTCACCTCACGGGTACTCTTTCGTATCATAAGTGTCTAGTACAACCATCAAAATATTTTCAATATCTAGGAATTAATTTAATTTGGATAGTGGATAGTAACAAAATAATCCACTTTCAGTCTTGGTGTGTGCGATTACAAGCTTCAACTCACGGGTACTCTGACGTATCATAAGTGTCTAGTGCTGCCATCAAAATATTTTCAATAAACACCCATCATGCAATTAATTTAATTTGGATAGTGACTGCAACAAAATAATCCACTTTCAGTCTTGGTGTGTGCGGTTACAAGTTTCAACTCACGGGTACTCTGACGTATCATAAGTGTCTAGTACAGCCATCAAAATATTTTCAAAAAACATCCATCTAGCAATTAATTTAATTTGGATAGTGACTGAAACAAAATAATCCACTTTCAGTCTTGGTGTGTGCGGTTACCAGCCTCACCTCACGGGTACTCTTTTGTATCATAAATGTCTAGTACAGCCATCAAAATATTTTCAATAAACATCCATCTAGCAATTAATTTAATTTGGATAGTGACTGCAACAAAATAATCCACTTTCAGTCTTGGTGTGTGCGGTTACAAGCTTCAACTCACGGGTACTCTGACGTATCATAAGTATCTAGTACAGCCATCAAAATATTTTCAATAAACACCCATCGTGCAATTAATTTAATTTGGATAGTGACTGCAACAGAATAATCCACTTTCAGTCTTGGTGTGTGCGGTTACCAGCCATCAACTCACGGGTACTCTTACGTATCATACGTGTCTAGTACAGCCACCAAAATATTTTCAATAAACAATTAATTTAATTTGGATAGCGGATAGTAACAAAACAATCCACTTTCAGTCTTGGTGTGTGCGGTTATCAGCCATCAACTCACGGGTAGTCTTTCGTATCATAAGTGTAGTACAGCCATCAAAATATTTTTAATAAACACCCATCTAGCAATTAATTTAATTTGGATAGTGACTGCACAAAATAATCCACTTTCAGTCTTGGTGTGTGCGTTTACCAGCCAAACTCACGTGTACTAACACTCAAAACTACACACTACACACATCAATCGCCTGTCAAACTTAAACATATTTCGCAAGTTAAATATAACGAATAACTTGAGCTGTCAGTTTATAATTTTAACTGATATATTTTGACACGTTACATCCTTCGCTAAATATTACATTTGGTGATTGACAGCTACATTAACTGTCTGCTCTGTGACGTATTTCAAGCAGGAAGAGAAACTACTTACAGAAGAAGAATACTTGGTAGATATATTCAATATTTTATTCGAGAAAGTGCGATTTTTCTACTTCACATCTTCGCAAGGGTTATGCATTATGTATGGCATGAAGAGACATTTTTTGTATTCTTTGTAGTGGATTCCAGTTTTGTGAAAAGTCGGACTTTAGAGAAAAATAGCTGTAACAGGGCTGTAATCAGGAATTTTACCAAAAGGGCGCTACAATTTGTTTCTATATCTCAATGAGTTACGAACATTTAACAACCAAATAACGTCTACATTTTTTCGAATACTTTCGATATTACTTTTTTTCTATTTCAATCTCTTTCTCACTACTACGGCTGCCCGAAACCAGCCTGAAACTCGTACTTTACCGCATCCTAGCTATGCAATGTCAATTGAAGTTGAAAAATACTGTAAACATGGCTCCAGTATTATTTCCATAATAACTTCTGTATTTTTTAAATAAATTAAATGAAACAAAAATTATTTTTGCTTTTTAAATTTTTTTTGTCATTTATATAGTGACCGCAAAAAATCATATCAAATAATAACAAAAACAGCAAAAACGTCTTTTAAAATATTTTTTAATTCAAATTCCCAGGCCGAAGACAAAAATATAAAAATATAGAAGCATTAAGACATTCTTTGTTAATACACTCATATGTAAAAGCATCATATATTTAAATTATAATTAAAGTAAACGTGGGAGGCGTACACCTCTGTAACGCTGTCAAATTTTAGGGTAGACGTACACCTTAATACAAATCTTAAGGACCCAGATATTTTTTGAAGCAATCCCCAAACCGGAAGTATATTTTGATAAATAATTAATTTATTGCAATATTTTATTTCAAATCTAGGTACACTTTTTAGCATTTTAGAAATTGGTCTGTCATAGTACTTTAGGAATTAAACCTCGATTGTTTAACAATTGTTAAGCATCATCCACATAAGCATTTAGTTTTAAGGTTTACATTTATGTTTACGTTTAAGAAAGTTTAAATTCATATAACTAAATACGAGCATTCACACTTCCCACTTTCAAGCACTGTGAATGCTCATATTTAGTTAAATGTATTCAAACTTTCTTAAACGTAAACATAAATCTAAACTTTAAAACTAAATGCTTATGTGAATGAGGCTTTACTACGACAAATTGAATTGATTATGACAGTAACAGAGTGACAGTGCCAATAGTGACACAGAAGAGATTTCCTGTGAATGAATCTTTTGTTTCAGTGATACTAATTTCTGTGTTTGAATATTTTAGATGGGCACCGGATTGTACGAACATTTCTTTTTATAAGTCTAGATATGGCGGGAGGTTGTGTGCTGGCCACATCAGATTTTTTAATTTGAATTAGTAACGGGTAAACGCTTGTTTATTTCTTCTCTATGACAATTATCTTGTTGACAATGGCTGTCGATTTTAATTAAAGATTCTCAAACAAACAGAAAAGGCATCGCTCATTAATACCTCTGACAATAATAAGAGCACCCCTAATTACTTCCATCAATCAGAAGCTGAAAAAGCTTCGAAAGCTTCGAAAGCTCTCGATAACTTGAAATGATAGAACTTCAACTCGGAGCTTAATTACCGCCGTACGATTAATCAATAACTTGGTAATTTTGTGAGAACTTACACTGTTCATTAATACTAGACACACGAGTATGACACGATCTTGGAGCTAATTAAATTTACACGTCTACTATATTAAATTTATTTATTATTAATATAATATTTTTAGTATTATTGAAATTATATTCTTGAAAGAATTTCTTTTATCATTACCTTTAAAATAGGTACAACTCGACAGAGGTTGCTGTTTATAGTATTTTGTGCACCTAGGGAGGGAAGCGTGCTATTACACCCGCGGGCGAAGCGGCGGTCCGAGCGAGGGCGCCGGCTTCGCTCAAGGGTGTAATAGCTATTACTCCCGCGGGCGAAGCGGCGACCCGAGCCGAAGGCGAGCCGCAGGCGAGTCCGAGCGAGGGCGCCGGCTAGTACAAGTTGTTCTCTAGGTGACAAAATGAATTCTTTTCGTGGTTGTATATCATCTCGTACAAAATCTATTATTAAACGAAATAAAGTAAAGATAACAAAATTTATCGACATCCCACAAACACTCATGATCACGATATAGTTCTACAAACTTTATTGTCTCCGTTTAAGACCACTTTTTCATTTTAATAAAGTAAAAATACCGAATTTAACTATAAAACAATTATCTTTAAAATGAGACGTCAAAACACACTAGTATATCCCTAATCACTAGTGACTGTTTACATTGGTATAGTGCAGAGATGAGTGTAGTGGATAGTGCAGAATGTATGTGCTAGTAGGTGAGTAGCTAACCCGGGAGGTTAGTTACTTCACTACCCCAACTACTTGTACTAGTACTTGTACTAGTACTAGTACTGGTACTAGCTTCTGTTGGCTACATTGGATGAATAGCGGTCTGTCGAGCTAATAGTACTAGTAACTAACCCTTAACCCATTTACACGACCAATGTAAACCCGCCTTTATGGATATCTCATTAACTATGTATGAAATAATTAAATTAAATTAATTGTGCAATGGCAAAAATAGTAAATTTATGAAATACCATTTAAAAACTGTTTGACCAACAAACCTGGAAGTCAAAATTGCAAATTTTGAAACAATTCTTCCAGTTCCGTGATAAGAATTGTGAGTCACCCTGTATAAAAGTACATTTTTTTCCTCCTAATGCCCTACTTATAATGCAAGGGATGTACAAAATGGCATCAATACATCGTATCCCTTTCAACCTACAGGGCCTACCACTTTGCGATAAAATATGCGAATTTGATTAGCCAATTTCTGTGTTACAAATTTGTCTGTTTCGACATATCTAGCTACGATTTCGATTGGCCCAATCAATTGAGTTACTACTTCTTTTGTTTCCTGATTAACGCGTTATTTATTCAGGATCAAAGCCTGCTGGGCGAGATTCAATTGTTTTGTTGATCAGCAGTATTAGGTTCAGGAAAGATTTTTGGTAATATGTTTGTAAAGTTTGTGAATTATATTTTGAATGGATTTAACCTTAAATATGGTTTATGGTGGGATTCTGTTCAAATCTGTAGTTGCTATAGATTCATAAAACTGTAAATATTAAACAAAATCGCAATGAAATTTATAAGCATATGAACATTTTTACCTCTCGCCACTCATATCTGGTAATCATGCTAAAATTTCGATAGTGAGTTTTCAATGGATAAGCACGTTTTGAGGTCCCTAGAACACGATTTTGATAATTTCGCGATGATGTCTGTCTGTGTGTGTGTGTGTGTGTCTGTCTGTGTGTGTGTATCAGGATGGATGTTGAAGGTACGATAACTCAAATACCACTGAATAAAAAAATTTGAAATTTTGTATGCAATATTCTGACACCCTAGATTAAATCTGATTAGATTTTGGTGTTGATCGTGCAACCGGAAGTGGTAGTTTCTTGAAGATCTGAAGAGTTTTTCTGGAATATTCTCAAAATTTATGAATTGTTAGGAATTTTTTTAATAACATTGTATACTAAAGGTTACTATCTACAATATGTATTCAAAACGTTGTTTCTATCTAGCACCATTTTCCAGTTACAAGAAGCTAAAAATTATACAAATTTGTTACAATTTTGATTTATCTGCCTACCTATGGAAACAAAAAATAAAATATTTGAGTGTTAATGTCATATGAATTTTTAACTTTTTGGCAAATTGAAATGGAAAATATGAAACGTCATTTAGTATTTATAAGGTCATAATAAACTTTAATAATATTATAAAAACTACAATTCCCGAATTCCCTTCTAGTACAATGGTATATTTGTGAGTAAGTACATACTTAGTAAAATAGTAGAGTATATGGCGTGAGGTCATGTGTTGGCCACATCGGATTTTTATATTTGTCAACAAATATTGATGTGATTTTGTTCAATATTTAAAGATTTTGTCCAACGGGTCTTGCTAGCTAATAATATAAACAAAAATGCTAACCTTTAGTGCACTCTGACCTATGTAGGTGTCCCAGAAAGTCTTTCAATTGTTTATGGCACTACACTTTAAATTTAAAACAGTCGTAATTATTTTTATATCATTTTTCGCATTCAAAACTTTAATTTCACGCTATTTATAGACATTTCTATATTTAAATACAGTAAAATATACACACAAAATTATTAATTTGATCTTACAAGCACCGATACACGCACTACGACAATCCACGGCCAACTGAACTTGCTAACATCGGTTCTTAGAGCTAACGAAGTTTGGACAGGTTTAGTTTATTCTTCTATAAGAATATTGTGTTTAAAATGTTATTTGATTTTAGTTCAATAAACAGTGATACCAAAACTGTTTGTATAAATATTGTTGTTGATAATAATGAATGTGAAATTAAATATACAGGGTGCATCACCTGAATGAAAATATTAATACACAGAAAAACTCTTCTGTGTTGAAGCCATCCTCCGTTCAATTACTACATTTAATATCTTACTTATGACTTATATGGCGCTAGTATGCCAACTTGTCACCCGTCTCACCTGCAGTTCTTTAATGCTATCAGACAAAGACAATTTTTTTATAACGTAAGTTGCAAATAACATTGCCTCTTATTCTTATTACAAATAAATACTATTTTTATCCAAATTTATATACATTTTTTACAATTAATCTTTCCAATCTTAGAAAATATAACTTCCGGCTCGACTTCCGGTGAAGATATTTGTACCAAAATCGAATGAGCTATTCCAATTTATATACAAATGTTAATTACCAAATATCAAAATTTTTGGGTAATTCGTATTTAAGTTATCCGACTTACACCCCGGCCTTGACCACATAAACACACACACATACAGACATCATCGTGAAACTATCAAAAAGGACCCTAATTCGTGCTCATCCACTTAAAACTCATTACCCGATTTTTAGCATGATTCCAATACCTTCCTTTACAGATAAGCGGAAGGTAAAAACTAATAAAAATATTTAATCATAAGTGCTGATAACCCGAAAACAAGCAAATTTTGGACATTTATGAAAATTTCAAATGTCATTTTTTATTTTTTATTTGGTATATTTAAGATTGGAGGAGTAGAAACGTTCTGGCAATATTTTTTTTTCCACCTCTACATACACCAGAACTCTTAATTTATATAATTAATATTTAATACTCAACTTTTGATACTTGAGGAAGCCTAATCCGGCCACTTATGACTGGTAGACCGGACATTGCATCTTCAGTAGATATGCAAGGCCCAAACCCTTCAATTTCACGACTAATAAAATGTAGAAATGGCTACGAACTATTCGGATGAATTTCGAACTAGAATCTAGACGAAAAAATCCAATGTGGCCAATACATGACCTCTCGCCATATACTCTACTATTTTACTAAGTGTGTATGAAAGTACTTACTCACAAATATATAATAGAAGGGAATTCGAGAATTGTAGTTTTTATAATATTATTAAAGTGTATTATGACCTTATAAATACTAAATGACATTTCATATTTTCCATTTCAATTTGCCAAAAAGTCAAAAATTCATATGACATTAACACTCAAATATTTTATTTTTTGTTTCCATAGGTAGGCAGATAAATCAAAATTGTAACAAATTTGCAGAATTTTTAACTTCTTGTAATTGGAAAATGGTGCTAGATAGAAACAACGTTTTGAATACATATTGTAGATAGTAACATTTAGTATACAATGTTATTAAACAAATTCCTATTAATTCATAAATTTTGAGAATATTCCAGATAAACTCTTCAGATCTTCAAGAAACTACCACTTCCGGTTGCACGATCAACACCAAAATCTAATCAGATCTAATCTAGGGTGTCAGAATATTGTATACAAAATTTCAATTTTTATTATTCAGTATTTGAGTTATCGTACCTCCAACATCCATCCTGACACACACAGACATCATCGCGAAATTATCAAAATCGTGTTCTAGGGACCTCAAAACGTGCTTATCCATTGAAAACTCACTATCGAAATTTTAGCATGATTACAATACCTCTCTTACAGATATGAGTGGCGATAGGTAAAAAGTATAATGTAAAACAGGCTTTACACTTTATATCAGACATCACAGTATCCAATACAAGGCAATATTATTTTATCATCAACTCACGGGTACCTACTCTCCCCTTGCTCTCCAGAGACCACTTTGATACTTCTCACGGCTGGCAACAAGTGCCTATCGTAATATCGACTCCGGGAGCGCGGCGGGCGACTGTCGGCCTTATGACGCAGCTCCGGAACAACTCCGGGCTCCGGGTGTGTCCTTGCTGCCGATGTTAATAGCGGAACATATGGTGTGTGATACAAGCGGTACTGTAGGGCGGTATGACGGGATTCACGGCAGTGGGGTAGGTGAAGGAGTTTTAAAAGGGTTGGTGTTTGGTCTACACAGAGCGTACCAGCCAAAGGTAAAAAAAATTGATTTTGAAAAATAAAAAACAACATCAATGATAACTTTAAAAAATCTGATGTGGCCAGCACAAGATCTCCCTACACACGATACCCTACTCTATTAATTGCAGTTTAATAATAGTATTATACCTATTACTTAAATATATTTAAAAAAGTGTAGATGAATCTCTTCGTACAAGTTGGAAAAAATTGATATTCCGTTTTCCCCCTTTTCTAAATTTAAAGACCGATATCTCAAAAACTAAGAGAGAAATCATACTATAGTCTGCAGCATTGTATTTCTAACACTTAAATTAACCTATAACCCTCGATTTCTCAAAAATGGTTCAATATATCGACTTAATTTATTCACCAATGAATTCCTCGCGCCGAATTACATAATGTGTACCAATTGTCAGCTCAAAATTCCGACGAGTACAAGATTTATTACGGTTTTTCCATTTTTGAAGATTTCTTAAGGGATACCCCTTACGATTTTTTCAAAAATCGACAATGTTGGATAATATCTTGTACCAGTCGGAATTTTGAGCGTTCCAGTCTCAAAAAAAATATTTTTTTCAAAATCGGCATGAAAATCGTCATTTCCAGACTAATTTGCGGCATGAAAGTAAGATTTTCATGACTAGGCATGAAAATTTTCTTTTCTTTTTTACTTTTAACTTTGTTTACTTGTCATGACAACTTTTTCTAAAATTTGTTACAGTTCTGATGATTTGTCACAGCTCTGATGATTTATGCAAACCTAATTTTTTTATAATTTTAAGCTTAATTGCCGATTTAAAAAATATAGAATACATCACGGGTCATAAAAATGTCTTTGCTTGACTCGGAGGCTTTGAAGAAATGCTCGGACGCTGCGCATCCTCGCATTCTTCAAACAAGCCTCCTCGTCTGCAATGAAACATTTTCATGACTTGTAATGTAATATACTATTTAACATTAATTTCAATTATCTTTTTTATTTCAGTGGATTCCTGTATAGTATATTTATTATTAAAATATATTTTTTCCGGTAAATGGCAGAAGTGGCCGGTAAATGGATATTGGCTATATCTCTGGTATTAATTATCCTATCGGCTTGAAAAAAAATATGTAGGACCTAAAATTTTGCGCAGATTCGAATGGTATATTTTTCAGGACCGAATTTTGAGTTTTAAGGGCCGTACTCGCAAAATTCTCACCGGACCTTCAAAGGATTATTATAAAATTTTATTTATTATTACTAGCTCTTAATATAACAAGAATATTATGCGATTTATAATACCGAGGATGTTGCTAAGCGACAAGGTGAAACCGAGGCGGCTTAAATCGCATATATTCGCGATATATTCAAAGCTTAATCGTATCATCAACGACAGCGATGTTCAAACAAATCACAATTTTATCTGTCAATTTTAGTTGACAGTTTGCATATTATGGAAGGTTTTGATTTTATTATTGTTGTATCTAATGTATTAAGTTCGTAACTAATGAATTATAAGTATCTAACGTATTATAAGTAACTAATGTGTTATGTTGTTTATAATTATCAATAAATGTTGCATATTAAAAGGTAATAACAGTTGATGATACGATTAAGTACATTAAAAGAACTTTAATTATAAAATTTAATTAATAAGTATTGTACCTAGCATGTATAAAGTATAAATAAAATTTCTCAAATAAATCAATAAATAAGTTTTACCCTTGTTGTATCCGTCAGTTTTTTATTCTGTCCGGAATTATCAACAAAAATATTTTTCATGTTGCATAAAATATTAATCTATGTATACTGAGGACTTGAATATATTTTCGTAAAAATACAAGAGAAAAATAACAGAACTGTCAAGTAAAATGAAAACTAAACATTAAATAATATTATAAAATCCATCTATCTGTGTTTAATATGTAAATAATAATCTCTCAGTTACGTATTTGCCTGAAAAAAACCATTGTCACTTTGCTTGAATCTCTGCGTTTGGTATAATTTTTATTCATATTTTTATAGGTCCTGAGGGATGGAAAGTTATCCTGTGTTTATTAGACGCCTCTCCCGTCAAAATCTCTGGAAATTAATTTTACTTCAACGCTTACTAATTTCTTTTTCACGCCAAAATAAAAAATAAAATTCATTTAAGCGAGAAAATTAATTTTTCATTATTTTTATTTTACTCTTAGAAGAAATGGGCTTCAGTCAGCAAATTAAACAGAATTTTTTAATCCGGCTCACACCCATAATGGGTGTGGGCATATACAGGGGGGTACTTGCATGGTACTGAAAATTAGATTTTTAACACTATGAACATAATGTTAGATCTAAAACATTGGTAAAAATATAAATTTTATTTAAAAAAAATTATATGTTTTTTAGTAAATTGAGATTAAATTTTCTGTGACGTCATTTGTGTGAACAGGAGAAAGGGAAGCATAGTTAAGAATGTTACTTGTAGATAGCGTGCGAGTCAGTCAACAAATGTTTGAATTTGACATCTGCTTGTCAAAAATACACATAAAATTTAGTAAAAATACATTATTTTATAAATGTAGACTATTTAGTTTATGAAAACACAAATACTTACTTGTATTTTACAGCATCAAAACATGTACGAAGTACAAATGTCAAACACATCTGATCTGTCAACTTGCCAAACTCGTTCCCGCGCAAGCCGTAGTTAGGGGCGTTCACTAGTACAGCCGTTGCTATGGCTTAACGGCCATTCATTGGTTGGGTTAGTTTTTACGTCACATATTGAATATTTAAATTTAAATAATTTTTTTTGGGCTTGTAATATTTTTGTCAAAATAAAAAATACGGGTCCCAAGTTTTGATCTCTTCTTCAAATATATTTAATTTTAAAAATGCATGCAAGTAGCCCATTAAACAGCACTTTTTAATCCGGCTCACACCCATACTGGGTGTGGGCATATACAGGGTGTTAAATAACTTCGTACGTATATTATAATTGCACATAGTGCTCAACTCACTTATCACGGAACTGAAAGAATTTTTTTTAAACTCGCAATTTTCCAATTTTAGTTTCCAGATTTTTTATCAAACAGTTTTCAAATGGAATTTCATAAATTTACTATTTTTGCCATTGCACAATTATAATTAAAATTTTATTCTTTTATAGTTTTTTTTTGTAACTTCATGTTATTTGAAAGCGATTGAGAGTACTGATAAGCCTTAAGACGATCCTCTACCGCGCCAGAAAACAGTGAAAAACATGGATTTCGCGCGCCACTCCACAGCGTTTATAGTTTTGTCCAATACAATAACCTAAAGATATTGTGGAAGATAAAAGTACAATCTACAAAATGCAAGATGCAGAATTTTAAAATTATGTTTTAAAATCGAAATATGTTAATTTGAATTTTGATAATTTTTGTTATTTTTTAACACAAATATCTTCCATTTTAAAACGAATTTAAAAAATTCGATCGGTTATTTCGCAGATCCAAGCTTTGTTGACAACATATTAAAATTTGAAGTTAATTCACTTATAAATAAAAGCTGTACTGTGGCGCGCGAAAACCTCATTTTTACAAATATTGCACTTTTTTTACAAATATGGGTGCCAAAATTATTTTTTCCCTCAAGCATAAATTATTTGTTATTTTTATGTTTAACAAAACCATAAACGCTATAGAATAGCATGCGAAATCAATGTTTTTGATTGTTTTATGCCATGGGTAAAGGATCACCTTAATTGTTCTTAATAAATCTGTAATTAATTTTGACGTAGATGTATAGCTGAAAATCTTCTCAAACCATGGGGAATTAAAATGTACTCCATGTAAAATCAACTGTTTCTAAATGTTACAAAATATAAAATACAATTTGGTAGATTCTTTATTACTGTAAGTAAGAATACACGTGAAACGCATTATAACGTAGATGTATCGATACGTAAAATCTCAAATATTTAAAGAACTATTAGTTTTTTGAAAACTTTTTTCATGGTAATAACTCATTTTTGAGGTCTCCTTTCAATATAATTGACTGGATTGCTAATTTACTACTATGGTAAACTACCCTAAAGGGGTAAACTGTTCATACTGCATTAGGATGTAATCTCTTACATATTTTAGTCGGAGTACCCGTGAGTTGGCAACCAATATCAACAAACTATTAAGGTGTTCGTCTACCCTAAAAATTTCCAGCGTTACAGAGGTGTACGCCTCCCACGTTTACTTTAATTATAATTGAAATATATGATGCTTTTACATATGATTGTATTAACAAAGGCTGTCTTAATGCTTCTATATTTTTATATTTTGTCTTTGTACTAGGAATTAGAAGTAAAAAATATTTAAAAATGACGTTTTTTGCGGTTTTTTGTCATTGTTTTATATTATTTTTTCGATCACTATAAATGGCAAGAAAAATTTAAAAAAAGAAGCTTCTTTTTTCGAATAATTTTTGTTTTACTTAATTTCTTTAAAAAATACAGAAGTTATTATGGGAATCTGGAGGCATGTTTACAGTATTTTTCAACTAGCTATGACATTGCATAGCTAGGATGCGGGAAAGTACGAGTTTCGGGCTTGTTTTGGGCAGCCATAGTTGTGGGGAAGAGAGAGAAATAAAAAAATTAATATCGAGAGTATTCTATGAATTCGATAAAAAGGTAGACGAGCCTTTTAAAAGAAATTGTCACACTTCTTGCGTTTCTTGTTATTTAAATCGTGAAAATTTTAAACTCTCTAGGTATAACTGGGTTAAACTAAACAACAGCTCATCTATCCAATAATTTCGCGCAATCAGGTTCTAATTTGTACCTATGGCCAACGTCATTCACTTGCAATTACATTGCGAATGCAGCATTCACCGATAATTAATGCCCTCTGATTTAATTTAACTTTGCATTTGACACAAACAAGAAAGTAAATAAAACTTTGTAAGACGGGTATTGGAATTAATCAAGAATGGGTTCAAGAACAGAAAATAAAATTTTAGAATTTTCATACACAGGAAAATGCAAGCGCAAGAAGATTCAAATCTAGAAATATATGCGTAATAATATATCTACATCAAAAGATTCATTTGCAGGAAAATTCAAATCTAGAATTTTAGATTCGACATAAGTGCAAACACAAGAAGATGCAAATCTAGAAAATTTATACGTAATAAATGAGTTCAGATTTAGGCACTAAAAAGTTCGATAAATAGGTAGGCAAATAGGCAAAGAAAATGGTCAAAATAGGCATTCATAAATTAAAATTGCTATTATTAAGTCAAATTGGATATTTAAATTTAACGCAAAGTGTTCGAAACAAAATATTATGTACCTATACCTATTTGGAAAACTAGACAAAAATTTTAGGTCATTGAGTGTTTAAAATTTTAAAAAGCATATTTAAATTATATAGGCTTTTTACCTTCCGTTTACGTGTAAAGGAAGGTATTGGAATCATGCAAAAAATCGGGTAGTGAGTTTTTAATGGATGAGCACGAATTAGGGTACTTACAACTCATTTTTGATAGTTTCACGATGATGTATGTATGTGTATGTGGTCAAGGCCGGGGTGTTAGTCGCATAACTCAAATACGAATTACCCAAAAATTTTGATATTTGGTATTTAACATTTGTATATAAATTGGAAGCGCTCATTAGATTTTGGTACAAATATCTTCATAGAAAGTGATATTTTTTGAAGATTGAAAAGATTAATTGTGAAAAATTGCTGTAAATTTGTATAAATATAGTATTTATTTGTAATAAGAATAAGGGGACAAGTTATTTGCAACTTAGGTCATAAAAAAATTGTCTTTATATGGTAGCATTAAAGAACTGTAGTAAAATTACAAAATCAATTTATCAAATAAAACGTTGAAATTTTGTAATCCATGATCGGCTGATTTTTGTTTCTGCGTAAAAAATATTGACAGGTGAGACGGGTGTCACGTTGGCATACTGACATACTAACGCCATATAAGTCATAAGTAAGATATTAAAAATGTAGTAATTGAACGGAGGATGGCTTCAACACAGAAAAGTTTTCCTGTGTGAATGAATCTTTTGATTCAGGTGATGCAAATTGTTAGGATATTTTAGATTTTTATTTTATATGGGCACCGGATTGTACGTATACATTTATGTTTATAAGTCTAGCTATGGCGGAAGGTTGTATGCTGGCCACATCAGATTTTTACTTTTAGTACCGATCGTAGAAAACATATTTTTCAAGTCGCAAAAATGATAAACTATTTTTAAACATATACCTACAAATATATTAATTAACTTCTGCAATCTTTTACTCTTTGATAAAAAGTTATTAGGAAATTAAAATCAAATATTGATTACAAATTCCATATCTTCTATCAACTAATATATTTTTAATTAATAAAATATCTAATATTTATTTTCCATTTCCATTTAAATGTGAAAATAACTAAAAATAATTTGATTTTAATTAAACAGCAAACAAAACAAACAAAACTAATTAATTAACTTTCAGATATAAATATATAATAATAAAAGCCACATATACAGGATGGTGAAGGTGAAATGCGAACATAGGGAACATACATGACAATCGAACTTTCATGCCAGGTATCGTGATATATTTTGTAGTAGTGTCACAAAACGAAGTAATGTGAATTTGTGTGGCAAAAGTGCATGTAAACTTTCTCGTTCTGATCGTACAAATACATTATTATGCAAAGAAAATATTTTAATGAAAATAATCAATAATATGACAGGTACTTTGACATTGACAGTACTTATTCCACGTATATCAAGATGCCTAGCATGATAACTCCATTGTCATATATTTCCCTATGTTCGCATTTCACCTCCACCAACCTGTATAAACTATTATAAATAAACAATGCGTATGAAATAGAATATTGTCTATTGTCTCACATTTCCGTGACTTGTACTCCCATGTAATGTTATCACCGTAACAGGGTAAATTGTTTTACAAAGTTGGCATTACTGCGCTGTAGTGGCAGCTGTTGTTAGGGAAATTTTGTTAGCAAAATTTCCTGCTAGCGTCGGGAAAATTTGCAGGAAAACAATCGCGAAAGACAAGAAATGTTAGCACTATAAAAGTTTGAACGCGTCTACGTATTTAAATTCTAATAAGTATTAATAATTATAAATAGAATACATAGCCGAGTGTGTTATATTGACGGCTGGTAACCGCACACACGATAAGTTGAGTAAAACGTTGTGTTTATGTAACTCATAAGCAATTGTTACAATTTATTGTCACTTAGTAGAAAAGCAATAAACTAGGTGATAAAAGTTTTAATAGGTGCGCCATTCTGGATTAATAATTTACTTTGTTTCATTTGATTACTTAATTTTAAAAGACATAAATAATTCTTTAGCTTTGATATTATGATCTATCATTTAAGGGTATCGTCTCCACGTAGCTCAACACCGCGTTTGTCCTATGTGAATGCATAGAAACGCTCGCTAAAAATACGGAAAAGCAGTCTAGCAATTTCTACAATGCTCACGAAGTTTTATAGATAAAGCTAAATTTCATACATTTATTTACAGACGAAGAATGCAACTAGGATTATGCCGAGTTACATTTTCTAATAAATCTGTTAATAATAAGAAAAAGCATGTAAAAAATTACTTAAAACACACTTTTTCATTAATTTTGTATATGGATTTCAAAGATTTTTTCAGAATTGTAACTGGGCATATTCCTAGATTAATTCTTTCACAAAAATCTAGTACCTGTTTTTCCTTCAAATTTTTAATATGCAATGAGTAAAGCAGAAACTGCTACACCTCTAAACACGCAATATTTTGTTACGAAGACGAGACCCTTAAGTGTTAAGAAGGGTCTACATTTCTATGTCCGGATTATCAATCAATAATAATTTATGGAATATTCGTAAAATTAAGAATAAGATTTTTTCAGTGTACTGATATTTTTTAGAGCTTGTTGGAAAAATTGTAATTGATGACCTGTTAACACTAAAAGTTTCTTGAAAGATAATGACAGCAATGTTAAAACAAATCAACAATTTTTTCTGTCAATTTTCTCTTTTAAAAAATATTAATTTATAGTTTTCTTTCATTTAAAATAGATGTTAATGCGAAATAATATACAAAGCTTGTCAAATTCGATACAGAAATACTTCAGCCCGCTTCAGGGCTTTCAGGCAGATAAACGAACATAGCTACTCCGCTCAGGAATTTCGCTTGACACTTCAACTTGAGGTTGAAGTGTAAAAGGGCAAAGTTAGGGCTTTGTGGATTAGTATTCTGGCCAGTCCTGCTCACCATGATACTTATATTCAATTAGCCGCAGGCCGCGGCTATAGGGTAAACCGGGAAGAGTTGGAAATTAAATTCTGTTCACGCGAAAAACGAGAATATTTTACTGAGTTTAGAATTTATTACTCTGAGAACAGCACACATTTTAGAAGAGAACCATGATAGTATCACGACTGATAATGCATTCATTGCATTTCTGTACGTATGAGTTCTTTATTGAAGGTATATACAGGGTGATTCACAACTTCGTGCATATATTTTAATGGCATACAGTGCTCAACTCAGTTATCACGGAACTGAAAGAATTTTTTCAAAATTCGTAATTTTATAAATTTATTATTCTTGTCATTGCACACTTAAGTAAATTTTAATATTATTCCATTCAAAGTTAATCAGATATCCATTATACAATCAACAACCCAGTGCTTCTTTGCGAAAACTGCCCTTAAATTTACGAATTTAAAAATATATAGTATATATATATATATATATATATATTAATGCATAGACTGCATAGAAAAAAATAGAGAGGATATACTGGACGACTCGGGCGGGGGACTATGGTGGATGAAAACAGTAGAAGAAAGGAGAAAACCCCTGAAATTAATTGAATCAAATGCACTAAATGAACAATTACTGTATTATTTATTTATTGTAATATAATATATTATTTTCACTAATTAAGGGAAACAAAATGTACAGATTTAAGCCGAAAGGCAAAATAAAGACATTTACTACTACTACTACTATATTAATGCACCAATCAGAAAGCTCCATTCGAACGAAATTAATGATAATGAACCAATCAGAAGATTCCATTCGAATACGTTTAAAATGCTGTTCACAATAAAATCACTGTTATCTTACAATTGCTGTAAACAATACAAAAAAATCTGAAGTGGCCATCACACAACCTTCCGTCATGTCTAGACTTTAAAGAGAAATGTATACGTACAATCCGGTGCCTATTTAAAATATACCTACAAATAAAAATCTAAAATATTCAAACACATAAATTTGCATCAGCTGAATCAAAAGATTCGTTCACAGGAAAACTCTTCTGTGTTGAAGCCATCCTCCGTTCAATTATTACATTTAATATCTTACTTATGACTTATATAGCGCTAGTATGTCAATTTGTCACCCGTCGCACCTGTCAATATTTTTTACGCAGAAACAAAAATCAACCGAACATGGATTACAAGATTTCAACGTTTTATCTGATAAATTTATTTTTTAAATTTTACTGAATTTTTTTTATAACGTAAGTTGCTAATAACTTTGTCTCTTACACTTATTACAAATAAATACTATATTTATCCAAATTTATATAAATTTTTCACAATTATATTTTTCAATCTTTAAAAAATATCACTTCCAGTGAAGATATTTGTACCAAAATCTAATGAGCTCTTCCTATTCGTATACAATTGTAAAATACCAAATATCAAAATTTTTGGGTAATTCGTATTTGAGTTGTCCGACTGACAGAAATCCGGCCCTGACCACATAACTACACACATACACACACACATACATACATACATACATACATACATACATACATACATACATACATACATACATACATACATACATACACACACACACATACATACATACATACAGACATCATCGTGAAACTATCAAAAATGAGTTGTAAAGATCCTAATTCGTGCTCATCCACTAAAAACTCACTACCCGATTTTTAGCATGATTCCAATACCTTCCTTACAGGTAAGCGGAAGGTAAAAATACTCGTGATTCGAGGGCTGCATCTTACACTAGCATCTACGCTTTTTTAGTGGCCTGTGGGGTATTCACACCCAAACCAACCAACCCTAACTAACATCACAACATCAGTACATCACGTAAACCTTAACAATAAAAAAGAGAAATGGGCAACATCATCTTTATTTCTCAGATTCCCATCTTTAATTTCCGCGCAGTCCGCCATTTTTTCTTCTTGTTGCATGTAAATCTGTCGTGTGCGTGATAAAATAAATCAGGTGTAGATCTCGCGAACAACAGCAGGAAATGACGTCACAGATGCGATCTGCTACGCCGGAAGACGCGAAAACATCGCCAGAAACGGCGATAGAATTTACATTTACATGAGAGAAATTTAAGATTTAATAGATGAATATATCAACCAGACAACAAGATTCACCAAACGGCGTAGTACACAGGTTGGTGGAGGTGAAATGCGAACATAGGGAAATATATGACAATGGAGTTATCATGCTAGGCATCTTGATATACGTGGAATAAGTACTGCCAATGTCAAAGTAGCTGTCATATTATTGAAATTTTTATTTACGAGCAGAACGAGAAAGTTTACATGCACTTTTAGATTTTATTATTATTTCTGTTATTGATTACTCTTTTTGCCACACAAATAATTCATATTACTTCGTTTTGTGACACTACTACAAAATATATCAAGATACCTGCCATGAAAGTTCGATTGTCATGTATGTTCCCTATGTTCGCATTTCACCTCCACCAACCTGTAAAATTCATGTATCACGTGACACATATTTGACTAATTTGATTGGCTAAAATAGGGCAGTAAGAGGCTATCAAATCGATGATATTTTTATCACCGCTGTTACATGTCAACTGTTTCTGTCAATTAATTTCCTACTGTCAGTTCCATATTTAAATATTGCTGTTTGTCAAAAATAAGACTTAAATTGAATGAACCTGATTGTTTTCGGTGGGGAAATATCAGTGAAGACAAAATTGAGAAAGGTAAACAGAATTTAAAACGTTTTTGACAGCTATTGAAAAAATATAACCAAACATTTTGGACTCATTCAATATATATTCTCCCCAAATATAACTCGGGCTATGATTAATCATAGGTGATAGCATTCGTTAGTCTTCAGAAAATTGAACTCGTGCTGCGCACTCGGTCAATTTTCATTGACTAACTCATGCTATCACCGATGATAATCATAGCACTAGTTATATTACCCCCAAATATAGTAGCAGTAGTAGTAATAAAAAGAATAAAATAGGTATGGCGGGAGGTCTTGTGGTGGCCACGTCAGATTTTTTAATAAATTATTGATAAAAATATGCCGTACGAGTATTTTAATGTACTTTAATATGAAAATATCGCAGGAATTAATTAATAACATATAACCTTAGAGTATCTACTCTTTCTCTACATTAAAGTAAAAAATATGTATTAAATAATACCATAATACTTAATTAAACACATTAGCTCATTTAAATCCGTTCAAAATAACTGCCATTAATACATTTCAGACTTCAGCAAATAAACATTAAACTGTTCCATTTATTTCAGTAATTACACGCATTTCAATAGCGATTGTGTTTGCTCGCCAAAAGATATTAATATTAACATTGATGATAAAGCAATATCAATCCTAAACAAACACTAATGTTTAATTAATAATGACCTGTTTCAAATTCAAATGTAATAAAATAAGTTTTTGTCTGTAATATCGGATTCGCCCTGCGTGAGTGGCATTTGTTTTTATCGTGCATCGTTATCTAGATTTTCAGGTTTCAGTCTGAAAGAATTCATTAGTGAACTGAAAAAAGTATGTGTGTTTGTTTATGAAGCTTGTTATTTTTGATAAGAAAAAATTTCGACTGGGCGGTTTTCTGTAATTGACATTTCTGTTGATAACTGATAACTGTTTTATTTTTTTCTGGGTTTTAGAAGCAAACGCATTCACAGTATGTGAGGCTGTCACACCTCAGTCGAGTGAAAGACTTAATTTATTTTATTCAATTTTGACGTTTTAAACTGCTATTATTAACTCCATAGCAACAACTTTAAATAAATGTTTATTCACAAGTGAATTAAATTTATTTAAATCAATCAAAACATTTTTAAATAACTCTGACGCTTTAAACTGTTATTATTACGTCAAAAATTCATAAAAACAATGACAACTTGCCACTAACAACTACTTTAGTTTTTTTTGTTATGTCAAAATAAATTTATAATTCATATATTTGAAATAATTTCGTCAAAATTGAATAAAATATTGGATAAACCACGTGAGATACGAATGTTTATTCACTCGAAGAAATTATCCCACTCGCCCTTCGGGCTCGGGGCTAAACTTTCTTCTCTTGAATAAACATTCATGTATCTCACTTGGTGTATAAATATCTATTATCTGCGACTACTATGAAAAGTTTATATTTTTGCTTTAAATTGTCAACGAAAAGTTGAAAAAAACACTAAAGCATTTTTTGCACTTCCGGGACTAAAACTCTTCTTTAGTCTTTATTTTAGGGACTTAGGTTCTTAATTTGATCCCAAGGGACTATTTTTCATATTTAATCCAGTTGTCAAAGAATTGAATTAATTAATCCCGTTGTCAAGTAAATACGTACTATTTGTTACAGAGTGGTAACAATATAAATATTTGTCATAAAGTTTATTGTCAAAATTGCAAAATATGTATTCTTTTAAACTATTTTGCATTCGTTTGAGGATGAAGTGCAAAAAATAGCGTATATACCACAAGACTAAAGTACCTTTAATCCCTCAGGTGATTATTTCCCTCACCTTCTGCTCGTGAAATAAACTTCACCCTCAGTGCCCTTTAGTCCTTTAATATATAATATACTATTATTGTTTGCATAAAATAAAATAAAATTACAGAATCAAACAAAATTTTGTAATTATTTATTTCGATATTGTTGGTAACGTCATGGTTACAAATAAAACATAAATTGGTTGAACGTAGATTGAACTAACTGAATACCATTATTTTAATAACAAATAATTTCAGTCGTAGATAAAATTTGTGTGTATTACGAACGTAAAGTGTCTGTTACCGTGCGCGAGTAACAAAGAGTCACTTACGCTCTTAATACACAAATAACTATTTTGCAACCTATGTAGGTTTCAATTTCCGAAGATGCATCTACTTTGTCGCAAAAAATTTAATAACAGCACTGACAAAGCAAGTAATTAATATAGTAGGTCTACTGTGTTGTGCTTTTATGTGCCCTTTTGTCAATAAAGTTGCAATTATGACGTACAGACACATGGTAATTAAATTGAAACAGTATACACAAAAGATAACAAACTTACTGAACATAAAAATATTTTTAAATTGATAATAATTGTGTTTGAACCATACCAGGCACGTATTTAGGTGGAACACCCTCACAGTTTACGCGTCTGTGGATGCCTGTTGCCAAATCACGGGTATTTATTACAATTTTTTATTTAAATTAAACTTGATATAAAAAATCGTTGTGCTACATATTTACCATTCTATTTTTACCACTGCAACTCTTACCACAGCATTTTTACCACCATTATTTTTTACCGCTATCCTGTTTTACCGTTAACCCATTTTTTACCACTTAATTTTTACCACTCCAACTTTTACCTCTGCATTTGTACCACTATACTTTTTACCGCTATTTCGTTTTACCACTAATACATTTTTACCACAGTTTGTGGGGCTGTAGTACGGTTTTGTTAGCTTTGTTAGTGTAGTAAAAACAAAAACCGAGTTTGTGGGGCTCTAGTACGGTTTTGTTAGCTTTGTTAGTGTAGTAAATACAAAAACCGAGTTTGTGGAGCTTTAGTACGGTTTTGTTAGCTTTGTTAGTGTAGCAAATACCAAAACCGAGTTTGTGGGGCTCTAGTACGGTTTTGTTAGCTTTGTTAGTGTAGTAAATACCAGAACCGAGTTTGTGGAGCTTTAGTACGGTTTTGTTAGCTTTGTTAAAAAAGAGACGGTGGTAAAAATGGATTGATAAAAAACACGTTGGTAAATATGTTGGTGGTAAAAAGAATTAGTGGTAAAAATAGGGACGATGGTAAAAATGGATTGGTAAAAGATTACGTTGGTAAATACGTTGGTGGTAAAAAAGAATTAGTGGTAAAAAGGGACGGTGGTAAAAAATGGATTGGTAAAAGTATAATGTTGGTAAAAATGGATTGGTAAAAGAATTACGGTGGTAAAAAGGGACGGTGGTAAATAGGGATTGGTAAATATGGGGGCAAATCATAAAAAATCGACAACTAATATATTAAAACAAGTTTACGAACTTATTATTATAGTCTATACTTGGATGGGACAGCCTTACAGATTTAGTTTCAACTCACAGATATTTTGATTTGAAAAAATAAACGAAAATGAAAATAAGTTTTAAAATATATTACAATTTTTGTTAATGTTGCATGCTTCATATTTGGGTGGAACGTACTCACAGGTTGCCTCTGTGAGTAACTGTTATTCCGAATTTAAATTAAATGAAATATAAAAAATTGTTTGATGAAGTAAATATGAAACAACTCTTACTTATTGTATGTTTGAATTAAATATGGCCAATACTTGGATGGAAGACCCTCACAGATGATTCCTTTGTTATGTCTCTCCCCAACTCACGGGTATCTATCGCATTTTCTCGTTTTTGTCATCGTGTTCTACGTATTTCATACATGTCGATAACACACTCTTTTTACAAGAAGTTTAAGGGTTTCTACCCTTGTTAACAATGGAGATCACTTTCAGAAAATAGAAAAAATAAATTGAGTGTTACTTACGGACAGACGAAGACTGAAGGATCCTGAAACCTAAAACCAAGAAAAAATATTAGTTTTTCGGTCAGGGAATAGTTTAGGATTTAGTTCTTAATAAATTTTTATACCGTGAGTTTATTTTAACGTGAAACATGGGATTTTTCATATCCACGGTTACGAATTTGACAACAATGTATTAGAGCGTTCTTTTTAAAATCGAACATAGGGAATCAATATAACTGTATTACTCTTGACCAATATAACATATTTGAGCAGCTGTAATAGTTCCAAGATACGCTTTCAACATAAACTTGTAATTGTTTAAACTATACCTACATCGTATTTCCAGGTAGCATCAGTTTGACTCCAATTAACAAATTCAAATGTTGCTACCTGGAAATACGATGTAGGTATAGTTTAAACAATTAAAAGTTTATGTTGAAGCCGTCTCTTGGAACTATTACAGCTGCCAAAATATGTTATATTAGTCAAGAATAATACAGTTAAATTGATGCCCTATGTTCGATTTTAAAAAGAACGCTCTAATACATTGCTGTCAAATTCGTAACCATGGATATGAAAAGTCCTATGTTTCATGTTAAAATATATTCACAGTATTTGAAAGACGTGTAAGTGACTGTGCGCCAACTCACGGGTACTCCAGTTAATTAAGGAGACACTACACCTTAAATATTATTGCACAATACAGTAATTGATTAAATATTTGAGTTTCAGCATTTTTACAATGTCTTGTAAATTTAGTTTTGACAGTTTGAGGTGTTCAACCCAAATCACTAGTACTCTTCTAACATTGAAAGACACTACACCTTAAATATTATTTAGAAATAAAGTATTAAATATATACAGGGTGCTTCATAACTACAGGTATATAAGTTAAAGGTATATGTAGTTTGATATGCTGATTACGAATCAAAAAGAATTTTTTTTAAATCGCAAAATTAATTTCCATGTTTCCAAATCAAAAATTTTTCGTTGCCACTGCCACTGGGTGAAGTAATTATTATTTCATTAAAAATAATTAAATTTTGTTTGTTTATTTTACTAGTATTATATAATTTAAGATCTTTACCTATTTCTATTGTTTGTATTTAATAGGAAAACGAATCCAGTGCAGTACTACAAAAAATGCTGCAGGTTAATTTTTCGAATTTTAAAATCATTCTTTTTGATTCGTAATTTATTTGATATTATTTTTTTCGGTCATTATGGAAAGGAAAATTTAAAAAGCAAGAAGCCTGCAGCTAACCTTCCTTTTTCAAACAATTTTTGTTTTATTTAATTTCTTTAAAAAATACAGGAGTTATTATAGGAATACTGGAGCCATGTTTACAGTATTTTTCATATTCAAAATGACATTGCATAGCTAGGATGCGGCAAAGTACGATTTTCGGGCAGCCGTAGTAGTGGGGAAGAAAAAATAGTAATATCGGGAGTATTTTAGGAATAAATTAGAAAAATAGGTAGACGAGCCCCTTAAGGAGGTTGGGGACGCCTGCAGTGGCGTACCCAGACATTAGCCTTAGAGGGAGCATATGAAAATAAAAATATTTTTGATAATGTAAAACAAAATTCGCTCAACGCCTCAAAGCACGTTGGCTGATGTCATTGCATTGCTGTGATATTTATTTTTACAATAATTACTAATCAAAAATGCTTGACATGATTACATTTTTTTAAATAACTTGCAAATGGTTTAGTAAAAGTACACAAAATCTTCAAGAACTTATTTTTAAAGGTTTATAGGAAATATTAATACAAGTTCTATGAATTTTTCATCATTTTATCATATAGTTTGAACAAAAATTTAGTGAATTGCCATAAGAGTCCATGTAAAACGAGCGTAATTCCAACATTTAATTACTCAAAAACCGGATAGACATTTTTAAATTTTTAGAATCTCAATAGTGAAATGAAGGCACTGGATAAATTTCAGCCTCTCATCATCATTTTAATATACGGTCACCAACCTCCTTAAGCTTTCAGTTTTCAGTAACGTTTAGTTAGTGGAGTACACCACAGGGCTACCGTAAATATCTCCTTTGATGGTCCAAATATCTCCATATAGCTCTCAATTCAAATTTAATATAAAGAAATCTCTTTGTGCATTGAATACCTTTTAGAGAGTAACCGTTACCCGTTACGAAGTTACGTCGCATGGCGAATAAAAATCAAGCAACAGAATGCGGAAAATGGCAGTTAACGACGCTGGAGAAGAAGAAAAAGAAGCACAAAAAGACCAGCGGGACACCAGCAACGTCTATGTATAGCTCTGCACTCTAGCAGGGACATTTCACTTTGAAAATAGACGAGGAAATATGACGTTAGTGACAACGTGGTTCGATTACAGCAATTAAAATAAAACATCTAAATTAATATGGACTCAAGAAAATTGCGGGTCTGTGACCTCACACAAATTACAAATTAAAAATCTGATGTGGCCAGCACAAGACCTCCCGCCATACTTATTTTTTACTTATTATACAAATAATATATTTTAATCATTTTATTTAAACTGCAAAAGAAGATATAAACGATATTTTACTTTTACTATTGTCATTGTCATGTCATAATCATTTAAATTTTACGTAGTAACAAATTAATGTTAAACGATCATGGACTACAAGCGGAGCGGACCATAGATGATCAGTTACGTGATCAACAAAACTACTAAAAGGCGCAATTATTGGAATAGTTAAATAATCTAAACACCAAATAAATCACACATTCACCACTCATGTCATGAACCAGTTAAACGTGATCTACAAACTATGACGATAAGGAAAGGTGGCAATTCCTGGGCACGTGCTACTCGTATCAGGGCATCTTCAAGACTGCCGATAACCGCCTCACACCACACCTAGCACGTAATCCCAGACTTCGCCCAAGTGTACTAATAGTACTAACATAATCGAACAAAAAACACGATCATAACTTCATTAGCACACTTGCATTTTTATAGTTAATTATTATTACAATCAACATGATTGCTAACCCCGACATATATTAATATAATAGGTACTACTACTACTACTACTCACAAATATATTTTAGTCATTTTATTTAAACTGCAGAAGAAGAAATAAACTGTCATGTCATGTCATTTCATTTTACGTAGTAACAAATGTTATACAAGATACCGAAATATTACCTTATACGTATATACTTTAATTATTCTTAAATGATACTAGACACAGAAAAATTTATAAAATACCACTTGTAAGTAATAATCACATAGGGTGTCAGAATATTATATACAAAATTTCAAATTTTTTTATTCAGTGGTATTTGAGTTATAGTACCTCCAACATCCATCCTGACACACACACACACACACACACACACACAGACACACACACAGACATCATCGCGAAATTATCAAAATCGTGTTCTAGGGACCTCAAAACGTACTTATCCATTGAAAACTCACTATCGAAATTTTAGCATGATTACAATACCTCTCTTACAGATATGAGTAGCGAGAGGTAAAAATGAACTAAATTTATTTTTAACTGGTTATTTCGGTCCCCTAAATCTAGTGGTATTTTAAGCGGATTGCTCGTTGAATTTGATGGAAAACTCCAAATGTCCGAAGCGAACAAAATAGGAATCGGTTTACTCTTTTAAATATGCGGTTTTAAAATCAATATTTGCTACAATTATCACGTATTTTATTTACGTTGCGATCAGGATTTATAGAGGGGTCACTGTAGGGTTCAATAATCACGTCACATGCATGACGTCACTCTTTGATCATCAGGATAAGGGCCAACTTTGATCACGTCGTTTGAAAATTATTTCAATTCGATTAAAAATTAACGCACTTTACAAATAAATATATAACACTGTTAACCCGACTTGGGTGTGGATTCTGCACAGAAATCCTATCACCATTGAATTCCTCGTATTTTAATATGTAAGTGTACCAATTTTCATCAAAATATACAGGGTGAATCACAACTTCGTGCCTATTAACGCAAGGAGCACATTTTGTTACTATACAGGGTGTTTCATAACTTCTAGTACATACGTTAATGGTATATGTTGTTTGATATGCTGATTACGAATCTAAAAGAATTTTTTTTAAATTCGAAAAATTAAGGGTTGTGTACCTAAAACATTTTTTGTAATACTGCACTGGATTCGTTTTCCTATTAAATACAAACAATAGAAGTAGGTAATGAACATCTTAAATTACATAATACTAGTAAAATAACAAACGAAATTTAATTTTTTTTAATGAAAAAATAATTACTCCACCCAGTGGCAGTGGCAACGAAAAATTTTGAACTGGGAAATATGGAAAATAATTTTGCGATTTTAAAAAAAATTCTTTTTGATTCGTAATCAGCTTATCAAACAACATAATACAATTAACGTATGTACCTGAAGTTGTGAAACACCCTGTATTTGACTAACTATGAATGGAAGAATAGTATAGTCTGCAACAAGTATTAATTGTGGAATGAAGCATATTCAGCTCGAGTGGAAAGTTTGTGAGACGAGCCGTAGGCGAGTTTCATAATTCCACGAGAACGGAATAGCCATTTCAAACGTGTTGCAGAATATACTTTTTCTACGACTTTAAATTTAATTGCATTAAAAAATATAACCTAAAACTATTAAAATAAAAGTTATGTATTTATAAAATAATATTCTACATAAAATTAATAAATCTAAACGTATTTTAAAGCTACACACCAACCAAAAATATTTAATAAAGTTAAATTATTATAACTCGCCACATTTCACATTCCGTAACAAGTGATAGAATGTAACCATTCCATAATAGAAAATAATGTAAGAATGATAACATTCTATAACAGTCGTATAGAAACGTATTTTTTTAATTCGCAATTTAATTTCCAGTTTTTAACTATTTTTGCCATAACACAATTAAGGGGCTATGCTTCTTGAGTGCAATAAGAATCAGAATTCACGATTCTAGCTATGTTGCTCAAAATAAAAATCTAAAATTTTACATTAGTAACGACAAAGCATTGTTGAATTGAAAAATTCAAACTATATATTGTTCCGACAACAATTAGAGATAAAAAGAAATTAAACACTAGAATTTCGTGAGGATCTCATGAATAAACTATAAAAGTTATGATTGAGTTTAAAGATTAAATGAGTAGAACATAGATGTAAAAGGGGCGGAAAAACAATAAAACTATAATATTATCAACAGAGTTGCCATAAATTATATCTAAAATTGTACAATTTTCGCCAAATTTCGCATAATTATTAAAGCCAAACTAATTACATTAATTAAAGATTTTGAAGATTCCGCACTTTTAGTATTCTTCCTTAATCTACATACAAAAATTCAACATCATACGTATAACAGTATTAGATTGAGATCCTCACAAAAATTACTCGTTTTTCAATGCGTATTATTGCCATGCAATAGGCTCTTAAGTTTATTCTATTCATAGTTAATCAGATATGCATCATACAATCAACAATCCAGTGCTTCTTGCGAAAACTTTTGTTCCATGTTCCATGATCATTACGTTAGGTACTATATGCACGAAGTTGTCGCTAACCCCTTTCATGAATCCTGTCCAGTGTGGTTTCCATTTTACGCATTTATTCGTTTTGTCCTTAAATTTGCCTAACACTCCGGCTTTGCAAAATGTATATTTTTGTTTGATCCATTGAAAACGCCATATCTATATCCCCGACTCCGGAGCCCGGAGCTGCGATCCGGACTTGGATTCCGGGAAGTCCGGATGAGAGTCCTGCAGGACTCCGGCATGTGGTACAGGATACATGGCACGTGTGAAGCGAATATTAATGCAAAGAAACTCACATGATTGATTTTATAAAGGGAATATTCCAGAAAAAAATTAAACTGTTTGTGGAAAAACTCTGCATTTGATAATGTAAAATCCTTAGAACATTTTAAGAATGTGAATATCCCGGCTTGTTACTTGCTATATTTGCTTATTAACATCCTATTAATATCCTAGCGCTAGCGATTGCTAATGTCCGCCCTTAGTAACATTATCTATGTAACATCCCAATATACAGGTGAGTCATCGAAATGCCCGTCGCCGATATCTCCCTTGTCGTTCAAAATACAGCACAAATTTGTTAACAGAATTTTTCGTCTACTCAAGGAGCATAACTTAAAATTATTTTCACATATACAGGGTGTTGCATAACGACTTGGCAATAATTGTTCGTCTTTTTTTAAATGAAACACCCTATATATTTTGAATTGTATTTTATTTACCTATACGAACATATAAATTTCATTTTAGTTTTCCGCGGCGTTGCCAAGTTATTCAATTTTTTCTCTAAAAAAAGCCGAATACACGTATTGTTTTATAAAGGCGTACTGAAGTTATTTTAATAGTAAAAATCTGCTGTGGCCACCACACGACCTCTCGCCTAATTCTGCTTATTCTACTAATCTAATAAATAGTTTTACTTACATTTTAATAGTTTCATGTTCATGTAATATGTAAACGATAATGTTAACCAATATGCAAGCAAAAGATGTCAACTGTACTGTCACTGTCATAATAATTCAAATTTTATGTAGAAACAAATTTTATATCATGGACAACAAGATACTGGAATTTCAAAAAAATAGAATATTAATTGTACTTTATTTTATTGTTATATACTTCCAGATTCAGCAATTTGTATTTATAATTAATTGTACACATAGATAATCACAATTTCTTTTATTTTTAATTGCAAAAATTGTCATAAATAAATAATGTACCAATATATTTAAGGAAAACTTTTCCAAACTTCTAAAAGTACTACTTCCGGTTTGCGGATTTCTACCAAAATCTTATCCGATGTTAAGATACTTATCAAAACCTTAAATATGAAATTTGGTTATAAACGGTTTGATACTTTTTAAGTTATCGTGGACGAAAAATCGTCGGTTCATACAAACGCACACACACACACACGCACACACAGACATCATCGTGAAAATAGTATATTCGTATTCTAGAGACCCTGAAACGTGCTTATCCACCAAAAACTCATACTCGAAAATTTTGACCCATTACAATACCTCTCTTATAGAATATGAGGCGAGAGGTAAAAATTATGAATTTTTTTCTGTACAACTGTAACTATACTCTTTGTTCTGACATAACTTTTTTTTAATGTTATTATACAGGGTGTTCAGTACAGAGAATCAAATTTACTCCATTTCAAATGGCTATAACTCGTCATTTTCAAATGGAACACCCTATATTTTATTATTCTGTTGTGTGTATTTTTGCATCTTCTTATGTTATAAAAGGTGTCCTATGCCTAAAAACATTAATTTAATTAATTTCGAAATTATTGTTGTTACCAGCCTCAACTCACGGGTACTCTCCGTTTTTAGTGAAAAACGCACCACAGGAAAAATTAATTAAACAACAATTATCACTACTTAAAAAGAAATAAAATATAATTGTTTATAATTTTATGTAATTATTTTTTATTGTACTTTTTCACGCGACGTCCTGCAGTTATCTGCAATGTCTGAGTCCGGCCCTGATTTAAATTACTCTTCGTGCAGTTTTTAATTGAAACTTGATTTAATTCTAACTTAGTATAATGAGTTGTTGCATTAGCTTCGTTAACTAGATTTAGTGCAATTAAAATATGTCATTTTCTGGAGACTAAAACTTGTAGTTACATATTGAATTTTTTGCTTGTTATAAAATCTTCAAAGATAAAAACGATTTTTGCAACATGCGTAGCTTTTGTAGGATATTAAAGCCTTTATGGATTTTTTTATTATTTTTGTCCTGTACTCTTTTATTAAAAACGCTATTAAGTACGCGTAAAAAAATGACATATAGAAGATAAACGTTTTAATTATTACATCACGTGGTTTGACTTCAAACTGCGTATAAATTTTAGTGAGCTGTGGAACAGCCTCCACCCAAGTTTAGTACAAAACATTATAAGTTTTTCGAATTTCTAGAATACTCTTGATTTTACTTTTCTTCTATTCCACTCTTTTCCCCACTACTAGGGCTGCCTGAAACCAGCCCGAAACTCGTACTTTACCGCATCCTAGCTATGCAATGTCATTTTGTAGTTGAAAAATACTGTAAAAGTGTTTTCGTTGCAAGTAAACTGTCAGATTATTATTGACTTCAAGGTAATGTTTTATAAACATTTAATAAAGAAAGAATGGATCTACAGATGTGCCGGTATAAAATTTTAAAAATAAATTTCTATCCTGAGATATAACCGTGTAAAGTTTGCATAAATTGGAAATTTGTATAATCAGGTACAATTATTTTATTAAAATTATTAAAAAGGCACAACTGTTAATTGATCCTTTAAATATATAATCCTTGTTGGTCGTCTACGTTTTTCCTAATTCCTAGAATACTCTCGATTTTACTTCTATTCCTCTCTTTTCCCCACTACTACGGCTGCCAGAAACAAGCCCGAAACTCGTACTTTGCCGCATCCTAGCTATGCAATGTCATTTTGTAGTTGAAAAATACTGTAAAAGTGTTTTCGTTGCAAGTAAACTGTTAGTTTATTATTGACTTCAAGGTAATGTTTTATAAACATTTAATAGAGAAAGAATGGATCTACAGATGTGCTGGTTTAAAAAATTTTAAATAAATTTCTATCCTGAGATATAACCGTGTAAAGTTTGCATAAATTGTCTAATTTATTTCTATTCTCAAGTAAGTTTTTCACAAGAGCAAGATGAATAAAAATTTACCAAAAACACTATTTTATATTTCAGGTGAATAAGTTTAATCGTTGTTTAGAACCCAATAACATTTAAATGTGTAACACCCAAATTGGGTATACAAATAATAAGTTGTTGGGTCCTTGTCGAGACTGGGAAACTAGTATCAATTAATACTCAAAGATTACAAAAGTATAAATGTAAATAAATATGTTTGTTTTGCTCAAAACTACTTTCCACATTTGTGCGGCAAAATTATAAACCATTTGGCGTACCAGTGAGTTGATAAACTACCAAAAATTAGCTGTGCGTCTGCCACGCCCAAGTGAGATAATATTCTGCTGTAAATTTAATTTACATTCTCGCTCATGTCATATAATAATAATCTAAGTTATACGGTATAATTTGCTGTCTAAATCATTTGTCTAACTAAGGAGCTCTCAGAGCCCTTGATATTAATTCAAGAGTAATTTATACAATGCTAGAAATGTTTGAGTACCTCTGAAATTCGAGCCAAAGTGGCTATAGAGTGTATAAACAAAAGCAGACAAATAATTTTATAATCAAAATATTGTTACAACAAAATTGGCTTATATCTATGGTAAAAACTAAATTATCAATTTAAAAATGCCAGAAATCGATTCCTCATATTTTTTCAGTGCTGAATTATGTTTTTCAGGATAAGGCATAAGTGGCCGGTAAATGGAGAATCAAGATATTTCGGTTATTAATAATCCAATCGTCCTGAAAAAAATTCTGTTAGACTCAAAATTTTGCGTAGAATCCAATGGAGCTATTTACAGGCCCGTATTTTGAATATTCAGGGCTGTACTCGCCCAAAAACCCAAGAATTTCAACTAAACAGCCCGATATAATGTTGCGATTTTTACCAAATTTTACACCGTTATAAAGAACGTTATTAAGGCCCTAAGTATAAAATTTGGTTATGATATGTCGTACAGTTTACGAGTAACCGTGAGTTGTAGCAAAAATTGCTTCATTTTTACCTTCCGCTTACCTGTAAAGGAAGGTATTGGAATCATGCTAAAAATCGGGTAGTAAATTTTTAGTGGATGAGCACGAATTAGGGTCCTTACAATTCATTTTTGATAGTTTCACGATGATGTCTGTATGTATGTGTGTGTGTGTGTGTATGTGGTCAGGGCCGGATTTCTGTCAGTCAAATACGAATTACCCAAAAATTTTGATATTTGGTATTTAACATTTTTATATAAATTGGAAGAACCCATTAGATTTTGGTACAAATATCTTCACCGGAAGTGATATTTTTTGAAGATTGAAAAGATTAATTGTCAAAAATTTATATAAATTTGGATAAATATAGTATTTATTTGTAATAAGAATAAGAGGTAAAGTTATTTGCAACGTACGTTATAAAAAAATTGTCTTTATCTGGTAGCATCAAAGAACTGCAGTAAAAACTAAAAAAATAAATTTATCAAATAAAACGTTGAAATCTTGTAATCCATATTCGACTGAATTTTGTTTCTGTGTAAAAAATATTGACAGGTTGACATACTAGTGCTATATGTCATAAGTAAGATATTAAATGTAGTAATTGAACGGAGGATGGCTTCAGCACAGAAGAGTTTTCCTGTGAATGAATCTTTTTATTCAGATGATGCAAATTTCTGTGTTTCAATATTTTAGATTTTTATTTGTATATTTTAAATGGGCACCGGATTGTACGTATACATTTCTGTTTAAAGTCTAGATATGGCGGAAGGTTGTGTGATGACCACGTCAGATTTTTCAACATTGTAATCATAATGTACGTATCTACAACATTTTGACGTATACACGTCAACCGGTACCGGTAAATAGTACCGGTAATATAACCGTAAATGTATCCAGCAAAGCAGTAACCAAATGTAACCAACTGTAAGACTACGGGCTAATTCACTAATTAGGATTGTAAACTCTGTTGGCGTTTGTTGTATAAACAACAATAATAGGGTACACCACAGGTCCAGGGTTTATGAATATGCATAAATTAACCTAGAAATCAAGGCGGACCTGTGGAGGTGACACACTTAGTCGAATAAAACAGAAATAATAACAAGAAAAAATCAAAACAATTTATTGTTATTTGCCGCTAAAAAACAGTTGAAGGCTGGTAACCGCACACACACAATAAAATATAATACTGATGACTCACTGTCTGTGAGACTGTTACACCCGATTTGGGTAAAGGCGTTAAAGATATGAATGTAGTAAAATAAAAATAAATAATTTCTGATATTTTGATTTGTCATGCTAAAAATTTAGTTGACGGCTGATAACCGCACACACGGTACATATATACTGATTACTATGACTGTATGTAAAGCAACCATTAACCAAGTTAGGTAAAATTGTGATTGATATATATAGTTAAAAAAATCTGACGTGGACACCACATGACTTCCTTGTACGCCTATTAAACTGTTAATACTTTTCTTAATAACTAAAGTGTAGAATAATATAAAAAATCTGACGTGGCCATCACAAGACCTCCCGCCATACCTACTTTATTCTTTTAACTTATTATACTAATATATATATATATATATATATATATATATATATATATATATATATATATATATATATATATATTAGTATAATAAGTTAAAAGAATAAAGTAGGTATGGCGGGAGGTCTTGTGATGGCCACGTCAGATTTTTTATATTATTCTACACTTTAGTTATTAAGAAAAGTATTAACAGTTTAATAGGCGTACAAGGAAGTCATGTGGTGTCCACGTCAGATTTTTTTAACTATATATATCAATCACAATTTTACCTAACTTGGTTAATGGTTGCTTTACATACAGTCATAGTAATCAGTATATATGTACCGTGTGTGCGGTTATCAGCCGTCAACTAAATTTTTAGCATGACAAATCAAAATATCAGAAATTATTTATTTTTATTTTACTACATTCATATCTTTAACGCCTTTACCCAAATCGGGTGTAACAGTCTCACAGACAGTGAGTCATCAGTATTATATTTTATTGTGTGTGTGCGGTTACCAGCCTTCAACTGTTTTTTAGCGGCAAATAACAATAAATTGTTTTGATTTTTTCTTGTTATTATTTCTGTTTTATTCGACTAAGTGTGTCACCTCCACAGGTCCGCCTTGATTTCTAGGTTAATTTATGCATATTCATAAACCCTGGACCTGTGGTGTACCCTATTATTGTTGTTTATACAACAAACGCCAACAGAGTTTACAATCCTAATTAGTGAATTAGCCCGTAGTCTTACAGTTGGTTACATTTGGTTACTGCTTTGCTGGATACATTTACGGTTATATTACCGGTACTATTTACCGGTACCGGTTGACGTGTATACGTCAAAATGTTGTAGATACGTACATTATGATTACAATGTTGAAAAATCTGACGTGGTCATCACACAACCTTCCGCCATATCTAGACTTTAAACAGAAATGTATACGTACAATCCGGTGCCCATTTAAAATATACAAATAAAAATCTAAAATATTGAAACACAGAAATTTGCATCATCTGAATAAAAAGATTCATTCACAGGAAAACTCTTCTGTGCTGAAGCCATCCTCCGTTCAATTACTACATTTAATATCTTACTTATGACATATAGCACTAGTATGTCAACCTGTCAATATTTTTTACACAGAAACAAAATTCAGTCGAATATGGATTACAAGATTTCAACGTTTTATTTGATAAATTTATTTTTTTAGTTTTTACTGCAGTTCTTTGATGCTACCAGATAAAGACAATTTTTTTATAACGTACGTTGCAAATAACTTTACCTCTTATTCTTATTACAAATAAATACTATATTTATCCAAATTTATATAAATTTTTGACAATTAATCTTTTCAATCTTCAAAAAATATCACTTCCGGTGAAGATATTTGTACCAAAATCTAATGGGTTCTTCCAATTTATATAAAAATGTTAAATACCAAATATCAAAATTTTTGGGTAATTCGTATTTGACTGACAGAAATCCGGCCCTGACCACATACACACACACACACACATACATACAGACATCATCGTGAAACTATCAAAAATGAATTGTAAGGACCCTAATTCGTGCTCATCCACTAAAAATTTACTACCCGATTTTTAGCATGATTCCAATACCTTCCTTTACAGGTAAGCGGAAGGTAAAAATGAAGCAATTTTTGCTACAACTCACGGTTACTCGTAAACTGTACGACATATCATAACCAAATTTTATACTTAGGGCCTTAATAACGTTCTTTATAACGGTGTAAAATTTGGTAAAAATCGCAACATTATATCGGGCTGTTTAGTTGAAATTCTTGGGTTTTTGGGCGAGTACAGCCCTGAATATTCAAAATACGGGCCTGTAAATAGCTCCATTGGATTCTACGCAAAATTTTGAGTCTAACAGAATTTTTTTCAGGACGATTGGATTATTAATAACCGAAATATCTTGATTCTCCATTTACCGGCCACTTATGCCTTATCCTGAAAAACATAATTCAGCACTGAAAAAATATGAGGAATCGATTTCTGGCATTTTTAAATTGATAATTTAGTTTTTACCATAGATATAAGCCAATTTTGTTGTAACAATATTTTGATTATAAAATTATTTGTCTGCTTTTGTTTATACACTCTATAGCCACTTTGGCTCGAATTTCAGAGGTACTCAAACATTTCTAGCATTGTATAAATTACTCTTGAATTAATATCAAGGGCTCTGAGAGCTCCTTAGTTAGACAAATGATTTAGACAGCAAATTATACCGTATAACTTAGATTATTATTATATGACATGAGCGAGAATGTAAATTAAATTTACAGCAGAATATTATCTCACTTGGGCGTGGCAGACGCACAGCTAATTTTTGGTAGTTTATCAACTCACTGGTACGCCAAATGGTTTATAATTTTGCCGCACAAATGTGGAAAGTAGTTTTGAGCAAAACAAACATATTTATTTACATTTATACTTTTGTAATCTTTGAGTATTAATTGATACTAGTTTCCCAGTCTCGACAAGGACCCAACAACTTATTATTTGTATACCCAAGTTGGGTGTTACACATTTAAATGTTATTGGGTTCTAAACAACGATTAAACTTATTCACCTGAAATATAAAATAGTGTTTTTGGTAAATTTTTATTCATCTTGATCTTGTGAAAAACTTACTTGAGAATAGAAATAAATTAGACAATTTATGCAAACTTTACACGGTTATATCTCAGGATAGAAATTTATTTAAAAATTTTTAAACCAGCACATCTGTAGATCCATTCTTTCTCTATTAAATGTTTATAAAACATTACCTTGAAGTCAATAATAAACTAACAGTTTACTCGCAACGAAAACACTTTTACAGTATTTTTCAACTACAAAATGACATTGCATAGCTAGGATGCGGTAAAGTACGAGTTTCGGGCTGGTTTCTGGCAGCCGTAGTAGTGGGGAAAAGAGAGGAATAGAAGTAAAATCGAGAGTATTCTAGGAATTAGGAAAAACGTAGACAACCAACAAGGATTATATATTTAAAGGATCAATTAACAGTTGTGCCTTTTTAATAATTTTAATAAAATAATTGTACCTGATTATACAAATTTCCAATTTATGCAAACTTTACACGGTTATATCTCAGGATAGAAATTTATTTTTAAAATTTTATACCGGCACATCTGTAGATCCATTCTTTCTCTATTAAATGTTTATAAAACATTACCTTGAAGTCAATAATAATCTGACAGTTTACTTGCAACGAAAACACTTTTACAGTATTTTTCAACTACAAAATGACATTGCATAGCTAGGATGCGGTAAAGTACGAGTTTCGGGCTGGTTTCAGGCAGCCCTAGTAGTGGGGAAAAGAGTGGAATAGAAGAAAAGTAAAATCAAGAGTATTCTAGGAATTCGAAAAACTTATAATGTTTTGTACTAAACTTGGGTGGAGCTGATCCACAGCTCACTAAAATTTATACGCAGTTTGAAGTCAAACCACGTGATGTAATAATTAAAACGTTTATCTTCTATATGTCATTTTTTTACGCGTACTTAATAGCTTTTTAATAAAAGAGTACAGGACAAAAATAATAAAAAAATCCATAAAGGCTTTAATATCCTACAAAAGCTACGCATGTTGCAAAAATCGTTTTTATCTTTGAAGATTTTATAACAAGCAAAAAATTCAATATGTAACTACAAGTTTTAGTCTCCAGAAAATGACATATTTTAATTGCACTAAATCTAGTTAACGAAGCTAATGCAACAACTCATTATACTAAGTTAGAATTAAATCAAGTTTCAATTAAAAACTGCACGAAGAGTAATTTAAATCAGGGCCGGACTCAGACATTGCAGATAACTGCAGGACGTCGCGTGAAAAAGTACAATAAAAAATAATTACATAAAATTATAAACAATTATATTTTATTTCTTTTTAAGTAGTGATAATTGTTGTTTAATTAATTTTTCCTGTGGTGCGTTTTTCACTAAAAACGGAGAGTACCCGTGAGTTGAGGCTGGTAACAACAATAATTTCGAAATTAATTAAATTAATGTTTTTAGGCATAGGACACCTTTTATAACATAAGAAGATGCAAAAATACACACAACAGAATAATAAAATATAGGGTGTTCCATTTGAAAATGACGAGTTATAGCCATTTGAAATGGAGTAAATTTGATTCTCTGTACTGAACACCCTGTATAATAACATTAAAAAAAAGTTATGTCAGAACAAAGAGTATAGTTACAGTTGTACAGAAAAAAATTCATAATTTTTACCTCTCGCCTCATATTCTATAAGAGAGGTATTGTAATGGGTCAAAATTTTCGAGTATGAGTTTTTGGTGGATAAGCACGTTTCAGGGTCTCTAGAATACGAATTTACTATTTTCACGATGATGTCTGTGTGTGCGTGTGTGTGTGTGTGCGTTTGTATGAACCGACGATTTTTCGTCCACGATAACTTAAAAAGTATCAAACCGTTTATAACCAAATTTCATATTTAAGGTTTTGATAAGTATCTTAACATCGGATAAGATTTTGGTAGAAATCCGCAAACCGGAAGTAGTACTTTTAGAAGTTTGGAAAAGTTTTCCTTAAATATATTGGTACATTATTTATTTATGACAATTTTTGCAATTAAAAATAAAAGAAATTGTGATTATCTATGTGTACAATTAATTATAAATACAAATTGCTGAATCTGGAAGTATATAACAATAAAATAAAGTACAATTAATATTCTATTTTTTTGAAATTCCAGTATCTTGTTGTCCATGATATAAAATTTGTTTCTACATAAAATTTGAATTATTATGACAGTGACAGTACAGTTGACATCTTTTGCTTGCATATTGGTTAACATTATCGTTTACATATTACATGAACATGAAACTATTAAAATGTAAGTAAAACTATTTATTAGATTAGTAGAATAAGCAGAATTAGGCGAGAGGTCGTGTGGTGGCCACAGCAGATTTTTACTATTAAAATAACTTCAGTACGCCTTTATAAAACAATACGTGTATTCGGCTTTTTTTAGAGAAAAAATTGAATAACTTGGCAACGCCGCGGAAAACTAAAATGAAATTTATATGTTCGTATAGGTAAATAAAATACACACACACACAATAAAATATAATACTGATGACTCACTGTCTGTGAGACTGTTACACCCGATTTGGGTAAAGGCGTTAAAGATATGAATGTAGTAAAATAAAAATAAATAATTTCTGATATTTTGATTTGTCATGCTAAAAATTTAGTTGACGGCTGATAACCGCACACACGGTACATATATACTGATTACTATGACTGTATGTAAAGCAACCATTAACCAAGTTAGGTAAAATTGTGATTGATATATATAGTTAAAAAAATCTGACGTGGACACCACATGACTTCCTTGTACGCCTATTAAACTGTTAATACTTTTCTTAATAACTAAAGTGTAGAATAATATATATATATATATATATATATATATATATATATATATATATATATATATATATATATATATATATATATATATATATATATATATATATATATATATATATACTACTACTACTGCTACTATACTCACAAATATATTTTAGTCATTTTATTTAAACTGCAGAAGAAGAAGATATAAAGCATATTTGACTATTGTCACTGTCATGTCATAATCATTTAAATTTTACGTAGTAACAAATGTTAATCGATCATGGATTACAAGATACCGAAATACTAAATTATAAATATATACTTTAATTATTCTTAAATGATACCAGATACAAAAATATTTATAAAATACCGATTGTAGGTAATAATCACATAATCTTTCATTTAAAATAAAAAAAATTGTCTTAAATTAAATATTTATCGAAATATTTGAAAAAAGTACTACTTCTGGTTTATAGATTGAAACCAAAAATAGGAGGTGCACAACTAGATGCTATAACAGTCCGAAATACAAAATTTCAACTTTCTACGTCTAACCGTATTTGAGTTATGCGACACACATACGTACGTACATACGTACGTCCGTACGTACGTACGTACGTCACGACGAAACTAGTCATAATGGATTCAGAAAAAGTTAAAACTGATATTTCCGTAAAAATCTGAGAACCGAAATTTTTCGCGATTACAATACTTTCTTTTACTCCGTACAAGGAAGTAATAAATAAATAATTTCTAATATTTGGAGTCATCTACTGAAAACTGAGTTGACGGCTGATAACCGCACGCACGCACGGTACATATATACTATGACTGTATGTCATTTATTCTCAATATTTTTCAGTTGTTGATTTATTTCTCGATTAATTCGCAAACGTAGCAAAATTATTCGTTATTTCAGCTTTCACATTTCTTTATTATATGCATAAAGTGATAATTATATTTTTTATCGCTCGTATTGGATTTTCGTTTGAATACTGGCGTTATAATGATGTATTTTATTTTTTCATTTGAAGCTCTATTTATAATAGTGACACATAATCAATAATTTGTATATAATGCGTCATATTTTATACGCTATTACCCTGAAAAGGGTGTGAGAAAATACAATATTTTATTTTATTTCCTTCCAATTATAGAATGGTAATGTTTTATAGTGGAATCAAACCACTTTGACCGATCGGTCACAGCAGAGAGCTGTGCTTAAACCCGCCTACTACCCAGCAAACAAGAAAACAATTTTTTACCTTCCGCTTACCTGTAAAGGAAGGTATTGGAATCATGCAAAAAATCGGGTGGTGAATTTTTAGTGGATGAGCACGAATTAGGGTCCTTACAACTCATTTTTCATAGTTTCACGATGATGTCTGTGTGTATGTGTGTGTGTATGTATGTGTGTGTGTGTGTGTGTGTGTGTGGTCAAGGGTTGTTAGTCGCTTAACTCAAATACGAATTACCCGAAAATTTTGATATTTGGTATTTAACATTTGTATATAAATTGGAAGAGCTCCCTAGATTTTGGTACAAATATCTTCATCGGAAGTGATATTTTTTGAAGATTGAAAAGGTTAATTGTCAAAATTGTATATAAATTTGGAAAAATATAGTATTTATTTATAATGAGAATAAGAGGAAAAGTTATTTGCAACTTACGTTATAAAAAAATTGTCTTTATCTGGTAGCATTAAAGAACTGCAGTAAAATTTAAAAAATAAATTTATCAAATAAAACGTTGATATCTTGTAATCCATGATCGGTTGATTTTTGTTTCTGCGTAAAAAATATTGACAGGTGAGACGGGTGACAAGTTGGTATACTAGCGCTATATAAGTCCTAAGTAAGATATTAAATGTAGTAATTGAACGGAGGATGGCTTCAATACAGCAGAGTTTTCCTGTGAATGAATCTTTTTATTCAGGTGATGCAAATTTCTGTGTTTGAATATTTGAGATTTTTATTTGTATATTTTAAATGGGCACCGGATTGCACGTATACATTTCTGTTTAAAATCTAGATATGGCGGAAGGTTGTGTGATGGCCACGTCAGATTTTTTAAATACAAAAATATCTTTTAACTTTAATTGGCAATTATACACATAATTGGTTACCTTCTTGTTATTTGTATCAACTTTATAATCATCAGATTCAGAGAATAAAGACTCATTCACATACGCATTTAGTTTTAAGCGGCCCGTCTACGTTTTTTCTGAATTCCTAGAATACTCTCGAATTTACTTTTTTTACCTTCCGCTTACCTGTAAAGGAAGGTATTGGAATCATGCAAAAAATCGGGTTGTGAGTTTTAAGTGTATGAGCACGAATTAGGATCCCTACAACTCATTTTTGATAGTTTCTCGATGATGTCTGTATGTATGTGTGTGTGTGTGTGTGTGTGTGTGTGTGTGTGTGTGTGTGTGTGTGTGTGTGTGTGTGTGTGTGTGTGTGTGTGTGTGTGTGTGTGTGTGTGTGTATGTGTGTGGTCCGGGCCGATGCCGTCTGTCTGATATCTCAAATACGGATTACCCAAAAAATTTGATATTTGGTATTTTACAATTGTATACGAATAGGAAGAGCCCATAAGATTTTGGTACAAATATCTTCACCGGAAGTGATATTTTTTGAAGATTGAAAAAGATAATTGTCAAAAATTTATATAAATTTGGATAAATATAGTATTTATTTGTAATAAGAATAAGAGGCAAAGTTATTTGCAACTTACTATTTAAAAAAATTGTCTTTATCTGGCAGCATTAAAAGAACTGCAGTTAAATTTAAAAAATAAATTTATTAGATAAAACGTTGAAATCTTGTAATCCATGTTCGGTTGATTTTTGTTTCTGCGTAAAAAATATTGACAGGTGAGACGGGAGACAAGTTGACATACTAGCGCCTTATAAGTCATAAGTAAGATATTAATGTAGTAATTGAACGGGGGATGGCTTCAACACAGAAGAGTTTTCCTGTGAACGAATCTTTTGATTCAGGTGATGCAAATTTCTGTGTTTGAATATTTTAGATTTTTATTTATATATTTTTGGGACACCGGATTGTATACGTATACATTTATGTTTATAAGTCTAGATATAGCGAAAGGTTGTGTGCAGGCCACTTCAGATTTTTTCCCATTACTAGGACTGCCTGAAACCAGCCCGAAACTCGTACTTTACCGCGTCCTAGCAATGCATTGTCATTTTGTAGTTGAAAAATACTGTAAAAGTGTTTTCGTTGCGAGTAAACTGTCAATTTATTATTGGCTTCAAGGTTTTTTTATAAACATTTAATAGAGACAGAATGGAACTACAGATGTGCCTTTTTAAAATTTTAAAAATAAATTTTTATCAGGAGATATACCAGTGTAAAGTTTGCATAAATTGGAAATTTTTATAATCATGTACAATTTTTTTATTTAAATTTTAAATATGCAAAACTGTTATTTGGTCCTTTAAGTATATAAACCTTGTTGAGCATTCTTGTAGGCCACAAAACACTCGCTACGTTAGTACATTTTGTGATGGATTTAGGAGGTAGACAGGCCTCTTAAGTTTACATTCATCTAATTAAATACGAGCATTCACACTTCCCACTTTCAAGCACTGTGAATGCCCGCATTTAGTTAGATGTATCTAAACTTTCTTAAACGTAAACATAAATGTAAACCTTCAACTAGATGCATAAAGGTCCTTCTACACTTGATTCTGGTAAAGAGCTCGTATGACACAGAATACCACATTGTAAACAGTTCTATATGTAGTACCTGCATGCTGGCTTCCGACCGGAAGTAATGTAAAAACATGGTTTTAGATTTCTTCCGCAGGATGTGACGTCACCGGGACTTGCCCGTAAGATACATTACCCGTGAGAGGTAAACCACTTTAATAATAAGTGCCGTGTTTATATTTTTATAATAATTACAATTTTATATAATGAGAGGTTTACATTTATGTTAACGTTCAAAAAAGTTTAAAACCTCATTCATATAAGCATTTATGTTTAAGAAACTAAATAATATGAGCATTCACAGTGTCTAAAGTGGAAAGTGTGAATGTTATGTTATATAACATAAATGTAAACCTTGAGACTAAATGCTTATGTGAATGATTTATATATAGGTAACTAAATACGAGCAATCATATTTCCTACTTTTAAGCACCGTAAATGCTCACATAAATATCTAAACCTTAAAACTAAATGCTTCCCACTTGACAAAATAAAAGCCCCAGAACATTTCAAGAATGTGAACATCCCGGCTTGTTACTTGCTATATTTGCCCATTAAAATCCTAATAATATCTTTGCGATTGGTAATGTCCGCCCTTGGTAACATTATGTTACATCCCAATGTTGTAATTTGGTAATAATATCACAATTATGCATCCCATGTAATTCTCTGAGATGTTTGTATTGAGTATGTAATTTTTGATTGTACTCAGGATGTGGCTAGGATAGACTTACGTAACATCACTTAAAGTACAAGAATAAGATATTTTTAAACATCCCATGGACGATGCATGTCAAAATAGTCCTTCGAATATCCCTCGTGCATGTAATTGTCGATAATTTTCTCAAGTGCGCGAATGAGAATGACATGCACTTGGGATATTATATATTATGATAGATAATTTATAAGTAGTATACATGTTTTCATAATTTTTCAACGATTAATAATGTAATAATAGTTGGTCCCAATGTTGAAGGTATGGGAGACAAACTTGGTACCTATAGCTGTTTGGGGCCTACCAATAGAACTGCTTAATTTTTGAGGGCAGGGTTGAATTCTTGAGATAATTTATAAGCAGTATACAAATTTTTATAGTTTTAGTACAAACTAGCGTCAGGCCCCGCTACGCGGGCCTTCGGCTAGGTCGCGCTGCCGCGCGACAAGGGGGATTCGCCCGCTTCGCGGGCTCAAGCTCCCCGGACCCTGAATGTGGGACGATTCGGCACTTCGTGCCTCAATTATAACGATTTTAACATTTAGACTCTACCGCTGCCGCGCGACAAAGAGGATTCGCCCGCTTCGCGGGCTCACGCTCGGCGGACCCTGAATGTGGGACAATTCGGCACTTCGTGCCTCAATTGTAATACTAGGTCCGGCTACCGCGGGACAAAGAGGATCTCAAGCTACGTGGATCCTGATTGTATTAGAATTCGGCACTTCGTGCCTCACATAAATCCACTTTTGCATTTAGACTTACCATTTGAATAAGTTTTTTCTGACGTCTTTTGATGTGATTATCGGAATATACCAAGTAGGTAGTCATTAGTGTTTTAAAAAGAAAATAACAAAATTTTGTGAAAACTAAAAAAATTCTTTTTGTCCGACTAAAAACAAAAGCCAAATTGTCGAAAGTCATTTTAATGCATACTGTAGATTTTTTGTCCTTATTAAGACATTTAATTTGATATCAATCGCGATATAATTTTTAAAATATTCAGAAAAAACAAATTCCGCTCACCGAGTGCAATTTAAATTTTTTCTTAGTAAACAGCCATAATTTTGGAAAACATTGGACGATAAGTTTGATACCAATCATAATTATTTTAAATTTATATTGAAATACAAATGCTGATCATTGAAGCCATATTTTGACCCCTTGGTGCTAATTAATACCATACATACTTTTGTAAAAACAGATTTGATACTTGATACAAGTGCAATAACAATGTAGATCATCTCTAGTCCGCGTCGTGTCTCGTGCTTGTCCAGTTGTTAGTTAGTGGGCGTATCCAGGATAAAGATCCCAGTAGGGCGGCTTGGGCAGGACAAACTCAAACTCAACCCAAACCCAAGTACAATAGATAAAAATCCCGATTATCGGACACCATTTTTAACACGTTTGTTAAATTTGTATATTAATTTGACATTTAAAACTTTCCGTAAAATACTGAGAAATAGTATTATCCACGGATATTATGGATATAGATACCTAATTTTAATTGAATATTTACACTTGGGTCAAAATATATTACTATAAATATTACAGTAATAAATAAAAATATGATTCAACTTCACAGTGCATTGTTAAATTGAATAAAAATTTTCAAAAAATATATTACAAATTTATACAAAACCATGTAAACATAATGCGTGCTCCATCTTTAAATACTCAATAAAAATTTTAAAATATTTCTACCTTATCAAATATAAAAGATAAATCCAAATAAAATTTCAAATTGGAAACGTCAAATCTGACACTTGACAAAAAAATCATTTTTATCAAAAAGAAAACAAAAATTCCATGGCCTGCTCCCATTTGCGTTCCGTGCATTTTTCAGTTTTTTCTTAATAACTTTCTTAATATACCCAATATTGGGTTGAAACATGCATAGAAATATAGTCAAATTCATCCTCTACCTATATGTCAAATGAAAAAAACAATCGAATAACGTATAATGCCCGTATCCAAGGAGTCAAAAAAATCACGGTTTTTCAACTTCCCTGCGACTACCACGCCATCTACAATATTCATATACCCAAAAGGCACTACTTCACATGAACCTGTATCAAATAAAAAAAAGTTCATAAAAATCGGTTGAACCGTTTAGGCTGTAGGCGATTCGAAAAACGGTTGCTAAGCTGCTGAAAATATAGTGATACCTAGCCTTTTAGTATATAAGATAATAATGTAATTTAAATTGAAACACACCTACATATTTATCACAGTAAAAAAGTATTTAACAAATTACTCCCAGCCTATTAATTCTATAAATCTAAAAAAATACCGTATAAAGACAAAGGCAGTAAAAATCTAGCTACGTTGTCGAATTTGTTAAATTGTTATTATTATTATTTATAAACAAATAATAATAATTCTGAGAAAAACTCTTCGTAACTATGATTGCATTGTAAATTTAAATGTTTCTATCACATTATTATATAAAATTTTCAAATAGTAGTCGAGTAATTTGTTAAATAAATTTAAAAATTGCATGCGCACTAGACAATCAAATTGAGTATTTTCTAAACAAGAATGGAGCGAAACATAGCAATTAGATAAATAGAGACAACATGTGCTCATAAAACATAGGCTGTCAGCGCGGGTACCTGAAATAACGGGGATTTGTGAGCTAGCAGCGCTAGGCGATAAAACCCCCTTAAGGGAATCGTCTCCACGTAGCTCAACACCGCGTTTGTCCTATGTTAATGCATAGAAACGCTCGCTAAAAATACGGAAAAGCAGTCTAGCAATTTCTACAATGCTCACGAAGTTTTATAGATAAAGCTAAATTTCATAAATTTATTTACAGACGAAGAATGCAACTAGGATTATGCCGAGTTACATTTTCTAATAAATCTCTTAATAATAAGAAAAAGCATGTAAAAAATTGCTTAAAACACACTTTTTCATTAATTTTGTATATGGATTTCAAAGTTTTTTTTCAGAATTCTAACTCGGCATAATCCTAGATTAATTCTTTCACAAAAATCTAGTACCTGTTTTTCCTTCAAATTTTTAATATGCAATGAGTAAAGCAGAAACTGCTACACCTCTAAACACGCAATATTTTGTTATGCCCATGTCACACCGGCGTGGCACGAAGCACGGTGCTCGATGGAAAAAAATGAATAACGTAAAAATTTATCGCCGCTATTCCATCGAGCATTTTGACATATGGAAATTTGTTGCTGATTTCACAGTGAGTCGTCAATATAATTTTTGACATTTGGTGAATAATTGATGTCAAAATAGTAACAGTAAGTAATTAGATAATAAGAATATAATACTTTAAGCTTTTGTCAATATATGAACTAATTATTGATTTAATTAAAACAAAAAATTGATGAATTTTAATTCTCAGCTGTCAAAAATAATTTTAAAAACCTTCAAAGTACGAAGTGAACATAGCAATATACAAATTTTCGTATGGCATTTTGCTATACCGGTGTGACACCCTTTTGACAGCTTTGAACGAAGCAAAATGCCACATCGAGCACCGTGCTTCATGCCACGCCGGTGTGACATGGGCATTATGGAGACGAGATCCTTAATATAAAAATTACTCTCCTCACGGGTACCTGTGCGGACGTCACAGCTTCTTATAGCCAGCCAGTGTGACGGACATTAATTTAAAGCATATATTGCCTTTCGTCAGGTACAAGATTTAATTTCTTTGGAACAAAAGCAATTCATTACCGCTGAAGATGCGTCGTAAATTATTTACAAACTTTTCTATTCTTTCCTCGAGTTTATACGCTCTTTGTTTCTGTGAAGTTTTACGGCACAGGAGAAAAGTTAAATCGTTGTTTTAAAACACTTACAATGAAATTACGAGCGGTTTACAATGACTTATTATTAATCAGTTTGAAGACCGTAAAAAATTTACACTCGCTTGCATAATTTATTATATCCTGTTTATACATTGATTCTTTGAAGATTCTTTCATGCCTCAATCCTGTAAGAAATTCACTGAATCAATGAATTAGAAATTCTTATTCCTGTTCAGTAAAGGGTTCTTTAAAAATTCTTTCATGCCTGAATCCTGTAAGAAATTCACTGAATCAATGAATTATAAATTCTTATTCCTGTTCAGAAAAAGGTTCTTTAAAAATTCTTTCATGCCTGAATCCTGTAAGAAATTCACTGAATCAATGAATTAGAAATTCTTATTCCTGTTCAGTAAAGGGTTCTTTAAAAATTCTTTCATGCCTGAATCCTGTAAGAAATTCACTGAATCAATGAATTAGAAATTCTTATTCCTGTTCAGTAAAGGGTTCTTTAAAAATTCTTTCATGCCTGAATCCTGTAAGAAATTCACTGAATCAATGAATTATAAATTCTTATTCCTGTTCAGAAAAAGGTTCTTTAAAAATTCTTTCATGCCTGAATCCTGTAAGAAATTCACTGAATCAATGAATTATAAATTCTTGTTCCTGTTCAGAAAAGGGTTCTTTAAAAATTCTTTCATGCCTGAATCCTGTAAGAAATTCACTGAATCAATGAATTAGAAATTCTTATTCCTGTTCAGTAAAGGGTTCTTTAAAAATTCTTTCATGCCTGAATCCTGTAAGAAATTCACTGAATCAATGAATTAGAAATTCTTATTCCTGTTCAGAAAAGGGTTCTTTAAAAATTCTTTCATGCCTGAATCCTGTAAGAAATTCACTGAATCAATGAATTAGAAATTCTTATTCCTGTTCAGAAAAGGGTTCTTTAAAAATTCTTTCATGCCTGAATCCTGTAAGAAATTCACTAAATCAATGAATTAGAAATTCTTATTCCTGTTCAGAAAAGGGTTCTTTAAAAATTCTTTCATGCCTGAATCCTGTAAGAAATTCACTGAATCAATGAATTAGAAATTCTTATTCCTGTTCAGTAAAGGGTTCTTTAAAAATTCTTTCATGCCTGAATCCTGTAAGAAATTCACTAAATCAATGAATTAGAAATTCTTATTCCTGTTCAGAAAAGGGTTCTTTAAAAATTCTTTCATGCCTGAATCGTGTAAGAAATTCACTGAATCAATGAATTATAAATTCTTATTCCTGTTCAGAAAAGGGTTCTTTAAAAATTCTTTCATGCCCATATCCTGTAAGAGATTCGTTGAAAGAAATCAAATAGGTATGTATTATTTATCTTATTAATTGCTTATTTAAACTCAATAGTTATTTGTTTAACTAGGCAAAAAAATACTAGATTTGCTGCCGCGGCTAGAGTTTCATAGACGAGGCGCAGCCGAGGCTATGAATCTAGCTTAGGCAGCAAATCTGTTTTTTTGCCATGTTAAACACATTATTTTTTCGGCGATTGTTATTAATTAATATTAATTATGTGATTATTTTAAATATATTGATAGGTATCGCAATAAAATTATGTTGCTATGTGTATATGTTGACAGTTGCTATGAAAAAACAAAATAGGTTAGGTATGTTGATGAATTTTATAAATGTCAAATTTGTTGATTCACCATAGTAACAATTACTTTTGCTGCCTAGACTTTTTTTACTATTTTTGCTGCCTAGGCAGCAAAAGTGACACTTTGCTGACTGTCAACTGTCAAAAAAACAGCACTTTTAATGTCGATCACCGAAAAAATAACAATTCAACCAATTTTTAATTTAATGTCAATGTGACAGATGAGCAAAAATTTCCGCTTATTAATTTCAGTTAAGTTACTCAACCTACTAGTAAAGAAATGTTTATATAACCATGGTTACTATTATTGTAATCCATTCATCCATTGGCTGTTATTTGTGTCATTCGATTTTCTATAAAATATTTCGTGTTCTACTGGTGGACTCCAGACAGCTGATTTCTTAATAAAACAATAATTATATTTACTCAATGCTGAAGTTGTGTACACAGAAGGAAATGAACGATAATGAAATTGTACATTTATTGATATTTCTTTGAGCTTCGAAAATTGCGAGGATCTATAAGAGCTTAATTGTATTTTATATTGTTTGTATTCTGGATATTATAAACATCCACCATTTTGTCCTGGCTTTGTGAATTTTTTACTGTTGTAAATGTAACATTTAGAAAGTAAATACACTTAAAAGAAAGTTTACTTCATGTTCGAAGAAGATTTATTTATTCAAGTGAACAAATAGGCGGAAAAGTTTAAAAATAAACACAACTGTTTATTCAATAGGTACTGTAAAAATACTGCGACTTTTGTTTTAGAAAAAAATCGGATGTGGCCAGCACAAGACCTCCCGCCATACAGGTTGGTGGAGGTGAGCACGAATTAGGGTCCTTACAACTCATTTTTGATAGTTTCTCGATGATGTCTGTATGTATGTGTGTGTGTGTGTGTGTGTGTGTGTGTGTGTGTGTGTGTGTGTGTGTGTGTGTGTGTGTGTGTGTGTGTGTATGTGTGGTCCGGGCCGATGCCGGATGTCGCATAACTCAAATACGAAATACCCAAAAATTTTGATATTTGGTATTTTGCAATTGTATACGAATAGGAAGAGCTCATTAGATTTTGGTACAAATATCTTCACCGGAAGTGATATTTTTTGAAGATTGAAAAAGAAAATTGTCAAAAATTTATATAAATTTGGATAAATATAGTATTTATTTGTAATAAGAATAAGAAGCAAAGTTATTTGCAACTCACGTTATAAAACGTTGAAATCTTGTAATCCATGCTCGGTTGACGGGTGACAAGTTGACATACTAGCGCCATATAAGTCATAAGTGAGATATTAAATGTAGTAATTGAACGGAGGATGGCTTCAACACAGAAGAGTTTTCGTGTGAATGAATCTTTTGATTCAGGTGATACTAATTTCTGTGTTTGAATATTTTAGATTTTTATTTGTATATTTTAAATGGGCACCGGTTTGTACGTATACATTTCTGTTTAAAGTCTAGATATGGCGGAAGGTTGTGTGATGGCCACGTCAGATTTTTTGCTTTGCATTTGATAGCAAGAGATGGGCCTTAACTAAATGTATTAAAAATCTGATTGCCACATTGGATTTCTCATGTCTTATTTAGTAAATAAACCATAATTTTGTAATTTTATTTTAATATGAACCTAACAAAATATTGAAAATTACCTGTACCTCAATTAGTTTAACAACTTTAATTTAATTATTATCTTCTTTATATAATTTTTATTTCGTGTTTTCAGTCCTCCATTTTGTGAAGAAGTAAACGAAATATGAACTAAATAATTTCAGAATTGGATTCCTTATAAGTATTGCCGTATTGCACAATAAAAAAATAATTCAAATCTAAATATAAAATTGAGTTTCAGGTTTCTTTCCCCAATGTTCCGGTTTTCCCGGAGTTTTCCCGCGTTATGATTGACAAATTCTCGTTATAAAAGTCGGTAATCTCTTCCGAAATTCGCGTCTGTTAATGCGAGATAAAGCAGCCGACAAAAAATAAATTGTAGTTAAATCCACATTAATTTCACGGTTGGTTTGAAACATCAGCCGAACAAGCCGCCAAAATACCAAACACTCCACATCGGTTACCGCTGGATCTGGGAGGAAGTCCACAAATTAGAAATTACAATTTCCACTTGGGGTAGCTTTCATCAACAACCAAATTAGAACATTAAGGGGCTTTTATCATAGTAAAAAAGTATTTAACAAATTACTCCCAACCTATTAATCCTATAAATCTAAAAAAAATACCATATAAAGATAAAGGCAGTAAAAATCTAGCTACGTTGTCGAATTTTTTAAATTGTTATTATTATTATTTATAAACAATTAAATAACAATAATTCTGAGAAAAACTCTTCGTAAGTTTGATTGCATTGTAAATTTAAATGTTTATATCACATTATTATATAAAATTTTCAAATAGTAGTCGAGTAATTTGTTAAATAAATTTAAAAATTGTATGCGCGCTAGCCAATCAAATTGAGTATTTTCTAAACAAAAATGGAGCGAAACATAGCAATTAGATAAATATAGACAACATGTGCTCATAAAACATAGGCTGTCAGCGCGGATACCTGTAATAACGAGGATTTGTGATTAAGCAGCGCTGAGCGATAAAACCCCCTTAAGAAAAGAACATTCGATCTTATACAATACTTAAGCTAAACTGTATTCACATCGGCATTTAGTTTTAGAGTACGATTTGTGGTGACTTTTAGGAGGTAGACGGGTTTTGATGTTATTATGGTTGTATCTAACGTATTAAGAGCCTATTGCGTGGCAATAATACGCATTGCAAAACGAGTAATTTTTGTGAGGTTTTCAATCTAATACTGTTATACGTATGATGTTGAATTTTTGTATATAGATTAAGGAAGAATACTAAAAGGGCGGAATCTTCAAAATCTTTAATTAATGTAATTAGTTTGGCTTTAATAATTATGCGAAATTCGGCGAAAATTGTACAAGTTTAGATATAATTTATGGCAATTCTGTTGATAAAATTATAGTTTTATTGTTTTTCCGCCCTTTTTACATCTATGTTCTACTCATTTTGTCTTTAAACTCAATGATAACTTTTATAGTTTATTCATGAGATCCTCACGAAATTCTAGTGTTTAATTTATTTTTATCTCTAATTGTTGTCGGAACAATATATAGTTTGAATTTTTCAATTCAACAATGCTGTTTCGTTACTAATGTAAAATTTCAGATTTTTATTTTGAGCAATATAGCCAGAATCGTGAATTCTGATTCTTATTGCACTCAAGAAGTATAGCCCCTGAACCACTTAAACATGTGTTAGCTGGCACGACCGTGTGGCCTGCAGATTTAAGGGGCTACGAAACTTTTTCAAGTGAAACCAGCAAAGCTAAAATTTTGTATAATGATAATTTACCAATTATATTTAACAAAAAAATATGTTAGCTGAACAGGGCAAGTGGATAACCTTGTTAGCTGTCCAGGTGAACAATGACAGTGACAGTGTCAAAATAGTGACACTTCGTTTGTATTATATGTAAACAGTAGAAGAAGATATAAACGATGTGTCACTATTTTGACACTGTTACTGTCAATGTTCACCTGCACAGCTAACAAGGTTATCCACCTACCCTGTCCAGCTAACATATTTTTTTGTTAAATATAATTGGTAAATTATCATTATACAAAATATTAGCTTTGCTGGTGTCACTTGAAAATCTTGTATTTTTTTCAAGTTCCGCAGCCTCTTAAAATCTTGAGCCACGCTTTCGAAGCAGCTAACACTGCAATTCTTAATTAGTTATTATAGAACTAATTATATTACAAAAATCAGCTTTGCTGAAATGGTCCGGTCAAATTTGACGCCAACTCCCGGACTATAAGTACCTATTTAACGAATTATAAGTAACTAACGTATTATGTTGTTTATAATTATCAATAAATGTTGCATATTAAAAGGTAATAACAGTTGATGATACGATTAAATTATAAATAGTATCAGACTATCTACAAATAGTCACTTCTTATGTAATAATTAAGAAATAAACAATTAAATGAATTTCAAACCAATGGCACTAAAATTTACAAATGTAATCAAATATATAACCTATTAAAATTGTGTATAATAACCTCGTATAATAAAATAGCTACACTTGTTCATAAAAAAGTTTACAAATTTATATTCTACTTATAAATTCAAGAATCAACCCTGTCTCTAATAAAGACATTATTTATAGTCACAGCGACGCAATTTAGCGCAGAAATGTTAACAAGTTAAATAATAATAATAATAACAGAATCTTAACAAGAAACGTGCCTGTCCTTCCAGAAATTTTAATATAAACGACTAAGTATGTTCAAGAAACTGTTATAAGTTATGTTTCAGTCTTGTTTCAAAATCTGTTACGAATATTAAGCATCTTATTACGAAACGACGACCGATATTTTAATTTTGTGTCTATCGCAGCCTGTACACAACTTGGATGGGACAGCCCTACATACTGTGACCGTGAGTCTTCGGTATAGATCTACAGGGTGATTCACAACTTCGTACATATATTTTAATAGCATATAGTTCTTAACTTTCGTAAATTTTTGGGCAATTTTCGCAAGAAGCACTGGATTTTTGATTGTATAAAGCCCATGTCACCGTTGTGCTACATATTTACCATTCAATTTTTACCACTCCAACTTTTACCACAGCATTTTTAGCACCATTCTTTTTTACCGCTGTCCTGTTTTACCGTTAACCCATTTTTTACCACTCAATTTTTGACACTCCAACTTTTACCTCTGCATTTGTACCACTATACTTTTTACCGCTATTTCGTTTTACCACTAATACATTTTTACCACTCCGTTTTTACCATTACAACTTTTACCACCATACTTTTTTACCGCTATTCCGTTTTACCATTAATAGTTCGTGGTGCTATAGTACGGTTTTGTTAGTGTAGTAAATACCAAAACCGAGTTTGTGGGGCTCTAGTACGGTTTTGTTAGCTTTGTTAGTGTAGCAAATACCAAAACCGAGTTTGTGAGGCTCTAGTACGGTTTTGTTAGCTTTGTTAGTGTAGTAAAAACAAAAACCGAGTTTGTGGTGCTCTAGTACGGTTTTGTTAGCTTTGTTAGTGTAGTAAATACCAAAACCGAGTTTGTGGGGCTTTAGTACGGTTTTGTTAGCTTTGTTAAAAAAGAGACGGTGGTAAAAATGGATTGGTAAAAAAACACGTTGGTAAATATGTTGGTGATAAAAAGAATTAGTGGTAAAAATAGGGACGGTGGTAAAAATGGATTGGTAAAAGAATACGTTGGTAAATACGTAGGTAGGTGGTAAAAAAGAATTAGTGTTAAAAAGGGACGGTGGTAAAAAATGGATTGGCAAAAGTTCGGTAAAAGTATAATGTTGGTAAAAAATGGATTGCTAAAAGAATTACGGTGGTAAAAAAGGGACGGTGGTAAATAGGGATTGGTAAATATGGGGGCAAATCCATGTCACATCGGCATGGCACGAAGCACGGTGCTCGATAGAACAAATGAATAACGTAAAAATTGTATCGTCGCTATTCCGTCGAGCATTTTGATATATGGAAATTTGTTGCTGATTTCACAGTGAGTCCTCAATATAATTTTTGACATTTGGTGAATAATTGATGTCAAAATAGTAACAGTGAGTAATTAGATAATAAGAATATAACACTTTAAGCTTTTGTCAATATATGAACTAATTATTGATTTAATTAACACAAATAATTGATGAATTTTAATTCTCAGCTGTCAAAAATAATTTTCAAAAACCTCAAAAGTACGAAGTGAACATAGAAATATACAAATTTACCGGTGTGACACCCTTTTGACAGCTTTGAATGAAGCAAAATGACACATCGAGCACCGTGCTTCATGCCACACCGGTGTGACATAAGCATAATGGATATCTGATTAACTATGAATTTAAAAAAAAATTAATTATGCAATGGCAAAAATACAGAAGTTATTATGGAAATACTGGAGCCATGTTTACAGTATTTTCCAACTTCAAGATGATATTGCAAGCTAGGATGCGGCAAAGTACGAGTGGAATAAAAAAAAATCAAAAGTATTGTAGGAATGGAATAATAGGTGGCATCTGACTGATAGCTTGTCTAGAAATTTATCCAGACATAAACAAAGTTCTCAAATAGGTTAAACGATACAAATTTCCTAATTTAAATTCATCGATAAATTATGTCTGTTGTCAAGTCATATTTGCAGTGGAACAGCGCGACAAGCGAACGTATTATGTTCATTTATCTTGTAAATGTACTCGTGTCAAACTTAAATCAAGTGTAATTAATGATCAAATTTATTTGTCAGCCCAAGAGCTTTGAGTATTGTGATTTATACAATCAAAATGTCATGCGATATCAGAACCCAATACTACTAATGCTACATGAGCCCCAAAGGAATCTGATAATACTGGAATTAAATTAACAATATTATAATTGAACTTTGATATGTTATGTTAAACTTGTGAAGAGAAGCGTTCCCATAAGGATTCTTTGAAGATTCTTTCATGCTTCTGAATCCTGAAAAAGAATCATGTGAGAACTGCTTGTCAAATAGCGGCGCTGCTAAATTGAATCTTCAATGAGTCTTGGAAAAGAATAATTTCTAAGACATTAATAGCTTCAAAACTGTGATTTTTTTCAGGATTCAGTGCATGAAAGAATCATAAAAGAATTCAAGTGTGAATAGGGTGTTATGAAATACAATAATTTACAGAATAAACTGTAAGGTACAAATTATTTTGTGTAAAATGTAGTTAATTTATGGTATGGCAGGAGGTCTTGTGCTGGCCACATCAGATTCTTGACTACAGATTTAAAATCCTCGTGGTCGAATTAGTATATAACCACATATTAAACCAATTCCCAATATTATTCTTTAGGCTAGAAAATAAGCAAGTTTCATTTCGTCGATTTTGTACCATTTTTTAAATACCTCAATAAAAATTGTACCCCTTAGAATTTTTTCGTGAAAATTTGGATTCCTACATAATTAGACCCGAGGATTCCAATGGTGAAAAAATAAATTTTCCATTTCGACCAGTTTTCGACTAAAAAAAATTATGTCAAAAAATATTGGTCGAAAACAATTTTCGGATGCAGATTTGAAATCCTCGGGGTCGAATTAGTATATAACCAAATTTTCAGCCATTTCTGAGAGAAAAAGTTATTTTTGTCAAAATTTCGTCAAGGGGTGCACCTATGTTTTTTGGCCATTTTCGAAAACCCTTCATAAAAATTGTACCCGTCGGAATTTTTTCGCGAAAATTTGTAATTATATGTAATTCGATGCGAGGAATCCAATGGTGTAAAAATTACGGTCATAGCTACTCCCGTGTTTCACCTGCAAAAATTATCTCGAAAAGTATTAGCCGAAAATTTTTTTTAATGACACTATTGGATTCCTCGGGTCCAAAATAGGGTATAACCAAATTTTGAGCCCATCGAAAATTTCGAAAATTTTCGACATTTTTAAAATCATTCTAAGTGCATTTAAAATTGTATCTGACATAATTTTTTAAAGAAAATATGTATTTATATGTAGTTTGATACGAGGAATCCAGTGGTATACTTACAAAAAATATACAAAAATATTTGTATCTTGTTTTGTATAGTAGTAAAAAGAGTACAGTATGGCGGCAGGTCTTGTGCTGGCCACATCAGATTTTTTTAAACGTAAACATAAATGTAAATTTTATAACTAAATGCTTATGTGAATAAGCCTTAACCCTCTACGTTTAGCGAATTAAATTAAAACTAAAACTAAAATAAAGACACTTTTAAACTGAAAAACAAAACATATTCATGCACTGTGCAACATGACATGTCAGCTCATAACCTTTTAGTACACTCACTATAAAAAGTAGAAATAATACTACAAGATCTCTTACTGTTTGTTATAAAAATAAAATTACAAGTAATGTTTATCTAAAGCAAAACACAGACAAAATTATGTTTAGTTTTCCAGAAATTCACGAGAATAAAATGTTAAAAATATCTTTATTATTTCAACTGCTGTATATTTTTAAAAGAAATTTTTTGCTTGGAAAAATACCACGACCGTAACATAAATATTAGAAGAGATATAAATTTCGGTAGAGTTTAGCTAGATTCAGACTTACTCAATTATAATTATAAGTGCTAAATTAACCAATCAGCGCTTCCACAAAATTCCAATTGTAATTATAAGTGCGAAGTGGTTAATTTAGCCACTTACACTTATAATTGGATAGGTCTGAATCTAGCTTAAGTGATTTAGAAAATTGGTATTATTTTTTCTATTACCTAATAAAAATACTACAAACTGTCAACTCAGGACTATGTTATAAGCATAATGCTCTGTTCACACGAGGAAAGTTTTTACTAAAAAGTTTCTTAAAAGTAAAACAAGTGCTAGGAGCTGTCATAAAAAAATCTGTCAATACCAGTCATAGGGGGAAACTAATTATTTCTTTAAAATATATTAAAGCTAGTGCTCTTATAAATATGTAATAATAGTATATTACATACCGAGCGGGGAAATGGTTCATTACAGCCGAGCGTTTCATTATCTATGAACGCGAGGCTGGAATGAGCCTTCCCACGAGGTATGTATACTATTTTATTCACAATCCAATTGGTTATTGATATGCCCGTTTTAAATATTCATTTTATTCATATTTTATGACAGTTTTATTATAATTTGTTTTGATACTTCAACATAGAGATCTATGAAAAAGTTGCTAGGGTTGCCAGGTAACTTGAAAAATGTTTATTGATTCTGTCAATAATTAGTTTCTTGCTGCTTTTTATCGAGATCGAGCATATTAATTATCATGTTGTCTGATAGTGAAGATGGAGAAGACGAAAATATTCCTTTAGAACTGCGAGAAGCTGCAAAAAAAGCTTCTGAAAGTGACGTTTACCTAGCTGGAAAACGCTCACTTCCCCGCTAGCCGGGAAGTTTTTTCCGGCTAGCTGGGAAGTAAAGTAAACAATGACTCGCTTCCCAACTGTTTAGAAGGTTGGAAACGCACATATTACCAACCGATTGTGAATAAAAATAATTAAATTCTCCGTATGAACGGTATCGACAGTTTTTATTTATGACAGCTCCTAGCATTTGTTTCACTTTCAAGAAATTTTTACCTTCCGCCATACCTGTAAAGGAAAGTATTGGAATCATGCTAAAAATCGGGTAGTGAGTTTTTAGTGGATGAGCACGAATTAGGGTCCTTACAATTCATTTTTGATAGTTTCACGATGATGTCTGTATGTATGTATGTGTGTGTATGTGTGTATGTATGTGGTCAAGGCCGGGGTGTAAGTCGGATAACTCAAATACGAATTACCCAAAAATTTTGATATTTTGTATTTAACATTTGTATATAAATTGGAAGAGCTCATTAGATTTTGGTACAAATATCTTCACCGGAAGTGAATGAAAAGGTTGATTGTCAAGAATTTCTATAAATTTGGATAAATATGGTATGTATTTGTAATAAGAATAAGAGGAAAAGTTATTTGCAACTTATGTTATTGTCTTTATCTGTAATCCATGTTCGATTGATTTTTGTTTCTGCGTAAAAAATATTGACAGGTGAGACGGGTGACAAATTTGCATACTAGCGCCATATAAGTCATAAGTAAGATATTAAATGTAGTAATTGATCGGAGGATGGCTTCAACACAGAAGAGTTTTCCTGTGAATGAATCTTTTTGTTCAGATGATGCAAATTTCTGTGTTTGAATATTTTAGATTTTTATTTGTATATTTTAAATGGGCACCGGATTGTACGTATACATTTATGTTTGTCTAGATATGGCGGGAGGTTGTGTGCTGGCCACATCAGATTTTTAGTTAAAACAAGGCATTATGACAATTTGTTAACTAGGTACTAATAGATTAAATTAAATTTAGCCCTTACTGTCCTAGTTACAAACACAAAATCCCTAAACTAAATAATATCAATACACTAACTTTTTAGATAACACAAAATAATAGAGCAACAAAATTTTTATCAGCTTTTAGCAAACCAGAAATACAAGTGTTGTGACAACAGAGTACACATTTTTATCAAAAAAATTTCATTGAGTTTTATTGATAATGTCATAGATAATAAACTGATCGAAATGGTTTTACGTAGTAAATAAAATATAGTAGAACTTATTTATGGCTCGAATAAATTTTAATTAAATTAACGTCAAATGACAGCTGTCAGAAAATTAATTTTGTTTATTAACTAGGTTACTTAGAGACAATATGTTTCATGCATTCAACAGTTTTCGTAATAAATCACAAAGAATGGAACAGAAAAACTTATGTAACAGTCAAATACTTTTGCAATAAATCTTTAGATTTCTTTGTAGTTCTAAATAATAACATCTGTTGCCTTTTCACAAAACGGGAATCTATAGACAAATAGATAAATAAATAAAGTTACATATAAAAGTAATAGAAGTAGTAGTAGTAGTCCCTCTAAAATACACACTATCGTATTATGAATTCATAATTCAACACTATTATATAACGAGAACATTATTGCCACTTTCATCTCATCAAAATGTGAGATTCAATAAATATTTTAATGAATAAATAAAGAAATTTTTATTTAAAGAGACGTATTTACTCGTACATAATGGCTAAATTAACTCGCCTTCATCCTGTTGAATTATAGCCTACATTATGTGCTCGTTACTTATTTAATTTCAACATAAAAGAAAATGTATAGGTATTATAATTTAAAATTTAGCGATTTTCTAATATGAGAACTTTTTCAATATGTTTTAGCTGATCTAAAATTGATTTGCAAAGTTTCTGTGTAAAAAGCAAGAAGTTCATAACAAGATATTACATCGGAGTATTGAATTTCTTCATTAAGTCTTGTTAGTTTTAATTAAAACAGGTAACTAGACACCTTAACTAATTGTACGAATCAGGCATACTTAGCAAAAATAATTTCTGATGAATTATTATCTAGCATTAACATTAAGAGTCCCGTCTACTACCTAAAATCCAGCATAAAATGTACTAACGTAGCGAGTGTTTTGAGGCTAGCACAAGAATAGTAAAATTGTATTTCAACCAGGATTTAATAGAGAAAGAATGGATCTTTTTAAAATTTTGATTAAAAAATTGTACATGAATATAAAAATTCAAAAAAATCCTATTTTATGCAAACTTTACACGGTTATACCTCATGACACAAATTAATTTTTAAAATTTTAAAAATGCACATCTGTAGATCCATTCTTTCTCTATTAAATGTTTATAAAAACATTATCCTAAAGTCAATAATAATCTGTCAGTTTACTCGCAACGAAAACACTTTTACAGTATTTTTCAACTTCAAAATGACATTGCATAGCTAGGATGCGGCAAAGTACGAGTTTCGGGCTTGTTTCAGGCAGCTCTAGTAGTGGGGAAAAGAGTGGAATGGAAAAAAAGTAAAATCTAGAGTATTCTAGGAATAGGGTAGTTCACCATTTTTTAAAAAGTTTTTTATTGAAACTTCATGTTATTTGAAAGCGATTGAGAGTACTGATAAGCCTTAATTGTTCTTAATAAAGCTGTAATTAATTTTTAAAGTTTGTGTGACGTAGATGTATAGCTGAAAATCTTCTCAAACCATGGGGCTGGAATTAAAATCTACTCATGTAAAATCAACTGTTTCTAAATGTTACAAAATATAAAATACAATTCAGACGAGCCGCTTAAGACTGAACTTACAGATTATGTTTGTAATGTTATTTTTAATGGTTGCAGATAAAAAATGTAATTCTTCCAAACAATAACAATTTATGAATGAATTTTTCAGCCGTTATCCTTTGAAGGACAATGTAGTAATTTCAGGCGGACAATTAACACTTTGCACGCAGTTAAACAAGGAATAAAGATAAAGTGAAAACTCTTTGAATTTGTGATACTGTGAAAAATGTCAAAGTAACTTCGGCGCCACTGGCGTCATCATTCCATTTTCCGGCTGAAAACCGTTGCTAAGTGACGTCAGACCTGTTTATTATGTTTTCGGGGATGAATACTCTATAAAAGAAGAATTAAATTCGTGAAAAGATACAAGAGATGCTTGAAATTAAGAAGCGTTGCCTCAGATTCTTGTGAACAAATATTATTTATAAGTTAACTAGAATAAAAAAACTTGGGTGTGGCAGGCTCACATATCGTGAATATCAGAATAGATATACAGAGTGATTCACAAGTCCCTAAAAATAAAGACTAAAGAAGAGTTTTAGTCCCGAAAGTGCAAAATAGTATATTATATATTGAGGGACTAAAGTGCATGATTTAATCCTGAGGGTGAAGTTTATTTCACGAGCCGAAGGTGAGGGAAATAATCACCTGAGGGATTAAAGGTACTTTAGTCCTGTGGTATATACGCTATTTTTTGCACTTCATCCTCAAACGAATGCAAAATAGTTATGACAAATATTTATATCGTTACTCTGTAACAAATAGCACGGTTTTACTTGAGAGCGAGATTAATTAATTCAATTCCTTGACAACGGGATTAAATATGAAAAATAATCCCCTGGGATCGTCCCTAAAAATAGAAACTAAAGAAGAGTTTTAGTCCCGAAAGTGCAAAATAATCATTATAAGATTAATAAATTTTTAAAGAGCACAAAATTAATAAATTATATTATATTATTTAACATTAACAAATTATACACACATATCTGTCATTGTTAAAATAATATTTTTCAGGCAAATGGCAGAAGTGGCCGGTAAATGGAGACTCGCTATATCTCTGGTATTAATGGTCCGATCGGCTTGAAAAAAAAATACGTAGTACCTAAAATTTTGTGTAGAATCGAATGGTATATTTTTCAGGGCCCGATTTGTAGTATTAAGGGCCGTACTCGCAAACTTCTCAACGGGCCTTCAAGGAATTATTATAAAATTGCAGTTTTTTAGTTTAAATTACTTATATGTTCTCTGATAAGTAAGTTGAGCACTATATGCACAAATTTTTCGATTAATTTCTTCGCAGGAAGGCATGAAACTTGTGTTTGTTCCTTTGTGTGGTGTGGAAATAACCGACTACAAGAAATTCAATTTGAAGTAACAATGGCGGTCTATTTGTGAAGTAAACTATTTATTGACTGCTGTGAAAATGCGTCAACACTGCAACTGACAGTTTTCCATGACATAATCATAATTTCCACTAGAATGTCTGCACTACGGGCCGAAAAATTCACTTTACTGCCTGACACATCGGATAATAGATGTTGTGATATAAATTTAATGAACACCTAAATAGAACGACATTCATTATTAGAAGTTATGTTAAAATAATAGGGTACCCATAGCGGCAAATTAGCAATCCAGTCAATTATATTGAAAGGAGACCTCAAAAATGAGTTATTGCCATGAAAAAAGTTTTCAAAAGGTTAATAGTTCTTTAAATATTTGAGATTTTACGTATCGATACATCTACGTCACAATTTCACGTGTATTCTTACTTATAGTAATAAAGAAACTACCAAATTGTATTTTATATTTTGTAACATTTAGAAACAGTTGATTTTACATGAGAAGATTTTAATTCCAGCCCCATGGTTTGATAAGATTTTCAGCTATACATCTAAGTCACACAAACTTTAAAAATTAATTACAGCTTTATTAAGAACAATTAAGGCTAATCAATACTCTCAATCGCTTTCAAATAACATGAAGTTTCAATTAAAAAATGGTAAACTACTCTATTATTAATCCAGGAATTTAAAAAATGTTATTGATTCGTAACTTTTAATGTACTATGTATACCTTCTCAGAGTTATGGGACAGCCTGTATAATATTCTACACCCGAGTTTGTTTGTTTAGATTGTTTTAATATAATTTTCCAAGTGTAAGAAATTTTATGTCTTAATATTTTATGAAGTAAATAAGATTAGCATTTCATAATTTAGTTGAAAAGTCTTTCGTGAGCTCTTTGAATAAAATAAAACTTTAATAAGTATTTAAACTAGAAACAAAAGACCGATTTGCTCAGAATTTCAACAGGATGTTTCATTTTGTAAGAACTTTAACCTTTTTACCTCCCGCCTCATATTCTATAAGTATAAGTATTTTGTAGTTCATGATGGTTAAACATTTGTTACTACGTAAAATTTAATTGACAGTGACAGTGACATTAGTGACACATCGGTAATATCTTCTTCTGTATTCTGCAGTCCACATCAAATGACTAAAATATATATGTACTTATATTTGTGTAGTAAAAAGAGAAAAGAGTAAAGTATAGCGAAAGGTCTTGTGCTGGCCACATTAGATTTTTACCTCTCGCCTCATATTTTATAAGAGAGGTATTGTAATGGGTCAACATTTTCGAGTATGTGTTTTTGGTGGATAAGCACGTTTCAGGGTCTCTACAATACGAATTTACTATTTTCACGATGATGTCTGTGTGTGTACGTATGGACTGACGATTTTTCGTCCACGATAACTTAAAAAGTATCAAACCTTTAATAACCAAATTTCATATTTAAGGTTTTAATACGGATCTTAACACCGGATACGATTTTGGTAATCCGCAAACCGGAAGTAGTTTTTGAAACTTGATATAGTTTTCCTTAAATAAATTTGTACATTAATTATTTATGACAATTTTTGCAAGTAAAAATAATAGAAAATATAATTATCTATGGGTACAGTTAATTCAAAATACAATTTGCTGAATCTGGTAGTATTCAACAATAAAATAAAGTACAATTAATATTCTACTTTTTGAAATTCCAGTATCTTGTTGTCCGTGATATGAAATTTGTTTCTACACAAAATTTGAATGATTATGTAGTGACAGTACAGTTGACACCTTTTGCTTGCATCTTGGTTTACATTATCGTTTACATATTACATGAACATGGAACTATTAAAATGTAAGTAAAACTATTTATTAGATTAGAAGACTAAACAGAATTAGGCGAGAGGTCGTGTGCTGACCACATCAGATTTTTTATATGAGATAATAATTTTCTCTTCATTGTATTTTCTAGTTATAAATATTCTAGTGTGTCGACACACATGTCTATTTGCAATAATCTTCAAAAACACAAATTTCACGAACTAGCTTCAACTCTATATCGTCAAAGAAGGTTTCAAGCTAGTAAAATAAACATTTTAAGCCCGCTTCCAAGCGCTATTTCTCGCTAAATCAATATTTGTCTTCTCTATTAGATTCCTAATTAATATTCCTTGTTTGTTCGATATTGAATTGTAAGTTTGCACAGTAAGAATTTTATTTGCATGTATGTTATCGTTTGAGATATTCATATATGCAACGATTAGGGTATTATAATATAGAATAATTAATAAAATTAGTTAGCAACTCTTATCATGTGTGAAACATGATAGTTCTGAAGCTTCAGGTCAGTTTAGAATTAATTAATTATTTTGTGAGATAGTTGTTCTATCTATTTAACCGAAGCAGCAACAGCGTGGGTTTAAAAGGCACGTCTACCTCCTAAAATCCAGCACTAAACGTACCTATTTACGTAGCGAGTGCTTTGTGAACAGTACAAGAATGCTAAAATTGTTTTTCAACACAAATTATATACTTTACCGGTTTCAGGATATTAAACCTATATTTACATGCACAAAAGTAGGCTGGTAAGTAAGTAATAACTGTATTCTGTAAGGTAATATTACCATACTGACATGTCAAAACAATCAAGAAAATGAAGATAAAACAATGATAATATAACACTATTTATTAATACAAACGGAACTCAAAACAACAATAATACAAAAATTACTTCTTCTGCTTATCATAATATATATTAATTGTATTATTTATTATATTAAATAAAAAAATTATTTATAAATATGATATAAAACAATTGTAACCATGACGTTAAATAAAAACTTACAGACAACAGATTTACTTGATCACCTTCTAAAATGATGACAATGACGTTATTCATTAAAGAATTTCAAAAACTAATATTTATTAATGACTTTAACGTGTTACTATTCTGAAACCGATAAACTATTGAACAAACCACGGATGTTATGAGTCATAACAGGCCTTAGATGTCTTAAAATCCTCGCTCTACGAGCTCGGAATTCAAACTGACATCTGCGGCTGTAATGATACTCATAACATTCCTAGGTATGTTAATAGCTATAATAATATCATCAACTGTTATTACCTTATAACATGCAACATTTTTTAATAATTATAAACAACATAATACGTTAGTTACTTATGATACGTTAGATACTTATAATTCATTAGTTACGGACTTAATACGTTAGATACAACCATAATAACATCAGAACCTTCCATAATATGCGAACTGTCAACTAATTAACAAATAAAATTCTTGATTTGTTTTAACATCGCTATCTTTGATGATACGATTAAGCTTTGAATATAACGTGAATATATGCGATTTAAGCCCCCCTTGGATGTTCAAAGAGACTCGGTTTCACCTCGTCTCTTAGCAACATCCTCGGTATTATAAATCGCATAATATTCTTGTTATATAATAGCTATAAAGGATCAATTAACAGTGGTGCCTTTTTAAATTTTTGATTAAAAAATTGTACACGATTATAAAAATTCCGAAAAATTCAAAAAGTTTCCAATTTATGCAAACTTTACACGATTATATCTCACAATAGAAATTATTTTTAAAATTTTAAAAGTACATCTGTAGATCCAGTCTTCCTCTATTAAATGTTTATAAAACATTATCTTGAAGTCAATAATAAACTAACAGTTTACTCGCAACGAAAACACTTTTACAGTATTTTTCAACTTCAAAATGAAATTGCATAGCTAGGATGCGGTAAAGTACGAGTTTCGGGCTAGTTTCAGGCAGCCGTAGTAGTGGAATAGAAAAAAAGTAAAATCGAGAATATTCTAAGAATTCGGAAAAAAACGTAGACGACCGTTTCAAGTAATTTTCTTTTCCTACCGTACATATTACGTCCGCATGTAAATAAATAAAGTATTGAAATTGATTTGAACTTGTTGATTGATCATTAATGAAATGATTTAATTATAAATAAAATCTCAATGTATGTTGAATTCGAATTTAATTAATGTCGAATTGCCAAATCCACCTACTGCAAATTTACGTCATTAATATTAATAATTGCAGCCATTCATTGCTAAATTAGTTTTTAAGTTATAAATAAATTCTAATTAAATTGAAATAGTTTTTGCTATTGAAGCCTTAATTATTATGAACAATATTACGGAAATTCACAAGGTAGATTCCTGAATAATAATTATAACTTTAGTGGATAGGTACCTAGTTAATACAGTTCTACTAATCTTAGTGAGTATTCAATATTGCACTAGTTGTAACTTTGTAAGATAATTCTGCATTGTTTGCATGCGTATTGTTTTAGTTACACCTCCAAATACAATAGGGTAGTTTACCATTTTTTTAAAGTTTTTTATTGAAACTTCATGTTATTTGAAAGCGATTGAGAGTACTGATAAGCCTTAATTGTTCTTAATAAAGCTGTAATTAATTTTTAAAGTTTGTGTGACGTAGCTGTATAACTGCAATTTTCTCAAACCATGGGGCTGGAATTAAAATGTTCTCCATGTAAAATCAAATGTTCTAAATGTTACAAAATATAAAATACAATTTGGTAGTTTCTTTATTACTGTAAGTAAGAATACACGTGAAAACGCATTATTGTGACGTAGATGTATTGATAAGTAAAATCTCAAACATTTAAAAAACTATTAACTTTTTGAAAACTTTCATGGCAATAACTCATTTTTGAGGTCTCGTTTCAATAAAATTGACTGGATTACTAATTTGCTACTATGGTAAAGTACCCTATTGCAGACAACTTATTTGTCAAATTAATTAATTAAAAATCTGATGTGGTATAGAGCTGTGCTTAAGAGGCCGTCTACGTTTTTTCCGAATTCCTAAAATACTTTCACATTTTTGTCTATTCCTCTCTACGGCTGCCTGAAACCAGCCCGAAACTCGTACTTTACCGCAACCTAGCTACGCAATGTCAATTTGAAGTTGAAAAATACTGTAAAAGTGTTCGTTGCGAGTAAACTGTCAGATTATTATTGACTTCAGGATAATGTTTTTATAAACATTTAATAGAGAAAGAATGGATCTACAGATGTGCCATTCAAAATTTTAAAAATAATTTCTATTATACACTGGAGGAAAATAAAAACGCACCACTTGAAATGCACCAAAAATGACAAAATTTCAAAGTGCGATATCTCGGCTGAATTTCGACGAAATCGAATGAATCTTCGAGTTCTGAAAACGTTGAAGTCTTATCTTTAATGTGATGATAGCCAATGTTACAAAAAATCCACTCCACCCTCTCCCACCCCCCAAGAAAAACGAATGTATCTGATATCCAAAAAGGTCCAACTTTGGCAATTCATACGGAGTGACAAAAAAATCGTGGACCTTATTGGCCAACAGGGTAATAAAGATCAGACTTTTCCTGCAAGGTCCGCAAAATTTCAAGTACCTACGATAATTTGGCGCGAAGTTATGAATTTTTGAAAAAAAATCTGACGTGGCCATCACACAACCTTCCGCCATATCTAGACTTTAAACAGAAATGTATACGTGCAATCCGGTGCCCATTTAAAATATACAAATAAAAATCTCAATTATTCAAACACAGAAATTTGCATCACCTGAATAAAAAGATTCATTCACAGGAAAACTCTGCTGTGTTGAAGCCATCCTCCGTTCAATTACTACATTTAATATCTTACTTAGGACTTATTATAGCGCTAGTATGCCAACTTGTCACCCGTCTCACCTGTCAATATTTTTTACGCAGAAACAAAAATCAACCGATCATGGATTACAAGATATCAACGATTTATTTGATAAATTTATTTTTTAAATTTTACTGCAGTTCTTTAATGCTACCAGATAAAGACAATTTTTTTATAACGTAAGTTGCAAATAACTTTTCCTCTTATTCTCATTACAAATAAATACTATATTTTTCCAAATTTATATACAATTTTGACAATTAACCTTTTCAATCTTCAAAAAATATCACTTCCGATGAAGATATTTGTACCAAAATCTAGGGAGCTCTTCCAATTTATATACAAATGTTAAATACCAAATATCAAAATTTTCGGGTAATTCGTATTTGAGTTATGCGACTAACAACCCTTGACCACACACACACACACACACACACACATACATACACACACACATACACACAGACATCATCGTGAAACTATCAAAAATGAGTTGTAAGGACCCTAATTCGTGCTCATCCACTAAAAATTCACCACCCGATTTTTTGCATGATTCCAATACCTTCCTTTACAGGTAAGCGGAAGGTAAAAAGTGCCATTTTGAGGTTTCATTGGAGACTTTTTTGAATTTTTTGGAATTTTTATAATCATGTACAATTTTTTAATCAAAATTTTAATAAGCCACAACTGTTAATTGCTCCTTTAAGTATATAATCCTTGTTGAAATAAAATTGAACTGGCCACAAAACACTCGCTGCTGGATTTTAGGAGGTAGACTGGCCTCTTAATGTTTCATATTAAATTCATAATAAATATCTACCTTTAATTTTATGCAATAATTAATTTTTCAAATTACCAACGGCGTAAATCTTAGCATTAGTAAACACTTGAATGTTCTAAGTAAATATTATTCATATAATGAAGCTATTTTTACGTCATTCTACAAGAAAATTAATGTGAAAAGTAAATGTTTACATTTCTATTAATAATGTAGAACAAATTAAGTTTTGAAATATGTTGCAATGTATTTTTAGAATTGACGGATGGTTAATGTTACCGACAATATTTAAAAATCGTTTAGATCTACCGGTGGGCTTCACACAGTTATAACCCAGTTATATGACATTAATCATAATAATAATAAAAATTGCAAAAGGTATAATACTTATAAATGATATCAGAAATTCAACCCTGTTCTTTAAAATCTCATAATTGTACTGGTTTACATGTTTTATACTCTTTTAGTTTTCTTATATTCAACACTTATAATTATTATTGTTTATTGTAAAAAAAATTATACGGTTGGTGGAGGTGAAATGCGAACATAGGGAAATATATGACAATGGAGTTATCATGCTAGGCATCTTGATATACGTGGAATAAGTACTGTCAATGTCAAAGTACCTGTCATATTACTGAAATTTTTATTTTTATTCAAATATTTTCTTTTCATAATAATGTATGTGCACGAGCAGAACGAGAAAGTTTACATGCACTTTTAGATTTTATTATTATTTCTGTTATTGATTACTCTTTTTGCCACACAAATTCACATTACTTCGTTTTGTGACACTACTACAAGATACCTGGCATGAAAGTTCGATTGTCATGTATGTTCCCTATGTTCGCATTTCAACTCCACCAACCTGTATACGATACATAAGTAAATGTGTACCTCTTAAAATCCAGCATAAAATGTACTAACGTAGCGAGTGTTTTGTGGCTACTACAAGAATGGTCAACAAGGATTATATACTTAAAGGATAAATTAACAGTTGTGCTTTTTAAAAATTTTAATAAAAAAATTGTACATGATTATAAAAATTGATAAAAATTTCCAATTAATGCACACTTTACACGGTTATATCTCCTGATAGAAATTTATTTTTAAAATTTTAAATAGGCGCATCTGTAGATCCATTCTTTCTCTATTAAATGTTTATTAATACATTACCTTGAAGTCAATGATAAACTAACAGTTTACTCGCAACGAAAACACTTTTACAGTATTTTTCAACTACAAAATGAGATTACATAGCTAGAATGCGGTAAAGTACGAGTTTCGGGCTGGTTTCAGGCAGCCGTAGAGTAGAATAGAAAAAAAATAAACTCGAGAATATTCTAGAAATTCGGAAAAACCGTTGTAAAAGTTGCTGAATTATGCGCGAAAAACCTCAAATGCACTTTTTTTTTCAAATACTCATAACTTTGTGTAAAATCAACGTAGGAACTTCGTTCTTTGAGTCCTGGACAGGAAATTGGACAAATTTTAGTGCCCTTTTGGTGAATCGAATCGAAAAAAATTCTTTAACATCGTACACATAATCAAAATTGGACATTTTTTCGATTTAAAAGCATTTTTTCCCTATTTGTGTTGACGAGTTTATTACAAGGATATTTTTGTTTCGTTAATACAAGCTGGATTTATTTCATACTTTTAGAGTATTTTTAAATCGGCCACCTACCTAAATAAAGTAGGATCATTAATCAGACTAAAAGGCATCTCACAACATTAAATAACAAACCCTCAGATTTTTCTAGTAATCAGTTTACCAACACTACTTCTATTAGTGCGTCGATTATTCAGATCATTATTCAGACCAAAGGTCATCTCACAATATCAAGTAGAGTAAAATTCAAATAGCTAGGACCCTGGGCTGCGCGAGAAGGCAGAGCTTGTCATGTACTGTCCGTTTTACAAAAGCGGAGCTAGCGAGTATATGCTGCGCTGCATTTCACTTAATTTTCAAAGAAAACTCAAATATATATCTCAATCACAATCAATTACAAAATTCACATCATTACACGAAGCAAAACACTACGAATGTCAACATGAGAATAACAGATATTGAAGCTGATGTTCAGTAGAACAGACAGTAGCGTAGTTTCCTTTTGTTTATCATCTATGCTTCTCTCTCTAAGACGAGAATTCGTACTTCGCGCCGGGTTCTATACTTGATGTCAGCTTAGAAAATAGCGTTGTGTAAGATAGGACAATGATATCCTTGAATCTGATTGGTCGAGACGAGAGGTGGATTTACATCAGCGAACATTGGAGAGATTCGCGATTTCATTTCCGTTTGACATTTCAAGTTTATATAACCTGAAAATAGTAAAACAACGTGTGTTTCTTTTTTATTTTGACAATTTTTATTCATCTATAGGTAAGTTTAATACTCTTTATGATAGGAATACGTTATGTCTTTGTAGTTCGCGCCAAAGTTTAAACTAATAGAATGTTTGGGTGTAGAACGGACTGCATTCACAGTGCCATCTACTATTTTCTAAGCTGAAATAGAGTATAGCTATTTGAATTTTACTCTAACAAACCCTCAGATTTTTCTAATAATCAGTTTACCAACACTTCTTCTACTATAAAGCAGCATCATGATTCAGACAACTCACCCTAGAAGACGTGATCCTGCGGCGCTGGCTGGGGGTTGGCCGCGTGGTCCGCCTCCTCGGCGATGAGCCTGAGGCGCACGGTCTCCGCCTGCGGGTCGTAGGCGGCGGTGACCCCCGCCACCAGCACGTTCTCCACCTCCACTGAGTCCGCCTTCACCGGCCGGGGGTGCTCGCGGACCGAGGCCGCGCGGTGGATGCCTGCAACAACGACAACAACATAGACAAGTGGTTCATACTGACGTCATAGCGGCCTGATAGATTCAAGATTCAATGAGGCTTGGAAAATGTATCTCCGATTCAGAAGTATGTACTAAATAAATAATACTAAATAATACCTGATACTTATGTTCATGTATAGGCTGTAAATGAAAAAGCGGGCCATAGGCGTTTAAACAACAACAACAACAACAACGTCTGGTTTTAGACAAGTATTAAATACTTGTGAGAACTGCCGTCAAATAGCGACCCGCTACATTGAAGCTTCAATCAGTCTTGGAAAAATTAATTTTTAATTCAGCATTATGTACTACATACCTACTAAATAATACCAGATACTTATGTTTACATATTAAAGGTGTAAATCAAAAGCGGGCCATAGGCGTTTAACTTGGGAAATCAGTTTTTCCTTGCTCAAAAGTGACCAGTTAATTTTAGACAAAAATACTTTAAATAAAAGTTTTAGGAAATTAAATTCTACATCGAAATCAATAATCACATTTTACACGTTTATTAACCAAAATATACGTGTTTAAAATTTTATAAATATTGCTCATTTGTAGTTATAGCCATAGAATTGAAACAAAATTATAAATGAGTGCTGTTTTAACTGTCAGAAATATTAATATTTCTGACAAATGAGCAATTTTTATAAAATTTTAAACACGAATATTTTGGTAAATAAACGTGTACAATAATAATTAATAATTTGAGCAAGAAAAACTGTTTTCTCATGTTAAACGCCTATGCCCGATTTTTGATTTACACCCTGTATGTTTATTTAAATTATATACAGGATGATTGACAACTTAGTGCATAGAGAGTTTCCTGAAACAGGCGCACCCCCAGAAGAAATTGTATTTTGAAGTCAATTACATTTATATTATAGGATTATAAACTACATTCAAAGGCGCATTAAACTACATAAATACTGAATTTTTATTACTTCCTGTTTAGCCGGAAGTGACATCAACTTCCTTATTTAAATTGGAACACCCCGTATATTTTTTAAGATTTTGATTCTACATAAAATTCTGAATACAACCATGTATAATAAGCTACTTTTTCGTTGTAGATTTCCAAGTAAAATAATAATTATAATATTACAGAAACAAATCTAATTCAGTCCTAATTAGCTATGAAATAAAGTAAAAAGGAAGTTGATGTCACTTCTGGCTAAACTAAACAGGAAGTAATAAAAATTCATTATTTATGTAGTTTAATGAGAGTATACTATAAATGTAATTGAATTAAAAATACGTTTTTTGGGGGGTGCGCCTATTTCAGGAAACTTTCATATGCACAAAATTGTAACTCAGCCTGTATACGAGTATAAGTTAAATAAACATAATGAACATAAGTATTTAATTAGGACCATAACTACAAAACCTTAACCAAAACACAAAATTCTGCTAATTTGGTTCTACATACACTTAAAAAAATTATATTTCACGTACTTCAAATTTAAAATTTTGAAATTTTTCATTTACAACAACCCTCAATACCTGAAAAGCTAAATTCACAACACAAAAACTTTCATACAGTTATACCAACCTGAAGGCAGCAACGTCTCTTCCATAGTCTGGTTGTTCCCATTGCAAGTGCGTTCGCTCCTCCAATTCCCCATCCTGGAAGCGTTGTTCCCCCTTCCTCCAGTAGGATCAAAACAGGGTAGAACTTGCTTAAACTCTTTGCGAAAATTCTCGTTTAACCAAGCATACAAAAACGGGTTGTAACAAGTTGAAGACATCGCCAAAGCGTGAACCATAAAGAAACATAGATAATAATATGCCCAGTTGGCTGTGTGGATATAGAAATCGTTTATTATATTAATAGCGTTCAGAGGCAGCCATGAAACCAGAAAAATGACAACCATAGCGATCAGCATGCGATTGGTCCGCCGTTTTCGTTCTCTGTCTGCTTCCTCTTTACGAGAGTTTTTATTTCCTGGTTTGCTTCTTGCTCTGTCTTTCAAACGTAATGACACACAGGTGTAACAAAATGCCATGATAAAAAAAGGTATTATAAACTGCATTGTTGTAGTCATGCCCCCAAAAATCATCCTGAAGTCTTCGGTTGGCCATTTTTCTTCACAGTACAACATTTCTTCCTTTTCGTCGTTGTAATTCATGTATATACCGTAAGGTAAGGTCACCAAAATAGAAAACACCCAAATGCTCATGATAATAATTACACAAGTCGATAGTTTCATCCTTGGATGAAATGGATAAATAATCACAAAAAATCTGTCAATTGCAATTGAAGTCAGAGTTAAAGTAGATATATAAACGCTTATTCCTTGGGCGTAGGGAACTAAGTGGCATATTATCTTCCCGAAGACCCATTTACCCAGAAAGGTGTACAATGGAGTAAACGGAACAGCCAATACACAAAGTAATATATCAGACAGCGCAAGATTTGTTATAAATAAATTTGTAACTGTTTGCATAGCTTTGTTTCGAAAAACAACATAGCACACTAGCACGTTCCCAAATATCCCTAGGATGAAGATCTTGGTGTACAAAATGAGAAACAATGCCTGTACGATCTTGTTCTCGATGATGTCATTGTTGTTGGTGTTGTTTGGGAAAACAAGCAACGACGCGTTTGGAAGAGTTGTTGCAATGTCTGTGTTGTTTTCCAGGAACATTTTGATAGTTTTTAGTTTTAACACATAATACACTTAAGTTGGTAGTTCTGTAACACCAGTTTATTAGCACTTTGTTTAGGGTTGTTGTAATGGCAATCACTTGGATGGGATGGCCATAGAAGGAAAAGGAGTTATATTTTGTACTTTTTATTTGGTTTTTAATGTAGTGAACAATTTTATTATATTTCAATGGAAAAAATATTATACACCCCTAATAATTTAAGCTTCGGCTCTGGCAAAAAACAAAACCAAAATGTTTATTCACAATCGGTTGGTAATATGTGCGTTTCCAACCTTCTAAACAGTTGGGAAGCGAGTCATTGTTTACTTTACTAGCCGGAAAAAACTTCCCGGCTAGCTGGGAAGTGAGCGTTTTCCAGCTAGGTAAACGTCACTTTTCGACCAATAAAATAAGCTTTTTTTGCAGCTTCTCGCAGTTCTAAAGGAATATTTTCGTCTTCATCATCTTCACAATCAGACAACATGATAATTAATATGCTTGATCTCGATAAAAAGCAGCAAGAAACTAATTATTGACAGAATCAATAAACATTTTTTCAAGTTACCTGGCAACCCTAGCAACTTTTTCATAGATCTCTATGTTGAAGTATCAAAACAAATTATAATAAAACTGTCATAAAATATGAATAAAATAAATATTTAAAACGGGCATATCAATAACCAATTGGATTGTGAATAAAATAGTATACATACCTCGCGGGAAGGCTCATTCCAGCCTCGCGTTCATCGATGACTTCGGTGCAAGCACCTCAGTCATCTAATGAAACGCTCGGCTGTAATGAACCATTTCCCCGCTCGGTATGTAATATACTATTAATTTGTGGAAACTGAGTAACTAAAATTTGGTACAATTTTTAAGATCAATGGTTTTACAAATTAGTCTCAAGATTTTTATATTTATTGCGATATTGGAACAATTATACTGGGTGATTCACAACTTCATGCATATATTTTAATAGCTTATAGTGGTCAACTCACTTACCACGGAACTGAAAGAATTTTTTCAATATTTGCAATTTTGGTTTCCAAGTTTTTTAGTCAAACAGTTTTGGGTCACTGTTTTCAAATGGAATTTCATAAATTTATCATTTTTGCTATTGCACAATTAATCAAAATCTCTTGCTATCAAATGCAAAGCAAAAAAGTATGTTACAATAAATCATTTTGTGACTTTGGTTTTGAAATCAAAGACCTCATATTTTACAATGATGTACTTATAGGTTGTGCTTACATGGCTATAGAATTAAATTTACAAAAAACCTTGCAGTATTTTGTTAAATAATTTCTAAAAATTACTAAAAATGCGAGTTTTACATAAATTATTACAGTCAATGGATTAACTGTTCAAAAAAATCTCTCTATACCCGTCTTCCGACTAATATATAATATTATCTATTTATTTTTGTGCATTAATCAACGTATAATATGGATTATTAAATAATAAAAATTAGCTCCAAGTTTTGCTAATTGATGTCACAGCAATTAATAATTTGCATTTATTGATTCACTATTGAATCACGATTCTTCATATTAAATTTCAATTTGTAATACAGCCAGAATCGTTCAAATTGTCTGGATTTACAAGTGTAGCGCCTTAATATAATAAATTTTGCAATAGTTGTGAATCACCCTGTATAATATCTAGTAGTTGGGTTAGGAGGTATTGCCATTAAACAATTATTAGTTGAAGAATTAAACAAAAAAATAATAAAACAATAAAAAATGCTCTAAAATATTACCTATTTTGCTATTTTAACACACCATCAATTATTTCCCCTTATAGCGCGTGCTCCCTAACCGCAGTTTCCGTTGTCCCCTCCGCGCCCTCCCTGACCTTGTGAAGGTCATAGACCGGCGACGACCAGGCGTTTCGTTCGGCGGTGGGTTCCCTGGGTTCCAGGAACCTTAGCGCGGAATTCGAGACAGTACTTTGTAGCAAAGTGTCTTGGGTTTGGTCCGCCCCGTTGCAAAACCTCCGGCTCACGCGTTTAGAAATGCACGGCAAGATCTGCTTGAACTCTTTCCGAAAGTTTTCGTTCAGCCACGCGTAGAGAAACGGGTTGTAACACGTCGATGACATTGCCGTTATGTGCGCGAGGAAGAAGAATAGGTGAAAATACGGCCAAGAGTCTTTGGATTGACTAAAATCGTGCATCAGGTTTATAAGGTTCCAAGGAAGCCAACATACTCCGAAAATTGTTACCATTGAGATTAACATTCTGTTTGTTCTGCGTTTGCGTTCTCTATCTAATTCTTCTTTTCGTGCGCTTTTAGTACCAGGTCTGCCTTTCGCGCGTTTATTTAATCGAACTGATATACAAACATAACAAAATGCAATGACACAAAACGGAATAACACATTGCATTGTTATAGTAAAACAACCGAAATATTTTTCGATGTTTTCGATAGGCCAATCTTCTTCGCAATATCGTCCATCTCCCACAATGTTCATGTATATGCCATACGGTAAAGTTATTACCATACTAAACACCCAAATACTTAAAATAATTATGGTACAAGTCGACAATTTCATTCGCTGACGAAATGGATGTATTATGACAAAGTATCGATCAATTGCAATCGCTGTCAAAGTTAAAGTTGAAACATACACGCTTGAAGCCTGGACGTATGGTACTAAATGGCATATAATTCTTCCAAAAATCCATTTGCCGATGAACGAGTACAACGGCGTAAACGGCACAGCCATAATGCACAGCATAATGTCACTCAACGCGAGATTCATAATGAAAAGATTCGTAACTGTTTGCATGGCTTTATTTGAGCACACGATATACGTGACTAGTATATTCCCGAATATTCCCAAGAAGAATATTATGAAGTAGAATATGTAGAATATTACTTGTACTGCCACGTAACGGATTATTTTTAACTCGATTTCTTTCGTTGCGTTTTCGAAGGTGTGGGTACCATTCACTTCGGTTGGTAACATTGTATCACTTCTTAGGCACTGATTTTACACTCACATTTGTCTGATCATGAGAACTGAACGCAGGTAAGATATTTTATAAAAGTTGTTAATTTGTTGTGCAAACTACAATGTTGTACTGGGTGTTCGGAAGTGCTCACGGATACTAGACTGGATGGTTGCTAAAGCCTAATAAACAATACTTGTTTTGAATACTTTTATAAAAGATTACACTATAAAATTTGTTGTCAAATATTTTTATTTAAAAAATTGACAAAGATCTTTTGTAAAAAATGTTTGACAGCAAATGTGATACTGTATAGCACTTTTTATAAAAGTTGAGCTAATTTTAAATTTATTTTTTGCACTTCCGGGACTAAAACTCTTCTTTAGTCTTTATTTTTAGGGACTAAGGTTCTTAATTTGAACCCAAGGGATTATTTTTCATATTTATTCCCGTTGTCAAGTAAATACGTGCTATTTGTTACAGAGTATCTATGGTAACAATATAAATATTTGTCATAAAATTTACTGTCAAAATTGCAAAATGTGTATTCTTTTAAACTATTTTGCATTCATTTGAGGATGAAGTGCAAAAAATAGCGTATATACCACAGGACTAAAGTATCTTTAATCCCTCAGGTGATTATTTCCCTCACCTTCGGCTCGTGAAATAAACTTCACCCTCAGGATTAAATCATGCACTTTAGTCCCTCAATATATAATATACTATTATAACTCTTTTTACCTCTCGTCTCATATTCTATAAGAGGTCAAAATTTTCGAGTGCGAATTTTGGTGAATAAGCACGTTTTAGGGTCCCTAGATTAAGAATTTAACATTTTCCAGATGATGTCTGTCTGTGTGTGTGCGTGCGTGTGTGTGCGTGCGTGTGTGTGCGTGCGTTCGTTTTGCCGTATGTTACAATTTTTCGGAAACGAAAACTCAAAAAGTATCAAACATTAAAATACCTAATTATATATTTATTATTTGAATAGGAATCTTAATAACCTAATATAATTTTGGTTTCAATCTACAAACCAGAAGTAGTACTTCTTTAAATATTTCGATAAATAATTAATTTAAGACAATTTTTTAAATTTTAAATGAAAAATTATGTGATTATTATCTACAATCGGTATTTTATAAATTTTTCTGCATTTGGTATCATTTAAGAATAATTAAAGTATAATACTTATAATTTAGTATTTCGGTTTAACATTTGTTACTACGTAAAATTGAAATGATTATGACATGACAGTGACAGTGACAATAGTAAAATATCGTTTATATCTTCTTCTGCAGTTTAAATAAATATACTAAAATATATTTGTGAGTAGTACCTATATATTAATATACAGGTTGGTGCAGGTGAAATGCAAACATAGGGAACATACATGACAATCGAACTTTCATGTCAGGTATCTTGATATATTTTGTAGTAGTGTCACAAAACGAAGTAATGTGAATTTGTGTGGCAAAAAGAGTAATCAATAACAAAAATAATAATAAAATATAAAATTTCATGTAAACTTTCTCGTACTTCTCGTACACATACATTATTATGCAAAGAAAATATTTTAATGAAAATAAAAATTTCAATAATATGACAGTACTTATTCCACGTATATCAAGATGCCTAGCATGATAACTCCATTATCATAATATTTCCCTATGTTCGCATTTTACCTCCACCAACCGTATATTAATATATTTGTATAAGTAAAAAGAATAAAGTATGGCGAGAGGTTTTGTGCTGGCCACATCAGATTATTTTAGTTGAGCTAACTTTTATAAAAGAACTGTCACATTTCTCGTCAAACTTATTTTACAAAAGATCTTTGCCAAAGAATTTTTATAGTGTAATCCAAGCCTTAAACTTAAAATCAGGATTACTCAAATTCTAAATATGTCAGATAATGAAACGGCAGTCAATTCACGGGTACTCCAGCTTGTATAGGGTTACCACAACATAAAGATTATTTTCTAGTAATACTATTATAAATCACGCGGGATCCTATCTTTGTTAGGCAGTATTCTAGTTCCAAAATAGAGAAAAATGTATCACCCAGTAGGTATCAAATATATTTGTATTTTAATTATAACGATTATTTTTATTTACGCAAACAATTCCCACTCAAACTATATTTCGCACTTAAATAGAAACAACTTAATATATTTAACACCGTAAAAACATATTAAAATTTTATTTGACAATAAACTTTAAGTGTCCACTCATCACAGCATTGTGTTCATTAAGAAAATATAAAAATACAGCGTCGCATTTTCAGGTTTCAGTTTTGAAGGCTTTCAGTATTAATCAGAATCGATCCAGTGCTTTCAGCTCGTGTAAATTTTGTAAATTGTCTGTCGGAACAAACCACGAGGACTTAACACACAAATACAAGTGACAGTCGACATAGATTCACGAAACGGCGTAGCGTGCTAGCCACGCGAACAGAATAACAGATTCTTCGTCCGATTATTTGGTCAAATATAGTTTTGTCAAAGCGTAGTTTGACTAAAAATAATGAAGCCAAACTGTATTTTAGTCAAACTGTTATTTGTCAACTGGAATTTTGTCAAACCGTAAATATGCCAACCCGTAATTTAGCCAACTGTATTCTAGACAAACTGTAATTTCATATTCCGTTATTTGACCAAACCGCAACTTTGACTAATATTGGCAAATCGTTTTCAGGTAAACCGTAATATAGCCAAAATGCAACTATACCTAACTGGAATAATTCAACACAGTATTTATCCAATACGTATTTTTGTCAAATCGCAGTTATGCATAACCATAATCTTGCATTTTACTCAAATCGTAATCTTAATACAATTTGACATCGTTATATACATCAAATAAATAAATAAAAAAACTTAATACCAACCAATACTAACAATCCATAATTGTCTGTTTCAAAACACCTAGACCAACTGAATTCGAAATTCCTGTTCAATAACTAATACATAGTAGTTTAATTAAATGTCTGGTTATCTAATCTGTTTGTTATTTTGTTCAATTAAGTGACAAATCACTGTACATTTTCGTCATAAGAAGAAACAATTTTGAATTTTTTGATTTTTCAGCTATTCTTTTGGGGTTTCTCAATTTTTTTAAAAAACCAGCCCTGTATTAGAGCGAACAAAACAAAAAAAGAAATATTCAAATCGGTCAAATCGTTCTCAAGTTATGGCGTGACCAGAAAAACAGGCATTCATTTTTACTTCCTTGTACAGAGTAAAAAGGAAGTATTGTAATCGCGAAAAATTTCTGTTTTCAGATTTTGATGGAAATATCCGTTTTGACCTTTTCTGAATCCATTATGACTAGTTTCGTCGTGACGTCTGTACGTACGGACGTATGTATGTCGCATAACTCAAATACGGTTAGACGTAGAAAGTTGAAATTTTGTATTTAGGACTGTTAGCATCTAGTTGTGCACCTCCTATTTTTTGTTTCAATCTACAAACCGGAAGTAGTACTTTTTTCAAATATTTCGATAAATATTTAATTAAAGACAATTTTTTTATTTTAAATGAAAGATTATGTGATTATTACCTACAATCGGTATTTTATAAATATTTTTGTATCTGGTATCATTTAAGAATAATTAAAGTCTATATTTATAATTTAGTATTTCGGTATCTTGTAGTCCAAGATCGATTAACATTTGTTACTACGTAAAATTTAAATGATTATGACATGACAGTGACAATAGTAAAATATGCTTTATATCTTCTTCTGCAGTTTAAATAAAATGACTAAAATATATTTGTGAGTATAGTAGCAGTAGTAGTAGTACTTATATATTAATATATTTGTATAATAAGTTAAAAGAATAAAGTCAGATTTTTTTACATTATTCTACATTTTAGTTATTAAGAAAAGTATGAACAGTTTAATAGGCGTACAAGGAAGTCATGTGGTGTCCACATCAGATTTTTATATATAGGTACAGATATAACTTTGAAAAACATAGACGATGAAACAATAAAAATTATTGAAAATTGTCCTATAAAATATAAATAACAGTTCATTGTCTATTAGGTTACGATATTTTAAAGAACTGGAGCCCCAGAAAAATTATTTATCGAACTCAAAATTGTTAGAAAAGTAACGATTTTAGAGTGCATGTACCTACTAAAAAATCTGCTGTGGCCAGTACACGACCTCTCGCCTAATTCTGCTTATTCTACTAATCTAATAAATAGTTTTACTTACATTTTAATAGTTTCATGTTCATGTAATATGTAAACGATAATGTAAACCAAGATGCAAGCAAAATATGTCAACTGTAATGTCACTGTCAATATAATTCAAATTTTGAGTAAAAACAAATTTCATATCATGGACAACAAGATATTGGTACTTAGTTGCACTTTATTTTATTGCTAAATACTACCAGATTCAGCAAATTATATTTAAAATTAACTGTACCCATAGATAATTATATTATCTTTTATTTTTAATTGCAAAAATTGTCATAAATAAATAATGTACCAATTTATTTAAGAAAAACTATATCAAGTTCCAAAAAGTACTACTTCCGGTTTGCGGATTTCTACCAAAATCTTATCCGGTGTTAAGATCCTTATTAAAACCTTAAATATGAAATTTTGTTATTAAAGGTTTGATACTTTTTAAGTTATCGTGGACGAAAAATCGTCACATACGTCCATACATACATACGCACACACACACACACACAGACATCATCGTGAAAATATTAAATTCGTATTATAGAGACCCTGAAACGTGCTTATCCACCAAAAACTCATACTCGAAAATTTTGACCCATTACAATACCTCTCTTATAGAATATGAGGCGAGAGGTAAAAATATTAATAATTAATTATAGAACCTGTTTAAGTAAAATAATATATTCATTACCTTCATGTTTGTTTTAAATGTTAATGTGTTGACAAACAATTTTTTTGTAAGTTTATATTTTAGTTAAGTAACATACACAAACTTTAAATTCCTAGAAAATAAACTTGTGTGCTAAATAAATACTTTATCTTCACTGCATTTCTTATCTAATCTAGTAAGAAGTTATCTACGTGTTTGGCAGAGCTATGTATACAAGACTTCAGCAATGAATTTCAGATGTTACAGTTTCCTGAAATCATTTTGGCTGAAGCTGCTGAAAGCTTCAGTATGAGGCAGTATCGATTTGCAAGTTAGTCAAGCTAAATTTATCTCGATATAGAAAAGCGGACAAAATACATGAAGAAAACATAATGCCTGAGAAGAAAAAATGTCAATTATTTTATATTATTATTGTATAAATTATTTATTTATTTGAATTTAAATGATTTTTTCTGAAACTCTAAAAAGGGTAGATAGTTATAATTTTTTACACAGTTGAATAGATTTACTGTACAAATAAATAATAAAATAAATTTAGAATTAGGAAAGGATTATTAAAAATTATGTTAAAATAATTGTCTATAGACAATTATATATTAAATATATTCAGTTGAATGAAACATGTTTACATCAGATATATTTTGAAATTTATTTTTGGTATTTTTGAAATTATTTTTTATCTGTAATACGCGTATCAAATTTTATATTAACGGTTTTAATACGAATCTTAAGAACCCAGTAAATTTTGGATGCAATTCACAAACCGAAAGTTTTACTTTTATTAATTATCTCGATTTATAATAAATTTATGAACATATTTTTATTTCTAATGAAATATTATATTATATTATATGCAATTACTATATTTCATATATTTTTCTATATAATAATGTTTTTATTTAGGAATAGGGTACTTTACCATAGTAGCAAATTAGCAATCCAGTCAATTATATTAAAAGGAGACCTCAAATAGTATATTATATATTGAGGGACAAAAGTGCATGATTTAATCCTGAGGGTGAAGTTTATTTCACGAGCCGAAGGTGAGGGAAATAATCACCTGTGGGATTAAGATACTTTAGTCCTGTGGTATATAAGCTATTTTTTGCACTTCATCCTCAAATGAATGCAAAATAGTTTAAAAGAATACACATTTTGCAATTTTGACAGTAAATTTTATGACAAATGTTTATATTGTTACCATAGATACTCTGTAACAAATAGCACGTATTTACTTGACAACGGGAATAATTAATTCAATTTCTTGACAACGGGATTAAATCATTAAATATGAAAAATAATCCCTTGGGATTAAATTAAGAACCTTTAGTCCCTAAAAATAAAGACTAAAGAAGAGTTTTAGTCCCGGAAGTGCAAAAAATTAGTTATTGCCATGAAAAAAGTTTTCAAAAAGTTTATAGTTATTTAAATATTTGAGATTTTACGTTCGATACATCTACGTCACAGTAATGCGTTTCACGTGTATTCTTACTTTAATAAAGAAACTACCAAATTGTATTTTATATTTTGTAACATTTAGAAACAGTTGATTTTACATGGAGTACATTTTAATGCCAGCCCCATGGTTTGAGAAGATTTTCAGCTATACATCTACGTCACACAAACTTTAAAAATTTATTACAGCTTTATTAAGAACAATTAAGGCTTATCAGTACTCTCAATCGCTTTCAAATAACATGAAGTTTTTAAAAAAAATGGTAAACTACCCTATTACAGTTTGAATTTTCAGTATCGTGTTGTCTATTATTATTTAACATTTGTTAGTTCGTAAAATTTAATTGATTATGACAGTGACAGTGACAAAAGTGACACATCGCATATTTCTTCTTGTGCAATTTACATAAAATGACTCAAATATTTTTATATGCCTCCGGTCGGCATCGCTAGTTTTCCATATCTCAAAATCCGCCAGAAACTCTTTGTTACCAGCCTAGGCCGGCAAATAACCGGAAGTTATAGGTTGGCATCTTGACATTACTACAGTTGTCAAGCAGATTTTATGCGTTGAATATTTTTTGTACAAGAATTAACAAGATTTTGACAAATTTTAGACGTAAATCGTTAATAGAAACTGAAATAAATATATTTTAAGCTCAAATGCAAGTATTCAGTGCACAATTTTTTAGATTATGTATAATTATTTTATACTTTTGTAATGAAATCGGCACATAAAATATTGTGTATTACACGTCCAGAAACTGTTATGCTAGTGCTCGTAATTTGCAAGCCTCGCCTGTGGCTCGGCGTGTCAAAAATATTCGCTCTTGCAAAAGGTCAGTTTCTGGCCTTGTGATACAAATAACTATTGTGAGTACAAATATATTTAATTAAGTAGTAGTTAAAAGTATAGGGTATGGCGGGAGTTCTTGTGCGGGCCACATCAGATTGTTTCTTTATTATTGGCGACCCATTTTAAACACCGCGTTATTTACATTCTTCAAATGTTTAGGAAAGTTTTTACATAGCAACGCCTACGGCTTTAGGAATGCATTGTTCGAATTTCGTTTGTTAATAAATTTACCTCACTGAGCTAAATTATTTACGTGTTTATTTTCACTTTAGAGGTGAAATTTCCGTCGAGTCTTTTTGTTCCACAGAAATTAATTATAAAATGTTTCCGACAAAATTATCCGAATTTTGTAAGTCAGGTATATTACAAAATTACGGTAGAAGAGAAATAACATATACAGGTTGGTGGAGGTGAAATGCGAACATAGGGAACATACATGACAATCGAACTTTCATGCCAGGTATCTTGATATATTTTGTAGTAGTGTCACAAAACGAAGTAATGTGAATTTGTGTGGCAAAAAGAGTAATCAATAACAGAAATAATAATAAAATCTAAAAGTGCATGTAAACTTTCTCGTTCTGCTCGTTAGAGCACTGCAAGGCCCGGCCCGGCCCGGACGGGCCACGGGCTACCCGGCCCGTGGGCCGGGCTCGGGCTTTATTTCTTTTAAGTATAGTGGGCTTCGGGCCTAGCCGGGCCTACCATATCACGGGCTTGGGCCTAACCGGGCTTACTATTTATTGTACTATAACGGGCTTGGGCCGAGCCGGGCCTGTTATGCTCCGGGCTTGGGCCGAGCCGGGCCTGTTATGCTCCGGGCTTGGGCCGAGCCGGGCCTATTATGGTACGGGCTTGGGCCGAGCCGGGCCTGTTATGGTACGGGCTTGGGCCGAGCCGGGCTTGTTATGCTACGGGCTTGAGCCGAACCGGGCCCGATATGCAACGGGCTTGAACCGAGCTGGGTCTTTTATGCTGCGAGCATAGGCCGAGCCGAGTTTTTTAAATTAAAATCTTATTTCTAAGTTATATATTACAATAATTTCCTACAGTTACTAAAAAAATTTATGTAACACGATAACACGTACACAAACTAAATTTTAGAGGTTTAGTTAGACCGAGCCAAGTCGGGCCGGGCTTCAAAAAATCATGGGCTGACAGGGCTGAGCCGAGCCGGGCCGGGCCGAGCTTCAAAAAATCATGGGCCGGGCAGGGCCGGGCTTCGAAAAACCATGGGCCGGACAGGGCCGGGCTTCGAAAAACCATGGGCCGGACAGGGCCGGGCCTTAAATAATATCGGGCCGGGTAGGGCCGGGCTTTGTTTTTATTTTAAAATATCGGGCCGGGCCGAGCCGGGCCAAATAGCAGGTGGGCTTCGGGCTGTCCGGCCTTTGGTAAAATTTGAAATTGTCGTGCCGGGTTGGGCCGGGCCTAATAATAGTCGGGCTTCGGGCAGGCCGGGCTCCAAAATTACGGCCCGTGCAGTGCTCTACTGCTCGTACACATACATTATTATGCAAAGAAAATATTTTAATTTTAAGTGCTAGAAATACAATGCTGCAGACTAGAGTTTGATTTCTCGCTAAGTTTTTGAGATATCGGCCTTTAAATTTAGAAAAGGGGGAAAATGAAAATGGAACATACATTTTTTTCCAACTTGTACGAAGAGATTCATCTACATCTACATCTATATTTTTTAAAACATAAACAATATTATTTATTTCATTTACATAATGATTCTACTGCAAAAAAATTTGATTTATTTTAATTTGAGATTGCATTTAAATGTCAATATTATTTTCAGAATTTTCTGATAACTGTCACAATATCTGTAAATGTTGTAAGGTAACCACGTATTCGTTGTTTTATTTACCTGATTCCCTTTGTGTTTTTTATTGTTTCTATCTCGGAAAGAAATGATTCGTATATGTTTCGGTTTACGGCTGAACTGTTCGATTTCCATTGTTATTTGTTTCAGGAAAATCTTGCGGAAAATCCCGCGGAAATAAAGTGTGAAAAAAGCAAATTTCAGAAGACTTTTCACTTGGATTGAAAATAAATTTCCCACTTTATAGTTCGTTTATTCTGACAGCATTCGGAAATCTATTCCAGAATTTACAATTGTCTTTTGAATGACAAAATAACTCACTCGGCCATCGCCGCAGCAATTCAATAAGTGTGCTACACCCAAGCTGAGTACCCGTGAGTTGACATAATCCACTCTCACAGTGATTTGTGAGGCAGACACACTTAAGGTAGTAAATCCATGGGTAGTGACAACCCAAAATATGACTAAATTAATATACAGCATTCATTATAAGTCGTAGAATTTGAATAAAAATTAAAATTTATAGGTAACCGTTGAAATAACGAAGATAATTGAATTTAAAGTTGACACAAAAACGCGCTAAAATACATTGCGTATATGGAGGTTACCAGTAGATTTACTAAACGATTAGAAAATTTTATATCATAACAACCCAACACATATTTGGAAAACGAATATGTTATTCTTTGATATTTGAGGTATTTATTAGAAAAATAAAAAATATTAGTCACAGCAATAATGGTTGAGAAATCGCATGCAAAAGGTTCCAGTCTCAAGAAAAATTATGTTTTTGACGTACTACTACTGCATTTGAGTGTAACATAACACACTCGATCATCGCCTCAGCAATTGATTAAGTATGTAATACTCAAGCTAGAGTACCCGTGAGTTGACATGATCCACCTGTCACAATGATATACATTAAAGTTTAAACCATTCTGACAGAAACATTCCAGATTATAAACTTCCCTCCTAAATAATAACAAATAGTAACATAACACACTCGACCATCGCCTCAAAAATTTAATAAGTGTGCTACACTCAAGCTGTGTACCCGTGAGTTGACATAATCTACCCTCACAGTGATCTGTGAGACAGACACACTAAAGTTTAAATCATTTTAAAATCTATATCATAATAAGAGCTTATTGCATGGTAATAATACGCATTGAAAAACGAGTAATTTTTGTGATGATCTCAATCTAATACTGTTATACGTATGATGTTGAATTTTTGTATGTAGATTAAGGAAGCATACTAAAAGTACAGAATCTTCAAAATCTTTAATTAATGTAATTAGTTTGGCTTTAATAATTATGCGAAGATCGGCGAAAATTGTACAAGTTTAGATAGAATTTATGGCAATTCTGTTGATAAAATTATAGTTTTATTGTTTTTCCGCACTTTTACAGCTATATGTTCTACTCATTTTGTCTTTAAACTCAATGATAACTTTTATAGTTTATTCATGAGATCCTCACGAAATTCTAGTGTTTAATTCCTTTTTATCTCTAATTGTTGTCGGAACAATATATAGTTTGAATTTTTCAATTCAACAACGCTTTGTCATTACTAATGTAAAATTTCAGATTTTTATTTTGAGCAATATAGCCAGAATCGTGAATTCTGATTCTATTGCAGCAATATTGCACTCAAGCAGTATAGCCCCTTAAAGTATCCTCTTGAATAATAATAATATAAAACACTCGGCTACCGCCTCGGCAATTCAATAAGTGTGTTACCCTTAAGCTAGAGTACCCGTGAGTTGATATAATCCACCCTCACAGTGATCTGTGAGGCAGACACACTAAAGTTTAAATCATTCTAAAATCTATATCATAATTTAAAGTATCCTCTTGAATAATAACACAAAACACTCGGCTACCGCCTCGGCAATTCAATAAGTGTGTTACACTTAAGCTAGAGTACCCGTGAGTTGACATAATCCACTCTCACAGTGATCTGTGAGGCAGACACACTTAAGTTTAAATTATTCTAAAATCTATATAATTTAAAGTATCCTCTTGAATAATAACATAAAACACTCGGCTATCGCGTCGGCAATTCAATAATGGCCATTTGCACCGCATCTGCTTAAATTTAAAGTGTCACTTAAATGAACAATATCGAATCAAAATCAAATTGTCAAACGTAGAAATAACATTGCGGCCATAAGTTGGATTCGATATTTTTCATTTAAGTGACACTTAAAATTTAAGTGGAAGCGGTGCAAATGGACATTAGTGTGTTACCATCGCCTACGTTATTATTCAAGGCCTGGAAATGCAGGCCGGTTGCTAATAAAACATTGGGGAACATTTGTTGCAAAAATTTTGCCGCAATTGGCGCTTTTAAGGGACCCGGTTCCGGTTATTAATAAATCAATTTTAATATTAAATTAAAATATATGTATCAAAAATATAATTTATATTATTATTGATTGTGTTATTATCATCACTTTAAAAACTATTTAATTTTAATTTTTAATTCTGACATTTTAATGCATGATGTGACAGCGATGTGACAGATTATTTTTTGTTTTAACGTATTTCACAGATAACTTAATTCATAATTCACACTTCCGGTCTTAAACCGGGTCCCTTAAAAGCACCCTCAATCGACCAAATTTTGGATTCACTTGTCCCTAGCATCGAAAATTGTATTTCCAGGCCTTGAATAATAACGTAGGCGATGGTGTTACAGTCAGCCGAGTACCCGTGAGTTGGCATAATCCACCCCAGCGATTTGCGAGGCAGGCACACTTAAGTTTAAATCAGTCTGACAGGTCTGAGACATTCTGAAATCTATTCCAGAATTTAAAGTTTCCTCCAGAGGAACTGCGCGCTATCCCTCGGGATCCGTCGTTCCTGGGCGGTATTTTAAGGTAATAGGACTCTAAACCCAAAGACTGGTGCATAATGGCTGTCTTTTCTCCAGGGGTGTACTGAGGAGACGATTTTTGGTGATTGATGGCCAACTAACGACCGAATACAAAACGTAACTCGATACGAAATTACGGGGTGGGTAGAATACATTAAGAGGCTCGTCTACCTTTTTTTAAAAGATGACTCTAGAGTGGTATGAAGCTATATTTTTTAAATAGTCAATAGTTTATTGGTAAAAAATTAGTAAAAATATACAATTTGGACAGTTTTAACTATTTTTTAGCCAAAAATCGTTTCATACCACCCTTAGGAACACTGCAATTTTAAACTAACCTAATTAATATACAAAATTAATTTTTATTTTCTGTAATTGTTGTCGCTACAATATTATATTGTATAAATTTTTCGATTCAACAATGCTTAGTCATTACTCATATAAAATTTCAGATTTTTAATTTGAGCACTATATCCAGAATCATAAATTCTAATTCTATTCTATTGTGCACCGCCTTCAGCCGTCAACTCACGGGTACTCCGACCGCCCTACAGTCCCTCACCTCACGGTTACTCTCCACAAACAACCTTCAACCCTTCAGACAAACTGACAGACAAAATCTCTTCACTTTACGAGTGTGTTTGAAGTGTCAAGCTGTCAGAGCATCAAATGCGCTCAATGTCCACTCCGGCTTGCCCGGAGCGCTCCGGAGCGCCCCGGAGCGGCCTGTGGCGCCCCCGGAGTGCCCCGGAGTGCTGCGAATCCGGCACCACCTGTTGCGACCCGGAATCGACTCCGGAACTCCGGGCATTTATACCGGAGTGTGGACATAATTCATGTTTCTAACCACAACAGTGAAATATATTCTCGCAGGAGGGATGTTATGAAAAAGGGGGTAAATAGAGAGTGGGGGGGTTAGTCTTTTAGGGTTTTTACCTCTCGCCACTCAATACTGTAAAAGAGATATTCTGAATACGTTGAATAAAATGTTTATACAAAAACAATTAATCAATTTTGTTTCTGTGAGCTGTCAATCAATAGTTGTTTATAATTTCGTAATTATCAGTTGCTATAGCGATGTTTACATTGTGATGTTTATTTTATTTTGCTCATCCAAAATAACTTGAGATTTTTTAACCACATGCGATTTTTTACGAGAACACACATACAGTCAAAGTGACGTCACATTCTACGTTTACATTGTATTTTGGAAATATTATCAAGTCTGTAATTTAAACGTCAAACTTTTTTAAAAATTCGTATAAATTTAAGGGCAGTTTTCACAAGAACCCCTGGATCGTTGATTGTATAACGGATATTTGACTAACTATGAATGGAATAAAATTTAAATTAAGGCCGGAATGTAGCTGTCCACGATTTCGTCGAACAAAGGCAGCAATAGCGAACGCGCTCTAAAAGTGGCATCGTATTTGTATGATATTGTATTTATAAGACAAAAGAAATAATCAAACGCGTTATTTATATACTGTATAACATGTTACCTACAGTGCGACGCATGAATTTTAATAGATTTTGTATTTAAAATGCCCTAAATTAAACATGTAAAAGTAGTGTTTTTCTCTTTATTCGGCATTTTTTTAAAACAATACTATGAAAAATTTTGGAAAAATCGATGCGTCGCACTGTAGAATGAATATTAAATATTGTCGTAAAAAAATTCAATGATCTTATGTTAGTATTAGATTCAATATTATGCAAACCGTAGAGCACTGTTTTACCTCTTTCTCATACAGCTACATTCCCGCCTTAAGTGTGCAATGGCAAGAATAGTATTCCATTTGAAAACAGTGACCCAAAACTGTTCGATTAAAAACATGGAAACTAAAATTGCGAATTTTGTAAAAATTCTTAGTTTTGTGATAAGTGAGTTGAGCAATACCTATATGAACGAAACTGTTTAATTATTATTTAAATTTAATTAATTTATGACACATATTTTTAAACCACCCACTTGACAAAATAAAATCGCCAGAACATTTCTAGAACGTGAACATCCCGGCTTGTTACTTGATATAATTTCCCATTAACATCCTAATAATATCTTACCGATTGCTAAAGTCCGCCCTTGGTAACATTATCTATGTTACATCCCAATGTTAGTAATTTGGTAATAATATCCCAATTATGCATCCCATGTAATTCTGTGAGATGTTTGTATTGAGTATGTAATTTTTGATCGTACTTAGGATGTGGCTAGGATAGACTTACGTAACATCACTTAAAGTACAAAAATAAGATATTTTTAAACATCCCATGGACGATTCATGTCAAGTGGGCAGTTACCTATTTCAATTTTATTTAAAAACCTTCACTGACAAAAAATCAATAATCTAAATAATATAATGTTACTTTTCTACTCAGTTTGTAATTTTGATTTTACGAGCAACATAATGACTTCTAAACTACGGGGCTATTTTTGGGTATAATGGACTATAAAATAATAAAGAACTCTTCCAAAAGTAATTGTGTTTGATTTAAGGCCCTTCCTTGCAGTCATTAATTAATCTCGGGACAATAACGAACAAAATAAATCTTAAACACCATTTTTGAACCGCAATTTAATTTGTAAGATTTACAGCGTAGGTTAAGAAGTAATTAATATAATTGATGGGTCCTAAGGGAAGAATAATGAAAAATATAATTATATTTATTCAAATAATACTAAGCTGAACGGTAAATTTACCCAGTACAGCTGTAATTCAATTAAGTTCTAATCATGATTAATTTCTTAATTATTATTACTTAGTTATCAGAAAACTCACTATCGAAATTTTAACACGATTGCAATACTGACTTGCTAAGTAAGAAAACATTTTCATGAAAAATCTGATGTGGCAAGCACAAGACCTTCCGCAATACTTACTTTATTCTTTTTACTTATTATACAAATATATTAATAGGTACTACTACTCACAAATATATTTTAGTCATTTTATTTAAACTGCAGAAGAAGATATAAACGATGTGTCACTAAAAATTTTACGTAGTAACAAAAAAATGTTAAACGATCATGGACTACAAGATACCAAAATACTAAATTATAAGTATATACTTTAATTATTCTTAAATGATAACAGATACAGAAAAATTTATAAAGTACCGATTGTAGATAATAATCACATAATCTTTCATTTAAAATTTACAAAATTGTCTTAAATTAAATATTTATCGAAATATTTTTAAAAAGTACTACTTTCGGATTGTGGATTGGTACCAAAATTTAATGGGTTATTAAGATTCGTATTAAAAAATATAAAATTTGAAATTTACGACGATAAATCTATTAGCAAAATCAGCGTAACTCAAAGAAAATTGCTGATATTTATTTGTAAGAATAAAAATAAAAAATAAACAAAATGCAAAAACCTCTATAACTCAAAACTATGTTTATATGAGACTTTCTTGCTTCGCACGACAGAATATGTCTTTTAATACACCCCTGTAGATATAGCAATATTCTTCATTTATTTTCTACTTCGCGCTAGTAATAACTTTATTTCCTTCTATATTATTTTTCTCTTATAAGATGAAACGAACAAATAATCACGATATATATTGGTATTGTGTCTTCCAAAGGATATATCATAAATTGAGGCTTAATCCGGCCCTGATAACATTGATTAAATAGTAATTACTTAGAGATGAACCCAGGATATCAGTAATGCTTGTTGAACTTTTTCGACAAGCAGTTAATTAATAATTTTTAACATTCTTATATGTTCTATAAACTTTTAATGACAATAACAAGGAAACATATTCATTAAAAGTTTTAGAACAAAGTTTTTAACATTTAATTATGATGTATGTTTTAGAAATAGTACATCGGTTTTTTTACAATATCTAATTAGGGCTTAACTGGTGGATAACCATATCCAGAACGTTATCTGGAAGTTAATACACCTTTTATAAAAAGGATCAACAAAATAATTAAATTTATTTAATGTTATGAAACTTATAAAAATTAAGTTTTGTTGAAATTTTTCTAGTACGGCCCTTAATATCCATCCTAGGGCTTTAAAAATGGCTCCATTCGATTCTACATCCAAATTTACCTAAATACAGATTTTTTTCCAGTTCAATCGGTTGACAAATATCGGTTATATCATTATATACAAATCTACAATCTACACACACTTATGCCATCTAGTTGCTTCTTTGTGGGAAAAGAATTATTTCTGGTTAAACTAAACATTCAAAAAAATTGAAAATTTGGTTCTGGGTGTAAAAATGTTCAAGGAATCGAATTCCGGGCTAGTAAGGTCGCTGAAAACGACCATTTAAAAAGTACAGGGCCGTAAACTCAAAATTTGGTTTTAAAGTGCTGCCTTGTTAGAAAAAAATTATTTCTGAAAAAACTAGCAATTAAAAAAAATTAAAAATTTGGTTCTGGGTGTAAAAATGTCCATGGAATCGAATTTTGGGCTAGTTAGGTCACTGAGAATAACCATTTAAAAAGTACAGGGCCGTGAACTCAAAATTTTGTTTTAAAGTGCTGCCTTCAAAGAAAAAAATTATTTCTGAAAAAACTAGCGATTCAAAAAAATTGAAAATTTTGTTCTGGGTGTAAAAATGTCCAAGGAATCTAATTCAGAGCTAGTTAGGTCGCAGAGAACGACCATTTAAAAAATACAGGGCCGTAAACTCAAAATTTGGTTTTAAGGTGCTCTCTTATTGTGCAAAAAAAAATTCTGACTAAACTAAGAGCCTGGCAATATTAAATATATGATTCTGGTTATAAGAATTTTCAAAGAATCGCATGCCCTTTAAAAAACAGGGCCGTACAGATAAAATTTCTGCTTGCAAGATGTAATTCAACATTATAAATTATTTCTCACTACTACACATTTAATTTAAAATGTACCTACAGTTCGTATATTAAGTATGTTTCATAATATGCTCATAATATTACCATAAATGTCTCATACATTACTATTACCTTCCGCAGAACTAGCATAAATTTAATTTTAATCCCAGCAAAACCCTGAATTTAAAACTCATTCAGTTTACGAATAAAAATACCGGAATCTAGAAGTTAGTAAATTATTCTGATACGGTACTGGAATCCTTCCGGGCATATAGACGCATCTGGATATGCGCCATTAAGGCTAAAGTTTGAAATGAAATAAAAAAATTGTTTGTTTACAATGATTAAAATTATACAGAATTATACAGTCAAATTAGGATTATGAATATAAAGTTTAATCGCATATCAAAAAATTTAATCGTTTTTGTATGAAATTATGTACATATTTTACACAAAATAAATATTTATTTTCTGAAGTAGATGACGCACAGAGTTCTGTGAATCAGGCGTAAACTCACGGGTACTTAAATACAGGGTGATTCATAAACTCGAGTACCTGTTACAATTTTTGATATGCTGATATCGGATCAAAAAAATTCAAAAATAAATTTTAAAAATCTGACGTGTCCATCACACAACCTTCCGCCATATCTAGAATTTAAACAGAAATGTATACGTACAATCCGGTGCCCATTTAAAATATACAAATAAAAATCTAAAATATCCAAACACAGAAATTAGTATCACCTGAATCAAAAGATTCATTCACACGAAAACTCTTCTGTGTTGAAGTAATCCTCCGTTCAGTTACTACATTTAATATCTTACTTATAACTCATATAGCGCTAGTATGCCAACTTGTCACCCGTCTTATCTGTCAATATTTTTTTATGCAGAAACAAAAATCAACCGAACATGGATTTCAACGTTTTATTTGATAAATTTATTTTTTAAATTTTACTGCAGTTCTTTAATGCTACCAGATAAAGACAATTTTTTTATAACGTAAATTGCAAATAACTTTTCCTCTTATTCTTATTACAAATAAATACTATATTTATCCAAATTTATAGAAATTTTTGACACTTAAACTTTTCAATCTTTAAAAAATATCACTTCCGGTGAAGATATTTGTACCAAAATCTAATGAGCTCTTCCTATTCGTATACAATAATTGTAAAATACCAAATATCAAAATTTTTGGGTATTTCGTATTCGAGTTATGCGACTAACACCCCTTGACCACATACATACCCACACACATACACACACACATACACACACACACACACACACACACACACACACACACACACACACACACACACACACACACACACACACACACACACACACACACACACACACACACACACACACACACACACACACATACACACACACATACATACAGACATCATCGGGAAACTATCAAAAATGAGTTGTAAGGACACTAATTCGTGCTCATCCACTAAAAACTCACTACCCGATTTTTTGCATGATTCCAATACCTTCCTTTACAGGTAAGCGCAAGGTAAAAATCGGAAGAAATAGTTATTAACTTTACAAGTGGGCAAAGTAAGGAATTACCCACAAGGGAAATCTGAACTCACGAGACCGAAGACTGAGTGAGATAATTTTCTCGAGTGGGTCATTCCTTTTTGCCCACGTGTGAAGTATAACGTTTTATCCAACACCTCTTAATAACTGCGTAAATATTTTAAAAATATTAAGTTTCAACCTAAAACATCGTTTCAATGGTGACTTCCAACAAGCAAAGTAACAATTTACCCACAAGTGGGTATAATTTTGATCAAAGCCACTAGTGGGCAATCTTTTACTTTGCTTGTTTAAAATCGCCATAATTATGATAATTTTTTTATGAGGTGTTGGATAATAGATATTTATACACCAAGTGAGATACATGAATGTTTATTGAAGAGAAGAGAGATTAGCCCCCGAGCCCAATGGGCGAGTGGGATAATTTCTTCGAGTGAATAAACATTCGTATCTCACGTGGTTTATACAATATTTTATTCAATTTTGACGAAATTATTTCAAATACATGAATTATAAATTTATTTTGACATAACAAAAAAAAACTAATCAAAGTAGTCGTTAGTGGCAAGTTGTCATTGTTTTTATGCATTTTTGACGTAATAATAACAGTTTAAAACGTCAGAGTAATTTTAAAATGTGTTGAGTGATTTAAAAAAATTTTAATTCACCTGTGAATAAACATTTATTTAAAGTTGTTGCTATGGAGTTAATAATAGCTGTTTAAAACGTCAAAATTGAATAAAAGTATTTAATCTGTACAACCTAACAGTTATGTGGGTTGCATTTTGGTAAGCATTTAGTTTTAAGTTTAGATTTATGTTTACGTTTAAGAAAGTTTGAATACATCTAACTAAATATGAACATTCACAGCACTTGAAAGTGGGAAGTGTAAATGCTTGTATTTAACTTTCACGTAAACATAAATATAAACCTTAAAATTAATTGCGAATAAGGCTTTATATTTTTTAAATAAATAGTATAAATATCGTAGTCAACTCACGGGTATTTCTGGGTGTGAGTAAAGTGGGACTACCCCACAGGATAATATTTTTGGTGCGTATTAAGTTTGTTGACTGATAAATCCAAAAAATATTTTATAAGGAAATAAATAAATCAATTTTAAATTTCCACCCCAAATCAAATTGAATTATTATCCATCTTGAAATATTTGATTTATTTGCGTCTCAAATTTGGTTGGCGTTTAGCAATTCAGAATCTATTTTTTAATCTGGTAATATTAATGCTAAAATCAACTTTTGATATCAGAATTTCTTTATTAAAATTTACCCACGCAGAAAATATTTTAATATTACAAGAAGTAGATATGAAAACTGAAATATATGAGATGTTCAGATATGACTTCTGAAAAACAAAGAATTTATTAAGTAGTTATTTCATTACTTTAAACTTTAAAATTGCATTTTGTAGATACATACTTGTATTTTATTCGATGCAAAATTTGTTATTTCTTTTCATCAAATATTTTATTTATATTTCTGTAAATTCTTAAAGTCCATTTTACATTGAGCAATATAGCAGATGCGAGTGCAATTTTTGACAAATTGATTCAATATTGCATGAGTTTAATACAGAAATTGCACGCTCAATAGGCAAAAGCAATCTTGAGGCAACGGTTGCATGGAATAGAACATGTTCTAATTTTTGTAAGGCTTGCGGGCAATTCACAGTTATTTCTAGTTATTTTTAGTTCGTTATGACACTACCAACTGAACATAAACGTCAAAAAGATTAATTTGTGTTTGATAGTTAGTGCGTTAGTGGTTATAATGCCATTCTATCCTTATTTTCCAACAATATGCAATACAACAAATCCAAGAGGTTAAGTTGACATAATATAATAACAAAATATTGGTAAATTTATTAATAAATTTATACATTAAATAAGTAATTGCATGTTGCTGATGTTGCTCAGTGCAAAATGAAAAAAATGTCTTCTGCAATTTTCTTGTTCAACTCTGACTTGAAGATTGCAGTTGCCCGTTGTGCTTGCTCAATGTAAAATGGGCTTTAGAAAAACGCATGACACAAATAACAGCCAATGGAAGAATTCATTACAATGGTAGTAACCGTGGTTATATAACAATTTAGCGGAAATTTTTTTACTAGTAGCTTGAGAAAAGTTTTTACTAAAAAGTTTTTTGAAAGTAAAACAAGTGCTAGGAGCTGTCATAAAAATTTGTCAATACCTGTCATACGGAGAAGCTAGGTAATTATTTCTTTAAAATATGTTAAAGTTAGTGATCTTAAATATATTTAATAAAAATAATTATTACATTCCTTGTATGAACGGTATTGACAGTTTAATTTATGACAGCTCTTAGTACTTCTTTAACTTTCAAGAAATTTTTTAGTGAAAACTTTCCTCGTGTAAAAATAATAAATAAATAATAATATTTAAAAAATATTATAATAAATGTAATAATTATTAAGTAGAAAAAAACATGTCAGTTTGAAATTTAAATTAAAAATTAGTAAATATTTCAAATTTCTATTGTAAAAAGAATTCAAAAATAGAGCGGCGGTGTCATTGCGATTTTCGTACCGAATATGCACTTGTGCATTAATTCATTTCCAGGAAATTTTATCTTGCATTCCAACAACGTAATTAGCTCGAGTGGTACACGATAGCTGAATAAGACAAAAATATTCCGGAAATAATTAATGCACATGTGAGATTATATGTGAAAATTTATTTTCGTAAGATATATTTCTATACTTATTATTTGAAATAGGATGTAACAACCCTACAGACAACAGTGTGCACAACTACAAACAACCCTTAAAATTATTAAACAAATGTTTAAGTTATATGAATGAATATAATACCATATTAATTTATTTATGATTATATAATAGTATATTATACATCGAGGAAGAGAAATGCATGTTTTTTCATCAACGAGGGAAAAATTGCAGTCTCTCCTGAGGGGTATATACTATTTTTTACACGGACAAAATTAATTTACTTAAAAAATATAGTAATAAATTATCAAGTATGTTATTTGTTGTTGGTAACGTAAATCATACATAGCAACCCACAGAAACAAATAAATAATAATAATATAAACTTCCTAGGGAGTGATTATTTCCCTAGGGACTAAATGAATCACTTCTATCATGATTTTTAATAAGAAAAAGTTGACGTTTACTCCCGTCCGTGTAAAAAATAATTATTTACTTTATACAGTAAATTTTGGTTTACGATTTACGATTTGATATGCTATAGTACAGATTAAAACTATTATACAAAAAATATTACTGGCCAAAAATTAATTCAAATTTAATAAATTAATGTATTATTTAATAATAATCGTGAATGCTTACTTATAGTGTAACGTGTAACCGTGATATGTGCGGTATCTACACTTAGTCTTAAGCCCTAAAGACTATATTTATACTGGGTGTGTTTGTATAGTCCCAACTCACGGGTCTAGTTAAGCAGTATTACAAAAAATACTCAGTCATAAATATGAATCGCGCCTTCAACCGAATTAGGGTGTAAATGCCGCACAGATACTCTTGGCCTGTTCATCAAATATAAAATTGTTACGCCCGCTCGTAAATACAATAAGTTCTTTAAGTTCCTATCATTTTAATAGCAGCAAAACAAAATAAAACAAACAATAAATAAACCAACTGAAAACAAATATTTTACCGATAAACAATTGAAGACAATCACACCTTGACAGCCGCGGCCAAGTTACGAACTAGCCAGTGTCTGACCTGTAGTTCGACGAACAAAAATTTTAAATATAAAGCAACAATGCAAAAAAATTCAACGAGGTACTTTGAAAATTATTTTAATATATTCGATTTGAGAAACATTTTAGGATTTATATTTAACACTCGAGTTTAACAGTCTTCGAGAGCACAGTTATGATTTATTTTCACTTTCGGACGAATTCTCGTGCGGTATTTCGACGCACAGTCGTCGCGACGGCTACGAACGGACTGATAACCGACGCCGACGCTTCCAGCGTCTCTATCCAGAGCAAACTGAGATTTTCAACGCGCGCAGACACTAAAAAGAGGGGGTGGTTTCATCTGAAACCGCTCACGGTGGTCTGTGCTGGTGACACACCCGACGGTGCACTGCCGCACATTATACTGTTAAGTATTTGTACCAAGTATATATTTTATAAAGAAAATTTGAGTACGGCCCTTAATACTAAAAAAATGAACCCGTAAAAACAAGTTTTTGACTATAAATCCTTTATATTTGAGACTCGATCGATATTTATTTATATTTTTGTTTTCATAGTAACTCTTTCTTAGATAGTATGTTTCAAGAAAGAGTTAAAAAGAGTAGGGTATGGCGGGAGGTCTTGTGCTGGCCAAATCAGATTTTTCTTGTGCCAAAGTAAATGTTTGGTCACAACGAGCCTGTACCAAATTTCAGAGTTAAAAAGCGTAGGGTATGGCGGGAGGTCTTGTGGTGGCCACATCAGATTTTTTCTTGTGCCAAAGTAAATGTTTGGTCACAACGAATCTATGTACCTAATTTCAGATTGATTGGATATAGGAAAATGGGTTTGGGGTATGGCGGGAGGTCTTCTGCTGGCCACATCAGATTTTTTCTTGTGCTAAAGTGCATTGTTAGGTGACAAAAGTGGGTCATTTTTGACTTTTGTTTTTTTGCCATACGTATGACGATGAAGTTAATATAAAGGATTTAATAAAACCGCTCAATTACCAGCGGAAGACATCCTAGTGCAGATTTACCAGGAAAAGTTAGTAAAACAATATAAATTGCTTAGTAACTAAACTAAAGGATGGATATGGGAGTTAAATTATGAAACTGTGAGGTAGTAACAACCAAATATGCCGATTTAAGAGAGGGAATTGAATTATTAGAACAATTTCACCTAGGAATACAAATTTTCAGCATTTTTCTACGATAAAAAATAAATTATCCAAAAAAGTCTCGTTAAACAAGGTCTCGTAGTCGAGTTAAAATAATTTTGACAGTGGGATCGTATTCCTTGTACAATTTTGCTTCAGAATACAAATTTTCAAAATTGTTTTACGATTATTTATTTAAAAATAATTTAATGAAAATAACTCTTTCAATTTCGCATGTTAAACTATGGAGGTATAACATGGGTACTATAAATCTCGTTATACGAGGTCTCGTAGTCGAGACACGAGGTTTCTGAGACCGGATTCGAGATCCTCGGACAATTTTACCCCTGACTACCAATTTTCGCCGGTTTCCTACGATAAATAAGTGGCTCCAACTCAATGTTACTCGTATAGGAAAATAAGTTATGGGGGCCCACCAGTAGAGACACATCATTTTTGACCACAGGGTTAGATTCCTGAAGTCATCTAGCTTTATGCAAATTTTCAATTTTTTTAACGATTTATAATGAAATAATAGGTGGTTCCCATGTTGAAAGGTATAGGAAACTAATAAGATATGGGAATATGGGGCCCACCAGTAGAAATGCGTGATGTTTGAGAGCGGGATCATGTTCCTTGGATAATTTTACCCTAGAATCCAAATTTTCAAAGTTATCCTACTATTATTAACATAGAAACTAATTAATTAAAATAACTTTCCAAACTTTGCATGTTAAACTATGGAGGTATAACATGGGTACGATAAATCTCGTTATACGAGGTCTCGTGGTCGAGGCACGAGGTTTCTGAGGCCGGATTCGAGTTTCTCGGACAATTTTACCCCTGACTACCAATTTTCGCTGGTTTCCTACTATAAATAACAACATAATTAATGATTTAACATTCAAAATGAAGGTGGAACAGACTATAGCGACCATTTTAATTATAAATGTCAAAATATCTACACGTGGACGATTTATTTTCTAATATTTTAAAATAATTAAAATTTTGCGAATTTTTTTTGAGCTTATTAGACTGGCTCCACCGAAAAACATGGGGGGGTTACAAACTTTAGGCCGAAAAAGAGATTTTCAGCCCTTAATTGTCTCCGAAAAACGTTTTATTAATAAAGTTATTGCATTTTGAATTATTTTGTGAGGTTATATTTACCAAAATCGTAACTTTTTCTCAATATTTCGCGTATCTCGCACCGTTGGGCTCCATTTCAAAAAAATAAAATTCTATACTCTCTTCCAGAATCATTTGCAGTTTTTTTGGAGCCTAAAATATTATGAATTAATTTTATATTTTGATTTGTGGCTATACTAGACGTAGGAAAATGATGAAAATTTGTATACCCATGTAAAAAAGTCCGAGAAATCCATTTCTGAACCCTAAATTACAATCCGCACACCCAGTTTTGGGTGGGAAGGGAATTTATTGTTAAATAATTTATATCTGTTGTAGTTATTATCGAAAAATTCTGAAAATTAGTACATGCATGTAAAAACACCCAAGGAATCCATTTCTGAACCCTAAATTACAATCTGCACACCCAGTTGTGGGTGGGAAGGGAATTTATTGTTAAATAATTTATATCTGTTGTAGTTATTATCGAAAAATTCTGAAAATTAGTACACGCATGTAAAAACACCCAAGGAATCCATTTCTGAACCCTAAATTACAATCCGCGCACCCAGTTTTGGGTGGGAACGGAATTTATTCTTATACTACAAATTAATTCATAAAACTTTAATACTGATTCAAAATTTCTGAAAATTGATACACTTATGTAAGTGGCTACGATGAATACATTTCTGCACTCTAAACCTTTGTATTCACACCCAGTTTTGGGTTTGTTAAATATTATATATTACAACATAACTTGTGCTTCTACTTAAAAAAAGATTTTGTACATTAGTATACCTATAAAGCAAACTCCAAGCGATGTTTGTTTTTTAAATTTCGAAATTAAGTAGCACGACCCATTTCTGGGTGTAAATGATTCATATACATATCTCGAGAACTAGTACAGATATCAATATGCGGTTTTCGATGTTAAGTTCAGAATTAATCATAGATGGTTAAAATTGTAATATACAGTAACTGTAGGGTGACCCACTTAAGAGTATCCGTGAGTTGGAACTAAATCTGTTTATTATTATAGAAAATTACGATATGTACAAATTTAATGTTAACCAAAAAAATAGTAACTTGGAAACTAATAGTGACTTCAAAGTGCGGGGGTTCTATTCTATTTCATTTATCAACGTTGATAAGTTGGGTTGTCTTGATAACCCCCCACCATGTGTGACGTAGTAGCCAAGCGACTGTCGCTACGACTTATCAACCCTCGCTACGATAGACTTGCGCGTTGCGTTGATTTTTGTTCGTTGTGAGGTTAAAATATTTATTTTATAAATATAAAATACCAATAAATTATGGGTTCATTATATGTATTTAATATTTTTGATTAGTTTATTAAATAATTCAACTTACAAATTGTAGAAATAAGAAATTGACATTTTTCTTGAAAAAATAATTTACTTTGAAAATCAAAAAAATGGCTTATTTTAAAACAAATAATACGTTTATGGTAAGTGATAGGTAAAATGGTGGTTTAGCAGTTTTTCTTGCCAAATTTCACAGTAAATGTAAAATCTCTTTCAGTAGTTATCAACTGGAGACCAAATATCCCTAACCCTTGATATAGTTACAAACGGAATGACGTCACGAAGTTATGAACTGAACTGTCGCTATGAATTAGAATAGGTACCCAGGACCGTAAACTCAAAATTATGTTTTGAATTAAGTACTTATATTAGGGACCTACAAATTTAAAATTTGGAATTTAATTCTGTCATAATTTAGACGGTGAACAAATTTTAAAAAATTCAGCAATGCAGAGTCGTATACTTATAATAATTATGTCTGGTAATTTATTTTCTACAATTGTCAAAAAATGTATGTAATGTTACCTTGACAACCATTCAAATCCATGAAAAAAAATGTACACGGTTTTGATAAACGTTTTTTAACGGTTAATAATTAAAATTTTAATTAATTAACATATTTTAATTAAAATTTAGAATTAAAATACAGTTGTAGAAAAAATGTTTTTAGTATTTCGACCACGAAACGTTTTATTGCGCACAAAAAACATCAACTTCGTGTACTTAACACAAAAATAATTATTTCGTAATAAAAGAATAACAAAAATGTTACAAACATGTTATGTATATTAATAATTTTAAAAATACAAAAAAATGCAACTAACAAAACGTAATAATATTGAGGGTTGCGTACATTTTATTGAAATATTTAATTTTAAAAAGTTCATAGCTTTATTACGCCCTACCTATCATAAAATATTAGCTAAAAAATATTTAGATTCACTCACAGAACACATAAACAAATATTTAGAAAAATATACTTACATTTTATAATCGTAGCTTGCCATGATGTAGCCAGCGCCATCTGTGATCGAGCCGCTTCTGAAACAAAAGAAAACTACCCTTAGTAACCCTTAGCAACCTAGCACAGCCATCTACATATTAATCAAACAACGGGTGTACAAAATAAACAACAATATTACAAAATTTATTTATTAAAAATCGTACAATAATATTTACAACAAATACAAATACATGTTATTTAAACTTATTCTCTTTTTTAAACGTCAGCAACTCTTGTCTGATATCATCAGCTTGTGCCATGAGTTTTTTTTTATAGTCATTAAGAGCCAAGTTGGCCATGTTTTTAACCATAGCCCGATATAGCTTGTACATTTGTTCCAAAGTTAATTCATCTTCTTTTTTGTAATAGGACACGAATAGACATTGCGGGGAGTGTTTTTTATGTTCCTCCCACGGGTTATCTGTTGATTCCCACCCGTCTAGAGATTTGTTACAAACAAAACACTGCGCTGCATCGGACTCGTCTTTTGTTCCTGTCCAGAAAAAACCCGCTTCGGCCAACTGCCAAAACAAAAACGAATCAATCATATTTGAGGTTATACTTTTGCCTCAAACTAAACTGTTACAATATTTAAATAAATAATTACCTTTTTGGTGTTGCAAGCATCTTTGTCACTGTATGGCCAGAACTTATAAGATTTGAGTCGCTTTTCTTCAAAAAATAATTCTAAACGGTCCATCTGCAATTAAATTCTATTAAAAAACTACTTCTCACACCTCTAAGTAATGTTATACTTACCATAGTATCTTTTGAAATCTCCATATTAGGTTTATTTATTTATTACAGTATAAAACAGTCCGATTTCTTGTTTTCGGTTAAGAAACGTCAAATTCAAATTGACCGTCTGAACATAGCGGCATGCCATGGAATGAAACAAGCTCGCATCGCTCAAGTGGCGCGCAGTTTGAAATTTAAATACCGCGCATATCTTTATCTTTGAGTAGATAAATTATTTATATAACTATTATTGTATTATTATAATATTATTTGAGATGGTCATATTGTGATAATAATCATTAAGATAAAATAGTCAATTGTATAATTGTTCTTGAAATAATTACAGCAAAATGTGTCTTAAATTTTTAATTATTATATTGTGTTGTGCATTAGGTAAGTATACAAAATGAGTCACAATTTTGTACATTAATTTTAATGACATTAGTGCTCAATCACTTATCACGGAACTAAAAGATTTTTTGCAAAATTCGCAATTTTAGTTTCCAGGTTTTTTAATCAAACAGTTTTGTTTTCAATATTTCATAAATTTACTATTCTACCATTGCATAATTAATTAAAATTTTATTTTATTCCATTCACAGTTAATCAGATTATACAATCAACAATCCAGTGCTTCTTGCGAAAACTGTCATTAAAAATTAAAAATTCTTTTTGATCGTTGTAGGTATGTCATTAAAATATGCACGAAGTTGTGAATCACCCTGTATAATACCGTGTGTGCGGTTACCAGCCGTCAACTCACTGTGAACTGAATTTCTGAGAACAAAAATAAACTGCACCCAAACCTCGCCTGTGGTATACTCTCCACGAACAACCATGACTTGACGGCTTGTAACCGCACACACGTTATAATATCTATACCGATGACCATGTGTGCGGTTACCAGTCGTCAACTCACTGTGTACGGAGTACAAACTGAATATCTGAGAACAGAAATAAACTGCACACAAATCTTCCCTGTGGTATACTCTCCACGAACAACCATTACTTGGCTTGTAACCGCACACACGCTATAATATCTATTCCGATGGCTCATGTGCTGTTGCCACATCCAAATTGTGTATCTGAATCTTAATAATTTTTTTTGTAGTTTCTAATGCAACCAAAGAAGAACTAATAGATTCAGGTAAATATATGTTAGATGTCACTCAACAATTTATACACGAACTAGAAGACTATGGACTATGCAACACAAAAATTTTAGACATTAACCAAACTATTTTGTAAGTTGTGACGACCACAGGTAACCGTGAGCGCAATTAAGAGTTTAATATTTTGTAGAGCTACGGATTACTTTGGATACGAAGTCAAAGGCGACGTAAAATATACAAACGGTTTTTTACACACTCTACAAGAAGTAAAATACTTTCAAGATCCACAAGATGCCTATGTAGACCCAGAAACAAATTCAGCGCATATGGAAATGAAAATCATTTTTGTGTCATTGATGTTTTTATATGACTACCACGCGTATTTAACTAAAGGAAATTTTAGTGGAACTGTTGCTGTACCTATTGACACTATAGATGTTACTGTATCTGTAAGTATTGGAAATTTTACCCTTTATACCATTTAAAAAATATGTACAAATGCTTTTATTAGAAAAAGCATTTTATAGTATTATTATTGGAGCATAATTTTTAAATTTTTCTCTGTTTTGTATATGTGACGTAGTTTATAAATACTCTGTATTTTTTTCAACTAAATTATTATTATTATTATTATTATGACGTGTGCGGTTACCAGCCGTCAACTCACGGATACTCCAGCTTATAACGAATAGAGTGCGGATTATATGCAGGCTATGATCAATGCATGCAATATGCATTGAAATAAAGCCATAATATGCTCAATTATGTATAAAATATGCAATAGTTTACAAATACAGGGTGTTTCTGTACTTATGGATCAAAATTTAAGGGGATATGTAACACGTTCTACTAATAAATAATAGCTGTTTGTTTTATTCAAATATTAACAATGCACGTAATTATCTAATCCAACATTTATTCCGCACGCTATTCTATAGCGTTTATTGTTTTGTTAAACATAATAATAACTAATAATTTTTGTTTGTGAGTAAAAATAATTTTAGCACCCATATTTGTAATAAAAAACTGCAATATTTGTAAAAGAGGGTTTTCGCGCGCCACTGTACAGCTTTTATTTATAAGTGAATTAACCACAAATTTTAATATGTTGTCAACAAAGCTTGGATCTGCGAAATAACCGATCAAATTTTTTAAATTCGTTTTAAAATGAAAGATATTTATGTTAAAAAAATAACAAAAATTGTCAAAATTCAAATTAACATATTTCGATTTTAAAGCAAAATTTTAAAATTCTGCATCTTGCATTTTGTAGATTGTACTTTTATCTTCAACAATATCTTTAGATTATTATATTTAGCAAAACAATAAACGCTGTGGAGTGGCGCGCGAAATCCATGTTTTGCTATTTTCTGGCACTACTGATCATGGAACAAAAAGAATTTTTTTTAATTCGTAAATTTAGGGCAGTTTTTGCAAGAATCACTGGATTGTTGATTGTATAATCTGATTAACTATCAATGAAATAAAATTTTAATTAATTGAGCAACGGCAAAACCTGGCAACTAAAATTGCAAATCTATATTTTATTTTAGATCGATAAATATTTTTTAAATGATGACAAACCAGAAAATTTAAAATATAAAGTTGACATTACCGGCCACTGCTGTAGCGCTAAAGTCAATAGATGGTACTATGAACCGTCCAATCATTACACTGAAATTATAAATAAAGGTGTAAGTATACCAGTAAGTTAAGGGTATCGACTCCACGTAGCTCAACACCGCGTTAGTCCTATATTAATGCATAGAAACGCTCGCTAAAAATATGGAAAAGCAGTCTAACAATTTCTACAATGCTCACGAAGTTTTATAGATAAAGCTAAATTTCATAAATTTATTTACAGACGAAGAATGCAACTAGGATTATGCCGAGTTACATTTTCTAATAAATCTCTTAATAATAAGAAAAAGCATGTAAAAAATTGCTTAAAACACACTTTTTCATTAATTTTGTATATGGATTCCAAAGATTTTTTCAGAAACTGGGCATAATCCTAGATTAATTATTTCACAAAAATCTAGTACCTGTGTTTCCTTCAAATTTTTAATATGCAATGAGTAAAGCAGAAACTGCTACACCTCTAAACACGCAATATTTTGTTACGGAGACGAGACCCTTAAGAGCACACCACAGGGAATAAATGTTATTATTTTTAGGTAACCGCAGACCTAGGTCGATCCGTAGATCAAATAGAAGATTTATGGACGAAATTATTGGGCAAAGCTATTCAAAAAATCCCATTTCCGAAAGTGTGCTTCATGTGTTGAAGTTATCTATGATAATATAATATCAGTATACAAATTATGCAAATATTATTATCATTAGTAATAATTAATATAATTTAAAGAAATACAATACCATTTAGATAATATTAATGATTATTAATAAACAGGTTAAATATTTATGATAAATATAGATATAGACAGTATATATAAACCATAGCATATTTTGTAACTGCTTTTTAATTATGTGTTTAAATAGTTCGTTAATATATTATTAATTACAACAGCAGCATTGTAAAACGATTTTGTACATTTTAGCTATGGGTTGTGGAACAACTTTAAATTTTGTATTAAGTTTAATTTTAATAAAAACAGGTAATTTTTGTTAACAACAATTTATATTAAATAGTTTAATCGTATCATCAGCTGTTATTACATTTTAATATGCAACATTTATTAATAATTATAAACAACATAATACGTTAGTTACTTATAATACGTTAGGTAGATACTTATATTTCATTAGTTACGGACTTAATACGTTAGATACAACCATAATAACATAAAAACCTTCCATGCGAACTGTCAACTAATTGACAGATAAAATTGTTGATTTGTTTGAACATCGCTGTCGTTGATGATACGATTAAAATTTGAATATAACGCGAATATATGCGATTTAAGCCCCTTTGGATGTTCAAAGAGACTCGGTTTCACCTCGTTGCTTAGCAACATCCTCGGTATTATAAATCGCATAATATTCTTGTTAGCTATAATTTTTTACTTAGTTTACAGTTTCGAAAATTTAAGTCCAAACGTGTCTACTACAATAACAAAACATATTTTTCTCTTGCATCATCATGGGTACGTATAAAACTAATCTGTAGACAAATAACTACAAAAAACTATTTTTGTGCAACTGTCAATTCAGGCCGCGAAGTAAATCATTTCGCGGCCGCTATTAGCAACGGCTGCGAAATACACTTATTGAGTTGTGCATGTCAATGTCAGATATTTTTGACAGTTGTTACCAAATAAATAATATTTTTAGACCTACAGTTAATGATTATACAAAGATACCGTATAAACACGCTTTGGAATTTACGGAACACCCTGTATTTGACGAAAATAAGTCGACTGTATTTTATTTACACGGGTGGACCGAACAACCCTCTCAAAATGAAGAAAGTGTGGACACTATAGTATCAGGTAATAATTGTTATCACTGTTGTATACAGGTTGGTAAAAATCATGATTTAAAAATAAATAAAAAATCATTGATTTCTTATTTATTCAATTAATTTGAATTTTTTTAATTCTTGTGAAAAATTGGAAAAAATTGATACAATGTCATTATTTTTATTACTTTATAAACAATAGGTATATTTTTCAACACTCAAATAAACAAATAATAAAACATCTTTGTTAGGTAGGTACGTATTTGAATTAAAATAAAATAAAATATTTACTATTATTTATGCCCTATTACTTCCTGTTTAGCCGGAAGTGACATCAACTTCCTTATTTTAAATGGAACACGCCGTATATTTTTTAAGATTTTGATTATACATAAAATTCTGAATACAACCATGTATAATAAGCTACTTTTTCGTTGTACGTTTCTAAGTAAAATAATAAATACAATAATTAAATTATACGAAGAGTTTTACTATGTATTCAAGAAAATGGAGGCCATTTTGAAAATTTACTATAATTTATATAATTGAATTGCAAATCTGTATTCTATCATTTATTTCTTAACTAATTAGGAATGATTCGATTTGTTTCTGTAATATTTTAATTATTATTTTAGTTAGAAATCTACAATGAACAGTAGCTTTATTATACATGGTTGTATTCAGAATTTTATGTAGAATCAAAATCTTACAAAATATACGGGTTGTTCCATTTAAAATAAGGAAGTTGATGTCACTGCCGGTTAAACCGGAAGTAATAAAAATTCATTATTTATGTAGTTTAATGCGCCTTTAAATGTAGTTTATAAACCTATAATATAAATGTAATTGACTTAAAAACACAATTTTTTTGGGGGTGCGACTGTTTCAGGAAATTATTTACTAATTTTATTAATTTCAGCATTTCTGGAAAAAGATTCAGTGAATCTTATAATACTGGATTATTCAGAACTCGTACAAGGTCATGACGTTTATAATTACTTCAGAGCTGTTAGAAATGTATCGGACATTGGTCAAGCTCTAGGGTACTTTCTACACAAGTATACCCCACAGGTACAACCGTTAGACAAGGTTCATTTAATAGGACACAGCTTAGGGTGTCAAGTTATGTCCAGGACTGCTAACGCTTTCGGTAAAGGCAAATTGAAATGGCTAACAGGTACGTATTTTCAAAAATAGTCCAAAACTTGAAAAATATTACCCGTACGGCCCTGGCGATGGCTCCATGCGATTCTACGACCAAATTTACCTAAGGACAGAAATTTTTTCCGGGACGATAGCTCAATTTATACCGGAATTGTATTTTATTGTGATTATACAATCTACACACACTTATGCCATCTGGTTGCTCATTTCATACTTAAAAATTATTTATGGTTAAACTGTTGGTAAAAAATTGAAAATTTGGTTCTGGGTGTAAAAATGGTCAAGGAATCGATTGCCGGGATGGTTGAGTCGCTCAGTTCGGCCGTTAATTAAATACAGGGCCGTAACATTAAATTTAGTACTTATTCAATACTTTGTAATTTGTTTAAAATTATTCCAGAAATTGAGTGCAGGTCTAGTCAAGTCTAGATCAATAAGTCAACTCTTGAAAAAAATACAGGACCGTAACTCAAAATTCACACTCAAAAATTGTCCATATTCACTTTTTTCAATAATAATTAACCAATTATTATAAATACAGTTCTGATATAAAAATGTTCAAACAATTTAAAAACATATCCTTAGTAAAACGCTAGGTCCAGCCCGTTAAAAAATACAGGACCGGAACAATAAAAAATCAAACTTGTTATCTTGTCAGAAAAAAATTATTTCTAGTAATACTACTGCACAAAAAATTATGAAAAATATTGTACTTCATATAAAATGTACAAGAAATATAAAATTTAATTTAAAACGAAAAAAATTTGAGAGGTCCAACCAAAACCGCACCCAACAAAACACTCCAGCATTGCGGGTTGCTTACCTATCCACTAACAAAAGTCCAAAAAATTATACTTCATTTCAGCTAAGAAAATAGCAGATGGCACTGCGAATAATTAAATTAAATAAGTTATGTTTTGTTGAAAAAGCTGTCATCTATAGAATAATGTAGTACTTCGAAGTAACTACGAAATTCAAAATAAGAAGGTATAAGTAATGTTAACGGAAATGAAAATGTTCTACCTCTCATCTCAACCAATCAGATTCAAGAATATCGTTGCCCTATCTAACCCAACGCTATTTTCTTAGCTGAAATGAAGTATAGAAGGGCACATTTTTCAAAATACAAGCAAACATATTTTTTTAGCTTTAGATCCAGCAGGGCCATTATTTAATATACCCTTAATTGACCACCTGTCAAAAGAAGACGCACAGTTTGTTGACGTCATCCACACTGATGGGTGGGGGTACGGAGATGGAAGGTCCATAGGTCACGTTGATTTTTTTCCCAATATGGGAATACGAGTTCAACCCTACTGCAAGGATATTGAAAATTACGGTAGATTTATAGTTATTTACTTTACAAGTGGGCAAAGTAAGGAATTACCCACGGCCACGAGGGAAATCGATATAATTTTCTCGAGTGGGTCATTCCTTTTTGCCCACGTGTGAAGTATAACGTTTTATCCAACTCCTCTTCATAACTGCTTAATTTAAAAATATTAAGGGTATCGACTCCACGTAGCTCAACACCGCGTTTGTTAATGCATAGAAACGCTCGCTAAAAATACGGAAAAGCAGTCTAGCAATTTCTACAATGCTCACGAAGTTTTATAGATAAAGCTGTCATAAATTTATTTACAGACGAAGAATGCAACTAGGATTATGCCGAGTTACATTTTCTAATAAATCTCTTAATAATAAGAAAAAGCATGTAAAAAATTGCTTAAAACACACTTTTTCATTAATTTTGTATATGGATTTCAAAGATTTTTTCAGAATTCTAACTGGGCATAATCCTAGATTAGTTCTTTCATAAAAATCTAGTACCTGTTTTGCCTTCAAATTTTTAATATGCAATGAGTAAAAGTATGTGAGGCTGCCACACCCAAGTTGGGTACTCCAGCACCATTTTGGGTGTAGCACCTCCACAGATATTAATAACCACAAGTTCCCGTGTTTTTCAGAGTTTTGTAGTCACCACATGTCCTGGAGATACTATGCGGAGTCTATTTTAAATGAAACTATTTTTCCTGCTAAGAAATGTCAGTTGGGTTTGTTTTGCACCCGGTTTACTTTTACTTGGTGTTGCAACAAAAACGCGCCCGTTGAATACATGGGATACGGGGTGGACCAAAAGTAAGAAACAAAAATAAAATAAATCAAAAATTAATTTTTATTTTTTTAGCACTCGGGGGGATTTTTATTTAAAAACGGACACATCGGCGCCGTATAGCTTAGGAGCGAGAGGATACTATGTTTGAACGGCCTGTGGAGGTGACACACCCTATTCATAATTGTATCATAATTTGTTTTGTAGTTACATAAAAAATAAAGTTTTTCTCAAAATTGTTGTGTTTTGATGCGTAACTAGACGAGTACCAGTGAGTTGATGCATTACAGCACACCTGCCTGTTTCATAGAACGAAGTTTTATCCCTTATCTACCATATAAAAATTTGTTTTTGTTAAAATGTGCAACCCTGTGTCGATGAGGTGTATGAGTGTAAAATGCTTTAACGTGTACATTCTTCCTGTACAGAATGCTCTTAAATAATAATTCTATGTTTGGTACCCGTGAGTTGACAGCTGGTAACCGCACACACATGACTCACAATGTCACCCAAATTGGTTGATAGTAACGATAGATATGAGTAAATACAATAAAAATAATAAAATATTTTGAAGTGACCACCAAACACCATACCGTGCTAAACAATAATTATTGTTTCACATGCAACCCCCCCTTAATGCGAGCCTGAGGGGTGCGGGGAGGTATCCAGGTGAGTTTACTTCCTTTACCTCCCTGTTGTTATAGATAGACAGTCATATGTTGCCGTAACCAGGTGTACGTTTGTTTACATCTATTAAATCGATTTTGACGTTTGTGTACATTTGATTGAAAGTGATTCATGTTTAGAATTAGTGTTAAAAAGTAGTGTTAAATAGTGTAATGAGCTGTGAGGACGTTGGTAAAGGACTGGTGCTAGAAGGAACTCAGGTAAAATAGTATTGATCGTACAAATAAACAATTAAGGAGGGAATAAAAATGCTTCAGAAATACGCAGTATTTCATTTACCACAAAAATAAATGTTTCATTGATTAGAAATTGCTTCTATTTAGATAATAGTGCTCTAATACTATACACTATGCATAGCCTTTTACTTTAAGTGAGCAAATATCTGGTATTATCAAAAATTAAAAGTTCTGTAATAGTGATTTATTTTAAGGATCAAACCGTCAATCATTAAGCCTCATTCACAATACGAAATTAGAAGTTATAGTAAGTAGGTATAGTTAGTAGTTATAGTTAATCAGTTAGTTCTGACTACTGTCGTTCACAATTACAAAATTAATGTTGTAGTTAGCCTAGTAAAACAAACTAGCTTTTAAATTAGCGTCTGAAGTCAAAAGTGTCACTTGGTATATTTTATGTTTGGTTTACTTAAAGTTGCCTTTCATAATAATATTTTATATAAATGGCTGAAGAAGCATTTATAAATATGATACAAAATTGTAAATGTCTCTATGACAAAGGTGATATTAATGTCATCTTAGACGTCAAACGTCAAAATTAATTCTCATTCTAGATTCTGATTGATTGTTCATACAAAAAATCATGAACTACTAAGTACAGGTTTGGAATTTGCAAATCCCTGCGCTAACTGTAATTACGTGAGGCTAATTTCGTTATTGTGAACGCTACAAGTGAAATGCATATGTCAAATCACTAACGTTAACTATACCAACTGACTATAACTACTTCGTATTGTGAATGAGGCTTTATGGTACTATACCTTTTACAGAATGATTTCACACTTTTGAAATATGATTTCACATTAAGGAGGTACACTCGACATTTGAAATAATGAGAGAGTTTAATGAAACTTTGCAAAATTAATCAAAACAATGTAAAAATGTTACCTGAATTTTTTCATAATTTTTCACCACGTAGATTATCCAAAAATAAATATTAAAAAACTACATTTTACATGGCCTCTTATGGGACTACTTTTAAATCAACGTAAAAAGCATTTAAGGAAATGAGAAAAAATTCCAATTACTTTTTTAAAACGTACATTAGTATCTCATAGATCGAATAAAAGTAATACAAGCATCATTTACCACGTAATTAATAAAGAATTCTTAATCGAAAGACTGACGTTTATGCCTACTGGAGAATATTGGCGAGAACATAATATAGACATAATATAGACGTTTTTTTGAAAAAAAAACATTATCTATCTATAATCACAAGTTATTCACAAGAATGAAAGGTAATATGCACAAATGATAATAAATAATTCATACCCAACGATTTAAATGAAATTTCAAGTGCAAAATTCTCTTCACCTTCCAGTTTTACTATCTGTCAGATTGACATCTGAACGTGAAAAATGACATGTACAGCACAGCGTTGCCGTAGTTTACACTGGTATTTAGCCGAATTAAATCATATAAAATAAACAATTTTTAAATAACATAAATTAATAATATTCTTAATTAATTAATTTAAATCTCATGTTATTAGAAAAAATTCAAATAGACTGCGTTTACATACAATAATAAATGTTTATTTTTATTTTTTATAAGTTGGAACTCTGATATGAAATACATTGCGAGTATAGGAGATGCCCCTAACCCCCCACCACTCGAGTGTACCTCCTTAACGAAAACTAATTTCACACAAATGAATTTTGATTTGCAATAATGAAAACTGAATTCACAAATTTGAAATACGATTTCACAAAATTGAGATTTCAACAATTATTTTACCCTATTTTAGGTAAATTTCACTCCAAGAAAATTTTTAAAAGACAGCAAAAATTGCAGAAACTCAATCATGTCTGCTCGGCCATTTTCGGCAAGTACCACTTCACTTAACTACAAGGTTGTTAATTGCTGTATTCAGTTCAACAGGCTCTAAATATGGACTGGTTTTAGAAAGAAAAAAACGTTAACTTCAAACTCAAACGGCCGCTATCCGCAGACACGATTTACCAAAAAAACGATTTTGGAGAAATGGATGAACGCGATTCTTGCGAAACCATGGAAGGTAGTAGCTAAACCGTAATATACAGGGTGTATCATAACTTCGAGTACATACGTTAAAGGTATAATATGTTGTTTGATATTCTGATTACGAATCAAATAATTTTTTTTTAATTCGAAAAATTAAGGGTTGTTTACCTAGTAGTACTGCACTGGATTCGTTTTCCTATTAAACACAAACAAGAGAAATAGGTAATCAAACATCTTAAATTACATAATACTATACTTCATTTCAGCTAAGAAAATAGCAGATGGCACTGCGAATGCCAGTAAGTTTTACATTCACACATTTTATTAGTTCAAAATTTGACGCGATCTTAAATAAGTTATGTTTTGTGAATAAAGCTGTCATCTATATAGAATAATGTAGTACTTCGAAGTAACTATGAAATTCAAAATAAGAAGGTATAAGTAATGTTAACGGAAATGAAAATTTTTGCTAGTGTAAATCTACCTCTCATCTCAACCAATCAGATTCAAGAATATCATTGCCCTATCTAACCCAACGCTATTTTCTTAGCTGAAATGAAATATAGTAAAATAAACAAACAAAATTTAATTATTTTTAATAAAACAATAATTACTCCACCCAGTGGCAGTGGCAACGAAAATTTTTTGACTGGGAAACATGAAAATTAATTTTGCGATTTAAAAATAAAATCTTTTTGAGTTGTAATCAGCATATCAAACTATACACCCTTAACGTATGTACCTGAAGTTATGAAACACCCTGTATAATCGTGCCAAATTTTACCCCTTGCCAGAAATGACTTTTTATGTCAGTTCAAGTCTTACCTTCAAGAAAATATTGCATTTTCAACCAGGGCGCTATTTTAAACAAGTGTTTTAAGGCTCTACCCTTGTTGCACGCAATATTGCTGCAATAGAATGCACGATTCTGGCTATATTGCTCAAAATACAAATCTGAAATTTGCCATAAGTAATTACGAAGTTTTATTTGATCGAAAAATTCATACAATACATTGCGACAACAATTATTAGAGAAAATAAAAATTAATTTATGCATTTTAATATTACAAATTATAACCTTATTATTGCATATTTATTAATTTTAAATAGTCGATTCCTTGCATTGTTCGTGAGAGTGCTAAGAAAATATTTTATTTTCAAGAAAATTACACATCTAACGAAAAAAATATTAAAAAATGGACTATTTTTACTAATTTATAAATACCATGAAGTATTTCAAAAATATAATTTCTTAGCACTCTACAGGGTGTCTGTTTTTAAATGAACCAGCATTTATCTCGCTTATTTGTTGAGTTAGCGTTTTTTGTCAAATACATGATTTATACAGTATCATGTGTAGTAAATGATAGCGGATGTGAATCCTTGGTATTACTTCCGGTTTTTGAGGAAGTCATAGCAACTTTCAAATTTCAAATAGAACATTGTATTTTTTATTACGAATTTGAAAAGTACATTAAATTTGCTCTACGGTGGTATAAAAAAGTCTTATGTTGTATTATTAAAATATTAAATTACGGACACTTAAATTATGCACCTATGAACGCTGACATAAGTAAGCCTTGCCGCGAAACAAAAACAATAGTTGAAAGCAGTTTTACCTGTCAACAATCAATGTAAATTACAATAAAATATCTCTTAAATCTAATTATAATAAAGAAAACGCATATTATGACTAATTAAGAAACAATTCATTTATTAGAGTACCTCGAGAGTACCTAACATTAATTTAATAAAAGATGTTCAAAATGTTGACAGGTATTCAACTATTGTTTTTGTTTCGCGGCAAGGCTTACTTATTTCAGCGTTCATAGGTACATAATTTAAGTGCCCGTAATTTAATATTTTAATAATACAACATATAACTTTTTTATACCACCGTAAAGCAAATTTAATGTACTTTTCAAATTCGTAATAAAAAATACAATGTTCCATTTAAAATTTGAAAGTTGCTATGACTTCCTCAAAAACCGGAAATGATACCAAGGATTCACATCCGCTATCATTTACTACACATGATACTGTATAAATCATGTATTTGACAAAAAACGCTAAATCAACAAATAAGCGAGATAAATGCTGGTTCATTTAAAAACAGACACCCTGTAGAGTCATCTTTTAACTATCTATATATAAAATATGAACAGTGTAGATGTACTAACAAGAGCTCAGTTTGTAATATAGCAAGCTCCCTTTTTCACTATATTTTTGGCACAATTTAAAATAGCACCTTGTTTGAAATGCAACATTTTCTTGAAGGCATGACTTGAATAAAGTCATTTCTGGCAAGGGGTAAAATCAGGCACGATTTTATATTACGGTTCTCAAACAACAAACAAATTTAATTCGCCCAGAAAATTGTTGTAATTATTAATATATTTATTAGAAAATAATCTTCCGTCTTCACAAATATTGCAATCTTTGCTGAACGAACCAATTTCTCGATGGCAAGCCAATGAAAACATAAAATACGATTCTAATTCGGACACGTCCTCTGAAAAAAGCTTAGGGACCAAAATAAAAGAGCTATCACAAAAAACAGAGTCCAACTCTGGACTTTTACTCCCGGGGGTTAAAACTAAACCACCTCTGCCTCAAAAAAAGAAATGCGAATCTTTACATTTAGACATTTATCCACGAAATGTCGAATTTGGTTTTAAAGTCGAAGAAAATGATAACTGCTTTATAGAGGATCTTGAAGATGGTAAGTTATTTAAAAACTATATTTGTTTTTACTAGAAGGAGTAAAAAAAATATCTGACGCGTCTATGAGTCATCAGTAAATAGATAATAGATATACAGGGTGATTCACAACTTCGTGCACATATATTTTAATCTAATGGCATATACAGTGAGTTTTATTGAACGTGAAACATGGGATCTTACATATCCATGGTTACGAATTTGACAGCAATGTATTAGAGCGATTCATTTAAAATAGAACATAGGCTGTCATTATCAAGTAAATATTACCTGTCAATTAGGGTTGTGTTGTTGAAAATAAGTATAATTGAAGAAAAGGTGCAAATGATACGTTAGTATAATGCAGATGTTAGCCTCAGACAAGTACCTATCTGATTTATTTCGTGGATTTCAGAATTTGTTATAAATTTTATTCTGAAAAAATATCTGTTAAATGTTTATATTTCTTGCAACTTTTTTCATATCTAAAATGATTAGAAATACATACATATTTCATTTGCTATGTTCTATTTTAAATGAAACGCTCTAATACATTGCTGTCAAATATTCGTAACCATATGGATATGAAAGAGCACATGTTTCACGTTAAAACTCACGGTATACAGGTTGGTGGAGGTGAAATGCGAACATAGGGAAATATATGACAATGGATGCTAGGCATCTTGATATACGTGGAATAAGTACTGTCAATGTCAAAGTAGCTGTCACATTATTTAAATTTTTACCTCTCGCCTCATATTCTATAAGAGAGGTATTGTAATGGGTCAAAATTTTCGAGTATGAGTTTTTGGTGGATAAGCACGTTTTAGGATCTCTAGAATACGAATTTAATATTTTCACGATGATGTCTGTGTGTGTGTGTGTGTGCGTATGGACGTATGTGATGATTTTTCGTCCACGATAACTGAAAAAGTATTAAACCTTTAATAACAAAATTTCATATTTAAGGTTTTAATAAGTATCTTAAGAACGGATAACATTTTGGTAGAAATCCGCAAACCGGAAGTAGTACTTTTTGAAACTTGATAAAGTTTTCCTTAAATATATTGGTACATTATTTATTTATGACAATTTTTGCAATTAAAAATAAAAGAAAATATAATTATCTAAGGGTACAGATAATTATAAATACAATTTGCTGAATCTGATAGTATTTAACAATAAAATAAAGTACAATTAATATTCTATTTTTTTGAAATTCCAGTATCTTGTTGTCCATGATATGAAATTTGTTTGATTATGACAGTGACAGTACAGTTGACATCTTTTGCTTGGTTCTTGGTTTACATTATCGTTTCATATTACTTACATAAATATGAAACTATTAAAATGTAAGTAAAACTATTTATTAGATTAGTAGAATAAGCAGAGTTAGGCGAGAGGTCGTGTGGTGGCCACAGCAGATTTTTATTTTCATTAAAATATTTTCTTTGCATAATAATGTGTATTTGTACGATCAGAACAAGAAAGTATACATGCACTTTTCGATTTTATTATTATTTCTATTATTGATTACTCTTTTTGCCATACAAATTCACATTACTTCGTTTTGTGACACTACTACAAAATATATCAAGATATCTGGCATGAAAGTTCGATTGTCATGTATGTTCCCTATGTTCGCATTTCACCTCCACCAACCTGTATACCGTGAGTTTTAACGTGAAACATGTGCTCTTTCATATCCATATACAAAAATAAAAATCCTATTGATTTTCTGTATTTTAACGTGTAAATCTGACTTCTATTTTTGCTCCTTCTAGTTAAAAAACAGGCTATAATAAATAAATTACAATATTTGTAGAAAAGCACGAATTAAGTAAAGAAGAAATACTATCAAAAGAAACTTCCTTCAAAAACTGGCTGCAAGAAAATACAAATCTCATGCTAGAAACAAAGCTACATGAAACTCAAACAGATTTAGAGCTACAAAATTTACACAAAACCCAAGAAGAGGTACAGCTTTTAAACCTAGAAATATACGAAACCGAAACGGATGATGACAATGGCAGTCGTAAACCAAATAAACCAGAAACATTAAACCAAAAAAAACCAAAAATTAACCGTGCTACTTTATACCGAACAGAATTCCAAAAAAACAAAAAAGCCAATAAAGAAGTCACTAAAGAACCCACTAAAAAAAACCCTAAAAGCATTCTCAAACCCCAGAACCCCAAAAAAATTCAATCAATCATTAAGCAGCACCCCAAAACCATCCCAAAGAAAGAAAACACATCCATAGACGTTAAAACCTGGATGTCGAAAAACTCAAAACAAGGAGAGAGCTTTTTGGAGTTCTTGAACAAACTTGACGACTTAGAAACCGGAAACGATACCGAAAACGACACCGGAAGTTCGCGTCAGGTCTCTCATAGGTCCTTCATGCAAGATTCTCCTGTCCATGATGAAGAAGAAAGTCTAAATAACACTTGTGACGAAATTGTTGAAATTTTGGAAGTCTTGGAAAAGGAAGACTTGAAATCGCGTAAGTATTGTACCATATTTTTTATATGCCTCCGGTCGGCATCGCTAGTTTTCCATATCTCAAAATCCGCCAGAAACTCTTTGTTGCCAGCCTAGGCCGGCAAACAACCGGAATTTATAGGTTGGCATCTTGACAGTACTACAGATGTCAATTTTATGCGTTGAATATTTTTTATACAAGAATTAACAAGATTTTGACAAATTTTAGACGTAAATCGTTAATATTGAAATTTAAATAAAGGCAGAAATTATATAATCTTTATTTTTTTAACTGTTTTTATTAAAAGAGACCACGAATATTGATTTTTATAAAAAGTATCAAATTGTGCTAACTAATTTTCGAGAAATGACGAAAACCGCACTTAAAAATCTCTTTTAGTTTCCGAGATATGAGCGTTCAAAATTTAGATCTAAAAGACAAACTAACGATTTTCAAGAGCATACTAAAAAATATATTTTGTGAGTATCTATAGTATAGTAAAAATAGGAGATAGATTATAGTGGGAGGTCAGATTTTTACCATAGTGTAAGCAGAAATATATTTTTCTGATAAATAAACAATTTTAAAATTCCAGAAAAAAGTATAGAATCTTATAAAGAAATTCTAAACACAGAATTATCAGATTGTCAAAACTTCAAACAAACGAACATTGAAACAAGCAGCAGTTCTACATCATCTTTATCATCTTCTACAAATTATAAGTAAGTTCTAATTAATTACTAATTAATTCATGCTTTAATTGATTTAAATTTGTAGCGAATTTTTATCATATTTAGATGAAGTCGACAAAAGCTCGTTTAAAACTTTGCAGACAGCTAAAGAAAGGCTTAAAAAAGTTACACAAGTTACCAACGCACTAACGACGCTTGACTCAGTCCCGAAGTAAGTAATGGCTCACAATAAATTTTAATTTATAATTATAATAATATTATTATAATTTACTTTTTTGCACTTCCGGGACTAAAACTCTTCTTTAGTCTTTATTTTTAGGACTAAGGTTCTAAATTTGATCCCAAGGGATTATTTTTCATATTTAATCCCGTTGTCAAGGAATTGAATTAATTAATCCCGTTGTCAAGTAAATACGTGCTATTTGTTACAGAGTATCTATGGTAACAATATAAATATTTGTCATAAAATTTACTGTCAAAATTACAAAATGTGTATTCTTTTAAACTATTTTGCATTCGTTTGAGGATGAAGTGCAAAAAATAACGTATACAGGTTGGTGGAGGTGAAATGCGAACATAGGGAATATACATGACAATCGAACTTTCATGCCAGGTATCTTGATATCTTTTGTAGTAGTGTCACAAAACGAAGTAATGTGAATTTGTGTGGCAAAAAGAGTAATCAATAACAGAAATAATAATAAAATCTAAAAGTGTATGTAAACTTTCTCGTTCTGCTCGTACACATACATTATTAGGCAAAGAAAATTTTTTAATGAAAATAAAAATTTCAATAATATGACAGGTACTTTGACATTGACAGTACTTATTCCACGTATATCAAGATGCCTAGCATGATATCTCCATTGTCATATATTTCCCTATGTTCGCATTTCACCTCCACCAACCTGTATAATAATTATACATTAATTTTTTGTTCTTATAATTTTTGTACGATTGAAGCCTCATTCAAATAATATTCCGGGAGCTGGCGTCAAATTTGACCGGACCATTTCAGCAAAGCTGATTTTTGTAATATAATTAGTTCTATAATAACTAATTAAGAATTGCAGTGTTAGCTGGTCCGAAAGCATGGCACAAGATTTTAAGAGGCTGTGGAACTTGCAAAAAATAAAAGATTTTTAAGTGAAACAAATAACTATTGTTTAACTAGGCAAAAAAATATTAGATTTGCTGCCGCTGCTAGAGTTTCACAGACGAGGCGCAGCCGAGGCTATGAATCTAGCTTAGGCAGCAAATCTGTATTTTTGCCATGTAAAACACATTATTTTTTCGGCGATTGTTATTAATTAATATTAATTTAGTGATTATTTGAAATATATAGATAGGTATCGCAATCAAATTATGTTGCCATGCGTATATTTGTAAATGTCAAATTTGTTGATTCACCATAGTAACAATTACTTTTGCTGCCTAGGCTTTTTTTACTATTTTTACTGCCCAGGCAGCAAAAGTGACACTTTGCTGACTGTCAGCTGTCAAAAAAACAGCACTTTTAAAAGTCAATCGCCGAAAATAGTATATTACATTACAAGTCATGAAAATGATTCATTGCAGACGAGGAGGCTTGTTTGAAGAATGCGAGGATGCGCAGCGTCCGAGCGTTTCTTCAAACCTTCAAAGCCTCCGAGTCTAGCAAAGACATTTTTATGACGCGTGATGTATTTTATTTTTTTTAAATCGGAAATTATAGAAGCTTAAAATTATAGAAAAAATTAGGTTTGCATAAATCATCAGAGCTGTGACAAATTTTAGAAAACGTTGTCATGACAAGTGTTTGTACCTACAGACAGTGGAAAGTAAAAATGCCTAGCCATTTTTACTTATTTATTTTCATCCCTAGTCATGGAAATCTTACTTTCAAGACTCAAATTAGTCTGAAAATGACGATTTTCATGCCGATTTTGAAAAAAAGAAATTTTTGGCAAGGGGTAAAATCTTAACTCTTTAATTATAATAAATTATTCTTACAGATTAGAAGATCTAATAACCTATTCTCAAGTAGATTTATCTCACTATATCGTCGACCTAAGCCTCCGTTTAAAAGAAAAAACATCAGGCATACAAACATTACAAACAGAAATATCAAAACTGCACAAACTAATAACAACCAAAAACGAAGACCACGAACGACACTTCAAACAAACAATAAAAAACTTAAAAGACGAATACGAACCCGTAATAAAAAGGCACCAAAAATTCATTGACCAGCTGATATCGGATAAAAAAGCTCTCAACCAACAGTGCGAGGGGTTGATTAACGAAATGAAAGTTCTGGAAGATAGGTACAACACCAACTTGAAAGCTGTAGAACAAAGACACAAAATAGAACTGCAAAAAGCTAAGGAAATGCACATGGCAGCCGAAAAGTTGCGCAGGGAAAAGTGGATAGAGGGAAAAACCCAAAAAATAAAGGCAAGTTGACACTATTTATAAATTTTAATTTTCCTGCGAGTGATAATGGTAAAGCCCTGTTTGCACGAGAATTCTACCAAGATTCTGAATCCTGGAAAAGAAATTCAAGATTCTGAATCTTGAAAAATAAGACTCATTGAAGATTCAATTTAGCGGCACCGCAATTTAAAAGGTAATTCTCACTTGAAAAAAGAAAACTTCTTCTTTTCCAGGATTCAGAATCTTTGGTAGAATTCTCGTGCGAACAGGGCTTAAAGGGCTCGTCTATCTATTTTTGCAATTCCTAAAATACCCTCGATATTACTTTTTACTTCCTTGTACGGAGTAATAAGGAAGTATTGTAATCGCGAAAAATTTCGGTTTTCAGATTTTGATGGAAATATCCGTTTTGACCTTTTCTGAATCCATTATGACTAGTTTCGTCGTGACGTCTGTACGTACGTGCGTGCGTACGTGCGTACGTACGTACGTACGGACGTATGTGTGTCGCATAACTCAAATACGGTTAGACGTAGAAAGTTGAAATTTTGTATTTAAGACTGTTATAGCATCTAGTTGTGCACCTCCTATTTTTGGTTTCAATCTATAAACCGGAAGTAGTACTTTTTAAAAATATTTTGATAAATAATTAATTTTAGACAATTTTTTTATTTTAAATGAAAGATTATGTGATTATTATCTACAATCGGTATTTTATAAATTTTTCTGTATCTTCTATCATTTAAGAATAATTAAAGTATATACTTATAATTTAGTATTTCTGTATCTTGTAGTCCATGATCGATTAACATTTGTTACTACGTTAAATTTAAATGATTATGACATGACAGTGACAGTAGCAGTGACAATAGTAAAATATCGTTTATATCTTCTTCTGCAGTTTAAATAAAATGACTAAAATATATTTGTGAGTATACTAGTATAATAAGTTAAAAGAATTTTTTATATTATTCTACATTTTAGTTATTAAGAAAAGTATGAACAAACAAGGCGTACAAGGAAGTCATGTGGTGTCCACGTTAGATTTTTTTGTAATTCAATACTACGGCTGCCTGAACCCAGCTCGAAACTCGTACTTTGTCGCATCTTAGCTATGCAATGTCATTTTGATGTTGAAAAATACTGTAATACTCCAGTATAGTTTTGTAGTGCACGATGTCAACTTTTCAAAACTTTTTTGAAAATTATTATCGGACTTACGGTAACGCATACAGGCCTGCCGGAAAAAAGCGCTCTGCAAACTTTGAATCGCGATTTCGCGAAAACTAATAATCCGACAGCACCTACCTTTGGCACATATAAAGAACATTATAATCCCTACTTTCTCTCAAAATTTTAGCGCTTCAGCTCAAAAAATGACGGAGCTATGAATTTTCGAAAAAACGCCTAATTTTCCGGTTTTTCCTAAATTTTTCAGGACCTAATTATCCGATTGAGACGTTCGACCTCTCATTTTGTAGATATTTTAATTCTCTACAAATCATTTCATTGGGGCATTCCGATTGCTCCATTAGTTTCAAACTTACAAGCAAAAATAGACAAAAATCGCGTTTTTTGCAATAAATTGTTAATAACTAACAAATGGACCGGAAACTCGAGTGAAGAACACATACCTATACATCTGCTTATTATCTTTTATATCATCGCACACTCGGTTTGCTACTAGTCTTTATGTCAAGCAAAAATGCTATACAGCTTGGCCTACTGATTCATTGTTTATTTATGCTCAAAATTGAGAATTTAACTAATTTTAAACTGACATGCGACAAAGAAATTTCCACTTATCAATTTAGGTAGTAGCGTACTCAGGCTAAAGTAAAAAGTATTTTATTTTTGAAAACAGAGTTAGGGTGGTTGGGGTTCCACAGTAAATTATTAAATGTTTCCAGGAAATGACGGTGAAAGGTCTCGAACCCGAGCTCCAAAACATGGCAAGCCGTCAGCAGCAAGAAATAAGCGATATAAGAAGTTTACACAAAAAAGAAATCGAAGAGCTTGAACTGAAAGCAGCTAGAAAAACTCAACAACAATGCGAGGCTTTGAGACAACAACTCACATTGGAAAGAGAACAAGCTATCGCCCACGAAAGGGAAATATTGAGGCAGAGGTATGTACCACCCAGTTTGGGTGGGTCATATTGTAAAGTCATATTGTAAAGTAAACAAATTTTTGATTCAAATATTCGGTATGAGTGTATATTTTAATATTGGAGGTATTTTAGAAACAAATCACTGGCATAAGTGTGTGTAGATTGTACAACCAAGCCATTTACTTAACACTATTCGATTTGTTAGGGTTTTTAGTACCCAGAACCAAATTTTAAAAATTATTGGCCCCCAATGTTTTCAATTTTGTTACTAGGTGGAATAAGTGTGTGTAGATTGTATAATAACGACTCGTGTATAGCACCAATCGATTCCTTGGACTTTTTTATACCCAGAACCAAATTTTCAAAAAAAAATTACTGCTAGTTTAACCGGAAATAATTTTGTTTTAAAATGAGAGCACATGTGGCATAAGTGTATGTAAAATGGAGATTCGCTATTTCTCTAATATTTATTGACCGATTTTGCTGAATATTTGTATACTTATGTAAATTTAGGTGTAGAATCGAATGAAGTTATTGTCAGGGCCGTAACATAAATTTTTAGTAAAATATTGGGGCCCCAACATTTATTTTCGATTATTGTTCAACAAAATATTTATATCTTCAAAATAAAATAATATTAATTAGAAAAATATATACCATTTTCTTTTAACTTTTTCCAAATTCCAAATTTCTGAAGTCCGGGCCTGAATCAGGCACAGCCCCGTACTCCACTAGAATCTGTAACAAATCTACTAAAATCTACAAAAAAATAATTAAACCCTTGAATAAATCTGTAACATAAAGCAGAACTATTAATATACCAAATAACAAAAAAAATTACTAACTTTTTTCCAAAAAATGACAGTTTGCCCTACCATATGTAGGGACTTTAATGTTGCCCTACCATGTAGGGACTTAGGTGACCTACCATTTGTAGGAACATTTAAGTGCCTCACAATCTGTGAGGTCTTTAGGTGCCTTAAACTCTCCGGTAAGAGTCAAAACCCTACCTACCCGGCGATAGCTGTACATACAACCGAACCGGTACCGGTACCGGTAGACTCTACCCGTTAAAGGGAGGAATAACCGATTTCATCGAAGATTATCCGATCATTCGATACTACCAAACTACCGGTAGCCGACCTATACCTCCTTGACGAGCTGGTTGTAATTTCATCGATATAACGAGCTCGTTTTAGAAGTATAGTGGTAGTAGAAGAGCCCGCTGTTGTACCGTTTCGGCGAAAAATACCGGGAGGAGCGAAAAACGACGACGGATTCGCGATAAAAAAATTGTGCCTTCCTTGTATTTTCTGGATGACTAAAAAAATTGTAGTTATCCATAATGGTACAAGTTTCTGTCTTTCCAGCGTTTGTGATTTTATGTGCCTTTAAATGTTGTCATAGTTTATTAATTAATTTAAAAAATACTTAAAACAAACAAAATATTAAACTAAATAAAATCAGTAATACTTTGTATTAAAATTGACTGATATAGTATTTCTGAATTAAATATACACCCAAAATGGGTCAAAACGCGGGAAAGACACATAAAAACCACGGTAAAAACCTCATTTCGCATACCACCACAAAAATTACTTCATCGACAAACAAAAATATGGTTGTATATGCGATTTCAGTGTTTACAACAATTCTAAAACTAATCTTCTTCCTTGGTTCGGACTGCACTGGACTATTGTATTCACAGCAACTCTGAAACCTATCAATTTACTCTTAACCTAGCTGAAAGAGAGCTGAAAAGAAAGGGTTAGGCTGTGAACAAAATAATTAAGCTGAAAAAGTGGTAATTAGTAACCAAAGCTAAGAAAACATATTAGTACATGTGCTGGAAGACAGAACGGCTAATAAAAAGGCACCTACTTTTAACCCTGAGGCTGCGTTCACTCAGGATTACTTCATCGATGAACCATGTTTCCATTAATCGAAGAAGTTCATCGATGAACAATGCAACCAGGGATACAGCTTGGCTGGACGGGAAACCGCTTCAGTTCAGTTCAGTCATTTCAATAACGGCGCAGTACAGTTCAGTTCAGTTAAATCACTTCACTATTATCATTATTTTACCCGAAACATGATTTATAAATCAATGCACAAATCTTTACCCCTGCTACTTATATTTATTATTAATTTGCACTGATTGACTGGGTTTTAATAAATTTTTACCAGAAAAGTTCAAAATTATACGCAGTATTGTCACCATCTTTGCAAAACTGGACTTGTTAATACCAAACTAAAACTACTTTTCCAATATATAGAATATTAACAAATGTGCTCAAATATATTGGCAACATTGATTTGAAAGCTATTTGGGCCAAAAATTAAAATTTAGTAAATACAATGATAATAGGGTAACTGAACTAAGCGCTTGTACATTTTCTGTACTACCTGGAACAATTAAAACATTTTTAAAATTTAATTGAGGTATTTGATCATACAATATTTAATTGATGCATAAACATACTGTTAGATATTTCATTAATTATATAAAATATAATTTAGATACATATTTTTTGTTTGTAGTCTGTACTTTAATGGTTTTCATTATGATACACACAAGTTAATTTCATGCGAATGAATTTTTTTAAATTAAATCATGAGAGTACAAAAAATAGAGTATGCAACTCGTGTATAATGGCTATTAATACACCCGTACACTCATCAGGGCTTGTATTGTAAATTTCATACTCGCGTAATAATAGCAATATATACAGTATGCGAAATAAGAGGTGGCCGGGCCAGACTTAGGAATTTTAAATTGGTAAACAATATTATTCGAGGGGACATAGATTATCAGCAATTTTTTTGGCAGAAACCGCTTCGCTACCTTGAAATTAGTATAAAAAAGTCGTCCAGCTCGGTTTTCTCTTGACTCAGTTGCGTTGAGTCAAATAATAAATCAGTTCAATAATAATAATATTAACTCTTACAAAGTACCTATCCAATAATTTTAAGCCCTGTTCGCACGGGGATCTTTAGAGATTCTACGGAGATTCAGAATCCTGGCAAAGAAGAAGTTTTTTTTCTTTCTAGTGAGAATTATTTGTTAAATTGCAATATCACTAAATTGAATCAATGAGTCTTGGAAAAAAGAATTTATAATTTATTGATTGCTTCAAAACCACATAGTTATCACTAGAAAGAAAAAACTTCTTCTTTTCCAGGATTCTGAATCTCCGTAGAATCTCCAAAGACCCTAGTACGAACTTTATGGAATCATCCTAATAAACTAGTGTCCAAATTTTTGTTTATATTAACTAGAAAATTAAGTTATGAGACCAAATTGATTGAAATATTCTTTGTAGGCTGGAAAAGTTGGTCGAGTCCGAAGAAAAATCCTACCAAGAGCTACGGCGCCGCTTAAACTCCGAACACGCGTCTCGATTATCAGAATTAGACGAAAGAATTTCTCAAATAACATCAGAAAAAGACCGTGGAATCGAAGCAGCAAAAGCAGAATTTGAAGATAAATACCAAACAGCCCTACGTAGACACAAAACCGAGATGAAAAATCTCCGAGACTCGATGGACCTAGAAATGGACGTTTGGAAAAACAATTTCAAAAAGCAGCAGAATATTAAAATGGCGGAAGCTGAGGGACGATTGAGAGAGGTTTGCAAGAAAGAACGCGACAAAGAAATTGAAGTTGTCATCGAAAGACTTGAAAAAGAAGCAGAAGAAATGAAAACGCAAATGGAACAAGCATCCGACAACCGACTAAGGTGCGAACCACCTTTTCAAACGCGTTATTTTACTAGAACTGTAGCAAAAGTAATTCACACAAGGATTCTTTGTAGATTCTTTAAGCCCATTCATGCTTCCGAATCCTGAGAAAAATAATCACTACCAGTCAACAAACAGCGCCGCTAAATTGTATCTTCAATGAGTCTTGAAAAAGAAAAATTTCTAATTCATTGATAGCTTCAAGACAGTTAATTTCTTCCAAGATTCAGAAGCATGGAAGAATCCTCAAAGAATCCTTGTGCGAACAGGGTTTTAAGAATTCTTTCATTCTTTTCATGGAAAAAGGAACCAATTAATTAGAAATTATTCTTGCCCAAGACTAATTATTGAACGGTACCGCTATTTAACAGATAATTCTCGCAATAATGAAAGAATCTTCAGAGAATCCTTGTGAACAGGGTATAATCAATTTTTTAACATTTGATCAAGCTTTTTTTAGTTTACTGTCTGAAATCTGTATAGTCAGTACAAGTATTTATTATACATTATTGCTGTTACTAATTCAGTTTGTTTTCATCTAATTGTTTGCTTCTCAGGAGAATAAAAGAAAAATACGACGAAGAAATCAAGGATCTGGAATCAATCCTCAACGATTATAAATCAAAATACTCCGAAACTAAAGAAAAACTTCTTAGTTCTGACGATAATCTTCTAAACTTGAAGACCTCAATGAAGCAAGTACAAAATCAGTTCGAGCAAGCCAAAAAAATATCAGAAGAATTGTCCATGGATAAGAACAAACTTCGAGAACAAATTAAAGAAGAATTCATTAAAGAAATCAAAAACCTGGAAGAAGAAATCAAAGGATTGAGGAATGGAAGAGAAGAAGAAATGCAGAGGATATTTGCAAAGTATTGTAATAATAAATACAGTTGTATTGTTGTCTATATTGTTTATTTTTTAGAGTACGATTAACAGTCAATCACAAAGATGAATTGTTGTCAGAATTAACTCACAATAATTCAAACCTTCAAGAAAAGTGTACCCTACTGGAAAACCTCTTGGAACAACAAAGAAAGGAATTTTTAATCAAATAACTTTTTACTATAAGTCAAAAATTTATATTTTATTAACAGCTATACCTGTACCGCATAATATACTATAAAATATACGTTTTACAAATAAAAATGAGCGTAATATCTTCAATAGAGTATCAAAAATACTAATAACTAATAAATACAACTAAAACTTACATAAAATCTGGAGAAAACACCCCACAAATTTCAAATTAAGCGTCAGCTTCGCCATTTGTAAACAAACTAACGACAAGTGTCGACATGCTAGCGCGACAAGTGCCGACAGGTTAGCGCGCCAAATTTGATTACGGAATCGACTTATAATTATATTAGTTATTTATTTATTAAACTAATAATCAATTAATTAGACAGTAATATTAATATTTTATTGTTTTTCTTATCCATGATATCCCTGATTGTGTTTTCCGTATGCTGCATCGTGCCTTAAATGTTGATGTATTTTTAATGGAAATAATTCATCCCATTTGCTGTAGCGGTCTTCGAACAATTTTTCTTCAATCTTTAGTTCTTCATCAATGTTTAAATACTTTTTATTATCGGTAGTTAAGCGCGTCCATAATTCTGGTGCTTCTGGAGTTGGATTTCTACAAAAAGACATTGAACACCTGTTCTCTTTTATTTATTTATATGAACTTACCCAGTTCGAGCAAAATTAGACCACAAAGTCGTCAAATAGTCGATTATTTTTGATTCTGGGTCTCCTTCTTTAAATAAAGGAAAGAATTCTGGGTGGAACAGATAGATTAATTCGTCATGATGTACTGCCCCTAAAAAGGTTCAAAAATCAGTAACAATTTTGTTGCAACCTCTTTTATTGTTACCATAAACTGTATTATTGGTCCCTGGAAGGTAAAAATGACTAACCCGTCCTTTATAAGTAAATCTGTAGTAATATACCGGATTGATGTTACTACTTGCAACTAACTGAGCCAATCTGTGTACTCCAAAACCTATTACTCCATCGGCGTATAACTAAAAATTGTTAATTAGTTAAACAATAAACTAATTGAATAATTAAATAAATACCTGCGCCAAAGCATTGACAGTATTATTACTGATAGCATCATCATGAAAGTAAAACTTCTTCAAATCTCGACTAATTTCTTTTGATCTATCGGTAATTCTTTCATAAACAAACGCAATTGGGGCTACTTTGTCGAAATGCTTGTTCAGAACGTCCAATAGGGTAGAATTGTTCACTATTTCTGAAATTAAAATTTGGTAGCATTGTTTGGTTTACAAGTTAATCGTCTTACCAAAAGCTGGTGAAGCGAATTCATACTGCGTGATACCAGTCATCAATGGAACTTGAGCCTGTTTGCCATGCAGATACATCTCAGTAGGATCATCAGTTAAAAATCTTTCTTCTCCAACATCAGGTTCAACGACTGGGGTCCAAATCAAAATAGGATCTGTCCCGAATTCCTGCACAAGCCAATGATCAACCAATATTGGGATAATGTTACTAAGGGCGGACATTAGCAATCGCTAGGATATTTATAAGTAAATATAGTAAGCACAGTAAGTAACCAAGACTTACAGCAAAGCTGCGCAAAGAGTTGCCGATCTCTTCCGCTGGTTTGGTGCGCAAGCATTTGACAATCTCAGCAGAAGTGGTGTCTGGGCAATTTAACAATCTGGCTTGCTTCTTTGCGAGGTGGAGCTGATGTTGAGGAACTTTCCATTGCGCTGTACAAGAGCCGCTCATTGCAACAGCTCTGTGGAATAGCCCTAAGAACAAGTATTAGTTGACAGTTTGTCTAATTTATTGTAAAATACCTCTGGACATTGGAGATATCATGTGCAAGCAAACGCTGACACCTCCAGCGCTGTAACCAAGTATCGTGACCAAGTCTGGGTCGCCGCCGAACTGTTCAATGTTTTGTTTGATCCATTTGAGGACCAGGACTTGATCTTTAAAGCCGTTGTTACCTGGTGCTTCTTTATCTCCCGTACTTAAGAAACCTAAACACAACTTACTCAATTAGATGTTCTACGTATAACCCTGTTCACACGATGATTCTTTCATGCTTCTTAATCTTAAGCTATCAATGAATTCCTCTTTTCCAACGATTATTATGATTATTTTTTGTCAAAATTCAGAAGAATGAAAGAATCATTGCACAGATGTAATAGCATGTGGTACCTAAAGAACCTAATCGGTAATTCGGGCTGACTAAAACTACTTCTTTGTCTAGTAAATAATCAGGTCCTTCGAGATTGCTTCGTCCAGATCCTGCATAAAACCCTCCAGCATGAAAGTAGACGATTACTGGCCGCTTTGGATTCTTGTCACCTTTTTTTAACTATAATACAATTTAAAAAAGATAAATATTTGTAGTAAATTATTTTGTATAATAAAATACTTACAGCAGTTGAATATACGTTAAGTTGTAAACAGTCTTCAGATATTGGGTCACTAACAGGTTGTGGACAAAATGGACCATCTTTTGTTGCATCCAAAGTTGCATTCCAGGGCTCCGCTGGTAATGGGGCCTACAAATTATATTTATTGTATACTACAGTACATTTATGCATCATACATTATATATAATTCATTGCTTTACTGGGTTATCAGCAAGGAATATTAAATTTAGTAAGTTGCGCTCCGAAATGTTGCAATGCCGTATTTCATTATTTTACGGGCCATAAAAAAGTAAATTATTTCTCGGACTTATACAAAAAGTGATTGTTGTCATGATAAACACAAATTATATCTTTACATTTTAATTGTTGCGTTATATGAGGATATGTCAACCGACGAACTCCGCTGCGCGTCGTTCTAAAACCAACTCTTTCATGATTCTTTGATTTCATCCTGATAAAAAGAATCATGATGAAAAATGCCTGTCAAATAGCGCCGTCGCTAAATTGAATCTTGCAAAATATTTTCTAAATCGTTAATAGTTTCAAAACAGTGAATTTTGTCCAGGATTCTGAAGCATGAAAAGGCATCACATGATATGATAATAATGATACTTACTTTAAATCTCAGCTCGCCTACGGGCGGCCTAGCATACGGGATGGCCCGAAAAGCAAAAATATTCTTCCCCATTCTGGTTTTCATCATGCTTCCCTGAACGGTTCCTGATGAGAGTTGTACAATTGACGGATTTGCAGCCATTTCAGCTACAGCTTTGGCATCAGGAAAGGCGTGCACAGCCCCAATAAGTAGGAAAAGAACCACCGCGAACCACATGTTACACTCTAGAAGTTACAGACTAACGTTGCACTGTGAAAATGCGAAATCTCTGCGACGCTGCGTTTATATATTAATCTCTGCCGCAAATTTTTCAATTTAGAAATTGAATTATTCATACAACATCCAAGGTAAAGGTTTCTAGAACGACTGTGGGGTATTGTAATATTGTTAAGCATTAAATAGGCGAAGGTATGAAAGGTCAGTATTGAGGAAAAATATTTGTTTGCGATAAAATTGGAAATACCAATTTCTTCTTTTTTTGGGAACATGCGAACAATGTAAATTAGTAGTCAGAATTAATTGAATTTAATCTATATTTTAATCTGTTGTTGTTATGATGAAAATAATTTGTTTATGTTTACCTAATCTATATGATTTATAGTATAATATGCGCAGTAAATCATATTAAACATGGAAAAGTTTAATTGAATAATTGAATGATGAATCAAATAGAAAGATTGCACTATTTATCATTCAAACATAACTGAATAATAATGCTCGGGTACCATAACTTTTATTCAACAATTAGTTTAACTTTATCAACAATAATAAACAAAAATAGAAGCATAAGAATTTAACCGTACAACCATAGCCTGTAAACGCATTCACAGCCCGCAATTGAGAAGTCTATCATACGGCAATGTGTACTTGCGTTCACAAAACCAAATTTCAGCGATGTGAACGTAAGTACACATTGCCATATAACAGACTACAAATTTCACTAAATTGTAAATGCGGCTCTTAGCTCACGGCAAGTATAATATATGACAGAAGGGCGGATGAAGTGTGGTCTTTCTGTTTACCTTTTAGATAGAGACAGAAAGTGCGGGCCAGCTCGGAGCATGCATTCTATGACGATGGTAACGCACGGGCCCAGTGATCTTTCTCTGTTACGCAGGGTAAACAGAAAAGCTACGAATCTACAGTATTGCTGTCCACTCCTGTGTTTATATTATACTTCGTGGCTCACGGGTACTCTTGGTTATAAATTAAGAGTACACCACAGGATCGATACACCTGACTGAATTTGAACTGAGTTGTCAGTCGGTCACGTCACTTACTCACCTAGTTCAAGGTTTATTTAGAAATCTGAGTAAACCGCAAAGAAAAACACAAATAATTAGTAATATAATCATATATTTTCCATAATTCAACATTACAATTCATGATAAGTTCGAATAAATTGAAAATATTCACTTTTGAGTCCTTAAAACTTACGGCTTCAATCTTTCATACCTTCTTAACAATCTGAACGACGTCTTCGTCGTTGAGAACGTGGTCTTTGCCCACTTTTTGGGGCTGGTGCTTGACAGAAGAACCCCAGACCAGTGCGCTAAAAAAAACATTTTTAGCACAAGAATCTTGCAAAATATTCTAATTATAATTTAATGGTAACCATTCAACAGGATTTACTCCCAATTATAGATTGGTAGATGATATTAAAATGAAACCGATTCGTCTTGGTGCAGTCAGAATCTTAATCCGTGCGACCTTTGATATTCAAAGCGGCATCGGAGAGATTCTGATGCAACCAGGACTACATTTAAGACGATCAAGTAGTCAGCATGAAGAGAGAATTAGAGTACCTAAATTATTTAGGTACTCTAGAGAGAATATTGTCACTTACTATTTAAATTCTTTCGCGATGCTTCGATGCAGCTTGTTGCAGAAATCTTCAACAGTTGTGTGTTCTGAATGAAGAACAATCGGAGAACTATAATCTGGCAGCTGCCCTTTTGGTTTTGTGTAGCTATGAAGAGATTATTTCATAAAATAATTGTTTGTAATTGAGTTAAAATGCTTACATTCGGACCAGTTTCAAGTAATCCCACATTTTTTCTAATAAATCGTCGAAATTCCAACGATGATGCGCCGAAATTGGTACACAATGCGGTATTTTGTAAATTACATCCAATTCTTCGATACTTATTTGATCTGTTCAATATATAATTAATTAATTGATTTATTATTTATACAGTGGTGGTTGAACGTACCTATTTTGTTCAGAAGGTAAATGCATGGTACATAAATTCGGTTACCTTCAATAATATCAATCAAATCGTCACTCGTAGCATCATATTTTAAAGTTATGTCAGCATTGTGTATTTTATATTCGGATAAAATTGTTTTTACTGTATCTGAATCTAATTCAGATTGAGGTACCTAAATATAATTTTAATTAAAGCCTCATTTAGTTGTAAGGTTTACATTTTGTCTACGTTTAAACTAAATACGAGCATTCACACTTCCCACTTTAAAACACTGTGAAAGCTCATATTTAATTAACGTATTCAAACTCTCTGAAACGTACACATTAATGTAAACCTTAAAACTAAACGCTTATGTGAATGTAAAATAAAATATTTACCATGCAATTTAAGTTGACTCCTCCTTTATCCTTTTTCCTAAAAGAAATATTAGGTGGTTGTTTATTCAACCTAAGTCCGAAACCTTCCAACTCATGTTCTATAAGTCTTTTGTGTCCTAGCGGTTTTAAAACATCCAGAACTATAAAAATAAGACTGCAAGTTCTTGCGACAGCTATAACTTGTCTACCTCGACCTTTGCCATCCTTAGCTCCTTCGATAATACCAGGAAGATCTAACAACTAAACAATGGGATCACAATATGATCGAGCGTCTAAAATCATAGCTTATAATTAAATCAAACCTGTATTTTAGCGCCTTTGTATTTGATGCAGCCAGGGACAGTAGTCAAAGTCGTGAACTCATATGCTGCTACTTCTGAATAAACCCCGGCTAGGGTACTCAGCAAGGTGCTTTTCCCCACAGACGGAAACCCAACAAACCCTATTCTGGCGTCTCCGGTCTTCGCTACGTCGAAGCCTTCTCCAGCACCGCCGCCGCCCCCCTTGGGGGTGATAAGTTCTCGTCTGAGCTTAGCTAATCTTGCTTTTAGGAGCCCCAAATGCCCGGCTGTCGCTTTATTTTTCTGGGTCCTTGCCATCTACGGACAATGTGGTTATGGTTAGCATGTTTGGTTTTAGGTTTTTAAGTGTTTTACCTCCGATTCGATGGCTGCGATTTTTTCTAGGATTGTACTCATGATTGCAGATGTAAATTACTCGGTTTTTAATTGATAATTATGCTAGGTTTTTTAAACACGTGGGATTTGACAGACTGTTGCCGATTGACTGACAGCTGTGGGATTTTGACAGAAAGACATTTCTGAACAAACTTATTATTACAATATAATTAATATATTATTTAAACAGTCTTAAATGATTTATTTAACTAGTTTTTAATACATAATTACACATTATTCAATTTATAATAATACAAATAGTTCACAATATCTTACATAGATAGCAGCATGGGTCTCATTTGTGCCTTCTGGAATCTTATATTTTAAATATTTAAATCTTACAACTATTAAAACAATAATAAACTATTTTAGAGCTTAATTTAAGCTTTAACCAATGAGAAAACTACAGGAATCTTGAATGTTTATGCTTTTCTTTGCCACTTTTCCTACTTTCCATTTCAATGAATTATAAAACTGCCTTCTTGCTTCTCATAAGTAGTACCGCAGTACCAAAATCTTAAAACTATTAAAACAACAATAAACTATTTTAGAGCTTAAGTTAAGTTACAACAAGACTTTAATAATGAGGAAACGGTAGCGATCTTTAACGTTTGCGCTTGTCTTTGCCACTTTCCCTACTTTCCACTTCGAATGAATTATAAATCTGCTTTTCATAAATAGTAAGAGATAAATTATATTCTTTCTTATTTAATTCTTCTTTAATAGGTTCTTCCACACTATTTCTAGAAAAACAAATCTTTTTCTCATTGTTACCATAAGTAGACATAATATCTTTTAAAGAATTCATTTTTTTGAATGAATCATTGTTTCTTACACGATCTTCAAAGTACTTTTTATTTCTGCTTATTGGAAATACAATTTGCTGAGACGGATCTGATAATTTTCTTCGTTTAAGGGAAGAATTATTATAGAAACTTAAATCAACATTAGTGTCATTTTGATTTTCAGTGCAGATAGGGCTGTTATAATATTGTTCAACAAACTCTAGCCTTTTCTCAACTTTGACGGTACTATTTTCTGATAACTCTTGACTGTTTTCATAAACTGCTTCTGCTTGTACAAAATTATTAGAAGTATAAACTGTTGAGAAAAACTTTAAATCATTGTTGAACAGTGTATTATTTTCTTTTGGCATAAAACTCGAATTTATAAAACTGTTTTCCGTAGAATAACTTATACTAGGGTCTTTACAAAAACTGTGATTGAAACTTTCCAAAGTGTTATTCAAATCATCTTGTTTGATCACTTCTCCTGACCTGGAAAACGTAATATTATCCACAGTTTCAATCATCGGAGAAGCCGGTGACAGTAAAATATTTCGCAGCGAATTTTCCGGAGTTACAAATTCAGATTGTACAGCGTTATTGCCTTTATCTGTTAACGTTACATTTTCTGCATTTGTATCAGTTTTATGTTCATCTTCATTGCTACTTGAATCGCTAGAACTTTGATCCAAAGGGCCCATCAAAAACTCTTGAAAACCTATATCAAGGTTATAGTATTCGTTCACCAAAGTTTTCTTTTTTAGATTGTCTATTGAATTTTGTACATATTCTCTGAATGAGTTAGGAAATTTAGGGGGTTTCTTGATTTCTAAATTAGTATCTTTACTGGCTGATACTATATTTTTATCTGAAGATGTGTTAGAGTCATCAGAACTAACTGAAGTATCATTTTGTAGAGTCTCATCGTTAATATTTGTTAAAGTTTCGTTAAAAGAAATGTAGGGAAACGTCTCATTTGCATAATTTGCTACTGGAAGTTGATTTTGACTAGTAATGGTGCAAGATATACTTCGATTGCTACCAGAACTTGTATTTTTATTACTCATAAACTGTTTAAACTTTTTTAGTTCTTCGTTAGTAAATTCTGTATTTTGTTGCGACATACGCGGTACTTTATCATCATTAGTAATATTGTTCAATGAAATTTGCGATCCGATGAAATTCTGGGACAACTTTACCGGTTTCGAGACAATATTTTTTTTAAGTGGTGCACTTTCTCTATGACACAGCTTATGAGTAACGGATGTTGTATTTTTTTGGGACATTCGCGGTACTTTAATATCATCATTAGTAAAATTGTGCAGTGAAATTTGCGATCCCACCAAATTCTGAGACTTTACCGGTTGCGAGTTAATTTTTTTTTTAAGTGGTGCACTTTCTCTATGACACAGCTTATGAGTAGCGAATGTTGTATTTTTTTGTGACATTCGCGGTACGTCAATATCATTAGAAAAATTGTTCAATGAAGTTTTCGACCCCATAATATTCTGAGACAATTTTACCGGTTTCGAATTAATATATTTTTTAAGTGGTACACTTTCTTCATGAGATAGTTTACGAGGAACGTATTTAAATTGAGCTAACTCAGTTTTAAGTTGTCTATTAGTTTCTAAACGATTTACTAGATTAGTATTTGTGTCTACAGGGTTCGATATATTTTTGATATGAACAGAAGGCTAAAATAAAATTAGGACGTGAGATAGAAGCATGCTGAATGATAAACCACTTCAAGTTCATTCACAGCTATAAAAATAAGAATTTAACAAATATATTCTTGTGAAAGTGTTCATAGCAGCCTCAAATAAAAATAATGCTAGATTCAGATCTATCCAATTATAAGTATAAGTGGCTAATTTAACCAACCAGCAGCGCTCAGCGTTCGCACTTATAATTGAAATTGGAATTTTGTGGAAGCGCTGATTGGTTTATTTAGCACTTATACTTATAATTGGGTAGGTCTGAATCTAGCTTAAGCATAAACATAAGTATTTGTCAATCAGAGAGATTGGGAAATGTTGGGAATTTTTTTATCTGTCTTTAGTAAGTATTGCTCGCATAATTTCGTTCAATACGTGTTTTATTTTCGAAGTTGTGAACACGAGACTTATATATAATATTATTTATATTTCTTATTTGCATAGCTGTGAATGTACCTTTAGCTAGCCTTACTTGAGAAAATTTTTGGGCCATTTTTTGGGAAAACACTTCGAAACTGTCTTGCTGGGTCTGAAAAATTGTTAATTAATATTTGACAGGTTTACATGAATAAAATATTACCATACAACGTCTGTTTAGCGACAATCCTGTATTATGAGAACCATATCTACGTTCGGCATTATTTTTTTGTTCATCCAAAATATGTATATTTTTAAATGAGTCATTACATTCTGTATACTCAGTAGGATTTTGGACAATTAATTCTTCCGAAATGCTATTATTATTTTCTAGGTGTTGCATTGAAGAATGCGCAAAACTGTTTGAGTTATTTGAAGTCCTTATTTTTGGGGCAGCCATCAATTTAAGTTTTGTACTATTATCAAAATTAAATGTTTGTTTCTGTACATTCGCATTGGATTTTTGATTGTTTAATTCGTCAGTAATACTAGAATTATTATCTGTATATTGCATTGAAGAATGCGCAAAACCGTTTGAGTTATTGGAAGTCTTAATTTTTGAGGCAGGCATAAATTTAAGTTTTGTACTATTATCAAAATTAAATGGTTGTTTCTGTACATTCGCATTGAATTTTTGATTGTTTAATTCTTCGGTAATACTAGAATTATTATCTGTATATTGCATTGAAGAATGCGCAAAACCGTTTGAGATATTTAAAGTCTTATTGGTTTCAGAAATATTTTTTGCCATTAATTTACGTGTTGAACTATTATCAAAATTGAATTTATTTTTTTGTACATTTGTCACTTCAGAAATGGTATTATTATCTTCTATACACTGTATTGAAGAATTTAAATCATTATTTGAAGTATTTGTAACTCCAGTATTTCTATTTTTTTGAGCATCTTTCGGTTTAAAATACGAATCAATCGTTTTATTATTAGCTTTTTTAGTTGCTGGTTTCTTAGCAGCATTTTTAGTAACATTAAAATATGAAGTAATTTCAGTTTGGCTTTTCGCGTTACTAACAAAATTAACTGCTGTATTTGTTGCGACATTTCCTTGATTAATAATAACATCATAATTTTCCTTGCAGTCTATTCCCACTAGATAACCAGAAAATGTTTTTTTTATTAGTTTTAAGGTTTACGTTTCATCTAACTAAATACGAGCATTCAGAGCTTGAAAGTGGAAAAAGTATGAATGCTCGTATTAAGTTAGATGAATATAAACTTTCGTAAACGTAAACATAATTGTAAACCTACCCCAATTTTCGCTAATTAAATAAACTTGTATGACATGATCAATTCTTAGGATGACATCAATATATTGGACATATTCTTTACAAGTCGCCATACTGTGGTGACTAAAATAAAGTATATTAATATATTTGACGAATAATTGTTAATAATACTTACTATAATTTCTTGCAGACCAGAATGTTGTTCTCTGTGTCACCAATTAGCAAAGTCATGTGGCTGTTTAGACCAGCAGTACAACTTTTATTTATATCTTCTGAATTGAGTAGAGTTACTGTGATTTTAACTTTATATTTATCGATTTCAGATGGTTCTAAATGTATTTTATAAAACGGTAGATGCATTACTGCTTCTATTATTTCGTTACCCATTGGTGGAGCCCGATTTATTATCTAGAATTTTAAATTAAAGTAGAAAATGTTTCCAAGTCTCACAACTTCCTGAATATATTTTAATGGTTAATTTTTTTAATTCGTTAATTTAAGGGTAGTTTTCACAAGGAATTGTATAATGGATACCTGATTGCAATAAAATAAAATTTTAATTAAATGTGCAATAGTAACTTTATAAAATTCCATTTGAAATAGTGATCCAAAACTGTTTGACAAATAAAATCCCCAGAACATTTCAAGAATGTGAACATCCCGCTTTGTTCCTTGCTGAATTTGTCTATTAACATCCAATTAATAATAATATAAAACAAAATCGTTCCGTTTATGAACTCGTCAATGAGTAAATGTACCTGAAGATGATCGAAAGATCGAAACGCGTTGTGATCAACCTAGTGCCGAGTCTTGTATCTCAGTTAGTGTTGTGTTTGGTTTTTTGCATTGAATCATACATTTCATCGATCTTAGTATCAAACCTCACACCCACACCATACATTAATCTGGATACATTACTCATTGACGAGTTCATAAACGGAACGATTTTGTTTTATATTATTGTGACAATGAACTTCGGAAATTCAGATATCATTAATCCTATTAATATCTAGCTATTGCTAATGTCCGCTCTTAGTAACATTATCTATGTAACATCCCAATGTAAGTAATTTGGTAATATGTAATGTAATATCCCAATGATGTGGCTAGGATAGGCTTAGTAACATCGCTTAAAGTACAAAAATAAGATATTTTTAAACATCCCATGGACGATTATTCCTGCCAAGTGGGCTGGAAACTGAAATTGCGAAGTTGCAAAAATTCTTTCGGTTCCGTGATAAGCGAGTTGAGCACTATATGCCATTAAAATATACGCACGAAGTTGTGAATCACCCTGTATGTTACTTACTCGTTCAATATCACGAGGGGTGCATTCCAAAATAATCTTGAAGCTGGTTTTTCCGGCACTAACTAACATAGAACTCAAAACAGGGCCTATTTTTGGAAACTGGCGAGACACATATAGAGAATTTTCCCATAATTTTGCCATAAAACATTGGTTCAAAATCAGGGCGCTCAACAGAGCCGAAAAGGCTTTATTTTTGTGTAGGAGATATGTCACTAAACCTGAAAGAAATTAATTTATAATTATAAAACCTCGTTCACATAACAGTTTTACGTTTAAGAATGTTTAAATTCATATAACTACATACGAGCATTCACACTTCCCACTTTCAAGCACTGTAAAGCCCAGTCCGCACGAGGATTCTTTGAAGATTCTTCCAAGATTCTGAATCCAGGAAAAGAAGTTTCAAGATTCTGAATAAATTCATGGTTTTGAAGCAATTAATAAATTATAAATTCTACTTTTCCAAGACTCATTGAAGATTCCGCAATTAACAGGTACCTAATTCTCATTAGAAAGAAGAAAACTTCTTTTCCAAGATTCAGAATCTTGGTAGAATCTTCAAAGAATCCTCGTGCGAATAGAGCTTAATGTAACTATACGAGCATCCACACTTTTCACTTTCTAGCACTAAAATTTGACAGCTCCAAACTGTTATGTTTACCACTTACTAAAGCTATATTAAGTTCATTATGTGAATGCTGTGTTTCTTAAACTTAAATATAAATGTAAACCTTCACACTAAACGCTTATGTGAAAGAAGTTTACACTTTCTTAAATATAAACATAAATGTAAACCTTAAAACTAAATGCTTATGTGAATTAAATTAAATGAATGACTTACATTTTGAAATTCGTTCGCCAGTGCGCATAATTTTAATAGATTCTTGATGAAGCGTTGGATTTTGTATCTTGATGCAACCGAAGACGGCTTGAATCATGCTAAAAATATACAGGATGATTCACAACTTATATAGTACTCAACTTACTAATCATGGAACAGTTTTAAAAAATTTAAGGGCAGTTTTCGCAAGAAGCACTGGATTGTTGTTCGATATCTGATTAACTATGAATGAAATAAATTAAATTTTAATTAACTGTGCAATGGCAAGAATAATAAATTTAAAACAGTGGCTCAAAACTGTTTAATAAAAATCTTTCAGTTCCGTGATAAGTGAGTTTTGTTTACCAGTATATTTTCATGGCTGTAGTTTTGATGACACTGTTCAGCGAGAACCGAATTGTTTCTTGATATTTACACTTATTCAAAGTGTTCAAAGTCTTTTTGTCATTAACCCGTAAATATGTTTCAGAAAATTCGGTGCATTTCGATATCATCATCAACATTTCTGACAACGATTCGGAACCTTTAATCTGCAACATTTTTGTTAGTTTATTTATTTTTAATACATAAAGGCTGGTTTATAATGAATGTAACTGGCTATTTATTCTGTATTTTGTGAAGAATAATATTATGAACCAACCGTAATATGTACATACTTCAGTAAATATTTTCATGGTGTTAAATGCCAGGTAATAATTAGCCATAAGATTGCCTAAATTAGTCGACACTACGCTGAAACCATCAGTTTGATCTATTTGGAGCATCCCGTATTTATTGAGCACATTTATTTCAATTTGGCACCAATCTATAAAATATTGAATGCATACTTGGCCGACAATTTTTTCAGGTTCACTCCACTAACAACTACGAGTGAGTTGACCGCACACACGGTAAAATATAAAATATTACGCACTGTATGAGATTCCCACTTGAATTATTGGGTACAGCAGCCTCATATATTGTTAATTATCGGTACAGATATATTTTATCGTGTGTGCGGTTACCAGCCAACAATCCACTCAATGTGTGCCTGACTGGATTAGAATCTGAGTTGTCAGAACCACAACTTGTAAAAATATACCTTGCAACTTTTTTTCTATCTGGTTTTTGGTATAATTCATGGGTATATTATAATGTTTCGGGTTTTTTAATACCCGGATATATAAAAAAGTGTACCGCAACCATTCTAGAGCTATGGCAATATCTGTTATTGTTCCTAGAACAACTTCTGCATTTAAATGCTCAACCAAATGCCGATGAAGGTTACTTTCAATTAATTCTGTTCCTCCTAACATCTTTTCATATCTTTGCTAAAAAACAACAAAATGGGTGACCATTCAACACCAGAAAGTAACAAATATTCGTACACAGGAAACTGTAACACCAGAAGTAATAAAATAGCTGCATCAACAGATTCATTTATAGGAAAATACAAATCTAGTATTTTATATTCGGAAGGAAGATGCAAATTTAGAATATTGTATGAGAGACTCAATGTTCATTTAGTTTCAGTTCATTCTTATTTGTGTGCCTCTTAGTTTTCCAGATTTGCATCTTCCTGTGTTTGTATTTATGCTGAATATAGAATTTTAGATTCAGCATAAATGGAAACACAGGAAATGCAATTATAAAACTAGGAGATAAACAAATTAGATGGAACTGAACTAAATGAACAAGCCAATATTCTAGTTATGCATTTTTGTGTGTTTGCATTTACGCCGAATCTAAACTTTTAGATTTGTATTTGATGCACAGGCAATAGCTGCGCGTGTTTAGGCTCTCTGCATGTGAAAAAGTTATTATTTCAAGATTCTTATATGCCTATGGCACACCGGTCGAGGAGCATCAAGGACCATCGAGGAACTCCACGATGAAACGAAAGAACGCACCCGTCCACGATGGATTTCTATTTCATCGGTGACAAATACATCAAGGTTTTGCGCGAAATCAGATACAAAAGATACGTCTGAAATGAGATACATTCGTTTCATCGAGGAACAACTCGATGAAAATAGCGGCGCTCCTATTTTTCGTCGAGGAAGGGGTGCGTTCTATCGTTACATTGAGGAGTTCCTTGATGCTCCTCGATGCTCCACGACCGGTGTGCCATAGAGTTTATGCATTTTCCAGTGATCCTGTATTTGCATTTACGCCGAATCTAAAATAAGTACTAGATTTGTATTTTCCTGTGAATGATCTTTTGATGCAGATATTTCATTACTAGATTGTCATCTTCTGATGTTGTATGTACTATTCACGACAGGAGTGGACACTAGCGCGGATGAAGTGTGGCCTTTCTGTTTACCTTTTAAAAGAAACAGAAAATGCGGGCCAGCTCGGACCAAGCATTCTACGACGATAAACAACGGTAACGATGTTAACGCACAGACCCTGAAGTGATCTTTCGCACAGGGTAAACAGAAATGCTACGAATCTACAGTATTGCTAAGATACGGAGCTTCCACTCCTGCGTGGTATTAAGCCCTGTTCACACATGGACACACGGAAGACACACACATGCAACAAAAGCAAAATTAAGAACGTATGCAACGTTTGTAGCCTCAAAATTGATCATTTCTTTACTTACATAGAAGCCACTGAATAGCGGCGCCTCTATTTCACAAGCAACACACACGCGTGTGTGTGTGTCCATGTGTGAACAGGCGCTATTATATCTACCTTTTCTTTAAAAGTGGTCATGATGACAACAGTGGCATTAGTGTCAAACCTCGGCCGCCCAGCTCTTCCAATCATCTGCAGCAGCGCGCCCTCACCATACTCTTGAAAGTTCCCGCCAACGTACTGCTTGGTTCCTTTGACCACCACCAGGTGGGCAGGCAAGTTGACGCCCATGGCAAGCGTGCTCGTGGCTACCAACACAGGAAGCTGGCAGTCTCTGAAGAGGCCTTCGATGGTCAGCCGGTTCTCTAGAGACATCCCCGCGTGGTGCACGCCGATACCATGCGACACGAGCGACTTGTGAAGCGTGGAGAACATCGTCTGAGAGCCGGCGGAGAGAGCGGATGACTGCTCCGGGGATAAGTGGAATGTTAGCGAGGAGGATAGGTGCGATGCTGTTAGTTCCACTCCTTTGCGGGTTGAACAGAATATCTGCAATATACACAGAATCAAGAATTGTTTATCAATTTTTAAACCAGAATAATTTAAATTTCAGCCTCGCTACTGCTACATTTGGCCCAGTTTTCGACAGCAAAATATCGCACCATTCTAAGCATACTTTCAACACCACAAAAAAAGTCTTGAATATTCATACACAAGAAGATTCAAATCTAGAAAAATTATACGTAATAGATTGGACAGAAAAATTCAAATCTAGAATTTTAGATTTGACAAAATAAAATCCTCAGAATATTTCAAGAATATGGACATTCCGCTTTGTTACTTGCTATATTTGCCTATTAATATCCTGGCGATTGCTAATGTCCGCCCTTAGTAACATTATCTATGTAACATCCTAATTTTAGTAATTTTTTTACGGATACTTAAAACATAAATAACTATTACAGACTTATTACCAAGGTAGGTTTGCCTTCGGCGTACTGCATCAAAACATTTTGTAGTTTATAGTTCAAAGTAACATCGAATTTAAAATTGGCTGTTTCAGAAGCACACGGATACCCTATAACGATTTTATTCAATTTGACAGGCCTCAGTTCTTCTCCGATTCTGAAAAAAAATTAATTTAGCTTCTTACACAGCGCGACAAAAAAAATCTTACTTGAAATAGACGGCAGGTTCATTATTACTTCCCAACCATTCTGCAATGTCCTCAATGTTGGGGATGGTTGCACTAACTGCTATAAATCTAACATCTTGATTTTTCCGCAAGATTTTCATTCGAGATACAACTACCTCTAAGTTCGGCCCACGCTGTTCTTCGTTCAATAAATGGACCTCATCGATCATAAAAAGTTTGATAGAGTCTAGAAAGTCACTGTCTTTTGCGTTTCTAGTTAAGGAGTCCCATTTTTCAGGAGTGGTTATGATTATGTGATAATTTTTTAGGCATTTTAAGTCTGTCAGATTTGAATCACCGGTGGACACAATAACAGGAAGACCGATTTTTGAGAATTTTGTGTGCCAGTCTGCTAATCTTTCGTGGCACAACGATTTTACAGGTGCAACTACAATAAATTATCATTACTTTATTGTTAAAAGTGATCTGTAACACTCACCGTAAATTATTTTATAGTCGCCGGTAAAATTGACTTCTTCGAACTTCATTAGCAGTCTTATAATTGCTAATTCAAATACAATCGTTTTTCCGGAGCCTGTAGGTGCTGATATTACTACCGATACATCTATTAATAATCAATTTATAGTATTAAATTAATTACAAACTAAGTAATTGATGTACAAACTTACCAGAATACAATACATCATCTATTACGTTTGACTGAATGATGTTGAACAACGGAAAATCAAAAATGCATCTATATTTTTGAGCTGTAGTATTAATTAAGGATAAAATATATATAATAGGGTTTAAATATTTGTCTTGTACCAAAAAAGGATACGTAATTCTTGTATAGACCTTAAATCATTTATTTTACCAAAATTGCGCGGTGGTCTATCTAATATTGGATTATTAGCTATTATATTGTCAGGACTTGCAGTTAAATCCATGTAGTTTGACTGCTGACTTAAATTATCGTCTATGTTATCCATTTTTGTCTTTTTATTAACTTAATTTGCAATAAAGAACACCTGTCATACTTATCGTAACACTATTGTTGTAAATAATTAACAATCTTTGCTTGTTTTGTAACAAAACTTGGTTACAGGTATTTTATTATTATTAATGAATATTTGATGTAGTTATATACTGAATTATTGAGTTCTTTTATCATTTAATTCAAAGGATAATTTAATAATTAAAAAGTTCGTTATTGTTGCGCTCCAACGTCAAATTTAAATTTTCTCTCACAGTATTGCCAACTGCGCGGATTGACGTTTGACAGTTGGCGCCCTGCAGCAAGCTGTTGTTGTTTTGAAAATACGTTGAATGCATCATTAGCATTTCTTTTGTGCCATTAATTGGTTAATTTGAAGTGTTTAAGTGAGTTTATTGCCATTTCCACATCTTATCCTTCAAAATGAAGACAGACGCGACAGGAAAACTCATCTCCAGTTATTTGAACCAGCGTTCTAACGACCAACAAGTAAGTTGTTAGGTTAGAAACAGAGGGAATCTTATTTAAACAATTATTTTTTAGGAAAACGTGAAAAATACACGTAAAACATTAAAAGTTTTACAACAGGCAGCTACGGATAAGGAGAATTTAGTCGGACGAGCCCAGCGAAGCGGCAAAGAAATTATCCTACCGAAATCTAGGTACATAACTTAATCCATTCTTACATACATTTCTTATTTTAATTATAGTTTCAGTGATTCCGACTTAGAATCCAAGAAAAAGATAAAAACCTGCAGCAAGTACGTCCAAACATCCAGTGGAATTAAAATAGACATAAATGATTTAACTTCAGAAGGCAAGTTTCTTCAAGAAAATTAGTTATAATTTATTACAAAAAGGTTGTTTTTAGCTGGACCTAGCGAAAACTACTGGGAAGTCATTGCTGAAAAACGGCGCCTTGCTTTGGACGAAAGTTTACAGGAAAACCAGACTTTACATGAAGAAAATGACGCCCTTAGAGAAGAAAACAAAATCATCAAAGAAATGTTGAATGAATCCAGGAATTTGGTGGAAATTCTGACAGTAAGAGTGTTTCTAATCATTTTTAAAGCATTTTATTTATTTATTTTGTTTAGGAAATGCTGAATGAAGCTGAAAATCCTGCTGAAGAACCTGGAACTTCAGCTGAAAATCAATCTGTAGAAACTGACGAATAAATTAGGTAGTTTTTGTAAGTTAGTCTTATTTCTTTTACACTGTAACTATAAGTACAACTTAATATATTTTGATATTATAGATTTGGGACCAAATATTATATATTTGTAATTGAACAATGAATAAATGATTAGCATTGTACATATATTTTTTTCTGGGGTAAATTTGTTTTTCAGATTAAAGTTAATAGGTAAGTAACAAAAACAACATTAATAAAACATCCTTATTTCAATGCAATAACTGCATTTAATCCTCATTCACTTACATATTTTGTTTTCAGGTTTACATTTATGTTTACGTTTAAGAAAGATTACTAAATACGAGCATTCACAGTGCTTTAAAGAAGACGTGCGAATGCTCATATTTAGATATATAAAACTAAATTCTTAAGTGAATGAGGTTTCACATAAGCGTTTAGTAAGAAGGTTGGCATATTCAAATTTATTTATTTAAATTTAAGAACTTAAAATAGCTTTAGTAAGTGGTAAACATACACTTAAAGTTTGGGGTTTTAAACTTTAGATATCAATATGCTTTAATTAGGAAGATAAAGAAATTATATTCAAGAGAATATGAAGATATATTTAATTCCAGAAAAAATTACAATGACATTGTTTATTTACAAAACAGTTTTTATAACAAAATGAAAACTGGCCATCTTATTTAAAAATACAAATTAATATATGACATTAATGACAGACAAGTAAATTAAATGTTTATTATCTTCAACACATATAATGCAGATCTTAAAACTAAATAACTAAATGCTTATGTGAATGAGGCCTAAAAAAGTTCGAATGCAGCCTCATTCACATAAGATTTTAGTTTTATAGTTTACGTTTAAGGGAGTTTAAATTCATTTAAGTAAATACGAGCATTCACACTTCCCACTTGCAAGCACTCTCGTACATTCTTAAACGTAAACATAAATGTAAACCTTATAACTAAATTCTTATGCGAATCTAACTAAATATAAGCATTCACAGTGCTTGAAAGTGAAAGGTGTGAATGCTCGTATTTAGTTAAATGAATTTAAACTGCCTTAAACATAAACAAATGCTTATGCGAATAAAGCAATAAAAGCACTGATAATACTCGAACTTAATTTACTATTCTGCATTTTAAAAGATTATGAATCATCGTCCTTCATATTCCAAAAGTGTATGAAAAACTTTACATAACTAGTTCTACCGTTGTCACTATCGCTCACAAAATCTTTTTATTAGTATAATTGCCGCGGTTTTAATTCGTGTTAGAGATACGATTAAGTTTTATTATGAGCAAAATTATCAAAAGAGTGGGTATAACCAATCGTTAGTGGACTGGCGAGCACTAGTATTAATTGCGGCTACCTCAAAATAGTGTTGTTTGCTAGGTGCAGTGGTAGTGAAAATGATAATCCAACAGTAAGTTTTATTTGACATTACTTATATTTATTTATGTTTCGTGTTTGTAAATATTCTGTAATCTATTTATTATTACTTAGTTTGATCGGTGAAAGTTGTACTACTTTCACTAATCAATATTTAACTGGTATTGCTACAAATTTAAATAATACTTTATCATTTAATCCTTATCATTATTTTTTTTGCAATTCATTTAAACTTATATATCTATTTGGCGCTAATCTTATTAAAATATACTTAATGAGTTTTTTTCAAATACAATTATTTGTGCATTATAGTTATAATTATATTTTCAAGCTCATGTTTTTCCTAATAATTGATGTAATTAACAAATTAAATTGCACAATAACATGACAACAACAATACAATATCATTCATAAAATGATTCGAATGGCATAGTAGCCTAGATAATGATTAAGCTTGAACAGATCATTGTATTTACAAGGTAACATAATAAAAATAGAAACAATTATATTACTTAATGCTTGAAGTAACGTCAAAACTATCAACAATAATTATTCTCTTGTATCGGCGGTTTTAATTGTTGGTGACAACGCAAAAAATGATTAAAACAATTAATTTTTCGATTACAATAAGCATTAATAATCCATTTAATCTTATGGCTGATCTATTTTATCAGAAATTGCTGAAATATTAAACATTTTACACAAAATAACCATAAAATTGATAAGAAAGTATTTAAAACGCACAAAGTTTTAATGTAAAAGATAAGTTATTGGCAATAAATTAAAAACCAATTTATTACATGCGCATTATCTGTCAAACCTTTACCCAATTTGGGTGTAGTAGCCTCACATATTATACGCCCAGTCATGGGAACTCATATTTGTTTATGTAAAGTACTACTATTAATATTTATGTTATTGTTATTTATTTGAAACAGACAAAAAACCATGGAAAAATTAGTCAAGCATTAGAACAATAATAATAAATGTATAGATGTCAAAATAATTTAAATATTTTATGTCCTTGCAACTTTGTTTAAAGACAAACAAAGCTAGCACATGTGTCCTAATTTATTGCTTGTAAAAATACTTTAAATACAGGTTTCTTTGCAAATTTTAAACAGTCTTATAATATCTTATGGTGAAATATGTCTCTATCAGACCATTTTAAAAAGACGAATTTTTTACGTAATATACATTGTTGCAATCGTGTTTACTATAATAGTCTTTTAAACACAAATACAGTCAACAGGTAATATAATCCGATTAAGGCTTAAATAATTAGTGCTGGAGTAAGTAATATAGTTAATCTTTTAAACAATACTGCCATTAAAGGTTTTAGACATTAGTCTAGACTAATTATTGAGGATTAAGTAAAGAAATAATTACTTTATTTAACTGTGAATCGAATTCATACGTGTATTGCTGGTGTGGAATATGCAGGCGTATGCATACAAATCTCAATAAATATTACTACAAATAATAATAATAAATCACTTCATATAATGACTCAACTATTATATTGTTATGTACAATTATGGGTCTTTTTACCTAAGCAACGTAATTTTAATACAGTAAACAAATTATTTAATAAATATTTACTTTAAGATAACAAGAATACGTCATTAGTATTTAAATACAAAAATACGTTTTATTTTCCATGTATAATTACATAATCACAACTTAGATTAACAAGGTATTGATATTTTAATGTGTGTGCGGTTTATGGTTGTTACGGGAGCACACCACAGGAAGAATTTATACAAATTGTTATCTAGTTATGGCAATTTTGTGTTAAAAATAATTACAAACTAAACAGTTTTGATTAATAAAAGAAAAAGTGTTAAAAATGTATTTAGTTCCGAGATATAAGTTTATGAAATGCATGACGTCATCTGTATTAGGTCTGAAATAAGGCTTCTCATAATAATGGATACAAATTTATTTAAAACTGTCAGTTTTGTAGGATGGATTAATTTTTCGTATATAAATATAATATAGGTACTAATAAACAGCCATTTTATGAAAATTTATTAAAACCTTCTTAAGCATGCAAACAAAGTTTGAAACTAATTATTTTAGTTCAAAAACAAGCTCCCAGCGCCATTGAAATGTCAAAATCAGAAATGTCATACAGATTGATTAGGTATGTACGTTTAAAAATTAATTTTTATTTTCATATTGAAGATCAGTATTAAACAACTGTATGATATAATATAATTTACTATTTGAACAAATATATAAATCAGAAATACGTTACACATTAAAATAAACTAGTTGAGTGCAACTACTTAATACATATGACGTCACAAAATGATTTTGAACTTTACAAAATCATATCTGCCTTAATAATAATAATTTTCAAACCGGATTTTCACTGATCGATATGTGTTGTTATAAAGTTTCATAAATATTTTTTAAAAGACTAATAATTCTTAGTCATGTGTAGAATTATATTTATAAAAAAGTCACGAAATCTCAGTCGATTTTTGGACAACTGAAACAAATGTTCTGTTTCTAATTATACTAATTAACAAGGACAAACAATAAAAACGTCTTTGAATTGTAGAAACCATGAAAAGCCTCATTCACTTAAGCATTTAGTTTTAAGGTTTACATTTACGTTTACGTTTAAGAAAGTTTGAATACATCTAACTAAATACGAGCATTCACACTTCCCACTTTCAAGCACTGTGAATGCTCGTATTTAGTTAAACTTTCTTAAACGTAAACATACATGTAAACCTTAAAAGTAAATAGTAAATGCTTATGTGAATGCAGCCTTAAGCCTCATTCACATAAGCATTTAGTTTTAAGGTTTACATTTATGTTTACGTTTAAGAAAGTTAAAATTCATGTATCTAAATACGACCATTCACACGTTCCACTTTTAAGCACTGTGAATGCTCGTATTTAGTTGGATGTATTCAAACTTTCTTAAACGTAAACATACATGTAAACCTTAAAAGTAAATAGTAAATGCTTATGTGAATGCAGCCTTACAGTGCTTAAAAGTGGGACTCATTCACATAAAAATTTAGTTTTAATGTTTAGATTTATATTTACGTTTAAGAAAGTTTAGAATAATATAACTTAATATTCACACGTCCCATTTTCAAGCACTGTGAATCGACTGTGAATGTTCGTATTTAGTTACATGTATTCAAACTGTCTTAAACGTAAACATACATGTAAACCTTAAAACTAAATTCTTATGTGAATGAGGCTCAAAACTTTCTTAAACATAAACATAAATGTAAACTTAAAAACTACATGCTTATGTGAACGAGGCTTTAATATGAAGAATCTTTATTTTAGCAATACTTAAGACATAACATCTGTGAAGCAAATGGAAACAAAATCTTTGCATTCCTGGTATTGTGTTACTACTTGGGTCATAAACATGACATGTCAACAATTTATTCAGTTTCAGGTCAGATTTCAGGCCGTAAATTTATTTGACCGTTATAGCATAGATATAGTTTCAAATTTCAAATAATACATATTAAATTAATATATGTTTGAAGCAAAAATTAGTAAATACTTTGTTTATCGAAAGGTTCAAAGATTAATACTTAATATATAAATTAAAAACAATTTTTCAGAAATTCCAAAAATTATTTTCAAAATATCTAGTGAGCCGCCGAGACGAGAAATTATCGTCTCGGTTTTTCGAGACGAGACGATAATTCAAAACCACGAGACGAAAAATAGTTCTCGAAACCAAAACTTTGATATTTTTCTCTTTTTATTTTACTTTGTTCGTAGCATTTTTGGTTTTGACATTTTTATTGCTAAACAAGAATTGAGTGCTTTAATAGAAACGCACAAAAAAGTTCCTAAATTTATTTCTGACTTTTCAAATATATGATAGCAATTTTTTTCGAGAAATTGGGACGAGTTCTTTGAGACGAGAAATAATCGAGACGAGAATACTTAATCATTCGCTTAAAATACGTAAAAGCAGTCTAGCAATTTTTAAAATGCTCACGAAGTTTTATAGATAAAGCAAAATTTCATAAATTTATTTACAGACGAAGAATGGAACTAGGTTTATGCCGAGTTACATATTTTCTAATAAATCTTTTGATCATAAGATAACGCATTTAAAAATTGTTTTTCATTAATTTTTGACATGGATTCCAAAGATTTATTCATAATTCTAAAGCCTCATTCATATAAGCCTTTAGTTTTAAGGTTTACATTTATGTTTACGTTTAAGAAAGTTTAAATACATCTAACTAAATACGATCATTCACATTTTCCACTTTCAAGTACTGTGAATGCTCATATTTAGTTAGATGTATTCAAACTTTCTTAAACGTAAACATAAATCTAAACCTTAAAACTAAATACGTATATGGGCATAAACCAAGATTAATTCTTTGACAAACATCTAGTACCTGTTTTCCCTCAAATTTTAAACATGCAATGAGTAAAGCAGAAACTGCTACACCTCTAAACGCAATATTTTATTATTACTTCATTCGTTATTATTTATTTCCAGGCGCAAACTATGCATCTACACTTTTGCAGCCCTGATAGCAATAGCAGCCCTAACCGGTTTATATTTTGCTGTAACTTATGACAATAAACCTTCATTGTTACCTCAAGAAGATGGTTCTTTACCGTCGACAACAGAAAGTTCCTCAAGGTCTTTACAAAGAAGTGGAGGAATCGATTGTTCAGACGACGAAGTTAAATACAGAGCCGGTGTCGTCACAAATGGGGTTGAGTGCGCTGAAATTGGCAGGTTCGTATTTAGTGTTTATTTCTAAGGGCTGTATTTCGTGAACGGTTAAAGTTACCGGTCTGATTTTGTCACCATTCGATTCCTTGGACTTTTTTCTATAAGAACGTATTTTTTAATATTTTTTAAATGGTTCGCTTAGCCAGAAAAAAATGTTTTATAATATGGAAGACTAGAATTTTGTCTCTAAGGGGCATTATCTATTGAACGGTTAAAGATAGAGCTTCAATTTTGGCAGCATTGGATTCCTCGGACTTTTTTACATAAGAATAAGTTTTATATCGTCTAATTAAGCTAGAAATTAATATTATTAATAAACTCAGAATCTGTTTACGTTTTTTTTCGAATTTTTTACTTCTAAGGGCTGTATCTCCTGAATGGTTAAAGCTACCGGTCTGATTTTGTCACCATTCGCTTCCTTGGACTTTTTTCTAAAAGAACGTATTTTTTAATATTTCTTTAAATTGTTCGCTTAACCAGAAAAAAATGTTTTATAATATGGAAGACTAGAATTTTGTCTCTAAGGGGCATTATCTATTGAACGGTTAAAGATAGAGCTTCAATTTTGGCAGCATTGGATTCCTCGGACTTTTTTTACATAAGAATAAGTTTTATACCGTCTAATTAAGCTAGAAATTAATATTATTAATAAACTCAGAATCTGTTTACGTTTTTTTTCGAATTCCTAGAATACTCTCGATTTTATAAACGTGATTTTTTACTTCTAAGGACTGTATCTCGTAAACGGTTAAAGTTACAGGTTTGATTTTGTTGCCATTCGATTCCTTGGACTTTTTTCTAGAAGAACGTATTTTTTAATATTTCTTTAAATTGTTCGTTTAACCAGAAAAAAATGTTTTATAATATGGAAGACTAGAATTTTGTCTCTAAGAGGCATTATCTATTGAACGGTTAAAGATAGAGCTTTAATTTTGGCAGCATTGGATTCCTCGGACTTTTTTATATAAGAATAAGTTTATAGTATTAATTAATACCGTCTAATTAAGCTAGAAATTAATATTATTAATAAACTCAGAATTTGTCTAAATTTTTTCCGAACTCCTAGAATACTCTCGATTTAACTTTTTATTCTATTCCACTCTGTTCCCCACTACTACGGCTGCCTGAAACCAGCCCGAAACTCGTACTTTACCGCATCCTAGCTATGCAATGTTATTTTGGTTGAAAAATACTGTAAAAGTGTTTTCGTTGCGAGTAAACTATCAGATTATTATTGATTTCAGGGTAATGTTTTTATAAATATTTAGTAGAGAAAAAATGGATCTACAGATGTACCTTTTTACAATTTTAAAAATTAATTTCTATCATGAGATATATTTGTGTAATATTTGCATTAATTGGAACTTTTTTTGAATTTTAAAACGACACATCTGTAGATCCATTCTTTCTCTATTAATAGAGAAAGACTGGATCTCCAAATGTGTTTTTTTCGGGAGATATAACCGTGTTAAGTTTGCATAAATTGGAAATTTTTATAATAATTAATAATGTACAAGTTTTTATTAAAATTTTAAAAAGGCACAACAGTTAACTGATCCTTTGAGTACATAATCCTTGTTGAAATAAAATTTTAGCATTCTTGTACTGGCCACAAAACACTCGCTACCTTAGTACGTTTTATGCTGGATTTTAGGAGGTAGAAGGTTCCTGGGGTCCTATTCTATTTCACTTATCAACGTTGATAAGTGGGTTGTCTTGATAACCCCCCACCATGTGTGACGTAGTAGCCAAGCGACTGTCGCTACGACTTATCAACCCTCGCTACGGTAGACTTGCGCGTTGCGTTGATTTTTGTTCGTTAGGAGGTTAAAATATTTATTTTATAAATATAAAATACCAATAAATTATGGGTTCATTATATGTATTTAATATTTTTGATTAGTTTATTAAATAATTCAACTTACAAATTTTAGAAATAAGAAATTGACATTTTTCTTGAAAAAATAATTTACTTTGAAATTCAAAAAAATGGCTTATTTTAAAACAAATAATACGTTTATGATAAGTGATAGGTAAAATGGTGGTTTAGCAGTTTTTCTTGTCAAATTTCACAGTAAATGTAAAATCTCTATCAGTCGTTATCAACTGGAGGCCAAATATCCCTAACCCTTGATATAGTTACAAACGGAATGACGTCACGAAGTTATCAACTGAATTTCGCTAGCGACTGTCGCTATGAATTAGAATAGGTACCCTGGTAATGGTAACTTAAGCCCTGTTCCCACGGGGATCTTTGGAGATTCAGAATCCTGGAAAAGAAGAAGTTTTTTTCTTTCTTGTGATAATTACATAGTTTTGAAGCAATCAGTAAATTATAAATTCTTCTTTTCCAAGACTCATTGAAGATTCAGTTTAGCGACACCGCAATTATTTAACAAATAATTCTCACTAGAAAGAAAACAAACTTATAATCTAAGAAGAATCTAAGAATCTCCAAAGATTACCGTGCGAACAGGGCTTTATCTACCAAATAAATCGCATTTAGAAAGAAAAAAATCTGACGAGGACACCACATGATTTCCTTGTGTGTTCATACTTTTCTTAATAACTAAAATGTAGAATAATATAATTTTATTTAAACTGCAGAAGAAGATATAAAGGATATTTTACTATTGTCACTGTCATGTCATAATCATTTAAATTTTACGTAGTAACAAATGTTAATCGATCATGGACTACAAGATACCGAAATATTAAATTATAAATATATACTTTAATTATTCCTAAATGATACCAGATACAAAAATATTTATAAAATACCGATTGTAGGTAATAATTACATAATATTTCATTTAAAATTAAAAAATTTGTCTTAAATTAAATATTTGAAAAAAGTACTATTTGTAGATTGAAACCAAAAATAGGAGGTGCACAACTAGATGCTATAACAGTCCTAAATACAAAATTTCAACTTTCTACGTCTAACCGTATTTGAGTTATACGACACACATACGTCCGTCCGTACGTACAGACGTCACGACGAAACTAGTCATAATGGATTCAGAAAGGGTCAAAACGGATATTTCCGTCAAAATCTGAGAACCGAAATTTTTCGCGATTACAATACTTCCTTACTCCGTACAAGGAAGTAAAAAAATATAATCTAAGAAGAATCTAAGAATCTCCAAAATTCACCGTGCGAACAGGGCTTTATCTATCAAATAAATCGCACAAACTCTTCACTCTTCTATTCTTCCTCTGACTTCTTTATGGTTTTCGTGTTTTTATGATCTCAGTTCGATTCTAAAGAAGAATGGATCGGCCGCCGACGCGGCTATCGCCTCCCTGTTCTGTGAAGGCATCGCACAGCCGCAGTCCATGGGCCTGGGCGGAGGGTTCTTGCTTACCATCTACACGAGGGCCACAGGACAAGTGGAAACACTGGACGCTAGAGAGGTGGCGCCTGGGAAGGCGCACAGGGATATGTTCAATGGGAATAGGAGCCTCGCTGCTACGGGTTAGAATTTTAGTAAAAATATTTTTAGAAGTGCCCTAAGTATGCACGCCTATGCTTTTCAAGCAGGGACGTAACTAGGGGTGGGCCTATTTTTACACTAGTTTACAGAAGAAATACCTAAATTTAAAATATTTAATAATACTAGGGAAGATATATACAGGTTGGTGGAGGTGAAATGCGAACAGGGAACATCTCGGAGAACATACATGACTATCGAACTTTCATGCCAGGTATCTTGATATATTTTGTAGTAGTGTCACAAAACGAAGTAATGTGAATTTCGAATTTGTGTGGCAAAAAGAGTAATCAATAACAGAAATAATAATAAAATCTAAAAGTGCATGTAAACTTTCTCGTTCTACTCGTACACATACATGAAAAGAAAATCTTTTAATGAAAATAAAATTTTCAGTAATATGACATGTACTTTGACATTGACAGTACTTATTCCACGTATATCAAGATGCCTAGCATGATAACTCCATTTTCATATATTTCCCTATGTTCGCATTTCACCTCCACCAACCTGTATAGATTTATAGATACCTACCTACTTAATTGAGGCAAAATAATCTTTATGAATATGAACAGCGGATAGATATAGATTTATTTCTGGTTAATGTTGTATTTTAACTTGTCAATTTGAGTGCTCGTGCAATCTTTACCTATAAATATCATATTTTAACTGGGTAATTACTGTTTTTCTTATGAAATTAATTTCAAGAGGAAATAAGTCAAATTCCTTCAGCAATGAAAAAAATTTTCGCCTCACTCCGCTTGGCATACTATATTTTTCAAAACAAACATTTTACTGTAAAAAGTGTGGCACACTTTAATTTTTTACTGGCCCACCTAAAAAAAATCCTAGTTACGTCTCTGTTTTCAAGTAAAAAAGGCGAAGGGATTTTAGAATTTCTTGGAATTTGCAGAGCTGACCGCAGTAAAACCTAAAATTAAGGTTTTTTCTTGCAAATATGTTAAACAATTTTTTTTTAAATACTCGTACTCTTGTACACTAGGAGCCACATTTACAAAGTTGCGAAGTCACTGGTCTACTCGTAATTTAATGTTCTATAAAATGAAAAATTATTCTCATAGAAATCTCAAATTTGAAAATTTATATCTCCTAAACTATTAATGACAGAGCTCCGAGCGTGTCATTTTTGGAATCCTCGCACTTTTCTATGGTAGGAACCATATTTTCAAAGTTGCGGCGTCACTGGTTGAGCCGTAATTTATTTATTTATGTAAACACATCACTTTTTAAACGTGATTTTTTGAGTTCTAAAGGCTCTATTTCCTACATGGTTAAAGTTAGCGGCCTGAGCGTGACATTTTTGGAATCCTCGCACTTTTCTATGGTAGGAACCCTATTTTCAAAGTTGCGGAGTCACTGGTTTAGCCGTAATTTAATTATTATTGTAATGGAAACACTCTTTAAACGTGATTTTTGACTTCTATGGGCTGTATCTCGTGAACGGTTAAAGTTAGAGGTCTGATTTTGTCACCATTCGATTCCTTGGACTTTTTTCTATAAGAACTTATTTTTTATTATTTTTTTAAACTATTGGTTTAGCCAGAAAAAAATGTTTTATAAAATGGGAGACTAAAATTTTGTCTCTAAGAGGCATTATCTATTGAGCGGTTTCAGTTAGAGCTTTAATTTTAGCCACATTGGATTCCTCGGACTTTTTTACATAAGAATAAGTTTTTAGTATTAATTAATACCGTCTAATTAAGCTTGAAGTCAATATTATTAATAAACTTATCTAATTGCTTAAAACGAGCTATGTGCTGCCATCTGTTGGTGGAGAGTTTTTCATTAGTAGGTAGAAAAAAAAATTGGTTCCTACCATAAAAAGTGCGAGGAATTCAAAAATGTCACGCTCAGGGCTCTATCATGTCCCGTTTATAAGATAACATTTTTTAAACATGAAACTGTGCTAAAATAATAAAAATTCATCCATTACATTTACTTAACAAGGTATTTATTATATTTTTCCGCATATTTCAGGACCACTTTCAGTAGCGGTACCAGGGGAACTGAAAGGATATTGGGAACTTCACCAAAAGTACGGTAAACTTCCCTGGAAAGAACTTATCCAACCCGCAATAGAGCTGTGCAAGAAGGGAAACAGAGTGACACCTTATTTAAACAGAATATTATCTGAACATGAACAAGCTATTTTAAACGAGCCTTCCTTAAGGTAAATAATCATATTTATTGTTAAATAATAGTATATTATTTAACGAGCACATAATGTAGGCTATAATTGAACAGGAGGAAAGTTTATGCACGAGCTGAAGGTGAGTGTATAATCATCCGAGTGAGTTATAGCCATTATGTGCAAGTCAAATATTTAAATAAAACATTTCTTTACAATTTGATGTGCTGACAGTGACAGTAGCGTTCAATAATGCACTCATAATACAATACAATGCAATATACAGGGTGTAACCCAACCTGTGTAACAAAGTTTAAGGGTGTATAGTATTGGACGCACTGATCATGAATCAAAAAGAATTTTGTTGAAATTCGCAAATTAAAAATCTGATGTGGTCAACACAAGACCTCCCGCCATACTGTACTCTTTTTACTACTATACAAATCAAGATACAAATATTTTTGTATATATTTTTAAGTACACTACGGAAGTCCTCGTATCAAACTACATATAAATACATATTTTCTTTAAAAAATTCTGTCCGGTACAATTTTAAATGCACTTTGAATTTTTTTTAAATGTCGAAAATTTTATAAATTTTCGATTCGTTTAAAATTTGGTTATACCCTATTTTGGACCCGAGGAATCCAATGGTGACACTAAAAAAAGTTTTCGGCTAATACTTTTCGAGATAATTTTTGCAGGTGAAAGACGGGAGTAGCTATGACCGTAATTTTTTCACTATTGGATTCCTCGCGTCGAATTACATATAGATCCAAATTTTCGCGAAAGAATTCCAACGAGTACAATTTTTATGAAGGGTTTTCGAAAAAGGCCATAAAAGGAAGGTACACCCCTTGATGAAATTTTTGCCAAAATAACTTTTTCTGTCGGAATTGGCTGAAAATTTGGTTATATACTAATTCGACCCCGAGGATTTCAAATCTGCAGTCAAAATTTTTTTTCGGCTAATATTTTTCGACATAATTTTTTTTAGTCGAAAACTGGTCGAAATGGAAAATTTATTTTTTTACCATTAAATTCCTCGGGTCAAATTAAGTAGGAATACAAATTTTCACGAAAAAATTCTAAGGGATACAATTTTTATTGAGGTATTTAAAAAATAGTACAAAATCGAAGAGATAAAACTTGCTTATTTTCTAGCCCAAAGAATAATATTGGGAATTGGCTTAAAATGTGGTTATATACTAATTTAACCACGAGGATTTCAAATCTGTAGTAAAAAAAATTTTTCGACCCTCGGTTTTCGACATAATTTATTTAAGTCGAAAATCCAGATCACTGCGTCCAATACTATACACTCTTAATTTTGTTATTTTGTATTCAAATATTATAAAATTTATTTTCAGGGAAATATTCATCGACCCATCAACAAATGCCGTTTGGAAAATCGGGGATAGAATTAAACGTTTAAAATTAGCAGAGACTTTAGAAATAATTTCAAATGAGGGAGTAAATGCATTGTACAATGGATCCTTAACTAAATTATTTATCCAAGATATACAAGAACTTGGCGGCATAATCACAGAAGAAGACATGTCCGACTACAAGTAATTTTTCATTTAATTAATAATATCTGTAATTAAGAGCATTCTGTACAGGAAGAATGTGCACGTTAAAGCATTTTACACTCATACACCTCATCGACACATGGTTGCACATTTTAACAAAAACAAATTTTTATATGGTAGATAAGGGATAAAACTTCGTTATATTAGTAAAAAAAATTTTACAGCACGTTCAACGATCGAAATTACTTACTTTCAACCGCTTGCAGACGTTTAGATTTTTTAGAAAAAACTTTCTGATTTCGAGAAAATTAGAGGTAAAAAATGTGAATTTTGTACTTTATTTTATAAACTAAAACTTCTGTAAAAAACAGAAAAAATGGCACTAATAGAACGAAGTTTTATCCCTTATCTACCATATAAAAATTTGTTTTTGTTAAAATGTGCAACCATGTGTCGATGAGGTGTATGCGTGTAAAGTGCTTTTTACGTGTATATTCTTCCTGTACAGAATGCTCTTAATTCCACGTTTTCCAGACCTAAATGGGAGTCGCCAATCGTAGCATCAATGCAGAACAATTTGACGATGTATTCGTCGCCTCTGCCTGGTTCCGGAGCGATTCTAGCTTTTATTATTAATATTTTAAACGGTTATTTAGATACTCGAGGTCTGATATCTTCGGATAATTGGCACCGGATTGTAGAAAGCTTCAAATTCGGATACGGAAGAAGGACTGAACTAGGAGATATTGATGGACTACAAGAGGTCAGTTTGAATGCGATTATCTTAAGAAATAGTACCGATACGGATCTGAGAGTTGCACTAATGAATTCCTGAGGTCTTTTTACCCTAGAATACATATTTTTAGTAAAAAATTCTGACAGGTTTTGCAATATAAATTAATTTAAATAATTATTGATATTGATGGACTGCAAGAGGTCAGTATGAAAGCGATTATCTTAAGAAATAGTACCGATACGGACCTGAGCGTTGCACTAATGAATTCCTGAGGTCTTTTTAACCTAGAATACATATTTTAGTAAAAATTCTGACAGTTTTTGCAATATAAATTAATTTAAATAATTATTGATATTGATGGACTACAAGAGGTCAGTTTGAAGGCGGTTATCTTAAGAAATAGTCCCGATACGGACCTGAGAGTTGCACCAATGAATTCCTGAGGTCTTTTTAACCTAGAATACATATTTTTAGTAAAAATTCTGACAGTTTTTGCAATATAAATTAATTTAAATAATTATTGATATTGATGGACTGCAAGAGGTCAGTTTCAATGCGGTTATCTTAAGAAATAGTCCCGATACGGACCTGAGAGTTGCACCAATGAATTCCTGGGGTCATTTTACCCTAGAATACATATTTTTAGTAAAAATTCTGACAGTTTTTGCAATATAAATTAATTTAAATAATTATTGATATTGATGGACTGCAAGAGGTCAATTTCAATGCGGTTATCTTAAGAAATAGTCCCGATACGGACCTGAGAGTTGCACCAATGAATTCCTGGGGTCATTTTACCCTAGAATACATATTTTTAGTAAAAATTCTGACAGTTTTTGCAATATAAATTAATTTAAATAATGATTGATATTGATGGACTGCAAGAGGTCAGTTTGAAAGCGATTATCTTAAGAAATAGTACCGATACGGACCTGAGCGTTGCACCAATGAATTCCTGAGGTCTTTTTACCCTAGAATACATATTTTTAGTTAAAAATTCTGACAGTTTTTGCATTATAAATTAATTTAAATAATTGCGATACATTGAGAAAAATAATTCCTCAAATCTTTTTACCCCTAGCACAAAATGCTGACAATTCTTATTACATTTAAGAGGCCCGTCTACCTCCTAAAATCCAGCATAAAATGTACTAACGTATAGCGAGTACAAGAATGGGATAAAATTTTATTTCAACAAAGATTTAGTAGAAAAAGAATGGATCTACAGATTTATGACCTTTTCTAGATAAACTTTCGACGATTTCCTACAAAAAACAATTATTTTTTTTAAATTGACGTTATTATCTTATCTCAAGATGTTAAGACGCCCGTCTACCTTCTAAAATCGAGCAAAAAGTGTACTAACGCAGCGAGTGTTTTGTGCTCAAATTGTATTCCAACAAGGAATATATATTTAAAGGATGAATAAACAGTTGTGCCTTTTTAAAATTTTAATTAAAAAATTGTACCTAATTATACAAATTTCGAATTTATTATTTATTTATGCAAATTTTGCACGGTTACATCTTCTGATTGAAATTTATTTTAAAAAGGCACATCTGTAGATCCATTCTTTCTCTATTAAATGTTTATAAAAACATTATCCTGAAGTCAATAATAATCTGACAGTTTACTCGCAACGAAAACACTTTTACGGTATTTTTCAACTACAAAATGATGTTGCATTGCTAGGATGCGGTAAAGTACGAGTTTCGGGCTGGTTTCAGGCGGCCGTAGTAGTGGAGTGGAATAGAAAAAAATTTAAATAGAAAGAACTGTACAGATATACTCCAGCAACCTGCATTGCAAATATGTTTTGTTGGTTGCATTTTACACATTTTTTAAAACTATTTTAATGCATTTAGTGGTTGATCTATATATTTATATAATTGATTATACTTAACATTTATACGATATTATCAACATAAAAACGGTTTGTGTATCACTGATTTACTGAACAAAAATCAATAATACCTACTTATATCAAGAGTATGTTTCATAACTTCGAGTACATACGTTAATGGTATATGTTGTTTGATATTCTGATTACTGATTACGAATCTAAAAGAATTTTTTTAAATTCGAAAAATTAAGGGTTGTTTACCTAAAACATTTTTGTAGTACTGCACTGGATTCGTTTTCCTATTAAATACAAACAATAGAAGTAGGTAATGAACATCTTAAATTACGTAATACTAGTGAAATAACAAACAAAATTTAATTATTTTTAATGAAACAATAATTATTACTCCACCCAGTGGCAATGGCTACGAAAATGGAAATTAATTTTGCGATTTTAAGAAAAATTCAGCATATCAAACAACATGTACCCTTAACGTATGTACCTGAAGTTATGAAACACCCTGTATTTGTTTATTAGGGTTGCATATTAAAAATTTGAGTTGCTGGAGTCTTTCTACCCCTATATACAAATTTTCAGTAACGAATTTTGACAGTTATTGTAATTTAAATTTATTTAAATAATAAATTTTTATACAGAAGTGTACTTGCATCTAAACAAAATTAAATATGGAAAACTGCAATTGCTACGGTCCTGAACATTTTATAATTGTATTATTGATTTCCTGGGGCCCTTTTACCCCAATATAATAAGTACTCTACCCCAATATACACATTATTCGCTCAAAATGTGGACAGTTATCACAATTTAAACAATTGAATTGATTTATATTTCACATAAATCAGGGGTTGTATTTAATTTCTTTATAGGTATATAGGGCAATAGGGCGATACACAATTTCGTCCATACATTTTATGGCCATTTGCACCGCTTCCACTTAAATTTTAAGAGTCACCTAAATGAACAATATCGAATCAAAATCAAATTGTCAAACGTAGAAATAACATTGCTGTCATAAATTCGATTCGATATTTTTCATTTAAGTGACACTTAAAATTTAAGTGGAAGCGGTGCAAATGGACATTAATAGCATACTATATTCGACTAAACGATCATGGAACAAAAATAATTTTCAAAAATTCGTAAATTTAAAGGCAGTTTTCGCAGTAAGCACTGGATTGTTGATTGTATAATCTGATTAACTATGAATGGAATAAAATTAAATTTTAATTAATTGTGCAATGCCAAGAATAGTAAATTTATGATATATTTAAATCAGTGGCCCAAAACTGTTTGATTCAAAAACCTGGAAAATAAAATTGCGAATTTAAAAACATTCTTTCAGTTCCGTGATAGTGAGTCAAGGATTCTTTGAAGATTCTACAAAGATTCTGAATCCTGGAAAAGAAGTTTTCTTCTTTCTAGCGAGAATTACCTGTTACTGAATCGCCAATGTGTCTTGAAAAAGAAGAATTTATAATTTATTGATTTATTGAAATTCATGAATTTTTTTTCAAGATTCAGAATCTTGGTCTTGGTAGAATCTTAAAATAACCATGACAGCCCTGATCACTCACCGTTAAATTCTGCATCTGCTGCAATTGCAATTTTAAATGTTGCATATAGGGGTAATTATAATGCGTAACATATATGGGTACATTTGTTGCAGTTGATTCGTAATTTAACATCTGTAGAGTACGCTCATGGTATACGTGAAAAAATATTCGATAATGAAACATTTCAAGACCCGGAATACTACGGGGCAAATTATTCTATAGTGGAAGACCATGGCACAGCACATATAAACGTCATAGCCCCAAATGGAGACGCGGTTTCTGTCACAAGTACCATCAACTTAATGTAAGTCGATCATAAATTATTTCTACGTGTTTTAATAGTTATTTGTTTAACTAGGCAAAAAAATATTAGATTTGCTGCCGCGGCTAGAGTTTCATAAACGAGGCGCAGCCGAGGCTATGAATCTAGCTTAGGCAGCAAATCTGTATTTTTTGCCATGTTAAACACATTATTTTTCGGCGATTGTTATTAATTAATATTAATTTAGTGATTATTTTAAATATATTGATAGGTATCGCAATCAAATTATGTTGCTATGCGTATGTTGACAGTTGGTATGAAAAAACAAAATAGGTTAGGTATGTTGATGAATTTTATAAATGACAAATTTGTTGATTCACCATAGTAACAATTACTTTTGCTGCCTAAGAGCCTAGGCAGCAAAAGTGACACTTTGCTGACTGTCAGCTGTCAAAAGCAGCACTTTTAATGTCAATCGCCGAAAAAATATGTTTTATGCACGGTCATATCATAATTTGACAGTTATACACGAATTCCTTTGACGTAAACGTCACTTTATAGCCCACGAACCACTTTATAGCGCAGTGCGCTATAAAAAACGTCAAATTAATGTAAACAATTTAGATTTTCAATTTTCCTCATATAAACTACTAATAATCCTATAAATAACCATTTTATATTATTAGTTGTACCATTTTTTATTTAAATAACATCATTTTTACTTACATTTACATAAATTATCTTATAAATGTTTAATTCAATAATGACAACTTTGACATTTAGATTTTTGTTTATTTTCGGATTTTTTTTTAGACATTTTTGGTAATTTGAATAATTAAATTATATTAATTAATTTATTTAAAAATATTCAACCGTGCATAAAGTTGGGTTTGTACCACGGGCGTAAATTGCTTTTCTGGCTCTTGACGAGTTTTTAGCCCTCGGCTAACGCTCAGGCTCAAAATCACGTCTCAAGCCATAAAAGCTTCCTTACACCCTTAATACATAAAAAACACTATTATCTACTATGGTGCGCTAATAGATGATTCGCCCACTAATTTGCGTGTCATTATGAATTTTTAATGGCACGCATTTTTGTAGGAGAAATAAAAATAGAATTCGATCAAATAAATAACTAATAATACACAAATAAATTTGTATAAATTTATGACAAAGTTTTTAAAATTAGATATGTTTAAACCAAAATATGTTGAATTTTTCGAGACAAATAACAATGAATAAAATTATACCTGATCAAGCTATGAGTTTTACATCAAATACAAAATTTTATCCAACACCTCTTAATAAAAGCATCATAACTATGGTGATTTTAAACAAGCAAAGTAAAAAATTACCCACAAGTGGATTTGATCAAAATTATACCCACTTGTGGGTAAATTGTTACTTTGCTTGTTGGAAGTCACCATAGAAACGATGTTTTAGGTTGAAACTTAATATTTTTTAAATATTTAAGCAGTTATTAAGAGGTGTTGGATAAAACGTTATACTTCACACGTGGGCAAAAAGGAATGACCCACTCGAGAAAATTATCTCACTCAGCCTTCGGCCTCGTGAGTTAAAATTTCCCTCGTGGGTAATTCCTTACTTTGCCCACTTGTAAAGTAAATAACTATTATTCAGCAGCAATGAAGACCGTAGTAGATAAAATATTGACTGATACACGTATGATATAGCTAGTGTAATAAAACTTGTGATATATTGACTGATACACGTATGATATAGCTAGTGTAATAAAACTTGTGATATATTGACTGATACACGTATGATATAGCTAGTGTAATAAAACTTGTGATATATTGACTGATACACGTATGATATAGCTAGTGTAATAAAACTTGTGATATATTGACTGATACACGTATGATATAGCTAGTGTAATAAAACTTGTGATATATTGACTGATACACGTATGATATAGCTAGTGTAATAAAACTTGTGATAAAAAAACATCACACACGTTTCATTACCATGGATCAAACTTGTACCATTAATTTCTATTTATAGTCTAGGGTCTAAAGTGAGGTCCAAGAGCACTGGAATCATACTCAACGATGAAATGGACGACTTTTCTGCCCCGAATATAACGAACTCTTTCGACTTGCCCCCATCGCCAGCAAATTATATTAAACCAGGAAAAAGGCCGTTGTCTTCTATGTGTCCTACTATTATTGTGGACCAAAAAGGGAATGTCAGACTAGTAATAGGGGCAGCCGGGGGTAGTAAAATCACCACTTCAACAGCTTTGGTACGTACCAGTCCCACCCAAACGCCGTAGTACCCGTCAGTTGACAGAAATGTTCAACAAATGTAATTTGTTTCGTTTTTCAAGTGAAAATAATATTATATTTCGGGTGTATGCTTCTAAGTAAAGCATTGTATGTATTAGTCCCACCCGAATGAACCAGTATACCCGTGAGTTGACTTATATGATTTAAAAAATATTATTTGTTTCAATCCGGGAGCTGGCGTCAAATTTTCATGGGTGATTGCAGAAAAACTTTTCTTATATTATGTAGGTGGTATATTTTGTTGGTTTAACCACTTAAACATGTGTTAGCTGGCACGACCGTGTGGCCTGCAGATTTAGGGGCTGCGAAACTTTCAAAAAATAACAAATTTTCAAGTGAAACAAGCAAAGCTAAAATTTTGTATAATGATAATTTAGCAATTATATTTAACAAAAAATATGTTAGCTGGACAGGGCAGGAGGATAATCTTGTTAGCTGTGCAGGTGAACAGTGACATGAAAGGGTTACACTTTTTAACAAAAACTAATTTTTATATGGTAGATAAGCGATAAAACTTCGTTCTACTAGTGCCATTATTTTGTTTTGTACCGAAGTTTTAGTTTATCAAATAAACTACAAAAATTCACATTTTTTACCTCAAATTTTCTCGAAATCAGAAAGTTTTTTCTAAAAAATAACACTACCCCAACGTAGATTAAACTTTAAACTACATGATTCAAGTTTAAAATATCATGTTCTGCGAAAAGAAAAATCTGTAGGTGCTTCTAAACGCCTGCAAGCGGTTGAAAGTAAGTAATTTCGACCGTTGAACGTGCTGAAAAAAAAAAATTTGCACTAATAGAATGAAGTTTTATCCCTTATCTACCATATAAAAATTTGTTTTTACCTCTCGCCTCATATTCTATAAGAGAGGTATTGTAATGGGTCAAAATTTTCGATTATGAGTTTTTAGTAGATAAGCACGTTTTAGGGTCTCTACAATACGAATTTCATATTTTCCCGATAATGTCTGTGTCTGTGTGTGTGTGTATGGATGTATGGACGTATGAATTATGTGACGATATTTCGTCTACGATAACTTAAAAAGTATCAAGCCTTTAATAACCAAATTTCATATTTAATGTTTAAATAAGGATCTTAACACCGGATAAGATTTTGGTAGAAATCTGTAAACCGGAAGTAGTACTTTTTGGAACTTGATATAGTTTTTCTTAAATAAATTGGTACATTATTTATTTATGACAATTTTTGCAAATAAAAATAAAAGATAATATAATTATCTATGGGTACAGTTAATTTTAAATACAATTTGCTGAATCTGGTAGTATTTACCAATAAAATAAAGTGCAACTAAGTACCAGTATCTTGTTGTCCATGATATGAAACTTGTTTTTACTCAAAATTTGAATTATAATGACAGTGACAGTACAGTTGACATCTTTTGCTTGCATCTTGGTTTACATTATCATTTACATATTACATGAACATGAAACTATTAAAATGTAAGTAAAACTATTTATTAGATTAGTAGAATAAGCAGAATTAGGCGAGAGGTCGTGTACTGGCCACAGCAGATTTTTTTTTTAAATGTGCAACCATGTGTCGATGTGTAAATTCTTTTTACGCGTACATTCTTCCTGTACAGAATGCTCTTAAAATGTATGTGGTTCCTAAGACCATTATATCCGTCTTAAAGTACACCGCCGTGCATAGTAATTATGTGTCACGCCCTGATGCATCACGCATAGAATTTATTAGAAGTTGACTAACACGGTTGATTATGAAACCTGAAATCCAAGAGCTCGATGGAATGTTGACCACTCCCGGATGAAGCTTGGTATAAAAGACGAAGGCTTTCATTGTCGGGACATCAGTTGATGCGAGATCTTCTGAGTGCATGTGTTCCTTAGTTTAAACCGAACACATGTGCTCTTGATTTGTGCGTAGGAAGTATAAGTTATACAGAGTGATTCATCAGTAACTTACTTATTTCAGGACGCAATAATGCCCATTTTATGAATCAGAAACTTTTTATTTTTATTTTATAATGTAGGTACATATCTACAGTTTTGTTTCACCCAGTTTTCAAAATCATACACTGAATAAGCCGATTTCTGGCGTTTGTCATAACCCTTTCCAGCATGGCAGCGGGTATGTTGGCAATTGCGGCCCGGATGTTGGCCTTCAGGTCTTCTAGGGTCCTTGAACGGTTGACGTAAACGCAGGATTTCAAAAAACCTCCAAGTCGCCTCATTGAAATGAGGCGCTCCGGGAAGTGTTCCCTCAAACTGAAAACACACGCTGCTCCGTGCTCCAACGCATGATGACGACTGACCGGGTGGGGAACAAAACTTTAAAAGTGCACCTGTCGAATGAGATCACTCTCTCCCCACTACGATCCCTACAGCCTGAATGGCACGCATTTTAAAAAAGAAAAGTTATGATGTATCACCCTGTATTTCATTTCAACAAATTTTTTTTTTATTCATGATCAGTGCGTCCAATACTATACACCCTTAAATTTTGTGACGCAGGTTATTATATTTTTAAACCACCCTGTATAATAAAATAATTATTTATAATTACTTACAGATAGTTACACTCTAAAAAATATTTAAGGTGTAGTCACTTATTAGTTGCAGCCGAAATTATTTGTAAACCCAAATATTTTTTTATAGGTCGCCATTAGAAATACATGGTTCAATTGGTCCTTAAAAGAATCAATCACAGATAAAAGGCTCCACCATCAACTGTTCCCAATGGCTATTCAATATGAAGAAGATTTTAATAAGGTATTATTTAGCATATTAAGCGACCCGTCTACGTTTTTTCTAAATTCCTAAAATACTCTGGACTTTACTTTTTTCTATTCCACTCTACGGCTGCCTGAAACCAGCCCGAAACTCGTACTTTACCGCATCCTAGCTATGCAATGTCATTCTGAAGTTAAAAATACTGTAAAAGTGTTTTCGTTGCGAGTAAACTGTTAGTTTATTATTGACTTCAAGGTAATGTTTTTATAAACATTTAATAGAGAAAGAATGGATCTACAGATGTGCCTTTTTTCAAGAGATATAACCGTGTAAAGTTTGCATAAATTGGGAATTTTTATGAATCATGTACAATTTTTTTATTAAAATTTTAAAAAGGCACAACTGTTAATTTATCCTTTAAGGGGCTATGCTTCTTGAGTGCAATAAGAATCAGAATTCACGATTCAGCTATATTGCTCAAAATAAAAATCTGAAACTTTACATTAGTAACGACAAAGCATTGTTGAATTGAAAAATTCAAACTATATATTGTTCCGACAACAATTAGAGATAAAAAGAAATTAAACACTAGAATATCGTGAGGATCTCATGAATGAACTATAAAAGTTATCATTGAGTTTAAAGATTAAATGAGTAGAACATAGATGTAAAAAGGGCGGAAAAACAATAAAACTATAATTTTGTCAACAGAATTGCCATAAATTATATCTAAACTTGTACAATTTTCGCCGAATTTCGCTTAGTTATTAAAGCCAAACTAATTACATTAATTAAAGATTTTGAAGATTCCGCACTTTTAGTATTCTTCCTTAATCTACATACAAAAATTCAACATCATACGTATAACAGTATTGAGATCCTCACAAAAATTACTCGTTTTTCAATGCGTATTATTGCCATGCAATAGGCTCTTAAGTATATAAATCTTGTTGAGCATATTGTACTGGCCACAAAACACTCGCTACGTTAGTACATTTTATGCTGGAATTTAGGAAGTAGACGGGTTTTGTAACATCTGAGATAAGATAAAATACAACGTCAATTTTTGAATGATTTATTCATTTTTTTGTTGTTTTTTGTAGGAAATCGTTGAAAGTTTATCTAGAAAAGGTCATAAGGCCAGATTCGTTTCGACAAATGACGGCTTTGCAGCTGTAACAGCCCTAGCTCGACAATGTGGCACTTTGTATGGCCAATACGACTACAGAAGACAGGGATCAGTATCATTATTTTAAAAACTGTTTTAGTTATTTTAATTGTACAGTAGAATAATTTATATTGAATAAATGTTGTATTAAATATTTTATTATTTTTACCTCTCGCCTCATATTCTATAAGAGAGGTATTGTAATGGGTCAAAATTTTCGAGTATGAGTTTTTGGTGGATAAGCACGTTTCAGGGTCTCTACAATACGAATTTACTATTTTCACGATGATGTCTGTGTGTGTGTATGTGTGTTTGTGTGTGTGTGTTTGTATGGACTGACGATTTTTCTTCCACGATAACTTAAAAAGTATCAAACCGTTTATAACCAAATTTCATATTTAAGGTTTTAATAAGTATCTTAACACCGGATAAGATTTTGGTAGAAATCCGCAAACCGGAAGTAGTACTTTTAGAAGTTTGGAAAAGTTTTCCTTAAATATATTGGTACATTATTTATTTATGACAATTTTTGCAATTAAAAATAAAAGAAATTGTGATTATCTATGTGTGCAGTTAATTATAAATACAAATTGCTGAATCTGGATGTATTTAACAATAAAATAAAGTACAATTAATATTCTATTTTTTTGAAATTTCAGTATCTTGTTGTCCATGATATAAAATTTGTTTCTACATAAAATTTGAATTATTATGACAGTGACAGTACAGTTGACATCTTTTGCTTGCATATTGGTTTACATTATCGTTTACATATTACATGAACATGAAACTATTAAAATGTAAGTAAAACTATTTATTAGATTAGTAGAATAAGCAGAATTAGGCGAGAGGTCGTGTGGTGGCCACAGCAGATTTTTTCAACAAGAGTATGGTACCCTCACATATTGTAAGTCATCGATACTATAGATATACATATTATACAGTGTGTTCGGTAGCAGTACTCCGGTACCTACTCATGGTTGTTTATGGAGAGTACACCGCAGGAGTCATTTTTGTGCAGTAAAACTTAATTGTGTTCCTATCAGGAATTGAACATGAGCTGCTACAACCAGAGGCCGTCATATTTTGCTCTCAATTATCGAATTTTTGAGATTTTCGTTATTTAAATTTAAAACATGTAAATGCCCAGTGGCAACTTAAGTTGCCAGTTCAAAAAAGCCTTTAAAATATATTCAAAATTTGAAAATTCATTTAAAACCTGTTACGGGGCTTAAAATGAGTGTACAGTATGAGTTTCGTTATAATTGCTCATGGTTTGAATTATGGGCTTTAATGGGTTAATATGAAACGGAATCAATTTAAATGTATTATTATCTATTATTATCTGGGTAGCTGCAATAGTTCCAAGGGACGCTTTCAACATAAACTTTTATTTATTGTTCAAAGTATAAATCGTATTTCCAGGTAGCAGCACTGACACACCAACAAACTAATTCAAATATATTATACGCCTACCGACATTTTATTTATTGCCAAACTTGCTTGCTTAGGATAGTTTACCATTTTTTAAAAAAGATTTTTATTGACACTTCATGTTATTTGATAGCGATTGAGGGTACTGATAAGCCTTAATTGTTCTTCATAAAGCTGTAATTAATTTTTAAAGTTTGTGTGGCGTAGATGTATAACTGAAAATCTTCTCAAACCATGGGGCTGGAATTAAAATCTACTCATGTAAAATCAACTGTTTCTAAATGTTACAAAATATAAAATACAATTTGGTAGTTTCTTTATTACTGTAAGTAAGAATACACGTGAAACGCATTATTGTGACGTAGATGTACCGATACGTAAAATCTCAAATATTTAAAGAACTATTAATTTTTTGAAAACTTTTTTCATGGCAATAACTCATTTTTGAGGTCTCCTTTCAATATAATTGACTGGATTGCTAATTTGCTACTATGGTAAACTACCCTATTATTTTAATATTAAAAGCCTTGTCCACAAATGGATTCTTTGAAGATTTTCCCGTAATTTAAAAAATATCGTGATTTTTATGTAGTATGTCTAATTATTAACAACCGTGACCGCGACATTAAATTTATATATTTGAAGAAATTATTAATACATAATATACTCATTAGTTCATTTTAAAGTTATATAATAATCTATTATTTGAACTAAACTGACCTTATTATCTTATAATAAAAACAAAACTTAATTGAACAGTTCATTAAACAATATTACATAAATATAACTGATTAAATATTAGTTCCGTAATCAAAAATTGAACTCAATCTGTTTTGCAAAATTTTAAAGATCCATTCTGTTTTGCAAGTAGCATTAGAGTATTTTTTCTTATAGAAAACATGGTCAATGAAACCGGTTAAATACCTACCGCATGCCTTGACAGGATTGACATGATACATTTAATAATTTAAATAAAATGTTTTATTGTTTAAAAAAAATCTGCTTACCTGTTTGTGGGTTTTGCAAGAAATAAGCACACAACAGTCTTAAAAACGATGATACCTCGTCAGGACTACATACAGGGTGTTCTGAAATGGATGTAAATCGGGTTCAGCTAATGCTATTCTACCTTAGATAAGTTGCCATTTCATGAGAAGAACCTAATAAGAAATACATACGAATATGTTAATACAAATATTTAAAATTAATGTATAATTATTTATTAGCTTGCATTTTTAATACACATGCACTACATATTAAATTTGAAATACTTAAGCCTCATTCACATAAGCATTTAGTTTTAAGGTTTATATTTATGTTTACGTTTAAGAAAGTTTAAATTCATATAACTAAATACGAGCATTCACACTTCCCACTTTCAAGCACTGTGAATGATCGTATTATGTTAGATGTATTCAAACTTCCTTAAACGTAAACATAAATGTAAACCTTAAAAGTAAATGCTTATGTGAATGCAGCCTTATTTGTTGAAATATACAAATAAATTATAGATTTGTTAGCTTGATTTTTAATAAAATAGGTAATTTATGAATTTTAATTGTTTAAAAACCAAGTACATTAAATGCAAAACTTACCTCCAATAAACCAAAGCCGAAATACTCATTCTTGGTCAATTTGTCTACCTCCACAGTAACGAAATTGTTTTAAATTTGTTTAAAACAACAACTATAAACAGTTTTCACGCACTATACAGCATATTAATATATGAGCACTAAAAAGTGAATTGTTTGAGAATGAAACAATTCACCGATTGGTTGGAATATAATTTAATTATTCTTAATTAATTTGTTGTGACATAGAATATTACGATCATATTTCGGAGTATTTTATTTCAATAAATAAACTATTTTTTTTTATAAACGTGAACTTTACAGAATCAAATACACATGATGTAAAGTAAATTAATATAACAGTATTTTTTATATAGGTATCTTTTAAAATTACACAATACAATTTTATTATGTACGCAGATGCAATATTTTATAAAAATAAAAATATTCATCCTTTATAGTTAGAAAACCGTAATATAAAATCGTGCCTGATTTTATCCCTTGCCAGAAATGACTTTTTACATTAATTCAAGTCTTGCCTTCAAGAAAATATTGCATCCGGGGTATTTCAAACAGGGCGCTATTTTAAACAAGTGTTTAACATGTACTAAAAAGTGACTTATTTTACTACTTCTGGTACTTGATGTACATAATAAGAAGCAGTCAAAGAAATTATCAAGCACCACGATTCGAAGTGCGCATAATATCGGGATACGTCATGTACAGCTTTTATTTATAAGTGAATGAACTTCAAATTTTAATATGTTGTCAACAAAGCTTGGATCTGCGAAATAACCGATCGAATTTTTATCATTCGTTTTGAAATAGAAGACATTTGTGTTCAAAAAATAACAAAAATTAACTTATTTCGATTTGAAAGCTAAATTTTAAAATTCTGCATCTTGCATTTTGTAGATTTTTATCTTCAACAATATCTTTAGATTATTGTATTTAACAAAACAATAAACGCTGTGGAAATCCATGTTTTTGGATGTTTTCTGGCGCGGTAGAGGATCGTCTTAACAAAGTGTGGGTCCTACGAAGCAGGTAGAAGGAGGCCATCCTTCTTGGAACCGGTTCAATGGTAAAACTTTTTCTTTTGTACAAAAATTTACGACTTCTACAATACTTAACATCCGCACAGCCTGTGCTACGTTTAGAACTTGAAAGGAAATGCCGAAAATAAGAACAAATCAATATAAAATGTTTATTTATTATGAAACAGATATAAAAGGTACACATGTAATAATACTGATATTTAACAACTTTGTTTATTTAAATAAGTTTTGCTTATAAATAGAGTAACAGTAAAAATATCAGTCTATATTATTATATTATCTAAAAATAATAACTTTTATGATCCAAATACTGAAAACAAATATTCCTAAATCAATGATATTTTTACTTGTTCTGTTTTTTGGACATTTCATCTTCAATTGATAAAATGTCCAACTATATTAGCTGCACTTTGAATATTCGATGTATGATTGATATATAAGTACATTAAATGATCATAGGACAAAAATATATTATTAAAGCTCACAAAAATAATTATTATGGCACGAGAACTTAAAAATATAAGCGTATATAGTTTATTATTACACTATATTTATACTATAGAATATTCTGTCTTTTAATATCACAATTGTATTAAAAAACATAAAATATTGCGCGAAATATACGCAGCTAAACTATATCACTTTTATATAAGGTAACAAATTAAAATATTTAAAAAAGGAACGTTTCTTATAATACATATAAAATAAAATAATCATCCATGCCGGTTGAAGGTATAACATTTTTTTTCGTGCTCCGGCCACGCCAATTGCTAAAAAAAATAATTTATTTATTTATTAGTTCATTAACATAATAAAACAGATTGGTTTCGCGAGAAAAAACAATTTTGAGTTTACGGCCCTGTACTTATTTAAGGGCCCTCTTGGGGACCTTAATTACGTCACCATTCGATTCCTGAACCATTTTTACCCCCAGAACCAAATTTTCAATTTTTTTTAATCGCTAGTATACCCACAAATAATTTTTGTATGACACAAAGAACCCGGTTTTAACATTGGTTTCGCGAGAAAAAACTATTTTGAGTTTACGGCCCTGTATTTATTTAAGGGCCCTCCTGAGGGCCCTAATAATGTCACCATTCGATTCCTGGACCATTTTTACCTCCAAAACCAAATTTTAAATTTTTTTTAATCACGAGTTAACCCACAAATATTTTTTGTATAACGCGAAGAAACCGATTTTAACAATTTTGAGTTTACGGTCCTGTATTAATTTAAGGGCCCTCGTTAGGGCTCTAATTATGTCACCATTCGATTCCTGAACCATTTTTACTGCCAGAACCAAATTTTCAACTTTTTTTAATCGCTAGTTTAGTAACAAATAATTTTTGTATAACGCGAAAAACCCGATTTTAACAATTTTGAGTTTACGGCCCTGTATTAATTTAAGGGCCCTCTTGAGGGTCTTAATAACATCACCATTCGATTCCTGGGTCATTTTTACCCCTAGAACCAAATTTTCAATTTTTTTTAATCGCTAGTTTTCCCCCAAATAATTTTTATATAAGTCGCGAACTACAAAGTGGCATAACTGTATGTAGAATGTATATTACGAAATGGTTATAACTCCGTTATTTTTAGTGCTACGAACCTGAAAAAAATTCCTTCCCGACTAAAACGTGGTCGTAGAATCGAATGGCACCATTTACAGGGCCGTACGAGGGCCGCAAAGGGCCGTACTGACAAAATTTTGAAGTAGAAATATTTTAAATCTTACCTGGCATGTTGTAGAGCAGTAAAACGTTAGGCACCCGCTACACATAAGATTGCTGGGACCCAAGCATCTCTCGCATATGACGTCACTGTCCGGTTGCTACGAAAACATAAACAAATTTTATTTTAGCCGAACATCAACATTGGATGCCATCACGATCCAAGATAACTCGACACCATTTTGAAATAATAATAATAATAGTTTGTTAAATTCAAAATGACGTCTTTCGTCTTTAAGTTATTGTTAGTAATCTACAAGCGGTTAATAAATTGTTAAAGATCGTTATTTCAAACCTTTGATTACGTATTAGTTTATTATTAGTCTGTTATTTTTACCTCTCGCCTCATATTCTATAAGAGATGTATTGTAATGGGACAAAATTTTCGATTATTAGTTTTTAGTAGATAATTTACTATTTTCACGATGATGTCTGTGTGTATGCGCGTATGGATGTATAGACGTATATGACGATTTTTCGTTCACGATAACTCAAAAAGTATCAAACCTTTAATAACCAAATTTCTTATTTAAGAGCCTATTGCGTGGCAATAATACGCATTGAAAAACGAGTACTTTTTGTGAGGATCTCAATCTAATACTGTTATACGTATGATGTTGAATTTTTGTATATAGATTAAGGAAGAATACTAAAAGTGCGGAATCTTCAAAATCTTTAATTAATGTAATTAGTTTGGCTTTAATAATTATGCGAAATTCGGCGAAAATTGTACAAGTTTAGATATAATTTATGGCAATTCTGTTGATACAATTATAGTTTTATTGTTTTTCCGCCCTTTTTACATCTATGTTCTACTCATTTTGTCTTTAAACTCAATGATAACTTTTATAGTTTATTCATGAGATCCTCACGAAATTCTAGTGTTTAATTTCTTTTTATCTCTAATTGTTGTCGGAACAATATATAGTTTGAATTTTTCAATTCAACAATGCTTTGTCGTTACTAATGTAAAGTATCAGATTTTTATTTTGAGCAATATAGCCAGAATCGTGAATTCTGATTCTTATTGCACTCAAGAAGTATAGCCCCTTAAGATTTTAATAAGTATGTTAACATTGGATAAGATTTTGGTAAAAGTCCGCAAACCGGAAGTAGTACTTTTGAAGCTTGACACAGTTCTTAAATAAATTGGTACATTATTTATTTAAAACAATTTTTGCAATTAAAAATAAAAGAAAATAATTATCTCTGGGTACAATTAATTTAAAATTAAGTATAATTAATATTCTACTCTTTTGAAATTCCAGTATCTTGTTATTCACGATTATAAATGAAACTTGTTTCTACAAAAAAAATTCATTTTTATGAGAGTGACACTTTTTGACAACTCTTGGTTTATATTACGTTATGCATAAAACTATTTTGATATGTAAGTAATTTAGATTAGTAAAATGAGCAGAATTAGGCGAGAGGTCATGTGCTGGCCACATGCTATTTTTTTATTTGGCATTAGCACTGTTCAAAACATAAACATCTGGCAAAACTATTGAAGTTTTCTCATGGATCTATTTTTAGAAAAGGTCTTTACTGTACACAAGTGACCTTCCAGGAAACAGGTCAAATAATACTGCGTAGAGATAAGGTGGACCGTTATACACTGGAGTACCCGTGAGTTGACGAGTGGTACTTCCATCTGAATGAGAGTTCACGAGATTTGAGGATGCCACATCCAAAATTGAATAAACAATCAATTAAATTGAAATAATTTTACAACCTTTTTCCAAACATATTTTCAATAAATTAAATATTTATAGTTCATTTGAGAATGACTGACAGTAATAAATCATTATTTGCAAGAGTAGTACCTATTGGATTTTTGCCAGCAATGCGGCAAATAAAACTTCCAGAAAAATCAGTTGTAACTACACTAGGATGGTCAAAATAAGTCGCACACTTTGTACCTGGAACGAAACTTACTTCTCGAACAATAGAAATGTACTCATAACCGAGCGATAATCCCCGTCGGACTGTGCCATAGACGTAGATAGGATTTTTCAGAGTGATCTGTTTATACATTTACTAAAAATAAAATATAACTTTCTCACTCATTATTATTAAAATAAATCTTTACCTTGAAAAACAACTTAGACCTAAAACGATAGTTCTCAAACGAATTTAGTCATTTCGACTATCCCTGTGCAAACAATTATTGACGCGCCACTGGAATGTCTTTGACAGAATGATTTATTACTGCCAGTCATTCTCAAATATAGTATAGTAACAATTAACACTTAGTACCAGGAGTACCCGTGAGTTGACATATACGATAACAAAACCTGTGGCACTTAGTTCTTACAAAATGCCCCATCCAAAATTAAATTCGTAGTAGGTACGTAGATAATTTAATAAAATGTTTGAAGTGTACTGGACACTAAAAACCATTAGTACCCGTGAGTTGACGGCTGGTAACCGCACACACGATACCTACACCAAAACTCAGTGTCTAAAGATGCCACAACGTAAGTTACTAAGATAATCATGCCTTAAAGCCTCATTCACACAAGCATTTAATTTTAAAGTTTACATTTATGTTTACGTTTGAGAAATATTTTTAGTTATATGAATTTATACTTTCTACGTTTTTTCCGAATTTCTAGAATACTCTCGGTTTTACTTTTTTCTGTTCCACTACTACGGCTGCCTGAAACCAGCCCGAAACTCGTACTTTGCCGCATCCTAGCAATGCAATGTCATTTTGAAGTTGAAAAATACTGTACAAGTGTTTTCGTTGCGAGTAAACTGTTAGTTTATTATTGACTTCAAGGTAATGTTTTTATAAACATTTAGTAGAGAAAGAAAGGATCTACAGATGTGTCTTTTTACAATTTATTTTTATCATGAGATATATTCGTGTAAAATTTGCATTAAGGGTATCGACTCCACGTAGCTCCTATGTTTATAGAAACGCTCGCTAAAATACGGAAAAGCAGTCTAGCAATTTTTACAATGCTCACGAAGTTTTATAGATAAAGCTAAATTTCATAAATTTATTTACAGACGAAGAATGCAACTAGGATTATGCCGAGTTACATTTTCTAATAAATCTCTTAATAATATGAAAAAGCATGTAAAAAATTGCTTAAAACACACTTTTTTATTAATTTCGTATATGGATTTCAAAGATTTTTTCAGAATTCTAACTGGGCATAATCCTAGATTAATTCTTTCACAAAAATCTAGTACCTGTTTTTCCTTCAAATTGTTAATATGCAATGAGTAAAGTAGAAACTGCTTCACCTCTAAACACGCAATATTTTGTTTTTGGAGACGAGACCCTTAATTGGAACTTTTTTTGAATTTTACCATTCTTGTACTGGTCACAAAACACTCGCTACGTTAGTACATTTTATGCTGGATTTTAGGAGATAGAAGTAAACATAAATATAAACCTTCAAACTAAATGCTTATGTGAATGAGGCTTTATCTAACCAAACCATTAAATAAATATTGAATTAATTCAGTTTAAGCAAGCATCAAGCACAGATCTTCAAAATCTTGAGCAAGATAATGAAACAACGATCTTATAACCTCACCTGTATAATAGTATCTGATGGACTCAAATACCCGCTGTCTCGTGATATATTTCTTAAAGCCAATCGTTTCTAAAACCAAAACTACTACATGAAAAAATGATTCAAAACCACTTACTTATTAACTTACGTGGATATCATCATTGGAGTGCTCTACGGTCTTCTCCTGTGGGGCACTCTTACTGTGGGGTGCCTTCGGCATCTCTTGAAGTGCCTCAGGTAGTTGTTTAACTGTATTTGGCGACAAGTTGATTGTATTCAAGTTCAAAGGTTGTTGTACTGCTGTAGAAGTGGTAGATGCCACTGCTGTCCCCTTAGGGGCACTTTTGGTAGATGGTCGTTGAATTGGACGAGCTGTTGGTAGATTCTGAGGATGGTAGTTGATGGTAGCACCTGGTTGAGACGTCGGTAGATGATGGTAGGTCATGGTAGGTCTTTGGTATGGCGTCACTTCGTAAGACGGTGGATCAATACCTTGTACTCGGTAATTGTTATAATTCATATGATTGTTGAAGGTGTAATTGGTGGTAATATTCGAGTTATATGGAGTCAAATTCGGTACTTCTCGGTAAATATTGTATTGTGCCATTCGGTTATACGCCTCTCGTTCGTAATTATAACGATATTCTGAAATTCTTTCAATTCCAGATTGATATCTGTTCGGCTGTACCATATAACCTGGGTATGGATCCATTTGTTCAGATCTGGCACGAACCATTCTTTCATATTCCATATTTCGTGCAACTTGTTCGTGTCGATTTGGCTGTACCATATAATCCGGAAACCTGGTCGGATAATGAACCATTCTTTTCCGGTTTAAATCATCAGGGACTTGTGCCATATGCCTAGGAGCTTGTTCCATGTTATGGTGCGCAGTTTGTGCCGCATTATGGTGCGCAGTTTGTGCCGCATTATAGTGCGCAGTTTGTGCTGCATTATGGTGCGCAGTTTGTGCCATTTGATGTTCCAAACGCTCGTTCATGTTGTAAGGGGCAGGTACTGGTTGCGGAATGGTACCGGGTGGTTGTGCCATAAACTGCGGAACTTTTTCTGGTAAACGAGTTACAGACTGAGAGACTGGTACCATATTTCGTACCATTTGGCTCGCATGGTTGCGCGCCATCGTCTGAGAAATAGTTGGTATTGGTTGTGTAACCATACCAATACTTTGAATTGGTATCACAGAGTTTTCTTTGTTCAATTGAGGCATTACCATGTTTGGCATGTGTCGACGGGCCATTGTTGCTATTGGCTGAGTAATCTGGCCCATAGATGACGTCACAGTTTGTTGATTTAATTGGGCCATTCCGCTTTGAGGCCCTGGTTGAGAGATCGCGATTGGCTGGCCAATACTTTGAGCCACATTTGTTTCTCTTGTTATTTGACGATGCGCAGTTGACTGAGACATGGTTGGTATTGGTTCCGTTGTTGAGCCAATATTGATGTGTCTATTTCTCCCTGTAGGTATTATGACATTTTGTGCTATATTTTCTTCTACGTCTTTTTGGGCAGGTGGTGCTCTTTTTTTGTATGGACGTTTAATTCTGGGTACAGGTGGTACAGGTGGGACAGGCACTTCTGGTTCGACAACTTCTTGGTCCACAATTGTTCCTTCGGTGGTAATAATTCGTTGGTTGGAAGGTTTTTTTGTTGTTACTAAATATTTTAACAACTGTGTAACACTAGTTTTTATCAGTGCTTCTGGATTATTGGTTTGGTTCGTCAAATTCTGGTTGTGGTCTTTAACAGGTTGCGCCGTTTTAAGACTCTCTTGGTCAACAAGTTTTAAGTATTTTTTCCGGACATCTTCAGGCCTGGTGACCTGTACGTCCAATATCGTAATTTTGTTATTTTCTGGAATCGGCGGTCTCCATATTGGCGCTTCCATTAAAGGTGGTTGTGGTTTGGGAACCATTTGTGGTTTCAACGTAACTTCAATAGCCGTTAGGGACTTTCTTGTTACTTCAGCGATGGGTGGCACTTCAGTCTGGTTACTTTTAGGTGGGTTTAAGTCTAATAATACTCGAGATATATCGTCATTCATTTTGGTTTGACTACTTAAATACGTTTTGGTTTGATCAATACTGGCTATGTCCAACGGAGGGCTTTTTTCTACCACCAGTTTAGTAGCAAATTTACTAATCGGTTTAGTTATGTGTTTAGTAATTGGTATAGTACTGGGTTTAGCAATGGGTTTCGCAATGGGTTTAATAATGGGTTCAGTAAAGGGTTCAGTAATGGGTTCAGTAATGGGTACAGTAATGGGTACGGGTTTTGCAGTTACTACTGGGGCAGTAATATCTGGCATTATATTTCTTGGAAGGCAGGATTTTCGTTTTTGTGGCGGATTTGGTTTAATAGGACTTTTATCATTTGCGTTTATAATTGGAAGAGATAAATTATCTTTTAGTTGTACTATGTCGTTACTATTAGTATCTGTTTTAGCAGCTGATGGTTTGTCTTCAAATAATAAATTATTTGTTGGTACTATATTGTTACTATTAGCTGATGGACAATCTTCAAGTTGGTTTGTTGGTTGTACCATATTATTACTATTAGTATATTGTTTAGTAGCTGATGGTATGTCTTCAAATAATATATCACATGTTGCTTGTACCATATTGTTACTATTAGTATATTTTTTGGTAGCCGATGGTCTATCTTCAAGTTTGTTTGTTGATTGTACCATATTGTTAATATTAGTATATTGTTTAGTAGCTGATGGTATGTCTTCAAATAATATATCATGTGTTACTTGTACCATATTGTTACTATTAGTATATTTTTTGGTAGCCGATGATCTATCTTCAAATAATGAATCATTTGTTGGTTGTACCATATTGTTAGTATTGGTATCTTTATTAGATGCAGTGTCTCCATTTTTGTAGGAGATTTCGTCAAAAATACGAATCATTTTGTTGTCCAGATCTGTAATTTTACTTTTACAATAATCTTTGTAGTTCATGAGATATTCCACCGAGGTGTAACTCGTAATACAATTAAATAAAGATTTGTCATCACTTGGAGAAGTAAAACTTTCCATTAAAATCCAGGCGACTCGACGTAAATAATTAATAATAACAATTTCACTAATTTCTTTGTACTTTTTGAACTCTTCCATTAAGACTTTAGTTAGCTTATCAAAGAATACTATCAGGCTAAAATGGGCCACACGAATTTCAGTCAGTTTTTGGTACAGCTTAGCTAAATCTGAGTCGTGCCGTTTGTTGAAATATTTTTTTTGTAAAGCGATATTTGGGTTCAAACCTAGAGTTATTTGAGAATTTATTTGGTCAGTCATTTTGTAATATTGGTCGTAGATGTACAATAAGGAGACGAAATAATTTTTTATTGCTTGGACAGATTCGTCGGTTGTTAAAGACTGTATTGAAGGATTTTTTACGATGACAGACACATTTGTAGTTTTTCTCATTTCAACAGTTTCAATAGAATTATCTGAATCCGAAAAAATTTCAATGACTGATATATCCGCAGTCTTTACATCTTCTGATGAAGCATCCATAGGTTTAGTACCAACTTCTATATCTTTAAGTACATTTTTAACATCTTTAAAATGGTCTTGATCTTCTCGTACTGGTGAATTTTCGTCCGAAGAAACCTCCAACGTAATAACATCTTCATTGCATTTAGTTGGGAACAGCTTTTCTATATCAATGTTGTGAATGTCAATCTTCATTTGGTCGTCGACTAGTATTTCAAGGTCTTCAGGCATTGGAAGATCTTCTTCATTAGATGGAAGATTTTCTTCATTAGGTGGTAGATCTTCCGAGTCGTTTTGTTTTATTGTCAGATCATAGGGGATACTAAATTCTTGAACACTCTTTCTTCTTTCAAATATCCGTTGTGGCTTCTTCAAAGTTTCGGGTTCTTCATTAGATTCTTGCTTCAAAGGTTCTTCAAAATGGAACGAATGTCTTCGACTTATAGTTCTTGAGGTTGTTTGTTGAATATCGTGAACACTCCTTCTTCGGATTAAAATCTTGTTCGGGCAGTTTTCGTCAACGACTAAAACGCTGTCGTACGACATATCGTTTTTGCTATAAGACGGTTTAGAAAATTCTTTGGTCCGCGTTGTTAAGGGAGCTACAAAATCAATATTTTTCTTTGTAGTAGGCGTAGTTTTCATCTGTTCCACCAAATCTCCATAGTTTATAAAAGAGTCACTCGGTTTTGGAGTTACATCGCGTTTTTTATTTCTGCTTGACGGTCTTTCTTCAGTTGAAGATTTGAAGTCACTCGGTTTGGGAGTTGCGCCACGGTTTTTATTTCTGCTTGAGGGTCTGTCTTCAGTTGTAGATTTGAAGATCTGTTCCAGCTCTTCTTCTACGGAATCTTCAAAAATTGACGTTCTTTCCAGCAGAGATGTTTCTTCATTTACTGAAGGTTTTCGTTTCGGTATGGTATATTTTTGCGAACCATCTGAGAAGATTCTACGTTTGACTGCTTCGTAATCATTTGAAGATTCTGCGTCTAGTGACTTTCTACGAGTTGGAGTGTCTTTGCTGCTTTTTTCACATTTTTGCCGTTTCGGTGTAGATTCACGACTTGGTGTTAACAACAGTGAAGATGTATCTATACTCACAGACTTTCTCCGCTTTAATTTATTTGAAGATTGATCTCGAAGTATACTTGGTGTCTTGCAACTTGAAGATTGCTTTGAAGTATCTGCTTCAATATCTTCGGATCGTGCAACGCATACAGATTTGCTACGGTTTAGTTTTTTTGCTGGAGTTTTTTGTACTGGTACAGGATTTGTTTTTGTACTTTGAGGTGGGTCTGTTAATAAATTTGGAGCATCCTTCGAAGACACAGATTTTCTTCGTTTAGGTTTTTCGGTTTCTGACGATGCATTTGAAGATTGTCGCGAAATACTAGGAGTTTTTCTTCCTGTTTCAATTGTGCTGCTATCTTTTGATGATTTTTCAGTACTAATAGATTTTCTTTTTGGTCCATCAGTGTCTGAAGATACATTTGAAGACTGCCGCGCAAAACGAGGTGATTTTCTTCCTGATTCTATTGTAGCATACTCTTTATTTGAATGTCTATCTGCAGACACGGATTTCCTTCTTTCCGACTTGTCATCTTTTGATTGTGTTTTTCTTCCTGGTTCTGCTGTGCCACTGGAAGATCTCTCTGCACATACAGACTTTTTTCTTTTTGGTTTGTCATCTTCAGAAGATTGACGTACCATACCAGGTGTTTTTCTACCAGATTCATTTGTACTACTATCGTTTAAAGATCTTTCTACAAATACAGATTTTCTTCTTTTTGGTTTGTCATCTTCAGAAGATGTATTTATAGATTGACGTACCATACCAGGTGTTTTTCTACCAGATTCATTTGTACTACTGTCAATTGAAGATCTTTCTGCGCATACAGATTTTCTTCTTTTCGGGTTTTCATATTCTGAAGAAGATTGTCGCGAAATATTTGGTGTTTTTCTTCCTGTTTCGGTCACATTACATTTATCTGAAGATACAGACTTTCTTCTTTTTGACTTATCATTGTCTGAAGATTGTCGTACAAGACTAGGTGTCTTTTTTTCTGATTCAGATCGTTCTGCGCAAACTGATTTTCTTCTCTTTGGCTTGTCATCTTCTGAAGATGTATTTAAAGATTGCGTTTTTCGTCCAGATTCAATGTTATTACAATCTTTAGAAGATTTTTCCGCACTCACAGATTTTCTTCGTTTTGATTTATCATCTTCTGGAGATACACTTGAAGACTGTCGCACAATACCAGATGACTTTTTTTCTGTCTCGATTGTACTACAATCTTTAGAAGATTTTTCTGCACACACAGATTTTCTTCTTTTTAATTTTTCATTTTCTGAAGATACATTTGAAGATTGCCGAGTAATACTGGGCGATTTTTCCTTTGAAGATCTTTCTGCGCACACAGACTTCCTTCTTTTCGGTTTGTCACTATCTGAAGATTGTCTAGAAACACTAGGAGGTTTTCCAACTTCATTACACTCATCTGAAGATCTATCTGCATAGACAGACTTTCTTCTTTTGAGTTTGTTGTCTTCTGGTGTTTTGTTTTTATCTGAAGATCTATCTGCACACATAGACTTTCTTCTTTTCGGTTTCTCACTATCTGAAGATAAATTTGAAGATTGTCTAGAAACACTAGGAGTTTTTCCTATTACATTACACTCATCTGAAGATCGATCTGCATACAAAGATTTTCTTCTTTTGAGATTGTTGTCTTCGGGAGATTCTCTGCTAGAAGTTGATGTTTTGTTTCTATCTAAAGATTTTTCCGCGCACACAGATTTTCTTCTTTTGAGTTTGTTATCTTCCGAAGAGTCTCTGCTAGCAATTGGAGCTTTGTGTTCTGCACATATTGATTTTCTTCTTTTAGCCTTATCTGAAGAATTGTTCGGAGGTGGCTTAATACTTGAAGATGTTGAAGATATTTCTGCACATGTACTTTTTGCTGATTCTTCTGGTGAAGATCTTCCAACTGAATCTAAACTTTCTGAAGAGGGGTAACGTTCCGCAATGGACTGTTTAGAAGAACTAGAATCACTTATGTAGTGTCTTCGGAACATTACTGGGCTACAACTTGGACTTCTATCGGTAACACTGCTGCTTGGAAGGTCTAATGGAGATCTTTGGGGATTCATTTGAGATTCTGACCGTTTTAGTTCAATTCTCTTGACTTTATTGTACTCTTCGACGGTTTTCTTCCACAGTATGCTCGTATTAGCTTTACTTTTTTGAGACTTATCTTCTTTTTTTGGTTTGGGATCCGGTGTTTCTGAGGTTTTATGTCGCTGTATAACAGGGGCGGGGTTTTTGGGGGTTGTGGGGTTTTTAGGAGGCCGGCCTCTTTTTCTAGGAGTGACGGGAATTGCGGGGGTTTCTTTTGTTTTTGAAGATTTGTCTTCTTTTTTGTTTAAATTTTTTGCTTCGAGTATTTTTTTGACTGTAGACGCCTTCATGTCGGAAGTTATTTTTAGTTTGTGCTCCGGGATTTTTAGGTTATCTTCTTCTTCTTCGAATAAATCTATTAAAGTTAGCTTTAAGTTTTCCTTATTTGGATACAAATTTGTACTTGAATCTTTGGTTGGTTTGTTTGTATTTTCTGTTCTATTCGATTTAGAACTGATCTCTTTGTGATCTTCACATTGATTAGCTACTTTACAAGAAGACACACAAGTTTCTTCTTTCTTCTTAGTGTGTTTATAATTTTCTTTGACTGAAGTCGATGACGAAACGCTGTTGTCCTGTTTAGCCTCTTTCGAATATTTTTTTGTAAATGTAAAATGTGTAGACTGTTTATTTATTTCATCGTTTCTTGGTTTTGGCGGACTGTAATAAACAAAATGGCGCCTTAGTATTGCACTACTGCTCTGTGCGGTACTTAAAGTTGACTGTGGGGAGCTACACCTTAGTATACAATACTAATACTAATACTAATACATACAGTATTTATAATAATATAGCACACAAAACTACCATACTGATACTGAGTATACAAAATAGCGGATTGAGCATTATACTTAGATTCACGAAACGGTCTTAATTATTCCGCGAAGTTTAAAGTCACTAATTATACCTATAGATACTTAATTTTTAATAAGTCAAATGTACTAACTAGTAATTACTAGATAAATTAACTACATAATCTTAATCTTTTTACTAGGAATGTATACTACAGCATGGACTTAAGTATTAATAATGACTTATGTTAAGTAGGTACCTGATTCTAAGATCGGATTATAGATAATGAGTATTTCCAAGAAAAAAAATATAACAGGGATGATTTTACAGAAAATGATTTAAATACGGTTATAGACAATTATGTTCTGCTTCTTATGTTATAAACATAATTAATTTTGGTGCTGACGAAATTTGGTGAAACAAATTTTTGGCTGTAAATAAAAATCAATTTTTTGCATATTATAAGTAATTTTTAAAAGATGGTTCAAATAAGGGTTGTATAGAGAATAATTATGCATTTAATAGTTATTTACTTTACAAGTGGGCAAAGTAAGGAATTACCTACAGGGGAAATTCACGAGGCCGAAGGCAAAAAAATATATACATTCCTAATTGCCTTATTCTAAAAATTATGTATAATAATAGCTCATTTAGCAAAAAATTCATTGCAATTTAATGAATTTTGTTCCCTCTTCTTTCATTTCTACTACAAATTATATTTATTTTCAGGTATTCTCATTTAACAAGGCAATCTAGAAACTCTAATGATTCTATTGATATATTATGTCTATTGGTTATTCCTATTTGCAGTTTATGATGAATTTATGACATAGTTATAATGCTTTTATTAATAGGGGTTGGAAAAAAAATTCGTTGCCGTATAACCTAGAAAATGGCGGGCAAAGTTAACCTAAAAAATCGTTCAGACTTGTTTCTGCGGCGTAGCCGTTTCGTGAATCAGGTTAGTATAAGACACATACAGTCCAGTACAATAAAACTACTAAAAAAAATATTCCTACCTTTCATATCTTCGAATTTCTTCTGTCGACAGCCGGTGCAGAGGAATTAAGGCATCGTCTCCAATCTGCTTCAAGGACACGCGAATATCAGTTTTTTCGGCGATCTGTAGGAAATAACACTAAATTAACACTCTACTAACACTATTTTAACACCCTACCAACTTATAAGTGAGGCCAACGGCAGCTAAATGCTCAATGACTTATGTAACCTTATCGAAGAGTGACAAATCCGTTTCAAATGATTACGTGGCGGTTTCAAAGTGGCGGATTCGTTTTAATATAAACTAGACTTAAGTATTGGGTTACAGCATGGCGCGAGGGGTAAACCGCTGAGTGAATCTCTGGTTTGAGCCATTTCGTAAGACGCATTTGCGCGTGTGTTAAGGCGCGTTTACATTGGAGGAGTAACTGAGACAGTTACTGGTACAAGTAGCGGACTATACTAGTATACTCAACTAAACGCTAGGCTAGTAGGTGTTTACACCAGAAATACAATTTAGACGATTAGATATAGTTCTAGTACCAGTACAAGTTGTTCTGTAGGTGACAAAATGAATTCTTTTCGTGGTTGTATATCATCTCGAACAAAATCTATTATTAAACGAAATAAGATAACAAAATTTAGTGACATCCCACAAACACTCATGATCACGATATAGTTCTACAAACTTGTCTCCGTTTAAGACCACTTTTTCATTTTAATAAAGTAAAAATATCGAATTTAACTATAAAACAATTATCTTTAAAATGAGACGTCAAAACACACTAGTATATCCCTAATCACTAGTGACTGTTTACATTGGTATAGTGCAGAGATGAGTGTAGTGGATAGTGCAGAATGTATGTGCTAGTAGGTGAGTAGCTAACCCGGGAGGTTAGTTACTTCACTACCCCAACTACTTGTACTAGTACTAGTACTGGTACTAGCTTCTGTTGGCTACATTGGATGAGTAGCGGTCTGGCGAGCTAATAGTACTAGTAACTAACCCATTTACACGACCAATGTAAACCCGGCTTTAGCCACAGATATTATGACTGGTACAGATTTATGGTTTCTGGCGTACGTGTGTGTATATATACTGTATATTATTGCAAAGTAAGAACTAATCTAAAATAAACAGTCTTGCTTTTAAGTCGTTATCGAAAAACAACACCAATCGGTTAAAAATGTATTGCTTAATCAGTAATCTTAACCAATCAATATTTATTTTATTAGCTAATTATAAAGATAATACTAACACGAGCTGATAGATAAGACGATTCGAAAATAAACACTAAAAAGCATAATTAATATTAAATTGATAATTAATATTTCTAATACGCAATTTATGTTACCAAATACTTTGGATTTCATCATTGCATGTTCAAAAATCTGATGTGGCCAGCACTCTTTTTAGTTTTTAATAAGTATTCACAAATATATTTTTTTCATTTTATGTAAACTGTAGAAAACGACTGATTAATTTAAATTTAATTAGTAACAAAAAAAATTTTTGCACTTCCGGGACTAAAACTCTTCTTTAGTCTTTATTTTTAGGGACTAAGGTTTTTAATTCGAACCCAAGGGATTATTTCTCATATTTAATCCCGTTGTCAAGGAATTGAATTAATTAATCCCGTTGACAAGTAAATACGTGCTATTTGTTACAGAGTATCTATGGTAACAATATAAATATTTGTCATAAAATTTACTGTCAAAATTACAAAATGTGTATTCTTTTAAACTATTTTGCATTCGTTTGAGGATGAAGTACAAAAAATAGCGTATATACCACAGGACTAAAGTACCTTTAATCCCTCAGGTGATTATTTCCCTCACCTTCGGTTCGTGAAATAAACTTCACCCTCAGGATTAAATCATGCACTTTAGTCCCTCAATATATAATATATTATTAAACGATCATGGACCAAAAGATACTTAATACTGAAGTTTCATACTCTGAATTATTAACAATAATTTATTTCCTAAATAGTATCATGTACCTACAGATAAAAATTTAAATTACGAATTATATAATCTATAATTTGAAATAGAAAATATTGTAATAAATAAATTATTATTTATATTTTTATTTTAACCCGTCACAATACCTCCTCTTATAAAATATAATGCGGGAGGTAAAAATCTGCTGTGGCCAGCACAAGGCCTTCCGCCATACTCAACCTTATGTAAACCGCAGAAGATATAAACGATTGTCACTGACATTCTCAAATTAAATTTTACGTAGTAACATATGTGAAACAATCAGACTACAGATACTAAATACTGAAGTTTGATACTCCAAATTATAGACAATAATTTAATTTCTAAATATGTATAGTACCATGTAGATGACAAAAAATAATCTTGCATTTAAAATAGAATATTTTGTGATAAATTAATTATTTATTGAAATATATACGTATAACGGTAAAAAAATCTCTCCACTATCAACCACGAGTACCAGCCAGTTGACTGATAACCGCACATACAATTTATATTTATATATACAGATGACTGACAGCATGTGAGGCTACCTCACCCAAGTTAAATTTTTTTTAAATTGTACAAATTTAAAATACTTCTTGTGGTGTTCTCGTGAGTACCCGTGAGTCGACTGGTAACCGCACACACATAAATATTTACCTATATTAATGTCGCACAATATGTGAGGCTGCCACATCCAAGTTAATGGCGAAAGATTTTTTTTAAACTGTAAAAATTTAAAATACTTCTTGCGGTGTACTCGTGAGTACCCGTGAGTCGACTAGTAACCGCACACACATAAATATTTGTCTATAACAATGTCGTACAATATGTGAGGCTGCCACACCCAAGTTCAGTAATAAATTTTTTAAAATTTACAAAAATTTTGATTAAATTTACTACATTAGGGCAAAAAGGCGCGATGAATCTATTGGAGAAATAATCAGGACCGTCTCTTTAATTTTTATTGAGATTTCAAGGGCCGGAATGGATAAATTTGTCCGAAAAATTAAAAATCCCAATTAGTATTCAAGTTTGGATTCAATCTGAGTAGAATAAATAATAAATTTATTTATCTAAAATAGATAAGAAAAAATCAAGGCTATATCTCAATCTGAGATATCTGTTTATATATTCAGTGATATATCCGTTGTTATAAATGAAATGGATGCGTCATATTACAATATTATCAAGTTAAAATTTGATAAGACAGCAAGAAAAATTTGATACCGCTCTCTTTCGATAATAAAATGCAAGCCAGGGTACTAAGAAATGTGTTTTTATTTCCGCTGAGTCGAGATAAAAATTTTCATATGACAGCATTTCCTGCTGTTTATCAGATATGATTTACGCAGCAATTAATTATCGTTTATTAAACAAAAAGTACCAAAATGCTAGCACTTTTTCACGATTACTCAAAACCTATTCAGTATATTTGGACCAAATTTTGTATTTAGAGCCGAAATAGTATGCTCAAAGCACGATTAAAATTTGGTAACAATCCGTTGACGGCCCGTGAAAAAAGCCGCGAGTACGGCCCTTGTTAATCAAAATCAAGGCTTGAAAATAGCATCATTGGATTCTACGCGAAATTTTACGTATATACAAATTTTTTCAGAATGATTCCTCCAGTAACTTCAGAGTTATTTCGATTTTCCATTCTACGGCGGGTTATGCCATTTAAATTTGATTTATATTAGAAGGGCAATATTAATTTTGTAGTAATTTCATACATTTGTTTAGTTTTTGATAAATTTAAGTACGCACAGTCGAAAAACATTTTTTGTTGACAAATAACTGAGTCATTACTAATGAGATTTTAATTGTTTATATATTTACATATCCCCACTTACATTTTGGATATATATATAAAAGTTTGCGCACTGCAATTGTCAAGCAGTTCAGAAACTGTGTTCAGAAAGAAACCTACTATGAATATGATGCAATGCAATTTATTTCTAGACAATTCTGGCGCTCAAACGCTAATTGGCATAGTTAAAACTTAGTAGCTATTAATAAATCTTACAAATCAAAATTCGCGGTCAATCACGGCCATCTACTTACGTTTCTTAACACCTGAGTGCGCATATCTTTGCTAATTCCTTTCAAGTAGTTCTTAAAGTCCTTATTAATAAAGTTCAGATCCATTTTCACATCACATAACTCACTAACACCACTAACATGTTACTAGCTACACTTCTAAAAGTAAACTAAAGAAATACTTACTTTTCAACCGTGTTGTTGTCCCAAACATGACGCTAAACACAAGAGCAACAGAGATGCAAACACGTGGTTGGGAAACTAGCAAGCAGGAAAAGGATGGCGATACAACCACATGGTTGGAATTTGGACACTGCGTGCGCAGCACTTTTCGTCCCCCACCAGAAATGGTTTATTAAATTTTAGCGCGATTGTTGGTTCAGCAAATTTTATTGTACTTTAATCAAATAATCTACTGACAGGTATATTTTCTAATAATTCTTCGATTTTTTTCGCAAAGGCTGCGGAAAAAATTCTGCTGATTGCAGAAGATGATAGTACGTTTATTACTTTCCAGTTGTCGTTGAACAGTTTGTTCGCACGTGCCCCTAAATAAATTAAAATTAGTTATTGTATTTAACTGATAGTTAACAACTTACCTCGGACAGTATCTGATGATTTGAGATCAACGTTCAATCTATCAATATTATAAACTAACTCATGTTTTATTATTTTGAGATATTGTTCTTTATCTCTCTCAAATTTTTCGTATCTTAATCTGAAGTTGTATATGCCGTCATCTACAAAATATTATGCAATGATAGCTATTAATACGCGAGTATGCAATCGTAATTCATACGAGTGTATTTATAGCCATTATACACGAGTTGCATACATTATTTTTTCTACTCTCATGCTTTCATTAAAAAGAAAATCTGTATCGAAATGAATGTCATTCAAGTACAGACAATGTATATTTAATAAGTACATTAAAGCATGGGCGTAGACAACATTATTTAATAAATTTCGGTTAAAAAATCAGGTAAAAATAAAATTCTGATCAGTGCTGACTTGCTGATCTGTAAAGAAATGCACAGATTGACGTAAAAATCCACTGATCTACATTAACTAGAATAAATAAAGAAATCTAACACCCTTTTCTTTGGTAGATTAAATTTTTTTAAATAATTTAAAAAAAACCTTGTACCTTATTCGGTTTTGGTATAAAAACTCTAATGCTAGATTCAGACCTACTCAATTATAAGTATAAGTGCTAAATTGACCAACCAGATTTTGCAAAACATTCCAATTTCAATTTATTATAAGTGCGAACATTGAGCGCTGATTAGATAAATTAGCCACTTATACTTATAATTGAGTAGGTAAAAAACCTTATATCCTTCTTGAGTCCCACATACTCGATTTTGGTATAAAAACTCTAAATGACCTTAATTAAATATCTTGTGTCCCATATACTCGGTTTGGATTTATTTTATTCATTTAACGTGCATCTGTGCATTTATTCGCAGATCAGAGGTCAGCACTGATCAAAATTTTATTCTTTCCCAAAAACACTTACAAAATGTAACGTTGATAGGTGCTTTTTCTTTTAATTCTAACCCTAAAACGTTTCCAAGAATGTCTACATTTCCAGTTATGCTCATTACTGGACTAGTAAAGATTATATTAATTGCTTTTTTCTTTAAATCCGCCCTGGAACATTGTACGAATTAATTAGGTAATTAGTTTAGAAAAGGTTGCTCTGCATACTTTATATCCATGAAATGTGCTTTTTCTAGTCCTGAAATTTTTCCTTCAGACAGTATACCTTGAGCTACATTTACTATTTGTTCTTCAATTGGATCCAGCAAGATTGGAGTACAAGACTTATCATCTGTTAACAATAACAATATATTTTAATACTTCATTATTCGATAGTTTAGTTATTATACCTTGTATATATTTAGGCCAGCCAGTATTAGCAGTTTCTGTCAAACATTTATTGAAATCCTCACTTTGTTTACTGCATTTTTTGAAATGTGGCGCTTAAAATGAATTAATAATTAAGTATAATGATTGATTAGTTTGTTGAAGTACTCACGAATATCTTTTCCTTCTGATAAACTAACAATTGCTAGACACAAAACTACAAAGTGCTTCATTTTGTTGTATAACTTAAAATAGAAGAATCATCAAATATATACCCTAAATTTTATGTAAATTTTCAAAAAAACTACCTACAACAGAACTTGATAAACCAGTTTATTGTTTACTTATATGCATCAAATTTCAGGTTTTGTCAAAAAAACAGTCTGGCTGGTACAATGAACAAGTTTATTTATTTATTTACATAATATTATATAATAATATCTCTTAAATGTTAATTTACATCTAAGAATATATTTTATTCAAACATTCGCGAACAATAGGTCTATAAGCTTCGGAGAAAATTATTGCAAGAGCGTTTTGTATTGTTCAGGATTTTCCAGTTGTTACTGAAGAGGATTATGATCATTTCTTCTCGAATTTAGGCAATATAATAGTATATAATCATGTAATAAGCTGGGAAGTTTACCTGGTTCTGGATTTTCCGTGGTGGTTATATCCACAACCATTTTTCTAATAAATGAGAACTGGAACGTCGTAACTGAATAAAGTCATGCTTTTCTGGTTCGTAATTAAAATGATACTTATACACCCCATTTACTAAAATACAGGGTGATTGACAACTTCGTGCATATTTTTAACTTACTTATCACGGAACTGAAAGACCTGTCTCAAAATTTACAATTTAAATTTCCAGGTTTTGAAATAAAACAGTTTTGGGTCACTGTTTCCATATGGAATTTTATAAATTTACTATTCTTGCAATTGCATAATTAATTAAAATATAATTATATACCATTCATAGTTAGTTAGTTATCCGTTATCCAACCAACAATCCAGTTGTTTCAGAATGTGCTACTTTTAAAATTTCTATTTGTTCCAAGATCAGTAAGTTATAATATTTGCACGAAGTTGTGAATCACCTGTATAATAAATGCAGGTTTACAATGATGTTTACGTTTACGAAAGTTTAAATTAATCTAACTTAATACATTCACATTTCCACTGTCAAGCACTGTGAATGCTCGTATTTAGTTACATGAATTTGAACTTCCTCAAACGTAAACATAAATATAAACCTTAAAACTAAACGCGTATGTGAATGCAGCTTTAAACGTAAACATAATTGTAAACCTTAAAACTAAATGCTTTTGCGAATGACGCTTGAAAGGTAGCCATTGATATGCCCAGTAATAAAATGAGGAACCACTTTGCTTACATTGACTTTTCTGGACATTGTACGCTAAAAAATAATAATATAACTAATTAATAATTGTAATTTGATTGTTAAAATACCTTTAACAAAGTCTGGCCATGTTTCGTTTACACTTTTCGCCAAACAGTCACTCAAATTAGTCTTTCTTCTTGTATTCTACGAAACATTGAGGCTGAAACAGTAAATTGTTAACTTGTTCTTCTAATATTAATAAAAATATTTACGAAGATTGTTTCCTTCAGCTACCAGAAGCACGGCTAAGAAAATGAACACCTTCTTCATAATTTTGTAGTCTTATTAATAAATAAAAAATTACCATAGTGTTAGAATTTTGAATAATGATAATTTATGCATGACTAAGTAGTTCAAGTTTTGCTAAAATAAATAAATTTCTTGGTCATGATTGTAAAAACGGAACTTGAAGAAGTCATTTCGTAGGCTGAGGTTGATTATTCACTTTGTTTACTAATTAAGTATTTGTGCAGTGCATACTAATGCCTATTTTGTAATTTATGGTTTTTTAGTACTTATCACTTTCAAAACATGTGCAAAATAGTTGTTTTGTACACGCGGAAACGGAACTTGAAGAAGTCATTTCGAAGGTTGAGGTTGATTATTCACTTTGTTTACTAAATAAGTATTTGTGCAGTGCCTATTTTATAATTTATGGTTTTTTAATACTTATCATTTTCAAAACATGTGCAAAATAGCGCACAGTTTTAAATGCAGAAATAAATAATACTATTTTCTCCCCATAAACTTAAATAATTTAAGCACAACCATGGGTGCCCGTGAGTTGTCAGCTGGTAACCGCACACTCGGTTATGTATGATTCACAATGAGGGTGCCATACCCAGGTTGGGTAAAAAGCGTGACAGATAATTTAAATTATTTAAGAACTTATATTACAGTAAAATAAAACTATAAATACTTAAAAATATTATTTATTTATCAGTAAAAGCTACAAAATGTGTTATTAAGTGACATGGTAGACTCTGTAGACCAATCTGCCAAAGAATCTGTAACAAAAAATTTCATCAAACACCGAAATAAATAGATAAACTTAATTGTTAATCAATGATTTGTCAGCAAGTTGTTCTCATTCACAGTTTTATGACAGGGATAACTAAATTCATCATTATAAACAGTATTCAAAAATTTAAAAAATAAAATATTACCTTTGATTAATTCGGCGCCGTGACCGAGCGCGCTTAGTACAGCTCCTAGCTCGCTATGACGTCACGCGAACCACGCATCAGTGGTTTGAGTCTCAGCGCTGCCGATCGACAATGTGATATGTCGTTAAATAAAAAAAATACGGCTACATGTAAAGGCTGGTCGAATACTTGGAAATCTGTAACAAACAAATAAAAATTAATGATTTGTTTAAAAGTACACATAAAATTATGGTTTGTTATTATTTAACATCAGTTCCTGAGTGTCTACAAAATATATTCAGACATATGCTTGTTTATGGCATCATTTGAAAAATAATAATCCAATAAAAATAATAATAATCCAATAAAAAGAATAAGTATTTACCTAATAAAACCAAACTTGGTTTCTGATCGGTCTGCATTATCAATCTGTAACAATAAACTAATTTTAGTATCAAAAAATAAACTAATTTATCAAAGTAGTCAAAGCAGAACTCAGTGCAAAATTGTAATCATTAATTTCATAGCGTATATTATACCATCATTGTGCTTATTGCCAATTATTATGCTTTGTTAATTAATAAAAAAATATTTACCATTATTGTTGTCTTCTATTTAACCGCATTTCGATTGGTAGTTGTCAAATTCTGAAATAAACATAAATTCATTAGTTTCTGGTATTAAAAAGGCTAATGAATTTTATAAATGATAAAATCAGTGCATTAAAAATGCAGCCGCTTGTTATAATCATAAGATTTCAGACGGTAATTAATATCATCATTTTAATCTGGATGCAAAATATTTGAAAATTGCTACACACCTTTTGTCAATCTGCCTGGTCCAGAATATGGAAGCATCTTTGACATGATCTGTAAGTACACAAAAATAGTTAAGTATAAAGCCTCACTTATATGTTTACGTTTATGAAAGTTTAAATTCATATAACTAAATACGAGCATTCACACTTTCAGGTACTGTGGATGCTCGTATGCAGCTTGAAGCCTCATTTAGTTTGAAGGTTTACATTTATGTTTACGTTTAAGAAAGTTTGAATAAATCTAACCAAATACGAGCATTCAGTGCTTGAAAGTGAGACGTGTGAATGATGGTATTTAGTTACATAAATATAAACATTAAAACTAAATGCTTTTTTAAATGAGGTTTTAATGGGCAAATGTTTCCAATCTCATACGGCACAAATTACTTTATGTTTAAAAGAATTTGCTTCCTACATGGATTTTATCTACCCCTAGTAATTTTTCTGGCACTCTGATCAACCAAATTAAATTGAACGAGCGTGGCTTCGGGGTAACTTTGTTTTAAACATTTAAAAAGAAACTCACCATAATTTTCAGTCGCTGAAACTAATTAACTGTCCACGAACTTCAAGAATCGTCTGTATCCTGAAAAAGTACAAATTATTAATGGCTAATAATCGCACACATGGTATAATATAAATCTATACTGACGAGTGAGGCTGCCACAACCAAGTTGGGTGGAAGACGCAATAGATTTTAAATTATTTTAAATATATATTGTTGAAATGTATCCATAAGCATTCGGCACAAATCTACCCATGAATAGAGTGATTTGCTTCCTAAATGGATTTAATAATTAATATACCCCGTTTTCAGATATTCTGGCACTCTAAACAACTAAATACAGTTGAATGAGCGTGGCGATGGGGAAAATTATTAAACAATTAGAAAAAAACAATAATTACCTTGTTCTGAAGTAGCGCCATTGTTAGATTAGTCCATTTCACCCTGCAAATCAAAATAAGTATTAAACAATCTGGAACTACAAGAGTTGTTGGTAGATTTAAAAGTTTATCAGATAAAAACAGTTAATCACAGTATTCAGTTTGACTGGGACGTTTATAGCATTCATCCTTTGAATTAAATTAGCTGAGGGCGTAAATTAAACTTTACTTACGTTTCGGCAGCGTTTTTAGACCCTCCACGCCCATTTCCGGTAAGCCCTGTACACGTGGTTCTGTAAAGAAAAAACATGCGGTCAATAAAAATATATAAATGGTCAATTCACTGATTTAAAAGTGAATATCAGTGAGGGCAAGTTGTAATCATGAAAGTTATAGCTATTCATATTAGCGTATATTATTGAGTCATCATTTAAACTGAAATACTGATCAAAATAGGTAAATAACGAACGTACCTGGTAATGGTGAGGAAAATGGCCCCACGTGGCGAAAATCCATCTGAAAAATTATTTATATTAATAATCAAGCGTTTAAATACTGAATTATTGTATGAATTGTTGTGGAAATATCAGAGAAACCAATCAGTCATAGAAATCAGACTGGGGCGGTAAATAAAAATCATCATAGTAAATAAAAAGCATTTAGAATAAATAGGAGACATACCGAAATGGATGTATCCGCCATTGCACACGTTTCTGCAACAATACGAAATAATCAAAACTACTACACTTTGCCAATAAACAATCATAGAATTTAATGAATAATCAGCATTGATAAATGAAATCATTTAAATCATACGAACGAGACATTTATCTCATCATTTGAAAACACGTGTTGAAAAATTTTAAATTTAAACAACGCACAGCAACGCACTTACAGGAAGTGTATTGCATTTTTAAATGGTTGGAAAATGCATCAGAAATAACAACAATAACACAAACAACAATACAAATCAATAATTAAATAAAATAAACGTACCTTTCCCTTCTGAAGATCACACAAAAATGGAAGAGGAAAAGCGTCATCTTCCCTTTTATAGCAAGGGCGCGGAAAATGCGTGATTTTCATTGGCGAGCCCATGTTGCTGAGACTGGCCAATGATAATGCACCGGTTAAATTTCAAATTATTGTCATATAATTATTAACAAATAATTATTATTTAATTTATCTCTCACCCTTTGTTGGATTTCGTAGAAGATTGGCTCAAATTTCAGCCCGAAAAATAAAATTGCAATTAATTTATGTGCAGTCATACCAATTTATGTTGGCATCGAAAATATAACTAGATTCACTAGATTTCACTAAAATTGACATCTTTGAATGCTGACTTGCTTATTGCTGTTTTGAGAACTTGCGTTGCAGCTGACGCACTTTACTTTAAATAATATTTTTCGTGCTGTATTTCAACATATTTTTCGTACAAGAACCACATTAAAAAGGTAACTAACAAGCTTATGCAAATGAGGGTAACAATGACCTTTTATCTGTCTTTTAGGACAAAAAATGGGTGATAATACTGCTACAGACTCCGGGAGGATCGTTAAAATGGAAGTGGATTATTCTTCCACTTGCGATACTAAAATTCCAGAGTGTAAGAAACTTGCGGCTTCTGGAAAAATCCACGATGCGTTGGACTCTTTGTTGGCCCTCGAAAAACAAACCAGAACTGGAGCGGATATGATTTCCACCGGCCGGGTTTTGGTAGGAATCGTGCAAATATGCCGAGAGGCAAATAACTGGCCAGCTTTAAACGAACACATTATGTTACTCGCTAAAAGAAGATCTCAACTTAAACAAGCAGTAGCTAAAATGGTACAAGAATGCTGTTTGTACGTCGAACAAGCTCCAGACAAAGAAACAACGGTCAAATTAATCGATACTTTACGCCAAGTTACAGAAGGTAAAATCTACGTGGAAGTTGAGCGCGCTAGACTTACCCACAAATTAGCAAAAATTAAAGAAACCGAAGGAAATATAAATGAAGCAGCGGATATCATTCAAGAGCTTCAAGTTGAGACTTACGGCTCAATGGAGAAGAAAGAAAAAGTTGAGCTTATCCTAGAACAGATGAGACTTTGTTTAGCGAAAAAAGACTACATCAGAACTCAAATCATTTCGAAAAAAATCAACACCAAATTCTTCGACGACGACAGTAGTCAAGAATTAAAGTTAAAATACTATAAGCTCATGATGGAGCTCGACCAACATGAAGGATCATTTCTGGCGACTTGCAAGCACTACCGGGCTGTACTTTCGACGCCAACCATCCAAGAAGACGCCACTGAACGCCAAAACGTCGCGAGGTGTGTCGTGTTGTACTTAATTCTTGCGCCACATGACAACGAACAAGCAGATTTGACCCATCGTGTCCTGCAAGATAAATGTCTAGATGAAATCCCTCTTTACCGCCAGCTTTTAAAGCTGTTCACAACTCCAGAGCTTATAAAATGGTCCGGGCTTTGCGAGATCTACGAAACTACTCTGAAGCAAACTGATGTCTTCACCGGTACTGAAAAAGCACAAGAAAGATGGAAGGATCTCAGGAGTCGAGTTGTGGAACATAATATCAGAGTCATGGCGAAATATTACACTAGGATACAGATTCAAAGAATGGCTGAACTCTTGGATTTAACTGTTAATGAAACGGAAGATTTTCTCTCCACTCTTGTTGAGAGTAAAAGCGTTCTGGCGAAGACCGACCGACCTGCTGGAGTTGTCTACTTCACGCAGAGGAAGGACCCTAACGATATTTTGAATGATTGGTCCGGCAATTTGACATCCTTGATGCAATTAGTTAATAAGACTACTCATTTGATTAATAAGGAAGAATGTGTCCACAAACATTTAATTACTGTACCCTCTTAATCCCAGTTATCAATTACAGATATGTAAAAAAATTGATTGCAAATTAATGGTGCGCTAATTCTATTTATATTTTGTCTTGTACTAATCGATTAAAATAAATTACAGTAAGGTTTTTTCATAAATGCAAACCTCGAAAAACTCCGATAATTTTGATGTCATTGTCTTGACATATTGAATTTTTAATTTAATAGTATATTATTTAACGAACACATAATTCAAGAGGATGACAGTTTATGTGCGAGTCAAGTACGACATTTTATCTACGACTTTTTAAATAAAACATTTCATTACACATTTTTATTCATTTAATCTCACATTTTGATGTGATGACCGTGACAATAGTGTTGAATAATGAACTCATAATACAATAGTGTTGCATTACGAAATCATAATACAATAGTGTGTCTTATGGAGGGTTTTATCTTACTATAGTTACCTACATAATTTTATTGGTTGTAAGTATATTTATTGGGAGTTTATTAAATCAGCATGAATTTAAATTTTGTTTATTGTTTTTAAAATATTTTTGGGGATAATTAGCAAAAGGGAAGTGCTCACCAAAATTGGTAGGCATGTAGATAAAGGGGGGCTTTTTGTAGAAATGGCGGCCAGTGTTTTGATTATACATCCAACTAGGGTTAAGTAATAACAAAGAGTTGACAAGTGTAATATTTTGATTAATATAATATTAAAACATTCGTCAAAATGACGGAAGATAATATACTCTCAACTCTGAAGAGTGTATTCAAGCATGACAGTTTTAGGTCAGACCTGCAAGAGAAAGCAGTGAGGGCTGTTTGCAAAAGTCAGTATTTGATCCACTTATTATTTATGTAAATTATGCTACAATCCCTCTACTTTTAGGAAATAACGATATCCTTATTTCTATGCCTACTGGTTCGGGGAAATCACTATGTTACCAATTACCCGCGGTCTTGTATCCGAATCAAGTTACTATTGTTTTCTCGCCATTACTTGCACTTATAAAAGTAAATATAAGGCTTGATTCCTTTTATTGAATCTCTTTAATTCATGCTATATTATAGGATCAAATAGACCACCTGACAGCATTAAATGTAAGAGCAGCTTCTCTCAATTCTAAAACTCCGAAAAAGGATCGTGAAAACTTGATCGCAGACTTGAAAACCAATACAAATACTAAACTTTTGTATATAACGCCTGAGCAGGCAGTTACACACACTTTTCGGGTGCGTAAATAATTATTTCAAGCCTCATTCGCATTAGCATTTAGTTTACATTTGTTTACGTTTAAGAAAGTTTAAATTCATATAACTAAATACGAGCATTCACACTTTCAAGCACTATGAATGCACACTAAATGCTTAGGTGAATGAAGTTTATTTGTTACTAAACAAGTGATTTATAGAGTTTATACGACTACATGGTCAAAAACAATAAAATAGCCTATTTGATCGTGGACGAGGCTCATTGTGTAAGCCAATGGGGCCACGATTTCCGACCAGATTACTTAAAACTCAATCAATTAAGAGAAAATAATTCAATTCCATTAGTTGCTTTAACAGCCACTGCAGGAGCTGAGGTAAAATCAAAAATCAGTTTCAAAATAATTAATTTCGTAATTAACAAGCGCATTTTTAGGTAATGGAAGATATAGTAGCACAACTGCAGCTATCAAAAGATTACGGCAAATACAAAACCTCCTGCTTTCGTAAAAACCTTTTCTACGACGTTATATTCAAAAACCTTTTGGACAATTCCTATGAACATCTTCGAGACTTCATTAGGAAAATTTTAAACAATAGAGACGAAGAAAATCTTCCAAAAGAACAGCGTTCTTGTGGGATTGTCTATTGCAGAACTCGGGAACAAACAGAAGAGTTAGCGAACAAGTTGACCATATTAGGAATTAACAGTTTTTGTTACCACAGTGGATTGAGCAACAAAGATCGATTGCAAAGGCAAGAAAACTGGCAGAGTGGCGAATATCCGGTTATTTGCGCCACTATTAGCTTCGGAATGGGCGTGGACAAGGCCTCAGTTCGGTAAGAACACTATAATGTACATGTCAAATCAGTCGTTTTATAAATTTACATTCAGACCTATTATAAATTATGTATAAGTGCTAAATTAACCACCAGCACTTCCACATAATTCTAATTTCAATTATAAGTGCGAACATTGAGCGCTGGTAGCTTAAATTAGCCACTTATACTTATAATTCGGTAGGTCTGAATCTAGCTTTAGTCGTTTTCATTTTATTACAAAATTTGCCGAGTCTTTTGCTAGAAATTTAGAACTGAACTAAAATATCCAATACACTGCTAGAATCACACAGACTCGATTTTGGTAGACACCCTGATTGCACTGAATTAAATAAAAAACCATTACCTTCTTGAGTCTGAAATACTTTGTTTGAACTGAACTAAATGAACAGCCCAATACCCTTCGTGAGTCCCACATATTCAGTTGTGGTTGATTGAGCTGAACTAAATAAAGAACTTGATAACCTTCTTGAATGAAATAAAATGTGACATTGTGTTTTTAATATGCCTACATACCTAGGCTTTATTACATTTTTACTTTATTTCATTAGATTTGTGGTCCATTGGGGCATAACTAGAGACCCAGCATCATATTATCAAGAATCAGGCCGAGCTGGAAGAGACGGCAAACGGTCATTTTGTCGTTTGTACTACGACCGGTCCGACAAAAAAGCTCTCCACTTTTTATTGAACAAAGAATTAGGCATGGCGACCAATTTAGGCGGTACGAAACAAAAAAAAGCTGAATATAGCTTGCAAAGCTATTCAAAAATCGTGGAATACTGCGAAACAGCTAAGTAAGTACCTGATTAAATAAATAAAAGCGTTTTTACTGTGCATTTATTTGTAGATCATGTAGACACAAATTATTCACGAATTATTTTGGAGACCGCGCGCCTGTTTGCATAAATGGCTGTGATATCTGTTCAAACAAGAAGGAGGTTGAAAAGCAAGTAGAAATGTTAATGATGAGTAATATACAGTTTAGTACCAAACCCACAACGGATGGTGACTTCTCTGACATGTATGAGGGCGGCCGAAGAGGTGCAGAAAGGTGAGAGTAATATATTTTATATTATTTAACGAGCACATAATGTAGGCTATAATCCAAGAGGATGAAAGTTTATGCACGAGCTGTAAAAGTAAATTTATTTGTGTTTTATAATGAAAATTTGTCATTCAAGTACAGACAATGCGTATTTAATAAGTAAATTAAAGCATGAGAGTAGAAAAAAAATTGCTCTACTGTATGTACTAATTTTGAAGTATTTCTCAGTGATTTCAGCAATTACCAAGATGACGAAGGCGGCTCTTGGGAACGGGAAAAACAGGCCAAAAAAGAAAGCGAAGATTTTATCCGCAAACAATTTTCACTGCGAAAAGCTTCTGTAAAGGTATCTCCCTCAAAAAAGTCTTTAATTTTACATTACAATTCTTATAGATCGACACAACTGCCGAAGAAAAAGAGCTATCTAAACATGCCAGAGTTCGCGCACCAGAATCAACTTCTGTTAAAGTAAACGGTCTTTCCGTACTAGTGCGAGAACATAACATTGACATGATCGCTAAAGAATTGGGAAACAATCATAACGAATGCAAGCCAGACGATTTCCCGCACAGTTTAGATAAATTAGACTTTGAAGATTGCGCAGTTGACTTGGAGTACAATATTTTTACCAATAAGACTAATATGACTATGTATAGGTCAGCCATTGTTAAACTCGTAAGTCTGAATACGGAATGGGTTCAACACTAGAAAATAAAACTCTAGAATATTCATACACAGGAAAATGCATTTTATTTTCTGGCGTTGAATGGCTACCCATCTGAATATATTTTTTAGATCTTCCACTCATAATTATGTTCCAGATATCACAAATAAAAAAAGAAACACAAAATTCTATCCATTATGAACCCATAGTAAACCACAAACCAAAAGACAGAAAAAGCGATTCACTAATAAACTTATTCCGTAATATTAAAAAAGAACAGTATAAAGATGAACTATTCACTAAAAAACGACCAGCAGAAAATCCATTTCAAACTGCAAAAGAATTACTAGAAAATAGCCAAAGTTCCAAGAAAATAAAATTAGACAAAGCACAACCTACACTAAGCTCATTTTTCAAGAAAACAGGCAAATCCGACGACTCTGATAACTCACGAGAATCATTAAAAGACACAGAAAATAATTCACCAGAAGGAGATGAAGTTAAAGAAGAAATTAAGACAGAAACATCGTCAAAACCAATCAAAAAAGAGGCCACAAAAGAACTATTCGGCGATAGCGACTCCGATATTGCAGATGAGGTCAAAACTGACTTCATTGTGTCTAAACCTAAATCGCCACCTAAATATGACCCAGTACCGGTACCTAAACCAAAAGAAATTGACCTAAAAAATGACACTGATTCCGATTCTTCAGGTGACATTGTTTGCATGGACAAAACTGACCTTATTTTGTCCAAATCTGAACTCCTTTTGTCCAAATATTCCGATAAACTGAAATCTCCACCTAGAATCGACCCAAAACCAGAACTAAAAAAGACAAATTTGGACGACAGTTCGTCAGATACCTCCGACGACCTTTGTGAAGAAAAAACTAATTATATTTTGTCTAAATATTCCGATAAATCTAAAAATGACCCTAAATCATCTGAAGGGTCCAAAAAACCAGACCTGCATAGAAAGGACGACCGAAATAGAATAGAAAATAGGCCGCATCGGACAGACAAAGACAAGAAACGGCCAGAAAGCAAAAATCCAGAAAAAGGCCGAACTAAAGAAGAAAAAATTAGTGGGAACAAACAAAAAATTGGGCAACTGGTCGTGCATTTATTAATGCCAGCTTATTCACAAAAGAAATTTGAGTCTAAAGATGTATTTAAATCAGTTGCCAGAAAAATATCGCACATTATATTAAGCAAAGGATACACAGGTAAATTGCTTTTATATACATGATTCTTTGAGGATTCTTTCATGCTTCTGAATCCTGGAAAAAAATAAAACCAATGAATTAGGAATTTTTTCCAAGGCTCATTGAAGATTAAATTTAAAGACTCTTTATGTGAACAGGGTTTTAAAGCCTCATTCACATAAGCATTTCGTTTTAAGGTTTACATTTGTTTACCTTTAATGGCCAGTTGCACCGCTTCCACTTAAATTTTAAGTTTTCCTTAAATGAACAATATCGAATCAAAATCAAATTGCTATCATGAGTTCGATTCGATATTTTTCATTTGACACTTAAAAATTAAGTGGAAGCGGTGCAAATGGCTATAAGAAAGTTTAAATTCATGTAACTAAATACGAGCATTCATAGTGTTTGTAAGTGGGAAGTGTTAATGCTCGTATTTATTGTATGAATTTAATCTTTCTTTAGCGTAAGTATGTAAACCTTAAAATTAGATGCTTAAGGGAATGGGGCTTTAGTGTCTCAATTTTAATCTCTGTTTTTTTAAGATGAAACACGAGTGAAAAGATTTATAGAAGATTTCCTAAAAAAGAACCCATGCCTGAAGGAAAACATGGAATTAAAAGTATAAAATACAAGTAATAGTGTAAAATATAGTGTATATATTCATGTTTTTTTGTTATTGTATAAAAATATCCTGGTCTAAATAACTTATTAATTGTAGATTTCGTTTGTACGAGACTGAAAGTGTTAATCGTGTTAATTTGCTTATAGAATTGCTTGGAACTGTTACGCAAATAAAGTATACGTATCATTCAAAGATTATTTAAACAACCATTCACTTCATGCATAAGTTTATTAGTCAATTACAAAATAGCAAAATACACTTACGAACTAAAAAGTTCAAAATCATATATACAAATTAAAATATGCATAAAATCACTTATAAAAATATTCGGTACGGACAATAAGACAAATAAAATCACAGCATGAAATTTATTCTTCCATGTTGCTTACATCAAATTCTTTCGGTTTGAATAAAGAAACCCCTCCATATTTTGGCGATTGGTATTTTTCTTGTATAGCCTGCGTTGGTCGGGTCGGCGAATCTTTGAACGATTTATTCTGTCGTTTGATAAGCGGGGATAGTTGTTTCAAAGTGTAACCCGTTTTTATTTCTAGTTTTTCGGGCCAAAGTTCCTCTTCCTCCAAAGTATGACGGGCTAGGGCCACAGAGGCTGACGCCAGTTGAGACGGAACGTACTTCATATAATCTTCGCCTTCCAGTAACGCCAGCTCGGAAAAATACTGCAAAAACAAACTATTAAGCCTCATTCACATAAGCGTTTAGTGTGAAGGTTTGAATACATATAACTAAATACGAGCATTCACAGTGCTTAAAAGTAGGAAGTGTGAATGTATAAATGTAAACCTTAAAACTAAATGCTTATGTGAATGAGGCTTTAAACGAATTTACTGATATATAAAGTGTCTTACCATTGCTAGCATCATGAGTCTCTTGGGTAAATCGCAAACAAAACAAATGTGGTTGATGAAACTGTAAGCTGTGGGCCTGGCGATGTCAAACTGCAAGACTTTAAGAACCAATTGCTCCATTTTTAACAGTTGTTTAGGCGTAAATGAGTCCGCAGTTAAGTACGCCCATTCTTTGGTGTCTGGAGGGTAAATTTCTTCATATTTGGCAGCTATCATCATAGCTGCTGTTCCTACTAGCTGAAATTTACTCTTAATTACAGACATACGGCTTAGAAAACAATCTATGTACTGCACAGCTAAGTGCAACGTTTGGGGCTGCATGTTGTACTCTTCAGAAACGGATGACAGCCAATCTACTAGAATGCTTCTCATTTTTACTGACAATTCGGGTTGTTTAAGCATGTAGTCCGTCTTTGGTTGCTTGAGCTTCTTTTCTAGACTGATTAAGTACGAGTAGATACTCTGCAATAGTATATAATTACGACACTTATTTAAGTACAGACAATGTATATTTAATAAGTAAATTAAACCATGGGAGTAGAAAAATGGATTTAAATTTGGTTTTTAGTTGTTGGAAACTTACGTTATGGTATTCTTTGGTAGTTAAATATAGCTGATCTCTGGGAAAGTAGAACCTTTCATGTGCATGACCCGTATGCTCCGAATTTTCTTTTCCTAGTTTGTTAAAAATATTTTCAAATATTTCTATACCTTTATTAATATTTTTAGTTTCTTTAGGAACAGCCGCAATTACCTGTGGAGCTGCTATACAATTTTTTATGGGATTTTCTATCTAAAATTTGAACTGATTATTAAAGGTACACTGAAATTAAAGGATGGTTTACCTGATGGCACGTTAAAACATCTTTTTTGGTAAAAGGTACAATAGTTTGTTTTAAAACATTACTAGTAGATCTAAGAGGTAGTCTTTTAATGGGAATTTTAGATTCTTTTGGTATATTTTGATTCTGTAATACTTTAGGTCTAATTTTATTATTTACTATTTTATTTGATGGAATGTAATTACATACATCCTCGTGTATCCTAAACGCTGCCATTATAAATATTTCTAAGTAAACTAAAAAGCTGGAACAATATTTGGAGTAAATAAACGGTAACAAATGGAAATAAATGGTAATTTACCTGGTAATAGTACGTATATTATTCTACCTCGTGTTAAAATTTTTCTTTTGGTTTCTGGCAAGTCCAGCGAGGAACTGGGCGCAAGTTAATACTAATTATTTTTGGATTAATTAGTTGCCATTTTTTTCCCGCTAAAAATCCTAATCATTTTGAATATTTGACGGAAAACAAGAAAAAGAATTAATCAATACAGCGCCCATTTTTGTTCTGCCATCTTTGATACAATGAAGGCCATTCTTTCTGCCATAATAATTTGTTTTGCCTGAAGTTATGTCAAATATTCGTGCTAAATACAGTATTTTTGCACATAAAATTGCAGCATGTGATGTGAGAATGCAAATAGTGTAATACCCAGGAAGTGTTATAGAATAGAAACTTTTTTACATGTATTATTAGCTCAGCGTTAACAGGTACGCATTCTTGTGCATTTTATTAATTACAGGCTTTGTTTTACAATGTCGAAAACTTCTAGATTAATAATCAACTTATTCTAGTTCCAGATTAACGTATTAATGTTAGCGTATAAGTCATAGCAATGTCAGTACACTACAAATTCAAATCGGCTTTAGAATATGACACAGTCACTTTCGATGGGTTACATATATCAGTAAAAGATCTCAAGAAAGCTATAATCCACCAGAAACGCATAGGAAAGAACACAGATTTCGATTTGCAAGTAACTAATGCGCAGACCAAAGAAGGTACGTCAAAAAGCAAGCATTCTTTCATTCTTTGTGTTATTCTAACCTACAAAAGTACAAATAAATCCCGGACATATTATGCTGCCTGTACATCCAACGTCTTCGATCAACCAATCAAGCCATGTAACATCTACAAAATATCAAACTGCGAGAAATTACTTTACTGCTTTCACAACGATATCCTTGGCTGTACAGGCAGACTGATGTATAGATCTTGGGCATGTCATTCTGACTGTACAACCAAAGTCTTCGATCAACCAATCCAACCATGTAATATCTACAAAATATCAAATGCGATAAATTAGTTTACTGCTTTCACTGGTTTGATTCGTCAAACAATGTCCTTGGCTGTAAAGGCAGAGTGATGTGCCCCTTCTTCTAGAATTTTCATATACAGGAAAATTCAACACCAGAAGATGCAAATCTACAAAGTTTATATGCAATAAAATACTTGCGTCAAAAGATACATTCACAGGAAAATTCAAATCTAGAATTTTATATTCAGCATAAATGCAAATACAGGAAGAAACACAGGAAGATTCAAATCTAGAAAAGTTATAGTTAAAACCGAGTATGTAGGACTCAAGAATAGTATTGGATTGTTCATTTAGTTCAGTTCAACCTCTAATTTTTCTAGATCTAGATTTGCATCTTTCTATGTTTGCTTTTATGCCAAATCCAAAATTCTAGATTAGCATTTTCTTGTGAATTAATTTTTTACTGCAGTATTTTGTTACATATCTAGATTTGAATTTTGTTTAGATGCATGTATGATTATTCTAGAACGATATTTTCTGGTGTTGAATGGCCACCCATTAGTTTACTGCTTCCACTAGTTTGATTAGTCAAACGACGTCTTTGGCTGTACAGACAAACTTATGTATTTACAGTTTACAATGACGAAAACGCTCTCATTCCTAAAAACACATCGCTCGTCATTGCCCGAGTTCCGATGGTTGCTCAGACAAAGTCGAAGCCCTGGGAGGGGTACGGGACCCCGCAGGGGGTTCAACCTGGGGCGACGAGACCGGAGGAAGGCGCCCTGTCAAAAGCCGTGGATCTGACGCAGTTAGACGCTTCTGAGGACGACAAAATCCGGGCGATGATGACGCAGTCGACTTTGGATTACGACCCCAGCAAGTGAGTCAGCTTTTGCGCTTTTAATGCATGTGCCACTTATAATATACTGCTGTCTATAATCAATTAATTTGTCCTGTTTGCTTTGGCCAAATGAGGTTCATAACTAAGTAAGTGGCATTTTCATACTAATTTTAACGTAGTAGAGTAGTTTTCCGTGTTTTTCGTCACTGGCATGCTTTTAGTCTTAGTTCTGAGCCCAATTTTGTCAGGAATGAATACAGGTGATCCACAACTTCGGACATATATTAACTCACGTATCACGGAACTGAAAGTGGGATTCTGTGAAAATCTGTAGTTGCTACAGATCTATAAAACTGTAAATATTAAACAAATTCGCAATGAAATTTATAATCATATGAACATTTTAATATTTGTCAATAAACATTGATGTGATTTTGTTCAATATTTAAAAATTTATAAAACTTACAGATTTTCACAGAATTCTACCATTAGTTTCCAGTTTCTTAATCAAACAGTTTATTAAAATTTAATTTTATCCCATTCCTAAGTTAATCAGATACCCATTACACAATCAACAAGATAAACCCCTCCATAAGACACTATTGCATTATGAGCCCATTATTTAACTCTATTGTCAATGTTTTATTTTAAATTTTATTTAAAAAGTCGTAGATAAAACGTCGTATTTGACTCGTACATAATGGCTATAACTCGGATGATTATACACTCGTCTTCAGCCCGTGCATAAACTTTCATCCTCTTGAATTATAGCCTACATTATGTACTCGTTAAATAATACACTATAATTCCAGTTATAATTAATTAGATATCCATTATTAAATTTGCTTCTTGCGAAAACTGCTCTTAAATTAACGAATTTAACAATAATTGTGTTGAGTAATATATGTCATATGTACTGTTAGGAGAGTTTGAAAAACAGCTTGCTGACAACTCTTCCTTTTTGTCAATACTTAATTGATAAATAAATATATATTATTATTATTATATTATTATTAAAATAAATGCACGAAGTTGTGAATAATCCTGTATAAAACTCAAGGTACAGCACGATTTTAAAATAAGCATGATTTTTCTTCATAACATAAAATATAAGTTACAGCCCAACGTTTCATTAAGTAAGTACCATTCGTACACTTGCACAATATTAATTATGTTTGATGCAACAGTTATATGAAAATTCGGGGCTCAAACCAAGTCGGTATCGTTCCTACAAATTACCGATGTTTTAAATGTCACCAACCTGGACATTGGATCAAAGATTGTCCTTTAGCACATGGTCAGGTATGTGTATTTATACATTTTTGTCTGCTGTAAGTACTAATTTTGTTTGTGTTCAGGAACCAATGGAAATTAAAAAAAGTACAGGTATTCCTAGAAGTTTTATGGTACCAGTCGAAGGTCCTATGGTTCCTGGTGCCATGATGACCCCGACAGGTCAATACGCCGTTCCCGTTTTGGACCAGTAAGTCTTTCTTAACTTAAAATAATCTTTCATTCTTATAGTGGGTCAACACTTTAATATTTTAGTCCGAACGAACAGAACGAGCTTTGCCACTGAAACGCGCTGATCTACTAACTAAACTAATAAAGAAACAAAACATCCTTCTTGTGTCCCACATCATCCGTTTTGGTAGAAAATCTGATATAACTGAACTAAGTATAGAAACCTTATACCCTTCTTGAGTCCCACATACTCAGTTTGGATTGATTTGATTATTTTTTACATGCATCTACGCATTTCTTCGCAGATCAGCGGTCAGCTCTGATCAGCGTTTTATTCTTTTCCCCGAACGCTCAAATGTGTTCCAGAACTTGTCGGTAAATCGGAATTGTTCAATTAAACACAAAAACAATGAATGAAACTTGGCATATAAAATATAATTATTATTACAAATGATGGACAACAGTCTTAACTAAGTTATCAACCACTTTTATCAATCATTTTTACCATAAAACCATGGAAAACCAGATTTTCAACCGAGTAAACAATGACCATGAACAAACTAAACTTTGTGAAAGATGCTACTAAGTCCTAAGTTATCTAACGTGACCCGTTAAATATAAAAGTAATGGCTACTTGCCATTTCACATGAATTATGTCCAATTTTGATTCAAATCTCAAAAAATAATCAATTCCCACCTTTAAAAACAACTATCTGCCAATTCTCATTTCCTAACACTTAGAAAATTTTTGGTTAACTTCACTTTTTCGAAAACAATTAATTATGCATGTTTTACTGATCTGATTGTATTGAAACTTTATAGACACCTTCTTTAATGTGTAAAGAATGTTTACCTATAATTTGGTGAACTTTGGATGAGTCATTTTCAAGAAAATAATTAATAACCGTGAGCACGAATTTGACAGAATCGAAAAAAAAATTGGCGTGGAGGGCCCTTAGAGAGAACACTTTTTAAAAATTTCAATAAGGGCGAGAATCGCCTGGCAACCCGTTATATAGCCAAATGAATTGAACCTTATGGATTTTGAAAACGATTTTTGATTTATTTCATAAAAATGAAGGTTCCACGTACCTTTTGAAGGGAAGTTCTGCGCAGACTATTATTTTATGTCTTACTATACTTTTCCTTACTTATTTTCTTCACATAATTATCACTTTTCACACATTTATTATTATAATAACCCAGCCCCCAAATAGTTTTTATTCAACATACAATATAAAATGTTATAAATATATACAATAAAATATATAATTTGACAAATAAATCAATGTAGATCGATATTCAGCTCCTAAAAAATAATATATTCATAAGAAAATAAATACAATAACGATTTTGAACATACCTTGCTTAAATTCTTCTTTATTTGAAATTACAAACAATTTTTACTTAAAATCGCGAAATAGTCAAATATTTTATTAAAAATCACTACAATTTATTAAATCGACATTAATTGTCCGCCTGGCTGGGATTTTATAGAACAATAATGCCGATTATTCTACAGCATTAATTAAATATCAAGAATGGGTGCCAATACATTCTTGATATAAAAATAATACCATAGTTTATTACTAACTTAATTTTGGGTCGAATTATATTAAACTACAATAAAAATTGTCTGTACTACCTTTCTAGAGAGATATTTCTCACCTACTAATAATACAAATTGATTTCAATTCAAAATCTTGTTTGCTATCATTTCTGAAGATGGTCGCCAATTTGCCTGGAAACACTTACACATTTATTAACAAATTATTTGCGAATCACATGAAAATTTTTATCACAAACGTTAGAATATTGGTTTATCTAACGATTTACACTACTTTTCTTTAATATTTCATAGTTTCTAAGCGTTATTTATAATAATACGCAGCAACAATATTCACATGACATATTGTTATGGCCAAAAACAATGGAATAACGTACAACAATTACGGCCGGCTGTGGCGGTAATTTTGATTTATTGCGAATCGCACGAATGCTTCAAGCCTGTTGTAAAATTAATAATACGGTGACTCTCTGAAATGTTAAAGTGTGCACCCACCACATATTCGCTTTTCAAACCATTAATTCTTGATTCTGTATCATTTTATTTGTAGCCAAGCGTATAACGAAGGACCAAAATCGGCACCAGCGCAAGAAGAAAAGCCAGAAATTCCTGAAGATTTGCTCTGCACAATTTGCAAAGATCTTCTTACCGACGCAGTCATGATCCCATGTTGCGGCAATTCTTTCTGTGATGAATGTAAGTTAACTTAACTTAACAACATTCCCAGTTTATTTACATTGTCTTTACTAACTTTATCTGTCTCCAAATACTCAACAAGTGCCTTCTTTAACAAACTACTTCACAATAAATAGACAATACACAATACCAGCATACCATAATAGATTATAATAAACAATTAGCTAACATTTATAATATTTTACAGGTATACGTACTGTTCTTCTGGAATCAGAAGATCACGAATGTCCAGACTGTCATGAAAAAGAAATTTCACCGGGTACATTAATTCCAAACAGATTTTTAAGAAATTCGGTTGCTAATTTCAAAAACGAGACTGGGTACCACAAACGACAGCAATATAGGAATGCTATCAGTCAGAATATCAAACCAGAAATCGAAACTGTAGAAATCAAACCAGTTGTTCCTCAAGTAAGCAGTTTTTATTTATTTTTTCACCCAACTTACACAGGATGATTCACAACTTTTAACGAATATAACTTACTGATCCCGGAACAAAAAGAATTTTCAAAAAATTCGTTAATTTAAGGGCAGTTCTCGCGAGCGGTATACGTCATTAAAATATATGTACGAAGTTATGAATCAGATCACCCTGTATATTATACCGTGTGTGTGATTTTGACGCATTCTGTTATAAAATAATTATTCTAGGAGCCGGTGGTCCACCCGGCAGAAAGCACGACGGAAACTAGAGCATCTTCTCCGCTAAAAGAACAAATTAAACCTGATTCACAAACTGTTGATGAACCGGAAAGAAATACCGATTCACAGAAACCGATAATATCGGAAGCTGACTCGACGGAAACTACTAAAACTACTGCTGCTGTCAAAGAAGAAGTTCAGGTATATAAACATGTATTTATATTAATATTATATACATAATATATTACCCAACTTGGGTAGAGAGCTTCATATTCTGTGAGTCATCACAACTTACTGATCATGAAACAAAATTCTGCAAGAAACACATTGGATTATTAATTGAATAATGGATATTTGATAAATTATAAATTGAATAATAGTGTATTATTTAACGAGCACATAATGTAGGCTATAATTAAAGAGGGTGAAAGTTTACGAGTGAATTATTCGAATAATTTTCCAGGAAAAGCCTTCGCGTTCGTCGCCACCGCCTGAAGGTCCACCAGGAGTAGAAAGTCCAGTCGCAGAGAAGCCTCCACCAGCTGAAGAGAGCCCCCCAGGTGTGGAATCGTCTCCGAAAGAGCCGCCGCCCAAACCTAAACAAGGACAAGCCATCACTTCAGTTGGTAGCGCAATCAATCACCATAGAGTCAATTACCACTCTTCATCAAGTAATACTTTTATTCGACTTTTAATTTATTTAACTAATTATTTATGTTTTAGGTAACTCAAGTAGGCATTCTCGCGAAGAAGGTTCCAGTAGACATTACAGAAACTCAGTGCAGAATTATCCTGAAGAAAAGTGAGTAAATTTTGGTGAAAATCTTAGCATATGTTTATTTTTGTGTGAAGTTCTAGATCTGTAGAAGAACGGCCCGGTACTCCTACGGTAGATGAGCCCGGAATGGGCCCACCAGGATATTCTGAACCTAGTGCACCTTATGCTGATGCCGCTCCGCCTGGTTTGCATCCAACAGCGACGACTTTGCCCCCGTCGCAACATATGCACCCGCCGCCCCAAATACAAGTAAGATACTTATTAATTTATTTCAATTATTTTTATATTCGAACCAGGGATGTAAAAGAAAATAAATTACCGTAACTGATTACATTTTTATTATCGTAAATTATCAAGGAATTGATATTTTACTAATCTAGCACAATTTTCAAATAATATAATTTAACTTCTGCCGTTTCATAATGTCAATAAGACTTAATTGAAGATCATAATGGCGTTCATTATAGACCATTGACCATAAATCCATAACGCCCTGTTCACACAAGGATTCTGTCATGCTTCTGAAAAAGAAAATGAATTAATTGTAAACTTTTAGGGCCCACCGCCCCCTCAGCCGATGCCTCAGCCCCCGCCGTTCATGCCACCAGCTTCAACGCACCAGCCGCCACCAGGAGTGTACCCTCCGACGAACGCTCCACCCCCTGGGGGCTTCAGAATGCCTCCACCAGGCCACCCGGACTTCAACAGGTGAGACTTCTTTTTGCTACTATATCTGTGGGTAGAGGTATATCAGTCAGAGAAAGGGCTTGCGCAGAGACAAATATTCATTGTTGGATAGCACTGTTGGAGATTCTACGGAGATTCAGAATCCTGGAAAAGAAGAAGTTTTGTTCTTTCTAGTGAGAATTATCTGTTAAATTGCGGTGTCGCTAAATTTAATTTTCAATGAGTCTTGGAAAAGAAGAATTTATAATTTATTGATTGCTTCAAAACCACGTAATTATCACTAGAAAGAAAAAAATGTCTTCTTTTCCAGGATTCTGAATCTTCGTAGATCCCCGTGCGAATAGGGCTTAAGGGAGAGAAATAATGTGTCTAGTTCTACACGGATTCGTAGTTCGCTAACTTATTACTCGCCTGAACGCAACTGAGCCAAGAGAGAAACCGAACTGGACGACTTCTTTACACAATATTTCAAGGTAGCGAAGCGGTTTTTGCCAATTTAAAAGCCCGGCCATCTCCTATTTCGCGTACTGTACATATGATGCTATAGGGCGTTTTCACATTATTGACACGACAACGAAAATTGAATCTTGACTGTTGAAATTTTGATGTTGAAAGCTCGAATAACCGGTACATCAGTCGCAATTGTTGTAATTTTGATATTTATTCATACAGTCGACGTTTCGGCTACTTATTTAGCCTTCATCGGGACAAATGAATTTTACAAAATCGGGTCACAAAATGCCTCAAGGCGTAACATGATCAAAATCACGATGACCATTTGAGAAGAAATAAAGAACTAAAAAACTTTTAAACTTGGCAAGCACTTAACGACGAGAATAAGATCGGTACATATTATTTACATTAGATGCCGCGTCCACCAACATCGTTGTCGTTGTCGTGTCGTTAGATGTGAAAACGAAAACGTCCATTATGTGTCCTTTCTCTGATTGCGGGTACTCTCCAATGTGTGGATGTGTGTTGACGGTTTGTCGGTACAGGGTGGGCACCGGGTACGGTGACGCTCACGCTCACCAGCTGCCCCGGGTGCTCCTTGTCACCAGCTTAGACCCCACGGTACCGCCGCCCAATGTTGCCCCCCCGGGGTAAGATTCAAATGAAGTACACGTTTATTTTGTATCTAGAGTGGTGATTTTATTTTGCATGGTTTTTGTGTACCTCGAATAATTATTGCTTCTTGGATCCTGTTCACATATGGCTTCTTTGAGGCTTCTTTCATGCTTCAGAATCTTGGGAAAAAGAATCATTGGCTGTCAAATAGATGTAAATAATTTTACTCAAACGACCGACAACCGATAGCAGTTCTGTATATTTGGTTTACGATTGACATATTATATTTATCAAAGTTTACAAAGTGCGGAATTCTTAAAAAAGGAGGTATAGTAATCAAAGTGAATTAATCTTTCATTTAATTAAAACGCTAATGTTTTAACAAACTACAAGGTTTGGATTTCCCAACTGCAGAAAACGTAAATTTTAACAACACTAAAGAATATCTCAGGGACCCATATTTATTATTTCATCGAATGAACAAGTAGGTAGTAATAAATTATCCAAAGTGAATAATAAGAATACATTGATAATTGCATCTTTTTATTTTATATTAATTGATTGAGTACAATAATAACTTTATATGTATATATTCAGAACAGATAGCTTCGAAACAGTTTTTTCCTTGGTTCAGAAGCATGAAAGAATCCATGTGTGAGCAGGGCTTTATTGATTACAATTTCAAGTGTTTATATTATTTGATGTTTGTAGGTCGTTCCCACCGCGTCCGATCTTCGACCCTAGTCGTCCACCAGTTCCATTTGATCCGCACCGGCCTCCTCTGCACGGGGCACCGCCCCCGGGGTATCCGGCGTACCCACCAGGGCCCCGGCCGGGTGGTAGGCCTTACCCACCCCCAAGACACATGCAGCCGCCGCCTCCTGGCATGAATCATAGGCCGCCGCCCCATCCACCACCAAAGTAAGTTATTACTCTGAGTTTTAAGAATTGAGTAGGCACCATGACAAAGCATTATTTAATCGCAAAATTCACGCAATTGGAGAAATTTAGAGATAATTTTTGCATTTTAATATCAAGATTCTTACTTTATTAATGCATACAATTAAATTTTGTTTGATATAATCGATTCCTCACGTTGTTCTGAAGAGTGCAACCAACAATAAGTTAAAATATTTTAAAATTGACGAAATTTATTGTTTTACTAATTACTTAACAGTAGACTATTAGGTATGTCAAGAATATCATCATGTAGTACCCTAGAGACAGTCTTTATAAACTTATTGTCAACTTCGTTCATGGATTTCAAAAACAAAGTCACAATCTTGAATATTGTAGCGTTATATTTTGCTTTGAATTTCATAGAAAGTGTATGCCTTAATAAAATAATGATTGTTGAAAGGTTGAAATAATGGGTACACCAGTCACAAAAGTTGTAGATTCGATGATCATTTGTCGTGAATGACTGAGGAACGTCGAATTTTTATGAATAAATAACAAAATGTACATCTTTTGTGATTGGTGTACCCATTATTTGAGCTTCCAACATTCAAATTTCAACAGTCAATATTCAATTTATATTAATATAATCTTCTCCACAGTGTAATAGACGACCCTCTGGAGGCATTCCAGCGCATGCTGCGTGAAAAAGACGAAAGAGACCGGCGCGCACGTCAGCGCCGCGTGAGCCGAAGTCGCAGCTACTCCAGGTCGCGCAGCTCAAGCAGGAGCTTCTCCAGGTCCCCGCGGAGCAGATCTAGGACTCCGCCCCCCAGGAACAGACACAGGTCGAGGTCGAGAAGCCCCGTGAGGCGGCGCACCAGGTCGCGGTCCAGGTCCTTCAGCATCAGTCGGTAAGTCAAGTGATGGGGAGTTGAAGGCGGTGACTGTGAGGTTTGGTTTGTCCAGGAGTCGGTCGTTTTCAAGGTCGCCTAGCTTTAGAGGGTCGCCTGGAAGGGAGTATAGTCCTAGAAGGAGGCCGCCTTCGAGGTATCGGTCGCCTCCCAACAGAGGATCCCCACCACGGTGAGATATATTTTTTTTCACAAATTTTTATCATGTCGAGGCAGTAGCTGCGCACAGATTTCTGCGTGTGGTGACGTATGAACCCGGAGTTCCATGGTTCGAGTCTCCCGGCCGTTAAATTGTAAAAACTTCTCTATCGGACATGATCAGTCGTTTCAAGCAGTTCACTATATGGCCATTTGCACCGCCTCTACTTAAATTTTAAGTGTCACTTAAATGAAAAATATCGAATCGAACTCATGATAGCAATGTCATTTCTACGTTTGACAATTTGATTTTGATTAGATATTGTTCATTTAAGGAATGCTTAAAATTTAAGTTGAAGCGGTGCAACTGGCTATTAGTGTCTTAGTCCTGGTTACATAATGAATCCCTTCGTTGCCGCTTACAAAAGGACGTCACACGGATTGAGATTCTGACTGTACCAAGATGATTAGGTCGAACTGGTTGGATTCCATTATAATAAAAATCTACCATTCATTTGGTGGTTTCTTTTCGCTTCATTTTACTTTCATTCGTCTACTTCGCACTATTTTAGGTTCACACCACTTCACGGCAGAAAATAACATTCTAAAATATTCATATACAGGAAAATGCATGCACAAGAAAGTTTATACGTTATAAAATACCTGCGTTAATAGATTCATTCACAGGAAAATTCAAATCTAGAACTTTAGATTCGGTATTGAAGCAAACACAGAAAGATGCAAATCTGGAAAAGTTATAGTCAAAAATCGAGTATGTGGAACTTAAGAATGGTATTGAGTTGTTCATACTCTGTTTTAACTATAACTTTTCTAGATTTGCATCTTCCCGTGTTTGAATCCTCGTATATTTGCATTTGTGCCGAATCTAAAATTCTAGATTAGCATTTTAAATGCAATAATTGAGTATTCTTGTGCATGCATTTGCCGGTGTATGAATATTCTAGAATTTAAATTTCTACCATTGTACCATTATGCAATATACCATTTTCGTATTGCTTGGTATTTACTGTCATAATTGATAATTGTATTATATTACAATAATAATAATTTAAAGCAGTTCTACTAAATATTAACTTCACTCCAATATAAACTAAGGTGACAATCTAAACTTTGAATATTTTTAGCTACCGCTATAAGGATCCCCGCCCTCCGATAGACCGAGACCGCGACCGGCTCCACGGGGACCGTCCGCACTCGGAGAGGGCCCACCACGAGCACGGCAGCCACCACTCGAGCCACCAGAGGCCCCACGAGCGGGGCGACGTTCGAGATACCCGCGAATACTTCGACCCAGGAGCTGAGCACTTCGACGGCTATGAAGGCTACGACCGGGCGAACAGAACGGGGCAGCGACCCCCTCTGCTGCGCAACCCGAGGTACGGGGGCCCACCGAGGAAGGACTATGGGGCCCAGCATGCCCAGGAAGGGTATTACCCGCCACAGGAGATGCCCTATGCGAACAGGTATGAGACTAGGGATTGGACGGGGGGGAAGCAACAAGTGGGAACTTTTCGCGATTTTATACTCACTGTTATATTTAAGATGTGCCACTCTACAGTTGTCAGTTTGTTTAAGGTCGCGAAAGGTTGTCCTGTGTAATATTTATTTATTTCCTTCTACTATTATTAATATATTTATTGATAAACTTGTCTGTGATACATATTGCAAAGTTCTGCAAAATATTTTATAAAGGTTCATTCACAGCTATGAAAATAAAAATAAAATTACACATGAAAAGAAAATAAGAATCTAACAAATAGGTTCTTATAAATGTGTTCAACAGCCTGAAATAAAAATAAACACAAGGATATGCAAATGTCAAATATTTTACACAAATGTACGTTTCTCAGTCAGTCAGAAAGAGTGAAAAAAATTATTACATTTGGTTTTTGAGAAATTATCAGAATATCAAATAAAATAAATGTGGAATTAATTTAAAAAAAGTAGTTGTAAGAAGAACGAATGCTTGCGTAATTGCGTACAGTACGTGTAGCTGTGAACAGGAATCATAAGACTTATTTATATTTCTTATTTTCATAGCTGTGAATGAACCTTAATTCTTAGAATTTTGCTAAATCAAATGATTATAAAATATTTAATGCATAAATAGGATTTGATAAAAATACAATAATTACATATGTATAGTTTTTTATGAAATGCTGAATAGCTATATAATATTCATTGTGATATTTTATTTATTTATGAAAACACGTTGTACATATTTTATTTTCAACACTCGTTTGTGATAAAACTATTTATATATTGTGATACTTAGTGTACAACTAAAAATATGCTGTGTGGTTTATTTGATTCATTCGTTCAACTTGAAAGACATTAACTGTAGATTTATTTATTATTATTTACAAACAGTCTGCTATTGTATTCATACTTTTAATTATTTTATTTATTTTAATTTGTGCAACTGTACGCGAGGGTAATTAAAAATGTAATGTGTACATTTGAAATAAACACACATGTATTTTAACATATCATTGTAAAGATTGTAATTTCATTGTAACGCATTGTAATATTGTACAAAAATGTTTTACAAGAATTTTAGGTGGCAGATCCTATCACAAGACTCAAGACGGATGCTTTTATAATTTATTTTTATTTGTCTAAATTACTAAGTAACCGGCACAAGCACCGAAGAACGAAGCCATCCGTTCATAATCTGTTCTCTAAGGTAGTAAATCACAAAACCTAGAAGGTTTGTAATAATTCCAGGAACTTAACTTTAAATCCGGACAATTTTTTCATTAATTCAACCCTCCAAATTAGCAAAAAATATTTTTATATTTTTAATTTGTTTAGATACAATCGAGGACCATATCCTCCGCCTCTAATGAGCGTGAAGGCTCTACCGCCTCAAGAGAGATCGGAAGCTCAACACCGGAAGTACGATGACGTGGCGCCTCCAGGAATCGAACAACCTCCTGTTCCAGGCTTCGAAAACCAGAGGTACGACAGTCGGTATCCGTTCGACAGACCCAGAGACGACGGTCCGCCAGGGGTCGACAGATTCCAGAAAAGTCCTTACTCCGAACGAGATGACCACCGAGAAAATCGAGAAAATGATCGACCAGCTCGACAAGAGAACAATCGAGAGTTCAACCGGCGAGACGCCTCCGGTGAAAATCGCTTCGATAGAAAATTATCCCAAAGTCCAGAAAGAAAACACCGCAGTCCGTCCACCAGACGGTCATCCAGGAGTCCAGAAAAACCCAGAAGAAGACGTCATGACACTCCAGATAAATTAAAAACAGAACCAGATAAAAAAGATAAAAAGCGCGACACATCAGAAGACGAAAAAGGCAGAAAGAATAAAGATAAGAAAAAGAAAAAAGAAAAACGAGAAGCTGAACGCAAAAAGAAAAAGGAGCGTAAAGAAAAGAAGGAACAGGAAAAGCTGAAAAAGGCCGAAGAAAAAGAAAAGAAAGCTAAAGAGGAGTCAACGAAAGATGAACCTAAAAAAGAAGAACCACCTCCTGAAGTGAAACCAGAAATAAAAGAACCATTCCCTGAAATAAAGAAACTAGTCCATGAAATAAAAGAACCTAAACCTATAGAAATCAAAGAACCAGAAAAACCAAAAGTGGACCTATACGACGACATCTTGACAGAAGGCATCGACAACACAGTCGTGGAAAACTACGGAAAAATCGAGAGAACACCAAGTCCAGTCCCAGACAGACAACCAGTTTCCCACACTCCTGAAGACCCACCGAAACAGGAAGAAGAACCAGAAGAAAAAGACACTTCCTTCGACGGCATAGAGCTCCAAGCAAACGAAGCAGAACTCAAAACCGACTTTATTGACGTCAAATCCAAAGAAATGTTGGCACCACTGCCGGAACCATCCAAATGGGAAATCGATGAAGATGTTCCTGTCACGCCTGAAAAACTTGGTGACCTTAAAAGTGAACTTAAACAAGTGTTTGAGCGCCCGGGAAAAGTAGTTACTTCAGAGGTAATCAAACGAGCTGAAAATGCAATATTCGCTAAAGCTATCAACGCAATACGCCCGATTGAAATAAAAAAGATTAGTTTAGACCGCGCTAAATTATACTCCGGCGAAAAACATTCCCCGCAAGAATCTATCATCAAAGAATCCGTCAAAAATTTCCAGATTACAATTCCCGGTTGGAATTTAGATGATATTCCACCGCCAGGCACAGAACCAATCAAACTACTAAAAAATAAATCGCCTCCACCGAATAGATTATCAGTCAAAGAACGTCTAGGCTGCAAAGTAGAAGAACTAGACCGACTCACTAAAGACGATAAACCTTTTGAACGTAACAGATCCAGAACGTTATCGCCTTTGAGTCGAAGAATGGAAGAAGCAGGACGAAATGTCAGTCTCGCCGAGCGCAAAGTTGAAATCGATGATAGAATCGATCGAAGAAGAGAAGATTACAACAAACGGCCCGATGAAAGATTCAAACATGACAGAAGATTTGAAAACCGGCCGGATGATCGAGAGAGAAGACCGTACAGATCCGACAGAAGCCGAAGTCGCGATCGACGAGAAAGAAGGCCAGAACGAAAAGATTATCGCAGAGATGACAGAAGAGAAGATAAACGCGAAGAAAGAAAAGCAGAACGATCTCACAGTCGCCACAGAACCGACCGTCGTCACGAACATCGCGAAGATCGTCACCGGGAAGAAAAACAAGACAAAGATCGTCCCAGCAAAAATCGTCGCTCAAAATCCCGTTCCGAAAGCCGAGACAGAAAAGATAAACGCAAGAAATCCAAAGACAAGAAACACAAAAAAGAAAAAGACAAAAAAGAGACCAAGAAACACAGAAAAGAAGATGAAGACAGCAAATCATCAGAAGTCACAGTAGAATCAAAAATAATCAGCGACAAGAAAGAAGATCGACCTGAAAAGGCAAAACCAGTTGAAGACCGAAGAAAGCCTACTTTAGATGAAGCAAACTTCGAACCGGATTACGAAGAAACCGAGTCAGAAAAGGAAGAAAAGAAGGCAGAATCTCGCAAGAGAGAACGATCAAAATCTCTTGAAAAAGAGAAGAAACCACCACCCGAAATAAAGAAACGTAAAATTGAAGAACCGGAGAAGAAACCTAAAGAGAGCTCTTCTTCTGATAGCTCCGACTCGAGCTCAGATGAAAAACACAAAAAGAAGCACAAGAAGCATAAAAAGAAGAAATCTAGAAGAGATACCAGCTCTTCAAGCGACTCTAGCGATTCTGATTCTAGTGTAGATAAAAAGAAAAAGCGACACAAGTCCAGCAAGAAGCTGAAGAAAAAGAAAAAGTCTAAACATAAATAATATGTTTGTATAAAGATAGATTTTTCTATATTGATCTTTATTGCGTTGTTCCAGTAGGAAGTTTAAGGATAAAATGTAAAAATATTATGTATATGTGGTGAATAAAATTAAATATAAACAAGCCATTATTTCAATCAAATTCCTTAAATATTTATTTACAGACATATACGTAGCTAAATAAATAATTAATTAAATAAAAATACATTTTATTATTGTCCAGATACATAACTAATTGCTAAATAAGTAATAATTAATAATATATTATCTCATTGGCCATTAAAATCTGCCGCCCAATTGTAGCTAGCGAATTGCATTATTCAATTGTTTTTGTTTATACGAGTGTGTCAAATGAATATTGTTGCACCTAATTGTTATTAATAATGCTTAATAACTATGAAATATTAATTAAAATTAGTGTAAATAATTAGTTAAACAATTATTCTAACGTTTGTGATAAAAATTTTCGTGTGATTCGCAAATTATTTGTAAATAAATGTGTAAGTGTTTCCAGGCAAATTGGCGACCATCTTCGGACATGGTAGTAAACAAGATTTTGCATTTAAATCAATTTGTTTTAATAGTAGGTGAGAAATATATCTCTAGAAAGGTAGTACAGACAATTTTTATTGTAGTTTAATATAATTCGACCTAAAATTAAGTTAGTAATAAACTATGGTATTATTTTTATATCAAGAATGGATTGGCACCCATTCTTGATATTTAATTAATGCTGTAGAATAATCGGCATTATTGTTCTATAAAATCCCAGCCAGGCGGACAATTAATGTCGATTTAATAAATTGTAGTAATTTTTAATAAAATATTTGACTATTTCGCGATTTTAAGTAAAAATTGTTTGTAATTTCAAATAAAGAAGAATTCCAGAAAGGTATGTTTAAAATCATTATTGTATTTATTTTCTTATGATAATATTATTTTTTAGGAGCTGAATATCGATCTACACTGATTTATTTGTCAAATTATATATTTTATTGTATATATTTATAACATTTTATATTGTATGTTGAATAAAAACTAATATTGGGGGCTGGGTTAATATAATAATGTGTTAAATGTGTGAAAAGTGATTATTTTGTGAAGAAAATGAATAAGGTAAAGTATAGAAAGATATAAAATAATAGTCTGCGCAGAATTTCCCTTCAAAAGGTACGTGGAACCTTTATTTTTATGAAATAAATCAAAAATCGTGTTCAAAATCCATAAGGTTCAATTCATTTGGCTAAATAACGGGTTGGCAGGCGATTCTCGCCCTTATTGAAATTTTTAAAAAGTGTTCTCTCTAAGGGCTCTCCACGCCAATTTTTTTTTCGATGCTGTCAAATTCGTGCTCATGGTTATGAATTATTTTCTCGAAAATGACCCATCCAAAGTTCACCAAAATATAGATTAACGTTCTTTAAACATTAAAGAAGGTGTCTATAAAGTTTCAATACGATCAGATCTGTAAAACATCGATAATTAATTGTTTTCGAAAAAGTGAAATTAACCAAAATTTTTCTAAGTGTTAGGAAATGAGAATTGGCAGATAGCTGTTTTTGAAGGTAGGAATTGATTATTTTTTTAGATTTGAATCAAAATTGGACATAATTCATGTGAAATGACAAGTTGCCATTACTTTTATGTTTAACGGGTCACGTTAAATGAGAATTGGCAAAGTGGCTGGAAAATAGGGGAACACCCTTAAATCAGCAAAAACTACCCCTTTTGAGTGTTTTTTTCGCATTATTTTTGAAATGGAACTATAATTACCAAAGAAATGCCATTTTTTAAGAGTGATTGATAAAATATCGAGGTTACTTCATTATGTACCAAATTTGGAGTATTAGGGCTTATTATAAGGGGTGAAAACTACCCCCAAAATTAGAAAGAACCCAATTTTCAGATTTCCAGAGTAATCTACAAAAAGTAAATTGTAACATGTTTTTTTGCTTTTTATTATTTTGGGGGTGTTTTTCTACCCTGGGGAGTGGCTAATAAATTTTATAACAGTCATACTATGGTAAAGTGTTTTCTAATACTTAATTTTAAAAAGTAGTTTTCACCCCCTGGGGGGTGGTTAATAAATGGTGTCTTGGTAAAAATGATATTAAGTATTTTGTTATACTTAATTTACCAATAAAGTTAAAAAAATAAGCCTAAATCTTGTTTTTATCGGTTTTTCTAATTTTGGGGGTAGTTTTCACCCCAAATTTTGTACATAATGAAATAACCCTGATGTTTTATCATTCACTTTTTAAAAAATGGCATTTCTTTGGTAATTATAGTTCTACTTCAAAAATAATGCGAAGAAACCCTTTTTTTTATTGCTGATTTAAGAGTGTTCCCCTATTTTCCAGCCACATTGGACCCCGAATTCGGATTCAGCGACCCAAAAAACTTATAGTAGACCTTTTCTCAAACCGGTTGTCGATATCAGAAGCAATTTTTAAGAAAATAGTTGCTTATTATTTCAAATAATGCCCTGTACGCACGAGGATTCTTTGTAGAATCTTCAAAGAATCCTGGAAAAGATGAAGTTTTCTTCTTTCTAGTGATAATTATACATGGTTTTGAAGCAATCAATAAATTATACATTCTTTTCCAAGACTCATCGAAGATTCAATTTAGCGGCACCGCATTTTAATCTCACTAGAAAGAAAAAACTTTTCCAGGATTCAGAATCTTGGTAGAATCTTCAAAGAATCCTCGTGCGCGCGTAAAGAAGAATTTAAGAAATTTTTCATATGATTCGCAAATTATTTGTAAATAAATGTGTACCTCGGGTCACGTGATTCAGTAGTAGTAGCATCTGTCAAAAAGTCATTGTTTATCCGGTTGAAAATGTGGTTTCCTATGGTTTTATGGTGAAAATGAGTGATAAAAGTGGTTGACAACTTAGTTAAGACTGTTGTCCATCGTTTGTAATAATAATTATCACGGGTTTTGATAAAATAAGTGCAAAATGATTATGTGACCGATTCCAACAGGTAGCTGTTTGTGTTATAATAACATTAGTTCAAACATATTATTTATTGCAATTAATTGCTTGTATTTTGGCTTAAATATAATTAATAAGGACAGTAGGGGGTAGATTCAACGATATATAGCTGTTTTACGGGATAGATATTTGTTTGATTCAAAATTTTGGCCAATATTTTTTAGGTTATTTGTTTACACATTTATTGTTATTTTGCGTAATTGTAAATAGATGTCATTACTAGTATTCTTTTGAGAAAAAAAGCATTAAATAATATTTATAACAGTGATAATCGATAAGTTATTCAATAATATTTATCATAACAACAAATTATACTAGCCTAAAATTAAATAAGCTTATTGGTATACAGGGTGATTCATAACTGCATATTTTAATGGCATATAGTGCTCAACTAACTTATAACGAAACTGAAATAATTTTTTCAAAATTCGAATTTTAGTTTCTAGGATTTCTAATCAAACAGTTTTGGGTCACTGTTTTCAAATGAAATTTCATAAATTTACTATTCTTGCCATTGCACAATTAATTTTATTACATTCATAGTTAATGAACAATCCAGTGGTTTCAAAAATGCAGGGACGTAACTAGGATTTTTTAGGTGGGCCAGGGGGGCAGTAAAAATTAATGTGGGATCCACTTTTTATAGTAAAATTCTTGTTTTGAAAAATACAGAGTAAATAGATGTTATACTAGTATTCTTTTGAGAAACCAAACATTAAATGATACTTATAACATTGACAATTCCACTCATAGTTTTTCATCCAATCAAAACACAGTATTTTGCTGAATTGTACCAATCACAGACGAACTACAGTGACAATTTTCACTAGTGAAAATTACACAGACTATTTCCCTCATAAAATTTAAGCCAATCAGAAGTCTGACATTTCTGAATGTCGACCAATCAACGTAGAATTACATGATAATTTTGCACTAGTGCAAATTATCGATAATTTCCACTAGTGCAAAATTATCGTATACGGCGTTGCAAAGTGATTCTGACTTGCTGTCAAAAGAAGTTTTTAAATTTTGCTTTATTTTTCATGAGAGAAACAGCGTTTGGCTAAATTTTAATCGGGAAATAGTCCTTCGACTATTAGATAGTGCTTCGCGCACTTGAGGAAATTATCGACAATTTGACATGCACTTGGGATATTATATATGATTATTTCCCTCATAAAATTTAAGCCAATCAGAAATCTGACATTTCTGAATGTCGACCAATCAACGTAGAATTACTCGATAATTTTGCACTAGTGAAAATTATCGATAATTTGCACTAGTGCAAAATTATCGTATTTGGATGCGGCGTTGCAAAGTGATTCTGACTTGCTGTCAAAAGAAGTTTTTAAATTTTTCATGAGAGAAACAGCGTTTGGCTAAATTTTAATCGGGAAATAGTCCTTCAAATATCCCTCGTGCATGTAATTGTCGATAATTTTCTCTCGTGCGCTTCGCGCACTTGAGGAAATTATCGACAATTTAACATGCACTTGGGATATTATATATGACAATTTTCACTAGTGAAAATTGCCGCGAAGCGTTGCTTAGATATTATGTCAGTTGATGATTGTTTTAAAAATACATTACTTTTTTTGGAATAAATAAAATAATTCGAAAAATTGTCAAGCCGAATACCATACGTGGACTATGATTTTCTGGTAATTTTTGCCGTCTGGTCACTTCTGCTTGTTGCTTTAGAAAATATAAATATATACAGGTTGGTGGAGGTGAAATGCGAACATAGGGAAATATATGACAATGGAGTTATCATGCTAGGCATCTTGATATACGTGGAATAAGTACTGTCAATGTCAAAGTAGCTGTCATACTATTGAAATTTTTATTTTCATTAAAATATTTCCTTTGCATAATAATGTATCTGTACGAGCAGAACGAGAAAGTTTATATGCACTTTTAGATTTTATTATTATTTCTGTTATTGATTACTCTTTTTGCCACACAAATAAATATCAAGATACCTGGCATGAAAGTTCGATTGTCATGTATGTTCCCTATGTTCGCATTTCACCTCCACCAACCTGTATAATAGTTAGTAGTAAACTACCCTTATATTTGCGAATTTTAAATATTTTTGTTTCATAATCAGCACGTCGTACAGTTTAATTTTTTGTCCTAAGTTGTGGAATACCTGTTTAAGCACCCTGTATGTTAGAGTAGTGGGGAAAACTAAAAATTTTAGGTGCATTTCCCAACAGTTTCCAAAGAAAATGTCTCGTTCTACGCATGCGCGGCCCCACTTTTCATTCGCTCGCGTTTCCATCGTTTGCCTTCAATGCACCTGTAGCTATCTCCGGCACAACATCATTTTACCCGCGACAGAACCGTTACTTTCCGACATCGCGATAATTTGCGCTTATATTCGACCCCGTAGAACATTAAACCATAGTGACTAGTGCAAGAAAACATGAACTTTTGATTGAAATTCTCAAACGCAAGACTCAAAATGTTAAAGAAGTTTCTTGGATTCGCTGTGGTCTTCTGGAGTTGCCTAGAACTCGCCAAAGCAGGTAGGGAGATCTTATTATGAAATAATTTTAAGTATAAGGTCGCTCACAACTTATCTTATAAATATGTATTACAAGTTTGAGGTCTCTAAACTGAAACTTTTGGGTGAAACTTTAACTTTTCGGTGCTATTAATTACAGATTTCATAAACGAATACAAAAGAAGACATCGTAATGATTAATTGATATAAACTATCTCTCAGTTACTGTAAACTTTATTACTTTGGAAACTGAAAAGATTCTTCAGTCTTCGAGATTCAATAAATCTTTATTTTCATGAAGTTCTTTGCAGATATTGAAAACTTTTCGATATGCGACGAAACAGGAAAGTTTTGAGACGTTTCACATTAGGCAAATAGAAGATGACATTTTGTATTTATTGTCTGAAAGATGGAGTTCTTTCAGCTCCTGCACCCAGTTTAAGGGACCCGTCTACGTTTTTAATAATATAACACGAGTAGTATTTTATCTAGAAAACAATTTTATTTTATATTACCTAAATCATTTTTAATAATATTATTTCACTACACAAAAATATCCTTTTAGCAGCCTGTCTACGTTTTTTTCGAATTTCTAGAATACTCTCGATTTTACTTTTTTTCTATTTCATTCTACGGCTGCCTGAAACCAGCCCGAAACTCGTACTTTCCAGCATCCTAGCTATGTAATGTCATTTTGAAGAAAAATACTGTAAAAGTGTTTTCGTTGCGAGTAAACTGTCAGATTATTATTGACTTCGGGATAATTTTTTTTATAAACAATGGATCTACAGATGTGCTTTTTAAAGTTTTAAAAATTTATTTCTATGAGATATAACCGTGTAAAGTTTGCATTAATTGAAATTGTGTTTGAATCATGTACAATTTTTTAATCAAAATTTTAAAAAGGCACATCTGTAGATCCATTCTTTCTCTATTAAATCCGTGTTGAGATAAAATTTGACCTTTCATGTACTGGCCACAAAACACTCGCTACGTTAGTACCTTTTATGCTGCATTTTAGGAGGTAGACGTGCCTCTTAAGGTGTGGTTCTATAACAGAAACACTTAAAGATTTATTCGTTGAATTCTTATGGGAATTCGAAAAAGTTGTCACATAACTCGAATGCTTGGTACATATTTCAGCAAATATTTTATTGCATGATTCCGAAATTATTTCTTTTATTTTTCTTCAGTTATATTAATTAAAATATATTATGATGGACCTGTAGTATAATAGGGCAGTATCTGTAATTTGGCATTTTCAATAATATATAACTAATTTACAAAACTCACAGGCTCTGTGCAGGTGCCACAACCTAAACTGCTTATTAATTAATTAAATATTATGCTTAAGGTGGTTGGCTTCTAGCCATTAAAATGGTGAAAAGTATGTTTAGTTTTCCCATTAAAATTGAAGTAAGAATTGAAGTTTTCGAATTAAATAAGATATTTTTGAAAAGTTTAAGGACGCTCCCTCTTTGCTCTAATGCCAGTTTTTTATGTGTACGGCTAAACATGTACAATTTAGTGAATATTTCATGTGTATTTTAATACAATTCTACATAAAAATTCTAAAAAGTAGCATTAGAGCAAAAAGAGAGCAACTTAAATCTTTTCGAAAACGTCTTATTTGTTTAAAAAATCTTAATGTTTAAACCAATTTTATGGGGAAAACTGCATGTTGTTTTTCGCTATTTTGACGATTGGTGTTGATCCATTTTAAATTTAATTTTCTTTGATACAAAATTCAAAAAGTGTTTAATTTATTTATTCGGATATGTAATTTAAATCTTTGTTTATTCAAGTAATACAGAGCGTTCAGCAAAACCTATAATTTGACTGTACAACCACCTTAAGGTTCTTTCTTTAAGTCACAAAGTTGTGAATCATTGTGAAGTTACCCACACAGCACAATTATCCGAAAGATATCACTAGGATTTCTTATAAAGGATATCTAAAAGATAACTCGAAAAAGATATCATTAGGTTTTCCAAAAGATATCTTATTAATAAAGTTATCATTATAAAGTAATCTCTTTGATATCATCCAAAAGATATCATTCTGATTTCTTATTGACGATATCAATAAGATCTAGTTTCAAATGATATCGTAATGATAACAATAATAGTTTATTTATTGGATATCTTATACAGGTTGGTGGAGGTGAAATGCGAACATAGGGAACATACACGACAATCGAACTTTCATGCCAGGTATCTTGATATATTTTGTAGTAGTGTCACAAAACGAAGTAATGTGAATTTGTGTGGCAAAAGAGTAATCAATAACAGAAATAATAATAAAATCTAAAAGTGCACGTAAACTTTCTCGTTCTATATAAAATATTTTAATGAAAATAAAAATTTCAATAATATGACAGGTACTTTGACATTGACAGTACTTATTCCACGTATATAAAGATGCCTAGCATGATAACTCCATTGTCATTTATGTTCGCATTTCACCTCCACCAACCTGTATACTGATATCATAAAGTTATATTATTGAAGATATCAATAAGATCTAGTTTCAAATGATATCTGTACTTTGTGCTATGTGAGTTGGGGTGTAGAGGGTCAAAATATTATAAAGTGCAAGGTTTACCTACAGCATCTTCTGCTGTGTTTCACAGATAACATAATATTTTCCGGGACATATAAATCACTGCTGTGTCTTGTGTATAATTTAAAATTTTGAATAGTACATTCAGATTGCGGAATAATTATGTAAATGCAGTGCATTGTTATTCCTAAATGCTCTAATATTGAAGAAGCTAAGTCCATTTACATGAACCTCTCCAAATGGAAATAAATATACAACTGGGATCTCAAAATCTGAATCTGCAGCGCCATTTTAAAGGCAGAGAATAAATTTAGTGGGATTATGGGAAATCTCTTTCTTTTGTTTTTTTATGTGATGTTTGTATATAATTTTTTATAGCTCCTCTTAAAGTTGAAGCAAATATTTGAGCTGGAACTTTTTGTATTAACAAGATATATTTTTCAAACTTTAATTAGCGAATTTATATTTAATGTTTGTTTTGTTGTAGTTATTTAATTAAAAAAGTTTAAAACTGTGCACACTGCTTTTCCAGATGTCAATTTGCAGGTAGTTTACGAAGAGCACACCACAGGGAATATATTAGTGCACACAAACTTTAAATAAAATGTTTAATAAAAATTAGACACAAAAACGCAACTAACAAAAATAGTTTTGATATTATTTTGCAATTATTACCAACTCACGGGTACTCTGGCTGTTTTAGCCCTGAAGAGCACACCACAGGGAATATATTAGTGCACACAAACTTTAAATAAAATGTTTTATCAAAAGTGGACACAAAAACGCAACTCACAAAAATAGTTTTGATATTATTTTGCAATTATTATCAACTCACGGGTACTCTGGCTGTTTTAGCCCTGAAGAGCACACCACAGGGAATATATTAGTGCACACAAACTTTAAATAAAATGTTTTATCAAAAGTGGACACAAAAACGCAACTCACAAAAATAGTTTTGATATTATTTTGCAATTATTATCAACTCACGGGTACTCTGGCTATTTTAGCCCTGAAGAGCACACCACAGGGAATATATTAGTGCACACAAACTTTAAATAAAATGTTTTATCAAAAGTAGACACAAAAACGCAACTCACAAAAATAGTTTTGATATTATTTTGCAATTATTACCAACTCACGGGTACTCTGGCTGTTTTAGCCCTGAAGAGCACACCACAGGGAATATATTAGTGCACACAAACTTTAAATAAAATGTTTAATAAAAAGTAGACACAAAAAAGCAACTCACAAAAATAGTTTTGATATTATTTTGCAATTATTACCAACTCACGGGTACTCTGGCTGTTTTAGCCCTGAAGAGCACACCACAGGGAATATATTAGTGCACACAAACTTTAAATAAAATGTTTTATAAAAAAGTAGACACAAAAACGCAACTCACAAAAATAGTTTTGATATTATTTTGCAATTATTACCAACTCACGGGTACTCTGGTTGTTTTAGCCCTGAAGAGCACACCACAGGAAATATATTAGTGCAGACAAACTTTAAATAAAATGTTTAACATCAACAAGCCCATTTTACATTGAGCAAGCGCAATCTTCAAGTCAGAGTTGAACAAGAAAATTGCAGAAGACATTTTTTTCATTTTACACTGAGCAACATCAGCAACATGCAATTACTTATTTAATGTATAAATTTATTAATAAATTTACCAATATTTTGTTACTATATTATGTTAACTTGACCTCTTGGATTTGTTGTATTGTATATTGTTGAAAAATAAGGATAGAATGGCATTATAACCACTAACGCACTAACTTTCAAACACAAATTAATCTTTTTGACGTTTATGTTTAGTTGGTGGCATCATAACGAACTAAAAATAACTAGAAATAACAGAATTGCCTGCAAGCCTTACAAAAATTAGAACATGTTCTATTCCATGCAACCGTTGCCTCAAGATTGCTTCTGCCTGTTGAACGTGCAATTTCTGTAGTACACTCATGCAATATTGAAGCAACTTGTCAAAAGTTGCACTTGCATCTGCAATATTGCTCAAAGTAATATGGGCTTAACATCAACTAGGTACAAAAACGCAACTCACAAAACATGACTGTTATGCGTACATCCGACTTTAATTTTGATATTATTTTGCAATATCAACAACTCACGGGTACTCTGGCTGTTCTAGTCCAATAGAGTACACCACAGGGATACATTTTATATTCCAATACCCGTTTAATTAAATTTTTCCAATATACAAAAAATATGATAGTAACAAAACATAATAAAAACTATCTATCAATTTTTATTTTTTATGTGTTTTTTTGTCAACTCACGGGTATTCCAGTCCCTGTGGTCTATTAATTCACAAATAGAGTATACTATAGGGTACACAATGCGCAATTAAACTGCAAATAAAATCTTTATCTTGTGAGAAAACTAATATTGAAGTACGAACAAATAATAAAAACAAATATATTGTTTTGTGTAAAGTTTACTAGAATGAAAAGAATTTTTTAATACGAAGTGCTGAAAGGATGTTTTAGATTTTCTGTGTCGGATACAGATGTAAGATTAAACCAGGATTACGAAAATACAGGGGTGGGGTATACATTTTTAAAAGGGGCATGTTTGTCTATTATTTTTAACTTTATTGGTATGTTTCTTAAGAAAAAATTAAAACTAGCTATATAATAATAATTGTATTTGGTTATTTGAATTTTTTTAATGCTGAAACAATTTTTTCTGACAAATGGCAGAAGTGGCCGTAGAATGGAATATCGTGATTTCTCCAGTATTATTTGGCCTATCGTTCCGGAAAAAATTTGTACATACGTAAAATTGTGCGTAGAATCGAATGGTGCAATTTTTAAAACAGTAGCATTATTATTAAGGGCCGTACTCGCAAAATTTACATGGGTCTTCAAGTAAACTATGTTTTTTATATAATCCACTTTTTTTTAAAATTTAACCCAGTTTATGCTCATCCGAGGGCGACATGATTATAAGAACCTCTGGCCCTAGGGCTATAAAAATTTAAGGATCCCGTCTCCGTAACAAAATATTGCGTGTTAGAGGTGTAGCAGTTTCTGCTTTACTCATTGCATATTAAAAATTTGAAGGAAAAACAGGTACTAGATTATGAAAGAATTAATCTAGGTTTCTGCCCAATTAGAATTCTGAAAAAATCCATATAAAAAATTAATGAATGCTTTATCTTATGAATAAGAGATTTATTAGAAAATTTAGCTCGGAATAAACCATAAACCTAGTTTTATTCTTTGTCTGTAAATAAATTATGAAATTTTGCTTTATCTGTAAAACTTCGTGAGCATTATACTGTTTTTAAATAAAAAAATAAAATTATATTATCGACTCGAGAAAAATAATTCACTCACTCTGTGAATTAACACTTTTCTCTCGTGGATAAAATATAATTTTATCGCGTCTTGGTATAAAAAATTATTTTCTGTGTGTGCGGTTATCAGCCGTCAACTGACGATAATACCACAGGGTCCGAGTTAGGGTTGGCAAAAATCATGATTTAAAAAAAATCTAAAATCATTGATTTTTTTGAATTAATTATGATTTTTTAAATTTTCTTTAATTATAGCGCTAAATATAGTTAAAGTAATTATTATTTAACCATTTACTCGTATATAAAAAATTCCTTTAAAAAATACGTAGTTTGGATTATTATTGCACATTTCAGGATTTAACACAAATTTCTTAAACTATATACGCTCGACTTAGAATTATTCCATTGAATGGGTTCTGTTTTTTGTTTAATATTATTTCATTTAATAAATACATTATTGAAATTGAATTAAGACACTTGTTTTGTTCTGTAGCAGAAATATAATTAAATTAATACAAAAATTACAAAAAAATCCAAGAATGATTTAAATCAATGATTAAAAAAAACACTTTGATTTAAATAATGATTTAAATCAAATGATTTAAATCAGGCCAACCCTGGTCCGAGTGGTCGGATTCCACTATCTTACCATTCTGTATTTGATTGGCATTTAATTTTGTTGAATGATTAAATTTTCTCACATTAAACAACGGGGCAACATGTGTTGAGTGTTGCCCCCGGGTTAAAATGCACCCCCTCCGCCACTGGTCTCAGCGGGGGCGGTGTACTACAAATTCAACCCGCGTTTCTTCGCTTCAGCTTCAGCTTCAGCGTCAGGTAACTGTAGCTGAATTGTTTCTTTACATTTGTTCACGACTTGGTCGCTATGTAGTCCAACTCCACGGAGTTTTATTTTAGATGTTTTTGTAGTTACTTGTTGAAAGTAATGGCGACGTATTTTTTAGCTTTTAGCAGACTTTAACTAAAGAGTGTTTGCTTATAAAGGCGCTGACAGCTAGTTAAATATAAAGGACATTGGAAAGTGCAAGCAATATTTTGTTACAATTAAATACAAATAATAGATATTTATACACCAAGTGAGATACATGAATGTTTATTCAAGAGAAGAAATTCCGAAGGGCGAGTGGGATAATTTCTTCGAGTGAATAAACATTCGTATCTCACGTGGTTTATACAATATTTGATTCAATTTGGACGAAATTATTTCAAATGAATTATAAAGGACCCCGCACCAAATACATGGGACCAATAATCTCGGTGAAATTTTCTGTAACTTTGGGAAATGACAGTTCTCGAAGTCTAGAACAAACTTTCAAATGCAACATGGGTCTGAAAATGCCTTAATTTCTCGCTATCCACGTCTCAAAGTCCGAAAATCACGTTTTTCCACTAGAAGATACATGGTAAAATCCACAAAACCCATTTTTTTACTGGCAATATTATTAGTATTATTGTTGAACTTGTTGTTGTTGTTATTAATTTTCCAGTCCACTCTTTCATCATACCCAGAATGCCAGATTTTTACTTTAATTTAGGTAAAAACAAATAGCACGTATTTACTTGACAACGGGATTATTTAATTCAAAATATGAGAAATAATCCCTTGGGATCAAATTAAGAACCTTAGTCCCTAAAAATAAAGACTAAAGAACAGTTTTAGTCCCGGAAGTGCAAAAAAAGTTTTAATTCACATGTGAATAAACATTTATTTAAAGTTGTTCCTACGGAGTTAATAATTGCAGTTTAAAACGTCAAAATTGAATAAATAATTATAATATTTTGAATTTTGTAAAAATGTGTTTATATTATTTAACGAACACATAATGTAGGTTATAATTCAAGAGATGAAAGTTAATGCACGAGCTGAAGGCGAGTGCTTAATCATCCATTATGTGCGAGTCAAATACGACGTTTTATCTACGAGTTTTTTAATAAAACATTTCTTTACAAATTTTTATTAATCAAACCTCATATTTTAATGTCATGACACATGGCAGTTGTGTTGAATAATGCTCTCATAATACAATAGTGTTGAATTATGAGTTCATAATTCAATAGTGTGTCTTATGGAAGGGTTCATTTTATAAAGTTACCTAATGAATGTATATTGTTTAATGGTCGTACATAAATTATCTATTTTTGAAATTAAAAAATATTTTGATTATTGTATGTACTCATAGTTATGATACACCCTGTATTTATTAATCTAGAATACCCGTGAATTGAGGTTATAACAATAATTAATATTTACAAAAAATTTATTTAAAATATATTTAATATTTTCTTGCACTATCACTTGTACTATGGAGTACAAATTTATTGTGAGTATAGTTTAAAGTGTAGTTGTTTATCTCCACACCCAGATCTGGGTGTGACTGGGTAAATTAAAGCTACGATTGTATTTGTATCACCAGCAAGTTTTCTAACTTCTAAGTGCACATTATTTTTTTAATCAGTTACAAACTTTGCTTTGAGGAAACTTGGAACAACTTAAAGTTTCTACAGAAATGTTTCACTTTGCTACAAGTTCTCTAATTATGTTGTTGCTATAATAATTCACCGTTAAATAAGTGCGGTACCGAGAAAAATAGTCGTAGAACTAGGGTAGGATTCAGGACGCAGTTTAAACGCGCAACCTGAGTGCGTTGACGGCTGGTAACCGCACACACGATTGTATTTAGTGATCAGTATATTTGGTGTTCTCCCACTAGTCAGTAAAACATTTTAAAGTGCGTTCGTGTTGATCAGTGTGCCTGATTGTATTGTGATTTGTACCTAAATTCGGGTCCTCAATAAATAATAAGGTATCAGTTCCTCTGAACCGTTTCTATCTCCACTCACAATGGATTGGGTCATCCTCTTAGTGTTATTTCAGTGCGGGCAATTCGAGGCAATTATACCCGACACCCTTGGACAGTGCAGCGTATTCACAGATCAATTTAGCAATTATTAAACGTATTTGCAAGCCTTGATGGCCAAAGGGATGAATCATCGTAACATAGGCGCCGGGAGGAATCAAAATTGGGGCGGTTTACCCTTTGATATATTTTATAATGTTAATTAAATCGAAAAGTTTTAAAATTGCAAGGACTGTATTAACAGAAATTTTACTTGAAGCATCCATGCAACTAACAAAACATTAAAGTACTACCGGTTGCTGTACCAAATATGTATGATTAAAAATCACTTTTTTCTGAATTCCTAGAATACTCTCGATTTTAAGTTTCTATTCCACTCTTTTCTCCACTACTAGGGCTGCCTGAAATCAGCCCGAAACTGGTACTTTGCCGCATCCTAGCAATGCAATGTCATTTTGAAGTTGAAAAATACTCTGTAAAAGTGTTTTCGTTGCGAGTAAACTGTCAGATTATTATTGACTAATGCTTTTATAAACATTCAATAGAGATAGAATGGATTTTTAAAAATAATGGGATATAACCGTGTAAAGTTTGCATAAATAAGAATTTTTTTTTGAATTTTTTGGAATTTTTATAATCATGTACAATTTTTACTTCCTTGTACGGAGTAATAAGGAAGTATTGTAATCGCGAAAAATTTCGGTTTTCAGATTTTGATGGAAATATCCGTTTTGACCTTTTCTGAATCCATTATGACTAGTTTCGTCGTGATGTCTGTACGTATGTACTTATGTACGTATGGACGTAGTATGTCGCATAACTCAAATACGGTTAGGCGTAGAAAGTTGAAATTTTGTATTTAGGACTGTTATAGCATCTAGTTGTGCACCTCCTATTTTTGGTTTCAATCTATATACCGGAAGTAGTACTTTTTTGAAATATTTCGATAAATATTTAATTTAAGACATATTTTTAAATTTTAAATGAAAGATTATGTGATTATTACCTACAATCGGTATTTTATAAATATTTTTGTATCTGGTATCATTTAGGAATAATTAAAGTATATATTTATAATTTATTATTTCGGTATCTTGTAGTCCATGATCGATTAACATTTGTTACTACGTAAAATTTAAATGATTATGACATGACAGCGACAATAGTAAAATATGCTTTATATCTTCTTCTGCAGTATAAAATGACTAAAATATATTTGTGAGTATACTACTATAATAAGTTAAAAGAATTTTTTATATTTTTCTACATTTTAGTTATTAAGAAAAGTATGAACACACAAGGCGTACAAGGAAGTCATGTGGTGTCCACGTCAGATTTTTTAATGTAGATAATAGGGTAGTTTACCATTTTTTTAAAAAGTTTTTTATTGAAACTTCATGTTATTTGAAAGCGATTAAGAGTACTGATAAGCCTTAATTGTGCTTAATAAAGCTGTAATTAATTTTTAAAGTTTGTGAGACGTAGATGTATAGCTGAAAATCTTCTCAAACCATGGGGCTGGAATTAAAATATACTCATGTAAAATCAACTGTTTCTAAATTTTACGAAATATAAAATACAATTTGGTAGTTTCTTTATTACTGTAAGTAAGAATACACGTGAATTACTGTGACGTAGATGTATCGATACGTAAAATCTCAAATATTTAAAGAACTATTAACTTTTTAAATACTTTTTTCATGGCAATAACTCATTTTTGAGGTCTCCTTTCAATAATTTACTGGTTTACCAATTTGCTACTTTGTATTATTTGTTATTAAATAAATAAATAAAATAAACAAAATTCCTGCGTGCGGTCCTGCTGTGATCCTGCGGCAGGATAGGAATTAACGAACAAGTGTCCAGTAAACTCAGTCAAGGATTAGCATAGCCATTTTGGTCTTCAATGCAACCCTCTTACAAGGATTACACTCTGTCAACCCTTTGTCTCGCCGCCACTGAGCTCGTGGATCAATGCTGAGAAGATAAAAACCCTGTGCGGCAGCCCCACCCTAATAATAAATATTTATTTAATTTTCTCCCGTATTTGTACGAGTCCACTCTAAACAATGGCCCTCATATCAGGGCGAAAAGAGACTTGGAACGGAACAAAAGCTAGAGAAGAACAATTGCACATCGCGCGGTGTGCAAGGCGCAAGGGCTGATGGGTAACTGACTGTGAAACATCCGACTATCTGGCCAGACGGGCGTTTGCACCCCGGACGATAACGCGGAAATTAAGACTGAATATTTACCACTTCAAACAGAGGTTTATAGGAAACTGTAGGCCTGACCCACCCAATCGAAAAATATGTTACTTATGGCCGTTTGCACCGCTTCCACTTAAATTTTAAGTGTCACTTAAGGAGGTTGGTGACCGTTTATTAAAATGATGATGAGAGGCTGAAATTTATACAGTGCCTTCATTTCACTATTTAGATTTTAAAATTATTTTTTTTAAATTTTCGTCTATCCGGTTTTTGAGTAATTAAATGTTGAAATTCGCTCGTTTTAGATGGACTCTTATGGCAATTCACTAAATTTTTGTTTAAACTATATGATAAAATGATGAAAAATTCACAGAACTTGTGTTAATATTGTATAAACCTTTAAAAATAAGTTCTTGAAGATTTTGTGTACTTTGTCTAAACCATTTGCAAGTTATTTAAAAAAAATGTAAGCATGTCAAGCATTTTTGATTAGGGAATTAGTAATTATTGTAAAAATAAATATCACAGCAATGCAATGACATCAGCCAACGTGCGTTGAGGCGTTGAGCTAATTTTGTTTTACATTATCAAAAATATTTTTATTTTCATATCCTCCCTCTAAGGCTAATGTCTGCAGGCGTCCCCAACCTCCTTAAATGAATAATATCAAATCAAAATCAAATTGTCAAACGTAGAACTAGCATTGCTGTCATAAGTTCGATTCGATATTTTTAATTTAAGTGACACTTAAAATTTAAGTGGAAGCGGTGCAACTGGCCATTAATAGTTCATAAAGATATCTACAGGCTGATTCACAATTTCGTGCATTTATTTTACTGGCAACGAAACTGCTCAACTCAGCGCTGCTAGCTCACAAATTCCCGTTATTTCAGGTACCCGCGCTGACAGCCTATGTTTTATGAGCACATGTTGTCTCTATTTATCTAATTGCTATGTTTCGCTCCATTCTTGTTTAGAAAATACCTACTCAATGTGATTGTGTAGCGCGCATGCAATTTTTAAATTTATTTAACAAATTACTCGACTACTATTTGAAAATTTTATATAATAATGTGATACAAACATTTAAATTTACAATGCAATCATAGTTACGAAGAGTGTTTCTCAGAATTATTATTATTTAATTGTTTATAAATAATAATAATAACAATTTAAAAAATTTAACATTTGTATCTAGTTTTTTACTGCCTTTGTCTTTATACGGTATTTTTAAAGATTTATACGATTAATAGGTTGGGAGTAATTTGTTAAATACTTTTTTTTACTGTGATAAAAGCCCCTTAAATTACGAATTTAGAAAAAATTCTTTTTGTTCCATGATCAATACTGTATGTCATTAAAAAATATGCACGAAGTAGTGAATCACCCTGTATAAAATACGAAATTATCAATCAGTATCTATTCTTTTAAAAATTGGGACCGCCAATTTATTAAAACATTATTAATCGTATAAAAATTGTTACAATTTAAGGAGCTTTTATCACAGTAAAAAAAATATTTAACAAATTACTCTCAACCTATTAATCCTATAAATCTAAAAAAAATACCGTATAAAGACAAAGACAGTAAAAAACTAGCTACGTTGTCGAATTTTTTAAATTGTTATTATTATTATTTATAAACAATTAAATAATAATAATTCTGAGAAAAACTCTTCGTAACTATGATTGCATTGTAAATTTAAATGTTTGTATCACATAATTATATAAAATTTTCAAATAGTAGTCGAGTAATTTGTTAAATCAATTTAAAAATTGCATACGCGAACAAGAATGGAGCGAAACATAGCAATTAGATAAATAGAGACAACATGTGGTCATGAAACATAGGCTGTCAGCGCGGGTACCTGAAATAACGGGGATTTGTGATCTAGCAGCGCTGAGCGATAAAACCCCCTTAAATTCTACTTAAAATGGCCCCAGGAATTCAACCCTGGTGGGCCCCATTTCTGGCTAATTAGATAATTTCCCTCCCGCACTAATTGTATTAATTAAAATACCACATTTAATGCAAGTGTTTTGCTGAATCTTTTAAACCATCTGTGCGCCCTGAATTTTTTTGTCATTGTTTTGAAGGACATTAATTTTTGGGTCACAAAAGCCACATCAGTTTTGTATGAAATTTAATTAAACCTAGAGTTAAAAGAAGGTTAATAGCGACATTAAATGCTGTAGTTATAGTGTAATTGTTTAAAACGCGGCTTTAAAAGTATGCGCGATAAATATTTCTATGGAAATATTAACATAAATGTGCGCAGACTTAATTAAATATATACCTGTGCAGATGAAATTAAATTTCTAGTTTTATTATTAATTTAAATGATATTCTCTAGGGATAGTTAATTTTATTTTAGTAAAACATACAAATTAATTTAAAACTTGATAACATGTGCTTAAGAGCCTATTGCATGGCAATAATACGCATTGAAAAACGAGTAATTTTTGTGAGGATCTCAATCTAATACTGTTATACGTATGATGTTGAATTTTTGTATGTAGATTAAGGAAGAATACTAAAAGTGCGGAATCTTCAAAATCTTTAATTAATGTAATTAGTTTGGCTTTAATAATTATGTGAAATTCGGCGAAAATTGTACAAGTTTAGATATAATTTATGGCAATTCTGTTGATAAAATTATAGTTTTATTGTTTTTCCGCCCTTTCTACATCTATGTTCTATTCATTTTATCTTGAAACTCAATGATAACTTTTATAGTTCATTCATGAGATCCTCACGAAATTTTAGTGTTTAGTTTCTTTTTATCTCTAATTGTTGTCGGAATAATATATAGTTTGAATTTTTCAATTCAACAATGCTTTGTCGTTACTAATGTAAAATTTCAGATTTTTATTTTAAGCAAAATAGCCAGAATCGTGAATTCTGATTCTTATTGCACTCAAGAAGTATAGGTGGTTAAGGTGGTTGCACAGTCAAATTATAGGTTTTGCTGAACGCTCTGTATTACATTAATAAACAAAGATTTAAATTATATATCTGAATAAATAAATTGAACACTTTTTGAATTTTGTATTCCAGAAAATTAAATTTAAAATGGATCAACACACAAAAGCATAATTTATAATTTATTACGAGTAGAGATACGCAATTATGTCAGCAAGATTGAATCGTCGAGATATTAAAATTACAAATTTAAATTTTTAAAAACTATTGTCTACGTATTGTGTAAGATATCCGGGACGTCATTGTCTATCCCTGATATCCTACGGGCACCAGGCGCCATGTTAATCACAAAGACAACAGACAGTCGGTATAATCCACATCTGGTCATAATGAACCGTCACATTGTATAGAACACACAGCAGTAGCAGCAGCAGTAGCAGCAGTAGCAGCAGCAGCAGCAGCAGTAGTAGTAGCAGCTATGTCATATGAAGAATTAAATAAACATTGCCTACGAGACAAATCTTATTATTTATAACTTGTCATTTCTTTAATTCACAATAGACGCATTCATATACAGGCTGTGTCATAACTTCGACTGCTGACTGCTTATAGTTTGATGTGGTGATTACAGTTCAAGAAGAATTTTTTAAAAATTACAAAATTAACTTTTAAAATATATTCATGTCACTGAAATTATTTTTTCCTCACAGTGAGGAAAAATATCGTACTTCACGTGTGGGAGAAGTAAAATGCTGCTCTAACTCGTGTTCTGATTGGCCACTCGCTTTGCTCGTGACCAATCAGACACTCATGACAGAGGCATTTTACTTCTCCCACTAGTAAAGTAATATACTATTTCCTAATTCCTAGAATACTTTCGATTTTACATTTTTACCTCTCGCCTAGAGAGGTATAGGGATCGTGAAAAAATTCGATGTCGAGATTTTTGTCAATAAGCACGTTTTAGCACCTTTAGAACCTATTTTGACTATTTTCACGATGATGTCTGTGTGTGTGTGTGTGTGTATGAAAGTCTGTATGTGTGCCTACTATGCTCTTTCGTTCTTATTCATTATCTCAAATTCTATTGAACATAAAATTCTAATATTTTGCAATATATATTTGTACATATTAATGAAGAGCTGATTAGATTTTGGTAAAAATCTGCCAACCGGAAATGGTATTTTCTTGAAGCATTTTAACATTTTTTGCAAAAAATATAGAAAATTCTGCGATAGTTACAATTTGTCATACGACATTTCAAAGAACAAAGTATATCTTACAATATTTATTTAACATTTTGTCTATATCTCTTACCAATAAAGGAAAATTATTTTTCAAAGATATATAATTTTACCTACCACGATTTGTAAATCACAATATAGGAAAAAAATTAAAAACAAAAATGAATATGTCAATGTGACAGATGAACAGACGTATAGACAATTTCTGAAATGTTTGTGGCGCACCATTTTAAAAGAAATGTAAATATTATTAACTGAACATAATGTAATAAGGTAATAATAAAGTTAAATTTTTATCTATAAAGAGCTAATTAAAGAACTAAGAACTATAAAATTATTTTCAAAAAGTTTGTAAATTTATTGCAAAATTATAATTTAAGAAAGCCTAACTAAAACCAAATTCACATAAATTACAGTGTTAAGGCGGGAGGTCGTGTGCTGGCCACATCAGATTTTTTCTATTCTACTGAAACTAGCCCGAAACTCGTACTGTACAGCATCCTAGCAATGCAATGACAATTTGAAGTTGAAAAAAAAGTGTTTTCGTTGCGAGTAAACTCATAGTTTATGATTGACTTCAAGGTAATGTTTTTATTTAACAGAGAAAAAATGGATCTAGAGTCGGTGGATAAACTTGAAGATTATATTTTGAAGTTAAACCCGAGTTTCATTACAACAAAAGTTGGATATTTTTGCGTTTAAATTTGAAACGTTCTTTAGAAAGAGCAAAGCGTAAAGTCGCGAAGTTGGAATGAATTTTTGAGTTGTTAAAACTTTCATTCAGATATTTTTGACAAGTAGATAATTTCTGTTTAGTAAGTTTATTTAAGTTTTATTAAGAAACTTCCTCGAGAGATAATTTCATTGCTTAGAGTAGGCGCACAAATCTGTCAAAAATTTCATTATCCCACAAATCAAACTGTATACAGGGTGTTTCATAACTTCGTGTACATACGTTAATGTTATATGTTGTTTGATATGCTGATTACGAATCTAAAATAATTTTTTTTAATTCGAGAAATTAAGGGTTGTGTAACCTAAAACATTTTTTGTAGTACTGCACTGGATTCATACACAATAGAAGTAGGTAATGAACATCTTATAGTAAAATAACTAACGAAATTTAATTATTTTTAATGAAACAATAATTATTCCACCCAGTGGCAGTGGCTACTAAAAATTTATTCTTGACTGGTAAACATGAAAATTAATTTTGCGATTTTAAGAAAAATCTTTTTTATTCGTAATCAGCATATCAAACTACATATACCCTTAACGTATGTACCTGAAGTTATGACACAGCCTATATAACTTTACTGTATATATTCTAATTTATGACACACGCTGTATTATAATACAATGCAAACGTTCAATATGAATACATCATGAAATAATAATAATAATACCACCAATGTTCAAATAAACACTCAATATATGAATAATTGATTTAAAATCTAGTTATTCTGTGTAATAAATTGCAGTCAAACAGAAATTTCCATCGCATAATATGCAATAAATCCTTTATGTGGTGTACTTTAACACAAAACCATATTTGAAACTAAATACTGAGTGCTTAAGAGGCCAATCCAGCACAAAACGTAATAAAGTAGCGAGTGTTTTGTGGCCAACAAGAACTTCCGGGACTAAAACTCTTCTGTAGTCTGTATTTTATCCCAGGAGATTATTTTTTACTTCCTTGTACAGAGTAAAAAGGAAGTATTGTAATCGCGAAAAATTTCGGTTTTCAGATTTTGATGGAAATATCCGTTTTGACCTTTTCTGAATCCATTAAGACTAGTTTCGTCGTGACGTCTGTACGTACGTACGTACGGACGGACGTACGGACGTATGTATGTCGCATAACTCAAATACGGTTAGACGTTAGATTTTTTAATATTATTCTACATTTTAGTTATTAAGAAAAGTATGAACAGTTTAATAGGCGTACAAGGAAGTCATGTGGTGTCCACGTCAGATTTTTATATTTATGGTGGGATTCTGTTCAAATCTGTAAGTTTTACAAATTTGTAAATCTTATTGAACAAAATCACATCAATATTTGTTGACAAATATAAAAATTTCAATTTCAATGCTACCCTTTCTATTTAAATAGCAAGTCTGACGTCAGAGTCCTTCACATTTATTTTTCAGGCTTGTGATATAGGGCCATGAAATGTCAACACCCGTGACGTCATGAAGTCTCATTACACTGTTGTAATGTTAGTAGGTTATGGGAATTGCCGGAAATAAAGGAGGCGCTAAATTCAGGGGTGAAACTGCGCAAGAGAGGGGGTGACATGGAAATCTTGAAGGGTAGGCACAAGAATATGCTAGAAAATCAAAACTGATGACAAAAACTATAGTTTAACGTCTAGATCTCCATTATTAATCGCAGGCAAATTATGAAAATTTGTATGCTGCCTGATCTCAAAAACTGTGGAACCCGAACCATCCAAACCCAAACACAAGAACCAACTATTGTATAATAGTAATTACCTCTCGCCTCATATTCTATAAGAGAGGTATTGTAATGGGTCAAAATTTTCGAGTATGAGTTTTTGGTGGATAAGCACGTTTCAGGGTCTCTAGAATACGAATTTACTATTTTCACGATGATGTCTGTGTGTGTGTGTGTGTGTTTGTGTGTTTGTGTGTTTGTATGAATCGACGATTTTTCGTCCACGATAACTTAAAAAGTATCAAACCGTTTATAACCAAATTTCATATTTAAGGTTTTAATAAGTATCTTAACACCGGATAAGATTTTGGTAGAAATCCGCAAACCGGAAGTAGTACTTTTAGAAGTTTGGAAAAGTTTTCCTTAAATATATTGGTACATTATTTATTTATGACAATTTTTGCAATTAAAAATAAAAGAAATTGTGATTATCTATGTGTACAGTTATTTATAAATACAAATTGCTGAATCTGGAAGTATTTAACAATAAAATAAAGTACAATTAATATTCTATTTTTTTGAAATTCCAGTATCTTGTTGTCCATGATATGAAATTTGTTTCTACATAAAATTTGAATTATTATGACAGTGACAGTACAGTTGACATCTTTTGCTTGCATATTGGTTTACATTATCGTTTACATATTACATGAACATGAAACTATTAAAATGTAAGTAAAACTATTTATTAGATTAGTAGAATAAGCAGAATTAGGCGAGAGGTCGTGTGGTGGCCACAGCAGATTTTTTTTCTATTTGGCGTCCACAAAGTTATCTTTGTGCAACGCCAAAGTTCATATTTTTTTAGGCGGTTGGTGTGGATCAGATGACATTTTGACATTTACTTCAATTGTCAAACGTCAAACCTCAGAACTGACAAATTTCAGTAACTTCTAAATCTGTTTTGCTTAATTAATTACTTTTTATTCAATAAAATTAATGAATCTAGTAATAGAAAAGTTTAATATTTTCTATAATGTCTGCACTTATCACCTAGAATAGTTCATTAATTATATGCTTTTACAGTGACAGTGACAGTTAAATAAATGCCAGTATTAATGTCACCAACTAAAACGTTACCTACACACATAAATTATCCTAAATCGCCTTGTGTATATTGTGGCAGTTTATTTTAAATTTTAATATTAAAAATACACCAAACAGAAAATAATAGTATAAAGAACTCATTTTATAAGACTTTTTCACCCTTGTATTTTAGTAAACTCGCCCGAGGGCTCATTTTACTAAATTTGTACGCGTACGAAAAAATTTTATAAAAATTCTTCCTAATAGGGTAGTTTACCATAGTAGCAAATTAGCAATCCAGTTAATTATATTGAAAGGAGACCTCAAAAATTAGTTATTGCCATGAAAAAAGTTTTCAAAAAGTTAATAGTTCTTTAAATATTTGAGATTTTACGTATCGGTACATCCACGTTACAGTAATGCGTTTTCACGTGTATTCTTACTTACATTAATAAAGAAACTACCAAATTGTATTTTATATTTTGTAACATTTAGAAACAGTTGATTTTACATGGAGTACATTTTAATTCCAGCCCCATGGTTTGAGAAGATTTTCAGCTATACATCTACGTCACACAAACTTTAAAAATTAATTACAGCTTTATTAAGAACAATTAAGGCTTATCAGTACTCTCAATCGCTTTCAAATAACATGAAGTTTCAATAAAAAAATCTGCTGTGGCCACCACACGACCTCTCGCCTAATTCTGCTTATTCTACTAATCTAATAAATAGTTTTACTTACATTTTAATAGTTTCATGTTCATGTAATATGTAAACGATAATGTAGACCAATATGCAAGCAAAAAATGTCAACTGTACTGTCACTGTCATAATAATTCAAATTTTATATCATGGACAACAAGATACTAGAATTTCAAAAAAATAGAATATTAATTGTACTTTATTTTATTGTTAAATACTTCCAGATTCAGCAATTTGTATTTATAATTAACTGTACACATAGATAATTACAATTTCTTTTATTTTTAATTGCAAAAATTGTCATAAATAAATAATGTACCAATATATTTAAGGAAAACTTTTCCAAACTTCTAAAAGTACTACTTCCGGTTTGCGGATTTCTACCAAAATCTTATCCGGTGTTAAGATACTTATTAAAACCTTAAATATGAAATTTGGTTATAAACGGTTTGATACTTTTTAAGTTATCGTGGACGAAAAATCGTCGGTTCATACAAACGCACACACACACGCACACACACACACAGACATCATCGTGAAAATAGTAAATTCGTATTCTAGAGACCCTGAAACGTGCTTATCCACCAAAAACTCATACTCGAAAATTTTGACCCATTACAATACCTCTCTTATAGAATATGAGGCGAGAGGTAAAAATGGTAAACTACCTATTGTATTGTACCTATATCGTATGTACTTAATGCAGGTATACCAATAATTATGACTATAACTATTAGTAAGATAGAATTAGTTGATTTCCGGTTGACAAATTCGTGCGGAGTGGTACGAGTATTTCCGCTTCCTGTTCTCGACGACGGTGGAGTAGAGACACTCATTTAACTTTATTTTTCAAGAGTCCTCGTCGTTGCTAGGATACAATCCTTTCAAATTTACCACTAAGATGTTTGCAGGACAAATCTAGAATTTTCTTACGAGGCAGATCATTTTGATTTGCTAGATTATTTGGTTACATTCCTTTACAATAATTGAACATAAAAAATATATATTTTGAAAAAGGAACATTTATATTTTTATGTGCATTAATTCTTTCTGGATTTTTTTAGTGTAGAGTGGTACACGAGAGCCGATTACGTTACGTTACGATAACAAATTTCTGGACATTACTTAAGGCGCTACACTTGTAAATCTAGAGGAATAACAATTTAAACGATTCTGGCTGTATTATAAAAAATTTCAAATTGAAACATGAAGAATCATGACTCATTAGTGAATTAATAAATGCAAATTATTAATTGCTGTGACATCAATTAGCAAAACTTGGAACTAATTTTTATAATTTAATAACCCATATTATACGTTGATTAATGCACAAAAATAAATCGATAATTTAGTTAGTAGGAAGACGAGTATAGAGACATTTTTTTAAACAGTTAACCATTGACTATAATAATTTATGTAAAACTCGCATTTTTTGTAATTTTTAGAAATTATTTACCAAAATACGGCAAGGTTTTTTGTAAATTTCATTCTATAGCCATGTAAGCACAACCTATAAGTACAACATTGTAAAATATGAGGTCATCGATTTCAAAACCAAAGTCACAAAATGATTTATTGTAACATGCTTTTTGCTTTGCATTTGATAGCAAGAGATGGGCCTTAATACACGAGTTCAGATTTAAATTATGTTTACAATACAAACCAGAAATATTGACTAATTGTGTATTTAATATTTAATTAATGTTACATTTTTTAGTACACATCTTAATCATAAGATAAAGCATGCACAAATTTTTTTTTTCAAAATTCTAACTTTGCATAAACCTAGATTAATTCTTTGACAAACATCTAGTACCTGTTTTTCCTTCAAAGTTTTAATATGCAATGAGTAAAGCAGAAACTGCTACACCTCTAAACACGCAATATTTTGTTACGTAGACGAGACCCTTAAGTTTCTCAAGCTACAAGTAAAAATATTCCGCTACTGGTTACTGTTTTTGTAATCAATTCTTCCATTGGCTGATATTTGTGTCATGCGATTTTTTAAATAATTCTATTTGTTTATTAAAATGGTAGTGAGTTGATGGCAGTAAATATATTTAGCCTGATGATTTACAACATGTGAGGCTGGCACTTTATGTTTTTCTCATTAGATTTATTTGTATCAAAGTTTTAAATACAAATTTATGCATCCAAACTTTAAATGAATTCAAGTTAATATTACTCTTGTTAAAATATTCATTCTATTTTTATATTCACCCAAAATTCCTATGTAGGTCGCTTTGAAAACTTTTGCGTCACGTCAAAAATCAATTAGGCATTTCGAACTTTTATAATTACACGTTAATTTAATATAATTCTTCATCAAAATTGCCCAATGAAATGATTTCTGACAGCTTGAATCTTTGTAAAAAACTCTGCCCGAATTAAATATTAAACTCAGTCGAAAAGGGCCATGAATGAGAGTATAACGAAATTTTGTAAATTATTTCCATTTAAGAATAAATTTTTTTAATTCAATGTTGACGTTTTAAACTGCTATTATTAACTCCATAGAAACAACTTTAAATAATTGTTTATTCGCAAGTGAATTAATAGTATATTATATATTAAAGGACTAAAGTGCATGATTTAATCCTGAGGGTGAAGTTTATTTCACGAGCCGAAGGTGAGGGCAATAATCACCTGAGGGATTAAAGGTACTTTTTGCACTTCCGGCACTAAAACTCTTCTTTAGTCTTTATTTTTAGAGACCAAGGTTCTAAATTTGATCCCAATGGATTATTTTTCATATTTAATCCCGTTGTCAAGGAATTGAATTAATTAATCCCGTTGTCAAGTAAATACGTGCTATTTGTTACAGAGTATCTATGGTAACAATATAAATATTTGTCATAAAATTTACTGTCAAAATTACAAAATGTGTATTCTTTTAAACTATTTTGCATTCGTTTGAGGATGAAGTGCAAAAAAAGCGTATATACCACAGGACTAAAGTACCTTTAATCCCTCAGGTGATTATTTCCCTCACCTTCGGCTCGTGAAATAAACTTCACCCTCAGGATTAAATCATGCACTTTAGTCCCTCAATATATAATATACTATTAATCCTGTGGTATATACACTATTTTTGCACTTCACCCTCAAACGAATACACACCAAATTGACTAAACAAAAATGTCTTCTGTCGTGTGTTGTGTGCGCTTTCGACTAACAACCATTAGTAAGTTGATGGCTGGTAATGGCATTTAAAATGCATATTACACTTTATTTTCATATACACAATCTTTGTAAAAATACTTCTAGAATTTGTCACAGCGCTGCAAACGTTGACATCACCACAAATATCGGATATTTACCAGGATTATTTGAAAGAATCATCAAAGAATCCGTGTGTGAACAGGGCATAATAGGGTCTTTTTTGTAGCAGGGTTGTATTCTGATCATTATTTATAAGTAGTAAGAAATCAAACATTGTAGGTAATAATAATTATCAAGCCAGCAGACATTTGTTTTTGCTGAACGCTGAAGCCTTTTGTTTGCTGAAAACCATTATTCTAATTTACCATTTTACCATTTATGTCGGTTTTTGCTACACTGTTAATCTGAGTTTTTGCTGAAGGAAAAACTTTGACTGAAACGCTGGATTATTTCAGCAGAAATGTAATAGAATCGTAGAAAAATTATACCATCTCTTAAAATACAGGGTGATTCAAAACGTCGAGCATATTTTAAGGCTCTATACTTATTGAACGCAATATTGCTGCAATAGAATCAGAATTCTCGATTCTGGCTATATTGCTCAAAATAAAAATCTGAAATTTACCATAAGTAATTATGAACCATTATTTGATCGAAAAATTCATACAATACATTGCTGCGACAGCAACTAGAGAAAATAAGAATTAATTCATGCATTTTAAGACCTCATTTCCACCGACTGTTTTATTGCTTAAGAGCTATGTTTAATGCATAAGTACTAAGAGCAACGCATAAGAACAAAACTTTGCAAACTCCAAACATAAGGCGTAATGCACAAGCTTAATGATTGACATGTGTCATATTTATTATTTGTTTCGAGTTGTCAATTTCTGTTCGTTTCTAAATATGGAACTGGATACCTTACTTACGAAATTAACAATTCTTCCATTCTTTAATATCGCAAAAATGCCGGCAATGATTAAATTACAATATTCGAGAACAAATGTCATCTTTGTCGAATTAGTCCTTAAACAAAATAGGTGGAAATGGCCATCTAATAAATAATCATTAAGCATTACGCCTTATGCACTAATTATTATGCATTAAGCACTAAAATAGTCGGTGGAAATGAGCCTTCACATTACAAATTATGGCCTTATTATTGCATATTTATTAATTTTGTTTTAAATAGTCGTTTCCTTGCATTGTTCGTGAGAGTGCTAAGAAAATATTTTTTGTCAAGAAAATTACACATCTGACAAAAAAATAGTAAAAATCGGTCAAATTGACTATTTATACTAATTTATTACTAAAATACCATTAAGTACTTTTTAGTTAGCACTCTAGAGTCATCTTTTAATTATCTATATATAAAATATGAACAGTGTAGGTGTACTAACAAGAGCTCAGTTTGTAATGTAGCAAGGTCTCTTTTTCACTATATTTTTGGCACAAGTGTACCGCCTTCCTGATCATGGAACAAAAAGATTTTTTTAAATTTTTTGCAAAAAGCACATTGTATTATGTATATCTGATTAACTATGAATGGAATAAAATTTTATTTAATAGTGCAACGACAAGAATAGTAAATTTATGAAATTCCATTTGAAATAATCGGTTTGATTCAAAAACCTGGAAACAAAAATTGAATTTTAAAAAACTCTTCCAGTTCCGTGATAAGATTAAAATATATGTACGAAGTTGTGACTCACCCTGTATAATTTGTCGAAACCTCTGACATTTTTGGCATAAAGTTTACTCTCGCCCGTTCCCAAGGGAGAAAAGGGGTTAATTAATGACTGCTGACACTTGAACCGGTAGAAATGAGTCGCAATGATTTAAAACAAAGTTGAACGTTTACCGCCCAGGCATTCTGCGCGAGTGCGGGGAGGTTCATATCATTACGCACGGAGGGGATGCTTGATTAATTATCAGAGGGTGCTGGGAACCAGTGGCGCACCACAGGCGAAATCTGGGGCGGGGAACACTAAATTGTTCCTGAATTTTTCAACAAATTAATGATTAAAATATTTCGTCTGAGTGTATATTTTATTGTATTTTAGAGGCTCGTATATTTTTTTTTTGAATTCCTAGAATACTCTCGATATTACTTTTTTTCTATTTTACTCTTCCCACTTCTACGGCTACCCGAAACCGGACCGAAACTCGTACTTTCCCGCATTCTAGCTATGCAATGTCATTTTGTAGTTGAAAAATACTGTAAACATGGCTCCAATATTTCCTTAATAAATTCTATATTTTTTAAAAGAAATTAAGTGAAACAAAAATTATTCGAAAAAGGAAGCTTAGCTGTATGTTTCTTGCTTTTTAAATGTTTCTTTCCATTTATAGTGACCGAAAAAAATCATATCAAATAATGACAAAAACTGCAAAAAACGTCATTTTTCATTTTTTTTACTTCAAATGCCTAGGCCAAATACAAAAAATAAAAATATAGAAGCATTAAGACATCTTTTGTTAATACACTCATATGTAAAAGCATCATATATTTCAATTATAATTAAAGTAAACGTGGAAGGCGTACACCTCTGTAACGCTATAAAATTTTATGGTAGACGACCACCTTAATATGAAAATCGCATGACACAAATAACAGCCAATGGAAGATTTGATTTCAATAATAGTAACCATGGTTATATAAAAATTTAGCGGAACTTGAAGAACTTAACTGAAATTAATAAGCACGGAAACTTTACTGTCATATGTCAGTTTGACATTAAATTAAAAATTGGTTAAATTGTTATTTTGAGTGTAAATAAGCAATTAATATGGTAAATAATACATATTTATTAATGTTAAATACAAATTTAGAAAATATTTCAAGTTTCTATTGTGAAAAGAGTTCAAAAATAGAGCGGCGGTGTCATTGCGATTTTCTTATCGAATATGCACTCGTGCATTAATTTATGTCCAAAAAATTTTGTATCGTGCATTCCAACAACGTAAGTAGCTCTCGTGTACCACTTGAGCTAATTAAGACGTTGTTGGAAAGCACAAAAATTTCTGGACAGAAAATGTGAAGAAGTGAAAATATCGCAGCAATTCATTAATAACATACCGTGAGTTTATTTTAACGTGAAACATGGGATTTTTCATATCCATGGTTACGAATTTGACAGCAATGTATTAGAGCGTTCTTTTTAAAATCGAACATAGGAAATCAATTTAACTGTATTATTCTTGACTAATATAACATATTTGGGCAGCTGTACAAGGAAGTAAAAATGTAGAAATTTATAAAACAAATCGTATATTTCTGCACTACAAATTGTAGTTCAATATAAATTATTTTAAAAATTTGTAAATATTGTATTTAACTACAAAACAATTGTAAAAATTTAGTCTACAAAATTTTAAAACAATATTGTATTAAAATTTCAAATGTGATTTATCTCTAAGAAGTTACCTAAATAAATTGTAAATCAATTTATTCTATTTCAGCCTGCTTTGTAGTATCTTAGCAACACATTTTCAGATATTTATTACACTATATCGATTGTCGATTCAACAGAACTACTTTTATATTTATGGCCTTAGAATCTAGATAAACATTGTAGCAGTGCAGACCGTTATTAAATATAAAATCGATGAAATAAAAAAAATAATTTAATTTGACTAAATTCTTCAAAAAATATTATCCACTAACAACCACGACCGCGCAACCGCACACACGATAAAATATTTATATCGATGGTTAATGCTTAAACAAGTTTTAAATTCGTATTAGTTTATGAATTATATTTTTATTTTGAACAATGGTTGAGACATTCTCGTTTAAATTTCAAACAAGAAACAATAACTGACATACCAGCACTCAACTAAATTTGGGGTATGTCGCCTTATTTACTATGCTAACACGGAAAATTGCTTGTTACGTACCTAAACACACTACAGTCGAGTTTATATACATTTATCTAAGTCAAAAGCAGAGGAAAATCAATATTATGTCATTATTTATATTGTTTAGTCTGTATTTGTGGGTGAAACTCTTTGTATATTTTTAAAACATCTTACAATATAAGAATAAAAATATATAATAGTAAAATTTACAAAGGGTAAAGGTAAAAGCAACCAACAAAACACTATTGTAGTGCAGATTGCGGAATCTTCGTTAGATTTATGTGCCGTTACCAGGCGTCAACTCACGGGTATCTATAGCTCCTGGTGTCCGATACATCCTAAAAAATATTTTTAATAAAAGTAAACATTTATAAAGCATATTTTTATGCCTAAGATAAATTTTGAAGGTGGTGCTTTAAAGACAGTATCTTCTCATATCTATTGAGTATTGCCCTTAAGAGGCTCGTCTACCTACTAAAATCCAGAACAAAACGTATACTCCAGTCAAAATACGGGGGAGGGTTGTATTATTACTGGCAACTACCAGATTTGGTCTAGTATAGGTTTTTTGGTCGCTGATCACGAATTTCGGGGTCATTTTGTAAAGAAATGTGCGGAACACTCTTAAATTTGCTAAAATTACCCCCAAAATTGGGTATTTTTATATATTCACACTTTGAGTGCCCAGATTTGGCACATAGGGTTTTTTTGGGTCGCTGATCAAGAATTTCGGGGATTTTTTTAATAAAAATTAATATTTCACCCTTAAATTAGCACAAAGTGCGAAAATAACAAAGACACCCTTTTGTTGGGGGTACTTTTAGGTAATTTAAGGGTGAAATATTAATTTGTATTTAGAAAACCCGAAATTCTTGATCAGCGATCCAAAAAACCTATACGGACTAAATCTGGACGCTCAAAGTACGAAAATAGCAAAAATACCCTTTTTGGGGTTAGTTTGAGCTAATTTAAGGGTGAAATATTAATTTTTATAAAAAAATCCCTGAAATTCTTGATCAGCAACCCAAAAAACCCCTTTGGGCGAAATCTGGGCACTCAAAGTGCGAATATATTTTTTAAAAACCCATTTTGAGGGTAGTTTTTGCAAATTTAAGGGTGTTCCGCACATTTCTTTACAAAATGACCCCGAAATTCGTGTTCAGCGTCTCAAAAAACCTATACTAGACCAAATCTGGTAGTAATAATACAACCAAACCCGTATTTTGACTGGAGTAGTACTAACGTAGCGAGTGTTTTGTGGCTAGTACAAGAATGCTCAACAAGGATTATATACTTAAAGGATCAATTAACAGTTGTGCCTTTTTAAAATTTTAATAAAAAATTGTACATGATTATAAAAATTCCGAAAAATTCATACAAATTTCCAATTTATGCAAACTTTACGCGGTTAAAATTAGTAAATTAAAATTTTACTATTAAATGTTTAACATTTCCCTGAAGTCAATAATAAACTAACAGTTTATTCGCAACGAAAACACTTTTACAGTTTTTACTTCAAAATTACTGCATAACAAAAGTGCGGTAAAGTACGAATTTCTGCACTGCACTACAGGCATGCAGAAGTGCCAATAAAGTCAAAATTATTGTAGTCGAACAGCTAGACGGGTTCAAGAGCTTGTGAATTGGATTTGGATTGGTCTGACGTCCCAATCTCTGAATCATTCGTAGTTCGATTTGAGATTTGAGGTCTCAGAGCAAAAGCAGGTGCCCACCTTAGCACAGGGGGGTACTCAGTAAAAATGTTCAACGGTCTACACAAAAATCTCTTCTTTGAGCTGGTATACGATTAATAACGTAACAATAAATTTATTTCTTGGGTGATACATAGATTTACCTAATGCCCTGTTCACACGAGAAAAGTTTTGACTAAAAAGTATAACAAGTGCTAGTCATACGAGGAAACCGTGGGGGAAACTAATTATTTCTTTAAAATATATTACAGTTAGTGATCCTAAATATTTTTAATAAAGTAATTACATTCTCCGTATGAACGATATTGACAGTTTTTATTTATGACAGCTCCAGTACTTGTTTCACTTTCAAGAAACATTTTAGGGAAAACTTTCTTGAACAGGGCATGAGATTCTTATACCGTGAATTTAATTTAACATGAAACATAGTACTTTTCATATCCATAGTTACGAATTTGACAGCAATGTATTAGAGCGTTCTTTTTAAAATCGAACATAGGGAATCAATTTAACTGTATTATTCTTGACCAATATAACATATTTGGGCAGCTGTAATAGTTGCAAGAGACGCCTTCAACATAAACTTTTAATTGTTTAAACTATACTTACATCGTATTTCCAGGTAGCAACATTTGAATTTGTTAATTGGAGTCAAACTGATAGTCAAACTGATACCTACTTTATTCTTGGTCTTGTGGTGGCCACGTCAGATTTTTTTATATTATTCTACATTTTAGTTATGAAGAAAAGTATGAACAGTTTAATAGGCGTACAAGGAAGTCATGTGGTGTCCACGTCAGATGTTTTAAATTTTGTAGACTAAATTATTATAATTGTTGTATAGTTAAATTGTTAAATACAATATTTACCAATTTTTATATCGTTGTTTTTTAAACTACAACATTGTATAAATTTTTTAAATAATTTATGTTGAACTACAGTTTGTAGTGCAGAAATATACAATTTGTTTTAAAATTTCTACAATTTTTTCTGTGTTGTAAAATATACTGTTTAGTTATGTTTATCAAAACAATGGTATAATGAATGTTTAAACAGAGGTAAATAAGTTCTTTTCAGTTCTTTTACAATCTGTGATTGATGCCTGTAGATCTCAGTAAACCATTATATTTGCCGGTCAAATGAACATTGGTACAGCAGATCAATAACTTTTATATTTGATGAACTATATAAGTACTTTTTTCTGTCATTTTAAAAGAACATTTGTCATATTATCACTGCTGAAAAATTGAAGGCGCGCTTTAGAATATAAGATAAATTGACGAACAAATTCACAAATGGTTGAGGAACTCTAAAATTGATCAATAGAAATGACAAATTTAGTATTTTAAAAAATTCGAAACGTGATTTCTCGAGAACAAGACAATATTTTTGGATGAAATTTTGTATTTATACTTTAAATAATATACTTAATAAGCTATTAAAATTTGGTTATCATCAGATTATTATAACGGGTAGTTTATTTGATTTTGAAGGGTTTTCGGGCTAATACGGCCCTTAATATAGTTTTTCGGGGCTTAAAACATATACCAATAGATTCTACGTCAAATTCTGCTTAAGACAGTTTTTTTCTCGAGTCGATTGACCAACAGGTACTCGAGAAATCTCGAATCTCCATTTACTGGCCACTTATGCCACTTGCTGGAAAAAATTATTTTTGGGTCAAAAAATTATTTTAAATCAATTCATGACCCAGTTCTGGCTCTAATAAATTTGTGTCTCCGTAAATAAATTGTTAAACTTATTGGCAATGAATTTCTGTTGTTATTTATTTTCGCCAATTAATAACTGCAACCAACTTAAACACAAATGGTTTTATAATTCCCTAAGGGGAAAATTTCTCGGAAAATATTCTGAAATACGAGGGAAATTCAATGTTGAAGATCTAGGATTATTTTGTACTTTAATTAAATTGAAATATAAGCCTGCTAGTCTACTATGATTAATATGTTGCACGTAGCATACAGGGTGAGTCACAATTTCGTGCATTATTTTAATGGCATATAGTACTCAACTTACTGATCTTGGAACAATAGTTATTTGTCCAACTAGAGAGGAAAGCGCTTCTTTTTCCCACTCGAGCTCGAAGTTTGTGTCACGAGCGAAGCGAGTGAGGCAATCGAGTAAGAGTGGAAAAAGAAGCGCTTTGCAGCAACATTGCAGGCAACAAGTATAAGGCCTTATTATTGCATATTTATTAATTTTGTTTAAATAGTCGTTTCCTTGCATTGTTCGTGAGAGTGCTAAGAAAATATATTTGTCAAGAAAATTACACATCTGAGGAAAAAAATAGTAAAAACTCGGCCAAATTGACTATTTTTACTAATTTATTACTAAAATACCATTAAGTATTTCAAAAATATAATTTCTTAGCACTCTAGAGTCATTTTTGAACTATCTATTTACAAAATATGAACAGTGTAGGTGTACTAACAAGAGCTCAGTTTGTAATATAGCAAGCTCCCTTTTTCACTATATTTTTGGCACAAGTGTAGCGCCTTAAGAGCATTCTGTACAGGAATAATGTACACGTTAAAGCACTTTACATTCATACACCTCATCGACACATGATTGCACATTTTAACAAAAACAAATTTTTATATGGTATTTTTTTTTCGGCACATTCAACGGTCGAAATTACTTACTTTCAACCGCTCGCAGGTGTTTAGAAGCACCTACAGATTTTTCTTTATATTTCGCAGAACATGATATTTTAAACTTGAATCATGTAGTTTAAAATTCAATCTACGTTGGGGTAGTGTTATTTTTTTGAAAAAACTTTCTGATTTCGAGAAAATTAGAGGTAAAAAATGTGAATTTTTGTAGTTTTCTTTATTTTGTAAACTAAAACTTCGGTACAAAACAGAAAAAATGGCACTAATAGAACGAAGTTTTATCCCTTATCTACCATATACAAATTAGTTTTTGTTAAAATGTGCAACCATGTGTCGATGAGGTGTATGCGTGTAAAGTGCTTTTTACGTGTATATTCTTCCTGTACAGAATGCTCTTAATATAGAACCTCGCGTTGTAAAATTAACCCTACCGCACTTATAATATAAATAACTATTACAGTTATTTGAAACAAGGAATTCAAGAAATGTTAATATTATTTAGTTTAGGGATTGGGTTGAATTCCTTGTACACAAAATATTTCATTAATTAAACATTTTTACAAAAGGTGCCAGCAGTTAATTTATTTATTGTAATCTACTTGAACAGATTCAAGTCTAAATTATTTAAACCACCAACCCTAGTTCATTCTATTCTAACTCAATTAGATTTCAATTTAAATATTCACTAAGACTTAAACCCAATTTGTTAATTCTAAATCGACTTTAAATATATCTTAGTGTAAAGAGATTAATTGTAAATAAATAGTTTTCTGTTTTCTGGTCCAGCTTGGGTGGGGCAGCCTCACATCCTGTAAATAAATTCACGGGTTCATTAACAATATTGCATAACCTTCTATACAGGTTGGTGGAGGTGAAATGCGAACATAGGGAAATATATGACAATGGAGTTATCATGCTAGGCATCTTGATATACGTGGAATAAGTACTGTCAATGTCAAAGTAACTGACATATTATTGAAATTTGTATTTTCATTAAAATATTTTCTTTGCATAATAATGTATGTATACGAGCAGAACGAGAAAGTTTACATGCACTTTTAGATTTTATTATTATTTCTGTTATTGATTACTCTTTTTGCCACACAAATTCACATTACTTCGTTTTGTGACACTACTACAAAATATATCAAGATACCTGCCATGAAAGTTAGATTGTCATGTATGTTTCCTATGTTCGCATTTCACCTCCACCAACCTGTATAATAATGTATGTGCCAGTATAACTAATTTTGTTTTCTTTTGCAGGTAGGGTGCACAATTTGTAATATTTTCTGCTTTTCTGGTGATAGGTGAGTCATTTTTCGATATGGACTAAAAATAATAGCGATGGCGGACTAAAAAACAAAAACTAAAACCAATTTAATTAAAACATAAATTGAGGCAATCACAATAATACAATTTGGCCGGTCATAACGGTTATATTGATTTTTTTGTAGACACGTTTAATATGTGGAACAATAAATGGTTGGAAAATAGGCAAAAAATATTAAAATAGGCAATAAAAAGAATTCAATTAATATATTTTATTGATACAATTTTTTTTCTATGTATCCATTTTATAATGAATTTATTATTTGGAATTTTAGTATATATCTATTAATAACAAGAATATTATGCGATTTATAATACCGAGGATGTTGCTAAGCGACGAGGTGAAACCGAGTGTCTTTGAACATCGAAGGGGGCTTAAAGGTACTTTAGTCCTGTGGTATATACGCTATTTTTTGCACTTCATCCTCAAACGAATGCAAAATAGTTTAAAAGAATACACATTTTGTAATTTTGACAGTAAATTTTATGACAAATATTTACATTGTTACCATAGATACTCTGTAACAAATAGCACGTATTTACTTGACAACGGAATTAATTAATTCAATTCCTTGACAACGGGATTAAATATGAGAAATAATCCCTTGGGATCAAATTAAGAACCTTAGTCCCTAAAAATAAAGACTAAAGAAGAGTTTTAGTCCCGGAAGTGCAAAAAAATAAAAATGTATCCACTGTTATCTACCAAACAGTAAGTTAGCTATCCATCAGACTTATCTCTACGCCGTTTCGTGAATCAGTTACAAAGCAAAGAGCTGAAACGGCAGCAAAAAATTCAGTCTACAATTTCTTTGTTTAATTGCAGTCAATACAAACGTTTACTTTTTTATTTATTTTTTGTTTTACCCGGTAGCTCGATTGGGTTCCGGAAAATCTGGTTGTAAGAGCGAGGGGGGAAGAGAGGTTTCCATGGCACACGATAGTTGACGAACACGCTAACTTTTACAGAGAGGGACTCAAAATATTTGAGGGAGAAATTTTTAACAAGAATCTCAGCTACATTTATAGAAAATCTGATTTGGCCAGCACAAGACTCTTTTACTACTCTTTACTAGTATAGAATTTTTTGTTTGTTATTCCTATTAAATGAAGCCTCTTTTGCTGGTCAATTTTTGTGTATAACATTTTTCGCCCAAAAAAAGCGCTGGTTGTTTTAAAAGAAAAACTGTATATTTATTTTTAATATATACTGAAGGTGTATTATGTGCAAAAACATGAATACCCGTGAGTAACAGCAAATATAATCAACGTAATTGATGAAAACTGAAAAATAAAAAAATCTGCCGTGGCCATCACACAACCTTCCGCCATATCTAGACTGTAAACAGAAATGTATACGTACAATCCGGTGCCATTTAAAATATACAAATAAAAATATAAAATATTCAAACACAGAAATTTGCATCACCTGAAAAAAAAGATTCATTCTCAGGAAAACTCTGCTGTGTTGAAGCCATCCTGCGTTCAATTACTACATTTAATATCTTACTTATGACTTATATGGTGTTAGTATGCCAACTTGTCACCCGTCTCACCTGTCAATATTTTTTATGCAGAAACAAAAATCAACCGAACATGGATTACAAGATTTCGATGTTTTAATTTGATAAATTTATTTTTTAAATTTTACTGCAGTTCTTTAATGCTACCAGATAAACACGTAGGTTGCAAATAACATTGCCTCTTATTTTTATCACAAATAAATACTATATTCATCCAAATTTATATACAATTTTGACAATTAACCTTTTCAATCTTCAAAAAATATCACTTCCGATGAAGATATTTGTACCAAAATCTAATGAGCTCTTCCAATTTATATACAAATGTTAAATACCAAATATCAAAATTTTCGGGTAATTCGTATTTGAGTTATGCGACTAACACCCCTTGACCACACACACATACACACAGACATCATCGTGAAACTATCAAAAATGAGTTGTAAGGACCCTAATTCGTGCTCATCCACTAAAAATTCACCACCCGATTTTTTGCATGATTCCAATACCTTCCTTTACAGGTACGCGGAAGGTAAAAAAGTTGAAGTCGGCATCTTGCACTTCATAAATGATTTGTTGGTTGCGTTTTTGTACTGTTCACTAATATTCTTAAGCTGTGAGGCTGCCACACCTAATATGGTGACCAGAATGAACCAACCTTTTGTTGTCCTGTGCGACAGCCACACCCGAGTTTTGTGAAAGGCGTGAATTTCTCTGAAATATCTTAAAACAATAGTGTTCCACTGTATATCAGATTGAAAGTTAGGTATTTAAACAAGCATTTAGCGCTTCTACGGTTAACTAACGCTTTATTAAATTTATATTGTTTCGCTGAAACTCCTGCGAAACTGCAGGATACTAATTTTACTTTGATTGTCAACACTGCTCAAATTCAGATAAAACTTTGCAAATTAAATAAATATCTAACACGACTTTCTGTTGCCAACTTCGTGGGGATTCTATTTATACTGCTGCTGGATGTCAACTCACGGGTATTCTTGTGTCTTTATTCCCAGTACCTCATAAAAAAATCTGACGTGTCCATCACAAACCTTCCGCCATATCTAGACTTTAAACAGAAATGTATACGTACAATCCGGTGCCCATTTAAAATATACAAATAAAAATCTAAAATATTCAAATACAGAAATTTGCATCACCTGAATAAAAAGATTAATTCACAGGAAAACTCTGCTGTGTTGAAGCCATCCTCCGGTCAATTACTACATTTAATATCTTACTTAGGACTTATATAGCGCTAGTGAATGCCAACTTGTCACCCGTCTCACCTGTCAATATTTTTTACGCAGAAACAAAAATCAACCGATCATGGATTACAAGATATCAACGTTTTATTTGATAAATTTATTTTTTAAATTTTACTGCAGTTCTTTAATGCTACCAGATAAAGACAATTTTTTTATAACGTAAGTTGCAAATAACTTTTCCTCTTATTCTCATTACAAATAAATACTATATTTTTCCAAATTTATATGTATACAATTTTGACAATTAACCTTTTCAATCTTCAAAAAATATCACTTCCGATGAAGATATTTGTACCAAAATCTAGGGAGCTCTTCCAATTTATATACAAATGTTAAATACCAAATATCAAAATTTTCGGGTAATTCGGATTTGAGTTATGCGACTAACACCCCTTGACCACACACACACACACACACACACACACACACAGTTGTAAGGACCCTAATTCGTGCTCATTTACATAAAAATTCACCACCCGATTTTTTGCATGATTCCAATACCTTCCTTTACAGGTAAGCGGTAGGTAAAAAATTAAATAAACATTTATTATATCATTTATACAATTATTTATTTTATTTTCTTATATAAAATTATTTGTATCTTGGTTTCAAATTTGTGCAGTTATCTGTCGTCAACTCACGGGTACTCTTGTTTAATTATACCCTGTACCTCATTTAAAAAAAAAATGAAATAAACATTTATTATGCCATTTATACAATTATTTATTTTTTCATAAAAAAATTATTTGTATCTTGGTTTACAAATTTGTGCAGTTATCTGTCGTCAACTCACGGGTACTCATACGTTTTAATACGCTGCGCACATAAATAAAAACACTTGGTTGTATTTTATAATCACAAATCTTCAATTGATTTAAAATAACTACTTTGTTGAATTTGTTGTAATAATATGTAAAGCCTATTTTACATTGAACAAGCGCAACGGGCAACTGCAATCTTCAAGTCAGAGTTGAACAAGAACATTGCAGAAGACATTTTTTTCATTTTACACTGAACAACATGCAATTGATAAATATATGAATTTATGTTACAAGTTTGCCAATATTGTGTTACTAACTTCATAGTTTATATGTGTTTTGTAGCTGTTCATTTTGAACCAATTTTGAACACTCTTTTTTGACGTTTATGTCAGGTTGGTAATATCATAACATACTTAAAATAACTAGAAATAACTGAATTGCCTTGTAAGCTTGAACGAATTTGGAGCAAGTTGTATTTCATGCAACCCATTGCGGGAAAGATTGTTTCAATCTGTTGAACGTGCAATTCCTGTATTACACTCACGCAATATTAATGCAACTGGTTGAAAGTTGCGATTGCAGCTGCACTATTGCTCAATGTAATTTTAGCTGTAGTCCACTCCACCCAAAAATAAATAAATATTTCATAATTAAATATTAAATAATTTTCAAGTCACATTACAATTTCTCCCCCAACAATCGACAAACCACCCTCCCTTATTTGCTGTTTACTCACAAGTACTTGGACCCTCGGTCAGCAACTACCCTTAGAAAAACCCCCCAACCCTGTGGTCAGTCCTACCAACCAACACTACACAAATTACTGCAACCAAGCAAAACACAAAACTAGGAGGTAAACTAGAGTTCCGCCCCCGCTGTGGTAGTTGCAAAAACATTACCGGGAATATTACCAGAACATGTACCCTCGAGCCACTGACAGAGGTACAACTGCGTGACTGAGAAGTTTAAATAACGATTAGGGTAGTTTAACAAGGGTAGGCTAATTTACACCTTAGTAGGGTAGTTTTGAGTTATGAGTCTTGAAAGTAGGGTTCTTGACAACTTGAAGACAAAATAATGTATGTTTTATATGCCTCCAGTCGTTATCGCTAGTTTCCCATACCTCAAAATCCGCCAGAAACTCTTTGTTGCCAGCCTAGGCCGGCAAACAACCGGAAGTTATAGGTTGGCATCTTGACATTACTACAGTTGTCAAGCAGGTGTCAATTTTATACGTTGAATATTTTTTATACAAGAATTAACAATATTTTGACAAATTTTGGACGTAAATCGTTAATAGAAACTGAAATAAATATATTTTAAGCTAAAATGCAAGTATTCAGTGCACAATTTTTTAGGTTATGTATAATTATTTTATATTTTTGTAATGAAATCGGCACATAAAATATTGTGTATTACACGTCCAGAAACTGTTATGCTAGTGCTCGTAATTTGCAAGCCTCGCCTGTGGCTCGGCGTGTCAAAAATACTCGCTCTTGCAAAAGTTCAGCTTCTGGCCTTGTGATACAAATAACTATTCTTTAATATTTCTATGTTTTTACCGAAATTTTTTGTATTTTTCGGAATTTTTATATTCATGTACAATTTTTTAAACAATATTTTAAAAAGGCACATCTGTAGATCCATTCTTTCTCTATTAAATCCATGTTGAAATAAAATTTTAGCAATTTTGTACGGGCCACAAAACACTCGCTACGTTAGTACATTTTATGCTGGATTTTAAGTAGTAGACGGGCATCTTAAGTAAAGTTAGTAAATTTGTAATATACAGTGTGTGTCATAATTTCGAGTTAAGGGTTTCTAGAGTTTTATATAAACAATTTTCATTCTACTAGATTAATAAAGAATTAATTGATAAAGAGATTAGTTTTTTTATGTTTACGTTTAAAAAAGTTTGAATACATCTAACTAAATATGAGCATTCACAGTGCTTGAAAGTGAACGAGTGAATATGAATTTAAATTTTATTAAACGTAAACATAAATGTAAATTTTAATATAAAGGCTCATATTTAAATTTATGATACGTTTAAGAAAGTTTGAACACATCTAACTAAAGACGAGCATTCACAGTGTTTGAAAGTGAGAGGTGTGAATTCTCGTATTTAGTTATACGAATTTAAATTTTCTTTAACGTAAACAAAATGTAAAATTTCATTTACATAAGCATTTAGTGTTAAAGTTTACATTTATGTTACGTTTAAGAAAGTTTGAATACATGTAACTAAATACGAGCATTCACAGTGTTTGAAAGTGAGACGTGTGAATTATCGTATTTAGTTATATGAATTTAAACTTTCTTAAACGTAAACCTAAAACTAAATGCTTATATGAATGAGGTTTAACTTTATTCTAATTTTAAGTTATAATATATTTTAAATATCAAAACCATGATATTATTATGATATATTTATAAATATTCGCATAAGCATTCAGTTTTAAGAAAGTTTAAATTCGTATAATTATTGATACTTTCCATTTTCATGCACTGTGAATGCTCGTATTTTATTAGATGTATTCAAACTTTCTTAAATGTAAACATAAATGTAAACCTTAAAACTAAACGCTTATATGAATACATATTGTTCAAACCTGAATATTTATTAAGAAGTCTGAACTTTACAACGATATTTTCCGTAAATGAATAATAAAATTTCGTTTTTTTGTGCTTCAAAATCAATCAACGCGCTATATCTCAAAAACTGTTAGAGATAGCTCAAAAATCTAACCGGAATCGAATTCCTCACCCTTGAAACTATCAAAATATTTTTCGTTCCTGTAAAAATCCTGCTTATGACATTTCAGCAGGATTAAAAAAATTCTGCTGAAAAAAACTGAAAACCTTATAACTCTAAAACTGGCAGAGATAGCAAAACGAGCGACATTCCATTGGATTCAGCATAAAATTCTACACAAATACAGTTGGGTGGTGCGACCCATTTCTGGGTATACATATTTTTTAAAGGTGTTTAAAAAAAATTAATATTATTTTATAAGAGTATCCGTTTGTTGACTGTATCAAGATGGTTAATTATGCAATTCTACTAGAAGTAGAATATACACAGTCGTCATTTTTAATTAAATACATCTGTCGAGTCCCAATGCAGCGAAACTTTGCAGCACAAAGCTGTCTTCTGTCATGCACTGTTCATCTCTTCAGAACTTACACAAGTTTGTTAAATTCAGCCATCAAATCATTCCACACATGAGAAAACAGAGAGTACACATCGTACAATCTACACACACACACACACTCACACACACACACTTCGTAGCATAGCGATGTCGCGGCGAAACTTCTCTAGAGCAAAATGTAGTATTATTGTCTTACAAACAATTAGGATCCAAGTGAATAAATAAACTGTTTATTAAATTTGTTAAGGAATAACTGGGTAGCCATGTTGTGGTAGAAAGAATCGATACCTCTATGGGCCCACCAGTTGAGATACAGTACGTGAAATAAAAATCTGATGTGGCCAGCACACGACCTCCCGCCTTAAGGCGGAACTTCAAGGGTCTAGAAATAGTGGTATCATTTATTCGGAATTCTGGGCTTATTTTTAAAGATATTTTGAAGTACTGTAAAGATAAAGGATGGTTCTAAACCCGTCTTAAAGTTTTAATAAAAATATCAATTGTTTATATATATATATATATATATATATATAAATATATGTACAGTTACATTTTCAACCATCAAATTTGAATATTTGTATTATTTTGTTCGATTTATAAATTTACGACTGCTTTAGAACAATTCCTTTGTAAAAATTATTAAAACTTATTAATAAAATTAGCCAATATTTCGTAATAAAGAATAAATGATACATATATTTTGACGAAAATCTGCATCTGTTGTTCAATACAAGACATACTTTCTTTCTACTCCGATTACCCAGGCTAAGAAATTTTGTAGTGAACTGCACGTCGCTGCGTAGAACATATGGTATAGGTTTCGAATGCGGAAAAATTTGATGTTCCGCCTTAACACTGTAATTTATGTGAATTTGGTTTTAATTAAGCTTTCTTAAATCATAATTTTGCAATCAATTTACAAACTTTTTGAAAATAATTTTATAGTCCTTAGTTCTGTAGCTCTGTATAGATAAAAATTTAACTTTATTATTATCTTATTACAGTTGTCCAGTTAATAATATTTACATTTCTTTTAAAATGGTGTCACAGACATTTCAGAAATTGTGTATACGTCTGTTTATCTGTCAAATTAAAAATAAGTAATAATTTTCACTTATAATATCACATGTGCATTAATTCTTTCCGGATTTTTTTGAGTGCTTTCCAACAACGTCTTATTTAGCTAAAGTGGTACACGTTGTTGGAATGCACGATAAAAATTTCCTGGACATGAATTAATGCACGAGTGCATATTCGGTTAGAAAATCGTAATGACACCGCCGCTCTATTTTTGAATTCTTTTTACAATAGAAACTTGAAATATTTACTAATTTGTATTATTTAACATTAATAAATTGTATTATTTACCTTATTAAATGTTTATTTATACTCAAAATAACAATTTAACCAATTTTTAATTTAATGTCAAAGTGACAGATACCGCAAAAAGTTACTCAAGCTACTAGTAAATTTCCGAGAAAATTTTTATATAACCATGGTTACTATTATTGTAATCAATTCATCCATTGACTGTTTATTATGAGGGTCAATTTTTTTTTTAAATTTTGTGTTTGATTTGTCAAATTTGGCCAATCGAGCTTCAGTCACAATACAAATAAAGCGTTCTTATTGGTTCATCATCGTTTAACCAATTTACGATTAAAATATATTATTATTACCTATACATAAAATAGAATGAATGGTCAATAAATTCACTTTCCGGCCACTTGTGCCATTAGTTATTTAAGTATAGAAAGCATACAGAATAAAATTTTGGTCTAGTTAGGTCCTTAGTACTGCCTGTTTACGAAAAAAGTGACAGGCAATAAATAAGTTAATAAATTATACCCATATTCTTTTTATTGTTCTTTCTAAATTATTGGTTTTCTTTACAAAGGAATTACAAACATTAACGTTAACGTAGACCATCGCGTGCAGAAACTAATAGCTCAAGTTTATTACTTTATTGACAATTTAAAAATAGCTACGTGTTTATTTCACCGTCCACAACTTTAAATTACAAACTATACATTGTTGTTTCAAAACATTCACATTAATTATTAAACTGAAGCGAATTGAAGCCATATTCTATTGATAAAGGGATTAGCAGATTACAAAACAAAAGCAGGATAGTATATTTGTGCCAAAATGGCGCTGGACATCCGGAGTACCCGTGAGTTGACGCTGACAATATTTGAGAGACTGTCACAGTTAAGTGTCATTCACATACCTACGCATTTTTACTTCCTTGTACAGAGTAAAAAGAAAGTATTGTAATCGCGAAAAATTTCGGTTCTCAGATTTTGACGGAAATATCCGTTTTGACCATGTCTGAATCCATTATGACTAGTTTCGTCGTGACGTCTGTACGTACGTACGTACGGACGTGCGTACGGACGGACGTATGTATGCCGCATAACTCAAATACGGTTAGATGTAGAAAGTTGAAATTTTGTATTTAGGACTGTTATAGCATCTCCTATTTTTGGTTTCAATCTACAAAGCGGAAGTAGTACTTTTTCAAATATTTCGATAAATATTTAATTTAAGACAAATTTTTTTATTTTAAATGAAATATTATGTGATTATTACCTACAATTGGTATTTTATAAATATTTTTGTATCTAGTATCATTTAAGAATAATTAAAGTATATATTTATAATTTAGTATTTCGGTATCTTGCTCGATTAACATTTGTTACTACGTAAAATTTAAATGATTATGACATGACAGTGACAATAGTAAAATATGCTTTATATCTTCTTCTGCAGTTTAAATAAAATGACTAAAATATATTTGTGAGTATAGTAGCAGTAGTAGTAGTACTTATATATTAATATATTTGTATAATAAGTTAAAAGAATAAAGTCAGATTTTTTTATATTATTCTACATTTTAGTTATTAAGAAAAGTATGAACAGTTTAATAGGCGTACAAGGAAGTCATGTGGTGTCCACGTCAGATTTTTGTTTTAAGGGTTACATTCATGATGGATTTAATTTACGAATTTTTTGTCTGGTTTGGTTTGGGTTGGGTTTTAATTCAATCTAAAGATAAAAGTACAATCTACAAAATGCAAGATGCTGAATTTTAAAATTTTGCTTTAAAATCGAAATATTATGTTAATTTGAATTTTGATAATTTTTTATATAACCTAATATTTATTATGCTGTTTATCCCATTTGGGTCTAGCGTTGTAAGGAACTGAGTATGCTATTGCAATCGATGCTTTAAGTTTTGTAGACGTGACAGACATGTACATAAATAAAAATAATTCACAACAAAACTACTGAGCTGTAGTTGGCACACCTGATATTTTCCCCCAAGCCGCAGATAAGAAAAATGACTGAATCTACTAAGCTATGTCACTGTCATCGACGTATTCAGCCCTTCAAACCACCCTCTTAAGTTGTGGTGGAGACTTTACGGTAGCGCATATTTAAATCTGTGTTTTCTGCTCTGGAATGAGTGATTTGTAGGGCGGAATCCCTCCAGGAAAGAATAAAAAGGCTTCTAGCGTTGCTGAATTTTTTGCCGATTTCTTTAGTTTTTGTGTTTGCCAGTAATGTAATTTATTTTGTAGATAAACAATACTGACGTTTGTGTTTCGAGTTAGTGCCCTAAAAAATTCATAACAGTTTCAATAATTCTTTTGTAGTAAAATTTTTATACCCGTTGTAAATTTTTTACTGTTGCATCATATTTTCATTTAGGTGAAATATAAAAGTCTTTCATCCACTGTTTTAGTACAAAAATAAAATAAAAGTTTACAATCTTCTTAAGCTGGCTCGATATGAACATTCATCTTTTAAGATTGTTATATTTTACGCCGCTAGCTTGGGTGTGGCAGCCTCACAGGTCAACTAAAATAAAACTAGAAATTAAATTTTTCTTGACATTTATAGTGACCGAAAAAAATCATATCAAATGACAAATAACCGCAAAAACGTCATTTTAAATTTTTTTACTTCAAATTCCTAGACCAAAGACAAAAAATAAAAATATAGAAGCATTAAGACATCCTTTGTTAATACACTCATATGTAAAAGCATCATATATTTCAATTATAATTAAAGTAAACGTGGGAGGCGTACACCTCTGTAACGCTGTCAAATTTTAGGGTAGACGTACACCTTAAGATATGCACGAAGTTGTGAATCACTGTATAATAAAAATCTACTCTGTGGTATACAGGATGCAGACAGACTAAAATATAAATTATTTATTTTTTCGGCGATTGACATTAAAAGTGCTGTTTTTTTGACAGCTGACAGTCAGCAAAGTGCCACTTTTGCTGCCTAGGCAGCAAAAACAGTAAAAAAGCTTGGACAGCAAAAGTAATTGTTACTATGGTGAATCAAGATATTTTACATTTATAAAATTCATCAACATACCTAACCTATTTTGTTTTTTCATAGCAACTGTCAACATACGCATAGCAACATAATTTGATTGCGATACCTATCAATATATTTAAAATAATCACTAAATTAATATTAATTACTAACAATCGCCGAAAAAATAATGTGTTTAATATGGCAAAAAATACAGATTTGCTGCCTAAGCTATAGATTCATAGCCTCGGCTGCGCCTCGTCTATGAAACTCTAGCCGCGGCAGCAAATCTAAAATTTTTTTGCCTAGTTAAACAAATTATTATGTTTTGGAATTGTTTATTTATAGTAATATTCGATGATTTATTACAAATTAAATATACCAAGTGCTATATTTAGATTATGATCATAGCACTCGCTTGGGTGTGGCACCTCACAGTGATTTCTTGAAGGATCTTTTCTCTCTGTCTGTGTCAAGCTGTTTCCGGACGTAATCCATTTCCGGGTCGCCGAGTTCAATCATTTTTCTCTTTCTGGCGTCGGTGGCACCGCGACGCCTTCGGGCGACCGCAGCGCACCTACCGGACACGTGGACAACTTGACGAAGACTTATGGACAATGCCAAAGTAACCTGAAACCAAAGATTGCGGACTTGTGCGCATAAGATTCATCTGATTTTAAAACAAAGTTAGGTCGAATGTTGCAAATTTTATGCCTCGCTTTTTCACACATAGTCATCAGTATAGAATAGATACAGGCTGTCCCGTAATAGTTCGATATGCTAATTATGGATCATAAAGAATTCCAAAAATAATGTTATTATTTATTTACAGACGAAGAATGGAGCTAGGTTTATGCCGAGTTACATTTTCTAATAAATCTCTGTTCAAATAAAATTTAACCATTCTTGTACTGGCCACAAAACACTCGCTACGTTAGTACATTTTATGCTGGATTTGAGGTAGTAGACGGTAGAGCACTGCATTGGCCGTAATTTTGGAGCCCGACCCGCCCGAAGCCCGACTATTATTAGGCCCGGTCCAACCCGGCCCGACAATTTCAATTTTTACCAAAGCCCGGACAGCCCGAAGCCCACCTGCTATTTGGCCCGGCTCGGCCCGGCCCGATATTTTAAAATAAAAACAAAGCCCGGCCCTTCCCGGCCCGAGATTTTTTAAGGCCCGGCCCTGTCCGGCCCATGGTTTTTCGAAGCCCGGCCCATGATTTCTTGAAGCTCGGCCCGGCCCGGCTCGGCTCAGCCCTGTCGGCCCATGATTTTTTGAAGCCCGGCCCGGCCCGACTTGGCTCGGTCTAACTAAAACTCCTAAAATTTAGTTTGTGTACGTGTTATCGTGTTACATATCATACAAAAAATTTAGTATAATGCTCTCCAAATTTGTTTAGTAACTGTAGGAAATTATTGTAATATATAACTTAGAAATAAGATTTTAATTTAAAAAGCTCGGCTCGGCCTATGTTCGCAGCATAAAAGACCCAGCTCGGTTCAAGCCCGTAGCATATCGAGCCCAGTTCGGCTCAAGCCCGTAGCATAACAAGCCCGGCTCGGCCCAAGCCCATACCATAACAGGCCCGGCTCGGCCCAAGCCCGTACCATAACAGGCCCGACTCGGCCCAAGCTCGGAGCATAACAGGCCCGGCTCGGCCCAAGCCCGTAGCATAACAGGCCCGACTCAACCCAAGCTCGGAGCATAACAGGCCCGGCTCGGCCCAAGCCCGTGATATGGTAGGCCCGGCTAGGCCCGAAGCCTACTATACTTAAAAGAAATAAAGCCCATGCCGGGCCGGACCTTGCAGTGCTCTAGTAGACGGGCCTCTTAAACTCAAATTATAAAAATCTGACGTGGCCATCACGCAACCTTCCGCCATATCTAGACTTTAAACAGAAATGTATATGTACAATCCGGTGCCCATTTAAAATATACAAATAAAAATCTAAAATATTCAAACACAAAAATTAGTATCACCTGAATCAAAAGATTCATTCACACGAAAACTCTTCTGTGTTGAAGCAATCCTCCGTTCAGTTACTACATTTTTTAATAGCTTACTTATGACTTATATAGCGCTAGTGGCGCTTGCCAACTTGTCACCCGTCTCACTTGTCAATATTTTTTATGCAGAAACAAAAATCAACCGAACATGGATTACAAGATTTCAACGTTTTATTTGATAAATTTATTTTTTAAATTTTACTGCAGTTCTTTAATGCTACCAGATAAAGACAATTTTTTTAGAACGTAAATTGCAAATAACTTTTCCTCTTATTCTTATTACAAATAAATACTATATTTATCCAAATTTATAGAAATTTTTGACACTTAATCTTTTCAATCTTCAAAAAATATCACTTCCGGTGAAGATATTTGTACCAAAATCTAATGAGCTCTTCCTATTCGTATACAATTGTAAAATACCAAATATCAAAATTTTTGGGTAATTCGTATTTGAGTTATACGACAGACGGCATCGGCCCGGACCACACACATACACACACACACACACACACACACACACACACACACACACACACACACACACACACACACACACACACACGCGCACACACACACACATACATACAGACATCATCGGGAAACTATCAAAAATGAGTTGTAAGGACCCTAATTCGTGCTCATCCACTAAAAACTCACTACCCGATTTTTTGCATGATTCCAATACCTTCCTTTACAGGTAAGCGGAAGGTAAAAATACTATCTAATGTAAATCTGAATCGATTTCTGAAACTTCGGATTTGATTTTTCTACTTAATTTCGAGTAACAGGCATTTAATGTCTAAGAAATCGCATGTAGTCAACGTTAAAGTTATGAAAATATTTGGTGAATGCGTTGCTCTGAAGTATATTAAACTGAATTTAATTTAGCGTTTTAATATACGTGAGCCATCAACAAAAACAAACTAAAATAAATTCTAGCAACTTGAGAGAATGAAATGTAACTGTAATCCAATTCCGCCGTAGTCTAAAGACGAATTCAATTCAAGTTCCAATCCTCTTACACCAGCGAACATCACTGCGTAAAATATAAACTTTTATTACAAACACGACAAGAAAGAGCTGAATTTACATAGTGTAAACATGGCTTAACTGTGTCGGGAGATATCGCGATATTTGGGTGGGGCGCACCACAGACACACCGGAGATTTATGACTGTGAGACTGTAAAGTTAATCAAGGAGAAAGTGAAGTTTTATGAGGTTCTTTTACAGTGTAATTTGGACTTTTATTTTGGGGAAAGTATTTTTTGGATTAAAGAAGTTTATGAGAATGTCTTGGGATTATTTACTAATTTATTAACTTTACTCACTGTCAGCCATTGCACAAATACAGGGTGTTCACAAACTGAAAAAATTAAAATACACATTTAGATGTCTTGATGCTCAATCAAAATGAATTTGTTTTAATTCCTGAAATCAATGATATGGTTTTTCAAGTCAACGTTTTATTTAGTGCCACTTGTCGATAAGAAATCTGTATACATGGTTATTTACAACTTTTAATATTTTAATGGCATACGCAGTACTGAACTGACTGATCATGGAACAAAAAGAATTTTTTTAAAATTTGTTAATTTAAAGGTAGTTTTTGTAAAAAGCACTGGATTGTTAATTGTATAATGGATATCTGAGCTTTTGCAAGAGCGAGTATTTTTGACACGCCGAGCCACAGGCGAGGCTTGCAAATTACGAGCACTAGCATAACAGTTTCTGGACGTGTAATACACAATATTTTATGTGCCGATTTCATTACAAAAATATAAAATAATTATACATAACCTAAATAATTGTGCACTAAATACTTGCATTTGAGCTTAAAATATATTTATTTCAGTTTCTATTAACGATTTACGTCTAAAATTTGTCAAAATCTTGTTAATTCTTGTATAAAAAATATTCAACGCATAAAATTGACATCTGCTTGACAACTGTAGTAATGTCAAGATGCCAACCTATAACTTCCGGTTGTTTGCCGGCCTAGGCTGGCAACAAAGAGTTTCTGGCGGATTTTGAGATATGGAAAACTAGCGATGCCGACCGGAGGCATATAAAATGATTTTTTTTTAAATTTCCGAAATCAATGATATGGGTTTTCAAGTCAACGTTTTATTTAGTGCTACTTGTCGATAAGAAATCTGGATACAGGCTGATTCACAACTTTTAATATTTTAATGGCATACAGTACTGAACTGACTGATCATGGAACAAAAAGATTTTTTTTAAAATTTGTTAATTTAAGGGCAGTTTTTGTAAGAAGCACTAGATTGTTGATTGTATAATGGATATCTGATTAACTATGAATGGAATAAAATTAAATTTTAATTAATTGTGCAATGACAAGAATAGTAATAGCCGTTTTACACTACGATAAATACTGAATAAAAAATTGCGCAATAAGTTGAAGAATATCTTGGGCAATAAATTACTACTGAGACAATTTTATACAGGTTGGTGGAGGTGAAATGCGAACATAGGGAAATATATGACAATGGAGTTATCATGCTAGGAATCTTGATATACGTGGAATAAGTACTGTCAATGTCAAAGTAGCTGTCATATTATTGAAATTTTTATTTTCATTAAAATATTTTCTTTGCATAATAATGTATGTGTACGAGCAGAACGAGAAAGTTTACATGCATTTTTAGATTTTATTATTATTTCTGTTATTGATTACTCTTTTTGCCACACAAATTCACATTACTTCGTTTTGTGACACTACTACAAAATAAGATACCTGGTATGAAAGTTCGATTGTCATGTATGTTTCCTATGTTCGCATTTCACCTCCACCAACCTGTATACCTATCTACAATATTTAGTTTGTGATTCTGCGCAATTCGCATATCTATTTTCAAGATTTAATGTAGGTAATGTAAAACGGACTTAAAAAGAAATTCCATTTGAAACAGTGACCCAAAACTAAAATTACGAATTTTTTAAAAATTCTTTCAGTTCCGTGATAAGTAAGCAGGAAGTTCTCGAACATCCTGTATGTTTTACTGAAAGTGTGGTTTGCAGTCGTTATTAGTGTGCACCACAGGGTAGATTTTTGTGCACTGTGTCCTGCTGTATTCAAACCTGAGTATATTAATCTTTTAATAAAAAAATAAGGTATTAAAAAAGATATAAAAGAACATGAATAAAAACTCATTGTTTCTTCTTAAGCATCTAAAGAACTTTAACAAACAAAATATTCTTTTAGATAAAACTTGTACAAAGCTAATTTCAAAGCACGCATACGCCACGAGAATATGTTTAATTTAATTAAACTGTATTCATTTGAAAAGTTTAATCTACACAATTTCTCTTTCATAATATTTCACGAGTAGAATTTTCATTTTTTCTTTATACGTCTCTTTTGAAAGACAAATGTTACGTGGACAAAGGGCCTTTCTGACATCTAATTGAACCTCAGGACATAATGACGTAGCAGGTGATATTGCCTACGATTTAAGGCAAAAAAGATAAAAGAAACTCGGAAAATGGCGGTTTTTGGACAAAGAGATATAAATGAAAAGGGACAATACGATTCAGATGATTTCTCGAAAATGGTTACAGATTGAAATCTAACTATATTATCATAAATAATATTTTCTCCCCTCCCTTAATTTCATAATATTATTTTCAGTATTTCAACCCCCCAATAAAACTTATCCTTAAGGATTTACTACCTTAAGGAGGTTTTATCGCTCAGCGCTGCTAGATCACAAATCCCCGTTATTTCAGGTACCCGCGCTGACAGCCTATGTTTTATGAGCACATGTTGTCTCTATTTATCTAATTGCTATGTTTCGCTCCATTCTTGTTCAGAAAATACTCAATTTGATTGTCTAGCGCGCATGCAATTTTTAATTTAACAAATTACTCGACTACTATTTGAAAATTTTATATAATAATGTGATACAAACATTAAAATTTACAATGCAATCATACTTACGAAGAGTTTTTCTCAGAATTATTATTATTTAATTGTTTATAAATAATAATAATAACAATTTAAAAAATTCGACAACGTAGCTGGTTGTTTTTTACTGCCTTTGTCTTTATATGGTATTTTTGTTAGATTTATAGGATTAATAGGTTGGGAGTAATTTGTTAAATACTTTTTTTACTGTGATAAAGGCCCCTAAACCATCTTCAAATTCTCTTCTTAAAATTCCGGAAAATGACAATGACATGGTTACTGATCAAATATCGATTCTTCAGGGCTGAAATTCAACTAAATTCGTGACTAAGGGATGAAGTATAAATCCAGGAAACTGGCTGGATTTCTCTAGAGTACCATATAGGAGTGAAATCGAAAAAAGTTACAGAGGAAAAAACACGCGCAGGGTGCAATTACACGCTTTGGATGGGGCGTACCACAGTTAATAGCAGGAGAAAGTTTATTTGTTTTATTATTTATTGAACTAAACATCTGACAATATTCTAAATATTTCATTAAGGGGCTATGCTTCTTGAGTGCAATAAGAATCAAAATTAACGATTCTGGCTATATTGCTCTAAATAAAAATCTGAAATTTTACATTAGTAACGACAAAGCATTGTTGAATTGAAAAATTCAAACTATATATTGTTCCGACAACAATTAGAGATAAAAAGAAATTAAACACTAGAATTTCGTGAGGATCTCATGAATGAACTATAAAAGTTATCAGTGAGTTTAAAGATTAAATGAGTAGAACATAGATGTAAAAAGGGCGGAAAAACAATAAAACTATAATTTTATCAACAGAGTTGCCATAAATTATATCTAAACTTGTACAATTTTCGCCGAATTTCGCATAATTATTAAAGCCAAACTAATTACATTAACTAAAGATTTTGAAGATTCCGCAGTTTTAGTATTCTTCCTTAATCTACATACAAAAATTCAACATCATACGTATAACAGTATTAGATTGAGATTCTCACAAAAATTACTCGTTTTTCAATGCGTATTATTGCCATGCAATAGGCTCTTAAGGTAGTTGGCTTCTAGCCGTTAAAATGGTGAAAAGTATGTTTAGTTTTCCCATTAAAATTGAAGTAAGAACTAAGATATTTTTGAAAAGTTTAAGGATGCTCCCTTTTTGCTCTAATGCCAGTTTTTTTAGTTTTTTCTTCAATTTTTTTATGCGCATGGCTAAACATGTCCAATTTTGTAAATATTTCATGTTTATTTTAATACAATTTTACATAAAAATTCAAAAAAGTGGCATTAGAGCAAAAAGAGGGTAACTTCAAGATTTTCGAAAACGTGTTATTTGTTTAAAAAATCTTATTGTTTAAACCAATTTTATGGGGAAAACTGCATGTTGTTTTTCGCTATTTTGACGGCTGGTGTTGATCCATTTGAAATTTAATTTTCTGGAATACAAAATTCAAAAAGTATTCAATTTATTTATTCAGATATATAATTTAAATCTTTGTTTATTAAAGTAATACAGAGCGTTCAGCGAAACATATAATTTGACTGCGCAACCGCCTTAAGAATCTACGGACCAAATAGAGGCATGCACTACTCAGAATTAAATTATTTCATATAATTTTTGAGAAATTGTTATAGCATTAATATAACAATAATATTATGCGATTTGTAATATCGAAGAAATTATTAATTCTTAGTGTTGCCGCGAGACGAGACTTGGCGAGACTTAGAGCCAGTCTCGTCTCGGTCTCGAAAAAGTATCGAATACCTTGGTCTCGTCTCGGTCTCGAGTTGGTCTCGAGTACTCTAGTCTCGTCTCGGTCTCGAGTCTCGACGAGAGTCTCGACTTTTGAATGTTTCTTAGATGTATGTGTTATTAAAATATATTACCTGTCATTGCATTAAAAAAGACCACCGTAAAAAATCTAGTAAAGTAAGCATTAGGAAAATGGAAGCTTGAGTTTTGAATGAAACACCAAAATATTATAATTCTCAATATTCACGGAAATTTTACACGGCATACTCACTATCCCGTATTTCTGTATTGTACAGGGTTTTATTTTAAACAAGTTTTTCAAAATTATTGTACTGAGACAGGCAAGGAGATTTTAACTGCAGTTATTTTTACAAAAATGTTTTTTCCGACGTTTTTTCAATACATTTAAATATTTTTGATTTCACACACGTCACTTTTGACCAATTAGAATGCTATATTTGTTTGAAGAAGGTAGTTTTTAACGATAATTCCATACACGTCATTTTTAACCAATAAAAATGCATTATTTGTTGGAAGAAGGCAGTTTTTAGCAATAAAATTAGATAAAACCACAGTAGGTATGTCCATGGACTCTTTCTTGATTTATAAATATAATTCCAGCCATAAATTATTTAGGTAAAATTACTTATAATTCCTGCGTAGAAACGACAATTCGGGGTTTTTTTGACTCTTAAATCAACAGAAAACATTTTAAATAAATAAATGATCCAACCTTTATTAAAAAAATTATACAATGAATATTACAAATTAATTATTTAAAACGAGCTTCGAGAGTCTCGACGAGACTCTCGGCGAGACTCGATACTGGTCTCGTCTCGGTCTCGAGTCTGTTATCGAGACTTAAGTGGTGGTCTCGTCTCGATTTTTCGAGACGAGACGAGACGAGACCGAGACTAGTCTCGAGTCTCGTGGCAACACTATTAATTCTTTTGTACCATTTTGAAAAACGATTCTCTTAGCTGTCATATTTACTTCTGGTTAACTTATTTGTTAGATAATGTCATGTCACGTGCATCCAACTTTAATGCCTAGAAATTTAATTATAATATCACTGTTTGAATTTTCTACGCGTGTATTGAAAATTTAAATATCATTTATGTGTAAAATGAACAGTTAACAGCCACTGTAGCTGAACAATTCAGCAAAAGTTTGTTCAGAACTTTCAAAAACATTCAAAACATTCGAAACTCGCGAGTGTGGAAGCCAATATATAATTTTCAACTTTCGCAACACAATTTTACAACAGTGAACAGTATTTCAATAACATACAATTCTAGAGTGGGCGAGAATATCAAATAGTTATTTCTATCACAAGGCCAGAAGCTGACCTTTTGCAAGAGCGAGTATTTTTGACACGCCGAGCCACAGGCGAGGCTTGCAAATTACGAGCACTAGCATAACAGTTTCTGGACGTGTAATACACAATATTTTATGTGCCGATTTCATTACAAAAATATAAAATAATTATACATAACCTAAAAAATTGTGCACTGAATACTTGCATTTGAGCTTAAAATATATTTATTTCAGTTTCTATTAACGATTTACGTCTAAAATTTGTCAAAATCTTGTTAATTCTTGTATAAAAAATATTCAACGCATAAAATTGACAACTGTAGTAATGTCAAGATGCCAACCTATAACTTCCGGTTGTTTGCCGGCCTAGGCTGGCAACAAAGAGTTTCTGGCGGATTTTGAGATATGGAAAACTAGCGATGCCGACCGGAGGCATATAATAGTTATTTGTATACCAAGGGCTGAAAGTAGCTTTTGCAGATTGAGGCAGATTGAGGCAGGCTCAAGTACTGCATCTAGTCGAAGTCTACAAAAATATTTTTCGCCAGAAGTATACAAAACATTTTTTTACAATTAATTGATTTTTATTAGCAGTCAACAGAATTTTTGTAATTTTTCTTCTGTATCTACTAAAGTTAAATCGAGATAATTTAAAAAAAATCTGATGTGGCCAGCACAAGACTTCCCGCCATACCCTACTCTTTTTCCTACTATACAAATATAATTATAGGTACTTACAAATATATTTTAGTCATTTAGTCAATTGTAGAACTGTAGAAGAAGATTTAAATAATGTGTCACTATTGGCACTGTCACTCTGTCACTGTCATAATCAATTACATTTTTTGTTGTAACAAATGTTAAATATTGCGATAAATTAATTATTTATTAAAATATTAAAATAAATAATAATAATAATAAATTTAAGGGCAGTTTTCGAAAGAAACATTTTTTAAACCAAAGTTGCGAGTCATCCTATATAATCTGCCTAAAATCTTATTATTATACCAATAAGAGTATAGTAGATAGCGCTGCGGAGCCAGCCCGTTTTACACACATTAAATAGAAATTTAAACGTAGCGCGGTATTTTTGAAATAGTGTTATGTTCCGACCACGGTACAAGACACTGAAGGTAACCCAACTTGGCTTGCAAAAGTGACTGCTGAACTGGTCCAGTTTTGTGGTACTGAGGGGTAAAGGGAGTACTCAATATGGCAGCCAACACAGGCCATCAAAAACCCGCGAGAATCGCTGATTAACGTGTAAAGTATAATTTCTATATATATTCTGTAATTTATTATAATATATACAATATTCTATAAGTTATTGAAGATTTTAAGTGAAATTGCTAATAAAATGTGGCCTATGCGATATGACAGCGCCTAGCGGCGACAGGGCGAACTGTAACCTCTTGAGCAGTCATAAAACTAGTGGAAGGGGTATGCAAGTTACCGGGGCCTGGTTCCGACTCACATTTTCAACAATACCAGCTGTTACTACTACGGCGTTCGACAGCTAAATGATGCGCGCATATCACAAATTTTTCGCTGATGTAAACTTGGTTTCCGGCTAGACCAATCAGAACGCTCAAATCGTAGGCCCTATCTTGCCCCATACTATATTCTTATTTGGAACAGACCATAGTTAAACTATGGTTTCACGGATACTAACTGATTTGAGTTAAACAAAAATTATCCAATATTTACATAGTTTGATAAATCAAAATAAATAAATATCCTGTACAAAACTTGGATGTGGCAGCCTCACAGCACACTCCAACTATTAAAATTAGTACTGTACATCAACTCACGGGTACACACACAAGATAAACTTATACAATCTGTAAAAATCGGTAAGCAACCCGCACAATGAAACTGTTTTGTTGGTTGCATTTCCCACCCTTAAAAAACTGCACCCTCCGTCTATGCGCGATTTATCTCGTGTTATACTACGCCAGAATTCGATCCCATTTCGTTGAATAACATGTAAATTTTTACTTGATCCATCAAAGTTACTTCCAGCGTTTTTCCCGCTAACACTCTTATTGGATGCTGTGTATACGCAGCTTTATTGTCTAGAAATAAGTCTGGCAACGTCGCATAGACGATTGACAACGTTGTGGGGTGTCAGGAAGGGCGGAATAAAAAAACTATCGAATTTGCTGCAGCGACAATCGCATTATTCCAATAGGGAGAGAGAAAATTCCAAGACATTATTTTTTTAGACCCTACTTTTGCAATACTACAAAATGATATTGTATTGCTAGAATGCGGCAAAGTACTAGTTTTGGGCTGGTTTCGGGCAGCTGCAATAGTGGAATTGAAAAAAAAAATCGACAGTATTCTAGTAATCTATTAAAATTTTAAAAATGCACATCTGTAGATCTATCTCTATTAAATGTAAAAAATCTGACGTGGACACCACATGACTTCCTTGTACGCCTATTAAACTGTTCATACTTTTCTTAATAACTAAAATGTAGAATTATATTATACAAATATATTAATATATAAGTAACTAACTACTGCTACTATACTCACAAATATATTTTAGTCATTTTATTTAAACTGCAGAAGAAGATATAAACGATATTTTACTATTGTCACTGTTACTGTCACTGTCATGTCATAATCATTTAAATTTTACGTAGTAACAAATGTTAATCGATCATGGACTACAAGATACCGAAATACTAAATTATAAGTATATACTTTAATTATTCTTAAATGATAGAAGATACAGAAAAATTTATAAAATACCGATTGTAGATAATAATCACATAATCTTTCATTTAAAATAAAAAAAATTGTCTAAAATTAATTATTTATCAAAATATTTTTTAAAAGTACTACTTCCGGTTTATAGATTGAAACCAAAAATTGGAGGTGCACAACTAGATGCTATAACAGTCCTAAATACAAAATTTCAACTTTCTACGTCTAACCGAATTTGAGTTATGCGACACACATTCGTACGCCCGTACATACGTACGTCAAAACGGATATTTCCGTAAAAATCTGAGAACCGAAATTTTTCGCGATTACAATACTTCCTTATTACTCCGTACAAGGAAGTAAAAAGCATTATCTTGAAATCAGTAATAAACTGATCGTTTATTCGCAACGAAAACACTTTTACAGTATTTTTCAATTACAAAATGACATTGCATTGCTAGGATGCCGTAAAGTACGAGTTTCGGGCTGGTTTCAGGCAGCTGTAGTAGTGGAGAAGGGAGTGGAATAGATTCTAAGAATTCGGAAAAAAATCAAGATACAAATATTTATCAATCATTTTACTTTTTATTATATCCAAGTATTATTACACAGGACCCGTTCCGTATTAATAAAATGTCCTGTTAGCCTGCCACACCCAAGTGACAAAGACTTCTTATTATTATGATCTCAACACAATTTCTAACACGTTGTCTACATTTTCTATATTTCTCCTGCTGCCTCAGACCATATCCTGCTGGCTCCGTCCTTTATCGCAGGATAGTTCTGTGTTCAGGATCTGTGCAGTGCATATATAAGCGACCGTTTTATCGTTTTCAAATTGCGCCGTATCGTCAAATACATCAGCGATGTTTTCTGCTGACTACGAATGTTAGACTTGTTAGAATAAATTCAGTGACGGAGATTCCGGGATTTCAGGACAGCAGGATTGTGATGGAGTTGAGTGTGGCATTCCCACATAATAATGTATATACTGTCATCTAAGATCTAACAGATACTAAAATGTTTCAATCATTTTATAAAATAATGTTCGATTCATTAAATTGTATATTAAGAGGCCCGTCTACTACCTAAAATCCTGCATAAAATGTATTAACGTAGCGAGTGTTTTGTGACCAGTACAAAAATGATAAATTTGTATTTCAACCAGGATTTAATAGAGAAAGAATGAATCTACAGATGTGCCTATTTAAAATTTTGATTAAAAAATTGTACATGAATATAAAAATTCTCACGAAAACACTTTTACAGTTTTTTTCAACTTCAAAATGACATTGTATAGCTAGGATGCGGCAAAGTACGACTTTCGGGCTGGTTTCAGGCAGCTGTAGTCAGTGACCTCTATACAGGGTGTTCATTTTAAGTGGCGCACCATTGCTAACTCCAGAACTATAAGAGCTACGAAGTTGGTTAAATTAGCAAACAATTTCTATTTTATATGACTACTTTAATGAACGAAACAAAAAAAATTTTAGACCAGTGGTTCACAAACTACGGGGTGCAACTTTCTTATTTCAAATGGGGACCGTTTTTTTTTATTTGCTTATTCGATTCAGTATTTTTTTCTGAATTCAACGAGATATTAGTTTCATACCCTGGCATAACAAAAACATGAGAAAAACGCTATTGAAAATTATGATAATTTAATTAAAATCTGATTGTTAGTTAGTGTTATGGAAGAAAACAATTGAATATTTTGTTTCTTATTAATTGTTAGTACAAAAGATTCTAGTATACTACACTGATCAGACCAAATAAGGTCGAAACACGTGTCCGTAGTTACCGCCACCTTACACCCTACTGAGTACTTAGTATTAGTACCCTGAACTCATACACTTAGTGGCGGTCCTGTCCCCTGATTAAAATCAAATAATCTTTTTCATTAACAAATAACAATTAATATGAAACAAATATTCAATTGTTTTCTTCCATAGCACTCTTGTAACAATCAGATTTTAATTAAATTATCATAATTTTCAATAGCGTTTTTCTCATGTTTTTGTAATGCCAGGGTATGAAACTAATATCTCGTTGAATTCAGAAAAAAATACTGAATCGAATAAGCAAATAAAAAAAATCGGTCCCCATTTGAAATAAGAAAGTTGCACCCCGTAGTTTGAGAACCACTGGTCTAAAAAAAAATGTGTTTCGTTCATTAAAGTAGTCATATAAAATAGAAATTGTTTGCTAATTTAACCAACTTCGTAACTCTTATACTTCTCGAGATAGCAATGGTGCGCCACTTAAAATGAACATCCTGTATACATAATGGACGTGCGTCTTGGGTAATATATGTGTCTCCACCGAAAACACAACCCGCATAACTGGTGGACTGGGGTTTTCTCTCAAATTTTTGTGTATAGATAGTCCAAGCAATGTTGTCCATTTTTTGTTCACATATTTCATGCAAAAATAAATATTACAAAATTTTTGAAGATAAATACATTAAATACTGGTTTGATACTTACAAAGTAAAATAAAGCAATAAAACATAAAGTTACAAATATTGTCTTAGCCCTCTTGGCTGTGTCTAACTATATTCAGTTGACGCGATGCGCACTTATCACTTTTAGAAAGAGAGGTCCAGTCCACCATGACAGATAACTGGAGACAGTCCCTTACATTGTATAGATATAGGAGACGCAGGTCTATTATGTATACAGGGTGTCTGTTTTTAAATGAACCAGCATTTATCTCGCTTATTTGTTGAGTTAGCGTTTTTTGTCAAATACATGATTTATACAGTATCATGTGTAGTAAATGATAGCGGATGTGAATCCTTGGTATCACTTCCGGTTTTTGAGGAAGTCATAGCAACTTTCAAATTTCAAATGGAACATTGTATTTTTTATTACGAATTTGAAAAGTACATTAAATTTGCTCTACGGTGGTATAAAAAAGTCTTATGTTGTATTATTAAAATATTAAATTACGGACACTTAAATTATGCACCTATGAACGCTGACATAAGTAAGCCTTGCCGCGAAACAAAAACAATAGTTGAAAGCAGTTTTACCTGTCAACAATCAATGTAAATTACAATAAAATATCTCTTAAATCTAATTATAATAAAGAAAACGCATATTATGACTAATTAAGAAACAATTCATTTATTAGAGTACCTCGAGAGTACCTAACATTAATTTAATAAAAGATGTTCAAAATGTTGACAGGTAACTGCTTTCAACTATTGTTTTTGTTTCGCGGCAAGGCTTACTTATTTCAGCGTTCATAGGTGCATAATTTAAGTGCCCGTAATTTAATATTTTAATAATACAACATATAACTTTTTTATACCACCGTAAAGCAAATTTAATGTACTTTTCAAATTCGTAATAAAAAATACAATGTTCCATTTAAAATTTGAAAGTTGCTATGACTTCCTCAAAAACCGGAAATGATACCAAGGATTCACATCCGCTATCATTTACTACACATGATACTGTATAAATCATGTATTTAACAAAAAACGCTAACTCAACAAATAAGCGAGATAAATGCTGGTTCATTTAAAAACAGACACCCTGTATAGAGGTCACTGGCTGTAGTAGTGGGGAAAAGAGTAAAATGAAAAAAAAGTAAAATCGAGAGTATTCTAGGAATTCGGTAAAAACGTAGACGAGCCGCTTAATTATTGTGCATTGATTCGGAATTGTTTTTCAAATCAGCTTTCGTGTACCACTCGAGCTAATTAAGATGTTGTTGGAATGCACGATAAAGAATTTCTGGACTTGAATTAATGCACGAGTGCTGTTCGGTAAGACACTCGTAATGACACCGTCATTAAATTTTTTAATTCTTTGTACAATAGTTAATTAAAATGCTCACTAGATTTTGATATATAACCATGGTTACTATTATTGTAATTAATTCTTCCATTGGCTGTTATTTGCGTAATGCGATTTTCAGGATAAAATATTTCAAGAAAAATATATCTTCTACATACTCTTGTGATTATACCTTTTTATTTTGATGTCAGATTTCCTGAATTAAAAATAAAATATATACAAAGTATAAATATAAACCAAAGTAGATTTTTAATTACATTAGTTTGTTACGTGCGGCCTGGCTTGAACCGTATCCTTTTAAATGTAAAATTTAATTTACTTGCATTTGATGTTCAGAGTTTTCAATTAGTACATTTGTAGACTTTGAATTTGATTTAAAGATAATGACAAACTGTGCCTCAAAAACATCCAGATGCAATTATAATTATTATCTACGACGATTGAATAATACATTCATTATGTAGGTAACTGTAAGATAAACTATTGTATTATGAGCCCATTATGAAACACTACTGTCACTGTCATCACAAAATGTGAGGTCAAATTAATATTTTAAGCGGCCCGTCTACGTTTTTTCCGAATTCCTAGAATACTCCCTATTTTACTTTTTACCTCTCGCCTAGAGAGGTATAGGGATCGTGAAAAAATTCGATGTCAAGATTTTTGTCAATAAGCACGTTTTAGCATCTTTAGAACCTATTTTGACTATTTTCACGATGATGTCTGTGTGTGTGTGTCTGTGTGTGTGTATGTGCGCCTACTATAGTCTTTCGTTCTGATTCATTATCTCAAATTCTACTTTACATAAAATTCTAATATTTTGCAATATACATTTATAATATGTTAATAAAGAGCTGATAAGATTTTGGTAAAAATCTGCCAACCGGAAGTGGTATTTTCTTGAAGAATTTTAACATTTTTTGCAAAAAATATAGGAAATACTGCGATAGTTACAATTTGTCATTCGACATTTGAAAGAACAAATTATCTTTTACAATATTTATTTAACATCGTTTCTATATCTCTTACCAATAAAGGAAAATTAATTTTCAAAAATTTGTAATTTTACCTACCACGATTTGTAAATCACAATATAGGAAAAAATTAAAAACAAAAATGAATATGTCAATGTGACAGATGAACAGACGTATGCACAATTTCTAAAATGTTTGTGGCACCATTTTAAAAGAAATGTAAATATTATTAACTGAACATAATGTAATAAGGTAATAATAAAGTTAAATTTTTATCTATAAAGAGCTAATTAAGAACTAAGAACTATAAAATTATTTTCAAAAAGTTTGTAAATTTATTGCAAAATTATAATTTAAGAAAGCCTAACTAAAATCAAATTCACATAAATTACAGTGTTAAGGCGAGAGGTCGTGTGCTGGCCACAACAGATTTCTTTAATACTGATATACAATGCTGTAACAACACTCGTTATAAACGAGGTTTCGTTATAGACATGGATTATTTTGGAGGGTAGAATCGTATTTCTGAGATAATTTGACCTCGATAACCAATTTTTTTCGGAGTTTCTACAATAAATAATAAAGATTTATTATGTGCTACCCTGGTTAAAGACACCCTTAAAAATGGGGCCCCCCAATAGAGACAGGTAATTTTAGAGGCCAGAATCGGCTTCCTCGGACAATTTTACCCCCGGGTACAAATTTTCGCCGGTTTTCTACGATTAATAACAGAGAAAATAATTTTAAAAAATTTTATAACCGAGAAATTCACATTCCAAAATTTCTATTTTAATGGAACGAAGTATAGCAATTTTCAAAATTTATAAATGTCAAAATTATACTGTTGGACGGCTTATTTTCTTATAATTTAAAATAATTCAAATTTTGAGAATTTTTTCCGGGCTTATTAGACTGGCTCCAACTGGAAACAGGGGGGGGATACAAACTTTAGGTCGGTAAAGAGATTTTCAACCCCAAACAAGCCTCGAAAAGCATTTTATTAATAAAGTTATTGCATTTTGAAATTTTTTGTGAGGTTATTGGTTGGGTTAGGCCAATTTTTATTATATAATTTCAAAAAGCCAATGTATACTCCGTTCCAAAATTTTAATTACAGAACTAAGAGATGAAAACAATGACGACTTTTATTAAAAAAATTAATTTCTCGTAAACGGGACCAGATATCGATGCGCGGTTTGCAGCAGTGGATCAAGCATGAAATAGGCTTCATTTGGACTAGCACGGCTATAACGAACATTCGTTATACGACCTCGTTTATAGCGAACATTTAATTAATTTAACAATAACTTTGATTCTAGGAATCGGAAAATTATGAAAATTAGTATACTGATGTAAAAAAATCTGAAAAATCCAGTTATAAACCCAAATTTAAAATCGGGACACCCAATTTGGGTGCAAAATATATATCTTTATTACTACGCATAGAAATAAGCTGTAAATTTGTATACTTATGTTTTAAAATATGAGAAACCCATTTTTGAACCTTAAACTGAGTTTACTACACCCATTTTGGGTGTAACATTTATTTTTTAAATATTGGATATAGAGAAAAGCTATAAATTCATGTAGTACCCTACTACCTAAAGAATTATATTTATTTTTAAAATATAGATACGTCCACCCATTTTAGGGTGTTGTAGATATTTCAAAAACTATATCAGATGTTTAGATGAGGTTTTCAATGATGATTTTAATAATGCATTTAAATAATATTTATACACAAAAATCTCTCTTGTGGTGACTCTCCACTAATATCTATGCGAGTCGAATTCAAATAAAATAAGTAGACGGGTTTCTTAAGAGGCCCGTCTACTACCTAAAATCTAGCATAAAATGTACTAACGTAGCGAGTGTTTTGTGGCCAGTACAAGAATGGTAAAATTTTATTTCAACCAGGATATAATAGAGAAAGAATGGATCTACAGATGTACCTTTTTAAAATTTTGATTAAAAAATTGTACATGAATATAATAATTCCGAAAAATTCAAAAAAAATCCTATTTTATGCAAACTTTACACGGTTATATCTTATGATACAAAAAAGTAAAAAGGCGCATCTGTAGATCCATTCTTTCTCTATTAAATGTTTATGAAAACATTATCCTGAATTCAATAATAATCTGACAGTTTACTCGCAACGAAAACACTTTTACAGTATTTTTCAACTTCAAAATGACATTGCATTGCTAGGATGCGGCAAAGTACGAGTTTCGGGCTGGTTTCAGGCAACTCTAGTAGTGGGGATAAAGTGGAATGGAAAAAATATAATCAACAGTATTCTAGGAATTCGGTAAAAACGTAGACGAGCCGCTTAAGAATAAAAATTTGTAAAGAAATGTTCTATTTAAAAAGTCGTAGATAAAACGTCTTCATCTTTTATTCTCTTGAATTATAGCGTGCATTATGTGCTCGTTGTATTCCTCAACAAATAGTAAAATAATTTAAACCATTTTTGCCAACCTCTTCCAAAAAACCCCAAATTAATATTCATAATCGAATGAAATTCAACATTAATCATTTTCCTTTCTGGATATTTTGTGGAATTCCTCGGGTTTTTCGCGTACAAACAGGTTCAGGGTCACCGTGACCTCTTCCCGTGAGGTGTGGGTGGTTCAGGTTCCTCAATCACAGCGAGGAGGGACCAGAACTCATTTGTCATCATCAATGTGTTGGATTATGACGTTTGGTGGTAATTTCATTTATTTCTGTTGGACGATCGCGCTCTGAACTTTGAAAATAAACCAGGAGATATTGATGGGAGGGCAGAGGGTAGCCGAGAATACCCGTGAGTTGGAATTGGTGGTATCTTTAGTAAGATTAGTAATGAACTGTGAAAATATAGCTATTAATATAACAAGAATATTATGCGATTTATAATACCGAGGATGTTGCTAAGTGACGAGGTGAAACCGAGTCTCTTTGAACATCCAAGAGGGCTTAAATCGCATATATAGGGTGGGCCAAATACAAGTTTTTTTTTGAAAATGCAATAAAATGAACAAAATTAATTTTTTTCCATGTATTATGGCTTCATTAGTAAGAGCAAACATTCCCATTTATTATGGAACACAACTTCGTTCAAGTGGCTGCCTCGGCTGTCACCCAATTTTCCAAAACCTGGTTGATTGTTTCGGGCTGTAGCTCACGGATTGCTTGGATGATATTGGCTTGAATCGTTTCTGGATTGTTAGCATAACATCGGTCCTTCACGGTTCCCCACAAAAAAGGGGTCAAATCGCAGCTCCGAGGCAGCCAATTGACATCGCCAAGACGGATGATAACATGATTTGGGAATTTGGTGTCGAAAAGATCGATTGTGGCATGGGTAGTGTGGCATGGCGTGCCATCCTGCATGAACCAGAGGTAGTCCAAATCCATGTCTTCAATTTCAGTAAAAAAAAAGTCGCATACCATGGCTCTGTAAAAATCTTCTTTTCAACAAACGCACTGTTTGGGCTACACAGCACTCACTTTGGAAATAAGTTTGCAATATTTCCCAACGTTGCTCAAGCCTAAAGCGACTCATTTCGTACCGCGGAGGTATGATACTTACTTTCTATCAAGATTTCGAATGGGAAAAAGTTGTCAGTGTCAAAATAACCTATGATTTAAAAAGAAACCACTAGTTGGCCCACCCTATATTCGCGTTATAGTCAAAGCTTAATCGTATTATCAACGACAGCGATGTTAAAACAAATCAACAATTGTATCTGTCAATTAATTGACAGTTTGCATATTATGAAAGGTTTTATTAATTATTATATTATATATCTCTTATAGAATATGAGGCGAGAGGTAAATATATTCTAAATATGATCCACTGTTTCGAATAGAGTGCTTTGTCTCGAACCAAATGATAGTGGTGTCCTTTTCTGCAGTATATTGAGGTCCTGAAAACATCCCTTTGTGAACTTGGCCAACTAGATGCAAGTGGACAAAGCAGAGTCGAATTCCTGGTTTAAGTTTTCACAAACGCATTTTACAAATTTCTGAATCCACCGCCGCGCCGGACCATTGACCGCTAGGTTAACTATGTCTCAGAACATTGATCACAGAGGGCTGTTTACACAGGACATTAGAATTTTGTTTCTGAAACATCCCTCAATAAATAAATATTCAATACAAGTACATATACATTTAATGAACACTTCCTAAATAGAATGACATGAATTTATGTTAAAAAATTTGTTTAAAATAGCGCCCTGTTTGAAATATTTACATTTTCTTGAAGGCAAGACTTGAATTAATACAAAAAGTCATTTTTGGCACGGGGTCAAATCGGACACGATTTTATATACAAGTCTTTAGCTATAAAAAATATTTTTACTTCCTTGTACGGAGTAAAGGAAGTATTGTAATCGCGAAAAATATCGGTTCTCAGATTTTGACGGAAATATCCGTTTTGACGATTTCTGAATCCATTATGACTAGTTTCGTCGTGACGTCTGTACGTACGGATGGACGTACGGACGTACGTATGTATGTCGCATACCTCAAATACGGTTAGATGTAGAAAGTTGAAATTTTGTATTTAGGACTGTTATAACATCTAGTTGTGCACCTCCTATTTTTGGTTTCTACAAATCGGAAGTAGTACTTTTTTCAAATATTTCGATAAATATTTAATTTAAGACAAATTATTTTAAATGAAAGATTATGTGATTATTACCTACAATCGGTATTTTATAAATATTTTTGTATCTGGTATCATTTAAATAATTTAGTATTTCGGTATCTTGTAGTCCATGATCGATTAACATTTGTTACTACGTAAAATTTAAATGATTATGACATAACAGTGACAATAGTAAAATATGCTTTATATCTTCTTCTGCAGTTTAAATAAAATGACTAAAATATATTTGTGAGTATAGTAGCAGTAGTAGTAGTACTTATATATTAATATATTTGTATAATAAGTTAAAAGAATAAAGTAGGTATGACGGGAGGTTTTGTGGTGGCCACGTCAGTTTTTTTTATATTATTCTACATTTTAGTTATTAAGAAAAGTATGAACAGTTTAATAGGCGTACAAGGAAGTCATGTGGTGTCCACGTCAGATTTTTTTAGTTAGTACCCATAAATTAATTGTATAGTATTTTTACTTGTATTCAGAATATTCTGTACGGCAGTCACACCCAAAATATTTATTTAGCCAGAAATCAAGTATTTATAAAAAACGACATTACAATTTATGTGTGTAAGTATTGGCTAAGTCCAACTCACGGGTACTCTTGGCGAAATACTCCGTATTCCAATTTGCAGTTTAAGTCGAAACCGAATCCAGGTGCTCAACTTGTTCCGCGAATAAAACACGTCAGAAAATCCAAATAAATCCGTATAAATCCACAAAGCCTTGCCTGAATATCCCTTAGCTAAATATCTCCTAATAAAATATAAAGCGCACCATTGAAATAATGATTTCAATTTGACGCATCCTTCAAACTCGCTTCTCACCATTTTAAAAATTCAACGCTTGCAGCCTTGACCGCCCGATTCCTGCCTTTGTGTTCCCGGAATCGCTTCCCGGAGTCCCGGAGTTTGTATCCCGGAGCGTCCCGGAAACCCATTATTGATAGTTACACAAGATATCAGAGCTAAACAAATTCAACGGTTTCCAATAACGCGGTGAATGGAGGGATATTGTATATACTTGGGTGTAGCATCTCCACAGATCATTCTTAACACACAGTTCACTACAGAGAGAAATAAAATCATTTTATGGTGTCTAGATAAAAGTACACTCGTGTTATACAGGGTGAGTCAGCTAAGTATTCCCTATTTCATTTGTTTGTAAAGTCTCAAGTTTTTGTGTAAAGTCCGCCAAATTTTTGCTGTAAATACAGTAGCCACTTGAGTTTTTGTTCGCAAAGTTTTATCATTATTGCTCTATTGCTTCCTAATTGGTGACTGAAATAATGATTAATTAATTAATGATTAGTCAAACGACTATTTGTAGGATTTTAAAGGACCTTAAGTGGCATCCTTATAAGATTCAAATTCTGCAATTTCTGAAGAGGATAAAGCAAACCGATTGGAATTTGCAGAAGACGAAATTGAACGAATGAATGAAAACCCTGGTCATCTGAATAACATCATGTTTTCTGATGAGGCACATTTTCATCTTGATGGTGGATTTAATAGACACAATCATCGGTATTGGTCAGATGAAAATCCCCACTGGATTGCTGAACAATCCTTGCACTCTCCTAGAACGACTGTTTGGGCTGCAATTGGAGATTTTGGATTAATTGGTCCAATTTTCACATTGAAGTGAACCACTCGTGAAGTTTTTGTCTGATCGATTTGAAATTTCGGCAGTAAAAATTCCTTTATATAGTTCATGTTTTGCAAAAATTTCGTCACTTTCTGATAAAAATTGCCTAAGTTATAAAAAATCCAAATAGGGAATAGTTAGCTGACTCACCCTGTATTATTATTAACAAAACGTTGACTGATTTCTGCAAACAAATTTCAGTTTTTCAGCGCACAATGCCGCTCTGTGGCAACATTTCAGCTTTCAGGGTCTGAAGAAGTAAAAAAAATTGTTTATCGCAACACTTTAAGTTGTATTTATGTCAAAGAGTAAGCGCCTGTTTATCTTTTTTACTCTGACAGCAGTTGTTTTTACTTCTGTCAGATGCAGAATTAGGTGCGTAACTTGAAAATTATGAGGAAAAATTACTGCAGCAGAAAAACATTCGCAGCGCAGGAATTTTGCAGGAGAATTCTTCGTATATTAAAATAGTTAAGTAATTTTCCGATACAATGCAACATTTGCTATCAGTTTATTTTATGAACACTTCATGTCAGTTTCACACGCTTCAGAATAACGCTGTGCATTTGTTAGCGATCAATCGCAGCTTTTGTTATTTGAGGTTGTTCTTTTGTTGCGCTGATATCATTTGTAGAAAAAATGTTTTCATTGTGATGAACGTTATGCTGTTAATTTTCAAAAGAGAAATTAAATATTAATATCTGCTGTACTCTATGTATAATATAAATAACTTTTTTCGGTGATTGACATTAAAAGAGCTGTTTTTCTGACAGTTGACAGTCAGCAAAGTGTCACTTTTGGTGCCTAATAAGCAAAGATAGTAAAAAAAGCCTAGGCAGCAAAAGTAATTGTTACTATGGTGAATCAAAAAATTTTAAATTTATAAAATTCATCAACATATCTAACCTATTTTGTTTTTTCATGTCAACATATACACATAGCAACATAATTTGATTGCGATACCTATCAATATATTTAAAATAATCACTAAATTAATATTAATTAATAATAATCGCCGAAAAAATAATGTGTTTAACATGGCAAAAAACAGATTTGCTGCCTAAGCTAGATTCATAGCCTCGGCTGCGCCTCGTCTATGAAACTCTAGCCGCGGCAGCAAATCTAATATTTTTTTGCCTAGTTAAACAAATAACTATTATGTCACTTAAATCATTTTTAATAATATCATATTTATTGTTATTAATATTATTTCTACTACACAAAAATATCATGTATACGTTTTTTCCGAATTCCTAGAATACTCTCGATTTTACTTTTTTTCTATTCCACTACTACGGCTGCCTGAAACCAGCCAGAAACACGTACTTTACCGCATCCTAGCAATGCAATGTCATTTTGAAGTTGAAAAATACTGTAAAAGTGTTTTCGATGCGAGTAAACTGTCAGATTATTATTGACTTTAGAATAATGTTTTTATAAACATTTAATATAGGAGAAAGAATAGATCTACAGATGTGCCTTTTTAAAATTTTAAAAATAAATTTCTATCGGAAGACAACCATGTAAAGTTTGCATAAATTGGAAATTTTTATAATCGTGTAGGTACAATTTTCTTATTAAAGTTTTAAAAAGGCACAACTGTTAATTGATCCTTTAAGTATATAATCCTTGTTGAGCATTCTTGTACTAGCCACGAAACACTCGCTACGTTGGTACGTTTTGTGCTGCATATTAGGAGGTAGACGGGCCTCTTAATCCATATTCACAGAAGTATTCTTTTATATTGCATTTAAAAAAAAATTCTTCTAAGAATTGCCTGTCAAAAAGCTGCGCTGCTAAACTGAATCTTCAATTTGGAAAAGAAGAATTTTTGCTTATTCACTCATAGCTTCAAAACTTTGAATTTATTTTTTCCAGGGTTTAGAAATATGAAAGAATCATCAAAGAATCAACGTAAGAATTGACTACCCATGAGTTGACGCAATTTATTTATTTATTTACTACCAAACGTCTCCTACAAAAGTTAATTGCAAAACTGAAAATATTTCTCGTAGCAGTGAGCTCGCCTGCGTCTTGTAGATCTTTATACCCCAGCGGCGGGTATGTGGGGGGCGGAGGGGGTTCTTAATTAACAGCACACTAACTTATCGACACTCAGAGCCAGCGGAAGTGGGGCAAAACTCGGGAGCACTTCGGAAATGTCGTTTCTCTTGCTGAATTTTATATTAAACTATAGATCACTCCCTGGTGTTATGAGATGGCGACACACAGGACCGTAGCGGGGAATTCTGAGGGGGACATGGTAATTAGGCTGTAGCTCACCCTAAAATAATTATGCCAGAGTATCCGTGAGTTGTAAATGGGGTAATTTAGAACTTATAAAATATGTTTCTGGTAATATAATTATTTTATCCATGCCAGTGATATAATAGTAATATTATTTTCATCATTTGAGTGAGGTAATTAGTTATATAACCTCACTAGTGAAGTAATATGATGTGCTTTTGTCTATTACTTCTCGCATATTTATAATAATATACCTGTCTACCTATTTATTCCTTAAATATTCTTAGAATAAATCAATTTTGAAATAGTGTCCCATAATAAATAATTTATAAACGAATTATAAATAAATATCACGTATAAACGTACAAATTAAGAATTTGTTTGTATACAAAACTGACAGAATGTCCTGCTGTCAAACAAATTGTATGTACCCTGTTGCTTTGATTTTAAATCAAAATTATAGAAACTGACATCTATCAATTGTTAAAATATATAATTATTAAATTTCTAATTTGGCATTTAAACAAAACTATAAATTTTTATTAATTTTGAGCAGTCGTGGATAAAATTTTGTATATCACATGTGGGCTAAAGCATATTACAGAACATTCGACTGCTGTAATAATGCTCTTATCCCACTTGTAATATAAATAACTATTTTGCACTTCCGGGACTAAAACTCTTCTTTAGTCTTTATTTTTAGGGACTAAGGTTCTTAATTTAATATCAAAGGATTCTTTTTCATATTTAACTCCGTTGTCAAGTAATTACGTGCTATTTGTTACAGAGTATCTATAAATATTTGTCATAACGTTTATTGTCAAAATTGCAAAATGTGTATTCTTTTAAACTATTTTGTATTCGCTTGAGGATGAAGTGCAAAAAATAGCGTATATACCACAGGACTAAAGTACCTTTAGTCCCTCAGGTGATTATTTCCCTCACCTTCTTACCCTGTCAGCGCGATGAACGTATGTTCTCACCTATTTTTTATATCTTTTGGAATTTTTTTCTGGCTTATTAGCAACTTTTTGGCAAAAAGAAAAAATACGGGTTTAATATTTTAATGTAGGTATAGGTTATCATGGAAATAATAAATAAATAAATAAAATCAGTCTTTAATAAGGCCGCCACACCCAAATTGGGTAAAAGACATAATTAAGATGTAACCAATGCAGCACACGTCAGAATACCCGTGAGTAAAATCATCAAAATTATCTTCTTCTTGTAAAATAAATTCTGGCACTAATTCCTCCCCCTGGATGAGGTCCTGTGCTGGTACCCCTTCTCAAGGGGTGACATTTCACCCCGCGTGGTTAAACCGTAGTTTACCTGTCCGGTTTTATTGCATTCACCCGGTTATTGTAACCGTTGACACGGCCCCAATGTCGCGGCTGCTAGCTGCTGAAACAACTGACTACACGTGTTAAATTAGGGGTAATGGCATTATTTTTAATGGAGGAAATCGAATTTTAATTGGGGGTGAAGCCATTTTATCTGCCTTTCAATAATGATTCAAAATTATTAATGGAACAGAAAGGAATGAAAAATTTCTTTTATCAATCATTATTATATTCATCATTTGAGTGAGGTAGTTTGTTATATTACCTCACTAGTGAAGTAATACGATGTGTTTTTGTCATATTACGTCTCGCATTTACTATACTTATCTCGTTCGTAGTCATGGATAATATTAATAAATACCGGGTGTAGAATTTTTTTCTGATTTATAGGAAATACAATGTTAAAATTTTATAAATTCTCTCTAAGTTTTTACCTTTACAATTATACACAAATTTCTTTGACGTAAACGTCACTTTATAGCCTACGATACACTTTATAGTGCAGTGTGCCATAAAAAACGTCAAATTAGTGCAAACAGTTTAGATTTTCAATTTTCCTCAAATCAACTACTAATAATCCTATAAATAACCATTTTCTATAATTAGTTGTACCATTTTTTATTTAAATAACATCATTTTTACTTACATGTAACATAAATTATCTTGTAAATGTTAAATTCAATAATGACATTTAGAGTTTTGTTTGTTTTTGGTATTAGCAAAGAATTTAGTAATCTTAGGTAATTTGAACAAGTAAATTATTTATTAGAAAATATTGAACCCTGCTTAAAGTTGGGTATGTACCACGGGCGTAACTTGCTTTTATGGCCTTTGACGTGTTTAGCCCTCGGGCTTAAAATCACGTCTCGAGCCATAAAAGCTTCTTTACACCCTTAATACAACATAAATAATTATTATGTTTAAACCTAATATCAATAAATGCAAATTATAATAATTATTATGTTACCTATTAATTTAATATTCTGTGTAGTTCATCTATTATAAACAAATTCAAAATTCATCATAAAACAGTTTCAATTTTCAGGAAATATTTATTTAAATTATACAAAGTAAATTTGCATTCAGTATCGATCATTGCTGAAAATTATTTGCATTAAAATATTTATGATATGTAAATAACTTCATTAGCCGTGCAAAAAAATTTAAATTCTTTTTGCTTTTCAGGCCGACTGAAATTCTAAATCTTTGCTAGTTTCAGTTAATTAAATAACCAATAAATCTCACTAGAGAAGAGATCTAAATAATATTAATTAATATCGACAATTGTATAAATTTAAATGTCAATTAGCATCATTTACATGCAATAATGTCTTTATTGAAAATTCTTTTGTGGTAGATTAATTCCTTTTATCAAAGAAATTTTAATTTGTACTTCAATCGACTTTCGAGATTAAGTGGGTCGGCTACATTGTATTTTAAGGGCGTTATATACCTTTGTAGTCAACTGAGAATTATGACACAGCCTGTATTCAGGTTGGTGGAGGTGAAATGCGAACAATGACAATCGAACTTTCATGCCAGGTATCTTGATATCTTTTGTAGTAGTGTCACAAAACGAAGTAATGTGAATTTATGTGGCAAATATCAATAACAGAAATAATAATAAAATCTAAAAGTGCATGTAAACTTTCTCGTTCTGCTCGTACACATACATTATTATGCAAAGAAAATATTTTAATGAAAATAAAAATTTCAATAATATGACAGCTACTTTGACATTGACAGTACTTATTCCACGTATATCAAGATGCCTAGCATGATAACTCCATTGTCATATATTTCCCTATGTTCGCATTTCACATTTTCATCCCCTCCTTTTATCTTGGGTTTAAACAACCCTTAAAATCAAAGACTACCAACCCGGAGAAACACGTAGTAAAACTGTGACATCACAACAGTTGGCAAATGTTTTATTCAGGGGCTCACGCCTGAAAACCCCAAAGGGGCGAATAAACAACCCTTGAACAACAACGCACCCCACCCTCGACCCATAGACGCACGTGAATTGGGGTTAGTTTGAAAATCAGAACGCAACCTGCACTGCTAATATGTTTTGTTGGTTGCGGTTTTTGACTAAATAAATAATTTAAAATTAAGCCTCATTCACAATACGAAATTAGTAGTTATAGTCAGTAGGTATAGTTAGTAGTTATAGTTAATCAGTTAGTTCTCACTACTGTCGTACACAATTACAAAATTAATGTTGTAGTTAGCCTATACTTTATTTCAGCTAAGAAAATAGCAGATGGCACTGCGAATGCCAGTAAGTTTTACACTCACACATTTTATTAGTTCAAAATTTGACGCGATCTTAAATAAATTATGTTTTGTGAATAAAGCTGTCATCTATAGAATAATGTAGTACTTCGATGTAACTATGAAATTCAAAATAAGAAGGTATAAGTAATGTTAACGGAAATGAAAATGTTTGCTAGTGTAAATCTACCTCTCATCTCAACCAATCAGATTCAAGAATATCATTGTCCTATCTAACCCAACGCTATTTTCTTAGCTGAAATGAAGTATAGTAAAACAAACTAGTTTTGAAATTAGCGTCAGAAGTCAGAAGTATCAGTTGATATATTTTATGTTTGGTTTACTTAAAGTTTCCTTTCATAATAATCCTTTTATATAAATGGCTGAAGAAGCATTTATAAATATGATACAAAATTGTAAATGTCGCTATGACAAAGGTGATCTCGAATATTAATGTCATTTTAGACGTCAAACGTCAAAATTAATTCTCGTTCTAGATTCTGATTGATAGTTTATACAGAAAATCATAAACTGCTAATAGTCCGGGAGCTGGCGTCAAATTTGACCGGACCATTTCAACAAAGCTGATTTTTATAATATAATTAGTTCTATAATAACTAATTAAGAATTGAAATGTTAGCTGGTCCGAAAGCGGGGCTCAAGATTTTAAGAGACTGCGGAACTTGCAAAAGATTTTTAAGTGAACCTGCAAAGCTAAAATTTTGTATAATGATAATTTACTAATTATATTTAACAAAAAAATATGTTAGCTGGACAGGGCAGGTGAAAAACCTTGTTAGCTGTGCAGGTGAACATTGACGTGACAGTGACAATGTCAAAATAGTGACACATCGTTCTTCTACTGTTTACATAAAATGAAAACGATGTGTCACTATTTTGACACTGTCACTGTTCACCTGCACAGCTATCAAGGTTTTCCACTTGCCCTGTCCAGCTAACATATTTTTTTGTTAAATATAATTGGTAAAGTATCATTATACAAAATTTTAGCTTTGCTGGTTTCACTTGAAAATCTGATATTTTTTGAAAGTTTCGCAGGCCCTTAAATCTGCAGGCCACACGGTCGTGCCAGCTAACACTGCAATTCTTAATTAGTTATTATAGAACTAATTATATTACAAAAATCAGCTTTGCTGCAATCACCCATGAAAATTTGACGCCAGCTCCCGGACTATAAGTTCAGGTTTGAGGTTTGCAAATCTCTGCGCTAACTGTAATTACGTAGAGCTAATTTCGTTATTGTGAACGCTACAAATGAAATGCAGTCAAATCACTAACGTTAACTATACCAACTGACTATAACTACTAATTTCGTATTAAAAATGAGGCTTTATTTCACAAAATGTTTTGTAAATTTCATTTTATAGCCGTGTAAAGTCAACTTAAAGTACATAATAGTAAAATATGAGATCATATATTTCAAAACCAACATTGTAACATGCTTTTTGGTTTGAATTTTTTAGCAACAAATAATATTTGAAACTGTGCAACGTATCTTCAAATTCGTCTTGATGTTATCCTGCTTCAAACAGGTGTCAGGATATTGATCGTCACTTGTCATCGTCCTGCACTTGTCTGAGGTACTCTAAGACCGAGCAACTTGATTCTTTTTTGTAATAGCTAAGGTTTCAATAATCCTTTTATGTTTTTATACCAAATAAATGCCTGCTTCGATCCCCAGGACAAACAAGGATTCCGAGATGAAAGAAAAGACTGTTGTTTTGTGTTTTAAATCAAATAGGCTGCGTATTTGTATTGTATTGATTATTGGGAGACAGTGAATTCAAATTGAAATTGAAATAGAAATACGCTGAAAAAAGAACTGACAAAATGTTCAATTCAATACGAAACCTATTTTTATAAAGAGATACTTAAATATTATACAGGACGATACACAACTTCTTATCACAGAACTGAAAGAATTTTTGTCTACGCCTGCTTCTGAAAGTTTATGTGTCTATACATTGTTTTTAATATTGACAGCAGCTGTTTGTGTGCAACAAAGTACTTTGTCGCACACCTCAGTCCTGCTTTTTTTTTTAATATTCATTGTTTTCGCAACGACATTGATATTTCACAAAAATTTAAAAAAAATTACAGTAGATGTCAAAAAATTGTTATTTTTGTATTTTTTAATTTCCTTGTTTTGCAAGAATAGAAAAATCTGACGTGGACACCACATGACTTCCTTGTACGCCTTGTGTGTTCATACTTTTCTTAATAACTAAAATGTAGAATAATATAAAAAATTCTTGTAACTTATTATACTAGTACTACTACTACTGCTAAGTACTATACTCACAAATATATTTTAGTCATTTTATTTAAACTGCAGAAGAAGATATAAAGCATATTTTACTATTGTACCAGATACAAAAATATTTATAAAATACCGATTGTAGGTAATAATCACATAATCTTTCATTTAAAATTAAAAAATTTGTCTTAAATTAAATATTTATCGAAATATTTGAAAAAAGTACTACTTCCGGTTTGTAGATTGAAACCAAAAATAGGAGGTGCACAACTAGATGCTATAACAGTCCTAAATACAAAATTTCAACTTTCTACGTCTAACCGTATTTGAGTTATGCGACACACATACGTCCGTCCGTACGTACGTACGTACAGACGTCACGACGAAACTAGTCATAATGGATTCAGAAAAGGTCAAAATGGATATTTCCGTCAAAATCTGAGAACCGAAATTTTTCGCGATTACAATACTTCCTTACTCCGTACAAGGAAGTAAAAAACAGTCTGTATAACACGTATTGAAAATATTTTGTCGAACTTAAACGATTGCAACCCTCCCTTCGATCCGGCTGCAATTTTCGTTCCCGTTCGACAAAACTATATTTTCAAAACTTATTATACAAATGACTATTTAAAAATTCGAAGTTTGCAGGGTTTTTGATTGTTTTGGGGGGTCACTGTTTCAAATGGAATTTCATAAAACTATTGTTGCCATTGCACAATCAATTTAAATTTAATTTTATTCCATTCATAGTTAATCAGATTATACAATCAACAATTCAGTGCTTCTTGCGAAAACCGCCCTTAAATTTACGAATTAAAAAAAATATTTCAGTAAGTTGCCATTAAAATATATGCACGAAGTTGTGAATCACCCTGTATAACACTGTGCGGTTACCTGCAAATAACGGTTACTCAAAGTTGTTAGTGGAGAGTAAAAATAAAACATATTATCAATAAATCTATCCTTAAAATCAAATTAATTAAATAATGTTTGTAACATTGTCTTGACGTCTAATGATTTTTCTAACATGTCAGGCAATTACTACCCCTGTTAAGGGGTGTACAAACACAACCAAGTGCTCAGGTAATAAAATTTCAATATTACTTTTACAGGGCGTGATTACAACCCCTATAAAGACTTCTAGAACATTAATTTATATCGTTTTCTTGAGTGCTACGCGATATTGACTTTCTACCCCAAAGAACCTTAGATGTAACACAGCACAGGGGTGACTTGGACTTTTAGTAAAATATTAAGTGAGTCTCGGAGATTGATAGCTGGCTTCACTCACGGGTGCTGGGCGGTAGTCCACCCTAACGAAGATTGTTTATAAAAAATATCATAGATTGTTTAATGTTTAAGCAATTTTAACTTTCCGCTTACCTGTAAATAAGGTATTGGAATCATGCAAAAAATCGGGTGGTGAATTTTTAGTGGATGAGCACGAATTAGCGTCCTTACAACTCATTTTTGATAGTTTCACGATGATGTCTGTGTGTATGTGTGTGTGTATGTATGTGTGTGTGTGTGTGTGGTCAAGGGGTGTTAGTCGCATAACTCAAATACGAATTACCCGAAAATTTTGATATTTGGTATTTAACATTTGTATATAAATTGGAAGAGCTCCTTAGATTTTGGTACAAATATCTTCATCGGAAGTGATATTTTTTGAAGATTGAAAAGGTTAATTGTCAAAATTGTATATAAATTTGGAAAAATATAGTATTTATTTGTATTAAGAATAAGAGGAAAAGTTATTTGCAACTTACGTTATAAAAAAATTGTCTTTATCTGGTAGCATTAAAGAACTGCAGTAAAATTTAAAAAATAAATTTATCAAATAAAACGTTGATATCTTGTAATCCATGATCGGTTGATTTTTGTTTCTGAGTAAAAAATATTGACAGGTGAAACGGGTGACAAGTTGACATACTAGCGCTATATAAGTCCTAAGTAAGATATTAAATGTAGTAATTGAACGTAGGATGGCTTCAACACAGAAGAGTTTTCCTGTGTATGAATCTTTTGATTCAGGTGATACTAATTTCTGTGTTTGAATATTTTAGATTTTTATTTGTATATTTTAAATGGGCACCGGATTGTACGTATACATTTCTGTTTAAAGTGTAGATATGGCGGAAGGTTGTGTGATGGCCACGTCAGATTTTTAAAGGTGTGTTTCTAAGTTTAATTAGCGTAAGTATGTGACGAATAACGTATTTAAACAATTGACCTTATGATCTTTAAACTTCAAGTTAATTTAACAATTAAACTACCTATTACTAGTAATAGTATAGATATACATACGCTATTCATCTTAAACTTATATCAAATATTCTAAAATGTATTTCAAAATAAAATATTTATAAATTTATTTCTTTAGTAGTTCTATGGGGCCCACCTGAGTCCTATTATTATTATACATAATTATCGAGGCCACGGTTAAATTCCTGGGAAAATTTTACTCCGATAACAAAATTTAAACGAATGTTCTACGATGAGTTATAACAAGTCTCGTATAACGAGGTCTCGTTATAGAGAAACGAGATTTTCGAGACTAGAATCATATTCCTGGGACAATTTTACTCCGGGAACCAAATTTTCATTGATTTTCTACGACTAATAATGAAATAACAATTTTTTAAAATAAGCCTTACACGAAGGGAAAGATTATTCTCGTTAAACGAGGTCTCGTAGTCGAGACACGAGATTTTCGAGGTCAGTATCGTGTTCCGTAGACAATTTTACCCCGGAAGCCAAATTTACATGATTATTATACGATTATTAACATAGAAATTAATTAATTAAATAACTCATTAAATTTGCCATGTTAAACTATGGGGGTATAACAGGGTACGATAAATCTCGTTATACGAGGTCTCGTGGTCGAGACACGAGGTTTCTGAGGCCGGATTCGAGTTCCTCGGACAATTTTACCCCTGACTACCAATTTTCTCCGGTTTCCTACGGTAAATAACAACATAATTAATTATTTCATATTCAAAATGAAGGTGGAACAGACTATAGCGACCATTTTAATTATAAATGTCAAAATATCTACACGTGGACGACTTTATTTCTAATATTTTAAAATAATTAAAATTTTGCGAATTTTTTTTGAGCTTATTAGACTGGCTCCACCGAAAAACATGGGGGGGTTACAAACTTTAGGCCGAAGAAGAGATTTTCAGCCCTTAATTGTCTCCGAAAAACGTTTTATTAATAAAGTTATTGCATTTTGAAATTTTATGTGAGGTTATATTCACTAAAATCGTAACTTTTTCTCAAAATTTCGCGTATCTCGCACCGTTGGGCTCCATTTCAAAAAAATATTATTCTATACTCTCTTCCAGAATCATTTGCAGTTTTTTTGGAGCCTAAAATAATATGAATTAATTTTATATTTTGATTTGCGGCTATACTATACGTAGGAAAATGATGAAAATTTGTATACCCATGTAAAAAAGTCCGAGGAATCCATTTCTGAACCCTAAATTACAATCCGCACACCCAGTTTTGGGTGGGAAGGAAATTTATTCTTAAATAATTTATATCTTCTGTAGTAATCATAGAAATTTTTTGTAAATTTGTACATATATGTAAAAATACACAAGGAACCCATTTCTGAACTTAAAATTAAGTCAGCTACACCCAGTTTAGAGTATATAATTATTAGGAAAATAGTAATCTTATATTTTTGAGCATAAATTGAAAATCGGTATGCTTATGTAAAAAACCTTAAGGAATCATATTTTCCAACCAAAATACGTAAACACAAGAAAACAAAATTTATAATTTAACCAAGAATTGATGCACCCATTCTGGGTGTAAACTTATAACCTGAATAACTCAAAAACTAAACATGATATTGACACGCGGTTTTCAACATTGTTTATATAAATAAGAACTTGATATAAAATTGAAGTGATATGTAAAATGTGGGTGTAGCTGCCCCACAGCATCCAAAACTAAGCCAGCGGGAAACTATTTTTATCGATAAATTGATGTAATTGTCAAATATTTGTAGAGATAAGCTATCTAAAATATATTTACAGTATTTTAATGTCAACTAATGTTGTAAAAACTCGATTTAAGATTGTAGCATGTACAGGATTCTAATAAGAATATCTCAAGGAAAATCATTGCTAATATGAATCACATACATCAAAATTAATCGAAATACGCAACCGGAAGCCGGAAATAGCTATTGTTTTTACCAATAAACCCATTTATGAATGAGTATAGTTTATTCATAATATTCCGAAAGTTGTAACCTCGAATTAAACATTGTGAATCAAAACTGTTCAATTAATAGTGGGATTCTGTGAAAATCTGTAAGTTTTACAAATTTGTAAATCTAAATATTGAACAAAATCAGAGCAATGTTTGTTGACAAATATAAAAATCCGATGTGGCCAACACATGACCTCTCGCCATAATACTCTTTTATTTTACTAAGTGTGTATGAAAGTACTTACTCACAAATATACCATTGTACTAGAAAGGAATTCGGGAATTGTAGTTTTTATAATATTATTAAAGTTTATTATGACCTTATAAATACTAAATGACATTTCATATTTTCCATTTCAATTTGCCAAAAAGTCAAAAATTCATGTGACATTAACACTCAAATATTTTATTTTTTGTTTCCATAGGTAGGCAGATAAATCAAAATTGTAACAAATTTGTAGAATTTTTAACTTCTTGTAATTGGAAAATGGTGCTAGATAGAAACAACGTTTTGAATACATATTGTAGATAGTAACATTTAGTATACAATGTTATTAAAAAAATTCCTATTAATTCATAAATTTTGAGAATATTCCAGAAAAACTCTTCAGATCTTCAAGAAACTACCACTTCCGGTTGCACGATCAACACCAAAATCTAATCAGATCTAATCTAGGGTGTCAGAATATTGTATACCAAATTTCAAATTTTTTTATTCAGTGGTATTTGAGTTATCGTACCTCCAACATCCATCCTGACACACTGACACACACACTGACACACACACTGACACACACACTGACACACACACACAGACATCATCGCGAAATTATCAAAATCGTGTTCTAGGGACCTCAAAACGTGCTTATCCATTGAAAACTCACTATAGAAATTTTAGCATGATTACAATACCTCTCTTACAGATATGAGTGGCGAGAGGTAAAAATGTTCATATGATTATAAATTTCATTGCGATTTTGTTTAATATTTACAATTTTATGGATCTGTAGCAACAACAGATTTTCACAGAATCTCACTATTAGTTATCTAGGTTAAAAAATGTGTGAAAGTAGTCGTCCAATACCTCTGACAGTACCCCCAATAACAAAGTATCCAATATCAGCCCAGTCTCGTAATTCCAAGTTGTAAACCGACCCTTAGCTAAAGTAATCTGTCCATCGACTGATTGGCTACAACTTTTACACCAAGCACAATAACATTTATCACACTCAGTCTGCTTAGCAAACAGCGGTTGCTTTATAAAATGTTTAACTATTAAAATTTAATCTTAACCAATTTGTCTTCACTGAAGTGTGTTAAAATGCAACGTCCGAGCATTTAGCGCGTCATAAATAAAGCTTTTGCCGCTAGAGAGAGATGCAGACGGCATTATTTATAAAACTACTATGCAGTCCAAACCAGACAATGTAAATTTAAATGTAATAACCTTAGAACAATATACGATAATTGTTACGGAGCTAAATAGGAATCACTAACAAAGATATTCAGTTTTTGAAGCAAGATTTAATTTTCGGTATAATATAATAGTTATTTATGATATAAGTGTTAAAAGTGACATTTTATTTTGTGAGACGGGAAGTTTAGGACACGACGCGAAGCGGAGTGGCGTAACCCTTCGAACAAAATAAAAGCACTTTTAACACGTATATCATACACTATTTTTACCTCTCGCCTAGAGAGGTATAGGGATCGTGAAAAAATTCGATGTCGAGATTTTTGTCAATTAGCACGTTTTAGCACCTTTAGAACCTATTTTGACTATTTTCACGATGATGTCTGTGTGTGTGTCTGTGTGTGTGTCTGTGTGTGTATATGAAAGTCTGTATGTACGCCTACTATAGCCTTTCGTCCCGGTTCATTATCTCAAATTCTACTGAACATAAAATTCTAATATTTTGCATTATACATTTATATATGTTAATGAAGAGCTGAAAAGATTTTGGTAAAAATCCACCAACCGGAAATGGTACTTTTCTTGTAGCACTATAACATTTTTTGCAAAAATTGTATAAAATAATGCGATTGTTACAATTTGCCATACCACACATGAAAGAAGAAATTACATTGTACAATATTTAATCTTACTTGTTTCTATATCTTTAACCAGTAAAGAAATATAATTTTTTTAAATATATAATTTTACCTACCATGATTTGTGAATCCCGAAATAGAAATAAAATTTAAAACAAAAATAAAATTGTCAATGTGACAGATAAACAGATGTCTGTGGCAAGGAGGTTTCTCTGTGGTGTAGGGCATGTGTAGAGTGTGGTGTAGAATTTTGAAATGTTGGATATAGTATAGATATTAACTGGACATAGTATTATGTCGGTATTATGTAAATATGGTATTTATAAAATAAAATTATATATTAAATGAGCTGATTAGATTTGTGAAATATATAATTTATTACCTAATTAAAGCTTAATATTTGGTTAAATACGAGGTTAAATAATAATACTTCAATGTCAAGGCGAGAGGTATTGTAACGGCCACGTCAGATTTTTTCTACAGACATCGTTTTATATTTTATTATAAGAAATAATGTATTTAATTATTTTTGACAGTTCAGTAACAAAAGATATTTATACAGGTTGGTGGAGGTGAAATGCGAACATAGGGAACATACACGACAATCGAACTTTCATACCAGGTATCTTGATATATTTTGTAGTAGTGTCACAAAACGAAGTAATGTGAATTTGTGTGGCAAAAAGAGTAATCAATAACAGAAATAATAATAAAATCTAAAAGTGCATGTAAACTTTCTCGTTTTGCTTGTACACATACATTATTAAGCAAAGAAAATATTTTAATGAAAATAAAAATTTCAATAATATGACAGGTACTTTGACATTGACAGTACTTATTCCACGTATATCAAGATGCCTATCATGATAACTCCATTGTCATATATTTTCCTATGTTCGCATTTCACCTCCACCAACCTGTATAGTAATATAATGAAACACGTAGTCTATGAATTCAATAAAAATTGAGAGTTGTTTATTAAGAGATGAAATTTACTTTTAACGTGCGTTAAAAGTGATTGGCAGTTTACTTTTAACGCACGTTAAAAGTGATTGACAGTTCACTTTTAACACGGCGTCTTATAATATTGCATTTTTAACAGCAGTAGGCCGTGTTAAAAGTTTAATTTTTAATAGTGTTTGTAGAAAAAAGCATTTATACATATTTTTACCTCCCGCTTACCTGTAAGGGAGGTATTGGAATCATACAAAAATCGGGTTGTGAGTTTTAAGTGGAAGAGCACGAATTAGGGTCCTTACAACTCATTTTTGATAGTTTCACGATGATGTCTGTATGTATGTGTGGTCCGGGCCGAAACTGGAGGTCGGATAACTCAAATACGAATTGCCCAAAAATTTTGATATTTGGTATTTTACATTTGTATACGAATTGGAAGAGCTCATTAGATTTTGGTACAAATATCGTCACCGGAAGTGATATTTTTTAAGATTGAAAATATTATTTGTAATAAGAATAAGGGAAAAAGCTATTTGCAACTAACGTTATAAAAATTGTCTTTATCTGGTAGCATTAAAGAACTGAAGTAAAATTTTAATAAAACGTTCTTGTATTCCATGGTTGATTTTTGTTTTTGCGTAAAAAATATTGACAGGTGAGACGGGTGACAAGTTGGCACTAACGCCATATAAGTCATAAGTAAAATATTAAATGTAGTAATTGAACGGAGGATGGCTTCAACACAGAAGAGTTTTCCTGTGAATGAATCTTTTGATTCAGGTGACTAATTTCTGTGTTTGAATATTTTAGTTTTTTATTTGTATATTTTAAATGGGCACCAGATTGTACGTATATATAGTCTAGATATGCCGGGAGGTTGTGTGCTGGCCACATCAGATTTACGTAATAATTGAATTCTTTAAAGATTTTTTCATGCTTCTGAATCCTGCGAAAAAGAATCATCGTCGCAGCTAAATTGAAACTTCAATTCTTATTTCTTATCAGAAGTATAAAATAATTGTTGTGTCTAGTAAATTCTAATTTGTGATACGAAACCAAGTTAAAAAGTCGGTAAATTTAATTCTCAAGTGAAATTCTTTCGGTAAATATCAAGCACTGTTAATGAACCGTAGTTCCAGCCATCGACGTATTTTACTGTGGCGCTTCGATCGGAATGTATAATTAGTTCAGTGGTATCCCTCCACAATGAAATTACTAATGTCTGTGTGTTGGTAGAATTCCTCTACTACTAGAATCTAAAATATAGGTCCAAATGAAAGAAAAATACAGGTGATTCACAACTTCGTGCATATATTTCATTTTAAGCCAATTCCCAATATTATTCTTTAGGCTAGAAAATAAGCAAGTTTTATCTCTTCGATTTTGTACCATTTTTCAAATACCTCAATAAAAATTGTACGCCTTAGAATTTTTTCGTGAAAATTTGGATTCCTACATAACTTGACCCGAGGAGTTTAATGGTAAAAAAATAAATTCTCCATTTCGCCCAGTTTTCGACTAAAAAAAAATATGTCGAAAAATATTGGCTGAAAAAAAATTTTGACTGCAGATTTGAAATCCTTGGGGTCGAATTAGTATATAACCAAATTTTCAGCCAATTCTGAGAGAAAAAGTTATTTTGGCCAAAATTTCATCAAGGGGTAGACCCCCGTTTTTTGGCCATTTTCGAAAACCCTTCATAAAAATTGTACTCGTTGGAATTTTTCCTCGAAAATTTGGATTCATATGTAATTCGACGCGAGGAATCCAATGGTGAAAAAATTACAGTCATAGCTACTCCCGTCTTTGAAGTGCAAAAATTATCTCGAAAAGTATTAGTCGAATTTTTTTTTTAGTGGCACCATTGGATTCCTCGGGTTCAAAATAGGGTATAAATAAATTTTGAGCGAATCGAAAATTTCGACAATTTTCGACATTTTTTAAAATTGTACCCGTCAGAATTTTTAAAAGAAAATATATATTTATATATAGTTTGATACGAGGAATCCAGTGGTGTACTTAAAAAATATATAAAAATATTGGTACCTAGATTTGTATAGTAGTAAAAAGAGTACAGTATGGCGGCAGATCTTGTGCTGGCCACATCAGATTTTTATTTTAAATTTAATGAACTATATGCGGAAACAGTTATGACATGTGTACCATAGACGTCAACGATGTGGGATTGTTACATTTATATTTCAGGAGCCCAAAAAAAATCTTTTTGTACCATGATCAGTTCAGGGTTGAATACTATATGCTATTATAATATATGCACGAAGTTGTGACTCAGCCTATATTAAAGATTTGCGTCTCTGAAATACGGACCGGGCAATTACATTAACAGTCCTTTTTCAGCCCTTTTTCAATCAAACTAATAGTGCGCCATCCATCTACGGTTCAGATGCAACGCGCTATTTCGCAATGTTTTTATTTTGTGTCAGTTAAAATTGATATTTCTACGTTCGACTCGCGAGATGGTTACTAATGCATACCGCCTGAAAAAGCCTGAAATTCTACTGAAATATTTTATTGAAATTCTCGAACAAAATGCCAGAAAAATAATCACTTACATAGGACGCAAAATATTTAACAGTATACAGTACAACTCACGGGTATTTTTATCAGTGGGGTAGTTACATCCTAAACAAGATTTTTAATAAATACAGGGTGTTTCATAACTTCTGGTACATACGTTCATGGTATATGTTGTTTGATATGCTGATTACGAATCAAAAAGAATTTTTTTAAATCGCAAAATTAATTTCCATGTTTCCCAGTCAAAAATTTTTCGTTGCCACTGCCACTGGGTGGATTAATTATTGTTTCATTAAAAATAATTAAATTTTGTTTGTTTATTTTACTAGTATTATGTAATTTAAGATGTTGATTACCTATTTCTATTGTTTGTATTTAATAGGAAAACAAATCCAGTGCAGTACTACAAAAAATACTGCAGGTAAACTACCCTTAATTTTTCGAATTTTAAAAACATTCTGTCAAAAAATATAACCTTTAACGTATGTACTCGAAGTTATGAAACACCCTGTATATCCTTTAATTTTGTCCTAAGTTGTGGAATACCTGTATATTACGCCGCTTCACTCATTTGGTGTGACGCTCTGTGAATCTTTTATGTGCAGTCAACTCACGGGTACTCTTCAGCTTAAGTAGGGTGTGGAGTACACCACAGGGAATATCGTCTCGAAAATCCGCAATAATAAACGTCAAAATCAATCCGATTCAGCTTGATAATAATTTTAATTGGAAATTTATTGACATTTGAAATTAATCCTTATAAGAGTCCTTCCCCGTCTGAAATTTCTATCTGCTAAGGATGAATCCCGCTTTGATTGAATTTGTCTCTCATTCTTTTGTTTCATGAATGTTCCAGGGGGGTATTAGGGGCAATTCAGCAAGGGATTGTTTTGCTTGTTAGTAATTAATGTAATATCTTTAAGTGGCGGTAGAATTTCGATATCTTCGAGATTAGAGAACTGTTTACATTAATTTACGGGATTCAGTGATTTGAATAAGGACTGCTAGGAATTAATTAGGAAATGGAGGAATTATATTATTAAATAAACAACGTTTATTTTTTGGCTACAAAATATAATTTATAAATTGTTGTGATAGATACACAGGATTTTAATGGCATTATGGCGCTACACTTGTGCCAAAAATATAGTGAAAAATCTGACGTGGCCATCACACAACCTTCCGCCATATCTAGACTTTAAACAGAAATGTATACGTACAATCCGGTGCCCATTTTGCATCACTTGAATAAAAAGATTCATTCACAGGAAAACTCTTCTGTGCTGAAGCCATCCTCCGTTCAATTACTACATTTAATATCTTACTTATGCATTAGTATGTCAACTTGTCACCCATCTCACCTGTCAATATTTTTTATGCAGAAACAAAAATCAACCGAACATGGATTGCAAGATTTCAACGTTTTATTTGATAAATTTATTTTTAAACTTTACTGCAGTTCTTTAATGCTACCAGATAAAGACAATTTTTTTATAACGTAAATTGTAAATAACTTTTCCTCTTATTCTTATTACAAATAAATACTATATTTATCTAAATTTATAGAAATTTTCGACACTTAATCTTCTCAATCTTAAAAAAATATCACTTCCGGTGAAGATATTTGTACCAAAATCTAATGAGCTCTTCCTATTCGTATACAATTGTAAAATACCAAATATCAAAATTTTTGAGTAATTCGTATTTGAGTTATGCGACATACGGCATCGGCCCGGACCACACACATACACACACACACACACACGCACACACACACACATACATACATACATACATACAGACATCATCGAGAAACTATCAAAAATGAGTTGTAAGGACCCTAATTCGTGCTCATCCACTAAAAACTCACTACCCGATTTTTTGCATGATTCCAATACCTTCCTTTACAGGTAAGCGGAAGGTAAAAAGGGAGCTTGCTATATTACATACTGAGCTCTTGTTAGTACACCTACACTGTTCATATTTTATAAATAGATAGTTAAAAGATGACTCTAGAGTGCTAAGAAATTATATTTTTGAAGTACTTAGCAATAAATTAATAAAAATAGTAAATTTTTTGGCCGATTTTTTACTATTTTTTTAGTCAGATGTGTAATATTCTTGATAATAAATATTTTCTTAGCACTCTTACGAACAATGCAAGGAATCGACTATTTAAAACAAAATTAATAAACATGCTATAATAAGGCCATAATTTGTAATATTAAAATGCTTAAATTAATTCTTATTTCCTCAAATTGTTGTCGCAACAAAGTATTGTATGAATTTTTCGATCAAATAATGCTTCGTAATTACTTATGGTAAATTTCAGATTTTTATTTTGAGCAATATAGCCAGAAACGTGAATTCTGATTCTATTGCAGCAATATTGCGTTCAACAAATTTACGAATTTTAAAAATATATACACGAAGTTGTGAATCACCCTGTATGTTAAAGTGTATACTAGTTGTTTCGTATTACAAATAAATAGTAACTGAAACGTGCTGAAAGGTTGTTTGAAACCGGAAGCTCAGCCATTTTGGCATTCGAATCACGTAAGATTAAAATAGCAAAATATCTTGTTTCAAAGATGGACACTACTCTGTCCTCCAAGATCTATTTACGTTGAGTGAACAAATAAAAAAATATATAGCTTTGATGTATCCTGTAGTGCATTCACTGCTCGCTGAAGAGTACCCGTGAGTTCGTACCATCAGTACCTGAAAATTAAAATCCAATAATAAATATTATTTTAACATGTTTTTCAAGACCTATTGATATTTAGGGTGTACTGAGTATAAACAATCTTTATTATGTTGTAAAACTTTCTAAATTGTATATATTAACGTAATATTATAATATACCATTTATTTTAATTTTTACCTTCCGCTTACCTGTAGAGGAAGGTATTGGAATCATGCAAAAAATCGGGTTGTGAGTTTTAAGTGGATGAGCACGAATTAGGGTCCTTACAACTCATTTTTGATAGTTTCTCGATGATGTCTGTATGTATGTATGTGTGTGTGTGTGCGTGTGTGCGTGTGTGTGTGTATGTGTGTGGTCCGGGCCGATGCCGTGTGTCGCATAACTCAAATACGAATTACCTAAAAATTTTGATATTTGGTATTTTACAATTGTATACGAATAGGAAGAGCTCATTAGATTTTGGTACAAATATCTTCACCGGAAGTGATATTTTTTGAAGATTGAAAAAGATAATTGTCAAAATTGTATATAAATTTGGATAAATGTAGTATTTATTTGTAATAAGAATAAGAGGAAAAGTTATTTGCAACTTACGTTATAAAAAAATTGTCTTTATCTGGTAGCATTAAAGAACTGCAGTAAAATTTAAAAAATAAATTTATCAAATAAAACGTTGATATCTTGTAATCCATGATCGGTTGATTTTTGTTTCTGCGTAAAAAATATTGACAGGTGAGACGGGTGACAAGTTAGCATACTACCGTCATATAAGTAATAAGTAATATATTAAATGTAGTAATTGAACAGAGGATGGCTTCAACACAGAAGAGTTTTCCTGTGAATGAATCTTTTGATTCAGGTGATGCAAATTTCTGTGTTTGAATATTTTAGATTTTTATTTGTATATTTTAATGGACACCGGATTGTACGTATACATTTCTTTTTAAAGTCTAGATATGGCGGAAGGTTGTGTGATGGCCAGGTCAGATTTTTTAGATTAGTATAATAAGCATAATTAGGCGAGAGGTCGTGTGCTGGCCACAGCAGATTTTTGTGTTTTGTATTATTATAAATAATACTGTTTTTCTTTTTTCAAATTTAATTTCTTTTGTATTTCGGTATGAATAATATTGTCCTGTAATTGGTTTTAAAACTGTTGGGCAAAGAATAAATTATTATTATTATGAGTACCCGTGAATTGGCGGCTTTTGTATTTCGCTCAATATCTAACAACTTTTCTATAACACTTTTCGTATTTTCGTCAAAATAGATCAATTTTTCTCAATGAAATGTCCCTCTATTCGTGTCAAGTCTTCCACAAGGGACCTGAAAAATACTTCGTCGTTTATAAAACCTGAATGGTCGATTGGTCGGCATTTATCCCAATTTGGTCAGCATATAAAGGCTGGGCCACATAGGATCGCCAAGGAAATATGTGATTTTTCACCTTATAAAAAATAAACATCTATCACGGGTTTTATTTGACTTGGATGGGCTGCCTTACAGATTTCAGCTCACTGTTGATGTGGAGAGTACCATAGAGGGGTTGATTTACCGCGTAAAATATTTTATTTCAAATTTTTTGTAATGCAACCCGAATAAAATTATTATCTATCACGGGTTTTATTTGACTTGGATGGATCTGCCGCACAGGTTTTATGTTATTTAATATAGTTTCCCATAGGGAATATTTTACTGCTGGAACAAATGTGCAATTTATTTTATTTCAGCTTTTATTACAATTCAATTATAAATTGAAATATGACTAATGAAATTTCAGCTGAAAATTGATTGTATTTTCAGTAAATTTCATATTTAAATGTTTATTTGAACTAATTTATTTTGTTGATTTATGCGCTCACACGATTGAAAGGTCATCACATTGATTAAAAGCAAAATCTAATTAAAAGTTTGTTAATGAACCATATTAACTAAAATTAAAAACACCCCACAAAAGTACAACTCAAACAACCCTTAACATAACCCCAAAATATCTCAAAATTATCCTGAACCATTTTCGAGTAATCTATAAAAATTCATACTTAGCAGGAATATTTTGATCTTGGCTCACGACTGAACCCTATAGGGTACTCCAAAAATATTTGGCACCTAGTAGGACTGAGATACGCAGAATTCAATGCCGCAATCAGAATTTAAAAATCTTTTGCAGTTTTCGAGTTATGAGTAATAGAAGATTGCAGCAGGAATCATGAAAATATAAATCCTGCAAAATTCGAACTATTTTATTAAATTATTGTTCTTTGGACTGTTTTAAGGTGCTTAGGGTAAAAATGCAGTACTTTTTTTGTTTGTTATACCGAATATTCATTAAAACCGGACTGCGATGTAACATGTTACTCATATTTTACAAAGGCTACCATTAATAAAACAGGATCCTTGTACAAGGATAAAACAAAAGACTACAAGACAGAAAGTAAACAACTGATCCTTTTCTTTGTCCTTTTTGTTTCTTTCATAACATGTAAGACACTAGCTAATACGTAATATTCAGACTAAAATATCTTTCATACAATTTTTTATAATCCCAGAGAACTGTGGAAAATTTAGACGCTTAAAAATTGCACATCACAAAAAAGATGAGTGTTCTAATATGCACTTTTGATTCTGAAAATAATTTTAAGTTTAAGGGGGTTTTATCGCTCAGCGCTGCTAGATCACAAATCCCTGCTATTTAAGGCACCCGCGCTGACAGCACATGTTGTCTCTATTTATCTTATTGCTATGTTTCGCTCCATTCTTGTTTAGAAAATACTCAATTTGATTGTCTAGCGCGCATGCAATTTTTAAATTTATTTAACAATTTACTCGACTACTATTTGAAAATTTTATATAATAATGTGATACAAACATTTAAATTTACAATGCAATCATAGTTACGAAGAGTTTTTCTCAGAATTATTATTATTTAATTGTTTATAAATAATAATAATAACAATTTAAAAAAATCGACAACGTAGCTAGATTTTTACTGCCTTTGTCGTTATACGGTATTTTTTTTAGATTTATAGGATTAATAAGTTGGGAGTAATTTGTTAAATATTTTTTTACTGCGATAAAAGCCCCTTAATAGGAGCCGTTATTTTAATGACGACCATCTTAATCGGTATTCATAGAAACAGGTGCATTCGGATATCGTACAGGATCAATGATATCCCCAGGATTAATTCCTGAAAACAGGCCCAATTCAGGAGGGGTATTTCCTGAAAAATATTTTATTCCTGTCTCAATATTTTTTTAAAACATCAATTAGTAACTTTACCAGACCTACCATTAAATAAATAATTTTTTTTTTAAAGTTATTAGGAAATGGCATAAGTGGCCGTAGAATGGAAAATCGAGATTACTCGAGTATTACTTGGTCAATCGTTTCAGGAAAAATTTTGTTATACGTAATTTTTTACGTAGAATCCAATGGAATACATTTCAAGCTTGTAGGGTTGCTTATAAGGGCCGTACTAGCAAAAAAATGTACGTAAAAATTGCAGGATGGTTATCAAAATTTATTTATTTATTTAGCACATCGAAACAGTGTTAAATATAAAATTTGGTTCAAAAACGAGGTCCAGTTTTTAAGTTACTCTGGTTTTTGTAAAATGTGACATACATTTTTGAGTTACAATAGTAAACATGATATCTTCTCTAAATGGAACGCGTCCAAATTCAGTTGTCACCAGCAGATAGCATGTGTAATTATGTCTAGGGGTGCATCATCCCCCATTGCTGCTGACGTTTACATCGTTGTTACTAAATCATTATGCGCTGCGCACACTAGATGTTCAACGATTGCTCTACGATAAAAACACAATTAAATCAAATAAGAACGAGGCTGAAGTACCCTGCTGGCTTCATAATTAATTAATTAATTAATTAGTTAGTTTTATGGACACAAAATAGTGCGAGGGATCAAAAAATGTTACCAGACCATTTAGAAGCCAAGAATAAATGTTTATTAAATAACATTTTCTTTTTTATTTACTAACGGGTAAACTAGTAAATCCACAATTTTAAAAATATGGGTTCTAGTACAAAATAGTGCGAGGAATCCAAAAATGTTTTTCTCAGAGCGCTATTTTTAACCGTTTACAAGATAGAGCTTTTTAAAGTCAATACTTCTATTTCAAAAACTTGTGTAAAATAATATTTTTATTTTTTATGAAATATTAATTTATGGACAAACCAGTGACTCAATAATTTTAAAAATATGTATTCTAGTACAAAATAGTGCGAGGTTTCCAAAAATGTTACGCCCAGAGCGCTATTTTTAACCGTTTACGAGATAGAGCTTTTTAAAGTCAATATTTCTATTTCAAGAATTTTTTATGAAATAACATTTTTCTTTTTTATGAAACATTAATTTATGGACAAACGAGTGACACAACAATTTTGAAAATATGTACTCTAGTACAAAATAGTGCGAGGAATCCGAAAATATCACGCTCAGAGCGCCATCTTTATCCGTTTACGAGATATAATTTTTTAAAGTCAATATTTCTATTTCAAGAATTATTTCATTAAATTAAATTTGTATTTTTTATAAAATATTTATTTACAAGTAAACCAGTGTATGCACAATTTTAAAAACATGGCTCCTAGTACAAAATAGTGCAAGGAATCTAAAAATGTCACAATCATAACGCCATCTTTATCCGTTTACGAGATATAATTTTTTAAAGTCAAAATTTCTATTTCTAGATAAAATTAAATAAAATAAAATCTGTATTTTTTATAAAATATTTATTTACAAGTAAACCAATGTATTCACAATTTTAAAAACATGTATCCTAGTACAAAATAGTGCGAGGAATGCAAAAATGTAACGCACAGAGCGCCATCTTTAACCGTTTGCAAGATTTTTTGTAAAAGTGACAAATAAAAATTTCATGTGGCACTTATAATGCTTTGTTTCCATAACTCTGTAATTACTTGAGTTAAAAATGGGACTGCGTCTCTAAGGAAATAATTTAAATCCTTTTATAACAGTAGACGCTAAATTAACGTTTTTGTTTTATACCCTTGCTGTTTTGAACATTTAATTAATATTTGATGCTTGAAGTGTTTATATTTATTCAAGCAAGTGTAATTAATTTTATTGTATTATTATAAATACCAGAAAATAAATTACAAGGATAACTGATTTATTCCTTGATAGACTGTTGACTGACCCATCCAAACTACAAAACCAGCGGAGCCTTACATCCTTTATACAGGGTGTTTCTATACCTCTGCACGTAACTTTAATAGGTTATATAATTTGATACATTGATAATAGAGAAAAAGATTTTTTTTCAAAATTCGCAAAAATAAGGGTAGTGAAAGTACGATAACTCAAATACCACTAAATAAAAAAATTTGAAATTTTCTATATAATATTCTAACACCTTAGATTAGATCTGATTAGATTTTGGTGTTGATCGTGCAACCGGAAGTGGTAGTTTCTTGAAGATCTGAAGAGTTTTTTTGGAATATCCTCAAAATTTATGAATTAATAGGAATTTTTTTAATAACATTGTATACTAAATGTTACTGTCTACAATATATATTCAAAACGTTGTTTCTATCTAGCACCATTTTCCAATTACAAGAAGTTAAAAATTTGACAAATTTGGTACAATTTTGATTTATCTGCCTTTCCTTCTACAATTGTATATTTGTGAGTAAAGTACCTTCATACACATTTAGTAAAATAGTTGAGTATGGCGAGAGGTCATGTGTTGGCCACATCGAATTTTTTTAGTCCATCAATGTAGATTTATATTTTACTGTGTGTGCGTTTACCAGCCGTCAACTATAAGGACAGCAGTTTAATTTATTTATAGAATTACTGTTGGGTGACCCAACTAAATAATTTAGCCACATTGATATATTAATATTATCTACGCCTTTTGAATAATGCATTTATTATGTAGGTAACTTTAGTAAGTAAAACTGTGAACTAGATTCGAACCTGGGTTATTATTATTAGAATTAGTCACATATCTTTCACATTATTACATCACATTAAGTGATTAAATGATACAGCTGTTCACCATTTTTTTTCTCTATAGTTTTTCGATTATCGCAAAATAATACCTATGCGCCAGTTTCTTAATTGTTGTGTTTTCTACCAAATAGCAATTAATACAGTAACTTAAGATTAAGCGGCCTGTCTATGTTTTTTCCGAATTCCTAAAATACTTTCGATTTTACTTTCTCTTTTATTCTACTGCCTTCCCCACTACTACGGCTGCCTGAAACCAGCCCGAAACTCGTACTTTACCGCATCATAGCAACGCAATGTCATTTTGAAGTTGAAAAATACTGTAAAAGTGTTTTCTTGCGAATAAACTGTTAGTTTATTATTGACTTCAGGATCATGTTTTTATAAACATTTAATAGAGAAAGGATCTACAGATGTGCATTTTAATATTTTAAAAATAAATTTCTATCTGGAGATATAACCGTGTAAAGTTTGCATAAATTGAAAATTTTTCGGAATTTTTATAATCATGTACAATTTTTTATTAGGCTTCAAAAAGGTTCAACTGTTAATTGATCCTTTAAGTATATAATTCTTGTTGAAACCATTCACAAAACACTCGCTACGTTAGTACATTTTATGCTGGATTTTAGAAGGTAGACGGGTCTCTTAAAACAATGTAAAATAAATACTACTGCCAAATTGCGACCATTATAATAATTACCCTTAAGTTTTACTTCAAATATGTACACTTATTATCAAGTTAACAAGTTAAATCTTACTTTTGTTCGACCAGAATTGTAAATGAAAAAAGATCAATAAAAAGTGAATAATTTAGAAGCAGTGTACGATATTTTCAACGGAAATTCAGTTCGTTTTATACAGGGTGATTCACAACTTCGTGCATATATTTCAATAGCATATTACTAACTTACTAATTATGGAACAAAAAGATTTTTTTTTAAATTTGTAAATTTATGCACTGGACTGTTCATTGTATAATGGGTATTTAATTAACTATAAATGGAGTAAAATTTTAATTTATTGTGCAATGGTTAGTAAATTTATGAAATTCCATTTGAAACAGCAACCCAAAACTGTTATAAATACCTGAAAACTAAAATTGATAAATGAGTTGAGCATTAAAATACAGGATGTAACGCAACCTGTGTAACAAAATTTAAGAGTGTATAGTATTGGACGCACTGATCATAAATCAAAAAGAATTTTGTTGAAATTCGCAAATTAAAACGTGGACACCACATGACTTCCTTGTACGCCTATTAAACTGTTCATACTTTTCTTAATAACTAAAATGTAGAATAATATAAAATATCTGATCTAATATATAAGTACTACTACTACTTCTACCTCGACTGCTACTAAACTCACAAATATATTTTAGTCATTTTATTTAAACTGCAGAAGAAGATATAAAGCATATTTTACTTTTGTCACTGTCATGTCATAATCATTTAAATTTTACGTAGTAACAAATGTTAATCGATCATGAACTACAAGATACCGAAATACTAAATTATAAATATATACTTTAATTATTCTTAAATGATACCAGATACCGAAAATTTTATAAAATACCGATTGTAGGTAACAACTAGATGCTATAACAGTCCCAAATACAAAATTTCAACTTTCTACGTCTAACCGTATTTGAGTACGTCCGTCCGTACGTACGTGACATACGTCACGACGAAACTAGTCATAATGGATTCAGAAAAGGTCAAAACGGATATTTCCGTAAAAATCCTAGAACCGAAATTTTTCGCGATTACAATACTTCCTTATTACTCCGTACAAGGAAGTAAAAATGGGCTCAAGCAAATGAGACATTCTGTAAGTACCTACAGATGTAATTACGCTAATAAATACTGCATAACTTTTTTTGTATCTAAATGTGACAACCAGTGGTACCCAAAATGACATTGTTTTGCAAACTACTGTTAATTTTACAAATTTCAACAAAATTCTTTTTAGTTCATGATCAGTGCGTCCAATACTATACACCCTTAATGTTTGTTACACAGGTTGGGTTACACCCTGTATATGCATGAGGTGTATATTATATTATAGTCATAGATGCCTGGAGTTGTTTACCCCTCAAATTTTCCAAATCCTAATAGAGATAAACCACCTGACTAATAAGTAATTAAAACTTCTTAATAGCGGTAATATTTGCCTAAACTCATATGCTGTAATTTGTGCTAGCCTTTGTATTATAACATTTCCTTTATAACAACCTAAATTTTCATTGGGCTTGAATGTATGTACTAATTTGTTTCTTATTGATTTATACTCTAGCGTAGTTTAATAAATGACTCTGCTATTGAACGAAACACACACATATTTAAATGTTAATTTATCTGACAGATTCTAGAAAAATTGTTTCAAATATATATTATTTATTATGTATTTTAATAGCCGTAATTTAATTTTTTATCAAGTAGAAATTTTATTAAAAACATATCAGTTCTTCTGATAGAAATTGTAACTTTAAAAATATATACCTCCTAAACGGTTGAAGATTGAGACCTGAGCGTGACATTTTTGGATTCCTCGCACTTTTCTATGTTAGGAACCACCTTTTCAACTTTGCGGAGTCACTGGTTTAGCCGTAATTTAATTTTTTATCAAGTAGAAAATTTATTAAAAACTGATCAATTCTTCTGATAGAAATTGTAACTTTAAAAATATATACCTCCTAAACGGTTGAAGATTGAGGTCTGAGCGTGACATTTTTGGATTCCTCGCTCTTTTCTATGTTAGGAACCACATTTTCAACGTTGCGGAGTCACTGGTTTAGCCGTAATTTAATTTATTATCAAGTAGAAAATTTATTTAAAACAGATCAGTTCTTCTGATAGAAATTGTAACTTTAAAAATATATACCTCCTAAACGGTTGAAGATTGAGATCTGAGCGTGACATTTTTGGATTCCTTGTACTTTTCTATGTTAGAAACCACATTTTCAACGTTGCGGAGTCACTGGTTTAGCCGTAATTTAATTTATTATCAAGTAGAAAATTTATTTAAAACAGATCAGTTTTTCAGATAGAAATTGTAACTTTAAAAATATATATCTCCTAAACGGTTGAAGATTGAGGTATGGCATTAAAATATATGCACGGAGTTGTGAATCACCCGGTATTTAATCGTATATTTAACTATAAGTTAAATTTAGACAGACAGATAGCAGAACAAATTGTTTCAAATTACGTTTTTATATTATTTACTTGTTGATTGTAGCTCTATGTATCTTTTGTAAATTTTCTAACTATTTTGTTCTTTTTCAGGTACGTCGCAGTTCATTTCATATTCAGTTATTCATGAATACCAACTTTCTGGTAAGAAATTACTGCATAAGCATATGAATACCAAAATTTGTTTACTTTCATAGTTTACTTAGTACACAAACAGAAAATGTCTAAATTTACTAAACTTTAACAGGTACTTATTAAAATAAATACAGGGTGTTGCATAACTTCAGGTACATACGTTAAGGGTATATGTAGTTTGATATGCTGATTACGAATCAAATAGATTTTTTTTTAAACCGCAAAATTAATTTTCATGTTTCCCAGTCAAAAAATCTGACGTGGCCATCCTGACAACCTTCCACCATATCTAGACTTTAAACAGAAATGTATACGTACAACCCGGTGCCCATTTAAAATATGCAAATAAAAATCTAAAATATTCAAACACAGAAATTAGTATCACCTGAATCAAAAGATTCATTCACAGGAAAACTCTTCTGTGTTGAAGCCATCCTAGGTTCAATTACTACAATTATTAATATCTTACTTATGACTTATATAGCGCTAGTATGCCAACGTGACACCCGTCTCACCTGTTAATATTCATGGATTACAAGATTTCAACGTTTTATTTGATAAATTGATTTTTTTAAATTTTACTACAGTTCTTTAATGCTACCAGATAAAGACAATTTTTTTATGATCTAAGTTGCAAATAACTTGTCTCCTTATTCTTATTACAAATAAATACTATATTTATACAAATTTTTAGAAATTTTTGACAATTAATCTTTTCAATCTTCAAAAAATATCACTTCCGGTGAAGATATTTGTACCAAAATCTAATGAGCTCTTCCTATTCGTATACAATTGTAAAATACCAAATATCAAAATTTTTGGATAATTCGTATTTGAGTTATGCGACACACGGCATCGGCCCGGACCACACACATACACACACACACACACACACACACACACACACACACACACACACACACACACACACACACACACACACACACACACAAACACACACACAAACACACACACACACACACACACACACACACACACACACACACACACACACACACACACACACACACACACACACACACACACACACACACACACACACACACACACACACACACACACACACACACACACACACACACACACACACACACACACATACATACAGACATAATCGAGAAACTATCAAAAATGAGTTGTAAGGACCCTAATTCGTGTTCATCTACTAAAAAATCACTACCCGATTTTTTGCATGATTCCAATACCTTCCTTTACAGGTAAGCGGAAGGTAAAAATTTTCATTGCCACTGCCATTGGGTGAAGTAATTATTGTTTCATATGTAATTTAAGATGTTTGATATTTTGTTTGTGTTTAATAGAAAACGAATCCAGTGCAGTACTACAAAAAATGCTCCAAATAAACTACCCTTAATTTTTCGAATTTTAAAAAATTGATTCGTAATCAGAATATCAAACAACATATACCTTGAACGTATGTACTCGAAGTTATGATACACCCTGTATATTGCTGTACTCATTATAGGATTACCTAGATTCACGAAAGGGTGTAGCACTATCAGTGATGCTAAATAGAGACTTAATACACTCCTGCGCATGACCCCAAATTTAGTCTCATAAGTTTAACTCAATACAATTCAAATAATAAGACATTTTCTGCACCTGCGATTTGAAATGCCTGCTTGATATTTTCCTGCGTATAAAAGAGACAGCAGGAGTTAGACAAAGATGGGAGACAGGACATGATAGCCAGAAAGCGATCTTGTGTTTGGGGGTGGAAAATAAGGGTAGTTTTTTGTTGAAGTATTTATTCTTTCAAAGAGATAATGAAGAAATTAAACCTGAATTGGGTAGCTGGGTAGTTAATATTTATTTATAAGATTAGGGTGTGGGTCACCCATTAAGACCCTCACAAGACAGAGTACCCGTGAGTTGGGATTGTAATAACAAATGCAGCCAAATATTGACAAATTCAAAAAAAACTAAATTAATTGAATATCTACATAGATTCACATGAATTTAGAATTAGAATGATTAAAATTATGTTGCAATATATTATTTAACGGGCACATAATGTAGGCTATAGTATATTATTTAACGAGAAAAAATGTAGGCTATAATTCAAGAAGATAAAAGTTTATTCACGAGCCGAAGGCGAGTTAATAAATCATCCGAGTGAATTATAGCCATTATGTGCGAGTCAAATACGACGTTTTATCTACGACTTTTTAAATAAAGCAACATTTCTTATTTACAAATTTGTATTCATATTAACCTAACCTCAAAAAATTGACAATTCATCCGAATAATTTTGACAGTACTCATTATTTAACAGTGTGAAATAATGAATTCATTATTTCATAATGTGTCTTTATGGAGGGGTTTATTATACTACTTTCACGTATATAATGAATACATTATTCTATTGTTGTAGATAAAAATAATTTGCTATTCAGTGCGTTGAAAAATATTTTGAAGTTTATTTTTGGAATATTTAAAAAGCATAATCAGCCTTACCTTTAAGAGCCTATTGCATGGCAATAATACGCATTGAAAAACGAGTAATTTTTGTGAGGATCTCAATCTAATACTGTTATACGTATGATGTTGAATTTTTGTATGTAGATTAAGGAAAAATACTTCAAAATCTTTATTAATGTAATTAGTTTGGCTTTAATAATTATGCGAAATTCGGCGAAAATTGTACAAGTTTAGATATTATTTATGGCAACTCTGTTGATAAAATTATAGTTTTATTGTTTTTCCGCCCTTTTTACATCTATGTTCTACTCATTTAATCTTTAAACTCAATGATAACTTTTATAGTTCATTCATGAGATCCTCACGAAATTCTAGTGTTTAATTTCTTTTTATCTCTAATTGTTGTCGGAACAATATTTAGTTTGAATTTTTCAATTCAACAATGCTTTGTCGTTACTAATGTAAAATTTCAAATTTTTATTTTGAGCAATATAGCCAGAATCGTGAATTCTGATTCTTATTGCACTCAAGAAGCATAGCCCCTTAAGGCTCTACACTTGTATATGAAGTTATGACACACCTGTATATTTTATCGTGCAGTTACCAGCCGCCAACTCATGGTGCAGTACATAACAAAAAAATTAATAATTCCTGAACTAAACAATATGAGTAAAATTTTCGCCAGCCATGATTCTCAACTCCTGCAAATTGCATCCTTATTAATCAGTCTTACTTGCGGACAAATTCCCATTATCCTTTATCCTTTCGGACAAATTCCCGAGTATTCCGACGCAACAGATAGAGCAACAGACTGTACGGTCTACGTTCACCGCGTTTTCCTTGTATATATATCACACGGGTTTATATCCCGACATGTCCTGCTGTTCCTGCCACTCCTGCCCTGTTCCTGATGATCCTGCGGGCCCCTGATCCTCCCGCATACGCACACACAACGCAGGATTAGCAGCAGAAGCAGCAAGATTGAATAGAAGAGGGGATAGATTTAGAGAGAAAAATAGGAGACGAAAAATTGATTTTGGATGGGGTTGGATGGATGTCCAACTCACGGGTGTTTTTGGCGTGATTAATAATTATTAGTAGCATTTCTAAATTGAAAATAATTTACTATTGAATGGCCTCCTGTAGACACAGTAATTTTTTTCTTCTCCCCTATTTTATCCTTCAATTTCTCAGCCCTTATGACTGGAGACACCAAGGGTGGAACCCTTATTTGAGGGATATGTAATATTTAAGCTTCCACCAAATAGACCTGGTCACGAAATAGGCAGTAAATATTTTATAATAATTTCTTTTCATTATTTGTGACGTCATTCTTTTGGTAATCTATCTGAAGTGAATCATGATTTATACTCAGAATACTTGATTAAAAGTCAAACAAAGAACGAAAAATAAACAAGAAAACAAACATGACTTGTCATAACAACAAAACACATTATTATTATAAACAAACAATATTTTTGCACTTCCGGGACTAAAACTCTTCTTTAGTCCTTATTTTTAGGGACTTAGGTTCTTAATTTGATCCCAAGGGATTATTTTTCATATTTAATCCCGTTGTCAAGAATTGAATTAATTATTCTCGTTGTCAAGTAAATACGTGCTATTTGTTACAGAGTATCTATGGTAGCAATATAAATATTTGTCATAAAATTTACTGTCAAAATTGCAAAATGTGTATTCTTTTAAACTATTTTGCATTCGTTTGAGGATGAAGTGCAAAAAATAGCGTATATACCACAGGACTAAAGTATCTTTAATCCCTCAGGTGATTATTTCCCTCACCTTCGGCTCGTGAAATAAACTTTCACCCTCAGGATTAAATCATGCACTTTAGTCCCTCAATATATAATATACTATTATGTATTAAGGGTGTAAGGAAGCCTTTATGGCTTGATACGTGATTTTGAGCCCGAGCGTTAGCCGAGGGCTGAAAACACGTCAAGAGCCATAAAAGCAAGTTATGCCCGTGGTACATACCCAACTTTATGCACGGTTCAATATTTTCTAATAAATTATTTAAATGTCAAACTTGTCATTATTGAATTAAATATTTACAATATAATTTATGTTACATGTAAGTAAAAATTATGTTATTTAAATAAAAAATCTGCTGTGGCCACACACAACATCTCGCCTAATTCTACTTATTCTACTATTCTAATAAATAGTTTTACTTAGGTACATTTTAATAGTTTCATGTTCATGTAATATATAAACGATAATAAACCAAGATGCAAGTAAAAGATGTCAACTGTACTGTCACTGTCATAATCATTCAAATTTTATGTAGAAACAAATTTCATATCATGGACAACAAGATACTGGAATTTCAAAAAAATAGAATATTAATTGTACTTTATTTTATTGTTATATACTACCAGATTCAGCAAATTGTATTTAAAATTAACTGTACCCATAGATAATTATATTTCCTTTTATTTTTAATTGCAAAATTTGTCATAAATAAATAATGTACCAATATATTCAAGAAAAACTATATAAAGTTTCAAAAAGTACTACTTCCGGTTTGCGGATTTCTACGAAAATCTTATACAGTGTTAAGATCTTTATTAAAACCTTAAATATGAAATTTTGTTATTAAAGGTTTGATACTTTTTAAGTTGTCGTGGACGAAAAATCGTCGGTACACACACACACACACAGACATCATCGTGAAAATATTAAATTCGTATTGTAGAGACCCTGAAACGTGCTTATCCATCAAAAACTCATACTCGAAAATTTTGACCCATTACAATACCTCTCTTATAGAATATGATGCGAGAGGTAACAAATTATATTGTTTCCAATGCACACTATTATTATCTTTATCTTCTTCTTGTAATGTGGCTGAATCTGAAATCATTTTTGCAAAATTAATAATCTAAACGACAAAGAAATAAATAGGCCTTGCGACCGTCCGATTCACGGCTGGTTGAACAGATTGATGGACGACTGAAGCAAAAAGGATAATGGAAGACTAGTAGAAATACCTCGGACGACAGTTCAAAAGAATGGGGAACAAGTCACCGACTGATAGAGTTATTTCTCAACCGGCCCACACATTCTTCATATTTACACATGAAACATATTCAATTTGTACGTTTGGTCATTTATTATTAAATTATTTGTCGTAGAAAATATATATACCGTGAGTTTTAACGTGAAACATGGGATTTTTCATATCCATGGTTACGAATTAGACAGCAATGTATTAGAGCGTTCTTTTTAAAATCGAACATAGGGAATCAATTTAACTGTATTATTCTTGACTAATATAACATATTTGGGCAGCTGTAATATGTTCCAAGAGACGCCTTCAACATAAACTCTTAATTGTTTAAACTATACCTACATCGTATTTCCAGGTAGCAACATTTGAATTTGTTAATTGGAGTCAAACTGATGCTACCTGGAAATACGATGTATAGGTATAGTTTAAACAATTAAAAGTTTATGTTGAAGGCGTCTCTTGCAACTATTACAGCTGCCCAAATATGTTATATTGGTCAAGAATAATACAGTTAAATTGATTCCCTATGTCCTATTTTAAAAAGAACGCTCTAATACATTGCTGTCAAATTCGTAACCATGGATATGAAAAGGCCTATGTTTCATGTTAAAATAAATTCTCGGTATAATCTAAAAATTCAAGCCTGCGTTTAAAATCTGCTTTTTGTTACTAGTGCGTTTCAAAATACTACCCAGTTACCTACCTTTATGTTGGTACCACCTATTATTACATTAATAATCGTAGAAAAATTATAAAAATTTGTATGCTACCTATAAATGATCCCAGGAATTCAGCCCTGCCCTCAGAAATTGCGTGTCTTTTATTGGTGGGCCCCAATGTACTATATTCCAATTAATTTCTTTGTACCTTTCACATTCAATCCACCTATTATAACATTATTAATCGTAGATAAATTATAAAAATTTGTATACTACCTATAAATGATCCCAGGAATTCAGCCCTGCTATCAGAAATTGCGTGTCTTTATTAGTGGGCCCCAATGTACTATATTCCAATTAATGTGTTTGTACCTTTTACATTCAAACCACCTATTATTACATTAATAATCGTAGAAAAATTATAGAAATTTGTATACTACCTATAAATGATCCCAGGAATTCAGCCCTGCCCTCAAAAATTGCGTGTCTTTATTGGTGGGCCCCAAATTACTATATTCCAATTAATTTCTTTGTATCTTTCACATTCAATCCACCTATTATTACATTATTAATCGTAGAAAAATTATAAAAATTTGTATACTACCTATAAATGATCCCAGGAGTTCAGCCCTGCCCTCAGAAATTGCGTGTCTTTATTGGTGGGCCCCAATTTGCTATATCCCAATTAATTTCTTTGTACCTTTCACATTCAATCCCCCTATTATTACATTATTAATCGTAGAAAAATTATAGAAATTTGTATACTACCTATAAATGACCCCAGGAGTTCAGCCCTGCCCTCAGAAATTACGTGTCTTTATTGGTGGGCCCCAATGTACTATATTCCAATTAATGTGTTTGTACCTTTTACATTCAAACCACCTATTATTACATTAATAATCGTAGAAAAATTATAAAAATTTGTATACTACCTATAAATGACCCCAGGAATTCAGCCCTGCCCTCAGAAACTGCGCATCTGTTCTGTTGGGCCCCATTCGGCCATAGCACTAAAATTGTCAGGGTCGCAGTTTCTCATTTTTTCTTTCCGGTCATTCAGGGATGCACCCCATGTCTTTTTCCTGACACGTCATGTCCCTATATGTTATCCACGCAACAGAGATCCCTCAGGAGCATGTTCCCTAGGGATAGATCCTGGAATCCTGAAAAACCGGACGTGAACACGAGACAGGAACACGTGAAATTCATTCCTGATTACTGAAAGATGTTTTCAGCCAAGAATACAATGTTGAACTGGACATTCTGCGATTAATAATGTTATAATTGATGGGCAAATATTTTAATAGCTGACTGATCATTTAACGAGAAAAAAATTTTTTAAATACGTTAATTTAGGGGCAGTTTTCGCAAGAAGCACTGGATTGTTGATTGTATAATTAAATTCTGATTAACTATGAATGGAATAAAATAGTAACATTTTAACAGTGGCCCAAAACTGTTTGATTAAGGAGGTACACTCGAGTGGTGGGAGGTTAGGGGCATCTCCTATACTCGCAATGTATTTCATATCAGGGTTTCAACTTATAAAAAATAAAAATATTTTTTTTTATTGTATGTAAACGCAGTCTATTTGAATTTTTGCTAATAAAATGAGATTTAAATAACTTAATTAAGAATATTATATATTTTTGTTATGTAAAAATTGTTTATTTTATAAGATTTCATTCAGCTAAATACCAGTGTAAACTACGGCAACGCTGTGCTGTACATGTCATTTTTCACGGTCGTATGTCAATCTGACAGATAGTAAAAATGTAAGCTGAAGAAAATTCTGCACTTAAAATTTCATTTAAATCGTTGGGTATGGATTATTATTTATCATTTGTGCATATTACCTTTCATTCTTGTGAAAAACTTGTGATTATAGATAGATAATGTTTTTTTTCTGGTTAAATTCAAATTTCACGCTTTTCAACGTTGCCGCATCTATATTATGTTCTCGCCAATATTCTCCAGTAGGCATAAACGTCAGTCTTTCGATTAATAATTCTTGTTAATTACGTGGTAAAGATGCTTGTATTACTTTTATCCGGTCTATGAGATAATAATGTACGTTTTAAAGAAGCAATTGGAATTTTCTGTCATTTCCTTAAATGCTTTTTACGTTGATTTAAAAGTAGTCCCATAAGAGACCATGTAAAATGTAGTTTTTTAATATTTATTTTTGAATAATTTACGTGGTGAAAAATTATGAAAAAATTCAGGTAACATTTTTACAATGTTTTGATTAATTTTGCAAAGTTTCATTAAACTCTCTCATTATTTCAAATTTCGAGTGTACCTCCTTAAATAACCTGAAACTAAATATGCAAATTTTGCAAAAATTCTTTCAGTTTTGAGCACTTATGCCATTAAAATATATGCACGAAGTTGTGAACCAGCCTGTATAAACCTATAGCGACTCACAATATGTGAGGTAGCCACATCCAAGCGTGATAGATTATGTAAATACATGATAGTAATAGAATATGAGGCGTCACGATTAAAAAATGCCCGCCAATCCATCAGAAACTCATTCCGCGCAGATTAATTGCCCAATCATCCGATAGCCCATGAATATACAACAAAATATCAATACAAACATCAGATCACGCCGTGAAAAACTTTCAATTATTAATCTTCTTGACAGAAAAATAACACACGTCTCTCCTTCAGTGTTGGACGTTTGTTTCAATTTTTATCAGCCTCCATCTTCTGACAACAGGGGGGGACTAAGGAGGAGAGGGAGCCGCAAAAACGACATAGAATGATGAGGAGTAATAAATATATTTCGGACAGAAACCGCCAATCGATAGCGCGCAGATGGCGCGATATGCGCTTAGATCAAGTGGGCGACAAATCGACAATCGAAGATGTTAAGAGAATGCTCAGTAATCGACGGATTATTCCTGAAATTTTTCAGGAATTTGAAAAAAGGGGTAATATTACGCAATTTGTAGTATCGCGGTAGTATGCTACTTATAAGTGGTTGGAAACTCAAATCTAGAACAGGTATAATTCACAGGAAAATTCAAATCTAGAAGTATAGATTCGACATAAATGCAAACATCTTAAGCGTTGTGCTACATATTTACCATTCTATTTTTACCACTTCAACTTTTACCACAGCATTTTTACCACCATTCTTTTTTACCGCTATCCTGTTTTACCGTTAACCCATTTTTTACCACTCAATTTTTACCACTCCAACTTTTACCTCTGCATTTGTACCACTATACTTTTTACCGCTATTTCGTTTTACCACTAATACATTTTTACCACTCCGTTTTTACCATTACAACTTTTACCACCATACTTTTTTACCGCTATTCCGTTTTACCATTAATAGTTTGTGGGGCTATAGTACGGTTTTGTTAGCTTTGTTAAAAAAGAGACGTTGGTAAAAATTGATTGGTAAAAAACACGTTGGTAAATATGTTGGTGGTAAAAAGAATTAGTGGTAAAAATAGGGACGGTGGTAAAAATGGATTGGTAAAAGAATACGTTGGTAAATACGTTGGTGGTAAAAAAGAATTAGTGGTAAAAAGGGACGGTGGTAAAGATGGATTGGTAAAAGTATAATGTTGGTAAAAAATGGATTGGTAAAAGAATTACGGTGGTAAAAAAGGGACGGTGGTAAATAGGGATTGGTAAATATGGGGGCAAATCCATATTAAGATGTGATGCAAACTCAGAAAGAAGCAAATCTAGAAAACTAGTTTGTCTCATTAGCACAAGATGTATTCCCACATACTCGGTTTTAACTATATAACTTCTGTAGATTTGTATCTGCCTGTGTTTGCATTTAAGTCAAATTATAAATTTTCTTGTGAATAAATCGTTTGATGCAAGTATTTTATTACATATGAACTTTCTAGATTTGTATCTTCTGATGTTTCATTTTCCTATATATAATAATTCTAAAATTTTTCTGGTGTTGAATCCATTCCTGGTTTTGACTCTAACCTTTCCAGATTTGCATCTTCCTATGTTTGCAATTATGTCGATTCTATGAATTTCTAGATTTGAATTTTCCTCTGAATAAATCTTTTAATACAGATATTTTCTTAAATATACATTTTCTAGATTTGAATCTTCTTTGCATGCATTTTCCTGAGTATAAAAATTCTAGAATATTATTTTCTAGTGTTGAACCATGCCTTCAATAGTCACGTATATATCAACTATTAAATCTGGCAATTATTTATTATATCTTCCTCTCCTGCTGATGTCTCTACTGAGTGAGTGACGTCACTAGAAGGGTCACGTGTTTCTGAGACCCTTATTTATCCCAGAACCCTCAACAGGGTATGGTACGTGACCCATTTTTACCTAATTTACATTTTAATTATTTGTCGACCACAAGTGCTGAAATTTCAGGAAATGAAATTGAGATTGAGGACCTTCAGACTAAAAAGGGCGAGAAACGTACATACATACATACATACATTCATACATACACAACAAGTCTTTACCCAACGTGGGTGTGTGACAATATTATAAGGTAGTATAGATTTTATTGTAGAAGGAAATTGTAGTTTTTAATAATATTATTGACACTTTTTACTTCCATAATCGTTAAAAATTTACTTCTCATTTACACTCGAATATTTTTATTTGTATGCACGGCCATATCACAATTTGACATTTATACATTAATTTCATTGACATAAATATCACTTTATAGCCCACGAACCACTTTATAGCGCAGTACGCCATAAAGAAACGTCAAATTAATGTAAACAGTTTAGATTTTCAATTTTCCTCATATAAACTATTAATATAATCCTATAAATAACCATTTTCTGGAATTAATTGTGCATTTTTTTTTTAAATAGGTACCTAATAATTTTTACTTACATTCATTCATCTTTTAAATGTTTAAATTCAATAATGACAACTGTGACAATGAGAAAATAAATTATAGCTGTCAATATAACAAGAATATTGTGCGATTTATAATACCGAGGATGTTGCTAAGCGACGAGGTGAAACCGAGTCTCGTTGAACTTCCAAGGGGTCTTAAATCGTATACAGGTTGGTGGAGGTGAAATGCGAACATAGGGAACATACATGACAATCGAACTTTCATGCCAGGTATCTTGATATATTTTGTAGCAGTGTCACAAAACGAAGTAATATGAATTTGTGTGGCAAAAAGAGTAATCAATAACAGAAATAATAATAAAATCTAAAAGTGCATGTAAACTTTCTCGTTCTGCTCGTACACATACATTATTATGCAAAGAAAATATTTTAATGAAAATAAAAATTTCAATAATATGACAGCTACTTTGACATTGACAGTACTTATTCCACGTATATCAAGATGCCTAGCATGATAACTCCATTGTCATGTATGTTTCCTATGTTCGCATTTCACCTCCACCAACCTGTATATTCGCGTTATATTCAAAGCTTAATCGTATCATCAACGACAGCGATGTTCAAACAAATCAACAATTTTATCTATCAATATTATAGTTGACAGTTTGCATATTATGGAAGGTTTTGATAGTATTATGGTTGTATCTAACGTATTAAGTTCGTAACTAATGAATTATTATAAGTATCTAACGTATTATGTTGTTTATAATTATCAATAAATATTGCATATTAAAAGAAAATAACAGTTAATGATACAATTAAATTAATGCATTAATTAGAAAATATTCAACCGTGCATAAAGTATTGTTTTCAGCCCTCGGCTAACGCTCGGGCTCAAAATCACACCTCACGCAATAAAAGCTTCTTTACACCCTTAAACAATAAACAACTATTATAGTATTTTCAGTGCCATGCAAGTTTCCCATCTGCCCTGAGTAATTTTTTTGAGTTCAACGAACCAGTGCCCTAATGACATATTCCAGTCACATTAGCTGAACTGATTGAAAAATTATTGATCCAAGTGAACTACCCTAGATTTAAAATATTCAGACACGCATATACCGTGAATTTATTTTAACATGAAACATAGGACTTTTCATATCCATGGTTACGAATTTGACAGCAATATATTAGAGCGTTCTTTTTAAAATCGAACATAGGGAATCAATTTAACTGTATTATTCTTGACTAATATAACATATTTGGGCAGCTGTAATAGTTCCAAGAGACGCTTTCAACATAAACTTTTAATTGTTTAAACTATACCTACATCGTATTTCCAGGTAGCAACATTTGAATTTGTTAATTGGAGTCAAACTGATGCTACATGGAAATACGATGTAGGTATAGTTTAAACAATTAAAATTTATGTTGAAAGCGTCTCTTGGAACTATTACAGCTGCCCAAATATGTTATATTGGTCAAGAATAATACAGTTATATTGATTCCCTATGTTCGATTTTAAAAAGAACGCTCTAATACATTGCTGTCAAATTCGTAACCATGGATATGAAAAATCCCATATTTCACGTTAAAATAAACTCACGGTATATAAAGCCGTTGCCCTATTCTAATTTAAAGCAACGCCGTTATTTTGTTATTATTTTGAATAACTACGTGCATTCAACTGCTGTTCTATGCAGTGACGTCACAAATACATCAGTTCAGAATTAATTAGCAGCTTCAAAGTGATCCGAAGTGATCCGCTGTGATTAGTCCGGCATTATTGTTCTGGATTAATACATGAATAGTTGTTAGCAAATATTGTACTGCTGAGTCGATATTAGCTGAATCGAAATTGAATTAATAAATTATATCTGGAGAACGGTTTGAGATAGAGGTCTGAGCGTGACATTTTTGGATTCCTCACACTTTTCTAAGCTAGGAGCCACATTTTCAACGTTGCGGAGTTACTGGTTTAACCGTAATTTATTTTTTTATCAAGTAGAAAATTTATTAAAAACAGATCAGTTCTTCTGGCAGAAATTGTAACTTTAAAAATATATACCTCCTAAACGGTTGAAGATTGAGGCCTGAGCGTGACATTTTTGGATTCCTCGCACTTTTTTATGTTAGGAGCCACATTTTAAACGTTGCGGAGTTACTGGTTTAATTGTAATTTATTTTTTTATCAAGTAGAAAATTTGTTAAAAACAAATCAGTTCTTCTGGCAGAAATTGTAACTTTAAAAATATATACCTCCTAAACGGTTGAAGATTGAGATGTGAGCGTGACATTTTTGGATTCCTCGTACTTTTTTATGCTAGGAGCCACATTTTAAACGTTGCGGAGTCACTGGTCTAACCGTAATTTCATTTTTTATCTAGTACAGGCGCGCACCAAAAGGTAAAAAATAATTGATTTTGAAAAATAAAAAAAACATCAATGACAACTAAAAAAAATCTGATGTGACCAGCACAAGACCTCCCTACTCTTTTAATTGCAGTTTAATAATAGTATTATATCTATTACTTAAATATATTTAAAAAAGTGTAGATGAATCTCTTCGTACAAGTTGGAAAAAATTGATGTTCCGTTTTCCCCTTTTTCCAACTTTAAAGGCCGATATCTCAAAAACTAAGCCAGAAATCAAACTCTAGTCTGCGGCATTGTATTTCGAACACTTAAATTAACCTATAACCAAATTTTCAGAATTTTGAATTTTTTTGACAACCCAAAAACCAACCACCCTCGAATTCTAAAAAATGGTTCAATATATCGACTTAATTTATGCACCAATGAATTCCTCGCGCTGAATTACATATGTGTACCAATTTTCAGCTCAAAATTCCGACGGGTACAAGATTTATCGCGGTTTCCCCATTTTTGAAGTTTTTTTCTAAAATCGACAATGTTGGATAAACCTTGTACCCGTCGGAATTTTGAGCTGAAAATTGGTACACATATGTAATTCGGCGCGAGGAATTCATTAGTGAATAAATGAAGTCGATATATTGAATAATTTTTGAGAAATCGAGGATGGTCGGTTTTTGGGAGGTCAGAAAATTTCAAAATTCTGAAAATTTGTTTATAGGTTAATTTAAGTGTTAGAAATACAATGCTGCAGACTAGAGTATGATTTCTCGCTTAGTTTTTTAGATATCGGACTTTAAATTTAGAAAAGGGGGAAAATGGAACATCAATTTTTTTCCAACTTGTACTAAGAGATTCATCTACACTTTTTAAATATATTTAATAGACCTAATACTATTTTTTAACAGACTGACACACACAGACATCATCTCGAAAATACTTTATTCGTATTCTATAAATTCTAAACTAAAACAAAAAATTCACACTTGAAAATTTTGACCAATCACAATACCTCCATTATAGAATATGAGACGGGAGGTAATTAAATACCAACTTCCTATTTTAAATAATAATATTTTTAACAAATTTTATTGTAAATTTTATTATCTAACAATCAAACATTTTCCATATAACTTTTATAATAATCATTGTTTTAAAGCTCGAACATACATTTCATTTTGACACTGTCAACTTGACGCTACTTTTTAATCTACTACACGTGATTTTCGACGTAGTATAGAATAAAAACCGATAGATGAAGCACGTGAAATCTGGACTAGAATGTATAACCCTCTAATGAAACAGTTAGTTTTTGTATGATCACAGTTTGTATATTTTACTGTTTGAATATATTTCTAAATTTAATTTAGTTTCTCTAGAAATACTCTTACACCAAAGAAGCTTATAAAATATGATGTAAATTAAAATTGACTCATCCCTTAAAACTAATTACACAACCCGATTTTCTCCCGTATTCATAAAGATTATACAGGTTGACTAATTAAATTTGTCACCATCTTGCTGTACGCTATGTTCAATTTTCTTACTTTATATCATAGAGCCCTTGATATACACTCTCGTATATTTAACAATAAAACATTAACATTATCTTATATTTAATTCATCAAGTTGCAGTTGAAAATAAACAAAAACCGATACTTGTACAACTGCTGTTCACGTTTTAGAATACCTAGGACTTCTCAAGGGACACTGCAAGTTCAGGGCGGACTCTAGGGGGCACAGGGGTGGTTTAATTATAATTTAATTCCTGTAACGTGGCGCATGCTCTACGTGACAGATTTTGCTTGAGTTATAGTTGAACAACTCAAAAATCATAGTGACAGCATTAGATTTAACTATGCTGTACTTAAATCAATTTAAATATATTACAAATTTGTTTTTTCGAATTCATAGAATACTCTCGATTTTACTTTTTACCTCTCGCCTCATATTCTATAAGAGAGGTATTGTAATGGGTCAAAATTTTCGAGTATGAGTTTTTGGTGTATAAGCACGTTTCAGGGTCTCTAGAATACGAATTTACTATTTTCACGATGATGTCTGTGTGTGTGTTTGTGTGTGCGTTTGTATGAACTGACGATTTTTCGTCCACGATAACTTAAAAAGTATCAAACTGTTTATAACCAAATTTCATATTTAAGGTTTTAATAAGTATCTTAACACTGGATAAGATTTTGGTAGAAATCCGCAAACCAGAAGTAGTACTTTTTGAAGTTTGAAAAAGTTTTCCTTAAATATATTGGTATATTATTTATTTATGACAATTTTTGCAATTAAAAATAAAAGAAATTGTAATTATCTATGTGTACAGTTCATTATAAATACAAATTGCTAAATCTGGAAGTTTTTAACAATAAAATAAAGTACAATTAATATTCTATTTTTTGAAATTCCAGTATCTTATGAAATTTGTTTCTACATAAAATTTGAATTATTAAGACAGTGACAGCATAAAGAGTGACAGTACAGTTGACATCTTTTGCTTGCATATTGGTTTTCATTATCGTTTAAATATTACATAAACATAAAATTATTAAAATGTAAGTAAAACTATTTATTAGATTAGTAGAATAAGCAGAATTAGGCGAGAGGTCGTGTGCTGGCCACAGCAGATTTTTTTCTATTCCACACTACGGCTGCCTGAAACCAACCCGAAACTCATACTTTGCCGCATCCTAGCAATCAATTTAAATATATTACAAATTCGTTTTTTCGAATTCCTAGAATACTCTCTATTTTACTTTTTTTCTATTACATTCTACGGCTGTCTGAAACTAGCCCGAAACTCGTACTTTGTCGCATCCTAGCTATGCAATTTCATTTTGAAGTTGAAAAATACTGTAAAAGTGTTTTCGTTGGGAGTAAACTGTTAGTTTATCATTGAGTTCAAGGTAATGTTTTTATAAACATTTAATAGAGAAAGACTGGATCTACAGATGTGCCTTTTTAGAATTTTAAGATATAACCGTGTAAAGTTTGCATAAATTGGAAATTTTTGTTAATTTTTCGGAATTTTTATAATCATGTACAATATTCTTATTAAAATTTTAAAAAAGCACAACTGTTAATTCATCCTTTGAGTATATAATCCTTGTTGAAATATAATTTTAGCATTCTTGTACTGGCCACAAAACACCCGCTACGTTAGTACATTTTTTATTATTATTTTCTATATTTTTTATTTTCTCAAATTGTTTATCAACAAGCCCAAAAATAAATAATGAAAATAGAATATGTGAGTTAACTGTAGTCAGTCACATAACACACCCGGCTATCCATCCGATAACCTAGAAGCCAATAATTATATTTAATAAAAATAAATTTATATCTTTGCGTTTGAGTATAAAGAATATTGACTTCAAAAAATTATTTCATTTTCTTTCCGCATCAATTGTCCTGCCATCTTTTGCGTCTCCTGCTTCTTCCTGCGGTGCATCCTGCGTATCCTGTAGATAACGACCCCCACCCTCCTTTGAGAGCCGAACAAAGCCGACAATGCCCGAATGCAGCTGCATTTGCAATTATAATATCCTTTGGAAATGGAATACTCCATTCGGAGCGGATTAAATTGGGGAACAAAACTGTTAAGCCTATTTGGATTAACCAGTGCAGGAGACTGCGCAGTTTTTTAGGAAGGGCACACGAGGAATGTAGTTAAAGTACGGAGAATCCAATGCCGAAGACTAGAATTCGATAAGTTTTTTTGTTTGAAAAAAATGATAATATATTTTATTAACAAAGACACAACTGGGACAGAACTGAGACGAAAATAAAACATGATAAGATTTGTAGAAAATCAAATGAGACCACTCTCAGCACTGTAGCTCAAACAGTTTTTGAGTTATCGCAGTTTTTGTGAATAATCATCCAAGTACAGAAATATTGTAATTTAAAAAATACTTATACCCAGAAATGGGTCACAAAATACAACTAGACTTGTTGAAAATTTTATGCTGAATCAAATGAGACCAATATCAGTGCTGTAGCTCAAACAGTTTTTGAGTTATCGCAGTTTTTGTGAATAATCACCCAAGTAAAGAAATATTCTAATTTAAAAAATACTTGTACCCAGAAATGGGTCACAAAATAAAACGAGATTTGTAGAAAATTTTATGCTGAATCAAATGAGACCACTCCCAGCGCTGTATCTCAAACAGTTTTTGAGTTATCGCAGTTTTAGTGAATAATCACCCAAGTAAAGAAATATTATAATTTAAAAAATACCTATACCCAGAAATGGGTCACAAAATAAAACTATACATGTAGAAAATTTTATGCTGAATCAAATGAGACCACTATCAGCGCTGTAGCTCAAACAGTTTTTGAGTTATCGCAGTTTTTGTGAATAATCACCCAAGTAAAGAAATATTATAATTTAAAAAATACTTGTACCCAGAAATGGGTCACAAAATAAAACTAGACTTGTAGAAAATTTTATGCTGAATCAAATGAGACCACTCTCAGTGCTGTAGCTCAAACAGTTTTTGAGTTATCGCAGTTTTAGTGAATAATCACCCAAGTACAGAAATATTATAATTTAAAAATACTTATACCCAGAAATGGGTCACAAAATACAACTAGACTAGTAGAAAATTTTATGCAGAATCAAATGAGACCACTCTCAGCGCTGTAGCTCAAACAGTTTTTGAGTTATCGCAGTTTTTGTGAATAATCATCCAAGTACAGAAATATTGTAATTTAAAAAATACTTATACCCAGAAATGGGTCACAAAATACAACTAGACTTGTTGAAAATTTTATGCTGAATCAAATGAGACCAATATCAGTGCTGTAGCTCAAACAGTTTTTGAGTTATCGCAGTTTTTGTGAATAATCACCGAATTACAGAAATATTATAATTTAAAAAATACTTGTACCCAGAAATGGGTCACAAAATACAACTAGACTTGTAGAAAATTTTATGCTGAATCAAATGAGACCACTCTCAGCGCTGTAGCTCAAACAGTTTTTGAGTTATCGCTGTTTTTGTGAATAATCACCCAAGTAAAGAAATATTATAATTTAAAAAATACTTGTATCCAGAAATGGTTCACAAAATACAACCAAACTTGTAGAGGCATTAAAATATATGCACGATGTTGTGAATCACCCGTATTTGACAACACAAGTGTGGAATTAAAATATGAATGGTTTTTTTTTTCATGACAGTCGGTGCGTTAATTATTTTCACCCCTTCTGCAAACTAGCGCAGCAGTGTTTAACAAATTTTAATTGAAGGTGTTTGTCTCTGTAGGTTTTTAATCTTCGTGGCGCACGTTTTTTTAAGATGTTTAAATATTTTTAAAGGATTTGGTCCACTAATTAAGTTGCGTTTTTATAATTAGTTACTGTCTTGAAGTAAATTAAAATGCTGTGAGTAATTTTTAAGACTTTCCCTAAGAGAAATAAAATTAAAACTCGCTCTGTTGAAATCTTTTCAAAATATTTCTATAGAAAAGTTTCTAACGCAATCATGGAATAATTTAAGTTTTTCTCATGACGCTGCTCACCCACTTTGGGTGTGGATTCTTCACAAAAAAATAGTACAGGTGAACTAAAAGAATTTTTTCTAAATTCGCAATTTTAGATTCCATGTTTTTTAATCAAACAGTTTTCAAATAGAATTGCACAATTATTTAAAATTTAATTTTATTCTATTCATAGTGAATCAGATATCCATTATACAGGGTGAGTCAGCTAAGTGTTCCCTATTTCATTTGTTTGTAAAGTCTCAAGTTTTTGTGTAAAGTCCGCCAAATTTTTGCTGTAAATACAGTAGCCACTTGAGTTTTTGTTCGCAAAGTTTTATCATTATTGCTCTATTGCTTCCTAATTGGTGACTGAAATAATGATTAATTAATTAATGATTAGTCAAACGACTATTTGTAGGATTTTAAAGGACCTTAAGTAGCATCCTTATAAGATTCAAATTCTGCAGGCAATTTCTGAAGAGGATAAAGCAAACCGATTGGAATTTGCAGAAGACGAAATTGAACGAATGAATGAAAACCCTGGTCATCTGAATAATATCATGTTTTCTGATGAGGCACATTTTCATCTTGATGGTGGATTTAATAGACACAATCATCGGTATTGGTCAGATGAAAATCCCCACTGGATTGCTGAACAATCCTTGCACTCTCCTAGAACGACTGTTTGGGCTGCAATTGGAGATTTTGGATTAATTGGTCCAATTTTCACATTGAAGTGAACCACTCGTGAAGTTTTTGTCTGATCGATTTGAAATTTCGGCAGTAAAAATTCCTTTAGATAGTTCATGTTTTGCAAAAATTTCGTCACTTTCTGATAAAAATTGCCTAAGTTATAAAAAATCCAAATAGGGAATAGTTAGCTGACTCACCCTGTACAATCAACAATCCAGTGCTTCTTGCGAAAACTGCCCTTAAATTTACGAATTTAAAAAAAACACTCTTTGTTCCATGATCAGTTATGACCATTTGCACCGCTTCCACTTAAATTTTACATGTCACTTAAATAAAAAATATAGAATCAAACTTATGACAGCAATGTTATTTCTACGTTTGACAATTTGATTTTGATTCGATATTGTTTATTTAAGTTACACTTAAAATTTAAGTGCAAGCGGTGCAAATGGCCATAAGTTGAGTGCTATACAGGGTGTAACCCAACCTGTGTAACAAAGTTTAAGGGTGTATAGTATTGGACGCACTGATCATGATTCAAAAGAATTTTGTTGAAATTCGCAAATTTAAAAATCTGACGTGGCCATCACACAACCTTCCGCCATATCTAGACTTTAAACAGAAATCAAAAGATTCATTCACACGAAAACTCTTCTGTGTTGAAGCAATCCTCCGTTCAGTTACTACATTTAATAGCTTACTTATGACTTATATAGCACTAGTATGCCAACTTGTCACCCGTCTCATCTGTCAATATTTTTTATGCAGAAACAAAAATCAACCGAACATGGATTACAAGATTTCAACGTTTTATTTGATAAATTTATTTTTTAAATTTTACTGCAGTTCTTTAATGCTACCAGATAAAGACAATTTTTTTATAACGTAAATTGCAAATAACTTTTCCTCTTATTCTAATTACAAATAAATACTATATTTATCCAAATTTATACAAATTTTTGACACTTAATCTTTTCAATCTTCAAGAAATATCACTTCCGGTGAAGATATTTGTACCAAAATCTAATGAGCTCTTCCTATTCGCATACAATTGTAAAATTTCAAATATCAAAATTTTTGTGTAATTCGTATTTGAGTTATGCGACAGACGGCATCGGCCCGGACCACACACATACACACACACACACACACACACACACACGCACACACACACATACATACAGACATCATCTGGAAACTATCAAAAATGAGTTGTAAGGACCCTAATTCGTGCTCATCCACTAAAAACTCACTACCCGATTTTTTGCATGATTCCAATACCTTCCTTTACAGGTAAGCGGAAGGTAAAAATGGGTCCAAGCAAATGAGACATTCTGTAAGTACCTACCTACAAATTATTTTTGTTCCATGATCAGTAAGTTGTCATTAAAATGTTGTATTTTAAATCGTGTGTCAGAATTAATATTTTTGGTGTGGCAAAAGGTTGTGACATTTTTATGTAATAAATTTAACGACAAATATAAAATTTCTGGTAAATGGAATATAAAATATGATTTGATATTCTCGTATGGTATTTGTCGTAAAATTATATCCCACAATAAATTTTCAATCATTCAATCCATTTCCCGACAATCTAATATTTTCAATCTTGAGATTCGTTGAGCGGTTCAATTCATTTTAAATGGGTCTAAACCACTTTTCTCGCTACATTCTACATTCACTGAACATTCCTAAACATATTTTCTTTTTATAGCAAATATTTTACGCTCTTTTGATGGAGTACACTCATATTTTTCAGTAATATGACTTCGGTGAATTGAAAAATCTTCAAAACAAATTGACCGCAATAAAAACTGAGGTATAAAAGTTATTAAAAGACCTGGGACAAAAATAAAATATGATAAGATTTGTAGAAAATTTTATGCTGAATCAAATGAGACCACTCTCAGCGCTGTAGCTCAAACAGTTTTTGAGTTATCGCAGTTTTTGTGAATAATCATCCAAGTACAGAAATATTATAATTTAAAAATTACTTGTACCCTGAAATGGGTCACAAAATACAACTAGGCTTGTAGAAAATTTTATGCTGAATCACATGAGACCACTCTCAGCGCTGTAGCTCAAACAGTTTTTGAGTTATCGCTGTTTTTGTGAATAATCACCCAACTAAGGAAATATTATAATTTAAAAAATACTTATATCCTGAAATGGGTCACAAAATACAATTAGACTTGTAGAAAATTTTATGCTGAATCAAATGAAACCACTCTCAGCACGGTAGCTCAAACAGTTTTTGAGTTATCGCAGTTTTTGTGAACAATCACCCAACTAAGGAAATATTACAATTTAAAAAATACTTATACCCTGAAACGGGTCACAAAATCAACTATACTTGTAGAAAATTTTATTCTGAATCTAATTAAACCACTCTCAGCTCTGTGTCTCATACGGTTTTTGAGTAATCGTGATTTTTGTGATTTATAAATCCAAGATAAATATTTATTTCAAATATTTCAATTAATATAAACCTTATACCCAGAAATGGGTCGCGGAATATAACTATTCTTATAGAGAATTTTGTGCTGAATCCAATGGTATGTCGCTCATCTCAATATCTCTACTAGTTTTTGAGTTATAAGGTTTTCAGTTTTTTTCAGCAGAATTTTTTGAACCCTCCTGAAATATCAAAAACAGGAATTTTCAGGAGTGAAAAATATTTTGTTAGTTAGTTTCGAGGGGGAGGATTTCTATTCCGTTGAGATTTTTTAGCTATCTCTAACAGTTTTTGAGTTATAGCTCATTAATTGAATTAGGAGAACAAAAAAATGAGATTTTTCGAGTATTTATTTAGTAAAATAGTTTAACAATTAACAAGTGGATCCGCAACTTAGAAAATTTAGTTCCTAGCACAGAAAATTGCGAGGAATCCAAAAATGTCACGCTCAGACCTCAATCTTCAACCGTTTAGAAGGTATATATTTTTAAAGTTTACAATTTCTATCAGAAGAACTGATCTGTTTTTAATAAATTTTCTACTTGATAAAAAATTAAATTATGGCCAAACCAGTGACTCCGCAACGTTAAAAAGGTGGTTCCTAATATAGAAAAGTGCGAGGAATCCAAAAAAGTCACGCTCGAACCTCAATCTTCAACCGTTTGAGGAGGTATATATTTTTAAACTGTTCAAAAAACTTGAATACTAAAATTGCAAATTTTGAAAAGCATTACATGCCATTAAACTTTGTATTTAACAACTTTACAGTGATGCGTCTCACGTGTAATATATTACCCCCACCCCTGTGGGGTGCTCTCCCGTCTGTGCGGTTCGTTCTCATCAGCTCTAAGTTAATTACAGGATCACTATCTAGCATCTAGTTCACTTTCGGATCCAATCTAGCAAGTAAACAAACTAATCTTGACGCTAACCACACCGAGCTACAAACAATAAGTACAAATTACATCTCTTTCTATGTAACAGACGCTAGAGTGAGCTTCTATCGCCTGATTAGAATACAAATTAACAGATCACAGGTCGACAGATCAAGATTTACTTAGCTTTAGCTTAGAGGGTTAAACAGGGAGTGCAAAGAAATATTATGGTTTGAGAAAAATGTAAATGGTCTACTGGAAATCAATTATTATTATTATTACGTGTTACTGTTATTGACTTGGGTGTGGCAGCCTCACATATTATGCCCATGTCACACCGGCGTGCGCGATGTGGCATTTTGCTTCGTTCAAAACTGTCAAAAAGGTGTCACACCGGTATAGCAAAATACCATACGAAAATTTGTATATTGCTATGTTCACTTCGTACTTTGAAGGTTTTTGAATAGTATATTATATATTGAGGGACTAAAGTGCATGATTTAATCTTGAGGGTGAAGTTTATTTCACGAGCCGAAGGTGAGGGAAATAATCACCTGAGGGATTAAAGATACTTTAGTCCTGTGGTATATACGCTATTTTTTGCACTTCATCCTCAAATGAATGCAAAATAGTTTAAAAGAATATACATTTTGCAATTTTCACAGTAAATTTTATGACAAATATTTATATTGTTACCATAGATACTCTGTAACAAATAGCACGTATTTACTTGACAACGGGAATAATTAATTCAATTTCTTGACAACGGGATTAAATATGAAAAATAATCCCTTGGGATCAAATTAAGAACCTTGGTCCCTAAAAATAAAGACTAAAGCAGAGTTTTAGTCCCGGAAGTGCAAAAAAATATTTTCGACAGCTGAGAATTAAAATTCATCAATTCTTTGTGTTAATTAAATCAATATTTAGTTCATATATTAACAAAAGCTTAAAGGGTTATATTCTTATTATCTAATTACTTACTATTTTGACATCAATTATTCACCAAATGTAAAAAATTATATTGAGGACTCACTGTGAAATCAGCAACAAATTTCCGGGTACTCATGGTTGTATGCAATCGAAATATGAATGGTACAAGTTTGATATAGCTACGGTAATGCAACGTGTGTGATGTTAAATCACGAGGTGATTAGCCGAGTGTTTTTATCACACAAGTTTCATTACACTAGCTATATCAAACGTGTATCATTCAATATTTTATCTACGACGGCTTTCATTGCTGCTGAATTAGATTTTTATTTGATTTTTAACATTTGACAAACATTTAGAGTAAAATTCATACCTTGATCTATTATTATTTTATTTATTGTTATGGCAACTATTTTTGTCTCAAAAAATTCAGTATCTTCTGGTTTAAACTTATACAGGTTGGTGGAGGTGAAATGCGAACATAGGGAACATACATGACAATCGAACTTTCATGCCAGGTATCTTGATATATTTTGTAGTAGTGTCACAAAACGAAGTAATGTGAATTAATGTGGCAAAAAGAGTAATCAATAACAGAAATAATAATAAAATCTAAAAGTTCATGTAAACTTTCTCGTTCTGCTCGTACACATACATTATTATGCAAAGAAAATATTTTAATGAAAATAAAAATTTTAAATAATATGACAGGTACTTTGACATTGACAGTACTTATTCCACGTATATCCAGATGCCTAGCATGATAACTCCATTGTCATATATTTCCCTATGTTCGCATTTCACCTCCACCAACCTGTATAATTGTAAAAACTTTGTCTTTATGTTTATAAAACATAAATTTATGTGTGTATTAAATATTAATAGTTATTTATAATAAAAAACTTAAAATTTGATCGAATTTCTATTTTTAATTTAAATAAGGAATTAATTTTGTAAGTGAAAAATTATTTTATGTATATTTGTCGCGCCTTTTATCCAGTTAAGATGTGGCAGCCTCACAGGTTTATGAGTAGTTATGTTATATCGTGTGTGCGGTTACCAGCCTTCGACTCACTCATGGTTGTGAGTGACAGATACAACACATTCATTTAAAATATTTAAGTTTGTAAATAATTGATTTAAAAATTCACATTTTCGTAGTAAAAACTGGGAATACGGCTCTGGTATGTAACAAAATTCCATTTATTCCTATTTTAATATACTTTATACGTATACACATTTAGTATCAATTAATTTAATATGACATGTAGGTACTTTACTTGAAGGCCCATACACAATTTTGTTAATACGGCCCTTATTATTAATCTGACAGCTCTGAAAACTACTTCATTGGATTCTCCACAAAATTTTATGTAAGCACAAATTTTTTTCAGTTCAATTGGACAACCAGTATACGAGTAATTACGAATCTCCATTTTACACACACTTATGCCATGTGCTGAAAAAAATATTTTCACATAAAAAATCAAAAACTTGAATAGTTCACTATATTTATTTGATTGTTAATACACTATATACGGGAGAAAAAAATATATTACTACTTTTGAAATATATTTTAACATTCAAAAATTACTAGAGTACTACGGCACCTAATGGCGCATCTAATGGATATGTTTTAACTGTCAGTTAATGACTGTGAATAGAGGCACAAAAGTTCTAATGGACACTAACTGCAACATTGGATTACATTGTAGAGTTTAACGATTCAAATCTTTATTCGTTTCGAACGTGTTACATATTACATGAAGTTATTAAATGCCGCATCCGCTGAGGTCTGGCAGAGCCCCTTGGCATTTTGCTTTCCAGCCGTACCAGGCATTGAACCCGTGTCGCTTATATATCACTTTAGCACACTTGGAGTCGTCTGTTATATTGTCGTCCAATAACTCTGTAACAGAAATATAATCGTGTATATTCTAAACTAGAAATTAAAGTATAATTATGCATAAAAATAAAATAAGAATATAATAAATACATTTTATGGACGTGGTTACAGCAGCCTTAAATAATAATAAACTTAAGCGGCTCGTCTCCGTTTTACCGAATTCCTAGAATACTCTCGATTTTACTTTTTTCCATTCCACTTCTTTCCCCACTACTAGGGCTGCCTGAAACCAGCCCGAAACTCGTACTTTGCCGCATGCTAGCAATGCAATGTCATTTTGAAGTTGAAAAATACTGTAAAAGTGTTTTCGTTGCGAGTAAACTGTCAGATTATTATTGACTTCAGGATAATGTTTTTATAAACATTTAATAGAGAAAGAATGGATCTACAGATGTGCCTTTTAAAATTTTAAAAATTAATTTGTATCATGGGATATAACCGTGTAAAGTTTGCATAAAATAGGATTTTTTTTTGAATTTTTCTGAATTTTTATATTCATGTACAATTTTAATTAGAACATCATCTCGTATATTTTTTTAAGATTTTACTTATACCGGGCGTTTCCTGAAACAGGCGCACCCCCCAAAAAAATTGTATTTTTAAGTCAATTACATTTATATTATAGGTTTATAAACTACATGCAAAGGCGCATTAAACTACATTATTAATGAATTTTTATAACTTCCTGTTTAGCCGGAAGTACCATCAACTTCCTTATTTTAAATGGAACACCCCGTATATTTTTTAAGATTTTGATTCTACATAAAATTCTGAATACTACCATGTATAATAAGCTACTTTTTCGCTGTAGATTTCTAAGTAAAATAGTAACTAAAATATTACAGAAACAAATCATTCCTAGTTAGCTATGAAATATATGATAAAAACAGAAATTATACGAAGAGTATACTATGTATTCAAGACAATGCAGGCCATTTTGAAAATTTACTATAAATAATATAATTGAATTGCAATTCCTTATTAAATTAGTTATTTTAGTTAATAAACTGACATTTTTACTGTCATAAATCTGTTTTCTATCAATTATTTCATAGCTAACTTGGAATAAATCTATATGTTTATTTAATATTTTAATTATTATTTTACTTAGAAATCTACAACGAAAAAGTAGCTTATTATACATGGTTGTATTCAGAATTTTATGTAGAATAAAAATCTTAAAAAATAAACGGGGTGTTCCATTTAAAATAAGGAAGTTGATCTCACTTCCGGCTAAACAGGAAGTTATAAAAATTCAATATTTATGTAGTTTAATGCGCCTTTGAATGTAGTTTATAAACCTATAATATAAATGTAATTGACTTAAAAATACAATGTTTTTTGGGGTGCGCCAGTTTCAGTAAACTCTCGGTATACGCCATTAAAAGTTGTGAGTCACCCTGTATAAATAATAGTAAAAGGTACCTACTGTTACAATCAATATTACAATCTCCGCCGGCGTAGCCTACTTTGCACCAATAACGACTGTTGATTTGATACAAGCCGTAGTCATAACTACCGTCAGTATTCGGGCCCCCCTTTGCTGCAGTATTCCTGCTGCTTTCAGACTCCACCAGGCATACCCCTTCAAAAAACACAGAAAAAACACGTCTTTTAAAAACAACTAATATTTTTTTGTACTTATTAATTATTTGTAACAAATAAATTTTATAATCAATATTGTAATCATACACTCTTTATAGGATGTATCATATTTAAAATAAATATTTTTTATATGCCTCCGGTCGGCATCGCTAGTTTTCCATATCTCAAAATCCGCCAGAAACTCTTTGTTGCCAGCCTAGGCCGGCAAACAACCGGAAGTTATAGGTTGGCATCTTGACATTACTACAGTTGTCATGCAGATGTCAATTTTATGCGTTGAATATTTTTTATACAAGAATTAACAAGATTTTGACAAATTTTAGACGTAAATGGTTAATAGAAACTGAAATAAATATATTTTAAGCTCAAATGCAAGTATTCAGTGCACAATTTTTTAGGTTATGTATAATTATTTTATATTTTTGTAATGAAATCGGCACATAAAATATTGTGTATTACACGTCCAGAAACGGTTATGCTAGTGCTCGTAATTTGCAAGCCTCGCCTGTGGCTCGGCGTGTCAAAAATACTCGCTCTTGCAAAACGTCAGTTTCTGGCCTTGTGATACAAATAACTATTTTAGGTGGCTATTGCATAAATAGTTGTTTTACGTATCCTTTAACAGCCGTAAAGTATCACATTTTTTGACATCTGTCAAAATGACTACTTTACGGCCGCATTTATTCACGGCCGCTAAATAACAAATGTATTTAATTTTAATTGGTAAATATATTTAGAAGTAATTACCTACAACTTGGTTAGCCTAAATTATATAAATAAAATTATTTATGATACTGAGAAACTTTTTTTCACATAAAATTATATATTTTTTGATAGCCACCTAAAATGTTGTGTGCACCTCGGCTTTAAAGTGTTTTTAGCCTCACCTGAATTGCTGACCTCGGCCTACGCCTCGGCTGCAAACTTCAGATTCGGCCAAAAAGATCACTTTTACAGCCTTGATACACAAATAACTATTGTATCACAATAATTATGTTGGATAACTAGTTGAATAAAAGGCATATAATAAATGTATTTTCTACTCACAGTCTCTGAGCTGGTCTTTAGGCATTCCGTTAGTTAACAGGGCTTTAGCCAACCCACATCTGGTAAAAACCACCCCGTGGGAAACCCCCAGGGTTGCCACTACAACAAAACAAAATAAAACTGCTTTATTCATCGTACGAATTCGAACTAGGTAATATTTTTGTGCTTTGTACTGTTTTTATATATAAGCTTATTTGCTTATCTTACAGATAATGCAAATGTTAAATGAGTTATCCATGTGATTTACTCATAAATTTATCTTTTTATTGGATTATTAAATGTTGCAATTATAAAACAATACGTAGAAATTAATAAATTGATTATAATTGATAAAACAGATTTCATATTTGTTGAATTAAAATTGATAGCAGTACAATATCATTTATTGATGGATTGTTATGATAATTTAGCCCATTGTGTTTAGATTTTTCGGGAAATTGTTATTTCGTTATTAAATTATTTAGGTAATAAAAATTCATTTTTATTTGCGTTTTATGTAAATAAATTTTATTTTTCCTCATACATATAAATTAGCATAATTGTTTACAAGAAATTGTTGATACATTAAAAATACAAAAAAATATGAATGCGGCAGTTTCAAATACTTATGTCACATATATATAGGGTGATTCACAACTTCGTGCACGATCGATCATTTTTAGCGTTTACTGGCTCTGTTTCCAAGGTAGTAGATTTTGTTTACAAATTAGAAGGCGGTAAGCAATCTTAAAAGACGGTAAGAAGTCGTTAAGAATTTATTTTTATTGTATCCATCGGCCAAAAAATATTATAAGTACCACGGACGTTAAGTGCATTTTGTACCAGTACCGGTAAACTACACATACCGCCCGTGATACTTAATATAATATTTACTGATAGTGGAATAAAAAGAACTTTTTTTAGTTCGGAAAAAGGGCAATTTTTGCAAGAAGCAAAAAAATTAACTATGAATGAAATTAAATCAAATTTTAATTAATTATGCAATGGCAAGAATAGTAAAATGATATTTGAGTGATACACTGTATAAAACCTACATAACTATAGGTAATTTTGATTCAACAATCGTACAATTAGGGTAAACATAAAGCTAAACAATTTATCGAAACCTGCCCCAACAGCTTTTTATTAGCTTACGCTCAATGACCGCCCCAAAAAATAAATGACTGGCAAAATTGTCCCACTCACCTTTGGCTGAATGAAATTGGGTCGTAAAGTGCACAACAAAGGGCCTGTAGGGCACCCGACATAACTGAATGTCACGACATATTGACAACAGAAATCAGGTCGCCTGAGCAAGGGATGATTTATTTTAGTCTATTGTTTTGGTCAACAGATAAAGGATGTTTATTTCATTAGCATTTGGGTGCTTTGTTAAGGCTTGTTGTTGTTTGGATCAATTGATTTTTATTGGGTTGATAGCCAACAGTGTTACGTGGCCAACTGCAAAGGTCTGACAATTCAGTACGCATATACAGGGTGATTCACAACTTCGTGCATATATTTTAATGGCAACTCAATTCGTTTTTCAAAATTTGCAATTTTAGTTTTCAGGTTTTTTAATCAATTTTGGGTTATTCAATTGGATTTCATAAATTTATTATGTTTGCCATTGCACAATTAATTAAAATTTAATTTTATTCCATTCATAGTTAATCAGATATCCACATTATACAATCAACAAGCCAGTGCTTCTTGCGAAAACTGCCTTTAAATTTACGAATTTTTAAATAATATAATACTAATCACCAAGTTTTGTACTAACTATATGCCATTTATAGGTATTTACAAGAAGTTGTGAATCATTTCAAAGATTATTAGATTAAAACGTATAGATATTTGACATTGACAATCGGGGATTTATTTTATCATACTTCCGTTATAATATTTACTATATTATCAACCATTTCCAGAAATAAATTGGGCAATATACAATACTTTATTATAGATTTAATATACAATAAAATAAAGTACAACTAATATTCGATTTTTTTGAAATTCCAGTATCTTGTTTTCTATAATCATATGAAATTTGTTTCTACACAAAATTTGAATGCTCTGTTTGAATAATTATGACAGTGACAGTACAGTTGACATTTTTTGTATCTTGGTTTATATTATCGTTTACATATTACATGAACATGAAACTATTAAAATCTAAGTATAATTATTTATTAAGCCGGGGCCAGACATGCCGCATTCGGCGATTAACGAGCAAAAATATGGGAAAAGGCCGAATGTTCGCCTAGTTGAATATTCATTTGCAAAAACAACATTTCTGCATATTTCCAAATTCTTGTCTGGGGACAAAATGGCTTTATTTCTTTCATTTATTTATACAAAATAGAGGACTGTAAGAATTTAACGAGATTATAAACCTTTTTGTAATATCAATCAATCAGATTAACAACAATAATAATAGATAATCGATTGAGGCCGTGTGGAAGTCTAGACCAGTACCTACTTAAAAATTATTTATAGTAATAATTTGTATTTGTAATAAAATATATTGCTACTACGAATAAGTTCAATAACTTAGTTACTCGCTACTGAGCTGGAACTGAAGTGAGTTATTCGACAGTTCGCTGTTCGCCGAATCCTGAATGTGTGATCGGTTGTCCGAAGCCCCTCTAAAAGAACGTTCGCCCACTTTGATGTGTGCTAGTTTACCGACTTTGGGCGGGAAGAGGCGAACAGTTCGCCGAACGAACTCCCCATACACACTGAGCGAAGTTCGGCGAACAGGTGCTCGGGATTCGCCGAATGCCGCATGTCTGGCCCCGGCTTTAGATTAGTAGAATAAGCAGAATTAGACGAGGGGTCATATGCAGGCCACATCAGATTTTTTATTAATATTATTATTATTACTTCACAGTAACGTAGTAATATTGGAGTACCCATGATCCATAATTTAGTACTTATCAGTAAAAAAATGTGACAAAAAATTAATAGTATAGTAATGAATCATCAGAAAACATAGTAAATTTTTATTTCATTAATTTGACGAGTATTCAAATATTACCAATAAAACTTAAAAACTTAATATTATTTTATCTCAAAAAATGTTATCATCTTATATAGTTCAAGGCTAACAACATTCATTATAATCCAATCAAATCGTTCGTATCTCTTTCTGAGGGGATTTTTAATATGTAAACCCCCTTATGATTGGTCATTTCCTATAAATTATTTAAAACATGAACAAAATTTCAGAATCACTCAGTTTAACTCGAACTATAACAGAAGACTGTTGTTAACAATGAACTCTATTGTTGTTAAAGGGTTGTTAGTGTTGTTAATTGTAGAGTACACCACAGGGATCAAGTACTCCAGGTGTAGTTTGGTGCGAATCTTAGAAGAAAAGGGTTTTGATAAAGAATTATTACCTGATTGTAAGTAATTAATTTTCTTGACAGTGCGATTTTATGGCGTCCGCTTATTTAGTCAAATATAGTTTTGTCAAAGCGTAGTCCGAGAGCTGGCGTCAAATTTGACCGGACCATTTCAACAAAGCTGATTTTTATAATATAATTAGTTCTATAATAACTAATTAAGAATTGCAGTGTTAGCTGGTCCGAAAGCGGGGCTCAAGATTTTTAGAGGCTGTGGAACTTGCAAAAAATAAAATATTTTTAAGTGAACCAGCAAAGCTAAAATTTTGTATAATGATAATTTACCAATTATATTTAACAAAAAAATATGTTAGCTGGACAGGGCAGGTGGAAAACCTTGTTAGCTGTGCAGGTGAACATTGACAGTGACAGTGACATCGTTTATATCTTCTTCTACTGTTTACATAAAATGAAAACGATGTGTCACTATTTTGACATTGTCACTGTCACTGTCACTGTTCACCTGCACATGCTGATTACGAATCAAATAGTATATTATATATTGAGGGACTAAAGTGCATGATTTAATCCTGAGGGTGAAGTTTATTTAACGAGCCGAAGGTGACGGAAATAATCACCTGAGGGATTAAAGATACTTTATGTGGTATATACGCTATTTTTTGCACTTCATCCTCAAATGAATGCAAAATAGTTTAAAAGAATACACATTTTGCAATTTTGACAGTAAATTTTATGACAAATATTTATATTATTACCATAGATACTCTGTAACAAATAGCACGTATTTACTTGACAACGGGAATAATTCATTCAATTTCTTGACAACGGGATTAAATATGAAAAATAATCCCTTGGGATCAAATTAAGTACCTTAGTCCCTAAAAATAAAGACTAAAGAAGAGTTTTAGTCCCGGAAGTGCAAAAAAGAATTTTTTTTAAATTCGAAAAATTAAGGGTAGTTTACCTGCAGCATTTTTTTAGTACTGCACTGGATTCGTTTTCCTATTAAATACAAACACTAGAAATAGGTAATCAACATCTTAAATTACATAATAGAAACAAAATTTAATTATTTTTAAGGAAACAATAATTACTCCATCCAGTAGCATTGGCAACGAAAAATTTTTGACTGAGAAACATGGAAATTAATTTTGCGATTTAAAAAAAAAACTTTTTGATTCGTAATCAGCATATCAAACAACATACCCTTAACGTATGTACCTGAAGTTATGAAACAGCCTGTATAATATTAGTCGAAGTTGCGGTTTGGTCAAATTACGGAATGTGAAATTACAGTTTGTCTACATTACAGGTTGGCATATTTACGGTTAAACAAATTACAGTTTGACTAAAATACAGTTTGGCTTAATTATTTTTGGTACAACTCTTCGACCATATATAGGTATAGACAGATAACACTGAATGCTGTAGTATACAATGTTGTGAAGGCAAGAAGTACGGCAGCGGGAAGCAGCAGCTATAGGCGGGGAAAGGAGGTGAGGACACGTTAGAGTGTTGCACATTGCTGACTTCTGGTTTGTTATCATGGAACAGAGAATGAAAATAGGCAACTGCAACACTTCAAGGTGTCTGCAGGTCATACTCCTCTTCACACCGCTACCTAGTTCTTTGCTTCACAACAAAGGCTTGCGTTGTTTGTCTATTCCTATGTATGGTCGAAGGTACAGCTACACTTTGACAAAACTATATTTGTTCAAATTGTGTGCTCCCTATTTTATTTACTGTTTAATATTTTAGGGGTTTGTTTGGTGGAAAACGAAAGCGCGCGCAACACTAGCGCATTGGGGGGGCCCAACAAGAACGGCAGTTTTGATTACGGGTTGTTTCAAATCAATGATAATTACTGGTGCAGACCAGACGCCAATGGTGGTGACTGTGACATGAACTGCAATAGTACGTATTGTTTAATTAATTATTTCAATAATTAATTGCGCTAATTGCAGAGTTATTGGATAATGACATTACCGATGATGCTAAATGTGTTGAAAAAATTTATAAGCGGCAAGGGTTCAACGCTTGGCATGGGTGGACAAAAAGATGCAAGAATTCTGCGCTGCCTGATATTTCAAAATGTTTTCAATAAATTATTTGCCTGTACTATTATACTAATAGCAGGGTTCTGTTAAAATCTATAGTAGCTACAGATCTATAAAACTGTAAATTTTAAACAAAATCGCAATGAAATTTATAAACATATGAACATTTTTATATTTGTCAACAAATATTGATGTGATCTTGTTCAATATTTAAAGATTTACAAATTTCTAAAACTTACAGATTTGAACAGAATCCCACCATAATATTTATTTACTTTATCTACAACAATAGAATAATGTATTCATTATATACGTGAAAGTAGTATAATAAACCCCCCCATAAGGACACATTATGAAATAATGAATTCATTATTTCACACTGTTAAATAATGATTACTTTATTCTCTCGAACTGTCAAACTGCCATCACATCTGTTTTAATATTAGTGTTACATCAAGTTATCATTTTATGACGTTGTAAGCAGAAATAGTAAAAATAATAAAAATTTGTAAAACGCTGTATATGACTAGCCCATAATAGTTCTAAATTACTTGAATAAATTGTCATCACACCAAAGTTTGAGGTTAGGTTAATATCAATACAAATTTGTAGTAAGAAAATGTTGTTTTATTTATAAATTTGTAGATAAAACGTCGTATTTGACTCGAAAATAATGGCTATAATTAACTCGGATGATTTATACACTCGCCTTCGGCTCGTGAACAAACTTTCATCCTCATTAATTATAGCCTACATTATTTACTCGTTAAATAATATACTATTATTTAATTTTGTACCATTTTTATATAAATATATATTATTATTATTATTATTTTGTATACTATTTACTTTATTACGATATATCGTAGTATGGAGCCCAGCAGTAATTTTTTTCAGGCAGCATAAACTCCTGAAATCATTTTAAATAATACCTATACAATTTTTGTAATATTTTTATGATTAATAAAGTAATAAAGTGTGGTTTCTTTAACTGGGTATAGCTGAAGGGGGCCCACCAATAAGTTTATGACAGCAGTATTTAATTCTGATATAATTATTTTAATTTTTCTATGATTAATAGTTTTATAGTATGTGATCTTCCTCTTACTGTTGATATTAAAGGTATATTGGGGCCCACCAGTATAAATACGCAGTTTTTGAAATTTCTGATATTATATTAATTAGTTTTTTTTAATATTATAGGAAAACTAAATGAGTATAGCTGATTGGAGCCCACTAGTAAATATATTTGAAGGCAGGATTAAATCGCTGGTACCATTTATAAATGAGGGTTGTCCGGAAAGTAAGTACCGTTTCATTCTACTGCCACCGCAGCGCTAGTGTCGCAGTTCCGCGCAAGCTCACTCGTCTCTCTGGTTCATTGGTCATCTACTGATACCATTATTAGCCGGTTTATGTTGTGTTTACATTTGATAGTAAGCGTTCAAAATGTTTAAGACAATACCAGATCCCGCCGACCAATGTTCATGACGAAACACGCTGTGGGCGGCCTTCTGTTATCAATGATGAGTTGGTTCGTCCATCATTGAACTGCCTAACCCACTTTCTCACCATTCCGTTCGTCATTACATTTTCCCCATAAATCTCTACAAGTTGATGATGAATTTCAGTTGGCTTAACATTCTTTGCGTTCAAAAACCGTATTACAAAACGCACTTCACAATGTTAAAATCATAGAAAAACCAATAAAATATAGCTGTGTGGGCCCACCATTTAAATTTTTCGGTGTTTGAGGACAAGGTTGAATTCCTGAAATCATTTATAAGCAGTATACAATTTTATTTAATTATTGTACGATTAATAATGTAACAATAAGTATTTACAATGTTAAAGGTATAAGAAAACCAATAAGGTATAGCTGTATGAGGCCCACCAATAAAGATTTGCTGATTTTGAAGGCAGAATTGAACTCCTGGAATCATTTATAAGTTGCATACAAATTTTTGTTACACCCAAATTGGTAAAAATATTTAAAACAATTATTTTATATTACATTTTTACTAGTAAATAATGCAATCCTTCATAAATACCAACATACACCATACTCAGAAACATTTAAAATGCTTAAAAACCAAAAAAACGTCCCATGTTATGATTTGACATTTTCGGACAAAACCCCGCTACGCGCGATATCAAAAAAAGTCCGACTTTGGTCGGTTGTGAATGCCGGCGACTCCCTCCTCGGTCGCCGGTTAGCCGGCAGCACAGCAGCGGGGTTGTGCAAACTCGGACAATACCAACAGGGACGAAATATCATTCATTAGTGCGGTTTCATTTGTTGTAATATTTCGGGCACGTGGCGCCTCGTGCGAAAAATTTTGGTACTTGTGCACGTTTGTTTACTATTGTAGTCAATTGTTCAACTAAGAAATGAATACATATTAATAAGATTTTTAAAAGTTGTTGCTACTATTGTTATAAATCTAGTTTAAAATAAATGAAATGAACTATAATAGCAATTGTTGATATTTAGACAATATTTTGTTTACTGAAGAACATCTGACAAATAGTTTTGTTAGTAGCCATCTTGGCATCTTGACATAATAAACGTTAAGAAACGTAGTGTTTTACAATGTGCTAAAGTAGTGTTAAAGTGTTAATAAACATTATAAAACAGTGTATTTCCTAAACGATATAGTGCGTAAAGCCTGAGGAAGAATTGTTTTCAATATGAAATCAACTAAAAGGTATTTGGTTTTCTTGTATTATGCATTTCTCAATCTGAAGAGGTTATAAAGCTGTCTGTAGGATGCCAGTTGTTTATTTTATATCTGCTAAACGGTTGAAGATAGAGATCTGAGCGTGACATTTTTGGATTCCTCGCACTTTTCTGTGCTAGGAGCCACATTTTCAAAGTTGCGGAATCACTAGTCTAGCCGTCATTTAACATTTTATAAATAAGAAAAATTATTTAAAACCATTCTTTTTAAATGCAACCAACAAAACATGACAGCATAACACATTGCGTAAATTGTCTTTTAAAAATTCCTATAATTTTTGAGTTAAGGGGCTTTTATCACAGTAAAAAAGTATTTAACAAATTACTCCCAACCTATTAATCCTATAAATCTAAAAAAAATACCGTATAAAGACAAAGGCAGTAAAAATCTAGCTACGTTGTCGAATTTTTAAAATTGTTATTATTATTATTTATAAACAATTAAATAATAATAATTCTGAGAAAAACTCTTCGTAACTATGATCGCATTGTAAATTTAAATGTTTGTATCACATTATTATATAAAATATTCAAATAGTAGTCGAGTAATTTGTTAAATAAATTTAAAAATTGCATGCGCGCTAGACAATCAAATTGAGTATTTTCTAAACAAGAATGGAGCGAAACATAGCAATTAGATAAATAGAGACAACATGTGCTCATAAAACATAGGCTGCCAGCGCGGGTACCTGAAATAACAGGGATTTGTGATCTAGCAGCGCTGAGCGATAAAACCCCGCTACAGCTCACAATTTACCCAACAGGTGTACCCGTGAGTTGTCATCCCATCCGCCCCAACCAATTTCCATACCGTATAACAATTAATCATCTTTATTCAATTTGCACTACAAATTCAAATTCACAAATTGCCTATTGGAAAAATTGAAATTAATAAATCAAATGATCTGTGATTGAGTCACGTGGTGTTGACAGCCGATGCTCAACTGTTCGACTGTGGAATGTTCCACTCGGTGTTCGAATGTTCGCGGCTGTTGTCACAGTCTACTTGATGGGAAATATTCCGAATGGGAGAGAGACATGACAATTGAGGTGTGACAGATGTAGGAAAAAATGGACACTGTTAATAAAAGAGATAGCGAGAGATTTGAACAGAGAAAGAGATTATTTGTACGTAGGTATGAAGTAAGAGGAAATGTTTTATATTATGTGTGCAAACAGGGATTCCCGAATATGATTTGATATTTCCTGAATCGCTTGATGTAATAATATCAACAATATTAGTAATCATTTTTACTGTTAGATGGGGGTACCTCACAGATACCCTGTGCGGTATTCCCGTCTTAATGTTCAATATTTCTGAATCCTTGATAAAAAGAAATTCACTGTTTTAAGCAATCATAAATTAGAAATTCTTCTTTTCCAAGACTCATTGATGATTCAATTTAGCGGCACCGCTATTTGACAGACGATTCTTATCAGAATTATTTTTCTCAGGATGCAGAAGTATGAAAGAATCTTCAAAGAATCCTTGTGCGAACAGGGCTTATAGTAGTCTACATGTATCGATACCCCAATTTAATATTTAATTTAAATTAATGGTATATTATGCATTGAATTATAATGATAGCTATTAATTTATACATGAGTATGAAATTTACGATACGAGCCATGGCGAGTGTGGTAACTCATTAATAGCCATTATATACGAGGTGCATAAATTATTTATTCTACTCTCATGCTTTTCATGAAATTTACTTGGATATTTCATAATAGAAATCTATCGAAATTAATTCCACTTGACAAAATAAAATCTCCAGAACATTTCAAAAATGTTACTTACTTAGTTACTTGCTATATTTGCCTATTAACATCCTATTAATATTCTAACGATTGCTAATGTCCGCCCTTAGTAACATTATCTATGTAACATCCAAATGTTAGTAATTTGGGAATAATATCCCAATTATTATATTATGTCCCATATAATTCAGCCAAAACCATGGATTTCGCGCGCCACTCCACAGCGTTTATTGTTTTGTTAAATATAATAATCTAAAGATATTGTTGAAGATAAAAGTACAATCTACAAAATGCAAGATGCAGAATTTTAAAATTTTGCTTTAAAATCGAAATATGTTCATTTGTATTTTGACAATTTTTGTTATTTTTGATCTTCTATTGTAAAACGAATTTGAAAAATTCGATCGGTTATTTTGCAAATCCAAGCTTTGTTGACTACATATTAGAAGTTAATTCACTTATACAAAAGCTGTACAGTGACGCGCGAAGACCTTTTTTTACAAATATTAGTGTCAAAATTACTTTTTCACCTCAAACATAAATTATTTGTTATTTTTATGTTGAACAAAATAATAAACACTATAAAATAACTTGCGGAATCAATGTTTTTGACTGTTTTCTACCATGAGTAGAGAATCATCTTAAAGTACAAGAATAAGATATTTTTAAACACCCCATGGACGATTCATGTCAAGTGGTATTTCATTCAAGTACTGAAAAGGTATATAGTGCTTTTTAATTCTTTAAGAAAAAAGATATTTCATTCTTATATTAATTTATTTATTGTACCAATACATTTTGTCACAAAATAATATTTAAAATATTTAAAATTCGCATTCATGTTGGATGTTAGCTATGGGTTGTCCTTGGCATTTTCTGATCCAGCCGTACCACGCTGTCCAGCTGTGAATCGAGAAAATGTGCCTCACACATTTGGCGTCATCCGATATGTCATCGTTCAACAAATCTGCAAAATAATAATAGTTTAATAGGGTAGTTTACTATTTCTTAAAAGTTTTTTATTGAAACTTCATGTAATTTGAAAGCGATTGAGAGTACTGATAAGCCTTGGTCTTAATAAAGCTGTAATTAATTTTTAAAGTTTGTGTGACGTAGATGTATAGCTGAAAATCTTCTCCAACCATGGAGAATTAAAATCTACTCATGTAAAATCAACTGTTTCTAAATGTTACAAAATATAAAATACAATTTGGTAGTTTCTTACTGTAAGTAAGAATACACGTGAAACGCATTATTGTGACGTAGATGCATCGATACGTAAAATCTCAAATATTTATAGAACTATTAACTTTTTGAAAACTTTTTTCATGGCAATAACTCATTTTTGAGGTCTCCTTTCAATACAATTGACTGGATTGCTAATTTGCTACTATGGTAATGTACCCTAAGCTGAGTATAGCTTTGTGGGGCCCACCAGTAGAGGCGGCAGGTTTTTGGACAGGATTGAATTTATTAGTGGTGTACAAATTTTTGTATTTTTTGTGTGGTTAATATGTAATAAGAGGTGGCCTCAATTTTAAATTTAATGTATGCGGGTTTTCAGGTTATTCAATATTTTTGAAGATGATAAAAACGTATTTTTATTCAGATAAATTTTTTATTACAAGCAAAAAAATTAATGAAAATTGAATATTTTGTATGTGATGTAGAAGCTGCCATCTCCTATACAAAATAATGATGCCACAAAAAATTTATTTCTCAATTTATTAAAAAAACATAATTTAATTAAAATGTATATTGTTACCTATGTTTTTCTCCTAACATTAAATACATAGAGACAGAAATATCGTTTTCAGTACCATGCAAGTAACCGATTGAATGTCTGGCTTTAAGAGGCCCGTGTACCTCCTAAAATCCAGCATAAAATGTACTAACGTAGCGAGTGTTTTGTGGCCAGTACAAGAATGGTAAAATTTTATTTCACCAAGGATTTAATAGAGAAAGAATGGATCTACAGATGTGCCTTTTTAAAATATTAAAATTGAATAAAATAATATAATAATAAGTGGTCCCCATGTTAAACTATAAAACAGCGACTTCATCTAATATGAAATGATCCTCCTGTCATGTAGTTAAATATAAGTCCTGCCTTCCATCATGTCCACAGCCGCCTACGTCATGTGTCTAGATTTATTTGGTAATTTCCGGGCATGCTGTAATCTGCGGCTGACCGCATCGCACAATTGCCCTGAATCCCCTCCTGTCCTGCGATACATGGCTACCAGCCCGATGCTCGGCTGTTTGTTGCGGTCACTACGCGCCGAGTGCGTGATGTATGTGTGCGCGGTGAAATGACCAGGGGGGTACTGGGAAAATTTATCATATTTTTTTTGTATGTTAATATTTTTTTATTTAGATGAAATTTTATATTTGGGGTTGAATTAACCTTCTTAAACACTGATTAAATTTTGGGTTAAATGCTAGTATTTTTAGGACAGTTTACTTAAAGATTCATTGAGTTTTTGCGCATACCGCCTGAAATATGCAAGATACGGACCTGAAATATTTTTTTTTAGATTCTACGTAAAATTCTGAGTGTAATAGAATTTTTTTGAAAATAATCGCTTGAATAGTATTTGAGATATCATGATTCTCCATTCTACACACACTTATGCCATTTGACTGAAAAAAATATTTTGGTCCAAAAATTATCCAGGACTCTTATTTAAGTCTAATTGTAGTTACTATTCTAAATAGTACATAAAATAGTATATTATATATTAAAGGACTAAAGTGCATGATTTAATCCTGAGGATGAAGTTTATTTCACGAGCCGAAGGTGAGGGAAATAATCACCTGAAGGATTAAAGGTACTTTAGTCCTGTGGTATATACGCTATTTTTTGCACTGCATCCTCAAACGAATACAAAATAGTTTAAAATAAAAAACATTTTGTAATTTTGACAGTAAACTTTATGACAAATATTTATATTGTAACAAATAGCACGTATTTACTTGACAACGGAATTAAATATGAAAAATAATCCTTTGGGATCAAATTAAGAACCTTAGTCCCTAAAAATAAAGACTAAAGAAGAGTTTTAATCCCGGAAGTGCAAAAAAAAATATATAAGAGTTAATTTGTACCTTCATATAGTCTGTATTTTAAACTATAACAAGAATAAGAAATTAAATGATTTTCTGAATTCTTAAAGTATAAACCTGTCTTTGATTTACTTCTCCTAGTTAAATGCCCTGTTCACACATAGATTCTTTGAAGATTCTTTCATATTTCTAAATCCTAGACAAAATAGAAATTCACTGTTTTAAGCAATCAATGAATTATAAATTCTTCTTTTCCAACACTCGTTGAAGATTGAATTTAGCGGCTCTATTTGACAGGAATCAAAGAATCCACGTGTGAATGGGCCAAGTCCAGTCCTGTGTTTGTAAAATCGACGTCCTCTAACAGATAAAACTGTCACTTCCACCACCAAATACCAATTTGGTTGATATTATTAACGCGGTAAAATTATGAGTCCCCGGTTACTGGGAAATGAAATACTTCAACCGGTCGGGACTATGTACACTGTACAGCTCATATACTTTAAATATGCGACTATTGTTATTGTGATGAATGGTTTGACATTATTTCATTATAGCGCAACCCTAGAGAGATCATTATAATAAGTAGAAATAGAATTATTTTATTTAAATAACTGAAATAATTTAAATCGTTTTTTCCGAATTCCTAGAATACTCTTGATTTTACTCTTTTCTCCACTACTACGGCTTCCTGAAACCAGCCCGAAACTCGTACTTTGCCGCATCCTTGTATACGAAATGTTACTGTCTACAATTTGTATTCAAAACGTTGTTTCTATCTAGCACCATTTTCCAATTACAAGAAGTTAAAAATTCTACAAATTTGTTACAATTTTGATTTATCTGCCTACCTATGAAAACAAAAAATAAAATACTTAAGTGTTGAGTCAAATAAATTTTGGAATTTTTGACAAATTGAAATGGAAAATATGAAATAATAATTTTTAATAATATTATAAAAACTACAATTCCCGAATTCTCTTCTACAATGGTATATTTATGAGTAAACACCTTCATACATACTTAATAAAATAGTTGAGTATGGTGATAGGTCATGTGTAGGCCACGTTAGATTTTTCTACGTCCTTGCGTTAATTTACTTATTAAATATGCATTGCCTGTACTTAAATGACATTCATTTCGATACAGATTTTCAAGTAAATTTCATGAAAATTAATAAATTTTTTATGAAAGCATGGGAGTAGAAAAAATAGTGTATGCAACTCGTGTATAATGGCTATTAATACACTCGTATGAATTACACTCGTATGAATTACGACGCTGGCTCGTGTATGGCGAGAGGTCATGTGTTGGCCACATCGGATTTTTATTATTATCATTATTATTATCGTATTTTAAGAATATTTACAAGTCTCTTACCAGACGTAACAAACTGGTACTAATGGTTTTTACCAAAAAATATTTATTGTAGCACTTTTTAAAAATCTCTTCAAGTCTTAATACAATATATTATTCGTTCAACTTACGTGTATTCCTACTTGTTCGTATTAAGCACACCTTAGACATCAATATACTCTTTAAGAGGCTTTTATCACAGTAAAAAAGTATTTAACAAATTACTCCCAACCTATTAATCCTATAAATCTAAAAAAAATACCGTATAAAGACAAAGGCAGTAAAAATTTAGCTACGTTGTCGAATTTTTTAAATTGCTATTATTATTATTTATAAACAATTAAATAATAATTCTGAGAAAAACTCTACGTAACTATAATTCCATTGTAAATTTAAATGTTTGTATCACATTATTATATAAAATTTTCAAATAGTAGTCGAGTAATTTGTTAAATCAATTTAAAAATTGCATACGCGAACAAGAATGGAGCGAAACATAGCAATTAGATAAATAGAGACAACATGTGCTCATAAAACATAGGCTGTCAGCGCGGGTACCTGAAATAACGGGGATTTGTGATCTAGCAGCGCTGAGCGATACAACCCCCTTAAGAATCAGAAGCATCTTAAGACAATACTACCCTTCCAATCAATTCACCCCTCAACCGGAATACTTGATTGACGTTTCGATTTTCTCTGTCCCTCAAAGCGGAAGTAGGCGTGTCATGCATCCATGCGTCTAATTTCCGGTGCCACCGGTTCGGTGCCGCTGGTTTGCATTCCTGCAAATTGGAATGCCTCAGCAGGACTGGCGTAGATAGACAGCAGGATGCCTCATCACGAATCAGGAATTCGGTAATTTGGGTGTAGTATTAATTCAGGTGAATTATGGATAAATTGTTTAGGAAATTATATTAAGAGGTGATCTGTGAATCTATAGGTGGCTAACTTACTGATTTTGTTCAGGTCGTATTCATCGCTGAGTTCATTCATTTGAATTTATGTAATTGACAGTGAAAAAAACGTAACACGAAGTCTATAATGGTAATGTTTTTAACCCCATAATAGTCAAAATCTTATTATACGTCATAATTTGATTTTTTTTTTAATTTTCTGTAACTACTAGTGCCACATCAGCGACACTTTAAAACTTTGACATGGCTCATTTTGCACATGATTTCTGCATTTTCGGATAAACGATGTAACCTACAATGAAAATTATGTTACAAAATGAAAATACCCACTTGACATGAATCGTCCATGGGATGTTTAAAAATATCTTATTCTTGTACTTTAAGTGATGTTACGTAAGTCTATCCTAGCCACATCCTGAGTACGATCAAAAATTACATACTCAATACAAACATCTCAGAGAATTACATGGGATGCATAATTGTGATATTATTACCAAGTTACAACATTGGGATGTAACATAGATAATGTTACCAAGGGCGGACATTAGCAATCGCAAAGATATTATTAGGATGTAAATGGGCAAATATAGCAATTAACAAGCCGGGATGTTTACATTCTTGAAATGTTCTAGGGATTTTATGTTGTCAAGTGGGTATATTTATTCCCAATTGTCTTATTTAAAAAAAATCTGACGTGGACACCACATGACTTCCTTGTACGCCTTGTTTGTTCATACTTTTCTTAATAACTAAAATGTAGAATAATATAAAAAATTCTTTTAACTTATTATACTAGTATACTCACAAATATATTTTAGTCATTTTATTTAAACTGCAGAAGAAGATATAAACGATATTTTACTATTGTCACTGCTACTGTCACTGTCATGTCATAATCATTTAAATTTTACGTAGTAACAAATGTTAATCGATCATGGCCTACAAGATACCGAAATATTAAATTATAAGTATATACTTTAATTATTATTAAATGATAGAAGATACAGAAAAATTTATAAAATACCGATTGTAGATAATAATCACATAATCTTTCATTTAAAATAAAAAAAATTGCCTAAAATTAATTATTTATCAAATTTTTTTTTAAATTTACTACTTCCGGTTTGAAGATTGAAACCAAAAATAGGAGGTGCACAACTAGATGCTATAACATTCCTAAATACAAAATTTCAGCTTTCTACGTCTAACCGTATTTGAGTTATGCGACACACATACGTCCGTACGCACGTACGTACGCACGTACGCACGTACGCACGTACGTACAGACGTCACGACGAAACTAGTCATAATGGATTCAGAAAAGGTCAAAACGGATATTTCCGTCAAAATCTGAGAACCGAAATTTTTCGCGATTACAATACTTCCTTACTCCGTACAAGGAAGTAAAAATTGTCTGTAATAATAGTTCATTTTTACCCAAATTGGGTAAACCACTTTGAAATAAAAATTTATAATCATATTTAAGGTGTAGTCTACATCCTCAACAATGTATACCCGTGAGTTGACGGCTGGTAACCGCACATACCAAAACTTGTAGTGATCTGTGTGATTCACAACTACTTACGGATCACCCCACCCAAATATATTTCTCAAATATTTATTTAGTAGTACACTGTGCACCAGCACCATCTTGAGTACCCGTGAGTTGTAATAACTGCAAAATAAAACTAAACTTTGATCGGACTAACTCACTACATACATGTTTTGTTGGTTGCATTTTTATGTGTGATTTTAAAAATAAATAATCTGTGCGGCTGACACACCCTAATGGGACGCGAAATTACACAATATTGAAGAATACCCGTGAGTTGACGTTGTGCGGTTTACAACTTTAAAATTGCGCCACAACTCAAACTAAACAAATTACAAAATAATATAAAATAATTTATACAGGTTGGTGGAGGTGAAATGCGAACATAGGGAACATACATGACAATCGAACTTTCATGCCAGGTATCTTGATATATTTTGTAGTAGTGTCACAAAACGAAGTAATGTGAATTTGTGAGGCATAAATCAATAACAGAAATAATAATAAAATCTGAAGGTGCATCTAAACTTTCTCGTTCTGCTCGTACACATAAATTATTATGCACAGAAAATATTTTAATGAAAACAAAAATTTCAATAATATGACAGATACTTTGACATTGACAGTATATCAAGATGCCTAGCATGATAACTCCATTGTCATATATTTCCCTATGTTCGCATTTCACCTCCACCAACCTGTATATAAACATTAATACCCGTGAGTTGGTGCCTCACATACTTCTCAGTGATCTGTATGGTTGCTACACTAAATCTCGCTGCAAACTTTCCTGCAGAAGTTATTATAATTCCTGCAAATTGCAGGAACAAATAAGGCCAGTAATATATTATGTTTTTCTTGTAATATATAACCAGGTACAAATTACAAGTTTAATATACGGTCGAATTAATGAGATTTACAAGCGAGGCTTAAAAATGTTAAGTGCTTTTGGTTATTACAGCAAATTTAATGACTTCCATAATTATCACTAGGGATGATTCATAAATAATTTTAATAAATAAAACATTGTATACAGGGTGTAACCCAACCTGTGTAACAAAATTTAAGGGTGTATAGTATTGGACGCACTGACTCTGAATCAAAAAGAATTTTGTTGAAATTCGCAATTAAAAAATCTGACGTAGACACCACATGACTTCCTTGTACGCCTATTAAACTGTTCATACTTTTCTTAATAACTAAAATGTAGAATAATATAAAATATCTGATCTAATATATAAGTACTACTACTACTGCTATTACTATACTCACAAATATATTTTATTTAAACTGCAGAAGAAGAGCATATTTTACTATTGTCACTGTCATGTCATAATCATTTAAATTTTATATAGTAACAAATGTTAATCGATCATGGACTACAAGATACCGAAATACTAAATTATAAATATATACTTTAATTATTCTTAAATGATACCAGATACAAAAATATTTATAAAATAATAATAATTGTAGGTAATAATCACATAATCTTTCATTTAAAATAAAAAAATTGTCTTAAATTAAATATTTTTCGAAATTTTTTAAAAAATTACTACTTCCGGTTTGTAGATTGAAACCAAAAATAGGAGGTGCACAACTAGATGCTATAACAGTCCTAAATACAAAATTTCAACTTTCTACGTCTAACCGTATTTGAGTTATGCGACAAACATACGTCCGTCCGTACAGACGTCACGACGAAACTAGTCATAATGGATTCAAAAAGGGTAAAAACGGATATTTCCATCAAAATCTGAAAAAAATTTCGCGATTACAATACTTCCTTATTACTCCGTACAAGGAAGTAAAAATGAGTCAAGCTTTAATTTTTTCCTGTTTGTAAAATTATTGTTACATTAATGTAATTGTGCTAATAAATACTGCATAACTATTGTTTAACTGTTTTTGTATTTAAATATGACAACCAGTGGTACCAAATATATTGTTTTGCAAACTACTGTTAATTTTACGAATTTCAACAAAATTCTTTTTGATTAATGGTCAACTGTCCAATACTATACACCCTTCAATTTTATTACACAGATTGGATTACACCCTGTAGATTGTTAAATATACAGAGTGTTCCACAAGGGTATATACTGTACGACGTGCTGGTTATGAAATAAAAAAAAAATTAATTCGCAAAAAAATGCATCGTATTTCAAGTTAACATTTTTTTGTCACAGGTCGGTAGTTATTTTTAATAATTTTTTTCAAATCTTCTACATTAATAGTAATTGTTTATTTGTCTAATACAAATAAATGTCAAATTATCAAATATAGCATCAAAACAGTGATACTTAAAATGTACACACGTCAAGTAAACCACCCGTAACTTTGCGAATTTTTAAAAAATTATTTTTGTTTCATGATCAGCACGTCGTACAGTATATACCCTTTAATGTTTTGTCCTAAGTTTTGGAACATCCTGTATTATGGTATATTTATTGAATAATGATTATAACAACATTATGATAATAATATGGATTTATTTGTTTTGTTGTACAATAAATTAAATTATTACTAAACCTCATAACTTCAATTTAATTTGTAATAAACTAATAATAATAATTTGTAAATAAAGTTATATAATAAATATCGTTCAATGGTTCAATATTGTGTTAAATAGTATCGAATACATAATGTAGGCTATAATTCAAGAGTGTGAAAGTTTATGCACGAGCTGCAGGCGAGTGTATAATCATCCGAGTGAATTATAACCATTATGTACGACTTTCTAAATAAAACATTTCATACAAAAAAAAATTCATTAAGAGGCTCGTCTACGTTTTTGCCGATTTTACTTTTTTTTTCATTCCAGTCTTTTCCCCACTACTAGGTCTGCCTGAAACCAGCCCGAAATTCGTACTTTGCCGCATTCTAGCTATGCAATGTCATTTCTAAGTTGAAAAATACTGCAAAAGTGTTTTCGTTGCGAGTAAACTGTCAGATTATTATTGACTTCAGGATAATGTTTTTATAAACATTTAATAGAGAAAGAATGGATCTACAGATGTACCTTTCTAAAATTTTAACAAATAAATTTGTATTATGAGATATAACCGTGTAAAGTTTGCATAAAACAGAATTTTTTTTAATTTATCGAAATTTTTATAATCATGTACAATTTTTTAATCAAAATTTTAAAAAGGCACATCTGTAGATCCGTTGTTTCTCTATTAAATCCTTGTTGAAATTAAATTTTACCATTCTTGTACTGGCCACAAAACACTAGTAGACGGGCTTCTTAAAATATTATCGCTTACATTTTGGTGTGATGACAAATGACAGTTGTGTTAAATAATGGGCTCATTATACAATTAGTGTCTTATATGGAGGAGTTATAATCTTACTACAATTCCCTACATAATAAATGTATTATACAATAGTCGCAAATAAAATAATTATTATGAAATAGATCTATAAATATTTCTTTACTAATTCTTGTCTTTCTTTTCAGGTGAGTCTACAATTCAGTTACCGGTTCATCTTCCGGTTATTTTCCGGTTCGTCGTTGACACTTTATAACGACAGTAATCAGTAAGTTCTGTAATAACAGTTTTAATTTAAATTATTGAATTATTTCTCTTCGTTACCGGTAACTTGGGGGCACATTTTACCGGTTTAATTACAAGGTTTAGGGCGGGTGAACTCCAATCGGTAATTGGGTTAATTACCGGTAAACGTGTCTCAAAATGCGGTAATATTTTTTCAAAGCGGTTTGGAGGAGATGTTGTTGTAATAATGAGTACCCGTGAGTTGAAGCTGGGATTATGCTCACGGGTTTCTGGTATATTGGTGTAGAATCACTGGTATCTGTGAGGTAGTTCCACTTTATTTATGTTTTAAAATTGCATAAAAAATTTTATCTTCCGCCTAAAAGGGAGGTAAAGGGATTGTAAAGAAAAATCGATGTCGAAATTTTTGTCAATAAGCACGTTTTAGTACCTTTAGAATCTATTTTGACTATTTTCACAAGGATGTCTGTGTGTGTATGTATGTGCGCCTACTATGCGCTTCTGATTCATTATCTCAAATTCTACTGGACATAAAATTATAATATTTTGCATTGGGTGAGTCAGCTAAGTGTTCCCTATTTCATTTGTTTGTAAATTCTCAAATTTTTGCTGTTAATACAGTAGCCACTTGAGTTTTTGTTCACAAAGTTTTATCATTATTGCTCTATTGCTTCCTAATTGGTGACTGAAATAATGATTAATTAATTAATGATTAGTCAAACGACTATTTGTAGGATTTTAAAGGACCTTAAGTGGCATCCTTATAAGATTCATATTCTGCAGGCAATTTCTGATGCGGATAAAGCAAACCGATTGGAATTTGCAGAAGACGAAATTGAACGAATGAATGAAAACCCTGGTCATCTGAATAACATCATGTTTTCTGATGAGGCACATTTTCATCTTGATGGTGGATTTAATAGACACAATCATCGGTATTAGTCAGATGAAAATCCCCACTGGATTGCTGAACAATCCTTGCACTCTCCTAGAACGACTGTTTGGGCTGCAATTGGAGATTTTGGATTAATTGGTCCAATTGTCACATTGAAGTGAACCACTCGTGAAGTTTTTGTCTGATCGATTTGAAATTTCGGCAGTAAAAATTCCTTTAGATAAGATAGTTCATGTTTTGCAAAAATTTCGTCACTTTCTGATAAAAATTGCCTAAGTTATAAAAAATCCAAATAGGGAATAGTTAGCTGACTCACCCTGTACATTGGTACATGTTAATGAAGAGCTGAAAAGATTTTGGTAAAAATCTGCCAATCGGAAATGGTATTTTCTTGAAGCACTCTAACATTTTTTGTAAAAAATATAGGAAATACTGCGATAGTTACAATTTGTCATACGACATTTGAAAGAACAAAATAATTACCTCTTACAATATTTATTTAACATCTTTTCTACATCTCTTACCAATAAAGGAAAATTATTTTTCAAAAATATGTAATTTTACCTACCACGATTTGTAAATCATATTATAGGAAACCAATTTAAAAACAAAAATGAAAATGTCAATGTGACATATGAACAGACGTATACACAGTTTTTGAAATTTTTGTGGCACTATTTTTTTAAAGAAATGTATATTTATGAACTGGGTTTGAAACTAGTACCACAGCTAGTACCTAGGAACCGAAATGTAATAAATTTAAAACTGACTCAATTCCAGTAATTTTGTATCCTTCCATTAAACGTATCCAGTCAAGAAGCATCATCGATTCAGTATATTAACTGGACATAATGTTATAAGATAATAATAAAGTAGTAATTTTATCTACAAAGACCTAATTTGATTTTAATGCCAATCGGAATCGATACTTTGCTTGAAAAACTATAAAAAAATTGCATAAAGTAGCCTAACTAAAACTAAATTCACATATTACAGTGTAAGGCGGGAGGTCATGTGCTGGCCACATCAGATTTTTGAAATGCATTTTGTAAAATTCAATATAATGTTATATTTTGTGAGTACCCGTGAGTTGTACAATCATTGTTACCTGTATGGGATCTACACTTAATCTAAATTGTAGGTATTGTATTTTTAAAATTGCAGTAACTTTTTTTAAATAATTTTGTTATATTAAATTAGTACCCTTGATTTGTTAACTAGTTACTACAATAACGAAGTGTTTTGTATATATTTAGACTCACAGTTATCTGTACGTCAGTCACAATTTTGTACAAGCAAGATTCATTTCTTTAAAATATATTTAAAAACATTCTCTTGCTGTTATACTATACAAATAATTAGATACCGTGACTATAGTATACGGGATGATTCATATTATTATAACAAACCGTCCTTTAGGGTGCATCCACCCGCCAGCACCCGTGAGTTGGTCGCTTTTAACGCACGAGCGCCCCCGATGAAACTATCTAACAGTAAAGTTGTCAGACGCCACGTAAGCATTTATTCCTGCTCGGCAGCAGGAGTTTTCCTGCGGGAGGGCGCTCTGCCCCAACTAACGATGATGAGTACACGAAACCGGAAGAGGAAAACAAATATCCGGTGGATTGGTCCTGAATCACAATCACTGCTGAGTGGAGGGGTTACTCAACCCGTCTGATGAGGGTGGGATGAACTACAGGAAACTGTGAGGAGCCGTCGACTCACGGGTGCTTTCTGAAAGTCCCGGGACGGAGTTTTCAATGAGTTAAAAAAAATTGGGTCCTTGCGAGACCGAAGAAGGTCGACAATTTGAACATTTGTTTTAAAAATCGTAATAAACGTGCAAAAAACAAAAAACAAATTGTTGAAAGAAATAAGATATCGGGTTTGAGTTTATGGGGATATTTCTTTTTTACCTTCCGCTTACCTGTAAAGGAAGGTATTGGAATCATGCAAAAAATCGGGTGGTGAATTTTTAGTGGATGAGCACGAATTAGGGTCCTTACAACTCATTTTTGATAGTTTCACGATGATGTCTGTGTGTATGTGTGTGTGTGGTCAAGGGGTGTTAGTCGCATAACTCAAATACGAATTACCCGAAAATTTTGATATTTGGTATTTAACATTTGTATATAAATTAGAAGAGCTCCTTAGATTTTGGTACAAATATCTTCATCGGAAGTGATATTTTTTGAAGATTAAAAAGGTTAATTGTCAAAATTGTATATAAATTTGGAAAAATATAGTATTTATTTGTAATAAGAATAAGAGGAAAAGTTATTTGCAACTTACGTTATAAAAAATTGTCTTTATCTGGTAGCATTAAAGAACTGCAGTAAAATTTAAAAAATAAATTTATCAAATAAAACGTTGATATCTTGTAATCCATGATCGGTTGATTTTTGTTTCTGCGTAAAAAATATTGACAGGTGAGACGGGTGACAAGTTGGCATACTAGCGCTATACAGAGAGTTTTTTTTATAAGTAAACATAGGGCATGTCATTACCATAGTTACAGTGTTACTGGATGACAGCAATGCATTAGAGCGTTTTTTTATCAGTAAACATAGGGATAATTAACATACGAAAATAAATATGAAATATAAATTAAAGAAATGATAAATTATTTATTTATGTTTTCTACACTTAAGAACTAGGTAGATACATTAAACTAATCAGAATTAAAGAACTAGGTAGACACTTAAAAATAATGTGTACAATGACAGAATGAATGTTGAACAATTAAAAAATCGGATTAGTGCTGTTTCCCAAAATATTACTGCCCAGCAAATGCTATAAATTATTTTTATAATCGTTTAGGATATTGGTTAGAAGTTAATGGTTCCAATTTTGAACATTTAATTCGATTACAAAAATTCTCATTAGTTTAATGTAGGTATCTACCTAGTTCTTAAGTGTAGAAAATATAAATAAATAATTTATCATTTCTTTAATTTATATTTCATATTTATTTTAGTATGTAATTATCCCTATGTTTACTGATAAAAAAGACGCTCCAATACATTGCTGTCATTCTGTAACACTGTAACTATGGTAATGACATGCCCTATGTTTACTAATAAAAACAACTCCCGGTATAAGTCATAAGTAAGCTATTAAATGTAGTAACTGAACGGAGGATTGCTTCACCACAGAAGAGTTTTCGTGTGAATGAATCTTTTGATTAAAGTGATACTAATTTCTGTGTTTGAATATTTTAGATTTTTATTTGTATATTTTAAATGGGCACCGGATTGTACGTATAGATTTATGTTTAAAGTCTAGATATGGCGGTAGGTTGTGTGATGGCCACGTCAGATTTTTAATCAAAATTTTAAAAAGGCACATCTGTAGATCCATTCTTTCTCTATTAAATCCTTGTTGAAATAAAATTTGACCATTCTTGTACTGGCCACAAATCACTCGCTACGTTAGTACACTTTATGCTAGATATTAGATAGTAGAGGATCACCTTAAGAGGCCACTCTATCTACAATGTGAATATGACAACTACAGCCATTTATAAGTTTCATACCTCCGTACTTGTGGTTAATTTCCTAACAGCCATTTATCAATACATTGTCCGCAAACAAACCGAACTTGAAACAATCAATCATATCCTGAGTTAAGTACCGCAGCAGGAGAAGCAGGAGAAGCAGGACTGAAGTCCTGAGGAACTACGGGGACCGTGGAGTGACAGCAGGAAAACTTCTTAATATGGTCGATGATGGTTGAGTAGCTCACGGGCACTTGAGGGTGCCTCCACCCAAACTGGGGTGGCAGGTTCATTATTAATTATACAGGATGTATCATAACAAAAAGAATCAATGCTGAAGTTGATGAAATTAAATTTCAAATTTTTGGTTGGATTTCAGGCTTTAATTATTTATTTATTACTTAAGGAGGTTCCCTAGACATTTTAAAAAATGTTCTAATGCAACCAAACTTTGAATTTATGTTGTCTGTGCCATAAAAATGATACCTGAATGTTTTGGAAATTTTTGACCACGTAATTTGAACGAAATTAATTGTTAAATTTTAATATTTTACATGGGATCTTATGGCTTTCCATTAATTGATTAAATAAAAAGATGTTAGAAATGTTCTATTTACTTAATTTTTGGTATATAAACGTATGCAAGCACGGACATCAATTTCCCAAAATATGAAGAAGGTTGACCACATAGTTGTAACAATATTGTCGATTGAAAAAAAAATCTTCAAGCATTTTATGATTAGTGAATTAGAAATTATTGTAAAAATATATCACCGCAACTGAACGAATTGCAATATCAACTAACACCGAATTCCTAGAAAACTCACGATTTTATTTTGTTTCATTCCACTCTTTTCCCCACTACTAGGGCTGCCTGAAACCAGTCCGAAACTCGTACTTTGCCGCATCCTAGCAATGCAATGTCATTTTGAAGTTGAGGGTGCCTCCACCCAAACTGGGGGTGGCAGGTTAATTATTAATTATACAGGATGTACAAAAAATTAATGAAGTAAATTTTATTTAAGCCGAATGAAATAAAATCTCAAATTTTTGGTTGGATTTCAGGCTTTAATTATTTATTTATTACTTTTTTTTCCGAATTCCTAGAATACTCACGATTTTTTTTTCATTCCACTCTTTTCTCCACTACTAAGGCTACCTGAAACCAGCCCGAAACTCGTACTTTGCCGCATCCTAGCTATGCAATGTCATTTTGAAGTTGAAAAATACTGTAAAAGTGTTTTCGTTGCGAGTAAACTGTCAGATTATTATTGACTTCAGGATAATGTTTTTATAAACATTTAATAGAGAAAGAATGGACCTACAGATGTGCCTTTTTAAAATTTAAAAAATTAATTTCTATCATGACATAAACCGTGTAAAGTTTGCATAAAATAGGAAATAGGAATTTTTATATTCATGTACAATTTTTTAATCAAAATTTTAAAAAGGCACATCTGTAGATTCATTCTTTCCCTATTAAATTCTTGTTGAAATACAATTTTACAATTCTTGTACTGGCCACAAAACACTCGCTACGTTAGTACATTTTATGCTGGATTTTAGGTAGTAGACGAGCCTCTTAACACTCAAATTAAAATAAATATGTACGAGTATTACCTACGATGTACATTATATACGTAACTGTAGAAAGATAAACCCCTCTATAAGACACACTATTGTATTATGAATTTATAATTCAAGACTATTGTATTATGACTGCATTATTCAACAGTATTGTTACTGTCATCACATCAAAATGTGAGGTTAGATTAATATTTTAATAAATAAAAATTTGTAAAGAAATGTTTTATTTAAAAAGTCGTAGATAATGGTTATAACTCACTCGTATGATTATACACTAGCCTTCAGCTCGTGCATAAACTTTCATTCATCCTCTTGAAATATACCCTACATTATGTGTTCGTTAAATAATACCTTACACCCACTTTGGGTCGTAAAAGTTTGTGAAAATGTGTAAAATATTTTGTTTCATATTTCACGGAATTAATTTTATAATTTTTACGGAAACATGATTACTTTTAAATGCGCCGAACCAGAAACAGTTTTTATAAATTAGAACAGTTCTCACATTTCCAGCAGCGTCGAAATATATTAAAAACTAGAGCGCGAATTTCTGATTTTACTTTTTAACTCTTTTGACGAAAACGCATAAAATTCATCAGCTGTTCACTATTCCACTTTTTAATGAAATAAATATCTGTCAGTCTAAATCACTGAAAAAATTAAATTTATTCGCTGGAAAACAACAGAGGGTTGTTTACAAAATCAAGTCACGTTCGAGCCGCAAACAGGCAATAAAATAAAATTTCAAAGGGCTGCACAGGGGTGGGGGTAATTCACCCCGTACGCAAGACACAACAAATGGCCTGAAAACCGCCAAATGGGCGCAATTTTCACACAAAATACACACTGCGGTTTAAACAATATGCTGCCGAAATCGCTAAAGATTTATTTTTATTATTTTAGCTCCAACTCACGGGTACTGGAGGTACTGGGGGGTATTACACCCTAATAATTGCTACATAATAAATATCAGTTGATATTAATCTTTTTAATGTACAGTAGATTATCAATATGAATTGGAAAATTACAATCTTAATATGTTTTATTCAATTTTGACTTTTTAAACTGCTATTTATTCTCCATAGCAACAACTTTAAATAAATGTTTATTCACAAGTGAATTAAAAGATTTTTAAATCACTCAACACATTTTTAAATCACTCTGACGTTTTAAACTGACATTATTTCGTCAAAAATGTATAAAAACAATGACAACTTGCCACTGACGACTACTTTTATTAGTTTTTACTTCCTTGTACGGAGTAATAAGGAAGTATTGCAATCGCGAAAAATTTCGGTTCTCAGATTTTTACGGAAATATCCCTTTTGACCTTTTCTGAATCCATTATGACTAGTTTCGTCGTGACGTCTGTACGTACGTACGTACGTATGTACGGACGTATGTATGTTGCATAACTCAAATACGGTTAGACGTAGAAAGTTAAAATTTTATATTTAGGACTGTTATAGCATCTAGTTGTGCACCTCCTATTTTTGGTTTCAATCTACAAACCGGAAGTAGTACTTTTTTCAAATATTTCGATAAATATTTAATTTAAGGAGGTTCCCTAGACATTTTAAAAAATGTTATAATGCAACAAAACTTTGAATTTATGTTGTCTGTGTCATAAAAATGATACCTGCATTTTTTGGAAATTTTTGACCACGTAGTTTGAACGAAATTAATTGTTAAATTTTAATATTTTACATGGGCTCTTATGGCTTTCCATTAATTGATTAAATAAAAAGATGTTAGAAATGTTCTATTTACTTAATTTTTGGTATATAAACGTATGCAAGCACGGACATCAATTTCCCAAAATTTGAAGAAGGTTGACCACATAGTTGTAACAATATTGTCGACTGAAAAAAAAAATCTTCAAGCATTTTTTGATTAGTGAATTAGAAATTATTGTAAAAATATATCACCGCAACTGAACGAATTGCAATATCAACTAGCACCCGTTGACCGAATTTTGTTTTACATTAATAAAAATATTTTTATTAATTAAACGCTGATATCTGAGTACGCCACTGCATGTGTAGAGAACCTCCTTAAGACAAATTTTTTTTATTTTAAATGAAAGATTATGTGATTATTACCTACAATCGGTATTTTATAAATATTTTTGTATCTGCTATCATTTAAGAATAATTAAAGTATATATTTATAATTTAGTATTTCGGTATCTTGTAGTCCATGATCGATTAACATTTGTTACTACGTAAAATTTAAATGATTATGACATGACAGTGACAATAGTAAAATATGCTTTATATCTTCTTCTGCAGTTTAAATAAAATGATTAAAATATATTTGTGATTGTGAGTATAGTAGTAGTAGTAGTAGTACTTATTAATATATTTGTATAATAAGTTAAAAGAATAAAGTCAGATTTTTTATATTATTCTACATTTTAGTTATTAAGAAAAGTATGAACAGTTTAATAGGCGTACAAGGAAGTCATGTGGTGTCCACGTCAGATTTTTCATTTAAGTGACACTTAAAATATAAGTGGAAGCGGTGCAAATGGCCATACATGAAGTTGTGAACCAGCCTGTATTAAATATAAACCCACAAACCTTCAAGAGTACCCGTGAGTTGAGCCAAAGTCTCGCGGAATCAATTAAAAATAATCGTTTAATTAATCTCATCATCACCTTAGGTTTTTGCATGAAGTGCCCCCCTTTCCCCTACGTTTATCATTTTGTTTTTAGTGTAATTAAAAGCTTTTGTCTGGGCGCGAAGGCGGCGGATTATTCAAGCTCGAGCTTTCAAGCTTTTGTTAATTGCTGGCGATACGACAGCTGGGGAAACGAAGTATTGGTGAGGGATTTTTGCGTTTTTGTGTTGGGAACAGATATTCATACGGGACTCGCATTTGCGTATTGTAGCTGCTTTCATTTGGGATCTTTTGTTGAATCTTTGAATCGCTGAATATGGAAAATGAGATGTATTTTGTGAGCTGGCGGTACGATTGTGTTTGGCTGGGATGCACCACAGGTATAAACACAACTTGCTGAATATAGAGTGTATCGCTATATACGTTAAGGCTCGGGTATAGCTACTATAAACGTGTCGTTCGTACTTTACTAATAACTTAATTCAGGTGCACTTTAGAGAAAAAAATTATTTACAAAAAATGTCTATAATTTTATGCTTAACATCGGATTGATTCAAAAATTTCAAAATTCTAAAAAAAAACAAATTTCAAAATTTGATTTTTTTTAATTAGAAATTGGGAATAGTTTTTGAAAAAATATTCACAATCCGATATTAAGATACTAATGTAGATTATATGTAATTTTTTTGAAAAAGATATTTCAATCGTAGCATGCGTTATTAGTAAAGTACGATTTTTGATGTTTTTCTAGACTTTCCATTATTCAAAACAAGTGCGAAAAGTCAGAAAAGACAATACATATATTTAGTATACTGTAACCAAAATTTGGTTCACAAAGCACTCGAAATGCACGAGTAATTAATTTAATAAGGAACTACTACACGCTAACTATACTAGCACCTTAAGGGGTCCGTCTGGTCTGGATTCAGAAAAGGTCAAAACTGATATTTCCATCAAAATCTGAAAACCGAAATTTTTCGCGATTACAATACTTCCTTATTACTCCGTACAAGGAAGTAAAAATTCTTATATAGTTGTTTATTAAATTTATTTTTATAGTAATTATCCGAATCCAATTAATTAATTCTACACATTATAATATGAAGCAACTAATACAAATATACAACCACTTCATCATGCAATTTATTTATAATCACCTACTCTTGTAAACACAAAATCAATTACAACTTTGGTGAGTATTTTACTGGTTAGTATTTTACAAGTTAACATCTATAGCATGGCAACAAACCACAAGTCACCGTCCTGAAATTAACAAGACTGTCGCCATTGAAACCCCGAGTAAGTGGTACCACAAATGAAGTGCGGAAAGTTTCAACGCATTGTCGAAGTTTGCCAAAGGAGGTACTTCGAAAATTAACAGATATATCGAGTTACTAACCTGAAAATTCAATTCAATTACGAAAATAATTGAATTTAAGTTTGAAAATTGACGGCTGGTAACCGCACACACGGTGTAAAATATTTCCGTACCGATGACTCATAATATGTGAGGCTGCTACACCCAATTTTGGTAATATTAACAGATATATCGAGTTACTAACCAGAAAATTCAATTCAATTAAGATTATTAAGAAAATAATTGAATTTAAGTTTGAGAATTGACGACTTGTAACCGCACACACGGGAAATATATTTCCGTATTGATGACTCATAATATGTGAGTCTGCTACACCCAATTTTGATAAAATTAACAGATATATCGAGTTACTAACCAGAAAATACAATTCAACAAAAGATTATTACGAAAATAATTGAGTCTAAGTTTGAGAATTGGCGCCTGGTAACCGCACACACGGGAAATATATTTCTGTACTGATGACACATAATATGTGAGGCTACCACACCCAATTTTGGTAAAATTAACAGATATATCGAGTTACTAACCAGAAAATTCAATTCAACTAAGATTATTAACAAAAATAATTTAATTTAAGTTTGAGAATTGACGGCTGGTAACCGCACACACGGGGTAATATATTTACATATTGATGACTCATAATATGTGAGGCTGCTACACCCAATTTTGGTAAGATATATCGAGTTACTAACCTGAAAATTCAATTCAACTAAGATTATTACGAAAATAATAGAATTTAAATTTGAAAATTGACGGCTGGTAACCGCACACACGGGGAATATATTTCCATACTGATGACTCATAATATGTGAGGCTGCCACACCCAAGCTGGGTAAAATTAACAGATATATCGAATTACTAACCAGAAAATGCAATTAAACAAAAATTATTACGAAACTAATTGAATTTAAGTTTGAGAATTGACGGCTGGTAAACGCACACACGGTGTAAAATATTTCCATACTGATGACTCATAATATGTGCGGCTGCCACACCCAAGTTGGGTAAAACTAGATACGTATTTGTTTTAAAATTTATTGATATGTTTTAAGCAACTAGCAAAACGTTCTAGTTCAACTGTATGCGTTTAATTCTATTTTGCATCCTGGGCTTTTAAAGTAGAATTTTGCTGCCTAGGCACTTAAAATTGTATTTTGTGGCCTATACATAGTCCGGAAAATGTAACTTTATGTCACAGTATAAAATATTTTATCGAAACTGCACATACAGTTTTATACCAAAACTAAATAGACCATTCTCTGTATACGTGTTATATTTAAAATGCCAAATGTTTACAATAAGTCGTGTATATAAATCCGATATAATCCATTTTGTAATAAAAACTTCAAAACTGATAAATTTTCTTGTCTCTCGTCATTTACTGATTCCAGTGCAGAAAGTCTTCTTTTCTGGCTCTCTTGGATATTTGGTCATTTCAGGGTTGCCAATCTTATAGCTGGTTTCAAAAAGTCGTCATTTTGTTGTTGTAGATGCAATTTTTGTATTGGCTCTCCTGAAAAAAAAATATTTATTTTTAAAAAGAGTATAACACTTTAACTGCATCCCATTTTGCTTTGTACCCTGTTTACCCCATTTATAAATTAAGCCAGCACCTTATCAATTATTATTTTGTACTCAATTTTAGGTGTAACACCTCTACAGTATTTATTTCAAATTTATTTTTAAATCGTTTTAAAATTATACTTGTGCTACAACTCACGGTTCTGTGGGTATTAAAATAATGCCACACCTTAAATGAGCTACCAGTGATGACTCACAGGTACTCTGGTGTGTAACTACCCCACAGGTGTAGGTTGTAACACCTCTACAGTATCAATTAAATTTTTTTTTTATTTCAAAATTGTATAAAATACATTTCACTGGTTCTGTTGGGTTTAAAATGAAGCTACATCTTAATGATGTCATTAGTGATGACTCACAGGTACTCTGGTGTGTAACTACCCCACAGGAGTAGGTTGTAACACCTCTACAGTATCAATTAAATATTTATTTTGTTTCAAAATTGTATAAACTTCAATTTACTGGTTCTGTTGGGTTTAAAATCAAGCTACACCTTAATTATGTAATTAGTGTTGACTCACAGGTACTTTGGTGTGTAACTACCCCACAGGAGTAGGTTGTAACACCTCTAGAGTACCAATTAAATGTTTATTTTGTTTCAAAATTGTGTAAACTACAATTTACTAGTTCTGTTGGGTTTAAAATCAAGCTACACCTTAATCATGTAATTAGTGATGACTCACAGGTACTCTGGTGTGTAACTACCCCACAGGAATAGGTTGTAACACCTCTACACTAACTATTACATTTTTATTTTGTTTCAAAATTGTGAAAACTACAATTCACTGGTTCTGTTGGGTTTAAAATCAAGCTACACCTTAATCATGTAATTAGTGATGACTCACAGGTACTCTGGTGTAACTACCCCACAGGAATAGGTTGTAACACCTCTACAGTATCAATTAAATTTTTATTTTGTTTCAAAGTTGTGTAAACTACAATTCACTGGTTCTGTTGGGTTTAAAATCAAGCTACACCTTAATCATGTAATTAGTGATGACTCACAGGTACTCTGGTGTAACTACCCCACAGGAATAGGTTGTAACACCTCTACAGTATCAATTAAATTTTTATTTTGTTTCAAAGTTGTGTAAACTACACTTCATTGGTTCTGTTGGGTTTAAAATCAAGCTACACCTTAATCATGTAATTAGTGATGACTCACAGGTACTCTGGTGTGTAACTACCCCACAGGAATAGGTTGTAACACCTCTACAGTATCAATTAAATTTTTTTTTTATTTCAAAATTGTGTTCTGTTGGGTTTAAAATCAAGCTACACCTTAAAGATGTAATTAGTGATGACTCACAGGTACTCTGGTGTGTAACTACCCCACAGGAGTAGGATGTAACACCTCTACAGTATCAATTAATTATTATTTTTTGTTTCAAAATTGTGTAACCTACAATTTACTGGTTCTGTTGGATTTAAAATCAAGCTACATCCAAATGTTGTAAATATTGTCAACTCACAGGTACTCTAGTGTAAAACAGATCCACAGAGATGCGCATGAAGCCTGTAAAGTGTTTATTTTCCGCGCCCGAAAAACGTTCAACACTTATCAAAATTTTTCATCTTTTCATTAACGGTTTCTCGTTGAATTTCAGCGCTGATAACGGCTGTTCCTATCGGAATAACCGTTATTAATTCTCGTATAACCGAAAGATAACTCAAAAATAACCATTACATGGAATTAATTTCCGATAACGCGGACTACAGCCGAGTCAAATCAAAATGAAAGCAATGCAATCGAACTGTTTCCAAACCATTTCATTCTATAATAAGTCGAACAAGACGGGGGCGGACTAAGGGGTTATACGGGGTGTTTGAGAAGATAAGGAGTGTAGAAATTTATACTTGCAGTCAGCATCGTTCACAATTAAGAGCATTCTGTACAGGAAGAATATACACGTAAAAAGCACTTTACACGCATACACCTCATCGACACATGGTTGCACATATTAACAAAAATAAATTTTTATATGGTAGATAAGGGATAAAACTTCGTTCTATTAGTGCCATTTTTTCTGTTTTGTACCAAAGTTTTAGTTTATAAAATAAAGAAAACTACAAAAATTCACATTTTTTTACCTCTAATTTTCTCGAAATCAGAAAGTTTTTTCTAAAAAATACTACCCCAACGTAGATTAAACTTTAAACTACATGATTCAAGTATAAAATACCATGTTCTGCGAAATATAAAGAAAAATCTGTAGGTGCTTCTAAACGCCTGCAAGCGATTGAAGTAAGTAATTTCGACCGTTGAACGTGCTGAAAAATAAAAAATTGCACCAATAGAACGAAGTTTTATTCCTTATCTACCATATAAAAATTTGTTTTTGTTAAAATGTGCAACCATATATCGATGAGGTGTATGAGTGTAAAATGCTTTAACGTGTACATTCTTCCTGTACAGAATGCTCTTAATTTAATAATGGATACTTACTCATCCGGGACGGATGACATTTGCCTTCGGACTAGGTAACTCAGTTTATCTGAAAATAAACAAATATTGTTGAAATAAACCGTCATTATTTTTATATTAATATATAAATTTTTGAAGCTTTTCAATTTAAGGGCAGTTTTCGCAATTAATTGTATAATCTGATTAACTATGAATAGAATAACATTAAATTTTAATTAGAAATTATATGCACGAAGTTGTGAATCATCCTGTATCTATGCCTTATAATATACAGGGTATTCCACAAATTAGGACAAAAAATTACGACTTGCTGAACATGAAACAAAAAGATTTTTTTTAATTTGCAAAAAAATTGTATCGTAGGGGAGAGGCGGGTTAGTGTGGACATGGGGTTAATGTGGACATCAACGATATTTCAAAACTGGAGAATAGGAAAATTTTGAAATAATTCATGTAGGTTGGCAATACCAGTAGGTATCACCATATGAAATTTCTTCACGATCCATCCCTTAGTACTAGAGTAACTGGCTTGGAAGTGATATCGTGTGTCAAAAGTAAGTTTTTCAATAATATTTTGAAGGCGTTTTTTGTAGTTTAGTAATTTTTGTTAAAACTAACGGTTAGTTAATATAATTCTTCATTAAATTGCCTATCTTTTCCAGCAATTTTTTTTGAATAATGACTATTGTTATCTATAACATAAATTATTTATATGAAAATGGTCTGTTGGGGCTAGTATGGACATTGTATGAGGGGGCTAATTTGGACATGTCCACATAACCCTCGAGGCTATAATATGGTCATGTACACATTAAACCGTGGGATCATTTTGAAGAAATACAACTCTTTTTTACATTTTAACAGACATACATAAACAAAATGGTTCTATCCTACAAAAGGAAAACCGACCGGCCTAAAATTTCGGAGCAAGACGTGATGAAAGCTGTTATACAGAACGAATGTGCACGCACCTCTAATTTATTATCGTATAATATTAATTTTAGTATGTATGATGTAAACTGAATAATTTACAGTATATATTATATATAGTCAGTAACCCCTTTTTATACCTTTCGGTGTAAGAGGGCCGGGTATATTTGTTAACAATAATTATATTTTCAGTTATTTCAATAAATATATGCAGCGAAATAATGTATTTTAATAGATGTCCACAGTAACCCCTTATGAAAAAAGGCATTGTCCACATTAACCCCAGCAAGGGGCCAATGTGGACAAAAAACAATTTTTTTCAAAATATGAGTATAATTTCTAAAGATAAAATTTATCGCAAATTTGTACAGCATATGATAGTGATAAGTGTAAACTTTATATTAAACCTTTAAAAGTTGCATTTATTAACTCCTATACCATAATATGCAACAATTAAAAAAATATGTCCACAGTAGCCCCCCTCTCCCCTATTTCAAGAAAACATTTTTTTGGCACCTGTTATAGTGTAATCTTCTACTATGAAAGTAATATCTAATACTAATAAATGTCAAATTATCAAATATACCATCAAATGTACACACGTCAAGTGAACTACTCTTTACTTTGCAAATTTAAAAAAAATCAACACGTCGTACAGTATATACCCTTTAATTTATTGTCCTAAGTTGTGGGACATTCTGTATGTGAGGCTGCCACACCGAAGTTGGGTAAAAGGCACGGTTTACTGATCAAAAACTAGGTCATTTCAAATTAAAAACTGATCAAAAATTAGTAGTAATATATGACTTTCCCTGTGAATAAAAGCATACGTTTAATTACATAAAAAATTTATTCTAAAATACCGGTCCAGTCAAATAGCCCATCGTCGATGTACCCTTTCCTTTGGTAAAGATCTCTAAACAATTTTTTTAAATATTCGTAATCAGGCTCGTCAAAAAACTCCAATTTTCTGACGTAGTGCATGTAAGTAGCGAATTCTTCGGGCTGGCCATCACAGAGGACTTCTATAGGGGTGGTTTTCTTACTTTCCCCGATTTTCTGGTACCTTTCTTTCAAAGTTTCAGCCTTAAGGCCTTGCCAAGGAAGCGCGCCCTTCAAAAAATACAAAAACATGTTTCCTAGGGCCTCCATGTCGTCTCTTCGAGATTGTTCCTTGCCCTGATGAGTGTTGACGCTCATGTACCTCGCAGTTCCTGTCAAAGACTTGTGCTCTTTGTAAGGAATGTGTTTCTTCGTGTCAGGGTCTATATATTCTTTCGCCAAACCGAAGTCGATAATGTGGATGATTTTGTCTGTTTTGCTTTTTGGGGGCCCGATTAAGAAGTTCTCGGGTTTGATGTCTCTATAGATGATGCATTTGCCGTGCACGTATTGCATGCGGCTTATGAGTTGGTCTACTATTTGGAGGATTGTTTTGAGGTTGAATTTTCGCTTGCACTGTGTAAACAGGTCCTCTAAAGACGGGCCTAGAAGTTCCATCACCATTGCGTTGTATCGCCCGCCGTATGTTCCGATGTGGTATACCTTCAAAATTACCGTCAACATTGAAAATGGATGGATTATTATTCAAAAAATTTTCGATAATAAAATTTTCTGGATATTAATCCTTGCTGAGGGGTGCTCGGAAAGAAAATGGCATTATTACTTTTTTTAAATATGATGTTATAAATATAGGTATTGGACAATATTTCTAGGAACAAAAATGCGATTTTTAAGGAAATATATAATATAAGCGGCTGTAACTTTTGAACCAAAAGAGACATCAAATCGCGGTTTGAAGCATTAGATTCCTCGCACTTTAATTAGTTAAAATCCATATTTTCAACTTTATTTTGTATCTAGTTTGGCCGGAATTTATTAATAATCACTAAACGAACAAAATGTAACAACATTTTTTTTTTAATTTCTAAAATAATATTCTGTAACTTTTGAACCAAAAGAGACATGAAATCGCGGTTTGAAGAATTAGATTCCTCGCACTTTAGTTAGTTAAAATCTATATTTTCAAATTTTTAATTTATCTAGTTTGGCCGGAATATATTAATAATCACTAAACGAACAAAATGTAACGACAATTTTTTAAAATTTCTAAAATAATTGGCTGTAACTTTACAACCAAAAGAGACATCAAATCGCGGTTTGAAGCATTAGATTCCTCGTACTTTAATTAGTTAAAATCTATATTTTCAAATTGTTAATTTATCTAGTTTGGCCGGAATTTATTAATAATCACTAAACGAACAAAATGTAACAACATTTTTTAAAATTTCTAATATAATCGGCTGTAACTTTTGAACCAAAAGACATAACAAATCGCGGTCTTAAGCATTAGATTCCTCGCACTTTAATTAGTTAAAATCTATATTTTCAAATTGTTCATTTATCTAGTTTGGCCGGAATTTATTAATAATCACTAAACGAACAAAATGTAACGACAATTTTTTAAAATTTCTAAAATAATTGGTTGTAACTTTACAACCAAAAGAGACATGAAATCGCGGTTTAAAGCATTAGATTCCTCGCACTTTAATTAGTTAAAATCCATATTTTCAATTTTGTTTTATATCTAGTTTGGCTGGAATTTATTAATAATCACTAAACGAACAAAATGTAACAACATTTTTTAAAATTTCTAAAATAATAGGCTGTAACTTTTGAACAAAAAGAGATATCAAATCGCGGTTTAAAGCATTAGATTCCTCGCACTTTAGTTAGTTAAAATCTATATTTTCATATTTTTAATTTATCTAGTATGGCTGGAATATATAATTAATCACTAAATGAACAAAATGTATCAACATTTTTTTTAAATTTCTAATATAATCGGCTGTAACTTTTGAACCAAACGAGTCATCAAATCGCGGTTTGAAGCATTAGATTACTCGCACTTTAATTAGTTAAAATCCATATTTTCAATTTTGTTTTATATCTAGTTTGGCTAGAATTTATTAATAATCACTAAACGAACAAAATGTAACAACATTATTTTAAAATTTCTAATATAATCGGCTGTAACTTTTGAACCAAACGAGACATCAAATCGCGGTTTGAAGCATTGGATTCCTCGTGTATTTGTTAGTTAATTTTCATATTTTGTATATCTACTTTGGCCAGAATTTATTAATAATCACTAAATGAACAAAATGTCAATAAAATTTTATGTAGTTTCTAAAATAACAGGCTGTACCTTTTGAACCAAACGAGACATCAAATCGCGATTTGAAGTAAATAAACATATTTTTGAATCTACTTTAGCCAGATATAGTGTGAAAAAAATGTTGCATACCCTCGGTATGCCCTCCTCGGAGCCCAGCATCTTATAAAAGCGATACTCTAGAGCAAGCTGGGGGACCTTAGCCTTCAAGGGTTCCATTTTGATGGCGACGTGCTCATTGTTGTAGATGTTTTTACCCAAACGAAGCTCGCCGAAATTTCCGTTCCCAATTTTCTTACCGACGCGATAATGTGGACCAACCATTAGTACTCCGGCACTAACATTCTGCCGAGATGTCATTACTTTATTCACTAAATCTGTCCCCAAAAATACAAAATTACTAATCCATCCTGAACAAGTTGCCAAGACTCCAGACAAAAAATGTTTGGACTTGGAAGAAAAAATGTTAAAAGAGGAAAAAACCTTTTTTGATATCCGAGATGTAGGTCCTTAAGCCATTCTTGGCGACATATAAAAGGCTGGGAATCTTATTTGAACCAGAACTGTCAATATTTTCACTTTCACGCTCCAGTGTTTTTGTTTAACTTTTCTCTTTTAAAATATGATTGACTAACTCAATGAGGAATGAAGTTAATGTATATTGCTAATGACAATGATTGTTAAACCTTTTAGCAGTATTTTCGTTTGCTGTTTATAACTAATAATTTAGATAACACGTACGTTTTTGACATGACGGAGAGACATTTGATTGTCACACTTTTCCACGGCTTCCTTTATGGAGATAATTAATTTTTCTTTTATCTCAAAATCGGAACTACTCTGACAAGCAATTAGCAGACACAGTTAATTTCGTATTCTACTCATTTTAATCCGTATACAGGGTGATTCACAACTTCGTGCATATAATATAATGGCTTACTTACAATTCAGTTATCTTCATTTACAAAATACTTACGGAAAATTGTTATATTTAAGGGGCTATACTTCTTGAGTGCAATAAGAATCAGAATTCACGATTCTGGCTATATTGCTCAAAATAAAAACCTGAAACTTTACATTAGTAACGACAAAGCATTGTTGAATTGAAAAATTCAAACTATATATTGTTCCGACAACAATTAGAGATAAAAAGAAATTAAACACTAGAATTTCGTGAGGATCTCATGAATGAACTATAAAAGTTATCATTGAGTTTAAAGATTAAAGGAGTAGAACATAGATGTAAAAAGGGCGGAAAAACAATAAAACTATAATTTTATCAACAGAGTTGCCATAAATTATATCTAAACTATTACAATTTTCGCCGAATTTTGCATAATTATTAAAGCCTAACTAATTACATTAATTAAAGATTTTGAAGATTCCGCACTTTTAGTATTCTTCCTTAATCTACATACAAAAATTCAACATCATACGTATAACAGTATTAGATTGAGATCCTCACAAAAATTACTCGTTTTTCAATGCGTATTATTGCCATGCAATAGGCTCTTAATAAAGATATTCATAGCTATAATACAAGAAATACATATCAAATACATGTACACAATATTAAAAAATCTGATGTGGACACAGCATGACTTCCTTGTACGCCTATTAAACTGTTCATACTTTTCTTAATAACTAAAATGTAGAATAATATAATAATTTATGCGGAAAATACAAAAAAATACCTAGAGTAAAGTGGCACGATCGCAATAAAAAATATGAGGTGATCAACTAGATGCAACATGAGTCTCAAATACAAAATTTCTACTTTCTACGACATACCGTTTTTGATTAATGCGAAAAATACCAAAAAGTGTCCCTTTGGCACGGACGATCGCAACCAAAAATAGGAGGTGCACAACTAGATGCTATAACAGTTCTAAATACAAAATTTTAACTTTTTACGTCTAATCGTTTTGAGGTATGCTACACACATACGTCCGTACGTACATATGTCACGACGAAACTAGTCATAATGGATTCAGGAAAAGTCAAAACGGATATTTCCGTCAAAATTTGAGAACCGAAAAATTTTTTACTCCGTACAAGGAAGTAAAAACATTTTTGTATCAAAAATATATTATTAATTACAACAACTCAAACTCTGACATAAAAACTTGTTCAACTATTAAGTTATTTAAGAGGCCCGTCTACCTCCTAAAATCCAGCATAAATTGTACTAACGTAGCGAGTGTTTTGTGGCCAGAACAAGAATGGTCCAATTTTATTACATCAAGGATTTAATAGAGAATGAACTTTTGAAAAAATTATTTGAGTTCCGTGATAAGTGAGTGCCATTAAAATACAGGGTGAGTCAGCTAACTATTCCCTATTTGGATTTTTTATAACTTAGGCAATTTTTATCAGAAAGTGACGAAATTTTTGCAAAACATGAACTATCTAAAGGAATTTTTACTGCCGAAATTTCAAATCGATTAGACAAAAACTTCACGAGTGGTTCACTTCAATGTGAAAATTGGACCAATTAATCCAAAATCTCCAATTGCAGCCAAAACAGTCGTTCTAGGAGAGTGCAAGGATTGTTCAGCAATCCAGTGGGGATTTTCATCTGACCAATACCGATGATTGTGTCTATTAAATCCACCATCAAGATGAAAATGTGCCTCATCAGAAAACATGATGTTATTCAGATGACCAGGGTTTTCATTCATTCGTTCAATTTCGTCTTCTGCAAATTCCAATCGGTTTGCTTTAACTCTTCAGAAATTGCCTGCAGAATTTGAATCTTATAAGGATGCTACTTAAGGTCCTTTAAAATTGGAGATTTTGGATTAATTTCGTCACTTTCTGATAAAAATTGCCTAAGTTATAAAAAATCCAAATAGGGAATAGTTAGCTGACTCACCCTGTACATGCACGAAGTTGTGAATCAGCCTGTATATTAGGGTTTCGTCTCCGTAACAAAATATTGCGTGTTTAGAGGTGTAGCAGTTTCTGCTTTACTCATTGCATATTAAAAATTTGAAGGAAAAACAGGTACTAGATTTTTGTGAAAGAATTATTCTAGGATTATGCGCAGTTAGAATTCTGAAAAAATCTTTGAAATCCATATACAAAATTAATGAAAAAGTGAGTTTTAAGCAATTTTTACATGCTTTTTCTTATTATTAAGAGATTTATTAGAAAATGTAACTCGGCATAATCCTAGTTGCATTCTTCGTCTGTAAATAAATTTATGAAATTTAGCTTTATCTATAAAACTTCATGAGCATTGTAGAAATTGCTAGACTGCTTTTCCGTATTTTTAGCGAACGTTTCTAAGCTGGAGTACCCGTGAGTTGGCGCTGCAAACTGCCTCACAGGCAAAATTGAATAAACCGTGTGATATGATTTACGTTTGTCTGTGTATGTTGTTTAGTATGTGTTGTATGTACTTCATTGTCAATTTCATCACGAATTTAGGGTTCTCGTCCTCAAACCATGAATAATTTAATTATAAGGTTACCGATATTGAGAGGCAAAGTTCCTTGGCATGAAAATAGCGCCGCATTAGATTTTAGAACGTTCCTGCTTCAAATTTGCGTGCAGGAAGATTAAGTGAAACAGGATTTTCTTTTACATTTCATCAAAATTAAAAAATTGTTATGCGTCTGCACGCAAAATAAATTTAAAAAGCATTCAGATGATTTAAGATTATAATACACATTGTTATACTTGGGTGTAAAGCCTCACAGGTCTCTGTGAAACATAATATAATAACAAATTATCAAAGAATATTTGCATATTAGACGTGATTATAAATATTTGAGTATTTTAGATTGTTAAATCGTATCATCAACTGTTATTACCTTTTAATATGCAACATTTATTGATAATTATAAACAACATAATACGTTAGTTACTTATAATACGTTAGATACTTATAATTCATTAGTTACGGACTTAATACGTTAGATACAACCATAATAACATCAAAACCTTCCATAATATGCGAACTGTCAACTAATTGACAGATAATAGCTATTTATGTAACAAGTATATAATATAGGGTTTTATTGGCGAGACAGTTTAGGGGACGAGCGAGCGCAGCGAAGCGAGGCACATAAATGGGCGAGTCAATAAAACCCTATTATATACGTGTTGCATACAAGATTTTATGTTTGACTGCCCTATACGCAAGATTATATATATAATGACATTTACAAAATGACACATTTGACAAATGACAAATTAAAATTTGATCTCTAGCGAAGTGTGCCTTTTCTATTATTATTTTATTATTTCTATTATTTTATTTTACTAGTAAAATAAAGAAACTTTATTTTACTAGTATTATAAAGAGCTGCTTTATTGCTGCAAAATTATGTTATAAACAGTACTTTATAATGCAGTCGTACATAAAATTGTTTAACATCGCTGTCGTTGATGATACGATTAAGCTTTATATGCGATTTAAGCCCCATTGGATGTTCAAAGAGACTCGGTTTCACCTCGTCGCTTAGCAACATCCTCGGTATTATAAATCACATAATATTCTTGTTATATTAATAACTATAATTATAGTATGCTATAATAGTGTATTATTTAACGAGCACATAATGTAGGCTATAATGCAACAGGATGAAAGTTTATGCACTAGCTAAAGGCGAGTGTATAATCATCCGAGTGAATTATTGCCATTATGTGCGAGTCAAATACGACGTTTTATCTACGACTTTGTAAATAAAACATTTCTTTACAAATTTTTATTCATTAAAATATTAACATCACCTCACATTTTAATGGGATGACAGTTACAGTAGGGTTGAATAATGGACTCATAATACAATAGTGTTAAATTATGAATTAATTATACAAATAATGTGTCTTATTGAGAGGTTTATCTTACTACAATTATCTACATAATAAATGTATTATTCAATAGGCGTAATGCACAAAATTTATCCTGTGGTGTACTCTCAACTAACATCCTGAGTATCCGTTGATGGCTTATAACCGCACACACATATCTGTAGCTACCAGTGTTAAAATAACAATATTATATTCCATCGCATCTTTTTACGCAAATTAGGTGTGACAGCCTCACATTTATCGTGTGTGCGGTTATCAGCCATAAACTCTCATGAATGTTAGTGGAGAGTACACCACAGGGATAAAATAATAATAATAATAAAATCTGCCAATAACATGATCTTATTTGGGTTTGTATTTTGGTGGCTAATGTGTACAAGCTAAAATAAAATCATTTCGACTCATATATCTAGGGCTACGCCCCGTGGGAGGGCAGAGCCCCCAAAGGGTTACTTCGCCATCAGCAATATTGCTACTTATTCTCGTAAAAAATCCTCTCCAGGATTAAACGTAAACCGAGTCCATTTTTCACATTAAAAATAACAAGGGTAGCTCTCTTAAGCCCTCGCCCAGGAAAATTGTTTGTTGGGGCTTACGCCCTGCAATGCTGACCAAGTTGCTTCCAGGATACAGACAGGACCGTCACAATTAATTTATATTGCTGAATGTGCAAAATCATTGAGGTGAGAAATTTCTAAGTTTAGGAGAAATTTAATTACGTCACGGGGGTGAGGGGTGGAAAATTGAAATTTTGGAAAAAGGGTGAGAAAAGTACGAGGAATCCAATGCCGAAGACAGAAATCAAAAATCTTTATTGGTTCGCGAGAAATTAACTATCAAAGTTGATTATTTTTAAAAAAATATAGAAGTTTGGGAGAATTTGAATTACGTCACAAGGCAAAGGGGTAGAAAATTGAAAATTTGTAGAAAGGATGAAAAAAGTACGAGGAATCCAATGCCGAAGACAGAAATCAAAAATCTTTATTGGTTTTCGAGAAATTAATTATCAAAATTGATTGTTTTTAAAAAATGTGTTAGGTTAGAAATTTAGCAGTTTAGGAGAAATTGAATTACGTCACAAGGGGAAGGGGTGGAAAATTGAAAATTTGGAACAGGGGTGAAAAAATTACGAGGAATCCAATGCCGAAGACAGATATCAAAAATCTTGATTGGTTTGTGAGAAATTAACTATCAAAGTTGATTCTTTTTAAAAAATTTAGCAATTTAGGAGAATTTGAATTACGTCACAAGGGGACGAAGTGAAAAATTGAAAATTTGGAAAAGGGGTAAAAAAAGTACGAGGAATTCAATGCCGAAAACGGAAATTAAAAATCTTGATTGGTTTGTAAGAATTTAACTATCAAAGTTGATTCTTTTTAAAAGATTTAGCAATTTAGGAGAATTTGAATTACGTCACAAGGGGACGAAGTGAAAAATTGAAAATTTGGAAAAGGGGTAAAAAAAGTACGAGGAATCCAATGCCGAAGACAGAAATCAAAAATCTTTAATAGTTTGCAAGAAATTAACGATCAAAGTTGATTTTGTTGTTTGGTTATTATTTATAATTTCTGGGTAAACCACATAAAAACTAATTACAAAAACATGTATTCCGGTTAACAAAAGTGCGAGGAATCTAATGGTTTAAGTCTCGTTTCAAAATTCTAACCGGTTCAAAAGTTCAGCAGTTTTAAAAAAAATGGTGGAGGCGCCTGCTTCATTCAGCTTATAATAACATTGTTTCTTTAGACCGCGTGTATTAAAATGAATAATAAATATGATTAGTACGTTAGAGTACTCTCAAGAAGAGCGCAGCGCGAATGAAAATGGGTTTTTTAAGTGTTATTTCCCCGTAAAACAACACTCATCTTACATGCAAATGACAAATTAGTAATTCGCCAAATGGGCACTAACATGGGTTAAATTTGTATGTAGTGGCAACGCCTAGAGCGTATGGAACCAATCTAACTAATGGGAATTGCAAATCGGTGGATTTAAACGAGTATGACTAACTCTCAGTAGAATACGATCGGAGATATTAACTTTCTCTCCTAATTGCTTGTCACACGGTATTGCGAATAGCTGAGAAATACAAAAAAATTAATATGGCCTTGGAGATGTGTGAAATTTATTTCTTAAGGGGCTATACTTCTTGAGTGCAATAAGAATCAGAATTCACGATTCTGGCTATATTGCTCCAAATAAAAATCTGAAATTTTACATTAGTAACGACAAAGCATTGTTGAATTGAAAAATTCAAACTATATATTGTTCCGACAACAATTAGAGATAAAAAGAAATTAAACACAAGATTTTCGTGAGGATCTCATGAAAGAACTATAATAGTTATCATTGAGTTTAAAGATAAAATGAGTAGAACATAGATGTAAAAAGGGCGGAAAACAATAAAACTATAATTTTATCAACATAATTGCCTTATATCTAAACTTGTTCAATTTTCGCCGAATTTCGCATAATTAAAGATTTTGAAGATACCGCACTTTTAGTATTCTTCCTTGATCTACATACAAAAATTCAACATCATACGTATAAGGCGCTACACTTATGCCAAAAATATAGTGAAAAGGGACTTTGCTATATTACAAACTGAGCTCTTGTTAGTACACCTACACTGTTCATATTTTATATATAGTTAAAAGATGACTCTAGAGTGCTAAGAAATTATATTTTTGATATAATTAATGGTATTTTAGTAATAAATTCGTAAAAATAGTCAATTTGTCCGATTTTTTACTATTTTTTCGTCAGATGTGTAATTTTCTTGACAAAATAGTATATTTATATTGAGGGACTAAAGTGCATGATTTAATCCTGAGGGTGAAGTTTATTTCACGAGCCGAAGGTGAGGGAAATAATCACCTGAGGGATTAAAGGTACTTTAGTCCTGTGGTATATACGCTATTTTTTGCACTTCATCCTCAAACGAATGCAAAATAGTTTAAATAATACACATTTTGTAATTTTGACAGTAAATTTTATGACAAATATTTATATTGTTACCATAGATACTCTGTAACAAATAGCACGTATTTACTTGACAACGGGATTAATTAATTCAATACCTTGACAACGGTATTAAATATGAAAAATAATCCCTTGGGATCAAATTTAGAACCTTAGTCCCTAAAAATTAAGACTAAAGAAGAGTTTTAGTCCAAAAAATATTTTCTTAGCACTCTCACGAACAATGCAAGGAATCGACTATTTAAACAAAATTAATAAATATTCAATAATAAGGCCATAATTTGTAATATTAAAATGAATCAATTAATTCTTATTTTCTCCAATAGGCTAGGATAGACTTTAAGGTACCAATACATCTTAATATTAAGTAATAATTCATACAAATTGCTGTCTTTTATGTAGGTATTGGATAATTGTTTTGGTAAACAAATTATGTTAAAGAAGTGTAGGTATTTATTTTTAATGAGAGATTATTCTAAAAATTATGTCTGTAATAATAGTTCATTTTGCATAAAATACATTGCAATTTGATGAATTTTGTTCCCTTTTCTTTCATTTCTACCGCAAATTATATTTATTTCCAGGTATTCTTAGCATAACGCAATCTAGAAACTCTAACGATTCTATTGATATATTTTAATACCTATTGCTTGTTCCTAATTGCAGAAATTTATGCAGATATATTGCATAAAAATGACTGAAAACGGTTTCGAGCGCGGCCTTAATAAATTAACTCCAAAATAAATAACGCAGATAAATCTCGCAGTCGAAATAAAAATAATTAATTTTCCTCTATAACTATAATAATTTCCCGTTTGATTTACGTTCCGCGAACGTGTTGAGTATTTCCTGGCGATTTTCCAGCCGCAGGGAAATGGAAAATGCATTTGGAAAACTTTACACAAGTTTATCTGAAGAGTAGGCAGGATTTATGTACTCAGCACTGCGCTGCGTCTACGCAATGCGAACTTCAAGTAGTAAAAACAAACTTTATTATTCTTTCCGCTGAAAAGCAAGCGAAATTTGTCAGAATGAGCAGAGTTTTTAACATTTTAACCTCTACTTTGTACGATTCAGTACAATAATCTTCCCTGTATGGTACTCTCCACCAACAACCTCATGAGTGACTGCTGATAACCGCACACACGGTATAATAAATGTACCTATATGCGTTCTTAAAATAAGTTAGTTAAACTGCTCAAAACTGTTTCCTGTGCTGTACTCTCTACTAAAAACTATAAATTATTTGATGGCTGGTACAATATGTATCTTTACTAATGACTCAACATATATGAGGCTGAAACACCACAAAAAAAAAAAAAATTCCGGCTAAAAATGAAAAAATAATTATTATTCAAAAACTATGTAACATATTTGAACCAAATTTTGTATTTAGGGTTAAATTAATGTCTTTTATCTGTAATTAAAAATTGGTAACCGTCCTTTAACTTTTACGTATAATTTACAAGAAAAAAATGGGTTTTTGGGCTATTACGGCCCTTATTATTAATTTCACGGGCTTGAAACATGCACCATTGGATTCTACGCATTTTTTTACGTATTATAGAATTTTTTCCGGAAAGATTGTTCAACTAATATCGGAGTTATAACGATTCTCCATTTACCGGCCACTTCTGCCATTTGCTGAAAAAAATTAATTTCAGTGCAAAAAAATATTTAAAATCGATTTCTGGTCTAGTTTGACCTCTAAGATTAGCTATATCAAAAATTTGAGCCAAAAATGTAAATAAAAGTAATTGTAAATTTGCTGCAAATCATTTTTTAAATTCTTATTTAAGTATCAAGAGGGCGAAAGTTTACGCACGAGCTGAAGGCGAATGTATAACCATCCGAGTGGATTATAGCCATTATGTGCGAGTCAAATACGACGTTTTATCTACAACTAATAAATAAAACATGTCTTTACAAATTTTTATTCATTAAAATATTCATCTATATAGCCTCACATTTTGGTGTGATACCAAATGGCAGTAGTGTTAAATAATGGACTCATAATACAATAGTGTTCAATTATGAATTCATAATACAGTAGTGTGTCTTATGTGTGTGTCATAATGAGTAATGTTTATAACTGATAGGTACGAACTAATGCTGACTAATCCAAAATCTAATAACTTTCCTATTTTTGTCAACGAAGTTCACAAACAATAATCTCTACAAAGCTTGTTTCGGCATTCTAGGGAAATCCCTAAAACGATTTCCCCAAATCCGTTGGTAATCGCATTTAGTTTCAATCTTTTTACAACGGTTCAATCCAGTGTTACAAAGAACGTACCGTCCAAATGGTTTCCTAACTATTAGCCTCTGTTGGTAAGCTTTACTTATTGCCCTAGAACTTGCAGCTGACAAGAAAAAAATAAGAGGAAGTAGGGCAGAAGAACGCTAACTGGACCGATTGTTGGGGTCATTTATTTTTATAATGTTGGTGCGATTAATATTGTTTACTTACACGACTATTTTGTAATTGTGAACGACAGTAGTCAGAACTAACTGATTAACTATAACTACTAACTATAACTACTAATTTCCTATTGTGAATGAGGCTTAAAGGTACACATTTTTTAATTGCGATGAGTAAGAAAAACAAATTTATGTAAGATGCAAACCAAGTATATAAAATAAAAACATCCCTTATTCATGCGCTTTCAACCCTCTCGGAGGCGTCTTTGTGCCGTAAGCAGAGTATAATGGACGTATTAAGGGGTGCGAGTGCTAAAGTCGGCCCTGGATGTCGTGCGAAGCCCTTTGAAGGAGCTCCACCCCACATAGATACGGAGTTATGAGTTTCACAGATCTGACGATGTTTAGAGAATAAAGGAAAACACAGAAGTGTGGGGTGAACGCGAAATTAATTTAAGGGTGGTTTAGAGGGTGGCGAAAAACATTCGCACTTCAAATGAGGTCATTCATCCACGGAAAGTCGGGCACACCCACCCAAAATCACCCGTGAGAAGAACAAAACAAATCTTTTTGATTATATTTATTTTATTGTATCTACTTTTAAAATAATTATTGATAATTCCACTCCTGTATAAAGTAAGCCATAAACAAAACACAATTTTATCGCTTTGACAGCGGATAAAAACGAAGGTAACTTTTTGCAAGAAACCTTATTTACCTTTTTCTTAGCAACCAAACAATAAACAAATCAATAAAATGTCATCTGCTTCATTTTTCTAATATTTGTCAGTGAAATGATAAGATTTTGGGAATATTTGTGAAGGGAAACTAAAGGAGTCGTTAAATTATCTCGTTGAATTACACTCGAGCATTTTATTTCCTCCGAATAAATGTCTGTTTGACATCTCAACCTTGTCACCTAACAGCAATTTGACTCGAAAAATTGTTTTAAAATAAAATCACTCCACCTACGGTGTCGTGATTGGTGACATTTTATCTACGACATTTATAAAACATTTCTTCGCAATTTTTATTTATTAAAATATTAACATTATCTGACATTATGATGGGATGACAGTGACTGTAGTGTTGCATAATGAACTCATAATACAATAGTGTTGAATTATTAATTCATTATATGGACCGTTACCTACATAATGAATGTATTATTCAATTTTATAATGCACTAAATATCTCCTATGGTGTACTCTCAACTAACAACCGAGAGTACCCGTGAGTTGACGGCTGGTAACCGCACACACATATCTGAAGCTGCCACAGATAAAATAGAAAAAAGATGTGATAGATATTTTAACTGATTTTTTCATTAAATGTATTAGTATTATTATGTATATTAAATTGCACTATTATGATACACTATCGTTTAATATTTTATACTGGAAAAAAGTAACAACATCTGGCTGGCAGCCAGTTTGCAAGATATTCAAGACTGAGTACTTACTTTTTGGTTTAATTTTAAATTCACGAGATATTCTTTGCACTCTTGTTCTTTTTAACAGTTAATAATAGCCGCCGTAAAATATTGATAAGAATACGATCGATAACTTTAAATTTATTCTTGTAAAGAGTACTAAAATCAACAGGACGTAGAAGAGATATAAGACCTTTGAGGCTGAGTTGAATTCTTGAAGCATTACATTGAGCAAACGGGCAACTGCAACCTTCAAGTCAGAGTTGAACAAGAAAATTGCAGAAGACATTTTTTTAATTTTACACTGAGCGACATCAGCAACATGCAATTACTTATTTAATGTATAAATTTAAATAAATTTACCAATATTTTGTTACTATATTATGTCAACTTAACTTCTTGGATTTGTTGTATTGAATATTGTTGGAAAATAAAGATAGAATGGCATTATAACAACTAACGCACTAACTATCAAACACAAATTAATCTTTTTGACGTTTATGTTCAGTTGGTAGCATCATAACGAACTAAAAATAATTAGAAATAACTGTGAATTGCCTGCAAGCCTTACAAAAATTAGAACATGTTCTATTCCATGCAACCGTTGCCTCAAGATTGCTTCAAGATTTCTTCTGCCTGTATTACACTCATGCAATATTGAAGCAATTTGTCAATAGTTGCACTTGCATCTGCAATATTGCTCAATGTAAAATGGGCTTGAGATTATCAAGTAGTGTACAATTTTTTCTATGATAAATAATGTAATAATAGGTACTTAATGCTAAAGATATAGCTGTCAAGGACCTACCAGTAGCATATAATTTATCTACGGTTGATATAGTAAGTACTCATGAAGTTGTGAGCATTTTAGTTTGTGTAAATAATAAAGCAGTTTTATTAACGGCTTGTAATGGCAGTAACTACAAGAGTTAAAATGCAGAACTGCTAAACTATATGAAACGATACATAGTTAAAAAGCAGTAATGTACACAGCGATTAGCTGTGCACCACTGATATAACCCTTTTACCAGGGTGTGAAGTACCGCCACAGATACAGGGTATGACACATAGGCAACAAGAACGATTTGATGCTTTCTTACACATAAGTAAGACTATTCCACTCTTTTCCCCACTACTACGGCTGCCTGAAACCAGCCTGAAACTCGTACTTTGCCGCATCCTAGCTATGCAATGTCATTTTCAAGTAGAAAAATACTGTAAAAGTGTTTTCGTTGCTAGTAAACTGTTAGTTTATTATTGACATCAAGGTAATGTTTTTATAAACATTTAATAGAGAAAGACTGGATCTACAGATGTAATAGTTATTTACTTTATAAGTGGGCAAAGTAAGGAATTACCCACGAGGGAAATATTAACTCACGAGTGGGTCATTCCTTTTTGCCCACGTGTGAAGTATAACGTTTTATCCAACACCTCTTAATAACTGCTTAAATATTTTTAAAATATTAAGTTTCTACCTAAAACATCGTTTCAATGGTGACTTCCAACAAGCAAAGTAACAATTTACCCACAAGTGGGTATAATTTTGATCAAAGCCACTAGTGAGCAATCTTTTACTTAGCTTGTTTAAAAATCGCCATAGTTATGATGCTTTTATTAAGAGGTGTTGCGGTGTTGGATAAATACTATATAAATCAGGAGATATAACCGTGTAAAGTTTGCATAAATTGAATTTTTCGGAATTTTTAAAAGGCACAACTGTTAATAATTGATTATTTAAGTATATGATACAATTATTGTACTGGCCACAAAACACTCGCTACGTTAGTATTTTTGTGCTGGGTTTTAGGTAGACGGGCATCTTAATAAAAGAATGAATTAAATTATCTGGAGTGTCCGTCATCACCGTATACCTCTCACGGTGGTATAATCTAGATATATTTTGTGCTAAGTTCGTCGTTGGCCGTTTTCCAAGCTCGCGGGGTTTGTTTATGGCTGTGTTTAGGGCTATTTTAATTTGTCTTTGCTTTTTGCGGAGAGAACTTCCCCTGACATATTTATTACTACAGTTTATACCCAGCTTTAAAATTAAGAAAATTGCCAGAATTATTCGAGACCTTAATCCCCACATAATTGTCTCGTTGGATGGTAGCGACATTTTTTATTATTTCAACAAGACAGTATTAATTAAATTACTTTTTGCCCCCTAGTCATCTATCTTAAGCGTCGCCTAACTATTAAAACGTTGATAATGTGAACATTATCAATAGGCTACTACATGATTTTATTATTAAATATATAATTATATTAACAAGCCTAAACCTAATAGTATATTATATATTGAGGGACTAAAGTGCATGATTTAATCCTGAGGGTGAAGTTTATTTCACGAGCCGAAGGTGAGGGAAATAATCACCTGAGGGATTAAAGGTTTTTTTTGCACTTCATCCTCAAACGAATGCAAAATAGTTTAAAAGAATACACATTTTGTAATTTTGACAGTAAATTTTATGACAAATATTTATATTGTTACCATAGATACTCTGTAACAAATAGCATGTATTTACTTGACAACGGGATTAATTAATTCAATTCCTTGACAACGGGTTTAAATATGAAAAATAATCCCTTGGGATCAAATTAAGAACCTTAGTCCCTAAAAATAAAGACTAAAGAAGAGTGCAAAGGAAGTGCAAAAAATTAATTAATGAAAATTGATTATATGTATGTGACGTAGAATAGGGTAGTTTTTTATTGAAACTTCATATGTTATTTGAAAGCGATTGAGAGTACTGATAAGCCTTAATTGTTCTTAATAAAGCTGTAATTTTTAAAGTTTGTGTGACGTAGATGTATAGCTGACAATATTCTCAAACAAACCATGGGGCTGGAATTAAAATCTATTCATGTAAAATCAACTGTTTCTAAATGTTATAAAATATAAAATACAATTTGGTGTTTCCTTATTACTGTAAGTAAGAATATACGTAAAACGCATTATTGTGACGTAGATGTATCAATACGTAAAATCTCAAATATTTATAGAACTATTAACTTTTTGAAAACTTTTTTCATGGAAATATCTCATTTTTTATGTCTCCTTTCAATATAATTGACTAGTTTGCTATTCTTCCATTCTCTTATATGCCTTGTTCACATGAGGATAGTTTTCAGTAAAAGTTTCTTGAAATGACAGTAAAACAAGTGCTAGGAGCTGTCATAAATAAAAACTGTCAATATCGATCATACAGGGAATGTAATAATATTTATTAAATATATTTAATATATTTTATAGAAATAATTAGTTTCTTCCACGGTTTTCCCGTATAACAGATTTTTTATGGCAGCTTCTAGCACTTATTTTACTTTCAAGAAATTTTTAGTAAAAACTTTCCTCGTGTGAACAGGGCATTACAAAATAATGACGTCACAGAAAAATTACCTATACAGGTTGGTGGATGTGAAATGCGAACATAGGGAAATATATGACAATGGAGTTATCATGATAGGCATCTTGATATACGTGGAATAAGTACTGTCAATGTCAAAGTAGCTGTCATATTATTGAAATTTTTATTTGCTTTAAAATATTTTCTTTCCATAATAATGTATGTGTACGAGCAGAACAAGAAAGTTTACATGCACTTTTAGATTTTATTATTATTTCTGTTATTGATTACTCTTTTTGCCACACAAATTCACATTACTTCGTTTTGTGACACTACTACAAAATATATCAAGATACCTGGCATGAAAGTTTGATTGTCATGTATGTTCCCTATGTTCGCATTTCACCTCCACCAACCTGTATATGGAGAGCTAGCGGTCAAATTAGTGTGGACATTTGATTAATCGTGAAATTGAAGGACTTGAGCCTTGCATATCTACTGAAGATGGAATGTCCAGTCTGCCAGTCCTAAGTGGCCGGATTAGGCTTCCTCAAGTATCAAAAGTTGAGTTACAAAAATGTTAATTATATAAATTAAGAGTTCTGGCGTATGTAGAGGTGGAAATACACGATATTTCTTATTTAAACATATTGCCAGAACGTTTCTACTCCTCCAATCTTAAATTCGAAGCTACCACACTTATCTAAGTTGAATAAAAAGGAGTTATATGTATAAAAACGAAAGCAGCAAATAAATGTATTAATATAGAGGTACGGAGTGGTTCGAATTCCTCTTTTATTGTCTACAAAACTGGGTTGGAATTTCTATAAGAGTCCAGTGCATTTCTTCGAATTCCTCAGACATTCTTGTTAAAATAACATCATAAAATGGAAAAATATTTTTATATGAACTCAAGCAAATGTCTTTTTGCTTACTTTCCATTTAAGAAACAGAAATTGGACTGCATTCAAACAATTATTATTAAAATTGGTAAAATACAGCTACTAATTTTAAGGTGGTTGGCTTCTAGCCGTTAAAATGTTGAAAAGTATATTTAGTTTTCCCATTAAAATATTTCATGTGTATTTTAATACAATCCTACATAATAATTCTAAAAAGTGGCATTAGAGCAAAAACAACTTCAAGCTTTTCGAAAACGTCTTATTTATTTAAAAAATCCGATGTGGCCAACACATAACCTCTCGCCATACTCTACTATTTTTATTTTTCTAATATAAGTATATATTATGTAATACCTACTTACTCACAAATATACCATTGTACTAGAAGGGAATTCGGGAATTGTAGTTTTTATAATATTATTAAAGTTTATTATGACCTTATAAATACTAAATGACATTTCATATTTTCCATTTCAATTTGCCAAAAAGTCAAAAATTTATATGACATTAACACTCAAATATTTTATTTTTGTTTCCATAGGTAGGCAGATAAATCAAAATTGTAACAAATTTGTAGAATTTTAACTTCTTGTAATTGGAAAATGGAGCTAGATAGAAACAACATTTTGAATACATATTGTAGATAGTAACATTTAGTATACAATGTTATTAAAAAAATTCCTATTAATTCATAAATTTGGGAATATTCCAGAAACTCTTCAGATCTTCAAGAAACTACCACTTCCAGTTGCACGATCAACACCAAAATCTAATCAGATCTAATCTAGGGTGTCAGAATATTGTATACCAAATTTCAAATTTTTTTATTCAGTGGTATTTGAGTTATCGTACCTCCAACATCCATCCTGACAGACACACACACACAGACACACACACAGACATCATCGCGAAATTATCAAAACGTGCTTATCCATTGAAAACTCACTATCGAAATTTTAGCATGATTACAATACCTCTCTTACACATATGAGTGGCGAGAGGTAAAAATCTTATTGTTTAAACAAATTTTATGGCGAAAAGTTCATGTTGTTTTTCGCTATTTTGATCCATTTTAAATTTAATTTTCTCGAATACAAAATTGATAAAGTGTTCAATTTATTTATTAAGATATATAATTTAAATCTTTGTTTATTAAAATAATACAAACCTATAATTTGACTATGCAACCGCCTTAATGACTAGCTTTTGTGACGTATTCTACAACGTACGCGTTTCAATATTAATAATAAATACGAGGAAACCAAGTCTGAAAGCCGCGAAATTTTGCTCCCTCTTGCGGAAAATTTCTATTTTACGTTACGGACGTAGCGGCTACGCCTTGCTGCGTTACGCACACGTTGTTACGTTACGTCAGATGCATTTGAATAATAAAAGACCCTAATGTATGACAGATTTGCCCAGAAAAGAATTTAAAGCAGAAAGATTGCGAACGAAGTACAAACTTTTATATTCAGTTCAAAAAGCACGAATATGTTTGTTATTAACCGTAAAAATTATGAAAATATGTTTACTATTTATAAATGATTTCAGGAATTCAATCCTGCCCTCAAAAATTTATTGAAAAATGAATAACTATGCGACTATGCCAGATTATAAAGCCTCATTTACATAAGCATTTAGTTTTAAGGGGCTATGCTTCTTGAGTGCAATAAGAATCAGAATTCACGATTCTGGCTATATTGCTCAAAATAAAAATCTGAAATTTTACATTAGTAACGACAAAGCATTGTTGAATTGAAAAATTCAAACTACATATTGTTCCGACAACAATTAGAGATAAAAAGAAATTAAACACTAGAATTTCGTGAGCATCTCATAAATGAACTATAAAAATTATCATTGAGTTTAAAGATTAAATAAGTAGAACATAGATGTAAAAAGGGCGGAAAAACAATAAAACTATAATTTTATCAACAGAGTTGCCATAAATTATATCTAAACTTGTACAATTTTCGCCGAATTTCGCATAATTATTAAAGCCAAACTAATTACATTAATTAAAGATTTTGAAGATTCCGCACTTTTAGTATTCTTCCTTAATCTACATACAAAAATTCAACATCACATGTATAACAGTATTAGATTGAGATCCTCACAAAAATTACTCGTTTTTCAATGCGTATTATTGCCATGCAATAGGCTCTTAATAAATATACGTAGCCAATAATTTTAACATAACAATATTTTGTTGAATAATGGTATTACAATGTTATGTGTTGTTTCAGTGCCAGTGTACGTGGTGACTGCTGAAGGAACAGCTCCTGAAAGCCCTGAAATTCCTGAAGAACTAATTCTCGAAGATAATAATCAGGAACGACTAGTTTCAGCTGCGCCGTGTCTCGTAGCAGGAGTAGAATACACACATGGACAACAAGTGAGTTTTTTATTTTAATATTATTTTTATAAAACATTATATAATCCTGTTAAACATAAATAGTTTGTTTTATAACTTTTTAAAGCATCCTACATTAATGTTTTAATTATTTTTATAATGAATTTGAAAATCTCAGCGTTTGCTAATGAAATTTAAAGTTGTATCTTTATAATTAAAACTTCTTAAATGTTATAAATCACTTACGAATATCCTTTGACGTGTTTAATATTTTAATTGTCTCGAACCGCGTATATTTTTAATTAATGTCAGTTATTGTATTAGCCAGAATTTAAATTATCTTTTGAACATTAAACTCTACAAATACACTTAAAAAGCTGAATATATATTTATAAAATTAAGCGGCTTGTCTACGTTTTTACCGAATTCCTAGAATACTCTAGACTAGATATTACTTTTTTTTTCATTCCACTTTTTTTCCCACTACTACGGCTGCCTGAAACCAGCCCGAAACTCGTACTTTGCCGCATCCTAGCAATGCAATGTCATTTTGAAGTTGAAAAATACTGTAAAAGTGTTTTCGTTGCGAGTAAACTGTCAGATTATTATTGAATTCAGGATAATGTTTTTATAAACATTTATTAGAGAAAAAATGGGTCTACAGATGTTTTAAAAATTAATTTGTATCATGAGATATAATCGTGTAAAGTTTGCATATAATAATAATTTTTTTGAATTTTTCGGAAATTTTATATTCATGTAGATTTTTTTAATCAAAATTTTAAAAAGGCACATCTGTAGATTTATTCTTTCTCTATTAAATCCTGGTTGAAATAAAATTTTACCATTTTTGTACTGGGCACAAAATACTCGCTACGTTAGTACATTTTTTGCTGGATTTTAGGTAGTAGACGGGCCTCTTAAAGCAAATTAGATAGATAAATAAATTAAATTCTTGAGACTCGTATAAGTCATAATGCGTTGATAATCGAATCCTCGATCGAACGAGAAAAATAACTTCCAAAAAACCACTTTTTTCGTACATGCATTTATTTTTTTCTGTAAAGGGCTCTATGAACAAACCGACCAGCCTACACATCAAATAATATTTATTTTTTTCGACTAACAAAGGCACACAAATCGAGAAAACCAGTAGCTAAATTTGCTAAATGTCCCTCATTCAGTGTATTGAACACCCACACAAACGCACATACACTCCACACGCACACAAACAGTGGCGGCGACACTGGGGTACAAAATAAATTCGGGACGCAGGAAAATCAATCAAGTATTGTCGAAATTATTGGTGTGAAATGATATAAAAATTATTTCTGGTTAAACTAGAACAGTAATTTTTTTTTAAATATGGTACTGGGTAGAAAAAAGTCCAAGGAATCGATTGCTACCCTAGTTAGGTTGCTAGGTTTAACCCTTTATGGGTAAAATTCAACTCAAATCAGGCTGTAACGATTTTTCTACCCAAAATATTTTCAGATTGTTTTTACCCCTTTGGAAAAAAATTGGGACGCCAATGGTTGACCCCTTGCTCAACGTTCCAGTTCTAATTGTTGCTGTCAATGGTTTTAATTATGCCTTAAGCAATAAATTACCAGAATAATTTAAAAGTCAATAAGTTAAACTGTACACTTTTTTCTTTTATACGTATTTGAACTATACTATAAAAACATTCTATGAGCCTCATTGGTAAAGATATTTATAAATCCCTGTTCACACAAGGATTCTTTGAAGATTCTTTTATGCTTCTTAATCTCGAGAAAAAGAATCCTGGTGAAATTACTTGTCAAATAGCGACGCCACCTAAATCTTCAGTGAGTCTTGAAAAGAAGAAAATTTAGGACACTGTGACCGGTAGTACTTCTACGTTTTGTTGGTTGCATTTTGAGAAGAATTTTTCAAAAACTCGTAAATTTAAAGGCAGTTTTCATAAGAAACCACTGGATTGATTAACTATGAATAGAATAATAGTTATTTATATTACAAGTGGGATAAGAGCATTATTACAGCAGTCGAATGTGAAGAATTGCAACATGAGTGCTGTAATATGCTGTAGCCCACATGTGATATACAAAATTCTATCCACGACTGCTCAAAATTAATAAAAATTGATATTTTTGTTTAAACGTCAGATATGAAATTTAAAAATTATATATTTTAACAATTGATAGATGTCAGTTTCTATAATTTTGATTTAAAATCAAAGCAACAGGGTACATACAATTTGTTTGACAGCAGGACATTCTATCAGTTTTATATACAAACAAATTCTTAATTTGTAAGTTTATACGTGATATTTATTTATAATTCGTTTATAAATTATTTATTATGGGACAATATTTCAAAATTGATTTATTCTAAGAATATTTAAGGAATAAATAGGTATACAAGCATATTATAAATATGCGAGAGGTAATAGGACAAAAGCACATCATATTACTTCACTAGTGGGGTAATATAACTAATTACCTCACTCAAATGATGAAAATAATATGACTATTATACCACTGGCGTGGATAATAGTTATTTATGTTACAAGGACGAAAAATGCAAGTTCTCGTACGACTATGGAAAATTGCCGAACGAGGCAAAGCCGAGTTCGGCAACCTTAGGAGTACGAGAGCTTTTTCGTCCGTGTATCATACACTATTTTTTATTCGATTGTAAGTGAGAACTTAAAATAACTAGAATATTAATATTTTATTATAAATTATTCTAAATTTTTGTTTAGTTTGCTAATTGTAGTTATCTGCGAAACAGACAAATGAAACAAAAAAGAACAAAAAATTATTCGACTGTGTCAGTTTGCTTAAAAAAACGCGTTTGCGTACGAAAAGTACTTCTCGGCCTCGGACGAAAAGTGGGTCACCTAGCAACGGCACAAATATTAATACTCTACCTAAAAGGTTAGCTTTTCGTCCGAATATCTTAACCAAAAAACGTCACTTTTTGACATAATCGAATAAAAATTGTATTTGTCTGTTTCGCAGATAACTACAATTAGCAAACTAAACAAAAATTTAGAATAATTCATAATAAAATATTAATATTCTAGTTATTTTAAGTTCTCACTTACAATCGAATAAAAAATAGATACACTGACGAAAAAGCTCTCGTACTCCTAAGGTTGCCGAACGAGGCAAAGCCGAGTTCGGCAATTTTCCATAGTCGTACGAGAACTTGCATTTTTCGTCATTGTAACATAAATAACTATTTTGGGGGGGTGCGCCTGTTTCAGGAAACGCCCGGTATATGCTCAAAGTTGTGAATCCGTGTGTGAGTGGCTCAACCGTGTGTGCGGTTACCAGCCGTCAACGCGCTCAAGGAATCGAATCCTAGCGTATCTCTTGCGGCGTATTTTCCTTCCGTTTGATATGTTCGCTGTGAATTCTGTGTAATTACTTTAATGAAGGAACATTGTCTTCTGAGACGTGTATTCCGTCTTTAGAAGCTGTACTCTGTAGTTTGTGTAACATATTAGATGTAAAAAACTTCTTTGATCTTATTAGAGACAGAGAGTAAATAATGCGTTCTATTTCCGGTGGAAGTCATCAGCACTGACAGGTGACAGGTCATCTACCTAGGGACCCCACATTTCCCACTAGATTTAACACTGGTGACAATTTAACCAAGACGTGAAGACGAATTTGACTTGCATAATAATGATCGTGGAATCTAGTTTAGGATATTGCGTTAACTATTGATGATTGTCTCACGAAATTCCTAGAATACTCTCAATTTTATTTTATTTTCTATTCCACTCTTTTCCCCACTTCTACGGCTGCCTGAAACCAGCCAGAAACTCGTACTTTGCCGCATCCTAGCTATGCAATATCATTTTGAAGTTGAAAAATACTGCAAAAGTGGTTTCGTTGCTAGTAAACTGTCAGATTATTATTGACTTCATGATAATGTTTTTATAAACATTTAATAGAGAAAGAATGGATCTACAGATGTGCCTTTATACAATTTTAAAAATTTATATCTATCATGAGATATATAGTTTTTCGGAATTTATGTAGTCATGTACAATTTTTTAATCAAAATTTTAAAAAGGCACATCTGTAGATCCATTCTTTCTCTATTAAATCCTTGTTTAAATAAAATTTTACCATTCTTGTACTGGCCACAAAACACGCGCTACGTTATGCTAGATTTTAGGAGGTAGACGGGCCTCTTAAAAAAGTTTGAATACATCTAACTAAATACGAACATTCACTGTGCTTGAAAAAGGAAAGTGTGAATGCTCGTGTTTAGTTATATGAATTTAAACTTTCTTAAGCCTCATTCACATAAGCATTTAGTTTTACGGTTTTCATTTATGTTTACATTTAAGAAAGTTTAAATTCATCTTACTAAATACGAGCATTCACAGTGCTTGAGGAGTGTAAATGCTCATATTTGGTTATACGAATTTAAGCCTCATTCACATAAGCATTTAGTTTTAAGGTTTGCATTTATGTTTATGTTTAAGAAAGTTTGAATTCATATAAATAAATACGAGCATTCACACTTCCCACTTTGAAGCACTGTGAATGCTCATATTTCTTTATATGTATACAAACTTTCTTAAACGTAAACATAAATGTAAACCTTAAAACTAAATGCTTATGTGAATGAGGCTTTAAACTTTTTTAAACGTAAACATAAATGTAAACCTTCAAACTAAATACTTGTGAATGATTTAGTTTAGATTGATAATTGTCTTAAAGCCTCATTCACAAACATTTAGTTTTTACATTTATGTTCACGTTTAAGACAGTTTAAATTCATATAACCAAATTTGAACATTTACACTTCCCTCTTTTAAGCATTGTGGATGCTCGTATTTAATAAGATGAATTTAAACTTTCTTAAACGTAAACATAAATGAAAACCGTAAAACTAAATTTATATATGTAATTAAATACGAACATTCACACTATTTCAAGCACAGTGAATGTTCATATTTATTTAAATATATACAAAATTTATCTAAAATATGATTTAATATTTAATTGATAACAAATGTATAATAAATTGTAAGACAATAATGTGGTTTTTATGGCGCAAACCGCCCTATTTAATAGCTTTTTTATCTCTAAATATTCTGTAAACGACAGTGAATTTATTTCAGATCATAACTCGGTCTTTTTACCGAACAAAATATGATCATTTTACTTTCCAAACTTATCTCTGCAGAAATAAATTTCCTTTCCTGAAGTTTAAATGGTTTCCTACTTGGAAAACTCTTCAATATTTGTGGAAATTTATTTAGATGCCGTACAAAATGTAACTATTAATTAACAACAATGGATGTCTCACTCGTTCTGTAAATGATAAGAGTTTTATTTTATGTCTTGTCAGCAGAGTGATTGTCTTTTCTTCTTGATTTTTGTCTCAAGTTTTGCTGAATATTCATATTTCGCCCTCCCGCTGTTTTACATTTCTAAAATCTTATTGATCTTTAAAAAGAACTAGAAAGCATGGAAATATGAACGTCTATCTAAACATTATTTCATACTTGGTTGAATAAAAATCTCTTACACTGAGGTTTAAACTCTATATGTTTGCTTTTGTAAGACAAAATATATACAGAAATCATTGGACTACATTATCTACAGACGGATTTGAAGCAACTATATGCAGACTTCAATTCCTTGGACTTTTTTGCTCCAGAAAACATTTTTATAATTTTAATGGCTCTAGTTTAATCAGAAATAATTTTTGTTTGACGAAGAACAACTTAGTACATAATTTTAAGATGCCCGTCCACTACCTAAAATCCAGCAAGATTTAAAGAGAGAATAAATATAAAAAATCCGAAAAATTCAAAAAAAAAATCTATTTTATTCAAACTTTACACGATTATATCTCATGATAGAAATTGATTTTTAAAATTTTAAAAAGGCACATCTGTAGATCCATTCTTTCTCTATTAAATGTTTATAAAAACATTATCCTGAAATCAATAATAATCTGGCAGTTTACTCGCAACGAAAACACTTTTACAGTATTTTTCAATTTCAAAATGACTACATATAACTATAGGATGCGGCAAAGTACGAGTTTCGGGCTGGTTTCAAGCAGCCCTAGTAGTGGGAAAAACGGGAAAAGAGTTTTCAAATGTAATTACTATTCTTGCCATTTCACAATTAAATAAAATTTAATTTTATTCCATTCATAGTTAATCAGATATCCATTATATAATCAACAATCCAGTGCTTCTTCCATTGTCATAGTTGAATATGGCATTGAAATATATGCACGAAGTTGTGAACCAGCCTGTATAGTTTATAATATAAATTTAGCAACCAAGTTTCTTATTTTTTGTCACTCTAAGTGTGCAAACATTTGTTAACACCATTTCAACAGTATAAAAAGTTCTCTAAGACCTTTCTTCGAACTCCAGAAGTTCCGGTCATGCATTATTGATGTGCATTCAATAGAATTGATTTCCGAGAAACCGATAAGAACATTAATTGAAATGTAAACACTCTGAAATACTGAAAACGCTCAAAACGAAAACCAAAGTACAGTATTTCGTGCTGTTTTGCAATTCAGAGGCATTAGCAACAATTATTTTCATAAAACAACATTAAAATAATCAATTCCCACCTTTAAAAACAGCTATCTGCAAATTTTCATTTCCTAACACTTAGAAAAATTTTGGTTAAGTTCACTTTTTCGAAAACAATTAATTATCGATGTTTTACTGATCTGATCGTATTGAAACTTTATAGACACCTTCTTTAATGTTTAAAGAACTTTTGTCTAAAATTTGGTGCACTTTGGATTGATCATTATCGAGAAAATAATTCATAACCGTGAGCACGAATTTCACAGGATCGAAAAAAAAATTGGCGTGGGGGGCCCTTAGAGAGAACACTTTTTAAAAATTTCAATAAGGGCGAAAATAGCCTGGCAACCCGTTATTTAGCCAAATGAATTGAACCTTATGGATTTTGAAAACGATTTTTGATTTATTTCATAAAAATGAAGGTTCCACGTACCTTTTGAAGGGAAATTCTGCGCAGACTATTATTTTATATCTTACTATATTTTACCTTATTCATTGTTTTCACATAATTATCACTTTTCACACATTATTGTAATAACCCAGCCCCCAATAGTAATTTTTATTCAACATACAATATAAAATGTTATAAATATACAATAAAAGATATATAATTTGACAAATAAATCAGTGTAGATCCATATTCAGCTCCTAAAAAATAACTTTTTCATAAGAAAATAAATACAATAATGTTTTTAAACATACCTTTCTTAAATTCTTCTTAATTTGAAATGACAAACAATTTTTACTTAAAATCGCGAAATAACCAAATATTTTATTAGAAATTACTACAATTTATTAAATCGACATAATTGTCCGCCTGGCTGGGATTTTATAGAACAATAATGCCGATTATTCTACAGCATTAATTAAATATCAAGAATGGGTGCCAATCCATTCTTGATATAAAAATAATACCATAGTTTATTACTAACCAAATTTTGGGTCGAATTATATGAAACTACAATAAAAATTGTCTGTACTACACTTCTAGAGATATATTTCTCACGTACTAATAATACAAATTGATTGCAATGCAAAATCTTCTTTACTACCATCTCTGAAGATGGTCGCCTATTTGCCTGGGAACACTTACACATTTATTTACAAATAATTTGCGAATTACATGAAAATTTTTATTACAAACGTTAGAATATTGGTTTATCTAACGATTTACACTACTTTTCACTAATATTTCATGGTTTCTAAGCGATATTTACAATAATAAGTAGCTACAATATTCACATGACATATTCTTGTCATCAAAAACAATGGAATAACGCAACAATCATGGCCGCGGAAAATTTGAAAATTACCGAGACCCGTAAAACGTAAATTATTATATTATTATAATTATTATCCAATTATTACTAAATAGTTAGCTATTGATTAGTTAATTTGTATAATTATGGTTACATACAACAGTATTACAGCCCTAATTGTAATTAAATGTTTTTGCACCTTTGTTATTTCTACTTCAAAGTGATGTAGTAATCTTTTTACAAAATAAGACTCAAAGAGGTTTAAATACTCTGTTTACCTTAAATTAGCGGATTTCACAGACTATTTTTGTTTGTCGTACAATAAAAACAACATAGTTTTCTCTGGTTCATTTAGATTTTTTTGCTTCTTATTCTCATGATTGCCACAAATCCACAGGATGATTCACAACTCCGTGCATATATTTTAACAGAATTTAGTTCTCAACTTAAATCTTAAATTTAAGGACAGTTTTTACAAGGGAATATAATTAAATTTTGATTTATTGTGCAATGGCGAGAATAGTAAATCGCGATAAGTGAGATGAGCTCTGTATGCCATTAAAATATATGCACGAAATTGTGACTCAACCTGTGTACAGGCTCTCCAGCAAAAAATATGCTTCAAAAATATGTAAATCAAAAATATATTTATCTCAGAAATTTGAATAACAATACAATGAGGGATTATTTGATAAAATGTAACAAAAAACTTCTACAATGAAAAAGAATACAAAGGATTTTAATATGTAAACATAAGTAATTCAATTACAGAAATGCAATGGTGGAATTCTTTTGAGGTTTTGAGAGAAGAGTTCATTTAATAATAAAAACATACTTAGATATAAAAAGAATTATGTTAAAGATCAATTTAAAATGAAATATATACAGGTCTGTATTCTTGGAATTATTCAAAAGTAATATAATAGGTGTAGGTATAGGTGGTTCCAATGTCGAAGGTATTCATATAAAAGAGCCGTAGATTAAAACTGGTAGTGTTTTTCGCTTTAAAATTAATCTTCAGCTTCAAAAACATTTCCAGTCCTGTAGAACGATTTAAAGTATGAATATTCAAATGTGATAGAACACTGATGAAGTGAAATAGATTTTTTGCCACTCTTACCAAAGATTATTGATTCTTGTGGCTCGTTTTCAAACGAAAACTTAATGAGATTTTAATGGTAATACATTTTAAAGTTGATTTAAGGTGTTATTCCAACTAAAATATATTCTCTTTCGAAAAAAACGTTTGAATTGGTTTAACGGACCCGTGAAAATTGTGTTTCTGCTTGGGATCATTCGATATTAAATTGTTAAAGCATTCTTTCTCTCTATCTTAAGATCTCAGTGTAATAGAATCTTCCAGCACCTTGCTGCGCTACAGAAACTTTTCTTAAACGTATTAACAACTCCAAAGTTTTGCTGCCGAACACAAATTGGTACATTAAGATCTTACATCAAGTTAGAGCTAATTTTATTTAAAAATTCTTGTAAGCCGGAAATAGTACACGAAATAAGATAAGACAATGAATAAGTTAACATTAAACACACTTTGAGGTGACATAAATTGTAGAGACCTTTAATTTAGCCAGAAAATTATTTTCTTCAAAAGAGCAATATTTGACACCACATTTTTATTATAATGGGCTGTATTTCGTGAACGGTGAAAGACACCGATCTGAGCGTAGCATGATTCGATTCCTCGCACTTTTTTATACTATAAACCATATTTTCAAAATGCTGGGCTCCATATTTTAATCAGAATTAAATATTTTGTAAAACAGGTTAATTTTTTAGGTTAAATTCTTGACGTTAATATGCTGCATTTCAAAAACGGTTAAAGACAGCAATCTGAACTGGACACCATTCGATTCCTCGTATGTTTTTGTATCAGAAGCCCCATTTTCAAAACGGTGGGCCCTATAATTAAGTCAGAAATTAATATTATCTTATAAAACTGGTAGAGTACTTACCCTTTAAAATACACTTATAGTACCCTATTAATGTCAATATGTTGTAGATTTAGGGATACATCCCCAGATATCAATTTTAATTAATGTAGGGCCCCTGGTGTAACCAGAATTACGATTACAAGTTTCACTTTATAACCACCTATCGAGCTCGCCAACTTTAAATGCATTTTGTGACTGTCTGAAGCAATTTCCACGGGAAAAAGCTTATATGTCATCTAAATTAAGTTAGTTTATGTAAATTCCATTAGTTTTCAATCGATTATTTAGCTTCAACTACCAAAATCAAAAATTTAGTATCGTCGTATTTATTTTACATTGTAGTTAAATCCGTTCAAATTTACCACACTTCTTTAATTAATCAGCCAATCATTTCACGATCCAGCGATGTCACTGAACCAATCATTTTACGATCCAGTGATGTCACTCGACCAATCAAAATGGGTGAGTGTTAGAAGGAGATTTGAGGAAGATGGAACAACAAGTCATACTGCAGAAAATAATATAGAAAAATTTATTTCTCGTAAACGGTTAATGCAAATTAAAATTCGTTTGCGGATTATTAATCAGCGTAATTTTACGCAATAAACGATATATTTATTTTTTCCAAAAGCTTATATTATTTTTGTACAAAATTCTGCAGAATTACATGGCCCGTTTGAAAATGGCGTCATTTAGCTTGTTGAGGTTGTTGTTGTTGAACAACAGGTGATAAAATGGCTGGTTTGTAAACAATAATAAACAGTGAGAGTGAATATTATGTGAAATATACGTGGAACAGACGGAAATTTATTATGTTACATTATAAAGGTATGCAGTCTAAACTACAAGCAAACTATTTAGCAGTCCAAAGTTAAACTATCGTTGGTAACAATAACAATAATAAGCTGTGCATTTCATATTATATATAAAATGATAACACAAGTGGAACACCCGGCAATTCATTACGTTACATTATGGCCTGTTCACACAGGGATTCTTTGAAGATTATTTTATTGTCCTGGTGATTTACCGGCGCTGCTAAATTGATATGTCTTGGAAAAAAAAGGTATGCATTCAAATTACCAGCAAACTATTCGGCAGTCCAAGTCAAACTTTCGTTTGTAAAAATAATAAGCTGTGAATCTCATAATTTTGTAGGTATATTATGCAATGAGTTTATAATGATAGCTATTAATACGCGAGTATAAATTTACGATACGAGCTTTGGCGAGTGTATAATCATCCGAGTGAATTATAACCATTACGTACGACTTTTTAAATAAACATTTCTTTACAAATTTTTATTCATTAAAATGTTGATCTAACCTCACATTTTGCAGTGCTGACAAATGACAGTTATGTTGAATAATCTACTCATTAATACCTACTGAAGTTACCTACATAATGCATGTATTATTCAATGATCGTAGATAAATATAACATGAAATACATGTGCAACACACGGAAATTCATTATGTTACAATTCAAAGGTACGAAATCTAAACTATGATCAAACTATTCGGCAGTCAGTAAACTTTGGTGCTTTGTGGAACCTCTGTCAGGCCCTCGTCAGTTTAGCGCAGTGTTAAGTTCTTGTTGTTGTTATAGATCTACCGGGCTGACCAGTGCGAGTTCTGCCTCTGCCTCGATGGGGAGATGTTCTGCTGGTGGCAAGAGTGCCCCCCGGAGTCCGACGGGCCCTGCAAGGACCGGAGGCCCTTCAGCCCATGCGGTGAAACATTTTTACCTTTTATTTAATGTCTTATCATCCTTCCTTCTTCTAACACAGGGAGTTTTGGTTGTGGAGTAGATGACACTTAGTTTGAGGATGAAACTCTCGGCAACTTTGACCGCTGAAACGCTCTGATCTGCTAAGAAATGCACAGATGATGAAAAGAGTACAGTTTCTTTATTTAGTTCAGTTCAGTTAGAGTATGTGGGTCTCAAGATAGGAAATATTACTTCCATCTGTGCATTTCTTCGCAGATCAGCGTGTTTTAGTGATCAGGGCTGACCAGCGTTTTATTCTCACCCTTGGAGGAATTTCAACAAATTTGCAGATTGGATAACATCAATGACACCTAATAAAAGTCATTAGATAATATTCATTCCTTGCAAATTTGGTCGGAATTTCGGTTTGTTTTTCGTAGTTTGGGTTAGTTTGTGTTTAGAAATATTTAGTACATTGTTCCAAGTCTGTAGTTCTGTATGCTCTAGTTTAGAAGAACTATACATATCATTATTTGTAGTGTAAAGCCCTGTTCACTCACGGATTCTTTGTAAATTCTTTCACGCTTCATTTATGTTTACGTTTAAGAAAGTTTAAATACATACGAACATTCACAGTGCTTAAAAGTGACACTTATGAATGCTCGTATTTAATTATTAACGTTTAAGAAATTTTGGACCTCATTCACATAAGCATTTAATTTTGTGGTTACATTCAAGAAAGTTTAAATTCATATAACTAAATACGAACATTCACAGTTCCCGCTTGCAAGCACTGTGAACGCTCATATTTAGTTACATGTATACAAACTTTCTTAAACGTAAACATAAATGTAAACCTTAAAACTAAATGCTTGTGTGAATGAGGCTTTAAATTCATGTAACTAAATACGAACATTCACAGTGCTTCAAGCACTGAATGCTCATATTTAGTTATATGAATTTAAACTTTCTTAAACGTTAACATAAATGTAAACCTTAAAACTAAATGCTTATATGAATGAGGCTTCAATTAATTAGAAATTCTTCTTTTCCGAGACTCATTGAAGATTAAATTTAGCTATTTCATTCTCACCAAGATTATTTTCTTCAAAATTTAGAAGGATGTGAAAGAATCCTTGAGTGAGGAGGGCATAAGACTGTCAACAATGTGCTAAACATGTTCCACTGTGTACATAATTACGTTTTATAAAGTGTATGGCTTTAACACTAGTATTTAGTAGTATTCATGGCTTTAAGCCGCATTCACAGTCCGAAATTTGGTGTAATTCATATCACTGCAACTTAAAGAAATTCATTTAAATGTTAATAGCTCGAAAAAACAAATCAGCTGTTTATTTTACTTTATTACTTTAATTTCGGACTGTGAATACGGCTTTACTTAGAGATCGTCAAATTATTTGTACAAATTAGGGTATTTTTTGTAATCTTTAAGCAGAAATAAAACCAAATTATATAAGAACTAATGTAATATATCTTTCCCTAAATACCTTGTGTATATATAAACACTATATTATTTTATGAGTTATTTTCAATCTTCACACACGATTTAAACAGTTTATAATATGTTTTCTTGCAGCAAATGGCCTGGACAACCACTTAGAGCATCTAAACCTTCCGATGAAGCTACCCACGATTCACCCGACGTCTTCAAGCGCCCAGACACACCGTTCAGTCACAGAAACGTCTTCAACGTCTACATCAAGTGACCTAGAAGACACCTGGAGTACTTATGACAATTCTTCCACATCTGAAGACCCTACGGACACGACTTTCGTTGAAGAGACGACTCAGAATAGTTTAGGAACTGAAAGAACTACGGGAACCACAGAACCCAGCGTTTGTGTTGTTATGGGTAAGTAAAGTATACAAGGTGGGCCAAAAGTAATCACCCGATTTACAGGCAGTAACTGAAAAAACCTCATTCACATAAGCTTTCAGTTTTAAGGTTTAGATTTATGTTTACGTTAAAAAAGTTTGAATACATCTAACTAAATTTAATCGTTCAGTGCTTGAAAGTGGAAAACGTGAATATCAGTTTTCTTCATTAATGTCAATGAGACGCCAGTTGCAAAAATGAAAGCGTCATCCGATGGGAAGATTACTTTTGCGCCACCTAGTATATTAGCTAGGGAGCGTATATAAAATCGTGCCTGATTTTACACCTTGCGAGAAAATGGCTTTTTATATTAATTCAAGTCTTGCCTTCAACAAATAGTATATTATATATTAAAGGACTAAAGTGCATGATTTAATCCTGATGGTGCAGTTTATTTCACGAGCCGAAGGTGAGTGAAATAAGCACCTGAGGGATTAAAGGTACTTTAGTCCTGTGGTATATACTCTATTTTTGCACATCACTCTCATAGGAATACTAGGAAACTAGAAACTAGAATACACATTTTGTAATTTTGACAGTAAACTTTATGCCAAATATTTATATTTTACCATAGATACTCTGTAACGAATAGTACGTATTTACTTGACAACGGGATTAATTTATTCAATTCAACGGGATTAAAAATGAAAATTAATCCCCTAGGATCAAATTAAGAACCCTAGTCCTTAAAAATGAAGACTAAAAAAGAGTTTTTGCACTTCCGGGACTAAAACTCTTCTTTAGTCCTTATTTTTAGGGACTTAGGTTCTTAATTTGATCCCAAGGGATTATTTTTCATATTTAATCCCGTTGTCAAGGAATTGAATTAATTATTCCCGTTGTCAAGTAAATACGTGCTATTTGTTACAGAGTATCTATGGTAACAATATAAATATTTGTCATAAAATTTACTGTCAAAATTGCAAAATGTGTATTCTTTTAAACTATTTTGCATTCGTTTGAAGATGAAGTGCAAAAAATAGCGTATATACCACAGGACTAAAGTATCTTTAATCCCTCAGATGATTATTTCCCTCACCTTCGGCTCGTGAAATAAACTTTCACCCTCAGGATTAAATCATGCACTTTAGTCCCTCAATATATAATATACTATTTTCTCCCGGAAGTACAAATAATTTCTTTGAATGCTTCTTATTATGTACATCAAGTACCAGAAGTAGTAAAATAAGTCCTTAGTACATAATTAAAACACTTGTTTAAAATGGCGTCCTGTTTGAAATACGCCGGATGTAACATTTTCTTGGAGGTAAGACTTGAATTAATATAAAAAGTCATCTAGCAAAGGGGTAAAATCGGGCACGATATTATATTACAGCTCTCTAGCTATATGAATATTTTCATGAATTTGAGTATTGATTATATTTTTTTGTAGGTACATCTTATAAGATTGGAGAAATGCTTCCGCATGCGACTGGGAACTGCCTGGAGTGCATTTGTGGAGCTGGTGCACGAGTAACATGTTCACCGCATCTGTGTGCACCTCCTGGAGATGACTCTGTGGATTATCGACCTCCAGGTCCATTTTAGACGTCATCACCGAAATTGAGCCTTCCTCTTAGCCTAAAGAGTGTAGCAAACGTTAGATTATCTAAATAACAAGGTATTTATTTTTGTTTTTTTTATTTTTATCACAAAATTACATTTTTATTACACGCATCATAATATATGTTTAAAAAACGCAGACTACTTTATAAAATGATTCAAAATGCTGTTTACCAGCTCTATTTTGCAAATAGGATGCAGTTGTAATAAAAATAGCGTATGACACAAGTATATAAGTGATTTTAAAGCACTAGCGTCGTAAAAATACGTCGAATGTACTTTAAAAGTTTACTTATACACTTGCATCATAATATACTGTTTTGATAATTCAATTTTTATTTATTTTACTTTGATATTTGGCAGTTTGTTGTTTTTTTTATGGTTGTTATTCAGATAATCTTTCGTAAAAGGTTATTTATATGAAGTAGCGCAACGAATCTTTAAGTCTTGCTCACACAAGGATTCTTTCATGCTTCTGAATTAGAAATTCTTTTTTCCAAGACTTATTGAAGGTTTAATTTAGCGCCGTTGCTATTTGACAAGCAATTCTAACAAGGATTATGAAAGAATCCATGTAGGAACAGAACTTTGTTTTAATTTAATGATTTATTCGTTGCGAAGTTCAAAATAGACCAACAGATTTAGAACAAATAATTTATTATATTCCAATAAATTGCACCCGAATATTATTCCCAGATCCTGTAAAGTTAATAAACTATTTCTTAAATCAGTATAAGTTATTAATATTCTCCAGAAGTAAAATGGTTTATCAATTTTATAGGTTCAAAATGATACCAATTAGTACCACAACAAAAACATAGACTCCTTTTAGTTTATAGAATAAATATACAAAATATATTTTTGGTTATTTGTAATATTTTTGTAAATGGGGAAATAGCGTGCGTTACAAAAATTTAAATGGTTCCCCATTGCATTTTGAGACAATATAGCATAAGGGTATAATTTTTTCATCGTGTTCTTCTAATATACAACCATAGACTAGAGTGAAAATACAATATTAAGCTTATATCGTTAAAATCATATCATATTCTATGCATAATCAAAAGTTGACCATTAATATGTGATTAAAACTGGTAGAAATCTTGTAAAGAAGTAGTCATGATGCATTTTATGTGTGAAACAACCTTACAATCTATTTTCTAGTATTTAATCTTACTAGAAACAGTACCAATCCCAATTAGCCTGAATTACTAAAGTAATGTCACATATTTACAATATACATTGTCAAATATCATGGTTATCATCTTTTGTTGAATAATGCTTGTGAAAACAGAATTTTCATAATAAACTAATCAAAATGAGTATTAAATTATATATAAACTCATTTTTGTGTATAGAAATATTGAATTATCACATGGAATGTTATGATTTGTGTTATAGAATAATATTAGTTAGGATTAATTACATTTATATAAAATATAATAATAATTGAATAAATTATTAATACGTGTGATATCTATATACAAAAATTCGTTGAATTATAAACAGTATTTATCCGTTTCACACCTATTTTATCTTTATAAACAAAATAGGTATACTTTAGTTTAAATTTTAAATTATGTGCATTATGAATTTCTTATATAGCTATAGAAATATATTCAACAGTTCCTGAAAGATCTTGGTACTTGGTAAATACATAATTTGTTACTATACATATTTTTTATATTTAAAACAATTAGATTCCTTGCATGTTTCTGTTTTAGAAATAATGTTTTTCTAAATTTTTATTTGAATGCACTTTATTCATTAAAAATATCGATTTTTATTTAATATAATTGGATTCCTCAGTCGTAATAATATTAGTAATCACATTTTCGAACATTTCAAGCTGCTATTTTAACCACATGACAATTTTTTGTATGTATTCTTGTAGTTTAACCTTTCTTTATTATAATTTAAATTCCCCTCCCACATAACTTCGTCTCGTATTTAAAATTTGCATAATCCGCTTGTCAAAAATCAAAGCTGCGTTCCTAAATTACATTCTCTAATATTAGGTTATACTCTACACTTCAAAACTAAGCGGCTGTTGAAAAATCCGTCTTTTATCATGTGAAGGCATTGTGAAATACGTTGCAAACTTGAAATTTCCAGTACACAACTATCTAAACTCTACACCGTTTAAAACTTGATAAAAACTTGGGAACGTAGCCGAGTAGTTCTTACTTTATTCAAAAGAGGGCAGAACTCACGGTTTGATTTCACGATTTATGAACAAATTATTGATTTTTTTCAACGCCATATTGAGGTTGTGTAATTTTTAATGCAATGTAATGAAACTGACGCCATTGCATGTTCGTAGTTTGTTCTTTGTATTTAAATAACAAGTGGCTTAATTTCAAGTGATAAATAAGAAATGTGAGTATCCTAGACATAAAATAATGTTGGTTTGCGACAAAATGATCCACAAGTTGTTGTAAACTTATTAATTTGCTGTTAATTGTTAATGGATTCCATGATCAGTTCATGCCAGACGAGGTCATCGCTTCAAGTATTAAAATAAGTGATTTATTTACAGGTAAACGGTGTTATATGTAGAAGAGGGACAATTTCAAAGAAAATACTCGAAACTATCTACAAATTCAGGGTGTCTAACATCATCTTTGAAGAAAATGATGATCTTAAACATGAGATTACATAATGAGAATATTTATTTCTACAGCTAAGGTAAGCAGTCTTTCTTTTATTATTTATTTACGCTAATTGCACATTCATTCGTGATGTAATAATTTCTGGCAAACGTACATATTGATTTGCGATGCATTTTAAATGTTTGCAGTTGTGTAATAACGAAAATATTTATTTTGTTACAGATTAGCAGCCCATTACCATTTCATCATACATGGACATGAACATGGAAGGTAAGGTGCTTCAGATATTACTGTTTACATTTTTAACTCAAAATTTCATATTGAACATGATTTATTTAATGTTATTGTATAATTATGTAACTCTACAAACCAATTTGAAACTTAATTAATCTGTTTACTGTTACAAGGTTGAATCAAAATATAATAGTTATTTTAGATTCACTCATAGTTGTTTGTGAAAAATAACCCACAGGATTAATATTTGTGCAGATATTCCTGTATAAAATAATATTTATTTAGTAATTATCAAATGTAAATAAATTATTTGTGGTTCCTAGATATTCGAGCATATCATAAATGTAGATGTGAACTGGCAACTTGACAATGACTTTAGAAGTCTTCGAAGGACGTAGAAGAATATTCTGCACCTGACACCAACGACGAGAGATTTCACTGGACAACAACTTCAACATTCATCTGAGCAGTCTTCGGGAAACATCAACTTCAACAGTCAACTTGGAATCAACATCTTCAGATCTTCAAGCAATCATGTAAGCATTTTTCTTCATCATTCCTCTGACATTTCTACATTAAGAACCACAATTTCAATGTCGTAGCTCATTGAGTGAATCCCAACTCACGGGTACTCTTGCTTTATATTTGGGATTATAGAGTAGATATTTGGACATTTATAATTAAAATGGCTGCTACAATCTGTTTACGCGCCATTATTTTTAAATACTTTATGATTTATGTGTTAATAATCGTAGAATAACCGCGAAAATTTGTAGTCAGGGGTAAAATTTCCTGGGGAAGCCGATTCTGAGCTCAAACTTTATCCTCCTCCGCTGTTGGGCCCCATATTACACTGTTGCCTTCCCCTAGAGGTAGTACATATGAGGCATTTCGTTGTTATATTATTTATTTTATTATTTATCGTAGAAAATTCGTGAAAATTTTGTTACTGGCATGAAATTGTCTGAGAGCTGATTTTGTCCTTTAAATATTATGCTGTCTTTACTGGTGTCCCTTATTGCAATGGTAGTACGAAAGAGACATGTAATTGTCGTAAAAAAATTGCGAAAATGTGGTTCTTGGTGTAAAATTGCCTGAGAAAATTATTCCGTCTTGAAAACTATCCATCGCTACTATTAGATCCTCTTTTATAAAGATGTGTTTTCTCAAGAACACATTAGTTATTATATGATTTTTTTCTAACTCATTATTTAAATGTGCGGAGAGCACAGCACAGTAAAGATTTTTTGATATTTAGTCCAGCAGTTAACGCACTCATGACTGTTTGTGGTGAGTACACTACAGGCCAGATTTTTGTGCAGTAAATTGAAATTGGATCTGAAACTGAACAGTCAGAACCACAGTCGGTCATTAGGACATTCAGCTATGCATCCAATTTCAACTATTTTATTTCAATTTCAGTATTGAATCTTAAAACATTACATTTATTTATTATTATTATTCAACAGGTTTAGAACCCAATTACAGAATAATATTACAACATTGCAAATGTACATTGACTAAATATATTGAATAAAAACACAGATCTAAATAAATCGAGATAAAATCGAGGAAACAAAGTTAAACAAATATAATAATATTAATAATTACATACATAATCTATCACGCCTTTCACCCAATTAGGGTACGGCAGCCTCATATATTGTGAGTTATCGGTATAGATATACATTTTTATCGTGTGTGCGATTACCAGCCGTCAACTGTTGGATACTTCCTGTATACAATAATTCATTTATTATAAATATTAAATATTTTCAGGATAAGTAAATAGTGTTTATCAAATGTAAATAAATGATTTGTGGTTCCTAGGTATTCGATGTGAACAAGCCAAGCAGTCTTTGAAGGACATGGAAGAATTTTTTGCACATGACATCAACCACGAGAGTCGTCGAGGGATTACACTGAACAACTTCAACATCCATCGTGGGACTTTCTGCAGGCGACATCAACTCCAGCAGCCTTCCAGTGATAAGTGAATTATCAAAGATAGTTTTGCCAGTCTTTTCCTTTTGCGTGAATCATTCTTTAACTCGAATCTCGAAATAATACTTTACATAAATAATAAAGACTGAATCTTCTATCTTTGATAATAATGTTGAGATTGGGATTAAATGAATACAGGCGCACAGTCTTGGGTTCAATTCCCAATGACCATGTGAATATGATCTCAACAATTAATTTTAACTTAGGTAATAGTTAGCAAGGAGTAAACCACATCGACTTTACTTTACTAGTACTTAATAGTACTTTGGTAGTACAGATTAAGGGATCAACGGAATTTAGATGAAACTAGTGGCATTATTACTTTTTTTTTTAAATAATTTTGATTGGGATGATAGCTTTGCCTTTGGTTGTTTTGTTTGTCATGTTCTTGGGTTTCAAGTTAAAATCAATTGCGGTCAATATTAAACTGAAATAGGAAATGTCACTAGTGAAAATAAATGTGGTTTACTCCTTGTTCAATGGTCCTTTTTCAACGAACAAAATAAATAAAGAGATGCATTTGAAACTGCAAATAAAATTGAAGATGTTAATGTGACAATACAATAAATAAAGAACAAGAAGTGATGAATATATTCGTTGTTGCCAGATACTTAACATTAAGTTGCGAACATAATGATGAGAATTTGAGCAGAATTAATTTTTTATAAGTTGAATGTTGTAGACTTTTGAATAATAACAAATGAATTAATTTGAAGTAACTGGCAGCTTCGAAACAGCAGAGAGCATGCATCTCTTTCTTTAATGAATTATGTACAGGACCATTTAGAATTAGGAAATTTTGGTAGGTGAAATTACTTACAGTGACATTTCGGTTCGCGAATTATTCTTTTGCAATTGGGTGTGGCATTGATTTGAATTGAATTTGAAATTTAAATTGGGATTAGTATAGTTAGGGGCTTGTTATCTTATATAGCTTGCTTTTAACTTGACGACGTTAGAACTTTTTTGGCTTTGCTAGACATGTGTGCCGCAGCATGCAGGTCTAGTTTTGTACCCTCCCATACTCGTGTATGGGGGCAACGTTGGATTTCGGTACCCCACCATATCCTCTGCATGTCTAAGCGAATCCAAGCGCAGCTGCAAGCGGACGCCTCGCCCTTGCTTCAGTGATGGACGACTCCTTAGTGTATGTACGGTATTAGCGGATGTGGTGACGGGAAGCCAGTCGATGTTTACCTGCGGCTATCGAGTCGGTGCGCGCTGTCGGAAGGTTCATTCGCTAGGTATGTCAAAGGCAGTCGTTGTCCGCCTAGCGAATATGCTAAATCCGACCAGGACATGGTGCGTACGTCGTTGTGGGCCAGGCGTAATGGTAAACACTGGAATAGCGGTTAACTAGGCGGAAACAACGGGGAATCGGATAAGACGTCCCACGTAAACTTTTGAGCATAAGAACAACACTAGGCCGGCTTGTTCTTCAGGGTTAGAATCAATCAGCGACCGGGTAACTCAAAATTATGTACAATGATGTACTTAGGACAATGCCACACAGTAAATTCAACTAGAGTGGGTTGGGGGCTGGGAATGGCTTAGAGCCAATAGGAACCGTTAAACCGCATTTTAGTATTTGTATTTGTTTGCATGTCCTTCCGTTGAAGGGCCGACGAGGGCACGGTACACCCTGCATAGACCGCTTTTGGCACCCCAACCTCCTGGCGCCTTCGTCATCGTGCCTCGGATGGCTTAGACGCCAGGGGGCAAGATGGAACCAATAAGTCTATGTTGTGGTCGGTGAGTCATTGGCGGGCAGTATAGTACTTGGTCGCAGATGACTTCGAACCGTACGTCCTTGCACGTGTAAGGATCGACGAGGGATCCGGTGCACTCCACGGGGAGTCGGGATGTAGCATCTCGTAGGGTTTAGGTCAGTCAGCCTTCGATAGCTTGGATGGATTGAGTCACTAGAATGCAAAACTGAATCCATCCCGGCAATCCTGAGCATGAAGGTGGTGATGGACCGTGGAAAGTCTTTCCCTGGCTGTCTACCGTGTACTAAGCACTCATCCGGGGATCGGCAAGAAGTCCCTCGACATTTGCACAAGAACAACAATCGGTTGTTCTTGGGGTTAGAATCAAAAAGCGCGCGCGGTAAATGTTAAATATTGGGTGCAGGTGGATTAGGGCAATGTCACTAGTATTTCACCTATCATATATTTCAAACTTACAATATAAAATATCAAAGATACTTCAGTATATCCTCGGCAGAGGTTTTTATGAGCAGAAAAATCAGTCATTGCCATTAATAAAACTGATTATTCATGTATAACTTTTATCTTTGATACAAAATATTCAAAACATGAGTTAAGTATCTTATATGGGTGCAGTTACAAGCCGTCAACTCATGTTGTAATAATATTTGTAAATAAAATTCAATTCTAATGTAAAATGTAACTAATAATTTATTGTATTTCTTACAGGGCAAGTCATTTCATTATTTTATATTGTAATAAATTTACAAAAACTTGTATTGTATTTGAATATTTTATTTGTAAATGTGTTGATGTTTGAGAGAATAATTCTGTGAGCGAGTTTGTGAAATAGTTAGTGTGCGTTTGCGTGAACGTTATGCGAATGATTGAAGGTTAATTGCGAGTGCAAATGATTTCGAGTGAACGAAATGGCACATTTATGTGAGAATGTGTGCGGTTGAGATGAGCGTTTGTCCCGTGAATATGTTGATTGAAATGACTGATGACGTATTAGAAATGCAAGTGATTTCAGTGGAAATAATAAAAGAGCATGAATGAAAAGGATAATAAATTTGGATGACGCGAAAGAAATGTGTCAGGATGGGAATGTTTGACTGCTTGTTGAGTTTAAATGTGTGACATGGTTCGTGCCACCCAAACTTGGTAAATGGCGTGATATTATTGCATGTATTATGTATGAAAGTTTATATTTCTCTTATGTATTTGTGTTGTATATAAAAAGAAAGAAAAATGAACAGTTTTTATTTATTTTCCTCATGTTTCCTTTCAAAATGAGTAAATATGCAGTATTGTTGCATGAACTATTTAAATGAAATGTAAATTTTTTAAAATAAATAAATAATTTTGTCAGAATAGAAAATTTGCTTTATTATATTTATTAAACAACTTATCGTTGTCCTACGTCCCGTTATATAGCGTTTAATTTAATTTTTTAGGGGTGAAATCACTCAAAACGAGACTAGTGCTGCCATCTCTTGGTGTGACGTCACAGAATATTTTTGAGCAGCGGCCTAGAAAGTGAAGCTGTTAATTAAAAATTTACTATCACAATATTCTTGTAATTATTTGCTAGGCAAATTTTAAAGTGCTTATTTCTCGTAAACTAAGGGTAGTATGATAAAGAGGGGTAGTTTACCCCCTCAATTAGGACCTGCTGAATCCAAATATGCCCTCAGTTTTGTCGTTCATCCCTTATTTTTCAAGTTATATGCGTTTTAAAATTTTCCTAGCGTAGTTGCAATTTTGTATTTATATATAAATATATCAAATGGGTAAGTAATTATATAATTCTGAGGGTAGATTTAGAATCAGCGAGTCCTAATTAGGGGTATTCGATATAAACAATCCATGAAATCAACGTATTTTTAGTCGATTTTGGTGAAATTTTGCTGACATTAAATAATTATTATCTCGTAAACTAAAGGGCTAAGGGCAAAAAGTTAAATACAAAGGGTGCGTAACTTTTCATTCTCTATCTGCCTGTCTATAGATACGGCCGTTTTGGCCGATTTTTAATTATTTTTTTGATCTCCCACCATTCATGTTATCCTGATACAAACTTGGTGATTTTTGTTCGATTCAAATCTGAAGTCGAGTGAGGGTGGAAATTTAAAAACACGATTACGTAAAAACTAAGGGTTGGGGAGTGATTTACGGGTCATATTCGTACTCTACGCGTTGAAATACACCAGTATGCATATTGCCACCCCTAAAAGTTAATTAGCACCGAAGATATTCAACCCTTATTTATATCTTCGGTTCTAAGGGTCGTATCGAAAAAATCTACATTGCATTCGATAGGGGATGAAAAACTGAGCATCTTTTACATTTAACTTTTTCCTCTACGACCCTTAGTTTAGGGGTTAATGACTATGTTTGGACGACTTTTTCACCACTTTGATTGCTCATAACCCTTAAACTAAGGGTCGTAGAGGAAAAAGTTAAATACAAAAGATGCTCAGTTTTTCATCCCCTATCGAATGCAATGTAGATTTTTTCGATACGACCCTTAGTACCAGAGATACAAATAAGGGTTGAATATCTCTGGTGCTAATTAACTTTTAGGGGTGGCAATATGCATACTGGTGTATTTCAACGCGTAGAGTACGAATATAACCCGTAAATCACTCCCCAACCCTTAGTTTTTACGTAATCGCGTTTTTAAATTTTCACCCTCACTCAACTTGAGTTTTGAATCGAACAAAAATCACCAAGTTTGTATCAGGAGAACATGAATGGTGGGAGATCAAAAAAAAAATTTAAAATAGGCCAAAACGGCCTTATCTATAGACAGGCAGATAGAGAATGAAAAGTTACGCACCTTTTGTATTTAACTTTTGGCCCTTAGCCCTTTAGTTTACGAGATAATAATTATTTAATGTCAGCAAAATTTCACCAAAAACTACCAAAATTACGTTTATTTCAAGGGTGGTTTGTATCATATACACATAATTAGGACCTGCTGAATCCAAATATGCACCCTATTTGATCGTGCAACCCTTAATTTCCGAGTTATAACCAATTTAAAATTTTTTTAGGTAATCTCGTTTGGAACTTATATAAATAAAGGTGTTTAAGTTAATTTATTTATAAGATTGTGTATTGTATTGAAGTATTTCATTAAATAAATCATAAAATGTATACTTACTGTTTATTATTTCGTATCATAGTACATTTTCAGGTTTAAGGCCGTGTACTCTCACTCTCACCGTAGAAGTCCTGTAAGGGTTTAGGAAGTGTACAAAGGGTTGTTTAAGAAATATAATTAGTGCAATGATGTAAGTATTACTTATTTGTTTTTATTAATAGTATATACAGCTATTTTATCTCGATTATTTAATTTTTATGATATAAAAACATAGTTCTATCAATAAATACATTAAATAGCAGACATTTCTTCATTGTAGGTCAGTGGTCAATTGGAGAATGGTAAGTAGGGTCTCCTCCTAAGAAGATAACCGCCTCCACGAGTCGAAAACCTGAACACACAAATAAATAATTAATATATGCCGCAAACCCCGCTTTGATAAGTCTTTTAGTTCCTGAGTTATAGGTTCTCAATGTTTAGGGCCGAAATCGAAAAAAACCTAAGGTTAACCACTTACTACTATTTTAGGTCAAAATTAAAATATTGCTAAATTGTAGCGGATTATACTATGAACTACGAGGAATTCAATGCCGCAAACCGCGTTTTGATAAGTCTTTTAGTTTTCGAGATATGAGCTCTCAAAGTTTAGATCCAAATTCGAAAAAAACAAAGGTTAACCACTTAGTTCTTTTTTGGTCAAAATTTGAAATATAAACGAAATATTAGTAACACGAGTACTTCACTCTCGTAAACCGAATATAGACCGACTATAGACTGAATTGAAATTTCTCTAAAAAGTAGCGGATTATACTAAGTAAATTACGAGGAATCCAATGCCGCAGACCGCGCTTTGATAAGTCTTTTAGTTTTCGAGATATGAGCTCTCAAAGTTTAGATCCAAATTCGAAAAAAAACAAAGGTTAACCACTTAGTTCTTTTTTGGTCAAAATTTGAAATATAAACTAAATATTAGTAACACGAGTACTTCACTCTCGTAAACCGAATTTAGACTGAAAAAGTAGCGGATTATACTAAGTAAATTACGAGGAATCCAATGCCGCAGACCGCGCTTTGATAAGTCTTTTAGTTTAGTTTTAGTAGTCGAGATATGATCTCTCAAGGTTGTACGTAATAACATAAAATGGGTCTCACTTACATTCTTATTTATTCCTGGGCTCCTTCATAGTTGATGTACAAAAGTGGCTGCAATCTGCAACATAAAAAATACATTTCATATTGATATCTTGTAGAACTTATAGATTTTACATAAGTCAAGCTCCCTTGTGCCCTATTCACAATGATTCTTGGAGGATTCTTTCATGCTTCAAAACAGTGAAACTATTTTTTCCAGGATTCAAAAGCATGAAATAATAGGGCAGTGGACTATTCAATACTATAATTTTATATTCATAGCGCAGAATGCAAACTTTTGCAACGTAGCAAAAGGAATCGAAGTATAAGAATTGTGAAATCTAAATACATTGGAACTGAGTTTATTTTTGATACCAGATATTACATATTTGGACAAATCTGGCCATTTTGAAAAGCTATATTAAATACTGTCTCTGTAGGTTGTATTTCAGTTATCTATCACAACATCTATAGTTTCCAAGTAGTACACTAGAAGTATTGTACCATTGTACATGAAAAATTGAGAAAAAAGGAAGGTTAACCACTCAGTATTTTTAGGTGCAAATTACGAGGAATCCAATGCCGCAAACCGCGCTTTGAAATCACTATTAGTTTCCAAGTTACTATTTTTTTGGGGCAACATTAAATTTTTACATTATTTTCTATTATTAATGGTGCACACAACACATACACAAATATTAACCCAAAAAACAGATTTTAGTTCCAACTCACGGATACTCTTAAGTGTGTCACCCTACAGTTACTGTATATTACAATTTTAACCATCTATGATTAATTCTGAACTTAACATCGAAAACCGCACATTGATATCTGTAGTAGTTCTCGAGATATGTATATTAATCGTTTACACCCAGAAATGGGTCGTGCTACTTAATTTCAAAATTTAAAAAACAAACATCGCTTGGAGTTTGCTTTATAGGTATACTAATGTACAAAATCTGTTTTTAAAAGTAGAAGCACAAGTTTTGTAATGTATAATATTTACCCAAAACTGGGTGTGAATACAAAGGTTTAGAGTGCAGAAATGGATTCCTCGTAGCCATTTACATAAGTGTATCAATTTTCAGAAATTTTGAATCAGTATAAAAGTTTTATCAATTAATTTCTAGTATAAGAATAAATTCCGTTGCCACCCAAAACTGGGTGCGCGGATTGTAATTTAGGGTTCAAAAATGGATTCCTTGGGTGTTTTTACCTGCATGTACTAATTTTCAGAATTTTTCGATAATAACTACAACAGATATAAATTATTTAACAATAAATTCCCTTCCCACCCAAAACTGGGGGTTCGGATTGTAATTTAGGGTTCAGAAATGGATTCCTTGGGTGTTTTTACATGCATGTACTAATTTTCAGAATTTTTCGATAATAACTACAACAGATATAAATTATATAACAATAAATTCCCTTCCCACCCAAAACTGGGTGTTCGGATTGTAATTTAGGGTTCAGAAATGGATTCCTTGGGTGTTTTTACATGCATGTACTAATTTTCAGAATTTTTCGATAATAACTACAACAGATATAAATTATTTAACAATAAATTCCCTTCCCACCCAAAACTGGGTGTTCGGATTGTAATTTAGGGTTCAGAAATGGATTTCTCGGACTATTTTACATGGGTATACAAATTTTCATCATTTTCCTACGTCTAGTATAGCCACAAATCAAAATATAAAATTAATTCATAATATTTTAGGCTCCAAAAAAACTGCAAATGATTCTGGAAGAGAGTATAGAATTTTATTTTTTTGAAATGGAGCCCAACGGTGCGAGATACGCGAAATATTGAGAAAAAGTTACGATTTTAGTGAATATAACCTCACAAAAAATTTCAAAATGCAATAACTTTATTAATAAAACGTTTTTCGGAGACAATTAAGGGCTGAAAATCTCTTTTTCGGCCTAAAGTTTGTAACCCCCCCATGTTTTTCGGTGGAGCCAGTCTAATAAGCTCAAAAAAAATTCGCAAAATTTTAATTATTTTAAAATATTAGAAAATAAATCGTCCACGTGTAGATATTTTGACATTTATAATTAAAATGGTCGCTATAGTCTGTTCCACCTTCATTTTGAATGTTAAATCATTAATTATTTTGTTATTCATCGTAGGAAACCGGCGAAAATTGGTAGTCAGGGGTAAAATTGTCTGAGGAATTCGAATTCGGCCTCAGAAATCTCGTGTCTCGACCACGAGACCTCGTATAACGAGATTTATTGTACCCATGTTATACCTCCATAGTTTAACAAGTAAAGTTTGAAAAGTTATTTTAATTAATTAGTTCCTATGTTCATTAATAGTAGGATAACTTTGAAAATTTGGATTCTAGGGTAAAATTATCCAAGGAACATGATCCCGCTCTCAAACATCACACATTTCTACTGGTGGGCCCCATATTCCCATATCTTATTAGTTGCCTATACCTTTCAACGTGGGAACCACCTATTATTTCATTATAAATCGTTAAAAAATATTGAAAATTTGCATAAAGCTTATAGATGACTTCAGGAATCTAGCCCCGTGGTCAAAAATGATGTGTCTCTACTGTTGGGCCCCCATGACTTATTTTCCTATACGAGTAACATTGAGTTGGAGCCACCTTATTTATCGTAGGAAACCGGCGAAAATTGGTAGTCAGGGGTAAAATTGCCCGAAGAACTCGAATCTGGTCTCAGAAACCTCGTGTCTCGACTACGAGACCTCGTATAACGAGATTTATAGTACCCATGTTATACCTCCATAGTTTAACATGCGAAATTGAAAGAGTTATTTTCATTAAATCATTTTTCAATAAATAATCATAAAACAATTTTGAAAATTTGTATTCTGAAGCAAAATTGTACAAGGAATACGATCCCACTGTCAAAATTATTTTAACTCGACTACGAGACCTTGTTTAACGAGACTTTTTTTGGATAATTTATTATTTATCGTAGAAAAATGCTGAAAATTTGTATTCCAAGGTGAAATTGTTCTAATAATTCAATTCCCTCTTAAATCGGCATATTTGGTTGTTACTACCTCACAGTTTCATAATTTAACTCCCATATCCATCCTTTAGTTTAGTTACTAAACAATTTATATTGTTTTACTAACTTTTCCTGGTAAATCTGCACTAGGATGTCTTCCGCTGGTAATTGAGAAGATACACGCTGGCTGAAGAAGACGTCCAACTGAAAACATTGTTATTAGAATAAAATGCAGCTCAGAAATTGTTTTATATTACTTTTTATTTTAGTAGATCGTCGGAATTGAAATATTTGTTCAATCTGTAGAGTTCTAATCCATTTTATTCACAGTTCATCTCAACGAAGCAGCTGAAAAAGCAAAAATAAATCCTTATTATAGAAATAAATTTATTATAATATAAAAACATCGTAAACATAAAATGTAATGATTTTCAATGAACGAAAATTGCTGTTTGTATCCAAGCTTCCATAGCAACAAAAAGATGTCCGATTCGGAAGACGATGTAGTAAACAAACAAATTAAAATCGTGTTTCTGGGAGACGTATCCGTTGGCAAGGTAACATTAAACAGTCTCAACAATGCGAGAATTAATTGTTGTAATGATTTCAGACAAGCATCATCAAACGCTTTTGCTATGACGAATTTTCTCGACAGTACACGCCAACTATTGGCGCAGACTTTTACATGAAACGCAAAATACTAAACGGTCACAACGAAACTGTGTTAAAAATCAGCGACATTGGCGGCCAAGAGGATAAAATGCTGGACAAGTACTTATTCGATGTAGATGTAAGTAATAGTTATTATACAACGACGCTATAAAGCCCTGTTCGCACAAGGATTCTACCAAGATTCTGAATCCTGGGGAAAAGAAGTTTTCTTCTTTCTAGTGAGAATTACCTGTTAAATTGCGGTGCCGCTAAATTGAATCTTCAATGAGCCTTGAAAAAGAAGAATTTATAATTTATTGATTGCTTCAAAACCATGATTTTTTTTCAAGATACAGAATCTTGAAACTTCTTCTTTTGCAGGATTTAGAATCTTGGTAGAATCTTCAAAGAATCCTTGTGCGACCAGGGCTTAAATTTTAATTTTACTTTAAATTAGCAATATCGAATCAAAATCAAATTGATAAACGTAGAAATAACATTAGATATTTTTCTTAAAATGTAAGCGAAAGCGGTGCAAATGGCCATTAATGTTTATGTTATACGTTAGTCGTCGATGAAATATAAAATGTGAGCCTGCACTTATCAAAGTTTTAGATTGTAGTTCTGGTTTACGATATAACCAACCTATCAAGCTTTGAAAACCTGTCTAATTGGGTAGCAAGACTAAAACAAAAAGATGCAAAGATCTCTACAGCAATTGTAGGCAACAAATGCGATATGGAACATCAGAGGGCCGTAAGATTAGACCGAAGTAGACAATTCGCTGAACAAAATGGCCTGATGGGCCATAACGTTGTATCCGCAAGAACTGGAGAATTTGTGAACGCTTGCATATTAGGTAACATCATCTTTTTCTCACTACTAGCATAAAAACACACCTTTATTGATATTTTTTGTCTCAATGTTGTTTTTCAGTACGTGTTGCTTAGTAACGGTCAAATTTAAATTATTGACCAAGAAAAATAAAGCTTATTGTCACTATTTATAAAAATATAAACTTGCAAGTTATTTATGCAAGAAATAATGCATCATACTCATACACATGCTGTGGTTTTTCTTTTAATACTGAAGAAATACACGGAGTACAATGGACCTACATCACTTTTACTCGTCAATATTATAAAATTACAAATTGTTATGCCTAAAGCTTGATTCAGAGCTACCCACTTATAAGTATAAGTGCTAAATTAACCAATCAGCGCTTCAAAATTCCAAATTCAATTATAAGTGCGAACGTTGAGCGCTAGTTGGTTAAATTAGCTACTTATACTTATAATTCGGTAGGTCTGAATCTTGCTTGAAGCTTGATTCAAAGCTACCCACTTATAAGTATAAGTGCTAAATTAACCAATCAGCGCTTCAACAAAATTCCAAATTCAATTATAAATGCAAACGTTGAACGCTGGTTGGTTAAATTAGCCACTTATACTTATAATTGGCTAGGTCTGAATCTAGTTTTATTTACATAAGCATTTAGGTTTATATTTAAGAAATTCATGTAACTAAATACGAACATTCACACTTCCTACTTTGAAGCACTGTGAATACTCGTATTTAGTTACATTAATTTAAACTTTCTTAAACGTAAACCTTCTTAAAACTAAATGCTTATGTGAATGAGCCTTTAAATCCGTCAAATAAAAACACAACTCCAAAGTGAGGTTGTTGAGTATGCTTGTAAAATGTTTCAAATCAAAATAAAAATCTTGACTTGAAATTTAAATGCTAGTAGTGAGGAATGTAGTATATAAACTACGATTGAGAAGACCATTATTGGAGGCTAGTTCAATAATGAGAATCTTCTCAACCTTGGCGTATTATTATTGTAAACAAACCTCACCTTTAACAATATAATTGTATTACAGGATTAGTGGCCCAATATTTAGGGATTCCACTAGCTAGAAGTGACCAGGAACAACGGGTAGTGCGCGCAGAGCTTGCAGACGAAGTAATCAGGGCCCCACATCGATATCCCACCGGTGGGCCCCATAGACGCTCGCCAACATCTTCAGGAATTTGTACCTTACAATAAATTGTTATATTTCATTTATTTTATCTAAGAAACTACAATATTTTTAACAATAAATTATCTTTTTGTCAACAATTATTCTACAAAAATAATGACAGGTACCTAGGAGCTCTAACTAGGGGCAGTTAGGCTATTATTAAGTTGATTTTATAAGATACTTATAAGTACAGACATAAATTAAGAAGGACATAAATAACACAATACTACACATGTACGACTACAATACGGACAGAACAGTCAAACTCAACTGAATTTACTTCAACCCTTTCCAAATATGTCCACCCCCAATGCCAAGCAGTTCAAACTGCCGGACCCAATGGGCTTTCACTACACAACCTTTATATAAAATCGTGCCAGAAATTACTTTTTGTATTAATTCAAGTCTGGCCTTCAAGAAAACGTTAAACAAGTGTTTTAACTTGTACTATGTAACTTATTTTACTACTTCTGGTACTTGATGTACAAGGGACATTCAAAGAAATTATGAAGCACCACAGATGTAACATTTTCTTGAAGGCAAGATTTAAATTAACACAAAAAGTCATTTCTGGCAAGGGGTAAAATCAGGCACGATTTTATATTATGGCTCTCAGTCTCAATCAACAGTTATGAAGGTTTTAGTACAAGTTTATTGCCCATTTCCGGCATTTTGAACGGCTCGGTATAAGTGAATCTGTCGAGTTTGACTGCAAGAGAACACAGAAGAATTTCTAACCGAAAATATTGCTAACGAAGTTAGAGAAACCGCTAGAGATGGAAGACATGATGCCGTTGTCTTGTGTGGCCTGGGGCTGGTGCTGGTGGAAGTAGGAGGGCCCACCGTGGGATCCGTGCCCCTGCTTGGGCCCCGACGAGAGCCCTGGCCGGTAGAACGGCCCATCACTGCGCTAGAGGGGAACAACTTCATTTTATTTGCTTACACAGCAATCAACCGGACTAAAACGCCGATTCTCACAGTACATGTGAGGCTGCCACACACAAATTTTCAATTTATAATCTAATGAAGTCCAACTGCAGTTGTTTATCCAAATGGTTTATGATTAAACATAAAAATTTTGACGATTCCAAACTTTAATACAACTGTATTATTGGACATGATTTCAGCTTCATTCACATAAGCATTTAGTTTTAAGATTTACGTTTAAGACAGTTTAAATTCATGTAACAAAATATGAGCATTCACACGTCCCACTTTCAAGCATTAACTTTCTTAAACGTAAACATAAAAAAGTAAACCTTAAAACTAAATTTGTATGTAAATGAGTTTAAAGAATTTTTGCACAAACTTTTGCATGAATAATGCAAATACTAGAAGACCAATTCACCATTTTATGCCAAAATATATTCAATTTTCTCCAAGTAAAAGTAAAAGTTTAGGACGCTGCACAATTTAGAGGATTCCAGCTATATTATTAAAAATTTCAAACTGAAATTCAACATGAAGAATCATGAATTAATAAATGCGAATTATGTCACCAATTAGCAAAATATTAATCATGTAATAATCCATTTTATACGTATAAACAAAAATTAAATTTTGCTTTTTAAAATGTACATTAAGCCCTGTTCGCACGAGGATTCTTTGAAGATGCTACCAAGATTCTGAATCCTGTAAAAGAAGATTTTTCTTTCTAGTGGTAATTACATGGTTTTGAAGCAATCAATAATTTATAAATTCTTCTTTACCAAGACTCATTGAAGATTCACTCGCCTTTATAATAATTTTTAGAAATTATTTAACAAAATATAACATGTTTTTTTATAAATTTCATTCTATATCCGGGTGCGTACAACCTTTAAGTACATCATTGTAAAATATGCGACCAAAGAATTGAAAAATAAAGTCACAAAATGACTTATTGCAACATGCTTAGAATTTATAGCGAGATGCGGCTTAAAATACAAGTTTCAAGTATGAATTGTGCAGAAAACAAGAAAAGAATCTCTAGAAAAAGAAGTGACTCTTACCTACACCAACTAATCTAAACCTAATCATCGGGAAAGTGAATAGCTTCCTTGTTATTGCTGTTACTTTTATCGTTATTGCCATCTCCAGTGAAGATCGGTGCGTTCACAACCACCTGGCGCTCAGTCCCGCTGGAGTGAACCCCACCCTGTAACTCCTACCACACAAAGAGAAATATATACAACATGCGACGGTGGGCCCCAAAAGAACAGTCTCACACGTTAGTGCCGGGTTTTCGTCCGCGGACGGGGCTGGCTCCCAGCCTTGTTAGCAAGAAGAGAAAGAAATCATGTTAGAGAAAACAATTCTGTGGAAATTTATAAAACTTTTTTGAATCAATTTGTTATTACCGACTATGAGTACCCAGAAGTTGACTTACTTATCACGGAACTTAAAGAATTTTATCAAATTTCGCAATATTAGTTTCAAGGTTTTTTTAATCAAACAGTTTTGGATCACTGTTTACAAATGGAATTTCATAAATTACTATTCTTGCCATTGCACAAGTAATTAAAAATTAATTTTTGCACTTCCGGGATTTAAACTTTTCTTTAGTCTATTTTTAGGTACTAAGGTTCTTAATTTGATCTCAAGGGATTATTTTTCATATTTAATCCCGTTGTCAAGGAATTTAATTAATTAATCACGTTGTCAAGTAAATACGTGCTATTTGTTACAGAGTATCTATGGTAATAATATGAATATTTGTCATAAAGTTTACTGTCAAAATTGCAAAATGTGTATTCTTTTAAACTATTTTGCATTCGTTTGAAGATGAAGTGCAAAAAATAGCGTATATACCACAGGACTAAAGTACCTTTAATCCCTCAGGTAATTATTTCCCTCACCTTCGGCTCGTTAAATAATCTTCACCCTCAGGATTAAATCATGCACTTTAGTCCTTTAATATAATATACTATTTATTCCATTCGTAGTTAATCAGATATCCATAATACAATCAACAATCCAGTGTTTTTTGCGAAAACTGCTCTTAAATTTACGAATTTTAAAAATATTCCTTTTGTTCCATAACTAGTAAATTGAGTACTGTATGTCATTAAAATATATGCATGAAGTTATGAATCATCCTGTATACTTATTTAAAACTTAATAAACAGATGGATGGTAACCGCATATGCAGTAAATTGTATCTACAGGGTGGTTCATAACTTCAGGTACATACATCATACGTCAAGGGTATATGTTGTTTGATATGCTGATTGCGAATCAAAAAGAAAAATATTTTAAATCGCAAAATTAATTTCCATGTTTCCTAGTCAAAAAATTTTCGTTCCTACTGCCACTGGGTGGAGTAATTATTGTTTCATTAAAAATAATTAAATTTTGTTTTATTTTACTAGTATTATGTAATTTAAGATGTTGATTACTTACTACAAAAAATGCTGTAGGTAAACTACACCTAATTTTTCGAATTTTCGAAAAATTCTTTTTGATTCGTAATCAGCATATCAAACAACATATTATACCTTTAACGTATGTACTCGAAGTTATGAAACACCCTGTATATCATGTCTCAAAGTATGTGAGGCTTCCATACTCAAATCGGTTAAAAAGCATAATAGATATTTAAAGAGAAAATAATTTAAACTTTCACAGAATCCACCATTTGTTAAAAAGAACCAAAACCAATAAATTCAGTAATTTTTTACAGAGGCTGGTTACTTATTCTGTATTTTTATGTTACGGCTCCGTGTTATTATGAACCGTAACATGGAAATGCCTATAGTTCAACTTTACAGAATACATAATACGTGACAAGTTACATCCACAATAAACCAGTTTTAAGAAATAAAAATCCAATAGATTCAGCACCATTTTTAGCCCTTGTGTCAAAATTTGTACCAACCCACATAGCACAATTATCCGAAAGATATCACTAGGATTTCTTATAAAGGATATCTAAAAGATAACTCGACAAAGATATCATTAGGTTTTCTTATAAAAGATATCAGTAAGATAATTCCAAATGATATCTTATTGATAACAATATTAAATTTGTAGATATCTTATTACTGTGATAATAAAGTTATCATTATAAAGTCATCCCTTCGATATCATCCAAAAGATATCAATAATATTAATTAATTTGTCTGCAATAATAGCTCAATAAGTACCAAATCAAAAGATAAAAATTATATGTTCAAGTATACCTTATGTGGAAGCAACGTAACGTTCAACAAAGTGGGATGTTGAGCCACGACTCTAAAATCGACATCTCTGGGCATGTACCCATCGGCATAAACTTCCAGTTTGTAGTCTCCAGGTAATAAAATCCTCCAGAACTCTCCATATTTCGTTGTGTGGAATCCAACATCTCTTCCTTTGATCTTCAGCGCTGCTTTTTCAATCGGATTGCCGTTGTCGTCCATAACAAATCCATGAACACCTCTATGTGCCTCAGCAAGGAATTTTATCAGCGCTTCGCGATTATCTTCCCAATATTTGGGCAGTTCTGCAGCTGGTGGAAATTTACAGCAGGATAACTCGAGGGTTACTTCCATGCAGCCGTACCACACGTAGTTGTAGTCTTGCATCCCACCTAAGAAAACGATGTTAGATGTTTCCAGAAAAGTTAAGTTAAAGGCCCATTCACAAGCTTGAAATTATACTTTATGTGCTATAAGAACTCTAACAATACCACAATTTATGGTTATTTACTATCATTAGTACGGCCACGCACTAAAAAACAATAATAAGACAGCCAATATGCATGAAATATAAAATGCAATTGATCCCGGGCATGTCATTCTGTCTGTACAGCCAAACCAATCAAACCATATAACAATTACAAAAAATATCAAATCGCGAGAAGTTAGTTTACTGCTTCAACTAGTTTGATGTCCTTCGCTGTACACAGCTAAGACTGATTTGCTCCTTAAGCCCTGTTCGCACGGCGATCTTTGGAGATTCTACTACGGAGATTCAGAATCCTGGAAAAGAAGAAGTTTTTTTTCTTTCTAGTGAGAATTATCTGTTAAATTGCGGTGTCGCTAAATTTAGTCTTGGAAAAGAAGAATTTATAATTTATTTATTGCTTCAAAACCAGGTAATTATCACTAGAAAGAAAAAAACTTCTTCTTTTGCAGGATTCTGAATCTCCGTAGACAGATTTGACAAGAACACAAACTGTAAATTCAGTTGAAATTCCGGAATTATGAACATACTGATTGAGTTTGTTGCATGACGGTGTTGTATAAGATTGGGTTTATAATTTCAAGCTTGTGATTTCGGAAGTCAAAGGAGCTAATTTCCTACCTGTGAGCGGGTACCACGCGGCCCCGTTCGTCACCCCGCGGTTAAATCCTGGGGCAGAGCTCCTGCAAGCCACCCCACGAGACATCTTTGCATGGTTGTTGCTGTATGTAAGAGCCAAGTGCTTGAAAACATCATCATCTGGGGTTAAAGATGGAGTTGACACGTAACTTTGAAACACTGAGAACAATCCGAACAATCCTTCATAAAGTTAGATATATATGCACTGTTTTAAATGTTTGTAGCTTTAGATATAATAAAACGTTTTGCTTGTAATGAATGGCGTCTGGAAGCTGGTTATGTAAACAACAAACATGCAACTGCCGCGCCAACATCACCGAACTAATTTAATTTTATTAGGAAAAGCAACGGGCCATGTTGTACTGCAGAATTTCTAAAAAAAATAAAATGAGCTTTTGACAATAATAAATATATCGTTAGATGCGTAAAATTGTGCTGATTAATAATCCGCAAACGGATTTTAATTTGCATTAACCGTTTAATAGAAATAAATGTTTCTGTAATATTTTCTGCAGTATGACATGATGTTTCATCTCACTCAAATCTCCTTCTAACACTCGCCCATTTTGATTGGTCGAGTGACATCACTGCATCGTGAGGTGATTGGTTGAGTGACAGCACTGGATCATGAAATGATTGGCTGATTAATTTAAAAAGCGTGGTATATTTGAACGGATTTAACCATAACAAAACAAATATGATGATAGTAATTTCTTGATTTTGATAATTGAAGCTAAATAATCGATGAAAAACTATTGGAATATACGTAGAATAGCTAAATTTGGATGATACATAAGCTTTACCCCGAGAAAATTGCCTCACGAAGTCAAAAAATGTATTTAAAGTTGGCGAGCTCGAAAGGCGCTTATAAAGCGAAACTTGTAATCATGATTCTGACTACACATTAATAAAAATTGATATCTGTAGAAAATGTCTATTAGTTTACATTAAAGGTACTCTCAGTGCATAATATAGAGTACTTTACTCTTGTAATTTTGCGCACCTTAATTATAAATAATTTTCTAGCGAAATAAGAGGATTCAACAAATTGAAAATATGGTTCCTAGTAAAAAAAATATCCAAGGAATCGAATGGTGCCAAGTACAGATCGCTATTTTTAACCGTTCATAAGAAAAGACCAATGAAAGTCAAAATGTATGTTTAAAAACTGCTCACATTTTATACAACAGTCATATCCGGTTAAAATAACGGTCCAACAATTTTGAAAATGTGGTTCCTGGTATAAAAATGTTCGAGGAATCGAATGGTGTCAAGTTCAGATCGTTTTAATTAACTGTTCAGAAGATTAAGTTAAAATTATCCTTAAAAAATGCTTTAATTAAATAAAATATATTTCTCTTAAACTAACGGTACATAAATTGCGATTTCTAGTAAAAAATATCTGAGTAATCGATTGGCAGCATGTTAAGTTGAAAATTTTAACCGTTCGCAAAATATTGAACATTAAATTTAATTATAATATATTCAAATCGCAATTATTGTAAGTGTCCTAACTAATTAAAATGTGTTGTATACTAAAACCATTTCTTGATTTTGTTAATTGAAGCTAAATAATCGATCAATAACTATTGGAATTTACGTATACTGACTAAATTTCGATGATAGTAAAAACTTGAATACGTATAAGACTAAAACAATGATTCCCAGAATTTTACAACTCAAATCGGGCCACCAGTAAGCACGTTACACTTATTTACTTATCTGTAACCATTTCACGCGTTTAACAATTGTACATTTTTCTGAAAAGTGCGTACTTTCACATCTGGCGCTTTCACGATGTGACAATTAGATTAAAACAAATAGAAAATCATTCTCACCGGCACATAGAGCAGACGATCGACATATTCCTTCGTTAGCACAAAAAAACATCATAAAAATACGCAGATACTTGTAAAACAAAAATTAACTTACTTGAATTCGGGGTGTTGTCGAACGGATAGCTGGCCACCAGGGCTCCGCCATGCAGCCCGCCAGAGAGAACGAATTGTATCTTCGACACCCATTCTTTCACCGCATCAGTTTCCGGTTGGGTGCGTTTATTGTTCTGTTTGAAATAGTCCGGGAAATTACGGTTTAAATCGAAACCATGCGCGTTGTTTCTTCCTTGAGAACCGTCACAAACGCCTTCTTTGGCTACTTCAAAGCCATCGGGGTTCATAGACGGTAACAAATGCACTCTAGTATTATCTAACAACCATTTTATATACGGATCACCTTGAGTATAACTATTCACAAGATAATTAGCTAAATGAAGCATTAATTCCCTGCTTATTGCTTCATTTCCGTGCATATTTGCAACGTATTTCACGTCAGGTTTTCCGATCATGTGTTCGTAAGGGCTCGAACTGACTACAAGCACCCAAAGGTCCCTTCCTTGGACAGATTTTCCAATGGAGTACAACGCAGTTAAATTTGGGAATCTGCTACTAAGTGAACGTAAATACTTAGTCATTTGTTCGTAGTTGTGGTAATTGTAGTCGATTGGGAACTGTTGCTGGCCGTCAGTAGGTTGATAGTGTCTCGAGGAGGGTTCTTGCTCAGGTGGCGAAGCACCGAGGGCCCCATTTAGCGGCAGGAGGCCTGCTATTAATAGCAGGTGCCACATTTTACCTGCAACAAGAGAATACACAATGAATGTTAAACGGAAGTAGAAAAACTTGAATGTGAAATGTATTTCCGTAATGATACACAATTGAGTATCGCTTAATTTGTCATCTAGTCAACCGCAAATTCGGGTTTTTCTGGAATAACCATTAAATAAGTCATTAAAATAAGACACTTAAATTTTACAGACTTACACTATAGACTATAATAGCGGGATTTTCATGTATTATGTGTAAAATTACTTATAATACACTGAGTCTAGTCTTTTGCAATTATATTATAAGAAAAATGTCGAACAAGTTTTTGTATATTACAAACTATATTGTATGCGCAAATAAGTTATTTCCCAGGACTCAAATTATTATAAGTAATTAACAGAATATAAAAACAAGTAGGTAAACACTTTTTTACAGTAGATACTTGAAGTGGAATAATACATTTACTGTTTATATAATTTCACAATACTTTTAGCAACAATTTGTAACAGTCGCAATAAAATTGCACATATCTGTCTTAAAATACATGCAAAAATTAATCTAAATAATTAACTCCTGGGACTCAAATTAGTATAAGTAATTAACAGAATATAAAAACAAGTAGACACTTTTTATGAATAGATAGGTATTACTTTTAGCAACAATTCTTTGTCACAGTCGCAATAAAAAATCTGTTGTGGCCAGCACACGACCTCTCGCCTTAACACTGTAATTTATGTGAATTTGGTTTTAGTTAGGCTTTCTTAAATTATAATTTTGCAATAAATTTACAAACTTTTTGAAAATAATTTTATAGTTCTTAATTAGCTCTTTATAGATAAAAATTTAACTGTATTATTACCTTATTACATTATGTTCAGTTAATAATATTCACATTTCTTTTAAAATGATGCCACAAACATTTTAGAAATTGTGCATACGTCTGTTCATCTGTCACATTGACATATTCATTTTTGTTTTTAATTTTTTCCTATATTGTGATTTACAAATCGTGGTAGGTAAAATTATATATCTTTGAAAAATAATTTTCCTTTATTGGTAGAGATATAGACAATATGTTAAATAAATATTGTAAGATATACTTTGCTCTTTGAAATGTCGTATGACAAATTGTAGCTATCGCAGAATTTTCTATATTTTTTTGTAAAAAATGTTAAAATGCTTCAAGAAAATACCATTTCCGGTTGGCAGATTTTTACCAAAATCTAATCAACTCTTCATTAACATATATAAATGTATATTGCGAAATATTAGAATTTTATGTTCAGTAGAATTTGAGATAATGTATCAGAACGAAAGACTATAGTAGGCGCACATACACACACACAGACACACACACAGACACACACACACACACAGACACACACACACACACACAGACACACACACACACACAGACACACACACACACACACACACAGACACACACACACACACACACAGACATCATCGTGAAAATAGTAAAAATAGGTTCTAAAGGTGCTAAAACGTGCTTATTGACAAAAATCTCGACATCGAATTTTTTCACGATCCCTATACCTCTCTAGGCGAGAGGTAAAAATGCACATATCTGTCTTAAAATATATTATTTTTACTGCAAAAAGTAATCAAAATAGTTAACTCCTGAGATTCAAATTAGTATAAGTAAGCAATTAACACAATATAAAAACAAGTAGACACTTTTTTTGAATAGATACTACTTTTAGTACCAATTCTTTGTTACAGTCCCAATAAAAATTGCACATATCTGTCTTAAAATATATTATTTTTACTGCAAAAAGTAATCAAAATAGTTAACTCCTGAGACTCAAATTAGTATAAGTAAGCAATTAACACAATATAAAAACAAGTGGACACTTTTTATGAATAGATACTACTAGCAACAATTCTTTGTCACAGTCACATATCTATATATTATTTTTACTGCAAAAATTAATCAAAATAAACTATATTGCATGCGCAAATAATTATTATCTGAGACTCAAATCTGTATAAGTACCTAATTATCAGAATATACAAACAAGTAAACACTTTTTATGACTATAATTTCACAATAATTTAGCGACAATTCTTTCTCACGGTCCTAATAAAAATTGCAAATAGCTGTCATAAAATGTATTATTTTTAAACCGCTTTAGAGAGAAAAATATCGAATAGAACTCATGCCAGTTTGACAATTTGATTTTAATTCGATATTTAAGGCTCTACACTTGTTGAAAGCAATATTGCTGCAATAGAATCAAAATTCACGATTCTGGCTATATTGCTCAAAATAAACATCTGAAATTTACCATAAGTAATTACGAAGCATTATTTGATCGAAAAATTCATACAATACATTGTTGCGACAACAATTAGAGAAAATAAGAATTAAATTATGCATTTTAATATTACAAACTACGGCCTTATTATTGCATATTTATTAATTTTGTTTTAAATAGTCGATTTCTTGCATTGTTCGTGAGAGTGCTAAGAAAATATTTTTTGTCAAAAAAATTACACATCTGAGGAAAAAAATAGTAAAAAATCGGCCAAATTGACTATTTTTACTAATTTATTACTAAAATACCATTAAGTATTTCAAAAATATAATTTCTTAGCACTCTAGAGTCATCTTTTAACTATCTATATATAAAATATGAACAGTGTAGGTGTACTAACAAGAGCTCAGTTTGTAATATAGCAAGCTCTCTTTTTCACTATATTTTTGACACAAGTGTAGCGCCTTAACGGGGCACAAATAATCAACAAAATACAGATAAAAATCTCACTGTCCCAATTCGCTACCCTTGAACTACGTTGTCTCACCTTCGATCAATCGATGCCGCGATTCAAGAACGAGGTACAGTTAGTTAAACTAGAACGCGACGAAGTTTACGTGGGCACTGCCGATGCTGCAGCTCAGAGCAGAGGAACAGAACTGTCTCCTGGCTGGTGCTGCACAAGTGGATTCCCCTCTACGGCGGGGATTCAGAGTCAGTGGGGCAGCGCCGGCGATGGTGGAGTAACGGGATCGAGATAGCGTGAGGAAGGCTGTTAATTGTACTGGTTTTATTCATCGGGAAATCGTTTTATTTGGTTGGTGCTGTTTATCTAGCAAAAGAATATCCGTGAGTTGGGGGAGAACAGTACCAGATTTTTATTAATTAGGCTGGGAGTCATTTTTATTAGTTTATTTTAAAAATATAGTGAAAAAGGGAGCTTGCTATATTACAAACTGAGCTTTTGTTAGTACAACTACACTGTTCATATTTTATATACCGGGTGTAGAATTTTTTTCTGACCTATAGGAAATACAATGTTAACATTTTAATTTTGCCTATTGCTTTTAGAACCAAACTGCAAATACAAAAGATGTTCAGAATTTTATATTGATATAAAAGATTCCTGTTACGAGATAAACGTAAATTAAATTTGATAAATTTGAGCTGTTTACAGAGTGCCATGAAAAATAAAATGAATTAGTCAGATCAAAAAAAATAAACACTTCAATTAATTACGATAAAATGTACCTTAGGAGGAAAAGAAGGAAAATAAAATAATTATTAATTTATTTTTGTGATTAGTGAATCCTTCTTATGGTCCAATAAATCAATTAGAACAACTATTTCAAATCTGTCAACTGTCAGAGTGACGGAATAAATATTTTTGTTTTGTTTAATTTTACATGGCAGTCTGAAACTAGCCTAAATTGATAAATTTTATTTTATGTTTATTTCGTGAAAGAAGTCGATTTGAACAAAAAAATTAAGCTTATTAGATGATCTTTTGTATTTACTTTTGTATTTACTATTTAAATTCAGTCTAAATTCGGTCTAAATTCAGTCTAGATTAAAATATATATTTTTATACATTTTAGAAATCCCTTTGTAAAAGCTGTACCCGTTGATATTTTTTATTGAAACTATGGATTCCTACATAATTTGACCCGAGGAGAGAAAAAGTTATTTTATATTATTTTATAACTAAATTTTGAGCGAGTCGGAAATTCAGTCTAAATTCGGTCTAAATACAGTCTACATTCGGTCTAAATTCAGTCTAAATTCGGTCTAAATTCAGTCTAGATTAAAATATATATTTTTATACATTTTAGAAATCCCTTTGTAAAAGCTGTACCCGTTGATATTTTTTATTGAAACTATGGATTCCTACATAATTTGACCCGAGGAGAGAAAAAGTCAAATGAATAAATATTGCTATTTAACAGTGTATCTATGTTTATTTACCCTTTTCTACATAAATTAACCCTTATTTTTAATCAATTAAATTTGTACACAGTGTAGTTTTTAATTTTCGTAATTTCTCGTGAACGGTAAGTAATTATATAATTCTGATGCCATATTTGGAATCAGCGGACCTAAATTAACCGATTTCAATACCAAGAACCCTTGAAATATATGAAACAAGCCCTTATTTTAAGGGAAAATTGTTAGAATTTTCAAACCCTCATAACTCGCTTGGAATTGATTTTTTCGCAATTCTGAGAAAGTTTTCGGCCCCTTTGTGAGTTAATCCCACGTGTATTTTAATGCCCTCTATACATGGCCAAAGTCTCAAACGGCTAAGGGCAAAAATAAGGGTTAAGTCGGAAATTCAGTCTAAATTCGGTCTAAATTCAGTCTAAATTCGGTCTAAATTCAGTCTAGATTAAAATATATATTTTTATACATTTTAGAAATCCCTTTGTAAAAGCTGTACCCGTTGATATTTTTTATTGAAACTATGGATTCCTACATAATTTGACCCGAGGAGAGAAAAAGTTATTTTATATTATTTTATAACTAAATTTTGAGCGAGTCGGAAATTCTAAATTATACATATATACTTTAATTATTCCTAAATGATACCAGATACAAAAATATTTATAAAATACCGATTGTAGGTAATAATCATATAATCTTTCATTTAAAATTTAAAAATTTGTCTTAAATTAAATATTTATCGAAATATTTGAAAAAAGTACTACTTCCGGTTTGTAGATTGAAACCAAAAATAGGAGGTGCACAACTAGATGCTATAACAGTCCTAAATACAAAATTTCAACTTTTTACGTCTAACCGTATTTGAGTTATGCGACACACATACGTCCGTACGTACGCACGTACGTACAGACGTCACGACGAAACTAGTCATAATGGATTCAGAAAAGGTCAAAACGGATATTTCCGTCAAAATCTGAGAACTGAAATTTTTCGCGATTACAATACTTCCTTACTTCGTACAAGGAAGTAATAACTAACAAAATTTATAGTGACACATATTTTTTTACAAATTAAATTGGACATAAATAAAAATTAATACAAATTTTTTAAGGTGCAATGAATCTAATAAACTTGAATACCCGTGAGTTGATGCTGTTTTAAATATTAATAAAATTATTGTTATGAAAATTACTGTATAATAAAATTATTTGTTTGGATGTAGTATACTACTTAATTAGATAATAAATCTCAACAAAAAATATATTGAGTTCATTCATATTCATAACAATTTGACTGTAATTATGTAGTTACTCAATAGTAAAATTAATGCTAGGATAGTTCATCGACTTTTTTATACTATAAAATTATAATCATTAGTACCATATAAATAGTAATTTAATACTGTACACGCCTTTGGAATAAAATAATCTACCAAGATCTACATAAGTTTCATCGAATTTCCTTTCATAGTGACCTTGACAATCTATGTCAACCAACGGAGTCGCGAGTTCACCGACCTCTAGCTGACCTTAGGCTCGCGCGCGCTCCGCCGATCAATGAATGCGACGCCGGGGCTCTGGCGTCGCGAGGGGGCGCGCGCCGCCCCAAAATACAATATTGATCCGTTTTAGCTCACAGTTAAACCCACCCGACAGTTGTAGACAATCGGAGCGAACAAAATGTGCGGTGAGTATTTATTCAAAAGATTGATAAAAAGTGCTGTTCGGATTATAAACAAATAGTAACATCAAAGAGCAAGTTTATCTGAGTGCAAATATTATTTTTGTAACATAAAACGTTGTTATCGGCTGTAGGTGTCAGCGTTTATTTAGCTATCTAAGCACTGAGTCAATTATTTTCATTTCTAACTTCCTGTGAGACGGTTCGGCTTTAAAATACCGAATTGCTGTGTCTAAAATTATTTCTCGCTATGTCGAACAAGGTAGGAGATTTACAAACGTGAAACTAGTACATTACAAGTAAATTTCTTCATCCTTATTTAAGAAATCGCATGTTCTAACTGCTTCAAGTATTCCGTATTCAAGAACGCCTACTTTCATTAAACAACACTTTTAACTTAGCGTGAATAATCACTCGGCAAATATTTAGTCACAATAGAAGCATTCAGACTTTCAGTTTGTGCAGTTTACTAGTGAAATATTTTTTAAAATGTCCAACAATTTAGTCAGGAGCCGAATCAGTGCCTTCGCCAAAAAAGTATGACACAAAATAATTATTTTACAACATTTTATTAACAGCCAGAAATTCGGTGAAATTTGTGCAGAAAAATAATGTAAAAACAGGTGATTTGTTCGGAAAAGCGTCTCAATTTTCAAGCTGTGGACAGTCAAACTAATTTCTCCAAATTACAATGTGAATGCGGCTTTATGCATGTGAAGTACCAGATTTTAAACACAAATTTTCATGGGTGATTGCAGCAAAGCTGATTTTTGTAATGTAATTAGTTCTATAATAACTAATTAAGAATTGCAGTGTTAGCTGCCACGACCGTGTGGCCTGCAGATTTAAGGGCCTGCGAAACTTTCAAAAAATATCAGATTTTCAAGTGAAACCAGCAAAGCTAAAATTTTATATAATGATACTTTACCAATTATATTTAACAAAAAATGTTAGCTGGACAGGGCAAGTGGAAAACCTTGTTAGCTGTGCAGGTGAACAGTGACAGTGACAATGTCAAAATAGTGACACATCGTTTTCATTTTATGTAAACAGTAGAAGATATAAACGATGTGTCACTATTTTGACACTGTCACTGTCAATGTTCACCTGCACATCTAACAAGGTTTTCCACCTGCCCTGTCCAGCTAACATATTTTTTTGTTAAATATAATTGGTAAATTATCATTATACAAAATTTTAGCTTTGCTGGTTCACTTAAAAATCTTTTATTTTTTGCAAGTTCCACAGCCTCTTAAAATCTCGAGCCCCGCTTTCGGACCAGCTAACACTGCAATTCTTAATTAGTTATTATAGAACTAATTATATTATAAAAATCAGCTTTGTTGAAAGGGTCCGGTCAAATTTGACGCCAGCTCCCGGACTAAAAGATTCTGAATCCTGGAAAAGAAGAATTTTCTTCTTTCTAGTGACAATTACCTGTTAAATTGCGGTGCCGCTAAATTGAATCTTCAGTGAGCCTCGAAAAAGAAGAATTTATAATTATTGTTTGCTTCAAAGCCAGGATTCAGAATCTTCGTGCGACCAGAAAACGCTCAAAATATTGAGATACGTGTTGTGCTTAAGAGCCAATTGCATGGCAATAATACGCATTGAAAAACGAGTAATTTTTGTGAGGATCTCAATCTAATACTGTTCTACGTATGATGTTGAATTTTTGTATGTAGATTAAGGAAGAATACTAAAAGTGCGGAATCTTCAAAATCTTTAATTAATGTAATTAATTTGGCTTTAATAACTAAGCGAAATTCGGCGAAAATTGTACAAGTTTAGATATAATTTATGGCAATTCTATTGATAAAATTATAGTTTTATTGTTTTTCCGCCCTTTTTACATCTATGTTCTACTCATTTTGTCTTTAAACTCAATGATAACTTTTATAGTTCATTCATGAGATCCTCACTAAATTCTAGTGTTTAATTTCTTTTTATCTCTAATTGTTGTCGGAACAATATATAGTTTGAATTTTTTAATTGAACAATGCTTTGTCGTTACTAATGTAAAATTTCAGATTTTTATTTTGAGCAATATAGCCAGAATCGTGAATTCTGATTCTTATTGCACTCAAGAAGTATAGCCCCTTAAGATTGACGCCCTTACCTCTGTTTAGAAAGACAGTGGAGACAGAAACTACATCGGATTCGCCACTTTGCCGGATCAGGTCCACCGAAAATCCGTCAAAAAAGGGTTCGACTTCACATTGATGGTGGTAGGCGAATCCGGTCTTGGAAAATCAACCCTCATCAACAGTCTATTCCTCGGAGACCTCTACAAGACCCGCCGCGTCCCAGATGTCACAGAGAAGCTCAAGAAGACGACGTCCATCGAACGGAAGACCATGGAGATTGAAGAACGAGGTGTCAAACTTCGGCTGACGATCATTGACACCCCTGGCTTCGGCGACGCTGTCAACTGCGAAGACAGTTGGAAAGTCTGCACGGAGTATATTGATGAACAGTTCAGGCAATATTTCACTGACGAAAGCGGATTAAATCGCAGGAATATCCAGGATAACAGGGTGCACTGTTGCCTGTATTTTGTTCCACCCTACGGACATAGGTTAGTGTTAGTTATTTTGTATTTTCATTTATATAAAAGGTGATTCACTACTTCGTGCATGTAATTTAATGGAAACGAGTAAATTTAAGGGCGGTTTTTGCAAGAAGCACTTTGGATTTTGTGATTGTATTATTATTTAACGAGCACATAATGTAGGCTATAATGCAAGAGGATGAAAGTTTATGCACGAGCTGAAGGCGAGTGTATAATCATCCGAGATAATTATAGCCATTATGTGCGAGTCAAATACGATGTTTTATCTACAACTTTTTATATAAATCATTTCTATACAAATTTTTATTCATTAAAATATTACCAGTTGTATTAAATAATGTCTCATAATACAATAGTGTATTTTGTGAAGGTTTTTATCTTATTAAGTCCTGTTCGCACGGCGATCTTTGAAGATTCTACGGAGATTCAGAATCCTGGAAAAGAAGAAGTTTTTTTCTTTCTAGTGAGAATTATCTGTTAAATTGCGGTGTCGCTAAATTGAATCTTCAATGAGTCTTGGAAAAGAAGAATTTATAATTTATTTATTGCTTCAAAACCACGTAATTATCACTAGAAAGAAAAAAACTTCTTCTTTTCCAGGATTCTGAATTTCCAAAGATCGCCGTGCGAACATGGCAAGAAATAGTAGTGACCCAAACCTGTTCGATTAAAAAACTTGGAAATTAAAATTGCGAATTTTGAAATAATTCTTTCAGTTCCGTGATATATTATGTCATTAAAATATATGCTCGAAGTTGTGCATCACCCTGTATAATTGTATTTATTGTAGTTTAAGACAAATGGATTTAGAATTAATGCGACGATTGCACAGAAAAGTTAACATAGTTGTAATAATAGCCAAAGCCGATACTTTAACCACTTCAGAAATTAAAAAACTCAAAGAACGAATCTTGAAAGACATCAAAGACAACGAAATACAGGTGACTTATTGTTACATTTGTTGTTGTAATAAATTTCTGATTGTTGTAATTTGACAGATGTACGAATTCCCAGACTGTGACAGCGACGAAGACGAAGATTTTAAGCAACAAGACAGAGATTTAAAAGCAAGCGTACCTTTTGCAGTTGTAGGCAGTAACACAGTTCTTGAAGTTGCTGGCAAAAAAATCCGAGGAAGGCAATATCCGTGGGGAGTCGTAGACGGTAAATATCTAAACAAGAAAACAACAAATTACTTATAAAATTCTTTATTATTGTAGTAGAAAACCCCAACCACAGCGATTTCATCAAACTAAGAACAATGCTAATTTCAACTCACATGCAAGATCTTAAAGATGTTACAGAAGATGTACACTACGAAAATTTTAGGGCACAATGCATTTCACAAATTTCACAACATGCGCTAAGAGAACGAGGGAAACTTAAAAGGGAATCTGCGCCTGGATATGACACACCAATCACAGAAACTGACAGACTGTTACTACAAAAAGACGAAGAAGTAAGTCAAGTAGAAAATGGTTAACTGTGTAGAGCCCACCGGTAGAGAGACGCGGTTTATAAAGTATACAAATTATTCGTATTCGAACGAAATATCTCGGGTTATTTTTAAGTAGTATAATTTTCCTACGATTAATAATGGAAATATGGATGGTCAGTATTTGAATTAATTTTTATTTTGACTTGCAGATAAGAAGGATGCAAGACATGCTAACCCAGATGCAAGAAAAATTAAAGGCGTCGGGACAGGAGAAAAAACATGATAGTATTATAGATGTTTGAATTTTTTGTTCTTTGTTATTTATCTGTAATTTTAAACTACTGAACTATTACATACTGTTGGTGCCAAAATTTTTATAGGTAGCTCGAAATGTATTGAATATTTATACGTGTAATCAAATAATCAAAATGTGTAAACAATTAGAATGATACAAAACTGTGTAAGAATGTAATACTTTTGTAGTTCGAAACGATCAGAATGTTTATAATAATTTATACTATTTATACAATATTTATAATATAGTAAAATAAAAAACCTCATCAAGTATTTTGTGTTTTATTCGATTAAAATAATTTGAGCTAAAATCTTTTATATAAAAAGTCATGAAAATATACAATAAATTTACTAACATATCACATATACTTGATAATACAATATACATATATTGTAATCTAAATTTAAATAACTATTAATTTACTGTAGTATCTTCATTCTCTGATCTCTCTTCCCGAGACCAGCGCTGTTCTCTAGCGCTAGCAAAAGCCACATAGAATAAATTAGTACCAATATTTATTCCTGCCGATAGATAAAATACAACTCTCCATTGTCCTAGAGTCTCTCTTCCTTGTATCAAAACTCCGACAGCATAAGGCGCAAGGAATCCACACATGTTGGCCGCGGCATTTGTGATTCCATACATCGTGCCAGCGTATTTGGGACTAAGCGCGATGTGATTCATCTGATTTCCAGCGTACACTGCTCCTGCAAATGCTCCAGGAATCGCCAGCATTAACTGCACGGCCACTTTATCACATTCGAGCCACGCTACGCCCAAAAGACCTAGCGAAGGTACCACAGATGCTAAGGAATTGAACAACTTATAAGAAGTTGTCAACGAAATATATCCTTTACTCAACAACCAGTCGGCAAAAATAGAAATGACAATGCCGAACAACCAGGATGTTAAATATGGTATTGCAGACAAAAGAGAGTTTTGCTGAATATTAAAATGAAGCATATTATTCATATAAGTCGGTAGTTCTGTCAGCAGGGTATAAAAAGCCCAACTTTGTCCACATTGGGTAACTAAAATAGCCCAAAGTGGCACACAAGTAAATATTTTTTTCCAAGGTACTTTATGACTAGTGCTCTCTCCGACGCATTCTTGTATGTACGCCTTTTCGAGCGGATCAATCCTAGGGTGTTTACTTGGTGTATCATACACCAAAAACAACCAGAATCCAAACCAAACAATCCCTAGGCCCCCGAAAAGGTAGAAACAAAGCGGCCATCCGCCCATGAACTCCAGACTGCACAACCAGCCTGACATCGGCAACGAAACGACAGTTCCGAAGTTAGCGCCGGCGTAGACCAACGCCGCGAACTTGCTGCGCTCGAGCGGTGGGACCCATCGCGCCAGCATGGCGTGCATGGCGGGAAAGGTGACCCCTTCGCCCATTCCTTCAAGCACGCGGACCACAATGAACAGAGGGAAGTTTGTCCGAGCGGCTATTGGAGATAGAAGTGTGAATAAAGCTGTGAGGAAGACTCCCAAACCAAAGACTAATCTTCCACCGAAGAGCTCGCTTAAACGCCCTCCTGGTATCTGAGTTAAAACGTAGCCGTAGAAAAATGAACCGAGAACTATGCTTTGCGTTGCTTCGTCCCATTGGAATTCGCCGTCTTTCTAAAAAATAAAATTTGTTGTTATCGGGTGATAAGAAATAATTACTCATCACTTAAAAAAAGATGATTACTTTTACTATAAACACATGAGTAAATATTTATTTATCTACGATTAATGTATAACATCAACATTAAATGTATGATGTTTACTACGTACAACGTACATTTCCGCAGGGAATAATAGAAATGATTCCCTCCTCTGCACCTAACAGAAAATTACTTTACTTGAATCAATTTCTCTGTGCAAATTATTTTTAGAAAACATTGCAATGTTTAATGATGTATTTTTTGCGAATTGGTATTTATTTTATTAAAATCTTGTACGTAAAAAATTTGTCGTAGATAAAGTATAGTATACAACTCGCTATTCATTATAGTGTCGTTGTACTATATTATCATTGTACATTTCCGCTGCATATTACTTATATTATATTGTAAATTAAAATTATGTTGAATCCAATGGTGTAATTATTGTCTTCCTAAAATAAACGGTTTAGCCGCAAAATAATATTTTTAAATTGTACACTAGCGCCGAAAAGTCAAAGTGACAGCGTGGCAAAAGCTATCAACTAACTAATCTTAATCGGTTTAAATGGAAACTGTTTACCGATAATAGAATTTAGTACGATTTTAAATAATTAAATTCTAGCTAAACTGCTTCTTCTAGGAAGAAAATAAGGACACCATTCGATTCCTCGTAATATTTTGTATAAGTACATTGAAATAATAACATATTGCGATATTTGCAATTTGTAAAAGATTTCAATGGCATTAATTTGAATCAAATGATGACAGCAAACAGCAAACAATGTCATATTGATTATCACTTGAATTGCTATAATATGCTGGCGGAATAATCATTTTTATATAACTGATAGAAATATTGATAAAACAGATAAATTGTTATGGAATATGTGTTTATAGTAAAATGAGGGCAAAATTAATGGGTGTACTGTCTGAAAATGAATACTTACAGGTTTAATAGTAGAATTAGAATATTCTACAGGACATACGTCAACTACGCTAACGTTTATTTGTGGAATAGCTGAATTGTTAACCATTGCAACAATGGCTACAGATAAATTGACTCTCATTGCGTATACATTTGCAAAGCCGAAGAATCCTAACAATCCTGTAACAATAAATTAAATAATCAATAATAGAACAACAATGAGTTTATTAAACCTCCTACCTAAGATATACCTGGCCTTTAAGCATTCTTTCGTGTCTTCAACTAAAAACAACAATGGTCAGCAACAAAGAAACAGAAAAAATTACAGTATGTCTAACCTGTTGGTGGAATAATTCTTGTCAGCTCATCCTCATCTTCGAAATTACTTTCTTCAGTTTCTTCCTCACTGTGAATGTCTCTGCTATTTAATGATTCTCGTTCTCGAGAGGTTGAAAACATTTTGACGTGCCCAACACGAGCCTGTCATACGGTTTGGACACTTTGTTTCGACGGAATTACATTTAACGCGTAGGATAATATGACTCACTTTTATAATACATAATATAGATTCGGTAATATTTACGGAAATCAGTGCAAGAAGAAATAAAACGGTTTATCTCGGATGAAAACACAGAAACGTCAAACTGATGACACAGATTTGAGCTGTCGTCCCAAGATGTCGTTCGAATAGTCCTTGACTACGATAGTATCTTAGCCAAAAAATTTCTTGCTTTTTATACCGAAAAACTGTTTAAAATAAAGCCATGGCTTCTAGTCAAGAAGATGTAGATGTATTTGATAGTTGGGAAGAGATGGATAATACAGAAGTAATAAATTTCTTACAATAACTATGTAACTAAAAAGTATTCTAACCCTATTTTTCATATCTGTCAATTTTCTTTGCTCAATTTTTCTTAACTCTCCTGTTAATCTTGTCATTTCTTTCAGGTATTAGAACGTAAATTAAAAGAGATATTACCTCGGCCAGGCAAAACGATAGAGACAAACAGGTAATATAACTTTTATACCTTACGGAAAAAGTGTCACATTGTCTAACAGTTGTAGTAATGGACCAGTAAATGTAATATTATACGGAGATAATGCGTTACGTTCGCAATATGTACCTCCCGAACCTACAGTAAAAATATTGAAACGACCTACGAAAGATACACAATCGCTAAACGGGGATTCAAAACCGAGACAGCAATTTAAAACGTTAAAGCAAAGAGAGCAAGAATATGCTGAAGCTAGATTACGAATATTAGGAGAAGCACATAGCTCGGAGAAAGAAGAAAGGTAGGTAAAAATCTAATAATTGCTACCCTACATAATATGTGCCAATAAGACTGCGTGCCAAAATTATTATATAATATTTGCAGGATATGCAGCATTCAAAATAAATCTCAATCAAATGCAGGACCCGTCTTGCGACTGCCAAAGGGGCCCGATGGAACAAAGGGCTTCAACCTACGTAGATAGTATACAATTTGCCTCCCGACGTAATATAAACTTTATAAATTGTTAAAGACTTGATAATTTTATACCATGACGGATAGTGAATTTTATTTAAGTGCTTCAGTAAGTGAATATTGTAAATAAGATTTATGTTTTGTGCATTTCATTTTAACAGTGCTTGTGTTAGATTATATTCTGTATATTTTTTAATAGTATAGTAGCCAATTTAAATAAATTCGTACGGTCATTTAGCAAGTAAGAAATTTTTACATTTGATATACTTCAGGGGCCAAGAGAGCTTTTGATCCGCAAAATTTTATTTGATTTGTAAATATTCTGATCGCTCTACTCATTTTATTTATTAGAGCGTGATGAATATCAATAAAATTATTATTTGGTTTGAACTAGTACAAATTTTAATACACTTGTAAATAATTTGGTTTGGACTAATATGTTACCCTTTCAAATACTTATTAATTGTATGTTTTTTATAAATTATATATTATTCATTATTTAAATAAAATGTTTATTGATATGCCTCTAATTTATTTAGTTCGTTACAAAAATAATCACGATCTTGTTAATTTCGTAATAGTTTCTAAAATTCTCTTCCTTTCTTCTAATTCTCTATGCGTTTCCATTAGTTCTTTATCTCTCACGGAAATTGCATCTTCATGCTGCTTTCTCAGTTCTTCTAATTCTCTCACTTGTCTACTAAGCTCATCAATGGCTTGTGCATTTTTAGCTAAAATCGTGCTCTTTTCATCTAAGCTCGCCTTAAAAGTCAAAACATTATTTTCAATTACTTTCGATGCCTTTACTAGCGCTATATTTTTATTAACAGTATCTTCATACTTTTTAGTGAGGAACTTATTATTATTAAGACATTCAGTATGTTTTTGTTCTAATATTTTAATAGAAGCCACATGATCTTCTACATTTTTTTCTGCACAAGTTAACTGTTCCGACATTTCTTTATTTCTGACTTGTTCTTTCGTCATTCTCGCATTTAGAGTGGCTACATTTTCTTCAGCTAATTTTAACTGTTTCTTGGCTTCTTCATTGCATTGTTGGGCATGGAATAACAGCTGATGAAGGCGAGTAACTTCTGTGGATACTTGTGCAAGTCTATGTTGAAGATGTGTAACATTTTGACCTGCAGCTTCAAGACTGGCTTGAGCCGCTCTTTCAGCATGTCCTATGGCTGCCATTTTAAATTCATACAGCTCCATGACTTCACTGGTAGCTACACTGTTCACTTGGTTGGCGTTTAAGGCTTCATTCAACCGATTGATTACTTTATCAAGTTGTTCTAATTGAGTTCCTGATATAATAGGCGCTGAAGAGCTATATATACCTTCAATGTTATTCATTTGTTGCTGATGCTGTTGCGGCGGCTGGTTGATGTTCGATGGTTGAATGTCAGTCATAAGTTTCGCAATTTGTGGCAGCGGAAAGTGTTTAGACTTTGCCATTTCAAAAACTAATAATTTTGTTTCTAACTGACTTGAAGAATAAAACGCATTAGCTAGTACAGCGTGTACTTGTTTGTGATTGAATATTCTATCTAATAGAGGTTCCCAGCTTTTTTGGCTATCAGCTAAAGCACAAACTAAAGCTGAGGCGTGGACATAAAGCTCGTTTATTTCGCTAGTGAACGACTCTTTGAGTCTGTTTTCGCCGCCTGAACCTATGTGGTCATCTTCTGCTTCCAATAACGCATCGAATACTTTTAATATTGAGGCTTGTTTCAGCGAAGACGTGACTTTACTTTGAAATGATTCGTTGATGACTAAAACGCGGAGCAGTTGTAAAAGCGCGGTTAGTTTTCGACACTGCTCGCCGTGAGTGAACGATAGGGGCCCAGCGGCAGGCACAGCGCTATCTACAATATGTAATAATACGGTCAACCCGTTAGCCAAAGGTTGTAATATTTGCTGCTGTCCCTGTTGTTCTACTCTGTTTTCAGGTTGTACTGCTATACTTGTCAAAAGCGCTAAACTTTTTGATGAAACAATTTCAGTTTGCACCCAACCTAGGCTTAAAGTAACCATTCTTCCATGTAGATTTCTTAAAGACGGTATTTTTAGATCAATTAGCGAATGTAAGAACTCAAATAGCAACGACATGCATTCTAAATCGACTTCGGTATCTTCGGATTTTGTTCCGTCAGAGAAATTATTTTCTACAGCTTTGAGAATTTTTAAAACGTCATCGTGGTAATTTTCGTATGCACTGACAGCTGATACGCTGCTTTTTTCATCCTTTACTTCGAAAAAAAATTCTACAATGTGTCTAAGACGGATTATATCTTTTATTTGAAACGCTTCGACGATTGTTCTAAAAGTAATGCGGACAAATTTAAGTATGTCTTCTTTTGGAACTTCACCATTAATATGTTCTAGTATTATTAATAATTTGCAAACCTGGACGTCTGTTATTGGGTTCTAAAATTATTTTATTACTTTCTGACCTCAAGTATTAGCAAAATATTTACCTTCATGGCCATGATGGTTTTCAAAAAATGTTTTGTGTTTACTGTCCGCATTAGAGTATAAATAACTGGGAGATTTTTGTGGCAAAGGTTTAAAAGTACTCCTAATGATAAACAAGTAACTCCTTCGTCGCCAGATTCAACCCATTTTGTCAAAGTTTGCAACAAATGAGGCAAATAGGAAATTTGCCACGATATGTTTATTCCGTAAGTCAGTTCCTACAACTTTATATTATAGACCCAATGGTGATTTATAAATGCAGTGAACTTACTTGCATTAAGGTCAAAAGTTTTTGTTTTTTATCCCTATTAAGGTGGTCTCCTAATAATCTGCTCAAGATTGGAAGAAATTGATATGTGTGGATCAAGGCTTTATGTGCAGATTTATTTCTGCAAGCTTGTTGCAAAACAGACACTGAAAACCATGATAAAGGCGATCGAGAGTCCAAACTGCTCATTAATTCATGTAAACTGACAAAGAATTCAGCTACGATACTGCTGTTCGGATCAAATGTGTTTATGTCTAATGACACGCTTATCAGCTAAAAATGAATTGGTTTAGCTGCTAGAAATCGTTAGATTATGGTGTTCTACCTGTAACGTGCGACTGACAACGCTAGCAACTTCGTCAGATTTGTTCTTGCTGTATTCTTTCGCAGCATGAATAAATTGTTTCATTCGTGTCTTTTCACTAGAAATACTTGAAGTAGAGCAGCTAGAAACACTACTAACTGAACTCATTTTTAAACATGCACTAAATTTTGTGTAATAACTAAAACAAACAATTCTATTCTCATAAATTTCCAATGTATTGTTCTATTTTGATATTTAAATTTGTATAACCGTTGACAGCTAGTGTTGATAACTATGTGTATTGATTTTCCCCTAAATGGGGAAAAACACATGTCACTAAATCTATATAATATGTAAAGAAAAAGAAAAAGTTTTGTATTTTCTAATGGCATGTATGTATGTTTATGTATTAAAATGTCATCGGCAGTAATTAACGAAAAAGATGTTCTACTTTGTGAAATAACGAATTTTGTGCAATATAAAATTCATATAAGATAAAATAAATCATGTATATAACACGCATATAGTTTGTTTTTTAAAGAATGTATGAAGAGATGATTAATTTAAGATGCATAAAATGGTAAGTTAATAAAAGTTATTGAGTTAATACTGGGTCATCGCCGTTTTTTTGCGTTCCTCCTACTTTTTTTTGACCCCACACTTATCGCATAAATATTCACATAAATAATGTAGCTCTATGCTTTCTGTAACCATATTTTTATTAAATCATCATTTAAACTTAATTCATGATTATTAAACATAAATAAATTATTAAAAAGTTATTTAATTTGAATGACTAACAATACCGCAACCAAAGTAACTTCTATGAATATATCTTAGGTAACTGCGACCTACGTTATTGATAATGATTTTATTTAAAAAAAAAAAGATATTTATGCACCAAGTGAGATACATGATTGTTTATTCAAGAGAATAAATTTGAGTTGTTAATGGTTACAGTTACAGTTTTAAACGTAGACAATAAATAATGATAATTTTAACATATATTGATAAGAAACAAGTCAAAGTAAAACAAATAAGTTAAAGTATTTTATAGCGTGCACAAATTATATATTTGCAGTATTTTACGACTAGTTCTAGTTATGTTTATCAAAACTTATCAACTTGATAAAATGCTGTAACGGATGCTGAGTATCATAATGTTATATTTGATTTTAAAACAATATTAATCTTGAATTTATTTGACTGTGTAAAGAAAAGCCACTATCAGGTTTATTTGTTGATGATCCACAAATTTTTTGTGATATAAATCTTTATTTGTCATAAAAAGATTTGGACGAATATTCTTTTAATACATTTTTTCTAAACTAGATTTCACACAAAATTATGCAATCAATTTGAGCTTAAACCGTACAGGATTTACGGTTTAATAATTATAATAAATATCGCGCGTGAATTTTTTAATACTGACAATACATCATATTTTATTGCTGCAATAGCAAGTTATACCTGCTTATGAAAGCAATTTAGGAATAGATAATATGTAAATACGTGTTTGTGTTATCTAGCGGCCACTACATTAACCGACCGACTTAAAATGTTTGTAGACAAAATAATAAGGTACTTTTTAAAATAATTATCTCCATTTTTCAATATTAAATCATTGAGTAAATAATAACACCTTTTAAGTGATGAATCAATGGAAGTTAGTACCACTTTCATTTTATAAACTAATAATGAGATCCTCACTCACCTGTTTGTCCAGGACGCACATCAGCCGTCAATTTATCTTCGCGTTGGCGATTGGGATGTTCTCCGGATTCTCATTTGCTTATTTGATGCTGGTTTCCAACAATCCAACCTTCGACAGCGCCTGGTTCCCGTTTCCTCTCGGAGAGGCCGACCCGCACTCGTCCAGCGCGCTGGCGGGCGCTTCGGGGCCCAGCATCGATCCGGGGGCCCACCACCACAACGAGGAGTTCCATAAACTTGAGAACGACCAGGTCGCCGAAGAGATCAAGAAGAAAGTTAGGGTGCTGTGCTGGGTTATGACTGGTGAGCTGAAAGAAAATTAGTTATTAACTTTTTTAATTACTAAATTGGGTTTTTGTAATACTATAATATACAGGGAGTTAAAAAAGGATCAACAAATTTTAAGGTATAACCATTGACTAAATGTCGATGTCTTGATTCTCAATCAAAAAGAATTTTCAAATTCATAAAATTAAGAAAAAGATTTTTCAAATGTACTTAATATTTATTGCTACTTGTTGACAAGAAATATTAAATAAATATTGCAATTAATTATTTAATCACTATCTAACGTTCAATAACAAATCAAATGTGCATTTCTTGTCAACAAGTGGCATCATGTTTACTTGAAAAATTATATTCTTAATTTTGCGAATTTTAAAATAATTATTTTAAATTAAGGATCAGGACATCAAATGTATATATCCTCAAAGTTATTGATCATTTTTAACACCCTATATATTTTAGCGTGTGTGCGGTTAGGTACCAGTCGTCAATTAAATATTCTTAAACATAAACATAAATAAGGGAAGATTTTCTTGGCTGGACTATACATAAATGTAAACCTAATGCCCAGTGCACACGGAGAAACATTTTGATAAGTTTCCTGAAAAAAGTTTCCAGAAAATGGAGATTTTTTTTGAAAAACAATAAATATGTTTATGATCACATATCACATTTGACGATTTGACAAATAAGAAGTTAGTTGCACTTCACAACGATTCCTGAAAATGCCTCATTTTTATAGGCGCCGTTAAAACTTTGAAGTTTCCAGAAACTTTTTTCAGGAAACATGTCAAAATGTTTCTCCGTGTGCACTAGGCGTTAAAATTAAATGCTTATGTGATTGAGGCTTTAATTTCACGTAACTATAGAAACATCCGCAATTTTCATTTTCTAGCACTAAAGTTTGAAAGAAACAAACACGAAGAAAGTTTTCGCTTAAAAAGTTTCTTGAAAGTGAAAGAAGTGCTAGGAGCTGTCATAAATAAAAACTGTCAATGCCCTTCATACGGGGAATATAATTATTTTTATTAAATATATTTAAGATCACTGGCTTTATATATTTTACATAAATAATTAATTTCTTCCACAGTTTCCCCGTATGACCGCTATTGACATATGACAGCTCCTAGCACTTGTTTAGTTTTAGTAAAAGCTTTCCTCGTGTGAACAGGGCATAAGGTTTATATTTACCACTTACTAAAACCATTTTATTATGTGAATGTCATGTTTCTTAAACTTAAATATAAATGCACATTTGAATGAAGTTTTAACAGAACCACATGTATCTAGTAAAGCCTCATCCACACAAGCATTTAGTTTTAAAGTTAAAATTTATGTTTACATTTAAGAAAGTTTGAATACATCTAACTAAATACGAGCATTCACAGTGCTTGAAAGTAAACATAAATTAATGTAAACCTTAAAACTAAATGTTTAAATGAATGAGGCTTAAATGAATGAATGATAAATATACTGTTTATTTTCTAGGTCCAGCAAATCACGAGAAAAAAGCGCGTCACGTAAAAGCGACGTGGGGAAAACGTTGCCACATATTATTATTCATGAGCAGCGTTGAAGATGCTTCTCTACCAGCGATAGCGCTCCCAGTCGGCGAAGGCAGAGATAACCTATGGGCAAAAACAAAAGAAGCTTTCAAATACGTGTATAAACACCACAAAAACGACGCGGATTGGTTTTTAAAAGCCGACGACGACACGTACGTAATATTAGAAAACCTCCGCTATATGCTACTCCCTTACAAACCAACTGAACCAACATATTTCGGCTGCCGATTCAAACCATTCGTGAAACAAGGCTACATGTCTGGTGGCGCGGGGTATTTATTAAGCTCAGAAGCTCTGAAGCGCTTTGTAGAACAAGCTATACCTGATCCAAAGCTCTGCTCGCAGTCTAACTCCGGAAGCGAAGATGTTGAGATTGGTAAATGTCTTGAAAGAGTTGGTGTAGAAGCAAAAGACACCAGAGATTCTCTGGGGAGAGGAAGATTTTTTCCTTTTGTCCCAGAACATCATTTAATTCCCACTGCGAAGAATAAAGACTTCTGGTATTGGAAGTATGTTTACTATGAGACTAAAAATGGAATGGACTGCTGCTCAGATAATGCGGTTTCGTTCCATTATGTCTCGCCGAATCAGATGTACGTTTTAGAATATCTTATTTATCATTTGCGGCCCTATGGAATTTCATATCATGTAGATATGTCTAGTATTGTAAGTGAAAATCGAACCACTGCTTTGAATAATACCAGTGAATCTACAACTACGTAATTTAAACTCTAGTCTCTACCAAATATATATTTCTTTACTTTGCTATTTCATCTTTGTAAACTATAAGAGTATATTTGTATATTTTGTCTGACTAGTCAGCTATTTTGACTATTACTATATAAGTGTAATAATTTTGTACAGTATAAATTTATTGTGCCATTTATTTTATATTTTATGTAGCAAATGCAATTTTTGTTTATCAAATAATAAATATATGTTTTTAAAACATTCTAATATTTTTATCTTTATTATGTACCTTTAAATTTAATATATTTATTTGCAAATAAAATACCTTCTACTACATGTACTTCTGGTTTAGAAAAATTATTTCTGGCTAAATTAAAGCTAAAATTATAATTGTAAAAAATTTTCTTAATAAAAAATAACCCAAAGAATCAAATGGCGTGCTATTAGGTCCCAAATTATAACTCATTTAAAAATACAAACTAATAAAGTAGCAGATTTTCTTGAGTAGGTAACTTCACAAGTACCTACTCTAGATAGCACAATTTTTATTTTATTTATTGCTAATTAATTAAGAGATTTTGCACATATTTACCATTGATTAATACAATGTATTATATATTTTTTATTAGAAAAATAAATATTCAAAAGTTATTAAAAAGCCAGGTTAGAAAATGTAGTACGTTTACATTGGCAACTGTCAAAAATTATTTATTTATCTGGGAGTTCAACGGTCAAAATTAATCATAAAACCCATAAAGCAATTAATTATAACTTAATAAATGCTGATATTACAAGAAAATTAAATTCCGGATAATTTATTTCAAAACATGAGTAACTAATAAACGTAGTAACCATATGTAGTCCGTTTTAAAAGTAGGCGTGCGTCAAATTTCTTACACGAAAAGTTAAAATAAGTATGACAAAATAGATACATAACAAATGTTTAACAGTTATGTAATAATAAAATTCCGTGTTTCCCAACAAATTTTTCGTTATATTTTGCTCGCAATGTGTTAAATTACTTCCAATTTATTTGACAATGAGGTAAGATGACAAAATATGGTTAAAATTTTGCCTAACCCTTAACAAAATGATTTCTAGCAGGTACCAAATGAGATCATTCGCTACGGTAGCTGTCGGCATTTCTCTTTTTGGGGCGACGGGTTATTTTTTATACCTTCTATTCAAGAAAGACACCGATGATGATTACAATGACACAATCCCAATCACTTGTTTGCAAACCAAACTAGAAATGAAAATTCCGAAAGAGTCTGTTAGGAGTGTTATCGGAAGAAATGGGTCCCACATTCGCGGAATCGAACATAAATCACAAACTAAAATCACTTTCAAGGAGCAACAGCCCGATGACAGTTACAGGATATGCATTATTCGGGGCGGCAGCAAAAACTGCTGCTTGGCAGAGAGTTTAATTCACGAAACTATATCATATCAACCTGTGATTGAAACGATGGAACTTTGGGTGCCTTGTGTCTCCATCGGTAGGATTATTGGAAGGTGTGGAGAAAGAATTAGTTATATTACTCAGTTATCAGGCGCTAAAATACACGTTTCTGATTCTGATAGCTTAGACGCGACAGAAAAACGCATCTTACTTAAAGGTAATCATAATCACAGACCTACCACGGCTGGAAGGGTCAGGGTAAATATTTTTAATATTGATTTCCCGACTTTAAACTCGGAATCCCAAATTCTGGTATCAAAAATCTAGAACCTATTGCATAGTAATGCAACAGATAAGTATCTAACATCTAACTATAAATTAGAACAAAGCCTGGTTAATAAATCGTCCTATTTTAGTTACTATGTAATAATCCTCAGAGAGCAAAGTCAATCAATTTATTTGACATGATCTCGATTCTGAAGAGTCGGGATCCCGAGTTTGAATTCAATATAAAAAATATTTATCCTTCCAAGCTGTCGTACACAACCAACCATTTGCCTCACTTTTAAATACGTATTATTTCAGGCACAAACGAACAAATCGAGCTTGCGAAATCATACATAGTCGATATAGTCCGAGAGGACGCCGAAATTCGCAAAAAAATTGAAACAAAACTCGCACAGCGCGAACCGCGCGGTAAACCTAAATCAGACACAAAGATCGGTAAGTTCTATTTATATTTTTATCTACGACCATTGAATAATACATTCATTATGATTAATATTTTAATGAATAAAAATTTGTAAAATGTTTTATTTAAAAAGTAGTAGATAAAACGTCGTATTCGACTCGCACATAATGGCTATAATTAACTCGAATGATTATACATTCCTCTTGAATTATAGCCTACATTATGTGCTCGTGAAATATTCTATTATGCCCACAATTTAAAATACGCTTTGACAGATGAGGTCAAGAAGAAGCAATCTTCAGAGAAGCTTTCTTCCGACGGGGGCGGCGACGGCCAGATAGAAGTTTACGTATCAGCTGTAACAGACCCGTCACAATTTCACCTACAAATTGTGGGCCCTAAAGCAAACGAACTGGACCAGCTAGTCGAAGAGATGTCAGAATACTACAGCATACAAGAAAATAAAGATTTACATTCGATAGAGAAGCCTCAAATAGGCGAAATAGTAGCTGGACCCTTCCAGCACGACAATAAATGGTACCGGGCTGAAATAATCGCACTGAAACCAGAGACAGACCCTAAAAATGCGGAACTGTTCTTCCTAGATTACGGTGACAATGAGGAAGTACCGATAAATGAAGTTTTTGAACTGCGTACAGATTTTCTTCGTCTTCGTTTTCAAGCTATTGAGTGCTACTTAGCAAAAATCCGCCCAAATGACGGTTTCTGGTCAGAAGAAGCGATTGACAAGTTCTGCGAACTGACTCAAGTTGCTCAATGGAAGAAACTTCGAGCTAAAATCAGCGGGTACCGAGACAGAGCCATCAGAAATAAATCTGTCGGGTCTGAGATACGATCAAAGCGAGAAGGGTCCCCCATACCTGGGGTGGACCTCTACGATATTAGTTTCCAAGAGGATATGGATATCGGGATGGAACTGGTGCGCCAGGGCTTCGCCAGTTTGGATGACAACCCCCAGATGTCCACCAGTTCCTCCAGCATGGACTCCAAAGCGTCCAAGCCGGAGGCAGATTCCCATTTCGTAAACGGTAACAGTAGTTTGAGTGACACTGAAGTGAGTCTAGTTAAGAATGGTGTACATGTAAAATAATTTTGTACTTATTGGTGTATAATTTAATAATTTATTGTATTGGTGCCTTGAAGCTATCACGGCTGTCCGTAGCTTAGAACCGAGCTTTAAATTTGATTATTGCATTTGTTTGCACGTTAGTGCCATTTTTGAAGAATTTTTATGTGCTTAATTTTTGTTAAGTTTCTTACAAACAAATAAAGTTGATTATCTACACTTTTTTTTACTTTTTCCTTTCTGAAATAGGTGTGCACCCACAAACAGAACTCTCTATTACTTAATTCAGGAAAAAGAAAGGATTATATTAATTTTTTTATTCAATTCAAAATTTCGAGTGTTATCTTCAGGTATACCGACGAGGCATTTTTTATGTAACATGTTTCTATTTTTGTATACTCTTAAGTCTCACCGGTATACCTGAAGAAGAGTGTTAAAACACTCGAAACCGGTCGTAATTTTTAATTAAATAAAAAATTAATGAATATTGTAGGCAAAACAAATAGATTTTTTTATATAATCCTTTCTTTTCCTTTCTGTCCATAAAACACCGCAAGATTAGAAAAATAATCGAATTTTTATTGAAAAACCTAACGGTAGATCAGTTTTTTATATGTACATGATTATTTAAGTGTGACGAAATAATGTAGTTTAATTTTGAGAAAAAGTAGAGAAAGTATTTGATTGCCAATATATAAACGAGATATTTTGCGGAATTGATATTATATCTCAACAATTCAACCGTTCAACAACAATATCAACATGAAAGTTGTGAGTATTTAAACAACAAATCTATCTCTTTTAGAAATAATCATCCAAAGTAAGATAAATACCTCAATTAATAATTTTCTTTTCAGATTATTGCCTTATTTGCCACGGCAATCTTCATGGCACTATCAGCCGAAGCTCAACATTTTTATCAAGCTCCTGCGGTTCACTACTATAGGGCCCCCAGAGCCGCCGTGGACTTAGAGAACGGCCGCGTGCAGCGCCAGGCCGGTGGGGACCACCATCACGATGTCACTGACTTTGGGGCCCACACCGGACACCACGGAGCCTTCGGGTGGTACGCGGATTTCCCGGTGCACGCCGGACATTAAGGATTATTGGAAATTGTTAGTGTTAGGTTTTTGTATTGTTTCTGTAAAATAAAAATTTAAAAAAACTTGAGTGTTTGGTTATGATGATTGATGATTAGGCTTCAACTCACGGTTATTACGGAATACTCCACAGGATGAAGTGGGTAAGTAAACATGAGTGACAGATATGTGGCTATATATTTTACAATCAGAATTACATTTAAAATACATTTATGGAAGAATATTGGGGTTTATATCAAACAAATTTTAGATGTCTCGTTTATAATTTAACATTTATGTAATGAGAATGTGGGTGAATAATAAATGTTTTGTTATAAACGATCATCTCTGTTGTTTGAACATTGAGCTACGGAATAAACTATTTTCTGTCTAATATTTTGGTCACATTATAACAATTAACAAACAGAACTCTCTATTAAAGCATTCTATCTTTCTGTTCCCGAAATTTTTCAAATTGACAACATTTTATAACGTATACGAATATTGAAAATATTTCTTTCTGTGAGTTGAAATCAGCACCAATTTACCTTAATTTAGGCCTTTTAAAATAAATTCTTTGGGGGATAAAAAAGTAATAGTTAACAACGGTCTTTACATTCATTTTTAACAATAAATTATAGTAGTAAGCTCTAGATTTCATCACCATGTAGTAATAATTCGACAAATCGTGACTGCAGCACTATTACGAGAAATATTATCCATAATTTATAGAATTGTACTTTTTCGAACATTGAACAACTATTTAATAGCGAGTAATGCTGTCACAGTCACGATTCTCGAAAGATAGATTATATCAAAGAATATACATTATTGCATACAGTTCCTTCAATAATTTATTAAACATTCATTATTTCTCTTATATATCACCTATTTACCTAAATGTAATTATAGAACTGGTAATACTTACGGGCTATAATAAACTAGGTTGACATTGGCCGCAAATTTGTAGGTTATGAGTTTTGACAACTAATTTCGCCAACCCATCACAACCTTCTTGAAGGGGATAAAAAGCGCATGATTTTGTGAACTAAACAGAAAAGAATGAGTTCAATTAATTGGAACCCTATTCACTAAAGATCATTTAGCTTACCACTCAAAATACCGGCGGTTATTGAAGCTGCCGTCACTATTTCCAATATTACTTGCTAACTCAATTCCAACGTAAGGCTCGGGTTGCCCCATTACATATCCAACGTATCGGATCCTACCGCCCCTAATTTTACCCTCTGGGCCTATTACTTTTACCCAGTTATCACTTCTTAAGTCTTTTATTCCATGCGGTAAAAATGGCTGCCAGTTTCTTGGAGGAGACGAATCTATAAACAGATCGCGACAAATAATCATCAAATATTAAACAAGACGGGCGAGGTTACCTAACACTTTAATTTATTTCACTTGTATACAAATTTAAAACACCGCGAATCAGCTGATTGTCGTTTTACGTCATTTTAAACGTCAACTACCAATGCACCATGTCATACTGCAGAATTTTTCAGAAAATTATATATGAAGATTTTTACAAAAGTAATAATACCAATTGATGCGTAAAATTGTGCTAATTAATAATCTGTAATCGAATTTTGATTTGCATTAACCGTTCGAGAGAAAAAAATATATTTATTAAATTTTCTGCAGTAGGACATGTTGCTGTGACGTCACCGCGGTATACTGTGATTGGCTGAATTTTGAATGACAAGTAAATTTTAATAATATTAAAATTGCAGTAAACCAGAAATCTAATTATTTATTTATTTCAACGTTTCAATAGACTGAACGTTGAAATAAATAAATAAATAAATACAGAACTTAAACCAGAAAACTATTTATTTATATAAAGTAAATTTTATGTTTTTGTCGGAACATGAAATTTATTTATTTACCTGATTGAAGCTAATTAATCGATGGAAAAACTATTGGAATATAGTAAATAAACTAAATTTAAATGATAAATTAGTTTCATTGCGTGGGAATTGCAGCGAACTGTCAAAAACATTGAAGTTGGCGAACTAACAGTCGGTTATAAATTGAAATTTATTTCAATTTTGCAAAATGGTATACAAAAAATACAGTACCTCTAGTGGGGCAAGGGGCAGACGCCCGTCTTCTAGTGTTCGTATGCGACATATCTCGTCCACTAACAATACAATCAATACTGCTTCGCAGATATTGTTCAGCTTCTTCAACTAAAGAATCTGTAGAGTCTCCACTGTCATGATCACCATGTAACTCTGGAAGGGACCCATTTAAATACCGGAAGCCCCCAAATCCTATAAAAAATATATCATAAAACATGTCTTTCATTCAATAACCAAACATATAATACCTTGTTTTCCCAGTCTGGAGTAAGAATGTTTAAAATGCGGAGCATATTGTTGGTAAGATGAAATAAACGGCACAGATCTTGATCTTGTCGGCGAATTAGGCACCGATCTATACTGCCCGTGCCCCGAATGGTGGTACCTCGAGTTGTCAAAACTTTGAGGAATATTCTGCCTCCATTGTGAAGTAGAGTAACTGCGTCTTTTGTTCATATTATCCGGAACTTCAAAACTATTTTGATTGATAGAACTCAAACTTCCTCTATATCTATTTAAAAACATATTGCTGTTATCAAATTTGTTAGTTGAGCTAAAATTCGAGTAATCACTGGGCGACCAGGTGAATTTCTGCGAATGGATAAAATTCGGAGACGTCAAACTATCTCCTGTGTTGTACCTCCGAAGAAGTTGCGGTCCAGGCGTGTTGAGGTACTGACCATAACTGGTCTGCACCATCTCTTGCCCGTCTTGGTAAAGATGGTCGGCAGATCTTGATAGCTCAGGAACCATCGAAGTAAAATTAATATCAGAAAGGAGAACACGTCGGGCTTCTTTGGTTTTTTCGCTAAGCCGCAAACTCTTTTGACTAATAGGCATTGGAAACTTCGACGGTAAAGTTGTAAACTGATGTTGGACTTTATGCGCTAGGTAACTTTCAGATTTCCAGAAATTCGGGAGCGCTGAAATATCTGTCTGGGCTTCTGACTCTGTTTTTGGGGAATTTTTTTCGGTTAATATCGGCCTGGGAGTAGAAAACTTAACCGCGAATGTTCTGGAATTGTGTTTGATGGCTTCTCGGTGCATAATTGGACGATACGGTGCTGGATTCGGACAAGTGTTTCTTCTGCTAGTACTAATAGGTGGTTCAGGATCTACTATACCACATTTGCTAATATCTGTTTCGACTAGAACCGAATTGTTCGACCACATATTATGCAGGTACTTCTCTTTATCATCAAACTTATCAAAGCTTTCATCTTTATCTAGAGACCGGCTTTCGAAACTGGAATCTTGGTAGGAATAACAAGATTTCAAACTCTTATCTCGGTGGTTTTCTTCGCGATTAATAGAGTTGTCAGATTTTGAGTTGTGTATTTGTTGGAAGTTTAGATTTTCTGTGTTCTCGTTTTCGAAGTTGTCTGTGGTTTCATTCTCCTGGAAGACATCATCGTCGAGGTCTTTATCTTCGCAGGAGAGGTGAAGATCTGGAGTGTCAAAGTCCACTGTTTTGTAATTTAATAGAACTGGAGTGTCGCATTCGCCGTCGTTTCCATCTGCTATTGAAACTAGTTCTTCTTTGATAACAGTCGTGGTTTCATCTGTGGTGAAGATTAGCTCAATATCATCAACTTCTTCATTTTCTGGGTCGGATTCTTTTTGATCAACGTCCGGTTGAGATTCTTCTTTAGTTTCTTCTTCCATTGTTGAAATTATTTCATTGTTTGGTTCTTCAAGTTTTTGTTTATGTTTTTTGGGGGATTTAAAAGTAACGTTTACTGTTATCAATGTCTGTCGGGGTGATACAGTTTTTACTGAACTGGGCACATTTTGTTTAGGAGATTTTACTGGTGGCTCATTTTTTGGGACCTGTAAAGTATCTGGTTTTTTGCGTGGAGATATATCTTCGAAATTTAATTTTCTGGGCGATTTTCGGGGTGATTTATTTTGTACATTTGTTTCTGGTTGTTTTCTGGGTGATTTTCTTGGGGTGTCAACTGTTCTTGGTGTGTCAACTGTTCTTGGTGTGTCAACTGATCTTGGGGTGTCCACTGTTCTTGGTGTGTCAACTGATCTTGGGGTGTCAACTGCTCTTTGTGTGTCAACTGTTCTTGGTGTGTCAACTGTTCTTTGAGTGTCAAATGTTCTTGGAGTGTCAACTGTTCTTGAAGTGTCAATTGTTCTTGGCGTGTCAACTGTTCTCGGTGTGTCAAATGTTCTTGAAGTGTCAACTGTTCTTGAAGTGTCAACTGTTCTTGGAGTATCAACTGTCCTTGGTGTATCAGTTGTTTTTCTGGGTGATTTTTGTATCTCAGTAACAAATGAATGATTAGTGTCTGTTTTTAAGCTAGTCTCATCAAAACTAGTATCTTTTGAGTTATTTTTATCGTTATTGTTTACAATATTGTCAACAGTTATGTAAGGAATACTTGTTTGTGTTGTATTTTCTTTGAATTCATGTACGTTTATAATTTTCTGTCTTAAGATGTGGTTTTCTACGCTTAAAGTTTGTAGGGCGATTTCGCAAGATTCTGTGGACCAAATTCTTCCTTTGAGTTCTTCTATTTCTATTCTAGATCGTTCTAAGGCTGCTCTAAGTGAAACTACTGTCTGATGTAGGGCTCGAACGGTGTCTACTTCTTTCTGGAAGCTTCTGTCTTCCAATACGTCCATTTGAGTTTACTATTAAACTGAACAGGCATTCTGGAGAGTCTATTTATTCCCTTACAACATTATGACACAATATATTTAATGACACTATTAATTTAAATGTTTTTATAATGATAACACTTAACGTTTGTGGTTATGTATTGTTGGGAGGAGAACAGTTGATTGTCAGCGTTTTAAATTGTTTATGTTTTGTTTAAATGGCGGAAGGTGAGTGTGTCACTTGTTTTTAATGATGGATGCACTCAACCTAGTTATATATTTGAAATTAATTATGTTTGGAGTTAGAGAGCGCACCTTACAGAAAATCAATAATGTTTGTAGACCCTGGGAGAGACTATTCTTAACATGGAGCGGATTTCTCCACCTGTCCAACGTGTTTTATTTCTTATTTATTATTATTAATTTCTATTAATTAATATTGATTTATTTTATTTTACACGAAAAAAATTATGAATAATATTACCTATTATTACTTAACGAATTATTTAATTATTTATGATAAATATTTAAACTTTTTTTTTCTTATAGTAGAGAGTCTTCTATTAACAAAACACTACCGCTGGTGTATATTAGTTCGATTGTTTGTTAGTAAACAGGTAACTTAGCAGCGACCTCAGATATTTTAGCCAATTTACAGGAAAGTATCGATATAATAGGCTGCCTGTTTTCTCGTTTCAAAACAAAAATCCGCACTTCGCAACGCTCTAGTAAATAAACCCATTTTAGGCGGCATTTATCGTCGTCCGACATTTTGAGAAAATCTTTCGCCTAGGAAAAATTAAATTTTGAATATTTATGAAAGAGGATAAATAAAATAAACTTACAGTCACTCCTAGAACTTCTTCAGCGATCTTTCCGTTTAATCTGCAATTTAATAATGACGCGGTATGGTCAGACAGCATCACTTTTATGTTGAAATAAACTTGCGGCTCTCCTTTTTCTGTTCCTGATCCTACAGGGCACTCCAAGTTGACACAAGTGTTCACTTGCTTATTTATTATATTATTACATCGGTCACTAATAAAATAAATACAAAATTAATATTATTTAATATATAAATGTATAAAATTACCATCTATTTGTAGTTAATGGAGTAAAGCCGTCTAAATCCAATTCGGACACAAACGCATATAAAAGGGCCGTAAATTCGTTATTTCCTAAAGCCGGGCCTGATGGATCAGAACATGGGGCCCAAGCGATGTCAACCACTCGCCTGCATGTCATTACAGTGTTGATTGTGCTCGCTAAGAAATAACCAAAAATAAATAAAATTAGGTATTAATAATTAGTATATTAGTGTCGAGTCTTGTATCCCAGTTAGTGTTGTGTTTGGTTTTTTGCATTGAATCATACATTTTATCGATCTTTGTGTCAAACCTTACACCATACACTAATCTGGATACATTACTCATTGACGAGTTCATAAACGAAACGATTTTGTTTTATATTAATGTAATTTAAATAGAAAACAGTTATTTTTTATACAAGACGATAAAATTATATTTTTTCGACGAAAGAAAGGCGACGAAGGAGCGAGTGAATTATTTTTCTCGAGTCGATAGTATAATTTTATCGTCATGTATAAAATACTATTTTTATATAGCTGATGTTAAAGAAAAAATGTAATTAAATTATTATTAAAACACAATTTCGGAGTTTGTTTGTAATGTTTTTCGTTCTACTTTTGTAACAAAGTTGATGCAGAAATGTGTGAAAACGAATTTGAAGAAAAAACGAAAACAGTTATCTACTCTAATTTTACTTTATCTACCCTTGCGATTAAAGTCTTACTTAACAGTCGATAAAGTAGTACTTTAACATCAGCTATGGAGAAAATGAATCAAAATGATTCTTGGTTTGTTTGTATCAGAGGATTATTTCTGAATCTTTGAGAAAAAATTAATTAATTATTCTTTTACAAGACTCATTAACAAACAATTCACATAATTTTTTTCTCAGAATTCAGCAGTATGAAAGAATTATGCCTGCATAATCAACTTACGGTCTGGAAATTTCTCTGCCATCTTATCAGCGATAGAAATCGGATGAATCGGCACATCTTTCGCATACTCTCTAAGACTTTCAGCTTGTGGAATCAACGGATCTTCAGTGATAATCGTCTTGGAGTTCGGTACAGCGACCATGCTCTTGTCAAAGTTAGACCAATCGACTCTCATATCCGCTAAGAAGAGAATAGTTTCCCGCGGTTTCCAGTGTTCCGCCCGAGTTACAAACTCATCCTCCCAGAAAGTGATCCTTAGTCCGGTGCTGGTTCGGTCTAGCACCGTCACTTCGCGTTTAGTTAGCTCCCGGCCATCGGTTTTGGCTTTGAGTTTCTTAACAGCGCCTACGAACTGGACTGCCACTAGAAGATCAACGAAGTCTCCTCGGATTGTTGACCCATTGTTGGTAATGTCTCCTAAGGTTAGAAAACTGGCAGCCGGTTTGGTAGGGTAGTGCAGAAGTGGTAGATATTGATGGAAGTTGTCACCTTCGTGGATTATTATTGAGGCAATTTCTTCGTTTAATGTCAAATTGTACGGAGACGTCACGGACGGACGGTATTTTTCGCTGCTGTCATCTACTTGCCGGACTGTTATCTTCGCTCGCATGATATCAACTACACACAGTTTAAAATTATTTTTAAATGTATTATTAATAATTATATTATCTACGATAATTATGTAGGTAACTGTAGTAGATAAGACACACTATTGTATTATGAATTAACTGCTGTTACTGTCATTCTCTCAAAATGTGATGTTGGATTAATATTTTAATGAATAAAAATTTGTAACGAAATGTTTTATTTAAAAAGTCGCAGATAAAACGTCGTATTTGATTCGCACATAATAGCCAATTAACTCGGATTATTATGCATGAGCCGAAGGCTTGAATTATGGCCTACAATATGTGCTCGTTATAGTAATTAACGTTACAAGTCCGGGAATTCATATTTAACAGTACGAGTGAGACGTTTGAAGACGAGGCGACGAAGGAGCCGAGTCTTGAAACTCGAAACGAGTATTGTTAAAAGAATTCACGGACGAATGTCGTTATGTATTTTATTTCATCCTGTGTCAAATTCCGTTTTAAAGAAACAGTAATATTAATTTCAAAATAATTTACCTAATGCTCCAAATCTAGTAACATTTTCGAAACATAATTAACAACTGCAATTTGGCGATTGTTTAATTGTTATTGCGTTGATTAATTTCTATACCAACACTTTACCGGACAAAGGCCGTTATTTGCGTTTTCCCGGACTCAAACTGTTGACGTAAAGTATTTGAATTTGACACAGGATGAAATAAAATAATATACTATAAATATACAGGCTGAGTCAGCTAAGTGTTCCCTATTTCATTTGTTTGTAAAGTCTCAAGTTTTTGTGTAAAGTCCGCCAAATTTTTGCTGTAAATACAGTAGCCATTTGAGTTTTTGTTTATTTTATTAATTAATTTCGTCACTTTCTGATAAAAATTGCCTAAGTTATAGTCAAACGACTATTTGTAGGATTTTAAAGGACCTTAAGTGGCATCCTTATAAGATTCAAATTCTGCAGGCAATTTCTGAAGAGGATAAAGCAAACCGATTGGAATTTGCAGAAGACGAAATTGAACGAATGAATGAAAACCCTGGTCATCTGAATAACATCATGTTTTCTGATGAGGCACATTTTCATCTTGATGGTGGATTTAATAGACACAAACATCGGTATTGGTCAGATGAAAATCCCCACTGGATTGCTGAACAATCCTTGCACTCTCCTAGAACGACTGTTTGGGCTGCAATGGGGGTTTTCACGATTTTTTGGTTTTTTTATATGTTAATCTATACATTAAAATATAAGACCCGTATTTTTTCTTTTCGCTTAAAAGTTACTAATAAGCCTGAAAAAAATTCATAAAGTTTAAAAAAATAAATGCCGCGAAAATCGATGCCGCGTGTAACAGTGTGACGTCACCAACATCTAGAACATACGTTCAACGCGCTGACAAGGACCGATACGTAGGTCTTACCTTACACAGTCAACATCTTGTCAACTTGAACAGAAAAACATAACCAAACTGTTTCATGCCGTTTCATTTCGATTAAAACCAACACAAAAATTCTTCAATAAACTGTAAGTAATCGTGTTTGAACCTAACCTAACTCGACAACGTGAACCCGTAAACGTTGGTGAACGTGTCAAAAATCGAAAAATCAACTGGTAGTCCATCGTCCAAACGACAAAAAACGAACTTGCACGAACCAACTCCTGGTTTGCTAGCGATGTTGGCTACGTCACACATGGCGCATTTCAATGAACGATTCAAAAGACTTACATTTTCATTTCGATAAAGAGGTAATAAATCTATCAAAATTAACAATTATTATCACTTTCCTATAACTTATACATGCTGAAAATTGATATCCAATAAGTATTTCTTTAAAAGCCGTAGGCTTGAAAACCCCCATTGGAGATTTTGGATTAATTGGTCCAATTTTCACATTGAAGTGAACCACTCGTGAAGTTTTTGTCTGATCGATTTGAAATTTCGGCAGTAAAAATTCCTTTAGATAGTTCATGTTTTGCAAAAATTTCGTCACTTTCTGATAAAAATTGCCTAAGTTATAAAAAATCCAAATAGGGAATATTTAGCTGACTCACCCTGTACATACAGTAATAATTTATATTTATTAAATATTAAAAATTTCACATTTCGATATTTAATTTAAAACGTGAATTAGTATAATTGTAATAATATAAATAAAATCGCATATTAACCCCTAAATACATAAACCATTCATATTATAACCCATATAATTTATTAGCGATCAAAAAATCAATAAATTCGACTGTATTTGAACGTGAAATCAGTATAAAGGTGAGTATACGTACAGCCTGTGTGAATGTAGTAGTGCAAGCTCAGACTTGAAAATCTGGCAAAAAATCTCTTCAAAATCGATTTTTGCAGTTTGTGGTACATGCGTAGCGCCTAACGAGGTAGGCAACCCGCATGAGGGTAGGCAACCCGCATGAGGATAGGCAGCCCGCTGTACAAACACGCACCTCGGATGGTTGCCTACCTGCTCAGGCGCTACGCATGTACCGTAAGCTTAAAAATCGACTTTGAAGAGATTTTTAGTCGAATTTCCAAGTCTGATCTTGCAATACTACACTCACACAGTCAACACGTATACTCACCAATACATTTGTACTGATTTCTCGTTTAAATTCAAATATAATTGATTTTTTGAATGTTAGAAAATTATATTATGACATTTATGAATGATTTACGTATTTAAGTTACTGATAGGATATTTTTTGTCAGGATATATGTCATTTAGTCGCAGATAAAACGTCGTATTTTACTCGCACGTAATGGCTTTAATTCAGCTCGTGCATAAACTTTCACCCTCTTGAATTATAGCCTACATTATGTGCTCGTTAATAATATACTATTATCTACGACCATTGAATTAAATATTCAATATGTAGGTAACTATACATAGCAAGATAAACCCCTACATAAGACACTATTGAATGAATTCATAATTCAACACTATTGTATTATGAATCCATTATTCAATACTACTGTCACTGTCATCCACTCAAAATGTGATGTTAGATTAATATTTTAATGAATAAAAATTTGTAAAGAGATGTTTTATGTAAAAAGTCATAGATAAAACGTCGTATGACTCGCACGTATGGTTATAATTTACTCGGATGATTATACACTCGCCTTTAGCTCGTGAATAAACTGTCATCCTCTTGAATATTAATCTACATTATGTTATCGTTAAATAATTTGCTATTACACACTTACTTATGTCTCCGATGCAGAATTTTTCTTTTAAATGGGTGATATAACCTGCACTGCCCCAACAAGTGACGTTTACGTAATCCGTGAGCGAATCGCGTAGAGTAAAGTTCCAGACACCTCTTTCTGAGTTATCTTTCTTTCCGGAGAATAATTTTACATCTTGGGCACGAATTATAATACCAATAATCACTGAATTTGTGATATTTTTGTTGATAGTACGCAAGGTAACACATTGTAGACCGGTGGCGTCCATTGTTGTCAACAAACTGATTGTTTTTTGTTTTGACAATCGAAATCATGGCTTGCTACAATCCAGAAAGCGCGATGATTTGATTAACTAAAATAAATGTAATCTTGTGCTTCTATTAAGTGTAAACTATTTAAATTCTTCTCGAAATTTCCGTCTGTCATGTCTAGCTTTACACAAATAATAAACGGCTTGACAGCATTTTTAAAATGTACTATAGGTATCTTCCTGGTACATTTTCTTAGTTTCTCATCATATACTTCGTAATATTTTCCAATTTTTTTGGTATCTACATCACATAACGCCAGGACTTTATTCTGGTTTTCCGGTTTTAGGGATTTATAAAATTTTCTGCCTTGTTTTCCGGCATTCCAAATTGTGAATTGTTTCCAGTTTAATAACACATTATTTTCTAGTCGATTCATTCTTAAATTCCAAATAGTATCTCTACAAAATTGTATAATTAATATTTTGAATTAAAATAAATTAATATACATACTCTAGAATAGAAAATGTAGTTGCTTCTTGGTGATACCGGTAAATTAATAATTCTTCATCGGTTCTTGCAATTTTTCCGGATAAATCTAAATGTTGATAAAAGAAAATTAAGTCTTCTGGTGTTCCTCTACCATTTTCACTAAATTTTCCAACTCTAAAATAATTTTCAATAATTAATTTAGATAAATATAAAAGCAGCAACCATTTTATACTTATTGAAAACGTCTTTATGACAAAACCAAGTTGGCATGATGACTGTAGGTCCATTTGAAGTATAAATTTGATTATCCAATTGTGTATCCGTTAAATTATTAGCCCATTTAGTATATCTAACAGTTGATTCAATTGGATCTCTTCGAAATTTGCTTCCGATAAGCTAAAAATATTTAATCAACTATAAAATTGTAAACACAAATACATAAATACTTACAGTATTGTTTGGTAAAGATTTGGCGGTCTCATATTGCTTTAAAATTCGATCAGGAAGCATAATATCATCCTGGAATTAAATACAAAGTAACTAATTGTCAAAAATGTTGCGAAATAACTTACAATATCTTGAAAGCAAAGATAAGTACCAGAGCTTATTTCTATAGCTTTGTTCTTGCCGAAACCAACTGTAAATAGTAATAAAATTGTAGATTAGTTTGTATATTAATGATTCATTATAAATAATACCTCCTTTGGGCGCGCCAGAAATGTTTGTATAAATTTTCAAAGAAACATTGTTTATTTTAAACACTTCCGCCCAACATTCCAATAATTTATCTGTATTGTCATTACTAGCATCATTACAGATGCACATTTCTATATTAATATATTTTAAAGCTGTTTGATTTAAAATAGAAGTAAAACAATCTTGAATATATTTTTCTCCATTTAATATTGGAATTATTACTGACTAAAAAGTATTATTAGTTCGTGGTTATTTATAAACATGCAAATGCACTTACAACGTCATGATCCATTTTAGTGCCCCTGAATAATTACTATCGTGCGCTCATGAAGAAAATAATGCAATCATATGCAAATTGATAAGATTATCTAAACATTTTATGACTGCTCACCAAAGTATCAACATAACAAGTTAGTTCAAGTTTAGGTAAGATTCAGTGCAAAATGTATTTTTTTCAAACATAACTAAATAATTTTTTCAGCCACAATGGCACAATCGCTCTTGGAGAGCCTAGAGTGTAAAGTTTGTTTCGAATATTACGAAATACCAATCAGACAATGTGTAAAGGGGCACAGCTTTTGCAGCAAGTGTTTCAAGCCAGATAAAGGTTGTCCAATGTGCAGGCAACCCATTTCAGAAGCCCGGAGTTTTGCTCTTGAAGAACTGGTTGAAAATACAGCCCTGCCCTGTGAAAACAAAAGTCTAGGTTGCAAATTTATGCTAAATAAAGCTAAAAGGAGCCTACATAAATTGGAATGCCAGTTTCGTACGTTAAACTGTGAAGGAAAGACATTTTGTGGATGGGATTGCAACTGGACTGGACAAAAAATTGATGAGCATTTTAAAACTAAACATTTAGGCCATGCCAAACTGCAGTTTCAATCAAAGATTTCTGTGGGATATAACAACACAACAAACTTTACTGATATCCAGTTAATATCGGCCCATTATCACCTGTTTTGGTATAAACACAAAATCGATCTAACCTCACAAAAAGCGTACTGGGCTTTTCAAATTATAGCCCCAAAAGCCATAGCATCTAAGTTTTATTATGAGTTTGAATTTATTGCTGACGCACCTTCTATCAAGAAGTTTAAGGTTACAGAATATTGTAATAACGATGTGGAAGATATCAACAAGATATTTGATTCTGAAAAATGTGTCGTGGTTTCTTTGAAGGCCCTGAAATATTTTGTTAATAAAAACAATGAGTATTGCTTTAGATATCGACTGATGAGATTGAAAAGTGAGGAAGGGAAAAATACACCAAAAAAATAAGAAAATCAACAATATTATTATTTTAAGAGTATTTTGTGTCTTACATACCTTTATATTTTTTATATTATATATGCACATGTATCCATTAATTATTATTATTATAAATAAATAGAGTATTCTTGAAAATTTTTAAAATTTCCACTTTGACAACAGCTGTCAAATTTGAATCAGTGTTGCCAATAGTCTGACATTAACTTTTTTCACTACTTTGACATTTCCACATGCGTATACAAATGTCAGGTTTGAATAATCAAAATAACGAAAATGTCTCGTTTAATTATTAAAAATCTACCTAAAAACGTAAGTCACATTCATTTACTTCAATTGTAAAATATATACAATTTTGTATTACAGTTCAATGAGGACAAAATCCGAAAGTTATTTTCCCAAAAAGGACACATCACAGACATCCAGTTAAAATATACTAAGGATGGAAAATTCAGGCAATTTGGGTTTATAGGATTTAGAACAGAAGACCAGGCTAAAGATGCTATTGAATTTTTTGATAATTCTTTCATACAAACCAATAAAATAAGCGTTGAAGTTTGCGCACAACTAGGTAAAGTATACAACAACTTATTTAACAATTCTCCTTGAATATAATTTTTAGGAGCTGAATCTAAACCGAAAGCTTGGAGCAAATATGCTCCAGAGAGCACAGCCTATAAGAATAAACATAAAAAAGAGGATAAAGATGAGGAACAAACAGAAATTGAAGAAGAGAAACCTAAAGAAGAAAAGAAAAGCAAAATAAAAGAGCTTGTAGAAAAAGTAAGTGTAATATTACTACAATTTATTATTTAACTAATAAAGCCTATTTCTAGTATAAAGATGACCCAATGTTTGAAGAATTTATGCAACTACATGGTACTAAAGATATTAACAGTTTATTAAATCAATTAGAAGAAGGTGCAAAGAAATTAGAAACTACTCCAGAACAAAATGATGAAGCTAATGAGGATGATGATTCAGGCCATGAAAGCACAGAAGAAAGTGAAGAGAAGGTCGCTAACACAAAAATATCTGATATAGATGTACGTATAACCAGTTATTCATAATTAACTAAATTACTGAACTATTTTTTTATGTAGTATATGAAATTATTAATGAGTAACAGCGTTGCAAAAAAATCAGAACCCCGAAAACGGATGGAAAAGCAACCCAAAAAAGAGAAAATATTATTTACCGTTAAAGTATGTATTGCTTATTAGTTTTACCTCTAAATATTAAATGAAAATTATTCTAGCTACGCGGACTTCCATATGTATGTAAAAAGAAAGATATAAAAGAATTCTTCAAACCAAATATACCTTACACAGTCCGGATACCGGCAAAAATAAAAGGAATAGCTTATGCGACTTTTAAAACCGAAAAGAAGATGCACCAAGCTTTGATCAAGGACAGAAGCTTTATATGTAACTAACAATTTAATTTAAAACTATATCTAATGTGGGAAGTAAATAGTCGGGAATGCAGTCAATTTTCTACACTGCCAACGTTTCGACACCACTTGTGTCTTCTTCAAGGCTCTACACACAAAAACATCGAGATGTTATACAGAAGTACAATTTAAACAATAAGTTACTTACAGTAGATGAACTTTAGATATTGTTAAAAGATGTGCATAACAATGTTGCACCAATTAAATAAATACAATCTGGTACTACAGAATAGTCAAAAATATTTATAATATTTAAACACGTCCGCGAAAAAATACTCATGTTATCCTTATGACGAAACTACGCATGAATAAAAAAAACAGCGGAACTATGTACCGTGCAACTTGAATGTGAAACTTAAAGCTAAGAATTATTGTAGTGTTATCTATTCTGTAGTACCAGAATTTATTTATTTAATTGGTGCAACTTTGTTATGCACATCTTTTAACAATATCTAAAGTTCATCTACTGTAAGTAACTTATTGTTTAAATTGTACTTCTGTATAACATCTCGATGTTTTTGTGTGTAGAGCCTTGAAGAAGACACAAGTGGTGTCGAAACGTTGGCAGTGTAGAAAATAAAGAAAATTGACTGCATTCCCGACTATTTACTTCCCACATCAACTTTCCAGTCGAATATTCATCTTTTCTTCACTATAACTAATAATTATAACGATATTTTAGCCGGAAACCGAATACAAGTCTGCAAACATTCGTCTGTAAAAGAAGCAGATAATAATACGGAAGACAACAATCATGTGCAGAAGAAATGGACCACACAGGAAGAGAGCTTAAAAAATGAAGAAGATATCGCAGAATCTGGAAGAATTTTCATCCGAAACTTAGCTTACAGCACCACAGAAAACGACATTCAAGAACTATTCTCTAAATTTGGTAAACTAAACCCAAATAATAATTAATTATGAGTTCTGAAAATTTCTAACATCCCATACAGGCGATTCATAACTTCGTTCATATATTTTAATGGCATATAGTGCTCAACTCAATTATTTTTTCAAAATTCGCAATTTTAGTTGAGTACCAGGTTTTTTATTCAAACAGTTTTGAGTAAATCTCAATTAATTAAAATTTTATTTTATTCCATTCATAGTTAAATGTGCTTCTTGCGAAAACTACCCTTAAATTTACGAATTAAAAAAATCTTTTTGTTCCGTGATCAGTAAGAACTAAAATATATGCACGAAGTTGTGAATTACCCTGTATAATTATTTTTAACAAATTACACAATTTGTAAAGACATAATTTACGATAAATTGTATGTTTATTTAAGGTCCTCTCACTGAAGTAAACCTACCGATTGATAAACACACTCGTCAGTTAAAAGGATTCGGCATTGTAACATTTTTAATGCCTGAACACGCTGTCCGGGCATATTCAGAGCTAGATGGTTCAATTCTCCAAGGAAGAATGCTTCATCTACTTCCTGGGAAGTCTAAAGATCTTGCCGAAGGATTGGAAAACATGGAAGGCCTGAGTTATAAAGAGAAGAAAGCTCTGAAAGAAAAGGCGACAGCTGGATCGTCCCATAATTGGAATTCTTTGTTTATGGGGCACAATGCTGTAGCTGACGTTATAGCAGAAACTTATGGAACTAGCAAAGAGCAGGTGCTAGACGGAAGGGGCCCTGGAAGCGCTGCTGTTAGGCTTGCGTTAGGGGAGACGCAATTGGTCCAGCAGACTAAAGAATTTCTGGAAGAAATGGGGGTACACTTGGATGCTTTCAATCAGGTAAAGACAAACTTTATTGCCTAACTAGAGCGCTAGACATGCTTTTAATACTATAATCCATATTTTTGACAAGTGTCATATATAAAATTATGGTTTGAGATCAAATGATGAAAATATGTGTATATATGGAAAAAAATACGCTGAATCGAATGGTCTACTCATTTTTTTGATTAAATGAATGTTTAAGCCGTAAAATAATTATTTAAAATTCGACTGCAGCGCCAATCCGCAAAATGACCGTGGCAAAGCATGTGTACTAAGAGGTCGGTAAACCAGAACTATATTTTACCGACCACGTAGTTCACCAGACTGACACGCTGTCATTTTCTGCGGATTGGCGCTGCTGTATTATTATAAATAATTATTTTGCGACTTAATCGTTAATTTAAGGTAAAAAATGATTAAACCATTAGATTCAGCGTAATTTATTCTATATACACACATATTTACTTTTACTAAATTAAATATTTAATAATACTTGATATTTTTGTTGTAATGATTGAATTATTTTACAGCCCAGTACTCAACGATCAAAAACAGTGATTCTAGCTAAAAATTTACCTGCTCAGACACAAGCAAACGAAATACAAACATTATTTGCACCATTCGGATTATTGGGACGAGTAGTTTTACCTCCAAGTGGAGTTACAGGTATTTAAACTTGTAATACTTATAAACAGCATTATTAATTAATATTTTTACATTTTTGCAGCTTTGATAGAATTCTTAGAGCCGTCAGAAGCTCGGAAAGGCTTTACAAAACTCGCGTACACCAAATTTAAAAACGCACCACTATATTTAGAATGGGCGCCTGAAAATACGTTTACCACAGCTGCGAAAGTTAATCCTGAAGCTAATAAACCCAAGAAGGAAGAAACTATTACTGAGAAAAAATCAGAAACTAAGAAAGAAGTTGAAGAATCTGAAATCAAAGAAGAATCCGATGAGGATGATAGCGAAGATGACCCAGAACCCGATACGACTTTGTTCGTTAAAAATGTTAACTTCTCTACGACGGAAGAAGATTTGCGCAAGCATTTTGCGCCCTGTGGTAAACTTAATTATGTTACGATAGCCATGAAGAAAGATCCACAGAATCCAGGACAGAAATTATCAATGGGCTACGGTTTTGTTAGATTCCAATATCAAACAGGAATTAATAAAGCGTTAAAAGATTTACAAACATCCACCTTGGATGGAAAGACGTTAGAATTAAAACGTTCCGAACGAACATTACAGTAAGTAACTAATTTTTTACTCAAAATAAAGGACCTCAAATGCTTCTTTATTTTTATAGAAATGAAGTAAAATCAACGCGGAAAAAGACTAATGTGACAAAACAGACAGGCACTAAAATTCTAGTGCGCAACATCCCCTTCCAAGCAAACCGGGACGAAATCAACGAACTCTTCAAAGCTTTCGGTGAAATAAAAGCTCTCAGACTTCCGAAGAAGCTCACCAGCGGGGCAGAGCGCCACAGAGGTTTCGCGTTCATAGATTATGTTACAAAAAGTGACGCAAAGGTAAGAACGCGTCATATAGTATAAAACTGAGCTTAATTATTAATGTTTTGTTTAGCGAGCTTTCCAAGCTCTGTCTCAAAGCACCCATTTATACGGACGACGCCTGGTGCTTGAGTGGGCGGCCGCTGAAGAAGATGTCGAAGATATTAGAAAAAGAACCGCGAAACATTTCCACCAAACAGAAGAAGCTAAAGTCAGCAAAAAGAGCAGAATTGATGCTGATAATTTTATAGGGAATTAATTGTATTTTTATTAATAAATACTGTTGTTTTATTACATGTTTTGGTTGTGTTTTACCCCCTTTTTAAAAATATTTAAATATTGTTTTGGTTGTTTATGTGAGAGGTGGTGCCATCTACAAAATTCTTACTTTTTATTTGTTTGACAACTGTCAGTGAAATTTTAAATTTTCTATAAAGTCTGCTATTTTCTTTGTTAAATTACTGTTATGTATGTAATTTCATCGAACAAATCGTAAGTTACATCCCATATTATCTGTTCATTATTGTACAGTGTAATTTGTTTTATTTTAGAAGTAAACAATGGCAAAATCAAAAGGTACTGCTGAGACAAAAAGTCTTCCATACACTTCATGCATTAGAATTCATGGATTAAAAATTTTGCCTCCTATAGTAAGTCTTTTAACAAGTAATTTATCAATAGTTAATTCTGTGAATTCCGTAGTTAAGTGAAGAAAAACGTCACAAAATGCAGTATTACAAAGAACTTGCTATACAAGTGGAACAGAAAATAAAAAACAGAAAACGAACGGGGCCTTGTACAGATTCAACCGATGATTATCGCTCTTACTCAAGTTCCTCAACGTCAACTATAAGTGAAAGTTCTAGTTACTCCAGTGATGAGGAACCAACGTTTAAGAGTCAAATCTTCAGCGAAAGTTGTAGATCTGATGTGTTAAAAATGTTAAATGATAGTCCTAAAATATCAAATGTGCCTTTAAAAGAAAGTGATACGAATAAGTGCTTAATCAAACATGTGGATCTTCCAGAAAAGATGACGCCAAATAAAGAAATCATTAGCGTAGATCAAATCAGTGTCGAAAATGACACATCTACCTGTTACCTCCTAAACGGAGCTGGTGACAATGTAGAAAACAATTTAGACGAAAATAAGAACGAAACCGTTGAACACAAATCGCCTCCGTTATTAATTCGTAGTAATTCATATACTTTAGATTCGCCCAGTCCGTTTTTACTTGCTCTCATGAAACAAAATGAAATTTACATACCACCAGAAGCAAAAGAAAGTAGTACCAGTAAAAAAAGGCGGACTTGGGATCTTCAAAATGCAAGAGAAAAATGGACTTCAATAGAGCACGACTTAAATGTTGTAGCTGACAAAACATCAGGTCACAAACGAGACCATTTTAATTCTTTGCCACCAAGTTCGAACACTAGCCCAGAAACAAAAATGTTTGAGAGTCGAATAGAAAATTTTAAAAACTCTTTACGTCCTGAAAAGGATTTAAACATGCCTACCAAACAAATAAAAGAATGCAGAACAATTCCAGAAAAATCAGCAGAACGTTTTGTCAAAAGTTTTGTTACTCCAACACGTTCTCAGACTTTTAAAGAGCCAAAGAGATTGTCGCCAAAAAAGACTGATATATCCTTAAGAAAATCCGAAATAATTCTTCCTAAAAAGCCAGAGATACTCAACGAAAAATCAGAGAAACAAATCCGAGAATTAATCGACAAGATACACACAGAGCAGTCGAAACAAATGTCAGACCTAATCGCGAAGCAGAAAAAGGAACAAGAAACTTTGATGAAGGTGTTTGCAGAACAGCAAGCGTTAGTTTTATCCAAATTGAAGAACACATATCAAGCCGAAGAAGATAAAAAAGAGGAAGATAAAAAAGAGGAAGCTAAAAAAGAAGAAGCTAAAAAAGAGGAAGCTCAAAATGAGGAAGCGCAAAATGAGATATCAGCGGTTCCTGATATACTTAAAAACTCGGAAAATTTACTGACCGAATGCAAGAAACTATTGCAGCAAGAATCTATCAGTTGCCAATCAGAAACTATTAGTAATTTAGACGATACTATTACCGATATATCTTTAAAATCTTTTTCGCCTAGCCCAGAATTTTCTAACCCTTCAAATCTTATAACTTCATCTAGATTTAGTAACTCTTATTCAATAGATTCGTTAGAACCTATTTGTAATGGCAGTGCTATAAAAAGAAGAAATTCAACTTGTAGCCGACAGCTCTTTCCTACTAAACAACAGGTAATTTTACAGAATGATTCCCCATTTCGTGCATATATTTCACTTTTCAGTTATCACGGAACTGAAAGAATTTTCCAGGTTTTTAAATCAAACAGTTTTGGATCACTGTTCAAATGAAATTTCATAAAACTATTCTTGCCATTGCACAATTAATTAATTCAGATATCTATTAATTTATACATTCAACAATATTTATTTTATAGATATGGGCTGCGAATATAATTAATGCTGGCGTTCGTGGTTATTTAATTCGTCGATTGATAAAAACAGAACGAGTACAAAATCTGATCAAAACTATTAGAGACACTTTAGTACTGGCAATGCAGCTTCATCACGAAACAGTCGATAAAATTCAACCTGCAGATGTAGAACTTCACCGACGATTAATCCAACAAGTATTCAACCAAAATTAAATATTTTTCATTAAATATTAACCCATGAAATTATTTTAAGGTGACTGCGGCTTGTTATACTTTTCATGGCACATTTTTCGAGCTTCCCAAATTAGAGCAGTTACAAATTATAGCTACAGATAGAGACAGGCAAAAGGATAAATTGTTGAGACCATTGAGCGCAAAAAGCAACGCTTCTTTATCAATGACTACGCAGAAGGTTTTAGAACGAAAATTGCGAAGGTAGATTTTGTTACATAAATCATTTAATAAATGAACTTACGTTTTTTCTTAGAAGAAGTTCAGAATCAGCTAGTAGGCCTCCAAGTCGGTCAAATTCAAGTAGATCTTACTTTTCCAACAGTGAATTTCGAATGCGAGCTAAAAGCGTGGGTCTCTCAGGTAAACCAGTAATAGTCCAAGAGCCAGAGCCTAAAAAAGTCTCTGAATTTACTAAGCCTAGTTTTTTAATAGTTTCTTACAGTGGTTGTGTACACAAACATACTGCGGTCAGTCAAGCTAAACGTAGAACAGGCGTCTCAGGTACGCTGTCGAAGTTGTCGTTCCTGCGAGGTAACAAAATGAATTTACTAAGGCTGAAAATTGTTATACAAATAGTATATTGCATATAAATGAAAGTTATGACAGTCAGTCAGCTAAATGTGGGGACGGAGCTGGTCAGTCGGCCGCAATGTATGTACAAAAAATAATAGCCTAGTCAAATTTGACATTAAAATGTCAATTTTTATATTTTAATGTCAAATTTGACATTTTAATGTCAAATTTGACTGGGCTATTATTTTTTGTACATGCATTGCGGCCGACTGACCAGCTCTATCCCCACATTTAGCTGACTGACTGTCATAACTTTCATTTATATGCAATATACTATTTGTATAACAATTTTCAGCCTTCGTAAATTCATTTTGTTACCTCGCAGGAACGACAACTTCGACAGCGTACCTGAGACGCCTGTTCTACGTTTAGCTTGACTGACCGCAGTATGTTTGTGTACACAACCACTGTAAGAAACTATTTAAAAACTAGGCTTAGTAAATTCAGACTTTTTTTGGCTCTGGCTCTCCGTCTATAATGAAATATTGTGTTACGTGGTTGTAACGAATGTTTGTTGTAGATTCAGAGCAGAACAGTAATAACACGTCCCCTCAGAATGATGTAATGCGACATGCAATGAGTTACGGTGCTAATAAGAAGCCTTGGCGTTAAGAGCTTACATATTTTTGCTATTTACGTTTGTGTTGCACATTGTTTACAGACGAAGTCTGAATATTACTATTTACAAAATATGCACAATTTTTCATGTAAATTATTTTAAAATATATTTTTCTTTTGACGAACGCATTTATTTTTTACCAGTAGATTTCTACGACATCTTGGAAGGGTCAGGGTAAATATTTTTGAATTCCCGAAATTTTATACTCAGGATTCCGACTTTAAAAAGTTTATAAAGTCGGAATCCCGAATCGGGAATTCAATATAATAAAATATTTATTCTGACCCTTCAAGCCGTCGTAAATTCCTCCTTGGGTGTATAACTGATAAATTTTGCAAGGAATATACAAGATAATCAAAGTGCGGTTTTTAAAGTAATTCTTAAATAAATATTTTGAGCTAAATTTTAATTAATCAATCTTAAAAGTACTCCATACAAGGGTAGCGTGGCCGAGCGGTCTAAGGCGCTGGTTTAAGGCACCAGTCTCTTCGGAGGCGTGGGTTCGAATCCCACCGCTGCCAATATGTTTTGCTGCAAAAACAAATAACTATTATACATTATTAATCAGTTGTATCAATATATGATACAATGATCTATATATTTATACTCAATTTTAATAAATAATCATTTAAAAATAGGTTTTCCTCATGATTTGATCATTTAATTGTATCCAAACCTATATCCTTTCTGACATGCGTCAAGAGTCATTTGAAAGGATACACGTGTGAAAATTTATTTAAAGGAAATAAGGATTCTATGTAGATAATTCAATATATCAATTGATTGTTTGTGTTAATCTTTAATTTATATACAAACGTAAGTACTAACCATGACTATATAAAATCCTAGCCGAATTTTGTGGTTATAATCTAGTTTTAGGATAATGGAGCCCCCTTGCAACGAAATCATAGACGACATAGAAGATTTAATATCTTCTCAGGATATAACACCTAAGGAACGGTACAGTAATCGCAAGGCAGTCAAAATCCGGGCTCGAAAAAAACAGGTACCTTCAACTTTTCACATACTTCAACAAATTCTATTCATTTTTCTCACAGACTAAAGAAGAACAGGATGACGAATCTGAAATAACAAAACCAGTATATAGTAACATACCTGGAACACAAACTATTTATTTAAAAACATGGGGCTGCGCCCACAACAGCTCGGATTCAGAATACATGGCGGGGCAACTAGCCGCTTACGGTTACAATTTAACTCAAGACAAATCAAAAGCAGACCTGTGGCTGTTGAACAGTTGTACCGTTAAAAACCCAGCTGAAGACCACTTCAGGAACGAAATAGAATCAGCTAGAAGTCAAAACAAACACGTTGTAGTCGCCGGTTGTGTGCCTCAAGGTGCACCGAAATCTTCTTTCATCCAAGGTTTGAGCGTCATAGGCGTTCAACAGATCGATCGAGTAGTAGAAGTGGTAGAAGAGACCCTAAAAGGCAACACAGTTCGCCTGTTTGGCCAGAAAAAAGAAAACGGTAAAAAAACCGGAGGTGCTTCACTGCTTCTACCAAAAGTAAGACGCAACCCACTCATCGAAATCATTGCTATAAACACTGGATGCTTAAACCAATGTACATATTGCAAAACAAAACATGCTAGAGGTGATTTAGGAAGCTACCCCCCTGAAGAGATCATCGCGAGGGCGAAGCAAGCGTTTCAAGAAGGTGTTGTTGAAATATGGCTGACTTCTGAAGACACAGGCACTTATGGTAGAGATATCGGGACATCTTTACCTGAGCTACTCTGGGAACTGGTGAAAGAAATACCAGAAGGGTGCCGTCTTCGACTTGGCATGACCAATCCTCCGTATATCCTGGAACATTTGGAAGAAATGTCTAAAATTATGAATCATCCTAGAGTTTATAGTTTTTTACATGTTCCGGTACAATCCGGAAGCGATAGCGTTCTTTCGGACATGAAAAGAGAATATAACAGAGAAGATTTTAAACATGTCGTTGATTTTTTACAAAATAAGTAAGTTGCACTTTTAAATAAATATTCATATTATTAAATAATACAATATAGTCGATAAAGTAGCACTTTACCCGCAAGAGTAGATAAAGTAAAATTTTAACAACTATCATTGCATAATTTACAATTAATTAAAACTGGTTTGTTATATTTTTCTTTTAAGAGCCTATTGAATGGCAATAATACGCATTGAAAAACGAATAATTTTTGTGAGGATCTCAATCTAATACTGTTATACGTATGATGTTGAATTTTTGTATGTAGATTAAGGAAGAATACTAAAAGTGCGGAATCTTCAAAATCTTTAATTAATGTAATTAGTTTGGCTTTAATAACTAAGCGAAATTCGGCGAAAATTGTACAAGTTTAGATATAATTTATGGCAATTCTGTTGATAAAATTATAGTTTTATTGTTTTTCCGCCCTTTTTACATCTATGTTCTACTCATTTTGTCTTTAAACTCAATGATAACTTTTATAGTTTATTCATGAGATCCTCACGAAATTCTAGTGTTTAATTTCTTTTTCTCTCTAATTGTTGTCGGAACAATATATACTTTGAATTTTTCAATTCAACAATGCTTTGTCGTTACTAATGTAAAATTTCAGATTTTTATTTTGAGCAATATAGCCAGAATTGTGAATTCTGATTCTTATTGCACTCAAGAAGTATAGCCCCTTAACAACAACTATAATTATATTTCATCGACGAGAGAAATGTGTTAATTCACAAGCGACGAAGGAACGAGTGAATTGTTTTTCTCGAGTCGATAATACAATTTTATCGTCTTGTATTAAATTGTATAACTATTTTTCAGGATACCAGGCATGACGATAGCAACTGACATCATTTGCGGCTTCCCGACAGAAACAGAAAAAGATTTCGAAGATACTTTGTCGCTCTGTTCTGAATATAAGTTCCCTAGTTTGTTTATAAATCAATTTTTCCCTCGGCCGGGCACTCCAGCAGCAAGAATGCCCAGAATTCCAGCACAGGAAGTCAAACAGCGAACAAAAAAACTTACAGATCTTTTTAATTCCTACCAGCCGTACAACCTTAAAGTCGGAGAGGTACAAGAAGTTTTAGTTACTGAAATATCCCATGACAAAAATTATTATGTTGGACACAACAAATTTTATGAACAAGTTTTGGTTCCGATGGATAAAGACTACATGGGGAAATTAGTTAAAGTTAAGATTATGGAATCTGGTAAATTTTCCATGAAGAGCGAACCTTTGGATAAAATTAGGGAACCAGGTTTGTCCAAACCATTAAAACCTGGACAAGTTTCTGGAATAAAACTAGAAGAAAAATCTAAACTACCGTATGCGATTGTAGCATTATTTGTAGCGTTATTATTACGGTTTATGTGGATTTTATTGTAATTGACAAATAAAACTAATAAATCAATCATTTGTTTATTATTAAACATTTAAACGTCACGTGCCACTGTCAGATGCGTATGTGTAGAATATTACTGAAAGATGTTACATTACAATACGACCTCTTCAAGGAGTCTGCGATAACAGCTTCTTGTCACCAATGCGCAAAAGAAGGCCTTAAGATTTTCTCCGAGGGGGGGTCGGCGGTAGATTGCGCCATCGCGACGCTGCTCTGTGCGGGGGTGAAGCACCCGGCAAGGCTCGGAATCGGCGGCGGGTTCGTCGCGTCGATTTACAGCAAACAACATAAGACTGTTAAGGTTCTTCTAGCTAGAGAACGTGCGCCAGCTTTAGCAAATCCAGGAATGTTTAGAAACGACATAGAAGCTCTGTTTGGCGGAAAGGCTGCAGGTGTTCCAGGGTCACTTAAAGGATACTGGGAGATGCACCAAAAATATGGGAAGTTATCTTGGAGGAGACTGTTTGAACCTGCTCTTAAAATGTGCAGAGAAGGAATTTATGTAGAACCGTTTACTTATTATGGAATTCAGCAAGTTGAAAAAGAAATTTATAAAAGTAAAACTTTGAAGGATATTTTGGTAGACCCCTTCTCAGGCAGGATGAAGCCTGAGAAAAGTAAAATTTTCCGGAATGATCTAGCTAGAACTTTAGAAATAGTTTCTTTTAAAAGTCCGGAAGTACTATACAATGGAGAACTGACATCAAATTTTGTAAGAGATATTCAAAATGCCGGAGGAATAATCACAGTAGACGATATGCGTAATTATGACACTAGATGGTTGGCACCTTTAAAAGTCTACCTGCCAGAATTAAATTGTAACGTATATGCACCGCCTCCACCAAGCAGCGGAGCCATTATGTTATTCGTGCTTAAAATTATGAGTAAATATTACCCGTTAAAAGATTTCAACAATTTAGAACAATGGCATCGGTTTATAGAAACGTTAAAATTTGCGTATGGCTATAGATCAAAACTAGGCGACCCAGAAAATAATCCTGAAGTTTGTAAAACAATAAGTGATATGTTTAAAGACAACAATTTAGAAGAAATTAGTAAAAAATTAAGAACCAAAACCAGTAACAACTTCAAAGACTACGGCGGTGATTTCTTGCAAAAAAACGATTTAGGAACGTTTCATTTTAATTTCATTTCACCAGACGGAGATGCTATATGCATAACAGAAACAATAAACACATTATTCGGCGCATTATTTTGTTCAGAATCAACTGGAATTATTTTAAACAACACTATGAATGATTTTGCGCTGCCTGTATCTTTTTTTAAAGTTCCTCCAACTCAAGCAAATTTAATAGCACCAAGAAGAGTGCCTCTGTCATCGATGCTTCCAACAATAGTAACAAAGAGGGACAACAGCGAAGTGCAACTGTTGATAGGCGGTGCTGGAGGTACGAAAATTATTTCAGCAGTGAGTCAAGTCCTGGTGCATCACCTCCTTCTAGGAGTTGACCTCGAGACAGCTGTTGACAGCCCGAGACTGCACCACCAGCTCATGCCCATGTGTTTAGAATACGAGAGCGAGTTTCCAGAAGAAATGCTCCACGCGCTCTGGATACGTGGGCATAATCTCCAGCGGATGAAGCGCATGGCAGTGGTGAGCGTCATCAGCAGATTTCCACCTGGTGGACTCCACGCTAAAGGCGACCTTAGGAGATACGGAGCAAATGCCGGGGTTTAATCACAACTCGAGTTACAAAATTCAGTTTATTGTTAAGTAACTGTGCAAAGTTTTAACAAGAATTATTCATTAACTAAACGTAAATTCAAGCCCAAGTATCAATCCATGCTATACTAGTAAGTAGTTGTAAATAAAAAATAGAAAAATAATTAATTGTCTACTGTATGAATAAATTACGATAAGATACTTGGTCTTTGGTTTTATTTTAAAACTGCGAAAGCCAACAATAGTGCGTACCATAACTCATGAGGATTTCTTTTTTGGGGACACGAGGGCCGACGCCCGGGAGCTGTCCACGCCCAGGGCGAGCGTCAGGAGGCGGACCACACTCTTCAATTCGGAACTTTCATTTTCTGAAACATTCAACATGGTTAAAACAAATTCATACCATTTACATACCATTTACATTTAAATACTACTTTTGACAACTAATATATTACCATTTTAAACTACAATACTCAATAATAGTATATTATTTAACGAGCACATACTGTAAGCTACAATTCAAAGGGATTAAAGTTTATGCACGAGCTGAAGGCGAGTGTATAATCATCCGAGTCAAATACGACGTTTTATCTACGACTTTTTACATAAAACATTTTTTACAAATTTGTATTCATTAAAATATTAATCCAACCCCACATTTTGATGGGAGGGATATAAACTTTGAATAATGGACTCATAATACAATAGAGTTGAGTTATGAATTCATAATACAATAATGTCTTATGGAGGAGTTTATTTTAATGATTTAATGTGATTACCTTGTAGATAAAAGATAAAACACAACACAGCATCACTGACACTACAATAAAAACTGGACTGACTGACAATTACTAAGTGAAGCTATCGCCCTCAATCTCTAGCTAAAGAACTAACAATAAAATTTAAATTTCTCACCATCAGTGGTGATCTCCCGCTCAAGTTTGAGTTTTTCTTGAGCAATTTGGAACATTCCTTCCTCAATGGTCCCCTTGCTAATCAATCTATAGATCGAGACAGGTTTCTGTTGTCCCATGCGATGGCACCTGTCTTCGGCTTGCTTATCGTTATAAGGATTAAAGTCAATATCGTGAATGATAACCGTATCAGCGGCAGTTAAATTAATTCCTAGTCCACCAGCTTTAGTTGAAAGTAAAAATACAAATATCGATGGATCTGTACTGAATTCATCGATTAAATCTTGTCGAATTGAGACTGGGGTCTGTCCGTCTAATCTTAAATAAGTTCGTTTACGAATCTTCATATATTCTTCCAAAATGTTCAACATAATAACAAACTGGCTAAAAATTAAAACTCTATGTCCTCCAGTATGTAGATCTTCTAGCAGTTTATCTAGATACTGGAATTTACCACTGGTTATAATAACTGAATCAGGTAACTTAAATCCAGAAATTGATTTATATTCTTTCGTCATGTTATGTATTTCAAAATCAGACATGCAGGCTAGATCTTCAATGATGTATTCTTTTTTAGTTTCCTTGTAAAAAGGATCAGCCGCTAGCCGGTCGGCTAACTTTGGCAGATCTTCGTATTTATAGTGGTAGCGCATTAGTAGAGGATGGTTTGCAAGTTTCCTCATATCTGTCATCATTGCCATGCCACTGTAATCACTAGAAGCACACAACTGCCCTTCAGAGTTCTGCAGATTGTGAATCAAATCTTCATATTTTGTTTTTTGAGTCGTAGACATGGGAATCTGAATCATTCTGTCGGTCTTTGTTGGTAGTTCCTGCAGAACATCTCGTTTTAATCTTCGAAGAACAAAAGGCTTCATTATTCTTTTAGCTTGAGCGATCTGCTCCCGTTCAAAAGCTGGTAAATCGTCGCTACCGTTTTCACTGTTAGCACTTTTTGCGTTTTTCTGGAATAAGCTTTTTAGATCATCAGTTTTTCCGGCGAAAAGACTCGGCATCACGAAAATCAGAAGCGACATTAGCTCTAGAAGATTATTTTGCAATGGAGTACCAGTTAGGAGAATTCTATTCATAGCTTTGATTCTTATTAAATTTTCGTATCGTTGAGTGTTCATGTTTTTCAGCATGTGCGCTTCATCGAAGATTACATAATGCATTTGAGTGACTCTAAACATTTTTCTTTCTTCCGGGCTTGAAGCTACCATTGTATAAGTTGTCAAAACAACATCTGTATTCATTAATCCTCCTCTGGACCAATCGATTCTAACCATTCTTCTTTCTTCAGTGCTTCCGTAGTAGACAAAGACTTCAAGACTCGGCGACCAGCGTTCGAATTCTGCGCGCCAGTTGTCCAGCGTTGAAGAAGGTACCACCACCAGGTGGGTGCCCTTGCTGTTGCCGGTCTCCTTCAGATGAGACAGAAATGCGATGACTTGAACAGTCTTTCCGAGCCCCATTTCGTCGGCTAGAATTCCGTTCACGCCTTGGTTGTGCATGACAGCCAACCAGTTCAGGCCTACCATCTGGTAGTTGGTGAGCTTGAGACTTGATGACATGATCTTTGGCTGGCATTTTACACCTGCGCCCAGGGAGACAGCGCGTTCCATTTGTTGTGCTAGATTGGTGCATCGGTTCATCAGTTGCTGGACGTTACTGCGAGTGGCCAGCACCTAAACAGATTATTTTACCAGACTGCATTCTACTTGTATATTACGCAATAAATCATAGACATTATACACGAATTGCATACACTGTGTTTTTATTTAAAAAAACTATTCATTTGCATGAAATTTACTTGAATGTTTCATAATGAAAATCTGTTTCGAATTGAATGCCATTCAAGTACAGACAATGCCTATTTAAATTAAAACATGGGAGTAGAAATTAGTATATTATGCAATAAGTTTATAATAAAAAATAATTTAAAAAAACAGACAATGCATAATATTTAATAAGTAAATTGAAACATGGGTGTAAAAAATATATATATTTTTTTTACCTGTTGGGCTGAATTGAGCAAATCGGGTGTTAGTTGCTTGCTGTCTCGGATTTTAGCGACCAAGTCGCACCAATCTTTGAACGGGCGCAACGCGATCAAAGCATCGACTTTCTTTTGGCTACATGAAGACATTAAACGAAGCTCATTGGCTCGGGCGGTATTCAAGAACTCGAAGACGCGTTTTTTGTCTCCTGTTAATTCGTTACTGACTTCTAGATCACTGTCTTCATCGCTGTCAAAGACACGGGTATCGGAATATTCTCGACCACCAAAGTCGCTATCGTCAGAATCAACTTCAGTCTTTCTACGCTTTACTACAAAAAAAAGTTATTAAATAAGTTGGTGGAATTATAAAAAGGTAGTTACCTTTCTTTTTAGAAGGATTGGTTCGTATTGTTCGCTTTTTTGTACCATGTGGATGATTCTCTAACAGATCATTCATAGCTGCTTGCGCGTTCCAACCATGCCTCAATAAAGTATCTTGTAAAATCTGTAATAAACAATGAAAAAACTGCCGATAATTATTATAAAATGAAAGGTTCTTACCATGATGTCATGGTTGGGAAATGTCTCCATCAAAATGCGGATTTGCTGGCCCTTCTCGGCGTAATCGTTGCTGGTGGAGCTGTTGCTATTCTCGTTGTCAACAGACGACGAAGGTGTCGCAGTCTGAGCAGCGAGAATGACATCTCCATCGGAATCGGAATCATGGATTGGTTTGATTCTTCGACGAACTACCTGGTTGGTCTGTACTGGGCTGCACTCCGTAGCTAAAATGTGAAACTACGTGTAGCAAGTGAAAATGTCAAATGAATTAAACAATACACCCAGTTGAATCTGTCAACCAAGTAAATTGTAACAATGTAGGTAACTTACATGTGTCAAGAGAACCATTGTCGGATGTATGATTTAACGTCGGTTTCTTCTGAATGCGAAAACATCGAAGATTATTCAAGAGACTAGGGCTGGTGTCAGTGCTGTTCGACATTTTTGTAATATGTTTATAGGGATTTAAACAGCAAACACTTGTTTTTAAACAGGTAGTCAACGTAAAGTCAATAAGTTAGTGTTATTTCTGTATACTGATAGATATCACATAAAACGTATGATTTTCTACTTAAATTACGTGTAATATTTAAAAATATATTATCTTATATATCACATAAAACGATTTTAAACCATCTTTACTTCCAGTGACCGTCACAAAACGACTGACTTCTTTTCTTTGTACGCAGTGAGATTAGCTCAAATATATCTGCTCACATGGAGCAATATTGCGGAATATTACTACAATTATTATAAAATACAAGTAAATAGATTTATAAATCTTCTTTTAAAATACGTGTGATAAATGAATGACTTTTTGAAGTTTGAATAATCTGTAATTTTCAAATTAATTTTACAACTATTGGCAACACTGACAGCTCGTCCTGTCGTGCTATCCTGCTTTTGCGGTCATCACGCTTTGTTAAATAATTTACTTTAAAATGGCAGGAATTGTGAAAACCATCCGTGCGGTCTCAAGACAGACAGCCTTAATTAGAAATTTTGCAACTCGTACAACGCCCTTGGCTGTTAACAAAGTCTTATTCCTGCAACAAGAATTAAAAAGTCAAACTACCAGCTCTTTACTTTGCGGACAGGTATGGGGCATTTCGATTGCTTTTACATCATTATTGAACTTAATTTTAATTGTTGAGTAATTGTCTGCTTATTGCCAAGTAGTCTAAAATTTGTAAGCACAAAAATAAGTTGATTATTACTACCTAACCTCACAGTTGTTATATAATTGATTTTATCAGATTCAAGCTCGTAACTATGCCGAGGCTTTGACAAAAGCAACTTTGGATCAAATTCGAGAACGTGTGTTGAAAGTTTGCTCTTCATATGACAAGGTGACTGCTGACAAGGTATAGAAATTCATCTATTTTTATTTTACAGAGGCTTGGGTTCCCAATTCGTAATTACAGTGCCAAGGATCCTCTCACACTCACTCTTATTACCGACAGGGTTCTCTTGGTTCTTCAACTTTATGACAAAGTTGACGCGGAACAGGTAGAGAACACAAGCCTCTGTTGTTGTTTTTATTTATAAGCTGAAAAAAACAATAATTTTTACCTTTTCAGTTAAGTTTGGACTCGCATTTTATCAATGATTTGGGATTGGATTCCTTAGACCATGTAGAAGTTATTATGGCTATGGAAGATGAGTTCGGTAAGTTGAAATCATTTCTCGCACATCTCTTTGATATTATAACTTCCTTTTGGTTGCAGGATTTGAAATCCCAGATGGAGACGCTGAAAAATTATTAAAACCTGCAGATATCGTTAGGTACATTGCCGACAAAGAAGATATTTACGAATAATTAGTCATATTGTTGTAGGATTGTGTATAATTATATCTATTATATTAATAAATTTTAGAAATCCGTCATTAGACTGTAAACTTTGTTTTGTGTTATTATTTTGTAATATTTACATACTTTTGTTGCTGGTATACTATTAATTCATTAAATAATAATGAAATAAATCTACTTTTATATCTACCATAACCTAATTTTTGTTACTGACGTTGTGGATGTTAAACATAAACAAACAGGATTTGCTGAGTTAAAATAGTGTTTATAAACAAATTTAATATATTATACAGCATGGTTTTATAGTTATTTCATTATTAAATAATTTTATTAACCGTAAGTACCGAATGTTTTTATGTAAATACATCATAAATGACGCTAACCTAGGTTTAATGTATAGGCTCATCTCTCAAAATGTATTTCCAAGCAGAGAAAGATATCCTCACCGAATTAAACACCTTTATAGTCGGCGCAACTCAATCATCAAAATCCAACCCTTTAGATTTATCTAAAACAGCGATTTCATTGCTGAAATCCTTACCAACTGCCAGAGATGCAATTCTCGAATATTTCCGCAGCATATTCGACATCGCAGTCAGCAATTACATAATTCGAATCGAGACTGAAATTTCTACTGGTGAAATGCCCAAATCTTGCTCGAGAGAGGAGTCCACGGTATCTGAGATTCACTCAGTTCTGTGCAATTTTATTTCTAGCAATTCTGAAGCTTGGGCCCCAATCATTAGCATCTGGTCACTGGAATTATTAGGAGAGCTTAGTTCTCGATATGCCGGACGGGCTCACATGCAAATTAACGCGAATTTAAATGAAGTTTTGCAACTTTGGATGGGCTGTCGCGCTACCAGAACTCTTATTGACATAACCACCCAATGTTTGACTTGTTTAATGGATAGTGATTCAGAAACTTGGATGAATGCTTTGTTAGATACTTCTGTTAAGCACTCTCCTAATTTTGATTGGGTTGTAGCTCATTTAGGAAGCTGTTTTCCTAAAACAGTTATTACTAGAGTTTTATCTTGTGGTTTAAAAGACTTTTGTCAACATAAAACTATAGATACTGGTAGAAAAGCACCTAAATTGGTATCAGTTGTTGGTATTTTGGGGCATTTAGCTGGTAGCCACTTTAGTGATATTCGTACTGCCCTTTTAGAAATATTCAACTGGAGTTTACAACCTTATAATTTAATTGATTCCGAAATCAAAGCTCAAAAAATATCTACAGTTCCATTTTTGCTACAATTAGCTTCCATGTCTTCTACATTGTTAAACGCAATGACTACTAATATTAAATCAACTTTAAAAGGAAATATAATCATGGGATTAGTTCATTTTGTACCTGATTGGTGCAGGTACTTTGGGTCACCAAAATTATTACAAGAATTAATTGTTAAACTTATTTTAGAATGCGAAAACGATGCATATCAAATAATACAATTATTGTTAGATTATATTCATTTAAATGATACGATTGGACAGCAACAAAATACTTTGATTATTAAAGAAAATTGTCGGGAAATTTTAGAATGCGTTCTACAAGAATTAGATACTATTGTAAGGATGGATCAAAACAGTAGCAATATAAAATTACTTACATCTTTAACGAAAGATATTTCAGATCTGCATTCTTTACTTTTACGTCCAGAACGGTTAAAATACGAAACAGCAACTAGAATCATTATTTTAATCGGGAAAAGCAGCCCCACAGTAGCAATCAGAACTTCATGTTTCCTTTTAAATCACGCTAGAAATTTTGATCACCTAGCCATGCTGGTAAAATTAATCCACAGTATTATTATCTACAATAAAACAGAATCAACATTTGGAACGGTTAATGTTTTCAGTACAATTTTAAAACAAACTTTATTGGAGAGCTCCACGTATGACTTTTCTGATTATGATGATAGTTCTGATGAAAACTTATGGCAGAATTTATTGGTACTTTTAAAATGGGAGAAAACTAAACAAGTTGTTCTGCTTAAACCTGAAATAATATCTCAAGCAATATTGGCAAACATTATGGATATTTCTCATCAATTCGGGGACAAAAAAATAGACAGAAAAATCCGACATACTATCGGAGAGATTTTACATATAACTATAACCACAAGACAGATAACCGATTTAAAATTTTCTCCTAATTTAATATTCAGTTTAGTCAATTCAAACGTGAATTATTTTTACTTATGCTGCAACGAATCTGATATAGTATTTAAAACAAAGGGTTGTAAAATAGTTTGTGATTTATTTACTATACTAACACAATATTCAAAAGCTGCGCGAGTTATCGCGTTACGAGAAATACTAGAACGTAGTTTATTTAAAAAAGAGTCGCTATTATTTGGGGCAGAGCCTTCGGAAGAGCTTCAAAAAACAGCAGATCCAAATGACTTATTGTTATATAAAAATCATAAACAAAGCACAACAATGATGTTGACTCAACGGCATTCATCTGTGTTTCATTCTGGGATTATTGGAGACGGCAAAAAGAAACCGAAACCTGTTAATCCTTTGAGCATGGATGAAATAAACGCTAATATTGAGAATCTACTTCAAACGGTCAAAAGCTGTTGCTGTGGACCAGACTTGCAGGTTGAAAACGCTGTAAAAAATTCACCGATTTCTTTGGACGCCCTCACGTTGGTTTCTCTACTCCTGGTGCAGTTTGTCAGTCCAGATGTCATGTATAACGGTTTACCATGGCCTGAAGAAGAATTTGCTAAAGTAAATACTAATTATATTATGTTTATCTATGACTAATATATAACATGAACATTAAATGTGTAGTACTAGCACATTTCAATGTTTTCTAAAAAAAATTTGCACAGAGAAATTGGTTCACGCAAAGTAATTTTCTGATTGGTGCAGAGCTGGAAATCATGACTATTAATCCCTGCGGGATTAATATATGCCATTATGTAGCAACACAATTTAATGTGCATGTTATACATAAAGTACAGTTACAGTATACAACTTGCTATAATGGCTATTATTCTCTCCGATGATTAAAACATTTGTTCGCTTGTCTTATAATCTTAATCTTCGGGAATAATAGCATCCATTATCGTCGTTGTATAATATATTATTATAATATCTAGTTAATATGATTATTTGTTTAGGTAACCATTGAACGAGATCTATACATCAGAAGGTTGTTCACAACTGTTCCAATCTTATGGCATCTTCTTCGTCTGGTGGCAGTGTACCGCCCGGTCCTTTGTTATTGTTCAGTGCTTCTCCGAGGTTTGACAGCAACTCTTTTACACCAATGGAGCACCAGCAACGCAGTAAACCAAGAACATTTACTTCTGGATTCTACTGTCCGTCTTCTGGACATCATGGCTGTTGGACAGCTCTTGCCCCCGCCTCTGGGGAATATCAGAGACGTGGTGGGCCTCGTCAGCCATGCAGAAGTCGCCCAGTTGTTGAGGAGTTGTGTCTGGAGCTACATGAGAGATAATGTGCCTTCTCCTGAGCTGTTTAGTCGCGACCAGAGTGGGTTGCACTGGAGGGATCCCAGTACGGCTAGGCCTTTGCCCCCGTATACAGACTTTTTAAGGAATTTAATGCATAAGAATATTGATAAGATGGGCGATTTGTACATGCAGTTTTTTGTTAACTTACCTGAAAGTGAAATGTAGTTTTATATTTAATGTACAAATAAAATAATTTACTAATATATGTATATTTATTTTATAATATAAATAAACTATGTTAAAGAATATGTTTCAGACAAAATGTAAGAAGATATTCTTAGTAAAATTGATATTATTATTTACATTTATTTACCCGCGAAATTGTTAAACTGTCAAAAAATGATATATAAATTTAAAATAGTAAAACACATTTTATCCTAAATAAAAATATACTATTTTTGCAGAATTCAATGCTGATTAATAATATGAAGACAAATTTTTATTATTTTCTACCGTTTAAGAAATATAAATGTTTCTACAGTAGAAAATGTTGCTCTGATATGTCATGCGCACAAGTCGCGCTGAAATTTGAAAATATTTAATAACAGCGCTTGATTTATTTTTCTGGTACTATTAAAATTGGTAAAAATAATTAAATACAATGTTTAAGTTCAGCGTCTTGGACTGCCATATAATTGCAAAAAATATAGTAAACATAACAATATTCTTATAAAACAAAGGTAACACTCTTAATTATTAGAAATTATTTTATTTTACAAGTTCGTTCAACAAAGCAACAGTTTTAACAACTCGATCTTGTATCACTGGGTCCATAGTCATATCGGGGGCTGCTCCAGCATCAATTCCCAAACTAGTACAAGCTAAATAGTGAGCCTTACGAACCCGGCTTTTTGATATCTGTACCGAAGGCGGCAATGGGTACAACTCCTTACCATTTTCAACTGGTTTTAAGTTATTTAAAAATTCTTCCATCAAATCAAATGTTTCTGACTTATAGTTGGATTCAACATTGCCTTTGAAGTAACCTTCATTAAATTCGTGGGAATAGGGAAACTGGCCCATAAGAAGATGTCTAACAATAAATATAATATTAATATTTAATAATTATTTACAAGTTGCTATCTTACCCCTCCTGTTTATGTTCTGGGCATGGGAAAATACAAAAGAATTTTCTGCTGTTTCCAGTGTTGTATACTCGATAAGCAAGTGCAACTGAATTTTTTACGCGCATGCCATTTGCTAAAAGAGCAAACCGGCGGTCAGCCTTTGATGCTGAACCCCGAGTATCAGGTTTAATACAATTAATACTATCAGGCATCATGTATAGCTACAAAAATATAATACAGATTTTGTGCGAGAAAAACATGAAATAATAACTTACATTTACAGGTACTTCCTCAGCGTTTGCGAATCCGAAAATGGTTAAACATTTTGGGGTCTTGATGAAATTAAAGTTTGCAAATTCTTCGTCGGTTATTTCAACAAATTTGTCCTGGAATTTATATCCTTTTACCAAATCTTCCGGTGGGATAATTTCATGTGTGTTTACGTCGATCCTACAAGCAAGAATTTAGTTTATATAAATTATGAGTTCTGAAAATGTCTTTACTATATTAAGAATTTATTTGATTATTTAATTGTGCATTGTATAGTGAGTCATCGATATAGTGCCGTGTGTGCGGTTACCAGCCGTCAACTCACTTACTGTATTTGTGTGCAATGAAACTGGATTGTGTCCGACTGGATTTGCACTCAGGTTGTGATTATAGATAAATGAACTTACCAAGCTTTAGTTTGAGGCACATGTATGGCTGGTTCGTTTGATGCAGGCATCATTTTGATAGTTTCATAAGATCTAGTGGTTCGATATACAAGAACAGGTATTTCTACATTATTACCGATGTTAATTTTCACGTACCAGCTACTTGGCAGCTTTGGTTCAACTTTATGAGAAAAAATTACATCTAATCCATGTTTTTCATCCACGAATACAATGTTTTTCTTTAGTTTATTCAATACGGAATAGTTTTTCTTCTGCTCAATAGAAATTTCACCTGCTGGTTGGATTAAATTTAGTTTGGCTATGTCTTTTTGATTGCTAATGTTTTGTAACTTTGTTTTGAGTCCTATTACGTATAGCCAGATATTTTTCAAGCTCATAGCATTTTGTATGACCTCTACTTTTCTGTTTGTTTTCTCATCGTATTCCATAGCAGCAGAGAAATCAGAAATGAATACAATTCTTCTGACGTAATTTGCTGGAAGGTCTTCGCTATTGAGTGCCTCAACAGCCCCATTTAAAGCGTACAAAAAGTTATGTGACCTTACGTTTTCATTCCCTTCTTCGATTTGAGGTTGGATCGTCTTCAACAAATCTAAATTGTAAGGTAGCCATTCGCTTACACTATGTTTAGATTTTAATTTAGGGTGGTTGAAGATTATTATTTGTTGCATATCAGCCCCTGCACTTTTAGTTTGTGAGTAATGTTTCATGGCGAAGAATTGGTGGAGAATTTTTAAATTCTCCTCGAAATTGGAACTTGCGTCTACTATGTAAACTGTAGCCTCGATTCTTTTCTTTGGAGGCATGTTAATATATTTTCTACAAACTTATAGCTTTTTAATTCTTAAGGCGCAATACAAACAAATATGATGATGCATACAAACTACACTGAAAATGGAGGGAAATATTAACCATTAACCGCCACAAATTGTATACACCTTTATTAAATATACTTTATCTTTTAATTTATTTATATAAATTCAATTTTACATTTTATGTATTCCTTAGGCTTTAATAAATAATATGAATATTATTTAAAATAATTTTATTATTTTTAAATGTATTAGTTTTGACGTTTGTCGCAAATGTCAGGAGGACGCTGAAATCAGCAATCGTTCTCAAAACGTGCTATGTGCTGCCATCTTTTCAAAATTGGGGAACTAAAAAATTAAGTTTCTCATGAATTTTCATGATTCAAATTTATATCAAGAAAACATAATTCGTGGGAGTCTTCCTAGAATTAAATTAATTACACATTTTAAAATACAAATATTAAGATGAAATATATTTTATAAATATCAGAAAAATACGCTGAATCGAATGGTATTAACATTATCTTAAATATCTTGTCGCAATTTTAAAATAAAAATATAGAAGTTCAAGTAACCATACATTTTTGACAGCATTGGCAGTTGGTGTTTATTAGTGTTTATCATTTTGCGCTTCTGATTGTGTATAAAACGTTTATTTTATTAAGTTTATATAAAAATATATATCTATACTAATCTATAGTATAAATAATACATTTCCAGTACAGAAAGAAGTTTTGTGTATTTTAAAAAATGTCCAAGAAAAGAAAGGTATCAAACATTTCTCCTGTGATCAAAGTTGAAGTAAAGGAAGAAAGCATCTACGGAGATGATGTTCTCGTAGCTAGAGACAGATTAAAAGGCGCTCTTCAAGAGCTTGTTGAGCAAAGCGATGACGAGAGTGGCTCAAGCGACGATGACACCAGAAAATTTCGCTACAGAACCCCCAGAAAGAAAGACAGGTAGGAATTAAGCATAATTATTATTTCTTGAGCTAATGTATACGTTACAGAATCAAACGTCGAAGATCTGATTCAAGTCCGGCTGCTGCAGCCTACCATCACACTTATGTGATGAAGCTTTTTGACAGAAGCGTTGATTTAGCCCGTTTCGAAGAAGATACGCCCTTGTATCCCATCTGCAGAGCCTGGATGGCCAATCAGCCAAGAAATCCGCAAGCTATAATCAAGTAATGTGTTATTAAAACATCTTTTTAGTAACAAATCTATAAGTTGAATATTTTAGACGCCGTGCTTCAACTCCAGATGAAAATGATTTCGATAGCTCATCAGGAGATAGATTCTTACGTGAAGTTAATTTTTTGCCACAGCCTATAGCTACTTCTTGCGGTAGAGTGCCATCTCCGTTGCCTGAGCAAAGTAATCAAAATAAAGAAGATATTAATTTGAATTATGATCAGCAACCACCAGTTCCTAAAGATGAACTAATCAGGAATCATTTGAATCGATGGGCTAAAGTTAAACAGAAGTGGATTGAACAGGCCAACAGAAATGAAGAAAGATTTGAGCCCAGTCTGCAAATCCTGACTGCTATTTACAACAAGTAAGAATATTTTATTACTATGATTAATATTTGTTTCATTGTGTGTATGTATTTCAGAGCTCAGGAAAACATGGAGTAAATATTATCATAGATATATTTTATTATAATAAAAATTTGTAATAATTTTACAGATAAACGAATGAAAATGACATTATTTATCAATTAAAGATAATCGTAATATTTCCTCTAGTGTTTTTTGTTCTTCCTTCCGCCTTTCTTCCTCTTCTAGTTTTTGTTGTTCGCTCAACATGAGCGCCATTTGTAAATCCGAATCGGGGGACTCTGCCCCAGGGCTTTGGTCTACCGAGGCCCCTGCGTCCTCTTGGTATAAAGCCAGACTAGCTTGAATTGCCCTAGAAAAAAGCAGTCACTAGCATCTAGCACAACTAAACTAAAAATGGCGAGTTTTATATTTCCTGAAATATACATCAGTCCTATAAACTTCAAAGCTGGTAAATACAGGTGATTCACAATTTCGTGCATATATTTCAATGGTATATAGTACTCAACAAAAATATATTTTTTTAAATCAGTAAATATAAAAGCAGTTTGCGCAAGAAGCACACTTTTTGAAATCACTGGATTGTTGATGTATATAATATACTATGAATGGAATTAAATTAAATTTTGATTAATCATGCAATAGCAATTTACATTTAAGAAATTCCATTTGAAAACTGGCCCAAAACTGTTTGATTAAAAAACCTGGAAACTAAAATGAGAATTTTGAAAAAATTCTTTCAGTTCTGTGGGTATCAGGACAATATCCTCCTGGACATTATCCCCCTGGACAATATCCCTCCTAGGACAATTTCCCCCTAGAAAATATCCCCCTGCCAACATAGTTTTTTTAGATGTAAAAACCTAAAACACTGTTGTTGTTTAAGTGTATTACACATTTTAATAACTATTAGTTTATGTTAAAAAAAAACGGAGTTCTGTTGGACTTAAGAAGGGTTTTGTTAGCATAGATAAGTTTATGTCAAAAAAACGGAGTTCTGTTGGACTCAAGAAGGGTTTTGTTAGCATAGATTAGTTTATGTCAAAAAACGGAGTTCTGTTGGACTCAAGAAGGGTTTTGTTAGCATAGATTAGTTTATTATAATTAAAACACATTTTGCGTAGGGGGATGTTGGCAGAGGGATATTTTTTTAGGAGGATGTTGTCCAGGGGGATATTGTCCGAGGGAGAAATTGTCCTAGGGGGGATATTGTCCAGGGGGATATTGTCCGGGGGGATGTTGTCCGGGGGGAAATTGTCCTAAAATCAGTTTTGTGATAAGTGAGCTGGTCAATATATGCATGAAGTTGTGAATCACTCTGTATAAACTTACCTCTGTAACTGTCGTTCCTCTTCCCCTACATAAGACCCTGGTGATGGTGGAGTAGGTCTTTGTCCTTTCAGAGCCTCCCATATATCAACTTCTTCTCTTTCGCTACCAGCTTCGATCAAACTCTGTTGAATAGCAAATTGTAATAAATCATCCTCTTCTTCAACGCTGAATTGCCTTCTGGAGTCGGCTCCCAGTATTGCGTAACCATTTGGAGGGGCAAAGCACCTGTCATCAACAATACAAGTGACTTTCCCGTCTATTTCTGTGACTCTTTGCACTCCTGGAGCCGCTTCTGGGTCATCGAGCCCCAACACGTTACCGAAAGTCACTCTAGCGTTCAAAACATGGAACAGAGGTATTTCTACTTTGACTGGGAAGCCTGCTGGTAATTGTAGTCGAACAAAATCGCGAAGTTTTGCGAAATGACTGGATGATATTGCCATTAAATCAACTACAGGCATCACTTGTTCCTGCAGACTTAATGGGTAGGATTCGCTGAGCCATAACGTAGCTCGGAAGCGTTGGATTTTCGTGCTGATTTCTTTCGGGCGACCTACATCTCTTGCGGGAGTATTTTTAGCCGCGGTTGGGTCGAAATATTCTTCCATTGGCATGTTCAGATGATTATTCCCGATTTGTATTATATTTTCAGTATTTTCTGCAGTTTCTAGTCCTTCATCTGTTATGGTTGTTTCCGCCATGCCTAGGAAATTTTGTAGCGGTGTTTTAGGCTGTAAATCTTTTGATTTCGCTTTATCCGTTTCTGTTAAATGTTCAGTTCGTGTACGAGTTACTAATTCAACGTTGCTAGCGCTGAATACTTTGCAATCGTAACCGTTGACGCCTTCTGATCTGTCGGACCTCCAGCCCCACATGCCGGCTTTGTTTCTTTCGAAGCTGATTTTGTCTGTGTCGATGAAGGTGGAGACAATAGGAGTTGTTAATCGGTTCGCGATTGTTTCGTCACTGTCTAGACTGGAAGCCAAGGAGGAGCTGTCCACGTGCATTTTTTCTACGTAGACTTGACGACTGTCGTGATCGACTTCCATCATCGTCGCGCCGTCTGCTTGGCCCTGAAAGACGTAACTGCGGCTACCGCGCTGCCAAGAAGTGTGGTCAAACCCTAATAGAGTTGTATCGACGCGAACGTTTGCACCTTGTTTATAAACCCTATAAATACATTGTTAATATTTTGTTTTCTAAATAATAGAATATCTTCTGACCTGTAAGTATCGCTCGGACACATTCTCGAAACCAGAGGGACCCAGCTGGTGAATTCCCACTTCATTTCGACGTAAAAATCAGGAGCCTGGTCTAAACGGCGTAAAAGTTCTGGGATTCCAGCAATTCTACTCGAGTAACGTTGGTGTTCACGTCGATCAAGAACTAACCGAACTAATTCTGGATCTCCTGTTGCTACTGCTTCTTGTACAACTAATCAACAAGGAAAATTAGCAAATTGAGTTTGGAAAATGTGTGGAAAATTACCTGTCCATCCGTCAACGCTCTCGCAGTTGACGTTTGCATCGGAATTTAATAAAGTGCGCACAGATTCGACGTGACCCAAAGTTACAGCCAGCATCAGAGGAGTTCGGCCTCTTGGATCTCGTTTCTCTTTATCGGTCTACAAAATGACTTGATAGTGATTTCGTTTTAAGGTACTTGAACATTACTTACCTCGATTTTTATCAGCTCATTTTCTAATTCTCTATGATTATTATTCCAGACTAAAAAATGCAGAGGATATTCTGCTCTAATCCTATCAGTGGATACCATTTTCACGTCAAAATTACAAAATTTACGTACACGACAATTGAAATTTATAAAAGATCTATAGCCTAATAGTTTTCCCTGGGTTATCTTCTACCTTTATGCGATATCATGACGGATTTATACATTTTTCACTCATTAAATTATGAGAAAATGAACTACTAAGGTTGCTTTTTCACAGCTGTCAAATTACTTGACGTAAATTCACATATGGCATATTTACCGACGTAATATTTAAAATTTATTCATAATTTTATATTTAAATAATAATTTAAACATTTAATAATACACTGAACATATTAAATTTGGATAATACAAGGATCTAGTAAGTAAAAAATAATAGTTTAAATAATGTTGCACTGTTTTATTGTGAATTTTTTGTACAGTTTCATGGTGACATTTGGGGTAGCCATTTTCCAATCAAGCATTTTGTAGGTCTATGGAAATTATTATTTAATTTAATTATAAGTCTGTTTAAATCCAGTTAAACTAAGAAAATCAATTCTGTAGGTGTTTTTCTATAATCTACACACAAAACCATGGCAGACTTCATCGAATCGGAGGCTGAAGAAAGCGAGGTAAGTTATGTAGAAAAGTAAGGTTCAAATTTTGTTATGTTTGCGGTATGATTAAATATGTTTATTTATCGAACAATTTTTCCATCAATACATAAGATAATGCATTTAAAAGTATATATTTTCAACCATATTTTATGGTTTTCTCCAAATAGGAGGAGGAAGATTTGGAACCCCATGAGCGCAAAAAAGCCAAACGTGCTAAAGCTGTAGACAGCTCAGAAGAAGAGGATGGTACAGTTTTCTAAAACATTATTCCTTATTTCCAAAACATTTGCTATATTTTACTTGCAGATGATAATGACAGGTTAAGAGAAGAAATGAAAGACTTAATTGACGATAGACCTATAGAAGAAAGTGATGGAGAAGATTCAGACAACTCAAGGGGCTCAAAAAAGCGTAAAAAAAGTGATGATGAAGAGTACGACGATCGTCTAGAAGACGAAGATTACGATTTGATTGAAGAGAACTTGGGTGTTAAAGTCGAAAGAAGAGTAAGTACATTTTTAACCATACTGTTGACAAGTTGTTAACATATAATTTTACAGAAATTCAAACGTTTAAGAAGAATTCAAGACGAAGAATCTGACGGAGAGGGCGAGCAAGATGAAGGGCAAGACCGCGAAGCAATCGCTGCCGAAATATTTTCGGATGACGTAAGTATAGCACAGATTCTGTGTGGCTTATTTGTGGTAAACGATTTTATTAAGATTTGTGGGTGTTTTTGCTGCTTAGGAACAAAATGAACCAGTAAGTATCCCGCGTATGTCATACAGACAATACAACTACATTAATCATTCAATTAAACTAATTAGAAAATTATATTACAGGATGAAGAGAGACGTTCAGAAAGAAGCCACCGTGTTATTGAACAAGAACATTTTGATGAAGAAGGCGATGAGGAAGGCGAATATAGTGACGCAGACGACTTCATCGTTGATGATGAGGGCCGTCCTATCGCAGAAAAGAAAAAGAAACGCAAACCAATCTTCAGTGATGCGTAAGTCAATTTGTTTTCTACCCACTCCATCATTTTAACCATTTAAATTTTGTAGCGCTTTGCAAGAAGCTCAAGAAACCTTTGGAGTCGATTTCGACTACGATGAGTTCCAGAAATACGACGAAGATGAATATGATGAAGAAGATGACGAAGAGGATGACTATGTAGACGATGATGAAGCGGATGGCGAACGTCGTCGTCGACCTAAAAAAGAAAAGCGTAAAAAACCAACGCGCAAATCCATCTTCGAAGTTTATGAACCTAGTGAATTAAAACGCGGTTTCTTCACCGATTTGGACAACGAAATCAGAAACACTGATATTCCTGAACGAATGCAACTTAGAGAGACTCCAGTTGAAGCAGTGCCTGAAGATTCTACTGAACTAGACGATGAAGCTGAATGGATTTATAAACAAGCGTTCTGCAAACCTACCGTCTCAATCCAAGACGCTCATTTGAGTCAAGAAGCCAGAGAAAGAGCCAAGAAAGGTCCTCAAACTGTTGGGAAGATCAGAAAAGCTTTAGATTTTATGCGCAACCAACAATTAGAAGTACCGTTCATAGCTTTTTATCGAAAAGAATACGTACAACCTGAGCTAAATATAAACGATTTATGGAAGGTTTATAAGTTTGATGCTAAATGGTGCCAACTCAAAACACGCAAACAAAACCTGTTGAATCTATTCGAAAAAATGCGGTCCTACCAGCTAGACCAGCTGATGAAGGATCCGGATGCTCCGATACCAGATGCTGTTCGAGTAATGCGCGACGAAGACATCGAACGATTAAAAAACGTTCAAACTTCAGACGAACTACGGGACGTCCACAACCATTTCTCTTTGTATTACGCTCACGAATTAACAGATGTGCAAGAACAACACAAGATTAAAGAGCGTGAAAAAAGACACGAAGAACATCGCTTAACACGACTTCAACAGCTCGCGGACGCTGAAGAAGCCGGGGAGGAGCCCCCTCCGGAAGAGCCAGAACCAGAGGAGCCCGTCCAGGAAGAAACAACCTTAAAATACGCCAAGAGATCCGGGCCTTATGCAATGTGCTCGCGAGCTGGCATCGATGGTCTGGCAAAAAAATTCGGTTTAACGCCAGCTCAATTTGCAGAAAATCTTCGAGATAATTACCAGAGGCACGAAGTAGACCAGGAACCAATAGACACACAAGAAGTTGCTAAACAATACATTGGAACTAAATTTACTACAGTTGAAGAAGTTCTGCAAGCTGCTAAATTTATGGTTAGTGTTCAAATCGCCCGTGAACCATTAGTAAGAAAATGTGTACGAGAAGTTTTCTTAGAACGCGCAAAATTATGTGTCAAACCCACTAAAAAAGGCCAGAAAGAAATCGACGAGACACATAATTGTTACAGCATGAAATATCTAAAAGACAAACCTGTCAGAGATTTGACAGGCGATCAGTTTTTGCGTTTATGCATCGCTGAGGAAGAAAAGTTGTTAACTATTGGTATAGACGAAAAAATTGAAGGCAATACTTCATCATCATACATAGATGAAGTTAAACAGCTTTACATTAGAGATGAGTTTAGTAAAAATGTTCAAGACTGGAACGCGCTTAGAGTAGAATGTGTAGAACGAGCTTTAGTTAAATTTATATTCCCTGATTTGCGTCGGGAACTCAGGCAAGCTTTGCTGCTGGAAGCTCGAGAATCCGTGCTTAAAAGCTGCTGCAGGAAGCTTTACAACTGGCTGAAAGTTGCACCGTATAAAGTAGATTTTCCTGAAGAAGAAGATGACGATTGGGATACATCAAAAGGTTTAAAAGTTATGGCAATTGCTTACGTTCCTGATTATACTCAAGCCGCTTTCACATGTCTATCCGGACCGGATGGTGACATTACAGATTACCTCCGGCTTCCTCATATATTAAAACGCAAGAATTCTTTCAGAACCGATGAAAAATTATTAAAAGAAAGTGATTTACTAGCAATTAAAAATTTTATTGTCACTAAAAAACCTCATGTTGTGGTAATCGGTGGTGAATCACGAGAAGCATTGATGATCGCGCAAGATGTGAAAGAAGTAGTTGCTAATTTAGTTGAAGAAGAACAGTTTCCTTCTATATCTGTAGAATTATTAGATAATGAGCTCGCTAAAGTATATGCCAACTCTCATAAAGGCACTACAGATTTTCGGGAGTATCCTGAATTACTGCGCCAAGCTTGTTCTTTAGCCAGACGTACACAAGATCCATTAATAGAATTCTCGCAGTTATGTACCGCTGATGAAGAAATTTTATCCCTCAGATTTCATTCGTTACAAGAACAACTTCCTCGCGAGGAACTACTAGAGAATTTATACCTAGAATTTGTTAATAGAACCAATGAAGTCGGTGTTGATGTCAACTTAGCAGTGCAACAATCACATACTAGCAATTTAATTCAATTTATTTGCGGTCTAGGTGCAAGAAAAGGTCAAGCACTTCTTAAAGTTTTAAAACAAACCAATCAAAGGCTAGAAAATCGTACTCAATTAGTCACCGCTTGTCATATGGGTCCTAAAGTATTTATTAACTGTTCCGGTTTTATCAAAATAGATACAAATTCATTAGGAGATTCAACTGAAGCTTACGTAGAAGTGTTAGATGGTAGTAGAGTCCATCCAGAAACGTATGAATGGGCTAGAAAAATGGCTGTCGATGCTTTAGAATACGATGATGAAGATGCAAATCCTGCCGGCGCGTTAGAAGAAATCCTAGAAGCTCCTGAGAGGTTAAAAGACTTAGATTTAGATGCTTTCGCCGAAGAGTTAGAACGCCAAGGGTTCGGAAACAAAAGTATAACTCTATATGATATTCGTGCAGAATTAAATTCAAGATATAAAGATCTGCGTTCGCCGTATAGTTCTCCAAATCCAGAAGAACTTTTTGATATGCTTACTAAAGAAAATCCTGAAACGTTTTATATTGGGAAAATGGTTCTTGCTTCTGTGGGTGGGATCAGCCACCGTAAACCGCAAGGAGAACAATTAGATCAAGCCAACCCGGTCAGAAATGATGAAACTGGACTGTGGCAGTGTCCATTTTGTCTGAAAAACGATTTTCCTGAGTTATCCGAAGTGTGGAACCATTTTGATACAGGCGCTTGCCCTGGCCAGGCTACAGGAGTCAAATTAAGATTAGATAATGGAATATCAGGATATATTCATATTAAAAATTTAAGCGATAAACATGTTACAAACCCTGAAGAAAGAGTAGGAGTCGGTCAAATGATTCACTGCAGAATAACTAAAATAGATGTTGAACGTTTCTCCGTTGACTGTACTTCGAAATCAAGTGATTTAGCGGACAAAAAACACGAATGGCGGCCTCCGAAAGATCCATACTACGATCAGGATCAAGAAGATAAAGACACCAAACAAGAAATTGATCAGAAAAAAAATAAACAACGACAGACTTACATAAAACGAGTTATAGTTCATCCCGCGTTCCATAATATCTCCTTCATGGAAGCTGAAAAATTAATGAACAACATGGACCAAGGCGAGGTCGTCATCAGACCAAGTTCTAAAGGCGCTGATCATTTGACTATTACCTGGAAAGTTGCTGATAAAATCTACCAGCACATAGATGTCCGAGAAGAAGGCAAAACCAACGCGTTTAGTTTAGGATCAAGTTTGTGGATCGGTAATGATGAATTCGAAGATCTAGATGAAATCATAGCCAGACATATTAATCCAATGGCTTCGCATGCAAGAGATTTGTTGTACTTTAGGTATTATAAAGATACTGAAGGTGGACTGAAAGATAAAATGGAGGAAGTGTTGAAAGAAGAAAAGAAGAAAAACCCCAGTAAAATACACTATTTTATTTCAGTGTGTAAGAACTATCCAGGAAAATTTTTACTGTCCTATCTACCTAGAAGCAAATGTCGTCACGAATACGTAACAGTCACTTCAGATGGTTTCCGGTTTCGACAGCAAATGTTTGATTCAGTAGCATCGTTATTCAAATGGTTTAAAGAACACTTCAGAGACCCAGTACCAGGCGCTACGCCGTCAACACCTCGTGGACGTACTCCGTACCAAGGAGCCCCAATGGGGGCGGCTACACCAGGAGTGGTCAACACAGAAGCAATTCAACGAGTCGCACAAAACCTCCCGAGCCATATGTTACAAAGTCTGTCTGCTGTGGCGAGTCAAACCCCGCATTATCCTCACACACCGGGCGGAGGCTACGCCCCGGGGCCCACCGCTGCGTACATCAACACTCCGTACACCCCATCGGGGCAGACGCCCTTCATGACGCCGTATCAAACACCGCACACGACTCAAACTCCGAGATATGGTGGTGCTACGCCTGGCGGTCATCAGCATCATATGCAGGGCCCCTTCTTGCATCCGGGTAGCATCACGCCTGCGCAGACGCAGCGCACGCCGCACATGGGCCATGGGGCGCACATTGGGGCCCATGCGGGACATCACGCAGCACCTAGAGCTTCGCCTAGACCAAGACAAGGACCGAGTCAAAGTCAAGAAGCGACTGATTGGCAAAAGGCTGCTGAGGCGTGGGCCAGGCTCAAGAATAGGGATGGTGGAACTCCTAGAGATGGGCGGACGCCGAGAGGGCCCCCCAGTACTGGGCAGAGAACACCAAGGTGGGATACGGTCATTTTATTAAGTATACTATAAGTTATTATTTGGTTGCAGATTAAAAATTATAATACGATATTTTAAATTACCGTAAATTAATGAGAAATTACCGATAAAATACCAACGAAATTTAAATCCATGGAATATATTTAAGAACGAATTATTTAGTGAATAATTTTTGGTAATTTATCAATAATTTTTTTGGTAATTTACGGTAATAAAAATCTATTTAATTATGTAATAATAATATATTTCGTAACTTACCCGATAATTTGCACATTTACATCTCTTTAATTGGTTGTTTTGTTTAGGTTTGATGATCTTCGCGGCACACCTCAGTACGATACAGAATCAATTCGTAGCACGTCTAGCAGTAGGAAGGGCCCTTCAGGAATGGGAAAAAGTCCTCGATCAGGGCGCAGCACCCCTAGAACCAACACGTCGCCCCATTCAATGTCGATTGGAGACGCTACACCGCTCTATGATGAAAATTAACTTCCATATTTTTAATTGGTATTTTGTAAGTACTGTTATTTTTTTTTCATTGTGTTGTATTGTAAATTAGGACATAAGGACTGAGCCCATTATATTTTGGTTTATTTTAGATGCAATATGTGAATTTTAATCACATTGTTACATAACTATTTAACAATTTAATTCCTTGATATTTTCTACCAAATCTGATGTAATTTTCTGGTGGTAATTATTTTAATTTGTTGCAGATACAAATTACAATTAGTTAAATAAACATTTTAATTTAAAATATCCTTCAATTACCTTCTTCCATTACCTAGAAGCGGTGTGAATTAGCAGCTGAAACCCCAGGAAAAGATGTGCGTGTCTCCCATAAAAGTAAGTGATCATTTTTTAAATGATTTTAATTATACGCATACTATAAAACAATATAAATATTCACAACATAATTCAGATACAATTCGACTACTAAAATTAACCATGTGACCAAATTTTGAACTTTGAATGGATATAACGAGTGCCACATCGTTTATATCGAATATGGCACCGATACAACATCGATAATAATTTGATTGAATGATTGATAATCCCTATTATAAGTTTAAAACTATTTACATTAACGGCAAACCAAAATAATGACCACTAGCCATTATTAAAATTGGAAAGCGTTCAAACTTAATTTCATCACAGAATTAGCTAACCTTAAACATTTAAAATCTCAAAACATTATAAAATAATTCGAAAGTACTTAATCGGGCGAATGTGGCGGTTCCGTGCTGAAGTACGGGGCCGAACTTTTCACTAGCAGAGTATGACAGACATCGCACACTTTCGCGGGCCGCATCTTGGGGCCGCTCGCCACGGTTCTGTTCAAGCAGCCCTGGCAGAAGACCTGCCCGCAATGCATGCAGTGATGTTTGAACTTCTTGGACGCCGCGCCAAAGGTTCCTCTGCACCCTGGACAGTCGTCGACGTCGTCATCGAACTGCCATCGCACCTGGGTATCCGACGCTCGGATCTTTTCAAGTTGAACTTGTAAAGATTGACTCAGAAGCACGAAGTCTTTCTGGACGTGTTCACTGTTGTCTAGCTCTTGTTGAAGAGATGCCACGCGGTTTCTCAGCTCGGTGTTGGATTCTTCTAAATGTTTCTGAAAGATTCAATAATGTACTTACAAGAAGCGAAATGCACAACTTCGTGCATATATTTAAGACCACTGGAATAGATTTCTGATTAAGTATGAATGGAATAAAATAAAATTTTAATTAATTATGCAATAACAAGAATAGTAAATTTATGGAATTCCATTTGAAAACTGTACCAAAACTAAAATAACTAAAATTGCAAATATTGAAAAAATTCTTTCAGTTCAGTAATGCACGAAGTTGTGTATCACTCTGTATTTTTGAGGTAATTACCACAAGTTTTTGTGTTTCTCCTAACTGGACATTAATTTGAGTGACTTGATCTCTCAGCACTTTTTCATTTTGCCGGTATTTTTCTTGCATTGCGCCCAAATGACGTTTTTCCTTGTCCAGTCTTTCATTATCCTGTCTCTGGGCATCTAAATTGTTTATCAAATCTTGGTATAATCTCTCAGTGTCTGAATTTTGTGTTCTCAAGACTTGAATTTCACTTTGAAGAGTTCTTTCTTGTTCCTGAGCTGCTTCTTTGCCAACTACAGATGTTATTAAATCCTCCTGCAGTTTGAGAAGTTTTTCTTGAAGCTCTTCCACTGTGTCTGGAAGGTTGATGGTCTCGTTTTGTAACTGTTGAGAGTGTGTGGTATATTTTCCGACTAAATGGTCGTTTTCGCGTTGTAAGGTTACTAAACGTTCGTGGACGTGTTCTCTTTCTCGAGTCAACAAACCTAGTTGTTCAGTAAGGGCGGAAGAATATTCTGAAAAAGTTTTACGTAGCTCTTGAAGATCCTGTTCGGCGCATAAAGTGCGTTTATTTAATTCTGAGACCTGCTGTTTGTGCTCTTCTTTTTTCTGAGTCCACTTTTCTTCCATATCTTTCCGGAATCCGATTTCTTTTAGCAGTTCTTCTTTATGACGTTCGATTGCTTTTTCGGCAGTGCTTATTTTATTTTTAAGTTCAGAATTGACTTTTTGCTCTAAGACTAGCTGTGTTTCGTAGTTGAGACACATGTCGCACCCAGGGGGAGATTGCGGCGAGGGCAGAGCCTCTGCTGGAGGGTTTTCTCCTTCTGTGTGTTGTGGAGCAACTGTAGGTTCGACTGGGTGCGTGGTTTGTTCACTAGAGTGGCTTGGTTGGTGAGCGCATAGTATACAACGTTGCAGTTGATCATCTGTGGATCGGAGTTTATCTTTTAAAGCTTTTATTTCTTCTTCTAGTGGAACTACTAATGAACGAAGCATTTCTGCATCTTCTTGCGCCCGCCTCATGCTTTCTTCCAGACTTTCTTGTGATGTAAATGAGTCGGCTCCTAATTTCCGGGCTAGAGTTTTTGTCACTGCGCTCAACATTACACCTGGGCCCAAACTTGACGATTCCTTTGACATTTCAAACAATTAAAACAAGCTACGTGGAAAACTAAACATTTATAGCTAATTTTCCCGAGTCTTATCACATGCAGTAAAATAGATAATTTTATCGCTTACGCGACTGGGTGTGCATAATTTATTTATAGTAATTTGTAATTCAAATGTTGGATAACAAACCGGTCAAGGATAAAAACACTTTCAATTTTACGCGACTCATTGTTTATGTTTTTACCTGAGCGGTGTGGTGCGGCGAAGACTGTTGTCCTATAGATTTCAAATCCCGATTTTCATCCTGTAATTGTTGGATTGTATTTTGTAATTTACGAACTTCAGTGTCGAATATGGTTCGCGACGTACTGGATTCTTCTACGGTCTCTGAAATATGATTTAATGTTTTGTTTTTTTGAATAATGTACAATATCTTACCGTGAACTATTTGTTGTAACGATGCTATTTCTTCTTGAGCTTTTCTTTTATTATCTTCGACTTCTGTTTCCAATTTCATACCTGCTATTAGAAGTTGACTACGAATTTCGTTTAGTTCGTCTTTTAGTTTATCTGATTCGGATTGTAAACGGTTTTTTTCTTTGTTGAATTCCTCTGGAATTGAAGATATATTTAATAGGAAATATAATCGATTATTGTATTGTTAGATGCTCTAATTAAATTAGTAGATGGTAGTTAAGTAGTAGAATGAAAACTACCTTCTTTTTGTAGAAACAAATCCTTCATTTTTGCTCTCTGGACATTGAATTCATCTCGCATTTTTTTATTATGTGATTCGAGTTCAATGATCTTCTCGTTAAGCGATACCATTTTATTTTGTTCGTCTGATAAAATGATAAAGGAAATTAATTAAAAAGGATAATTAAACATTAATTAATGATAAATTTACCACTCTCAGAATCCTTCTTATTTTGTACTTCCATGGCTATAAATTAAGTTTTGGCACTCCTACCTCCTAATCAACAGTAATTTTCCAGAAATTATAAGAAAAATGACTCATTTTTACATATTAAATTAATTTTTCCAATCTGTCATGTTAACCTCAAATAGACTTTGACTTGACAGTTGCAGATTTCTTGATTCTACATTCTACACACACTTCTGCTACAGTTGCGCCCTTTTCAAAAAATATATTTACGGCTAAATTAGGGTTCCTCAAATAATAGTTATTATTTATATAATTAAAAAACTGGCTCAAATATTATTATTATTACCAAACGCATTATTTAAATTAATTATTATAAAAATATTACACTTACAAAGTTGGCAAACATTGTGTTTGTAGTGCGCAATAATTTTGGAGGCAAAAACACCAGTAACCAACTGTAAAACCGGCGAGTTTTCAAGTTTTTAGATAAAATTTATAATCAATTGATAAGAAATCGAGAAACAAATCATTAAGTAAGCTATCTAGTATATTTATTCCTTTTTTGAAGCTCTGTTAATAACTGTATTAACCAGTAAAATGTCTGACTACGAGCATGACCAAGACGATGGAGAAAATGAACAGGAGGAAAATTTTTATGAAGACGAATACAGCGGATTTAAGAACGTTACTATTATATTAATAGATATCAATGCTGATATGTTCGGCGATAATTGTTTAATTAAGACATGTTTAAAGTCAGTCTATGACCAAATGAATAGGATGCTTCTACGTGGGTACAGACGAAACATTTCAGTTTGTCTGCTTCAAGATGATGAAATCATACTAACAGCTTTAAACGACAATCTCATAGATAGCTGCAAAAAGATATTAGAGCTTTTGAATCAAAGCACAGATGAGCTTAAGCAAAAATTTGAGCGAACCAGTGCTCCGTCATTGTGCTACAGCTTCTCCGAATGTTTAAAACAAATAAAAAATCTGAGTAAGATCCATCCTCACATTGTTTTATTAACCAATGACGATAATCCTCATAAAGGCGATGTTAAAGAAAACTTAAGCGCAATAGATGTGGCATTATTCTTCAAAGAATCTAATGTTAAATTAGTTGTCCTTCCTTTGAAACAGGACTTCAACTATGAGCTATTTTACGGTGGTCTTTTAAAAGCAGCTAACGATGTTCCTCTAGACTTTTTAACTTCTGAAGATCGTGTTTATGATTCCGTAGAATCAATCAATGAAATACTAGATTGTATTATTAAAAATAAGGTGACGATTCGTCGCTTTTATTTTCGATTGTACAATAAAGCAGATCAAGAGCTTGGATTTATGACCCAAGTTAGAAGCTTGGCTAACTCTGCTAATTTGTACTCAAACTGCCACATTTCTCGAGTTACTAAAAACAAAGTCAACTTAGGGTATAAAGACCAGAAATTAGTTGATGAAGATCGATACACCATAAAGGTTGGTTTCGATAAAGCTATTGTAATTGAAAAGAAAGATATTGCTAACATGAGTGAGCAAGCACCAATTGGGTTTCAATTATTGTATCTAACAGACCAAAAAAGGACTTCAATGCATTTTCTTCATCGTCGATGTTTGATTCTGCAAAACGATGAATTATTTCTCCAATCTGATTCTAAAAAAGGTGCTTTATTTGATGATCTATGGCACTATTGCAAAAAGAACAACAAAATCATGATCTGTGGTTATAAAGCAGTAGGATATAATCAAGTTCCACACATAATTGAATTCATTCCAGATGTCTTTCAAAACAAACCCTGTTTTGTTGGTCAAATATTCGCCGATTGCGAGCAGGTAGGCGATTACCCCTCTGAAGACGAATCAGATTTGGAAGAAATACGTCTAAAACCAAAGTACAAGATACCAGAAAATGATCGGGAGCTTGGGCATGTCTGTGAAATGATTGATAAATTAACAGTGAAGAATTTCACGCCTGCTAAATTTTCCTGTTATAAATACGATGTTAAAGCTGCGTTGATTAAAGCTCATTTGCTGGAAACAAACCCAGCTGAAGTTAAGGATACCATTCCTAGTAACGATGACATAGATGATAAAATGGGGACCACTCTTGAAAAAGTGAAAGACATATTTGCAGTCACCGGTACGTGATTATTGTAATTCTTGAGGATAATTTTAATTTGTTTTATTTATTTGCAGAGCCCACGAAACCTAAAAAACGAAAGAACAAGGATTAATTTAAAAATAATTGATTTAAAAATGTAAGAGTTTATTTTTATTTTATGTTCCTATGAAGGTCTGTAAAGTATAATTATTGTTATTATAGAAATAATATTTTTTTGATTAATTAATTATTCATTTAAATATTCCTATTTCATCCGCTATCCTGTAGATGTCGCAGTCTATCAAATTGGCATTGGCGAACGTTATGTCAAGTCAACTAACATCAGGTTGGCAACACTGGCTGTCAAATTTGATTTAACGGTTGAAAGAAGTTAAAATGTTATATTAATTATTGTATATATTACTATTGTGATTTTAAGTATCAAATCAGTTTTAACAATGGCTAGCTTCGACGTAGATTTAATGAAATTTTCAATAAGGTAAAGTTTTGGTTGACTTTTTCAAACATATATTAAAATATTATTTTCCGTAGTTGTTTTAATGTACCAGATGATTTAATGGTTAAAACTACAGCTAAGACATATTTCCAACAATTTGGAAAACTTTCACGAGTTAGATTAAGGCCTAAACAAAAAGCTTGCATCGTTGAATACTCAGACGAAGAAAGCGCAGTCAGAGCTTTAACAGAAGGAGGAGAGTTTGCTGGATGCAATTTTGGAGTATCCTGGACAAAACAGAAATCGTAAGTTTACTCTACAGCCTTTGACACCTGTAAAATATACGCTACTTTATAGTGAAAAGAAAAAAAGTCGCAAAAAGGCAGAATGGTCGATAGATTCCGATATTCAAGCCGAACTAGATGCAATGCGAGGTACCTTCGCCTCAAACAGGCCTTACATACCTCGCTCAGAAGGTTAGTTACTTGTTTAATACAAAATAAATAGATATAACGAACTATTTTACCGTTTAGATTCATTGGAATCTCCGAAAAAATCATCAATGAAGAAGTCTCAATCACGGCATCGAAAACCTGAAAAAACGAAACCAAAACCAGAGCCCGTTTCTAGGTAACTGATAAACTAACTGACAGTTAATCCAATAAACAAATGATTAATTTATAGTATGACCAATGAGCAAGACGCAGAATTACTAAAAATAATCATGACTTCTGCATCAACCACTGAAGAAAAGTACCGAATACTAGACGCAAGGGATAAACTAATTCGTTCGAGAACAGTCCGGCAATCAGAACTTTCCCGAGCGGTCAAAACAGTAGGTACATGTCCAGATATGTGTCCAGAAAAAGAAAGAATTATGCGGGAGGTACAGCACCAAGTGTCAAGTTATGAGCAACTGTCTGCTCATAAGGGAAGTATGAATCATAATCTCGCTGTTAAACAATACTCGCGGAGTAGTGCCGACCAAGAATCCCCCCTGCCACACGAACTGCGCCCTGTTGGGGTCCTCCTCCTAACAATGGGGTACCTTCTCCATAAAATTATGGACCTTTGCGACGCTTCTGATGTGAATCTTGCAGAATGGTACCACTTTCTTTGGGACAGAACTCGCGGAATACGCAAAGACGTCACTCAGCAAGAACTCTGCTGCTTAGATTCTGTTAAATTAGTTGAACAATGCGCGAGGTTCCATGTTTTCTGCGCTGCGAGACTTGTCAACGAAGATGTTGGCGTCTTCGATGATAAAATCAACACTGAGAATCTTACGAAATGTCTGCAGACTCTCAAGTATATGTACCATGATTTGAGGGTCAAAAATGGGGTGCAGTGCCCCAATGAGGCAGAGTTCCGCGCGTATGTTGTTCTGCTAAATTTAAATGATGGGAATTTTATGTGGGAAGTACAACAACTAGACGAGAAAATACAACTGTCCCCAGAAATTAAATTTGCGATTGATGTTTATTTTGCTATTGATCAAAATAATTATGTACGGTTTTTTAAGTTAGTTAAAAGTACAACTTTCCTTAATGCTTGTATTTTATTGCGATACTTCAACCAAGTCCGATATCGTGCCCTCCTGACTATCTTAAAATGCTATTCACCTCGGCAGCCCTACATGCATTACCCTTTGGCGGAATTGTGCCGCATTTTAGCCTTCGAGGACCTTCAAAGTACCGTCGAATTCTTAGAATATTACGGTCTTAGTCTAAACCAAGAAAAAACTCACGTCATTCTCGATAGAAAAATGTTCCACCAGCCCGATATGCCCTTCGTTCTTGAACGTGCCATCAACATCATCGAATCTAAGAGACAATGCTCTGTTGGAGAGATTGTTTGTGGGGCCCCATTACCTTCAAAGGACTTCGAGAGTCACATGCCTCATAACAGCTTCGAAAACGGATTTTTAAAATTGTCTGAATTACCGAAAGATTTCCAAGCAAAGTATCAAGAATTTTTAGAAAGAAATTATGTAAGTCAAGAAGTTGAAGATTTGGAGGCAGAAAATGTTGATGTAGGAATGAATTTAGAAGAACAAGAAATGTCGGAGACTGAACCAGAACCAGTTGCTGCATTCCAAGAGATAGATAAAAATTCGCGAAGCGAACCAGATGGTGCTGCAATTATATTTTCTGCTTTTAAACCAAAAGAAAATAAAACTCCAGAACCTACACTTAATTTCTGGTTTAATCAGCAACAAAATACATCCAATTTTACTTCAATATTCAATCAAGCTACTCCGAAATCAATATTCGGAAACGAAGAAGTCTCAAAACCCCAACCGCCTGTAAACCCAATTTCCACAGCGCCAAGTTTTACATTTACCGACAATAAATTTTTTACTCCAATTGCAACAATAAAAAAACCAGAACCTGTTAAAATAAACCCAATTGTTGAACCATTCAGACAAACAGAAAATAAAGAAGAAAAACGGAAAGAAGAAATGAAAGAATTATTGCGCAAGCATAAAGAACAGCAAGAAAAAGAAGAAAGGCTTAGAAAAGAAAGAAGACAAGTAGAGGAACGTAAGATACAAGAAAAGTTGCGGTTGGAACAAGCACGACGTAAACAAGAAGCTATACAAGCAGAGAAAATACATTCAGAAGTTAATTCAGTTCTTCAAAATGTTCTTAACATGGTTGAACAACAGTTAGTTAAAAACAGGCTCAACGAAATATCAGAAAATATTAAAAAACGTCGCGCGCTACATTTCGTAAGACGTTGGAGGAACCTCACAAAAATATCTCGCAAAAAACGTAAGAACTTTTTCGATAATCCAGTCTGGATATCTTCTAAATCAACATCTGCAGAAGCTGAAGATTTGTACACTCATAGCCAAAGTTTAACACTTCATGATATTAAACGATACAAAAGAGGCACTCCAGAAACAATAACAATTAACAAAGAATTCACGTACAACACAATTGACGTTTACAAAATTGTCTACCGAACACTGTTCGAAAATTTATGTTCAGGCGATCATCTGCTCAACTTGAATTTATACTGGAAAATCGGGCTGTGTTTTCGATCTTCAGGGGAAAACAACTTAAAGTTGAATCGGTTTTATGATAAACTTAAATGTATCTTTGAATGGCAAGAAATTCACAATGAAAGTTATGTTGTCAAACGATGTTATGCGAATAATGGCGGTTCGCTGACACATTGCGTAAAAGAAATGAGTAAAATTGATGGTTCTAGTTTTCTGAACGGTTTAATATTTTTTAATTTATCAGATATAAACTCTAATTCTTATAATCGTTTGGTGAAACTTTTTAAAAATACCACTCCAATACCTGTTGTTATTATTTCAAAAGATGCCAGTCCAAGCATTGATAAAAATCATGTTATACAAAATTTGAAACTAAATTCGTTAGTTGAGAAAGGGCTTATTACATCATTTGAAGTTTTATTTTGTTCTGGCATCAATCTAGAGTTAATATTAAGTTGCGCGCTTAAATTTTTAGCTAAAAATGTCAACACAAAACCTAATTTAGAAATGGACGCTTTGCCAGTGTTTCTAAGAAATTGTGTGGGGGAAGAATTTTGGTATAGGATTCATTCTAGCTGTCAAATAAACGAAAGATTAGAAATATTACTTCGTGAACCAAATATTGCAATTGATCTTCATAATGAATCATTGAAGAAGTCATTAGATTTAATTTTTGACAGTAATCTATTAAAACAACCAGTATTTCCGAATGAGTTTAAACCGTACGTAAAACAGCAACAAATTTTGCTGCCATGTTCTTATGAATATTTTCCTGATTATTGGAATTCTAAGAATTATTTAAACAAAGTAAAAAATTGTATAGAATTATTGTTTCTGCCCAAATTTGATTTTACTTGGCCGCCGAATGATCAGTGTGATCTTCAAGATATATTAGAAGAATATTGCGGCAATATATTCAAAGATCCAACTTGTATTGTGCTGAAATTGTTAAGTTTGCTTTTAGATAAAATAGATTTAAACTCAAATTTTGAGAGTCAGATGAAATTAGTGTCCTGGGCATCAGTTGTACAAATCATAGCTCTTGAAAAAATATCCAATTCCCAATTTTATGATAAAACACATGCAGTTTATACTGTTGTTTATAAAAGTGATAGTTTAAAAGAGCTCAGAGAAGTTCCTTGGTGGTACAGTACAGAAATAATTAAAAGTAAACTTAAATTTGTACAAATTGAAGAATTGAATGAAGCAGAGGTTATAATAGAAGAAAGTGAAGATGAAATAGATTTGGATAAAACATTTGCAGACCTCAGAGAAGAGGAAGATGGCAATTTCGAAGAGAAAAGTAAAGTAAAGAATGATTTCCAAAACTTGACTAACCTCTTAGCTGACTTAGAAGAAAGTATGGAAATTCAAAAGAAAATAATGAGTAGATTCCAGGAAAAGGTAACTAACACATTTAATTGTAAATAATCAGTATTTTATAAAAAATAAATCATGTTTTATTATAACTTATTTATTTTCCTTTTAGATTTACATCATTTACATTAATTAAATACAAAAAATTAGCTAGTTGAAATAACTTTACATAATACTCATTGGCTGCAGAAAGAGATTTCCAATAATAAAACGACATATTCCACTCATAATTTATTAACAAATCCGGATAAAATTACAAAACTCAACATGTAAATATAAAATTAAGGTTAGGTAAGCTGTCAACCAATTTTGCACTATTCGGATAAGTAATCAAACCATCCTTCACATATAATTTGTTGCTACTATACTAAATTGGAATAATTCTCTATTTACAAACTATGCTGAACTTTGCATTGCCTAAGTGCCTCATTAAATCCTTCACACAAAGAAAGATCTGACTGTCCCTGAGCACACTGTAAGAACTGTTTGATTTCCCAGGCACAGGGGCCCACCGGCTCGTTGGGATAGCCTCCGCCTTGCTGCTGCTGTTGGGGCACCGCCTGAGCTGGGGCGGCAGCTTGCGGTTGCTCACCAGAACCACCGCTGAACATGCCAGTGACGGCGTGACCGACTGTGTGTCCGATGGCTGATCCTACGGCGACTCCACCAGCTGTCGCCGCCATTTGCTGGAACATCGAGGGCTGCGCTGGTTGTGGGGCCGCAGCCATTGGGGCGGCGGCTTGTGGTGGCGGATGAGCTGGGACATGGCTGGGGGCAGACCTGCAAAATAATTGCGCATTAGGATATAATCAGAAGTGAGTATAGTTTACACAGAAGTTCGACCATGCTTTTAGGAGTTGGGTTCTTAGTTATTTTTTACCTTCTTGGGGCTGGTGCTGGGCTAGGAGAACGTCCACGACGCGGCATTATTGCTATTAAGTTCACAACACAATTTGCACAATTAGATTACGTAAAAACTGCGACTTGTATCGCGTTCTAGAACGAGTTATCTCAATTATCGAATGACGTCTGGGATATTTTCAGGAGCTTATATAGAATATCCCTAGCTAGGGATGCCCAAAACACCCTACAATTAAAATAAGTCCCGTAAAAAAGCACTAAATTACCTACTTTAAATTGTATATAACAAATAAACGATGCTTCTCTTCAAGAACACAAGTTATAAGTAAAAGAATCAATACAAATTATTGATTATTTATTGGTAGAAATATTGAAGGATGTTTTGGACAACAATAGAATATCACATGATTAGAAAAAGACAGAGCTTGGCCCCCTGTCTTAGTTTGGATCGTTGGATCGCAGTTCGTGACGTAGACGGGCAAAGAGCATTCTGGGAGTTTCTAGAGAAACTCGCGTTATTTTTAAAATATTGCACCGTAATGCAAGTGATCAATAATCATTTTATCAATTACCCAAATGTTCGAGTTTGCTGAGCGGTTCTTGGAGCTGGGCGACTAGGTTTTGCTGTTCTTGAAGAAGAATTTGATGTTTTTCTAGGCATGTTGTTTGTAAACGACACAAAATTTTGATAGATATATTTTGTTGATATTGTTTATTCATAGCCAGGCTTATTTATTTGGTAATTAGAAATTTGCACATAATTTCATCATGAAAAATTAATGAAGCACCAAAAATAGAATTTGAATACACTCCAAATTTATTTACGTCAACTTTTAGTTTCATGCGTCCAGCGCCATTAGTAAATTACACAATTGATTCATAAATTGCAATAGTATTTCATCAAATCTTTGTTTATTTCACGGATTTATCAAAAATTATAATTTGAAGAAAATTATCGAGAATGCAACTTATTTAACATGATTGCAAAGTGGGATGCCAACTTACATGTTCTTGCTGTTCTTGATTTTAGTTGCATTTGCATTAAATTATAATCAACATTGAATATTTATAATACAAGTTGCTGATTGATTTATAACGTGTAATTATTAATTTATTTATTTAAATAATGCGATTCACATTGAATTTATGTTAATAATTATATTTCCTCGTGTCTGTTTTTGTGGTTCTAATATTTTTTGTGTTTATGTAATAATTATTTTATAATTACAATTATTTATTTCCTCATATTATATAAATAAAATTCACACGTTATTTCATACATTATTTTATATAAATTTGTAAAAAATTTAGAGAGATCATAAGATCTGATGACGCATTTTTATTCTAATCATTTTTGGAGTTAAAATTCTCAAAAATAAATATCTCGCGTCATTTGTTTGACATTCAGCGAATTTATTTTGTTTTTCGATCTTTAATCCTTGTTTTCGTTTTCTCGTTCATAAATTCTTGTATTTATTTACCTGCTTCTCATTGTAAAAAACTGTTTATTATACTATGTTTTTAAGACGTTTCTACATTTTATTGCGAGTTATATTTAGAATTTTCGTTTACAAAGACGAAGGAGAGGCAGATAAAAGGTTGTTAGCCTCTCCGATTTTTTACATGTTTTCTTGAAGTAAATAAACAGAAAGCCACACACTCAATAATATTTTTAGATAGTACTATACGTAATATTCCAAAATAGGATCGTAGTAAATCAAAATAACCAAAATAAATGATTCTCTTTACTTTTTAACCAGTTCCTAATTTTACAAGGCCGAAAAATTTAAATTCAAGCAGAGTATTACTCATAACAATCAAATTAAACAATGGAGGAAAAAATTACTTAGTTGAAATAATAATAAATTGTTTATCGAGTACATAATAACCTGACAGGAATAATAGCACGGTTAATATTAGTGTAAGCCTTGAATTATTTAAATTTGTTGTTTAGCCTTTGTTAACTGCAATATAAGTGTTAATTGGCCGCTAAAATACTGGCGAGTATTTAAATAATTCTATTTCAGTTCGATTTGTTTTTGTTTCAAACAGAAAAACAGTAGTTTATCGGTCGTTATCTCTTCTTGTGTGTCTTTTCTTTCACCTTCTTATTTGTTGTTTGCAATAATAAGATAATAAAAATGCATATCATTCTTCGATAGCAATCTATTTAAATTTAGTGACTTGGTCTTTAATTATTTCAAATAGTATTGTTTCAATAATTAGATTACGCATAATGAAACTTTAAAATATCGAAATTTAATAGTTTTCCTTATTCAATGCTCATTTATAATGTACTGTATTTAATCTCTATAATTGCCTGAATAGGTTCTATGACCTTTCAACTAACGTTAACCCTCGACTAACTTTCGCTAAGTACGAGAAAGTAGGCTGCTAAAGAACATACGTCCATATGTACTTACATACGGTTTGATAAATATATGTATGTACAGATAACAAGTTACATTACAATAAGCTATAGCTCTGCTCTATGGTGTCCACCACAATTTTTAAAAGCATAAATAATGTAATAATATGTGGTTCCCATGTTAAATATATACGTGAAGCAACAGGGTATGAGTGTATAGGGCCCACCACGATAGATTTGAGTATATAATTGGATTCCTTGGACAATTTTACCCCGGAAATACGATAAATAATAAAATTAATTATGCACTGCCCTCAAATACGGAAACAGTCTTGATAAACGAGGTCTCGTAATCGAGACACGAGATTTTTGAGGGCAGTATCGTTTTCCTTGGCTGATTTTACCCCGGAATGCAAATTTTCAAAATTGTTTTATCATTATTTACATATGAATTAATTTATTAAAATATTCACAGTATGATAAAGGTATAGGGAAACCAATAGGGTATAGGTGTATGGGGCCCACCAGTGAGATATTTGAGGGCAGGATGGGTTTTCTGGGGTCATTTATAAGTAGTATTTTACCGTGTTACTATCCGTCAACTCATTTATAAGTAGCTTATAAACAAAAAGGAATTCTACATTTTACACACACTTATGCCACTTTGGGTACCTTGTACTTCTGACTGAATTTAGACTTATAAAAATTTGGAAATGGTTACTCTGACTTGATAAAAAAAATTTGTTCAAATACAAATAATAACATAATTATCTGTATGTTTTAGAATTGTTTAAACTGTTGTGAAATTATTGGATGTCCGTACTTGAAGACACGTTTTCGAAGATGTCAACCATAATCAGAAGAACCTGAAGGACATCTTCAAAGCCAAGGAAGTGAGGAATTATTTAAAATCCTTTGGAGTCTAAACTGAAATCAAAAGGAACTAAGGAGCAGATTTACGCATATATTCAGGTATACATCGATGAGTTAGCAATATTCTACACTTTTTCACCTCTTCCACTTTTTAAACTATTCTTCCTGTGAAGTATTTACAACTTCTGCAGTTTATAAAGACATGTTAGAGTACCGACGACCGTGCTAATCCCTGTTCGCATGAGGATTCACCAAGATTCTGAATCTGAAAAAAATCAATAAATTTTCAAAACTCATTGAAGATTCAATTTAGCGGCACTAGAAAGACGAAATCTTCTTTTCCAGGATACAGAATCTTGGAAGCATCCTCGTGCGAAGAGGGCTTTAGAGCCTACTACGCATTTAAATTGTTATCACAAACATAAAAAAAATATTAAGATAGTGCGGTGTCCTTGTGAATTGTCGCATGGTTTGGCTTTGTCTGATAACTTTATTTACTATGAGCAAAACACAACCTTGCGTCCAAGTGTGACGATAGAGCGATGGACCTTGCCACCTGCTTTCCGTGTAACGGCACACGCAGATTCAACATTAAAATCGCCAAATACGATTAGAGACAAATCTCTCAAAGAGCTGCACTGTTCCAACTACTCTGGCTTCATTACTGACAATTCAAATCTGAAACTTCACATACAGAATCATGAATCAGTCACAATAAATGCTGCGACATTTATTTAATAATCCGGGTTACTGTGAGGCTGCCACACTAAAATTCTCTTCTTCTCTTACTATAAAATTCGACTTTAGTTTTTAAATCTATGGTCTCGTATTTTACAATGATGTACTTAAAAGTTGTTCTTACATGGCTTGAAATTTGCAAAAAACCTTCCAGTATTTTGTTAAATAATTTCTAAAAATTACTAATACGGCAAGTTTTACATAATATTTTACTGTTAAAATAGTATATTATATATTGAGGGACTAAAGTGCATGATTTAATCCTGAGGGTGAAGTTTATTTCACGAGCCGAAGGTGAGGGAAATTATCACCTGAGGGATTAAAGGTACTTTAGTCCTGTGGTATATACGCTATTTTTTGCACTTCATCCTCAAACGAATGCAAAATAGTTTAAAAGAATACACATTTTGTAATTTTGACAGTAAATTTTATGACAAATATTTATATTGTTACCATAGATACTCTGTAACAAATAGCACGTATTTACTTGACAACGGGATTAATTAATTCAATTCCTTGACAACGGGATTAAATATGAGAAATAATCCCTTGGGATCAAATTAAGAACCTTAGTCCCTAAAAATAAAGACTAAAGAACAGTTTTAGTCCCGGAAGTGCAAAAAATCTCTTTATAGCCGTCTTCCGACTAAAGCCCTGTTCACACATGGACACAGAAGACACACACATGCGACACACAGGCAACAAAATCACAATTAAATAGAGCCGTAATATAAAATCGTGCCTGATTTTACCCCTTGCCATAAATGACTTTTTGTATAAATTCAAATCTTGTCTTCAAGAAAATGTTTCATTTCAAACAGGGCGCTATTTTAAACAAGTGTCTTAACATGTACTCAGTGACTTATTTTACTACTTCTGGTACTTGATGTACATAATAAGGGACATTCAAATAAATTATTAAGTACCACGCCAGAAACTTGTCTGCTGTAAAGTAATTCGAAGTGCGCATAATATCGGGAAACGTCATGTGACGTTTAATTTTTTTGACATATGTCACCATGACGTCCCTCAATTTGCGCACTTCGAAGAGATTTGATGTACGACCGGTCAATTTTTCTGGCGTGGTGCTTAATTTCTTTGAATGTCCCTTATTATGTGTACATGTACACTTGTTTAAAATAGCGCCCTGTTTGAAATATCCCGGATGCAATATTTTCTTGAAGGCAAGACTTGAATTAATACAAAAAGTCATTTCTGGCAAGGTACGATTTTTATATTATGCCCAGTGCACACGGAGAAACATTTTGACAAGTTTCCAGAAAATTGAGACTTTTTTTGAAATCCAATAAATATGTTTATGATCACACATGTCACATTTGACGATTTGACAAATAAGAAGTTAGTTGCACTTCACAACGTTTCCTGAAAACGCCTCATTTTTATAGGCACCGTTAAAACATTGAAGTTTTCGGAAACTTTTTTCGGGAAACATGTCAAAATGTTTCTCCGTGTGCACTAGGCATTACAGCTCTCTAACTAAATGAAGAATGTGTATGTGTGGAACGTTTGTGGCCTAAAATTGATTTTTTCTTTACTTACATAGAAGCCACAAAATAGCGGCGCCCCTATTTCACAAGCAACACACAGTTACTGTTGCGTATGTGTGTCTTCTATGTATCCTTGTGTGAACAGGGCTTAATGTATATTATCGATTTGAAAAGAAAAATTTAATTTGTGTGTATTAATAAACGTATAAAATGGATTATTAAATGAGATAAATTAGTTTTTCTAATTGATGTCACAGCATTTTATAATTTGTATTTATCGATCACTAATGATTCATGATTCTTCATCTTGAATTTCAGTTTGAAATGTGTTAGTATAGCCAGAGTTGCTGAAATTGTGAAACTTCTAGTATAAATAAATGCTGTGACATCAATTTAATAATCTAGTTTATATGTGCTCCTACCACACTAAAATTGGGTAAAGTCGTGATAAATAAATTTGTTTTTAAATTAATATTTGTGTTACGTGCAAACTAATGCGTAATAATCATAAGCAAACAAAGCTACGTATAATATTACACATGATACGCAAATGTTTGATGATTAATATCGTAAAGACTAAACAAAGAAATTCGATACGAAAATATACAACTGTAACAAACTGTGATTGCTATCAAATTCAAAATCTGCATAAACCTTTTTGTGACTGTTAATTAATGAGTCATCGGTAAAGATATTGTTTTGTGTGCGGTGCTCATGGTTGTTCGTGGAGAGCGTTAAGACAAAATATAAAAAATTGTGGCGCGATAAAAGATATCTTGTTTAATAATTTATGTGTTTACTAAATTCAAAAATGCTAAATATCAGCTCAATGTCCTCAGATTCAAAAGCCCGTGCGTTCAACTTAATAATTTAGCGTTTCCTCCTATTTAAGTCCATTCTCACATTTTTATTAAATAAAAAAAATATTATGACTCATAGCTCTCGGTAGCTTTCTATTATTCTTATTAGTATGATGTAAAAATTAATTCACGGTTAAAAATTGTGTCTTACTCATTGATTGGTACGTAATTGGCTTTGATTTGAAGGCAGTGCTGTAAAAACAATAGAATTTGATAAAAAATTAACCGCAATGTTGTGAGTTTGTTTACTAGAGATTTATCTAACGTTTAGTTATAAAATAAAGTCGATTTTCCTTTGAAAAGATGGGAATTTTTAGGGATTCCCTACTATGATAGATGATTTGATATTTCGGTGTAATATTTCAGTGATAACATAGGTTTTACCGCTTGTACATTTAAATTTTCCGTTAAATACTCATTTATTAATATCCGCTCTTTATAAATTATCTCTATGCATATTTAAAATTAAATTTTCAAACGCTCTACAATTTTTTCAAATACTTTTTTGCACTTCCGGGACTAAAACTCTTCTTTAGTCTTTATTTTTTGGGACTAAGGTTCTTAATTTGATCCCAAGGGATTATTTTTCATATTTAATCCCGTTGTCAAGAAATTGAATTAATTATTCCCGTTGTCAAGTAAATACGTGCTATTTGTTACAGAGTATCTATGGTAACAATATAAATATTTGTCATAAAATTTACTGTCAAAATTACAAAATGTGTATTCTTTTAAACTATTTTGCATTCGTTTGAGGATGAAGTGCAAAAAATAGCGTATATACCACAGGACTAAAGTACCTTTAATCCCTCAGGTGATTATTTCCCTCACCTTCGGCTCGTGAAATAAACTTCACCCTCAGAATTAAATCATGCGCTTTAGTCCCTCAATATATAATATACTATTACATATTTAAAATCGTCATACTTTTTTGTACTAGTATATTATTATTTGTGGACTAGTCAAATAAATATAAAATCTTTTGAAGTGTAGGAAACAGAGCATATAGATGATATCTGACGCAATATTCCACGTGTTTTTCAACTGTTTACGATAGTCAATTGATTGTGAAACAGCAGAAGTTCTCGCAATAAACAAAACAACAAATATTTACTCAAAACACACAGTCGTGATAGGCGATTCCTTTATTGATTACAAAATTATAAACTTATGATTCTACGTACTTATTTGTTTACTAAATTAACTAGCATATAAAAGTATTATTAAACTCGTAACCGTATAGATCTCTCCATGTTATATTCTACAAATAATATTTTTTTCTTTATGGAAGTTTGTATATTTATCGCGCAATATTTTTAGCAAATAATCAACATTCTATCAGTGTACTAAATAATTTTAACGACTATATTCAAGAACATATGCTAGTCAACCGGAAAACTGATAGTTTAAGTACAAAAAAAATCATTACCTTCGATAATAAATAATACAATATAAAAGTGTAGGTTGATACCGACATTTCCGTACAGAAGACCATGTTACTAGCATTTTCAGGGACATTTAAATACGGTGTATGAATTTTGAATAATTGTACAAGGTAGACAAACGCTTATTGTCATTGCAATAATTAGTATAAATTTCTGGCACCCTTAATTAAGTATTATTTTTAACTATCGCGAAGGTCAGTAGCTTGCAGGTCAATATTTTCACGAAATTTCTAGTGTATTATCAAAGTTTGTCGACATTTCGGCCTTCAAAATGAGTTTGATTCATATCCGTTGTGCTTTGGCGACAAAAAACAGACGCTATAGTTGAGATAACTACATTGCGATCATTGAAAACGATAAAAAGATGATCTACAAACGGTTACCAACAGTCTCAGTTACATTGTAAGAGAAAGCTGTAATGATGCGTTACACAATTTTTAAGATGTCTTCATCAACATTTCACTGTCATTAAAATTAGAAGTGTACATAAGCAGTTGCAAACTTTTCGCACAAATTTCGAAACTACAATAGCAGAACTGCAGATGGTCGAATCTTCTTAAAATATTAGGGTTTACCTGGTCGTAAAGATTAACAGATAAAGACAATTATTCAAGGATTTAAATCTCTGTTATCTTGCTTCCCATCTGTGCTGTGATATCATTTCCTTCATTAGCAGTCTCTAAGCAAATTAATTGTCAAATTATTTTAGCTCCTCATTTTGTGCGTACATCTGTTTACGCATATCATGAGAAAATAGAAAGTCTTATTGAGAAAGTTTGTTATTTTATAGCAGATAGACACTTTTGGCACATTTTCTGTAGTTATTTTGCGACCATTGTCAAGTAATCAAGTAATGTAAATAAATATAGCAAGATGTTGCTTCACTTTCTCCTATTTCCGGACAGAAAATATAACTTCCGGAGTGTGAAATATAAATCGAATGATTAAAAACAAACAACTAAATTTGTTGTACAATAAAACTAGCTTGAGTTGCAGAATAAAGTCATTTTATATATAATAGAATGACTCTATTACATACAATCTTATTGTTGCTGTCATCAACTTTCTTAAAATAAGTCTGCAGTTTTTATGAACCTACTTTGACATAAGTTTTATCTTTATTTATACAAATAAGTAGAATTCCTCTAACGGTTACGTAATGCTCGATCAACGGGATTTAAATTAATTTCACAGAAACTTATCAATTGATCTTGATAAAAATTAACGCAAGTGGTTTGCGTACGCTCCCGTAGAGACAAATGAATCACGTATGATGCGTCGTGACGTCATAATAAAGTCATTTTTATATGAACTTGACACCAATGATAAATAAGTGATGAAACGATTATAATATTTCCACTAAAAGCCTAAATTAAAGATAAAAATCACTGCTACTATGGACGGTTTTCGGTCAAGAAGGTATCATTAGACTTTTATTATCTTATGAAAAGAAAATTCTGTAACTGTAAATTGTACTGTTACTTTTGTAGAAGAATTTTATTTATCTGTTGTTCTTCTCAAAAGATATTTTCTTAAAGTTAGGGATTAACAAAAGAGAGATTATGTACCGTTATCACTGCGTTTTCCTTGAGAATTACTATCACAAACATGCAAAATACATTAGATGCTACAACTAAGGAAAACAATTATTTTCACTTATTTTTGCAATATTTCCTTCCGATTATATGTTACGTCAAATCAAATGGTGTTTTCCGCTGCGATCGGACGCAGATTGTATTTAGAATTTAATAAAAGGTTTTTCCTTTTTGGTTCTGAGTGCCATGCGTCACCGCGTGGTATTTCATGCTTGGTCTTCGGTCTTTACAGAAACAGTGGCGTAATTTTTACTACTAAATACACTGTAAAGTCGGACTATAGTATTTTATTGGCGCCAAACGTTTTCATTGTTGATTTGATGAGTAGAAATAATTATATCGCGCGGTCTTTTGGAGATGATTAATAATGTAGGTAAAGTATGGGAAACCCAATCGGGTATAGCCGGCTAGGGTCCATCAGTAGGGGTTAAATTTATGTGGTCATGGTCATTTATAAGTAGTATACAAATTTTCCTATTTGCCTTAAACCAGATTCAGACCTACCCAATTATAAGTTTAAATTAATAATTTAACCAACCAGCGCTCAACATTCTCACTTATATTCATAATTGGGTAGGTTTGAATCTAGATTTACAATTCATAATGAAATAATAAAATAAAAAGTATAAGGTTCGAATATTAGGCAGCTTTTCGGCAGGTTTTTCATTATTCAGCCGAACACCGAATATTAGTTTACTATTCGATCCAATACCGAATAGTTTGACGTCAAATGCAAGGAGATCACATGTAACATACAAAATAATTGAACTGCAATGCCTATTACAGTGCTGCAAGTGCTTCATTTAGATATTTCATTGATTAATTTAAACAGACAAAAAATATATATGTTTATTCTTGAGTTTTATTATTATTATTATTACTACAAAAAACAACTTTATTTTGATTAAATTATTTTTATTTAAATTTAAAAGCACAAAATTATGGAGTAACAAATAAGTTTCTCTGCATTCGATGCAGCTTCGTCAGTCCTTGTAAAGCCCTGTTCGCACGGCGATCTTTGGATATTCTATGGAGATTCAGAATCCTGGAAAAGAAGAAGTTTTTTCTTCCTAGTGATAATTAAGTGGTTTTAAAGCAAGCAATAAATTATAAATTCTTCTTTTCCAAGACTCATTGAAGATTCAATTTAGCGACACCTCAATTTAACAGATAATTCTCACTAGAAAGAAAAAAACTTCTTCTTTTCCAGGATTCTGAATCTCCGTAGAATCTCCAAAGATCGCAGTGCGAACAGGGCTTAAGTTTATCGAAGTTTGTCATGTTTTCCGAATATTCGGTTATTCGGCAGACAGTTCTGCACAATATTCGATATTCGTTGCATCTCTAGTCGCTATTTATAGTTCTGTTTTATCTCATCTACTTTAATAATATTGGCCTTCCTCTGTGCTACAGTTTATCTGACTTTCAACTCTTTATTTATAGTGTATTTCTTTCGTATCAGTGTTCCCTCGATAATAATTCTTTTGTTTAATTCTATTGTTATATCAATGCTAACTAATTCAAAACAAATGATTACTAATTGAAACAATAGAATCGCGGTTTAAATGCTTTATATTACCAAATATTTGTGTAACGAACCATTAAAGTTGTTCCACTTTTGTAGATTTGTTGAGTGCCAACCAAAACATCGAAGGTCACTTCTGTTATTGTCCATTATCATACATTAAAATACATTTTTCATTTGTGTCTGCATTGTAAACAATTCTTGTAATATGGTTGGTTTGCTGTTATCAGCTGAAGATAATAGTAATTACTCATTGGTAGAAATATGAATCCATTTCGGAAAAGGTATATAAAGAAATGTTTATGATAATAGCTTCTTAGTAACTCGTTAGCATTCAGAAAGATAAAATGCGCTTAAACAGCAGAATTTTGTCAGTTGAGTGGAACAACCTTTTTGGAATATTATCTTGAACTACAGGTAATTGAAAATAATTATTATATTTCAGATTGATAGAGTTGAAGTACCCCATCGCAACAATATAATTTGCCGCGATTTGTAATTATTCATAACGGTGTACCGCGATGTCGGTTGAGCCGCGATTGGCCAGTTCCTCGCGCAAGGGCGTCACTAAAAGCGGTTTGAATATACCGTGTCGAGTTAATGTCTCCCACACCGTTTCTTGATTTACCAACGAAAACATCTTCTGCGACCGCATTCGAAGTAGAAGCACGCGCTTGAGTAAATGTCGAGATCAAATTCACTCAGACCTTCTTTAATTCCAAATCAACGTCAAATGATGACAGGAAGAAAAAATGAAGATCATCTGTCGAATTTCCCGCCCGTATGACAGCTGCCGCGATTGGTGAATATTGACCTCACTGTTCACTGCGTCTTTTGCAATTTTACGTATACATACATGTGATTTTGATTTGGATTATTGTGTTGTGAATTTTATTTTTCACGGAAAATTCTTGTCCGCGATGATAGAAACTAACTCAGATTCGGTTTTTTATTCCTCAATTTTAATAAGTGCAATTATTGGTGGTTGTGTTTTACTGTTGATGTACATTGTGCGCTTGCTGAAGAATAATAACCAAAATTGTGAAACTGTTGCTGTTAAAAGTAAGGAAATTATTGTATTTTCACGAGTTTTGAATGCGTTGAGAATTTTGTTTACAACTTGAATCAAAGTAGCTTGTGAGAGTCCAACGTGGAAGTTACAAACACGTGGTTTGACGTTTGGTGTATTTTTAACTCATAAGAGGAAGGTTTTCGTAAAAATAGCTCATCTCCTACCATGGAGTTTAACCAGCTATAAAAATATAAATAATTATTGTATTTAACTAAATTTTGCTGTGAAAAACTACTTGTCAACTTGTCAAAAACGTAAACCATTTGTTTATTTATTCAGTTTTAATTTTTTTGACAATTAACACGGTTTTTAAGTCAGTATTGATATTTTATGTTAATTGCAGATGTGATTAAAGCAGACAAAGACACAAAGGAGACATCGACAGCACCAAAATCATCCAAACGGAAACCCGTAGAGGCTAAGAAGCAAAATTACACCCATCCTTGGCTGTTGACTTCGCTGAAAGGCCACACGGGGCAAGTTTTGGACATGGACTTTTCCAGCAACGGCAAATACTTGGCCTCTTGTTCAGAAGGTAGGAAAACCTTTACTAAACTCAATCTAACTTAAGTTATCATCCATTAAGCTTTTAACGTCCATCGAATGAGCTTGATTGTAAGCTCAAGAGCTGACTCATACGTAAAACGTGCGTTTTTCCAAACCGCGTCGATGACATAACATTTTGACAGGGAATCCAAAATCTGACGTAATGCAGACAATATGAATCATTTTTCCTCATTATTTTCTCATTAGTTCCCGGGACTGTTTCCTATATTATCAATGAGGAAAATATTAATTATTATCGAAATTTAAAATCTGTAATAATAATAATCTTCGGCAATGATGTGGGTGGTGATCTGTGTGGCAGTGGTCGTGCAGTGTGTTGATTGTGTTGTTTGTCTGAAGAGCCCGGCGGAGGCGGCGAGTGCGCCCCGGACAAGGAGAACACAGCCCCGAGGCTCAGCCGGCGCCAGAGGAAGAACCGACGCCGTGAAGACAGCTCCCCGCCAGCCGAGAAGAAAAAATCCCGCACTAAGCGAGTCGACACCCCGCCACTGAGGCAATTCACCAAGCTGGGGCTCAATGAACACCAACTCGCGGTCTTCCTTCGCCACTATCTCCTATCTCCCGAGCAGATCCTCCAGCTAGCCTACCCGGTGGAGAGTGAACTCCACCCTGGCCGCGCGATCATCTTCAAAAGTCCTCTCACTGCGCCCAGCCACTTCAACCCTTACAAAGCGTCGAGGTTTGACGTCAACGCACAAGAATTTGTCCCACAGCAGAAATTTGTTGGATATTCTGAAATCAAACAAGCCTGGAAATCCAGAACGGACTCGAAAGACAGTGGCAATGGAAGCAGCGACTCCAGTACTGCATCTTTAGAAGATGAGACCGATGACAGTTCTGCCAGCTCAGATGACCCAACTGTTAGGAGTTCCGGATGCGCGGTTGGTCTTCTGGAAGGCATCAGCGAACAAAGACAATGCGTCAGATGTGGTCAAGGCTTCTTCATAGCTCCTGATGGCGAATATCTCACTCAAGAACATTGTGTTTACCACTGGGGCAAAGTACAGCGAAGTTACAACGGACATACGCAGCAATCAACATACTCCTGCTGTCAACAGGCACAGAACTCTCTCGGGTGCACAACAGGCAAGCTCCACGTGTGGAATGGCGTCGGAGTTGGTTTCAACGGCCCCTTCGAGGGCTACGCCCGCACTAGGCCCCGCAAGACTGCACCAGCTGACGGGAACTTCGGAATCTACGCGTTAGATTGTGAAATGTGCTACACAGTCGGAGGACTTGAACTTGCTAAAGTGACAGTAGTTGGAATCGACGGCAGACTAGTGTATGATAGTTTTGTGCGGCCAGAACATGACATAGTGGATTACAATACTCGCTTTTCTGGTATCACAGCTAAGGATATAACTCGACACAACTCCAAGACGCTCAAAGAAGTTCAGAATGATTTAATGGGATTTATAAACGCGAATAGTATTATAGTTGGACATGGATTAGAGAATGATTTGCGGGCGTTGAGGATAGTTCATTCGACAGTTGTAGACACAGCAGTGACTTTTCCTCACTACCATGGCCTTCCGTACCGGCGTTCGTTGAAATCTTTGACTTCCTGTTACTTAAAGCGTGAGATCCAAGTGTCTACAACTTCTGGACACAACAGCTACGAAGATGCGCGAGCCACCATGGAGCTGATGCTCTGGAGGGTTAGGAAAGACTTTCGACCGATCTTAGAGCACTACCAAAAGCGCTAATTCGACAATAACCAAGTGTAAATCGTGATATTAAACTGTGTCTGTGCTTTATTTATTTATTCGACGACATTTCATCGCAGTTGGACTCGTCTCCATCAGCATTCTCACAAATAAAGAATGTTTTTACGTTATTTACATCGTTGTTATTTATTTATTAATTAGACTATTACGTATCGTTCGTATTTCATGATTAGTTAGTATGTTTTGTTCCTCGATATTAGTTAGGAATCTCATTAGTTGTAAGTTGTATATAGACGATGAGTCACATTGCGAATTTTATTTCACTGCAGGGTGTGAAAAAATCAAAAAATCAGATTTTATTAATAAAAATCAGATTTTTTTGATTTAAATCAACTTATTTTTCGAGTCGTATATCAAAATGCTTGTATTTTACTTAATTTTTCATCTACTATAACAGTAAAAGCATTCAAATTTTTTAAAAATATTACAATTATTTTATTCTATTCGTTTACTTATTAATTATTTGTTATATGAAAACGGAACAGTATAGATTGATATTCTATTGAAAATATAATAATTTTTGACATTTTATTAAGCTATTTCATAAAATGAGATGAAATTTTGATTTAAATCATACACACCCTGTATTATTGTGCCTCCAACTTAAATAACGACGATTTTTCACGTAAAGATAGAATAGAGCGACTGATATATTTTAAAAGTGCGGACAATAAAAAAATAACATTTGTTGCCATATTTCAAGAGTGGATCTCAATTGTTGTTTTTTATAAATTTCTAAATACATTTTGTAAAATAATTCTACATCAATACTTATTATTTACCCCGAAAATCCCACATCCTTTATGATTTCCCGGAAAATGATTCAACTTTATTAGTCATGAGTTCAACAACATAAAATTACTCACATGTCTTTAAATGTTTAAATGAAAGTTAATCTTGAGATAAAAATGACAATTTTTAAAAATCAGACTTTCTCTATTAAAACCATATGCCTCGTAACTTGGTAGATTTTTTCGAGCGGTCAAAAGAGCAGATAGTGAAAGTAGAAAGTTTTTCCACCTTCACACTTATGATTTATTTGTGGGTCACGGACTTGTTTTCACTTTCATTACGATGGACATTACTTAAAAGATGCTGATAATGACCACTATTTGTTTTCATTTCAGATCGAACTGTAGTACTTTGGTGCTTGAAAGACATCACGGGAAAAGAGCGCCGTTCTTTAAGAGTAAACATAGACTTCGACCACCCAACTCTAGTCCGTTTCAGCCCTGATTCCAAAGCTTTTGCCATCGTGCGAGCGACTGACAATTGCGTAGAGGTGTTCCGTTTAGAAAAACGTAAAGATGGATGGCTTTCATCTGCTAATAAAGCTGTCACGTTCCCTCAATCACATGTCGAGGATATAATATCGTTAAACATTGCTTCGAATGGTAAATTCATGCTAACTTGTTCCTCTAAGACAGATCTACGTCTGTTTGACCTAAAAGGGGTTGAATTACAAAGACTGGATACTTATTTAATGAACACATGGTGCGCTAAAGTGTCTCCATGCGCAAGATTTATTGTGGCGTCCGGATTTTCACCAGATGTCAAAGTCTGGGAGGTGAGCTTTAAAAATGGAGAATTCCAACACGTGAAGAGAGCTTTAGAACTTTGTGGACATTCTTCTGGAATTTACGATGTCGCTTTTGATGCTGATACTTCTCATATGGCTACTGTATCCAAAGATGGAACTTGGAAACTGTTCCAAACAAATGGTAAGATATTCAAATAAATTGAAAAAAACTATTATAAAAAAATATGTTTCTTTATTTATAGTTGAGTACCAAAAAGGCGAAGATCCTCATTTAAAAATAACTGGAACTTACGATGGCGCAACTTCGCAACTAACCCGGATTGCGCTTTCGCCAAATTCAGAAGTCGTTGCAATTTCGTCTCTAGGTGATATTTCTTTCTATCATACTCGCGATGGAACCCTACAAAAACGTCTGACTAATGTGTACGGCCCAGGGAATCCTATTACAGCTATAGGGTTCGATTCCCTTGGAAAATTGTTGTATTCAAGTGGGGAAAGACATGTCAGAATATTTCATAATGTTCCTGGATATCAGGCTACTATTGTAACATCTAAAGAAAAGTTGAAGCAGTCTGGACAATCTAGTGCTACTAGAGAAAGGCTAGATAAGATTATAAATGAAAATGAAGCATTTTTAAAGACTATCGAAGTGTAAATCTAGTCTGTTGCAGTTATATTTGCATTTTTGTAAGGAAGAATAAAAGATTAATATTTTGAAGATGAAGATTGTATGCAAGTACAACTCCCTATTATCTCCTATAATGAAATTATATAATTAAATTTAGCGCAAAATTAATTAAATTTTTTAGTTCAAATGTTTGGCCGCAAGGCGTCAGCAGTTACCACAAAGGAATGGCAGAAGTAAACGTCACAAACGTCATATCAGAAATAATCATTTAATTCCGCGCAAAATGGGAAACGTAGATACTAAATTAAATTTCCGTAAAGCCGTAGTGCAATTAACATCTAAAACACAGGTAAATAACCCTTCCAAATCTTAAAACCACCCTTGACATTTCGCATTTTAGCCAATCGACTCTGGCGATGAGAACTTTTGGGAGCAATTTTGGTCCGAGAACGTTTCCAGCGTTCAGGATATATTCACTCTAGTTCCAGCTAGAGAAATACGCGCTTTGAGAGAAGAAGCTCCTTCAAATCTAGCAACATTGTGCTACAAAGCTGTGGAAAAGCTCGTGAAAGCTGTTGACAACAGCTGTCGGACTCAATACGAACAACAAACCGTGTTGAACTGCGTGAGGCTTTTGACAAGACTACTGCCGTATATTTTTGAGGATCCCGAATGGAGAGGATTTTTCTGGTCGTCTTTACCTAGTCAGCAAGAAGATGATGAAGAATCGTTACCTTTAGCACAAAGTTTGATCAATGCAGTTTGTGTACGTAAAATTTACCTGTCAAAAGTGGTTTATACTAAGTGGTGTTTTTGGTGCAGGATCTGCTGTTCTGTCCGGACTTTACGGTAGTCGGCAGCCGGAAATCTGGACCGGTAAGTTATTTATTTACTTGTCAAATGGTATTTTATCAGTTATTTTGTAGGATAAAGCTGAAGAGCTGTCAGCAATTGACAGCTGCGAGTATATATGGGAAGCAGGGGTCGGTTTTGCACAATCAGCCCCCAGATATCCACAGTTGGACACTCGCCGAACTGAACTACTTAAATTATTATTAACCTGCTTTAGTGAAACAATGTACCAGCCTCCAGCTGATCTCTTATCGCCTAACAAATGGGTCTCACATGTAGCCAGTGCAGATAACCGCCATGCTTTGCCTCTCTTCACGTCTTTGTTGAACACAGTCTGCGCGTACGACCCAGTGGGGCTTGGGGTACCGTACAACCACTTGCTGTGGGCTGATAGCGCTGAGCCACTAGTAGAAACCGCCCTGCAGATCTTGATAGTAGCGCTGGACCACGATTTAACTCACTCGGTTATTGAACCAGGAGATGACACGCAAATCGCTGATAATTTGTTTATTAATTATCTGTCGAGGATTCACCGGGATGAAGATTTTCAGTTTATTTTGAAAGGGGTTACCAGATTGTTGAATAACCCACTAGTGCAGACTTATTTGCCTAATTCGACCAAGAAGGTGCATTTTCACCAGGAGTTGCTGGTGTTTTTCTGGAAAATGTGCGACTATAACAAGGTAAATAAATATTCATCATCTTATTGACTCGATTTAATTTTTATTTGTTGTTGCAGAAATTTTTGTACTTCGTACTGAAAAGCAGTGACGTTCTAGAAATTTTAGTACCAATTTTGTACCATTTAAACGACTCGAGAGCTGACCAATGTAAGTATAAATATTTTATTATTATAATAAACATATTTTGACGTATTTTTTTTTAGCTCGTGTGGGATTAATGCATATAGGAGTGTTCATACTACTTTTATTATCCGGAGAACGTAATTTCGGCGTTCGATTGAACAAACCATACACTGCAACAGTTCCAATGGATATTCCGGTATTTACTGGAACACATGCCGATCTTTTAGTCACAGTTTTTCATAAAATCATCACAACAGGTCATCAAAGACTGCAACCATTGTTTGATTGCCTCTTAACTATACTAGTCAATGGTGAGTTGGATATTTATAATATTAAAAATGAGATAATGATTTTTGTATTGCAGTATCACCGTACTTAAAAACTCTATCGATGGTTGCAAGCACCAAGTTGTTACATTTATTGGAGGCGTTCAGCACGCCTTGGTTTTTATTTTCATCGCCTACAAACCATCATCTAGTCTTTTTCTTGCTCGAAATCTTCAACAACATCATTCAGTACCAATTTGATGGTAAATATTTTTATATACACTATTAAACATAAATATATGTTAATATTTTGTAGGCAATTCGAATCTCGTGTACACAATTATCAGGAAACGTCAAGTATTTCATTCTTTGGCAAATTTACCTTGCGATTACGGATCAATAACTAAATCTTTATCAAAACGGGGTGTCAAAACTCCGGTACCGCATAAGAATCTACCAAGTGCTACCAGTCATGACAATATAGCTGAAGAACTTATGGAGGGGTCTCACCCGGCCTTACCAGCTGAACCAGGGACCCTCAAGGCTACTCTACCTGATACACCAGGCATTGGGCAGATGACCGAGCGGGAAAGCGCGCACCCAGTACCACAACCAGTAAGAAATTCGTTATTTTTTAAATTATTGTCGACGAAAGAAAAGTGTTAATTAACAAGCAACGAAAGAGCGAATTAAATATTTTTCTCAAGTGTATAAAATTATATTTTTTCTATAGCTAGTGTTGAAGAAAAAATATACGAAAACCAATTTTAGATTAAATTATTATTAAAATACAATTTCGGGGTTTATTTGTAATTTAAATTGTAATTTCTTGACTGTTTAGGTAAATGGAATGAAAAAGTAACAAAGTTCTCAGTCTTCAAAGTTAAATTTATTTATTAACAGATGATAATCATCACCGACGTTTCGGTAGCAAATCTACCTTCCTCAGGGTTTATTATCAAAATCTTGAAAAATTAAACATTTAGTTACACAAAAATTTAGCAACTTGTCGTCATAATTTAAAACACAATACGATAATTAACCCTGAGGAAGGTAGATTTGCTACCGAAACGTCGGTGATGATTATCATCTGTTAATAAATAAATTTAACTTTGAAGACTGAGAACTCTGTTACTTTTTCATTCCATTTATTTGTAATGTTTTCCATACCACTTTTTTCACAAAGTGGATGCAGAATGTTTTACTTTATCTACCATTGCGGATAAAGTGTCACTTTATCGACCTAAAATAGTCGATAAAGTAGCACTTTAAAATCAGCTATGGAAAAAATGATTTTTTAATTTATCTATTTGCAAATATTTAAATAATTATTTTTAGGGCCAATTTACGCAAACTTCTGATCTAGTAGCGGGTGGCACAGTCATGACAAGTCAACAGCAACAAAACGGAAAAGAAAAAGAAGAAGAAAATATGTTAAAAGCCGAAAAAGAACAAGAGGAATCGAATTTGAAACGATCTGTCACTACAGTAAGTTGTAAAATAAATGATTTGTAATGTATATTAATGAATATTTGTACAGCGCGGTAGTTTACGCGTAACTACTGGATCTCAAGAGGGGCGCAGCCCCGAACAATGGGTCCCAACAGCCGAATGGGTTCACTCCTGGAAAAGCAAGCTGCCTTTACAAACCATCATGCGTTTGCTTCAAGTTCTGGTGCCCCAAGTCGAAAAAATTTGCATTGACAAGTAACTACAGAATATTTCACCGTTCTCAAACAATTATTCACATATTTATTTCTAGGGGGCTGACAGATGAATCAGAAATTTTAAAATTCCTGCAACATGGAACCTTAGTAGGGCTCCTGCCAGTTCCACATCCGATTTTGATCCGCAAGTACCAGGCAAATGCCGGAACGACCACTTGGTTCAGAACTTACATGTGGGGCGTGATTTATTTACGAAATGTTGAGCCGCCGGTCTGGTACGACACGGATGTTAAGTTGTTTGAAATACAACGCGTGTAAGAACTGAAAGATGATTGGAAGGTAAGTTGACATTCCTATTACATTCCAGGAGAAATCATTTTATTAAGGGCTGTTGCAATTTGCGCTTAGGCCTGTGTTACCGTCAGATTTGTGTACTGTACAACTATTTATTTATTCGATGGTAGATTTTATATTAAAAACAATTAATTTATAAATATTATGAAGTAAATGTTATATTATATAAATATATGTGCTCTGAGTAATCACACATTTATTATTCACTTTGATTTTTTTTATCAAACCCCTTTTTAAAATAATATTTATTTACTTTTTTTAACAAAACTGACTCGAATGAATATCATTTAAGACAACGATAATTGAACAAACTACAAATAGTATATTATATATTGAGGGACTAAAGTGCATGATTTAATCCTGAGTGTGAAGTTTATTTCACGAACCGAAGGTGAGGGAAATAATCACCTGAGGGATTAAAGATACTTTAGTCCTGTGGTATATACGCTATTTTTTGCACTTCATCCTTAAATGAATGCAAAATAGTTTAAAAGAATACACATTTTGCAATTTTGACAGTAAATTTTATGACAAATATTTATATTCTTACCATAGATACTCAGCAAATAGTACGTATTTACTTGACAACGGGATTAATTAAATCAATTTCTTGACAACGGGATTAAATATGAAAAAATAATCCCTTGGGATCAAATTAAGAACCTTAGTCCCTAAAAATAAAGACTAAAGAAGAGTTTTAGTCCCGGAAGTGCAAAATAGTATATTATATATTGAGGGACTAAAGTGCATGATTTAATCCTGAAGGTGAAGTTTATTTCACGAGCCGAAGGTGAGGGAAATAATCACCTGAGGGATTAAAGATACTTTAGTCTTGTGGTATATACGCTATTTTTTGCACTTCATCCTCAAATGAATGCAAAATAGTTTAAAAGAATACACATTTTGCAATTTTGACAGTAAATTTTATGACAAATATTTATATTGTTACCATAGATACTCTGTAACAAATAGCACGTATTTACTTGACAACGGGAATAATTAATTTAATTTCTTGACAACGGGATTAAATATGAAAAATAATCCCTTGGGATCAAATTTAGAACCTCAGTCTCTAAAAATAAAGACTAAAAAAGAGTTTTAGTCCCGGAAGTGCAAAAAAATTGTTAACTTACCAATCAGCAAATAAATTACAAAATCACTCATGTCACGTGATGTGCAAACTGTGATGAAAAGGAGAGATGGCAATTCCGGGCACGTGCTATTCGTATCACAGCTTCTTCAAGACTGCTCATAGTAGCTGTATACTTAGCAAATAATTCTAGACTGACGTAATTAAACAAACAGACGTGATCATAACTTCATTAATCGTTAAGCTGGTTACCTAAACCATATACACATTTATTTCGCCCCAATTTGGGTGTGACAGCCCTAAATATAGTAGCGTGTGTGCGGTTACCAGCCGTCAATGGTTGTAATAAAAGCAGAGTAGTAAATAGTACAACTTTATTATTTTTTAAATGTAGATTTTATATAAGAACAATTTTATTATGAATATACATATAAATTTTAAATAAATATAAAAGTAAATGTTAAAAAATAATGGAATATACAACGAGTAAAGTCGAAGAATAGTGTCAGTTAGGAAGTGCGTTCCGGTATAGACACAATACAATAAATACTTATAAAACAACCCCGAGAATCAACACATTACCGCAGCAAACACTCTCTCTCTTTGAATATATCCAGCATCAAAATAAACCACCACAAGTTTGTACAGATAATATGCCACTTCTCGCGTTACAAATATTAAATATTATATACAAAAGATTACCATGTATTTGTAGAATAACTAGAAATGTTAAGTCTGAAGCAACGCTATGGGCACAGCCAACAAGAGACAAGAACTTCTACTTCTTAGCTGCCAGTGACAGCCTTGTCGTAGGTGGGCGGCGGGCTAGGGGGGCCCTGGGGCGGCGGCGGCGGCGGAGGCAGCAGCACAGCGATGTGGTACGGGGGCGGCGGCGCCACGTGACTCGCTGCCTCTGTGTGGCCCCCTGGTGCGGCCTGGGCGCTGTGGTTGTGCGATGATGAGGATCCGCTGCTTGTCGCCACTGCTGGAGATGGCGTCGAGGGGATCATCACCACTGTCGGCGCCGTCGTCACCACTGGGGCCTACACACAACAGTATTTTTTACTTTGACTCAAAGCAAACATTTTGTGTATTTTTATATTAAATGCATAAAAATGGTTGTGTGACAACGCTTTCCTAATAACCATGAATAAATTCACGGCTGGTAACCGCACACACGGCATAATATACAGGATGATTCACAACTTCGTGCACTTACCACGGAACTGACAGGATTTTTTCAAAATTCACAATTTAAAATTTAATTTTATTCATAGTTAATCAGATATCCATTATACAGTAAACAATCTAGAAGTTTCTTCTTCGTGCGAAAACTGTCCATAAATTTACGAATTATAAAAAATTTCTTTTTGCTCCATGATCAGTAAGTTGAGTGTGCGAACGAGATTCAAAAATCCGGCTATCATTTGCGAGCAAAATTCAGAAATTCGAATCTTGAGAACGGCACATCTCTCTCATTGTCAAGTTGGGTAAAAGGTGTGATAGATATGTATTAAAGTAATCTACCTGGGGCAGAGCGGGTTGGGTAACGGCTTCACAGAAGGAAACAGCACATCCGGCGAACAATACAATGATTAATAATGCACAGAATATTAGTACTTCGAATCCTGTGCTTTGTGTATTGAAGTAGAACTTGGCTCCTGCCATGAAAACTGTGACCAGTGCAAACGATGCCCACATACCGCATTTGAAACGTCCGGTTACCATAGATGGTCCCTCAACCGCAGGACTATAAAAAACATTTATTATAATTAATATTTTAGCCCTAGATTTATTACAATATATTTTTAATAAAATAAAATTGATAATCTTGTACGTGTAATAAGAGTTATGTTTTTAATGGGCTGAATTTCGCGAACGGTTTGACAGAATCACGATTACAAGTTTCACTTTATAAGCGCCTGTTGAGCTCGCCAACTTTAAATTCATTTTTTGACTGCGTGAGGCAATTTTCTCGGGGTAAAGCTTATGTATCATCCAAATTTAGCTATTCTACGTATATTCCAATAGTTTTTTATTGATTATTTAGCTTCAATTATCGAAATCAAGAAATTTCTATCATCGTATTTGTTTAATGTTATGGTTAAATCCGTTCAAATCTACCACGCTTTTTAAATTAATCAGCCAATCATTTCACGATCCAGTGCTGTCACTCAACCAATCACCTCACGATGCAGTGATGTCACTCAACCAATCAAAATGGGTGAGTGTTAGAAAGAGAATAGAGTGAGATGGAACAACAAGTCATACTGCAGAAAATATAGTAGAAACATTTATTTCTCTTAAACGGTTAATGCAAATTAAAATCCATTTGCGGATTATTAATCAGCATAATTTTACGCAATTAACGATATATTTTTAGTTGGTGAAACTTATAAAAATTTATTGCGAAAATTCTGCAAACTAACATGGTGCACTCCAATAGCTAATGACGATTATTTTGACATTACGGTATTATAAACATAACCAAACAATATTCGATGCATATTTTAAATTTTTACATGTGGAATAGAATGATTTATGTTTAATAGTGGATATTGTAGTAAAAAAGTGTTGATCCTTTTAATTTTAGGAACTGTAGGCGATGTTACATGAAATTTAAAAGCCCTGATTTATCAGATAGAAACAGTTATTGTAGCAGACATACTTTAGATGTACTTCATTTAAGATTACGTTGGTCAGTTATCGTTATCGTACGTATCAATTTGTGTCGTGTATAAGAGTTATTGACTAGTATTTTATGTTTTTAGATGTATTTCAAGTCAGTTTCCTGGCGAGTAAGATGATGATTTTAGTGACAGAAGTAATCAAATAGTTCTTTAAGCCCTGTTTACACAAAGATTCTTTGAGGATTATTTTATGTTTCTAAAAAAGAAATTCACTGTTTTGAAGCTATCACTACAATGAATTAGAAGACTCATTGAAGATTGAATTAGTGGCACTGCTATTTGACAGACAAATCTCGCCATGATTCTTTATCTAAGGATTCAGAATCCTTGTGTGAACAGGGCTTCGAGTGACAGAAGAGACAATCTCACTGGCAAGCAATATGGTGGTGCGTGACATCAAGGAAGGCGTCGATCTCCTGCGTGGTCGTAGCCTGCGCTTGCCTCGGGTGGTGGTGATGACTGAGGACGCTCGTATGCCTCGGCTGGTAGCGGTGGTGGTTGTGGTGGCTGTGACTTCGACCCACCACGGCCTCCACAGCCTGGAAGCGGTGCACCGGCGTCACCATCGGCACCTTGCCCACGAACCCCCGCCGCCCCCACTCGCCGCTGCGCTTGTCGATCCAGAAATGCATCGACGCGCCTACCCAACCACTCTGCACAAACATTATAACAATGATTACATTGGTAAACGTTTTTCATCACAGATAGTTTGCATTTATCAATATTAAGAATATAGCAACCTCATACTGCTCTTCTTCAAGTTGTGAATCACCCCGTATATTATACCGTATGTGCGGTTACCAACTCTGTGGCGTAATCTTTGTTAACCATAAATGAGTTGAGGGCTGGTAACTGCAGACACGGTTATTTATATCTGTGAATCACAATATGTAAGGCTGCTACATCGAAATTTAATAATTGTTTATATGTGATGAAAGGTGATGTTTTAAGTAGTTTAATTTTAAGATAAACTGGACAAATACTATAACCAGTTTATAGTATATTATATATTGAGGGACTAAAGTGCATGATTTAATCCTGAGGGTGAAGTTTATTTCACGAGCCGAAAGTGAGGGAAATAATCACCTGAGGGATTAAAGGTACTTTAGTCCTGTGGTATATACGCTATTTTTTGCACTTCATACTCAAACGAATGCAAAATAGTTTAAAAGAATACCTACACATTTTGTAATTTTGACAGTAAACTTTATTACAAATATTTATATTGTTACCATAGATACTCTGTAACAAATAGCACGTATTTACTTGACAACGGGATTAATTAATTCAATTCCTTGACAACGGGATTAAATATGGGAAATAATCCCTTGGGATCAAATTAAGAACCTTAGTCCCTAAAAATAAAGACTAAAGAACAGTTTTAGTCCCGGAAGTGCAAAAAAGATATTTAATTGCTTAATATTGATAAATGTAAAATGAGCGTAGTATACATGAAACAAGTAGCAATAACAATATTATGAATTAAAAACGTATGAGTATATTTTTATTTGTTCATATCCTCATTCATACATACATGTTACCGCTATCTGTTTCATGAATAATCTACTTATTTTTTGTGGAAAAAAACATGCGATTTCTCCTTTAACATCTGCAAATAAAGAAAGGTCTACCTGCAGTAACACCGTGCCATATTCTTGTTGGACGGTTGCGTTTACAAGTACATTGTCTCAGACTAGTTTAACACACATCCTCCACTCACTCGGTGATACAATTAAAAGCTGATCACGCATTATTGACAATTGTTTGTTGTGATTTTACAACAGACAATGACTCATAGTCTTGTTTGATGAAAACACGCCGGTATTAGTGAAAATCTGTTTTAGCGAGTAGGTTTATTGATTTTTTGATTATCTCTACCGCGTAGTTCGGAATCTTGTTATTGTTGTTTTATTTTATTCATTTTTAATACAGCATTTTAAATATAAAGATTTTAGCAGAAGTTTGAGTTTGTATCTATTTATTTATAAAATATTTAAAAAACCATATTACAATATTACATACGAGAAATAGTATTTATTAATAATATATTATCAGTAATACATATATTACAGTAAATTATAAATATATTATTGTAACTTTTAATTAATTTATTTTTGTTTATAATTTCCGCAGATTTCAAATTTGGGATTTCTTCGTAAATGTTTTCCTCCAATCAGAATCGGGGAAGGTACAGTCCAAGACACAAAGAGTAAGTAAATTTTAAAAAAAATTATAATCAAATAAAAGTGCATAATAATTATGAAATTATTAATATTTTATCTGTATTAAATATAATAAACGTTTTTAAATTTTAATTAGTATAATTTAGCCATGATATTAAATCAAAATAATTGCATTTATTTTGGTTTTGTGTTGCAACTGGTGGCAACACTGATTTCGTAATGGCTGTCATGTTTACACTTTTAACAATGTGAACTTGTCAAATATGTCAATGTGTTATTTGTTTTACTAATTTAAAAGTGTTTTACTGCGTTTAAGTGACGATACATTGTTTATTAAATAAATATACTGTGCAATGTAGAATACTAAACTATTTTAAAGTGTTGTAGACTAATTAAAGTGTTTGATTAACGTTATTGTTTTGATGACAATCCAGCTACCCAGCAGATAATTGTAGCACACAAAAGCATTAATTTTAATATGTGTACATACTTTAAGATTGATTTCATTTAAATCGCAACCATGATCGTAGTAAAACTGAACGTAAACGAACCAATACAAGGCTACTTTGACTCGTATTGTTCATGCAATGCCTTAACGAACACAAGCAAATATAAGAATGATTTCATCACTTGCAAATGTGGAGAAGACTGCAGCATCCTGGAATGGACCTGGGACGATTATAACATCTCCAAGAGTGCCACGTTATCTGACAACAAGAAAGATGTCTTGTTCCACAAAACTTTCAGCTCTGGCACTGCTGCTGTTCGAGGAAGCGAACCTTTTGAGCAGAACTTCCATTATTATTGGGAGATCAAGATGCTCACTGCTCTCTACGGCACAGACGTGGTGAGATCTTTGTCTCTGTATTTTTAAGGCGCATCTCTTGCTATAAATTTAGAAGCATAATATCTATATTTCTGTAGACGTTTATAAACGTCATTTTTATAAAATAAGTAATGCAATTTTCTTTCCGAATACCCCTCGGCATGTATTCATATCCAAAAGATTTTATTGTCGTGCATTGCTGCAATACACTCGAAATATTTTTCGTATAACAACCCATGATAGAGTAAAATTCAAATAGCTAGAACCCTGCGCGAAGTACGAATTCTCGTCTTAGAGAGATGATAAACAAGAGGAAACTACGCTACTGTCTGTTCTACAGAACATCAGCTTCAATATCTGTTATTCTCATGCTGACATTCGTAGTGTTTTGCTTCATGTAACCCTGCGAATTTTGTAATTGATTGTGATTGAGTTATATTTTAGTTTTCTTTGAAGATTAAGTGAAGTGCAGCGCAGCATATACTCGCTAGCTCCACTTTTGTAAAACGAACAGTACATGATAAGCTCTGCCTTCTCGCGCAGTCCAGGGTCCTAGCTATTTGAATTTTACTCTAGTTGGTACGTGACAAATCATAAACAAATATATCTGTACAGCGGTACATAAGCATTTAGTTTATGTTTACGTTTCAAAATATGAATTCATGTAACTATTTGGGCACCCGAACTTTTCACTTTCTAGCACTAAAGTTTGATAGCCCGAAACTTTGGGTTTATGTTTACCACTTACTAAAGCAATTTAAAGTTTATTATGTGAATGCAAGGTTTTTGAAACTTAAATATAAATGTGACCCTTGAAGCTTTAGAATCTGTGATGTCAGAATGATTATTTTCCAGATGGTGGGAGTGGGCACCGACAGCGTAGACATGCACCTGTGGCCGTACCGCTTCTGTTCGCTGCTGGGGCTGGACTCGCAGTCGTGGGGCTACAGCTACCGGGGCTCCGTGTACCACGGCGGCAAGCGTAGCGACTACGGGCCCCGTTTCGGGCGCGGGTCTCTAGTCGGGGTGCACTTGGACATGGTGGCTGGCACACTGGAGTTCTACCTGAACCGTCGGCCGCTGGGCGTAGCCTTCACGGGGCTCCGAGGCAAGACGCTGTACCCCATGGTGTGCTCCACGGCCGCCCAGAGCGGCGTGCGAGTGACGTGTTCGCTCTCCGTGCCACACACGCTGCAGATGCTCGCCATCAGGCAGCTCGACACGGCTGCCATCCCGCCAGGACTGAGGCGCCTCCTTCACAGGCGGCTGTGGTGGCTCCTGGGGGAGAACACCCGCAACAGGAAACGGAAACGCGATCACCCGGCTGCGCTACAGGACCACGAAGATGACTCCGATGAAGATAGATAAATAAATCACTAGTTTGTTTGTTGAATACTTTGTACAATTTATTAAAGTTAGAATGACTTTTTGGTATATATTCTTTATAATAATAAAATTTACGTTAATATAAGGATTAATAAGCTTAATATTTGTATAACCCTTTTTGACAACTAATGTTCAAATGTATTTGTTAAAAACTAACTGATTTGTATGTGTAGGTACTGGAAATTCTACAAGCTTTCTTTTCGTTATTCAACTCCTGAGGAATTTTCTGCAATTCTTCTTGCATAAGAAGATGTATTTCTTCAGTAGAATCATGTCTTGAAGGTAGTTAATCAGTTTTATTTATTGATTACTGGTTATTTAATTGTTACATTGTTCCAGATTCGATGAAGGCGCACAAACCGTAGAACTGAGCTAGCGGACGTCTTCCTGCTGTCTCTGACGACATCTTCAGTAAGGAATTAAAGCATGTTCTACGTTCTTCAACCACCTGCAGACTCTGAGAACTTCTTGTGCTGTTTGCGTGGATTCCAGAGTTTCACCAACTTCTGCTTTAAATGTATGTTTAATTTTACATTCGCTACTCAATACACGACATAAATATTAGCAATCCAACGTCTCAGAATAATCAAAATGTAATTAAACAAACGTTGAAACAATCTGCCTTCTATTTTCATTTAAAGTGTCCGCAAAATTGATATTGTCTAATTATGAGGCGAATAACCAAGTGCGTTATGTGACAAGTTTGGTTTGAATCCTATATACATTCAACTGCATAAAAATCTCTTATTCTGATGTTTTCACTAACAACCTAGAGTGAGTTGAGTAAGGAACCACATTATCAAAGCACTGGTTTAGCCGTAATCGAATTTTTTTATGAAATAGAAAATTATTATAGATAGAACAGTTCTTCTGATAGATATCTTAAATTTATCAAATTGTTTCTCGTAATCGGATCAAGATGGAAGTCTGAGCGTGACATTTTTGAATTCCTCGTACTTTTCTATGCTAGGAACCACATTTTCAAAGTTGCAGACTCACTGGTTTAGCTGTAATTTAATTATATATGTAAACATATCACTTTTTAAATGTGATTTTTAACTTCTACGGGCTTTATTTCCTAAACGGTTATAGTTAGCGATCTGGGCGTGACATTTTTGGATACCACGAACTTTTCTACGCTAGGAGTCACATTTTCAAAGTTGCGGAGTCACTGCTTTAGCCGTAATTTAATTATCAATGTAAACACATCACTTTTTAAATGTGATTTTTTGACTCTAAGGGCTCTATTTTCTAAACGGTTATAGTTAGCGGTCTGAGCGTGACATTTTTGGATTCCTCGTACTTTTTTATGTTAGGAACCACATTTTCAACGTTTCAGAGTCACTGCTTTAGCCGTAATTTAATTATTAATGTAAACACATCACTTTTTAAATGTGATTTTTTGACTTCTAAGGGCTATATTTCCTAAACGGTTATAGTTAGCGGTCTGAGCGTGACATTTTTTGATTCCTCGTACTTTTTTATGTTAGGAACCACATTTTCAACATTTCAGAGTCACTGCTTTAGCCGTAATTTAATTATTAATGTAAACACATCACTTTTTAAATGTGATTTTTTGACTTCTAAGGGCTATATTTCCTAACGGTTATAGTTAGCGGCCTGAGCGTGACATTTTTGGATTCCTCGTAATTTACTTAGTATAATCCGCTACTGTTTAGAGAAAATTCAATTCAGTCTAATACGAGAGTGAAGATTAATATGTTTGTGTTTTGGAATCTTCTAAGACACCTGAAGGTCTTCTACGATGAGAACCAAGTCCCAGAAACCCGCCAAACTAGGATATCCAAATAATAAATAATTTGTATTAAATTATCTTTTATTTTAGAATACTTAAATACAATGTATACATTATAAATAAATAAATTACAGTATTCCTTAAAATATGATTTATTTAATTTTTTGTTGAAATACACCAGTATGCATATTGCCACCCCTAAAAGTTAATTAGCACCGGAGACAACCCTTATTTGTATCTTCGGTTCTAAGGGTCGTATCGAAAAAATCTACATTGAATTCGATAGGGGATGAAAAACTGAGTATATTTTGCATTTAACGACCCTTAGTTTAAGGGTTATGAGCAATCAAAGTAGTGAAAAAGTCGTTTGAACATAGTCATTAACCCTTAAACTAAGAATCGTAGAGTAAAAAGTTAAATGTAAAAGATGCTCAGTTTTTCATCCCCTATCGAATGCAATGTAGAGTTTTTCGATACGACCCTTAGAACCGAAGATACAAATAAGGGTTGAATATCTCCGGTGCTAATTAACTTTTAGGGGTGGCATTATGCATACAACTGTATTCTTTTTTATTTTTTTTTGCGCTACCCTTCATTTTGGTTTCTGAACGATCAGTCTCCAATTCCGGCGATGATTTAGACTCTGTTGGAACTAATGTTGCTGTATTATCGGAGCTCAAATATAATTGTTCTTGTTTAGAAGGAGCTAATTCAGCCTGTTGCCCCGTGCTTGTTCTGCCAGGGCCATCTTGAGATTGATAGGATTTTGTTGTACTACGTCTGTTTTCATTTTTTGCTTCACTTTTATTATAAGTAACAGGCTCTTCAGAAGAGCTGGAATCATCTTTTATTTTGTCTCTATCTTGTGTTACATTTTTGTAATTACTATCCTCGAGATTTCTATCGTTGCTAAAAGTTGAGGTTTTTGAACTTCGAACTAAAGGAGTTGTTCGCTTTCCCTGCCCTACGCTTTTATCTACTAACAAATGATTTCTAACTGAGTCGTAATAGTGATCGTCGTAATCGTGATCGTCGTAATCGTGATCGTCGTAATAGTGATCGTCGTAATCGTGATCGCCGTAATCATGATCGTCGTGCCTACGTTTCCTTTCAGAACTTTCTAAAGGTCTGTCGTATTGTGCAGAACTCACAGAAGGAGTACTTGCGTCGCTACTCATCTGAGGTTGTAATTGTGGTGGTGGTAGCGGTGCTAGTGGTGGTTGCTTATGCATTTCAGAGGAAGATCTTATTAATCTGTCTTTGGTATGATCAGACAGGCGCCGTTTTACCGGCGGGTAGAATTTCTCGCTGATGTCATCGTTTTTTTTTCCTCAGCCCCTCCCGATTTTCTGCCCCTGTCAGATTATTTATGTGATTTGCTTGGTTTCTCTTTATGTGGTTTATCTTTATTTGGTTTCTCTTTATTATGATGAGCGTCTTTACTGCGTGATTCTCTTTTATTTTTTTTAGCGCTACCCTTCATTTTGGTTTCTGAACGATCAGTCTCCAATTCCGGCGATGATTTAGACTCTGTTGGAACTAATGTTGCTCTATTATCGGAGCTCAAATATAATTGTTCTTGTTTAGAAGGAGCTAATTCAGTCTGTTGCCCCGTGCTTGTTTTGCCAGGGCCATCATGAGATTGATAGGATTTTGTTGTACTACGTCTGTTTTCATCTAAAAGTTTTTTATCTTCGCGTGATATGGATGAAGGATCTGAACTCCTTGATGAATTTTCGAATTTTACCCCTTTTTGATCTCTGAAATATCATAAAATAAATTTCGTTTGTATATTAGTATTTTAATAGTTACTTAGTAGAATCAGTATTATCCACGTTTGAATCCTCCGCATCGGTTTTATCTACATCCTGTTCTTCCATGTTGAAAAATTTTAGTAACATCGCCTAAAAATATAAATATTATATATCAAGTGTTTAGTATTATTTAGTCAACTTACTAAAACAAATATGCTAAAAATAAATATTATTAATTCGGAGCACAATAAAGAGACAATAAAGTTAGACAGTTGTTCCAAACATCCATATGTGTTAATGGTTTTAGTCCCCGAACATTTCAAGTCAAAATGTCGGCAAGGTTTAGCGGTTTCCATTTTGCAGCACGTGTAAGGAACGGCAGTTAAAAATTTCACGTTTAGTTCTGCCGTTGGAGCCAACTCAACATTTTTAATACTATCATCATGGAATTCATGTCTGCAGAATATTTGTCGTTTATTCTCTGCAATCCAATTCTTTTGAGCCCAATCTTGATAGGAGTAAATACCGCAACATTGAAATAATATTTGTACTATGTCTACGAATTTTTTGTCGCTAAATTTTTGTTGGTATTTGGTTATAGATGCTGTAAGAGCCACTTCAGGAGCTTCGCTTTGCGTCAGAGAGGCCACGCAGACCAAGGCACAGAAGATTTGAATACAAAGAGAAATGTACAGCATGCATCGGTGGTAAGTTTGTATGTCATAGTGCCGCTCTTTTGTTTCGTTTTTACTGAAAGATCACAATAAGGATTTGCTGGATTTATTCAAAACGGTGATTACCTGTAAAATGTTCTAATTTTGAAAGCAGTTGGCAAACAAACTAGGCTTCCGCTCAGTCCACAAACGGTGGCTACATATCCTCCACTTTTTGACAGGAGAACAGTGATCAAGAAAAGTAATGTTGCGCAAAACATCAGTTGACCCATTGCAAGCAACGCCAGTAAAATGCTTAAAATCTGAATCCATCTAGTATATTTTGAAGTCATTTATTATATAAAACATGTTTTTCAAAATAAAGGCCGGTTTTTAAAAAGCCTAACGTCAAAAAATAAACATTCAAGGAAAACGTCAATTGAAGAAAGATGGCTACGATATTTTTATAAATGTATAATACGTCAACTGTTGATTATTTATGATGAAATACAATATAATATTGCAAAAACTTAATTTAAAATAGAACACCTCATTCAGGAACAACAAATACATACGAAAAAAATGTTTATCATTAAATACACGACTTGAGATATCGTTTGATTTTGAAGTCGTACTTCAAAATGTGGATGAACCCAAAGACATGATTATTCACTGTGATCTTTCAATGATATATTATCTTTAAATCTTAATTTTAGCTAGTATAAATACGGTAGTTTAGTTAGTAATGCCATAGTCAACATGAATCGTTTACTGGTATTGTTTGCTTTGGTTGCAATAGCAAATAATAATTATTAATTTCTGGGCTATACCCTTAATTGGATGTATGAATATTAGTTTATATATTATAAAGTTTACGCCATATTTTTTATGAATCGCCTTAAATTATACGCTGTAGTTGGATTTAATCAGTAATAATTTTTTTGTAAAATGGGAGCCCAAAATTACAAGAGTAAAATATCCTTTATGGTACACTCAAAGTGTTAATATTTTACTACGTTGTAGATTAACTAAAATATTCGCCAGATTGATTGATTATTTAGCTTCAATTAGCGAAATTAAAAAAATTATTTTTATATGCGTTTTTCGTTTAAATTTGCCTCTTCATTCAAATAGGCCAATCATATCGCAGACGCTGTGACGTCATTTTCAACATGTTCTGCAGAAATTTTTATATAGACAGATTTTTTCCCGTAAACAATCATTGCAACTTAAAATTCGATTACGGATTATTAATTAGCATATTTTTTACTATTAACAATATATTTACTTTTATTTAAAAGTGCAAATAATGTTTGTTCAAAAAATTCTGCAGAACGACATTGAAGATGGGCAGTCCAAATAGTTTGACATTTTGTGGGTTCTCTGCTTGTCATTACGGTCATTACCAAATTACTATAATATTGTTAAATAGGTGAATAGTTGTAAGTCTAGTGTTTATTTAACTGTGAGTACATTTATATTAACATTCTTGTCTTTTAGCGGCTTCGCCATTTGACTGGCGAATCGTTGGAGGAAAAAATGCTGAAGTAGGTCAATTCCCTTATCAGATTTCTTTGAGGGCTTCTGGAAGCCACAACTGTGGAGGTTCCATCATCAGCAAGCGTTGGATTTTAACAGCCGCTCATTGTGTTGAAGGGTAAGTACATTTTTCATTGCTATTGGTGTGGAATAAATGCTATCAAGTACAGTCGCTATTCTGCAAATATCACGAATACTCTAGGCTTCGCTTAAGGCTTTTTAACATAAATCAAATCACAAACTAGTAAAAAACGACTTATAGTTGACCAGTCAACTACTTGACCATCGCTGTTGGTACAATCAAGCTCGATGACCCATCAGCCCGTGTATATGAAGTAGAAAAGACCCTCTACCATGAAGACTGGAGTTCCTGGACTCTTACCAACGATGTCGGTTTAATCCGTGTTGCTGAAGACATTGAATTCAATGACAACGTGCAACCGATTCCTTTGAACACTGAAGACATTGGTGGAGATGCTGACTTGACTCTCAGTGGCTGGGGAAGGACTTCTTATCCTGGTAACCTTCCAGAGACCCTCCAGTGGATCCAGCTCAAGAGCTTGACCACCGATCAGTGCCAGGCGAGACACAGCAACACGATTGTTGACTCTGAGATCTGCACGTTCACCAAGAGCGGCGAGGGAGCCTGCCACGGCGACAGCGGCGGTCCTCTGGTTCACAATGGTAAGGTCGCTGGTATCGTCTCTTGGGGAAGGCCTTGCGCTGTTGGATACCCAGATGTCTTCACCAGAGTCAGCAGTTATGTCGATTGGATCAATGAAAGAGTTAGTGCTTAAGAAATTTAATAATAAGAAGCTATATAAAATGTAATAAATAATATTGAATAAAGATTTGTATTTGTTAAAGAGTATTCGTGAAATAATTTAATAGTTAAAGACAGCGACTTGTACTTGATGCCATTTTATTCCTCAAATAGTTCTGTATCACTAAGTACCAATCTATATACAAAAATTCGTTAAATTATAAACAGTATTTATTAGTTTCACACCTATTTTATCTTTATAAACAAAATAGGTATACTTTTAGTTTAAATTTTAAATTATGTGCATTATTAATTTCTTATATAGCTATAGAAATATATTCAACAGTTCCTGAAAGATCTTAGTACTTAGTAAATACATAATTTGTTACTATACATATTTTTTGTATTTAAAACAATTAGATTCCTTGCAGATTTCTGTCTTAGAAATAATATTTTTATAATTTTTAATTGAATGCACTTTATTTACTAAAAATATCGATTTTTATTTAATATAATTGGATTCCTCAGTCGTAATAATATTAGTAATCACATTTTCAAACATTTCAAGCTGCTATTTTAATCAGATGACAATTTTTTGTATGCATTCTTGTAGTTTAACCTTTCTTTATAATAATTTAAATTTCCCTCCCACATAACTTCGTCTCGTATTTAAAATTTGCGTATCCGCTTGTCAAAAATCAAAGCTGCGTTCCTAAATTACATTCTCTAATATTAGGTTATACTCTACACTTCAAAACTAAGCGGCTGTTGAAAAATCCGTCTTTTATCATGTGAAGGCATTGTGAAATACGTTGCAAACTTGAAATTTCCAGTACACAACTATCTAAACTCTACACCGTTTAAAACTTGATAAATACTTGGGAACGTAGCCGAGTAGTTCTTACTTTATTCAAAAGAGGGCAGAAATCACGGTTTGATTTCACGATTTATGAACAAATTATTGATTTTTTTCAACACCATATTGAGGTTGTGTAATTTTTAATGCAATGTAATGAAACTGACGCCATTGCATGTTCGTAGTTTGTTCTTTGTATTTAAATAACAAGTGGCTTAATTTCAAGTGATAAATAAGAAATGTGAGTATCCTAGACATAAAATAATGTTGGTTTGCGACAAAATGATCCACAAGTTGTCGTAAACTTATTAATTTGCTGTTAATTGTTAATCGATTCCATGATCAGTTCATGCCAGCCGAGGTCATCGCTTCAAGTATTAAAATAAGTGATTTATTTACAGGTAAACGCTGTTATATGTAGAAAAGAGACAATTTCAAAGAAAATACTCGAATTACCTACAAATTCTGGGTCTCTAACATCATCTTTGAAGAAAATGATGATCTTAAACATGAGATTACATAATGAGAATTTCTACATTTAAGGTAAGCAGTCTTTCTTTTATTATTTATTTACGCTAATTGCACATTAACATTCGTTCGTGATGTAATAATTTCTGGCAAACGTACATATTGATTTGCGATGCATTTTAAATGTTTGCAGTTGTGTAATAACGAAAATATTTATTTTGTTACAGATTAGCAGTCCCATTACCATTTCATCATCCTGAAAATCCAGCACGAGGTGCTTTGCCCCCGAACATGGAAGGTAATATTCTTCAGATATTACTATTTACATTTTTAACTCAAAATTTCATATTGAACATGATTTATTTCATGTTATTGAATAATTATGTAATTCTGCAAACCAATTTGGAACTTAATTAATCTGTTTACTGTTACAAGGTTGAATCAAAATATAATAGTTATTTTAGATTCACTCATAGTTGTTGGTGAAAAATAACCCACAGGTTTAATATTTGTGTAGATATTCCTTTATAATATAATATTTATTTAGTAATTATCAAATGTAAATAAATGATTTGTGGTTCCTAGGTATTCGAGCATATCATAGATGTGAACAAATGAACTGGCAACTTGACAATGACTTTAGAAGTCTTCGAAGGACGTAGAAGAATATTCTGCACCTTACATCAACGACGAGAGATTTCACTGGAAAACAACTTCAACATTCATCTGTAGCAGCCTTCGGGAAACATCAACTTCAACAGTCAACTTGGAATCAACATCTTCTCATCTTCAAGCAATCATGTAAGCATTTTTCATCATTATTCCTCTGACATTTCTACATTAAGAACCACACTTTCAATGTCGTAGCTCAATGAGTGATTCTCAAGTCACGGGTACTCTTGCTTTATATTTGGGATTATAGAGTAGATATTTTGACATTTATAATTAAAATGTCTGCTACAATCTGTTTAGCCGCCATTATTTTTAAATACTTTATGATTTATCTGTTAATAATCGTAGAATAATCGCGAAAATTTGTAGTTTGGGGTAAAATTTCCTGGGGATGCCGATTCTGAGCTCAAACATTATCCTCCTCCCCATATTACGCTGCTGTCTTCCCCTAGAGGTAGTACATATGAGGCATTTCGTTATTATATTATTTATTTTATTATTTATCGTAGAAAATTCGTGAAAATTTTGATACTGGCATAAAATTGTCTGATTTTGTCCTTTAAATATTATGCTGTCTCTACTGGTACCCCTTATTGCAATGGTAGCACGAAAGAGACATGTAATTGTCGTAGAAAATTCGCGAAAATGTGGTTCTTGGTGTAAAATTGCCTGAGGAAATTATTTCGCCTTGAAAATTATCCATCGCTACTATTGGATCCCCTTTATAAAGATGTGTTTTCTCAAGAACACATTAGTCATGATGTTATTTTTTTCTAACTCATTATTTAAATGTGCGGAGAGCTGCGCACAGTGAAGATTTTTTGATATTTAGTGAAGGTTTATATGAATCTAAATGTGTGTTATTGTTTTAGATTAATTTGGACTTCATGTACAAAGTTTGAAGATTCTTTGGTTTGAAATTCTACTGTTGGAGTCTAGTCTCTAGTCTAGGACAAGAAACATCATCTGGTGCTACTAAATGAATGAATCTTCTTCAGCTGGTGTACTTCTAAAAATGTCTCGTTCCCCAGTTTAACACGTAAGTTTTTTATTTTCATTTTGTGTTTTGGATTTGGAACATGCTGCTTTTACTCAGCTGGAGTGTACAAAACTAGCCTCACAGATCGCTGTGAAAATGCTACAGATCAAAAAATCACTCAATGCTTTCACTCAATTTAAGTGTGGCAGCCTCATATGTGAGTAATCGGTTTAGGCATATGTTTAACCGTGTGTGCGGTTGCCAGTCTCACGCACTCATGAGTGGAGAGTACACTACAGGAGAGATGTTTGTGCAGTTAACTGAAATGTGTACCTGCCTGGATTTGAAACTGAAACATAACACATGGCCCAGACGCAAAAATAAATCGTTTTTTGTTGTACAAAAGTTCAAATCAAAATCAAAATACAAATATAATGTACTGTATCTTATATTTATTGAAAACTGCAATACATTTTACACAATCTCAAATCAAATCAGCAGCCGAAACTTTATGGAACCGAATAATTTTTTTTTGAAAAATCGTTCTATGCACTGACAATGAAAAAATTGTGATACAAACTGTAGAATATTTGAGATTTTTTTCTCCAGAAAGGTATGTTTAAGTCTTATAGATACTGTACCACAACGAATTAAAACAGTTTAAAAAATTAAGGTGAAGTTAAATAGGGGTAAAGTAGTTTATAATAATTAGAGCAAACAATAAAAAAAATTGCCAGATGTATACTTTATTCTCTAAGTTTATATTTAAAGTTACATGCACTTAAAATATACCTTTAATATATTTTAAGTAAATTAAACTTTAAATATAACTTAGATAATAAAGTATATAACCAGCATATATTTTCGTTGTTTCCTCTAATTACTATAAACGATTTTACCCCTGTGTAACTCCACGTTAATTTTTAAACTGTTTCAATTCATTGTGGCATAGGATCTACAAGTCCTAATCATACTTTTCTGGAGAAAAATCACAAATATTCTGTGTCACAATTCTTTTCAAATTATTTTTTTATTCGGTTCCATAGTTTCGACTGTTGATTGATTTGAGATTGTGTAAATTGTATTGCAGTTTTACAGTACATTATACTTGTATTTTAATTTTTATTTAAACTTTTGTACAACAAGAAACGACATTTTTTTACGTTTGGGCCAACTTCAATGAGACGGAGCTCGTATATAATAATTTATTTTACAAGTCACTGAAATAAGAGAATTATTGGCATTTACTTTGTGAAATAGATGTTTAACTTATTATTCTTATTTAATATGGGTGCGATAAATGTTACTAATATATTTGTGTTTTCTAGGTATTCGAGGATGTCATAGAGGACTTGTATAAGTGTCGTGTTATCTTCTAAGGAAGCAGGAGCAGTTGTAGCAGCCTTCAAAAGACATGGGAGAATATTTTTTCGGTAAGCTTCTTTACTCTTTTTTTACAATTACATATCTGTCGCGCCTTTTACCCAAGTTGGGTACGGCAGCCTCACATATGTGAGTCATCGGTATGGATGTTATGTTTTACCGTGTGTACAGTTACCAGCAGTTGGTAACTCACTCATGACTGGAGAGTACACTACAGGGCAGATTTTTGTGCAGTAAATTACAATTGGATCTGAAACTAAACAGTCAGAACCACAGTTGGTCATTAGCATATTCAGATTGCATCAAATTTAAACTATTTTATTCCAATTTCAATATTGAATCTTACAACATTACATTTATTAATTTATTTATTATTATTATTATTCAACAGGTTTAGAATCCAATTACATAATAATATTATAACATTTCAAATGTACATTGACTAAATATAATGAACAAAATAGAAAAAAAATTGAATACAAATACAGATAATAAACCGAGATTAAATCGAGGAAACAAAGTCAAACAAATATAATAATATTAATTACATACATAATCTATCACGCTTTTCACCCAATTAGGGTGCGGCAGCCTCACATATTGTGAGAATCGGTATAGATATATTTTTATCGTGTGTGCGGTTACCAGCCGTCAACTGTTGGATACTTCCTGTATAAAATAATTCATTTATTATAAATATTTAATATTTTCAGGATAAGCAAACACTGTTTATCAAATGTAAATAAATGATTTGTGGTTCCTAGGTATTTGATGTGAACAAGCCAAGCAGTCTTCGAAGGACATGGAAGAATTTTCTGCACATGACATCAATCACGAGAGTCGTCGAGGGATTACACTGAACAACTTCAACATCCATCGTGGGACTTTCTGCAGGCGACATCAACTCCAGCAGCCTTCCAGAGACTTAGTGATAAGTGAATTATCAAAGATAGTTTTGCCAGTCTTTTCCTTTTGCGTGAATCATTCTTTAACTCGAATCTCGAAATAATACTTTACATAAATAATAAAGACTGAAACTTCTATATTTGATAATAATGTTGAGATTGGAACTAAATGAATACAGGCGGCACAGTCTTGGGTTCAATTCCCAATGACCATGTGAATATGATCTCAACAATTAATTTTAACTTAGGTAATAGTTTGCAAGGAGTAAACCACATCGTCTTTACTTTACTAGTACTTTAATAGTACTTTGGTAATACAGATTAAGGGATCAAGGAATTTTAATGAAACTAGTGACATTATTATTGATTTTAAAATAATTTTAATTGGGGTGATAGTTTTGCCTTTGGTTGTTTTGTTTGTCATGTTCTTGGGTTTCAAGTTAAAATAAATTGCGGTCAAGAATTTAACTTAAATAGGAAATGTCACTAGTGAAAATAAATGTGGTTTAATCCTTGTTCAATGGTCCTTTTTCAACGAACAAAATAAATTAAGAGATGCATTTGAAACTGCAAATAAAATTGAAGATGTTAATGTGACAATACAATAAATAAAGAACAAGAAGTGATGAATAAATTCGTTGTTGCCAGATACTTAACATTAAGTTGCGAACATGATGATGACAATTTGAGCAGAATTAAGTTTTTATAAGTTGAATGTTGTAGACTTTTGAATAATAACATATGAATTAATTTGAAGTAACTTTTTCTTCTACGACCCTTAGTTTAAGGGTTATGAGCAATCAAAGTGGTGAAAAAGTCGTCTAAACATAGTCATTAACCCTTAAATTAAGGGTCGTAGAGAAAAGAGTTAAATGTAAAAGATGCTCAGTTTTTCATCCCCTATCGAATGCTATGTAGATTTTTTCGATACGACCCTTAGGACCGGAGATACAAATAAGGGTTGAATATCTCTGGTGCTAATTAACTTTTAGGGGTGGCAATATGCATACTGGTGTATTTCAACGCGTAGAGTACGAATATGACCCGTAATCACTCCCCAACCCTTAATTTTTATGTAATCGCGTTTTTAAATTTTCACCCTCACTCGACTTCAGATTTAAGTCAAACAAAAATCGCCGATTTGGTATCAGGATAACATGAATGGTGGGAGATCGAAAAAATAATTAAAAATCGGCCAAAACGGCCGTATCTATAGACAGGCAGATAGAGAATGAAAAGTTACGCAGTCTTTGTATTTAACTTTTTGCCCTTAGCCCTTTAGTTTACGAGATAATAATTGTTTAAAGTCAGCAAAATTTCACCAAAATCGATGAAAATTACGTTGATTTCAAGGGTGGTTTGTATCATATTCGCCTAATTAGGACCAGATGAATCCAAATATGCCCTCCAATTTGAGGTAGATATAGACATAATACTGTTTTTGACCACCTAACATTACATTACAAATAGGTCTATATTCGGTTCACGAGGGTCGTGTTACTAATATTTCGTTTATATTCAATTACTCTACTAATAATAGTACCAGCATAGTAAAAATTTGTATCCAAGGGTAAAATAATCTGAGGAATCCAATGGTGCCAAGATCAGCCCTGTATCTTGTACCGTTCAGAAGTTACAAACAAAGTTTTCGTGGTTATGTCACATTTGACAAGACAAATATTATTAATTATATAAATAACATAATTAAAGCTGAAAATTAGTAAACATATGTAAAAAATTACGCTGAATCGATTGCTGTAGTTCTTTTTGCCGAAAGATAAACAGTTTAGCCGTAAATAATTAATTTCCAATACGACACCAGCGCCAATCCGCAAAACTGAGCACGGTGTAAGTCTGGTGAACTACTCTTCCGTCTAAATAATAGTTACCTGTTTTACTGACTTGAAAACAGTTAAGCGTTTTACCGACTAAGTAGTTCACCAGAATCACGATGCTAAAAAATTTGCGGATTGGCGCTAGTGTTCCATTAAAAATTAATTATTTATGGCTAAACTGTTGGTTTTTGATCAAAACCGATTACAGCAATCGAGTCAGCGTAATTTTTTACATATGTTTACTAATTTTCAGCTTTAATTATGTTATTCAAATAATTCATAATATTTGACATGTCAAATGTGACCTAACCACAAAGACAAACTTGGAAGATTTGGTTCTAAGTGCATTATAATAACTGTTTCAGTAAATTCTAAGTCTAGTAGCTCGCTAGTAAGTTTCTTTTGTGCATATTATAATGTTTTAGTGTCCATACAGTTAGAGTTATTGTTGTTTACGTTAGAAGTTTCATGTACAATAACATTTTGGTTTGTTTTAGGCTACAAAATGATTTTGAGGCATTGTCTGCAGTTCGTCAAGCATTTAGAGTCTTTGACGACCTTCTGAAGCTGAATTAATAATCCATAGCCTCAGAAATATTAATATGTAAGTACATTTTATTTATTTAGTGTTGAACCATTTCTTTGTATTCTGTAGAGTTACTGGCGATTAAAATAAGTTAAGAACGAATTCATTTGTATCTTTAGATAATAGCGGCTTTAAAATAAGTAGAGGAATCTATTAACTCTTGTTTTTAGTAAATTCTAAGTCTAGTAGATCGCTAGTAAGTTCTTTTGTGCATATTATAATGTGTTAGTGTCAAAACAAATAGAATTATTGTTGTTTACGTTAGAAGTTCCATGTACAATAACATTGTGGTTTGTTTTAGGCTACAAAATTATTTTGGGGCATTGTCTGGAGTTCTTCAAGCATTTAGACCTTCTGGTGAACCTCTGAGGTCCATGTAAGGGTTAAATAAGAATCTAAAGTTCAGAAACTAATATGTAAGTAAATTTTATTGATTTAGTCTTGAACCATTTCTTTGTGTACTGTACAGTGACAGGCGATTGAAATAAGACAGAAAGAACTAACTGATTTATGTTTTTCGATACTAGATGGTTTAAAAGACATGGAGGAATCTATTAACTTCTGTTTGTGTGTTTCTAGGCAAGAAATACTTCTTCAAAGGCCAAGGCTCAACGATCTTCACAGCCGCGTAGAGAACGAGCGCCGAACTCTCTCTGGATGGGTCACCCGCCAGCCCTCACACCCGTGAACAACACTGTGAGACGTCAACTCATTTGGCGTTAGGATTAAGATTATATTAAGGCCGTTATACTTAAAATAAAATATCTCATGTTGTTTATGGAGATTTTTAATTTAAGGATAACTCTGAAATGGTTAGAGATAGCGCAATGATCGTTGAAAATATGGAAATTAGAGCGAATTTTACGTAAGGAAATGTTAAGTTTATAAGAATTAAGATTATATTAAGGCCGTTATATTTAAAATAAAATATCTCATGATATTCATATAGAGATTTTTAATTTAAGTATAACTCGGAAACGGTTAGAGATAGCGCAATGATCGTTGAAAATATGGAAATTAGAGCGAATTTTACGTAAGGAAATGTTAAGTTTATAAGAATTATGATTATATTAAGGCCGTTATATTTAAAATAAAATATCTCATGATATTCATATAGAGATTTTTAATTTAAGTATAACTCGGAAACGGTTAGAGATAGCGCAATGATCGTTGAAAATATGGAAATTAGAGCGAATTTTACGTAAGGAAATGTTAAGTTTATAAGAATTAAGATTATATTAAGGCCGTTATATTTAAAATAAAATATCTCATGATATTCATATAGAGATTTTTAATTTAAGTATAACTCGGAAACGGTTAGAGATAGCGCAATGATCGTTGAAAATATGGAAATTAGAGCGAATTTTACGTAAGGAAATGTCAAGTTTATAAGAATTAAGATTATATTAAGGCCGTTATATTTAAAATAAAATATCTCATGATATTCATATAGAGATTTTTAATTTAAGTATAACTCGGAAACGGTTAGAGATAGCGCAATGATCGTTGAAAATATGGAAATTAGAGCGAATTTTACGTAAGGAAATGTCAAGTTTATAAGAATTAAGATTATATTAAGGCCGTTATATTTATATTTAAAATAAAATATCTCATGATATTCATATAGAGATTTTTAATTTAAGTATAACTCGGAAACGGTTAGAGATAGCGCAATGAGCGTGACATTTTTGGATTCCTCGTACTTTTTTATATTAGGAACCACATTTTCAACGTTTCAGAGTCACTGCTTTAGCCGTAATTTAATTATTAATGTAAACACATCTTTTTTTAATGAGATTATAAGGGCTCTATTTCCTAAACGGTTATAGTTAGCGGTCTGAGCGTGACATTTTTGGATTGCTCGTACTTTTTTATGTTAGGAACCACATTTTCAACGTTTCAGAGTCACTGCTTTAGCCATAATTTAATTATTAATGTAAACACATCACTTTTTAAATGTGATTTTTTGACTTCTAAGGGCTCTATTTCCTAAACGGTTATAGTTAGCGGTCTGAGCGTGACATTTTTGGATTGCTCGTACTTTTTTATGTTAGGAACCACATTTTCAACGTTTCAGAGTCACTGCTTTAGCCATAATTTAATTATTAATGTAAACACATCACTTTTTAAATGTGATTTTTTGACTTCTAAGGGCTCTATTTCCTAAACGGTTATAGTTAGCGGTCTGAGCGTGACATTTTTGGATTCTTCGCACTTTTTTGTATTAGAAACCACATTTTCAACGTTTCAGAGTCACTGCTTTAGCCATAATTTAATTATTAATGTAAACACATCACTTTTTAAATGTGATTTTTTGACTTCTAAGGGCTCTATTTCCTAAAGGGTTATAGTTAGCGGTCTGAGCGTGACATTTTTGGATTCCTCGCACTTTTTTGTATTAGGAACCACATTTTCAACGTTTCAGAGTCACTGCTTTAGCCATAATTTAATTATTAATGTAAACACATCTTTTTTTAAATGAGATTTTTTGACTTCTAAGGGCTCTATTTCCTAAACGGTTATAGTTAGCGGTCTGAGCGTGACATTTTTGGATTGCTCGTACTTTTTTATGTTAGGAACCACATTTTCAACGTTTCAGAGTCACTGCTTTAGCCATAATTTAATTATTAATGTAAACACATCACTTTTTAAATGTGATTTTTTGACTTCTCAGGGCTCTATTTCCTAAACGGTTATAGTTAGCGGTCTGAGCGTGACATTTTTGGATTCTTCGCACTTTTTTGTATTAGGAACCACATTTTCAACGTTTCAGAGTCACTGCTTTAGCCATAATTTAATTATTAATGTAAACACATCACTTTTTAAATGTGATTTTTTGACTTCTAAGGGCTCTATTTCCTAAACGGTTATAGTTAGCGGTCTGAGCGTGACATTTTTGGATTCTTCGCACTTTTTTGTATTAGGAACCACATTTTCAACGTTTCAGAGTCACTGCTTTAGCCATAATTTAATTATTAATGTAAACACATCTTTTTTTAAATGAGATTTTTTGACTTCTAAGGGCTCTATTTCCTAAACGGTTATAGTTAGCGGTCTGAGCGTGACATTTTTGGATTGCTCGTACTTTTTTATGTTAGGAACCACATTTTTAACGTTTCAGAGTCACTGCTTTAGCCATAATTTAATTATTAATGTAAACACATCACTTTTTAAATGTGATTTTTTGACTTCTAAGGGCTCTATTTCCTAAACGGTTATAGTTAGCGGTCTGAGCGTGACATTTTTGGATTCATCGCACTTTTTTGTACTAGGAGACATATTTTCAAAGTTCTGAGGTCACTAGTTTGGCCGTAATTTAATTATTTTATATGGGAGATTTTTAATTTAAGAATTATGAAACTGAGGGGTAGTTACACCCAAATATACCTATGTTAATATTGTATTGTATTATAACTTATCTTATGTGTTATTATTTTATTAGAATATGTAAGTCTGATTAGAATTATGAAGCTGTGGGGTAGTTATACCCAAACATACCTATGTTGATATTGTATATTATTTATCTTAAGTGGTTTTATTTTATTCACAATATGTGAGTCAGCCACACCAAAGGATTAGAATTATGAAACTGTGGGGTATTACACCCAAAACTATGTATTAAAATATGTACACTTTTTAAATAAATAAATAATGTTGTTAAAATAATAAATTTGCTTTAAATAATAATAATATACCAACCTATTGTCCCACCTACGCCCCGTTACAAAAATATGATTTCTTCGGCTGGTTAAAATTTTCAACTCAAAATCTCAATATTTGTATCAGGAGAACATAACTTGTTGGAGATCAAAAATACCAATTAAAATTTGTTGCCAAACTGCGAAAAAGTCGACGAAAAACAGCAAAATTTTCATCAATTTTTTGATTAATTTTTTGATCTCCCACCATTCATGTTATCCTGATACCAAATCGGCGATTTTTGTTCGACTCAAATCTGAAGTCGAGTGAGGGTGAAAATTTAAAAACGCGATTACGTAAAAACTAAGGGTTGGGGAGTTATTTACGGGTCATATTCGTACTCTACGCGTTGAAATACACCAGTATGCATATTGCCATCCCTAAAAGTTAATTAGCACCAGAGATATTCAACCCTTATTTGTATCTCCGGTCCTAAGGGCCGTATCGAAAAAATCTACATTGCAGTCGATAGGGGATGAAAAACTGAGCATCTTTTATATTTAACTTTTTCCTGTACGACCCTTAGTTTAAGGGTTATGAACAATCAAAGTGGTGAAAAAGTCGTCTAAACATAGTCATTAGCCCTTAAACTAAGGGTCGTAGAGCAAAAAGTTAAATGTAAAAGATGCTCAGTTTTTCATCCCCTATCGAATGCAATGTAGATTTTTTCGATACGACCCTTAGAACCGGAGATACAAATAAGGGTTGAATATCTCGGGTGCTAATTAACTTTTAGGGATGGCAATATGCATACTGGTGTATTTCAACGCGTAGAGTACGAATATGACCTCTAAATCACTCCCCAACCCTTAGTTTTTACGTAATCACGTTTTTAAATTTTCACCCTCACTCGACTTGAATTTTGAATCGAACAAAAATCACCAAGTTTGTATCAGGATAACATGAATGGTGGGAGATCGAAAAAATAATTAAAAATCGGCCAAAAAGGCCTTATCTATAGACAGGCAGATAGAGAATGAAAAGTTACGCAACCTTTGTATTTAACTTTTGGCCCTTAGCCCTATAGTTTACGAGATAATAATTATTTAATATCAGCAAAATTTCACCAGAAACTACCAAAATTACGTTTATTTCAAGGGTGGTTTGTATCATATACACCTAATTAGGACCCGCTGATTCCAAATATGCACCCCATTTGGCCGTGCAACCCTTAGTTTCCGATTTATAAGCAATTTAAAATTTTCCTAGCGTAGTGTCAATTTTTTTGACGATTTTGCTAGTAAAATTACAACTACGCTAGGAAAATTTTAAAATGCTTATAACTCGTAAAGTAAGGGTAGCAGGATAAAGAGGGGTAGCCTAACCCCTCAATTAGGACCTGCTGAATCCAAATATGCACTCCATTTTGTCCTGCAACCCTTAGTTTCCGAGTTATAAGCAATTTAAAATTTTCCTAGCGTAGTGTCAATTTTTTTGACGATTTTGCTAGTAAAATTACAACTACACTAGGAAAATTTTAAAATGCTTATAACTCGTAAAATAAGGGTAGTAGGCTAATGAGGGGTTGTCTAACCCCTCAATTAGGACCCGCTGAATCCAAATATGCGCCCCATTTTACCATGCAACCCTTAGTTTTCGAGTTATTTGCAGTTTAATATTTTCCTAGCGTAGTTGCAACTTTGCTTCATTTTCTGGACCATTCGACAAAAACTTTTGTGACGTCATACCAATAGATGGCAGCACTAATCTCGTTTTGACCAATTTCATCCCTAATATGTTTTAATGCTGAATAAACATTTCAAGGGGGTAATTTGCACTCTACCCTCTAATTCGAACCCGCTGAACTCAAATATGTACCCCATTTAGTCATTCAGCCCTTAGTTTAAGATATATTGTACATTTAAATAACCGCCATTAACAGATGGCAGCACCTATCTCGTTTAGAGCTTATATAAAACTTAAATAAGGGCATTTATGTTAAAAATGTTTAATTAAGTTAATTAGCAATAAGATTGTGCATTGTATTGAAGTATTTCATTAAATAAATCATAAAATTTATACTTACTGTTTATTATTTCGTATCGTAGTACATTTTCAGGTTTAAGGCCGTGTACTCTCACCGTAGAAGTCCTGTAAGGGTTTAGGAAGTGTACAAAGGGTTGTTTAAGAAATATAATTAGTGCAATGATGTAAGTATTACTTATTTGTTTTTATTAATAATATATACAACTATTTCATCTAGATTATTTAATTTTTATGATATAAAAACATAGTTCTATCAATAAATACAATAAATAACAGACATTTCTTCATTGGAGGCCAGTGGTCAATTGAAGAATGGTAAGTAGGGTCTCCTCCTGAGAAGATAACCGCCTCCACGGATCGAATACCTGAACACACAAATAAATAATTAATATATGCCGCAAACCGCGCTTTGATAAGTCTTTTAGATTCGGAGTTATAGCGTCTCAAAGTTTTAGTCCAAAATCGAAAAAAAAAACAAAGGTTAACCACTTAGTTCTTTTTTGGTCAAAATTTGAAATATAAACGAAATATTAGTAATATAGATTGAATATAGACCGAATATAGACTGAATTGAAAATCACATTTAAAAAGTGATGTGTTTACATTAATAATTAAATTACGGCTAAAGCAGTGACTCTGAAACGTTGAAAATGTGGTTCTTAACATAAAAAAGTACGAGGAATCCAAAAATGTAACGCTCAGATCGCTAACTATAACCGTTTAGGAAGTAGAGCCCTTAGAAGTCAAAAAATCACATTTAAAAAGTGATGTGTTTACATTAATAATTAAATTACGGCTAAAGCAGTGACTCTGAAACGTTGAAAATGTGGTTCTTAACATAAAAAAGTACGAGGAATCCAAAAATGTCACGCTCAGACCGCTAACTATAACCGTTTAGGAAATAGAGCCCTTAGAAGTCAAAAAATCACATTTAAAAAGTGATGTGTTTACATTAATAATTAAATTACGGCTAAAACAGTGACTCTGAAACGTTGAAAATGTTGTTCCTAACATAAAAAAGTACAAGCAATCCAAAAATGTCACGCTCAGACCGCTAACTATAACCGTTTAGGAAATAGAGCCCTTAGAAGTCAAAAAATCTCATTTAAAAAAAGATGTGTTTACATTAATAATTAAATTATAGCTAAAGCAGTGACTCTGAAACGTTGAAAATGTGGTTCCTAACATAAAAAAGTACGAGGAATCCTAAAATGTCACGCTCAGACCGCTAACTACAACCGTTTAGGAAATAGAGCCCTTAGAAGTCAAAAAATCACATTTAAAAAGTGATGTGTTTACATTAATAATTAAATTACAGCAAAAGCAGTGACTCTGAAAGGTTGAAAATGTGGTTCCTAACATAAAAAAGTACGAGGAATCCAAAAATGTCACGCTCAGACCGCTAACTATAACCGTTTAGGAAATAGAGCCCTTGGAAGTCAAAAAATCACATTTAAAAAGTGATGTGTTTACATTAATAATTAAATTACAGCTAAAGCAGTGACTCTGAAACGTTGAAAATGTGGTTCCTAACATAAAAAAGTACGAGGAATCCAAAAATGTCACGCTCAGACCGCTAACTACAACCGTTTAGGAAATAGAGCCCTTGGAAGTCAAAAAATCACATTTAAAAAGTGATGTGTTTACATTAATAATTAAATTACAGCTAAAGCAGTGACTCTGAAACGTTGAAAATGTGGTTCCTAACATAAAAAAGTACGAGGAATCCAAAAATGTCACGCTCAGACCGCTAACTATAACCGTTTAGGAAATAGAGCCCTTAGAAGTCAAAAAATCACATTTAAAAAGTGATGTGTTTACATTAATAATTAAATTACAGCTAAAGCAGTGACTCTGAAACGTTGAAAATGTGGTTCCTAACATAAAAAAGTACGAGGAATCCAAAAATGTCACGCTCAGACCGCTAACTATAACCGTTTAGGAAATAGAGCCCTTAGAAGTCAAAAAATCACATTTAAAAAGTGATGTGTTTACATTAATAATTAAATTACGGCTAAAACAGTGACTCTGAAACGTTGAAAATGTTGTTCCTAACATAAAAAAGTACAAGCAATCCAAAAATGTCACGCTCAGACCGCTAACTATAACCGTTTAGGAAATAGAGCCCTTAGAAGTCAAAAAATCTCATTTAAAAAAAGATGTGTTTACATTAATAATTAAATTATAGCTAAAGCAGTGACTCTGAAACGTTGAAAATGTGGTTCCTAACATAAAAAAGTACGAGGAATCCTAAAATGTCACGTTCAGACCGCTAACTATAACCGTTTAGGAAATAGAGCCCTTAGAAGTCAAAAAATCACATTTAAAAAGTGATGTGTTTACATTAATAATTAAATTACGGTTAAAAAAGGGACACCGCAACTTTGAAAATGTGGCTCCTAGCGTTGAAAAGTGCGAGGAATAAAAAAATGTCACTCTCAGACCTCCAATCTTGAAGTGTTTACGAGCATGACTATGCTGATACTTATCATTACCAATACGAGAGATAAAATAACTTAAGGTGTAGAAATAATAGCATTCATAATTATCTGATTTAAGTATTTTATTTTCACCAACCTTTTTTAATTTCTGAAGCTGCTCTGGACCAAGGTCTGGACTGCATGTTTGTCCTTGTCGTTCTTCATTTCTGTGAAAGGCAATTATATTTAAATGACATATACATTAATATTAAAATATACATTTTATACATTGTCATGAAATATGAAGGACTGTAGATTAATTTTCTTTTCTTTAGAAACATAATTAAAACTAAGAAACCTTTCAATTACAACAACACTTACACTAGATTGAACAAAAAGAAATAACAGTCACAATATTACAATTACAAGAAGTATAGTTAATACTTAACATAAAGAAATATCTAAAACAAAACTGAAATAAATGTAATGGAATATTTAAAATGGGTGTTAAATATACTGTAAGTGTGTTTTTAAAAACATCGATTTAAAATTTATTTCCAACAATTTCAGAATGTGTAGCACACATATATATGTGAAGAAATACAACAAAAAATATTACAGAGATATATTAAACTAGATTAAAAAAATATACAATATTATAAAAACCTTGATTATATAAAATTTATTATTTTAGAGTCTTTGGCATGATCTATATACTTTATCCAAAATTTATTATGAAAATAAAATATGAAAGTTTATTTAGGCTGACAAATAAGTAATCAGTCTACGAGAGAAATTCTAAACACAATTATGGCAATTTCAGTTTTGTAATTTGCTTCTAAAACACAACGAGACGAACAAGACAACACCTTACTGATTTCATCTTCTTGGCAATTTTTAGAAGTGCAGTACGAATAGTAGACTGATCCGCATAATAAATAAATAATACTTAGATAAATACATTGCAAAGTGCATATTATAGTCACATCATAAGTTTAGACGATTCTTGAGTGAAAAATAACTTCTGATATGTCTACTGTAAACTATAAGTACCAACATTAATAAAAACTGATCAATAACTTGTTTAATTTATCACATGAAACCACAGTCGATACAAAGGAAGAAAATAAGGAATGTTTTCTTACCATTTACCCACAGAAATAGATTATTATTCTGGTAGTTTTGGTATCAACATCGGAAGAACGAAATCTTCCATGTTTGGTAGAACCAGAAATTTCTACAAGGAAAACACAAATAAATATAATAAACTAACCATTTCTAACATACAATACATAAAAGACACAAAATTGAACACATTTATTCAAAATTACACTTTGACAGTTACTAAAAAGATAAACGTCAGCTGACACTGGCCCATGTCATTCTGCAGAATTTTCAGAAAATAATTACGCGTTTTTTTGCATAAACAAATATATCATTTATTGCGTAATTTAATGCTTATCAATAATCTAAAACCAATTTTCAAATATCTATAACCGTTTACGAGAAATAAATGTTTCTATATAATTTTCTGCAGTATGACTTGTTGTTCCATCTCACTCAAATCTCCTTCTAACACTCGCCCATTTTGATTGGTTGAGTGACATCATTGGATCGTGAGGTGATTGGTTGAGTGACATGATTAACCATAATGTAAAACAAATCATGATAGTAATTTCTTGATTTTGGTAATTGAAGCTAAATAATCGATGATAAACTATTGGAATATACGTAGAATAATTAAATTTTGATGATACATAAGCTTTACCCTATGAAAATTGCTTCAGATTGTCAAAAACTACAATTAAAGTTGGCGAGCTCAACAGTGGCTTATGAAACAAATTTTTTTATCGCAATTCTGGCTAATTCTGGGGCCCTACATTATTGAAAATTGGTATCTGAGTAATATTTTAGTAGAAATTGATGCTATTAAAAAGGTTCACCCGAAAGAGTACTTAAATTTTGATATTATGCTGTTATGTTATGTAATATTGTAAAATTGTTAGAAAAATGTTTGAGAAATCTAATAATGGCTGTTTTACCGCTTGGGATATATTTCTAGCAACTTACTTGAAATTCTACAGCAAGTTTCTTTTCAATCCATCTTGAGACGTGCATAAAATTAAGACTCCGTTCCCCAAAAGTAGGAAGCGCGGATAATTGGAGTTCCGGATTGCCTTGAAAGCCGATCCACATCCGGTCTGATGGCGGGGGAGGAATATTAATAGCTAAAGTTCCGGACAAGTGCTGAATCTCGACAGTTAATTTAATTTCTGTCTTTGACACACCTTCCATTGCCCGTTTTATATATTTATTTTCAGTCGCCTAAAAGAAACAACCATTAGAGGATAATAACTAAATAAATAATTATAATATTACTTGTTGGAAGTATTTTGAAGAAGCAATCTTGTCCACCATCTGCAAGAACTTCTTCCCTCCAGTATTAGGTTTCCTAGGAGTAGAACTACAAAAAAATTAACACACCACCACAAAATTATATACAGTGTGCAAAAAAACGATTAATTTTTAAGCGCTGTTAAAACCGCAACTGGCTGGTCTCTAGAAAATATTTTATTACCACTATACAGGTTCTTTTGAAACCACTGGATTGTTGATTGTATAATAAATATCTGATTAACTATGATTGGAAAATAAAATTTTAATTAATTGTACAATGGCCAGAATAGTAAATTTATGAAATTCCATTTGAAAACAGTGACCCAAAACCGTTTGATTAAAAAACCTGGAAACTTATAATTGCAAATTTTGAATAAGTGAGTTGAGCAATAGCACAAAGGCTATGAATCTAGCTTTTGCTCCACATTATTTTTTTCGGCGATTGTTATTAATTAATAATTATTTAGTGATTATTTTAAATTATATTGATAGGTATCGCAATCAAATTATGTTGCTATGCGTATGTTGACAGTTGCTATGAAAAAACAAAATAGGTGACGTATGATGATGAATTTTATAAATGTAAAATTTGTTGATTCACCATAGTAACAATTACTTCTGCTGGGGTGCGTTCCGAAACCATACTCCAGAGTATAGAGTATGCTCAAAGTCGTTCCAAAAGGTTTGAGTATATCTCGAGTGGAAACTCTGAAGTGTTCCAAAACTGTTCGAGTTTACTCGAAGAGCATACTCTTCGTACCCTGTAAAATAGGAGGGTACAAACGTACTCTGGTGACTTTGGCGCCAAATAGTGCTAACCTAAATTGTCTGTTCCATAATATCTTATTATTATTAATTTATAATGGACAACGAATTGGAATCAGCCACACAAATTGACGCAAACGATTATAAAGTAATTTGTATTCTAAAAGAAGATAATATGTTGATTTTGGAAAATAAAGGTATATTCATAAATATATTAGAAAACCTTACCAGGACTACATTTATAAATTGGCGCGAATATTCATAAATATTCGCAGTTATAACACTTAACACCCTTCTATTATCCATGATGCCAGATCAATTTTGTATATCAAATAAATGTGGTTATAGGTTATATCACCATAAAATATTTCCTACTCTACGTCGTTCCGAAACCCCACAAAACCCTGGAGTAACCTACTCTTACTCCAATACTTTACTCTGTGCTCCATGGTAAGGTTTTGGAACGCACCCCTGCCTAGGCTTTTTTTTACTATTTTTGCTGACTAGGCAGCAAAAGTGACACTTTGCTGACTGTCAGCTGTCAAGAAACAGCATTTTTAATGTCAATCGCCGAAAATAGTATATTACATTACAAGTCATGAAAATGTTTCATTGCAGACGAGGAGGCGTTTGAAGAATGCGAGGATGCGCAGCGTCCGAGCATTTCTTCAAAGCCTCCGAGTCAAGCAAAGACATTTTTATGACGCGTGATGTATTCTATTTTTTTTAAATCGGCAATTAAGCTTAAAATTATAAAAAAATTAGGTTTGCATAAATCATCAGAGCTGTGACAAATCATCAGAGCTGTCACAAATTTTAGAAAAAGTTGTCATGACAAGTAAACAAAGTTGAAAGTAAAAATGACTAGGCATGAAAATAAAATTTTCATGCCTAGTCATGAAAATCTTACTTTCATGCCGCAAATTAGTCTGGAAATGACGATTTTCATGCCGATTTTGAAAAAAATATATTTTTAGACCAGTCAGCTGAAAAATAAATCGATTTTTTGCCTGCCAGGTATTTCCATCATACTTTTGGCTGCCATCTCCAGCGGAGACACTCTCCGCGCCCCAGACCTCTTCATCGGAGCTCTCGGCGCTGTCTTCGACGTCGCTGTGGAAGATGGGGCTCTTCTCGTCGGCCGTCTCCCCTGGGAAGCACCCGATCAAGGACTCGTCCAGCTTGCCGGCTTGTTCTTTGAGTTTCATCAAATTGAGCTTGGTGACTATAGCCATGGAGGTCACGCCCTCGTAGAGCACGTCCAGGTGCAGCCAGAGACCGCGGTCGTCGAACACCGGCGCCTGGATGTTGGAGATTGTTGGCGTTGATGACCCCAGGGTCAAATGCTGCAGGAGGATTGAGTCGATGAAGTAGGGAAGCTGAAAAATTATACAATTTGAGTGGTTGTGTCATTATCAGTCGACAACTATACAGGATGATTCACTACTTCGTGTATGTACAACTTCAGGATAAAAATTAAATGGCAGATACTACGCGATATACTGATTACAAATCAAAAAGATTTTTTCAGAATTTGCAAAATAAATTGCACTCTAGCATTTAGTTTTAAGGTTTACAATTGTATTTAGGTTTACGAAAGTTTAAATTCGTCTAACTTAATACGAGCATCAAATTTCAAATGCTCATAACTTTGGATCAAATCATCGTAGAAATTTGTTCTTTTTTGAACTTTAAGGGAAATTGTGTGAAATTTAATGTCCTTGCCCTGAATATGGTCTACAATTTTTTTGGCAATCCGTGCAAGTTGTTAAAGTTGAACATTTTTTTCAGTCAAAAACTTTTTTGTTTCTATGGTGATTTACGGGACATGAGATGTATCGAATGTGGCTTTCAGGGACACCATTCGAAAGAGGACACTTTGGTCTTTTTAAAACTCAAAGTATTATTGATTTTGGGTCAAATGCAACCGAGTTATCATGGTTTGAAAATTGGACATTTTTCGTCAACAAAAAAGTGTTCCCCTAATTTTTTCCTCGAGTGTAGTTTTGTCAAAACGTAGTTTGACCAAAAGTAATGAAGCCAAACTGTATTTTAGTCAAACTGTAATTTGTTCAACTGGAATTTTGTCAAACCGTAAATATGCCAACCCGTAATTTGGCCAAAAAGTATTCTAGACAAACTGTAATTTCACATTCCGTAATTTGACCAAACCGCAACTTCGATTAATATTTTATTGTCAAATCGTTTTCAGGTAAACCGTAATTTAGCCAAAACGCAACTATACCTAACTGGAATAAACCAAAACGGAATTTATTCAAAACGTATTTTTGTCAAATCGCAGTTATGCATAACCGTAATCTTGCCAAACGCATTTTACTCAAATCGTAATCTTCCCAACTGTATGTCTTTATATAGAGTTGGGAAGATTACGATTTGAGTAAAATACGGTTGGCAAGATTACGGTTATGCATATCTGCGATTTGACAAAAATACGTGTTCGATAAATTCCGTGTTGAATTATTGCAGTTAGATATAGTTGCGTTTTGGCTAAATTACGGTTTACCTGAAAACGATTTGACAAAATAATATTAGTCGAAGTTGCGGTTTGGTCAAATTACGGAATGTGAAATTATAGTTTGTCTAGAATACAGTTTGGCCAAATTACGGGTTGGCATATTTACGGTTTGACAAAAATACAGTTTGGCTTAATTATTTTTGGTCTAACTACACTTTGACAAAACTATATTTGTCCAAATTGTGTGCTCCCTCATAAAACATAGGCTGTCAGCGCGGGTACCTGAAATAACGGGGTTTTTTGATCTATCAGCGCTGCGCGATAAAACCCCCTTAATACGAGCATTCATACTTTCCACTTTTAAGCACTGAATGCTCGTATTTAGTTCAATGAATTTGAACTTTCTTAAACGAAAGCATAAATATAAACCTTAGAAATAAATGCTTATTCATTTTAGTGCCGCTGATTCCTGGACTTTGAATGCCATATCAGTTCCATTAAAATATGCACGAAGTTGTGAACCACCCTGTATTTTAAAGTGCGTATAAGGAATAAACTTACTTTAATGGTACTAATTTTCTTCTGAATCAAGTTCTGGAATTTCTCAATCAAGTCATTATGTTTCCTGACATCATAAATGATCCTGGCGATCAAACTGTTGACCCACAAATTATTATCCAGTTCCTTGTCTTCCAGTTCTTCAGTTTCTTCTTCATTCTGCGAGATTTTTTTCTTACGAGCCTGAAAACATCCCACAATTACAATATATACAAAAATTGTATCGCAAGCCAGCAAATAAATAAAACTAAATAAAATAATACAAAACCTACTCGAAAAAGCTTTCTTTTGGATTTCTTCGCATGCAATTTCTCGCGCACCTGATTAAACTTTGACATAAAGCGGGAATAATCTTCGTGATCATCGCTCGACTTCTTCTTAACAGTTGTTTCAGAGGGGTTTGTCTCACTAGAAGGTGGTTCTTGAGCTGCCGAAGGACTTGTACTGAGAGGGATTGGTGTTGAATCTGTTTGGTCACTTTGCGGATGGCTTATCGGCGTCTCAGAATTTTCTTCTGTTGGTTCTGACTCGGAAGATGCATCGTGTGTCGCCTTCATTAGTCGTCGAAACCTGAATAATATTATTTGATATACCGTGAGTTTATTTTAACGTGAAACATGGGATTTCTCATATCCATGGTTACGAATTTGACAGCAATGTATTAGAGCGTTCTTTTTAATAGAACATAGGGAATCAATTTAACTGTATTATTCTTGACCAATATAACATATTTGGGCAGCTGTAATAGTTCCAAGAGACGCTTTCAACATAAACTTTTAATTGTTTAAACTATACCTACATCGTATTTCCAGATAGCTTCTTTTGAATTTGTTAATTGCAGTCAAACTATGATGCTACCTGGAAATACGATGAAGGTACAGTTTAAACAATTAAAAGTTTATGTTGAAAGCGTCTCTTGGAACTATTACAGCTGCCCAAATATGTTATATTGGTCAAGAATAATACAGTTAAATTGCCCTATGTTCTATTTTAAAAAGAACGCTCTAATACATTGCTGTCAAATTCGTAACCGTGGATATGAAAAATCCCATGTTTCACGTTAAAATAAACTCGCGGTATACAGGCTGTCTGTTTATATATGAACCAGCATTTATCTCGCTTATTTGTTGATTTAGCGTTTTTTGTCAAATTCATGATTTATACAGTATCATGTGTAGTAAATGATAGCGGTTGTGAATCTTTGGTATCACTTCCGGTTTTTGAGGAAGTGATAGCAACTTTCAAATTTCAAATGGAACATTGTAATTTTTTTACGAATTTGAAAAGTACATTAAATTTGCTTTACGGTGGTATAAAGAAGTCATATGTTATATTATTAAAATATTAAATTACGGGCACTTAAATTATGCACCTATGAACGCTGAAATAAGTAATCCTTGCCGCGAAACAAAAAGAATAGTTGAAAGCAGTTACCTGTCAACAATCAATGTAAATTACAATAAAATATCTCCTAAATCTAATTATAATAAAGAAAACGCATATTATGAATAATTAAGAAACAATTAATTTATTAGAGTACCTCGAGAGTACCTAACTTCAATTTTATAAAAGATGTTCAAAATGTTCACAGGTAACTGCTTTCGACTATTGTTTTTGTTTCGCGGCAAGGCTTACTTATTTCAGCGTTCATAGGTGCATAATTTAAGTGCCCGTAATTTAATATTTTAATAATACAACATATGACTTTTTTATACCACCGTAAAGCAAATTTAATGTACTTTTCAATTTCGTAATAAAAAATACAATGTTTCATTTGAAATTTTAAAGTTGCTATGACTTCCTCAAAAACCGGAAGTGATACCAAGGATTCACATCCGCTATCATGATACTGTATAATAAAGCTAAGTTTCCATGCATGCGTTTCATCCGTTCCGTTTTATACGTCGCTGCAAACTTGACGTCGTATGAAATTTAGACTGTTCACATGTGTCCGTTGCGTTCCATCCGTTTTGTTGTTTTGATTGGTACTTCTATTCACTGCTGTTATGACATAATATTAATTACGATTTTATAAACTTACGAAGCTAATCATGTTGCTTAGGTAAACCAAACAAATACAAATAACCGTATGAAACCACTTGCTAACTGTCAAAGTGACATCAAAGCATCCGTTTTCAAGGTCGCGCTGCAACGAGTAGAGAGTAGACGAACTCTGTCCGTCGCTGCACTTACCAACGCGCCAATTTTTCATAATTTGAACTAGCCAATCACAACTTGCGACGGATAGAACGGAACGGATGAAACGCATGCATGGAAACTAGGCTTTAATGTATTTGACAAAAAACGCTAAATCAACAAATAAGCGAGATAAATGCTGGTTCATTTATAAACAGACACCCTGTAATAGAATTTGAAATTTTAATTTATTTCTTACCAGTCTTCCTTATCTCTGCAAGTTCTGGCAAATAAAAACAGCTTAGTCTCAACAACGCTGGTTTCATCTAAAGTTAAAGTGTCCCAATCTTCGACTGTGATGCTAAGTTCATTGTCTTCTTCCATGATGGCATCGCTGTAACTTTCGCAATATATTTCTTCTTCATTTATTTGGTCTTCTTCATTTTCAACTGGCGAGTCCGCTAATTCGTTGTCTATTTTCTTGAGCTTTGATTCATCTTCTGTTTCTGTATCGTCGTCCTTTCGTTCTATTTTTAGTTCTAGATTCATTTTTTCTTTGTTTAGGATTATGCAGATTGGGTATTTTTTGCTCCACAACCTAAAATAAAATCATGCAAGGCAGTGAGACTGGATTGACGGCTGGTAAACGCACACATTAACATTACAGGCTGATTCACAACTTCGTGCATATTTTAATGGCATCACTTATCACTGAAAGAACTTTTTCAAAATTAGCAAGTTTAGTTTCTAGATTATTTAATCAAACAGTTTAGAGTCACTGTTTTTAAATGGAATTTCATAAATTAACTATTCTTGTCTTTGCACAATTAATTAAAATTTAATGTTATTCCATTCATAGTTAATCAGATATCTTATCAATGAACAACCCAGTACTTCTTACGAAAACTGTCCTTAAATATACGAATTTAAAAAAAAATCTTTTTGTTCCATGATCAGTCAGTTGAGTACTATAATGTCGTAAAGTTGTGAATCAATCAATAAAAATGACAGTTTGTTGAATACCTTTTGTGTATGAGGCCGGTTGGAAGCAGCATAATTTGCGAGCCCTTTAAATTGTACATTCTGTGATGTGTGAAGCTAGCGTGATGTTTAGGTTCATCCCACATGGCCCTTTTCGGTATTTTAGCTCGAGTATGAGACACTCGTAAGACACTACCTTCTAATTTTAAGAAAACTGATTGAGTTTTCATTATATGGTACGTCCGAGGGTCATAATGATCAGGATATTCGTTCATCCAACCCTATAAAAGAGAAAAAATAACTTTAGAACCCTAGTAAACTAAAGTATGTATGTTTTTACCTCAAATTTGGTCATAGGTTGGTACTCCTTAACAGCTTGTACTTCAAAAACCGGCAAATCAGTACCAGTCAACGTCTTTCGTCTAATTTTATTTTTATCGTACTCTAAATCACTTAGTTTAATTTTATAAAAAATATAACAAGATCCTAAAGTTATTAGACAACCAAAAATGAAGCCTAGAATAAATTTTGGTATTGGGAAATAATACGACAAAAAAAATATTATAACTGGAGCCGTCCACAGAAAATAAAACCTGAAAATAACACAAATTAATCATTTTTACTTATAATGTGCATTTTTGAGTGTTTTCTAACGTCTTAATCAGCTCGAATGGTGTACGAGAGCTGATTACATTGTTGGAATGCACGATAAAAAATTTCCAGGATATGAATTAATGCGAGTGCAGATTCGGTAAGAAAATCGCAATGACACCTCCGCTCTATTTTTTAATTTTTTTACAATAGACGCTAGAAATATTTACTAAATTTGTATTTATCAATACAAACTGACATTCCACTTAATGTAATCAATTTTTCCATGGGCTGTGTTTGTGTCATGCGATTTTCTGATTAATACTAAAAATAATTACCTGAAATTTGTGTTTGGTTCATTTTTAGGAACAATCCTAAGATCAACAAACCCGGGCGGAGCTAGAAGAGTGACAGTGTCTTCTAGTTTAGTTTCTCCACCAAGGTGGGCCCCATTTCCAGCGGAGAGTTCTTCGCAGGCTTCGACGCCGCTTTCAACATCGTCTTCAGCAGTGGAGCCATCTTTCTCGAGGACGGTGCTCAAAGAACTGATCTTCACGTGGCTGTCGGTGTCTTCTTTGCCGACACGGTACTCCACAAAGGTTTTGTTCTTGATTCTGTGTCTCAGGAGATTCTTTTTAGGCTCGGAGAACTCTTTGGTCTCTGTGGGGGTCTTGTCGCTCTCTGCGAGGGAGTTCTCATCGTCGCTGGACATCTCTAGGTCTTCAGCTGTTGAGCTGAGGTTGCTGGACTTTGCGATTGAACACTCTGAGAAGGATTGTTCTTCGGAGTCGCTCACGCTTGAGTTTTCTTTGCTGCTGGATTTGTTTTTGCTGAATTTGGGGGATGATTCGCCTTCCGAGTTTTTTGATTTGATTTCGCTCAGTTTTTCTTCGACGGTTTTTGTGAGTTTGCCTTTAAATTCGCTGAATATTCGCCAAGGGTCCGATGTTTCTTTATTTAAAGTTGATTCGTTGATTCCGGTGTCTATACTTGATGAACGTTTGCCGAATTTGTTCAGGTAGTCACGCATTGGACTTGATTCGTGCTTGTTTGGTTCTGAAATAAATTAATCAGTTGCTTAAAACTGTTATTTATAGTTATTTTTTATAAAAGACGATAAAATTATATTTTTGCACTTCCGGGACTAAAACTCTTTATTTTTAGGGACTAAGGCTCTTAATTTGATCCCAAGGGATTATTTTTCATATTTAATCCCGTTGTCAAGAAATTGAATTAATTATTCCCGTTGTCAAGTAAATACGTGCTATTTGTTACAGAGTATCTATGGTAACAATATAAATATTTGTCATAAAATTTACTGTCAAAATTGCAAAATGTGTATTCTTTTAAACTATTTTGCATTCATTTGAGGATGAAGTGCAAAAAATAGCGTATATACCACAGGACTAAAGTATCTTTAATCCCTCAGGTGATTATTTCCCTCACCTTCGGCTCGTGAAATAAACTTCACCCTCAGGATTAAATCATGCACTTTAGTCCCTCAATATATAATATACTATAACATCAGCTATGGGAAAAAATGTTAGGTATTTGTTTTTACCTTTTGTGGTGTCGGTGTCATTTTTTTCAGCTTTATCTGCCACTTTTTCTGAACTCTTTTCTATTTTATCTTCGCTAATAGACTTTTCAGATTTTTCCTCTTCTTCGCTCGGATATAACTCTTCTAATTCTTCACCACTGGCATGAAAACGAATTGCAAAAGTAGGAACAGAAGTAGTAATAGGTTTACCTAAATAAAAAAAGCGTATGATAGTATAATCTACACTACAAGCTATGGAACTACTCATTAATACAACAAACAAATAGTTCAATTCATTAAATTGAAATTAAATTATCGCATAATTCTTGTTATTTCATATTAATAACGATTCTTACGTTTCTGTTCCTTAAGACTCATTATCCTTCCTATTTATATGTATTTAATTATACGAAAAAAGGCTTCTTTACTTAAAAATTCATATGTAATAGGTTTATTTATAAATTTTACATTGTGTTAGTTAAGGTGCATAATGTAAGGATAAAGTCTTGGACAACTTACAGATAAGAAATGAATAAGTAAATGTGAGCTAAATTTTTATCGCTTTGATAACTATGAATAAATGTGCATACAAAAGATAAACATGTATATGTCGACAACATATTCTTACTGTACTTTGATTGAAAGTTATATATATATATATAATTAAACTACACGTCATTAGATACATGAATCAACAAATTAGTATATATTTAGATTTAAAATATGTTCGTGCTACAAAGATTCTACTAGGTGCAATTTCAACATGTCATGCTGCCTCTACGCTATATTATGTTACCTTTTAGCATCCCTAAAGTAATTTTACCACCATGATTAGTTCTTCGACTCATTTTTAAGAAATACAAGCAAAATACCAATTAATAGAGCACAATTAAGGTATAGAAACAAGAAATGATAGATTTAGTTCATCTGAAAAAGATATTAGTATAGAGTTTTCTGGTAACTACTGTTTAGTAGGATGATAATTAATGATTTTAAAAGATACATTTTTGATAAAGAGTACTCACTTTTTGATTGTTTAGAAGTATTCATGGTTTTAATTTATGACAGCTGACAGCTCGAAATGTCAAAGTTGTAGGTTATTCCTTAACTGAGCCACTATTGTTGTGTTTCTACTTAAATAATTTAAACTACACTCACTAAAAGTCAAACACTACTAAATATTTTATAAACAGTGTTAAAATAAACACTGATATTCAATAATTTGTCAATTCATTATGACGCCTCTTTAATCGTACTTGCTACAAATATATTGCCTACTACGTTTATATTGGGCATTTGAGTCGATTGATTTAACACGCAAAATATTCACAAACCGCTGTATTTTGCAGTAAATCATGCAATATAATAATTATTATGCTGTAATGATTTGTTTTGCCCCACTACGCAGAATAATTGTTGCAAAATTGAAAGTTAATTACATATGGAAAAAATTCACTTTTTATGACATTAGATTCATGGTCATTGCTTTTAAAATTGAAATAAGCTGCTAAAGAATAAAATGTGGGGGTTTACAAGGAAACAGAGCATGAATATGAATAAAAGTAGTAATATTTACATTATTTTAAACGCCTTTCATGACCCAAGTTACATATATGTATTGCGGGCGGCCCATTTACTTCTAAATATTTTTAATTTATCATTTAGTTTTAAGGTTTATATTTATGCTTACGTTTAAGAAAGTTTAAGTACAGGTAACCGAATACGAGCATTCACAGGGATTGAAAGTGGGACGTGTGAATGCTCGTATTTAGTTATTTGAATTTAAACCTTAAACGTAAACATAAATGTAAACTTTTTCCTATAATTTCTACAGTCGATAAACCTATACATTGTAAACTTTAAAAATTCTTATGAGAATGAGGTTTATCTACTTGCAAAATATAAATATAATCAATCAATAAATGCACAAAAAGCAACATGCAAATGTTATATAAATTATTTTTTTAATTAAAATGGATATTCTGTGTAAATACCGATAAAAATCGTTTATAAAACCGCACGAGATGCATTTTAACACGATATAAATTTATTTATTAGTTAGCACACACTTTAAGTACCACAATGTTGTTGAGTACCTTTTTCGTACTTCTGTACATTCATAGAGTATTTGGAATAGTTGCTTCGCCCTTAAATATGATATCGTCTTTAGAACACGACTATGGAATAAATTGTTTAATAAATATACTTAAATCTCGTTCCATTGGACCAGGATTTTTAACTCTTACTTCAACAAAAAATTTAACAATATCTGCTTCAGACATTGAACAAAGTATAATAAAGTGGATTCATGTACAGAATTTTTGGAGCACGGAAATAATCGGAAGAAAAACTAACAAAACAGGAGAAAATTTTGTGACAGTTCCTGATTTTCTACCAGTAATAAATACGAACAACAAGTACGCAAGCTGCAAATACTACATTATAGTGACAGATTGTTTGGAAAATTTTGAAAATAAAGCTTTCCAGTTGGTTCATTCCAAGTCTTTTAACTCGAAAGGAAAGTTTATTATTTATTTGTCATATTTCGGGGAAGATTTCCAAGATGTGTCCGAAAAAATGTTGAAATATTTATGGAAGTACCAAGTATTGAATGCTATAATTGTGGTGCCACAAAATAATTATTTTTTTCACTCAATTTTCACTTTATATCCAAGTACGTCTACAGCAGAATGCATGAGCCATTCAGAAATATATTTATTGGATAAATGCGAACATGGCAAACTCTTAAACGACTACATATTATTTGAGAACAAACTCCGATTAAATAAAATAAATAACTGTTCAATTGAAATATGCGCGATTGAGAGTCCTCCATTCGTAATAAACGTCCAAAACAATACAGGATTTGAGCTCAAATTACTGGGAATAATCGGAGAGAAGCTCAATATATCTTTTCATTACACTTTAAAAAATAAAACTGAGTATTATTTGACCCGCAACAATGAAAGTCTATGGGACGGCGCGCAAAAATTCATGAAAGAAAATTATGCAGTAGGAATTGGCAACATGATTGCCAATGGCGAAATATACGAAGACTTCGATGTAACGAACACTTACCACTTTGAATATCTCAGATGGATCGCTCCGAAATCCGAGCCAGCGCCAAGATGGAAGTGCCTCTTTGTCATCTTCAATCTCAGGTTATGGGGCGCGTGTTTAACTGTTTTTGTCACTAGTGGGTTAATGTTCTTCATTATGAGTTACGTGAACAATGAGATCTTGTATAATAATATCTCAATTTCGTTTTTAACCTGCTGTCAGCTCTTGATTGGTTCAGCTTTGTACCGCCAACCTAAAACTCAAATTGTTAGGTTTGTTTTTATTTTAACAGCGCTGTATGGTATAATTGTGTGCGCTTTATATCAAAGTGCGTTAATAAATGTATTAACTAATCCGTTATTTGAGCCGCAGTTGGAAAATCAAGACCAAATAATTAATTCGGGGATTAACATAGGTGGAACACCTTCTTACAGCAAAATATTTAATAATTACAAAGAAGTTTTTGACCATTTTGAGACAAATACTTCTTTTGCTAACAGGAATGTTTATGATTGGTTAACTAGAGTAGCTTCTGATAAAGATTATTGTACTGTATCGAATTTATTTTATGTTATGTATGTTCAATCCAGTGGTGACAAAAAAATAACGAATTCAAAGGGGTACAACCAACTTTTCATTACAAAAAAAAATCTAATGTCCTACCCGGTGCATATGCTAACTGCACGAAGTTTTCCTTTTATAAATGAATTCAATGCCGCTATTTTACAAATAACAACAAGCGGTTTAACTGTCAAATGGATAAACGATATAAAACATTTGATAAACATGAAAACAAAAGAGTTATCTAAGCATGGAATGGACGACGATGTAAATTTAACAATTGCACATCTACAGGGCGCGTTCGTGGTTCTAGTTTTTGGAAATATATTAGCTTTAGTCAGTTTTTTGCTTGAGCTAACTGTTTTTTATACAAAAAAAAGCAAATGGTATAACCAGATGTGTACTACATGTAACAGAAAAAAATCTAGACCCGATAAAAAAATAATAAATGAAAGAATCGTTAGAATGGACTACAACAATGCGTTCGAAGTTGACAAAAAATATTTTAAATAACTGCACCAAAAAATAGCTGATAACCGCACACACGGTTAACAAAATCTGAAGTGGCCTGCACACAACCTTCCGCCATATCTAGACTTATAAACATAAATGTATACGTACACTCCGGTGACCCTTTAAAATATACAAATAAAAATTTAAAATATTCAAACACAGAAATTTGCATCACCCGAATCAAAAAATTCGTTCACAGGAAAACTCTTCTGTGTTGAAGCCATCCTCCGTACAATTACTACATTTAATATCTTACTTATGACTTATATGGCGCTAGTATGTCAACTTGTCACCCGTCTCATTTGTCAATATTTTTTACGCAGAAACTAAAATTAACCGAACATGGATTACAAGATTTCAACGTTTTATCTGATAAATTTATTTTTTTAAATTTTACCGCAGTTCTTTAATGCTACCAGATAAAGACAATTTTTTTATAACATAAGTTGCAAATAACTTTGTATCTTATTCTTATTACAAATAAATACTATATTTATCCAAATTTATAAAATTTTTTGACAATTATCTGTTTAAATCTTCAAAAAATATCACTTCCGGTAAATATATTTGTACCAAAATCTAATAATCTCTTCCTATTCGTATACAATTGTAAAATACCAAATATCAAAATTTTTGGGTAATTCGTATTTGAGTTATGTGACATCCGGCATCGGCCCGGACCACACACATACACACACACGCACACACATACACACATACATATAGACATCATCGAGAAACTATCAAAAATGAGTTGTAAGGACCCTAATTCGTGCTCATCCACTTAAAACTCACAACCCGATTTTTTGCATGATTCCAATACCTTCCTTTACAGGTAAGCGGAAGGTAAAAATTATGTAATAGATACGTATTAGAAGTAGGCCAGTTACTTTGGAATGCAGTACATACATTAAACTTGCAATACAAGTCTATAAATTTATGTTAAATATAATTTGTAATTATAATTTCTTGTATATCTATTAATAAATCAATTAATAAACATGTATTACTTGTGTTAAAATAAAAAATAAACCTACTGAGTCAATAAACAAATGATTGCCCGAACAATTGCTATCCGGAAACGTCAATTACTGCCTCTCCTACTCCCATTAAAAAAACAAAACACTGTCGCATCTCCAGTGATATATTTGTAGTAATAAATACATGGCAGCCGACACATGTGTGCCCCGCGTAAAGAAATTATAATTAGTGTTCTTTCTGGGAGACTCTCACAGATCAAGATGAAAATAGAACGAACGTTTTAGCCTTTGGCGAAGATTCAGTTTCACCGCAGCTATGATCGAGTGAGCTCTGCCAGTTGCGTAAGTCGATTGCATTTATTTTATTTAAAAACAATTGATTTTTAAGATTGCTCATGACTAACTTTGATAATATTGATAACTTATTGCTTCTACTAACTAACTAGCACTGAGATAGGTTATTATCTTGTTTAAATATAGATAGTAATGATAGAAATGTGCTAAACTAATTTAAAGCTGAATTTAGACAAATTTCAAGTCACTCATTGCTTGAAATTCGAGTACGTTTCAGCTACAGTCGCCCAACTCACTGTTACTGTTAGTCAATACACCCTAATAAATAAATGCATAATCCGTCACGCTTTTGACCCGACTTGGGTGTGTACAATACTGAATATAAACCACTATCAATTTTTATACAGGGTGATTCGTGTATATATTTTAATGGCATAATGCTCAACTCACTTATCACGAAACTGAAAGAATTTTTGCAATAGTCGCAATTTTAGTTTCCAGGTTTTTTAATCAAATAGTTTTGGGACACTGTGGAAATGGAATTTCATATATTTACTATTCTTTCTGTTAAAACCATAATTATTATAAACTAAATTCTGTTTTGGTATCAAGTTATGTCGCGACAAGGAATTCGTGTTATCACCAAAAACTGTTTAGATATTCTGTTACAGAAATCTAATAAGTTCAAACAATAATAAGTTTTGGTTTATATATTTGGTTTCATTAAAGACATAACAAATTTTGTCTACAATCGTTGTACAATATGAACTTTGTTCTTATATTTAGTTATGATATGTACAACATTGTCGCACTAGTGCATAAATTTATTGCGTCAAATTGGCCTGAAACTACGATTGTAAACATTTTGTTTGAAAAATGTTTGTTTTGTTTATAAACGTTGTCATGGTGATGATCGATAACTATGAATTAATTGAATTGTTATATGCACGTCAAATAATAATAATTTTGAAATTAGCTATATTGATGTTACGATTGTAGACAAAATATTGTGTGCACCTCGTTGGATAGAGCTTGTGTGTTGCCCTCGGTTTCGCCTCGACTGAACAAATGCTCTATTCGTACTTGATACACAAATTCCATTCATAGTTAATCAGATTATACAATCAACAACCCAGTGCTTTTTGCGAAAACTATATATTGTTCCGACAACAATTAGAGATAAAAAGAAACTAAACACTAAAATTTCGTGAGGATCTCATGAATGAACTATAAAAGTTATCATTGAGTTTCAAGATAAATTGAATAGAACATAGATGTAGAAAGGGCGGAAAAACAATAAAACTATAATTTTATCAACAGAATTGCCATAAATTATATCTAAACTTGTACAATTTTCACCGGATTTCGGATAATTATTAAAGCCAAACTAATTACATTAATTAAATATTTTGAAGATTCCGCACTTTTAGTATTCTTCCTTACATACAAAAATTCAACATCATACGTATAACAGTATTAGATTGAGATCCTCACAAAAATTACTCGTTTTTCAATGCGTATTATTGCCATGCAATAGGCCCTTAAATGTACGAATTTAAAAAAATTCTTTTTGTTCCATAAAATAAATGCACAGTTGTGAATCATCCTGTATAATCGGTCACATAACAGACGCGGATAAAATTGTATCAAGTTATCTAAAACAATTAACGTCAATGTCATTTTATAATATTTTTTTTTCAGTGCGCGCCGCGGTAGGTGGTTCCCATGGCTCTAAAGTTCTGGACAGCCCTGAAAGCCCTGAAATGGGCTTCGCTGAGTGTCTCTGCCTTGTACATAATCCTAACATTGGCACTGGCTCATATTGGCCGATGTCTGGCAGACAGATTTGTCGCCAATCCGTTCGCTAGGGCCTTATTCCATGAAGCAATCGCTGCTGCTGAGTTATGCGCTAGCTGCTTTGAACTCATCATAGGTAAACAAATTAATTGTATTTTAAAAGCTGCAATAAGCCATTTTTTGACTCCTTTTGTCAGTAGTATGAAAAGTTGTGTGCACTGTTAGAGAACGATGTTTGCAAAATATTTTGTTAATTGCTAAAATATGCATCTGTACTTATGCCCCAATAATGTGAGGCTGCCACAACCCAGTAAGGTAAAAGGCGTATCTAAAGCCCTATTCGTACGACGAGATTCTACGGAGATTCAGAATCCTGGAAAAGAAGAAGTTTTTTTCTTTCTAGTGAGAATTATTTGTTAAATTGCGGTGTCGCTAAATTGAATCTTCAATGAGTCTTGGAAAAGAAGAATTTATAATTTATTGATTGCTTCAAAACCACATAATTATCACTAGAAAGAAACACTTCTTCTTTTCCAGGATTCTGAATCTCCGTAGAATATCCAAAGATCGCCGTGCGAACAGGGCTTAAGAGCATTCTGTACAGGAAGAATATACACGTAAAAAGCACTTTACACGCATACACCTCATCGACACATGGTTCCACATTTTAACAAAAACAAATTTTTATATGGTAGATAAAGGATAAAACTTCGTTCTGTTAGTGCCATTTTTTGTTTTGTACCGAAGTTTTAGTTTATAAAATAAAGAAAACTACAAAAATTCACATTTTTTACCTCTAATTTTCTCGAAATCAGAAAGTTTTTTCTAAAAATAACACTACCCCAACGTAGATTAAACTTTAAACTACATGATTCAAGTTTAAAATATCATGTTCTGCGAAATATAAAGAAAAATCTGTAGGTGCTTCTAAACTCCTGCAAGCGGTTGAAAGTAAGTAATTTCGACCGTTGAACGTGCTGAAAAAAAAATTTGCACTAATAGAACGAAGTTTTATCCCTTATCTACCATATAAAAATTAGTTTTTGTTAAAATGTGCAACCATGTGTCGATGAGGTGTATGCGTGTAAATTCCTTTTACGTGTACATTCTTCCTGTACAGAATGCTCTTAACAGATATTGGATTATTATATTGTAAAAATTTTCCGTTTGTTAAAATACAGGCTGATTCACAACTTCGTGCAGATATTTTAATGGCATATACTGTTCAACTCACTTTTCACGAAACTGAAAGAAGTTTTTCAAAATTCGCAATTTTAATTTACTATTATTGCTATTGCACAATTAATTAAAATGCAATTTTATTCCATTCATAGTTAATCAGATTATACAATTAACAATCCAGTGTTTTAAAAATGTGCTTTGTAAAAAAAATTATTCCATGTTCAGTAAGTTGAGTATACTATTGAAATATATGCACGAAATTGTGCCTCACCCTGTATTTATTATTTATCAATTTGGGTGTGGCAGCCTCACATGCTGCTTGTACCTGATCACGATTCCCTCAAAATATGATTTCTATTTTAGTCGCGGACAACTATGGGGTATCCATGTACGCAATCTTCCTGTTCATTCTGACGATCTGGTGGTCGTGGAACTGGGGCGAAGCGACCGCGTGCCCCTACAACCACCTGGAAGATGTCGTCGAAGGAAAGACTGACCTCCGAGTCGCTTTACTCAAGACCTGGGCTGAGCTGACAGGAGGAATCATGGTTTTCAAGTACGTGCAATTCTTGTGGAACTTGGAAGTCACTGAAAACCACATGGATAGAGCTTTCCAAGACTGTAATGCTGATTTGCAGGTATGTGTGTGTCCCAACTCACGGGTACTCTTACTGTGGGGTACTTGTATTATAGCTAAGATTGTAGGATAAGATGGTATAAAGTTAATGCCGAAAACCGCGTCTCGATATGTGGTGTAGTTTCAGAGATACAGATTGGATTAGTTTATACCCTAAAATGGGTGTAGTTTCATTTAATGAGCTAAATTTCATTTCTTGAATTTTTTTATACATGTAAACCAATTTTTATAATTTTTGTAGTGCTCAAAATGTATTTACACATATATTTCTTATATACCCAAATCTGGGTGTGTATACCCTAATTTTGACTATAGAAATGGATTCCTTGGGTGCTTTTACATGTATGTACAAATTTTCAGAAGTTTTCCATAATAACTACAGCAGATATAAATTATTTAAGAATAAATTCCCTTCCCACCCAAAACTGGGTGTGCGGATTGTAATTTAGGGTTCAGAAATGGATTCCTCGGACTTTTTTACATGGGTATACAAATTTTCATCATTTTCCTACGTCTAGTATAGCCACAAATCAAAATATAAAATTAATTCATATTATTTTAGGCTCCAAAAAAACTGCAAATGATTCTGGAATAGAGTATAGATTAAGATTTTTTTGAAATGGAGCCCAACGGTGCGAGATACGCGAAATATTGAGAAAAAGTTACGATTTTAGTCAATATAACCTCACAAAAAATTTCAAAATGCAATAACTTTATTAATAAAACGTTTTTCGGAGACAATTAAAGGCTGAAAATCTCTTTTTCGGCCTAAAGTTTGTAACCCCCCCATGTTTTTCGCTGGAGCCAGTCTAATAAGCTCAAAAAAAATTCGCAAAATTTTAATTATTTTAAAATATTAGAAAATAAATCGTCCACGTGTAGATATTTTGACATTTATAATTAAAATGGTCGCTATAGTCTGTTCCACCTCCATTTTGAATGTTAAATCATTAATTATTATGTTATTCATCGTAGGAAATCAGCGAAAATTGGTAGTCAGGGGTAAAATTGTCCGAGGAACTCGAATCCGGCCTCAAAAATCTCGTATCTCGACTACGAGACCTCGTATAACGAGATTTCTTTTTCCCTATATTAGGGTACAATGAGAATTTTAGTGTTTATTTTATTACTTCATTATTAATCGCAGGAAAATTTTGAAAATTTGTATACCACTCACAAATCACCCCAGGAAGCTTATCCTATCCTCAGAAATTGCACATCTCACAGGTGGGCCCCATACACCTATACCCTGTTGGTTTACCTATACCTTTAACATGGGGACAGGGAATCACCTATTATTATGTTATTAATCGTAGAAAAATTATGAAAATTTGTATGCCACTTATAAATGACCCCTGGAAGCTTATCCTATCCTCAGAAATCGCACATCTCACAGGTGGGCCCCATACACCTATACCCTGTTGGTTTACCTATACCTTTAACATGGGGACAGGGAATCACCTATTATTATGTTATTAATCGTAGAAAAGTTATGAAAATTTGTATGCCACTTATAAATGACCCCAGGAAGCTTATCCTATCCTCAGAAATCGCGCATCTCACAGGTGGGCCCCTTACACCTATACCCTGTTGGTTTACCTATACCTTTAACATGGGGACAGGGAATCACCTATTATTATGTTATTAATCGTAGAAAAATTATGAAAATTTGTATGCTACTTATAAATGACCCCAGTAATTTAACTGTGTCGTTAAAAATTAGGTATCTCTACTGGTGGGCCCACAGACCCACACCATATTGGTTTCCCTATGAGAATGATTTATAATTACATTATTAATGAAAATTTGTATACCACTTATAAATATTATCAGAAATCTAAACATGCCCTCAGATGGTGGGCCCCCACAGTTATGCCGTATTATATTAATAACATAATAGCACTTGAGTAAGATTACTTTCTTAATTAATGAGACTGTAATAAGAATGGGTGCAAAATTAAAGTTAATATTGAGACAAATTTTCAGTTCTTAATACTAAAAATTTGAGTATATATTAACAACATGAGACACAAAATTCTGTTATTGATTTTTATATTATTAGGCCTTTTAGGCGCCAGACTTTCTGTCTAGTTACTATAGCAACTGGAGATCTCTGCCAAAAAAATTGACGTCAAAGTTTAAACTCTAATCTATTTCAAATCTACGCATTTCTTGAAATAATTTACTATCAAAATAACTTGTAAAACTAAAAATATTTGATTTATTTTAGGTGCCAATGCTGTACGGCGCTTTTGTGGAATGCATAGCAACTTGTATGTGTCGGATTGCCTCCAGATCAATTAGCGATAAAGGAATGAGGTATGGCAGTGCCATTGATTCATTTATAGCAACTTCTTTAGTCGTCGCAGGTACTACAGCCAATAAATAATTAATTTACCTTACTAATAATTTCCTTTTTCTAGCGTTTAACTACTCGGGCGGGTATTTCAATCCGGTTTTGGCAACTTCACTGAAATTCGGATGCAACGGCAACACTCTCACAGAACACATCGTTGTGTACTGGATCGGGGCTTGCCTAGGATCAGTCGCTTCTGTTTACATCTACCGAACTCCGTTTGTTCAAAATAAAATCAAACCCAAAGTGGAGTAAGGACCAAAGGAAATCTATAAGAATAAATGAGAAAAGTACAAATATATGTTTGCGGGATTAGGAAGAAGCTTTAAATTGTAAATATTGTTGATTCTATTTTTATTTTGTTACTGTTATATTTATTTATACTTGAATAAATTATAAACCATACAAGTCTCATTGTTTTATTGAAAATTGGAATAATTTCTGAATGATGTGTCATACCCATCCATTTTGCTGACATTAGCAGACGTATTTATTTTGTTATCCGAATAAATTAAAGGAAAATATTGTACCCGACCGGACGACCATCCAATAGTCAAACAAGATCCTTCCTTAAAATTCTTTTGGAACGCTATCGTTGAAGGGTATTCACCATTTTGTCCGGACACTAAAGAACTACAAAATATGTCAATAAATCATCCTAAAGATCATCAAATAAATTTACCTTGGAGTGATCTGCACCGTGGGTCGAACCTGGACCATACAAATGGCCACATAGCTCGTCTCTTTGAACATAACTCCAAGATATCGTCCACTCGGACACCACTCAATCTTCTGGACCAAACCTCCAACGAGTCTCTCACCATTTAACAGTTCAGTTCTTGACAGATCCAACAATGGAGTAGCCTGTAGAGGGCTGCTGGTGTAGCCACCACTCTCTGGTGAAGTAAACACAGAGCTTGAAGAACTGGAGGACGTAAAAGTCAAAGAGTACAAGATGGTTTCTGTGGATGTCACGAACAGAAGCACGGATCCACAAGGGGAGAAGCATGATGATTGGATGCAACCGGAAGTTATGGTCCAACGATCGGCGGACCAGTTGCGGCAGTCCCACACCCTAAAAAGGTGGAATTATACCTGTTTATTTAACTTTGAATTTACTAGATAAAGATTATATATTTTAATGGCATAGTACTCAACTTACTGCTCATGGAATAAAAAGATTTCTTTTAAATTCATAAATCTAAGGGCAGTTTTCGCAAGAAGCACATTTTTTTAAGCACTGGATTGTTAATTGTATAATGGATATCTGATTAACTATGAGTGGAATAAAATTAAATTTTAATTAATTGTGCAATGGCAAGACCCAAAACCTGGAAACTAAATTTGCGAAAAAAATCTGTAATGTAAGTGAGGTGAGCACTATTACTCCAGTAAAAACGCGCTAACTAGTCTGATATCGACAACCGGTTTGAGAAAAGGTCTACTATAGGTTTTTTGGGTCGCTAAATCCGAATCCGGGGTCGAAAGTGGCTGGAAAATAGGGGAACACCCTTAAATCAGCAAAAACTACCCCTTTTTAGGTTTTTTTTTCGCATTATTTTTGAAGTGGAACTATAATTACCAAAGAAATTGCATTTTTTTAAAGAGTGATTGATAAAATATCAGGGTTACTTCATTATGTACAAAATTTGGGGTGAAAACCACCCCCAAAATAATTAAAAAAATAAAACTTAACAAAAGTAGGAGACGAGCTAAAATCAATTGATCCGAATTTGTTATAACATGTTTTTTAGCTTTTTATTATTTTGGGGGTGGTTTTACCCTCCGGGGGGTGATTAATACATTTTATAACAATCATAGTATGGTAAAGTGTTTTCCAACACTTAATTAAAAGAAAAGGTAAACATGTTTTTGTGCTTCTTATTTTTATGGGGGTGTTTTTCACCCGCTAGGGGTGATTAATAAATGGTGTCTTGGGAAAAATGATATTAAGTATTTTGATATACTTAATTTACCAATAAAGTTTAAAAAATAAGCTTAAATCTTGTTTTTATCGTTTTTTCTAATTTTGGGGGTAGTTTTCACCCCCTATAATAAGCCCTAATACCCCAAATTTGGTACATAATGAAGTAACCTCGATATTTTATCAATCACTCTTAAAAAACTGGCATTTCTTTGGTAATTATAGTTCCACTTCAAAAATAATGCGAAAAAAACCCTAAAAAGGGGTAGTTTTTGCTGATTTAAGGGTGTTCTCCTATTTTCCAGCCACTTTGGACACCGGATTCGGATTCAGCGACCCAAAAAACCTGTAGTAGACCTTTTCTCAAACCGGTTGTCGATATCAGACCCCTCCCCCGCGTTTTGACTGGAGTATATATGCCATTAAAATATATGCACGAAGTTGTGAATCATCCTGTATTTATTTAAAACCATCTTACCGAAAGACTATTCCGCTGGTACAAGCTACTAATCGACTTCCATCGTTGCTCCATTGTACTAAAGTGTTTCCAACTCCACCAGCTCGTTTGAGGGTACAAGTTTGATCTAGGGCTACGTCCCACACATAAAGGGCGCTGTCGTTAGCACTAGCGCTTACTAAATGCTCTCCATGGGGGCTCCAAGCAATTGATGTAACTGGAGAATGATGTATACGCCGGAGAATGTACGAATTAGCAGTTGATGGACGTGTTACCTTCAAAAAAGTTCAATCATCGAAAGAATTAACAGTTTTTTAAGTACTTACAACTGAATTAGGGTCCACGGTCCATAATAACACACAAGTTTCGCAGCTGATTGCGATTTCTGAGGCACTGCATGGTCTCCATGCCATGTCGGATATATTTTTTTGTAGTTTGCTTTTTAAAACTGGTACTAAATTGGAATCGGTGCTGTATATTCTTACGCTATCGTCTGAGGCAGCTACTGCTATTTTTGTGCAGTGTGGATGCCACGCAATGCATCTATAAAATCATTTTATTTAGCGAAATTCTTAAACAAAATTATTGTTTACCTTATGGGACTGTTTTGCCAGTTTCTCGTTTGGGAAAAATTTGCTACTAGATTCTTTCTGTCTGGTATTCCGTAAGGTTGAAATGTGTTATGTATTTTGCTTAGTACGTCAATAACTTTTAAGGCCCAACGACTTACTATTTTAACTGATTCAGAAGTGTTACGATTTTCTTTGGATATAAAACGTAATGCTTCAGTTACACCTTGTTCATAGCTACAATATACATCAAAATAAATATTTATATAATTAATATACTGATAATAAACGTACATAATCTTAGACACCTGTTTGAAAAATGGCTCATGTACCGGTAAAAACAATGCTCTATTTTCATCTCCTGATCCAACACAATGTAGCATATCTCTTGTAATATGTATCTTGGGATGATTATCAACCTGTTGAGCCCAAAATTGAGTATAATTAATTAATATATTCATAATAATCACATGTAGTTAACCAACAACTTACGGAATTTGTAAAGGTGGAAATATTGGCAAAATCAGATTTCATGCTGTGCAATCGACCATCTACTTCACAAAGTGAAACCTCATCGTCTTCGCACGTAGAAAAGCCGTGTAAATTCTTCATATTCACGATATTTATTAATTAAAAGCACTAAAAGTAACGAACTTTTTGAAACAACTGACAGTTTAGTTTTAGCGGAAGATGTTCTCGGGCATGCGCAGACAGACAGCTGTCAATGTGACATTTTGTTTACAGCGTCTTGCGTCTTGCAGATCTTAATAAAAATGACTTTAGAAACTGTTCCTAAAGATCTCCGTGGACTGAGAGCCTGCCTAGTGTGCTCCTTAATCAAAGTAAGTCTGTAGGTAATTAATTTTTATTGAGTAATGTACAGAAAATATTTTGTCCAGACTTTTGACCAGTTTGAATATGATGGCTGCGACAACTGTGATGAATTTCTACGTATGAAAACTAATCGAGACAACGTGTATGACTGTACAAGCTCTAATTTTGATGGGTAAAACAATCTGGATTCATTGTATAATTGAAAATATCTCATTGAATATGTTTTTGCAGAATGATAGCAGTTATGAGCCCGGAGGACAGCTGGGTCTGCAAATGGCAAAGAATTAGTACGTTTAATTAATTTATGAATGAATAATTTTGTTAATTAATTGTTGGTACATGTTTATAGATCGATTTTGTAAAGGAGTTTACGCTATTTCGGTTTCTGGACGACTACCAAATGGAGTGGTACGAGAAATGAAAAGTCGGGGCATTGTTTATAGACCTAGAGATACTAGTCAACGATAAGATGAAATTACTGATAATAATCTATTTATAAAACTTAAACCTTTGTATTTCTGTGTATTAAACTTTGTTCTTTGTACTTATTTGTGTTTTTTTTTATTTAAAAAAAACCCTAACCTGTTCCTCTATTTTTCAGCAATCGATAATAATATTAAATAGCACCATTTATATATCAAATTTCTTTATTATAATCAGTAAATTAATGCCTAAATAATATGATGGGAATTCCTTATTAGGGGTTTATTATCTAATTATGTGAATTTTTATCTGGAATACCTGTTTTCCTTTAAGAGTTCAAGGACAACGTACTCATTGTCATTATAAGTGCCGATGTAACTATAACTACACGCATTCATAATTGTGCATAAAGTGTAACTAAAAGTAGATAAAATTAAAAAATGAGCAAGTCATCTAAGGTGGGTGTTCGAATATTTGTTTTATTTCCTAAAATGGCATTCCATTCTTGTAGACCGCTTCTCGGAAGCAGAAGAAAAAAGCTCGACAACAAACCATGGACCTGTTACTATTCGTATGGTTTAATATTCGTTATTTACTGGACACAATAATCGACTACATCTTTGGATGGTTCTACAATGGTAAAGAAGTCAAAATACCAGCAGTTTCACAGAATTATTTACAAGAACCCGCTACAAGAATTGCCCAAAGTATCCGAGAACGAAAACGAACTTCAGAAGAAGTTGTCCAGGCTTACATCGACAGAATAAAAGAAGTAAATTGCATTATAAATGCCGTAACTGACGAGAGATACGAAAAAGCCTTGGAGGAAGCTAAACAAATTGATCAAGACATATCTTCCGGTAAAATCACTGAAGACATCTTTAAGAAGAAACCCTTTTTGGGTGTACCATTCACAACCAAAGAAAGCACATCTTGTGAAGGTCTTTCTTACACTTTTGGAATGTTATCTCGAAAAGATTTACGAGGTACACAAGATGCAGATGTTATCAAATCTATAAAAAGTGCTGGAGGGATTTTGATTGCTAATACAAACGTTCCTGAATTTAATTTGTGGCAAGAATGCAGAAATAATTTATACGGAATGACTTTGAATCCATATAATACGACTAGAACTACGGGCGGGTCTTCTGGAGGCGAAGCCGCTTTGATCGCAAGTTGTGGAACAGCGTTTGGGATCGGTAAGTCACAAAATTAAATACTTCTTATAATAAACTGTTGAATATTTAAGGTACTGATATTGGCGGCTCAATCAGAATGCCGGCTTTCTTCTGTGGCATATTCGGCCACAAACCAACTTCTTATTTAATTTCTACCAAGGGTTTAACAAAACGTACAGGACTAGAAAAGCATACAATGGTAGTGCCAGGACCTATGACACGTCATGTCGAAGATTTGACACCTTTATTAAAAGTTTTACTTGGCAAAAATGTTGATAAACTTCGATTAGATGCTCCAGTAGACATCAGAAAACTTAAATATTATTACGTTGAAGATTCTTTGGACCGGAAAAGCAGTTCTGTTTGCGGAGAACTGCGCCAAGTTATGAAAATGTAAGTCTGAATTATAAACGGAGTACAAATATATTTATTTATTTTCTCAGGGTGACGAATCATTTTGTTGATGAACTGTCAGACGACACAGAAGAAAATGTGATTTGTCTTCGGGATGCAGAAGAATTTGTCTACTCATCTAGACTGTGGAGGTACTGGATGACCCAAGAACCAACTAAATTTATGCGAGAGATCAGCAATGGTGAACCAATAAACGTTTGGGTAGAATTATTAAAAACTTTAACTGGAAAATGTACTTTTACTTTTGCTATACTTTTAAAAATGTTTGATGAAGTTGTTCTACCAAAAGAAGATGAAAAATGGGCCCAGGAACTGACAACTAAACTCAGAGAGAAATTATTGGTAAGTATTTGATATAATAAATACAAACAAATGTACTAATTTATCTTTTAGGCTTTGCTAGATAAAAATGGAGTCCTATTCTTTCCGAGTTTCTCTTTCCCAGCCGGTTATCACTATTCGCCGTTTTTAAGGCCGTATAACTTTAGTTATACGGCAATTTTTAATGTACTGCAATTTCCGGTAACTCAAGTACCAATGGGACTGAGTAAAGAAGGCTTACCTCTTGGGATTCAAGTCGTAGCAGCCCCATACAATGACCATTTGTGTATCGCGGTTGCTAAACATTTAGAAAAGACTTTTGGAGGATGGGTACCCCCTTTTAAATAAGTTAAGAAATGTTTTACCCGGTGACTGATGAATAAAAGGCTGGTGGTATATTTTATTTATTTTTGTACGAACATGTATTGAACTGTGGTGTACTGTATCAAAATAAAATAATTTATTTATATTAACTCGTATTATTTAAATTTAGCTGACCGAGCGGTGGCGCCGCCTGGTGGCGATTCTTAAAACTGTTACTTGTCAATTATTTTTGAATGTCAGTTTAACAGGACAATTTTATAAATACGACTTTTTTACTTATTTTATTAAAATATTACTCATAAAAATGGATAATACCTCGGATAAACCTCCTCCAAGCCTTTTTACAGATCTGTACAAAGCTACAACACATATTGATCAGAATAAACGCCGGGTTCAGCTTCTTCAAAAACAGAAAAGGTAAATGTCATTCTTTACAAACATGTTTGTTATTAAATATCTCGTTATAGGCAAAGGGAATTATTACAAGATGCTGGCCGAGATTTAGAGGATACAGAGGTAAAAGATCATACCAGACATAAAGTTAAACGTAAACTTATTAAAGAATATAACCATACTATTATGTTATCCGAATGGTTTTTTGAAATACCGGAAGATTTAGATGTGTCTTGGTTTATGAAAGTTTGTCCACATGGGCACAGATGTTTAGTCGTTGCAGAAAAGGTAAAAATCTTTAATTGTCAAAACTGCATAGATGTGATATTTATATTTTTTAGAATACAACTAAATCCTACTCCAAATCAGGCCGGTTCGAATGTAAATTTAATTCAGTTTTACCAGGCGCTGTCTACAAACAAGAATCACAGAAAACCACAATTTTAGATTGTATTTTCTGCGAGAAAACCAACACATTTTACGTTCTGGACGTCATATATTGGTCTAACCAAGATTTAACAAATTGCGAAGTAAGATAAATCGGTTTATAATATTTTCCACTAATGTCTAATATTGTAGGCAGAATATAGGTTCTTCTGGTTGCAATCTAAATTTATAGAGTATCCAGAAATCGAAATAGCTTCCACAATTAATGAATACTCTTTTAAATATGTTCCTCATGTACTATGCGACTTTGTAACAGCTAAACAAACCTTAGAAACATTTCCATATTATAATAATGACTTACCAAAAGTAGACGGAATTTTATTCTATCACAAAGAAGCGAGTTACTCGGCTGGTTGCACTCCGCTCGTAGGATGGCTGAAGCCCTTTATGGTACCTGAAAAGTTACAAGTACCAGTTGCTAAAGAATACTTAGAAAAGAGACCTGCAGATTATATAAACATGGCTCAATTTATTGCGAGACGACCAAAGAAAGGGAAAAAGAAAGAAAATAATGTAGAGGAAATGGATGAGGGATAAAAACATGTTTTATTTATTTGACGACAGCTCGAAATTTGACGAATTTTATGAAATTTGATGTTGTGAACGCAAGTACATATTTCCTTATGACAGACTGCACAAATTTCGGGCTGTGAATGCGGCTTTATATAATAAGAATAACTGTTTTGTTTTGTATATTTTTTTAATAAAGAAATAACTTATTTTACAATTCTATACTTTTTAAGTGTCATAATCTATTCAAAAATATATTCTATTCTCTAAAATTATTACTGAATAATAATTGGCACAGGGTTGTGCAACGATGTTCCAGGTTTTGTGCAATAAATACATAAATAGTTTGATCGTTGTACAATTGACAACTTCGACTTCTATGTTCGATTGTTTGAGTTTGATTTGTTTACATATGGCGCGTGTTGCCAAAGTTGATTCCGGATTGGTTCGCGCCCTTGTTGCTACCCATCTGCAGGCCAATCACATTGTGGCCGGCCTTCATCTGTTCGTCGGAGAAGTTGCGGACATTTTTTTCAGATTCCTTTGGCCCTATACCTGGTTTGCCGAACTTATCAGCCTAGAAAGAATATCAATAAGTATTTGTGTATTTAATAGAGCATTTTTATTTACTTTTCGTCCAAGTGACTGTAAACAAATAACAACTGAGTTCAGGTTTTGTCTTTCCCATAAATCGACAGTCTGGAATGTTTCTTGAGCGGGTACACCTAAATTTTTGGCGGCTTCCAAAAATGCGTTGATATTTTCCATACATTTGAACGCCATTTTGCTGTCATTTATTTTTTTAACAATTCCTGGCTGAAGCTCATTGACCAACCTATTAAAAATATTATTAACAACGCTTCTTAATTATTTGTTTAATTTTCTTACTTGCAGAGGATTTTTCCGTCTTTTAAAATTTCATAGAAGTTGTCCATATCTCCAGCTGTGTCCCATTCGTCTCCAGTGATAACTTTGATCCATTCTAAGCTTTCTTGTGCTAGTTCGTCGCTATATTTGCTATTAATCTAAAAATTAATTGCTCGGTTTATAAAGTAGGTCGTGGTTGCAAATTTGAATCATTAATCAATATTGAGCGGTTTGGGCTAAGTCGGACCTGTATTTAGGTCAGTGACGCGCGATGCGCGAATGTTTTGCTGGTTGCTACGGGCGAGAACTTTTGGGAGACTGATGGACTTAATTTTTTATTGGCTAAATATTTTATTAACGTGTATTACATTTAATTTCTTGATAATTTTTATATTAAAAATGTTTTATTATTCTTGGTTAGCAGGAATAATTTTTTAAAAAGTAAAGAGTTTGTTTATAAGAAATTATTGTATTAATATATGTAGAATTTAATGTGTTCGTTAATTAATATGTTAATTAGAGCCTAATTTAAATTAAATTAACTGTAATAATTTCACACTATTGTACTTCTCATTCAGATTTAAATAAAAGGAAACACACAAAAAATAATTATCGTTTTTGTAATTATTTGATATCATGACTATAAATAAAATAATCTAAACAATTTTAATATAAAATACAACAGCGTCAACGTTTCTGAAGAAGTAACGAACTTCCTCAAGGCTAGGTTCTGACCTTGTAAGTTAAAAAATCGCGAATAAAAAAATTACATTATTACACAGTCTGGTAGTTTTCCAAAAATTTCGGGGTCTATATTTAAAATTAATGAAGTGATTAATTAAAAAATATTAATAGCCATACCAAGGGGAGTAGATTATGAACTAGATAAAAAAATATTATCTATATATGGTAAACTGTTTGTATTATGAGTGTGTGCTTATAAGTACATACAAGAGTCTATTTTTAGATATGAACTCACTAAATGATTGAACACATATCACAGAATTCGAGTATTAACATTAAAGAATAAACTTTAAAGAGGTTCTGGCAAGATAAAAAACACTTAAGTACTCCAAAGATAAGAGTACTCAAATATTTTGACGACAAGACATTAGAAAAATATTGTTGAAACACAGGAACGTACTTCGAAACATATTCCAGTTTTCCAGTGCACACATCTGCCAATATGTGAGGCTGCCACACCCAAGTAGTAAAGCTAACTAATTTATGTTGTGCTAATAAATATATATAATTGAGTATTAAATAATTAATTAAATCACGAGTGAGTTGGCGGCTGGTACTATGTGGAGCTACCACACCCAAGTTTAGTTTCTAAAGCCGTGTTCACACAAGCTTCTGAATCCTGACGCAGACTCATTGAAGATTCAATTCTAATCAAGATTTGTTTTACAATTCTGAAGCATGAAATGGTATAACCAGTTAATTGATTGTTTAATGAAAAATAATGGATTGTTAAATAAAGATTAGTCGATTCTAAACCCTTCCCGCGTCTGCAACCCCTGGGCCCGGCTCTGTGCCCCTATGTATGAACAGGTGGTTCGTTGGAAAGTTACAGAGCAAAACCAAAAATTCAAAGTCGTTCCTCTCGAGTTCTTGAACCGAATAACCGGCTCCACTCGGATAACAGACCAACAGAACAGATCGATCCAACATGACCCAGTTTACTTGGTCAGGGTTGGCCTGGGACAGGGAGAAATTGAGGACCTGATGGTGATGCATGCAGCAAGAATGCAACCATAACGGTTGGAGAAGAAAAGAACTCATTATTGGGGTTTTCCCTAAGCCTAATGGGGTCTGGACGTTGTAAAGATTAGAAAATAACAGTAAATACTTCCAAATTCTTCGAATTGTGTTATCTGCTACTTTTATGACCAAATTTCGATAAGATACAATACAAATTTTGCTGAACAATACGCCAATATTCCGTTTACATGTGGAACCCTACTTCGCAAGATTTCTGGAACCTTATTTTAGCTGTAACTACCTCACATATTTTTAACAATGAAACCCTACAGTTAAATTATTTTGCACATTAACGAATTTAGGTGTGGTGCCCTACAGTCTAGTATAAAATAACTTGAGTGTGGCAGCCTCACATAATGTGGCCACTCATAGTAGTAAAAAGTACAACACAGGAGAGATTTGTGTGCAGTTTCGAATCTGAGGGATTGTACTATTTTATCTGAATGTCTTGTAAGTTGTAGTTGAGTAATTTGAAGAAGTATTGTGAGGTGTGCGATGTAGTGTCCATTGTTTGATGCGCGTTTCGTAGGCCCAAACGTCTCAATATGTCTGTTCGTATTACCTTTCTTTGCGCCTCAGCGGCAAATCCACTCTTCGCGGCCCTGTTGTTCGCCATTTCGCAACACACACTGAGAATTCACAACACAATTACAATAATGACTGTGCTAGGTCTGTTGAATGTTGGTCTGGTTCGGAAGACGTTGGACGACTGACTCGGTGTTTAGCGGGTGAGTACGCGGGCCACGTAACTACCCCCCCTGAGCCCCTCCCTGTACACGTTATACAAGAGGACTTTGGACTTTATATAAGGTGTGATAAGGTGGATTGTTGGAAATGCTGAGACTCAGGTATTCTAACCGGTGAGTAAGCAACAATTGAAGATGGAACTGGTTTCAGGGGCTTGAGATTCCCAGAAAAGGGTGTAATATTCGCGCCGTTTTGCCCAAAACGAATGGAAGAAAATGTAGCCACTTAAGATTAATTGAAATATTACACCCCATTTCTAATTTTTTCCTACTTAAAAAAATACAAAATATATATTTTACCTCAAAATGATGTCTCAGGAATTCAGTCCTGCTTTCAAAAATCTACTGGTGGCTCCATACAGCTAGACCCTTCGACCATATATAGGCTAGACCCTATTGGTTTCTCATACCATTAACACCTAATACTCCATTATTAATCGTACAAAAAAATTGAAAATTTGTATACAACTTCAAAATTACCTCAGGAATTCAACCCTGGCCTTAAAAATGACGTATCTTTACTGGTGGGCCCCACATAGATAGACCCTATTGGTTTCCTTATATCTTTAACATGGGAACCAGCTATTCCTTCATTATTAATCGTAGAAAAAATATAAAAATTTGTATACTACTTCAAAATTACCTCAGAAATTCAATCCTGATCTTAAAAATTACGTGTCTTTATTGGTGGGCCCCACACAGCTAGACCATATTGGTTTTTCATACCTTTAACATAGGGACCATTATTAATCGTACAAAAAAATTGAAATTTTTTATACTACTTCAAAATTTCGTCAGGAATTCAACCCTGATCTTAAAAATTACGTGTCTTTATTGGTGGGCCCCATACAGCTAGACTCTATTGGTTTCCCTATACCTTTAACATGGGAACCATCTATTCCTTCATTATTAATCGTACAAAAAAGTTGAAAATTTGTATACTACTTCAAAATTACCTCAGGAATTCAACCCTGGTCTTAAAAATTACGTGTCTTTACTGGTGGGCCCCATACAGCTAGACTCTATTGGTTTCCCTATACCTTTAACATGGGAACCACCTATTCCTATATTATTAATCGCACAAAAAATATTAAAATAATGATTCAAGCTTGTCAATCTAAAATTGCATAATGTCTATTGGTGGGCCCCACTCAATTACACTCTATTGATTATCAAATAAAATTTGAACAACCTTTACAATTAATAAATACTTATTTAAATAATTTTGCAACTGCTTTCCAATAGATTTATAAAAGTAAATCAATGCAAACTTTGCGAATTTGGAACACACTGTATATGTACACAATTTCCTGACTGCATAGTTAGCATTCCAAAGAAATGATTACTTCAGAAACATTTTACTTAGTACAGCAAAATTATTTACTTACTATACGTTTCAATACCTATTATTACTTTATCTAAAAGATAAGGAAACGTAGGTTTATCTTAAAGGTAGTATCAAAGAACAAATAATATAAGGATACAAAATAGCATTTGTTACGAAGAACAGATAAATATCAGGAAAATTTTATTTGTAAATGATTATTAATATTATGCGTCACAATTAAATTAATTTAAATTGATAAAACATCATGAGACAATAATTATTTATACCAATGAAGTAATTTTTCCTAAAATAAGCCCACGAAATTTAAAATATTTCGCTATTAACCGGAAAGGGTAAAACTACGATTCACCGGAAATGACGAAGCCGACCGAACATCTGATATAAAGACAGTTAACAAGAACTAAAATATGCCACGACGATTGGTATAATTTATATGCCATTAATTGAATTAAAATACTTAACATTTCATATACGGGTTCCAGTGTTTATCAATCTATGATTATGTGAAGCCAGATTGTATTATCGTGTGCAGAAATATCTACCACAAAAGGATATATCATAACGTCATCGGAGTTAGCTAATAATTCTATATTTGGGAATGTTAACTTTCTTTAAGCTCAACATGGTGGATTGTTAATTAATTTATTATTATCAGACAGTTTAGATGCAACATTAATCAAGTATAAAAATATAGAACAAACATAAAATTCGATAGAATGAAGTAATCATTATTTATATAACATTTTTTATTTCAAAAATGAGTCACAAAGTGCAGCCACAAGATTTAAAGGCTCATTCACAAAAACATTTTTGTGGTTTACATTTTTTTATGTTTACGAAACTTTTTTAATCATGTGAACGAGCCTTAAGTGTGCTATCTAATAATTGATCAGTTAATATATAAATTATGTTTGTGAAATCTGTTTTGAATTCTTGTCAGTTTATCAACAACATACTCATCTTTCGTGGATGTAATTTCAAAACAATACATGACTTCACAATAATAAATAAATTTGTTATGACTTTTATCACTACAGATAAAAATATTTATTTAGTTCAAAATTATCATAGTTCGTTACTCTTCTTTAACCTATGCTCCACTGCGGATAAAGCTGTTAAAATGTACATTTAATAAATAATTTCTTTAGTACAGAATAACAGTCTTTGTGAAGTACTTCACAGTTAAAAATGCGTTTGATTATTGAAGACTCTTCTTTAGATGTAGCGGAGTGGTCCGCCAAATATGTCATCAAAAAAATAAGAGATTTTAATCCTGGACCCGAAAAATATTTCGTATTGGGGCTCCCTACAGGTAGATATATATAAAAACAGAATTAGCCATTATGTGCGAGTCAAAATATACGTTTTTGCACTTCCGGGACTAAAACTCTTTTTTAGTCTTTATTTTTAGAGACTAAGGTTCTTAATTTGATCCCAGGGGATTATTTTTCATATTTAATCCCGTTGTCAAGGAATTGAATTAATTAATCTCGTTGTCAAGTAAATACGTGCTATTTGTTAGAGTATCTATGGTAACAATATAAATATTTGTCATAAAATTTACTGTCAAAATTACAAAATGTGTATTCTTTTAAACTATTTTGTATTCGTTTGAGGATGAAGTGCAAAAATAGCGTATATACCACAGGACTAAAGTACCTTTAATCCTTCAGGTGATTATTTCCCTCACCTTCGGCAAGTGAAATAAACTTCACCCTCAGGATTAAATCATGCACTTTAGTCCCTCAATATATAATATACTATTTATTTACGACTTTTTAAGTAAAACATTTCTTTACAAATTTTTATTCATTAAAATATTAATCTATTCTCAAATTTTGATGGGATGACAATGATAGTTGTGTTGAATAATGGAGTCGTAATCCAATAGTGTTGAATTATGAATTCATAATACAATAGTGTGGATGGATTTATCTAACTACAGTTATCTATACATAATGAATGTTTTATTTAACTGTCGAAGATGAAACTTATTAATAATTTAATTTTTTTTGTAGGCAGTACCCCTTTAGGGATGTATAAAAAATTAATCGAGTACCACAAACAGGACAAAGTGTCGTTCAAGTTTGTAAAAACCTTCAACATGGATGAGTATGTAAATCTACCAAGGGATCACGAGCAATCTTATCATTTCTTCATGTGGAATAATTTCTTTAAATTTATTGATATCGATCCGAAAAATGTTCACATTTTGGATGGAAACGCACAGGACTTATTGAGAGAATGTTTAGATTTTGAAAATAAGATTTTAGATGCTGGAGGTGTTGATCTTTTTGTAGGAGGTAAGATAAATGACTAGGGAGGTAAAAAAAAATTATTTCTGGAGTTATTGCGGATCTAATTTAAATTAACGATTATTTAAAAACGGGTACATAATATTTACAATATGTATAAATATTTTGATTCCTAATACATTTTTGTGTATAATAGTCCAGGCGAACTAGCATCTATCGGCGACAAAACTAAAAGAGAATATTTTTTTTCATAGGAATGTTGTAATTGACTTCCTAACTAACATACTAAAAGTCCCCATCGATCCGCCTTGTGCTAAGTCCACCATCTTGAAAAAATGGTGGAACAAGACGACTTTTCTTCGGTTTTTTGCAATTATCTCGAAAATGGGTAATTTTAAGCAAAAATCCCTAATACCAAACAGAAAGAGCATGAAATTTCCTTCAAGATAGTCCCATTTGTTTTTACTGTATTCATACAGATTTTGACAAAATCGTAAATAAATATTTTTATAATTCTAACAATCTAAGCCGATTTGATTAAATCATGATTTTTTTCTCATATTACACAAAAACGACTGTAATTTATTAACGGATAATAATTTCGAATTCGGGATTTCAGTATTCGATTCTTAACATATTTTTCTATAACAATAATTTCATAATAGACATTTTAAGACGCCAGTTTCGAAAAAATTTAAACATATTTTCAAAATCATAAAAATGTATTTTAGTCACTTCTTTAAAATTTTGTGTTTAATTTTTGTCCAGATTAAGATATTTGATTAAAAAACCTGAAAACTAATTTGCTGATTTTGAAAAAATTCTTTCAGTTCCGTTATAAGTGAGTTGAGAAATGTTGCTAAATTGATTTATTTTCTATGTTAAAGGCATTGGACCCGATGGTCATATAGCATTCAACGAACCTGGATCATCTTTGGTATCCAGAACAAGAATAAAAACATTAGCGCAAGATACCCTAGAAGCTAACGCACGATTCTTTGACAATGATATGTCAAAAGTTCCGAAACAAGCCTTGACTGTTGGAGTTGGAACTGTTATGGACGCCAGAGAGGTATAAAATAATCAAATACATTTTAGAAATAATTCTAATTGAGTTTGAACCCCATATGGTACTCTAGTGGCGTAAATTAATGCTAGAATTTTTAAATAAAAATGAAATTATGTATGCTAATAAAGAAAGACACGAGGAATCCAATGCCGCAAACCGCGTTTTGATAACTTGTTTAGTTTCCGAGTTATACCCGTTTTAAAAAACAAACCCCAATCAGTTTGTAGAATGGCTGCTGACATCTATCAGCAACTTTAGTACTACAACGTGTTCAAATATCAAGTGAACCACTCAAAACATCGCGAATCTGATTACGGCAACGGATTCCTCGTGTCTGAGTTAGTATAAATCCATATTTTCACCACATGAAACCTATTGGGGCTGTTTGTATGAATTTTTTAAGTTCCCTATACGTATACACTGATTGTATGTGTGTGTTTGCGGCATTTAATTTGATTTCTAAGTTTGTTTTTATTTAGTTACGACCCTAAATTGGATTATAATACGATGTAACAACCTTTTTATAGGTGTATTAAAAATATATTTATTTATTAGAACAATAAGGGTTGCAACAAATATTGAACCATCAATTCAGGGGTGTCTTGTTAGTAGTCTATTTTACAGTTAAATATATTAAATAATAATAAAAATTCCCCTTCATACATAATGCCCTGTTCACACGAGGAAAGTTTTTACTAAAAAGTTTCTTAAAGTAAAACAAGTGCTAGCAGCTGTCATAAAAAACTGTCAACACCGTTCATACGGGAAATGTAATTATTTTCATGAAATATATTATTTTTTGCACTTCCGAGACTAAAACTCTTCTTTAGTCTTTATTTTTAGAGACTAAGGTTCTAAATTTGATCCCAAGGGAATATTTATCATATTTAATCCCGTTGTCAAGGAATTGAATTAATTAATCCCGTTGTCAAGTAAATACGTGCTATTTGTTACAGAGTATCTATGGTAACAATATAAATATTTGTCATAAAATTTACTGTCAAAATTGCTAAACTATTTTGCATTCATTTGAGGATGAAGTGCAAAAAATAGCGTATATACCACAGGACTAAAGTATCTTTAATCCCTCAGGTGATTATTTCCCTCACCTTCGGCTCGTGAAATAAACTTCACCCTCAGGATTAAATCATGCACTTTAGTCCCTCAATATATAATATACTATGAGATCGCAAGCTCTAATAGATTTTGAAGAAATAATAAGTTTCCCCCACGGTTTTCCCGTATGACCGGTATTGACAGTTTTTTATGACAGCTCCTAGCACTTGTTTTACTTTTAAGAAACTTTTCTTTTGTAAACAGCATAATTTATACAGGTTTTTAATTTTAATGGCATATAAAACCCCGTTCGCACAAGGATTCTACCAAGATTCTGAATCCTGGAAAAGAAGAAATTTTCTTCTTTCTAGTGAGAATTACCTGTTAAATTGCAGTGCCGCTAAATTGAATCTTCAATGAGCCTTTATTTAATTATAATTTATTGATCGCTTCAAAACCATGATATTATTTTTCAAGATTCAGAATCTTGAAACTTCTTCTTTTCCAGGATTCAGAATCTTGGTAGAATCCTCGTGCGAACTGATCAAGGAACAAATAGTATATTATATATTGAGGTACTAAAGTGCATGATTTAATCCTGAGGGTGAAGTTTATTTCACGAGCCAAAGGTGAGGGAAATAATCACCTGAGGGATTAAAGGTACTTTAGTCCTGTGGTATATACGCTATATTTTGCACTTCATCCTTAAACGAATACAAAATAGTTTAAAAGAATACACATTTTGTAATTTGGACAGTAAATTTTATGACAAATAATTATATTGTTATCATAGATACTCTGTAACAAATAGCACGTATTTACTTGACAACGGGATTAATTAATTCAATTCCTTGACAACGGGATTAAATATGAAAAATAATCCCTTGGGATCTAATTAAGAACCTTAGTCCCTAAAAATGAAGACTAAAGAACAGTTTTAGTCCCGGAAGTGCAAAAAAGAATTTTTTTATAATACGTAAATTTGAGGGCAGTTTTCGCAAGAAGTCATGGATTGTTGATTGTATAATGGAATAAAATTGTGCAATAGCAAGAACAGTAAATTTATAAAATACAGGGACCCAAAACTGTTCGATCAAAAAATTGCGAATAATTTGAAGAAATTGTTTCGTTCCGTCATAACTGAGTTATATTTATTTATTTACATCTTCCCCATAGGTGATGGTGCTAATCACGGGTACACACAAATCTTTCGCGCTGTACAAAGCGATAGAAGAAGGTGTAAACCACATGTGGACTGTGAGCGCTTTCCAGCTTCATCCAAATACGATTTTTGTCTGTGACGAAGATGCAACTTTAGAGTTGCGAGTAAAAACGGTGAAATATTTCAAAGTAAGTCCCTTTATGACTAATATATGGGTTAGTAAGAGAAGTTTTTATCAAAGGATGGTGATGGTGAACCACATATGTTTGATAAAAAATTAGGTCATATTGGATTAAAATATTTTAATAGTAAGATGCAGTGCCGTACTGGATTAATTTAATTTTTTTTTCAGTGTCTGAGTGCTGTGCATAGAAAATTAATCGAAGACTGACGTAATATAATTAATTAATCTGATAGTAATAAATGTTGCTCTGTAAAGTTTAGAATTCAATAGTATATTATTTAACGAGCAATGTAGCTCATATACAATCATCAGTGAATTATAGCCATTATGTGCGAGTCAAATACGATTATCTACGATTTTTTAAATAAAATATTTCTATACAAATTTTTATTCATTAAATATTAATCTATCCTCACATTCTGATGAGATGACAGTTCAATAATGGACTCATAATACAATACAATGGAGTTACGTATATAATGTACGTATTATTCAATAGTTGTAGATAAAACTGTTTATGCACGGTCGTATCATAATTTGTCAATTATACACGAATTTCTGTGACATAAATAAAATTTATAGCCCGTGGGACTGTTTATAGCGCAGTGCGCCATAATGAAACGTCAAATCATCATAATGAAAACAGTTCAAATTTTCTATTATTCTCATGTAAACTACTAACATAATTCTATAAATAATCATTTTCTGTAATTAGTAATACATTTTTACCTCTCGCCTCATATTCTATAAGAGAGGTATTGTAATGGGTCAAAATTTTCGAGTATGAGTTTTTGGTGGATAAGCACGTTTCAGGGTCTCTAGAATACAAATTTACTATTTTCACGATGATGTCTGTGTGTGTGTGTGCGTGCGTTTGTATGAACCGACGATTTTTCGTCCACGATAACTTAAAAAGTATCAAACCGTTTATAACCAAATTTCATATTTAAGGTTTTAATAAGTATCTTAACACCGGATAAGATTTTGGTAGAAATCCGCAAACCGGAAGTAGTACTTTTAGAAGTTTGGAAAAGTTTTCCTTAAATATATTGGTACATTATTTATTTATGACAATTTTTGCAATTAAAAATAAAAGAAATTGTGATTATATATGTGTACAGTTAATTATAAATACAAATTGCTGAATCTGGAAGTATTTAACAATAAAATAAAGTACAATTAATATTCTATTTTTTTGAAATTTCAGTATCTTGTTGTCCATGATATAAAATTTGTTTCTACATAAAATTTGAATTATTATGACAGTGACAGTACAGTTGACATCTTTTGCTTGCATATTGGTTTACTTTATCGTTTACATATTACATGAACATGAAACTATTAAAATGTAAGTAAAACTATTTATTAGATTAGTAGAATAAGCAGAATTAGGCGAGAGTTCGTGTGGTGGCCACAGCAGATTTTTAAAGTTAAATACCATCATTTTTACTTACATTTAACAACATAAATTATGTTGTAAATGTTTAAATTCAATAATGACAACTTTGACATTTGGATTTATATTTATTTTCAGAATGTTTTGGTATCTTAGCAACAGTTCAAGAATTTATGAATATGACAGTTAAAATTAATAAATTTATTTAATATAAAATCTTCGACCGTGCATAAAGTTGTGTATGTACCACGGGCGTAACTTGCTTTTATGGCCTTTGACGTGTTTTTAGCCCTCGGCTGCGCTCGGGCTCAAAATAAAAGCCTCCTTACACCCATAATACATAAATAACTATTATTTTATATAGAATCAGATTTTTTAAATAATTTTCCCTTAAGTGTAGATGAAAAAGTGAACCAGTACAGTTCTGGAATTAAGTCACTATTTTCCAAATATAGAAATGTTTTTTAACGCCGCAATATGTGTCATGGCAGAACAACAAAATCCGAACATATGTTGGGTGAAAGTTAGCAAATAAATGTTTCATTTATAAATTTTACACATCTCAGTTGCAAAACTCTTAAACATGTTTCATTTTTCGCTTATCTTCCCAAAAATTTAATTAACATACCTTTTAAAAATAAACTGTTATGAAATGACAACTTTAAATAATAAAATAAGGAAGCGCTCATTAAATAATATAAATTAATCAATGTACCATGTGTTATACTATCGGATAGACAATTATAATACAGGAAACAGTTACCGGAAGTGTGACGTCATTGAAATACAGTCTCATATGCGGGATACATGTATAATTGTTACATGTGTTTATTTTTATTCTAATATGCATATGATTTTTTGTCTAGAAAAAACGGTATATTATATTAATATTTATATCGGTACAAGAGTACCCGTGAAGCGCAATTCACAGCTGTGAGGTTGTCACACCTAACAATAAACTAATAGAAAATTATTTGTATTTTAAAAAATCTGCTGTGGCCAGTACACGACCTCTCGCCTAATTCTGCTTATTCTACTAATCTAATAAATAGTTTTACTTACATTTTAATAGTTTCATGTTCATGTAATATGTAAACGATAATGTAAACCAAGATGCAAGCAAAAGATGTCAACTGTACTGTCACTGTCATTATAATTCAAATTTTGAGTAAAAACAAATTTCATATCATGGACAACAAGATACTGGTACTTAGTTGCACTTTATTTTATTGCTAAATACTACCAGATTCAGCAAATTGTATTTAAAATTAACTGTACCCATAGATAATTATATTATCTTTTATTTTTATTTGCAAAAATTGTCATAAATAAATAATGTACCAATTTATTTAAGAAAAACTATATCAAGTTCCAAAAAGTACTACTTCCGGTTTACGGATTTCTACCAAAATCTTATCCGGTGTTAAGATCCCTATTAAAACCTTACATATGAAATTTGGTTATTAAAGGTTTGATACTTTTTCAGTTATCGTGGACGAAAAATCGTCAGTCCATACATTCATACAAACACACACACGCACACACATACACACACACAGACATCATCGGGAAAATATTAAATTTGTATTCTAGAGACCCTGAATCGTGCTTATCCACCAAAAACTCCTACTCGAAAATTTTGACCCATTACAATACCTCTCTTATAGAATATGAGGCGAGAGGTAAAAATCTTAATTTTTTAAATTTAAATGAAAGAATATGTGATTATTACCTATAATCGGTACTTTATAAATTTTTCTGTATCTGGTATTTAAGAATAATAATTAAAGTATTACTTATAATTTCGTATTTCGGTATCTTGTAGTCCAAGATCGTTTAACATTTTTTGTTACTACGTAAAATTTAAATGATTATGACGTGACAGTGACAACAGTAAAATATCATTTATATATTCTTCTGCAGTTTAAATAAAATAACTAAATTATATTTGTGAGTAGTAGTATAATAAGTAAAAAGAATAAAGTAAGTATGGCGGAAGGTCTTGTGCTGGCCACATCAGATTTTTAATAATTGTTTTACAATTGATTTGGCGCTATATACGTAAAATAGACAACAATACCCTTCAGTAAACACTAAAACAATCAAAATTGTGATATATATTTATTATTCAAATTTTACACTCATTTTAAATCTCAAACAATATTAATAATTAAGAATTATTATGGACAAGCCCAGTCCACTCTATGATAAACAAAGGTTTTCCAAAATTAGAAATTAAAAGTACAACCCTGTATTTACCCGACGGCAAAACAGGGGGAAACCCACTAGCGTCAACAATATAATCTTTCATATAATAAAACCCTTTCTTCACGGGACAATTTCCAGGCAGATTCCCAGATTTCATAAACCCGGGATAGAGGAGTTTATCTTCCTTGATATAGTTGCAGAAATTTTTCTGGATCGGTACACCAACGGTAGAATATTCTCCGTTAGCTAATCGTTTCGCAGAGACTGTCATAATCGTAGTCGAAGGAAGAACGCTGTTAAGAGTAACGTTTACACTCATTTTTGCTTCTTCGGTTCCACCATTTTCAGCAGTGCTTGATATATCTCCTAAAGATGATGAACCTTTTTTGGTCTCTAAGCTCTCTGTAGATATTGTGTAATACTAAAATTGTTCGATGAAAATTAATAAACGCAACTTAAGTTACACGATAGCTGTGCGGGTTGCATGCTATACTGTATTATGTGGCTGGTACATTATTCAGGCTGGTAAACGCACACACAACTGAATCCTGAGAAAATAATCCTGGTGCGAATGCCTGACAAATAGCGGCGCCGCTAAATTAATCTTCAATGAGTTTTTGAAATAGAAAATTTTATTTTTTCCAGGATTCAGAAGCATGAAAGAATCGCCAAAGAACCTCACAGCTATGTAAATAAAAATAAAAATCTAACAAATCGATTCTTATGAAAGTGTTCATAACAGCTTAAGCGGCTCGTCTACGTTTTTACCGAATTCCTAGAATACGCTCGGTTTTATTTTATTTTTTTCATTCCACTCTTTTCTCCACTACTACGACTTCTTGAAACCAGCCCGAAACTCGTACTTTGCCGCATTCTAGCAATGCAATGTCATTTTGAAGTTGAAAAATACTGTAAAAGTGTTTTCGTTCCGAGTAAACTGTTAGTTTATTATTGACTTCAAGGTAATGTTTTTATAAACATTTAATAGAGAAAGAATGGATCTACAGATGTGCCTTTTTAAAATTTTAAAAATTAATTTGTATCATGAGATATAACCGTGTAAAGTTTGCATAAAATAGGAATTTTTTTTGAATTTTTCGGAATTTTTATATTAATGTACAATTTTTTAATACAAATTTTAAATAGGCACATCTGTAGATCCATTCTTTCTCTATTAAATCCTTGTTGAAATAAAATTTTACCATTCTTGTACTGACTATAAAACACTCGCTACGTTAATACATTTTATGCTGGATTTTAGGTAGTAGACGGGCCTCTTAATTTGCAATTTTATTTATATTTATTATTTTCATGGCTGTGAATGATCTGTGACAAAATGCATTCAAATTTTGATGAATATGTAAGACTGCAACACCCAAATTGGGTATCAAGTGTAATAAATATTATTATAAACACATACCTGGATAGCAAAAATATTGGGTAAAAATATTACTAGTACTGACACAAGAGTATAGTAGTTCATTTTTGTTATTTACTAAATTAAGTTTGTATTTCATATTTATATGAAATATATATTATTGTTTACTTATTTGTGCAATAAAATAAATTAGAAAAGGATGTTATAATCTGATCTTATATTTATTTATTAATAAAATACAATAGCAACGTTATTGAAGTTTATCTATTTTATTGTCATTTTAAATCATCATTAAAGTTAGTGCGTTCCGTCTTTTAGCAGAATGCTACCGATCCATTCAATGTTTAATATTTTTAAATTATCGTTCGATACATCAAAAACAATTTTGTATTTTCCTGGTGGGACCATCGGCGGCAAATCATCGATTGGTACTTTATAATCACTAACAAAATATTCTCCTGTTTTTATTGGGCAGCTTCTAGGCAGCTGACCATATTTGACAAACCCCGGGTAGAGAATTTTGTCACTTTTGACGTACTGACATATTCCGTGTTTAATTGGAGTGACCTTTTCTATATGATATTGACCATTTTCCTCTTTGATCAAGAATATTTTTAAAACTAGATTATTCGGCGGAGTTTTGAGTATTTTAAAGTTAATACTAGTAGCTGAAGACACTGATTTAGGGTTTGATATGGTAACAGTCCCTTGGAAATATTCCTCATTTTGGTAGGCTATTTTTAACGAATCTTGCGTAGCTAATAAGCTACCAGGAGGACGCATTTTAAATCCTATACCATTGGATTGCTACCGAAAATATAATTAATTCAAATATTTATTTTGATGTATAAACTTACTTGAGCCACCAGTAATACTAAAATATACTTCAACATTTTTGTTCGAACTGAGATAATATATTTTTTTATAAAAAGTATTTTTTTATATCTTTTGAAAGGATCAAATAATACTAACGACTATTTAATAATATAGTGTCAAAATATCGCGATATCTATTTATATTTTTGTATTTCCTTAATTTAATTATAGTGATTGAATCCTGTCAAGTACACAGTCCAGTTTAACAGGTGAGTTGACGGCTGGTAACCGCACACACGGTAAAATATATTTTAATTAATATTATTCAACTTACCGATCATGGAACTAAAATAATGTTTTTAAATTCGCAAATTTAAGGGCAGCTTTCGCAAGAAGCACTCGATTGTTGATTGTATATTAATAAATTAATAGAATAACATTAAATATTAATTAATTTATTAATTAATAGTAAATTTATTAAATTCCAATTGAAAACAGTGATCCAAAACTGTTTGATTAAAAACCTGGAAACTAAAACTGCTATTTTTGAAATATTCATTTAGTTCCGTGATAAGTGAGTTGCCATTTAAATTATGTACGAAGTTATGACTCACCCTGTATATTTAATAAAATATAATTAAGGGTAGTTTTATTTATTTAATCGTATCATCAACTGTTATTACCTTTTTCCATGCAACATTTATTGATAATTATAATAAACATAATACGTTAGTTACTTATAATACGTTAGATACTTATAATTCATTAGTTACGGACTTAATACGTTGATACAGCCAACATCAAAATTGTTGATTTGTTTTAACATCGCTGCCGTTGATGATACGATTAAGCTTTGAATATAACGCGAATATATGCGATTTAAGCCACCTTGGATGTTCAAAGAGACTCGGTTTCACCTCGTCGCTTAGCAACATCCTCGGTATTATAAATCGCATAATATTCTTGTTATATTAATAGCTATATGCCACACCTAATGCCCTGTTCACACGAGGAAAGTTGTTACTAAAAATCTGACGTGGCCATCACACAACCTTCCGCCTTATCTAGACTTTAAACATATTTAAAATATACAAATAAAAATCATCACCTGAATAAAAAGATTCATTCACAGGAAAACTTTGCTGTGTTGAAGCCATCCTCCGTTCAATTACTACATTTAATATCTTACTTAGGACTTATATAGCGCTAGTATGCCAACTTGTCACCCGTCTCACCTGTCAATATTTTTTACGCAGAAACAAAAATCAACCGATCATGGATTACAAGATATCAACGTTTTATTTGATAAATTTATTTTTTAAATTTTACTGCAGTTCTTTAATGCTACCAGATAAAGACAATTTTTTTATAACGTAAGTTGCAAATAACTTTTCCTCTTATTCTTATTACAAATAAATACTATATTTTTTCAAATTTATATACAATTTTGACAATTAACCTTTTCAATCTTCAAAAAATATCACTTCCGATGAAGATATTTATACCAAAATCTACGGAGCTCTTCCAATTTATATACAAATGTTAAATACCAAATATCAAAATTTTCGGGTAATTCGTATTTGAGTTATGCGACTAACACCCCTTGACCACACACACACACACATACACACAGACATCATCGTGAAACTATCAAAAATGAGTTGTAAAGACCCTAATTCGTGCTCATCCACTAAAAATTCACCACCCGATTTTTTGCATGATTCCAATACCTTCCTTTACAGGTAAGCGGAAGGTAAAAAGTTCTTGAAAGTAAACAAGTGCTAGGAGCTGTCATAAAAAACTGTCAATTTCGGTTATACGAGGAAACCGTGGGAGAAACTAATCATTTCTTTAAAATATATTAAAGCTAGTGATCATAAAAATATATTTAATAAAAATTATTATATTCCCCGTATGAACGGTATTGGCATTTTTTTCACGACAGCTCCTAACACTATTTAGTGAAATCTTTCCTAGTGTGAACAGGGCATAAGTAATAGATATGTATGTAATGTTAATGATTAGTAAGGTATAGAATTAATAAGACACAGTATTAAGTTAAGTATAATGTTTATACGCTGCTAATCTATGGAACCGTTTACATGTATTTAGCAACAAAATATTTACAGCAACTGTTCAACTGGCGACCATTTAAAACAAAACACAACTGTTTTACAAGTTTTTTATAAATGTTATAAACAATTGACTACGACTTGACGTAACAAACACCCAGAAATTATATATAAAATGTTAATAGGAGCTACATTTTTATATAATTTTTCCATTTGTAACTAAAATAAAATACTGTCCAATCTGTCAGTCTTTTTACCCATTAAATGCATCTCTCCTTAGTTAAATGGACTTTAGTAGCTCGTTAACAGCACATAGTTACACATGAGCACATTTTAGGCAATATTAACAATTAACTCTAACATTTAGTGTAGGAAATCAAGTGCATGACTACTACAAGCATTACAAATTTTGATAAGTTTGGTAACTAGAATAAATAAAAAAGTTATTCAAATATTTGCACAGAATATATTGAACCATATTTACAAAACATCAAAGAATTAATCTCTCGAGGCGCCAATGATAGTCAGGATATACATAAAGATGTTGACTATATCCAAATACAGATTCAACGCGGCGAAAATATACTCCTCGGGGGAAATAGAATACTTGTGGTTGCCTCCAAGCATCAACTGAGTGTCATAGATCAAATAGAACGAGAACAGCAGCGCTCCAAGCGAGGCATAAATCAAAGTAACGATTTTGGTCTTGACGATGATAGCGACTATTCCAAAAATAAGCAACACAATGGCGCAGACCAACAAAATGCCTCTCATGACAGTGAAATCCCACTTAGTTTGGAAAGCGAAGAGCGTCAAACCGAGACAGACAGCCGTGGTGAGGCCAACAGCCATCAAAACAGCGCTTTCGTCATAAGTTGAGGCGGCCATGCTGAGCATAAAGGCCTCGGCAAAGGTAAACAGGCCTAGAAAGATGAAATTCATCGGGGCCTTTCGCCTGACGTCACCACAGCAGGCCATGGCGATGAGAGAGACGAAGAGAACAACTAGAGCGATCCACCACAACTCGGGATGCGAGTGAACGTAGCGTTTTGTTGGCGTGTGGTAGAGGAACAAAGCTATAAAGCCCATGGTTATTGCCAGTTGGACCATCAAGATCGAGTAGACTTTTCGGATGAACCCTCGCCGGATGGATTGGTCGTTAAAGTCGAAGTTTTTCACGTCGCCTTCGACGTCATGGGAAGTGCCTCCGTACATTCCTACAGAAAGATTTTTGTCAACTGAGTTTAAAAATTTATTTAAGGCTCTACATTTTATGGCTCACGGCAAAACATTCGCTAAATATACAGCATACCTTGGATCAAAACGAATTATGCATTTTTTTCCAAAGCTAATGTTAAAACTATAGTAGATAAAGAAAACTGTAACAGGAAGAGTAGATAAATTATATTATCGACTCGAGAATCGTTTATTTGTTTCTTTTCTATCGTCGATAAAATATAATTTGATCGTCTTGTATAAAAAATACTGTTACAAAAATTTAATTAAAATCAACAGTCTCTAATAAAATTAGTTTGTTATTGAAAAGTGTAGAGCCTTAAGTCGTAATAAATCTATAAAAATAATTTTATAGACATGCAAATAGATTAATCACAAAGCAACAAAAAAAAGTTAGCAAAAGCAGCAGAAAAAGTGCAATAGAAATAGAAAGAAGTGCCAATGTACGGAGTTTCAAAATTTATTGCATAATTTAGATAATTCGTCTAAAAACAAAAATGATCTTCTTCAATTTGATACTTGAAATGATAATACAACTGATAAAAATATTACTTATCAGAAGACTGATTTGATAATTTTGACGCAGTCTCATCTCCTAGATTCATGATTGAGCTTAGATAATATTTTTAATTTATTTATAAATTACATGTCATTTCAGTATGACATAATCTATAAGGTAGATAAAAAATATAATAATGTTTAACATAAGTAATCGAATTTAATCGAAAATTTCACACAATATACTGTTGCGACTACAATTATTAGAGAATTTTTTATTCAAGATTCTTACTTTATTAATACGAACAATTAAATTTTGTTTGATCGATTCCTTACGTTGTTCTGAAAAGTGCCACAAGAAGTTTCTTTAGAAAAACATTTAAAATATTTTACAATTGATGAATTCACTTATTAATTACCAGCAGACTATCAGGCATTTCAAGAATATCGTCATGCTTGTCTTTATAAACTTACATATAAAAAATATGAGTTTTAAAGACAGTCACATCTTGAATATTGAGCTTCCTATTGTGCTTTGAATTTCTTGTGTGACTTTTCGGTGTTAAATATCGTGAATCTAGGACAAAATGTCGCTGATCATGCGTCAACAAAAACCTCGCAAAATGTCATCTATTTAGTAGCAAATCGAATCCACCCTCAATAAGTTTTGAAACAAACCGGTGTTCTGTCGAAAAGGAATGTGCTCCTTGCCTGAGTCAGGGGGCGGCATGTGCATGGGAGGCGGCTGATACGGCGGCGGAGGCATGAAGCCAGCTTGGGGCGGAGCGCCCGGCTGTGGTGGGTAGCCCCCCGGAGCGCCTGGGTAGCCGCCCGGAGCGCCTGGGTAGCCGCCCGGGGCACCTGGGTACCCGCCAGGAGCACCTGGGTACCCGCCGGCTCCTGGGTACGGGGCCTGAGGCGGGTAGCCTGGTTGACCGCCATAGTAACCTTGGTTTGGATCTACAAGAAGTTATCGTTGCTTCATTCTGTTCTTAAACTGTATAGTCTAGTTTTAAACTAGAAGTAAAAACTAATGGTGTGATTCTGTTCAAATCTGTAGTTGCTACAGATCTATTAAACTGTAAATATTAAACAAAATCGCAATGAAACTTATAAGCATATGAACATTTTTATATTTGTCAACAAATATTGATGTGATTTTGTTCAATATTTAAAGATTTACAAATTTGTAAAACTTACAGATTTGAACAGAATCCCACCATAATTCTATGGTGGTTTATTGTCAAAATGTCACAAGATGAATATTATTTGAAATTCGTTCTTCTAACTTGATTTTAAAGGTCGCTTTACACGGTGCCAGTACATTGTTCAAGTCACTATAATCCAGATTTTTAGTATTTGTTTGGTGTAGACTAAAATATCTGTCTACGTCTACACCAAGCAAGATACTGGATTTTAAGCCCTGTTCGCACGGGGATCTTTAGAGATTCTTTGGAGATTCATAATCCTAGAAAAGAAGTTTTTTCTTTCTAGTGAGAATTATCTGTTAAATTGCGGTGTCGCCAAATTAAATCTACAATGAGTCTTGGAAAAGAAGAATTTATAATTTATTGATTGCTTCAAAACCACGTAATTATCACTAGAAAGAAAAAACTTCTTCTTTTCCAAGATTCTGAATCTGCGTAGAATCTCCAAAGATCGCCGTGCGAACAGGGCTTTAGTGGCATCGTGTAATGCTTCTGAATTCTAGAAAAAAGAAATTCGCTGTTTTGAAGATATCAATGAATTATGCCTGTGGCACACCGGCCGAGGAGCATCGAGTAACTCCTCGATGAAACGATAGAACGCACCCCGTCCTCGACGAAAAATAGGGGCGCCGCTATTTTCATCGAGTTGTTCCTCGATGAAACGAATGTATCTCATTTCAGACGTATCTTTGGATTTGATTTCGCGCAAAACTTTGATGTATTTGTCACCGATTAAATAGAAATCCATCGCGGACGGGTGCGTTCTTTCGTTTCATCGAGGAGTTACTCGATGGTCCTCGATGCTCCTCGACCGGTGTGCCACAGGCATTAGAAATTATTCTGCTCAAAGACTCATTGAAGATTCAATTTAGCAGCGCCGGTATTTGACAGGCAATTCAAACCAGGATTATTTTTCTCACTATCATGAAAGAATCCTCGTGTGAAAAGAGCTTTAGGAAAAGAATCCTGCACTTAATTGAATCTTCAATGAGTCATGGAAAGAAAAATTTCAAATAAGTGAATTTATTTTTTTCCAGGATTCAGAAGAATGAAAGAATCCATGTGTGTACAGGGTTGTAGATGATTTAAAATTGATGTAAAATAAAATTCTAGTGACTTTTTATGTGTTAATATGATTTGTTTTTACTCCTAGTTCAAAAACATGCTAACGAAGTTTAATTTACCTGGAGGATAATATCCTGGCCCCCCTGCCTGATTCCAAGTTGTCATTTTCACTCACAAAACTGTAAAATTAATTATTGATGAATTGCGTCAAATTCCTAGAACTAGGTCAATGAATCACGGCTTATATTATGAAGTTTATTTAGGTTATTCCAGATTTATTTCATAATAAGAGGAAATAGCAGTTTGTTATTAAAAAATTTGAGTAAACGTCCTCAAAAGAATGACGCATTACTTCAAATGATAATATAAAGAAATCGATATTTTATTCTTAGATAGGGCACGTATTTATCCTGTAAAGATTACTCAGTAGATTTCTTACTTTAATTAGAATTTTCTCGTGTAATGTTAATGTAGCAGTCACGTGACAATGAGAAACACGATAATTTCAAAATGCAAAATACAAATTTGTTTTTATCTTATCTTATCTATAACTATTTATCTAATCCAATTTTTATCAATAAGCTTTATAATACTGAGAAATAATGCTAAGCTCGCCAAAGAAGCCTCGAAAGCGTGAAATATTGCCAATGATCTGAAAGATTTTTATTTATTGTAGTGACAGCTAAATGCCTCGTATATTTTGGCAAGTTCTCAATATGAAATAAACTTACTTTATAAGTAATTCCGACCGGAGATATACACACACTTGGAACCGATGTTTATGGGAGTGTAACCCGTTAACAGAAGTATTAAAACACTCAATATATCAACAAATACGCCTGAAGCCTGGTGTTTAAAAATAAGTCACAACTGTCATGGAACTTTCGGGATGTTCCTCAGAAATGTCAAGACTGGTGCTGCCCCCTTCGCAATGTTGCCAACTGTCTGGTACAAAAATTACTACAAGATTTATTTTGAAATTTGAACTGTCAAAAAATTATTTTACATTTAATATTTTATTTAAACGTGGTTAATTGCAGCAAATATTTAATTATCTAATTGTATTTATATATTATTTATCAGTACAAACTGAAAAAACAAGGTAATTATATTTATTTCCTGCATATTTTATTAACTATAAGTGGGTACTCAACAATGAGTAAATATAATAAATTATCACTATTTTGTAGATATAATACAAATAAGATAATTAATGCTTATTTTTCAGGTATAAACAGCTATATAAACAACAGACACTTGTGATTATAGCGTATATGGCAATTTAACAACAATAATTATACACTATTTGCGTTTATCATATAATTATTATTTCTGGACTTTCACCTACATATCCAAGTCATTAATTTCGTTTTCTTTTCGTTTTAATTTCTAATTTTACTCATGAACAAATCTATCGTTGGGGGCATCGAGAACTAGATTGGCCACCCTGAGCACGATTAATAAAAGAAGAAAGGCAGTTTTTCAGTTTGACTGTGAAAATGGCTAAAAAGACATACGATTTATTATTTAAATTATTGTTAATTGGTGATTCAGGTGTAGGCAAGACTTGTATACTATTTAGATTTTCAGATGATGCATTTACAACTACGTTTATTTCCACAATAGGTAAGTTCAGCTCAGTGATCCTTTTTGGGTGTATTATATTAATTACTAGATTTAATTAAGACAATTTTTAATTAATATTGTTTGTTTGTGGCTTACACACCCCTAAACATGCATATCATGCTTTATATTTTAATAAAAACCAACAAAAGATCATAAAATTAATTGTTGTAATCAATTTTGCAGTGTTCATTAATTAATTAATAAATTTCCACGAAAACTTTAATGATTAACAACTGCTAATGTTAAAAATAACGCCGAATCATCAAATTCCTTTCTTGTAATTTATTTAGTTGTCAATCACACATTGATAAGTCTGTCCTTGGTTTCTGTTTAGTCGCACCGTCTTAAATACGCAATTTTTTACAGGAATAGATTTTAAAATCAAAACAGTCGAATTAAGAGGCAAAAAAATCAAACTACAAATATGGGATACAGCAGGACAAGAAAGATTTCACACAATCACAACTTCCTACTACAGAGGGGCCATGGGAATCATGCTAGTTTATGATATTACAAACGAAAAAAGCTTTGAGAACATTGTCAAATGGCTACGGAACATAGACGAAGTAAATACTAACATGCTAAGTGGAATATTAGGTGTTGATTGCTATTTTGTTTGTAGCACGCAAATGAAGATGTAGAAAAAATGATACTAGGAAACAAAAGCGATATGGACGACAAACGGACCGTCAGCAGAGAACGCGGCGAGGCTGTGAGTATCTCAGGAAGTTGTGACTCAATCATTCTTATCACACCCGGAAAATCCATTCAGCAATAAATTTTACGAAACACTCCATCATTATGATAACATATAGTCAAGTTATTAATAGAATACAAACAAAAGCACAAAGGGTATAGCCACACGCATTATTATAGCTACTACATCAAACGTTTATTTGTTTTCTACAAACAAACCTCAAAATGACAAATTGTTTTACTTGAAAAAAATTAATGTTGGCAATAATTCAAGAATGATTTATAGCCATTATGTCAAATACGACTTAAAATATTAACTGACTTCTCATTATGATGGGATGACAGTGACAATAGTGTTGAATAAAGGACTCATAACACAATAGCGTTGAATTATGAATTCATTATACAATAGTGTGTCTTATGGTGGAGTTTATCTTACTGAAGTTACCTACACAATAAATATTATTCAGATCGTAGATAAAATGTACAAAACATGTATAGTCTATCTAGCGAATCAACTTAAGGTGAAGTCGACGGTGTGGTTACCGACATTTGCAGTTTTGCAAATATTTCAGTTGGAAAGCTAAATCAACTACTGCAACTGATTCATTAGATTTTCCCACTTTAGGAGCAACTTTTGAACATGGGCAGGTTAACATTTCTAAAGTATTGTGGGCACTGTTAGAGGTGGCGAAAATGCGAGTTCCCTAACAGTGCCCACAATGCTTTACAAATGTGAACCTGCCCATGTTCAAAAGATGCTCCGAAAGTGAGAAAATCTAATGAATCAGTTGCAGTAGTTGATTTAGCTTTCCAACAGAAATATTTTCAAAACTGCAAATGTCGATAACCACACCGACGACTTCACATTAATAGTTAATCGGAATGGACTATAAGTAAATCAATAAATTAATAATATGTCGAAGCAGTAGCTGCGCGGGTTTAGGCACAGCTCTTTGCATGTGATGACGTACGAACCCGGAGTTCCGTGGTTCAAGTCTCTCGGCCGGCAGTGTGTGATTGTCAAACATCTTGCAATTAAATCAAGCTGACCACTTGATCGTCTTAAATGTAGTCCTGGTTATAAAGAATCTCTCACAGCTCTCTGCATGTGATGACGTACGAACCCGGAGTTCCTTGGTTCAAGTCTCTCGGCCGGCAGTGTGTGATTGTCAAACATCTTGCAATTAAATCAAGCTGACCACTTGATCGTCTTAAATGTAGTCCTGGTTATAAAGAATCTCTCACAGCTCTCTGCATGTGATGACGTACGAACCCGGAGTTCCGTGGTTCAAGTCTCTCGGCAGGCAGTGTGTGATTGTAAAACATCTCACTCGAATGCTTCAAGATTAAATGTAGTCCTGATTGCAGAAAGAATCTCACCGTTGCTGCTTTGAATTTCAAAGGCCGTCGCACGGATTGAGATTCTGATTGCACTAAGACGAATTGGTCAATTCTATAATTGCGAGTAAATCATGCAAAATGGAACAATAATTCAGAAACTGTCTGTCTGGTCTTGAGAATCTATTCTATGTTGACTGCATGATATTATTTCTGAAACTAATAAACATCTCTGTAGATCGCTCGCGAGCACGGCATCCGTTTCATGGAGACGTCGGCCAAAGCAAATATCAACATCGAACGGGCGTTCAGCGAGCTAGCCGAGGCCATCTTGGATAAAACAGCGGGCAGAGAACCTGGTGAAAGCGTAGACCGAGTCACGGTGGACAGAAGACAACAGGCCAACGCGTCAAGATCTTGCTGTTAACACCGCAGTCGAAGAAGATGGAAATAACACCACACGATGTGATGGACCTAGCTAGAGAACCGTAGTATTAAATCCACCACGTGCCAGAAATTACTTTGTGTTAATTCAAGAAAATGTAAATATCAACTTTGCACCCGGGCGCTATTTAAAAAAGTGTCAACTAATGGCCATTTGCACCGCTTCCACTTAAAAAAATGAAAAATATCGAATCGAACTCATGGCAGCAATGTTGTTTGACAATTTGGGTTTGATTCGATATTATTCATTTAAGGAAAACTTAAAATTTAAGTGGAAGCGGTACATAATAAGGGACATACCGTGAGTTTATTTTAACGTGAAACATGGGATTTTTCATATCCATGGATACGAATTTGACAGCAATGTATTAGAGCGTTCTTTTTAAAATCGAACATAGGGAATCAATTTAACTTTATTATTCTTGACCCATATAACATATTTGGGCAGCTGTAATAGTTCCAAGAGACGCTTGCAACAAACTTTTAATTTTTTAAACTATACCTACATCGTATTTCCAGGTAGCATCAGTTTGACTCCAATTATCAAATTCAAATGTTGCTATCTGGAAATACGATGTAGGTATAGTTTAAACAATTAAAAGTTTATGTTGAAGGCGTCTCTTGGAACTATTACAGCTGCCCAAATGTGTTATATTAGTCAAGAATAATACAGTTAAATAGATTCCCTATGTTCGATTTTAAAAAGAACGCTCTAATACATCGCTGTCAAATTCGTAACCATGGATATGAAAAGTCCTATGTTTCATGTTAAAATAAATTCACGGTATAATGAAATTATTAATCGCCACCGGTTGTACACCCAGCGCCGATGATTCGTGGAAAACTAGATTTTGACAAGTTGCGATTTTAGATGGCAACACTTCTGGCGCGCCGCATGTGTCAAACTAAAACCATGACAATCGCCGATGAATCGTGGAATACTTGATTCTAGAAAGTTCCCGGCGCGCTCTATGGGTATTGCCTACTTAAGCTGGGTGTACATGCTTCAAATGCGCAATCGATTCTTCTAAATTGTTGTGGCGTGGTACTTAATAATTTCTTTGAATTCTCCTGATTCTGCCCATCAAAGAACAAAAGTAGTAAAATAAGACACTTGTTTAAAATGGCGCCCTGCAACATTTTCTTGAAGGCAAACTCGAATTAACAGAAGTGTAAAAATCAGGCTCGATTTTGTATTACGGGTCTCTAGCTGAACTTCACACAGGAGTGGTTAACGGCAAGAAGTGTCATCTTCTTGTTAACTGCTGTTGTGTGAAGCTGTGTTGTTAGCACATTGCTTATTCAATGTCTATCTAGCATATTTTTATAAACGAAATGTAATTTTAGTTGCTTTTAATACTTTCTCAACGTTTGTGTTGTCGAAGCATAAACGATTCTCTTCACAGTGTTTTTGATTTAGTTTTGAACCGAATCAGTGTGGAATTGTAAATATTATGATAATAAAATGTCATTTTATGATATAACTGTTAAACTAGCTTGTTGGTATGATTTATCGAATGCTATATGTAAAGAAGACTGTTTAATTTTGTTATAATTTAATGATCTGCCATAATTAAAAGTCACTGAACAAATTCATGTCGAGTTCATTTTGCATATTGTAAAAATATTATCTATGTATATCAGCTTTTTAATAAAGTTGTACAACTAACACATTTACAACTCATTTTTTAATTGTTAACACTTTTCATATGCATATTTATTTTAAGAAGATATTTTGATTCGATATATCCATCTAGAACTTTCTCCCAAGGTATACACATCTATCACCCAACTTCGGACATACAGGGTGAGTCAGCTAAGTGTTCCCTATTTCATTTGTTTGTAAAGTCTCAAGTTTTTGTGTAAAGTCCACCAAATTTTTGCTGTAAATACAGTAGCCACTTGAGTTCGCAAAGTTTTATCATTATTGCTCTATTGCTTCCTAATTGGTGACTGAAATAATGATTAATTAATTAATGATTAGTCAAATGACTATTTGTAGGATTTTAAAGGACCTTAAGTGGCATCCTTATAAGATTCAAATTCTGCAGGCAATTTCTGAAGAGGATAAAGCAAACCGATTGGAATTTGCAGAAGACGAAATTGAACGAATGAATGAAAACCCTGGTCATTTGAATAACATCATGTTTTCTGATGAAGCACATTTTCATCTTGATGGTGGATTTAATAGACACAATCAGCGGTATTGGTCAGATGAAAATCCCCACTGGATTGCTGAACAATCCTTACACTCTCCTAGAACGACTGTTTGGGCTGCAATTGGAGATTTTGGATTAATTGGTCCAATTTTCACATTGAAGTGAATCACTCGTGAAGTTTTTGTCTGATCGATTTGAAATTTCGGCAGTAAAAATTCCTTTAGATAGTTCATGTTGCATGCAAAAATTTCGTCACTTTCTGATAAAAATTGCCTAAGTTATAAAAAATCCAAATAGGGAATAGTTAGCTGACTCACTCTGTATATTTTAATAGCATTAGTGCTCAACTCACTTATCAGCTTATCACGAAACAAACAATTTTAGTTTCCAGGTTTTTTAATGAAACAGTTTTGAGTCACTGTTTTCTCATGAAATTACATTGCACATTTAATTAAAATCTCGATTAAAATTTAATGTTATTCCATTTAAAGTTAATCAGGTATTCATTATAGTGCTTCTTGCGAAAACTGCCCTTAAATTTACGAATTTAAAAAATAATAATTTTGTTCCATGCTCAGTAAGTTGAGTAATATATGCACAAAATTGTGTACCATCCTGTATAAATAACATCCATCTAATAATAATGTAAATAAAATTTAAATCTCCAATTTACACAATTTGTCACAACTTTGTAAGCTCATAGTCTCAAAAACTACAAAAAAAATTAATTTTACAAAAATATTTTATATTCTGTTACTTTTAACTATAAATAAATATAGTTTAAATACTTTTTAAAAAATATAACGTCTTAAAAAAATTAAAAGTAAAAATAATTAAATACAAAATGCAACCAACATAACATTTCGGTATACCGGGTGAACTATACAATAAATAATCAAACATTTTTTTATAGTATTATTTATTTTAACGCTAAATAATTATTCTAAAGGCGGTACGCTGTCATCATCGATAAATTCAGGTTGTTTTTCAGAAATATTACAAATCTGAGTCAATCTGCTTGGACCAATTTCCAAAAATTCGCGTCTAAAAGTTTTAAATTAATAACAATTTACATGCTCTTATGCCTATGGCACACCGGTCGAGGAGCATCGAGGACCATCGAGTAACTCCTCGATGAAACGAAAGAACGCACCCGTCCACGATGGATTTCTATTTAATCGGTGACAAATACATCAAAGTTTTGCGCGAAATCAAATACAAAAGATAAGTCTGAAATGAGATACATTCGTTTCATCGAAGAACAACTCGATGAAAATAGCGGCGCCCCTATTTTTCGTCGAGGACGGGGTGCGTTCTATCGTTTCATCGAGGAGTTACTCGATGGTCCTCGACCGGTGTGTCATAGGCATTAATGAAACAATAAAGTACCTCATTTTTCGCTCTAAATCTGTTGGAGCTTTATCAGGATTGGGGTCTACTTGTTTTTTCTTACAATATTTCTGATTTAATTTCATCATTGTAATAACTAAATGGCCAGTAGTTAACGATCTCTGTGCGGTAGATTTTTCCATAATAATTTCTTCAGGTAAAACAATTTGAAACACTTTCTTTTTTACCAGAACTCGCACGTAAGTTGCTTGAATATCGACATCTAATAAATTTGTGTCAAGATGTCTATAATAAATACAAGTATTACTCATCGAAAATGGGTATAAATAATTGAAATATTTACTTGTAAATAAATAAGTCTAAGATTATTTCATTTCGATCTTCGTATTCAAGTGTGAATTTTATTTTGGCTTGGTTTATATTATACGGTCTGCCGTCCTTGTTGAATAATATTACAGGAGGTTTTTCCTCCTTTTTGTCTTTTTCGTCACTTCTGGCCTTTATTTGCCTCTTAGCCATTTCAATTCGTACTTCAGGACTGTGTTCTGATTTTTCTTTCCAAAATTGTTCATCGTTAATCGCGGATGTGTCCACTGTACTTAATCTAATTTTTTGTTCAGCTCGTTTAATGAAATAATTATTTTGTTCGGTTAAAATCGATCGTTCTTTGAATGGAATTAACTGAAATGCCTTTAGACGTTCAGATTTAGTTATTTCATTGACGTCTAGACAGTTTAATTGAGGTAGTTTGGTTATAACGTACTCTCTATAGCCGGAATAGTCGGTACATGGATTACCAGTAAGGATAAGTTCTCTTAAATGTATATTGTTTTGTAAAGAACAAACACTTTCGATGTCTCCAATGAAATTTAATGTTAAGTCTAGCTTTTCTAATGATTCGCATCTTTCTAAATTTTCTATTACTTCTATATTGTTTAAAGCAAGGTTTAAATATTTTAAACGTTTAAGTTTATGCAGATTTTCTGTAAAATTAATTGTGTTAACATACTGATAGTATTATATGTGCTAAGTACCTATTTTTGATATAATATTTGCTTGTAATAATAATATTTGCAATTCTTTGCACCAGTTATTTAAATGTTCGATTTTTTCAATATGTTCTTGGTGTAAAGATAATTCTTCCAAAGTACAAATTTCGAGTTCATTATGTTCCGATTTTTTGCGAACTAATTCTTCAGTTACTTAAATAAAATAATTATTTGTTTATATCTTGAGCTTATTTATATAATATTTAACTTACTTAGTACCATTTTTGGTTCAAATAATTATTGAACTGTCAAGATATTGATTTAATAACGCTATAGCAACTCGAAAAATACAAGTGCGCAAACTTTAAATTATAATGGGGCATATAATAAATAATATAGGATTAAAATAAAATAAATATAATGTAGTAGAATTCAACTAAACGCTAAAAATACAAAGTTTGTTTAGTGTACAATTTATTGGAATTAAAATAGTTCTCTTTCATGATTTTATCCACAACCAAAAGGTTCAAATTACATAAATCGATGAATAACAATAATAACACAAGATTCTTTATAATATTAACGGCACTCATTACCTTTTTATCATTTGGATATGTTATAATCAAAAACTCAGGAAGCACATTGCTCGCAATGAAGTTTCGCTTTTGGGTAAAAATTACCGGTCATCTCGCAATAAAAACGATAACAGATTTCTTAAAGGTCCTACCTTACAGTAGAACACATCTGGTGGGCCCCAGTACCCCAAAATCCCTTGGAAATGGCACAGAAATCAAACACAACACCACTGACATTTGAAACTTGTTGCAACTAATTTTGTTTTGATAGTGACGTCACATGTTGTGGTAGATTTATATGCGCATTTCAAGTCGCTTATTAGATCGGATTATTGCGAGATGATCGGATTGAAAAATTTAATTGCATTAATTATTTAAAGTAAATTCTAAGCTACTTAGGTATATTTTAAATGCATTTGCGTGATTATTATATTATTTAGAATTTTCTATTTTTATTCTGCATAAAAAATAATACTAGTATGTGTTTTGCTAATATTACTTAATTCGCAAAATTCTATGTTTATATGACTATATTTGCATATGTGCCTTTTTGTGAATAAAATAAATATATATTTTTTTAACAAATTAACAACTGAATTGTTTTCAATTGTGAATTGAAATTAAATTATTTACAATTTAAAAGAGTGTTATATACATTAGAAGAAACTCGCACTCGCATTAATAAAATAAAATATGGTAATTAATAATGTATATCACATTGAAAACAATTCTTAAATGTATTATTATAAAGAAAAATTAATCAGTCATATATTTTTTTGAGATTATTATGATACAACATTTATAAAATATCATTACTGCTTATATTATTATAAAGTTTAGTACTTTTTATAAGTACAAATATCCAAATTACACTGATATACTGATTTTTAAATATATTACATCTATTTTAGCTCAAAGCATTTGTAAAATGAGATATTTCAGTTTTTCCAATCTTAATAAAATTTTGTACATAAAACTTTTAAAAATCAACACGTAATACTATACTTTTAATTTAATAAACATACTTTAAACCGCTAACTGATTGAGCACACAATATTAATTATTTTAAAGTATATTTACCGGTTAAAAGCGCTTAAAAGTGACTAGAACTTTTAATATAATTATTGTAAAAACTGAAACATCCTAGTACGTTTACACGAGCACTTTGGCTCACAGTGCGAACATACCCGTCTCTTCTTTGGTTTTAGCTTTGGTTCCGCCGCTGGCCGCGGTGCTACTGGGGGCAGCACTCGGCACAGTGGGGAGCGCTTCGGCTGCTGCTGCTCTTTCTGCCAAGAATCGCTCGAATTCGCTGCTGGTGATCGACTCTTCTGTCTGATTCTCTCCAGGCTTAACAATTTCACACTTTCTTACTAATTTCTTCTACATTTCCATTAACAGGAAGAGGATATTTAGGATATATGATAGGATACTTACGGATTTTTAGTTTATAGGATGTTATTGAGGTAAACACAATTACTCACTTTTTAAATTATACACACATAATAAAATAATACCTTGTGAGCTACAAATAATTAAAAATTTACTTACTGTTTCTTGTAACCAGGCCGCCATTTCATCAAATTCACGGTCTTCGCTAGTCTGCAAAACAAAATCAAATTAATACATGAATATAGGCGCGCAGCCCGGCAAAAAAATCTGATGTGGCCAGCACAAGACCTCCATACTCAAGATATCCTACTCTTTTAATTGCAGTTTAATAATAGTATTATATCTATTACTTAAATATATTTTAAAAAGTGTAGATGAATCTCTTCGTACAAGTTGCAAAAAATTGATGTTCAGTTTTCCCCTTTTTCCAACTTTAAAGGCCGATATCTCAAAAACTAAGCGAGAAATCAAACTCTAGGCTGCAGCATTGTATTTCTAACACTCAAATTAACCTATAACCAAATTTTCAGAATTTTTTGACCACCCAAAAACCGACCACCCTCGATTTTTCAAAAATGGTTCAATATATCGACTTAATTTATTCAGCAATGAATTCCTCGCCCCGAATTACATATGTGTACCAATTTTCAGCTCAAAATACCGACGGGTACAAAATTTATCACGTTTTCCCCATTTTTGAAGATTTCTTAAGGGGTACGTACCCCTTACGATTTTTTCTAAAATCGACAATGTTGTATAAAACTTGTACCCGTCGGAATTTTGAGCTGAAAATTGGTACACATATGTAATTCGGCGCGAGGAATTCATTGGTGAATAAATTAAGTCGATATATTGAACCATTTTTGAGAAATCGAGGGTGGTCGGTTTTTGGGAGGTAAAAAAACTAGAGTTTGATTTCTCGCTTAGTTTTTGAGATATCGGCCTTTACATTTAGAAAAGGGGAAAAATGGATTTCATAAGAAAACATAATTTTTGTGTATTAATAAACGTATAAATTGAATTATATTTTGCTATTGACAACAATTTAAAGTTTAAAATTTGTTATATTACGAACCTCGTGGTCAAAATAAATAAAAACTGCCTTACCATCGGTTTGGCGCGGGCTTGAGTGGCCGCACTAAGTCCGCCAGCGATTTGGTCCGGTTCGAGATTATCCTTATATGTGCTACTTCTACACCCACAAAAAAAACAATTAATATCACTGTAGGTGCCACAGCCAAACGACAACCGTACCCAATCTTAGAGGTTTCGTATGTAGCGTTTCTGGACTGAGCGAACATGTCAAACTCGTCATCTTTATCTACTGGTCCGTTTCTGGCATTGACTGTACCTAGTTGGGCCAATTGGGCAGCTGTACTCACGCCGGACACTCCTGTGGAGAAGCCACACCCTAATTAAGCCTGGAAGGCCTAGTTGAAGTATTTTTTCTTACCCAGTTTAGCGAGCTGGTCTGTTAAACCATCATCGACTCCTAAATCGATTAAGCTGTCGTCTTGAGGAGGTTGCTTGCTAGGCGGGGGGCCAACAGCTTTGGCGAGCAGTGCAGAGGCTGATTGTTGGGCCCCGGCGCCGCCGGCTTCGCGGTTTCGTTCCCAACGGCCGTACCGCAAAAATAAATTGTTTAGATCGTCGTTTATACGCAACAGTTCTGCTGTCAATTCGTCGTTTGATAGCTGGGATATTAACTCGACTAAACGGTGCTGCATTTGGTGACAAGTATCGTTCAGCTCCTAAATCATTAAATAATTAGTTATAATGCTTTAATTTACTTATTAAATACGCATTATCTGTACTTAAATGGCATTCATTTCGATACAGATTTTCATTATGAAACAATGAATAAATTTCATAAAAATGAATATTTTTTAAATGAAAGCATGGGAGTAGAAAAAATAGTGTATATTAATAGCCATTATACACGAGTTGCATAATATACTATTATCTGCTGGCGTGTCATAAAGGCAACATTATAAGCCTCAATTTGAGGACCATAAAAGCGTTCATTATACGCCAAGGACCATAATAAATCCAGTATGGTACAATTGTTGAATATCAAATAATTTATTTTACTTTTTGACTACCGCCAGCAAATTTGTGCAATACGAATCGTAACCAATCATTATGCCCCGTTCACACGAGGAAAGTTTTCACTAAAAAGTTTCTTGAAAGTAAAACAAGAGCTAGGAGCAATCATAAATAAAAACTGTCAATGCCGTTCATACAGGGAATGAAATTATTTTTATTAAATATATTTAAGATCACTAGCTTTAATATATTTTACGTCACTCGGGGGAGGAAAGCAGTGTTTTCCTCTTGCTAATGGAGGGAGGGAAGCGAGTTTTCCCTCCCGCTCGGGAGGACCGTACTTGCGGGAGGAAAACACTGTTTTCTTCCCGGTACTGGCGGGAGGAAAACATTGCAAGAAAGGTGATTTCGAGGCCCTCGTGACGTAAAATATTGTGTGTCCCACGGGAGGGAAGGCTATTCCTCCCTTAGGCGAAGCCGGCGCCCTCGCTCGGGCCGCCGCTTGGCCCGCGGGAGTAATAGCAATTACTCCCTTGGGCGAAGCCGGCGCCCTCGCTCGGACTCGCCTTCGGCTCGGGTCGCCGCTTCGCCCGCGGGAGTAATAGCTATTACACCCTTGAGCGAAGCCGGCGCCCTCGCTCGGACCGCCGCTTCGTCCGCGGGAGTAATAGCACGCTTGCCTCCCTAGGTGCACAAAATACTATTAAAGAAATAATTAGTTTCCTCCACGGGTTTCCCGTATAACCCCTATTGATATTATTATATGACAGCTCCTAGCACTTGTTTTACTTTCAAGAAACTTTTTAGTAAAAACTTTCCTCGTGTGAACAGGGCATCATGTTACAGTCGTGTTATCAAATTCGGCTTCGCCTCGTCTAGTAATCTTCACGACTAGTACCATAATGATTGACGTTACGTTCCTTATAACATAAATAACTATTATTTTAAGTATTTTTATACCTGAAGTAACTCTAGATCGCCTGGTTGTTCTTGCCCAGGTGTAACTTCACTCAGCATTTCTCCAAGCACGGCCATATTGCCTTGCACGACATCTAGCTCGCTTTGCAGCTTAGCGCGCTGCTCTGGAGTCAGCGCAGCCCCTGTGGGGGGCACAGGGGGCGCAGCCGGACTGACGACAGCAGGCGTAGCCTCCAGATTTAACGGAATATCCATTATTTCCGACACACTCTAAAAAAAGTAATAAATACAACATATTTTTGCGATAAATGCGACTTACTCTTTCTGGTGTGTGTATCGGGGCCATGGCGTCTAAATCAGTAGCTGGGAACTCAATTCCCTTGGTTAGTAAATCTTGATAAACGTGGACAACTCCGTTGAGTTCAGGTTGATGGCGGAACGCGTCCGCCCAAGACTGAATCAAACTTAGAACTTTCTCTTGAACCACAGTCGGTGGATCGTTCTTCGGTCCAATTAACTTAACCTACAAAACAATGAGACGTTTCATACCAACGACTGTTCGATTGTGCATTCGTTCCATCATGGCGCATAATTTCTATCCCACCACAGGATCCACGGCGAATAATTCCACCGTGTCTAAAGGCAGTGAGGGCCACTGTGTCTAAATTTACGGCGTATATAGTAAAGGAACTGAATCAGAGGTACGTCATCAAAATAAACGGCCTATAAATGGCTATGACGCTATGACTATGATCTATTTCGTCATAAACAATAATTTTACATGTAAAAATATTCGTTGATGACGAAGTAGATCATATAGACCAAGAGCAAGCGGTCAAATTAGTGTGGACATTTTATTAGTCGTGAAATTAAAGGACTGGGGCCTTGCATACTTGCTAAAGAAGGAATGTCCAGTCTGCCAGTCCTAAGTGGCCGGATCAGGGGGCTAAATAAAGCAGAATTTATATAAATTATTAGATCTGCCATTTGTACAGGTTAAAATAAACAATATTTCTTATTTATAAGAAATATTGGCAGCCCGTTTCCCTTCCACCAAATCCTCGGCAGAACAACATTAATAGTCCGGGAGCTGGCGTCAAATTTTCATGGGTGATTGCAGCAAAGCTGATTTTTGTAATATAATTAGTTCTATAATAACTAATTAAGAATTGCAGTGTTAGCTGGCACGACCGTGGGGCCTGCAGATTTAAGGGCCTGCGAAACTATGAAAAATATGTTAGCTGGACAGGGCAAGTGGAAAACCTTGTTAGCTGTGCAGGTGAACAGTGACAGTGACAATGTCAAAATAGTGACACATCGTTTTCTTTTCATGTAAACAGTAGAAGAAGATATAAACGATGTGTCACTATTTTGACACTGTCACTGTCACTGTTCACCTGCACAGCTAACAAGGTTTTCCACCTGCCCTGTCCAGCTAACATATTTTTTTGTTAAATATAATTGGTAAATTATCATTATACAAAATTTTGCTGGTTCACTTAAAAATCTTTTATTTTTTGCAAGTTCCGCAGCCTCTTAAAATCTTGAGCCCCGCTTTCGGACCAGCTAACACTGCAATTCTTAATTAGTTATTATAGAACTAATTATATTATAAAAATCAGCTTTGTTGAAATGGTCCGGTCAAATTTGACATTATACATTACAGATGACACTTTATAACTGTCAAATATTTGTTTGCATCTGCGTCGACACATGGGGCCACAGCGTCTAATAACATGTTCGTCAATCTTGTCACTCGATGTTTGTAGAAACTATGAATGAACTGAACTAAATAAAAAACCTTATACACATATTTGGTTTTGGTAGAAACTCTGATTAAATTGAACTAAATAAAGAACCCAATACCCTTCTTGAATTCCACATATTCGGTTTTGAACCACAGAAAATGTGACAAAACTGATGAACATGTTATACGCCGTTAATTTAGACACCGCGAGTGTCACTGATTCTAGATACGGTGAAATTATACCCTGTGGTGGGATAGAAATTATGCGCGGTGATTTTATATGCCGTGGCCTGCTCCGAAGCTTACCAGGTCTTGCACGAAGTCTTTGCTGCAGTTTAACATGTGAAACCGGCGTCCACAATTCTTCACGCATGTCTCCAGAACTGTCAAAGTGTACATGACAACTGTGTAGTTCTTGCCGGCGTTTTGTGTCAGGCGCTTGCGGATGGCTTTGATCGCATCGCGAGGGCCATCGTCGGTTTCGTTTACCAAATCGCATATTTCCATATTCAGAGCCCAGTTCTCGGAGGCTAGGCTTCCATCGGTTGCTTGTTCTACAACGCAAAACATATTACGTAGGTTGGAAAGTATGATTCATGTTTTGAATATATTTTTGCTGTTGTTTACTAGATGAATTGATTAATTTTACGTCATATGTAACATCAGAAACGATTAGATATGCAAAATTAACAAATATGTACATTATTGATATATGAGAAGAAATGTTGATAATTTACCGATTTTCTGGCCAACCGGTGTAGAAAATGGGTTTCCACCCAAAGATCCTACTCCAAAAAACGACATAACTTAATTATTTTTCGGTTTTGGTTTTGATATTGTCACTTGACCTGTCAAATTGATAACACTGATCATTGAGTCAAAACAGAGTGTATCTCTAAATAAACTTATTATTTACTTATTCTGATTATTGTATAATCAAAACTCACTCCAGACGATTAAACATTAATTTATCATGAATATTATTACAGTGATAACGATTAAAAATATCTTTTTAGAACTTATTATTACAAACCGTCTATTGATTGGCAAGTGACGTTTGCTACTACGTTTACATGCAACCTCAAAACTTTTTATAACTCTCACCGAAATTTTTTTAAAAGTTTTTTACTTTTTTGTTGTTTCTACGGCAACAAAACCAAGTTGAATCAATAGTTTTGGCATTTTCTAGCTAAAGTTAAATCGAGGAATTCAAAATGGCTCAATATTGTAGAGAAGTTTTATATAAAGATATCTCACCTGCTGTTATCAATCATGAGATGTTATTGAAAGCAATCGATGAACAAAGACCTTCTGGAGAAGCTGGCCGACTCGCCAGAGCAGATGGAATCAATTTAGATGAAGTTACGGATCTCAGACTCGAATTTCTGAGTAGGAAATTTATCCAAAGTTTTGGAAATTTTCTAAACTTCTAGTATGTTCATTTGTAGATATTTTGCGCATTGATTACCTGTGGGTATTAACTGGATTGACTAAATTGAGCTTAAGTAACAATATGATCGAAAAAATTGAGAATCTAAACGTGCTAATTCACATAAAAGATCTCGATCTATCTTTTAACAAAATAGAAGTTATAGAGAATCTTGGTGATTTAGAAAATTTAGAAGTACTAACTTTATATAATAACAAAATTACTGTAATACAAAATATGAAAACCTTAAAAAAACTACACATTTTTAGCATCGGACGAAACAACATTTCAGATCGAGAAACTGTACGCTCCTTAATTAATAATTACCTAGAAACTTACTACATATTTTTTAGATATTTCATATTCGAAGTTTAAAACAACTTAGATCAGTAAACATGGCAGAAAATCCATGTGCTCTTAGTTCGGATTTTCGAATATTCATTGCTACTTTTCTGCCTCAAATTATGTACTACGAATACAAAAGAATCTTCGACTACGAAAGAGAATGTGGCCAAGAACTTTTCGGGTAGTACTTGCACTTAATCAGCTGATGCTATCAATAAAATAAATTGTATTGCAGAGAACTGTTAAAAGAAGTATCTGCTGGCGAAGCTGCTGAGCTTGCAGAAGAAAAACGCATAGAAGAGGAACGTCTAGAAGCAGAACTGCACGCCGAAAGCTTCGTCGAATTCCTCGGAGGCCGCCAATTATTCCATTCTTTATATGAAAAAGATGTAGAAGGTAAACTTCTTCTGCAGATTCCAGAAGTTGACGAACTCTACCACGAGTACGAAACGGCTTTCGTGGAAGTCACACGAAAACTGTTTGAAGTCGGTCAAGTCAGATACCAAATTAGAAAAGTCGAAGTACAGCAGTTCTTAAAATGCGTAGAAACCGCCAAAGAAGAAAACCAGGTTAAATGTCAAATTGCCATGGACGAATTCATGGAAAAGAAAAAAGCATGCTTAAAGGAAATCAAAGATAAAAGAGCTTCTTACGAACTAACTGATACAGATATTGATTACGTTTTGGACGCAGAATTTATGCAGAAATTAATTGATGACGTCAACGAGACAATGCATTTTACCTGGAAGCAACTTATGGGAATGGAAATGGCTCTTTTTGATCAATTAGAAGAAACGAATCTAAACTTCGAACGATCGCTAACAGACCTAGTTAACGCTTTTATTGGTCAGTATATTTATACAAGGTAATTCACAACTTCGTGCATTCGTTTTAGTTTTAATTGAAAGAAAATTCGCAATTTTAGTTTCCAGGTTTTTAAATCAAACAGATTTGGGTTACTGTTTTCGACTGGAATTTCATAAATTAACGATTCTTGACATTGCACAATTTATTCATAGTTAATCAGATATCCAATAATATACAATCTCCAATCCAGTGGTTTTAATTGTGCCCTTAATTTTACGAATTAAAAAATCCTTTTGTTCCGTGATCAATAAATTAAAATATATGCACGAAGTTGTGAATCGTCCTGTATATTTCTTTAAAATCTCCTAAAACGGAATTTATTATTGCAGAAGAAGCACAAGGTTATTTCACTCAACTTAGAGGGTTTGAATCATGTTTTATGGAGAACGTTTTTGAAGCTACAAATAAATTAGTTGCTGCTTATACCGAAAAAAATGCTTACACCCCTGAAGATTTAATTCCAGTAAGATCACAAAATGATTAATTATGTTTAGCTTGAAATTTGTTATTTTAGCTTTGTGAAGATAAAGAACTGCAAAATAATACTGTGGCTGCGTCGCATGACATGCACATGGTGCTTATAGACACCCGAGAAGATCGATTGGTTTCCAGAGCTAAATTGTGGCTCCAAACATTGGTCAACTGTTTATACAAGTATATTATTATTATTGTATATTATCCAATAAGAATATGTATGATTGCATTTATGTGATTTCAGGGATGAAATTACAAGAAATAGAGCAAAGGTTCTGGAAATAAATCATTTTTTGGATTGTCAAAGAGAAGAATTAGAGGAACTGTATTTGGAAACACCGGGTTTGAATGCAGATTTAACTGCAGCTTTAGCAGTATAAGATTTTTATTATACAAAAATATATAACTCACTTTAAGCAGTCTGTTTCTTTTTCAACAATTCAATATATTTTCCAAGTCCTTTTTGTACGTCAGGTTGGGTAACAACAGCTAAAAACATCTGCAAGTCTTGGTCACGGGTCTTTTCCAATGCCTGGAACAAAACAGTTATGGTATGTCCAAAGGTATATCGTTATGGCCCTCACAGCAGGGTTATTGTTAAACATTTAAGCGGATTTAAGCTTGATTTTTGGCGTTGAAAGAACAGGTACGTATTAAATATTTTATTTTATTTAATTAATTAATTCTCTCAAGATATATGTTCTCACTAATCTTGTTTTTTTTCCTAATTTGACGAAAAGATCAAATCCCTTATTTGATTTTCGGAATTCATTACTAATACAAATTTTAAAATGAATTGAAATGAAAAACCCTAGTGAATTTCAAATTTTGCTAATCCTACCCCTCGCGCCAGTTAGTGCTACTCCTTGCTGTGTGCGGCATTCCGCAAACTTAGTAAGTCAAAGCTATAACGATATATTTTTGTACAAACTTTATTTGCGTATTAAGGGCGTAAAGAAGCGTTTATGGCGTGCGACGTGATTTAGAGCCCGAGCGTCAGCCAAGGCTAAAAACACGTCAAAAGCAAAATACCCAACTTTATGCACGGTCGTAGATAAATAATAAACAAAAAATTAAATATTAAAGTTGTCATTATTGAATTAAACATTTACAAGATTATTTATGTTAAATGTAAATAAAAAATTATTGAAATAAAAAATTGTACAACTAATTACAGAAAATGATTTTTATAGGATTATCAGTAGTTTACAAGAAAAAAATTGAAAATCGAAACTGTATTTGACGTTTCTTTATGGCGCACTGCGCTATAAAGTGGTCCGAGGGCTATAAAGTGTCAAAAAATTCGTTCGACCGTGCATAAATTAACGTAGCAAGCAAAAAAATGAAATAATAATCAACATACCCCAAGTTCGCGTCTTCTGAAGCCAAGTTTAGTCATACTTCTAGCAGCCGGCGAAATTTTAGCGAATCTCATTAAGAAACCTTCAGCTTTGGCGACCAAATCGTTCTTATCAGTAGCTACTTCATCGATAAGTCCAACTTTTAATGCTTCTTCGGTAGTGAACATTCTTCCAGTGGTTAAAGCGAGTTCGGCTTGTCTGGCACCAATTATATTTCTCATCGGTTCTTGGAACCAAGTCGGGGCAACAATTCCGAGCTGGGTTTCGTTCAACCCAATGGTATATTTAGGTAGCATGACCCTGTATTCACAACACATGGACAGAAGGCAGCCCCCAGCTGGGGCGTGGCCCTAGAAAATTATCTCAAATAAGTTTTGTGATAAGAAATGTAAGAATTATTTTTACATTTATTGCTGCAACAGTTGGGAAATCAGAACCGTAAAGGGCAAGCCAAGTGTCTTGTAAAGTTGACCAGAATTTGGTGAGACCTTCCTGAGTTGGTTTATACATTTCCATGATATCTAAACCGGCTGAAAATACTGTAGGGCTTGACTATAATACAAAAGATATATCATAACCTGTGTTTGATTTTTTATGTAATTCTCACTTACAGAAGTTAGGATAACGCCTCTAGTTTTCGTTCCTTGTAAATCTTGAATGTTTTGCAATAATTGAGACAACAATGCAGTGTTTAAACTATTAACAGGAGGTCGTTGCATAGTGATTGTTGTTATTCCAGTTTTTTCATTTACCTTTGCATCCACGAACTTTTCCGCACTTGCATATTGTCTAATAGAGTTGTAAAATAATGGCTGAAGGCGATTAATTGATTGTTTTAAAGCCATTTTATATAAAATAGTTAAAATTCAGCAGTGCAACACGTAACTTTTACGAAAATAGTCGTTCAAAGTACTGTTCAAAGTTCAGCAATTTTGACAGTTGGCTTCAGCCAATGAGAATCGAACAAAGTTCAAGTACTTTCAATGGTATAAGTGATTGACTTTGACCATTTTAATTATTGGATGTATTTATAAATAAATCATGTTCTGATAATATAGGATAGATAAACAAGGAAAAATAAAGATAATTGTTATATGTTTTATTAGTTTATTCGTTCGGTCTATCGAATAAATGACCATACAAAAAAATAATTAAAATATATTTCGTATTTTAATAATAAAAATACAATAGAATCAATTTATTGTATTTTTAGATTAAAATCATCACACACATACATACACAACCTTTAATAAAGTCTTGTGCCGGATCCGTCGATTGCGACCATCATAAATACGATTTTCAATTTTATAAGAAAAAAATATACAAGACTGAGTATGTAATAGGAGTGAAAAATAACAATTTATCTTGAGTTCGGCAACAGATAACAAAAAGAAACGGAATTTCGTTGTTCCGAATATTTGTTTTAAACGGAGCTACGATGAATATCAAAATCGGAAGTACAACAAGAACAAATGCACGAGAAGGAATGACGTCATACTATCAAAATAACATACTTTATTTATCACTTACAAATAATTAAATTTAGCTCAAAATCCGCCCGTTAACAACGATTTGTGATGATTGGAAAAGCGCTTTGAATTTTCGACGGGCTAGGAATATAAATATGATTATATTAGAAACTTTAGCGCTAACGAGAACGAATTACAATTCGTCCTTGACTTTTTCATCGGACTCTGCTTCCTCCTGCAAAAAACAAAACAATCAATACACAAATCAACATAAAACACTAACAACATCTTACTTCTGTATCTGGAGCTCCCTTTCCGTATTCTCCACCAGATTCCAAGAATTTCGTAAGACCTTCTAGCGTTCTTTCGCCGTTGTACTCGACGATTTTGTTGTCTCCCTTGCTGTACAGTTTCAACGTTGGGAAGCTGGTGATCTTTGTGTGTTCAAGTTCATTGACAGTGGCGTCCATCTTGGCCACTACGATGGTTTCGGAATCAGCGAACTTTTCTCCCAACTGGTCGTAGATCGGCACCAGCTGCTTGCAGTGTCCGCACCAAGGAGCGTAGAACTCCACGAGAACGTCCTTGCTCTTGTCGAGCGCCACCTCATCGAAGTTGCTGGCCACGAGTGTCTTCACTGGAGTCTTGTCCCAATCTTCAGGCAGATCTTGACTGAGGAGATGTTGCTTGAGCTCTCCGTCTAAGAATTTCTGCACGAAGGTCTTGATGCTGTCGGAAGTGATGTCATCTGATACGGGCTTGTATTTGGCCATGTCTTCTTCTAGTTTGATTATTCTTAAAGCTGGAATTTCTTCTTTCTTCATGCCGAAGAACTCCAAGATTCTCTGGTGATCTTCTTCGTCGGCGTCGATGGTAACGAACAGAACTTGCTCGCGGAACGGTTTGGCAACGTTGCGGGCTTCCTCGACGTACTTGTCGAAGTGTCCGGCTTCCTTGGAGAAGAACATCAACAGGTGGCTCTTGATTTCGCCTCCGAAGATCTTCTGCGCGGTTTCGTGGTTGAAATCGACGATCAAAGGCAGAGACTGCGAGCTGACGAATTTCTTGATGTTCGCTTCGTTGGTTTCGCCTTCGAAGAACACTTTGCCTTCATCGAATTTCTTGAACAAGATGATGCTTCCGCACTTGGCTTCATATTCGGCGTACACTGCTTCATCGGAAGTGATAGCGAAGGGCTGATCGTCGATGACGGAAGCTGCTTTGAGGAAAGCTTTCGCTTCGTCGGAGGTTTGGTCCTTAAAAAAACCAACAATGGCGACATTGCTGGCTTCGATGAATTCTTTGGCGTCTTCAACTGACTTGAGTTCTTTAGCTGGAGGACCAGTCTTCTTCTTCAACCAGTTGACGATGTCGTCAGCTTGGCGGCCACCTATTCAACAAATTGCCTTATCAAATGTGCAAACGTACAAACACTTCATGATTTATTTAATGTTTGTGATAACAATAAGAATAATTACCGTAATCAAATACTTGACATTTTGATAACATACCGTTGTATTCGAGGGCGGTACCGCTCTTGAAGAACTTGAGAGTGGGGTATCCACGTACACCGTATTCTTCGGCGAGTTCTGTTTCTTCGGTGGCATCAACTTTACCTAACTTGATGTTGGAATCTTGTGCTGCTAGGTCTTTAGCTGCCTTGGCATATTCTGGGGCAAGAGCTTTGCAGTGGCCGCACCATGGTGCATCTAGAAATTAAAAACTAATAAACTTTCTCTCCTTAATTGGTAAATAATCACCCGCAGATATTTTATCTGAATGTAATCTGTTATCAAATACAACCGGATATATAGCGTACCGGTCTTTTTACTACTGATAACACGTATACAAAAATTATAGGGATTCTCATGGTCAAAGAAAGAGAATCTGACGGTTGACGTGTAAAAGGAAGGTCAACGACCATCATCAACTCTTCTTCCATGTTTTAACAATTATTTTATCAAGGATATGTGACGTTTGCATGTTAAATATGTTTGCAATGACTAACATTATTCCTAAGGCCATATGGACAACTGTCAGTATTTTAATTGTTTTAAAAAGACTTGTTGGACTTTTTCAAAGCGTCAAGTCAAAACACTTGTAGAAACAACAGGATAGCATGCTTCAAAGATCACCAAACAAAGTTCAATATTGGATTATGTAAAGTGACAGTTTTATTAGGAATTAATGTTCACTTTGATGTGCTATTAATATATTAGTATTTAATTAGCTAGTAAAACAATATTTATGGTATACTTACAAAATTCGACCAAGATAAACTCATTGTCGGCGATAGCTTGTTTGAAGTTATCTTTGGTAAGAACTAAAACTCCATCTTCCAGTTTAATTTCAGCGTCAGAGTAAACTACTACTAACACCGCAAATAAAGAATATATTCCGTAAAGAGACCTCATTTTGTACGATAATACCGGCGACTAAACCAAAACTGCAGCGACCATGAAACGCCACGACACGAAATGAAGAGAGAAGGATTGATGTCGTCTGGTTTTGTCTTTTAAAACGTGGCAGAAATCGTGTGCCCCTCTGATTGGTGTGAGTTTCCTTGACGTCATTCATCTCGAAAAGATTTCAAAAAATAAATCCTATTTTTATCAGAGACATCAGAGATCATCCTATCATTCTCCTACGAACATTAAGTGTCATCCTAAAGCAAAGCATCAAATGCAAGTATTGCTATTTAACAATGATTTTCAATGGCGATTTCAACTTATATGTAAAGCTTTGTGTGATCAATCTGTTTTATTGCTAATCTAATGTATTTTTCAGCCGCTATAGAAATAGAAATTAATAAACAATGTAGCTCATTATTTAAATAAATAAAATTATGTCAAGTTGACATAAGGCACGCATGTGCGCAAGACATTTGCAACATTCCAACCAATCAAAAGACAGATTCGGTTTGCGCGAAAATGTTTTAAAAAGTTTGTACTATTTTATTTAAATTATTAACTAAGGCCCTGTTCACACAAGGATTCTTTGAAGATTCTTTCATGCTTCTGAATTTTAAGAAAAATATTTCTAGGGAGAATTACCTGTCAAATTTCAGCGCTGCTAAACGGAATCAATGAGTCTTGAAAAAGAATAATTCCTAATTCATTGATTTAAAACCGTGAATTAATTTTTTCCAAGAAACAGAAGTTGAAAGAATCTGCATAGAATCGTTATGTGAACAGGGCATAAAACAGGAATAATACCTAATTATTTTAGAAACACCATGTCTACCACTGAAAGCATTACTGTCACTTCAGAATTGTACGCTGAAAAACCATACATTTCAAATAGCAAACCAACATTTAACAAAAACAGTGCGTACATTATTATGCTATTAACTGATTTTAACAATAAACTTATAATTAAACATTTACAGACGTTGTATCAAAATTTAGATTTGCTCTTCCTGCAAGTGCACCAAAATCCGACAAAGATGGTGATCTAATAGTAGACAGAAAGCCAAATAAAAAAGACATAGAAATTGGTAAAATACTCACAATATTTGTTGCAAATTAAAATTAATAAAAAATATTTCAGAACATAGCTACCGTACAGGCCTTGATTTAGTGGGGCTGCAAATCTGGAGAGGTGCTTTGTTGTTAGCTGATTATTTAATTTACAACAATCAAGATTTCAGCAACAATGGAAAGATATTAGAGCTTGGAACTGGGGTAGGATTAACTGGAATAGTTGCTGCTATGTATTCCCCAGTTATCTGTACAGGTAAACATTAAAAAAACATAATAAACATCATTCTACAAGACATATGTTTCTAGATATAAACAAGGGCGGCATCTTAGACTTAATACAAAGTAATGTACAAAGAAATAAGACATTCGTTAAATTTCCAGTTGATACTTTAGAGTTAGACTTTACACTGCCATTTTCTGATGAAATAATCAAAGCGCTACCTGAAGTTAAAGTAATTTTAGCTGCAGATGGTAAGCAGAACCAATTGGTGTAAAATATCGTAACTGTTTTGATTCCCTTACAGTTATTTACGATGATGATATCACTGGAGCTTTCCTTGATACTTTAATTAAATTGTTAAAAAATCCACCGAACCGTACAGTTTTGATTGCTCTGGAAAAGAGATATGTATTTATGGTAGATGACTTGATGACCAATGCACCTTGCTATGATTATTTCGTAGACTCTCTACAACAATTAAAAGCCATAAACTGCAAACTCGAGGAGTTATCTACGGATTTTCCGCAATATTTCGATTACGACAGAGTCAAACAACTTGTACTGTGGAAAATTACATCTAATCATAAGTAAAAAATACAATATATTTCAAAATATAAATATACACAAACAATTTAGTAACCATGTGGATTTATCTTCTGTACCAGGCTGCCATATAATCACTAGCACTCTTTTTTAAACTTTGCTTTAATCCTAACCCTGTTTCGGGACTAAACTCTTTTCTCAGTTCTTTATTTCTTTCTTGTTGCTCCAGTTCTTTCTTCAGAGGCTCTATTGTATGGCCGAGAATTTCATCATCTGCATAATGAACCACTTTCACATCAGCATGAAAGCGAACAATCTTCCGTATTTTTGCCGGTTTGGGATCCAGGTTATCATCTTTTGATTCATCATCTACTACTGAAAATATATAAAATGGATAATAAAAACTTGATAAATTTGTTATTTAATTACTCTCTGATATATCTGATTGATATAAAGTTATATCTTCAATGGGTTCTTCTGATTTTTTGTCTTGTAAGATAGGTTTTGGACCATCACCGGTGTTGTGATCAGTAGCTGTCATCTTTTCTTTGTTTTCATAATTTTTACGCTGCAATTTTATACTCTATAATAGTTATTCTGTTTCAATCTATTTATCTAGACTTACTTTATCCTTCTTAGTTTTATTTTTATTACGTCCTATTTTATGCCATGGATCCCATGTTAATATTTTAGAAAACCCAGTTGGTTTGGCTACCAGATTAGAATCAGAATTTTGACATTTATTTTTTATTAATGACTTGTTCTGATAATTCTTTTTGGTTTTGCTCTTTAAATAAATAAATTATGAACTGAAGTATAAATATTATGAATAAACTTACTGGTTCAGTTTGAAATAAATTTTCACAGCTTATTCTGGTTTTTATACAAGGTTGTAAAATCTGAGCATTTGTGGAGTTCTTGATACTTTCAGCAACAGCTATTATCTTTTCTGTTTCCACCTGGTCTAGATATGAATAATGAATGAATTGTTTAAATAAATTAAAGAAAATCGACCTGTGCATCAGTTGGATTGGAAATGTCTTCATTGGATACATTATTATGTTTTTCCTCAGTTTTTATTTCAGTTGCTAGTTCGTTTACATTCTCAATGATCTTTTCTGTACCTGATTGCATATTGTACTATTGGGATTTATTAAATTCAAGTTCAGTTTTTGTATAAATGAAATTTTTTTTGGAAACGTCAAAATAAAATTTTACTGTTATGGAAATGAACAATTTTGTTTTAAAAATAAAGAAAAATATTTCGTTTGTAAAATTTTATACAAGTATAACTACAAAAGAAATACAAATTATATAAAAATGCAACTGAAGAAGCAAGTGACAAGAACTGATTGCAATATATTAAATATTAAAATTATAAATATCTAATTTATACAGTAGAGTTCACCAATAAAACTTAAAATACGTATTTTCATGATTTACAAACAAAAAAACTTATAAAATAACACAAGCATTCCTCCAAAAATGCTATAATAATTAAATTTAACTACTGAAAGACTTAATTAACACAATAAATGTCAATATGACAAAATAAAGTTGAGATTTTTACGTGAAAACATGATTAAATTGATTTATATAAAGTAGTATAAAAATGGTAATAAAAAGCTTATATTACAAACTATGTACATATAACAAATAAGTTTACAGAGTAGAAATGAAAATTGAATCATTTAATAAGAAAAACATTTCCGTAATTTAAAAAAGAAGGTATCTCGCAATAAGGCACAAGTTAAATATTAAATAAGTAGAAAAATCGAACTGACTAGACAGTAAATAAATTCTGTTGCACCGGCAGAAATCATGCAACAAAATTTTGTCAAATATTGCTTCAAATACAATAATTTGGCAGTGAATATTTCAGAACACATAAGCTGAAGGTAGATGATGATAATCTAAAGATAATAACAATAAATAGTCTTCATCAACTTGTACTCTACGAAAATTACATTCAGGAGTACATTGAAACAGAACACACGATCAAAAATTAATTTCCCTGAGTTTCTTCTTTCTTTAAACTAAGTGACAGCCTTTTTCTGCTTGAATCCGCCGTGGACTTTCTTCTCAGCGGGAGCTCGACGTTATTTGAGTTGCCTTTCCTTCTGGTCTGGCCCGACCCAGGCGTGGCAGCTTTTCGAACAACATTAGGCGTTTTCTGACTTTGTATCGGCTGTTGGAAGACTCCTGTTTTGATCCAGTGGTCCATCTGGGCCTCGCGAGACTCCATTAGGACCTGCCTAATCGCCCCTGTCTCACCAACAAGTTCTTGAAGTTTCTTAATAGTTGTGTACAGAGTTACTGGACTTATCAGACCAAAATCGAACAAGCTACACAAATGCAGCATGAAATTACGATATAAATTCTTCATTAACAATTCTTTGCCATTACTTTGCAAAAACATTGTGCAGGCTACCGGTATTTGGCAATCTCCAACGTATCCAAACTTCATAACATGCAAATTCCATAGTTTCATCAATTCTTTTTCACCTTCATTGACGTCAGTGAATTCGTCGATCATCATTGAAGTCTTGTGTTGCAACCATTCCGGGTCGTTCTCTCCTTCTGAATCTTGGTCCAGTTCTTTAGGATAAATAGGTAAGCAAGTATCTGTGTGATGGTAAAGTCGATTATGTCCAGTTATAAAAGGTCTTTGACCGTCATACTCACAATCATCTAGTTCTAAAAATTCGTTTAAGTTTGGTTTCGATCTTTTCGGGCGACAGACTAAAATGTTTGTTACGGTGGCGCGTCTGACGGGGCCATTGCGGGAGAAGGCCCCAGAAGGCTGCGCTATTAGGTCGTGAGGGCTCCCAGTGTAGGACCCGTCGTAGAGTTCGTTTATTGCCACATCTATCCGAGCACCTTGCGCAATTGGAACGTAAGTGAAAGTAAATCTAGAATGGCATAACTTCAAATGTTTTAACAATGCATAAAGAACTAAACAATTGACCGAACACCAAGGACAATGGAGATCTTCACATGCTTCTGTTTGTTGCCTGCTGTTGTTGTTGTATAAAAATTGGTAGACGATTTGTAGTTTATCTTGTTTAGAATTATTGTTATTGTTCGCTATTTGTTGAGGGATATTTTCTTTGTTTTCTACAACTGAGTATAATTTAGGACGGTCGACTAATCCACGGCTTGGTTCTTTTGTCCAACATAATTTAAATTTAATCATCGGGGTTTTATTGAAATTATCGAACGGTGCGAATGTGTCGTTGAAGTCTGTGATGTACTCCCAACTGGAATGTTTTCTAGGAGAGGTCTTGACGCTTTGTGTAACTTCTTGTAGCCCTAACTCATAATCACCATCGGTTAATAAGCACCTATTATATTTGTCGTAAACTACCAGCTCTGAGCAAAATAATTTTGAGCCTTCAACTGACTTGAAACCATTGCTGGTAGATCGTCGTCGTTTTAACGCTGGTTCGCTGGATTCGTCATCGTTGCTTAAGGTTCCGTTACAATTATTTGGCAGACATTGTACTCGAAGTAACAGAACATATGATTTCACTAATGGACCGTTGTTTAGACTAAAAGATTCTTTAGGAATGCTTACAGAAGCCGCCAACGAAGGGGCAGAGTCATCTGATGGGTTGATGGGCACATCCACTGTTCCAAAGCTGACTTGCAATGCTGGAGATGCAGAGTCTTTACGCTTCTTGTGACACAGTTTTACAAGGATTGTTTCTACTAATACGTTTTGTGGAGTGAAGTCTATCGTCTTGTCATAATAACCCAGAAATGTAATCGTCATGAAGCCAGCTAGCATAGCAGATGGAAGGTCGTTATTACGTTTTGACACGATTCTTTCCAAAAGGGAGTCCACTTTAAATGATTGGCGAATTTTGTGTGTCCTAGACATGCGTTGCTTCATGTAAATTAGTGTACGGTTGAGAAAGATGGGCTGTTAAATATAAAATAATTAATACTTGTAAGTTTTATAAAGCTTTTTTGTACTTACAGATATCATGTTTCTGGTACGAAGAAACCGGTAGATTTGTGTTGGCTCTGAAAATAGGCCGTGTATATTAATTTACGATCTAATATTAACTGAAAATAATGTTTTAGCATGCATACAACCCTTTGTTTGACAGTACGTTTCCCTCCTTACAATATGGTTCAAAACTTATACAAAGCACAATGTATATCAAGTAAATGAATGTGCAGAGGTTTAATAATGAATTGGAGAGTGAAATAAATCACAAAACAACAAGCAAATTTAAATAACAAGGCTTTAAAGGCTAGTAACCTAACCTAAAGTACTCACTCTCAAATGCTTGTAAAAATAGCTCATGATCTGCATGTATTGTTTCGCTTCGAGGAGCTTTTGAAGATTCCCCATCTTTTTCTCGTTTCTTCGGTGGCATATTAACACAAAATTAAACTAAAACTGAGATAAATTGAACGCGCGAAACTGGACTAACGCACAGTACTCAACACTGCGTTTCTTTGCAGTTTGAGTGTCAAAAAAAGGGTTTAACTATAAAACATGTAGAAATCTAACACAGTATAGTTAAATAAAGGATTTGTGCACATAATACAGAAAAGATTAATTAATTTAATTATTGAAACACTAGAAAACAAACAAGATTAAGAATTTTATGGCACTTTTCTTGGAGAAAAACGACCCTCCAAATATAAGCGCATGCGTGTGTCATTAAATATTAACCGCTTTTTTTAAAAGACTATCGTTTTATAAAAAATCAGAATATAATGATTATTATAAATAATAATTAACAACAATCATAGCTTTTATTGATATAAAAAACAACAACATTTGTTGAAATTTTTCATTGATTTTATAACTGTCATCAGTGTCATTTTTTCTAAATTATTCAACTATAGCTAAAGCTACAATTTATTTTACATAAAATGTATTTTAAAATATATAAAATATTGTGTATTATATAAGAAATATATCAGATTATTTATATTTAATATATTTTAAATAAATGAAATTGGAAGTTGACATTTGACAGCTCGCACACTGTTGAGCATATGATTGGTTGGCATTTTTTAGCACCATGGATTGCATAGGTAAAAGCTTTATTTTATACATTATTTATTGGCAATTATTTAATATAACTCTTTTATTAAACTACCAATACATGTAGTTGTTAAATAATAAATATTTAATTAAAGATTTTAACCACTTTTCTTTTACGACTTGAAAATTTTAAATGCAAGTCATTTTTACGTTTCGTACAATGGTTTTAAATATTTTCTGTATAAAATGCTATTAATTTATTGCATGAATATAACTATATCATTGTTTTCTACAAATTTTCAATGTTACAATTACAATCAACAAGTTATTTTGATTTTTAAAGTAAGGTTATACTGATGAAAATTTTCCAGAAACTGATACAAAAGAAATCATTGCTGCAGTTACTGTTGTTGACACAAATAACATCACAGAAGATATCGCAGAATGTTCTACGAGCAAGTCAGAAATCGTAGAAAAAACAGGAGAGCCAGTAGAAATTAAAATTATTTACAACAAAACTAAATATGATGTTTCTACTACGTTAGCTACAACTGTTGTTGAATTAAAACGAGAATTACAAGGTTTAGTAGGTAGGAAAGGATATTTTTATAATTTAGAAAGCTTCTACAAGACTTTATAATTCACAGGAGTACCAGAAAAAAATCAAAAATTAATGTTTAAAGGTCTCTTACGAGATGACCAGACTCTAGGCAACGTTGGAGTTACAAAAGGTGCTAAATTAATGTTAGTAGGTTCCAAACCAACGGATATTATGGCAGTTACTTCAGTCACAAAACAGGTAACAGATTTTTACACCACACAAAGAACATATTTATATTTATCAACAAATTTAATTTCAGGACGTACAAGAATCAGAAAAGGCTACTGCAAGCAAAGAACCTCTTTGTAAACAGAAAATCCATAGAAAAGTGCTTGACAAAGGTGTTCCTGAAGACGCAATGCCCGGAATTAAAAACAATAAAGAAGTTTTACCTTCATATCCACTATCTGGAATGTTAAACAAACATGGAGGCAAACTCAGGCTGACATTTAAACTAGAGCAAGATCAACTTTGGCTGGGGACAAAAGAAAGAACCGAGAAACTTGCAATGAGCTCAATTAAGGGCATTGTTTCCGAACCGATCGAGGGGCACGAGCAGTACCATATGATGGTGAGTTTGTTAGTTAGTTTTATCACCAACTTCATGTGGATTTCTCTTCTCAGGGCATTCAGTTGGGCCCCACGGAGGCTTCGCGCTACTGGGTGTACTGGGTCCCCGCGCAATACATCGATGCCATCAAAGACGCCATCCTTGGCAAGTGGCAATACTTCTGATCAGTTCCAAATTGGAATAAAAAAATAGTGCTGTCGCACTGACTTTGTGATTTACATGATATAGGATTTAATATAATTATTATTATAATTGCAATTCTTTTTGTTTTCTGTTAGATTCAACTCAAATTAATCTAACACTTTGTACGTGTGATCAGTTAAATTCGAATTATAAATGTGTTTTTCTTAAATAAAGGACTTCATATTTAATACTACCTTATCGAAGTAAAACAAATTACAAGTTAATAAAATGTAAAATATATTTTATACAAATCTCGTATGGCTGACTATTTCCAGTACAAATGCAGTTAAATAAGGTACGTATGGCTAGTATTATAAATTCGGCAAGATCTTACGTATAAATTAAATATTGTGCTTACTACATAATAAAATATTTGTATATAAATAAAGCATAAAATTATGGTAACTAATTAAATATTAAGGCACATGATCTACGTATTAACTCAAAAGAGATTCTTATCATTAGACTAGACTGAAAATTCTTCAAAATTGTACTATTCTCCTATGGAAGATTCTTTTATGGCTTTAGTAATTAACTATATTCCGACTGAATTGTTAAACTAAACTCTCCTTTAGCGATTGTGGTTCCATGATACCAAACTCGAGTATCCAGCAGCACTTGATAAAAACACATTAAATACCACTACCATGTAATTAAATAATTGACTTACTTGCGTCTCCGGGTTCTACATAAAAAGTAAAAGATTCACAAACGTTTTCACATTCTGGGGAAGGAATTAAATGCCAGGTTTTGTTGCCCAGCAGTTGTGCTTGCCACATTAAACGAGAAATAAAATCCAACTACAAAAATTTGTGTCAGCTTATAAATGTATTAAATTTATTAAAATACTTACATGCATGTTAGCGCCTTGGTCGTACCCCATAAAAATGTATTCTCTATTAGACAACTCGCTGTCAGCTGGTAAAAAATGAGGGACTGGATAATAGTTCCTCATTTTATTCAATATATCTGGATTACAATTGCACCTAAAAATATAAACCTCAATACTGTTGGTACATCTTTATCGTTCTAAACTTACCAGCCGACGTACCAAGACTTCTCGCCCGGTAGAAACTGGGCCCTGCTGTCAGACATGTCAAAAACATCCCGTAAAGTTGTAAAATCGGAATGAAAATGCAAGAACTGGCAGTCCTCTTCAACACTTTCAAAAGAACCTACTGTGCTTTCGTACAGCTGTTTTAAGTAGTTAAAACTGAATTTCTTAGTTGCTGGCCAGTGTTTTACGGCGTTTTTAATTATAATTGGCTTTGAGCTATAGGCATAAGCAGAAAATTCTTCTCTGGTGAGATTCGGTAAAATAATAGGGCGAGTAACGTTCAGGCAAAATTGGCAGTTTGATATCGGACGTGTTGCTTCCCAAATAAAATAATTATTAGGCAGTATGCATCTTGTGCCTAGTATAATATCAATTATGATTGTTAAATCTATAAATACTGATGCTAAAATGGCTATGAATACTACTAGAAGACAAAATATTAATGGAACACTGCTGATTTGTACATCATTGCAACAATCTTGTAGGCTGCTTAATTTGTAACCAGATTTTAATAACTCTTTGTTGGCTTGTAGAAATGATTGTTTTAATTGTTGTATTTGTATATTGTTGCTGGTTTCCTTAGTTTTTGCCATTGTAAATAAATAATTCTTGAAATGTCAACGAACTGTCATTTTGACTGGCCGTCATTTGCAGAATTGTGACGTCAGATTTGGAGGGCTTTTAAATAAAAATAAAATGCCACATTATTCTAATAAATTTTTTATTGATAAAATCTGTTAATATAAACTATATATTAATAAATAATTATTATATTAAAGGCATTCGGAATGATATGTCACGATTTAAGTAAATTCTGTGCATGGAAATGTAAAGTGCATTAGTCTAAAAATATAATATTAATCACAACTACTATCACTGTTTCCTAAACTCTAAGAATTTGGTGTTAAGCTCTTCTTATCTTAAATAATCTCAAAGTAAACTACATTACTTTTTAACACTCTGAAAGTAATGCCCAGTACATATATCACATACTTTTCTTTCTTTAATTCTATGCAAATCTTCATAAACTTTATCTGCAGCAAAGCTACTGAACTTTTCAATTTGATTTTGCAACCAATCTCGAAAACTCTTACTCAAATCAGCTAGAAACGTTTCATTGACGGTATTATCGTGATTAAAAGCCGATACCAATATATGAGAAATATCAATATCTTGTTCATTACAAAGATTCTGCACGAAATAAATTAAATACTGGCAAGCTCCAACAGAAAACGAAACCATGGGATACAGCTTTTTAAATTCATCAACATCTTCGCTAATTTCATTGATAAACTTGGCCAAAATACTCACGAACATATGGATGATATCCTCTGGATAACTTTGGAATAAAACTGTCATGGTATCAAGATCAAACTTATTATTAATAATTTCGCGGATAATTTTACTAACGACTGTTGGGTTAAGCAATAATTTTTCGCAGCAAGTTGTTATAAAGAACTGTTTAGCATCAAATATTGTTTGGGACATTTTATTAGAAACGGTTTGTTGATAAGATGGTAAAGTTTGTAATATATTTATACGATTTTCTTTCGAGATTGTAGCAAATTCCATTGGATCTACAATATAGTTGCTGTTAATTTCTATTTTACCCTCAGGAGTAATAGTATATCTTCCTCCGTTTTGATTTAAATCTTTATTGATTCTAGCTAAACCTGCAAAGAAATTATCCGGATCGTTGATATTTCGTACTCCTGAAATAATTTCTGCATTTCCACTCATATCCCCTTTTAATCTTCTAGATTCCAGTTGCGCTTTTCTGAACAATCTACGGTGTCGATTGCTGCGTAACTGTTGTTCGTAGTTCAACAAAGTTTGACTCTGCGTTTCTGATATGACAGTGTTCGCAGTTTTGAAATTTGAAATCGAATTATGGAAGAACAAAGCAGAAGAAGTGATTTGGAATATTTCTAAAGCAGTTATTGGTTCTTTGTTGATTAGTTTGTCTATGATGTTGTACCCGCAAAAGGCGAGATTGGTAGCTGAACCCACTATATTGACAGTGGAAAGAGTATTAAAAGCAATTTGAGCCGCCTTACTGATCTCCACACCTTTACTGGCGGCTCTTGTAAGAAGACCAGAGGCGGCTGAAGCACTAGCTCCAAGAATACCGACTCCGGTGTTGAGCCAACACCACCGTGACTCAGAATTATCTAGCCCGATGCTTTGTTCATGTTTTTTTCGGTCGACTAATGTTTGGACGCTTCTTCCGACTGAGTAAATCCCAACTCCAAGGCCTCCGATAGCCGCGCCGGCTACTAAAGCTGGTGCTACTGCTATTCCAGGTATAGCAGCTGCTACTAAAGTTAATGTCGTACCTACAGAAATAGCCGTGCCTGCTGTGTCAGCTCCTTCTAGGACTTGTTGACCGATTTTACAGGACGGAGAGTCTTTCGATTCTAGGATTACACGCACCTACAACAAACAACAATTGTTGCTAGGAACGAACTAAAATATTGTTGTGTACCTTTTCTTCGTTGTCATTGATAACTTCTCCTGAATAATGGCCGTTTTTCGGATAAATCATTCTACATTTTGGTAGTTTGTTGTCTTCTATATAATGCTGCCAGCTTTTGTAGACTCTGGCATTGCTGTCAATAAATATTTTGCAATTTTGTTCGGTTGAATTGTCTTTTTCGTTATGGCATTTTTTAATTACAAACACTGGCTCGACCATTAAAGATTTCTTTTTATTTTTAAGCTCACAGCATACGAATATAAATCGGACTAGGATCACAGATGAATTTTCGAGATAATCTATAAGAAATAATATTAGTATTGTACAGTCATGTAATTTCAATAAACTTACGATTATAAATGATTGCCTTATATACTTCTTCTATTTGTTTATTCTGCTTTTTCTTATACCCAAGCGTTGTATCTTCAATATGATTATCTATAATCTCATTAGGACTTCCAAATATAGCATATCCTATATTTCTTTTAAGAAATATGTGTTCATTTTGTTTAAAAGCATTCCAATCTCTATCTCCAAAGCATTCGTAATAAAATTGCTGAAGATCTTCAGCAGAACCTGGTGCAGGATCTGAATTTGTATTATCTGTTGGAGACTCTGGTTCTTGATTTTCATCAGTTGAAGTTTTATCCTGATCCTTAAATGGGTATAATATTATAAATACCATTACAATTATTTCTTTTTAACCGACTTCCGAGCTCGTCAACTTTAAATGCTATTTTTATTTGTCTTAAGCAATTCTCGTGCTGTGACATATATGTACCATCTAAATTTAGTTTATTTAAGTATATTACAATAGTATTTGATCGATTTATTAGCTTCAATTAGCAAAAACCAGAAAATTATTTTCATGGTCTTTTTTAAATGTCAAGTTATTTTTTTGAGTTGCCACGCTTTTTAAATCAGCCAATCACATCCATTGACGCTATGACGTCATAGAGCAACATGTTCTACTGTAGAATTTACTCTAGAAATATTTATTTCTCAAAAACAGTAATTGCAAATTTGAATTGGTTTGCGGATTATTAATAAGCATTTAATTTTACAATAAACAATATAATTAATTTGGGAAAAGGTGCTTCAAAGTTTTTCTGCAGAATTATATGTGCCATCCAATTTTGACATATGGCCGCCATGTTGTCATCCATAAATCATAAATATTATTTTTAGAACAAATATCTTATTTATTATAATGAAAATATGTGTATAAATTAATCAATCAACTGAAGTGAAAATAAAATAATTGTCCTGCTAGTTTTCCCATTCCATTGTGAATTTACCACCAAGACAAAATACAACTCACCATATTGCGGTACACAAAGAAGCGTTGTTTGTGATATGTTTTTGTGTAGTATCCAAGTCAAAAGATAAACAATATAAAAGAAAATTTATAAACTAACAACACTAAACCAATATGGATCACACTCCACTATCTTTTTCATCGACTCCGACTGGAATAGCTACTGATCGATCAGATATATCTACTGGGATGCTAAATGTCAACGACCAAGGTCAAGATAACACCAAGCGTCGTAGGTGAGGATACAAACTCATCAATTATGCTTACAATATTACAAAACATTTCACAATTTACAGTTCCAACCGCTCAATTAAACGCCGAAGATTCGACGATGAATTAGTGGAGTACAGTTTAGGGTTGCCAGGCGCTTCAAACATTAAAGTATTGGTTTACCATTTATTTTTTATTCAAATATAAACATATTTTAATATATTTAGAATGCCAGAACTCGCACACATTCCATAAACGCTACACACACTGAAATCCCAACATCAGTTAGCCCAGTTGGGCAAGTAGCTGTAAATCCTGTAGTTCAGACTCAACCGACCGTTTCTACTGACACTAAACGTCGTCATGCGGGTAAAGGCGTTTCAAGTTCTTCTAGAAGGAGCAAGAAAGGTCGTCAGCATAGTCAGCTCGCGACTAAAGATCTCGGTAGATGGAAACCCACAGATGATTTGGCCCTTATAATCGGCGTTCAGCAAGTACGTTTTTAATAAAAAGCGTATTGATTTTTGTTACATATTGAGTATTTTTAGACGAATGATTTGCGGACGGTGCATCTGGGGACAAAATTTTCTTGTAGATTTACTGTTCAAGAGTTACAGCAAAGATGGTACGCTTTATTGTACGATCAGGCAGTTTCTAGAGTAGCTGTAGCAGCTATGAGAAATTTACATCCTGATATGATTGCTGCTGTTCAAGATAAAGCACTTTGGAGCTCGCAAGAAGAACAACTGTTATCAACAATAAAATCTGTAAGTGTTTTAATTAATACATTTTTATATAATAAAGTACATTATTTCTCCAGCAGTCGTCGCCTGTACCACTATCTACATTCGAAGAACTGCTAAGCAAACACCCAGACGTATTCTATCCTTCGCGTACCCCCAAATCTCTACAGCGTCACTGGTTGACTCTTCGGATGTACCATCTTCTTCCTGACCAATCAATCGCTCCGTTACCATCGACAGATCATCCAGCAGTTCTTGCATTCCACGATGCTGAAGATGCCATCCAAGATTCTGAGTTGCAAGATATACAAGACGAGCAAATGGACAAGGAAATCAGATTGGCGCAGAGGAAAAACGCGCATGAAATCAGACACCTGGAGAACGAAATCGGGAGGTGGCATGTCCTGGTGGACTCTGTGACGGGAGTAAGCCCCGCTGATCTTGACAATCAGACCCTGGCTGTTCTCAGAGGGAGACTGGTTCGATATCTGATGCGTTCTAGAGAGGTACGGTACTATTTTTTGTTATTATTTAAATTCTATTTATGTTTTTTTGTAGATAACTATTGGAAGATCAACAAAAGGACATGTCGTCGATATAGATTTAGCTTTAGAAGGTCCAGCCTGGAAAATATCTCGCAGACAAGGTACTTTACGTTTACGAAATACTGGCGAATTTTATTTGTCTTCAGAAGGAAAGCGACCAATATTTGTAGACGGAAGACCGATTTTATCGGGCAATAAAGTTAGATTGTACAACAATTCTGTTGTGGAAATCGCGTCTTTAAGATTTATTTTTTCTGTTAATCAAGATTTAATTAGAGTAATACATAATGAAGCTGTTAAATTAAATGTACCACCCTAAATGTATTTTTCTAATATTTGTATTCATTGTTCTGTGTATAATAAATAAAAGTTCTGATAGAAATTTATTTGACTGTCCTTCGATTACATAACTGCGCACTTGTACAGTGTCACTTTGAAGTTCCCGTCAAACTGTTGGTTATGACAGATGAAAGAGACAGTATCCATTGGAAATTAAATAAAATAATGGGCAACGTTACTGAAAAAGTAGAAGCAGCCCCTATTTCCAATGAAAAATCACCCGAAGTAAAGAAAAAGTTAAAACCGTGTTGTGCTTGCCCAGAAACAAAGCGTGCCAGGGATGCATGGTAATGATGAAATACTTTAATTAATTTTGCAAATAATTATTTCTTTTCTTGTAGCATAATTGAAAACGGAGAAGAAAAGTGTGGTTCTTTAATAGAAGCACATAAACAGTGTATGAGAGATATGGGATTTAATATTTAAAGAACTTAACCTTGTTTGTGTAGCTGTATAGTGAGTTTTAGTATTAAATTGTTGTTTAATTTGTTGTTCTCAGTAATTTATAAGTTAATTTAAACAGTCATTATGGATACTAGCGATAATATTGAAGAAAATACTTCTAATATTGATAATGACATACAGAAAGATAGAGCATTCTTGCGACAGAAGTTCCTTCGTTTCATAGCAAAACTTTCAAGTAAATCGCTGTAAAATTGATTTATATTGGTTATTAATTCTTTATTGGTTACAGATGGGCAAAAAGGTCAGTTTAATATGCATGAAAATATAGTAGTTGAAGCTAAACTACGTGCAGTTGATTTAGACATGCAGAATATAGCTGTATCAGATCTTCAGACTCCGTATCTTCCTGTTGATAGCGCAATTTTACGAAGTAGTGACATCATATCTATGCATTTCTCTGATGTACCCCTTGAGTCATTATCATAATTATTTATGTTTATGAATCATTTTTTGTGTGATTTATTTCAACATTTTGTAAACATTAGAATCAGCAACAAAAGTTGTAAATAATTAAAACAGATGGTACTTAATAAATAAGCTTAAAGTGTTTCTTATTCGTTTTCATGTTATTATTAATTATAATTTATAAAAAATTATACGTCATTATCAATTTAAAAAACCGCCTTTTTTAATGACATTTGTAAACAGTGTTCCCAATAGTTCAGAACTAAATAGTTAAATGCCATTTATTTAAATTATATATATTCGTATTTATTAATTAATATAATAATAGCTAGGTGTTGATAATAGTTTATATGATTTTATTAACATAATAATAATAAGAATAAAGGTGTATCAAAATAATAAATTCCAAGGACAGTAGGTAAAATAAAATTTGTCTTTTGACTGTACTTGGTAAGTTCACGAGGTCGTCGCCAGAGATCGTCGAAATCACCAAGACTGACGTCATGTTTCGGCCATTTTAAAACTGCTATTTGTGAAACGGTGGAATAAATCATTTTGTATGCTTTATCATAATTAAGATAATATAAATCGTGTTATAGATAAGGATTTACAGTACACAGGTCGAAGCCATGGACGATAAAGCATCTTCGAAAGAATTGGACCAATGGATAGAGCAACTAAATGACTGCAAGCAACTGACAGAAAATCAAGTTAAAACACTATGCGACAAGGTATGTTTAAAATTCCTCAACGATGATACTAGACTCCAATCAGATCAATCACACACCCATTAGCATTCCTTTAAACACATCAAACACTACTCATACATACACACACTTATGCATTGCCTCATTAATCTATTTCATAGTGCATAATTATTCTTTTCTCAAGGAAACATAATCCAGATTATACCATGAAAATAAACAATGATTTTAGGCGAAAGAAATCCTTGCAAAAGAATCAAACGTACAAGAAGTAAAATGTCCAGTGACAGTTTGCGGCGACGTACATGGACAATTTCATGATTTAATGGAGTTGTTCCGAATAGGCGGACGATCTCCTGACACGAATTATTTGTTTATGGGTGACTACGTCGATCGCGGGTATTATTCCGTGGAAACTGTCACCTTACTCGTTGCCCTCAAGGTGAGGAAATTTAATACTTTACGTATTGATAACACAAACCGCAACGTTGGTTGGGAAATTCTAATTGTGTTAATTATAATTTAAAGGTGAGATATCAAAAAAGAATAACCATCCTTCGAGGCAACCACGAATCCCGACAGATCACCCAGGTTTACGGCTTCTATGACGAATGTCTGCGCAAATACGGCAATGCCAACGTGTGGAAGTTCTTCACAGACCTGTTCGATTATTTACCGCTGACGGCACTGGTCGATGGACAGATCTTCTGTCTACACGGAGGGCTCAGCCCTAGCATTGACACCCTGGACCACATTAGGGCTTTGGACCGTCTGCAAGAAGTGCCCCATGAGGGACCCATGTGCGATCTGCTGTGGTCTGACCCCGACGATAGGTATGATAATTTATATTATTAAATATGCGAAAACAATTAGCGAAATTATTGCAACAGTGAGTCACGGCAATATATAGTCGAGGTCATCACCCTCTGCGATCGATCGATAATTCTTTACTCTATATTATTGTCGCATCTTTTGGGTAAAATATTCTTGTATTTATAAACTGGTTTTATTTCTCGGCTCAACGGCCTTAAAATCTTTTGAAAATAGTGAAATTATTTATAAATTACAAGCATCGTCGGCTTCTATCTTTGAAGTAAGTAGGCGTGGCCAATTGGCACTATCACCAAAAACAAACACGCAACGTTATGAATGAAACAAATGACTGGAAATGACTATCTATTTTTTCTGTACAGATGATAAAATTTCTAGGTTTCTGGAACACGCGAAATTATTACCTGTAAGTGAAGTTCAATGAGATCCTCGTTCGAAATAATTACAAATAGTTTTATTACGAAAACGAGCCTTGAAATATAATTAAAAATCGACATTAATATGACGTAAAATTTATTGATGGTTGATAACATTTACCGCGTATTAAAAAAGTTTAATTAATTTTGCTGCGCTGGGAGAAAATCAATATTTAGTGACATTTTTACACTAGATCGACCTAGTTACACTTTTCCGAGAAAACGAAATACTATAATCATTTACTTTAAAGAAAAGTTTAATTTATTTTTATATTGAACCAAGTATTCAATTGTTGTCTATTTTTGTAGAATACCTCATTCTACTTGAGGGCTACATTATTTATGAATGAGTCATTCATTTCTCTAGTGTATATTATATTTGTTTGTTTTTGCAGAGGCGGCTGGGGCATCTCCCCCCGTGGGGCGGGATACACATTCGGCCAGGACATATCCGAGACATTCAACCATTCGAACGGGCTGACGCTGGTGTCCAGGGCCCATCAGCTCGTCATGGAGGGCTACAACTGGTGCCACGACCGCAACGTGGTTACCATCTTCAGTGCGCCCAACTACTGCTACCGCTGCGGCAATCAGGCCGCCATCATGGAGCTGGATGACGCCTTGAAGTATTCTTTGTAAGTTGACAATCATTACTTCATTAGCACACTTGCATTCAGGGATTCAGAAAATTTCCGGATACGTTACGAAATATTATTGCCATAAATTACCAAAGAAATTTAATGGCAACTAACTGATTATTTAACAAAAAGCATTTAAAAAAATTAATATATTTAAGGACAGTTTCCATAAGAAGCACACTTTAGAAACCACTGGATTGGAGATTGTATATTGGATATCTGATTAACTATGAATGGAATAAAATATGAATTAATTGTGCAAAGGCAATAATTAGTATATTATATATTGAGGGACTAAAGTGCATGATTTAATCCTGAGGGTGAAGTTTATTTCACGAGCCGAAGGTGAGGGAAATAATCACCTGAGGGATTAAAGGTACTTTAGTCCTGTGGTATATACGCTATTTTTTGCACTTCATCCTCAAACGAATGCAAAATAGTTTAAAAGAATACACATTTTGTAATTTTGACAGTAAATTTTTGGCAAATATTTATATTGTTACCACAGATACTCTGTAACAAATAGCACGTATTTACTTGACAACGGGATTAATTAATTCAATTCCTTGACAACGAGATTAAATATGAGAAATAATCCCTTGGGATCAAATTAAGAACCTTAGTCTCTAAAAATAAAGACTAAAGAACAGTTTTAGTCCCGGAAGTACAAAATAGTAAATTAATGAAATTTCATTGGAAAACAGTGGCCCAAAACTGTTTAATTTAAAAGTCTGGAAAAGAAACATTGCGAATTTTGAATAAATTCTTTCAGTTCCGTAATAAGAGGGTTGAGCACTATATGCCATTAAAATATATTCACGAAGTTGTGAATCACCCTGTATATCTGTATTTTATATATATTTTTAGAATTATTCACTCAAATAATTTGTTCTTAAATATTTCTCATGGTTTTAAATATTTTCGGTATTTTATTGCTAATTCATTTATAATTTATCGGTAATTTATGTGTATTTTCTCGATAATGTATCTGTAATTTCTCGGTTAATTACCAAAAAAGTTAATTACCGTAATTTTACATCCCTGCCTGCTTTCCTTTATTATTATTTTTACTATTAAGAAGATTGCGACATAAATAATAGAACTAAACCTAAATAAATAATGTATGAATATGAGTGATCTGGTAATATTAATTCTGTGTTGTTTTAGCTTGCAATTCGACCCGGCCCCCCGCCGCGGAGAACCTCATGTAACGAGACGAACTCCGGATTATTTCCTTTAAAACATCAACAACAACTTCTTGTTTTGCTCGCCACAACACTTTACACCGCAACACTATTATTCTTTCATTTCTCTTCGTATCTCAACCACATCAGTTATCATTTTATTTCCTTCTGGTGTAAAGCGAGATTTTTACTTACAAACTTTTGTTTCAGTTTCTTGAAAGACCAGAAAGTGAAGCACGAAAGTTTGTGATTTATTTCAGTTTTAAGAACGTTTTATTCTCCTGTAATATTTGTTTTTACTTCAACTTTTGTACCAAACTGTACACTAAACCTCTTTTGACTTGTAGAGCGTTAAAAAAATTGTTAGTTAATATAATAAGAAATTCAGTGTCGCTATATGTAATAATAATTTCTAAGCCTGAATTGTGTGTGAAATCGTCAAAAAATTTATTTAAATCTTACCCAAAACCGGGATTTTATTTAGTGGTTTCTTTCACTTTTCTGTGTTTACTGCAGAGGAATATTCCGCGCCTTCATTCTATGCTTCATCAACATTTACAAGACACCTTCACAATTTCCCCAACAAATTGTGAACATGTCTTTTTGCAGCACTACTTATCTACTAAAATTCGCGATGATTTCGCGGAATATTCCTCTGCGTTCCTGGATGAATGTTTGATGAATGTTACGTTAACTCTATGATATTCAAGATTGAAGATTGGCACATATTATTTACCTAATCATACGGCTAAATGTGACGTATAAAATAGAATAAGAACACATGTAACAAAGCAAATTTTCAGTTGATTGGGCGACTAGGACTGCCTGCTCTGAGTCCTGGTCCATTCTACAAATTGTGCGCTGTAGGGTTGTATGTTATAAAAGTGATTAAAATTTTCATTTGTACCAATTATAAACGAGTTTCTCTACCCTTTTTGAATCATACACTTTATCTTTTACTGTGATTTGTTTACTAATATTCAGTTGCTAACTTATTTAATCTAAAAATAAATACACTAAAAATTTTTTATCGCTAAATAAACATTTTATTGTCTTCAGTTGATATAAATACAAATAGATAAATATTTTAGTGTTTCAGAAGTGTATACATCATTTTTTTAAAGTAATTCATAGAGAAATTTTTTGCCTGGGGCTGTTATCAACAAAATGCAAATTACGTATAAATATTATCGAATGATTTCTTGTTTACTGATTTTCAAGGTTTGAATATTTAATAAACCTGATTTTCAACTACTCTTATATATAAACTAATTGATATTTTAACATACATCTAGTTCCACAAACAGTTTCTAACAGAAACAGCAATATGGACAAATTAAAGGTATGTTTTTATATATTGTTACTAAACAATTTTTTAAACAAATTTTTTGTTAGTATTTGTCAGGATTCGATTCGGAGTTCGCTTCGGAAGACCCTCGTTGTCCTGGGGCCCTACCAGAAGGCCAAAACAATCCTCAAAAATGTCCTTACGGTTTATACGCAGAACAAATTTCAGGGACTGCGTTTACTGCGCCCCGTGTACAAAATAAACGTTCTTGGTTGTACAGAATTCGTCCGTCTGTTACTCACGAACCTTTTAAAGCAATTTCCAACGGGAAATTGACCAGTAATTGGGACGACATCCCTCCGAACCCAAACCAGGTAGGATATTATACGAAAAAATACAATAAATATTTTAATAGTTCTGCATTATAGCTTAAATGGAACCCTTTTGATATACCGAAAGATGAATCAATTGATTTTGTCCAAAGTATTTCAACAGTTTGCGGGGCCGGTGACCCAAAAGGCCGCCATGGAGTAGCCATCCACATTTATTCGTGCAATATTAGCATGAAAAACAAAGCGTTTTATAACTCAGACGGCGATTTTTTGATCGGTACTTAATATATAAAATTTCTAGAACAAAATACTAATAATTTCTTTATAGTTCCGCAACAAGGCAAACTTCTGATTAAAACAGAATTCGGTCAAATGTTAGTCCATCCAAATGAAATATGTGTCATCCAACAAGGAATGCGCTTTTCTGTAGAAATCTTTGAGCCTTCCAGAGGGTATATTCTAGAAGTATTTGACAACCATTTTCAGCTGCCAGATTTAGGGCCTATCGGAGCCAATGGACTAGCCAGTCCAAGAGATTTTCTAACACCAGTAGCTTGGTACGAAGATCTAGATGTGTCTTATAGTATTGTCTCGAAATATCAAGGATCTTTATTTACTGCTGCTCAGAACCATAGTCCGTTTGATGTGGTAGCTTGGCATGGGAATTATGTGCCTTATAAATACGATTTGACCAAGTTTTGTGTTATCAATTCAGTTTCTTTTGATCATTGCGTAAGTTCACACTAAAACAATACATAAATAAGCAGTTTAAAAGTGTTTATTGTAGGATCCATCCATTTTTACTGTTCTTACTTGTCAATCAAGTAAACCAGGAACTGCAATTGCAGATTTTGTTATATTTCCTCCTAGGTGGTCAGTTCAAGAGCATACTTTCCGTCCGCCGTATTACCACAGTAATTTTATATGCAGTTTATAGTTAAATAAATGCTCAATATTTGTTTCTTGTAGGAAACTGCATGTCAGAATTCATGGGGCTCATCTTGGGACGTTACGAGGCAAAAGAAGGCTGCTTCCTGCCTGGAGGGGCCACGCTACATAGTATGATGACCCCTCATGGACCCGATGTCCAATGTTTTGAATCAAGTACAAATTGTGAACTGAAGTCTGCAAAGATAGCAGAAGGAACTATGGCTTTCATGTTTGAGAGTTCTTTGAGTATGGCTGTTACTAAATGGGGCGAAAAGACTTGCCAGAAGGTAGATCCAAGCTATTATAAATGCTGGCAAGGGTTGAAGAAGCATTTCAACCCCAATAAAAAGGATATTTAGAAATAATTGTCATGAATAAATGTAAATAAATTGAGGTGAATTTGACGACATGGAACTCTGAAATTAGACAAGATAAGTTAAATCTGTTTAAAAATATAGATTCCTTGTATCTTTTTAAATAAATGTATTATAGTTTTATTGTTATGAAACCATGGATAAAGTTTTGAGATCATTTTAAATAAAATGCCGTAAAAGGTTACAAACTGTCAGTTTGAAATTCTTCAAAACGTGCTATATGCTGCCATCTATTTGAAACTGTCTAAACTATACAATTTTCAAATTTGAATTTTATTTTAAATAAATGAAGATATTTTGTGAAGGTTTTTATTATCAAAATAAGAACGCTAAAGTACTAAACACACAGTTAAATCTAAAATTACATGGAATTTCGACATAACATCTTAGTAATTAAATAAGCAAATATAACTTAATCATAAACATTTAGGAAGCAGCAGGTTCCAGTTCCGATGCAGGTGTTTCAGGTTCCTCATCATTATAAATATTCTCAGCCATTTGCCAGACTTGCATGATATTATCCTCCGATACGGAGCAGATCACCCAGGGTTCATTCGGATTCCAACTGAAGTCAGAAATCTTAGCGGTGTGACCTCCATGGATGAACAACAGCTCAGGTGGGCCATCCTCAGCGTCTTCTGCGCTTTGTTCTTCGCCGATCTTCGACAAATCCCAAACGTGGAGCCGTCGATCAGTTCCAGAAGATGCCAAGATAGTTTCATTATGAGGTGACCATTGTACTTGGAAAATTTCATCCTTGTGCGACTCAAATGAGTGCAATTTTAATTTTAGATTACGAAGATCCCATAGTGCTACTGTTTTATCAGCACTGCCCGTTGCTAAAATAAATTCTGAATATGGATTAAAGCTTAAACAATTTACTTCTGCAGTGTGAGCATCAACAGTATGTGAAGGTTTTGAAGTGTTATTACATCTGGTATCCCAAATCATTAGTTTTTGATCATCAGCAACTGATCCGAAAAGGCTTTCATGGAGAAGATGCCATGCAACGTCTTCTACAACTGCTGTGTGGCCGGTGAAGATGGTTTTAGCATCAATAATGCGGTTTTCTTTTGGTGTAGCGTTAATATCCCATAAGCAGATTGTGTGATCATCAGAAGCTGATAATAAATACCCGTTTAAGTTAGGATTCCATGATAAACCATATCCTTCTTTTTGGTGCCCCCGTAGACGCAAATCTGGGTGACATTCCCCACTGGGGTCGGGTTTACTGGGATGTTTTGTGTAATCAAAGACTAATACATCACTTGAAGGTGTTTTAGTGGCAATTACGCAAGGGTTTTGCGGCATGTAACGAGCTCGGTTTACCTCGCCTTCGTGGTTGATTTTAATTTCGATTTCAATCTTTCCAGACACGCTGCCAAATCCTCCGAATTCGCCTTTCTCATTATCATAGTGAGAGGCGTCGAACTGAGCGTCTTCGTTGGGAAGCTGAACACTCGCGATTAGCAAGTGGTTCTGCTCGTCAGAGGTGTGTGTACCGAGGATTAGTCTGTGGATTGAATGGTCTTTTCCATCTGGACGAGTTACGTCTGGCAACCACTGAGCTGTTAAAGATGGCCATTCCAGAGCATGTGTCATTACCAAGTCGTATAAAAAAGGAGTGTTTTTTTTCCATATTTTGTACTCTTCGTTTATTACTCGCTCCTCTACTGCGTCGTCGAAGGTTTCTGCAATCATGAGGAAGTCATTTAGTAATGGAACAGCAGTGATAAAAAATTGCTAACAAAAACATGAAGGTTTGAATGATTGTTTTCTTTGAAGTTGATTAGTTTGACAGATTTTATTTTAGGTGTGTAGCACTTACCGGCGTCTCCTTTATCGCCCATTTTTGAAGTAATTAGAGCTCAATTATGCTAGGTAAATGAGTTATCTATTTTTCTACCCGCCAAATCAACCGGCACCATGTAAACTGCCAAGGACTTTACAAAAAGCGCAAACGCTTCGACTGTAGAGGGGATGACCGGATCTTCCGGAAAATTCAAAATATTTTATGCAGAAAAATCTTGATTATTTATTATTTAATTCAATATTCATTAATATAAAACCTAATTTTCAAGGTAATCATTTATTTGAATTGTATATAAACGTACAATTATTTATAAGATAATTTTTCATGGAGTGTACAAATGTCATTTTGTTTTATTGATATTTTATGTTGCAAATGGCGGACTAAAAGCTGTTGCAGAAGAGTAGTGTTTCTGTGTTAATAATTCTTATTATACTGCGTTATAAATCCATAAGATACTTGGAAATTAATGTTTATGATATGAAGACAAATAAATAAACGGTTAGTATTTATTTAGTGTAATAATTCTTGCATTTTCGGGTTGCATCTATGACCTGAAACTTTAGACTGGTGTAAGAGGTTTATTCTTGTATTATGGTAAAATTGTTATGAACAAAATCTGCACAACATTAAGTTGTGCATTTCTGTGATAAGTGCTGTGAAAATATGCAGTGTTTTGGGTAAGAGCAAAACATTAGTCAGGTATTACTAAACAAAGGTAAGTTTGTAACTTTTGTATTAAGTTTAACGTGCTTTGGTAAGTACGGCTGTTATTCTGAACAAATACTTTAATATCTGTTTCTTTATTTGCAGAATTGTGATTCTTATAAGTGCTTCTGTCTTCGAAAACGCGCGTTAATATTGTGTAGTGACAATGGATCCAACATCTACTATAATTTTGGATATAGAAGACATCGATGAGAGCCAGGTATGTAGACGTTTCTTGTTTCTTGGAGATATACTTCAGTGTCTAACTAGGTACAACCGTGCTGATTTACCTAAAATATTCAGTAAGTATACTTTATCTATTAAAAAAGTACGGAAATTTCAGAGTGATTTTCCTAGTGAAAAGTGCTGGCGGTTGTTCGGATTTCGTTTCTTTTTTGGTGAAATTCCTTTGTGATAAGTGGCACAGAACGAATTTTATTAGTGAGGGATGCCTGGCACCATTCGGACGATACTCGGCGGATTATAATAGCATCAATTTATAAATAGTAGACCAGTATAAGTAGTTGTTATTAACAATATTTTTACTTTACACGATTTTCAGACATCTTTCTTGCATTGTTTTTACTATTCCTTCATATTACAAAAATCGCATTACATATTTTGATTAACCTATCATTGTAGTTGATTAACCTTATTTATATTTGGTATTCGTGTATTATGTATCGTGCTATTCGCAATAATTCCGTACATATTCGTTTAGTTATAAGTCATTCAAGTGCGTAAACAACTCCAAACTGTATGTAACTTCTACTTCCTAAATTTTTTCTTCTGTCACACTCAGAAACTAATTCTTTTTTAATTACAGCTCATTACTGACAAAGTGAAGCTTGAGAATAACACATACAATTTTGTCTTCACTCAAAATGTCGACGATCACAATAAATCTCACTGGCGATGCAACATCTGCGATGTTATTGTGGGTGGCTCGTTGGCCAAGCACGCGTTGGGGCGCAAGCATCAAGCGGGCATGGCCCTGCCGGCCCACCCGGTCTACCTATGGGGTAAGAGTGCCGTCACGAACTCAAACAGACCAGTGCTGGAGATGAAACTTGCACCCGGAGAACCTGTACCTCCAGGATTTGAAAATGAAGTGAGAGGAATCACTGAAATTCAAGCCAGTCTAGATGCTTACCATTCTGGGCCTCTAATAGGTACAAAAATCATTTTAAAACAAAATATATAATATTTATTAACAATTATTTTGTTAGGTCTGGAATATCTGGTAGAGCTAGCAGCATATGAAGACGAAAGAGAACCTCAATATGTTTGTCTTCTTTGTGACAAGCGCGGTGACCCCCGTACAGTGATGGCCCACCTGGTGAGCTTCAACCACCGCATGACGTACCTCCAGACGCACTTCCCCACGGCGTACCGGGGGCTCAGCCCCTACACCAAGCAGTTCCGTCGCAATGTACAAAACATCGTCACAAACATCTGCGAGCAAATCGAAAAACGGTATGGACGTTTAACTCCTCAAGCTGCTGACCGAGAAAACTTTGACAGAACCAAGAATATGTACCTGGAGAACGTCTCCAAAGACACGCATCCTAGTGAAAGAATGGGGGAAACCTTCGAGTACATGATTGATAAAGAAGCCATCATGGCCGGACCGAAAGATCCAATGGCAGAGATGAAGAAAGCCAGTAACGAAGAACAAATCAGGAACCGAACTTATCGGAAGACTGGATCAGTTCCTGGTAGAGATAAACGAGATCCATCTCCACCTGTAGTTGCAGCTCCTAAAAGGACTTCTGCATCAAAACCTGATCGACGTTCATTATCATCCATATCTTCTATTTCATCAAGTTCTTTGAGTAATCATTCACGTAGCCGCTCTAGAAGTCGCACTAGATCTCGCTCGCGTACCCGATACGTGCGGCGGTCGCGTTCGCGGACCCCACCGCGCCGCTACTACCGCAGAAGCCGCTCCCACAGCCGCTCACCGCCTCCGAAGTACACCCGGCGCGAGCCCTACCCCAGCGGGGGCCCGTATTACAAGGGCCCACCGCGTCTTCCTTGGCAGAGACCCGACTACGGCAGAAGCAAACTTCATTACTCAGACAGAAGATCAGACGGACAAAGGCCAGTCAGAAATGATAGAATGGAAGACTTTAAAAAACAAAGCGGTGATATTGAAGATGAAATGGCGAAGATACTTGAAGAACATGAACGCAACCCAGAAAAGCACCCAATGTACCCTGAAGAATGGAAGATATTCTGGAACAGGAGATACAAAGAACTTCAAGCGGAAAATAAAGACCCAACCAAACATGACTTTAAACCGGAATGGATTGATTTCTGGAATAAACGCATGAAAGAACTCCACGACAACGAAATGAAAACAAAAAAAGACGCGCTACGCAAACGCTTAAACCTTCCAGAGGAGCCACAGCCTATCAGCTTCAAAATAATAACCAAGAAGAAGCCTCCAGTCGAGCCATCATGTTCATCATCACAAAATGACGACGTCATCATCATCGAGGACTCAAAAGACGATGATATTATCAAAGAACGCAAACGTAGTCAAAGTCCGTGGGAGCCTAACTTTCCTAAAGAGCGTGATCGCGATCGCGACCGAGAGCGTGAGCGTGAACGAGAACGTGAACGTGACAGAGAACGTGAACGAACACCACGTGAACGAGAACCCCGTGAACGAGAACCTCGTGAACGAGAACCTCGTGAACGAGAACCCCGTGAGCGTGAACCACGCGAACCAAGAGAACGAGAACAGCGTGAAAGATATGATTATTCCAGAGAATATTACAAACCGAAAGTATATCGAGAAGCTCCGCCAATCGAACGGGAATATAAACGAGTTGTCCATCTTTCCCCGAAGTACGAATATCCAGATAAAGAAGAAGAAATCAACGTTGTGGCTATTCTGAGACTCCTCACGGCTTTAGAAGAGAAGCTTGGCAGTTTGGGGCCCAAGGTTATTGATCTTCTTTCGAAGGCTTTGGCGCTGGAAAAGGCTGAAGCTAATTCCGCGGATACCCTACTGGATAATGAAGTAAATTGCGTTTTATTTGAAACTGTGAAGGAAAAACTAAAAGGACAACTGTTGGCTGGGATGGTTGAACAATCTGCTGAAAAGACTTTTAAGAACGCTATACAGAAGATTGCTTCCTTGATGCATTTTGCGTCAGAAAGAAAAAAGGATAAGGAAAAGGAGTCCCAAAAGAAGATACAGGAACCCGTCAAAATACCTGGTGAGTTAAATTCCTCATACATTTATTTATTAATAATTTCATTTTCATAACGTAGGTTATGTCACTATAAACCAATGACAGTTAAAGCACCATGTCCTACTGCAGAATTTTCCACCAAAGATATATTTATTTCTCGCAAACGGTTATAGATAATTAAAATTCGATTGAGGATTATTAATCAGCATAAAATTTCGCTATAAACAATATTTTTTTATTGGAAAATATGCTTTAATTTTTTTGAGAAAATTCTGCAGCATGACATGGTGCATTGTTCCGTAATGGCGCCCAATTTTAATTTGACGGTTGAAATGACAGATCAAGTAATGTTAAATGATTTTTATAGGTATTGGTGCAATAGATAAAGGTTCAATAGCCAAACAAATAGCAAATGCTTTAGTGGCACAAGGTAAAACTGATGTTTCACAAGCAGAACTTGAACAGTTAATAAATGCAGTAGTTGGAATGGCGCAAGCCTCGCACAAGACAGGAAAACCAATATCAACAGCTTCTTTTGTACAGCAATTAAGCACACCAACTCAAGTAAGACATTCAACAATTCCATACAACAAATATTATAATATATTTTATTACAGGTATCAGACATATCAAATCTTCTACAATCTTCCTTGCTAAACGCATTCAAAAGCGAACCAATGTCCAAACTACTCCAAGACTCTTCTGGTTTTTCCGCACCAGGTCCAATGGACTCTTTATCAGACTCTGAACTGAAAACTCTTCTTCAGAATTTCAAAGACTTGTCAACAGACGAGCAACACTCGCTTATTACATATCTGAAGAAACTGGAAGCAAAAGAACCAGACAGAGTTGAACGTCTTCGTAAATTTGTTAAATTAGGCCCAGGAAATCCTGAAGAAGAAAAAAAATCATACACTTCTGGAAGAATCTCGCCGTTCTCAAACCGTGAAGCAGGCGCGAATCCAAGCGTAGATGACATGGATGAGCCTGTGATTAAAAAAGCGCCCAGTCCCGTACCGAAACCCATTCCAGAAAAATTAAAAATCGATTCAGACGAAGATGAAGATTACAGTTATGAAGATGTGTTCAGAGCTGCTTCGAAAAATGTTAACGATAAACAAATGGAAGAAAAGCGGCTTGAAGAATCAAAGAAGAATGAAACAGCGACCGTCAATCTTAATGACGCTAAAATGCTGATCGCTAATTTAATGGGGCTGAGTCAAAAGAATTCCGGATTGAATCTTTTAGGTCTAGCTTCCAGTTTATCATCAGTTGCTGCTGTTAAACCAGTACCTCCAGTTGAATTACCTCTTCAGAATTCTTACAAACCGATTCAGACGATAACCACGCAATCGTTTGCTGCTCCGATGTTGGCCCAAGCTTCTAACATGACGTACACACAAGCTACGAACCCTGTAAATGTAAATATGGTCCCGCAACAATTCCCGCCAGCCCAAAATCAGTTCTATCCACAGAATAATAGACAATATAACACTGGTTTCGATACTTCTTACCCGCAAAATTATCAGAATCAAAATCCCCACCAGAACCAAAATCCGCATCAAAACCAAAATCCGCATCAAAACCAAAATCCGCATCAAAACCAGAATCCTCAGAATTTCAACCAAGAACAGGGTTTTAATAATTTCGGGGCTGATTTTGTTAATTCATATGGGCAGACGATGCAGAATAGACAACCACCATATGGGAGGAATAATTATAATAATTATTATAACTAAGTATTTGTTCAACTTTTTTTGTACATATTTATTAAGTTTAGTTATAGTATCAGTGATTCATACTATGTATTGAATTATTAAATAAATGTAATTTTTACTACAATTTATATTGCTTATCTATATATATAAATAAAAAAACTATTAATAAAGTGAGTCATTTTTAAATACTGCAGTATCAACATTTTTTAATTTTTGACTGACAGTTGTAAATACGTTGTTGCTGGCTATCAAAATATTTGCTGAGCTAACAGAAATATAATTTATAATTAAGTTGTATAGTATTTTGTGATCGGAAACATATATTTTATTATAAACATAAAGTACTTTATGGTTTTGAAGTATGGAAATATGTATCTGGGAATGCAACAGTTTCATATATTTGTCAGGTTAGTTGATATGCTTTGTAAAATTATTGATGTTATATTATTTAATTATTGGTTGCTATTTTAATCATCTATTTCTTTGTTATTTAGTATTGATAATTTATGGCTGTTTTATAAGTTCATGAAGTACAAATACTCATGTCAGTTGAAAGGTTATGTTTATATTTTGTTGTATTTTTTAGGGCTGATATGAAACGTGCTTCCAGCAATTTAATACAGCTTTATAAATAAGACTGATAAATTATAAGACAGAAAAAGAAGCTCCCAAAATGTCGAAAACCCAGAAAAGGTCCCTTCTTATTGAGATAGATACAGGCACAAAAAAGCGAGCAAAAAAGTGTAAGATAGAACAAGCTAAAACGAATATAATTGATGTAAATAAATTTGCATCGGCGCAAGTACCATGTTCTATTGTTAAAGATAGAAATATCAATGCTGAAAATTTAATTAGTATTCCATTAATGATAAGCAAAACGAAAACAGCCAAAAATGTATCAAATACACAGTTTACAGTTCATAACAACTTAATATATCTCACTGGGACACCAAATACCCAAACTAGTAAGAAGTTACCAGAACGTAGTCTAGATTTGGATGAAGCTGATTTACAAATTCTGCTTCAAAACTTTTACAAATTAGAGGGTGATGAGCAGCAGCTTCTAATATCACACCTTAAAAAATTAGAAAATGATAAACCAGATATTGTAAACAATTTAAAAAGGTTTGTAAGAGTTGCGGGCCCTGTATTTAAAATTCCTGAGGAAAAAGATGATTGTGAGTCTGATCTAAATGATCTAGATGATTTAGATGATATTCTAGAAGAAAGTGATATAATAATCACGAATTCTGATGATGAAAGTATTGTAAATGTTATTAATAACGATAATTCGACACAACCAGTTGAAACGAATATGAAATCACCTGTCAATCATAAAAAAGACTGTTCATCTGCAGAAGTTAATTATGAAACCATATATTTATCACTTGATGCAATATCATCATCTGAAGAAGTTAAACATTCAATAATAGATTTAACTGTTTCGCCCGAACCTTGTGAAATTGAGAGTAATTTATTATCAAATCTTGAAACACTTATAGATAATAAAATTACAGAAGAAACGGAATCAAAAATAAGTATTAATGATTCTTCAAAATTTGAGAAACAGGAAGAAAATCTTACTGTAAATATAACAGAAAAGAAAGAACAAAAAATAAAGATCAATTTGTTATCAAAACAAGAAAAACAAGATGTAAATGTTATAGAAGAAAAAGAAAATATAGTATTGAATAATACATCAATCATCGAATGTACAAATGAGGAAAAAGAAAGGACCAAACCTGAAGAACCTGTACAGAAAATTCAAGTTACTGTTGAACCCGAAGCAGAAATCATAGAACCAAAACAAGATTTAGAGCCAACAAAAGCAGAAATAAAAGTAGAAATATCAGAATTTAATAAGAAAGAACCAGTCATTAAAAAGGAAGACGAAAAACAAATAGATCTAGTTAAAATAGAATCAGTTAAAAAAGATCCAGTCATTGAAAAGGATGAGGATAAAAAAATAGATATAGTTAAAACAGAATCAGTTAAAAAAGATCCAGTCATTGAAAAGGAAACTGATACAAAAATAGATATAGTTAAAACAGAATCAGTTAAAAAAGATCCAGCCATTGAAAAGGATGGCGATAAAAAAATAGATATAGTTAAAACAGAACCAGTACAATCAGATAAAAAAGATCAAGTAATTGAAAAGAAAGACGATAAAGGGACTGTACAGAAACTAGAAGAAAAAGACAATAAACAAATAGAACTAAAAGTGGAGAAGAATGATGATAAACAAATTGAACTAAAGGAAGAAAAGAAAGATGATAAAGAAATTGAAAAGAAAGATGATAAAATAATTGATCAAAAGGTAGAACAGAAAGATGATAAACAAACTGAACAGAAAGATGACAAACAAACTGAACAGAAAGCAGAAAAGAAAGGCGATAAAGAAACTGGAAAGAAAGTAGTCCCTCCACCAAGAGAAAAGAAACCTCAGCCACCAGTAAACATGAAAAAGAACAAAAAACCACTACTGTCTACACCGAAACGGAAGAGGTTTCCTTTAAAACCAGTCCCAATCAGAAGAAATTCTTTCCACAGCAGGCGAGGAGCCATGACATGGAGGAATAATGACAATCATCCCGCTTACGATCGTTACGATTGTGGACACAATAAGGGGTACAACCAAGAATTTCAAGATAATTATGACCATGAATTTCAAGACAATTACAACCACGAATACCAAGATAATTATCATCACGAATTTCAAGATAATTATAATCATGAATTCCAAAACAATTACGATCATGAATACCAAGACAATCACAACTGGCAAAGAAATACAATGGAAGAAACGTACTACCATCGGCGACAAGAACGCGTTCAAGGGTATTGCCATCCTGAACGCCGTGCACAGCAGTTCGGTCATCGGAACCATCGAAACCAACAAGAAATGCGACAATATTTTGATAGGAGTGAAATTTGTACATCGGGAAATTTTTTTTCTTTTAATTGATTATTTTATTATTTTATCATGTTATTCAGGTTACCATTAAATCGGTTTAATATTACTTAAGTTGTATTCATCATGTAATAATACATTATTTTGTACAAAATAAATTATTTTTATGTGTAATCATAGTTTGTGTGACGTCATAACTGTCATCCGCAAAATGTCAACTGTCAGATCATAAGCTATCGCAACTTTTAACCAGTGTTTTAAAACTTATAAAATATGTATTTAATTATTATTTAAGATGAATGGGTTCATTACTTTCTGTATTATCGTAATAATTGCTTATTGTACTGGATCATGGTAAGTTTCACCATAAATTGTACTTCAAAATATAACCTCTCTTTTTTCAGGATTGTACCTAAACTTCTAGCCTGGTTATTCCAACGTAAATATAATATCACATTACGAATCGGACGAATAGGCATTCCTTATTTACGATTATGTGATGTGCACATCCTTAAAAACGGAATATCAGTGGTAAGAATACAATAAGCTTATCTGAAATCGGTTACTCATTCATATTTTGCAGCATGTCGATGAAATAGGCTTCAGAAGCAGTTTTTTCAACTCAGAAGTTAATAAATTAGTCACTTTAGTTGTTAAAGATGTTCGTATTAACAAAGATATCGGAAACAAGAAGAGTAAACGTCAAGAAACAGAAAAGTTCCTACACCAAAATGAGCTGGACTTTAGGAATAAAAAGATTCCACCGTTCATCACTACTTTTGCACAAGTGGGATAAGATTTTCATGTTGAATCCCTCATATTTGTATTGCGTATTTTTAGTTTATGGCCGTACACATCTACAACATTTCGGCGATGCTTCTACGGGCAGAGACACCAGGTTGTCTGGTTCACATAACAGCTTCAGAACTTCATTTAGATGGAAGTGTAGTACAAAATGCTCGGACTTTATTAGTTAACGTTACTTTAACTGAAGCTAAAGTTAAGGTTCTTCGCCATGCTGAGAGTAAACAAGACAATTTAGAAACTTGTCTAGGAGAACTGAACTTTGCTATTACAATGGAGGCTACTCTAGTTGCTCAAGGGCCCCTTTCAGTAGAAAAATTACACATTGGCATGTCAAAGACTAGTGCAATGATTAATGAAGGGTTTTATGGGTTCGTACAAGAAAGAAAGACCAAAAATAAGATTGATAAACTAAAAGATACTAACAGTACTAGTATTTATCATCGTATTGCTCCAATTATACCAAAGGTTGCTTCATATCTTTATGTGTACTGTATTTATATTAAAGTTTTTTTTTGTTTAGAATTTTACGTTTAATATTGAAGAAACCTCGCTTAGAAGTCTAAAAAATAATAGTCGGACCGACTTTGTGTCAACTTTACAAACATTAATTGTGAATGTTAGATTTAATTGCCACACAAACTACAATATCCAAGGAATAGAAAACCTGCCGCAAATATACTTCGCGTTCCAAATAAACAATTTCAGTATTCGCAGTAATAAAGAAGAATTTTTAATGTTACACACGCTTTCTTTGGATGCAAAGGTAATTCTTCAACAAATAAATAAACTGAATAATCGCACAGTTTTTATTGCAGCTTGAAAACAATGTAGTCAATTTATATTTAAACTTAAACACATTATCTATTTGCTACAATCATGCAATGATCCACAGCTGGATTCACAGTAATTTCTTGCAAAATAAGCTAGGGAAAAATGACCAAGAACTTAGTAATTTAAACGAGATAACATTGTTTGGAAAAATAGCAAATCTTTGTGTCATAAACGGTTGTGTTGAATTGTGGCACGTTTCTGCACTTCTTCGCCTGTCAGAAAATGAAGAATCTAATGCTTCAGTTGGGTTTGACCACACTAAACTAATACTAGACCAACTACTGGAAACTAGAAGTAAGTTTAGTCAATAAATAAATATATAATCTAATAGAATATTTTATAGGCACGCCATCCGCTTCTACTTTTTCTGGAATAATTTTGTCAAACCGCCACTGGACTTTAGATTTTTTGGTAGAATCTTTGTGGTGGCATTTATCAAGTCATGAACCTGACACTTCTATATTAAAGAAACAACACCCATGGGGCACGCCCTTATTTTTAGGGGTTGCTCTGATGAAAATAGGTTCACATGGAAGTAAAGAAACTAAAATTGACGCAATGCTGGATTCGTTACAATGCGAGTGGAGCCCCGCTCTCGCGAAATTTCTTTTACAAGCCTTCAAGTAAGTTATTTATATATTTCAGGAGTTCAGAACTAATTTATTGTGTTTCAGGTGTATAAATGAATATAAAATACCAAGCAGTATAGTCAATGAACCGCATAAACAAGTAGTAAATAAGGATGGGGTAATTTTGACGAATATATCGTTGTCCAATTGTAATTGCTTCTTTATTACTGAAAATAATGGTAAATATATTTATTACTTATATATTGTTTTATAATGTTTTTGGTACAGTTTTTATAGTGGTGCGTTTAAATTCAATAACGCTAGAAAAAAATATTCATAAAACTTTAACGACAATAAATGGTTTAAAAATGACAACAATAGAACCAAATAAATCTTATTATACTTGTATTCGAGCTGAAGATATTAAAGTAAGTACGGTTTATATATTATTTATATAATAAATAATAATATCTACTGTTTGTTTTTATAGAATTATTGCGGTTTTATTAAACTAGCCCGAATAGACACCAAAACAATTCAAAATATAAAAGAAACCAACTACCATTTACTGGAAGAAGTATTATTTAATTGGTCCACTAATTTGCATTTAAAAATCTTGACATTACTCACTGAAATCTATGAATTTAAGAATCATTTAAACTCGTTCTTAAATTTAGTTCCTAAACAGTCAACTCAAAGCTTCAAAAATAGTACAGTACAATTTAGTGGAAAAACCGGGCTTTATATAAAAATATCTGAGAACCACAATATGAGATTATCATTCGGTGAGTTGACAATTATTTTTTAAGACAAAATTATAATTTAATAAATTGCAGATGACTTGACAATACAAAATACGCTTGATAATTTTAATGTACAAAATGTGACAACTAATATTGCTATCGATGGCTCAAATATATTCACATTTGAGGGACTGAAAATGTGTAGAATACATGATAATCATGAAATTAAGGAAGAACGGTACAATTCTGAGGGCTTCGCCCTTTCCTGGAATAAAACCTGGGGTGTAAATATTAATTTATTAAAAGCGAGTTTTCCTTATCACCATGAATACGCAGAGGCAGTTCAGAATGAGCTTGTATCAGTACTTAAATGGTTGAAAATAGTTCATAGACGAAATAAAGTTCCATTTACTGCTGACAGCCCATTACCAAGCGATTTATTAATTACTGTAAGTATTTGAAAATATAACTCAATAATAAAATATTAATTATTACATGACAGGTCGGCGAATTCTTGTTTGAAATGAGTGACGACCCATTTGAAGTCCGTCTGCGAGATAACTACGAATTATTAGAAGATGAATACAAAGAAAGTTTAAAAAGACAAAAAATGCTAGACAGTAAAGTGTCAGAACTCTACAACACTCATCTGCACCTCCCAGCAGGCAAAGTAGAAGAACTCTACGCCAGTTTGAACAAAAAAAACGCAGAAATCTACGTCCAACGGTCCAAACAAATGTACCGCGCGGTTCCAATGCGTACTCGCCTGTTCGCTTGGTGTATTTCAGATATAAAAGTAATGGCGCTGGCCGATCCTTCCATCCACGGGACAGAAAACGTTATCCGGACAATGAGAGACATCGACCCTGACAGCCCATGGCCCGAAGAAGGTCTTGAATTCAGCACTTTATGGTGCAGATCCGTTTCTTTGTCTTGTAAGGAATGGAAGTTTTTATTGAGAGATTTTCCGCAACCTTTGCTGGACATCAGCTGCTTGCATCTTTGGGGGCGCCTCGTTGGGGCGGAGCAAGAGGCCCCACGACGAGGTACTTATATTAATAAGTTGCGTTATAGTAGTATATTTTTGGTTTTTTAGCAAAACGAGGTGTAACAATCGAATTAGGCGAACCGTGGGGCTCTGTAACAATAGAACGTGGAATGATACCGCTAAAATTCTACCACGATTTTAATTGCGAAGTGCAGCATTATAGCTACGCATTTGGACCGTGCTGGGAACCTGTCATTGCCCAGTGCAACTTATGTATACTTCATCAATATTTTACATTAACAATTATTTATTTCATAATTTTGTTCAGGTTTTGAAAATATATCTGCTCCATCAAGAGATCCTTCGCCTCCGCTGTCATTCTGGGACAAAATGCGTTTATTATTTCACGGCAGACTGACAATGTGTATAAATCAGTTGACAGTATTGTTACATGCTTCATTAGATCCATATAACACTACTGAAGAAATGGAATTAACTTGGAGTGACGTGGCAATGGACTGGACAAACGGTAAGATTAATTATTTAGTATTTAAAATATTAATTGTTATTTTTGTAGCTAAGTTTGTATATAAAGGAGATTTGAATGTATACGTGCGCACGGCGTCTAAATATGATGACTGTCGTTTGTTGCATCTACCAAATTTGAAACTGACGATTAAAATTGATTGGGTTTGCCTGGCTGACCCAAATGATCATCATTTAGTGATTCCTTGTGCGCCTGATAAACTACCAGAATATTCTAGCAACCAAGTAAGTTAACATTACAAAAATCAACAATCTTTTCTAATATATTTTTTTAGGAGCACGATTCATTTAGAGCATTTCGCTCACAAAATATAAACATAAGTATAGCCCTTGAAACTAAACCAATACCTAATCAATCGCCTAATGAATTCGATTACCCGTCTTTATTATTGTACGGCAGTACATTACGTTGGATCGAAAACTTGAAATTAATTTTATCTGGTGTAACCAGACCTACTAGAAGAGGTGCAATATTTAAAAACGTCCGTCCAAGAAAGATTCAGCTATCTAGACATTACAGAAAAGTGCATTTAAGTTTAGGATTGCACCGGTTTCAGATTTGTTATTGGATGAGTTTTGCCATGCAAAGAGGTTTCGAGCTACTCGGAGGACGATTGAGTTCATCTTCAGGTATTTAACACTTCTTAACATCTGTCAAACAAATAATTCATAAATGATTGTAGAACATACGTTGGCTCTTGTACCAATGGATGATGGTTTGAAGCACCGTCCTAGAGCAGAGTGGTCCATCATGTACATGAACTGCGATTTGACAGAAGCTGAAATATGGTTACAAAGCGCTTTACAAGAAGAAACATCAGAAACAGAAGTATTAGTCCAGTTCTTGTCTTTTTTAACCAATAAATTTATTTAAAATTGTTTAGGTTATGTCTTTGAGACAACCAGTAGAAAAATGTTACTGTTTATCAGTTGGAAAAGTGTCTTACGGAAGAGAAACTGTTTTATTTACCAGAGGCGAACATGCTACCACTGAAAGAACTAATTCTGGAAGTAAAGATACACCGACGCATCGTCTAGTTGTTTATGATTTGAAAGGAGCTTGGACTAAAAGTAATAGAAATGTTGCTTTTGCATTATTTGACACATTCATGAAAACAAAGGTACAAATATACATTTAAATATTTATTGATTATAACACATTGATGTTGCAGCAATTGAAGAAAAATTTATCAACAGAAGGTCTGAAAAGTTTCCGTTGTGAAACAAATTCAACTCCGTTAAAATCTCGCCGAAATGTTGACCCTTCTTCAGCAACACCAAATCCACCAGGAATCCAAGTATTTCTTCCACTTTTCTAACCACTTTGTTAACTAAATTTAGTGTAATTTTTAGGTAGCACAAGCTGCATCTGCAGTACAAGGAACTCCTTCTCCAAGTAGCAAACTACAATCTGGACTTGCAGTCACAATGTTACAACAATTAATAGCAGAAGCAGAAAATAAAAACGTTGTTTTTAGTGACGATTTGTCGTCGGCGACCAGACAGCAACATCTCAAGGGGTTACAGGCTTGCCAAGAAGATGACGTGCAGCATAAAAATTGGCTCAGTATGTCAATTAAAGATATTAAGTGCCAAAACTGTAACATTTTTGTTTTTAGTTGCGTTAGTCAACTCACAAGTGCTGCTAAAAGGTTGCGAAACCAAAGGTTATGTAATTCTAAGCGCCGCGAAGGCAGAAATCCTCCAGCGGGTGCACCGCCCCGTCTGGAAAGACCACACTCTAGTGTCGAAGACCACCTGGGTGGGCTCTTTGGAATGTCTGCAATATTATGCGACTGTAAGCGCCGGAGAAAGCGATTCTCTCGATGGTAAAAATCATTTTACGTTTGAAGTGGACTTGTTTGTAAGTTTTAAATGTTTCAGAGAATATAATGTGGCTAACTGTAGACAATATTCAGGAGAAAGACTCTACAGTTATTGCAGATCTACCGGATGTTCCGGATTTAGTCGGAAGTGGACAATCAGTTGGAGGAGTCGTCAGTGAAACTGTTGGGGCCAGCAGTACTGGGGAAAACCCCGCCATTCAAGTAATATTCAACATTTTAAATGATTAAGTTTAATAATATTTGGTTTCAGTTGCAAAGAATTGTGTCTCGGTGTAAATGTGAATTCTTTTATGTCGATTATGGGGATAGTTCTATCGATCCAGCTTCTTTAGGAGAAGTTCCTCCACCTCCTCAAGAAGATGTTAGTCCGTGGGATCGACAAGAAACTGCTGTTGATGCTTTTACTTTGATGCATCATGACTTGGACGTCTGCACAAATTCTTTACAGGTAGATCTAAATATTAATATTTTAAGAAATAAACACAGGTAACAACAATTAATTTGTGAATTTAACAATGCTTTAACAATGTCGTTCGACAATTTCAGTTATTTTATAATAGTCTTACATCAATTTGTCACATTCTTTAACATAATAATGTTATTTGTTTTAGTATGCAATGTTACTGGATATAGTAAACAATTTATTGTTATACGTCGAACCTCATCGCAAAAAGGCTTTAGAACGTCTAGCCCGAATGCGATTCCAGTTACAATTACATAGCATAGAAGACCAAAAAAGGCCGATACAAAATTTACAGAACCAAGTGCGATGTTTAGTTAGTAAAATACGTCGGTTAGAAAAAGATTGGTACTTGGTACATAAAGCTCTTGCTGATGAACCAAGTAATGTAGAATTGTTACAAGAAATAAAACGATTAGAACTTCTGGTTAGTAAAATACATGATTAAAAAATATTTAAATATTAATTTAATACATTTTAAAGGTGTATGAATGTAAAGAATTACAAACAAATCAAAGTGAAGAGCTAGATATTATGTTAAGTTGTTATAAAGAAAAACAGTTATTAGCAACTAGTCGTTTAGCTACTACAAGAAATGATAAACCGACAACTACTGTTCGAGCGAATGAAATATGTTTTAAACATGCTCAATGGCGGCTTACAGAAGCCGATGGCCAGCTAGGTATCGCAGATTTAGTCCTGAGTAATTTCCTGTAAGTATTTTGGAATAAATAATGAGCAAATTAAAAACCCCAACATTTTGCAGATACACCAAAAATTCAAGAAGTGATGATTCAGTAGAACATTTATTAGAGCTAGGCTACATAAGAATGACTAATTTACTACCAAATCAAATTTATACAGAAGTGTTATGTCCCACAGAAATACAGAGTCAAATGCCGATTGACCACAAGCGTGTTTTGAGGGTCTTCTGCAGAGAAAGACCTCCAGTTGGTGGTATTTCTGTCAAAGAACATTTTGAAATAAACGTTGTACCAATCACGATAGGTTTAACAAAAAAATTCTTCAATACAATGTTGAGATTCTGTTTTCCTGAACGAGATCCTGATAATATTGAAGGAGAAACTGGAGAAGAAATTGATGAAAATTCACGGGGGAAAAAGACTAGATCCAGTGTTCGAAAATCTAAAGATACTAATTTTTATGTCCGGATAGACCCCAAAGATGATGTAGAAAAAATGAAGGAACGCGCAGAAAAAAATAAATTATTTATTTATATAAAAATACCAGAAGTGCCTGTCAGAGTTAGTTACAAGGGAAATAAAGAGAAAAACATTGAAGATATTAGAGATTTTTCGTTAGTAATTCCAACTTTAGAATATCATAATGTTACTTGGACTTGGTTGGATCTTTTATTAGCTATGAAAACGGATAGTCGACGAGTTATACTATCTCAGGTATTAATATTACCATAAACTAAATATTTATTACTTTATTTGTTATTGAATTGTAGGCAATTAAACAAAAATTACAAATAAACAGAAATAGAGGATCTTCAGATGAAAGCGCGCTGCCTCAAGAAGAAGACAAGGCGAGAATGCTTTTTGGGACCCGACATGTTGTAAGTAATATATTTAATTTAAAAAATAATTAATTACTTTGATAAACAATTTTAGCCTGGAGATAAGAGCCTGAAAAAGGGAGTAACTGGAGTATTTAAATTTCACAAATGACATTAAATATTTGAGGTTTTTGACCTCAAGATGAAACACATTAAAGTATTTTTATAATTTATTTGTTAAATGGTACATATGCTATAAATTAAATAATATATTATGTATTATAAGGCCATGTTGTTCTAGCTTCATGTCCTGGATATTTGTCCTTATATTTTAATCCTGTCACCAAAGTAGAGCTCCTTGGAAAAGCACTAACTCCGTTGAATTTTAAATCCGTATCTGCACATATAAGATATGTTAAAACGAAATAATTATTGAGTAAAAATATTTTTACCTGGATGAAATCGATTATAATCGAATTGTATATGAACATTTTCTGGTAAATCGATATTTTTCATCATATCTAGAGGAACTGTAGTGTTTATTGAAGTCTTATAAAAATCTAGAACGTCATTTGTATTTTCCATCGCGTGTAACAAAGAATTAGGTACAGCATGATTGAATTCTTTCTGGCAGGCTGTCAACAGAGCATATTTTTGTGCTACATTTCTTATTTTGGTTTCAGACCCCAAGATCTTTGTGCAAATTTGTTTAAATTTGATTGAGACATCTTCTGAAGGAGTGTAAGATTTCTGAGAGCGCAAGAATCTAAAAGAAAATAAACAATATATGAGGAATACATATTGCAGGTGATTATGAAATAAGTATTTTGAAGGTTTATAAAGAATGATTCGGAAGAAAGAAGCATTTTGTTTGTGATTTTTGTATTTGCTGGAAAAGCGCGCAGTATCGAATGTATTGACCGGCTGGTCTGTGCAGTGGCGCCATCAAGTTCTTGTGATGGAAAAGTACTATGGCAGCCACAGCAACTCCGACAGACAGTTAGTTTCTGATCGTGGAAGGAGTACACACCCTTTTGCTGCTAGAGATTTCGCTTGATTCTCGATATTCGGTGGAATCTTCCTCAAAGGATTCACCTTGGTAGGTTTGGTGGCGAGAAATCGACGCAGCTGTAAGAAATGTCGGGTTAAACTTGATAAAAATACTTGTAAATAAATAGTGAAGTGAGTGAGGATTGACATTTACACAATGAACCATGTTCGTGATGTTGGGTGCATACTCGTATTGGATATAAGTGTGTGAGTGTGATATTTACGTGAAATTGTAGTTGAGTTTTGAATATCTCGTGCTGGATGATAGCCGCCATCGCTACGACATGACACCGGCGTGTGGAAGAAAGAAGCTGTGACGTCTGCGCAGCCGTGAAACTGTGAAATGCTTTGGTTTGCTTTGCTGCGCTCCCGAATGGAAGCGCTGAATTAGTGGTGGCTTGTTGTTTCCCATCCGCCATTTTGCAGTCGCCATAGAAAGGTGAAAATCCTTCTAAATGTTCGCGATAACCCACAACTACACAGTGTAAAAGTTATACAAGTTTGTGTGCAAGTGTCGTGATTCGAAAAAATTGTATAATGGATCAAACATGACGCACCCAAACCATCAAACCAACGGAGCCAGTTTGGAGGATTGCCACACTAACTTCTTTGCTTTGGTGAGTCTTATTTTATTTTACTATGCTACATAACAATCAAACGATCCCGATACTGCTGCCTGTCTGCTTCTTTAGATCCTACAAACAACATCAACATGCATATGTTGCTCCAATGCTATGCTGTCACAACACTAGCCAAGTACTGGCCTAATTTTTTCAACGGTTGAATGTACCGACGTCTTCTAACTTCGCTATAACTTACAGCATTTCATCGCAATATTGATAAGTGTCTTTAGATCGCGATTTCCAATTTACGTAACCAAACAATGCACTCGGCACGTGTGAAGATCCATCGTAGTGACATTGACAGGTCGCTTGTTTTTATGACCCATGTGCAGTTTTACGACCCGAGAGCTGCTATTTTACCAAAACATTCACAGGACAAAATATTGATTTTTACAGATGCTATTTTATCAATGACTATTTTCAAATTCTTATCTGTGTCCATAAATTCCACAACAACAAATAATGAGGAATGGCATAGGATTTGCTGTCAGTTGTCCTCGTAGCTAGGTAGGATGATTAGACAGGTATATCTAGGTATTAAAGGTATATTTTTTTAGGTAGATATGTGCGGGCGGTTCATGTGAACTCTTTGGAGTCTAAGTGAGTGCAACGTTGTTGCCATGTTCTGTTAGCGACGTAACGGTTCGGTTTAAGATGAGTGCGGCAAGCATTATTTAGATCAAGTCGTAGAAGACAATATCCTTTAGTAAAGGTATCAGTTTCACTAAATTCTAATCTAATGCGTTGCTGTTTGCGTCTATTGCGATCCAGAAAACTGTTAGTCATTTGTTTATACCACGATTGTCAGCTCTTGGTATGGTTTGTCGCTTGTTTGTTTCTTTCGCGATAAGTCGCTGTAAGTGAATTCTTTATCTGTTTGAGTCTTTCCTGAAGTAGATAGGAATCATGGCTGTTTTATCTGACATTGACGTGTGTGCGTTTCGGTTTGGCAACAGCGCGGTAGCTGGTGACAGCGGTACATTCCACCACAGAAGTACAGTAAACTTGTGATGTTTTAATATTCACAATCGGCCAGTGGAATAGTCTTAGCGCATTACTTAAAACTAAGCCACGCACAACGACAATTCAACTGTTATTTATACATCGGAGAGCAGTTGACATTCAATGTTTACAATTTTCTGTTAAGTTTCGGGGGTGGAGCGCTATTTGGGGCACCACAGACAACTGTGAAACTTAATTCAATGGAACTAGAGCGTCAGTTTCACATTGTTTTAATAGAATTAATTAGGCAATAATGCGTAAATTAGCTGAATTTTCTATTGCGCTATCACAAATAAACATACTAGGTACTACAATAAATTCTGAGAACTCTTTTAAAACTTGATTGATTATTTATTACAGATAAATTATTATAATATTGTTTTGTTGATAAGTTATTATAATTAATTCTTTGTTGCGTGATAAAAAATGTTATTGTTATTCTAAAAACAAATAGATCTATTTAAGGCTTAAACTAAAGAAAATATTTAAAAGAAAGTCTAAAAAACTACATGTATTACAGAAGCAAGGCTAACACATCATGATAAGAATGTAGAAAATGTTTATTTTCAAGTATGATCATATTGTAGACATTTTATTCATTTCCAATTGAAATAAATCACGATATTATTATTAATAAGATAAGATTAAGTCGTTATTATCTGTCTTGCTATATTCACACGTTTACAATCTACGTAAAAGGCGGTGGCGGTGTAGATTCAGTGGACAAAATATTTTCGGCACACATGTTCTATTTTATCTGATCAAAACAAAGCAATGCATAAACAAGACATTGTTATTAGTACACTAATAAATTCTTAAGAAGTTGCTCATATACCTACAGTAGCTAAATTATCATATTTTATAGTAGTTATAAAATTGTACAATTATCTCAAAATTGATATCATAAAATAATTACGTAGTATAAACATAACTGTTTATTTATTAATATGTTACCAGTATTTTGATTTTACTGACTTATATTTTTGTAGAAAAACAAGAGGCAGAAGAATTAAATAGTTCGAATTCATTCTGAGAAAAAAATATACCGACTTGAATTTGTTGAAGTGAAAAATGATATCTGGAGACTTAATTATTTTATTATTGGATATCTCGTATTTAATTACGTATGTATACTCATCTTTTCAAATTATATAAAGGTTCTAACTCAAAACTGTTAAAATATGAGAATGGCTGTAGAATTTTGGTCATCCTTGGGGTCATTCTATGTGTTGACCGTTGTGCAATGACCTTGGAGGCTCGTCCAGCTATTTTACCTGTATTTTTGTCTCATTCTTAAAGTTATACCTCTCTTTAAACGAGACTTCTTGTATTTAGTACAACTGGGTAACCGATACACCATATTATGCTTGCGGTATTTTAAGGGTGCAAAAATAAGGGACAGATTTAGGCAGAGGGATGGATGGATTAGGGTTGGCTGATTTTAGAAGCTACACGTGCAACGTTGCAACAATCGTATCCATCAGATTGATTGTTGTTTTGCGAAAATAGTTCTGATTGAATTGTTGTGAAATACTTTCCTAAATTAAACTACTCAGTTATTTTTAGTTCTGTATTGCGAGTATACCAGTAGTAGTAAACCTTTTCTGTTACTGTTACGCCTTGAATCCAAATTGGATGTGGCAGCCTCACTGAGGTAGTACCCGTGAGTTGTGATCTTTTGTGGTGAATGTAGGGCACACTTGCCGCGCATATTGGGGGGCGGTAACTTTTACACCACCGCCACCGACAATCAATACAAGCAGAACACCAACATCGAGTCAACAAACCCAGAAAAAATATAAATTACAAACGCGTCTTATTATTCATGTTTATTTGTTGCTTTTACAAATAATTAGAGCATTGTTTAAGGTGCGATACTTAGTAGAGTTACGATTAAGGTATAAAGTTTATCTACGTGCTCTTGACATGGTCACTTAGTACGTCATTTGGGAATGGTGTCACTTATTTGCAATATCAGCTGGATTCGGATAAACAAATATTTTTAAACTATATTACACACCATATTTTATCTACTAAACATTTATTTTTAACACTGCTATCAACAAGAAATTAGTGTTACTTGAAAATGCATCCAATTTGACACCCCTTTTCTTGATGTCATAAATCGTATAAATTATTTTTTAACCATGTAGACTCAATTGACGACTACTCCAGTTTATTATAGAAGGTGTATAATGTATAATAACCGAATAATATCTTAGAAACATAAAGAGCTCTAGTTATTTACAACCTAAAAGTAAATTAAGTCATAAGTTAGTGTAAAATAATGTTTTTTTTAGTTTAACTTACATTATTGAAAATTGGTGTATATATAGAAAAAATTACGTTGAATCGATTGGTCTAATTAGTTTTTTGATTAAATAAGCCGTTTATGTATAAATAATTATTTTACAAATGTACACCAGCGCCGAAACCCCAAAGTGACAGACGGCAAATCCAGTGAACTAATTCTTCTTAGTCGATAAATAAATAATAAAAACTGATTTACCGATTTAATAGTTCATAGCAATTACCACGCTACATTTGACATTTGGCGCTAGTGCATAATACAAAAATTTGCTAAAACCGTTAGATTTATAAAGAAATTGATTATATTATTGAATTTAGTGTATTTTATTGAGTTAGACTTCATTATTTTAGTTTACAGTATAAAATGATTAGTGATTTTACATCTTGACTTGTCAAAAAAGAGGTTAAACAAAATGCTTGAAAATCTAATTCTTTGGTATGTAAATGCATTAGAAGTCGAATATTTATTAACAAGGACTTGAGTTTTAGGTATTGCAAGATACAAGCTAGTACACAGTTACTAGTGTATGAGATAAAATAGATGCGATGTAATTTTGAACCACACACAAGTATGGCACATAGGATTATAAAATACGCTAAATATCTGCTGGTTATCCTGTCAGGTTAGTATCGGAGTGATTTCTGAACCGATTGCCACTTTCTTGCTCCGAAATGCGCCGCTCTCCGAGAATAGTGTTCGGTGATTCAATTCAACAGGTTGCTCTCTTAATTCTCTCGGAAAATCGTCTCTGACCAAACCGTACACTTGAGAAATAGTTCGTTCACCCAATTTGGGCTGAAAAGTGAAAGTCACACCCAAAATTATAAACATATACAGGCCGTTGAACTAATTAGGAGTAACACTGTTTTATTTAATTAATATGTGAACGAACTTAACTGTGTTTTTTTATTAATTTATTAATAATTTAATTGGTAACGGTTACTCACGGGTATTCTACAAAGAAATATTTAATTTTTTAGTAACAGAATATTTTGTAATACAAACGTTCTGACAGCAATAGATAAAAGTAGGTTTTTGGGTTACGGTTACTATTACTTCTTTACGTTCTTGAAAAGTTAAATAATGTTATGTACATGTACAGATACTAAGTTTTTATATATCAACAATTATCATTTTACAACAATGAGACAAATATTAAAAGATTTGTTTATAAATGAAAACATTTTCAACAATATTATAAATTCTGATTTTCTTTTACACTATATGTGATCAGCCAAGCATATCGTGAGCAACTGTGGTAATGTTCTACATTTTCATAGCTTTCTACAAAACAGGAAATAGAGTTTACAATGCATTGTTGTAACTTCTTTCTTTCTGTTGCAATTGTTAAGTTTAAAAACTCATTATTGAATTTTGACAACCACAATTTGAAAACTGTTCCATAGATTTTATGTCAGTACAAATTTTTCAGAACGACACCCGAGATATAGTGAATTTACAATTTACGGCCAGGACTGGAAATTATACTTGACTGGATTTGAACCTGAGTTATCAGAAGTCAGAACTACTACAAACTGTCACTTTAAGTTCTGATTCAATAATACTCCAGTCAAAATACGGGGGGGATTGTATTATTACTGGCAACTACCAGATTTGGTCTAGTATAGGTTTTTTGGGTCGCTGATCACGAATTTCGGGGTCATTTTGTAAAGAAATGTGCCGAACACCCTTAAATTTGCAAAAACTACCCCCAAAATGGAGTATTTTTTATATATTCGCACTTTGAGTGCCCAGATTTGGCACGTAGGGTTTTTTTGGGTCGCTGATCAAGAATTTCGGGGATTTTTTTATAAAAATTAATATTTCACCCTTAAATTAGCTAAAACTACCCCCAAAAAAGGGTATTTTTGCTATTTTCGCATTTTGAGCGTCCAGATTTAGTCCATATAGGTTTTTTGGATCGCTGATCAAGAATTTCGGTTTTTTTAAAATAAAAATTAATATTTCACCCTTAAATTACCTAAAACTACCCCCCAAAAAGAGTGTCTTTGCTGTTTTTGCTAATTTAAGGGTAAAATATTAATTTTTATTTAAAAAATCCTCTAAATTCTTGATCAGCGACCCAAAAAACATATATGGACTAAATCTGGACGCACAAAGTGCGAAAATAGCAAAGACACCCTTGTAGGGGTAGTTATTGCCAATTTAAGGGTGAGATATTCATTTTTATAAAAAAAATCCTCGAAATTCTTGATCAGCGACCCAAACAAACCCCTATGTGCCAAATCTGGGCACTCAAAGTGCGAATATATAAAAAATACCTCATTTTGGGGGTAGTTTTTGCAAATTTAAGGGTGTTCCGCACATTTCTTTACAAAATGACCCCGAAATTCGTGTTCAGCGACCCAAAAAATCTATACTAGACCAAATCTGGTAGTTGCCAGTAATAATACAACCAAACCCGTATTTTGACTGGAGTATAAGACGCATATGCTGCAGAATATTCTAGATTTATTTCTATATTGATGTTCCACCCCTACACATACTACCTACAATGTGATTCTCTGTGTACCTTTGACGCAATAAAGTGCGTCGAATAAATTCGACGCTCGCGTCGCTACGGAGGTGAAAGGTCACAGGTTATTGCGATGTGACCAAGTTTAACTCACAGATGAACTGGTGGAATGAGATAGATGTGGAACAACTGTATTAAAATGGTAACAATAAGTATAAACCGTGTCCTTGTATGCGTTCATATCGTATTACATCTGTTGCCAGTTTTTATAACACTTTTTAACGACTTAATAGTAGCTTTAAACTGTCGTTAAATTTATCAGCCTTTTATTCAAATCTCACACCCCTTTTATGCTGTGTAAACGTTATTCACGGGTACTCCTGTTTGTTACTACACCCTAAAGATGATTATCTGTTGTGGCATTTATCTAATTCGAGTTAATAATTTTGTAGATTAAAATGAAACACTTTTTGTAGTTTTCCAAAAGTTTCGGGACGGAGCTTTAAGTTTTGAACGAGTGAAGAAAAAAATTGAAAATTTGGGGATCACTAAAGTGTTTGGTTTATTGCGAGACCGAAGAAGATCGATAATTTGAATATTTGTTATAAAAATCGTAATACACGTCGAAAAAACATTCAAATTAAATTGTTGAAAGAATTAATATATAAGGTTTTGCTTTTAAAATAAGATGAAAATGAAACTCGACAGGGGTTGCTGTTTAAGGCGGTTGCGCAGTCAAATTATAGGTTTTGCTGAACGCTCTGTATTACTTTAATAAACAATGATTTAAATTATATATCTGAATAAATAAATTGAACACTTTTTGAATTTTGTATTCCAGAAAATTAAATTTCAAATGGATCAACACCAGCCGTCAAAATAGCGAAAAACAAAATGCAGTTTTCTCCATAAAATTGGTTTAAACAATAAGATTTTTTAAACAAATAAGACGTTTTCGAAAAGCTTGAAGTTGCCCTCTTTTTTATGTAGGATTGTATTAAAATACACATGAAATATTCACAAAATTGGACATGTTTAGCCATGCACATAAAAAAATTGAAGAGAAAACTAAAAAAACTGGCATTAGAGCAAAGAGAAAGCATCCTTAAACTTTTCAAAAATATCTTAGTTAATTCGAAAATTTCAATTCTTACTTCAATTTTAATGGGAAAACTAAACATACTTTTCACCATTTTAACGACTAAGAGCCAACCACCTTAAAAATGTTGGAAAAAACTCCACGTTGCATGAAAGTTCTAAACTATCTAAGAATGTAGTTTTTATGACTCTTTAGTGATCCCCAAATTTTCAATTTTATTTTCTTCACTCGTTCAAAATCTGTTCCGGAACTTTTGGGAAAACCTGTATAGGTGACAAGTTTGTTTACATTTAAGTTTGATTTACTGTTTTTCTGCATTCAAAACTTTAGCTGATTAGATGATTTATCAAATTTCTGTTGATTGTTTATAAAAATTAATTAACCGTAAAAAATGTTTTGTATACTTCTGGCTGAAAGTATTTTTGCAGACTTCGACTACTCGTGCTACAATTTCTAGCCTCAGTCTGCAAAATATTATTGAAAAATATCTCATTCTCAACAGAACATTTTTCGTGGCACTGAATAGATAATTACTTTACATAATTTTTCATAGTTCTAATTTTAAATTAGTATCAGCGAATTTTTTGGCAGAAACCGCTTCGCTACGTTGAAATATTGTATAAAGAAGTCGTCCAGCTCGGTTTTTCTCTTGACGCAGTTGCGTTCAGGCGAGTAATAAGTTGGCGAACTTTGACTCAGCTCTGTTAGAGTACCTAAATAATAATAATAATAGTCTATTTAGGTACTCTAAGCTTTGTGTAGAACATAGGCACATTCTTTCTCTCCCTTACCGCCCAATTCTGCCTGTATGGGCCAAAATCAACACTCTTCTTTAAGCCGATGAAGCTTCTCTAATTTGTATGAAAACATCTTTTATCTCTAGCATATTTACAGATGAAATATGCATGTGTCTTTGTTATTTTTAAAGAAGCTTCTTTCAATTGGAGAAGAGTGGTGAATACAGGAGCTGTGTTTAAAGAACTGTTCGCACGTGGATTCTACCAGGATTCTGAATCCTGGAAAAGAAGAAGTTTCAATATTCTGAATCTTGACAAAAATAATTTCATGGTTTGGAAGCAATCAATAAATTATAAATTCTTCTTTCCAAGACTCATTGAAGATTCAATTTAGTGGCACAGCAATTTAACAGGCAATTCTCACTAGAAAGAAGAAAACTTCTTCTATTCCAGAATTCAAAATCTTGGTAGAATCCTCGTGCGAACAGGGGTGATACGCCATATCGTTCAAGTTTATGAAGATGTATGGTAGCGAGTGGCGATCGGCTCTTGGAAGACAGTAACATTAATGTATTTGAATAAAAAACAGGATCGCTGGATTTTCAGTCAAATTTTTTTATTTTATTCTATATTATGTCGACGTTTCGGCCTATAATAGTCGTGAGGAAGGCCTCAGCAAGTACTCCAGTCAAAATACGGGTTTGGTTGTATTATTACTGGCAACTACCAGATTTGGTCTAGTATAGGTTTTTTGGGTCGCTGAACACGAATTTCGGGGTCATTTTGTAAAGAAATGTGCGGAACACCCTTAAATTTGCAAAAACTACCCCCAAAATGAGTTGTTTTTTTATATATTCGCACTTTGAGTGCCCAGATTTCGCACAAAGGGGTTTTTTGGGTCGCTGATCAAGAATTTCAGGGATTTTTTAATAAAAATTAATATTTCACCCTTAAATTAGCTAAAACTACCCCCAAAAAGGGTATTTTTGCTATATTCATATAGGTCCATATAGTCCATATAGGTTTTTTGGATCGCTGATCAAGAATTTCGGGGTTTTTAAAATAAAAATTAATATTTCACCCTTAAATTACCTAAAACTACCCCCAAAAAGGGTGTCTTTGTTATTTTCGCACTTTGTGCTAATTTAAGGGTAAAATATTAATTTTTATTAAAAAAATGCAAATTTAAGGGTGTTCCGCACATTTCTTTACAAAATGACCCCTAAATTCGTGATCAGCGACCCAAAAAACTTATACTAGATAGACCAAATCTGGTAGTTGCCAGTAATAATACAACCCTCCCCCGTATTTTGACTGGAGTAAAGGCCGAAACGTCCACATAATATAGAATAAAATAATAGTCCGGGAGCTGGCGTCAAATTTTCATGGGTGATTGCAGCAAAAATTTTCTTATATGTAGGTGGTATATTTTGTTGGTTTAACCACTTAAACATGTGTTGGCTGGCACGACTGTGTGGCCTGCAGATTTAAGGAGCTGCGAAACTTGCAAATTTTCAAGTGAAACCAGCAAAGCTAAAATTTTGTATAGGTAATGATAATTTACCAATTATATTTAACAAAAATATGTTAGCTGGACAGGGCAAGTGGATATCCTTGTTAGCTGCCTAGGTGAACAGTAACAGTGTCAAAATAGTGACACATCGTTTTCATTTTATGTAAACAGTAGAAGAAGCTGGACAGCTAACAACAGCGTTCCAAAACCTTACCATGGAGCACAGAGTAAAGTATTGGAGTAAGAGTAGGTTACTCCAGGGTTTTGTGGGGTTTCGGAACGACGTAGAGTAGGAAATATTTTATGGAGATATAATCTATAACCACATTTATTTGATATACAAAATTGATCTTGCATCATGGATAATAGAAGGGTGTTAAGTGTTATAACTGCGAATATTTATGAATATTCGCGCCAATTTATAAATGAAGTCCTGGTAAGGTTTTCTAATATAGTATAATAATATTAATTTTATTTATGATTATGATTTATAGGATGACAATACATCTTCAGATGATGATGATGATTTTTTGTTAATTAATTTTAAACGAGATGAAAAAGCTGTGTGGATAGAATTATACGTGCACCTTTATTTTCCAAAATCAACATATTATCTTCTTTTAGAATACAAATTACTTTATAATCGTTTGCGTCAATTTGTGTGGCTGATTCCAATTCGTTGTCCATATAAATTAATAATAATAAGATATTATGGAACAGACAATTTAGGTTAGACGTTAGAGTAATAATTTTAGCACTATTTGGCGTATGTACCCTCCTATTTTACAGGGTACGAAGAGTATACTCTTCGAGTAAACTCGAACAGTTTCGGAACACTCCAGAGTTTCCACTGGAGATATACTCAAACCTTTTGGAACGACTTTGAGCATACTCTATACTATGGAGTATGGTTTTGGAACGCACCCCAGCACTATCCAGCTAATATATTTTTTTGTTAAATATAATTGGTAAATTATCATTATACAAAATTTTGGCTCTGCTGGTTTCACTTGAAAATCTTTTATTTTTTGCAAGTTCCACAGCCTCTTAAAATCTTGAGTCCCGCTTTCGGACCAGCTAACACTGCAATAATTCTTAATTAGTTATTATAGAACTAATTATATTACAAAAATCAGCTTTGCTGAAATGGTCCGGTCAAATTTGACGCCAGCTCCCGGACTGAAATTCCAGCGATCCTGTTTTTTATTAATCTTCCTGTACCAGTCACGATTACAACTTATATGATGAATGTATTTGTGTAATGATTCCATGTGTTTATGTTGTAGACGGACTTATGCGGAATAAAATGGCGTAAACTCGTGTGGGGCGAAGGCTCATGCACATCAGTGGATGCATTGGAGGACCCGGTGCTGCGCAGCTACTCTCTGTGCCTGGCGAACGACATCCTGTGCGTGTGGCGGCGGGTGTCAGCCCCCGGGGGCGGCTTGGCGGCGGCGGCGAGCCTCTACGACCTGGCCATGCCGGCGCCGCCCCCGCCGCAGCACCCGCCGCTCAGTCTGCACGCCGCCAAGGAGCTCTGGATCTTCTGGTACGGCGAGGAGCCCGACCTCAGCGAACTCGTCGCCCCCGAGCTCATCTCGCCGGGTCAGTAAGAACATTTCTGTAGATTTACTCAAATCTCTTACTACATCTGGATCTTTAATCATGTGTTACTTATTACAAAGCCCTACATGTACCGTTCACACCGTAAAAACATTTACCCTTGACGCTGTTCTGTGATTTGATTCGTTGACAATCAAGGACGTAGTTTGACAGCTGTCATTTAGTTGGTTGTCAACGAATCAAATCACAGGCCGCAACGTTTGCCGGTGACAACGATACATGTAAACTTAGCTAAAGTCTTCCGTTCATGTACCGTTGACACCGTAAAAACGTTTACTTTTGACGCTGTTCTGTGATTTGATTCGTTGACAATCAAGGACGTTGTTTGACAGCTGTCATTTAGTTGGTTGTCAACGAATCAAATCACAGGCCGCAACGTTTGCCGGTGACAACGATACATGTAAACTTAGCTAAAGTCTCCCTTACATGTACCGTTGACACCGTAAAAACGTTTGCATTTGATGCTGTTCTGTGCTGATTCGTTGACAATCAATGACGTAGTTTGACAGCTGTCATTTAGTTGGTTGTCAACGAATCAAATCACAGGCCGCAACGTTTGCCGGTGACAACGATACATGTAAACTTAGCTTAACAGTTGAATAATTTTGCCGAAATCGAATTTAAATAAAGTTAAGGTGGGTTTATGCTCAAAAATTAAGGAATTATAATTAAGAATAAAAATAGTTAAAGTTAAAGGTGGGTTTATGCTCAAAAATTTAAGAACAAGAATTAAAATTAAGAATAGTATTAAAGTTAAAACAGTTACCTATCTCATATGAGTCGGTTTATGCTGGAGAAATAATTCTTAATCCTTATTCCTTATTCTTACTTCTGCAGCATAAACCGGCTCATACGTTATGAGTGTTTCAACTTTGCTACTATTCTTATTCTTAGCTCTTATTCTTAAATTTTGTAAGCATAAATCCATCTTAAAACAGTTTATCACAAATGAGTTGGTTTATGCTGCAGAAATAATTCTTATTCCTTATTCCTTCTGCAGCATAAACTGACTCATATGTTATAACTGTTTTAACTTTAAGACTATTCTTATTCTTAGTTTTTAAGCTAGATTCAGGCCTATAAGTATAAGTGCTAAATTAACCAATCAGGGCTTCAACAAAATTCCAATTTCAATTATAAGTGCGAACGTTGAGCGCTGGTTGGTTAAATTAGTAACTTACACTTATAATTGCATAGGTCTGAATCTTCTTAAATTTTGTGAGCATAAACCCACCTTTACATTTTGCTAGGCAATCAACTGAAATTGTTGTAACTTCTTTCAAATATTTACATGATTAAAATCACATTATCCAAGATCCAGAAATGTTATTTCTACTTGCTACCCAACTTGGATGTAAAAGCATCACATACTGTAGAGTCAGTAAAAACATAGGTATCAGTAGGTTTCTTATAGATTTTAATAGATAAGATATCATAATACAAATGATCAATTGTAATGTAAAGATTATCCGCACGTCCAAATATTATACGCCTGTTGCCGAACTAAGGTGTGGCAGCTTCACATACTGTGAGGGAGTATATCTCGTCTGGTTAGAAAAGATTTCAGTAGATTTCCTATAGATTCTTATAGATAAACAAACAAATTGATTGTCCGCCGCAGTTGAATACTCTTAATATTCCTATTACATGCTTGTTACCCACCTTGGGTATGGCATCCTCACATATTGTGAGTCATCAGTAATGATATAATACACTGTGTGTGCGGTTACCAGCCGTCAATTTACGGATACTCATGGTCAAGCTCATGGTTTTTAGGACAGATTTTTATGCAGTTAAACTGAAACGTACCTATACTTGACTTAAATGGTTTCGAAATACCTCTCATGGGTGCAATTAACTTATATTAGGCTTTATTATACTTAAAATAATATTTTAAGTCTTTTTGAAGCCCTAGTTTAATTGATTTTAACAGTTAATCAAATTAGATTTTTTTTAAATTCACTTTTTTTATTATTGAACTTATATAATTGAAATTAATTGTATATATAGAAAAAATTACGCTGAATCGATTGGTCTAATCAGTTTTTTGATTAAATTAACGGTTTAGCCGTAAATTATTATTTTATAATAGTACACTAGCGCCGATTCGCAAAATGTCAACCGTGGCAATTATAGTGAACTAACTATTCTAAGTCGGTAAAATAAATAATTGATATCTGTTTTATCGACTAGTTGTCATTTTGGCATTTCAGGTTAGTGTTCAATTTTAAATAGTAATTTGCAGCATAATCATTTAATTTAAGAAGAAAATGTGAAAACCAGTAGATTCGGCGTATTTTATTCTATATATTTATATAATAAATGTCATCAATTAAGTTCATACATGTTATGAACGTAAAAATGTGGTTGTCAAAAACTTTACGATTCAAGAAGCTTGAAAAGTTTATTTCTGGTATGTAATAGCATATACAACAGAATATTTAGTAATTAGAGTTAAAGTTTTAGGTAATATAAACTGGTCATGATACATTTTGACCGCTGTTCCAACCACACATGTTCAAGCGGAAACCAAATAGAAGTTAAGAGCAGATGTTTCCTATAACACCCTAATAAAGTGGCAGGCAAATCAGAAACAAACCACTCGGGTTGAAATAGTTCAGGTAGCTCTTCAGCTGTGTTAACTGTTGAATGTCTTGAGTTCTTCGCGCGTGTTTCGTCCTTGAAGTTCAGATAGCCGCACACCCCCGCCCACCGGGCACATTCTACTCAAACACAAGAAGTTGAGGAACGTTAACACTGAAATTTTACATTAGGAAGCATTGATTGTTAGCTAATCGATAGAAATGCAGGTGAATCCATTTATTACGTTTATTAATACAATGTTATGCCTTTTACACAATTGAGTGTGGCAGCCTCACATCTGTGAATAATACATTGTGTACTCACGGGTATTCTTTATAGAGTACATCAGTTTGGCTGTGACAGCCTCTCCTACTGTGAGTCAGGTGTAAATATAAATATTATACTACGTGTGCGATTACCAGCTGTCAATTATTTTATGGTAGTATAAGTACACTACAGGAGGAATTTTGTGCAGTTAAATGTGTACTTGACTGAATTCAAACTTGAGTTCTTGTCAGAAGTCAGAACAAGTTATTATTGCAAATATAAAATTTAATTTACCCAATTTGATTGCAGCAGCATCACAGTGTGATTAATCAAGACATATACAGGATGATTCACAACTTCGTGCATATATTTTAATGTCATATATTCACTTATCACGGAACTAAAAGAATTTTTTCAAAATGTGCAGTTTTAGTTGTCAGTATTTTTAATCAAACTGTTTTGGGCCACTGTTTTTAAATGGAATTCTGTAAATTTACTATTCTTGTCATTGCACAAGTACAATTAATTTTATTCCATTTATAATTAATCAGAAATCCATTATACAATCAACAATCCAGTGCTTCTTGTGAAAACAGCCCTTAAATTAACGAAGTTTTTGAAAATTATTTCTGTTCCATGATCCGTAAAGCCCTGTTCGCACGGCGATCTTTGGAGATTCTACGGAGATTCAGAATCCTGGAAAACAATAAGTTTTTTACTTTCTAGTGATAATTATGTGGTTTTGAAGCAATCAATAAATTATAAATTATTATTTTCCGAGACTCATTAAAGATTCAATTTAGCGACACCGCAATTTAACAAATAATTCTCACTAGAAAGAAAAACAACTTCTTTTTTCCAGGATTCTGAATCGCCGTAGAATCTTCAAAGATCGCCGTGCGAACAGGGCTTTAGATGAATATTATGCAAATAAAATAAGTTGTGAATCACCTTGTGTATTTAACCGTGTGTGCGGTTATCAGCCGTCAACTCAATTAATACACAAAAGTTATAGTTTTTTGGCAATTAATTAACAAAATACCGTAATATGTTATGCAAACATTATTCTGCTCTTTAAAAAGAGTCCCAATATGACTTATGATAGCTTTGAATTTTTAGCAAGAGGTGCGCATAAGATGAAAAGATTGGTGGCAGCGTAAAGTGTACCTCTCAGCCTCAATACGATTGAATTCCTCTGATGATCACTTTCTTTTGGCCAGTGGATAGTTTCTCTAGAGAAGTTTGGCAACACGGCTCACCAGTGCTGGCGGCTCGCACTATAGAAAGGTTCTTGACCCTGACGGCTCACCAGTCACCACTACATGCGCATCAACACAGAAACAGAACACCGTATACACTTATCTCTAACTCTACTTTCAGTTTATTATCATAATACCGCTGCGGTGCGTGCTACGGTAACGCTACCTCGGTTATTACGAGCTCGGGGAGAGATTTTGAGTTTATTATTGGATTCCGCGGGCTATTTTACACCGATATACTAAACAGAACACCGTATATACACTTATCTCTAACTCTACTTTCAGTTTATTATCATAATACCGCTGCGGTGCGTGCTACGGTAACGCTACCTCGGTTATAACGAGCTCGGGGAGAGATTTTGAGTTTATTATTGGATTCCACGGGCTATTTTACACCGATATACTAAACAGAACACCGTATACACTTATCTCTAACTCTACTTTCAGTTTATTATCATAATACCGCTGCGGTGCGTGCTAAGGTAACGCTAACTCGGTTATAACGAGCTCGGGGAGAGATTTTGAGTTTATTATTGGATTCCGCGGGCTATTTTACACCGATATACTAAACAGAACACCGTATACACTTATCTCTAACTCTACTTTCAGTTTATTATCATAATACCGCTGCGGTGTGTGCTAAGGTAACGCTAACTCGGTTATAACGAGCTCGGGGAGAGATTTTGAGTTTATTATTGGATTCCGCGGGCTATTTTATCCCGGTATACTAATTTTCAACAGTTTTCTGTGATTAATAATGCAGTTATAAATAAATAATTTAAATTGTGGGGCCCACCAGAAAATATACAGGGCTAAATTCCTGGTGTCTTTTATATTAGCATAAAAATTTTATTATAATTAATAATGTAGTGGTTGGTAGGTGGTTCCAATTTAATGTTAATCGTATAGGAAAATCAGTTATGGGGCCCACCAGTAAAGACACGTAATTTTTAACCACAGAGTTAGTTTCCTAGTGTCATTTATAAGCTGTATACAAATTTTCAATTTTTTTTCACGATTAATAATGAAATAATAGGTGGTTCCCATGTTAAAGGTATAGGGAAACCAATAGGGTATAGGCATATGGGGCCCACCAGTAGAAATTCGTGATTTTTGAGAACGGAATCATGTTCCTTGGATAATTTTACACTAGAATCCAAATTTACACGATTATTCTACGATTAGTAACATAGAAATTAATTAAATTAATTAACTTCAATTTCACGTGTTAAACTATGGAGGTACAACATGGGTATAATAAATCTCGTTATACGAGGTCTCGTGGTCGAGGCACGAGATTTCTGAGGCCGGATTCGAGTTCCTCGGATAATTTTACCCCTGACTACCAATTTTCGCTGGTTTCCTACGGTAAATAACAGCATAATTAATTATTTAATATTCAAAATGGAAGTGGAACAGACTATAGCGACCATTTTAATTATAAATGTCAAAATATCTACACGTGGACGACTTTATTTATAATATTTTAAAATAATTAAAATTTTGCGAATTTTTTTTGAGCTTATTAGACTGGCTCCACCGAAAAACATGGGGGGGTTACAAACTTTAGGCCGAAAATGAGATTTTCAGCCTTTAAATGCCTCCGAAAAACGTTTTATTAATAAAGTTATTGCATTTTGAAATTTTTTGTGAGGTTATATTCACTAAAATCGTAACTTTTTCTCAATATTTTGCGTATCTCGCACCGTTGGGCTCCATTTCAAAAAAATATTATTCTATACTCTGTTGCAGAATCATTTGCAGTTTTTTTTGGAGTCTAAAATAATATGAATTAATTTTATATTTTGATTTGGGGCTATACTAGACGTAGGAAAATGATGAAAATTTGTATACCCATGTAAAAAAGTCCGAGGAATCCATTTCTGCACCCTAAATTACAATCCGTACACCCAGTTTTGGGTGGGAAGGGAATTCATTCTTAAATAATTTATATCAGTTGAAGTTATCGTAACAAAATTCTGAAAATTGGTACATATATGTAAAAACACCCAAGGAAACCATTTCTGCACCCAAAATGGAGATTTATACACCCAGTTTTGGGTATATTAGCTTTTAGTAATAACTTTATTATTAATAATAAGAAAATTGTGAAAATTAGTATAGGCATATAAAAAGTTATGAGGAATCCATTTCTGGGCTCAGAATTGGGGTAGCTACACCCATTTTGGGTGTGTACTGTATCTTTGAAACCACTTGGAATATTTAAACGCGGTTTTTTGCGTTATCTTTATAATAATTCAGTGAATAATTTTAAATATAGCTAGCACTATATTGAGATCTAAACTAGATCTAATCCAGATCGAATTTGATCTAAACTAGAATGAACTAACAATCGAGTGCGTTATGTTACTGATCAATAACTGCACAATAATCGTCCCTGTAGTGTACTCTCCACTAACAACCATGAACCCACGAGTGATTTAGCGGCAAAAATATTGATCTAAGTAAACCAACGACGGAATAATGCACAATAATTTAAAAAAAACTTGTATATCGGCTTGTTTCGGTTTTGGTCACCCCTGTCTCGGCACACTTGATCAATACACCACCATATCGCAGTGTAGTCTGTCTGTGTGGCCTTGTACAGGGGTTGGGTTGTCTCGTCTCGCCGTGAACATCTGGAGCACAGCACAGCGTTGCCACATGGCTCGGGTACCCGTGAGTTGGTCTAAGAGGCTGCTATCGACCTCGCGCACTGGGTTACTGAACACCACGGCCTACCAAAGCTAATTATCGATCGGAGAGGAAAGAGAGGGGAGAGAGAGTCATTGATCATGCCTGGTGGAGATGGGAAGTCATATTTTGGGCGGTTTTTCGAAATTTTAAATATTGTTTACTTGAGTAAGTGGAAGATATATACAATTTCGGGCATGTATTAATGGAACAAAAAGATATTTTTGTAAATTCGTAGATTTAAGGGCAGTTTTCGCAAGAAGCACTGAATTGTTGATTGTAATATTCATCTGAGTAAAGCTACATTCAGACCTACCAAATTATAAGTGTAAGTGGCTAATTTAACCAACCAGCGCTCAATGTTTGCACTTATAATAATAATAATACTTATTTGCCCAAAAGCAAATTAATAATACTTGATAACAAAAACAATAGGTACATAATTATTATAATTGAAATTGGAATTTTGTGGAAGGACGATTGGTTAATTTAGCACTTATACTTATAATTGAGTAGGTCTGAATCTAGTTTTACACTATGAATGAAATAAAAGTAAATTTTAATTAATTATAAGTGTAAGTGGCTAATTTAACAAACAAGCGCTCAATGTTTGCACTTATAATTGAAATTTTGTGGAAGGGCGATTGGTTAATTTAGCACTTATACTTATAACTGGGTAGATCTGAATCTAGTTTTGCACTACGAATGGAATAAAAGTAAATTTTAATTAATTATAAGTGTAAGTGGCTAATTTAACAAACAAGCGCTCAATGTTTGCACTTATAATTGAAATTGGAATTTTGTGGAAGGGCTGATTGGTTAATTTAGCACTTCTACTTATAATTGGGTAAATCTGAATCTAGTTTTGCACTATGAATGGAATAAAAGTAAATTTTAATTAATTATAAGTGTAAGTGGCTAATTTAACAAACAAGCGCTCAATGTTTACATTTATAATTGAAATTTTGTGGAAGGGCTGATTGGTTAATTTAGCACTTATACTTATAATTGGGTAGGTCTGAATCTAGTTTTATACTATGAATGGAATAAAAGTAAATTTTAATTAGTTGTGCAAAGGCAAGAATTGTAAATTTATGAAATTTGAAAACAGTAAACAAAACTGTTTGATTAAAAAACCTGGAAACTAAAATTGCGAATTTTGGAAAAATTCTTTTAGTTTCGTGATAAGTGAGTTGAGTACTATTTGTCATTAAAATATATGCACGAAGTTATGAATCATCCTGTATATTTGACCTTAACACAGATTTTTGTGCTATAAATTATTATTTTTATTATTACGTTATGTACTGACTTTTTGGAATTCATTTTAAATGCACAAAAATCTGTCCTGCGGTGTACTATCGATATCGACTGACAAATACGAGTAGCCGTGAGTTATGTATTTATTCTGGTAATTGCACAAAAATTATGAGTACCCGTGAGTTGACGTACATACGGTGAGGCTGCCACATCTAAGTTGGGTACAGGCGAGCGCTGCTATTAAATTTGATGCATAGGATGTAGCTTCCCTACAGCCTACAGTGCCCGTAATTTACCGTATAATCAAAAACTGACGAATCCCCGGAATAAGAATCCGATTGATAAGAAATAATCTCATTAATGATCATAAACCGCTCCAGTTTCCCGCTCTTATGACGTCACAGCACGTCACAGTGACGTCACGTGCCACGCGTACGACTATCCTCTCCTTAGAGAGAGATGCGCAAGATGCTTACTTCACAAGAACAATGAAAACGTAAAATCTAAACGCATTAAAACGTTTTTATGAGCCGGATAGTTGTGTCCATTGATAGAGTTAGCAGATTATTATGGGTCACACACCGGTGGGATGCTTTACAGCATGTAGGGCTGCCACACCCAATTGGAAGAAAATATGTCAATCAACTTTACATAGAAATATTAAAATTAAATACAAAGACTTAGTATGTGAGGCTGCCACACCCAATTAGGTACCAGCCGCGATAATTATTAAATTAGCAAAATGCTAAATATTTTTTAATGTTAGGTTGTTGAACTTTAAATGCATGCTTGAACAATCTGTTAGTATTTTTGTTGTTATCCATGTGGAAGTAGAGAACTGGCGTCTTCCTCATAGACGCCACGTTCCTCTAGACCTAAAGAGCTTCTTCAGGTCTGCACAGCTTCCTAGATAAAACTGGAAGAAATCTGTGTGACAGCGATAACAATAGCTGATTACTTCGTTCATCTTCCTACATTTTATTTGTACTATACAGTATTTCATTGATTGAATCAAACGGCAGGTATATTATTTTTCGTGTTAGTTCCCGGCGTCGCCACTGGACTCCGGTGGCGTAGAAATCACTACCCGGAGTCCCACGTGCTCCTTTCAACCTCCGGTTGCTATAACAACCGGAACATTGGAGTGGGGGCACAGCATCAATAACATTGGAAAATATCACATTTTCACGGGATTTTTTTGTATTTATATTTTATTATAATGTACTTATTATATAATAGATAGTAGTTTTCTTACTGGATACCATGAGAAAGACTTATAAAATATCTGCTTATCATTTTGTTTGTTCTTGATAACATTCCTCTATATTTGTAAACTTTTTTATCAATCTTGAATGCATTTCCTAGAACAATCTTTTAAAAATATTACTAATTAATTAATAGATTTTTAATGAATATGTTGATTAATGTTATGTTTTTGGGTTACAGATAGCGAACAAGGATCTTGGGAAAGTGGACTGTCTTACGAATGCAGATCTTTGCTTTTTAAAGCACTTCACAATTTAATTGAGCGATGTCTTTTATCAAGAGATTTCGTACGGTTAGGAAAATGGTTCGTTCAGCCTTATGACGGCCCGAAGAAAAACATTGGACCAAGGTATGTCCGTCTTATGACCTATTGTTCAACACAAAATAATAAATTGTACTCTGACAACTCAGGTTCGAATCCAATCAGGTCTATTACAATTTCACTGCCCTTAAATATTTGTTTTGATGTATTAACTATCATCAACTGTCAAGTCACGAATGTGTACTCATGATTGTTGGTTAATTGTTATAGCAATCGACAAACCTAAAATAATACATTCTAATTTGTTGTAATTATAATCTAAACTTCTTAAATTAAATGATTATGCTGCAAATTACGTTTTAAAATTAAGCACTAATCTGAAATGTCAAAATGACAACTAGTCGGTAATTCAGTTTTACACACCTGTATTACCGACTAATTAGTTCACTATATTTGCCACCGCTGCCATTTTGCGGATCGGCGCTAGTGTTCCATTTTAAAATATTAATTTACGGTTAAACCGTTTGTTTAATCAAAAATCTGATCAGACCAATCGATTCAGCGTAATTTTTTCTATAAAATACATTATATTTCAATCTTGTAAGGTAACCTACAAAAAAGTGATTTATAAAATTTATTCAATTTGATTCGTGACTAAAAACCGTTAAAAACAGTAAACTATTGCTTCTAATAGATTAAAATTATTGTTTAAAGTGTAATAAAGCTTAAAGAATAACTAATTTTACTCCTGAAGGGTATTTATAATCTAATTCAAGTACATTTCAGTTTAACTGTACAAAAATCTCCTCAAACAACTGATAACCGCACACACTGTATATTATATCATTGTTGATGACTCACTGCATGTGAAACTGCCACACCCAAATTGGGTACAGCCGTGATAGATACGTATAATTTTTTAATTGTTCAAATGCAGAAAAATTAATCTGTAAATAAAGTATTACTGTCAGTTTGTGGATTGCTACCAATATTTACTAACAACCATGAGTATACATGAGTTGACGGCTGATAACCGCACACACGGTGACGATTGCCACCTATACACCTAATTTAGTTTATTTTTGAACAAAACTGGCAGCAATAATTTCGAAAATGTTAATTGGTACTTTAAGAAGTAAAAGATTAAAAAATATATAAGTGGCGGGTGGTAAAAATGAACGTAATATTGATGTATTTATTGAATGTTTCAGTACAACTCATTTATCATTTTCGTTCGCGTTTTTCGTGCACGGTGAGAGCACCGTCTGCGCAAGTGTTGACGTCCGCCAACATCCACCAGTGCGAAGACTCAACAAATCCCACATCCTACAAGCGCAGACATCCACCAATGGCTTACCAGGTACGTCACAGAGCAACCAATCAAACACAGCTCTCTGCGTCTGATGACGTATGAACCCGGAGTTCCGTGGTTCAATTCGCCCGATTGCAAAACATCTTACAATTAAATCACACTCAAGCCGACCACTTGAGCGTCTTGGGCCTCTAGTTTGTAACTAGAAAGCGAGAACGAATTAAATTCGGATAGAATAAGAAAATTACAAAGAATTTGCAGTCGCCATTTCTATAAATTCTATACGAAAATGCTATTCGAGTGGTCGTGACACACGAATACGTATTCTACTGGAATATTATGTTTCGTTCTCGCTTTTTAGTTACAAAATAGAGGCCCTGGTTGCATACAGAATCTCTCCGTTGCTGCTTTCAAACGTCGTCGCACAAATTGATATTCTGACTGCACCAAAATGAATCGGTCGAAAGGGTGAAATTACATTATAATACAAATCTACCATTTTGTAATTGGGAACAAATGGTTTCTAATAATAGTATATTATTTAACGAGCACATAATGTAGGCTATAATTTAAGAGGATGAAAGTTTATGCACGAGCTGAAGGCGAGTGTATAATCATCCGAGTTAATTATAGCCATTATGTGCGAATAAAATACGACGTTTTATTTACAAATTTTTATTGATTAAGCGACTCGTCTACGTTTTTACCGAATTCCTAGAATACCCTCGATTTTACTTTTTTTTCCCATTCCACTCCTTTCCTCACTACTAGGGCTGCCTGAAACCAGCCCGAAACTCGTACTTTGCCGCATCCTAACTATGCAATGTCATTTTGAAATTGAAAAATACTGTAAAAGTGTTTTCGTTGCGAGTAAACTGTCAGATTATTATTGACATTGATAATGTTTTATAAACATTTAATAGAGAAAGAATGGATCTACAGATGTGCCTTTTTAAAATTTTAAAAATTATTTGTATCATGAGATATAACCGTGTTAAGTTTGCATAAAATAGATTTTTTATATTCATGTACAATTTTTTAATCAAAATTTAAAAAAGGCACATCTGTAGATCCATTCTTTCTCTATTAAATCCTTGTTGAAATAAATTTTCACCATTCTTATACTGGTCACAAAACACTCGCTACGTTAGTACATTTTATGCTGGATTTTAGGTAGTAGACGGGCCTCTTATGGCCAGTTGCACCGCTTCCACTTAAATTTCAAGTTTTCCTTAAATGAACAATATCGAATCAAAATCAAATTGTCAAACGTAGAAATAACATTGCTGTCATGAGTTCGATTTGATATTTTTCATTTAAGTGACACTTAAAATTTAAGTGGAAGCGGTGCAAATGGCCATTAAAATATTAATCTAAGCTCACATTTTGATGTGATGATGGTGACAGTAATGTTGAATAATGGACTCATAATACAATAGCGCTGAATTATGAATTCATTATATTCATTTCCAACGACTGTTTTAATGCTTAAGAACTATGTTTAATGCCTAAGTACTAAGAGCAACGCATAAGAACAAAACTTTGCAAACTCCAAACATAAGGCGCACTGCGCACAAGCATAATGATTGACATGTGTCATATTTATTATTTTATTTCGAGTTGTCAATTTCTGTCTGTTTCTAAATATGGAAATGAATACTTTACTTACGAAATTAACAGTTCTTCCATTCCTTAATATCGAAAAAATGCCGGCAATGATTAAATTACAAAATTCGACAACAAAAATGTCATCTCTGTCGAATTAGTCCAAACAAAATAGGTGGAAATGGCCATCTAATAAATAATCATTATGCATTACGCACTAAAACAGTAGGTGGAAATGAGGCTTTACGTACATAATGAATGTATTGTTCAATGGCCGAAGATAAAATAAAATAATTCTCTTCTTGTAGCGATCCTGGCGCCTTTCGGACTGGCAGGCAGCCTCACGGGCCAAGCCTGCAAGTCTTCCGACGCCGCGAGTCGCATCCTGGAGGACTGGGGCCACTTCTACCCCATGGAGAAGCCGTCCACACTGGACAGCGACTACACGGGGGTCCCACCAGCAGTGGAAGTCATCGTCGGTGGCGTCAAGATGCGGTACCCCGCTTGTTATGTCCTGGTCACGGATATGGACGAGAATAGCAACGGACAGGGGCTGCTGACGGTCGCTGGTGGGCCCCAGAAGACCGCGGGGACAAGTAGGTTCTAGAAACAAATTAAAAATCTGTGTATTTATGAATAAGATGTCAGGAACCCAATTTTGCATCTATTATTAAACATATATTTATACTGATGTCTCACTGTATGTAAGGCTGTCACATCCAAAATAGAATTTATCAGTATAGATATACATAACTTCATGTATATATTTTAATGACATATAGTACTCAATTTTTATTATTATTATTATTATTAATTCATTAAAATTTAATTTTGTTTCATTCATGGTTAGTCAGATATCCATTATGCAATCTAATTCCAGTAGCAGTAGTTTCTAAAATGTGTTCCTTACAAAAACTGTCTTAAATCTTGAAATCCATATACAAAATTAATGAAAAAGTGTGTTTTAAGCAATTTTTACATGCTTTTTCTTATTATTAAGAGATTTATTAGAAAATGTAACTCGGCATAATCCTAGTTGCATTCTTCGTCTGTAAATAAATTTATGACATTTAGCTTTATCTATAAAACTTCGTGAGCATTGTAGAAATTGCTAGACTGCTTTTCCGTATTTTTAGCGAGCGTTTCTATGCATTAACATAGGACAAACGCGGTGTTGAGCTACGTGGAGTCGATACCCTTAAGGTGAAGTCGACGGTGTGGTTACCGACATTTGCAGTTTTGCAAATATTTCAGTTGGAAAGCTAAATCAACTACTGCAACTGATTTATTAGATTTTCTCACTGTCGGAGCATCTTTTGAACATGGACAGGTTCACATTTGTAAAGCATTTTGGGCACTGTTAGGGTACTCGCATTTTCGCCACCTCACAAACGCGGTCCCTAACAATGCCCACAATACTTTACCTGTCGATGTTCAAAAGATGCTCCGAAAGTGAGAAAATCTAATGAATCAGTTGCAGTAGTTAATTTAGCTTTCCAACTGAAATATTTGCAAAACTGCAAATGCCGGTAATAACAAAAGAAATATTTTCGTTCCATGATCAGTAAATCAGTAAAAATGCACGAAATTGTGAATCAATCAACGATGAATTGTTTAATCTAATGAATATCCCTCCACAGTGGACTGCGCCCCGCCGTCCATCCAGACACCACCGCCCTCGCCAGTGGCCATCAACAGTCGAGTGCCTCAGTCCGGCCAACTCACGGTGTCTGTGGAGCACACCGCCTCAACGCAACGGCCCCCAACCGCCGCCACGCTTCTACCGGAGCGCGTGTGGCAGGAGTGCGTGCTGGGGGGCCCACCGACCAGCCAGCAGAGCCACGACGGGCACTGGGACTTCGTGGACCCCACCAAGAGGACGTCCTGCACCTGTGCAAAGTAAGATAATAGAAGTTGATGATGTTAGTAGCAATGTTGTAGTTATGTTCAGTAGAACCAAAGACAATGCGATTTTTTTTCTAATTTGTTGCTCACTAACTCAGACGATTGTTTATATTTGTTTGAGAGGAATTGGGGCATAGTTTAGCGTGTTTTAAGGCGCATTTCTTGATATTATTAAAAGCAACAAATATAATAAGTCAGTTTGTTTTTAGATACATACATATTTGTCAAGACCTTTTACACAATTTATTCATTTTACACATGGATTCTTTGAGGATTATTCATTTTTTTCTATAGCTGATGTTAAAGTGCTACTTTATCAACTAGTTTGAATCGATAAAGTAACACTTTAACCACAATGGTAGATACAATAAACTAGAGTAAATAAAGTAAAACTATTTTTGCTTCAAAATTCCGAAATTGTGTTTTCATAATAATTTAATTTAATAGTTATTTACGTTATAAGTCCGGTAGATGAGTTTTTACGGTACGAGTAAGATGTAAGGAATTTCGAAACGAGTACCGTGAAAACTACCGGACGAATGACGTACAACGTTTTATTTCATACCTTTTTGGACCAAAGTTTGCACCCATTCTTTATATATCTTTTCTAAATACAATCAGGTCGTCTTGGTCTCAATACAAAATTAAATTTCAGTCCGGAAAATGAAACATTACGGTATTGTTCTACTTTACAATTCTATAAAGTAGAACAATACCGTAATGTTTCATTTTCCGGACTGAAATCAATCTCATAAAGAAGCAAATGCTACACAGTATGAAATAAAATTGGTTTTCTTATATTTTTTTAACATCAGCTATAAAAAAACTATAATTTTATACACGTCGATAAAATTGTATTATCGACTCGACAAAAATAATTTACTCTCTCCTTCGTTGCTTGTGAATTACATTTTTCTCGTCGATAAAATATAATTTTATCGTTGTGTATATAAATTTATATTAGAAAATAAATAATAAATTGGAGTGTTAATTATTAATAATCAATGGTTATTAAATTTAGTATAATAATATAAGAAAATTGCAATAAGTGTTGCGCCTTAATGATGTTTAGAGTAACTAGTAGTCTGTGTTAGTGAGCTTGGTCCCTTCCCGTAGTTGAATGTTGTACTTGGCATGTGTAGTTCTGTTGTAAAGGATTCACAGAAGTTGTTGGTTCTCCGCCCCGTGAGCGCTACGCTACGCACCGGCAGCGAATGTTGTTCTTATTCGATGTGAAACTCTTTCAGATGTAGAAAGTTGTTGGGCCCGTGGAAGTCTGGCGGCCGCGCGGTGTCGAGCAAGGGGGCGAAGGGGGCCCGCCGGGTCCCCTTCCACCGCCGCTCCCCACTACCGCTGCCTCTGCCCCAAGAGGACAGGTTAGACAACACTACTAGATTAGCCTAGCGCATGCGGTGGTGGTCATCACGCTTTACATTGCGAAATACACTAATCGTCATTCTGCGCATTACAGCATTTCATTTAGCTACAGAGCCCTAATATCAAACCTCTCCTGATTTTAACAAAATGTTAATATTCACTTTGCACCCGGGGTATTTCAAGAAGTGTACTAAGTTATAATCCGGGAGCTGGCGTCAAATTTGACCGGACCATTTCAACAAAGCTGATTTTTATAATATAATTAGTTCTATAATAACTAATTAAGAATTGCAGTGTTAGCTGGTCCGAAAGCGGGGCTCAAGATTTTAAGAGGCTGTGGAACTTGCAAAAAATACAAGATTTTTAAGTGAACTAGCAAAGCTAAAGTTTTGTATAATGATACTTTACCAATTATATTTAACAAAAAAATATGTTAGCTGGACAGGGCAGGTGGAAAAGCTTGTTAGCTGTGCAGGTGAACAGTGACAGTGACAGTGTCAAAATAGTGACACATCGTTTATATCTTCTTCTACTGTTTACATAAAATGAAAACGATGTGTCATTATTTTGACATTGTCACTGTCACTGTTCACCTGCACAGCTAACAAGGTTTTCCACTTGCCCTGTCCAGCTAACATATTTTTTTGTTAAATATAATTGGTAAAGTATCATTATACAAAATTTTAGCTTTGCTGGTTTCACTTGAAAATCTGATATTTTTTGAAAGTTTCGCAGGCCCTTAAATCTGCAGGCCACACGGTCGTGCCAGCTAACACTGCAATTCTTAATTAGTTATTATAGAACTAATTATATTACAAAAATCAGCTTTGCTGCAATCACCCATGAAAATTTGACGCCAGCTCCCGGACTATTACTTATTTTATTACTTCTGGTATGTACATAATTCAACGAAATTATTAAGCACCACGCCGCCAGAAAAATTTACTGGTTGTATATTATGTATGCCAGAAGCTTTAAAGTGCTTCAAAGCTCGCATAATATCGGGAGACGTCATGTGACGTTCTATTATTTTGACACATGTCACCATGACGTCCCTAGATTTGCGCACTTTGAAGCATGTAGAACCTGTAGACGGAGAGCCAGAGCCAAAAAAGTCTCTTAATTTACTAAGCCTAGTTTTTTTATAGTTTATTACAGTGGTTGTGTACACAAACATACTGCGGTCAGTCAAGCGAAACGTAGAACAGGCGTCTCAGGTACGCTGTCGAAGTTGTCGTTCCTGCGAGGTAACAAAATGAATTTACTAAGGCTGAAAATTGTTATACAAATAGTATATTGCATATAAATGAAAGTTATGACAGTCAGTCAGCTAAATGTGGGGACGGAGCTGGTCAGTCGGCCGCAATGTATGTACAAAAAATAATAGCCCAGTCATTACATTTTAATGTCAAATTTGACATTTTAATGTCAAATTTGACTGGGCTATTAATTTTTGTACATACATTGCAGCCGACTGACCAGCTCCGTCCCCACATTTAGCTGACTGACTGTCATAACTTTCATTTATATGCAATATACTATTTGTATAACAATTTTCAGCCTTAGTAAATTCATTTTGTTACCTCGCAGGAACGACAACTTCGACAGCGTACCTGAGACGCCTGTTCTACGTTTCGCTTGACTGACCGCAGTATGTTTGTGTACACAACCACTGTAATAAACTATAAAAAAACTAGGCTTAGTAAATTCAGAGACTTTTTTTGGCTCTGGCTCTTGGACTACTGTGGTGCTTAATAATTTCTTTAAATGACCTTTATTTATGTACATTAAGTAACAGAAGTAATAAAATAAGTCGCTAAGTACACTTCTTTAAAATAGTGCCATGTTGGAAATACCGTGGATGCAAATTTTATATTTACATTTTCTTGAAGGTAATTTCTGACAATTGTAAATTTTATATTACGGTTCTCTAGCGAATTCATTAACAATCCATTTCAAATAAGTATATGATAATTAATATACCGTTGTATCTTTGCAGATGTGTTCAGCAAGGGTCATGCACGCCTCAAGGGGGCCCACCATCCTACCCGCGCACTCAGGAATCTCTAACAGTCCCGTCAGTGGGTTCACCGCCCTCAGCAGCACCGTCACCGCTACCAAACAGTCATTCACAGCCCGCATCTGTTCCTCCAGGAGATCAGACGATGCCTACACTCAGTCCTCAGCAGACGACGACTAACACTTCACCTGCAGACAAAGCAGCGACCCCATGCGATCCTCCAAAGAGCGTTGGCTCTCCTACCAGTCCACAGCCTCAAGGCTCTGCCAACGAAAGATCAGAAACGTTTACGAACAACACGCCGGCTTTAACACTCAAGAGGCCGGTGTTAACATCGAAAGAATACGAAAATGTTGTCTTAGAAGAAGAACAAACTTTAGATTTATTGTATGATTATTCAACATTGGACGCTTGGTTAAACCATCCGGTTAAACGGTTTAAACCTGACTCGAAAGAAAATAAATACAATAAAATGGGTAAACCAGGGGATATTTATTCTCTATATGGTACTCCGAACGGTATGCAAACTCAGAATGACACATCAAACATGAATGGAACTCAGTGTTTTATAAAACAAGAAATTAAACAAGAACCCGGAACGAATTGCATGGTAAGTTAGTTTTATTTTACTCTATGCGAGGCTTTCGGATTAAAATACGTTAAGTTTAGTATTTTAATATCTTTTTCTCGCTATATTAATGCATTTTATTCAAACTGAAACAGATACAATAAATGCTACAATTTTTTAGATGGAAAATGAATCCTGCGCGCAAAATATGCCACTTCCTAGTGGAATAAAAAGACCTGGTGATCCTTATGAATTCGATGAAGAAGGAGGTAACAATGTTAATATGGATGGATTTAAACGCGGTCCGAATGTTAAAGAAGAAGGAAAAGAAATTAAAAAATGTCCGGCTGGTAATTTATTTACAAACGAAGGGCTGCAACCGTCTTACAAAGATCTGGACCAAATATTTGACAATTCAGATGACACCAGCAGCGATGAAGCAGTAAGAATATTACTTTTTAGTTTATGTTTTTGTTAATAGTGTGATGTCTTGAGATTGAATGCTAATTGAAAGAGTGTCTGCAATATAAAAATTCAAATTTATATTATTATAATAGTATATCCAAATATTAGGATGTATTTCATTATTTAATATTCGGTAAAATAAAGGTGGATTTATAACTGCGCACAGCGAACAGAACATAATTTAGCACAGCACAGCGCACAGCATTTTCTTCACGAGGTTTTATAAATCACACAGAAACACAGATTTATTGACGGGTTATCACAGCTGTTTTGACATTTAATTTGGAGGCTTTGTGTATTTTTAATGTGTTTTACAAATATTTCTTTAAAATAATGGACAACAAAATAATATAAAACCGTGTTTGACCAAAAAATAACCTTGACAGGAGACTTTGACATAAATAATGAATGAATAAATGGTAAATAAATAATTCGTGTGCTGTGATAAATGATTTTCTATGCGCTGTGCGTCTTATAAATGGATGCACTAATTTCCACATGACCAATTCATATGCTATGTTGTGCTAAATTATTTTCTATGCGCTGTGCGTGTTATAAATCCACCTTTACTACAAAAATAATTAAATTAATTCTTAATTATTGTTTAATTTTGGAGCTTTTCATTGCCTCATTTTATAAAAATATTCATCATATTAGTAAATATGTGTTTGATAATATGGTATTTGAAGATGTGCGTGATGATTAATATAATGTATGTTTCAGTTACAAGTACAAACCCCTCCGGGATCAAACAAATCCCTCGGACCAAACGAAGACACAAAACGAATGTCCAGCCACAGCACCGGCCCAAACACCGGCATTCTACGTCCCGAAGAACTAAGTAAAATGTTCCCGACGCCGCCTTCACTCGAGCACAACCCGGTGGCGTCGCCGTGCGGCCAACTGGACGTTCCATCCGCAGACATGATCGACCTTGGAGTCGTGCGCATCAAGCAAGAGCCCTACCCCAGCCTCGGCAGCCCCATGGAGGAAAACATCGACGACTGGACATTCGTGTTCAGGCCGCCGCTCATCTGCAAGATGGTCGGCAGCAGCAAGTACGCTCCGCTCACCAACCTTCCCAGCCAGGCTCTACCACCGGTGACTCTGCCCTCGCATTGTGTGTACAAACCTTCGTGGGTCTCGCATACTGAAAAGACAACACAAAATCAAACTATTAGTCATACTGTACCACCTAATGGACTGAATAGCCGACCAGGCTCGGTGTCAAACACTCAGCAACATCAGTTTCCTCCAAGTCCGCTTCACACTGCATTCCGTCCGCCGCCGCCTCCGTACGAGCTGTCCAGTCCTGCCACGAGTACTGCCTCTTCCTATTTAAACAAGAACTTAAACTCAGTCGAACCTGCGCCTACACCTTCAATTACCCGCGCGCCTGAGGCGCATTCTTTGTTAGTTAACATTCTTCTTGCTGATACGGCCCTCAACATCTTCAGGGACCACAACTTTGACAGCTGTACGTTGTGCGTTTGCAACGCTGGACCTAAAGTTGTGGGGAACATTCGAGGCGCCGATGCTGGGGTTTATTTGACGATGGCACCTACAGCGCCTACGCCCCAGAACCCCGCGCCGAGTTCTCCTTTCCCTGGAATGGGACTAGGGGGCCCACCGCCCCCGTACGGCATGCTCAGCCCGCCGCATCATCAGACGTTAACACCCAGCGATGAAGACCCCATCAGATGTAGTTGCGGATTTAGTGCTGTTGTCAATAGAAGATTATCACATCGGTCTGGATTATTTTACGAAGACGAAATGGAGATTACAGGAATTGCTGAAGACCCTAGCGAAAGAAAAAAGGGCTCTTTATTTACCTATTTACTTAGTACAAGCACAACTAAAATGGATCCGTCTATAGACAGAGACCAAGTCGACCAAATACCACAAGGAATCTTAGAGTTGGTTCGCGAGCAATGCGTCATGCTTCAGTCTACAAGTAACTCACTCTACCGGGCCGCAAGGCTCTACCGAGGTCATTCTTCACCACCGTATTCAACAACTGTCAACGTGTTGGAGTTCACGGACTCCAACGAAGTCACCAGCGTTGCTCTAGAACAAAGTCGACAATCATCACTCGACTCCTCAAGTTTATCAATGTGCAAAATAGAAGAGATGCAACACCGAGGGCACGGCAAAACTGCAAGTCAATTATGCGTTCACAAGTGGCCGTTCTTACGAGCTGGTGGGCCCCAGTGCCACCAAGACATAGTGCGAGTTATGAAGTCTTTACAACCGTTGTTACAAGAAGCTATACAAAAGAAATGTACCACCCGGTTATGGGAGGCACCTTATACAGTAAAAGGACCATTAACATGGCGGCAGTTCCACAGACTAGCCGGAAGAGGAACTGACGACCGCTGCGAACCCCAACCAATCCCGTCTTTGATAGTCGGCCACGACAAAGACTGGTTATCCTTATCTCCATACGCGCTGCAACACTGGGACCGGTTGCTTCTCGAACCTTACTCATATTCGCGTGACGTGGCGTACATAGTTGTGGCTCCAGATAACGAAGCCATCTTACCGCGAGTGAGGACGTTTTTCAAAGAACTGAGTACCGCGTATGAAGTGTGTAGACTAGGAAGGCACAGCCCTATAACTAAAGTGCTCCGGGACGGCATCTTGCGAGTCGGGAAGACCGCGAAGACGAAACTCGCGAACGAGCCGGTGGAAGACTGGTTCACGATGCTTGGAGAGTCTGACGCCACGGATATGATCAAGCTGTACGCGCAGGCTTGCAAGCACCACCTCGCGCCCCATCTTACGCAAGTGCCGATGGACAAGTCGTTGTTGGATCCGCCGGATGGGGCGGCGTCTTCCATGGATAGGCCCACGCCGAGCCCCATGCCGCCGCCCAGCACGCCCGACAACACTGGCTCAGATAAGGCGCCGTCTACGCCCAAAAATAACGAAGGTAAATCTATTTTATTTATCAAGCCTTTTATTCAGCTTGGATGTGGTAGTAATCGATATACAGGCTGATTCACAGTTCGAGCATATATTTTAATGGCATATTATGTTCTATTTATCATGGAACTAAAAGAATTTTTTTTAAATTCGCAATTTTAGTTTCCAGATTTTTTAATCAAATAATTTTAGATCACTGTTTTAATATGGAATTTAATAAATTTACTATACTTGCCATTGCGTAATTAATTAAAATTTAATTCTATTCGATTCATAATTAGTTACTAAACAATCAAATGATCTTTAAAATGTGCTTCTTGCGAAAATATTGAATGTAAAAAAATTTGTTTGTTCCATGATCAAGTAGAGTTATATATCCCAGTAAAATATAATATGCACGAAGGTTGTGAATTACCCTATTATATACATTATGATTATGTGCTGTTACCAGCAGTCACATTACTTATAAATGTGGTACAACTACATTGTAAAATTTTATTCTAATTAATAATCTAAACACAGATTTTAATTATTTTTAATCATAATTTTCCTATAGTAAAAAATTATGCAGTTTGACATGTTGCTGAATAGAAATTTATTTATTGACATTTAGTAATGATCACAAACTATTGAAATACGAGGGTTGTCCGTAAAGTAAGGTTCCCAGTGATTTTTCACAGTGTAAAACATGTTTAATTCCATGAATGCGTACATTTTTGGAAAGTTCAGACTTTTAGCTATTTTTCTACATAGTCGCCACTGCGGTCAATGCATTTTTGCATGCGGTGTACGAGCTTTTGAATGCCCGAGTCAAAAAATCTGCCGCCAAGCCACGCAGATACGTCCGGAACGCTCCTCATCCTGGACGTCAGTTCAGTTCAGTTCAGTTCTTAAACTCTTGCTTGAACTCTCTGCACCATTTGCGCACGTGTTGTAGGCTCATACACTTGTCTCCATAGATTTCGCACAGCTGGGAATGGGTTTCTACCGGCGCAATGTTTTTTGCATGTGTTAGTTGCGGTAGGTGATCCGTTTCCTGTCTGCAAAAAACATTGCGCCGGTAGAAACCCATTCCCAGCTATGCGAAATCTATGGAGACAAGTGTATGAGCCTATAACACGTGCGCAAATGGTGCAGAGAGTTCAAAAACTGGCGTACTGACGTCCATGATGAAGAGCGTTCCGGACGTATCTGCGTGAGTTGGCGGCAGATTCTTTGACTCGGGCATTCAAAAGCTCGTACACCGCATGCAAAGATGCATTGACCGCAGTGGCGACTATGTAGAAAAATAGGTAAAAGTCTGAACTTTCCAAAAATGTACGCATTTTTGGAATTAAACATGTTTTACACTGTGAAAAGTCACTGGGAACCTTACTTTACGGACAACCCTCGTATATACATTATGATTATGTGCTGTTACCAGCAGTCAACTCACAAATATTTATAAATGTGGTACAAATACATTGTAAAATTTTATTCTAATTAATAATCTAAACACAGATTTTAATTATTTTTAATCATAATTTTTCTATAGTAAAAAATTCTGCAGTTTGACATGTTGCTGAATAGAAATTTATTTATTGACATTTAGTAATGATCACAGACTATTGAAATATACAGCAAATTATTTAATTATATTAAAAATTGGTTTTATAAGTTGAAAACTACAATAATAAATTAATGTTTTTGTATTCTGATAGATTCAGATTCTCAACGTGATTCAATTCCATCGCTATCAACCCTATCTGAGACAATCCACGATGACGACGACGCCCAAGCACCAAGTGTCGTAGTGTACCTGGTGGAGCCCTTCACCATGGGCACAGATCACCAAGATTTACAAAGATTAGCATGCGTAGCGCTTCTTAGATGCTTTCAATCAGTTCTTGCCGCAGTTCCTGACCACATACGGACCAATATTAGTGTACAGGTAAGAAAACATTAATTTAACATTAAAACCTTGTTTGCACAATAATTCTTGGAGAATTCTTTCTTGGTTCTGGTGAAAATTGCTTGTCAAAAGCGGCACCGCTAAGTTTAATCTTCATTGATAAATCTGTCAATCAGAGAGTTTGGGAAAAATGATTACATCTGTCTCTTTGTGAAGTTATCAGAATATCAAATAAAATAATCCTCAAAGAATCATTGTGTGAGCAGGGCATTATATATTATGTTTTTTATAGATAAAACACTAATATATTGTGTTTTTTTAGATAATTTCACAAGAAAGTATAGTGGAACTCGGCAGAGCGAGAGAACGCAACAGACAGAGCGATCACATGAGAGCGCTAGCATTGAGCATTTTTTCACAATGTAGAAGGTTTCTTGTACATTCTTCTAATGTAAAATCACTAACAGGGTTTGGAACAGCTGCTATGGCAGATCTTTTCCTCAAAAGCAAAGACGTAAGTCTAAATATGTTTACATTTGACACAAAACTAATTGTTATATTTATTAGGAGAAAAACCGGGCTGCGTATAAGATGTACACACCACCCTACGTGCTGGCGCCGCTGAAAGAACGCGCTGAATCAGCAGAATCTTTCGGCCAAGCATCTCAAGAACAATGTTCAGTCTTATACCTCAGCTACTGTCTCTCAGAAGACCAAAGTTTAATTCTAGCAGTTGCAACAGACGAGCGAGGAGAAATATTTGAAACAGTCACAATAAACATCGATGTACCCAACCGCAGCAGAAGAAAAAAGGCTTCAGCTAGACGAATAGGCCTGCAGAAGTTGATGGATTTCATCATCGGCGTCATGTCACAAAGTGTTCAACCCTGGAGACTCGTAGTCGGCAGAGTCGGAAGAATCGGCCACGGAGAACTCAAAGGCTGGAGCTGGCTGCTAAGCAGGAAAAGTTTACTAAAAGCTTCGAAACATCTCAAAGAAATCTGCAGCCAGTGTTCGCTGATGTACCCGCAAAATGTGCCGTGCATTATGAGCGCGTGTTTAGTAAGTTTAGAACCTGACTCCACTTTGAGGTTAATGCCGGATCAGTTCACGCCGGATGAACGCTTCAGTCAAGTCAGCGTCAATTCTCAGCTGTCAACTCCTTCTGACGTGACATGCACGCATATCCTAGTGTTCCCCACTAGCGCTACGACCCAATCCAGCCAGACTGCGTTCCAAGAAACACATATCAACGGCCCAGAACTTGGAGATGACGAATTGTTCAACGCGTTAAATGATGACATGCCGGAAGGAATCGACGGAATGAACGATTTTAACGATATTTTTAGCGTATGGCCTGAGACGGGGCCCGGCGGCGGGCAGAGCCCTAACGGCAGCCCCCGGAGGGAGGAATCTCGCCCGGGGAGCCCTGGTTGCGGCATGGGGGGCAACGGCAGGCAAAGCCCCTTCCCTTGTGCCACGAATTCGCGGGGCGGCGAATCGGCTGAAGAAGTCGGGACTTTGCTGCAGCAGCCTCTTGCGCTGGGGTACCTGGTGAGCACAGCGCCCACTGGAAGGATGCCGCGGTGGTTCTGGGCCTCCTGTCCACACCTTGAAGGGGTTTGCCCCGCGTTTTTGAAGAACGCGCTGCATCTGCATAGCCCGGCCATACAACAGAGTTCTGATGATTTATTGCAACAAGCTGCTGTGACTTCTCATCCACTGGATTCGCAGTATACCACCGATGTACTTAGGTATTGAGTGTTTAGGATGTTTGTAGGATGTGGGTGTGTAATGTTTTGATGGTATTGCAGGTTCGTATTGGAAGGATATAATGCGTTATCGTGGCTCGCATTAGACTCAAACACGCAAGACAGGCTATCGTGCCTGCCAGTGCATATTCAGGTACTTATCCAACTCTACCATTTGACGGCATCGTTGCTGTAGGGCCCCATAGTGACCTGAAGTTACTTGGAAACGCCTCACAAGTCATAAGCTCAATGTGTATTTTGGTCACCACATGTACAAAAAATGTGTGATAGGGAATCTCCCGTTTTATATACAAGGTGTCCGATGTTGTATATTTCTTCTAAATTGTTTTCCAATTGACTTCAGATCATTTCGTGTACAGTATAATCAAAAGTGTACGTTGTACGATTGTTTTTGGTAATTAGGTGTACATAAAGGCGAGATTTGGGCATAGACTGATGAAACTTAAATAGTGACATTTTTAGAGATAATTGCTGTTCACATGATCTTTTCGCGTATTTTACACTTTGTTTCCTGTTTACTTTTGCTTTTGGGTACCGGGAGAGTAAAAATAAAAAGGAAAGAAAAATAGAAAATACGCGAATCTAGGAAAGTTAAAACAGTGTGAAACTGCCAAAGTATTTGTATTGCAACACCATTACGTACAATACCTGATATAATTTCAGTTTCATAAAACATTTGTAAATAATTTTATTAAGAAAAAGTAAAAATCCAGAGAAAAAAAACATTAGTAAAAATACAACAACACCTCATTGAATATTTTATGTTTGAATAATTTATTGATTTTTGTTAGTAGTTACGTAGTGACAGATGATATTACAATGTGTACGTAGTATTAGATAATAAGTGTGTTAACATATTTGTAAAGTGTAAATCTGGGGCCAATGAAGAACGTATCTTATCGCATTGCCTCAGTGTGGGGATTTGTTACAAGTTTCATGGCAGACATACTTCCATTCAACTCACAATGTACTTTTGTTACCGAAGTAGACGAATGCTTGCATTTTATATGAACGAGGCGGCGTTGACAGTAAAGAAACCATGACAAGTTCGCCGTGGTCTTTCTTTTATCTCTTCCAAGGTTGCTAATTTTAAAACACATATTTTACAGTATTTTATAACGTAATTATATAAATACTTATCCTTATTTAATCGGATAGATTGTTATAGCAGATGTTGCCGATACGGAACAGTGATGTTATTTTCTTTATTATTTAATTTTTCACAAGTAAAACATTTCACAAAATGGTTATCAGGACTGTTATTTGTTTTATTCATATTTATATAACGCAGAGTGAAAACTGCGTCTTGTATATACATAATAAAGTTACCGTTTTTCGGAACTGTCAATTTTAGGGAATTGGGAATATTAAAGTAATGTAGTTAAATAAATTTGTACATATTTTATTGATATAAATTAGTTGACATTTAGTGAATACATGAAATGTTAATAACTTTATAAAGTAATTATATACATATTAGTTAGGAATTATTAATAAATGATGACTCAATGAGTATTTAACTTACTCTATTTCATTTTAACTATAGTCTATCCTAAACAGTAAGTACAACTACATTACTTTATAATTTAATTAAATCCCCAGTTAATGCTTCCAATTTCTCTTGCTGAATTTTCTGTGCATGTTTCCAAGCAGTTAGATCAGAAAGGATTGGACGTCCGTACGTAGTATGCAATTCCCTAAATGTGATCTTATTTCTTATGTTGCTTTCTGCCGAATTTCTGTTTGTTGTTTCATCTACACGATCTGTAATTATTAGATAAATATTTTCAACAGATACGGAATAATGTACTCACTAGCTGGAGCTGTTCGCATACTGTGAGATCTTTGATGTACGTTCCCGTCAGAGCGATTGAACGGGTTGTAGCGTTGTCTGGGCGGCGGCACCGGAGAACCGACTGCTTGGGCCAGAGGCAGAGGATTTTCTAGACAATATATTACCTAGTTACATGATTCACAACAAACGGTAGGTAACTAACCTTCAATGTCGTCCAATTGCCTTTGCAGCTCTGCAACCATTAATTTCATGTAATCGTATCCAGCACACGCTAAGGCCTTCATCCACTGTTCCATAGATTCTTGAGACTCTGCCCCAAGTACATAACAACGATTATTTGGCCCGTGGAATTCGATTTTAAAACTGTATTGTTCGTCATCTTCAGCTAGTTCTGCCAATGAAACATGACAACATGAGATAGTTTTTTGGTAGACGGAAATGTTAGGAGTTACCTATGGTACATCCTTCCAGTATTATCACTCCCACTGGTTCTTTATCTCCACGTTTTTCAAAGTAAAATAATAGATTTCCTTTTAAAACAAACCATCGTTTCTGGAACGACTTGTTAACCTCGCCTCGTTTATTTAGCCAACCTTCTTTATCCACTGGCGTGGCAGACACAGCAAAAGCGCTTAGATTCTTTTCATTTATCTTCATTATTGTATTTTATAGAGTCAGCTGCTTTCTTTACAAATTTATAATTGTCAAATTACAAATAACCTAAAATTAAAAAATGTGTTAAATATTTATTATTTAATCTAATTATTATCTAAACCGCATATTAAAATCTTTACCATATTGTTTTCTTAATAAATTATTTTTCCAATATTAACATATAAATTTGTAGGTAGTTTAGTTTGAGAGCTAGTTTCATGAATATGACAGATACAGTGACTTTTGTAATAGTAACCAAGATAGTAACCTTCAGATACAAAATTACCTAACTTAAAATGTAGTGTTTCAATTCTCCCAAACAATTTAATTGTAAAATGCTTATAACTCGTAAAGTAAGGGTAGTAGAATAAAGATGGGTAGTTTAACCCATCAATTTCGACCTGCTGAATCTAAATATGCGCTCGGTTTTGTTGTGCAACCCTTAGTTTTCGAGTTATAAGCGTTTTAAAATTTTTGAGACTTGGGCCATGTATAGAGGGCATTGAAATTCCAAGCTAGTTATGAGAGTTTGAAAATTCTAGCACTTTTTCCTTAAAATAATGGCTTGTTTAACGTATTTTAAGGGTAATTTTTGCTGGTAATGAAATCGGTTAATAAGGTCTGCTGATTTTAAATATGGCCTCAGAATTATATAATTACTTGTGTGATTTTTTGACTTCTAAGGGCTCTATTTCCTAAACGGTTATAGTTAGCGGTCTGAGCGTGACATTTTTTGATTCCTCGTACTTTTTTATGTTAGGAACCACATTTTCAACGTTTCAGAGTCACTGCTTTAGCTGTAATTTAATAATTAATGTAAACACATCTTTTTTTAAATGTGATTTTTTGACTTCTAAGGGCTCTATTTCCTAAACGGTTATAGTTAGCGGTCTGAGCGTGACTTTTTTGGATTCCTCGTACTTTTTTATGTTAGGAACCACATTTTCAACGTTTCAGAGTCACTGCTTTAGTTGTAATTTAATTATTAATGTAAACACATCACTTTTTGAATGTGATTTTTTGACTTCTAAGGGCTCTATTTCCTAAACGGTTAATGTTAGCGGTCTGAGCGTGACATTTTTGGATTCCTCGTACTTTTTTATGTTAGGAACCACATTTTCAACGTTTCAGAGTCACTGCTTTAGCCGTAATTTAATTAATAATGTAAACACATCACTTTCTAAATGTGATTTTTTGACTTCTAAGGGCTCTATTTCCTAAACGGTTATAGTTAGCGGTCTGAGCGTGACATTTTTGGATTCCTCGTACTTTTTTATGTTAGGAACCACATTTTCAACGTTTCAGAGTCACTGCTTTAGTTGTAATTTAATTATTAATGTAAACACATCACTTTTTAAATGTGATTTTTTGACTTCTAAGGGCTCTATTTCCTAAACGGTTATAGTTAGCGGTCTGAGCGTGACATTTTTGGATTCCTCGTACTTTTTTATGCTAGGAACCACATTTTCAAAGTTGCGGAGTCGCTGGTTTGGCTGTAATTTAATTATTTATGTAAACACATCACTTTTTAAATGTGATTTTTTGACTTCTAAGGGCTCTATTTCCTAAACGGTTAATGTTAGCGGCCTGAGCGTAACATTTTTGGATTCCTCGTACTTTTTTATGTTAGGAACCACATTTTCAACGTTTCAGAGTCACTGCTTTAGCCGTAATTTAATTAATAATGTAAACACATCACTTTCTAAATGTGATTTTTTGACTTCTAAGGGCTCTATTTCCTAAACGGTTATAGTTAGCGGTCTGAGCGTGACATTTTTGGATTCCTCGTACTTTTTTATGTTAGGAACCACATTTTCAACGTTTCAGAGTCACTGCTTTAGTTGTAATTTAATTATTAATGTAAACACATCACTTTTTAAATGTGATTTTTTGACTTCTAAGGGCTCTATTTCCTAAACGGTTATAGTTAGCGGTCTGAGCGTGACATTTTTGGATTCCTCGTACTTTTTTATGCTAGGAACCACATTTTCAAAGTTGCGGAGTCGCTGGTTTGGCTGTAATTTAATTATTTATGTAAACACATCACTTTTTAAATGTGATTTTTTGACTTCTAAGGGCTCTATTTCCTAAACGGTTAATGTTAGCGGCCTGAGCGTAACATTTTTGGATTCCTCGTACTTTTTTATGCTAGGAACCATATTTTCAAAGTTGCGGAGTCGCTGGTTTAGCCGCAATTTGATATTTTTGTTATTAAAACTATTTTCTTAAGACTAATATGTTTTTATTGTTTGTTACAGGTACCCAGGATCCGAACTTAATCTTCTGGAATCTTCTAAGACACCTGGAGGTCTTCTACGATGAGAACCAAGTCCCAGAAACCCGCCAAACTAGGATATCCAAATAATAAATCATTTGTATTAAATTATCTTTTATTTTAGAATACTTAAATACAATGTATACATTATAAATAAATAAATTACAGTATTCCTTAGAATATGAGTTATTTAATCTTTTTTATCATAAACCTCTAAACGAGCTTAGTGCTGCCATCTCTTGGTGGTGACGTCACAAAAAGTTTTTGAGCAGTGGGTCTAAAAATTGAGCTGCTAATTAAAAATCACACTTGGAAATTAGAGTGAATAAGGGTTGCACAACAAATCCGAGGACATATTTGGATTCAGCAGGACCTAATTAAGGGAGTAGATTACCCTTCTTTATCCTACTACCCTTACTTTACGAGTTATAACCATTTTAAAATTTTCCTAGCGTAGTGCCAATTTTTTTGACGAAAATTTTAAAATGCAAATATATCGGAAACTAAGGGTTGTACGACAAAATGGGGTGCATATTTGAATTCAGCGGATCCTAATTAGGTGACTATGATACAAACTACCCTTGAAATCAACGTAATTTTGATTGATTTTGGAGAAATTTTGCTGACTTTAAACAATTATTATCTCGTAAACTAAAGGGCTAAGGGCAAAAAGTTAAATACAAAGGGTGCGTAACTTTTCATTCTCTATCTGCCTGTCTATAGATACGGCCGTTTTGGACCGATTTTTAATTATTTTTTTGATCTCCCACCATTCATGTTATCCTGATACAAACTTTCTGATTTTTGTTCGATTCAAATCTGAAGTCGAGTGAGGGTGGAAATTTAAAAACACGTTTACGTAAAAACTAAGGGTTGGGGAGTGATTTACGGGTCATATTCGTACTCTACGCGTTGAAATACACCAGTATGCATATTGCCACCCCTAAAAGTTAATTAGCACCGGAGATATTCAACCCTTATTTGTAGCTCCAGTTCTAAGGGTCGTATCGAAAAAATCTACATTGCATTCGATAGGGGATGAAAAACTGAGCATCTTTTACATTTAACTTTTTACTCTACGACCCTTAGTTTAAGGGTTAATGACTATGTTTAGACGACTTTTTCACCACTTTGATTGTTCATAACCCTTAAACTAAGGGTCGTAGAAGAAAAAGTTAAATATAAAAGATGCTCAGTTTTTCATCTCCTATCGACTGCAATGTAGATTTTTTCGATACGACCCTTAGGACCGGAGATACAAATAAGGGTTGAATATCTCTGGTGCTAATTAACTTTTAGGGGTGGCAATATGCATACTGGTGTATTTCAACGCGTAGAGTATGAATATGACCCGTAAATAACTCCCCAACCCTTAGTTTTTACGTAATCGCGTTTTTAAATTTTCACCCTCACTCGACTTCAGATTTGAGTCGAACAAAAATCGCCGATTTGGTATCAGGATAACATGAATCGTGGGAGATCAAAAAATTAATCAAAAAATTGATGAAAATTTTGCTGTTTTTCGTCGAATTTTTCGCAGTTTGGCAACAAATTTTAATTGGTAGTTTTGATCTCCAACAAGTTATATTCTCCTGATACAAATATTGAGATTTTGAGTTGAAAATTTTAACCAGCCGAAGAAATAATATTTTTGTAACGGGGCGTAGGTGGGACAATAGGTTGGTATATTATTATTATTTAAAGCAAATTTATTATTTTAACAACATTATTTATTTATTTAAAAAGTGTACATATTTTAATACATAGTTTTGGGTGTAACTACCCCACAGTTTCATAATTCTAATCCTTTGGTGTGGCTGACTCACATATTGTGAATAAAATAAAACCACTTAAGATAAATAATATACAATATCAACATAGGTATGTTTGGGTATAACTACCCCACAGCTTCATAATTCTAATCAGACTTACATATTCTAATAAAATAATAACACATAAGATAAGTTATAATACAATACAATATTAACATAGGTATATTTGGGTGTAACTACCCCTCAGTTTCATAATTCTTAAATTAAAAATCTCCCATATAAAATAATTAAATTACGGCCAAACTAGTGACCTCAGAACTTTGAAAATATGTCTCCTAGTACAAAAAAGTGCGATGAATCAAAAAATGTCACGCTCAGACCGCTAACTATAACCGTTTAGGAAATAGAGCCCTTAGAAGTCAAAAAATCTCATTTAAAAAAAGATGTGTTTACATTAATAATTAAATTATGGCTAAAGCAGTGACTCTGAAACGTTGAAAATGTGGTTCCTAACATAAAAAAGTGCGAGGAATCCAAAAATGTCACGCTCAGACCGCTAACTATAACCGTTTAGGAAAGAGAGCCCTTAGAAGTCAAAACATCACATTTAAAAAGTGATGTGTTTACATTAATAATTAAATTATGGCTAAAGCAGTGACTCTGAAACGTTGAAAATGTGGTTCCTAACATAAAAAAGTACGAGGAATCCAAAAATGTCACGCTCAGACCGCTAACTATAACCGTTTAGGAAATAGAGCCCTTAGAAGTCAAAAAATCTCATTTAAAAAAAGATGTGTTTACATTAATAATTAAATTATGGCTAAAGCAGTGACTCTGAAACGTTGAAAATGTGGTTCCTAACATAAAAAAGTGCGAGGAATCCAAAAATGTCACGCTCAGACCGCTAACTATAACCGTTTAGGAAATAGAGCCCTTAGAAGTCAAAAAATCACATTTAAAAAGTGATGTGTTTACATTAATAATTAAATTATGGCTAAAGCAGTGACTCTGAAACGTTGAAAATGTGGTTCCTAACATAAAAAAGTACGAGCAATCCAAAAATGTCACGCTCAGACCGCTAACTATAACCGTTTAGGAAATAGAGCCCTTAGAAGTCAAAAAATCTCATTTAAAAAAAGATGTGTTTACATTAATAATTAAATTATGGCTAAAGCAGTGACTCTGAAACGTTGAAAATGTGGTTCCTAACATAAAAAAGTGCGAGGAATCCAAAAATGTCACGCTCAGACCGCTATCTATAACCGTTTAGGAAATAGAGCCCTTAGAAGTCAAAAAATCACATTTAAAAAGTGATGTGTTTACATCAATAATTAAATTATGGCTAAAGCAGTGACTCTGAAACGTTGAAAATGTGGTTCCTAACATAAAAAAGTACGAGCAATCCAAAAATGTCACGTTTAGACCGCTATCTATAACCGTTTAGGAAATAGAGCCCTTAGAAGTCAAAAAGTCACATTTAAAAAGTGATGTGTTTACATTAATAATTAAATTACGGCTAAAGCAGTGACTCTGAAACGTTGAAAATGTGGTTCCTAATATAAAAAAGTACGAGGAATCCAAAAATGTCACGCTCATTGCGCTATCTCTAACCGTTTAGGAAATAGAGCCCTTAGAAGTCAAAAAATCACATTTAAAAAGTGATGTGTTTACATCAATAATTAAATTATGGCTAAAGCAGTGACTCTGAAACGTTGAAAATGTGGTTCCTAACATAAAAAAGTACGAGCAATCCAAAAATGTCACGTTTAGACCGCTATCTATAACCGTTTAGGAAATAGAGCCCTTAGAAGTCAAAAAGTCACATTTAAAAAGTGATGTGTTTACATTAATAATTAAATTACGGCTAAAGCAGTGACTCTGAAACGTTGAAAATGTGGTTCCTAATATAAAAAAGTACGAGGAATCCAAAAATGTCACGCTCATTGCGCTATCTCTAACCGTTTAGGAAATAGAGCCCTTAGAAGTCAAAAAATCTCATTTAAAAAAAGATGTGTTTACATTAATAATTAAATTATGGCTAAAGCAGTGACTCTGAAACGTTGAAAATGTGGTTCCTAACATAAAAAAGTACGAGCAATCCAAAAATGTCACGCTCAGACCGCTAACTATAACCGTTTAGGAAATAGAGCCCTTAGAAGTCAAAAAATCACATTTAAAAAGTGATGTGTTTACATTAATAATTAAATTATGGCTAAAGCAGTGACTCTGAAACGTTGAAAATGTGGTTCCTAACATAAAAAAGTACGAGGAATCCAAAAATGTCACGCTCAGACCGCTAACTATAACCGTTTAGGAAATAGAGCCCTTAGAAGTCAAAAAATCACATTTAAAAAGTGATGTGTTTACATTAATAATTAAATTATGGCTAAAGCAGTGACTCTGAAACGTTGAAAATGTGGTTCCTAACATAAAAAAGTGCGAGGAATCAAAAAATGTCACGCTCAGACCGCTATCTATAACCGTTTAGGAAATAGAGCCCTTAGAAGTCAAAAAATCATATTTAAAAAGTGATGTGTTTACATTAATAATTAAATTATGGCTAAAGCAGTGACTTTGAAACGTTGAAAATGTGGTTCCTAACACAAAAAAGTGCGAGGAATCAAAAAATGTCACGCTCAGACCGCTAACTATAACCGTTTAGGAAATAGAGCCCTTAGAAGTCAAAAAATCATATTTAAAAAGTGATGTGTTTACATTAATAATTAAATTATGGCTAAAGCAGTGACTTTGAAACGTTGAAAATGTGGTTCCTAACACAAAAAAGTGCGAGGAATCCAAAAATGTCACGCTCAGACCGCTAACTGTAACCGTTTAGGAAATAGAGCCCTTAGAAGTCAAAAAATCATATTTAAAAAGTGATGTGTTTACATCAATAATTAAATTATGGCTAAAGCAGTGACTCTGAAACGTTGAAAATGTGGTTCCTAACACAAAAAAGTGCGAGGAATTCAAAAATGTCACGTTTAGACCGCTATCTATAACCGTTTAGGAAATAGAGCCCTTAGAAGTCAAAAAGTCACATTTAAAAAGTGATGTGTTTACATTAATAATTAAATTACGGCTAAAGCAGTGACTCTGAAACGTTGAAAATGTGGTTCCTAATATAAAAAAGTACGAGGAATCCAAAAATGTCACGCTCATTGCGCTATCTCTAACCGTTTCCGAGTTATACTTAAATTAAAAATCTCTATATGAATATCATGAGATATTTTATTTTAAATATAACGGCCTTAATATAATCTTAATTCTTATAAACTTGACATTTCCTTACGTAAAATTCGCTCTAATTTCCATATTTTCAACGATCATTGCGCTATCTCTAACCGTTTCCGAGTTATACTTAAATTAAAAATCTCTATATGAATATCATGAGATATTTTATTTTAAATATAACGGCCTTAATATAATCTTAATTCTTATAAACTTAACATTTCCTTACGTAAAATTCGCTCTAATTTCCATATTTTCAACGATCATTGCGCTATCTCTAACCGTTTCCGAGTTATCCTTAAATTAAAAATCTCCATTAACAACATGGGATATTTTATTTTCAGTATAACGGCCTTAATATAATCTTAATTCTTATAAACTTGACATTTCCTTACGTAAAATTCGCTCTAATTTCCATATTTTCAACGATCATTGCGCTATCTCTAACCGTTTCCGAGTTATACTTAAATTTAAAATCTCTATATGAATATCATGAGATATTTTATTTTAAATATAACGGCCTTGATATAATCATAATTCTTATAAACTTAACATTTCCTTACGTAAAATTCGCTCTAATTTCCATTTCAGAGTTATCCTTAAATTAAAAATCTCCATAAACAACATGGGATATTTTATTTTAAGTATAACGGCCTTAATATAATCTTAATCCTAACGCCAAATGAGTTGACGTCTCACAGTGTTGTTCACGGGTGTGAGGGCTGGCGGGTGACCCATCCAGAGAGAGTTCGGCGCTCGTTCTCTACGCGGCTGTGAAGATCGTTGAGCCTTGGCCTTTGAAGAAGTATTTCTTGCCTAGAAACACACAAACAGAAGTTAATAGATTCCTCCATGTCTTTTAAACCATCTAGTATCGAAAAACATAAATCAGTTAGTTCTTTCTGTCTTATTTCAATCGCCTGTCACTGTACAGTACACAAAGAAATGGTTCAAGACTAAATCAATAAAATTTACTTACATATTAGTTTCTGAACTTTAGATTCTTATTTAACCCTTACATGGACCTCAGAGGTTCACCAGAAGGTCTAAATGCTTGAAGAACTCCAGACAAAGCCCCAAAATCATTTTGTAGCCTAAAACAAACCACAATGTTATTGTACATGGAACTTCTAACGTAAACAACAATAATTCTAATTGTTTTGACACTAACACATTATAATATGCACAAAAGAACTTACTAGCGATCTACTAGACTTAGAATTTACTAAAAACAAGAGTTAATAGATTCCTCTACTTATTTTAAAGCCGCTATTATCTAAAGATACAAATGAATTCGTTCTTAACTTATTTTAATCGCCAGTAACTCTACAGAATGCAAAGAAATGGTTCAACACTAAATAAATAAAATGTACTTACATATTAATATTTCTCTGAGGCTATGGATTCTTAATTCAGCCTCAGAAGTTCACCAGAAGGTCGTCAAAGACTCTAAATGCTTGACGAACTGCAGACAATGCCTCAAAATCATTTTGTAGCCTAAAACAAACCAAAATGTTATTGTACATGAAACTTCTAACGTAAACAACAATAACTCTAACTGTATGAACACTAAAACATTATAATATACACAAAAGAAACTTACTAGCGAGCTACTAGACTTAGAATTTACTGAAACAGTTATTATAATGCACTTAGAACCAAATCTTCCAAGTTTGTCTTTGTGGTTAGGTCACATTTGACAAGTCAAATATTATGAATTATTTAAATAACATAATTAAAGCTGAAAATTAGTAAACATATGTAAAAAATTACGCTGACTCGATTGCTGTAATCGGTTTTGATCAAAAACCAACAGTTTAGCCATAAATAATTAATTTTTAATGGAACACTAGCGCCAATCCGCAAATTTTTTAGCATCGTGATTCTGGTGAACTACTTAGTCGGTAAAACGCTTAACTGTTTTCAAGTCAGTAAAACAGGTAACTATTATTTAGACGGAAGAGTAGTTCACCAGACTTACACCGTGCTCAGTTTTGCGGATTGGCGCTGGTGTCGTATTGGAAATTAATTATTTACGGCTAAACTGTTTATCTTTCGGCAAAAAGAACTACAGCAATCGATTCAGCGTAATTTTTTACATATGTTTACTAATTTTCAGCTTTAATTATGTTATTTATATAATTAATAATATTTGTCTTGTCAAATGTGACATAACCACGAAAACTTTGTTTGTAACTTCTGAACGGTACAAGATACAGGGCTGATCTTGGCACCATTGGATTCCTCAGATTATTTTACCCTTGGATACAAATTTTTACTATGCTGGTACTATTATTAGTAGAGTAATTGAATATAAACGAAATATTAGTATCACGACCCCCGTGATCCGAATATAGACCGAATTTAGACCTATTTGTAATGTAATTGGAGGGCATATTTGGATTCATCTGGTCCTAATTAGGTGAATATGATACAAACCACCCTTGAAATCAACGTAATTTTCATCGATTTTGGTGAAATTTTGCTGACTTTAAACAATTATTATCTCGTAAACTAAAGGGCTAAGGGCAAAAAGTTAAATACAAAGACTGCGTAACTTTTCATTCTCTATCTGCCTGTCTATAGATACGGCCGTTTTGGCCGATTTTTAATTATTTTTTCGATCTCCCACCATTCATGTTATCCTGACACCAAATCGGCGATTTTTGTTTGACTTAAATCTGAAGTCGAGTGAGGGTGAAAATTTAAAAACGCGATTACATAAAAATTAAGGGTTGGGGAGTGATTTACGGGTCATATTCGTACTCTACGCGTTGAAATACACCAGTATGCATATTGCCACCCCTAAAAGTTAATTAGCACCAGAGATATTCAACCCTTATTTGTATCTCCGGTCCTAAGGGTCGTATCGAAAAAATCTACATTGCATTCGATAGGGGATGAAAAACTGAGCATCTTTTACATTTAACTCTTTTCTCTACGACCCTTAATTTAAGGGTTAATGACTATGTTTAGACGACTTTTTCACCACTTTGATTGCTCATAACCCTTAAACTAAGGGTCGTAGAAGAAAAAGTTACTTCAAATTAATTCATTTGTTATTATTCAAAAGTCTACAACATTCAACTTATAAAAACTTAATTCTGCTCAAATTGTCATCATCATGTTCGCAACTTAATGTTAAGTATCTGGCAACAACGAATTTATTCATCACTTCTTGTTCTTTATTTATTGTATTGTCACATTAACATCTTCAATTTTATTTGCAGTTTCAAATGCATCTCTTAATTTATTTTGTTCGTTGAAAAAGGACCATTGAACAAGGAGTAAACCACATTTATTTTCACTAGTGACATTTCCTATGTAAGTTAAATTCTTGACCGCAATTTATTTTAACTTGAAACCCAAGAACATGACAAACAAAACAACCAAAGACAAAACTATCACCCCAATTAAAATTATTTTAAAATCAATAATAATGTCACTAGTTTCATTAAAATTCCTTGATCCCTTAATCTGTATTACCAAAGTACTATTAAAGTACTAGTAAAGTAAAGACGATGTGGTTTACTCCTTGCAAACTATTACCTAAGTTAAAATTAATTGTTGAGATCATATTCACATGGTCATTGGGAATTGAACCCAAGACTGTGCCACCATTTAATTCCAATCTCAACAATATTATCAAAGATAGAAGATTCAGTCTTTATTATTTATGTAAAGTATTATTTCGAGTTAAAGAATGATTCACGCAAAAGGAAAAGACTGGCAAAACTATCTTTGATAATTCACTTATCACTAAGTCTCTGGAAGGCTGCTGGAGTTGATGTCGCCTGCAGAAAGTCCCACGATGGATGTTGAAGTTGTCCAGTGTAATCCCTCGACGACTCTCGTGGTTGATGTCATGTGCAGAAAATTCTTCCATGTCCTTCGAAGTCTGCTTGGCTTGTTCACACCAAATACCTAGGAACCACAAATCATTTATTTACATTTGATAAACACTATTTGCTTATCCTGAAAATATTAAATATTTATAATAAATGAATTATTTTATACAGGAAGTATCCATCAGTTGACGGCTGGTAACCGCACACACGATAAAAATATATATCTATACCGATTCTCACAATATGTGAGGCTGTCGCACCCTAATTGGGTGAAAAGCGTGATAGATTATATATTAATATTATTATATTTGTTTGACTTTGTTTCCTCGATTTAATCTCGGTTTATTATCTGTGTTTGTATTCAATTTTTTTTCTATTTTGTTCATTATATTTAGTCAATGTACATTTGAAATGTTATAACATTATTATGTAATTAGGTTCTAAACCTGTTGAATAATAATAATAATAATAATAATAATAATAAATAAATAAATTAATTAATTAATAAATGTAATGTTTTAAGATTCAATATTGAAATTGGAATAAAATAGTTTAAATTTGATAATCTGAATGTGCTAATGACCGACTGTGGTTTTGACTGTTTAGTTTCAGATCCAATTTTAATTTACTGCACAAAAATCTGCCCTGTAGTGTACTCTCCAGTCATGAGTGAGTTACCAACTGCTGGTAACTGTACACACGGTAAAACATAACATCCATACCGATGACTCACATAATGTGAGACTGCCGTACCCAACTTGGATAAAAGCCACGACAGATATGTAATTGTAAAAAAAGAGTAAAGAAGCTTACTGAAAAAATATTCTCTCATGTCTTTTGAAGGCTGCTACAACTGCTCCTGCTTCCTTAGAAGATAACACGACACTTCTTATACAAGTCCTCTATGACATCCTCGAATACCTAGAAAACACAAATATATTAGTAACATTTATCGCACCCATATTAAATAAGAATAATAAGTTAAGCATCTATTTCACAAAGTAAATGCCAATAATTCTCTTATTTAAGTGACTTGTAAAATAAATTATTATATACGAGCTCCGTCTCATTGAAGTTGGCCCAGACGTAAAAAAATGTCGTTTCTTGTTGTACAAAAGTTTAAACAAAAATCAAAATACAAGTATAATGTATTGTATCTAATATTTATTGAAAACTGCAATACAGTTTACACAATCTCAAATCAAATCAACAGTCGAAACTATAGAACCGAATAAAAATAATAATTTGAGACATCGTTCTGTGTAATCAAAGAATTGTGACACAGACTGTAGAATATTTGTGATTTTTCTCCAGAAAAGTATGTTTCGGACTTGTAGATACTATGCCACAACGAATTAAAACAGTTTAAAAATTAAGGTGGAGTTACACAGGGGTAAAATCGTTTATAGTAATTAGAGGAAACAACAAAAATATATGCTAGTTATATACTTTATTATCTAAATTATATTTAAAGTTTAATTTACTTAAGTAAGTGCATGTAACTTTAAATATAATCTTAGAGAATAAAGTATACATCTGGCAATTTTTTTTATTGTTTGCTCTAATTATTATAAACGACTTTACCCCTATATAACTTCACCTTAATTTTTAAAACTGTTTTAATTCGTTGTGGCACATCTACAAGTTTTAAACATACTTTTCTGGAGAAAAAAATCCCAAATATTCTACAGTTTGTGTCACAATTATTATTCTTTGATAGTCTTAGCATAGGACAATTTAAAAAAAAATAATTATTTATTCGGTACCATAAAGTTTCGACTACTGATTTGATTTGAGATTGTGTAAAATGTATTGCAGTTTTCAATAAATATAAGATACAGTACATTATACTTGTATTTTGATTTTTATTTGAACTTTTACACAACAAAAAACTATTTCTTTTTACATCTGGGCCATGTGTAATATGTTTCAGTTTCAAATCCAGGCAGGTACACATTTCAGTTAACTGCACAAACATCTCTCCTGTAGTGTACTCTCCACTCATGACTGCGTGAGACTGGCAACCGCACACACGGTTAAACATATGCCTAAACCGATTACTCACATATGTGAGGCTGCCACACTTAAATTGAGTGAAAGCATTGAGTGACTTTTTGATCTGTAGAATTTATACTGATGTTCACAGCGATCTGTGAGGCTGTCACACTCCAGCTGAGTAAAAGCAGCATATTCCAAATCCAAAACACAAAGTGAAAATAAAAAACTTACGTGTTAAACTGGGGAACGAGACATTTTTAGAAGTACACCAGCTGGAGAAGATTCATTCATTTAGTAGCACCAGATGATGTATCTTGTCCTAGACTAGAGACTAGACTCCAACAGTAGAATTTCAAACCAAAGAATCTTCAAACTTTGTACATGAAGTCCAAATTAATCTAAAACAATAACAAACATTTAGATTCATATAAACCTGCACTAAATATCAAAAAATCTTCACTGTGCGCAGCTCTCCGCACATTTAAATAATGAGTTAGAAAAAAATACCATCATGACTAATGTGTTCTTGAGAAAACACATCTTTATAAAGGGGATCCAATAGTAGCGATGGATAATTTTCAAGGCGGAATAATTTCCTCAGGCAATTTTACACCAAGAACCACATTTTCGAGAATTTTCTACGACAATTACATGTCTCTTTCGTGCTACCACTGCAATAAGGGGTACCAGTAGAGACAGCATAATATTTAAAGGACAAAATCAGACAATTTTATGCCAGTATCAAAATTTTCACGAATTTTCTACGATAAATAATAAAATAAATAATATAATAACGAAATGCCTCATATGTACTACCTCTAGGGGAAGACAGCAGCGTAATATGGGGAGGAGGATAATGTTTGAGCTCAGAATCGGCATCCCCAGGAAATTTTACCCCAAACTACAAATTTTCACGTCTATTCTACGATTATTAACAGATAAATCATAAAGTATTTAAAAATAATGGCGGCTAAACAGATTGTAGCAGACATTTTAATTATATATGTCAAAATATCTACTCTATAATCCCAAATATAAAGCAAAAGTACCCGTGACTTGGGAATCACTCATTGAGCTACGACATTGAAAGTGTGGTTCTTAATGTAGAAATGTCAGAGGAATAATGATGAAAAATGCTTACATGATTGCTTGAAGATGTGAAGATGTTGATTCCAAGTTGACTGTTGAAGTTGATGTTTCCCGAAGGCTGCTACAGATGAATGTTGAAGTTGTTTTCCAGTGAAATCTCTCGTCGTTGATGTAAGGTGCAGAATATTCTTCTACGTCCTTCGAAGACTTCTAAAGTCATTGTCAAGTTGCCAGTTCATTTGTTTACATCTATGATATGCTCCAATATGCTCGAATACCTAGGAACCACAAATCATTTATTTACATTTGATAATTACTAAATAAATATTATTTTATACAGGAATATCTACACAAATATTAAACCTGTGGGTTATTTTTCACCAACAACTATGAGTGAATCTAAAATAACTATTATATTAACAGATTAATTAAGTTCCAAATTGGTTTGCAGAATTACATAATTATTCAATAACATGAAATAAATCATGTTCAATATGAAATTTTGAGTTAAAAATGTAAATAGTAATATCTGAGGAATATTACCTTCCATGTTCGGGGGCAAAGCACCTCGTGCTGGATTTTCAGGATGATGAAATGGTAATGGGCTGCTAATCTGTAACAAAATAAATATTTTCGTTATTACACAACTGCAAACATTTAAAATGCATCGCAAATCAATATGTACGTTTGCCAGAAATTATTACATCACGAACGAATGTTAATGTGCAATTAGCGTAAATAAATAATAAAAGAAAGACTGCTTACCTTAACTGTAGAAATAAATATTCTCATTATGTAATCTCATGTTTAAGATCATCATTTTCTTCAAAGATGATGTTAGAGACCCAGAATTTGTAGGTAATTCGAGTATTTTCTTTGAAATTGTCTCTTTTCTACATATAACAGCGTTTACCTGTAAATAAATCACTTATTTTAATACTTGAAGCGATGACCTCGGCTGGCATGAACTGATCATGGAATCGATTAACAATTAACAGCAAATTAATAAGTTTACAACAACTTGTGGATCATTTTGTCGCAAACCAACATTATTTTATGTCTAGGACACTCACATTTCTTATTTATCACTTGAAATTAAGCCACTTGTTATTTAAATACAAAGAACAAACTACGAACATGCAATGGCGTCAGTTTCATTACATTGCATTAAAAATTACACAACCTCAATATGGCGTTGGAAAAAATCAATAATTTGTTCATAAATCGTGAAATCAAACCGTGATTTCTGCCCTCTTTTGAATAAAGTAAGAACTACTCGGCTACGTTCCCAAGTTTTTATCAAGTTTTAAACGGTGTAGAGTTTAGATAGTTGTGTACTGGAAATTTCAAGTTTGCAACGTATTTCACAATGCCTTCACATGATAAAAGACGGATTTTTCAACAGCCGCTTAGTTTTGAAGTGTAGAGTATAACCTAATATTAGAGAATGTAATTTAGGAACGCAGCTTTGATTTTTGACAAGCGGATACGCAAATTTTAAATACGAGACGAAGTTATGTGGGAGGGAAATTTAAATTATTATAAAGAAAGGTTAAACTACAAGAATGCATACAAAAAATTGTCATCTGGTTAAAATAGCAGCTTGAAATGTTTGAAAATGTGATTACTAATATTATTACGACTGAGGAATCCAATTATATTAAATAAAAATCGATATTTTTAGTAAATAAAGTGCATTCAATTAAAAATTATAAAAATATTATTTCTAAGACAGAAATCTGCAAGGAATCTAATTGTTTTAAATACAAAAAATATGTATAGTAACAAATTATGTATTTACTAAGTACCAAGATCTTCCAGGAACTGTTGAATATATTTCTATAGCTATATAAGAAATTAATAATGCACATAATTTAAAATTTAAACTAAAAGTTGTTTATAAAGATAAAATAGGTGTGAAACTGATAAATACTGTTTATAATTTAACGAATTTTTGTATATAGATTGGTACTTAGTGATACAGAACTATTTGAGGAATAAAATGGCATCAAGTACAAGTCGCTGTCTTTAACTATTAAATTATTTCACGAATACTCTTTAACAAAACAAATCTTTATTCAATATTATTTATTACATTTTATATAGCTTCTTATTATTAAATTTCTTAAAGTAAATCCTCTTAAGCACTAACTCTTTCATTGATCCAATCAACATAACTGCTGACTCTGGTGAAGACATCTGGGTATCCAACAGCGCAAGGCCTTCCCCAAGAGACGATACCAGCGACCTGACCATTGTGAACCAGAGGGCCGCCGCTGTCGCCGTGGCAGGCTCCCTCGCCGCTCTTGGTGAACGTGCAGATCTCAGAGTCAACAATCGTGTTGCTGTGTCTCGCCTGGCACTGATCGGTGGTCAAGCTCTTGAGCTGGATCCACTGGAGGGTCTCTGGAAGGTTACCAGGATAAGAAGTCCTTCCCCAGCCACTGAGAGTCAAGTCAGCATCTCCACCAATGTCTTCAGTGTTCAAAGGAATCGATTGCACGTTGTCATTGAATTCAATGTCTTCAGCAACACGGATTAAACCGACATCGTTGGTAAGAGTCCAGGAACTCCAGTCTTCATGGTAGAGGGTCTTTTCTACTTTATATACACGGGCTGATGGGTCATCGAGCTTGATTGTACCAACAGCGATGGTCAAGTATTCGGCTGGCCAACTATAAGTCGTTTTTTACTAGTTTGTGATTTGATTTATGTTAAAAAGCCTTAAGCGAAGCCTAGAGTATTCGTGATATTTGCATAATAGCGACTGTACTTGATAGCATTTATTCCACACCAAAAGCAATGAAAAATGTACTTACCCTTCAACACAATGAGCGGCTGTTAAAATCCACCGTTTGTTGAGGATGGAACCTCCACAGTTGTGGCTTCCAGAAGCCCTCAAAGAAATCTGATAAGGGAATTGACCTTCTTTAGCATCTTTTCCTCCAACGATTCGCCAGTCAAATGGCGAAGCCGCTAAAAGACAAGAATGTACTCACAGTTAAATAAACGCTAGACTTACAACTATTCACCAATTTAACAATATTATAGTAATTTGGTAATGACCGTAATGACAAGACAAGCAGAGAACCCACAAAATGTCAAACTATTTGGACCGCCCATCTGCAGAATTTTTTGAACAAACATTATTTGCACTTTTAAATAAAAGTAAATATATTGGCAATAGTAAAAAATATGCTGATTAATAATCCGTAATCGAATTTTAAGTTGCAATGATTGTTTACGGGAAAAAATCTGTCTATATAAAAATTTCTGCAGAACATGTTGAAAATGACGTTACAGCGTCTGCGATATGATTGGCCTATTTGAATGAAGAGGCAAATTTAAACGAGAAACGCATATAAAAATTATTTTTTAAATTTCGCTAATTGAAGCTAAATAATCAATCAATCTGGCAAATATTTTAGTTAATCTACAACGTATTAAAATATTGACACTTTGAGTGTACCATAAAGGATATTTTACTCTTGTAATTTTGGGCTCCCATTTTACAAAAAAATTATTACTGATTAAATCCAACTACAGCGTATAATTTAAGGCGATTCATACAAAATATGGCGTAAACTTTATAATATATAAACTAATATTCATGGGTATAGCCCAGAAATTAATAATTATTATCTTACCAGCTACTGCAACCAAAGCAAGCAATACCAGTAAACGATTCATGTTGACTATGGCATTACTAACTAAACTACGTATTTATACTAGCTAAAATTAAGATTTAAAGATAATATATCATAAATCCTTTGTTTATTAAACAAAGATCACAGTGAATAATCATATCTTTGGGTTCATCCACATTTTGAAGTACCACTTGAAAATCAAACGATATCTCAAGTCGTGTATTTAATGATAAACATTTTTTTCGTATGTATTTGTTGTTCCTGAATGAGGTGTTCTATTTTAAATTAAGTTTTTGCAATATTATATTGTATTTCATCATAAATAATCAACAGTAGACATATTATACATTTATAAAAATATCGTAGACATCTTTCTTCAACTGACGTTTTCCTTGAATGTTTATTTTATTTTTATTATTTTGACGTTAGGCTTTTCAAAAACCGGCCTTTATTTTGAAAAACATGTTTTATGTAATAAATGACTTCAAAATATACTAGATGGATTCAGATTTTAAGCATTTTACTGGCGTTGCTTGCAATGGGTCAACTGATGTTTTGCGCAACATTACTTTTCTTGATCACTGTTCTCCTGTCAAAAAGTGGAGGATATGTAGCCACCGTTTGTGGACTGATCGGAAGCCTAGTTTGCTTGCCAACTGCTTTCAAAATTAGAACATTTTACAGGTAATCACCGTTTTGAATAAATCCAGCAAATCCTTATTGTGATCTTTCAGTAAAAACGAAACAAAAGAGCGGCACTATGACATACAAACTTACCACCGATGCATGCTGTACATTTCTCTTTGTATTCAAATCTTCTGTGCCTTGGTCTGCGTGGCCTCTCTGACGCAAAGCGAAGCTCCTGAAGTGGCTCTTACAGCATCTATAACCAAATACCAACAAAAATTTAGCGACAAAAAATTCGTAGACATAGTACAAATATTATTTCAATGTTGCGGTATTTACTCCTATCAAGATTGGGCTCAAAAGAGTTGGATTGCAGAGAATAAACGACAAATATTCTGCAGACATGAATTCCATGATGATGATAGTATTAAAAATGTGGAGTTGGCTCCAACGGCAGAACTAAACGTGAAATTTTTAACTGCCGTTCCTTACACGTGCTGCAAAATGGAAACCGCTAAACCTTGCCGACATTTTGACTTGAAATGTTCGGGGACTAAAACCATTAACACTTATGGATGTTTGGAACAACTGTCTAACTTTATTGTCTCTTTATTGTGCTCCGAATTAATCATATTTATTTTTAGCATATTTGTTTTAGTAAGTTGACTAAATAATATTAAACACTTGATATATAATATTTGTATTTTTAGGCGATGTTACTAAAATTTTTCAACATGGAAGAACAGGATGTAGATAAAACCGATGCTGAGGATTCAAACGTGGATAATACTGATTCTACTAAGTAACTATTAAAATACTAATATACAAACGAAATTTATTTTATGATATTTCAGAGATCACAAAGATGAAAAATGGGGAAAATTCGAAAATTCATCAAGGAGTTCAGATCCTTCATCCATATCACGCGAAGATAAAAAACTTTTAGATGAAAACAAACGTAGTACAACAAAATCCTATCAATCTCATGATGGCCCTGGCAGAAAAAGCACGGGGCAACAGGCTGAATTAGCTCCTTCTAAACAAGAACAATTATATTTGAGCTCCGATAATAGAGCAACATTAGTTCCAACAGAGTCTAAATCATCGCCGGAATTGGAGACTGATCGTTCAGAAACCAAAATGAAGGGTAGCGCTAAAAAAAATAAAAGAGAATCACGCAGTAAAGACGCTCATCATAATAAAGAGAAACCAAATAAAGAGAAACCAAATAAAGATAAACCACATAAAGAGAAACCAAGCAAAGCACATAAATCATCTGACAGGGGCAGAAAACCGGGAGGGGCTGAGAAAAAAAAAAACGATGACATCAGCGAGAAATTCTACCCGCCGGTAAAACGGCGCCTGTCTGATCATACCAACGACAGTTTAATAAGATCTTCCTCTGAAATGCATAAGCAACCACAACTACAACCTGAGATGAGTAGCGACGCAAGTACTCCTTCTGTGAGTTCTGCACAATACGACAGACCTTTAGTAAGTTCTGAAAGGAAACGTAGGCACGATGATCACGATTACGACGATCACGATTACGACGATCACGATTACGACGATCACTATTACGACTCAGTTAGAAATCATTTGTTAGTAGATAAAAGCGTAGGGCAGGGAAAGCGAACAACTCCTTTAGTTCGAAGTTCAAAAACCTCAACTTTTAGCAACGACAGAAATCTCGAGAATAGTAATTACAAAAATGTAACACAAGTTAGAGACAAAATAAAAGATGATTCCAGCTCTTCTGAAGAGCCTGTTACTTATAATAAAAGTGAAGCAAAAGAGACTTTTAGCCAGCAGGTACTAAAAAAACCATCAGAACCACATATTGTTAAAGCAGAAACATTTAGTCAACAAATATTAGCATCACCTGAAGAAAATCGACAGAAAGAAGAATTGAAAAAAATGAACAGAAGGGAATCGAAAGATGAAGAAAATAAGAAACCACAAGAAACTAAAAAAAGAACCTTATCTGAACAAAATTTCGATGAGTTAATTACAAAGCTAGAAGAAGAATTAAAAAATAAGGAGAATCAGAATGAAGAACCTCCAATAAAGGAGAAACAAAAAGAAAATCAAGACCGTAAAACAGGATTATTAAAAGCAAAGAAAAAGGTTAAGCTGCCTGGCAAGCCTGACAGCGAAGATAAACCTAAAAAACAATCCAGAAAATCAGTATTTATAGAAGATCCCGAAGAAAAAGCATCAAGCGAAGAAAGCAAATCAGTCAGCTCTGAGATAGAAATTAAATCTACAATGTACAAAGACGGATCCATAAAATCAGATGTCAGTGAAGAATCGGTTGAAGAAAGTAAAACTAAAATGCTTATAAAATCTACAATGGACAAAGACAAATCCACAAAATCAGCTGTCAGAGAAGAATCGATTGAAGAAAGAAAATCAAAAATTCCTGTAGCAGTCAGTGAAAAAAAGGTTAAAGAAAGAAAAACAAAAAGTCCTCCAAAAAGCCCTCCAAAAAGTCCTCCAAAAAGTCCTCCAAAATCTCCTAAATCCTCTGGTGTTGATAAAGAAGAACAGAAGAACAAAGACCACATTAAAATCAGTTCTTTTCAGTTTCCAGAAATAGAGAAAATAAATAAAAAAGAAAGCAAAAAGAAGGTAGAATATTATAAAACCGTTGAAGCAGTTCTTCATTATCCTAAAATAGAACCAATCAAAGCAGAAACACTAAAACCATGTGACAAAGAGTGCCTTCCAGAAAGCGAGAAAGAGAACATCAGTAAACAAGTCAGCTTCTCAGAGTCGCCACCTTGTACGTCTGATGACCAATCCGAGGCAAAAATGTGTTTTAAAACTTTCAACTTGGATGTCACAGAAGCAAATCTACATTCTCCACTGGTTCAATTGCCTTCAGATGTTAGTTACAATACCTCGTGCAAGAAAACCTACCCGAAATCTTGTCTGAAGAGAAAAACTGAAGAACTTCCTTCTTGGAGAAGAAATTTAATATTTCTTGAAGACCAATCAGAAACTGAAGCCAGTGAATATACAGAAAATAAATCAAGTGATATTTGCGAAGACAGGAAAGTTTGCGAAAAAGTTAAAGAATCTGAGGATAATAAGACTAATAAAGTGTATAACAGTGGCAAACTAAACCTGATACCGCCTTACTTCCCAAGAAAAAATATTAGCAAACAGCTCGCAATTTTGGGCTTAGAATTAAAAGGTCCCCAAACGTGTCTAGAAGCTCCTCAATCGACTTGTCCAGAACCTCCCCAATCGACGTGCCTAGAAATGCCTAATCGTCCTCCGTGGTTATACAACACAAATGAAGAGTCTGAGGAACTAGAGGATGAACAGGAGCAAATGGACAAACCTTGTACAGATGACTGTGAAGAACCTTGGAGTTCTCCACCGCAGGAAAAACCGCGTTCAAGTATTAAAGACGCCCTGAAAGAAGCTTTCAAAAAGAAAAAATTTAAAAAATCTACGGAAATATTGGCAAGATTTGAAGAAGAAAAACCAAAAAAATATGCTTTTCAACTAGCTGAAGACTCGGAAGACTTTGAAGGTGACAAAATATTTAAAAAATCTGCTGCGGACGACCAGGCAGAAGCTAGCACTTCTACAATAAAGAAAACATCTGCACAAATATGCAAAGGAAAAGAAAAACCAAGAAAAACTGTTTTTCAAATAGCTGATGACGACTCAGAAGACTATGAAGAAGCTAGCACTTCTATAAAAAAGAAAAAATCTGCGCAAATATGCAAAGGATATGAAGTAGAAAAACCAATAAAAACTATTTTTCAACTAGCTGATGACGACTCGGAAGACTATGAGGATGATAAAATAGCTAAAAAATCTGCTGCAGACGACCAGACAGAAGCTAGCACTTCTACAAAAAATAAAAAATCTGCGCAAATATGCAAAGGAAAAGAAAAACCAAGAAAAACTGTTTTTCAACTAGCTGATGACGACTCAGAAGACTATGAAGAAGCTAGCACTTCTACAAAAAAGATAAAATCTAAAAAATCTGAAGATGTAGAAAAAAATCCAATAAAAACTGATTTTAAATTAGCTAAAGACAACTTGAAAGAAATTTGCACTTCTGGTTCTGACACAAAGAAAATGATTATGCAAATATTGGAAAGATTTGAAGAAGAAAAACCCAAAAAATATGCTTTTCAACTAGCTAAATCTAGCTGTGATCAAATATTTCTAACATCTGCTGCAGACGACCAGGAAGAAAAGAAAATACCTAAAAAATCTGTGCGAAAATGCGGAGGATATGTAGAAAAAAGTCCAGTACAGAGTGTGTTTCAACTAGCCGAAGACGACTCGGAAAACTATGAAGAAGATGATCAAATATTGAAAAAATCTACTGCAAACGAAAAATCTTGCCCTTTTGCCAAAAAGAAAAAATCTGTAACAATATGCGAAGGAAACGTAAGACCAAGAAAACCTGCTTTTCAACTAGCTAAAGACGACTGGGAAGATAAAATATATATTACACCTGCGGCAGAGAACCAGGAAGAAGCTAGCACTTCTACAAAAAAGAAAATACCTAAAAAATCTATGCAATATGTAGAAAAAAGTCCAAAACAAAGTGTTTTTCAACTAACCGATGAAGACTCGGAAGACTATGAAGATGATAAAATATTGAAAAAATCTACTTTTGTCAAAAAGAAAAAATCTGTACAAACATGCGATGGATATGTAAGAGAGAAAGCAAGAAAAACTGCTCTTCAACTAGCTGAAGACGTCTGGGGATTCTGTGAAGATGATAAAATATCTCAAAAATCTGCTGTAGACGACCAGGAAGAAGCTAGCACACGTACAAAAAAGAAAAAATATAAAAAATCTGTTTCTTCACTAGCCGAAGATTGGGAAGTCAGTGAAGATAAACCTATAAATACAGTTGACGCACCTTGGCGAAGCGATTGGGAGATATGTGAAGAAACACCAAAAGTCACAACCAAACATTGGCGATACAAAAATAAAAAGAAGAAAAAGAAAAAGGAAAACCAAGAGGCGGCTTACATTGATCCTCCTGAAGAAGAACTACCAATCACAAGTTCTGAAGAAGAAGACGAAGAAGAAGAAGAATGTACCGCGTCCGAATCAGTATTACCATGGTTAAGTTGCATTGCAGATACCATCCCCAAAAACATAGGCCCTATGCGGAGTGGAATCATGAAACAGATCGAGAACTCATTCAAGATGTTACAGGAGACGAAAGCAGGCGGTATAAACACTCCATGTAGAATCACCAACCCCCACGTCTGCAGAAAAATCATCACCAAAAACAAAGTGGACATCGAAACACTACTGGTCAAAGATGTAGAAACATTTCCTGCCTCTGAATCTAAAACATGCTGCACGAATCCATTGGCCACTACGTTCAGCACGGGAAAACTGCGCCAAGAACCAGAACCAGAACCAGACCCATTACTGTTTACTTCTGCCACTGCTACTGAAGACGATGATTATTCTGATCTAGAGGTTCGGGCGAGAAAATGCTGCGATCGCCCAGGTTCTTGTACTAAATCGAAGCGATGTTGCAATCTTGAAAAATGTGGCTATAATAAAATTATTAAAAAGAAGTTTACACCTAATGAAAAGAATTACGTACCAGCAGATTTGCCGGATTTAAGACAGAATCTAAACGATTGTCAAGGTTGTTGCGACCACGGTAGAAAATTTGGTGTTCGTAATCATCATATTTTGTCAAGAGATATGCCGAAATTTCACAACTCCTGTTCTGGAAAACGAGATCGACTTATGAGGCCTTCAGATTCCGTCAAAATTAAACGTGAAACATTTTCCACAAGAGCTGAAGCTATAGAATACGAAAAGAAATGGTCTTTACCGCATTTTTCATCTAAAACTGATCCATATGGTTATAGTGAAGGTAAATTCAAAGGCGAGACGAATCAAAGTAGCATCTCACCAACGCAAAAAAAAGTTGTTGCACCAGACAGATTTATTGCGCCTAGTCAACCGTATACACCTACGGGCATACCGTGTCCCAGGCAGGGGAGTAGCTCCCCTAGAAAGGAAACCAAACCATCACCGAGAAATGTTTCACCAATACCGGGTGTTGGTGTTCTTCCAATAAACAAAATACAGGAGAGTAAGAAAAAAGAAAAGCACAAATCACCGGAAGCTATTGCAACTATGCCTGTACCTCCAATTCTATCTAACAAAACTCCGTATGAGCAACAAAAGCTGTGTGGATTTTCCCCAAATCAGTGTAAAATGGCCCCTCCTTGTCCGTCATCAGCTTTGACTAAATTAATGCAAGAGATTAAAATGTCGCAACCACCCCCTCCACAGCCGGTTGCTGCCCCACCCGTTCAAAAGCTTACTTATTCCGGGAACTATCCTGAATGTCCGCCTAGTCCAAGAACTTACGAACGAATGTCTACTCCGTCCACAAGTAGAGAGACTCCGTCGACAAGTAGAGAAGTTCCGTCGAGAGAAAATACGGACCGAATACCAACCATATATTACAGTCCGAGACTTATGTACAATGAATGTCCTCGTCCAGAGGAATATAGCTTCGCGCCCCAGGGCTTTAGGAAGGTCAGCCCTGGTTTCGAGGCGCACAACACCTCCCCCAGGACCCCATGCATATCCCCCAGAGGAAGTATCTTAAAAAAAGAGCCTTGTCAGCCGTCAAATAGATGTGTCACTTTTAATCTTGATCCGACTTGTAATACTTATTGTAGTAAAGATTGATTTAAGGGTAGCAATTAAGAAATATAACTTTACAATTGTACGTTTATTGTACATAAAATAAAAGCAAACTAAATACAATAGTCTTTAATATATACAACCATGGCAAGACTCAAATATTAACACTTTGTTTTAACTCTAAGAACTGGAAAGGTACGTGAAGAGTACAATGTTTATGTTCTACCACTAGGTGCCCCCTTCTAGAGGAGGCTCCGACCACCACAACAGTCTCTCCTTTCAGCAGCACTGGTCCATCGTTGTTACCGTCTTCAGGGAAGGACATCTTCATCACTCGAGTTTGCGGATAGCCTAGTTTAGTGTTTCCAGTGACAGTGTAACTTCTGCTTGGAGGTACAGGCGGCGGTCTTTCTAAATCAAGCCCGAAGAGGGTACAAGTCTGTTGAATTATTTTATTATCGCATTTTTCGTTCGGATCCGGGGGCGGAGTCCCTGCTATAGGTTGCGGGCGTGGTCTGGCGCCTCTGTTAGCAGTCGCTGAGTTTAACAATTCTTTTTCTCTTCGTATGCTGGCCCATCTGCAGCGCAGTCGCCACCCGCGCCAGGTGGATTGAATTATAGTCGCGCTTTTTTGTCGCGTATTCGTTCGTAATTTCTCTAGATGTTGTCGAATGCCTTCGCTGAGAAATATATGACGTTTGCCAAGTGCCCAGCTTGTACTAATGACTGTGCTGTGCTGTTTAGCTATTAAATCAACTAGACATTGTAAAATTAAATGGCAGTCATCCATAACTTTATCTTCAGTACGATGCAGACGACTGAATGGTGCCAACAGTCTATATCGCGCATTAAAAGCCTTGAACCTCATTCGGTGAGGGTATCCACCAGCCATTAGATTCACAGTTTCCAAAACTTGCAATGACCTTATTTGTCGAACAACTATAGATCGATCAAACCTATTAGCAGTTTCTGTGGTATTGCTTCTGATGCATCGAACAAAATGCGGTCTGGCATGGACTAAAGTACGTAATAAATTATCTAACCGAGTGTGAAAATCTTGCGTTAAAGTAGAAACAGGCTCATCGCCATTTAATAAATCTGTATGAGAAGTCGGACTGATACGAAAACTCACACCTCTCGGTACATTTTCTAAGGAATACAGCGCTTTAAGCTCGCTGCCGAATAGATGAGTAGCAAACCCGAAATTGCAGCTGTGTTTATAAAAAACTGCGACTAAATCATCAGGTATTACATCTTTATTTGTATCCAGAAAATCACTTGAATCGTATATAACTTTTCCAGCAAAATGTTGTATTCCGAATAATCGCGGCTCTAACGGCTTCGGCTCGAACAACCTGGTGTTATGTTTATGTTGTACCCTCATCTTAGCTACGTAAGATTCAGCAGTTCCTCGAATAGAACACTCCACATCAAGCATACTTAACAGTCCAGTACGCAGCGAAGAAATTAAATCAATGCAAGGTACATTATCCACATAATCGACTTCAACTTCGCAGTTTATGCCTTCATCTCGACAGCTTTCTATGCTGGACTTAAAAATATGAGTGTTGTAGAAATGTTGCATGGTTTCTGCGCATAAATTAATGCACAAGTGTTCTAATTGGCTCGGTTTTGGGTCCTCGTATCCGAACATATCTAAAATACCGATGAAGCCATCAGTAGCATGTCGGACAGCATTATTCAACGCCGCCATGCTTTTGCTACCGGCGTTGGTGCCTCCTACGGTGCTGGCATGTTGTGACGTCACTTCCGCTTGGTTGTGAACAGATTCATTTGAATCAGAACTCAAGGTACCTAGCGTGCTGCCCAATCTTTTTAAGCTGTTAGCTCTTCGAACGATTGTTGCGACAGTTCGACAGTACAGCGCCTTGGCGAGACAATCTCTTGTAGAGTTAGACATGTTGGCGTCACATACGCTTTTTAACAACTGTCCTCTTGCGTTGTGGGTTCTGCTGGTGAGGCCTCTGAAGAGCGCAGCACCGGAAACGCCGAGGAGGCCTGCTACGGAGTTCAGTTCCGTTTCGCCGTTGACGTCTACTTCTATTCCTTTTCCGTCGATAAATTGAACGTTTCCTAGTAAAAGAACGGCTGCCAGAACTCGAACTACGTCCAAGAACGGTATTCCTAGAATTCCGAGGCAGGTTTTCCATGCTTGGAACCTAGAAACCCACGAGATGTGAGTAAGATTATTATTAAGAATCATTTTGTCTTCTTTTCAGAAATTTCATCAGATCAGAACAAATTTCGACTATTTTCTTCAAATTCACTAACTCTTCTTAAATTTGGAGCCTCTTTAAAAATTTTACATTCTTCTGAATAAGTATTCTTGACTTTGCAGCATGCAAAGTATAATTTTGTCTTCATTTTCAAAAATGTCATCAATTTTCTTCTGTACCAAAATACAGCAAAAAATGTGTCCAAACCCAATTTCAAATATAAAATTTGTCTTCATTTTCAGAAATCTCATCGATTTTCAATCAGTCACCGTCAAAAAATGTGTCAAAAGACAGTTCAGCCAAAAAATAAAAAGAAATTTCAACCAGAACAACAAAAATCCAGTCATTTTCTATAAAATTCGACCAAATTTGAGCCCAGAACATGATAAAAAAATAAAATAATAAAATTCTTACCTTGTGGCATCTTCGCCGATGTTTTGCTTGGTGTCGCCGTGTTTGAGGTACCTCAGGTTGGCAGGACTGCACCCTTCGAGGTTTAACTTTGACCTTTCTTCGGGGTTGAGCCCCGCAAGCATCTGGTAGAAGATGTGGTAGTTCTTTTCACCAGGCAAAGGATGAATCACTCGAGTTTGGTCCAAGAAGTAACAGTGGATCTTGGTGCGGTACAATGCACCGTCTGTTACTTGCACTTCAATGAATTGGCCCTAAAAAGGTTGAAGATGGTTTAATATAATGGTAGAAACCCTTAAATGGGTGTGAGATCATATAATTGTACTGTTAAGTATGCTTAATATATTATTTATACTGATGAACCATAACTGAGTAAAAGACGTCAGCGGAAATAATTTACTAATTGAATTACACTTGAGTTTTGCTATTTTTAAGTAATTTAGATAAAAATCATACAATAAATTTCGACAGTTATCTAATCTAAGTAAATATTTTGGCAATTTCTAATAATATTTTATAGTAAATAGATTTGTAAGATTATATTTTAGTTCATTTCCTTTAATTAAAAAATTGTTTGTTATCTTTTATCAGTTAAGGTGGTTCGAGCGATTCAGACTAGTCAATCATGGTTTAAATATAACTTTGTATTTTAAAAAATTTTTAAAAAACTTTTAAAAATTACAATTATGTGTTTCAAACATCCGTTAAGAGCATTCTGTACAGGAAGAATATACACATAAAAAGCACTTTACACGCATACACCTCATCGACACATGGTTGCACATTTTAACAAAAACAAATTTTTATATGGTAGATAAAGGATAAATCTTCGTTCTGTTAGTGCCATTTTTTGTTTTGTACCGAAGTTTTAGTTTATAAAATAAAGAAAACTACAAAAATTCACATTTTTTACCGCTAATTTTCTCGAAATCAGAAAGTTTTTTCTAAAAAATAACACTACCCCGACGTAGATTAAACTTTAAACTACATGATTCAAGTTTAAAATATCATGTTCTGCGAAATATAAAGAAAAATCTGTTGGTGCTTCTAAACGCCTGCAAGCGGTTGAAAGTAAGTAATTTCGACCGTTGAACGTGCTGAAAAAAAATTTGCACTGATAGAACGAAGTTATATCCCTTATCTACCATATAAAAATTTGTTTTTGTTAAAATGTGCAACCATGTGTCGATGAGGTGTATGAGTGTAAAATGCTTTAACGTGTACATTCTTCCTGTACAGAATGCTCTTAAGAAAAATTATGGCAACAAATAGTACTATTTTATATAATATTTATTTGTAAATAAAGTAAATAATTTATATGTCAATTAAAAGTTGCTGATTTGACTGTCATACCAACTTTGAAACATAAAATATATAAGCAAAACGATTCTATTATAAATATCATTTAAGCTTTAAAAATATTGCATATAAGATGAGTAATAAATATACTGTAGCTTTTGTAAGTAATATAATAAATAATAAAGTAAGTAATAAATGACGTAAACCTACAATTCTACTAGATTCGCTGTTAGTCGCGGTTTTGGCGGATCCTAAGGATCTTAGGACTGTAAATGCAGCGGCTAGATGCTTAAAAGCATCGGTCTCAGGCCCTCCACCAGCCACAGCAAACAGCTGCCGAAGAAGCAACATGGAAGCATGGCTTTTTCCTGATCCACTGGTACCTGCAACAAATTCAACATTAACATCTCAAATCTTTCAAATTCAATATTTCTCACTTCAAATTTAGATTTTTCAGGTAATTTTACGTATGTATACTAATTTTCAGCAAAATATTTGCATAAATACACCAATAATTAGTTTATTTAATATTTGTTGTTATGCCTATTGGGTATTTTGAATTAAGACGCAATGAGACGTTTATAAAATTTTGGAAAAATCTAAATGTATAATAAATAATAACTCGGAAACTGTGTGAGATAAAAATGTGCGGTTTGAAGCATCAGCTTCCGCATGTCTTAAACTATATTTTAGTATACAAAAATCAAATATTTCTACTGGTGGGCCCCATATATCTGTACCTTTAACATGGGAACCATCTATGCCTACATTATTAATCGTAGAAAAAATATATAAATTATAAATGATCCCAGAAAACCAACCCTGCCTTTACAAATCTCGTGGCATTACTGGTGGGCCCCAATCAGCTACACCATATTGGTGTTCCTATACCATTAACATGGGAACCACCTATTACTACATTATAAATCGTACCAATAATATAAAAATTTGTAAACTACTTATAAATGACCTCAGGAATTATATTCTACACTCAATATAGTTTATTTATTATTAATAAGTTTATTTCACGAGCCGAAGGTGAGGGAAATAATCACCTGAGGGATTAAAGGTACTTTAATCCTGTGGTATATACGCTATTTTTTGCACTTCATCCTCAAAAGAATGCAAAATAGTTTAAAAGAATACACATTTTGTAATTTTGACAGTAAATTTTATGACAAATATTTATATTGTTACCATAGATACTCTGTAACAAATAGCACGTATTTACTTGACAACGGGATTAATTAATTCAATTCCTTGACAACGGGATTAAATATGAGATATAATCCGTTGGGATCAAATTAAGAACCTTAGTCCCTAAAAATAAAGACTAAAGAACAGTTTTAGTCCCGGAAGTGCAAAAAATTTATTTCGTTACTGGGTGAAGGGGGCATTTTATTATATAAACCAAGTAATATTTACCGGATAAAATAATAGCTTGAGGATATCCCGTTTCAGATTGTTGTCTTACTGCTTCTTGGACCACCCTGTTAAGTTGAGAGCTTAAAGACAACCCTCTGGTACTACTGAGGGTTAAAGGGTTCCCAACATCCCTATAAGGGTTGACACAGAGGAGGATGGGCCCAACATTGGTCTGAAATCAAGAATATCAATAAATAATTAGACATTAAATTTTATTAAAGTTGAAAATCGTATCCAGTAAAGTAGATCAATTGGATGAGTATTCGGAAGTTGGATAAGAAAGGATTAAATAAATTAAATCTCTTAATTGCATACGTTTCGGATTATTCATCCTTCATCAGTGCTAAAAGTTGAAGAAACCAGACCAAATAATTATCATAATGTTTATACAAAATAAGTGTAACAATCCTTACCAAATGAGATTACAAATTTTTACATTTAATATGCCAAAGATCATCCTTGTTACAAGGTTGGTAAGGATTGTTACACTTATTTTGTATAAACATTGTGATAATTATTTGGTCTGGTTTCTTCAACTTTTAGCACTGATGAAGGATGAATATAATCCGAAACGTATGCAATTAAGAGATTAAATTTATTTAATCCTTTCTTATCCAACTTCCGAATACTCATCCAATTGATTAAATTTTATACTTGAGTAACCGTGAGTTGACGGCTGATAACCGCACACACAATCAAATATATGACTATACAATATGTGAGGCTGCCACAACCAAGTAAAATAAAATGCTTGATACATTTATTTTTTAAGTTATAAAAATTTTACACCCTAATAAATTTCATCCCTATGTAAAATAAACTTGTTGTGGTCATTGAACAGCTGTGACCTTGAAGACTGAAGACACAAGACACGTGTGAACGTGTAGAGCCTGAGGGCGGGTCCACAAACCTGCGTCTTGGACCTCAATGAGCAACAAGAAGTCAAGAACTTAACAGTTTGGAGACTTCAATGCGCAGTAAGAAAACATTTCACTTTAAGACCCTATACCTCGGAAACCAGCAGAGACATTGAGATATAAATTATGTCATTGGATTCTGCATACTTTCATTTATTAGTAACCATGTTTTCAGAAAAAAATTCAATTATTTTTATTAATGGAACAATTTTTTTTTAAATTCGTAAATTTAAGGGCAGTTTTCGGATGAAGTACACTTTTAAAACCACTGGATTGTTAATTGTATAATGGATATCTGACTAATTATGAATGGAATAAAATAAAATTTTAATTAATTGTAAGAATAGTAAATTTATTAAATTCCATTTGGAAACAATGGCCTAAAACTGTTTAAATAAAAAACCTGAACACTAAAATTGCGAATTTTGACAAATTCTTTCGTGCTAAGTACTATATGCCATTAAGAGGTCCGTCTACCTCCTAAAATCCAGTATAAAATGTACTAACGTAGCCAGTGTTTTGTGGCCAGTACAAGAATGCTCAAATTTTATTTCAACAAGAATTTAATAGAGAAAGAGTGGATCTACAGATGTGCCTTTTTAAAATTTTGATTAAACAATTGTACATGATTATAAAAATTCAAAAAAATTATATCTCATGATAGAATAGTATATTATATATTGAGGGACTAAAGTGCATGATTTAATCCTGAGGGTGAGGTTTATTTCACGAGCCGAAGGTGAGGGAAATAATCACCTGAGGGATTAAAGGTACTTTAGTCCTGTGGTATATACGCTATTTTTTGCACTTCATCCTCAAACGAATGCAAAATAGTTTAAAGAATACACATTTTGTAATTTTGACAGTAAATTTTATGACAAATATTTATATTGTTACCATAGATACTCTGTAACAAATAACACGTATTTACTTGACAACGGGATTAATTAATTCAATTCCTTGACAACGGGATTAAATATGAAAAATAATCCCTTGGGATCAAATTTAGAACCTTAGTCCCTAAAAATTAAGACTAAAGAAGAGTTTTAGTCTCGGAAGTGCAAAAATTAATTTTTAAAATTTTAAAAAGGCACATCTGTAGATCCATTCTTTCTCTATTAAATGTTTTTAAAAAGTCTGACAGTTACAATATTTTTCAACTTCAAAATGACATTGCATTGCTAGGATGCGGCAAAGTACGAGTTTCGGGCTGGTTTCTGGCAGCCGTAGTAGTGGAGAAAAGAGTGGAATAGAAAAAAGTAAAATCGAGAGTATTCTAGGAATTCGGAAAAAATCTAGACGGGCCGTATATCTGACATTGAGCAAACTCATCAATTAAATACTCACATAAAATTGGTTGCTGGCGAATCTGGCTTGCAAGGTCTTCATGACAGCGTCTTCAGTGAGGGGCCCTTGCAGATGTATCAAATCCTCGAGGTTCTGCCCCCCAGGAGTGACAGTGTGGCCCACCCGGTGCTCCTGCCTCTCCAGGTGCCCCATCTTAGCGTCTCCGTTGCAGGTGGCGCCATTCCTGGGGGGCACAGCCGGCGTGGCGGGGCTGGGGGGCGCGTGCACGGCCGCTGTGGTGGTGATCGCCCCCGGCGGTGGGGCCACCGGCTTGCTGGAGGGCGGCGCCAGCGGGGCAGGGGCCGGCGTCGTGACATGAAGACGATTTCGAAGAGTCACCAACTCGGTACTCAGGGTTCGAAGCCGCTGTTGAAGATGGACTGCTTCATTGGAAGATGAGGCATCTGGAAATAGGTAAATCATTAGGGGCATTATATGTCGAGCGAATTTATTGTGGAACATTATACCGGTTTGCAGACTTCCTACGCTGTCATATTTTTAGAGCACAACAATGCACTTTCTAAACTCGTTTCTGAACACAAAGGACTGCGTCGCACCCAGAAATGGGTATCTGTCTCGCCTTTTGCCCAACTTGGCTGTAGCAGCCTCATATATCACTTCATAAAAATACAAATAATTAATATACATACAGCACGTTTAAGAGGCCCGTCTAATACCTAAAATCCAGCATAAAATGTACTAACGTAGCAAGTGTTTTGTGGTCAGTACAAGAATGCTAAAATTTTATTTCAACAAGGATTTAATAGAGAAAGAGAGGATCTACAGATGTGCCTTTTTAAAATTTTGATTAAAAAATTGTTCATGAATATAAAAATTCCTATTTTATGCAAACTTTTCACGGTTATATCTCATGATTTTAAAAAGGCACATCCGTAGATCAATTCTTTACCTATTAAATGTTTATAAAAACATTATCCTGAATTCAATAACAATCTGACAGTTTACTCGCAACGAAAACACTGTTACAGTATTTTTCAACTTCAAAATGACATTGCATAGCTAGGATGCGGCAAAGTACGAGTTTCGGGCTGGTTTCTGGCAGCCGTAGTAGTGGAAAAAAATGGAATGGAAAAAAAGTAAAATCGAGAGTATTCTAGGAATTCAGTAAAAACGTATTAACACTGTACAATAACAACCATGAGTTGACAGCTGGTAACCGCACACACGGTCAAATATGTATACTAAAGAATAACAGTATGTGAGGCTGCTACAGCCGAGTTGGGCACAAGGCGTGATAGATATGTAAGTATAATTTACATGTGAGTCATATTAGAAATTATTTGCTGGTATATTATATTTCATAATAAATATATTAATAACTTTTACTTTTGCACTCAACCTAACGGCTATTCCGTATTTTTTGTTTATGATAGTTCATCTTCAAAAGTTCATAAGTCAAATAATGAAAAAGAAACTACAAAATTATTAAATATTGAAGAGACGGTTTTTATTTTGTAATAAATAGTCTAAAAAGTCGTTTAAGTTTTTCCGTCAATCTAGTTAATTAATTAATTTATTTTACACTTTAAATAACCTGTTATAAAACAAGATGAATAAATTAAACCATAATTTATTATACTACATACTCCTTCAAATAAATATTCAGTACGTCTATGGCACATTTTAGACCCAAAAAAATAGAAGCCAATAGAACAACTTCAGGTAGATTCGTAACAAAGACGACATTTCTCCAGAAATAGAAACGAACAGGTACACATTTCAGCCTATTATAAATTACAAATCTACCAAGATCTACAGGCGACCGAAGAGTGACTATGTTATAACACAAACTCCAGTGCCCTGTGAGAATTTCAAAGCTGCGGTCATGAGTTTATCTCGGCGTGAGTCATCAGAAATATAAGAATAAATCATGCTCAACGTTTTAGTCCGCCATGTTCTAAGTAATCTTTCTTTAGATCTAGCAGCACTGCTTTCTTGGCTTTAGATGTTGAGGAACGCGCACGAAGTCTCAAAGACCAAGAGAACTCGCTAAAGAACAATTTATTGCAAGCTGAACACGAGAAATACGTTGGAAATTTGCTCATAGATGTATTAAAATTGGATGTTGTTTGTAATTTTTATTATGTTTGACTGCTCCATACCCAAAACTGGGTGTATACATTTATATCTGATTGCAGCATTACATTCAGACACTTATATGAGCAGCACTTGAAAAATATTGAGAATTAACTTGTAATTTTAAGGTAGTAAATCCATGGGTAGTGACAACCCAAAATATGACTTAAATTAATATATAGCATTCATTACAAGTCGTAGAATTTGAAAATTTATAGGTAACCGTTCAAAAAACGAAGATAATTGAATTTAAAGTTGACACAAAAGGTGCTAAAATACATTGCGTATATGGAGGTTACCAGTAGATTTACTAAACGATTAGAAAATTTTATATCATAACAACCCAACACATATTTGGAAAACGAATATGTTATTCTTTGATGAGGTATTTATTAGAAAAATAAAAAATATGAGTCACCGCAAAATCGCATGCAAAAGGTTCCAGTCTCAAGAAAAATTATGTTTTTGACGTACTACTACTGCATTTCAGTGTAAACTTAAATTTCAATTATATTTTTTATTTAATTGGATACCTATGATTTGTAATTTACATCCACAAATCTACGATTTTTAATGATTTGATTATTTGACTGCTTCGGCCTCACCGCACACCGAAATCACGCACGCTTATGACCGACGGATTTTCTACCTTAAATTCCCTACGTATTACTCAAAACTGAGTATAAATATGATTGCAGCATTAAATTCAGTGTGTTTTAAAATATATTTAAGAGTAATTTTAGCTAAAAATATTGGTAGATACAGGTACAATTGAAAACGCAAAGATTATAACCGTTCTCGAACAAGGAAGTGGTCTTAGATCAGCAGCTAGTAACCTTTCACCTCTTGCAGCTGCATCTTACTCTAGCATTAAGTAATTATTTCGATTCTTGTTCCGCATAGAATATTATCACAATCTTAGGGGAAATTTTTATTTTCTTTGTGACATCCACGTGTCTTTTGGTAACTGTACTCACGATGACGCAATACAACAAGAACTGTTGGATCTACTACGCAGAAGATGGAACTAGGATGAAAGTTCTGCAGATGTTAACGTGAGAAATAATCATTGCTTTGTTTATAGAAATTCAACCTTTCACTTATGCATTTCAGTCAGTTTTATCATATTTTTTATTTATTATATCTAATGCTGTAATCAGGTTTTAAATATAGATACCCATTACACTTATTATTAATTATAAAAGTTATACCACGACAGAACTGTGTCTCATAAATGTAACTCTTAACAATTTTTAAATGAAACTACCCTTAAATATATATTAAAATATGCTGAATCAAATACTGCAATCAGATTTTAAAAATCTAGATCCAGTTTTGGGTATGAAACAGTCAAACTTATTGTAAGGGTGAGTCAGCTAAATGTTCCCTATTTCATTTGTTTGTAAAGTCTCAAGTTTTTGTGTAAAGTCCGCCAAATTTTTGCTGTAAATACAGTAGCCACTTGAGTTTTTGTTCACAAAGTTTTATCATTATTGCTCTATTGCTTCCTAATTGGTGACTGAAATAATGATTAATTAATTAATGATTAGTCAAACGACTATTTGTAGGATTTTAAAGGACCTTATGTGGCATCCTTATAAGATTCAAATTCTGCAGGCAATTTCTGAAGACGATAAAGCAAACCGATTGGAATTTGCAGAAGACGAAATTGAACGAATGAATGAAAACCCTGGTCATCTGAATAACATCATGTTTTCTGATGAGGCACATTTTCATCTTGATGGTGGATTTAATAGACACAATCATCGGTATTGGTCAGGTGAAAATCCCCACTGGATTGTTGAACAATCCTTGCACTCTCCTAGAACGACTGTTTGGGCTGCAATTGGAGATTTTGGATTAATTGGTCCAATTTTCACATTGAAGTGAACCACTCGTGAAGTTTTTGTCTGATCGATTTGAAATTTCGGCAGTAAAAATTCTTTTAGATAGTTCATGTTTTGCAAAAATTTCGTCACTTTCTGATAAAAATTGCCTAAGTTATAAAAAATCCAAATAGGGAATAGTTAGCTGACTCACCCTATACATAATAAAAATGACACCACAAAGTATAATAATGTTTCATATATGTTTATCTTAACATTTTAAAATGAAACTACTCTTAAACTCTGCTGAATCTAATGCTGCAATCAGCTTTTAAAAATCTAGACCCAGTAACATTATAAAAATGACTCCACAAAGTATAATGCTGTCTCATATGTTTTCCCTTTAACATTTTTAAATGAAACTAATCATAATAATATATTAAAGCATGCTAAACTTAATGCTGCAATCAGATTTTAAATATTCACACCCAGTTTTGGGTATAAGCCAATCAAACTTTATAAACTATAAAAATATGTCACAAAATAAAAACATTTTTTAATCAAACTACCCTTAAATATATTTATAACGAAACTGAAAGATGTTTTCAAAATTCGCAATTTTAATTTTCAAGTTTTGTAATCAAACAGTTTGTAATTACAATTTAATTGTAATCCATTCATCCATGATACAATCAACAACCCAGTGCTTCTAAATAGTTTTGTTCCGTAAAATTTCTTAATAAAACTACCCTTATTAATGTTTCAATCCAGTGTCGCAATCAGATTTTAATTAGCTGCATTAGTTTTACCTCAAAAGTAATTACAAAATACTAATTAAATTTCAACGAACAATAAAGCATGGAACATAAAATGACTGAACGTAATTACGACTATCAATACCGTTTTCGATTTTCAACCCAATAGTCGTTGTTTATCGTTTTTGTTAGTTACTCAACTTCTGATACATATTACAATGGAACCAAACCGGTTTTATTATCCTTTCCACGAAGTATATTCAAAGTTGTACCAAGAAAGCTGTGAGTGGATTCAAAATTTAAATAAAAATACTCACTAGAAATGACACTAGTGAAATCATTTACTAATAAGATTGTTTGTGAGTTGATAAGTATTCTATTAAGGTAGTGTACGTGTAACGCACGACTAATACGCCACTAGAATCTGTAATTATCTCACAAGAAACAGAGTAAAAAACTTGAAATGTTTAATATAAACATTAATAATATAATAAAGATATTTTCAAGTTAACACTTTTTAAAAATCATTCCTACTTGATTGTAACTTAGTACTAAAGATGTTAAAACTTCTGAAAATGCTAATTTTTCAACGGTTATTCAATAAATAATTTATTGACTTCTACAGATTCGTAGGTCAAAGTTGATCCACCGTTTAAATATTCTGAGTAACTGTTGATTATTTGTTTATTTTTATTTATAACTTCAGATAATTTTTATTTAACCCCTTATGTAAAATAATTGTTTAATAATCATTAAAATATGTATACTACTTATTAATGAACCCAGAAATTTAATTATGTGCGTAAATATTGCATATTTTTATTGGTGGGCCCTATTCAGTTAAACCACATTGGTTTCCTATGCATTTAACAAGGGAACCACCTATTCCTACATTATTAATCGTAGAAAAAAATTAAAAATTTGTGTACTACTTATAAATGACCTCAGGAATTCAACCCTGGCCTCAATAATCGCCTGACTCTAATGGTGGGCCCCATTTAGCTAAACCATTTTGGTTTATCGATGCATTTAACATGGGAACCACCTATTCCTACATTATTAATCGTAGAAAAAAAAAGTGTACTACTTAAAAATGACCTCAGGAATTCAACCCTGACCTCAATAATCGCCTGACTCTACTGGTGGGCCCCATTTTGCTAGACCATTTTGGTTTATCTATGCATTTAACATGGGAACCACCTATTCCTACATTATTAATCGTAGAAAAAAATTCAAAATTTGTATTTTTCTTATAAATAACCTCAGGAATTCAACTCTGGTCACAATAATCGCCTGACTCTACTGGTGGGCCCCATTCAGCTGTTTTTCCTCTGCATTTGACATGGGGACCCCCTATTACTACATTATTAATCGTAGAAAAAAATTAAAAATTTGTGTACAACTTAAAAATGACCTCAGGAATTCAACCCTGGCCTCAATAGTCGCCTGACTCTAATGGTGGGCCCCATTTAGCTAGACCATTTTGGTTTCCCTATGCATTTAACATGGGAACCACCTATACTATAATAATAATCGTATAACACTTAAATTAGGTTCTTAAAAATTGTATGTATATACTGGTGGGCCCCACATAGCTATACCCAGTTGCTGTTACCATAATAATTCCATTATTATTAATAATAATAATAAGTATTATACTCATAAAAGACTGTATGCATTCTACTCTAGTATTGAAGTCTCCAAGTATAATATTACCATTTCCGGCACTTTGTTTATAAAATTCACCTGCTTCTTCACTTCACTTAAAAATCAAACCCTTCATTACCGTCGCAAACGTCTAATTTGGGTGGGAAAACCCACAGAAAAAAAAATAATTCAGATTCAGACCGACTCAGACATTTGCACTTGTAATTGTAACTATACTTCTTATTATCATCGGCAGGGAGATATTCGGGTGGAGCTGCCCCACAGCAGCTAACAGTAATAGAGCATTTGGGTGGCGCAGCCCCACACGAAGATATTGACACAGATTGCTAGTCGAGTGACAGATGAAAATATTTTGAATAGATAATTTTTGATGAGGCAAATCACAATTTAGAAATGACTTCGGAGACAATACTAAGTGTACTGTGGGTTCACAATTAAAAGTGCAAATGTGTGAATAAAAGACGCTACTCTACTGTAAACAGTTCTGTCTTCTTCACCTTGGAGCTTCTTTTCGGTCTCCCAGAACTTCTGCAGCTCGGTAAAGTACTTATCCAGAATGAAGACCTTGGATAGTCCGAGGGTAGCCATCTTGTTCACTCATGTCCATGTCTTCCACATCCCAAGACCAACTAACACTGCACAGCACATCGACAACACTCAGGAGACGGGACAGCGCGCAGTCTTCACTGCTGCAGTGGCCAACATCAACTGAACACAGGCGGGAAGCGAGCTGGTCACGTGAGCGAGGTGAAAGACATGGATGGCGCTTTCTAACACTACTTCGCCACAAATACACCTACAAAATACCTTCTATAACCAATATTCTACCATGTACAACACAAGCAACTCAAAATCATTCATGATAAATCAGCTAATCGTGTTGTTTGTTCTATTACTGGGATTACGTGCTAGGTGTGAGTCGGTTATCAACAATTGCCATCTTTCCTTTTCGTCACGTTTAAATGGTCCATGCCATAAGTCCTGAATTCACCACATAAAATATCTTTTAACACCTGATTTTTGTGGTCTGTTTAATGGTCTGTTCAAATAAGTATTCTTGGAAGATTATTCCATGCTCTTGAATCCTGTCAAATATCGTCGCCGCTAAACTGATTCTTCAATGAGTTTTGGACAAGAAGTATTTCTAATTCATTGATAGCTTCAAAACAGTTAATATCTTGTTTCCAGAATTCAGAATCATGAAATAATCCTTATGTGAACAAAGTTTAACATCTAGAACCATTATAACCTATAAGTTGACGCGTTGACGGCTGATAACCATACACACAGTTTAATACAATATACCGATGACTTCATAAATGATATAAATGAAAATTACTTACATATTTTTAAGTAATTTGATAAAACATTGTTTATCTAGGCAAAAATACACTGAATATAATGCAACAAACATTTCCACAAACTCAATTTGAAACTTTGCAACTGGTACACCAGCGCCATGTTACGATGACAGCTGCGGCAAAACTGGTGAACTAAACAGTTTATTGTAAATAATTAATTCTATTAAATTTTAGTTAATTAGCATTAATTATGCTATTAACTATGCATAAAACACTAAATTATATTTTTGAATTAATTATTTGACTATTTACTCAAACTTTTTTACTGTCAGTTTGAAATTAGGCGGTAATGTACAATTTTAAATATGAAATTTTGGCTGATAATCTGTAAAGACCATTTTTTCTATATAGATATATAATTTCATGCGTTATTTGTGACCAGTATAAAGCATCCAACTGTATATAATTGTATGGGGCCCACCAGTAAATATAAGCGACGTTTAAGCATACGATTGAATTCCTGGTATAATTTATAAGTAGTATACACATTTTATATGAATATTAAGGTGAATAAAGTAGTAATAAGTGGTTCGAATGTTACAGGTACAGAAGTAGGCGACATAATCAAGTTCTACGTCGAGTAGGGTTTGGTTGAACGCTAGCGGGCTTCACCACCGCAGGTAGGCAGGCTGTAGGTGCCTGGTCGGCTACGATTTAACTTTAACTTTACTCCGAGCTAACCACACGACTACGAGCAAGTGTGCTGTGGCTGCGGCACATACAGACCGCAGTCGCAGTCGCCTGACCCCAATCAGCATTCCAAGGCGGCAGCGGCAAGTGCAACAGAAACACCACCAAACCAACTGAGATTCAAAACATCACAACGAGGTGAATCCCAACACAGAGATAAATAGAAGATGCTACCCACTGTTTCATGTCTTTTAAAGCATCTACTTAGGGTGTAGCACCTGCCAGACACCTGTGAGAACGTTGTTTTCAACTGTAAATGCTCAAACATTTGAATCCAACTTAAAAATCTTAAGACCACAAAATTCCATAAACAATTAACTAAAAGCAACTGTTTGGTGTCTTTTACAGCAACTACTTAGGGTGTAGCACCTGCCAGACACCTGTGAGAACGTTGTTTTCAACCGTAAATGCTCCAACATTTTAATCCACCTTAAAAATCCAAAGACAACAAAATGCCATAAACAATAGACAAAAAGCAACTGTTTGATGTCTTTTACAGCACCTATTTAGGGTGTAGCACCTGCCAGACACCTGTGAGAACGTAGTTTTCAACTGTAAATGCTCAAACATTTTAATCCAACTTAAAAATGCAAAGATCACAAAATGCCATAACAAGACAAATTAATAACTAAAATCTAACTCTTTGATGTCTTTTAAAGTATCCATTTGGGGTGTAGCACCTGCCAGACACCTGTGAGAACGTAGTTTTCAACCGTAAATGCTCAAACATTTGAATCCAACTTAAAAATCTAAAGACTACAAAATGCCACTAACGCGACAAATTAATAACTAAAAGCTAACTTTTTGATGCCTTTAACAACATCTATTTAGGGTGTAGCACCTGTCAGACACCCGTGAGAACGGATTTTGCAACCGTAAACACAAATATAAATAGTTCAATATTTCATATAACGGCAAATCAAAATAATAGAGGATAAATAAATTAATAACTAAAGCTGTAGATGTATGTAACAGCAGCTAGTAAAGGTGTAGCACCCTCTAGACATATTTCAAACCGTTAACAAAATTACAGTGTATCTTAAATTATTTATTGTGAATCAAAGTTCATAGATTTCTATGAAGTGCCACACTCAAATTGAATGATTTGTAAGCTAAAACACCCGTGAGATGTTGGCTGTTTTGTCTTCTCGGAATGGTTTGGTCATCTTAAGAATTCTTAATCTTCTCTAAGTATTTTTTGTTTCTAGGATGGTCCATTGGATGCTGCAGCCGTCTGGCAATTGTTTCAATCTCCAATCTTTTGTTTTATAGTTTCTTTTATTGAATCATAAACTTGCATTCTTCTGTTTATCGCTTTTTACTTCTTCCAGCTGACAGAAGAAATCAAAAAGATTTTCTAAATTTCTGGTTTAATTTCACAGTTTTTAAAGCTGTTTTTCTGTAGATAATTAAATAATGAATTAATTATTACATGACAACTGCTGGAAGATTGAATCCTGAAGAATTCAAGACATGTGTTAAGAATTTTAACACTGCAGACTAGAAACAGGTTCTTGAAGATTACAATTATTGTTTACCAGTAATTGCGGAACGTAATCAACCCTGAAGGGTACTTTTTATACAAAATCAACTCTGCCGAATCTAACGCAACCATCTCCAGTTTTTAAGTGACAATTACGTAAAGTATCATTTTTTAAAAACTCTTGTGCGCCACTGAATCCACAACAATACAAATACAAACAAACAGAAACTCTCGTAGGCGAAGTAGTTCAACGGATTACTATTTCCTATAGCGAAACTTGAGTATACTGCGTTGAATCACACACAAATCAACTATGAAAGTGTGTTAGCAAAATGCATAACTTGAACATCATTTTTTACACCTACAAATTTTTTTACCCAACAGATTTTCATGAGAATTAAGAATTAACACACTCACGGGTGCCTTACAGGTGCTACACCCTATAGAATACCGTGAAAATATAAAACAACACCCAGAATTGGGTATTTGTGACCGCTAGTAAAATATTTCGGATAACTGTTGACATTTTAGTTTATATTTTTAATTAATGTGTACTCACGGGTGACTGGTGGGTGCTACACCCTTATAAAATTCTGTGAGAATGTAAAATAATAAATAACACCCAAAATTGGGCATTTGCCAGTGAAATATTTTTATTTCTGATAACAAGTGTTGAAATTTTAGTTTGTATTTTTGATTACGTGTCAAATATATGTGCTCACGGGTGTCTGGAGGGTGCTACACCTTTATAAAATACTGTAAGAATGTAAAATAATAAATAACACCCAGAATTGGGCATTTGCCAATAAAATATTTTAATTTCTGATATCAACTGTTGAAATTTTAGTTTGTATTTTTGATAACGTGTCAAATATTTATGCTCACAGGTGTCTGGAGGGTGCTACACCCTTATAAATAACTGTGGTTATAAATATTGATTCACAAAATAGGGCCCAACCTTATTCGTGGATATTTTCTAAAGGAAGTTCTTTGGTTCTCGATGTTTACATACTTGAGTGATTATTCACTCGGTAGCAAGCTAGGTCACCTCTTCCAATCTTCTAGGAATGTAAAATGGCCCGTGGGCCCCCGAAATACGGCGGTAATTACGCTCCGTAGCATGCGACAATAATTATAAGTTAGGCCAAGAACTTCTTAAGAAGTTAACATTGAAGACTAGGAGTCACAACGGTAGTTTAAATTAAAACGAGACGCGGGGAGCAGGCATAGCTGTGTGGGGCCCACCAGTATAATTACGAGAATATATTTCTGGGGTTTACAATATATTAAATACAAATTTTTATCATTTTTGAACCATTTTTAAAGCAAAGACCTAGATGATTGGGGCCCACCAATAGAGACACGCATTTTTTGAGCACAGGATTACATTCCTGAGGTATCTAATATGCTGCATACAAATTTTCATTATTTTTAAACAATTATTTAAAGTTTATCAACAAGGCTTAGGTATTTGGGGCCCACCAGTTGAGACACGCAATTTTCATAATTAAAAAAGTTACTTCTCAACTCACGGGTGCTCTTCTTGAGTGTGGTAGCCTCACTGGTCCAGCGGTTATTAAATGTAAATTTTCTTTCAAATTAATGACGTGTTTTCTTCAGTGTTATTTTTATTTTATTTTCATAATTATTTTACGGTAGAAATAGCCGCGAGCGCTTTGTGAATATGTATTATATTTACATCAATTTTTTGTTCATAAAAAATTGATTAAGATTAACAGGTTTTTTGGAGTATTTTTTTTCGGTAGTTAATGTTACAGTTAAACAAATTTAGTGCTTTTTAATTGACAACTTTATATTAAAAGCATTTTAAAATATTTGAATCTGAATTTAAGTGCGGACAACTTATCCAAGACTTTATCTAGCAGTCTGCTATATTTAAAACACATAGCTCCTTTTTACCAGAAATCTAATTTTTTTTCCATTAAAAATTTTCTACCATAATTCCTCAACTTCTTGTACTGTTAAACCTCCTAGTAAATTTAACACAGACTTCCATTTCAAAATGTACTCTAATGTGTACTCTACTAGCTTCCTATAGGTCACTCATCAATAAAAAAATTATTCTACAATAATTCCTCAACTTCTTGTACTGTTAAATCTTCTGGTAAATCTAACAGACTTTCATTTCAATATCTACCCTATTGTGTACTCTACTAACGTCCTATACGTCACTCATCAATAAAAAAAATGTATTCTACAATAATTCCTCAACTTCTTGTACTGTTAAATCTTCTGCTACACCTAACACAGCCTATCATTTTAAAAATCTGCCCTATAATGTACTCTACTAACTTTCTTATAGGTCACTTTAACAAGATTCATCCATCAAAAAAATATACATTTTTCTACAATAATTCCTCAACTTCTTGTACTGTTAAACCATCTGCTACACTTAACATAGCCTTTCATTTCAATATCTACCCTATAGTGTACTCTACCACCTTCCTATAAGTCACTTTGACAAGATTCATCCATCAAAATAATACATATGTTGTGTACAAAAATTCCGCAACTTCTTGTACTGTTAAATCTTCTGATAAATCTAACACAGCTTCTCAATTTAAAATCTACCCTATATTGTACTCTACTACCTTTCTATAGGCCACTTTAACAAGACTCATCCATCAAAAAAAAAACTACCATAATTCCTCAACTTCTTGTACTGTTAAACCTTCTAGTAAATCTAAAAGACTTTCATTTCAAAATCTGCCCTATAATGTACCCTGCCAGCACCCTATAGGTCACTCTAAGAAGATCCATTCATCAAAATTACAGGTAACTACTTTTCCACTATGATTCCTCAACTTCTTGTACTGTTAACAAACTGTTGCTGTTGAGGTTATCTGAGTTGGTGACCAGCAATACTGCTAAGCAAACAGTGCTACAGGAAGATAGGAGAATAAAATAATAAAAAATGGGATTTCATTTCTTTTTACAAACGTGAGGTTTCAGTACAAATATTTATTTACCGTGTGTGCGGTTACCAGCCGTCAACTCACGGATATTCATGGATATTAGTGGATAGCACACCAAAGTATTTTGTGCAGTTAAACTAAAATGCTACTGGATTTGAAGCATAATTTATAATTATTTTATATTATCTTTTATTATTTCTAATTGTTTTAATTATTATTAAAATAAATTGTAAAATGATTTATGATCTACAGGATCTACGGAGATCTGCAGGCAATTCTGGGTATTTTCACCAGACGTTGACCGAAACAATTCTTGCGAATGTCAAGTGGTCCAACGTCTTGAACTTGTCCTTATAAAAAGTGTAACAATGACAAGACAAAGACCTCATGCCCTTCCGAAGACATGTGTGACGTCACCGCCCGTATGTGCGTATGTATGCGAAACAGATCGTCACCACAATACCAGAAGAGGTTGAGGACTGAGAAAAAATACTACTCTGTTTACATAAAATAATTTTTGTGAACCGGATACCGAATAACGGATACCGAATAACGGATACCGAATAACGGATACCGAATAACGGATACCGAATTTCTCACCTATTTACTTAGATTGTATTGTTAATATTAAAACTAATGTCGAAAACCGCATGTTGGTATCTGGTCTAGTTCCTGAGATATTTATATTATTGTGCCACACCCAGAAATGGGTGTGCATAATATATTTTGATTATGTAAATATTGGTATATCAATTTTTTTTGTACTAAACTATATATTTTTAACATTGTTGTATGAGTATACTAAAGTAATAAAAAAATTAATGTATAACACCTAAAATGGGTCTAGGTGCATTATTTCTGGGTGTAGAAATGGGTTCCTTGGGTGTTTTTACATGTATGTACAAATTTTCAGAAATTTTCCACAATAACTACAACAGATATAAATAATTTAAGAATAAATTCCATTCCCACCCAAAACTGGGTGTGCGGGTTGCAATTTAGGGTTCAGAAATGGATTCCTTGGACTTTTTTACATGGGTATACAAATTTTCATCATTTTCCTACGTCTAGTATAGCCGCAAATCAAAATATAAAATTAATTCATATTATTTTAGGCTCCAAAAAAACTGCAAATGATTCTGGAATAGAGTATAGAATTTTATTTTTTTGAAATGGAGCCCAACGGTGCGAGATACGAGAAATATTGAGAAAAAGTTACGATTTTAGTCAATATAACCTCACAAAAAATTTCAAAATGCAATAACTTTATTAATAAAACGTTTTTCGGAGGCATTTAAGGGCTGAAAATCTCTTTTTCGGCCTAAAGTTTGTAACCCCCCCCTGTTTTTCGGTGGAGCCAGTCTAATAAGCTCAAAAAAAATTCGCAAAATTTTAATTATTTTAAAATATTAGAAATAAAGTCGTCCAAGTGTAGATATTTTGACATTTATAATTAAAATGGTCGCTATAGTCTATTCCACTTCCATTTTGAATATTAAATAATTAATTATGCTGTTATTTACCGTAGGAAACCGGCGAAAATTGGTAGTCAGGGGTAAAATTGTCCGAGGAACTCGAATCCGGCCTCAGAAATCTCGTGTCTCGGCTACGAGACCTCGTATAACGAGATTTATTGTACCCATGTTATACCTCCATAGTTTTACACGTGAAATTGAAGTTAATTAAATTAATTAATTTCTATGTTACTAACCATAGAATAATCGTGTAAATTTGGATTCTAGTGTAAAATTGTCCAAGGAACATGATCCCGTTCTTAAAAATCACGAATTTCTACTGGTGGGCCCCAAATACCTACACCCTATTGATTTCCCTATACCTTTAACATTGGGACCCCCTATTATTTCATCATTAATCGTACAAAAATTTATTCCTCTGTTAATAATCGTAGGATTGCCGTGAAAATTTGGATTCTGGGGTAAAATTATCCAAGGAACAAGATGCTGCCCTCAAAAAAATTGCCTCTCGACAACGAGACCTCGTTTAACGAGACTGTTTCCATGTATAAGGGTAGTGCATTATTTATTTTATTACTTATCGTAAAAAAATCAATAAAATTTGGTTCCCGGAGTAAAATTTGCCAAGGATCTCAATTATGCAGTCCAAAACTGTCTACCGTTATAACGAAGCTCGTTATAACCGGAAACTGTATACAAAGGGGAACAAACTGTTTTGTAATATGATTATCTATTTAAATTAACTTATGTAAAGTTATGCTAAACAATTAAATGTAATCTATTCATAGTTACATCAAATTACGGCGTAATACATCATAATTAAATTGTCATTTATATGTGTGAAACTCAGTTAGCAATTTTCAACAGTGCTTCATAATAAAAATGATACAATTTCTCAAGAATTAATTAACGCACAATGATAGGAATCTAGTACGAGATTTCTACGAAAAATAAAACGTTAATTAATTAGTATTACATCCAATTAATAGCTGAGATTGATGTCGCTTTAATTGGACCCTTTCGGTTGTCAATTCTAATAAATACAAATTTTAAATATATTCCAACTGAAATGAAACTAACAGTTACTTCCAGATCCAGATTTTAATTCCTCATTTATAAGATAATTATGAGTATTTCCGGTTAGGTATATTAAGTTCTTTTAGCACGGTATTTGTCATCGGCTAACAGTCTAGCGTGCCCTATTAGCATATTAAACTGCTATTCATAAACGCAAGTAGTGATTTAAGCACGTCGTTAACTTAGCCACACAGTTAGTGGAAGATAATCTACGGCGAGTGTGATTTAATTGACATTATAAACACTTTGATTAGCGCCAGGCTATCTAGTAATTTACTAGCTGATATCAGTAATAAAATGAATTTGTTTTAGTTTAATAAGTGAGCCACCCTGTATACTAACTAGATAGCATGCTAAACTAGCATAACGCTAACTAACTTAGTATTCAAATCCGAAGTTGTGTATTTATTAGTACACGGTTTCGATTTTAGTTTATCCGTAGGACATCCCATGAATCATGGTGTAATTTCTTGCTATTAACTTGTCGTCTTGTAACAATTGTAGAAAAATCTCACCATTTTGAAGGCAGTCTGCAATGTCGGCCCCAAATTCAGCGACGCGGCTCAGCTGTTTCTGTAGGGCCTCTTTTTCTTTGTATCTGGTAAAAATAAATTGATTCATCAAAAAACAAATCATAGAATAGACATTTTATTGCAAGTTGTACAAGTTGTTCATAACAACATGTTGTTTGAGTGTTATGTGTTGTTGTCTGAATATCTTGGATATCTGGCTGTCATACTATGCAAGTTTTTTATCGCGCAGGCTCGGAGTAAGGATAAGTTTACTCTGAATTCATTGTACAAGCAAAATCAAACACAAAGTGATTCACAACTGAATGCATTTATTTTAATGGTAGAGTGATCGACTCACGTATCACGAAACTGAAAGAAATATTTCAAAATTTTAAGATAAATTTAGACCTACTAAGTATGTGGCTAATTTAGCCAATCAGCGCTCAACGTTCGCACTTATAATTGAAATTAGAATTTTGTGGAAGCACTGATTGGTTAATTTAGCACTTATACTTATAATTGGGTAGGTCTGAATCTAGCTTTAATTTCCAGGTTATTTAATCAAACAGTTTTGGGTCACTGTTTTCAAATGGAATTTTGTAAATTTACTAATCTTGCCTTTGCACAATTAATTAAAACTTAATTTCAATCCATTCATAGTTAATCAACAATCCAGTGGTTTCAAAAATGTGCTTCTTGCGAAAACTGCTCTTAAATTTACGAATTTTTATCAAATTCTTTTAATATTTTTAAATAGTTGAACAAACAAAATTTTGTATTACAAGTATTCTCATTATATCAGAGGTATTATGTGCAACAAATTTGTGAAAATATGTTGAATCTAACTATTTTTTATTTTAAATAACCTTTAAGTTTGCTAGTTACAGCCCTTAAAATGGCTTTTATAAAGCAAGTACAAAAATTAAAAATTGTGAGTACATTCCTGTACATAATTCAATACAGCAACGTACAGGCCATTACAATGGGCTAGTATTTACACCATAATACCATGGGGCATGTTTAGTCCAGTAGGATTTCGCCCATTTATAAACCAACCAAAAATGTTTCAGCGACTCCACCAATTTTCAACAAATGCCACACCCAGTTTAGGGTATAACATTAATAAATTAAATAAAAAGGATAACCGGATAAAACCTCTGAGAGCAAAACACAACCACAGTGATTATTATTGCAACGTGCAATTGAATAACGACAGTTTGACAGGCACTCCAACATTCAGACACTAACTAGACACTTATCAACTAACCGACAGAAGAACTCCGGTCTGATTCTATGCTTCGCGAGGAAGTCATCGTAGACTCTGATCACCTCCAGGAGGTGAGCCGCGGCTCTGGAGTTCTCTTCGTACGTCTCATCAGGCAGAAGCATCCTCTACGGTGCACTAGGTCCATCATGAAGACAACACTACACTTCACACGCGCAAGAACGGTGCTGTTACATCCTTAGTCTACCTACAGGACGGTAAACACTTATATTAGATGCACATTTAAATTATAGTAATTTTTAATGTGTATTAAAATGTACCAGTACCAGTGATAAAGCTAAAGCACTTATATTAAATTTATTGTAATTTTGTAATGTGATTTAAAAGATCTTTTATTTCACTTGCATAAAAATGTTATTAAGTGGTCTACACTATATATTATCAAACACCTCACAGTTGAGAGTACCAGTGAGGCGTAAATGTCCCAAGTAATTTATTGTTATTCTTGTGATTTAACATTTCTTTGGCAACTTAACGCGCGCGCTGAGTTTTCAATGACAGAAACAGAACTGGAGGACCGCAGAACCTCAGCTTAACTGCTGAGGAACAACGTGCTTCAGACGCGCGCATGCGAACTGCAGGGTCTTAAGACGTTAAGCGCCAAGAAAATAATAAGAATGTAACAGTTACATTATATTATAATATTAATACAATTAAAGGTTGTGAGATGTTTAATTATAAATAAATTCAATGTATGGAATAATTTTTGAACAATATTTGTTACTTAAAGCCCTACACTTCTGAATCCTGGAAAAAATTAACTGTTCGCACGGCGATCTTTGGAGATTCTAACAAAGATTCAGAAGTCTGGAAAACATGAAGTTTTTTTCTTTCTAGTGACAATTACGTGGTTTTAAAGCAATCAATAAATTATAAATTCTTCTTTTCCAAGACTCATTCAAGATTCAATTTAGCGACACCGCAATTTAACAGATAATTCTCACTAGAAAGAAAAAAACTTCTTTTCCAGGATTCTGAATCTCCGTAGAATCTCCAAAGACCGTCGTGCGAACAGGGCTTTAAGCTATCAATAAATTAGAAATTCATCTTTTCCAAGACTCATTGAAGATTGAAGAGACAATTCTGGCCAGGATTAATTTTTTAAGTACAGAAGAATGAAAGAATTCTGGAAGAATCCTTGCGTGAACCGGTTTGAATATATTTAAAGAACAAAATGAAGATTCTTAACAAACTATTATATTATTTACTTCATTTACTCAGATGTGATAAATATTTATAGGCGAAAATAATAATGGTGCAACTCTGTGTGGTATATGCGCGTGAGAAAGCGCGTCTCGGATTACCCCTATACGCCGTACTATACTGTTCAATATGAGATACTAAGTATATGATACGTAGGCCCTCCAGGCATCTCGCTGCATCCTTGTCTTCAAATGTTCATCTCTGTCTAACGCATGTGTGCTGAAGCGTTTTATAGCAAATAATTAAGAGTTCAACTGATATTGAATTTATTTTGAAGCTAGAATATTTATTCGAAGAAATAAAACGTTAAAATGCCCCACGGGTACACTAAGAGTCTAATTGGACTTGTAGGAAATAAACTCTAGTGGTTTGATAGACTGTAAGCAATTGTTTATAGCTTTAGTGCCATAAAAATAACTTGTTCTATTATTCTACGAATTGACAGAATTTGACCTCACAACTCACGGGTGCTCTCCAGTGTGTAAAACAATAGCATTGTTATCTGTTTCCCAGAACAAAGAAACAAATTCTAGACTGCGAGAATCTTTGTTTTGTAAAAAAAACAAAGATGCAAATACAGATTGACAATTGATGATTAAAAGAAACTTGAAAAACGCTTAAGATCATTGATTGTCAGCTGTTATAGCCTATTATTGCCTTTTTAACAACTATGCTATGTCGAGAGTGCCATTAATTGCAAATAAATTACTTTAACAGATATTTATAAGCTTCGCAGGTTTTTATTACACCCTAATTAAGGTCTGTACAGGCTGGAGTACCCGTGAGTTGGGTCTGAACTTACTTCAAATTCGCGCCCTCGTCTTATATAGCCTATTATTGCCTTTTTGACAACTATGCTATATCGAGAGTGCCATTAATTGCAAATAAATTACTTTTAACAGATATTTATAAACTTTGCAGGTTTTTTTAAGGTCTGTACAGGCTGGAGTACCCGTGAGTTGGACCTGAACTTACTTCAAATTCGCGCCCTCGTCTTATATAGCCTATTATTGCCTTTTTGACAACCATGCTATGTCGAGAGTGCCATTAATTGCAAATAAATTACTTTTAACAGATATTTATAAACTTTGCAGGTTTTTTTAAGGTCTGTACAGGCTGGAGTACCCGTGAGTTGGACCTGAACTTAATTCAAATTCGCGCCCTCGTCTTATATAGCCAATTATTGCCTTTTTGACAACTATGCTATGTCGAGAGTGCCATTAATTGCAAATAAATTACTTTTAACAGATATTTATAAACTTTGCAGGTTTTTTTAAGGTCTGTACAGGCTGGAGTACCCGTGAGTTGGACCTGAACTTACTTCAAATTCGCGCCCTCGTCTTATATAGCCTATTATTGCCTTTTTGACAACTATGCTATGTCGAGAGTGCCATTAGTTGCAAATAAATTACTTTTAACAGATATTTATAAACTTCGAAGGTTTTTGAAGGTCTGTACAGGCTGGAGTACCCGTGAGTTGAATCTGAACTTACTTCAAATTCGCGCCCTCGTCTTATATAGCCTATTATTGCCTTTTTGACAACTATGCTATGTCTAGAGTGCCATTAATTGCAAATAAATTACTTTTAACAGATATTTATAAACTTTGCAGGTTTTTTAAAGGTCTGTACAGGTTGGAGTACCCGTGAGTTGAATCTGAACTTACTCAAATTCGCACCCTCGTCTTATATAGCCTATTATTGCCTTTTTGACAACTATGCTATGTCGAGAGTGCCATTAATTGCAAATAAATTACTTTTAACAGATATTTATAAACTTTGCAGGTTTTTTAAAGGTCTGTACAGGTTGGAGTACCCGTGAGTTGGACCTGAACTTACTTCAAATTCGCACCCTCGTCTTATATAGCCTATTATTGCCTTTTTGACAACTATGCTATGTCGAGAGTGCCATTAATTGCAAATAAATTACTTTTAACAGATATTTATAAACTTTGCAGGTTTTTTAAAGGTCTGTACAGGCTGGAGTACCCGTGAGTTGGACCTGAACTTACTTCAAATTCGCGCCCTCGTCTTATATAGCCTATTATTGCCTTTTTGACAACTATGCTATGTCGAGAGTGCCATTAATTGCAAATAAATTACTTTTAACAGATATTTATAAACTTTGCAGGTTTTTTAAAGGTCTGTACAGGCTGGAGTACCCGTGAGTTGGGTCTGAACTTACTTCAAATTCGCGCCCTCGTCTTATATAGCCTATTATTGCTTTTTTGGCAACTATGCTATGTCGAGAGTGCCATTAATTGCAAATAAATTACTTTTAACAGATATTTATAAACTTCGAAGGTTTTTTAAGGTCTGTACAGGCTGGAGTACCCGTGAGTTGGACCTGAACTTACTTCAAATTCGCGCCCTCGTCTTATATAGCCTATTATTGCTTTTTTGACAACCATGCTATGTCGAGAGTGCCATTAATTGCAAATAAATTACTTTTAACAGATATTTATAAACTTTGCAGGTTTTTTAAGGTCTGTACAGGCTGGAGTACCCGTGAGTTGGACCTGAACTTACTTCAAATTCGCGCCCTTGTCTTAAGAAAATGTTCTCACAGTAAATCTATGGGCGTGGCGAACCACGAAGCACTTGACCCGCGTGTAATTAGACCTGGGTCATTTCTGACCTCGTGTGTACCTAAAACACCAACAGATATATTACCATCTTCGTCTATCTTACAGAAATACATTCATTCATTATATCTGATGCATAAGAGCGACGAAGACCTCAACAGCAGGTTGTTGTATCTCCGTCTAACACATTTGAGGAAGATGAGTCGTAGGAGGCTGGCACCAGTGGCGGAGACTTGAATTTTTAATAAAAAACAAATATTTTGGTCATTAGAGTCAAAACTAATAGTCATCAAAGTAGATTAAGTTTTTTAGGTGTTTAATTATAAATTTATACTTGATTAGATTAAATTAGAGTAATTTAGTAATTTATTAATTAATATACAAAGGGCTATTCTTCTTTAATAGAAGGGTAAATTAATGAAAAAATTACCGGACCTCAATTTAGTTCTATTTTATCCAAACGCGAATCAACATGTGCTAAAAGTATTATGGATTTCGACGATATTCTACCCGTTTTTGGAGAGTTCGGTCCCTACCAAAAACTGTTAATTTTTTTAGTTCTTTTGCCTGGAAACATACCTTGCGCTCTTAATGCATACAACCAAATATTTATGACGAAAACCGTGGACCATTTTTGCAAAATACCGCAACTGGAATATCTATTATCCGAAAACGAAGAATTGTACAAAAATATCAGGTAATATTTAGTCGTTCTTTAGTATAAACCACTAATATTATGCTTATAGTATCCCAGCACAATTAATTGACGATAAATTGGTGTATAGCAAATGCACAATGTATAATTTGAATTATACTGATGCATCACTGCTAAATGATTTAAAATCAGCTGAAATTATCAACTGCAAGTATGGGTGGGTCTATCACACAATTCCAGACGAATCTTCAATCATTTCTGAGGTAAATATCTACCAGTTTTACTCATTTAAACTACTGAATTCTTTTTAGTGGAACTTGGTTTGTGATAAAGAAATCTACCCGACAATTACTTTAGTACTATTTGGAGTGGGTGGTCTATTAGGTAATTTAATATTCGGGTATATTCAAGATGGTCTAGGAAGAAAACCAGCTTTCTTCATTTACCTAGCGATATTATGTATCTTTGGAATGGCTACTGCTTATGCACAAAGTTTTTTTGTCTGGACGATATTAAGATTTGGTGCTGGGTTCACCATTCCGGCTATTATGGGGCCTCCAATGATTCTAGGTACGTAAAACTAAAAAATAATTCACCGTACCATAATATTATCAAATGGTACGGTACACCTGTTATACCAAAATATATTTGACTATAAGTCGAAAACTAAAAGCATATTTGAAATGAGGTTTGTAGCATTACATTCCTTACATAATTATTTACCTAAATCTGTAAATTCTTGAGTCTAGTTGTAATCATATAGCCATAAATTCATGTTGAAAATTTTTGGCGGGATCAAAAATCACCCTAACCTATCTTTGCCTGGTCTCCAATTAAATACTATTTATACTTATTTCAGCCCTGGAAATAGTAGGATCTAAGCACAGGACCTTAGTAAACCTTCTATCTAACATAATATACTCACTTGGACTAGTAGCCCTTGCAGGAATCGTCTACTTCTTCAGGAACTGGCGAACATTATCTTTAGTAACATCTGTACCTTTTCTACTTTACTTCTTGTATTGGTTCGTAATGCCTGAAAGCCCTCGATGGCTTCTAGCCCAAGGAAAAGTCGCAAAAATGCACAAAATTATGGAAAAAATGGCACGGTAAATATCTGAAATAAACAAGTTGAATTTTGGTGTTAGTTAAAGTAGATGGCGCAAGCGATTGGACAAATTAGGCGGTTACATTTTTAAACATACGCGCGAACTGAATAATTAATAAATTAATTTTTTGTAGGATAAACAATAAATCTATAGCAGATATTCAACAATATTCTTCATCTATATTAGCGACAACTCACCTTAAAGATAACCACCAACCATCTTACGGTATTCTAGACTTAGTGCGAACTCCTAATCTTCGAATAAAAACCATTATACTAATTTTTATATGGTTTGCTACCACAAGCGTCTACGTAGGGCTTTCATACTACGCCCCTTCATTAGGAGGTGACGAATATCTCAATTTTTTCTTAGCAGGAGTTGTTGAACTACCTACTTATTTAATTTTGTTTCCAACAATGGAAAAATACGGCCGACGATGGATTTTATGTACCAGTATGATTATTGGAGGCAGTGCTTGTTTAGCAACAGTTTTAGTTAGTAATGGTGAGTAATTTGACTCCCTAGCCACCCATTTTAAGATGTGAAATATCCCGGCCGCATGTTAAAAAATATGCCGGCAAGTGATGCATCGGTTCCCGGCATTCTTTCAAATTAATCTGCGGGCTTTTTTCAGATTCAGTAATAACGTTAATTTTATATTGTATTGGAAAGATGGGAATATCTTCTACTTTTGTGGTCGTACTTTTAATGACGTCGGAATTGTATCCAACAGTAATTAGAGGACTTGGAATGAGTATTTGTTCGGTGTTTGGTGGATTAGGTCCAGTTGTTATACCATTGATCAATTATTTAGTAAGTATTACTATTTAACAATTTGTTAATTGTTTAATCTTTGTAATATTTCAGGGAACAGATAATCTAGTCCTACCCTTAGTAATAATGGGACTGCTGCTAATTCTAGGAGGACTAAGTTCTATTTTATTGCCAGAGACGCTTCATAAAAACCTGCCACAAAACCTAGAAGATGGAGAGAAATTCGGGTTAAATTATTTAAAATGTTTCAACAGAAAAACTGAACTGTAATCTTTTATAAAAAATCTTATATCATAAAGGAACTTCAATAAACTAAACAATAAAAAACACGATACATAAATATGTCATGCAAAAAAAATACTTTCTGTAAATTCATCATATATCTATTGCCCAATATTAGGCAAATCACAACCAGTGTAGCCGCCAATTTCGATGGCGTAGCAAAGCACATTTCGCCAATACGAATCCATCACAAGTAGATGAGGATTGCCAATAATAATCAGCAGAGATTGTGCTCGGCTGATAGCAACGTTTAGGCGTCGAGGGCTGGCGATGAACCCTAAACCGTATTTACAGTCGTTCTGGGCGTCAACTTCGTTGCTTCGGACGCAAGAGAGAATCACAATCTTGAATTCTTGGCCCTGGAATTCTTCAACACTTCCTATTTTAGGCAACGGCAGTTCTGCCTCCATCAGAAGTTCTGTCACATGTTGGCCCTAACATAAAATGAATTTAAATGTTATTTTATATCTGTATCTATGTATTTTGTTAGAATTATTCAGTAAATGATTCGTTCTTAAATATTATCCATGGTTTTAAATTTCCTCGGTATTTTATTGATAATTTATCGGGAATTTAAATGGTTATAAAATGGGCGCCTACTCAATTCTTGAAAATCAGAGCTAGAAAAAGTTAAAAAAGTATATATTTAAGTACCTGTCGAATATACGGCGTTATAACCCCAATATCTTGCGGTTTGACTCCAAGTTGATACAACTTATTAACATAATAAAAGACCTGGCCACCTTCTTGAGGGTTAAACCAAGAAGGACAGTCTTGCGTCTGAAGATTATGCCCTCGGCACCCATTGAACACCAACGCGGGGGGCAGACGCCCTTTTCGAGTTGGAATAACCGAAGCGACTCTTCTAAGCAGCTTGGCCTCTTCGCTATCGTCTTCGGAGATCTGCAAGAAGTTAAATTAACACCCCATCAAGTAACTTCTTTGTTGTTCTTACGGTTGCGCGCAGTTCGTTGTTGTAGAACAAGTTGTTAGGGCACGTAAGAAGTTCTGGCAGAGATCTGTAGTTGTAGACAAGCTTTGTTACTAGTCTAGGATCGTAACCAGCTGAGTCTGGGAAGCCTATGATGTCGCGCTCGTACGGAAAGTTGAAAATTAGGCGTTCGAAGAGGGAGTCGCCTAGTCCTACCTCACGAGCCAACACTGAGAACACGCAGGGGCCCAACTGCCGCGGGTCGCCTGAACAAAAACAGAAATTGCACAATTTTGTTATAGTTATAAATGTGTTATCTACAACCATTGAATAATACATTATGTACGTAACTGCAGTAAAATAAACTCTATAAGATACTATTGTATTATGAGTCCATTATTCAATACTACTGTCTCTGTCACCACATCAATATTTTAGGTATGTTAAGCTGGAATAACCCCATTAGCAGAACCGGCCAAAACCAATAGGAATAATTAGTACTCGATTATTACTAATTAATTACCCTAATCCTTAATTTATTACTGTGGTTTTTAAAAAAATTAACGAGGGTTTTACGAACCCGAGTTTGTGGGCTCTAGTACGGTTTTGTTAGCTTTGTTAGTGTAGTAAAAACAAAAACCGAGATTGTGGGGCTCTAATACGGTTTTGTTAGCTTTGTTAGTGTAGTAAAAACAAAAACCGAGATTGTGGGGCTCTAATACGGTTTTGTTAGCTTTGTTAGTGTAGTAAAAACAAAAACCGAGTTTGTGGGGTACGGTTTTGTTAGCTTTGTTTTTTTTAAACCACAGTAATAAATTAGGGATTAGTTGTAATTAATTAGTAATAATCGAGTACTAATTATTCCTGTTGGTTTTGGCCGGTTCTGCTAATGGGGTTATTCCAGCTCAATATTTTAATGAATAAGAAGTAAAGGAATGTTTTATTTAAAAAGTCGTAGATAAAACGTCGTATTTGACTCGCACATAATGGCTATAATTCACTCAGATGATTATAAAATCGCCTTCAGCTCGTGCATAAACTTTCATCCTCTTGAATTATAGCCTACATTATGTGCTCAATATACTATTAAAGTTCTTTAGTAATTTAGAATAATAATTATTTAGACATTCCGATTATTTAATAATATAAATAACAATTTAGTAAATTTATTATTTGTTTGATAACTCATTATTAATTCACATGAATATTTAGTAACTTCGATATAATTTAGTAATTTAAATAACAATTAAATTAATTTAATAAATATTGTTTATAAAATATTTAATAATTTCGATATTTCATCAGAAAATCTGTTATTTAATGACTTTTTAGACACCACAAAAATGTTAAACTGTTTATTTGTTAATAAAACTAATAAAATATTGTTATCTTACCCGCTAAAATGATTTGACTGGTTCTAGTGTCAACCATGCTCATCGGAATCATAATTTCCGGTTCGGTGGCTTGTCCGGCTTCATCGACAATAATATGCGTAAAATGCCCGCGGTTGAAACCCATGGCATAAAGCACGCTGACCACCATACAAGTACCAATAGTGATCCGGTGCCTTCCAAGTTGGCTGGCCTGTAAGTTCGTAGTCACGCCTTTCTCAACCGTGTTCCTATTTTCTCTGGAGCCTTCTCTGGCTAAATCCCCCGTCACGCAGAAGGGGAGCAGCCTCTCAGGGAGGGATCCGTCGTTCACGCATCTGTAAGCGACCATTCGGACCAAATCTCCCGGTCTTACGATGTTGCTGTCCAACAGACGAAGAGCTATGAGGTCAGCAGCAGAGTTGGAAGGCGCGCAGACTAACAGCCGACTTGCTGGCATCAAATGAAGAATTTGAAGAATGGTTTCTATCAGCGTGACAGTTTTTCCAGTACCAGGAGGGCCGAAGATGAAATACGGCAGCGGGCGAGCCACTCCGTGAAGGATGTTCTTCACTGCTTCCTTCTGGTAGGTGTTGAGTTTCTTGTCGTACCATTCTAGCGTCAGCACCGGGTTTAGGAAGTCTTCTTGCGATTTGACATCTACTGGAATAGATTTTTTCATTTCTACCGGAGCTTTTGATGGTATTTTTTTTGTAATTTTTGGTTCTTTGGGTATTTTAGCTTGCTGTTCTAAAGGAACGTTACTGGATGAGCTGTGTATTGATTTATACGCGTTGCGGAAATACGCGCATCTTTTTCTTTCGATAATTGCTTCTTCGGATTCGTCCTCAACAGCTGCTGGCACTGCAACTTCTTCCTCAATCTCTTTTTCTGGCTTCTGAGCGTCCTCCAGTTCACTGATTTTCTGTACTTCCTGTTCTTTTCCATCTTCTTTAACAACGAACAGAATCTGCGGTGCTTTGACAGGTACAGAATTTGGAAACAGCAATTTTTCTCCTAAGTTTCGATTCGCTAGGTCGATGGCTTGGTGGTAGCGCCTGAAATTGCTTCTTGAAGAGTGGAACTCGATGGAATAATCTTCTCCTTTGTACATATCATGGAAATTCGGGTTAAATTTCAACCAGACATGCTGTTTGCCAGTTCTATGGATGTGGCCTTCAAGAGGTTTGGCTTCAGTGTTTCTGGGATTAATTGCAAGAACTTTATCGCCGATTATTATAGAAGGGCGGCGTTCCGTCAAATCAGGTACTGACAATACTAAATATTCACCGTCACGTTCAAAAGTAGCTTCCGACATATCGTATTTACGAATATTGACTTGAACAGCCAGTTCTTCTAAGTACAGCAAGTAATGAAAATAATCAGTATAATTCTGGATAGACAATATTTCTTCAAAAACGGGTTGAATCCGTGCCAATGGTTCTTCACTGAGCTTATTGCGGCTCATGAGGTCAAAAATGCGCTTAGCAAAACGTTCCGGTATCTCATAGCTCTGCAGTTTGTTGGTAATAAAGGACGGCGGCTTTACCGGCCGCTGGCCGGCAACGACTTCACTACTGGCGTTTTTAAACGACGACCAAGCCGCATTAGCTAAATTGCCAATCGGTTTTTTAAAGTTCTTCCCGCGTAATTTTGATTTATCCATCGGGGTTGCTACAGTTATTTTAATCCATCGCCCGATTTCAAATCCGTCGAAGGTTACTACAGCCAGTTCTTTTGACAGTCCCATAAATTTAGCTGCAACCATTATTTTTAAAAAAATCGTCTGTCTGGGTTTGATTATATACGGATCGTCTAGTTTAGGGCTTTCTAACAATAACTGAGATTCTTTAGCGCTGCTTTTAAATTCACAACTAATTATTGTTTGGTTTACTTTGCCGTTGTTACTTATTTGAAGAGTCACTATATGTTTTTCTCCAATTTTTTGTAAATTAGCGCTAACATGCTCCGGTAGAACGATATTATTTTTGTTTTGTAATAATTCTCTTTCTTCTTTATCTGGTGGCGCAATATAAAATTTATTAACGCTGCTGTTAACCGGCATAACTTTTAGCGCGCGCCAATTATATTTTCCATTTTGGCACTCGATGATCGTAGATATAATGGCATCGTTTATAACTGGAAGATAACCAGGTGCGCAGTTATCTTTATGGAAATATATATCATTGTCGATCTCGCCTCGCTGTTTGACTTTGTCATAGGCTCTGATGTAGCCGGGGTGTTTTTTAAACCTGAGCGGATATAATCGAAAAACAGTTAAAATTCTGCCGCAGCGATTGTATGACCGGATGTCTTCTTCAACTAATGTTTCAACGGATAGATAATCACCGACGACAGGTACAAAATCTGATTCTACTTTATTGAGATCAATCTCCAAACCATCGGTTAGTTTGATAATTCTACCATCTCGGTCTACTACTTGGTAGATTGGGCTGCTATGGAATGTGTTTCTGAATTGAAATTCTTTGCTTGCGGACTCTTCTTCCCAGCCTTCTTTCTTTTCGAATAGAATTTTGCTGATTTTGACCTCGCCGTTTGTTTTGTAAGCCAAATATTGCAAGGTCATGCCTACTTGTATATTTCTATTGTTGCTCGTTTCGAAATATAAATTTTTTCCGATTATACCGTAATGTGCATCAATGTGGGTTACCTTGCCTGAAGCTTCGAAACATTTGTTTTCAGGTATTTCTATGTTGACTTCTTTCTCGAAGGTGTCGATAGGATCGGTATCATCTTCAGAGTTCTTCAGATGATTGACGGTATCATTCAGAGTCATTGGTTCTTCGAAGAGGAGGTCCTCTTCATTTGACCCTTTAAAAAAGTTTACTACATTGCGGATGTATTCCATGTCGTCCGATGGATTATCTTGTTCTGGAAACCATAAATTCAATGTTTAAATAACAGTAAACATAATTAAGTAATGATGAAAAACAGTTTACATGCAATAAAAATAATAAAAATACGCGATGATCTTGCTTGAAATTATCTAAACATACATAATTAATCCTAAATATTTATTTAAACTACTTATAATCAAGCAACAGTGCTTCAATGTATCAAAGTAAGTAGTAAGTAAGTAGTAAGAAAAGCTTGTTTACAAAACGTGGATACAACAAAGGTACAAAATATAAACAAACATAATCTCATCAAATAAACAATGTCATAACAAACAAATATAGCTTAGCAATAAATAAAGCTCACCTGACATGATAAGCAAAGCATTAACAATAAACACTGAATTATAAGCGTGCAAAAAGCAAAATAAACTCAAGAGATTTTTCACTGAACTGTTATGGCGGCCATATATCTTCCCCCTTACCCATAAACATACCGGCAAAAAGGCGCGTCTCTCCCACCCTTATAATAAGAAAAATAATGCAGCGCAATAAACTTACCCTAAAAGGAAGTGCCAGTACTTAAAATAGCTTAAAACAGCAACTTAAAAACAACTTAAATATTTAAAAAGCTTCCGAGCTTTTTTAAACATGAACTAGGCATGAAAATAGGTTAAAAACTGACAGGAGATAAGCAATCAACAAGTGCGCGTTGTTTCTGCGCTGACCGCTGGACCAACCCATCTAGGGATTTTTACATTAAGTCACTAACTAAAATTGACAGATGTCAATGTCAAACTCGAAAACATAACATTATGTGAAAATGATATTCAAAGAGATTAATAACACGCTTATTTTAGTGTGGAATCATAAGTTTGCACGAATATCTTTTCTACTTATCATATTTATTGCTTTACTCCTATCGATATTTTTCAGGTTAGTTATACTGCTTTTATATTTCACTATGAAACATTATATATTTATTTTATTTCAGCATTTTTTCTTCGATAATTATAATAATTAGTTATTTCTGCGGATGTGTGCTCAGTTTCTGTTTAATTAAATACCGTTTTGAAGTAAGTTTTTTGTTACAAAGACTGGTTAGTTATTACAAGGGCGATACACTACCTAAAACGAAATTTAATAACTGCACTATTTGTGATAATTTAAACTGTAACAGACACCAAAATGCACCACTCAAAGAACCATGGAAAGATTTACTAGTTAGCCAAGAACTCAACACTTCCGTAGAGAACGTAAGGTAGTAAACGATTTATCACTTTACTCTTACTAAAATCATTTATTTCTACAGTTTTTCAACAAAATACTAGACAACTATATTAATACTTGGTATACCAATCTCACAGATGATTTATCATTCGTTAATGAACTAAAATCGACGACTAGATACGCTTGTTGCTGTTTGATTAAACGTTATTTAGACTTAGACACCGGAAATATTATTTCAAACAAACTGATTCCTTGCGGAGTTCGTCATATTGACGATTGCATTCAAATCCAGGAAAAATCAGAGCAAAATAACATTAAACTCGAGACTGCGGCCGTATCTTACCTCGGTTGCAGACTTCACACTGCTGTCACAAGCCGAGAAAATGAACTAAATTATTTGAGAAACATAGCAGAAAGAATATTACCGAAAATATTAAACAAATCTTACTTGAATTGTAAAAGTTTCAATGTTTTAATACGAGAATTGATATCAGGATGGGTGTTTTTACCACTGATGGATGTTATTTCTGATCCGAATACTATAAATTTTCTAGTTAACATCACTGTTACATATAAAAGAAAACCTAACAAACACGATATTAATTTCGAACGTATAGAATTATTACACAATTTTGTTAACTATAAACAATTAAAAAAGGCTGCACTCGGATTTGAATTAAATAAAGTATTCAAACAACCTGATTATTTGTACGCATTTATGCAATTTATTAAAGATGATGGACCTGTAAATATTCTTCAATTCTGTCTTGATGTTGAAGAATTTAACAGAAAATTGTTAACTCCTGAGCTTTCAAAAAAGGAATTAGAAAACCTGTTTACAGAAGCTACACAAATATACAAACTATATTTAAAAGAAGATAGTAATGATTATATTCGATGTTCCAAAGATATTACATTAAATTTTGAGAGTTTACTGCAAGGGGGACCTAATAATATAGATAAATTAAGAACTTCTACACCGTTGTTTCAAGCTTATGATTTTGCATTCAACATTTTGGAGACACAATGGCTACCTGTATTTTTCCACAGTGATGAGGTACTTATTATTAAAATAACTGTTTCTAAACCTAATATGAATATTGTTTTTAGTTTTACACAGTAGTATGCGGCTCTAAAATAACTTCAAACTACAATAAATCGCCAATCAACAGGTAAGATTCAACAACTTTCCTCTTAAACATTTACTAACACTTCTATTAGATTTCTAACGCAAACCCAAGGATCTCCAGTTAAGAACAGGTCTAATATTTTCACTTACTGTCAATATCAAACTAATATTTATTTATTTTAGAGCCAACAAAAAGCCTGATACCAATTCTGGGCCCGTCTCGAAATTAAGCAACAGTATAAATAGAATTAAAAGTACTTTAAGGAACCAGCCGATAGAAGGATCAGTTCTAAATGAGCCCGATCAGTTTGAAAGTGAACCGCCGATGTTTATTGAAGAGCCAATATACCGAGACTTAAGTACATGGAGAATATCAATTACATGTAGCGATCAAGTATGTTTTTATTTTGTAAAGCCTCATTCACATACGCATTTATTAGGGTTTATATTTATGTTTACGTTAAAGAAACTAAATATAAGCATTCACAGTGCTTGAAAGTGGGACGTGTGAATGAATTTAAACTTTCAAATGTAACCTTAAAACTAAATGTGAATGAGACTTAATCAGTATTATTGTTTTTCTAGGTACATAACTCTAAATTAGGTACTAATTTTTATATAAGTGTTAAAAGGATAGACACTTGTTTAGATTCGGAGAGATATTGGACTGTGCAACGGCAAGATCAAGATTTTTATACTTTAAAGATAAAATTAGTTGAATTTCACGGCGAAAATGAAATCTGTGATAGTCCCTTACCTTCTAGAAGGTAATAAAGTGACATCAGTATATTACATAAATCCGTGTGTGCGGTTACCAGCCGTCATGATTTTTGTGCAGCTGGAATGTGTTCCTACAGTCGGTCACGTTGTTTTTTTGTAGGCTATCGACCACCTCAGAAAGTCGGAGGCAAAAATACGAAGAATTTCTGCAAAGACTCTTACAAAAAAATACTTTAAGAAGCAGCGACTTACTGTACACTTTTTTAACTACTAAAGAAAATTTTACTCTTCTTGCTGATAACTCTGTGCCAATAGTTAGTGACTTAGAATATATGTACCAATCTGTTGCTCATAAACTCAGAAAAGAAAAGGGGCAGCACTTGGAGAACTTCATGAAGACGTTCTTCTTGTCAACTGAAACTTCAGAAACAAAGTAAGAGTTTAACTATTTGTAAATTTTGTACTTATTTGATTTTGTTGCAGTAAAAATCCAGACATGGGTGAGGAAGCGGACACTGGTTTAATTTTTGAAAAAAGTACAAATAAGCCTAGAAATATTAATAACACAATTTTCGAAGATAATTTTGCGGTAGATATAAGCGAAAATAACGAATATTCGCCACCGAGAAGCAATCCGCAAGATATAATTGAATCTTCTTATTATTTATGTAAGTATATCTTCATTGACACCTTACACACCTGCAAGTATATATATTTTACAGTAAGAAATATATTTCACGCTCCGAAACCAATCCTCAAGCTGTTCAGCTCCTTCTGCAGTATTTCTTCGCAAGCTACAGAATCTTTAACACGATTTTTAATTGAGAAACATCTTAAATCAGCTCTGAACGAACATACTTTGTCGTATTTGATAACTCTACTACAAGGTAAATAATTTGTCAGTAAGTTGAATGATTGTTTATTGGGTATACTTACAGAAACTTTATTTGAACATAAAAATGAGCCGAGTACAGCTCGAGAGCTGCAAGAAAGAAAATCGACTGCTTTTAACCATTTGGCTAAACTTAATAAAGGATTTTGTTGCTATTGCATGGGTTTGGAAGTAAACGAAGGACTTACAAGTCTTTTACAAATATTGCAGCAACCGCAACTGAACAAACAGGTATTATATTCTTTGAACAATTACAAGTTTGTAGCTAATTTATTTGTTTGTTACAGCTGGCGTACTCACTTTTGGATATTTTAATCCTAGAATTATTTCCTGACTGTGAACTAACATAATTTATTTAATACTTAGTCATTCCAGACATATCTAATTATTTTTAAATTTATTTTGTTAATGTATTAGTTGTTCTGTTTAATAAAATTTTATGGAAACGTTTATTTTTAGATGTTTATTTAACTGCCTTTTGAAATTTCAAATAGGGAGCCATTTTAGGTTACGTACATGTGATATTTTACAATAATTTAAAAAAATTAATAATTTCCTTTGTTACAATATAAAATATACTGGTATTAGCATATTATTATGCTAATTAGTAATCTTTAATCGAATTTGAATTATCTACAGTCGTTTATGAGAAATAAATGTTTCTACAGTAGAAAATTCTGCAGTAGAACATGTTCTATTTGTCTGTCTCTCTCCCACTAATAGCGTCACATCTTAATCTGTCATTGGCTGTTTGTTTGACAGTTACAAAATTTAAGTAAAATATGGGAAAGATGTGGATTATTTACTAATATCTGCATATTTAAGCTAAATTACAAAGAAAAACTATTAGAATATAAATAAAATAACTATAAGTATATGTAATACATAAGTTATATTTAATGACAATTGGTGTAAACAGTTAAAAACATCATTTAAAGTTGGATGTCTCGTAAGGTGGTTACTTGAAAAATTATTTATTTGCTGAAAATTGATATAATATAAGAAGTATTTCCATTATTCTATATTATTTTAAATAATGGATACTCCCAATGTATTCTAACAGGTATTTTACTTTTGATATATCTATGCTGTTATTTTACAAAACAAGAGTTATAAATGACTCGTTTAAAAGATCCGAATCTCTGGATCTTGTCCGTAAATGAGATCCAAAGATCCGGATCGCAAAAAGATTCTAAATGTCCATCTCTGCAAAACTTATAATTTGCAGGTAAACTATGGAGCCCAACATTTTGAAAATGTTGTTTCCAATAGAAAATAATCAAAGGAAGCTAATGGTATCAAATTCGAAGCGTTATCTTTAACCGCCCATTAAAATCAAAAATTTGTGTGAAGAATGCTGAAATATATCATAAAAAGGTTTGTCTTTCTTTAAATATCTTAGTTTAAGTTAAGAATTGAGTGTTATTTATAAACTGATTATTTCTGACTCATGACGACAACAATGTTAGTGTTTATTTAAAAATTTAGATCGGTTATATCATAAAATAAATAATTTATACCCACGTTTTTCATACCTATAAATATTTATGTATGTTAATGTCTTTAGCATTGTTTAAATTTCATTATCGGTGTATTAAAAATAATCTGCATATTTTAGTACCATGTTAATTACATGTCATTATATAATCAATATTATTATCATTGTTTTATGTATTTAAAGTTCATGTATTATCAATTGCACCTATTTAAGATTAAATCAAAAGTAATAAATGTGTAACATTAACTATTTCAAAACGACGCGTTGATCATACGGTTCATAGTACAATTCTACAGTTGTATAAATAGTCAATCACACGATGAATTTGATAATTGTAACTTCAATACCATTTATTCAAATATTATTTATCATTTTTTAAGTGTTTAACAGGTGATAATCAAAATAATTTCTCGAAAAGAAGGACAAATTTTACATATCATTCCGCATTCGAGCTGCAACCTTCAAATACACAACATCAAAATGTGCTTTCATTAATGCAAAAATACATCAGCTAATCATTTAATCTTTTATATGAGGTAAATATAGATTTTTATAATTTTTTAAGTAGATTATCGATTTTGCAAGACCTGTCAAACGCATAACCAATAAAACAGTGTTGTCATCTCGTTATTCGCTTGTTTTGTTTGCCTTTTGTTTGTGAAATAAATGACGATTCATTGTTTCAATTGTTTTAGCCAACATGATTCATTGGATTTATTATTTTCAATGCATAACAATAAATTGTTGTTAATATTACGCAATAATTTGCCAAATATTTATAAACAACCAAATTTTATAAACAAAATTATGAATTAAAAGTATGAATAAACATCAATAAAATAGTATGAATAATAATTTAACATAATGAACTTTGAGTTGAATGCAATACAAACAATTTTTCTCGTAGTTAACTTTCTCTTTAGCATAGTAATCAATCAGTTGATATTTCAGGTACTCGGAAATAAAGTCTGAAGATGCCAGCGGCCAGTCAAGTCTTAGAAAAAGAGTACAACTATGCTGACTCCCTGTGGTGTACTTATATTGTATCAGTTGTCGCTGCAAGTATAGCAGAATTAGGTAAATTATTTAATTCAATGCCATTGATCAAGGTCTGGCAATCATTGATAGCTAAAAATAATTTTTATCTCAATTTTTTATCGTTATTTCAGCGACGTATCCTCTAGATCTTACAAAAACAAGACTGCAAATTCAGGGTGAATTAGCTAATAAACAAGATGCAAGAATTACTACAGTAAGAACTCACTATAAACAAAATATTTTTAGTTAATTATAATATTTTAGGCACCTCACAGAGGAATGTTCAAGACAGCAGCAGGCATCGTTCGAGAAGAAGGTCTCTTGATGTTATGGCAGGGCACATCAGCAGCCCTCCTTCGTCACACCGTCTATTCCGGTACAAGAATAGTCTGTTACCAAAGCTTAAGAGAAAATGTTTTCCACGCAGAGAAAGACCGATCGTTTCCGTTGTGGAAATCAGCTATAAGTGAGTTAACAAATCAAAAAATCAAAAGAATATTTAGCAGTTTTCTGTAGGTGGCATTACGGCTGGATCCGTGGCCCAATTTATGGCCAGTCCGGCTGATTTACTCAAAGTCCACATTCAGATGGAGGGAAAACGTAGACTAATGGGTGAACCAGCCAGAGTTAAGGGTCTGTACGACGCCTTTATTAAAGTCATACACGCTGGAGGCATTCGCGGACTATGGAAAGGTAAATTTTATAGCTAGAGAGCTGTAATATTAATTTTTACACTTGTCAGAAATGACTTGTCTTCAAGAAAATGTAAAAATAAACTTTGCATCCGGGGTATTTCAAACAGGGCGCTATTTGAAACAAGTATCTTATTTTCTTCCTTCTGTTACTTGATTTACATAATAGTAGAATTCAAAGAAATTATTAAACAGCATGCCCAAAAAAATTATCGATTGTGCATGCATAATATCGGGGGACGTCATGTGACGTTTAATTATTTTGACACATGTCACCATGACGTCCCTCGATTTGCGCATTTGGAAGCATGTACAATCGGTAATTTTTTCAGGCGTGGTGCTTAATAATTTCTTTGAATGTTCCTTATACTGTACATTAAGTCACTTAGTACACTTCTTAAAATACATTACATTTTTTTGAAGGCAATTAACACAAAAAGTCATTTATGGCAAGTGTTAAAATTAGGCACGATTTTATATTACGACTCTCTAGGTATAAACAAACATTAATTTATAATTTTTCCAAAAGGCTCTATTCCAAATGTGCAACGCGCAGCCCTAGTTAACCTCGGTGACTTAACAACTTACGATACAGCTAAAAGATTTATTCTTACGCATACGGAGCTCCGCGATGGGCCCCTTGTCCACACAATGGGGTCAGTTATGGCCGGATTTGTCGCTGCTGGTATGGGAACACCCGCTGATGTCATTAAAACAAGAATTATGAACCAACCTTGTGATCCGCTAGGAAAGTAAGTGTAACATTAAACATTTGAAGTAATTGTGATTATATCTTGTGTGTTGTCAGTCCTCTAGTCTATAAATCTTCTTGGGATTGTCTGAAGAAAACTATTGGCAACGAAGGCACCTTTGCGCTGTATAAAGGCTTCCTTCCAGTTTGGATCCGAATGGCGCCTTGGTCGCTCATTTTCTGGCTGTCGTTTGAACAATCTAAAGTAATATTAGGCGCATCGCATTTTTAACTAACTTATTGTAAGTCTGACCCGCCGAAAGTAATATTAGAAACTAGCGGCCATTGTAGCTTAGTACGGGTACAAAATGCATAAGAGATTGTACAGAAAAGGCAATAACTAGTCTAGATTGTAATATTTAATTGTACAAACTCTTATGTGACGAAAGGGTCAATGTGTCTATAGAGTGTTGAGTTTTAATGTTAATTTTAATGAGTCAATTTTAGTGCAATGTCAGTGATACTAAGTTACCGCACTGTTCTATGTTTTAATTGTGATCTGTGTTGAAATTTGTAGAAATGTTGTTTATAATACATCGTTGTAGGTCTTATATACAATATTGCACAAATTTTGTAAAAATTTACAAATAAAATGTACTATTTTTGTGCTTGTTGGTATATTATACATTCATGTTACGATAAACTAACTATTTATTTTTTTATTCACCTTCTACTAACTTTAAATAAATAAATAGTTTATTTTATTTATATAATAGGCAACATACTTTACTCCCATGAAATACTGGCACGCTATATAATAAATAATAATGGAATATTGTTTTATATTTTGAATTATAATTGTTTATTGAGCAACAATATATAGTATTGTTTATATTTTTTATTGTTGCAAAATATATAATCAAAATTTGAATTTAAAAATCATAATTTTTTTAAGCAATGACGCCACAAGACAGAAATATTTTTAATACATTATTATGTTGACTAAAAAAGTTCTGTTTTAAAATATATATAAAAATTGATCTATATTTATTTATTACATAAAAAAATTACAAAGAATCGTCCTCGGATTCTTGATAAACCTTTATCTAATACTTTTCCTTGGCATTCAATATTGGTACGACTGCAAGTACACGACATAATTATTTCTACTATAAAATCTTTTGTATAGTTTAATAAAATACTATAATATATTATTTCTAGACAAAAGTATCTGTAAAATATTTGTAAAACATCTTCTGAGTACATTGTTATCTTAGCAATAAATGCACTTGAAGTAAAGTGACACTTATCTATCTCTTCCGCCATTAAACTTCATACGTATTTAGAAATTTTCTGTGGGAGTGTTCCTAGAGATCAGACAGAAATTTGTAGGTTCTTAAATTCAGTGCTGTTGAAAATGTACGATATATAACAAAGTGCTACAACTACAGCATAAAGTAGTGTGTGTTTTCATTTTATTATTGTTGAATTACCCACTCATTAACTCTTTGTGCTCCTAGTAATTTAAAGTGAATAATATCTCCACAAAAACATTAAAGTATGGAGGCTATAGCCAAACACGACTTTAACGCAACTGCAGAAGATGAACTAAGCTTTAGAAAATCACAAGTTCTTAAGGTAGTATCTTCAGATGCTGAGGATCATCTTTCACTGTTGTTAACTGCTTTATTTCTTGTAGATCTTGAATATGGAAGACGATATGAACTGGTATCGAGCAGAACTTGATGGGAAAGAGGGCCTAATTCCTAGTAATTACATAGAAATGAAAAATCACAGGTACGGTTCATTCAGAATCTACCAAATCTGCTGTCATTTGCATCCTGAATTAGTCTCATTCCTTTTATATTTATTTCTTAGCTCTATAAGGCTACTTGTATTGTGTTTAAATTTATTGTTCCTTCTGTTTATTAATCGTCATCTTTCTTTTTAGCTGGTATTATGGTAGAATAACAAGAGCAGATGCAGAAAAATTACTACAAAATAAACCAGAAGGTGGTTTTCTAATTAGAATTAGTGAATCTTCGCCAGGAGATTTTTCATTATCAGTAAAGTAAGTAAAAATATAATATTGGATTAGAGTCGAATTATTTTATCAGTATAAATGCAAATAGTGATAAAGTAAATGTACAAGTTTTGATGACATAATCATGGAATTTCCCAATGTTAATAGGAAGTAATTCTAGGTGTTCAGATGGCGTCCAGCATTTTAAAGTCCTCCGAGATGCTCAAGGGAAGTTCTTTCTATGGGTTGTTAAGTTCAGTTCGCTAAATGAATTAGTAGATTACCACAGATCTACTTCTGTGTCCCGTTCACAAATTGTTAAACTCCGAGATATGGTTCCGGAGGAGGTAAAACATTATTTACATTGCATTTATTTATTATACATTTTGTATATTTTATTTGGCGTTTTAGCTTATCTTGGTTTTTTGATAACAGTTTCCGTATAGATATACAGGTTTTTTACATGATAAATTTCATGTTTAACTAATGTTTAAATTTTTTGCATATGACTCATCTACTTACAGTAATAATTATGTAGCTATTAAGGTGCAGAATTTATTTTTAACTATTCGTGGAATTATAAATAATGACATTACGGAAAATTAGAGCTTATAATTTCTTATCAAGCATTAACCACGATTAAGATAAATGTTTATTTTTATGTGTAGTGCCTTGTCCAAGCCCTGTACGACTTCATGCCCCAGGAAGCGGGCGAGTTGGAGTTCAAACGCGGTGACGTCATCACGGTCACAGATCGCAGCGACCAGCACTGGTGGCACGGAGAAATCGGCCATCGTAAGGGCCTCTTCCCAGCAACATACGTCACTCCCTATCATTCGTAAACCGAGGAAAACGCCAAGAAAAACGCCCAAGAAATCGCCCAGAGAGAACTTTTGTCTGTCAAATGTCAGTTTGTTGTTTGGATTGTGTTTTGTAAAGGCCTACGCATTTATCAGGAGGATTATCTGGTAGTTCAAGCTGCATTTTTTGTCCGTGAACAAAGGAAAGTTGTTTTTAATGTTGTGTGTGCGTGTGTCGACGATTTTTTGTTGTTTAGAACAAAAGTTGGGCTCCGATTTGACTTCTTATAATGTAAATAAATAAATGTTACATTAATTCATTTTATGCAAAGTATTTATTAGTTGATTGGCGAAAAATGCAGTTTGAGCAAGGTTTGACGAACAATTTTCATTTAGAAATTTACGTAAGATGCTCATTGAAGTGCGAGAACTATTAGAACGATAGTTGTGCACAAATATCGCCCGTTGAGCTACTATAATATCGTCAGAAGCCCTCGTATCAATTAATAATTATGAATTATGCCATGATTATCTCTGATTTCATTCATTTAGAATAGAAGACATTTTTTGCTGATATTTCAGTTGGGTGAAAATAACGTTCTCAAAAATTTGGATGTAATTTTTCGTTTTTGACCCGTATGTATATATTATTTATAAAAACTGAAATATCAGCAATGAATGTTTGACATAGTATACTACATAGTTATTATTTTAATTGCTAGTGTGTTTTGATTGAAATATTATGGATTAGTTGAATATTTTAGCGGGACGCCGATAAAATATTGGACTAATTTATTCTAGTTAATGTATATACTAACTTACATCTATATATCTAATGTGTCGCTTATTTTTTCTTATAAAATACAGTGAGATAGTAATATTATCATACTATGTTTATGACTAAGAGCCTTGTTAATTTTAAAATGGTAAGAGCCAGTGTCTTACCCTCTTATTATTAACAGTAAACTTTATTTTTGACACTTAAGCGTAATAAATTGTGAGGTACGACATGTGATTGTGTTTTAATGTTGAAGTATTTGTAGTGCCTTTTCGTTCATTTTGCCAGTACAAACGGTAAACATTTGTTTTCTTTTTGCACAATTTTTATTTTGAAAATTCTGAATATTATTATGTTGTAAGATGTATATTTTTCGTTTTTGCTAATAATAAATATGTAATCAAATTTTAATACACTTTTTTGTTTGATTTTTCTCTGCTGCTTAATTATTTAAATATAAATTCCTTGGCGCTTTATTGGCGTCATACAGTAAAACCAATCAGATTAGTTTAGAACCAGTGTAGCCAAATCAAATCTAGCATATATTTGCCTGTCCTTTCGTCCTCTCTCTTTTCATAAGAAATTCCCAGTGGCATCCATAGTCGTAAGTACTCTTTTAAATTCGTTTTTATTTAAATAATCCTGTACTTATTCAAACAAAATATTATTGCTAAACAATACACAAACGTTGCTTTACATTATGGCAGCATTATTATTTGCATTACTCTCAGGTTTTAGTTGAAAATTAGTGTTGTATAAGTTAACCTCTAATTTAGCATGTTTCTAAAGAGATGTTTCCTCCAGGTTATTCGTAACTCAAGATAGCGCAAAGATGTCGGGAGGTTTAGAAGTACTGAGTTTGAAGGAAGATGACGTGACGAAGATGTTGGCGGCTTGCACCCACCTGGGCTCGCAGAACACCGACTTTCAAATGGAGCAGTACGTGTACAAGCGTCGCCAGGATGGTGTGCACATCATCAACTTGCGCCGCACTTGGGAGAAGCTCCTGCTGGCCGCGCGTGCCATTGTGGCCATCGAGCACCCCGCGGAAGTGTTCGTGATCTCTTCTCGTCCTCATGCGCAGCGCGCGGTGTTGAAGTTCGCGGCTCACACCGGGGCGATTCCCATCGCCGGAAGGTTCACTCCTGGTGCGTTCACCAATCAGATCCAAGCTGCGTACCGCGAGCCGAGGCTCTTGATTGTCACTGACCCAGCTGCTGATCATCAGCCCATCACTGAAGCTTCTTACGTCAACATTCCTGTCATTGGATTCTGTAACACAGATTCTCCTCTGAGATTCGTTGACATTTCTATCCCATGCAACAACAAGGCGCCCCACAGCATTGGGTTGATGTGGTGGCTTCTTGCCAGAGAGGTACGTACCTTTTTATATTATTTTGTGTTTTGGTTATTTTAAATGATGATACAAACCGTTCCATATATTTCTGAACGAATTACTGTATGTTGAATGTATTTTTCCACCTGATTTAATCTATTATGACATTTGTTAAATAATCTATAAGAACTGTTTTGATTGTGGTGTTTTGTTGTTGTTGTAGGTTTTGCGTCTACGTGGTTCAATTCCTCGTGACACCAAGTGGGACGTAGTGGTGGATCTCTTCTTCTACAGAGATCCTGAAGAAGCTGAGAAGGAGGAACAAGCGCAGAAGGAACTGGTGGCTGTCAAACCAGAAGTTCGTCCGAATGTAAGTACCGCCACCAATTTTAGTGCACATATATTTAAGGAGTAAGAATAAAACGCTGATTCTGATATCCAAATTATCAATTTTGTAAAAACTGATTGAACTGAACTAAATAATGAAACCTTCTTGAGTCCCACATATAATCAGTTGTGGTAAAAACTCTAATTGAACTGCACTAAATAAAGAAACATTTTACGTGCATCTGTGCATTTCTTCGCAGATCAGCGTTTTATTCTTCCCCATATTTAAGTGATGATAACAATAATCTAAGGAACCTCTGATTGCTTGTGATTACAACTTGTAGCTGATGTAACATTTATTAACAGCTGTTGGTGATGGTTTGACAGTATTTTAATGTTGTTTGTTTGTTCAGGTTACTCACGAACCAGCAGATATGGCTTGGGCAGAGAGTGATCACCAGTGGCCTGAAGAAAACGCTGCAGCAGTTCCAGCCGCAGCCCCGGCTACCGCAGCCGCCGCCGCCGCCGCTACTGGTACCTTCAGCGCCTCTGAAGACTGGGCCACTCAAGTCCAGGAGGAATTCAGCGCTGCGACAACCACACCGAGTGAAACCACCAACTGGGCCGGCACCACACCAAACTGGGCTTAATTTGCTCTTTTTTATTTTTATGTACGTTTTAAATTAATAAAAACGTATTAAAAACTATTTCTTTTGTGTTTACTCTAATGATTTACACCTTTTATTGGGTAAATTAAATGTTTAAAAACACAGGATTTGAAATGGCAGTAGGCGATGATTTTAAATTTTTTGAATTTGCGGATGGTAGTAGGCCGTTGTAACGGTTTTTAACAAGTTGTTGCCTGTCAATATTACATTTTCTAGTGCATTTATTAACGAAAAACGGTGTTTATACTAATATTTATCCCAATTTTAGGTGGTAAGTTCATTATTCAATACTTTTACAACATTTTAAGTATTAATTTAACTTATAATTACTTTTATTTTACAGGAAAACTCGAAAATTAAAATCGCCATTGCGAGCCGGTTGCTACGGAAAAGTAAGAGCTTTTTTATTACAAATATAATTTTAATACCCTTATTACATGGTTTATGATCAAATTAAGATTAATTATCAGGTTTAAGTCCTGATTTTATACAACACGAGTTTACAACGCTTTTAATGGAAAAATGATGTTTCATTTTATTTTATTACTTTAATGGGGCATAAATTTTGATTAGAAAGATTTCACGAATTAACTTAATGGGATTATAAAAATTACAATTGTAGGAATAAATGGCATTTATATTTTTTATAATTATTTAACTAATTGTCCATGGACTCTCAATCGATATACACAAGTATAATTTTCATTTCCATAATTACTGATTATTTCAAACTCAATAATTTCGTAAGACCTGACGTCTTTCGGGTTCTTAATTAGAAAAGTTTGTCTCGGAGGCCCATCGAGAACATAAATAAACTGGCCCAACGGGAATCCAATTCCAGAATTTTCTTTAAACAATCCCTAAAAATGTAGTAACATAATTCGGTGAATTGGTCAATTATATTAACTCACATGTATTGCAAAGTTTTTCGGAGCTGCTTTAAGTTCTTCTGGAGTTAAAAGACTGCTGGACACGTGTTCTAAAGTAACAGCTGATATGTATATTTCATTCGATAGTTTAATACGAATCTTTCCAGTGGTTCCTTCAAAAGTAAAACAATTTCCGGCATGAACTTCTGGTTTAATTATTGTCCGTGGATTAGAATAAGTATGGTAGTTGAATATTCCGAAAAATACGTATCCTTTTTGGCTCAGTTTAGGAGTCGTCGAAGGAGTTGACAATATTTGACCGCCTAAATCTTCTAGAGCATAATCTATACAAAAAAAAACATGAACAGGTGGTTGGTGTAGTATTTTTTGAATGAATTTACCTCTTAATCCAAGCTTGTCAGCGTCGTAGACCATCAAGGCATCTTTGATCATGTCCTGGGCGCGTTCTTCGCTCATAATGCCCGCGTCAGTCTTTGTTTTCATTTGTAGTTTCTGGATTTGGTGTTGGAGCGCAAGTGTCTTCCGATCGCTCGCCTGTTGCTTGATTTGAAGGAAAGCAGCAGCCTGTTGCATTTTCCTAAGTTCTTGCAACATTTCTTCATACATTAATGGACTGTAAGTGTGTATACCATAAGTTGAGTCAGAATTTTGGTCGCCCTCAGAATGATCTGACCGATCCGACCACGGAAGACTCGGTACTTTCTTCGGAAGAGTGTAAGTTGGCGCTAAATTATTAGCATTTTATTTAAAATATTAATTATTTATATTATTAGCTACTTACCATATAAATATGCAAGTAGTAAAACAGTGATTGATATAAAGCATAAAAGAAATGATTTGTAGTATATTTTAAAGAAGTCTAGGTAAAAATATAACGGCACTGATAGTAAAAGCGAATTGTTTTCGTCAATAACTTGAGTAGTATGATCTATTGGCTCACTTTTATACTTTACTATCTTTTTTAGAAGTGTAAAAATCATTTTAACAGTTTTTATAATAAATATGACAGCTTACAAATAATGACGTTTCTATAGTCAGCTATTGGGGTAACCAAGCAACATTGCGCGCCAAAATACAATAAATAATTTATTTCCAAATATAAAATACAATAAATACAATATTAATATTGATGATTAGTACTATTTCGGTACGAAATTAAACCATGATTTTCATCTGTAGAAAACCACCAGACTAGAATGGCCATAATTCCATCTACCGCCAGAATTAAAGCACCCGGGAATAGGAAGTTTTTGAAAAAGTTATTTCGCTTCAAAATAGTTAAGAAGGAACTAAAATTAGACAAAAGTTTTAATAGAACAGTGGGGATTAACCCTAATAAGCCGGGAAAACCTTGAAAGTTGCTGAGGAGTCCTCCGAAGGGGCTGGCGTCTTCATAGCTTCCTTCAGACCCTCTGGCGAAGCTATTTCGACTTCTGTACGGAGTGCCGTAGCTGTCATCAACTTCAAAAGCTTCTCCATCAAACAAAGACTGCACTATATACGGGGCTGAAATTTCCAGCTTGTGGAGAATAAATTTAACAATCTTAATGAACAAATTATCGAATTTTTGCTTCTTATACTTTATATCATAAGGCTGAATAGGCTGATAATCGTCAGCGTTATAAGCAGCTCGTTGAAAATCTGAAACATTGGAAATATAATTTAGAGTATACTATATTAAATTTAGTCTTTTACCAGAATTTATTTCGTTTTCTGAGCTAACTGGGTAATTCTGAAGATCAGAAGACTCCACAGCTTCTCTGAGATTATTTAAACGTTTCTGGATATCTTTATAAATATCTTTTTTATCATAATCTTCATCTGTAGCGCGTTTATTGCGTGGTTTATAATCTTTACTCCTGTACAGATCATAATTCTGGCCATCGTAACCAATCTTTTCATCCAGTGTACCAATCATTCCATTTAGATGGTTGATTTCTTCATCAATGTTTGCGTGGTGATGACAAGATGGTTTGTAATAAGGCATTTGATCTTCTGGGTAGCCATAGTTCTGATTCTCTTCAGGTTCTGGATGATGTTGATATTTTATTTTAATTGGAGTAGCTTGTGGTACAGATGGCTGATAAACATGATGAATAATTTGTGGTTGAGATGCTTCTGGTTTATTGTATTGGTCCACTATTTGTACATCTATTGGCTGGTATTCTTCGTTGTAATCGGAAGGATGATCTTCAACTGCTTGTTGTTCTTTGTCATATCCTGAAGAGTATTGCTGTTGTTTTGGAATTTCGTACTGACCTTTCGGCGCATTTTGGTAACCGTTTTGTTGTTTATTCGGCTCTTGGTAAACTGATTCTTGTACTTTGACTGGTTCTTTGTTGTATGATTGTTGTTCTTGAGGTTTGATTGGTTTCTGGTACTCATTGTTGTATCCTTGAGCTGCTGCTTGTTGTTTATTTGGATATTCTTCTACTTTGACTGGTTCTTTGTTGTATGATTGTTGTTCTTGATGTTTGATTGGTTTCTGGTACTCATTGTTGTATCCTTGAGCTGCTGCTTGTTGTTTATTTGGATATTCTTCTACTTTGACTGGTTCTTTGTTGTATGATTGTTGTTCTTGATGTTTGATTGGTTTCTGGTACTCATTGTTGTATCCTTGAGCTGCTGCTTGTTGTTTATTTGGATATTCTTCTACTTTGACTGGTTCTTTGCTGTATGATTGTTGTTCTTGATGTTTGATTGGTTTCTGATATTCATTATTGTATCCTTGGGCTGCTGATTGTTGTTTATTTGGATATTCTTGTACTTTGACTGGTTCTTTGTTGTATGTTTTTTGTGCTTGATGTTTAACTGGTTTCTGGTAATCATTGTAGTCTTCTTGATGTTCAATTGGTTTCTGGTAATTATTGTTGTACCCAGATTGTTGTTGTTTTTTTGGTGGCTCCTCAATTTTAATTGGATTTTGGAATTCATTAAATGGTTGTTTATGATTTTCGATTGGACCTCCATAGACTTCTTGAGGTATGATTGGTTTATGAACATCTCCATGGTTATTAATGATTGTTTTACTTGGCAAGTGGCTGCTGTATGGTCCAGATTTAATTGTTTCTATAGGAACAGGATTGTGATGAATTGTAGGAGCATGTTGATGATACTGTGGAAAGTAAGCATTTATATGAGGATCTTTTTGAAGACAAAACGGTAACTGGAAAACTGGTTGAGGATGATGTGCAATTGGTACTTTTAATGGTTCCACGGAATGTTCAACAGTAACTAGAGGTTTCACAGAAGGTTTAATGATTCCTTTAAGTTTGTCAAAAGCTGTAAGAGGCGAGCTGTCAATATTTTCACCAGGAGGTGTCAAAATGTCAGCGAACAAACCTTCCAGCTGTCTTGAAGACATGGTATCTCCGCCAGATTTCTGCAGATTTTTAAGTGTCATCAAATCTATTTCTTTCTGAAGATTATCCAGCTCTTTATCGATACTGGAAGGTAAATCAACATTTGTAGACTTTGATTCAGGTGCATTTAACACTTTAAGCTGATTTTCAAGTTGAGAGATTTTAGCAGCCAATGGCGACATAACTGGTTTGTCTTTCGGTTCTGATTTCAACACTCTGATGTCGTGTTCAAGCTTCTGCAGAAGAAGTTCATGCCTGGTACGTTGATTTTGACTATCTAATTCTTTTAATTCACGTTCTAATTTTTCTAATTTTGATTCTATATCTCCTGATTGGCGATTACCAGCTGAAGGGTGAGCCATACTGTGGAAGATCTTCATGAGAGTACCGATTTCCTCATCAGTCTTTGGTTTAACATCGTCTGCAGCTCTCAATTGCAGTTTTTCTTTAGCTTCTTCTTTCTTCAACAGCTCATTGAGTATATCTTGCAGCGTTCTCAGCTCTTGGTGAAGATCTGATTTAACATTTTGAGGAAGTTTGAGCATAGAAGGATTTGTCGGGAATGTCTTAGGCGGTTGAAGATCATCTACCAGTTTTTTAAGTGCTTCAATTTCTTCGCGTTGTTGATGTATCTGTTTTTCTAGGTTCTCGACATTACCACCGGTACTAGAAGTACTTTTAGCAAAATTTAACACGCTGTCTTTTAATTTCTTGACGTCTTCAATTAATTTTGTGGTTTCTGGAGGATGGTTTTGAAAACTGGAAGGCTGTTCTTCATCTGTGGTCAATGGTTTGGTAGATATTTTGCCCTGGTCTTTTAGTTTATCTATTATAGTAGTTAGGCTTGCAGTTTCATCATCTGTTAAGTTTCTTGTATTAGCAAACTGGGCTCCGAACTGCTGACGAAGCTGTTGCTCTCGTAAAGTTTGCATCATATGTCGTATTTTATTAATTTCGTCTCGAACGTGTAACAAATGAGAAATATCGTCAGGGTTAGAACTTTGCCTCATTGTTGAACCACTCTTTTGTGGGCCAGTTTGATTGTTGCGCTCTTCAGAACTGCTTGAGCTGTCATCCGCGATAGGTGATGTTATAATCTTCTTGGCTTCTTCTTTGTTAAGTGCTTCTTCAGTGGGTCTGCCAACAGCAAATGTGTTCAATGTTGGTTTAATTTGCATGTGTCTGTCTGTAGATGGCTCGAACATGAATGGTTTGGGTAGTTCAGATGCTTTTCTTGCTAATAAAGAATCGTGTAAATTCTTGTGCGCTGCTTTGAGCTTGTTGCGGAAGTTCTCGATGACCATTGCTGGCGTTTCTACCTCGCGAGGAAGTGGGATGTTTCTTGAAGACCTGGTATTGTTGCCGTCTAACAATAAAAACATTAATACATAATTATTTGTTATCAATAGTAGATGCAACCAGGTACACGTTTAAGTATTGCGGTACACTGGTGTTCATAAAAAATATTATAAACATTCATACAAACTACTCCAATAGGTTTCATGTGATGAAACTATGGATTTATACTAATTCAGACACGAGGAATCCGATGCCGCTATCAGATTCGCGATGTTTTGAGTGGTTCACCTGATATTTGAACACGTAGTACTAAAGTTGCCGATAGATGGCAGCAGTCATTCTATAAACTGATCGGAGTTGTTTTTTAAAACGAGTATAACTCGGAAACTAAACGAGTTATCAAAACGCGGTTTGAGGCATTGGATTCCTCGTATTTTCTTTTACTAGCATACGTAATTTCATTAATTTTTAATCGGTAGTTTAGCCAGAATTAATTATTATTTACTTAGGGGTGTTTTTTTTAATACAATTATTTACCTGTTGTATTAGTGGCAGTCGTAGGATCAATTCTGTGGTCAATTCTTTTCGTGGTGGTCTCCTCCAGTCCTTGAGTAGTTGATGGCCTCTCCGTAGATTTTTTCTCATCTTCAAGAACTTTAACTTCTTTTTCTTCAACATTAACTTTTTTTTCTTCAACATTATTAGCTTCTTTTTTCAGTTCCGGTTCAGGAATTGTTTCTTCCGGTTGTTCTACTTCATTGTCAACATCTTTGTCACTTCTTTTATTTATAGATTTAGCACTGAGTGTTGAAATCAGCAACACAAGAACTGTTAATATTTTTAAAGACACCATCGTGGTGTTTCTAACTCGGGAGGCACTAACTGAATGTTGGATATGATTTTTTGAGGGGTATTTTAAATTGACGAAGTAATAATAAATTATTTAATTGTTTGTAAATATTATTTAGGTATTTGGGTCATTTAAAGTTACTGTAGATCAGTATAAAATTTATGTAAGCGGCAAATATAAATAATGATTAACTTCAAAAATTAAAGACACATTTAAATAATAAATAAAAATAAGATATTTATTTAATTCAAATAATTTTTTTATACATATCTATCTAACTTTGTACCCAATTTGGGTGTGGCAGCCTCACATACTGTTTCTCATCACCATATAAAAACATTGTACCGTGTGTGCGGTTATCAGTCATCAACTTATTCATGGTTGTTAGTAAATTTAATATAAATAGCAATTAAAAATCTTTATAAATAATACTCTATTAAAATTGCCGCTACAATAAATGCAATACTAAACTAAAAATCTGACTTAGCATATTGCTAAAAAATTTGCACACACTTCATTTATAATATGACGTAGCTATGACCCGAATTATTACAAGTATTTGTTTATTTTTATATATTTAGGACATTATAACATTTATTATGAAATATTATAATATTTTGAAGGGTTGTACCCCTATTTGAACGTACGTCTATGGGTTACGAAGTCTAAATGTGCCCATATTTCACCCTTTAGTACATATGTACCCTTGAAACAAAGACAGAATATACTTACACACCCTCAGAGGGACAGAGATAATATATTGATATCTGAATTGAATATTTGTGAGGGAGGTACACCCCTTATGAATTATGGGACGAGTCATAGCCGTAGAAGATTATTTTTTAGGTGGGGACACCTAAATTTGTATTTAAAAATTATTACTTGAATTATAATAAATTTTTTTCTGAAATTTATGAATCCTGAGGTATCACTTTTTCAGAAAACAATTATTATAATTCATATAATAAGTTTGAAATAAAAATGATTAACAATTCTTTTTTATAATTATATAAGGCATCGGTAACCTGAATTTGAATCTTATAAGATTACCAGTAACAAAGATATTACATGTTCACTTATGTTATTATTATAAACAAAATATAAATATTAAAAAAAAATTACAGTAGCAAATAACTTAACCAAGCTTATAACTATACTTTACCAAAATTTGAATTTTTTTGCATGATGTATATAGACAGTAGACGTCATTAAAATTAACAGTTTCTAAAAATGTGTCAAAATCATAGCTCATTTTTGCTATAAATTTTTGTTATTTCTACACATATACATTTAAAAATTTAAAATTCTATACAAAAACGTAGAAATGTGCATACTTTAGTATAAAGTTTTATTTAAATTTTTTGGATTTTTTTTAAACAAGTTATTTAACATTACATCCGAGTGACTATACTTAAACTCCGATAGTAGTCACAAATTTTACAAAAAAAATTCTGTGGTGTTCTTTGAGTACCCGTGAGTTGACTGCGTCTAAAATTCGATACTAAGTTATATGTTACGACAGGAAATTAATGTATGTCACATATCCAATACCGGAAATGTGGAATTTCTGCTGTTTCCGGTTTGAAATCAGTTAGTTGCTGAAATTATTTTACATTCCTGAATCTTGGGTGAGTAATTTGGGTGTGGCATCCGCACATATTGCTCCTCATCGATAGATGTACATTTGTTCGTGTGTGCGGTTACCAGCCGTCAACGCACTCATGCATTATCCAATTGAACTGTTGAGATATTTATTTCATTGTCGCTTTAACCATTCGGCTATGCTGTCCGTATTTTCAACAATGCTAATCGATTTTTATATTTATCATTTAGTCTTCGACTGCAGGAAACCATAAATAAATACGTAAAGGGGTGTTTACACTTATACACAGATTTTCTGAATAAAATTGCTGTTGATGTCAAATACATGAAAAATATTTTATGTTAGAAAAACAACTGGTAATAAATAATATTATTGGCGATTTTTATGGGTACATACTGGAAGTTATTGGTAGAAATATATTATATATTTAATTATGTGTGCGGTTATCAACCGTTAAGAGGCCCGTCTACCTCCTAAAATCCAGCATAAAATGTACTAACGTAGCGAGTGTTTTGTGACCAGTACAAGAATGCTAAAATTTTATTTCAACAAGGATTAATTAGAGAAAGAATGGATCTACAGATGTGCCTTTTTGAAATTTTGATTATAAAATTGTACATGATTATAAAAATTCCGAAAAATTCCAATTTATGCAAACTTGACACGGTTATATCTCATGATACAAATAAATTTTTAAAAAGGCACATCTGTAGATCCATTCTTTCTCTATTAAATGTTTATAAAAACATTATCCTGAAGTCAATAATAATCTGACAGTTTACTCGCAACGAAAACACTTTTACAGTATTTTTCAACTTCAAAATGACATTGCATTGCTAGGATGCGGCAAAGTACGAGTTTCGGGCTGGTTTCAGGCAGCCCTAGTAGTGGAATCGAAAAAAAGTATTCTAGGAAATCTGAAAAAAACGTATTAACTCAAATTTATGTGCAGTTAAACTGAAACTGAAAAGTTTTACATTTTATATCCGACTTAGGTGTTTTAAAATTATTAATTTTAATATAGTTACCAATAAAATGTCTTTGTTTATTAATTAAATCAAATAATTTTTATTTATTGTTGTAACTATCAATCCAGTGCCACCAAAAATGTAAAGTCCAAGGAATGTTTTGCAAATTTCGGAAAAATATCTTTATAAATTTTGCTGCAATAATTTTGAACACCCTGTTACTAATTCATTAATAAAGTTATGAATATAGGACATAGGACCATACACTTGTTCAAGAAGACTTCAGCAGTCTTCCACAACAGTTTCTTTACCAAAACCGTTTCAAAAACAAAAAAAAAACCATTTTAGGTATTCCTGCTATTGCCACCCTTATTAAAAGGTACCCATTTACAATCTTCCCCTCTTGTCGCTATTTCCGTCTCAGTCTAGCGCGCTCTGTCCTCTGCTAATGCCAACTCGATTCCTGCGCATGTTTGCAGGATATTGACTGATCCTGCCGCCATTGTATCTAGTTCCTGCTGGCTCCTGCAGAGGCTGAAGTTTGGACGACGGTGGCGCCACTGCAAAACATGCGGTGGATACAGACACCCGAATAAACATACGACATACGTTGCACGGTGAAAATTTGTCACAGGAAAGTTTGGGTGGGACACCCTACAGGACGGGTGAAAATATTGGTTATTAAGTTGGAACAGCTGGGGTTGTTTTTATTTTTCGGTGTTTTGTTTGTATAATTCAATTTTGGTCTTGGTTTTTAAAATTTTTTTGTTTATGAGTTTATACTGGTTATTAGATTTACAATAATAATATATTTCTTTATTTAGCAATTGCTAGTACATACCTACATACATAAATATATTTATATATTTGTATTTTACAAGTATTAGAGGGTTTTTTCAATCATTCTGTCTCAGAAATTTTTTTAATAATTTGTATACGGGTTGGTGGAGGTGAAATGCGAACATAGAGAAATATATGACACTGGAGTTATCATGCTAGGCATCTTGATATACGTGGAATAAGTACTGTCAATGTCAAAGTAGCTGTCATATTATTGAAATTTTTATTTTTAAAAAAATATTTTCTTTGCATAATAATGTACAAGAAAGTTTACATGCACTTAGATTTTATTATTATTTCTGTTATTGATTACTCTTTTTGCCACACAAATTCATATTACTTCGTTTTGTGACACTACTACAAACAATATCAAGATACCTGGCTTGAAACTTCGATTGTCATGTATGTTCCCTATGTTCGCATTTCACCTCCACCAACCTGTATACTTACAAGTTATTTTATTTTTAAATATTTTTGAGTAACTATATAGGGTGCATATATTTTAATAGCATATAGGTCTCAATGGAACAAAACGGATTTTTTTATATTGTTTTGTTGATTGTGTAATGGATATCTGATTAATTATGAATGGAATAAAATAATAGCATATTAAAGAACAAGTTTTATAAGACATGATTATTTGCATGCGTTCAAATTTAGTAAAACGAGCCGTCGGGCGAGTTTACTAAAGGACAAATGCGAAAAAAGTCTTATAAAATGAGTTCTTTATACTATTTTTGCTATTTGATGTCTTTTAATGTAAAAATTTTAATTAAACTGCCACAATATGCACTATATGCCATTAATGGCCTTTGCACCGCATTCACTTAAATTTTAAGTGTCATTTAAATGAAAAATATTGAATTAATGACAGCAATGTTATTTATACATTTGACAATTTGATTTTGAATTTTGTTCATTTAAGGAATACTTAAAATTTAAGTGGAAGCGGTGCAACTGGCCAAAAATATATGCACCATTATACAGTGGTTTAAAAAACTGTCCTCAAATTTAAAAATGATCAGTCATAAGCAAGTAAACTACCCTTTAACGTGTACTTTAAGAGTCTACAACCTACCCTTAAAACAATTCGAAACTTGTGAATAATTTTTTGCCCGAAACCAAACTTACCCTAATAAAATGTATTCGTGCCTCTACTGCCCCTATTCCGACAAAGACAGCCAGTGACGTACGTCGTAGCGTTGTCCAGCCCTCTAGAATATACGTACATTTAGTATACTTACAGCCATCGAAGTATTTAAGCATTATGTTTATATATTGTAGAAATCGCTCCATAAAATCGCGTTCAAGTTATTAAAAACCTCTCGTACGATAACACGGGCTGCCCAGAACTGGGTGTGCGGGAAAACTGGGTGTAAAACAAGCGAGCAACGCCGTGGTGAAGCTGACAGTCGAGGCTGTGCGTCAGCAGCGAAAGACAAACTCAAAGACGTTTTATTACTGTTTATTAATTTTTTGTGAGGTGTTTTTAAATATTATTGATAATAAAGTGAGTGGGTTAGTGTATGTGGTGTCCCCTTAAAGGGTGAAATTTCCTCTCTGGTTTGTCTGTTCTGACAATTGTGTAAACGCCATTTTGCTATTTACTAACGCTTGTTTTAAAAGGCGTATTCGATATATTTTGCACAAATTCGCTACGTATTTTATTTAGTAAGGTTGTTGAGGCCTTGTATATTTTTTGTAAGGGTTTCAAGGCCCTCTTAAACGGCTAGTAAGGGTTAACAAGGCTAGTGGGATACTATATCGCAGTATTGTTTATACTAGTGACCTAAACTCGAGTTGTATCGAAATATTTGCAAATATATCGAATATGTTTTAACAATTTAATTTATTAGTGATTCTCCAGTTACTAAATAAAATTCAGTGACTTTTGAGTGAATTGTGCAAAAATCTTATGGATACTATTAATTAAGGATTGTTACCTTCAAAAAATGGTAAGCATTTTATAAAACAAACCGTATTATATAAATAACCCAAAATATAAATTTATTTTATATGTTTTGTAATTGAACTAAAATCCAAAGGAAATTTGGATGGGCTCGAGAGAGTACCAGTGATCTGTATACATACATACACACAGAGATACAAGAATACATTTTTAAATTATGTTCCATTTTAAGAGCATTCTGTACAGGAAGAATGTACACGTTAAAGCATTTTGCACTCATACACCTCATCGACACATGGTTGCACATTTTAACAAAAACAAATTTTTATATGGTAGATAAGGGATAAAACTTCGTTCTATTAGTAAAAATTTTTTTTTCAGCACGTTCAACGGTCGAAATTACTTACTTTCAACCGCTTGCAGGCGTTTAGAAGCACCTACAGATTTTTCTTTATATTTTAAACTTGAATCATGTAGTTTAAAGTTTAATCTACGTTGGGGTAGTGTTATTTTTTAGAAAAAACTTTCTGATTTCGAGAAAATTAGAGGTAAAAAATGTGAATTTTTGTAGTTTTCTATATTTTATAAACTAAAACTTCGGTACAAAACAGAAAAAATGGCACTAATAGAACGAAGTTTTATCCCTTATCTACCATATAAAAATTTGTTTTTGTTAAAATGAGCAACCATGTGTCGATGAGGTGTATGCGTGTAAAGTGCTTTTTACGTGTATATTCTTCCTGTACAGAATGCTCTTAAATATATTTCTTTTGACCAAAATTTAAGGGATGCTAGGATAAAACAAAACAAACACGATTCAAACCGTCATCCTTGGTTGCCATGGCGCCTCCTCATTCACACACACACACATACACAACCATCATTTTGCTGAAATGCTGAAAATCTTTTATTTTGTAAAGAAAAGTATTCATTTGTTTCGTTGCCATTGAGATGCTGAAAAATACGTAAATAAATGACGACTGGCATTTATAAATCCTGAAAAAAAACACTCATAAAAAAATTATATCTTTGTCCAACTTGAATGTGGCAACCTTGTATTTAGCTTATTTTATTGTGTGTGCGGTTACCAGCCGTCAACTGTCTCATAGTCAGTAGTGGAGAGTACACCACAGGACAGATTACGAATAACAATGCATGTAGCAATTTATTTATAATAGAATTGTATTTTTATTTATTTCTTAAACGTAAGTTGAAGTTTCTGTAACGATTTGTTCGTAGTGACAAGGGTCCTGGACTGTCAAATTTTTAACAGCCCTTCACCAGACTATGAAATAGAAACATTCTTCAGCGCTGAAAGCTGAAACACTGAAAACCTGAAAGGTCTAGAATAATGTATCGGCGAACCCGAAAAAAATTAACAAGATCTCAGCAGAAATATTTCACATACGTGTGTGCGGTTACCAGCCGTCAGCTCACGGGTACTCTTGGCACCCCATAACAACAAAATAATTATAATCTTAGATATGCCGTAAACTGATATGTCAGTTATATGAGTAATTTAATCTATAAATCATATAAATTTAACAAGAACAAGACAGATCTTCAGATGCGCTGTTCATTTCTATAACCCTTTATCTAAGGGTGAGAAATGAGTATTTATGTCACTGATTCATCGCCCCAATATTGAGGAAACAGCTACAGTGGTCTTCTTTTAACACGTACAGCAGATACGATAAATCTAAAGGCTTAACATTTGTGAAATACGGCTATTTATGACATTTCAGTGCAACTGCAAGGATTAACGTTGCCCTGGCAACGGACAGGACAATATACGGATAGTTGAGATAGCGGAGAACATTGTTAAGGGTAGATTTTTTTATTGAGTTCTTATCAAACCATCGTACACTTGTAACAGACTGGTTGCCTACTTTGTCTATGTCTATTTAAAAAAAAACAAGAAATATTGTGGCTAGTTCACTCACGGGTATCTGTGGTGCCCTACAGACTGTATTTAACTATAAAATTGGATTCCTCATGTTTGAATTACTATACAAACCAAATTTTCTAAAGATTTTATAAATAAAGATATTATTAATAAAAAATGTATAAATCTACAATTATCTCTGAAACGGTTTGAGCTATCGACTCAAACGTTTCAGATTCGGATTCCTCGTGTTTTTCTGCATAAATTCTTCAGCAACTCCAGTAAGCAACCATATACAAATTTTTGTCAACTTAAATTTGTTATTTTTGCGGCATGCTTACAAATCTGCAAGAATCTCAGAAACTGTTAGAGTTATCGACTCAAACGTTTCAAATTCGGATTCCTCGTGATTTTTTGCATATAGTCGACAACTCCAGTAAGCAACTATCTATCAATTTTTTTAGTAAAATAATATTTGGAAAAATAATTATTTAAAATATATATTTGCCATTTTTCATAAAATCTAAGATAACTCAAGAACGGTTTGAGATATCAATGTAAACGTTTCAAATTCTGATTCCTCGGGATTTTTTGCATATAATAGTCGGCAACTCCAGTAAGCAACTATCTTTCAACTTGTTCGGTAAAATAATATTTTTGGAAAAATAATTATTTAAAATATATAACTGCCATTTTCCATAAAATCTAAGATAACTCAAGAACGGTTTGAGATATCAATGTAAACGTTTCAAATTCGGATTCCTCGCGTTTTTCTGCATAAATTCTTCAGCAACTCCAGTAAGCAACCATCTTCAAATTTTTGTCAACTTAAATTTGTTATTTTTGCGGCATGTTTACAAATCTGCAAAAATCTCATAAACTGTTAGAGTAATCGACTCAAACGTTTCAGATTAGAATTCCTCGGGATTTTGTGCATATAATAGTCGGCAACTCCAGTAAGCAACTATCTTTCAACTTTTTTGATAAAATAATATTTGGAAAAATAATTATTTAAAATATATAACTGCCATTTTCCATAAAATCTATGATAACTCAAGAACGGTTTGAGATATCAATGTAAACGTTCCAGATTCGGATTCCTCGTGTTTCAAAGCATATATTCTTCAGCACCCCCCCTGTCAGCAACTATCTTGTAATTTTTTAAAGAGAGGATTAAAAAATAACATTTTTGAAAAAATATAAAAATTAATTATTTCAACTTTAACGCTTAAAATTCTGATTTCTCATGTCTTAAACCATAAACTACCCTTAAATGTAACAAAATAACTGATATTGACCGCTAGTGATTCAACTTATTAGAAACTATGAGTCATATAATAATTCAGCAATATTTCGGAGCAAAACTGAAACTGCTTTCAGGAAATGTGAATAATACTTGTACTGAAGTTATTTAGTTCCTGGAACAGAATAAATGCGCTGCTGTACTGAGAATCGCTGCACAAATTTGTACACTAATGTGTTTATTTCTCAAACTTATCTCTGATACATAATACAAACAAAATTAAGGGTAGTACTACAAAATACGAGGGTCTAAATATTTAAAGATATTTTAATTATCTCAATTAGAAAAAATTTCCAAGTGACTTTATTCTCTGATTAGAGACCCGTCTATCTCCTAGCTAGTTTTGTGACTAGTACTTGAATGGTAGAATTGCATTTTAATAAGGATTATATACTTAAAGGATCAATTTTAATAAAAAAATTGCCTCCGTAACAAAATATCACGTGTTTAGAGGTGTAGCAGTTTGCATATTAAAATTTTGAAGGAAAAACAGGTACTAGATGTTTGTGAAAGAACTAGTCTAGGTTTATGCCCAGTTAGAATTCTGAAAAAGTCTTTGGAATCCATATAAAAAATCTGACGTGGCCATCACAAAATCTTCCGCCATATCTAGACTTTAAACAGAAATGTATACGTACAATCCGGTGCCCATTTAAAATATACAAATAAAAATCTAAAATATTCAAACACAGAAATTAGTATCATCTGAATCAAAAGATTAATTCACAAGAAAACTCTTCTGTGTTGAAGCAATCCTCCGTTCAGTTACTATACATTTAATAGCTTACTTATGACTTAGCGCTAGTATGCCAACTTGTCACCCGTCTCATCTGTCAATATTTTTTATGCAGAAACAAAAACCAACCGAACATGGATTACAAGATTTCAACGTTTTATTTGATAAATTTATTTTTTAAATTTTACTGCAGTTCTTTAATGCAACCAGATAAAAACAATTTTTTTATAACGTAAGTTGCAAATAACTTTGCCTCTTATTCTTATTACAAATAAATACTATATTTATCTAAATTTATATAAATTTTTGACAATTATCGTTTTCAATCTTCAAAAAATATCAGTTCCGGTGAAGATATTTGTACCAAAATCTAATGAGCTCTTCCTATTCGTATACAATTGTAAAATACCAAATATCAACATTTTTGGGTAATTCGTATTTGAGTTATGCGACATCCGGCATCGGCCCGGACCACACACACACACACACACACACACACACACACACACACACACACACACACACACACACACACACGCACGCACGCACACACACACACACATACATACAGACATCATCGGGAAACTATCAAAAATGAGTTGTAAGGACCCTAATTCGTGCTCATCCACTAAAAACTCACTACCCGATTTTTTGCATGATTCCAATACCTTCCTTTACAGGTAAGCGGAAGGTAAAAATTAATGAATGCTTTATCTCATGATTAAGAGATTTATTAGAAAATGTAACTCGTTAAATTCTTCGTCTGTAAATAAATTGATGAAATTTAGCTTTATCTGTAAAACTTCGTGAGCTGTTTAGCGAGTTCTCTTTCTTCAACTAAAGTGTTAACTTCTTGTTGCAGATTAGTCGCACGCCATCAGCAAGTGTGAAGCAGAGATCAAGCCATAGTAGCAGAGGTAGTGTTTCCGGGTTAGTGGTAACGTCGCGGTGCTGGCGTCTTCAGTAGGTAAACCATGCCGGCGGCGGCGGCCCGCTGACAACCACCGCCCCCACAAGTCCTGCCCAACACGGACCACCACGCCACTAGACACAGGTTAGTTAGCACAGCGCTAGTAGACCTCCTAACATCCACCAGTAGTAGCGAGTGTTAGTTGTTCCTTTTTAAAATTCCGAAACATTCATTTCGATTTATGCATACTTTACACTGTAATGTTATGTCTCTCTTTAGATCCATTCTTTCTCTATAAATGTTTATAGAAACATTATCTCGAAGTCGTCAATAATAAACTAACAGTTTACTCGCAACGAAAACACTTTTACAACTTCAAATGACATTGCATAGCTAGGATGCGGTAAAGTACGAGTTTCGGGCTGGTTTCAGGCAGCCCTAGTAGTGAGGAAAGGAGCGGAATAGAAAAAAAGTAAAATCGAGAGTATTCTAGGAATTTGGAGAAAACGTAGACGAGCCTCTTTTTCTATTTCACTCTTGAAACCAGCCCGAAACTCGTACTTACCATTTTGAAGTTGAAAAATACTGTAAAAGTGTTTTCGTTGCGAGTAAACTGTTAATTAGACTTCAAGGTAATGTTTTTATTAACATTTAATAGAGAAAAAATGGATCTACAGATGTGCCTTTTTAAATTTTAAAAATAAATTTCTCTCATGAGATATACCCGCGTAAAGTTTGCATAAATTGGAATTTTTGGCATTTTTATAATCATGTACAATTTTTTTTATTAAAATTTTAAAAAGGCACAACTGTTAATTGATCCTTTAAGAGTGTCGTTTACCTAAATGACCAAAACATGCTTCGCACAAGTTTGTGATTTATTTAACAACAAACCACATAATAATAAAAAATTCGCTTTTACCAGACCATTTTTTCATGTCTGATTTATCGAAGACTATGCTTTATGAAACAAAATGTGTTTATTTAAACAAGATACTTGGTTTTCCAATAATAACCATTGGTAATTAATTATTAACCATTTAAGTACTGGCCACAAAACACTCGCTACGTTAGTACGTTTTGTGCTGAATTTTAGAAGGTAGACGGGCCTCTTAACAGATAATAAAATCACTTGGAAAATTTTTTAAACAAAATTTGATATGTTACTAGTAACAGGTTAGCTAGTAGAGGAATACTACAACCCTCAAAAATGTTTCAGATAAATATGATATGATTTTACATACATAAGTGGCAAGCTAGTAGACGGCTAATAGAACGTTAAAACGACCCGGATTAGCATGCCACTAGTTAACTAGTAAAGGGCTAATTATTAAATTTTGAGTGTAACATTCGTTTAAAAAATTGTAATGGGTCAAAAACCCACCCTTAAGTAAATAATAATTAATTCTGGCTAAACTACCGATTCAAAATTCATGAAATTATGTATGCTACTAAAGAAAAGTACGAGGAATCCAATGCCGCAAACCGCGTTTTGATAACTCGTTTAGTTTCCGAGTTATACCCGTTTTAAAAAACAACCCCAATCAGTTTATAGAATGGCTGCTACCATCTATCGACAACGTTGGTACTACGTGTTCAAATATCAGGTGAACCACTCAAAACATCGCGATTCTGATTGCGGCATCGGATTCCTCGTGTCTGAATTAGTATAAATCCATAGTTTCATCACATTAAACCTATTGGAGTAGTTTGTATGAATTTTTAAAGTTCTCTATATGTATTCGATGACTGTATGTATGTGTGTATGAGTGTTTTGCGAGTGTAGCAGTTCGAGCCGAGACTAGAAAATCAAAAAAAGTAAATTTTAGTCAGATTTGGGATTTAGAAACTGCGCAATACATAGACACATCGCCCAGTGTCAAGCAGACGCAATAAGTTCGTCTCCGATGTTTTGCTGGTTGCTTCAGACACGAAAAATTATTTCAAATAAATCATATTTTATTTTGTAACAAATTCAGACCGGTATATTTTGTATTTTAAAGTTGTCATCTTTGTATATAAAAAATCTGACGTGGCCATCACAAGACCCCCCGCCATATCTACTTTATTATTTTTATTTATTATACAAATATATGAATATATAAGTACTACTACTACTGCTACTACTCACAAATATATTTTAGTCATTTTATTTAAACTGCAGAAGAAGATATAAACGATATTTTACTATTGTCACTGTCACTGTCATGTCATAATCATTTAAATTTTGCGTAGTAACAAATGTTATACGATGATGGACTACAAGATACCGAAATACTAAATTATAAGCATATACTTTAATTATTCTTAAATGATACCAGATACAATAAAATTTATAAAATACCGATTGTAGGTAATAATCACATAATCTTTCATTTAATATAAAAAAATTGTCTTAAATTAAATATTTATCGAAATATTTGAAAAAAGTACTACTTCCGGTTTGTAGATTGAAACAAAAAATAGGAGGTGCACAACTAGATGCTATAACAGTCCTAAATACAAAATTTCAACTTTCTACGTCTAGCCGTATTTGAGTTATGCGACATACATACGTCCGTACGTACAGACGTCACGACGAAACTAGTCATAATGAATTCAGAAAAGGTTAAAACGGATATTTCCGTAAAAATCTGAAAACCTAAATTTTTCGCGATTACAATACTTCCTTATTACTCCGTACAAGGAAGTAAAAATTGTCTTAAATTAATTATTTATCAAAATATTTTTAAAAAGTACTACTTCCGGTTTGTAGATTGTAACAAAAAATAGGAGGTGCACAACTAGATGCTATAACAGTCCTAAATACAAAATTTCAACTTTCTACGTCTAACCGTATTTGAGTTATGCGACACACATACGTCCGTACGTACAGACGTCACGACGAAACTAGTCATAATGGATTCAGAAAAGGTTAAAACGGATATTTCCATCAAAATCTGAGAACTGAAATTTTTCGCGATTACAATACTTCCTTATTACTCCGTACAAGGAAGTAAAAATGGCCTAATTGTTAAAGACAGTTATAGTATAAAAATAAAATATATAATATTTTGTAGGTACAAAAAAGAACAAAGGCAAATTCTAAGAGCAAGTTCTGTTTAAAATTCTTTACACTGGGGTAAATTTTATAAACTAGATCATCAGGAGACAAAACGAACAAATCGAAAGAAAACTGCAAAAGGAAAAGTGAAAACTGCCAGCAAGAATAGCTTTTCTCTTACAAATTCAAGACGAATACCAAACAAATGATCCAAACATTTACATAGAAGACATATTCAGGATCCTTCCCCTAAAATACAAGTGGCATCGTGACATTTTCTAGGTATATTATTTTATTTATTTTAATTTTATTTTAATAGGATAGTTTACCATATTTTTAAAAAGTTTTTTATTGAAACTTCATGTTATTTGAAAGCGATTGAGAGCACTGATAAGCCTTAATTGTTCTTAATAAAACTGTAATTAATTTTTAAAGTTTGTGTGACGCAGATGTATAGCTGAAAATCTTCTCAAACCATGGGGCTGGAATTAAAATGTACTCCATGTAAAATCAACAAAATATGAAATATAATTTGGTAGTTTCTTTATTACTGTAAGTAAGAATACACGTGAAACGCATTATTGTGACGTAGATGGTAAAATCTCAAATATTTAAAGAACTATTAACTTTTTTCATGGAAATAACTCACTTTTGAGGTCTCCTTTCAATAAAATTGACTGGATTGCTAATTTGCTACTATGGTAAACTACCCTATTACAATCAAAAACTCAAGAAATTATTTTTAAATTATTTGAAGGTCTTCCTCACGGGTACTAATTTAGTGGGGCACCCCACAGGGCTGTCTGCTGGTACCACAAGTGCAAATGAGGTTTTTTTACTCTGATATGAATATTTAAAATTGTTGAACGTTCAACATGAATATGCAGACGACATTCACTGAATATTTTAAAACTGCGAATTGATATATTTTTACTAAGTTCCAGCTTTGATATTATACTTATTTGGGTGTAGATTGGTTTAATTTATACTCACGGGTACTCTCAGGTCATACAGTGACATGTAATAAAAGACAAGAAGGTATGATACGATCAAAATAAATTAGTTTTCTTGGCAAACTTTTTCTGTTACTAATTATAAGTGTGACCATTTGATAGATAGGTTTTACATCCCTTAAAATTACGGATTGATGTTAGTAAGTCGTTAACTTTAGTAGAAGATAAAAAACCACTTGAGAAGTATTTGACAGATCGATGGCTCATTTTCTTAAATTACTAAAGTTGGTTTTGATTGCTCCACTTATTATAGAAGAATGGCCAGGGCCGTAGTATAGATAATTTAACCATCCTTCAAAGATACCCTCAGTAAAATAGATTCTCCTGAAAGTGTTCATAACAAACTCAAATAAAACTGAACATAAAACATAAACACAGATTATGCAAATGTCAGATATTTTACACAACCATAAGCATAAAAAATATAATAGTATATTATATCGTGAATTTATTTTAACATGAAACATAGAACTTTTCATATCCATGGTTACGAATTTGACAGCAATGTATTACAGCGTTCTTTTTAAAATCGAACATAGGGAATCAATTTAACTGTATTATTCTTGACTAATATAACATATTTGGACAGCTGTAATAGTTCCAAGAGAAGCCTTCAACATAAACTTTTAATTGTTTAAACTATACCTACATCGTATTTCCAGATAGCAACATTGGAGTCAAACTGAGCTTTGGATGAACTGCAAATTAAAATGCATTTGCAACAATTACGCCACAAATGATAAATAATATTACAACTGGATTTTAAAATCGTTTAGGCTACTGTTTGGCAGAGGGAGGAAATTTATTTGAATATTTATTGTAAATTCTAGCTTTATCATTTATTTAAGAATTAATAGTATATTATATATTGAGGGACTAAAGTGCATGATTTAATCCTGAGGGTGAAAGTTTATTTCACGAGCCGGAGGTGAGGGAAATAATCACCTGAGGGATTAAAGATACTTTAGTCCTGTGGTATATACGCTATTTTTTGCACTTCATCCTCAAACGAATGCAAAATAGTTTAAAAGAATACACATTTTGCAATTTTGACAGTAAATTTTATGACAAATATTTATATTGTTACCATAGATACTCGGTAACAAATAGCACGTATTTACTTGACAACGGGAATAACTAATTCAATTCCTTGACAACGGGATTAAATATGAAAAATAATCCCTTGGGATCAAATTAAGAACCTAAGTCCCTAAAAATAAAGACTAAAGAAGAGTTTTAGTCCCGGAAGTGCAAAAAATAAATATGTTCCTGCTTTATTTTCATAATAATTACTTTTACTATACTAACATTGTAACATTCAACATGCACTTTTAGATTTTATTATTTTTTCTGTTATTCATTACTCTTTTTGTCAGACAAATTCACATTACTTCGTTTTGTGGCACTACTACAAAATATATCAAGATACCTGGCATGAGAGTTCGATTGTCATGTATGTTCCCTATGTTCGCATTTCACCTCCACCAACCTAGTAACATATGTATTTATTTATTAAGTATGTAATTGAAATGAATGGTGATGGTATTGTTTTTAGATGTCTTGACGTTGGGCCCCGGTCCACCAGGATGGCGTCGAGCGGCGACGAGGACTTCGCGGGGGCGGCGCGCCGGCACGCAGGGGCGGCGCGCGGGGAGCCGTGCCCCGCGGGCTGTCCTGGCAGCAGCGCAGACCTGGTGGGCCTCTCAGGGCTCCGCTTCGAGCGCTACCGCTACCAGACCCTGCCTGGGGCACAGCACCAACACCACCAGCAGCAGGAGTACTACATCCCACCGCCTAGCCCTGCGCCCCACAGCGACAGGTGCCCAACACTGTTTTAAATCTTCTTGCAGATACAGCCTGTGCCATTACTTCGAGTACATACATTCAAAATAATTTTTTAGATATTCGAAGTTTAATTAGAAATAGTTATTTAACTATTTAGTGTGTTAATGAGGGCGATTAATAATTGAGACATGTTCGCTTCTCTCACGCGTTAATTATCGAGATTATTAATCGCATGTTAACACATGAGTTAGTTACAATATTTTTCCGTTGATCATTACTTTTTTAATTTGGAGAAAATCTAATTTTTGTCCATAACAAATATGTTATGCCTATGGCACACCGGTCGAGGAGCATCGAGGACCATCGAGTAACTCCTCGATGAAACGATAGAACGCACGGTGTTCTCGACGAAAAATAGGGGCGCCGCTATTTTAATCGAGTTGTTCCTCGATTAAACGAATGTATCTCATTTCAGACGTATCTTTGTATTTGATTTCGCGCAAAACTTTGATGTATTTGTCACCGATTAAATAGAAATCCATCGCGGACGGGTGCGTTCTTTCGTTTCATCGAGGAGTTACTCGATGCTCCTCGACTGGTGTGCCATAGGCATTAGATTAGTAACGTTTGAAACTGCTGAGCACAATGTTTATTTACCTAGCTACAACTGTCAAAACCTTTTCGTTTAATTCTGTTTATTATTTTTCTACAACTTAACACTAGCTAATATACTATATTACATGTGCTGAACGCGCATTCAAAAAAATCGTTGATTAATAAAAATCATGCATTAAATAGGAATAATTAATGTATGATTTTTTTGCATTAATGATACTCATTGATAAACGATCAACGGAAATAGTTATTTAGTGCCATAAAAAATTGTTTTAAAATTGATTATTGAAAACTCTATTTTTAATCAGTTATCTGTAAGAAACTCGTTCAACTGATCGCAGATAAGACCAAATACACGTACTTTATGATGTTATTGTTTCGTGCGATCTACTACCAGATCTACTGACTACTCAACACTACAACCCTTGACTACAACCAAAATACAACCCCAGTTCATATACTAGTTCTAACAACAACATCTGACAAACATCACTTATTTATTATACATTCTTTAAATAGCTTACATAGAGTAAAATTCAAATAGCTAGAACCCTGCGCGAAGTACGAATTCTCGTCTTAGAGAGATGATAAACAAGAGGAAACTACGCTACTGTCTGTTCTACAGAACATCAGCTTCAATATCTGTTATTCTCATGCTGACATTCGTAGTGTTTTGCTTCGTGTAACCCTGCGAATTTTGTAATTGATTGTGATTGAGTTATATTTTAGTTTTGTTTGAAATTTAAGTGAAGTGCAGCGCAGCATATACTCGCTAGCTCCGCTTTTGTAAAACGGACAATACATGACAAGCTCTGCCTTCTCGCGCAGTCCAGGGTCCTAGCTATTTGAATTTTACTCTATCAGCATATCAAACTGTACGGATCCTTAATGTACCTATGTACTCAAAGTTATGATACATTATGTATATTGTACCGTGACCGGGTGTGCGTTTACCAGCCATCAACTAACAGATTCTTATCGTTGTTCGGATATTTGTATTGTATTTGTATTCGATTAATTCATATAAATACACCAATCGGTCATATTATTAGTTACCCAACCAGTCATCAACTCATGGATAATTATTTATTATTTAGTAGAATTAAATAAAAAATGTACCTGAATTATTATATTAATTTACATTACATAATCTAGTACGTCTTTTACCCAATTTGGGTAAACTGATGATTGCTTTTTGTACAAAAATACGTACCTGACTGGGTGCGAATTGCTAGAAAATTGTACAATAAATAATAATGAATGATTTGTTGTGTAGGTTCGTGCCGCCCCCGCCGCTCAGCCCGCCAGCCACGCCAAGCCCGGACTGCTACCCATCGAACCCGTTCCCGAGCCCAACAGCGAACCCGCCGCCCCAAGCCTTCATCCCGCCGCCTCCTCTGTCTCCTAGTCCTACTGACGCTAAGTACCCCTCGCCCAAGCCCGAGCGCTTCGCCCCCGCGCGGCTCTCCTACTACTCGGACTCGTCGCGGGGCTACCCGTGCTACGCCACCGCGGAGCGCTACCAGGGCTACGAGAGGTACGCCGCCACCAGCGAGAGGTACCTGCCCCCCTCGGCACACACGCCCGTGGAGCGCTACGTGCCCCAACCACAGGAGTACTACCAGTACCAGAGCTACGAGAGGTACCCCAAGTGGCAGAACAACAACGGCGATCCCTACATGCGCAGGGATCTAGGCTATCATCATCATTATAGGTGAGGAGGGGCCCACCAAACACAGTATATGATTAATAATGAAGTAATAGGTGGTTCCCATGTTAAATGGGGCCCATCATAATGATAAGGGGCTTTTATCACAGTAAAAAAAGTATTTAACAAATTACTTCGAACCTATTAATCCTATAAATCTAAAAAAATACCGTATAGGTAGACAAAGGCAGTAAAAATCTAGCTACGTTGTCGAATTTTTTAATTGTTATTATTATTATTTATAAACTATTAAATAATAATAATTCTGAGAAAAACTCTTCAAATAGTAGTCGAGTAATTTGTTAAATAAATTTAAAAATTGCATGCGCGCTAGACAATCAAATTGAGTATTTTCTAAACAAGAATGGAGCTTAACATAACAATTAGATAAATAGATACATGTACTCATAAAACATAGGCTGTCAGCGCGGGTACCTGAAATAACGGGGATTTGTGATCTAGCAACGCTGAGCGATAAAACCCTCTTAAGAACAGTATTGAAGTCCTAATATATTTTATAAATAGTAGGTATACAAATTGATATAATTTCTTTATGATTAATAATGTAGTAATAGGTCGTTCTTATGTTAAAAGTATAGGGAAACAAGTAGAGTATGCGTGAATGGGGCCCACCAGTAGAATTACGCAATTTTTAAGCTTCCTGGAGTCATGTATAAGTAGTATACAAATTTTTATTATTTTTCTATGATTAATAACAAAGTAATAAGTGGTTCCCATGTTAAAGGTATAAAGAAACTAATAGAGTATACGTGACTGGGGCCCACCAGTAATGGTAAATATTTTTAAAAGACAGGAGCTCATTTATAACTAGTATACAAATTTTAATAATTTTTCTATGATTAATAAAAGTGTTAAAGGTATAGTAAACTAATAGAGTATACGTGAATGGGGCCTCTTAGTAAAGACACCTAATTTTTAAAGGCATAGTTAAAGTCCTAGGGTCATTTATAAGTGGTATACAAATTTTTATTATTTTTCTATGATTAATAACAAAGTAATAGTTGGTTCTCATGTTAAAGGTATAGGAAAACTAATAGAGTATACGAGACTGGGGCCCAACAGTAGTGTCACGCGATTATTGATATCATTTATAAGTTATATACAAATTTTTATAATTTTTCTATGGTTAATAACAAAGTAATAAGTGGTTCCCATTTTAAAGATATAGACATAGGGAAACTAATGGAGTATAGAAGAATGGGGCCCACCAGTAATGATATCTAAGTTTTAAAAGCAGGCTTGAAGTCCTGTCATGGTTTACAAGTAGTAGCTGTACAAATATTTGTAATATTTTTAGGATTATTAACGAAGTTATAGGTGGTCCCCATGTTAAAGGTATAGGAAAACCAGTGAAATGTAGGAATTCGGGGCCCACCAGTAGAATTTCGTGATATTTGAGAGCGGGATCATGTTCCTTGGACAATTTTACACTAGAATCCAAATTTTCACGATTATTCTACGATTAGTAACATAGAAATTACTTAATTTAATTAACCCCTTCAATTTCACGTGTTAAACTATGGAGGTATAACATGGGAACAATAAATCTCGTTATACGAGGTCTCGTAGTCGAGACACGAGGCCGGATTCGAGTTCCTCGGACAATTTTACCCCTGACTACCAATTTTCGCCGGTTTCCTACGATAAATAACAACATAATTAATTATTTAATATTAAAAATGAAGGTGGAACAGACTATAGCGACCATTTTAATTATAAATGTCAAAATATCTACACTTGGACGACTTTATTTCTAATATTTTAAAATAATTAAAATTTTGCGAATTTTTTTTGAGCTTATTAGACTGGCTCTAGCAAAAAACAGGGGGGGGTTACAAACTTTAGGCCGAAGAAGAGATTTTCAGCCTTTAATTGTCTCCGAAAAACGTTTTATTAATAAAGTTATTGCATTTTGAAATTTTTTGTGAGGTTATATTCACTAAAATCGTAACTTTTTCTCAATATTTCTCGTATCTCGCACCGTTGGGCTCCATTTCAAAAAAATAAAATTCTATACTCTCTTCCAAAATCATTTGCAGTTTTTTTGGAGCCTAAAATAATATGAATTAATTTTATATTTTGATTTGTGGCTATACTAGACGTAGGAAAATGATGAAAATTTATATACCCATGTAAAAAAGTCTGAGGAATCCATTTCTGAACCCTAAATTACAATCCGCACACCCAGTTTTGGGTGGGAAGGGAATTTATTCTTAAATAATTTATATCTGTTGTAGTTATTGTGGAAAACTTTTGAAAATTTGTACGTACATGTAAAAATACTCAAGAAACCTATTTATATACCCAAAATTAGTGTTTATACACCCATTTTGGGTATATGACTAATTATAAAATAATGTATTATGTTAAACATAAAAACACATTGGCAACTAATGTACAGTTAATAAAATGATTTAAGCTTTGTAATATAAATAATTTTACACCCAATTCTGGGTGTAAACTATTAATACACATATCTCAAGAACTATATAACATATTGAGACGCGGTTTTCGACATTATATTAATAATAAATTAATCTATAACATACAAACGTATCACGCTTTGGGTGTAGCACCTCCACATACTGTTAATCATAAATACAGACACATTTTACCGTGTGTGCGGTTACCAGCCAACATAATATAATTCTTTTTTTAATTTTCAGACTACCCGTACCCTTCCAGCACCAATACCACCGCATCCGCTACCTGGGCACCCCGAACCGGAAATGCTGTTCGCTCGACTACCAGCTGTCCAAGTCGTCGCCCGGAAGTACGTCATCGTCGAGTTCATCGAGCCACCAGCAGAGCGAGCTGATGTCGTGTTACCACGCCACGGGGATGACGTCACCGAGTATACGTGTTCAACAACAACAGCAACAACAACAACAACAGCAGCAGCAACAACAGCAACAGCAGCAGCAACAACAGCAGCAGCAGCAGCAGCAGGGCAAGATGGCGGCCGTTGTCGGGTGTAAACACTTGTGCTCCAGCCCGGGGGTGGAGTACGTCGGGGCCAGTGGGGGGCGACATGTGTGCGCTACGCCCCCGCCGAGCAACAGGGACACCTGCAGTGGGGACTGCTGTAACCGCAGGGGCACCGTTCATACCGCCACTATTTGGTGAGTTCAATCAATATTTTGATAACCAGAAGGACTAGGACCTATGTTTAGTGACATTTTTGCATAAAATTACCTCAGGAATAAACTGCTGACTTGAAATATTCTGTATTTAAATGCTATTCGCTGTTCTGGCCCAACTTACTGTTACTTTATCTTACACCCTAACAATTACTGGAAATTGATTTAACTTAAAATGTTACTTAAAATCTCATACCCAGTTTTGGTTGTAACGAATGCCTACCAAATTCTTGAAAACCCAGAGCTTGAAAATATAGATACAAGAAAATGTATGCACAACAAATGTATAAATAGAAAATTCAAATCTAGAATCTGATGGATGCAGAAAACGCATGTAAAGGAATATTCAAATCTGGAAAAGAGTTGGATTTTTTCCACTCGAGCAGAGCACATGAGAATCTGGTACATGCGTAATAAAGGCGGATGAGATTTTTCCAGATTTGAATATTCCTTTACATGAATTTTCTGTGTACACTGGATTCTTGATATGAATTTTCTTTTTATGTTTATTTTTGTGTATGAATTTTCTTAAGCATGAAATTCTCTAGTTATAAATATTCTAGTGTTGAAAACGTTCCCAAAAATTTTATTAGTTACTAAATCAATGCCACACTCTAATTTTAATGTTTTGTAAAAAAATATAGCGTAAGATCACTGGAACTATTAGATGGAATACCTCACAGAGATAATAAAAACACAGTACTACTGATAATTAAAGATTTATGTTAATTTAAATAAGAAAAACAACGAATGCTAATTATAATTGAACTTTAAAGTTGTATATTCTAATGAAATTAAACTTTTAAATCCGGCAATTAGTTTTGAGTCTATTGTGTTTAGACAGTTTAGATCGTTTTCAATTTTAAATGTTTCGGACTATTCCCAAGATCCCGCTCTCAGTTTGTGTATCTATTGCGTTTAGACCATTGTTCTTCAAAATTTGCGTTTCAGAACATTGCCAAAGACTGTCAAATTAATCTTTTATTTTAAAATGAGTTTTGTGTATCCATTGCGTTTAGACCATTATCATACAAGGCTGAGTTTGGGGCCATTGCCAAATTTTTGTGTATCTATTGCGTTTAGACCATTTTTGTTCAAAATTTGCGTTTCAGGCCATTGCCAAAGACTGTCACTTTCTTATCTTATCTCTGTCTTTCCTCACTGTTTCGCATCTTCCATCTCAGTCGTTCTTAAGTAAAATGTAAATAGAGCAAGACACACCTGTCGCAATGTTCAAAAGGTGAAAACATGAAAAATGTGATATATAATTAATAATTTTATACAAAAATACTCAAAACTAGAAGTGATATTATGTTGAGAGTTCAAATTTAGTGAAAAACTATGGATCCTGATGACGTGTAAGTAAAACAAATTTCAAACGGTTAGTCAGCTCAGCTGTTTTTGACAGGTTAGGTTGAATTTGGGTTCGGGACATAAACAAATACTTAACATGGTAAATATTTAAATATTTGGATGTTTTATTAAATTATATTGTATTTAAAACATAGCCACATAGTTCTTTATATGTATGAGTCATAGATGTTATGATTCATTGTGTTTATTACACAAATTATTTATACTTCTTGTTAACTGAATCATTCGATATTTACTTAAATAAATTAATGTATCTTGTCTATCTGTCGTAATGCAGTTAAAATTATGTAAAATTTTGCAATAACTCCAGAATAAGTTCATTTACAATTAAAATATCCTTGCGTTGTACAGAATTTTTCATAATTGACCTGATTTTAAAAAATTCTACTCAGTTTACATTTAATCAAACCGCATTCAAGATAAATTGGATTTTAATCTGCGGTTTAAAATAATAAAATAAACAAACATATATTTTTAGAAGGGATGTAAACAGCCCGTATTGGTGACCAAACAAGAAGAATTATTAGTTTTAAAATAGCATCGTTAAAGTCTATTACATGCCTGTTAAAAGCACAATTAAATACCAATCGCTTGTGTTTGACATGCATCAATTTTCATTACCACGGCCTATGTGTATGTATGAGATCCAAATTCAGTTATCAATTTCAAAAGGTGTCAATTCCAGATGAATTTAATTACTGTTGTCATATTTAAACTCAATGATGAAGTTATAAAATGCTTAATCAGTTTTTGATTGTTGCCGATTATTAATGATTTAGTAGTGTGGTAAAATTTTGCGGTCTACTTGCGGCCGAATCACAACAATAGTGCAGATAATAAAGAAATTATTCTACAAGGAAACATTTGTAATTTGATGTAGGAAGTTTCAAGTACTGCTTGACATATTGTTCTTTGTCACGAACATATTAAATTATTATATGATATTTTTAGACAGTAATATTTATTTAATTTCGGAGTACCAGTGAGTTGGCGGCCTTCATTATCAACGTACACAAATGTGTAAATATTATGGTAGACATATATTTCTGTAAAAGGACTTGAATTTAGGACATTATCGATTTGTGATGACCGAATTTGTCTCCGCGAATTTTCTCTTTTTTATTTATTACAATTAATTTTTAATAAACACACATTAATTCTACTACACAACAACCATGAGTACCCGTGAGTTGACGGCTGATAACCGCACACACAATTAAATATATATTATCTATAGTGATGCTGCCATAATCAAATTAGGTACGATATTGTCTACTTTCCAACGTTTATGTAAAGTAGAATGACAATATTCTTTCCATAATCTATTATCTAAGTTTCCCTGTTGTAATTAGCCAGGAAATTTGAGCCGGAAATTCACATATGAACGAGCGAGTTCCGGTTAGACCCTCGTCAGCGATTCTAGCGACATCCTGCTGGGAGATTATAGGACCAACGCAGGAATTAACACTAAATCCTTATTGGGATACACTGGTTTATAGTCCGTTGAATAGCGGACCAAATCCTACCCTATACACTGCTCCACTGGCTTCTTCATCGGTATATTATTGTGTGTGCGGTTACCAGCCGCCACCCATTTTTTGTGGCACAGTCGCTTTAAAGTAACTTTAGAAACGTTCCACATCTAATGAATTATTTACTAGATTGGATGTAGAAGTTAGTTCGCAACTTTAAAGTTTGTTGGAATTTTAAATTGAATGGTAACAATTTGTTGTTGTTGTTGTTTTAGGAGGCCGCCATCCCACCACCCGCCAACGCAACAAAACCCATCTCCCACTCCTGTCCAACAACCGCTAGACCCACCAGAGCCCCCCCACCCGCATCCCATCCACCAATCACAGCACAATCCCCCCCATGTGCAACATTCAGTCCCCCACTCTGTCCCAATCCAGAATCCCCATTCGCTACAACATTCCCCCCACTCGTTACAGCATTCCCCCCACCCAGCGCATCAACAACACCAGATGCCCCTTCCATCGGCGCCCCCACTCTCGCAGCTCCAATCACAGCCGGCGGACGCGTCCCCACCACAGAAGCCAGCCAATCAGAGCCAACACCCCCCACCCGTGCAGCGGGCGATCTCGCTGCCGGCCGAGAGGTACCAGCCCCCCAATCAGCAGCCAATCAGGCAACGCCTCGAGTACACTCAGAGCGAAAGGATCACCAACCGCGAGAGGCCCAAGTTCGCCAGAAGCGGCTCCAGAAAGGAAGCTGTCAAAAATTTTATCAAAAAGGAAACCGCCAATTTTTTTGGGGTCGATGAAGACACAGAGGTCGATCAGCAGCTTCGGTGGCTCGACCGCAGAAAAAGATTGGCGTCGAGGTGAGCATGATGATTATTAAATGCCACATCCTAATTAAATAATTCTGGAGTCAATTTAAATAATATTAAAACTAGAGTAGCTTAGAGTACCTAATAGTCTAAAGGTTGATGATTGAAGTAGGCGATCTCATGTTTAAATGATTTATTTCAATATTTTGTCCAACTAAATAAATAAATTTAAACATCAGATCGCCCAATCATCAACCTTTATATCATGCAATCTGAACTAGAGAAATTCATTTACAAAATACCTAATAGTCTATTTAGGTACTCTAGAGTAGAGTAGTTATATTTATTTAGATTTGGTTGAGTAACCGGCAGTACTTTCATGCAATTTGAACTAGAGAAATTCATTTACAAAATACCTAATAGTCTATTTAGGTACTCTACTCTAGAGTAGTTATATTTATTTAGATTTGGTTGAGTAACCGGCAGTACTTTCATGTTATGTTGGTTGCATTTTGATATTTAATTATTTTTATTTGGTTTTGGAGACTATGATCTCATATTTTACAATAATGTACTTAAAGGTTGTGCTTACGGCTATAGAATGAAATTTACAAACAACTTTATTGTATATTTTGTAAAAAAAATTCTAATAATTACTAAAAAGGCGGAGTTTACGTAATATAAAATCGTGCCTGATTTTACCACTTGCAAGAAATGACTTTTTGTGTTAATTCAAGTCTTGCCTTCAATAAAAGTAATAAAATAAGTCACTTAGTATATGTTAAAACACTTTTTTAAAATAGCGCCCTGTTTGAAATACCCTGGATGTAACATTTTCTTGAAGGCAACACTTAAATTAATACAAAAAGTCATTTTTGGCAAGGTACGATTTTATATTACAGCACTCTAGCTAGTGGGTGAACTGTTTAAAAAAATCTCTCTATAGTCGTCTTGCGACTGATTATATCGATTTCAAAAGTAACCTTTAATTTTATTTATTAATAAACATATAATAGTATATTATGCAATGAGTTTATAATGATAGCTATTAATACGCCATGGCTCGTATCGTAATTCATACTAGTGCATTAATAGCCATTATACACGAGCTGCATACACTATTTTTTCTACTCTCATACTTTCATTAAAAAAATTATTTGCATGAAATTTACTTGGGTGTTTGGAAATAAATGTCATTCAAATACATATAATGCATGTTTAATAAGTAAATTAAAGGATAGGAGTAGAAAAAATAAAGTTTCAAGCTTGAAATAACAAAATCGTTGTAATTGTGAAACTTCTAGCTTTAAAATATATTTTAAACAATTTAATTTACCCAATTGTGTCATATTTTAGGACTTATGGGCCTCTCAAAGACGAATACACACCTCGTTCCCGCTTTGCAACTCTGTCTACCCCAAGTGCCGTGCCTACGTCATCGGGGGGCCCACCAGATGGGGACTCAGCACCTCCGCCGTACCCGGGGGACATGCCGGATGTCTTGCCCGCAGGTGCAGACGTCCAGGATGCTCCGCAATCCGGTGTCGAAGCCAGGACTGTCCGAAGAAAAGAGTCTGTCGCTAGGATGACATGGGACGGCATTAGTTACGTTGTCAATGTAAGTAGACAAATAATTGGTGACATAACATTTCACATTTTGTAATTAATACACTGAAAATAATATATTCTGAACTTCTGGTGTAGACACACATCAAAATATTTTGATGAACAAATGTTGAATCTGTTTTTGACATGTCTGATTTAATTATAATCTATCGGCAATGAAATCTGGACAACTACAGTCCGTACAAAAGGAATGTATGTAAATAAATATCAATAACACAAGGAAATATTCCTCTAGGGGTTTAAAGTAGTCTCAGAGGCCCCGAAAGAACCGATTTGGGGCTGTAAATTCATTCCAATGCCACTCTGACCTTTTTAACTCACGCAGTTGTGATTTATGAACAACTTTTTGCATCTTTTTTGCCGGTGTCTGCGAATTCACATTGTAGGAATATTTTATTGGCTTTTGAGTTATTTTTTACGGAGAACACAATACCGGAATGATTTGTGTTTGAAACAGAATTTATGCAAATGAATAAATACTATGTTAATTTTACCGGATCGAATATTCAAACAGTTATTGTGTAATTAATTAATTACAATTGTAGTTATTATGTGACCTAGTTATATTCATATTTAGACTAATTTCAATCTTACTTAAAGTTACTTTAAGTTTAAACATCTCAATTTTGCCTCAGGGAACCAAGTTTGTAGATTTACACAAGATTAGTTTATGAAAATGTTCGTACATCAAAACCGCAATGCTTGGAACTCTATTGCGCGAATAGTAATTATCGAGCTATCCCTAAATGGGTAATCAGTTATTTTGCAAAGAAATGTTTATTAATTTAAATATGGTTTAGAAGTAGGAAAGGTTGGCTTATGGATCCCAAAAATAAATTTATTTAATTTGACGACTTCAAAGAGTCATGTCGTTTTTAATAAAGTCGTCAAATGAAATAAATTTATTTTTGGGATCCATAAGCCAACCTTTCCTACTTCTAAACCTTATTTTTGGATCAACATTTCAAGATTTACAATAATTTAAATATGGGTGAGTCAGCTAACTATTCCCTATATATTTATAACTTAGGCAATTTTTATCAGAAAGTGACGAAATTTTTGCAAAACATGAACAATCTAAAGGAATTTTTACTGCCGAAATTTCAAATCGATCAGACAAAAACTTCACGAGTGGTTCACTTCAATGTGACAATTGGACCAATTAATCCAAAATCTCCAATTGCAGCCCAAACAGTCGTTCTAGGAGAGTGCAAGGATTGTTCAGCAATCCAGTGGGGATTTTCATCTGACCAATACCGATGATTGTGTCTATTAAATCCACCATCAAGATGAAAATGTGCCTCATCAGAAAACATGATGTTATTCAAATGACCAGGGTTTTCATTCATTCGTTCAATTTCGTCTTCTGCAAATTCCAATCGGTTTGCTTTATCCTCTTCAGAAATTGCCTGCAGAATTTGAATCTTATAAGGATGCCAATTAAGGTCCTTTAAAATCCTACAAATAGTCGTTTGACTAATCATTAATTAATTAATCATTATTTCAGTCACCAATTAGGAAGCAATAATGATAAAACTTTGCGAACAAAAACTCAAGTGGCTATTGTATTTACAGCAAAAATTTGGCGAACTTTACACAAAAACTTGAGACTTTACAAACAAATGAAATAGGGAACACTTAGCTGACTCACCCTGTATATCTCCTTAAATAAAAATCGTCTTATGTTTTATTTATTTTCAGACGTTAACGAAGCACCGACCGCGCCCGCGTTCTCAAGTCCGTCAATGGTCGCGTAGCTATCCTCCAGAAGACCTTCCGAGTGAAATCCTTGAAGATGACGTCTTCTTCGAACGTCCTACCACGCCAACATCTCCAAACGCTCAAGAAACGGGCGACGCCCCAGATGCGCCGTTAGATCCACGTCCGCCAGCTCAACGGTTAGTGTAACAATCAGTCCTGTCTTTCAACAGTTGTTAACATTGTTCTCTTGCAGATATTCCTCAAGATCCGGACCTCAGTCTTGGAGAAGAGACACCATAAGCCAAAGAAGAGACCAACAGCGACCGGAAATCGGCGGCACCCGGATATGGTCGGCCATGTTGGACACAGTACTTGATAATTCTGACAGAAGGCAGTATGGTATGGGATGGGTTGGGAAAATGTTTGGAAGATCAATGAGATCTTCTGTAGCACAAGAAGAACGAATTAAACAGCAACTTGATGACTTAGAAGACTACAGACCTTTGTTTACCTACTGGGTGACCACTGTACAAGTGTTAATTCTTGCGATATCTTTAATTTGTTATGGATTCGGCCCTTTCGGCATTGATTTATACCAAAGAAGTGGTCAAGTACTGGTAACAAGTTTAAGTTTACAACAAGTTGAATATATGGAACCCGCCAATTTTTGGTGAGTGTATTTTTGTATTTATACGTTCTCTGTTATAATTTAATTATTCTTTTGAAGGTTTGGACCAAGAGCAGCTGATTTGATCCATCTAGGAGCAAAATTCGCGCCTTGCATGAGAGTCGACGACAAAATCATGAAAGAAATCGATAAAATGAGGGAAAAAGAACGCGAAACCGCGTGCTGCATCAGAAACGATGATTCCGGGTGCGTGCAATCGTCGCAGGCCGACTGTTCAGTGAGTATATTATTCATTATTACGCTATCACCTTTTTAAAAATGTTCTTGTGATCATTTTTTACCATATTTGTTTGTTTTTCACAACAACTGGTCCGAGGATTGCGCCCTACGGTATGTTAATAAAAAAATGTTAGGCATGATTTGTTTGCTTGCCATTCACTTACAAATCATTCAATCACGCATCATAAGCCCTGTTCACATAGACGGAGAGCCAGAGCCAAAAAAGTCTCTGAATTTACTAAGCCTAGTTTTTTTATAGTTTATTACAGTGGTTGTGTACACAAACATACTGCGGTCAGTCAAGCGAAACGTAGAACAGGCGTCTCAGGTACGCTGTCGAAGTTGTCGTTCCTGCGAGGTAACAAAATGAATTTACTAAGGCTGAAAATTGTTATACAAATAGTATATTGCATATAAATGAAAGTTATGACAGTCAGTCAGCTAAATGTGGGGACGGAGCTGGTCAGTCGGCCGCAATGTATGTACAAAAAATAATAGCCCAGTCAAATTTGACATTAAAATGTAAAAATTAACATTTTAATGTCAAATTTGATTGGGCTATTATTTTTTGTACATACATTGCGGCCGACTGACCAGCTCCGTCCCCACATTTAGCTGACTGACTGTCATAACTTTCATTTATATGCAATATACTATTTGTATAACAATTTTCAGCCTTAGTAAATTCATTTTGTTACCTCGCAGGAACGACAACTTCGACAGCGTACCTGAGACGCCTGTTCTACGTTTCGCTTGACTGACCGCAGTATGTTTGTGTACACAACCACTGTAATAAACTATTAAAAAACTAGGCTTAGTAAATTCAGAGACTTTTTTTGGCTCTGGCTCTTGGATACTTGCATTCTGAATCCTGGAAAAGCTATCAATAAATTAGAAATTATTCTTTTCTTAGACTCATTGAAGGCCACTATTTTAAACGCCATTATTCTTTTTCCTAGAATTCAGAAGCATGAAGTGCTATACACATAAAAAGCCATTATCATTTATTGTATTTATTGCAAGTATTGTTGTACATTTTATTTATAAACAGATAATAATATTATTTACATTTATAGAAAACGATATCCACATGGAAAAAATGGTCTGCTGGTGATTCAGGACCAGGCGGACGCATTTCAGGATCCGTTTGCGGACTTGACCCAAAGTAAGTGACATTACACTCTCAAAATTAAATATTCCAGCCTTCCAGTTGTTATATTTGCTTCAATTTTCAATACATCAACAACCTCTGTTATTAATTTAACTCTTTGTAGGTTTTGCGACGCGCCAGCAAGCGTACACCCATACGAATGGCCAGACGACATAACAAAATGGCCCATCTGCAGAAAAACAAACTCTTTCACTCAAAGAAGAGGTGGTAGTAACGGAGCAAGGCCTGGAACATCAGTTGGAACTTCTGCACGAGACAAACTCGCAGAACATATGGTCTGCGAAGTCATTGGTCATCCGTGTTGCATTGGAATTCACGGTCAATGCAGAATAACCACTAGAGAGTACTGCGACTTCGTCAGAGGGCATTTTCACGAGGAAGCATCGCTATGCGCACAAGTAAGACTGTTAAATCGTAATTATTCTTTGCACTAATTCATATTTTTGTAGGTTTCTTGTCTCGATGATGTCTGCGGAATGGTCCCGTTTTATTTTATGGAGACTCCGGATCAGTTCTACCGGCTGTGGACGAGTTTGTTTCTTCATGCTGGAGTCTTACAGCTTCTGGTGACGGTTTTAATTCAACATTTTCTTATGAGAGACCTGGAGAAACTGACTGGACCATTCCGAATAGGAATCATTTATATTGGAAGCGGAGTTGCTGGCAATCTTGCCAGTTCCATTTTTGTGCCATACAGAGCTGATGTAAGTCTATTTATTTTGTTTAATTTCTTATTTAACAACTTATTATTACTTGTTTTCAACTTTATTTCATATTACAAAGCCATTTTAATACATTTCAATCAACTGTCAAATTCAATTTCAGTAAGGTTATTTTGAATATTTGAACAAAAATTAAAAAGCACTTATTCGGTTAAAAAATATATCGTTTATTTCGAAATTTAACGCTGATTATTAACCTTAAATCAGATTTTAATTATCTCTAATCATTAAATAGAAATTAATGTTTCTACAATAAAAATTTTCTGCAGTAGAAAATTGTGCTTCGCACTGATCGTTTTGATTGGTTAGCATGACATCACCGATCTATGCTGCGATTGGTTAACGACTTTACAGATCTGTGCCGTGATTGGCTGACGTAACGTCACCAATCTGTGTTCTGATTGGCTGATTTTATTTTAAATAAATTTTTGGCGTAATATTATTTTTATTTATTGATTTCTGCTTATTGGAGCTATATTAACAATCAAAACCTATTGGAATATACAGAGAATAACTTAATATATGTAATACATAAGCTTTTCGCTGTGAAAATCGTTTCAAATAGCCATAAATAGGGTTCAAAGTTGGCGAGCTCTGCACTCGCTTATAAAATAAAATTTAAAAATTGTTATGGGTCCTTATTTGGTCAGAATTGATATTTAGGTAGTATTTATACTGAATTATGTTGTATTAAAATATGGGTACTCTCAGTGCACTCCAAATGGTACTTTACTTTTGTAATTTTTGGTTATTTTTCAAGAAATAGTTATTTCTGACTGCTTTACTGATCTATTGGTGACAAGATTAAAACGAAATCTTTAACATTATTTTCTTTACTGTTGCATGCTGTTTTATTGAAACTTCTTCAAAATTGAGTATATTTAGTTCTTGTAGATTTGTTTTTGACAGTTCTTCAGTTGAGCATTCTGTGCTACTAACCGTTGTATAATATGTAGGTCGGACCAGCAGGCGCGCAGTTCGGGCTGCTAGCTTGCCTGATCGTGGAGGTGCTGAACTCGTGGCCGATGTTGAAGCACCCGCACTACGCCTTGTTCAAGCTGCTGAGCATCACGTTCGTGTTGCTGCTGTTCGGGCTGCTGCCCTGGGTGGACAACTACTCCCACATATTCGGGTTCATCTTCGGATTTTTATTGTCCTACGCTTTTTTGCCCTTTGTTTCGTTCGGTCCCTACGACCGGCAGAAGAAAGTTGTGTTGATTTGGGTCTGTTTAACTTCCGCGGGCGTTCTGTTTATTTGTCTGATCCTTCTGTTTTATATAATTCCTGTTTATGACTGCGAGGTGTGTACGTATTTGAATTGTCTACCCCTGACTAGAGATTTCTGCGCGTCGCAGAACATCAACTTCATGAAAGAAGAACCTGTAGTATGACAAATAGTTTTACGGTTTACAACCGTATGTTTGACACCGAACTTGACAAATGCGAAGCGGAAGGAACGGTGTAAAATTACACGCGAATTTGCCAGCCCAGAGACGGATCTTTTGGTTTCGAAGCGAGGAATTGATACATTTTAATAGATACAACCCAGAGCATGAATCATATCATTTATTGAGCGTTCTTGTCCTCAACTATCGTCAGAATGATATTTATTTTGAAATGTTTCAATTGTTAGTGTTCTAAAGTGGAAGATTTGTTTTTGGATGTGTAAATTCGAGGTGGTTTTTATTCTTCCTCCTGGATCCGTTCGTAATTTCTTCGATTTAATGCTCTTAACCACGACCAATCTCATAAACAAGTGTCATATTTAATAATTACTTGAATTATAATATTTATATTAAATATATGTGAAATATGTAAAGTGAAAAACCAAAAAAAAATCATAATAATAATATTTAATATATCAGAACTTGAAGTGTGTGTTAAAATTAAAATTTAACTTTGATACATCGTAAAAAATGTGAATTGTGAAGTGCATGTGAACAAACTGAAGTCATATTGTCACCTTTCCTCGTATTTGATAGTTTTGTGATAAATTTTCAAACTATCTGTATATTTAAAATTACTACAAAACGAACAAAAAATAATGTGATATAAACAAAGTGGAAATTTAAAAGTTTATTACTACGTTCTGAGAAAGAAACAGTTTTTAGTTGAGCAACGAATTCTTGGTGAACATGATCCAACTTTGTCCCCCAACAGCTACAGAACTCATTAAGCTATAAATACTTATTTGTATGTGTTTACTTATAAAATTATTATTGTAAACAGATATTTTCAACACTATAGAATATGTAGTTCTGTATAAATTTCAGTGGATGTAAGAACATTCATTGACTGTAAATATCATACTACAGCTACTGGTTGTTACAGTATGTTTGCTTTTGCGTGGAGTTAACGTAATGATCACATTATTTCGAAACATATACAACATACATTTACCGTCATTCAATGCCGAATGCTACTTTCACATTTATATTTACAGGAAATATCATTAGCATATAATATATAAACCTTATACTAACGTTCGATAATCTAAAACTATTATTTTTCATAATTCCAAAGTCATTCCCTTATATAAGTGAAAGTATCTGTCACTTTGACAGATGCGCAAACAATCGACGATTATGAGTTAAACTTTTGATAAAACTATATGAAATATGTTTATAAAGTGTAGTTGTATAAGTTCTAATGAGAAATGTATATAATTTGGATTATCGAAGCGTTTAGTAAAGTTTGTAAAGAAGTTTTTGGTACAGAATGAAGGTAAACTTAAACAATTTAATTTTCTATCTATCAACAATACTCACACAACCATATATAGATAATTTGGTCTTAGATTAACCAATAATTAAGTTCTTATCGACTGATTGTCATTACTTAACTTCACCTTTACGTGATTTAAAGTATCTTTACCTTGATATATACATTGTAATGTACTACTATTGTCTGTAGAACAATATACGCTAAATTCAAACATTTTAGTCCAAAAACCCTACGGTTTAGAAGCAACTCTGTGCATTTTGTGATTCCTTTCATTTAGATTTCAAATTTATAACACAGAGGTGAAAATGTTTCATATATTTTATAAAAAAGAATCCTTTTTGGACTAAAATGTGTACATCTGTTATGGTGTATTTGTACAACTCTTGACATAGTGATGTAGATATATTTTTGCATTTTGCATACTATATCAATTCTTGTACGAATATATCCTAATTATTATAACATCAGGTGTTATCTAAGACCAAGCCTTAATATTATACTGATATAACATAAAATAAAAATAATTCTACACATACAAGACTTAAAAACATTAACTTAATTTCTTTTAAGTTGATTAGACCTTTCGTATTATTATATCTTTATGTAAATAGTTTTAATATTGTTCATAAATGTAATTATTTATTATGGTATAATTATATTACTAAAATATCCACAGTTATCCTTAATAAATTATCATTTGGTGTTTTCAGATTATCGAGGCACCAGTTTTGAGGAAGTATGATAAAAGAAATGTAGAAACTAAATAAAGAATGAGAAATAATTTATAAAACAAGAGTGCAATCAAGGACAAAGGATAGATGTACAAGATACAGGTATACATGGGTAAATATTACTATGAACGCATAATAATCTAAAGATTCATGATTTAAAAATGTGTAAGGTTAAATTTTTAAAGCTAGAAAACAACGCATGCTCTGTTGCTCGCGTGGCTAAGACATACGTGATGTAAATTGTGTAATACCAACAAGGAAAAATGCCCGAAAGGCATGTCTGCGCTTGACACAAATGCAGAAAGTTTCAGATGTTCTCCAGCCTTCTAGAATCAGTCAGTGTGGTTTCAATCTATTTGACAATTTGTTAAATTTTAGTTTAAAACTTGTGTTTCTTTTTATTTAATCATAGTTTAATGTTAAATTAACGATCTACGCACAAAGAGCTGGTGAATATGCCCTTTTCAAGATCGAAATTTGTAAGTAGACCCTTTGAGAATGGACTAACCTAAGATTCATTGCGAATCCCGTGATTTAGTTAAATAAACAATGGATTTGTGTTGAGCTTTTGCTATTTTTGTGTAAAAATGTGACATTAAAAACTATTTATGTTTTGGTTGTGTGTTTGAAGCGCCGACGTACGTTTGGAACTGCATTGCTATAAAAAAAATCGATTTTTGCCAAAACAAAAACGCATAAACAGAGCATGTTAATCAAAAGAAAGAATTAACTAATTATTTTGTGCCAACTTTAGCTTTAATCGTAGTCAAATTTTATCAATAACATTTTATATTGACTTGCAATATTTTTAGTAAGAGTTTTATGGTCTCAATTCTAAATTTTGGACGCGTGCCAATCTTAAAACAAAAGTCATACTGCGTATATGTTTTAAAAACTACTTTTATTCCCAGTTTATTTTTGTTCATTTGTTCTTAGCAGCTATTTTGTTTCCCGCCCAAAATTGCTTCATTTGTTAATAATTCATTTGTTCGATTGTTTTCCTGGCTATATTTCGTTTCAAATCACATTTGTAGTTGCTGCTGTTTGCATATATACCTAGATGTCTCTTGCGTTAGTAAATGCAGATGCAGTGATTTTAAATTTTTCACAGGTCCCAATCACTATCCCTTTAATCTAAAACACGGGACCGAGTTGTAATCAAATGTGAGTACGACCTTTTTTTGTTAAAGTCACCATTTATTTTTGTTTCATACACTTAATTACTCGGGTGGAGGTAAAGCACATTTCATATTTTAATCAGAAATCACTTGGAACTACTTTAAGTAGAAATAATTTAACTCTTTTAACAAATAACTATCAATTAAAAATGTATAATATTATCTAGAACAATATTATAATTGATTATTAAATTATTCATGAAAACATATAAGGAAAAGTTAGAAAATATAATAAACATAATGTGTCATTTAATTCTGAGAATTCATACATGCAATTTAGAGCGTCCTTGATTCATTTGTTTCCATGTACATTATGTTTTGTTTTAAAATGAAAAACAGATGAACTATACATAATGTTATCATTTATTTTATGTAATATTTAATAGATAACTCGTTCAATTGATAATAAGAATTTAGTTTAGCAAATTTTCTTATTAGTATAGGACTACTAAATATAGTAAGTATTTTATTTCCATTTTCGGCATAAATTAAGTAGGTAGTTCCGATCCTCTTTTGTTATTATGACGCAACAAATCAGTTGTATGTTCCGGGGAACAAATGCACATCTTCTAAACGGAAACAAAATAATGTAATGAGTTTAATTGGTTCAATTTTCATAATTACAGAACACACCTTCAATTTAATTTACTCAGTAACTTAATTAATATCAAATGACCTTTAAACGTCCTTTAAAAATTATTTCTCAGGTTTTATACGCTTACAATCTTACTCACGGTTCATGGTAAACTATGTAAACAAGTGAAAAGAAAAAATGAGAATCTGGTTGCCATATTTGGATATGTAGGCGAAAGAGGACTTATATTTGCCTGAAGAAATTTTCATTCATAGTTTCACCCACTTATATTTATAAATAGAATCGTAAAAAAGGAAAACTCAATAGTTATTACATCAAAATTATTTTATTTGACCTTATATAGTCACTTGAATATCGATATATCCATAATTTCAAACATTATGTTCTTTTTAATTTAATTTCAAATTCAGTCTTGTAATTATATAGAGCCTAGTTACAAATTTGGTTCTGGTACAACTAATATTTATTTAATAAAATACTAATGAACTGAAGTAAAAGTAATACTAACTAATAATTATCAATTTTACAACAACAATTCTGTCATGCTTAAAAATAGATTATTTTATTTGACTTACGTTTTTTCCTATTAGCAAAAAATATATTAATATTGATAGGTAGTGAACAAATCCTTAACTAAAAAATGTTTTTGATTTTGTTTGACTTTAATTGGCTTTTATATTTTAAAGGATTCAGTTAGGATATTAAATATATTCGAATTTATATCTGAATTTTTCTCATAAATGTACCCCAAAATGTGTTTATTGTTTGCGTCTAAATTATTTATTTTGAAGAAGATTAGCGCGTCAAAATTATTGTGAAATCGTTAAGGGATGTTTCTGGAACGATCTGGAAATTTTCCCGAGTATGGAAAGAAAAATCAGCGCAAAACTTTCCATTTCAAGTTCTCGATTTCTCGAAGCTGCTAGAATCCCCCCACCACGATTCGCTGGTCTATTTAGTCGTAACCGAGCGACAGATCCTCATTTATTCGTAACCAAGCATCGAGTAAACATCTAGAGTACATTCAATTGTAACACATTGTTGAATTCAACAAGTTTTTTGATTGTTGCCGAGTGTTTGTGGTTGAAAATAATCAGTGAATCACCGTGACCTTAGACGGCTATTAATAACTGTGACTGTATTAGTGGTATCTGAAGTGCATGTTTGGCTTGTACACAATATGGAAGAACCTGTGATTGTTGAGCAGTTCGCACGAAACCCTAACTATGAAGATGTGAGTTTTATCAAAATTATAGCTAGATAGCTAGTCAAGACTTTTACAATGAAGACTAACGACTTAACAAGACTGTTGACAACTAAATAAACTAATATATTAACGAAATTTTTTATTGTAGTCTGGCTTCCCGTTTGACGACAGTGATAATGAAAGCGACCACTTCCAATCCAGGCTAAACGACATAGCATCCCGCCACCCAGAATTCGCCACCCACTTCCGGTTAGACGACTTCCCGTCTTTGCGCCGCAAGCGTCAACCATCCACTGACGAGTCCTCAACTTCTTCAGCTGGTCAGTCTTCCCGCTTTGCCGATCACAGCTTCCCGTCCGGCTTCAACCGCTTTCCCTTCACTTCACACTTCGAAGACGAAGAGTTTCCTCTTCCTCGGCGAGAAGAGAAGCCACCAGAGGTCCCCAAACAGCAGGACAAACGCGGGCGGAGGCCGAACCCGAACCTTCCTCAGCATCTGAGTAACACTGTTGACCTTGGACAGAAGCAGGCACCTGTGGAGGAGTCCCGAGCGCAGAGATCCATGTCGGCGCCGCCGGAGAACCGGACGCGGGTGGAACAGGAACATCTGAACCATCCAGAGGACATGGGGAAGACGTCCAGCCGACACCAGCCCCAACAGACCTCGCAGCAACAGACGCCCAAAGAGAGAATCATTCCGATTTATATTGAGGGTCGTGATGAACCTGTAATACCTAATAATCCGAACATTGGTAGCGCTACGCCCGGTAGCCGCCCCGCAGACCCCCAGGCTCAGTATCGGAGGCAAGCGTACGAGCAATTTGTACCAAAACCGCAACAAAATCAACAGACTTATCAACAGCCGTCGCCTAGACAACAAGCGACGCCACCTAGGCAACAAGCGACGCCGCCTAGGCAACAAGCGACGCCGCCTAGGCAACAAGCGACGCCTCCTAGGCAACAAGCGACGCCTCCTAGGCAACCGTCTACACCACCACCGCCGCCACAATCCAACGATCCATTGGATAAAATCAAATGCGTAAGAAATGACGTAATGGCACTGATGACTTCAGTTGAAAATTTCGCCGGAACGCGTAAAGACCGCGAATATTTATATTTAGACGAAATGTTGACTAGAAATTTATTAAAACTTGATAATGTTGAAACAGAAGGCAAAGAAAATATACGTTTAGCCAGAAAAGAAGCTATCAAATGTATTCAAACTTGTATTAGTAACTTAGAAGCAAAGGCGCAAGCCATGGAGATGCATATCAAAAATAGCGGCGAATACAAACAAGAAACGGGTGATCAAGCCCCAGAAACAACTGAAGAACTTAAAACAGTTGAAGAAACAACTGAACCACCGAAATTCACCTCTCAAGCGACTTTGATAATCTCTCCCCCTCAGAAGCAGCAAAAAATTGAAGATCAGCCGCAAACTGTTGAACAAATGGAGGTTGATACGCAAACAAATGCCAGTGATAGTCAAACAGGGGACGAGAATAAAGAAGCATCGCAAGAAACAAAAGAATCTAGTCAGGCAACAGCTGAGGAACCAGTGAAATAAGAAATTTTTGCCTTAACATTTGTGTTGTCACAAATCTTGCATTTAGGAAATATTTATTTAATTTAGTCGGTTCGCCGCCCTTATTTAATTCTGCTCTGTATGTATAGTCTAAGTGCCATGTTGTGTATAGTTATTTAAATAAATCTATAAATATTTCTAAAAGCAAGATTTTCATTACTAACGTTGTTATATGTTGTGATAGTCTTATACAATGACATACTTAACAATAAATTTACTAATGATTGTTCGTTTTCGTATAACTAGTAACATTAAGTTATTCATAAAAAGAATAACGCTATATAGATAAAACGATTTCATTTAATTTCAAATCGCGTTAACGCGTTCTATTCTCAAATAATTAAACTCAACATCGAACTATACACAAACGGTGCTAGAATAAAGAATACAAATCTCTCGCATTCTTCGCACCTAGGTAGCTATTGCGATTATTTAGAAGAAATAAGATCGTTTTTGTAAACTATTTTTTTAGTACAACACATTTGTCAAAGTATTATGTTATCTAGTGTATATAAACCGTACATTATTTATTATGCCTTAATAAAGCATGTACAGATTGTAAAATTTAGCTAAATAGCTTATAAGTAGTGTGAATAATATATTTCTTTATTATAAACACAATTTTGAGGGGAGTTTATAAAATACCCCGAAATTCAATAAAATTCATTTAAAATCCGTAATATTTTAAATATTCCTTTCATAATATCCGATATAAACTAGTGTTCAATGCTTTTTTAACATCTTCAGGTGCTCCAGAGTCCATTTTGATAAAAATGGCCAGTTCAACTCGTTCAGCATCAGTGAATTCGACATGAGGGTGATATTCTGTAATTATTTCAATACACCTGGTTAAAATAGAACACCTGGCGAATAGATACACAAAGTGAGTAGATGAACGTTTATTTTTACTTCCGCATGCTGGTTTTATGATAAAAAAACAGAAAAATATTGGAAACTGTTGCCATTTTTACACAAAGAACACAATATAATTGCAAAATTAATGCGCAGCTCACAATATTTGTCAAACATGAAATAAATGTTACAATTATTTATCTACCAAACATACTAATAAAAATTAAAATCAGCTGATAATAATAATTATAACAATAAAATTTAACAATCACTCTTGCTCACTTTACCGGTTTCATTGTCAATATTACAATTCGAAATAATAATAAATTATACAATTGTTAACATAATATTGTTAGCTGTCAGTACAATTATTGTAAAAAATTCAGGTGCTTGTATAAATTCTTATCTGCTAGTATGCGCGGTTGTGCGCGGTAGAAATATAAGGGTATATTATTGTCAGTCGAAGACAAGCCATCAAAGGGTGCAGACGTATTTTTAGTACTGCTCAAACACTACGTATATTTACAATATTTAGTGGTAGAAGTGTTGATTATTATTTGGATTATTTATTTGTAAGTATCGAGTTCGCTTGCAATATATTCGCGAAATTAAATAAGCAGTTTTTTATATATTTAAAAAATATTACCGCGTGTACTTGTTGTACTGTAACAGTTAAATACCCGTAAGTAAAAAAATGCTAACAGTATATTACTCCCTCCCCTATTTTTGCAATTTTTTGGCAAATGTTCGAGTCCAGCTCTGGCCACGTTTTCTGAGAATTGTCTTTATGTTCTCGAGGAATCGGTGACGCATTCTTCGAACAGAGGCGTTCGTTTTGAGGGTAGTAAACTTATAGATAAAAATCAATTTTTATTGTATTAATTATTGACAGCCCCTTAACTCTAACATAGTCGGCGGTCATGATTTTTCCTCTGCAATGGTTATTTATTATTTATAGAACAATTTTATGGAATTTGAGTTGGCGGTAGCTTGACGGATAATATGTGTTATTTGGATTAAACTAGATTCTTTAAAGTTCAAATCGAAAGTACAGACTGTAATAAGTAATTGTTAACTGTATTTGTTTAATTGTAAACAGTTTGAAAGCATTTTATATTAATAGTTGATTACGCTTGTTTCGCAGTGGATTGTTCCACAGTTGTCCGTGTAAGATTCCGATAGCAATCTCACTGTCTTAATGGCCAAAAATGAACCCTGTCTCCAACCCTGGAATATTGATCCTCGTCCTTTGGTCAGTTCTACGTCACAATGTCCGAATCGACCGCTGAAACGAAACAAGTCGTGTAGACCAAGAAACGATTTATTACATTGCGAAAACCGCGCTACTTTACTTAACAATGTTACAGTGCTAGAATTAACAATAAAACTGCTTATTTGGTTCGTAATTTAATTATTATTGCACAGATTTAGCGCACTACAACAATGCTTTTTAGGTAGCAACAATGCTCATCAAAAAAATATACACACACGTTACAAATTAATCATTCAAGCACTGGATATTATAAATATATAAAAATGTGATCATATTGTGCTTTATTATTATATTCCGTCCAATAAATGCTCAAGTTTATTAAAAATGGAGCTCATTACAACCGAAATGCCTTTCAATATCGAATACCAAAATCAAGAATTGATTATGAACGATTTACAAATTAGCTCAGAGATATACCTGTCGGCAGATAATGAAGAATTAAATATAATTAATTTAAGAGATAATCAGATCGTTAAAATCGAATACCAAAATGGCAATGGAACCATCAACACAGAATACGTTGTAAATGACAGTTTTTTCAACACTGAACCAAGTCAGGTGACTGTAGAAACTTCTGATGGAGAGATATGTGAACCAAGCAGATCAGAATTGTTGCAATCTCTTCCTAGTCCGCAAACAGATGATGACCAGCCATTGGAAACCGATCTACCAAGTTTAAATTGGCTTCACAACATCACAAATATAATGGCAGTGCCTAATATACCCACTCCGCCAATTTCGCCGCCTCCAACTGCTAAGAAAAATAAGACGGCTAATTGTCAGGAAGATCTAACAATAAATATTAATTTTTATAAAAAGAATGGCGAGAAAAAACCACCATTTTCTTATGCGACGTTGATTTGTATGGCCATGAGCAAAAATGGAAATAAAATGACACTGTCTGCTATTTATAATTGGATCAGAGATAATTTTTTGTATTATAAAAAGGCGCATCCTAGTTGGCAGGTAAATAAATGTATTTTTGAAGCCGCACATTTGTAGATGGCACGCACTTAAGTAATTTACAACTTTTCATAACTAACAATTTTAATTAGAATATTGCTTACTAATTACTATTCAAGAATACCCTATAGGGAAGCATCTTTTAGACTGAATTCAACACCATTCGTTTTCTCAAACCTAATTGTACTATGGCCCACATTTTAAAATTTTTGGGTACTTTGGTATAGCCAAACAAAAGATTCATGAATAGGGAACAAAATGGCAAGAGTAAAGTACCCTTTTGGATGAATTAATGGTGACAATTTTTTAATACACTGTAGATCTATAAAAATACTCCCCAGATACCAATTTTCAATCATGTAGGGCCCCTGGTGTAGTCACAATCACGATTACAAGTTTCATTTTATAACCGCCTTCCGAGCCCGTCAACTTTAAATGCAATGTTTTACTGCGTGGGGCAATTTTCTCGGGGTAAAGCTTATGTACCATCCAAATTTAGATATTCTATGTATATTCCAATAGTTTTTCATCGATTATTTAGCTTCAATTACCAAAATCAAGAAATTACAATCATTATATTTGTTTAAATTCGTTCAAATCTACCACGTTTTTCTAATTAATCAGCCAATCATTTCACGATCCATTGATAGCATTCAACCAATCACCTCACGATCCAGTGATGTCACTCACCCAATCAAAACGGGCGAGTGTTAGAAGGAGATTTGAGTAAGATGGAACAACAAGTCATACTGCAGAAAATATTACAGAAACATTTATTTTTCTTAAACGGTTAATGCAAATTAAAATCCGTTTGCGGATTATTAATCAGCATAATTTTATGCAATTAACGGTATATTTTTAGTAGAGAAAAATAAAAATATATTTTTTAAATATTTATATTGAGTGACATGGTCCGTTGTAAGTCTTTTAAAGATGGCTGCTATTTGTAGTGTTTACATTCTATGTTTACAATAACAAACAAGAAGAAATAATTGTATTCTCGTGTTGTTATCAAGTAATAATTGTGAAATAAAATAGAAGGTTAGTGTATGTTGTAATATCTATCACGCTATTTGTTTCTATTCACTGTAAGAAGCTTGTGACTTGTAGTTTTCTATCTCACGCACTTTGTGGTACATTGCACCTCTTACAAGATATAAACTCATTAAATCCTCGTTTTAGAATTCAATTCGTCATAATTTAAGCCTCAACAAATGCTTTGTAAAAGTAGCCAGAAACAAAGATGAACCAGGTAAAGGAGGTTTCTGGAGACTAGACCTAGAAAGGTTAGAAGAATCTCGCCGATCAAAACGTCGTTCGAGCCTCACAGTTCGTATGCCTCGTTCACGACACACTCCTAAACCATCCAAACCAATCAGAAAGAGGTACAGACCACCTCAATCGGGTATCGGAGAACGTAAACACAACATTCTGTCAAATATTCAAATCTGCGGAGCCAATTCTGACTCTGAGAAAGAGGAAGAGAAGGCAGAAAGCAAAGAGGAGTACATTGTGCCGGATTCATTGGCCGATTTGAAGGATAAAACTGTTCAACCGGCTTCTATACCCAATCAAGGTGTTGTCGTTGAATCTGCCAATCAGATGATTGCTGAAGACGAACTTGCTGGACTGCTACTTGCCTCAGTTGGTTGGGATGATTGCCAGTTGGAACTGCTGGATTCTTTACTAGATTCTTTGTAATTTTTTCACTCGTACAGTATTATCAAGGTTTTACGTTTACTGAATCATCTATTTTATTATTACAAGTTTGTACTTTTTTATCTACTTGACAAGCAATATGATATTTGATAAAATAAGCTCAATTTGATCTATATCCGTCCAGATATTGCCTTGAATAACTTAAAGGAAGGTTGTATTGTAAATAACATTGTATATTACAAAAGGCACAACTTAATTATTTATTAATCACAAGAGTGCAGTGAGTAATTACACGTTGTGATAGTCACATGTTTCATACAGGGGTGTACTTACGCCACTTGATTTTTAGACGTGCTCTAACTCTTCCGTCCAAAAGAATCTAACTAGAGTGCTGATATTTTTTCGCTAATAGATATTATAAGTAGATTATCTGTAAATTTATTTATATTTTATACATAAATATCTATTATCTATTTAGCAGTGTGCTATTTTACTGTCACTATCGTGTGATTTTGAATACAACAATATAGAAGTGATAGAAAAATAATTGTAACATTTATTTATTATTTAATTTTTGTTATTGTTTTATTTACATTTAAAGGTTCTACTTTGGTTCTTGTGCGGGTGCTCCAACTACTCTTGGACGGGCAGACTTCATAAAAGGTAGGAATAAAATTATATATAACACATTCTTTCTTGTACAAATATTTCTATACATCTACAACTGCCTTCGCTCAAAAACTGCAAATATTTTATTATATCTGCAGCCTTTTCTGCAAGCATTGCTATTATTGAATTAGGATTGCCACTAGGCAATGTAGGCAATACAGAACCATCAACAACATATAATTTATTCATGCCTTTAACTTTAAAATTAAAATCTACGACTGTATTTTTATTTTCTGGATCACCAAGTTTGCAAGTCCCTATCGGATGAAAACTAGTTAATGTTAAATGGCGTACATAACATTCCCAATAATTTCTCGAGTTAAATTTATGGCTCCTACACCCAGAAAAGGGTGTAGGATTGAGCCGAGCTCCTAATTTTTGCATTGAAGGTGTTTTTATTAATTGTTTAATTATTTTTATACCCTCAAGTAAAATTTCTATGTCTTGATCATTAGAAAGATAGTTCGGATTAATTTCTGGACTTATATTCGGGTCTGTATTTTTTAATCTGACTGTACCGCGGCTGTTAGGATGCAACATGATTGGCAATATACTTATAGTTTGTTCTCCTACTAATTTACTAAAATAATTGGACCATATTTCAGGTTTAAGCCCAATAATATTTTTTAAATGTCGCCCGGCATCGGATGAAACACCAGCGGGCAAAACCATGAATTCTAAATTTGGTTGGGCGTCTAATTGATTATTTAAAGTATTACAGAACCCTATAGCTTCGCAACCTACCGATACCCAAGGTCCTTGGCCCTTAAAAAAATATTTAAACGCATTTAAAGGTGACACCAAGCTTTCTATATTAATAGACAAAGTTTGATTCAATATTATTAAGTCTAACCCAGTAGTTATATGATCTTGTAAATTTTCTCCCACTGGAAGATTCCTTCTCGGACGAATCTTAACGCTGCTCAGATGTTTCTGGGGCCCAACCCCGGACAGTAGCAAGATTTTAGGGCTGCCAATGACTCCTGCAGATAAAATGACTCCTTTTTTAGCTTTGATTATTTTTTTATCTCCCATAAAATTAAACTGTACACCAGTGGCTTCGAAATTTTGTTTAAATAATATTTTGTTCACTTGAGCATTTGTTATGATCTTTAGATTTTTGAAGGGTCTTAACAGAAGACTGTCAGATGTGGTCCATCTTTTATTTTGTCGTGTTGTTACAAACGGTTTCATAAAACCTACGATTTTTTATAAATAATTAATATTTTTATTATTACGGTAGACTAGAATTACCTAAACCAGGATTGTTGTTAATATTTTTTATTGGGTATCCCAAGTATTCTGCGGCATCTAATATTGCTTGTGAAAGAATTGTTTCAAAATTTAAACTGTTTATATGCAGTAAACTATCTGAAATAGTTAAAATATTAGCTGTAGGAATTATATTTTGACAAATAATTATGTCTATACCCACTTTCCGAGCTCATCCAATTCTCTGCTTTTTTAAAATAATACAAAACATCTTTTTCATAACTATAATCGGTTTGATTTTCAAACCATTCATCAAAATCTTTTCTGTGGCCTCGAGCATGTATCATATTATTTAATCTGTGTGTTCCACCAAATATTCTACCCATTGGCCATGAGCTTGCCTGAAAATACACCCATTACTGGGTATAATTGTAAGATGCATTAAAGAATTGTCTTACATTATTTTTAAATGCTCTACAGGCATGTTCCTGGGGTACTGCCTTATATTGCCAGTCCAGGTCTGTTTTCTGAAGCATTGGAGTAAGGGCTGGTATATCGAAAAGGAAATTAGAGTACGGTCCTGCCTCTAATAATAATATTTTATTGTTCTTTTCTTGAGCCAAACGATAGGCCATAATACTGCCTGCAGTACCACTTCCAACTGTTATAAAAACGGTATTATTGAATGAAAATCTGAATAATTATATATTGTAGGCCTTACCGATAATATAGTCATAATTTTTATGTATTTCATCGAACTCTTTATATAGTAAATTATAAAATAATTGAGAATACACATGCAAGTTTACATACAAGTTGAATAAAATTAATCCTAAACTAAATAAAGATATAACAACAAAATAACGTAGCACAAAAACCATCTTTATTTGATAATAAACGATTGTATAGTAATTTTAAAAGATATATGTAGCAATAATCGCTTTATTTTAATCATTTTTATTTAAAACATTATTCAGAAAAGTGAGGTTATCGGAATTTGTTTGTATAATTATCACCAGCAGATTGGCAACACTGATCACTTGACGTCTGTCATTTTGACGACAAGCAATATGTGATAGTTAGTTTTCAGGCCTTATTAATTAATAATTTGTATGGTATATTAATATTAACTTCTCCAAATCTAATTGTAATAATATCCAGTAGTTATTTATATATTTGTGTAAGTTTTAAAGAAGCCACGAGTCAAATATGGAGATAGATACAGAAGTTAAAAAGAAAGTGCTTGATTCTTTAAATAAAGAATTCGGCAATAATATTAAGAACCTTGCTAAATGCTCTGAAATACATCAGAGATATCAAAACCGTAAAGATGAAATAATAACTGCTGTAAGTACTTCGAATATTTTCTGTCAAAAGTAGCTGTAACATAATTTTTTAGCTGTCGTTACAAATAACTAAGAACCCTTCGAAAATTGCTGTAACTATGAACGATATAGAACAAAAAATAAAAGAAATTCAGTCCGTCAATTCACGCTACAATAATTTATCAGAAAATATATGCAATCACTTGGAAGAAACTGATATTATACGTAAAAGAGTCGGTGATTACGTTGACCAAATAGATACATTAGAACACACAGTCAAATATTTAAACATTATTCAACAAATAGATGATTTAAGGTAGGAGAATATTATTGACAAGTGGTTGAATATTACGGAAGACATTTTTAGTGGAGAACTTAAACAAGCCATGGATGCTAAAGACGATGAACAGTGTGCGACAGTGTTTGCAAATTTATGCGACGTTAGTAGAGGACTCTTAGACAGTCCTGCAAGTAATTTGCGATCATATTTGAAGGAGACTTTACATTACTGGCATAACTTATTGAAAGACAAAATCACAATGTAAGATATAAACATTTCATAAGTTTATGTATCATTCTAAAGGTGTCATTTCATTTTAGCGAATTCGATGACGTGCTTAAAGCTATAAAATGGCCGTTTGTAAGCTCGAATTTCTCTCTTACAACTCCTAACCCACAAAACGTTCAAAAGCTGCAATTATTATCTGAATATTTGCTTCAAATACAACTGCCAGAAGAATCATCTTCTCCAGTAGTAACTTCTGCACTTCTCAGTGACTTTCCTCCGTTATCTCTTCCGTTAACTTTAATGATCCGACCTTTAAGAAAAAGATTTATTTATCATTTTTACGGCGCAAGACAGACAAACAGAATTGATAAACCGGAATGGTACTTCACACAGATTTTAAGTTGGATTCGTGATCACCAAAAATTTTCTGTCACTTACATTCAGCCAGTGGTCGACCGATTAGGGTTTGTTCACATAGACGTCAAGGTAGATTGAATATTAAGTGAGTTCTTTAGCTGAATTTACACCCGTTTTAGGTGGAATTAATGCGAGGATTGGTGCAACTAGCTGTAGAAAAATTATACTCCGATTTGCCCACCTTGCAGTATGATGATTTTACGTTTTCGCATTGTGTAGACGAAGCTTTAGGTTTCGATCGTGAATTGCGAGAAAATTACGATTATCCTGTTTCTCAACCTTCTGTTTTGGCGGTTCTAACTCAGGCGCAAGTTTTTATCAAGTGGCTAGCCATGGAAAAGAAATGTAAGACTGAAAATATATTAATTCTGGAGTTAAGTTGTTGTATTGTAGATGCCACAGAAAAAATTGACACTGTATTAGCTTCTCCTGATGCTTTCGCTCCACTGGCGTCCGATGTAGACGAAATGATGATTACTATATGCGCTGATATGTTCGTAACACTGTTACAAACCATAACTGAAAGATATGAGTCGTTACCGCAACCTGGACATAGATTGCAATTTCTGGAGCTTCAGCTCGAATTATTAGACGATTTTCGGTCTGTACTTACTTTATATACTCTTGAGACAATTTCTAAAAGATTTATTTCATATTTTAGAGTCAGATTATTGCAATTAGTTCATGTGGAAGCCGATGATCCGATAGAATCACGTCTACCTCAAATTGCAAACACTGTCAACTACATAGAAAACGTTTTATTCGATTGGGGCACTACTGTTGTACGTATTTATATCTGCTGCAATTTTGTCATAACTCATGAATGTTCTTGTAGCATTATCTACATCTGTACCATTATAAAACACAATTCGAGCACATGAATGTAACTTATTTAGACGATTTAAATATGGGCACAGTTTTCGATGAGACTTTGTCACTTTACAAACACATGAAAAGTGATTTGATTCACACAATTTGCGAAGCAGTTGTTCATGATGTTGCCGCTAGGAGCAGGCCCTACAGAAAAGACAGGTTCGTAAGAAAATATCACCAAATAACTGGACAGTAGATATTTTATTATTAAATTGTAGATGGGCAGACATGAAATCAGAGAAAGATTTCCGCAGTATGTCTCTAACCCCAACAGCGTGTCCAATGTTTGAAATACTAGCAACACGATTACATCAACTAACTAAATGTTTAGCTGCGCAGCTATTTAGAAAAGTGTGGCACTGTTTAGCCGAACAATTAGACACATTTTTGTACGAGGAACTTGTATTAGAAAACAGATACAATGTTGGAGGTGCAGAACAATTAAAATTTGATATGAATCGGAATTTGTTCCCTTTATTTGCTCAGTTCACTGAAAAACCTGAAAGTTATTTCAATAAGTAAGTCAGGAATTATTTTCCAAGGAAGATCAGTTATAATAAATGTGTTTTTAGATTGAATGAGTCTTGTATTTTGCTGACGTTAGCTAAAGGATCAGCTTTATTGTTAAGAGAGACAATAATATCTTTAGAAGGCGCTACTGGTGTCGAAGATCGAAGAGGAATGGCTTTAGAAGAAATTGGCGTCTCAACATTAACACCAAAAGAAGCAGTAGACATATTGAACCTCAGAAACGATATTACATCTTTTAATGACTTACTGAGTGGACTTTAGTGTTAATATTTATATTGATTGTTGGTTTTTATAAATAAATTTCTGTATAAAGGCGCGCGTTCCTAATTTCCACTCTCCGTATAATTTCGAAGGTCATTTATGGATTTCCCGACTGACCTACAGAACAAGTGAATGTAAAGACGCAGAAGCAAAGTTGAACAGTTGAACATCAGCGTGTGTAGCGTTCACTTGTTTCCTGCATTGCGCCTTTGTTTATTAGAAAACAAAATGTTTTCCGGATTCACTTGTAAGTTTATTTATATTTTTAAGAGTTTTTTAAATATTGCGAAACAAAATTAATAGTTCTTTGATTTATAAGTAAACAACTAAATTTGTAGGTGGTAGTTATTGATTTTTACATTTTATTACTTATTTTTGTTGGGAGCAAATGCGCCATAGACTATTGAAGATTTTAATGTAAAGTAGCATCAAAATTATTAATTATTGTTAACTTTTTTATACAAAATAATGGAATGCGCTCTTTATGGAAACAATTGTCTGTTGTTTCCGATTGCGTCATTTAATTGCTTCCTAAATCAAGGCCTAACTAAATTACGACTTTTTAAATCACGAAAACCTAATTTATTATGTCCTTTAATTCTTACAAAAAATGATTTAGTCATCTTTATATTTTCGCAACTTGATAGTTGTAGTAATTATTATTATTGTGTATTACAATATGTAAATGAAGTTTTTGTTTTGTTTTGGCGCGGTAAAGTAGGTGTGTGGGAAAAAACAAATGATGACAAAGTCTTCTTTTATTAACAATTGACACGCGATTTTATAAATTACGTCACAATGGGGTGCAGAACTATGTAATATTAATGTAAAAATCAATAAGATGACCCTTAATTTTAATGTTTTTACCTACGCTCATGATATGATAGCCTTGATACTTCGCGATATTAGATGACCTCATGTTCATTATAAAAAAGCCGAATTCCATTCATAGTTTGTCATGTCGCTAAATTAATGATTCTAGACGCAAATTAAATAATAAAATATATTTTAGCTTCTCTTAAAAACTTCGGCAGACAAGCTGAAAGTCTATTCGACCGAAAGAAGAAAGATACGAATGAAATAGCAGAAGAGAAAAAAACCAAAGCAGCTAAATTACTAGACGAGCAAATAACAAAAACCAACGAAACCTTAGACGAGACCCAAAAAGACGTTGAAAAGTTCGTCACAGACACCAAAAAAGAGGCCGAACACACAAAGAAATCCGCCATCGAAGGCCTCGAGAGCGAGTTCGACAAAGCCGGCAAAGAATTGGACAACAAAGCTCAACAAATCAACTCGAAAGTCGACGAAAAGCTCTCGCAAACCGAACAACAAACAACTTCACTTGCTCAAGCCATCGACAACAAAATCCACGAAGCTGGTTTCGCCCTCGGACAAAAAATTGCACAAGTCGACAGCTTAGTAGAAGGCAAGAAACAAGAACTCGACCACAAAATACAAGAAGTCGGAACCACAGTCGGAAAGAAAATCGCAGAGACCGACCAGCTAATCGAGAACAAGAAAATTGAAGCTGCAAAGAAACTCGAAGAGACAGAAAAAAATCTCAACATCAAAGTGCAAGAGGCCGGCCACGTAGTTGGAAAGAAAATCGCAGAAGTTGACAGCTTCGTAGAAGACAAAAAAGAAGTTACCAGGAAGAAATTAGAAGACACGGACCAATATCTGGCTGGTAAAGTGCAACAAGCTGGACAGACCATCGAAGGAGCTGAAAAAAATCTCGACAACAAAATGAAAGACTTGAGTATTGCTGTAGATCAAAAACTGGAAGACGCCAATAAAGTTGTTGATTCTAAACGGCAAGAAATCAAACATAAACTCGATGACACAAATAAAAGAATCCAAGAGGAAGGCGACTCAACCGCCCAAGATGCCTTCGGCATTTTGTCTAAAGCTCGAGGAATCATCGACTTGAAGAAATGAACACTTTGTTCGCCCATCGCTTACGCTTAAATGTAGCGCATGAATTTATTTGTGCCTTATAGTATTTTGTTATTTATTTATTTGTAAAATTGTGCAGCTATTTTTATATGATATACTTGCAAATATTTCTGTTGTAAGTTTAAATATAATGAAACTAATACATAAACATTATTAATATTGGTAATCTGATAACCTTTGTATCCAAAAAAGGAACACAATTATTGGTTTCTTCTTCAATTGTAAATTGAATGTTGGTATTAATGCTGTTGAAATTATTAATATTATTATTATCAATAAATAATTTCCAACAATCTAGTTCCGTAATACATCTGACAATATCCAACAATATAGAAATTTATTTTTTAAATAATAAAAGGCACATTTGTAAATCCATTCTTTCTCTGTTAAATGTTTAAAGAAGCATTATCTTGAAGTCCGTAATAAATTGACAGTTTACTCGCAACGAAAACACTTTTACAGTATTTTTCAGATTCAAAATGACATTGCATTGCTAAGAAGCGGCAAAAGTATGAGTTGTGGGGAAAGGGAGTGGAAGAAAAAGTAAAATCGTTTAAGGTCCGCTAATTTCAAATCTGGTCGCAGAATTATTTAATTACTTACCATTCTCGAGATCTAGTGAAATTAATGAACACAGCAACATAATACAATGTAATAAATAATATTGAATAAAGATTTGTATTTGTTAAAGAGTATTCGTGAAACAATTCAATAGTTAGAGACAGCGACTTGTACTTGATGCCATTTTATTCCTCAAATAGTTCTGTACCACTAAAGACTACGATAATAAATGTGAGGCTGCTACAAATATGATGAAAACTGGTAGAAATCTTGTAAAGAAGTAGTCATGATGCAGTACCAATCTATATACAAAAATTCCTTAAATTATAAACAGTATTTATCCGTTTCACACCTATTTTATCTTTATAAACAAAATAGGTATACTTTTAGTTTGAATTTTAAATTATGTGCTATAGAAATATATTCAACAGTTCCTGAAAGATCTTGGTACTTAGTAAATACATAATTTGTTACTATACATATTTTTTGTATTTAAAACAATTAGATTCCTTGCAGATTTCTGTCTTAGAAATAATATTTTTATAATTTTTAATTGAATGCACTTTATTTACTAAAAATATCGATTTTTATTTAATATAATCGGATTCCTCAGTCGTAATACTATTAGTAATCACATTTTCAAACATTTCAAGCTGCTATTTTAACCAGATGACAATTTTTTGTATGTATTCTTGTAGTTTAACCTTTCTTTATAATAATTTAAATTCCCCTCCCACATAACTTCGTCTCGTATTTAAAATTTGCGTATCCGCTTGTCAAAAATCAAAGCTGCGTTCCTAAATTACATTCTCTAATATTAGGTTATACTCTACACTTCAAAACTAAGCGGCTGTTGAAAAATCCGTCTTTTATCATGTGAAGGCATTGTGAAATACGTTGCAAACTTGAAATTTCCAGTACACAACTATCTAAACTCTACACCGTTTAAAACTTGATAAAAACTTGGGAACGTAGCTGAGTAGTTCTTACTTTATTCAAAAGAGGGCAGAAATCACGGTTTGATTTCACGATTTATGAACAAATTATTGATTTTTTTCAACGCCATATTGAGGTTGTGTAATTTTTAATGCAATGTAATGAAACTGACGCCATTGCATGTTCGTAGTTTGTTCTTTGTATTTAAATAACAAGTGGCTTAATTTCAAGTGATAAATATGAAATGTGAGTATCCTAGACATAAAATAATGTTGGTTTGTGACAAAATGATCTACAAGTTGTTGTAAACTTATTAATTTGCTGTTAATTGTTAATGGATTCCATTCTCAGTTCATGCCAGCCGAGTTCATCACTTCAAGTATTAAAATAAGTGATTTATTTACAGGTAAACGCTGTTATGTGTAGAAAAGGGACAATTTCAAAGAAAATACTCTAAATTCAGGGTCTCTGTCATCATCTTCGAAGAAAATTAGAATCTTAAACATGAGATTACATAATGAGAATATTTATTTCTACAGCTAAGGTAAGCAGTCTTTCTTTTATTTTTTATTATTTATTTACGCTAATTGCACATTCGTTCGTGATGTAATAATTTCTGGTAAACGTTCATATTGATTTGCGATGCATTTTGAATGTATGCAGTTTAGTTTTGTTAACAAGTAGTTGAAGTGAATTTGATAATTGTCTAGTTTCAAGTTATAAGCAAATATTAAATCGTTTCTGTGGCAAAAATATGTAATCAGTGATATATTTACAGGTCAATATTGTTGTGTGTAAAAATGAAGACAATATCAAAGTGAATACTCGAAACCTACATATTATTTACCATCATCATTGAGCATATTGAGAACATTACAGTATAAGGACCGAATAAGAAGATGTATTTCTTCAGTAGGATTATGTATTGAAGGTAATTAATTAGTATTATTTATTGATTACTCGTTATTTAATTGTTACATTGTTCCAGGTTTGTTGAAGTCTCACGACGAGAAGCTGATTAATCCTCCTGCTGTCTCTATCACATCTTACGTTTATAGTTTGTTCTTTGTATTTAAATAACAAGTGGCTTAATTTCAAGTGATAAATAAGAAATGTGAGTATCCTAGACATAAAATAATGTTGGTTTGCGACAAAATGATCCACAAGTTGTTGTAAACTTATTAATTTGCTTTTAATTGTTAATGGACTCCATGATCAGTTCATACCAGCCGAGGTCATCGCTTCAAGTATTAAAATAAGTTATTTATTTACAGGTATACGCTGTTATATGTAGAAAAGGGACATTTTCAAAGAAAATACCTACAAATTCAGGGTCTCTAACATCATCTTTGAAGAAAATGATGATCTTAACCATGAGATTACATAATGAGAATATTTATTTCTACAGCTAAGGTAAGCAGTCTCTGTCACAATTCTTTGATTGCACAGAACGATTTCTCAAATTATTATTTTTATTTGGTTCCACAGTTTCGACTGTTGATTTGATTTGAGATTGTGTAAAATGTATTGCAGTTTTCAATAAATATTAGATATAGTACATTATACTTGTATTTTGATTTTTGTTTAAACTTTTGTACAACAAAAAACGATTTTTTTACGTCTGGGCCAACTTCAATGAGACGGAGCTCGTATATAATAATTTATTTTACAAGTCGCTTAAATAAGATAATTATTGGCATTTACTTTGTGAAATAGATGTTTAACTTATTATTCTTATTTAATATGGGTGCGATAAATGTTACTAATATATTTGTGTTTTCTAGGTATTCGAGGATGTCATAGAAGACTTGTTTAAGTGTCGTGTTATCTTCTAAGGAAGCAGGAGCAGTTGTAGCGGCCTTCAAAAGACATGGGAGAATATTTTTTCAGTAAGCTTCTTTACTCTTTTTTTACAATTACATATCTGTCGTGCCTTTTACCCAAGTTGGGTACGGCAGCCTCACATATGCGAGTCATCGGTATGGATGTTATGTTTTACCGTGTGTGCAGTTACCAGCAGTTGGTAACTCTCTCATAACTGGAGAGTACACTACAGGGCAGAGTTTTGTGCAGTAAATTAAAATTGGATCTGAAACTAAACAGTCAGAACCACAGTCGGTCATTAGCACATTCAGATATGCATCCAATTTAAACTATTTTATTCCAATTTCAATATTGAATCTTCAAATATTACATTTATTTATTTATTATTATTATCCTTGTATTTTCTCTTTTATTATTATTATTATTCAACAGGTTTAGAACCCAGTTACAGAATAATAATATTATAGCATTGCAAATGTACATTGACTAAATATAGTGAACAAAATAAAAAAAAATTGACTACAAATATAGATAATAAACCGAGATTAAATCGAGGAAACAAAGTCAAACAAATATAATAATATTAATTACATACATAATCTATCACGCTTTTCAACCAATTAGGGTACGGTATCCTCACATATTGTGAGTTATCGGTATAGATATATATTTTTATCGTGTGTGCGGTTACCAGCCGTCAACTGATGGATACTTCCTGTATACAATAATTCATTTGTTATAAATATTTAATATTTTCAGGATAAGCAAACAGTGTTTATCAAATGTAAATAAATGATTTGTGGTTCCTAGGTATTTGATGTGAACAAGCCAAGCAGTCCTCGAAGGACATGGAAGAATTTTCTGCACATGACATCAACCACGAGAGTCGTCGAGGGATTACACTGAACAACTTCAACATCCATCGTGGGACTTTCTGCAGGCGACATCAACTCCAGCAGCCTTCCAGAGACTTAGTGATAAGTGAATTATCAAAGATAGTTTTGCCAGTCTTTTCCTTTTGCGTGAATCATTCTTTAACTCGAAATAATACTTTACATAAATAATAAAGACTGAATCTTCTATCTTTGATAATATTGTTGAGATTGGAATTAAATGGTGGCACAGTCTTGGGTTCAATTCCCAATGACCATGTGAATATGATCTCAACAATTAATTTTAACTTAGGTAATAGTTTACAAGGAGTAAACCACATCGTCTTTACTTTACTAGTACTTTAATAGTACTTTGGTAGTACAGATTAAGGGATCAAGGGAATTTTGATGAAACTAGTGACATTATTATTGATTTTAAAATAATTTTAATTGGGGTGATAGCTTTGCCTTTGGTTGTTTTGTTTGTCATGTTCTTGGGTTTCAAGTTAAAATCAATTGCGGTCAATATTAAACTTAAATAGGAAATGGCACTAGTGAAAATAAATGTGGTTTACTCCTTGTTCAATGGTCCTTTTTCAACGAACAAAATAAATAAAGAGATGCATTTGAAACTACAAATAAAATTGAAGATGTTAATGTGACAATACAATAAATAAAGAACAAGAAGTGATAAATATATTCGTTGTTGCCAGATACTTAACATTAATGATGACAATTTGAGCAGAATTACTTTTTTATAAGTTGAATGTTGTAGACTTTTGAATAATAACAAATGAATTAATTTGAAGTAACTGGCAGCTTCGAAACAGCAGACAGTAGAGGAAAGAGTTAAATGTAAAAGATGCTCAGTTTTTCATCCCCTATCGAATGCAATGTAGATTTTTTCGATACGACCCTTAGGACCGGAGATACAAATAAGGGTTGAATATCTCTGGTGCTAATTAACTTTTAGGGGTGGCAATATGCATACTGGTGTATTTCAACGCGTAGAGTACGAATATGACCCGTAAATCACTCCCCAACCCTTAATTTTTATGTAATCGCGTTTTTAAATTTTCACCCTCACTCGACTTCAAATTTGAGTCGAACAAAAATCGCCGATTTGGTGTCAGGATAACATGAATGGTGGGAGATCAAAAAATTAATCAAAAAACGGCCGTATCTATAGACAGGCAGATAGAGAATGAAAAGTTACGCAGTCTTTTATTTAACTTTTTGCCCTTAGCCCTTTAGTTTACGAGATAATAATTGTTTAGTCAGCAAAATTTCACAAAAATCGATGAAAATTACGTTGATTTCAAGGGTGGTTTGTATCATATTCACCTAATTAGGACCCGATGAATACAAATATGCCCTCCAATTTGAGGTAGGTATAGACATAATACTGTTTTAGACCACCTAACATTACATTACAAATGTTTACGAGGGTCGTGTTAATAATATTTCGTTTATATTCAATTACTCTACTAATAATAGTACCAGCATAGTAAAAATTTGTATCCCGGGGTAAAATAATCCGAGGAATCCAATGGTGCCAAGATCAGCCCTGTATCTTGTACCGTTCAGAAGTTACAAAGTTTTCGTTCGTGGTTATGTCACATTTGACAAGACAAATTATTAATTATATAAATAACATAATTAAAGCTGAAAATTAGTAAACATATGTAAAAAATTACGCTGAATCGATTGCTGTAGTTCTTTTTGCCGAAAGATAAACAGTTTAGCCGTAAATAATTAATTTCCAATACGACACCAGCGCCAATCCGCAAAACTGAGCACGGTGTAAGTCTGGTGAACTACTCTTCCGTCTAAATAATAGTTACCTGTTTTACTGACTTGAAAACAGTTAAGCGTTTTACCGACTAAGTAGTTCACCAGAATCACGATGCTAAAAAATTTGCGGATTGGCACTAGTGTTCCATTAAAAATTAATTATTTATGGCTAAACTGTTGGTTTTTGATCAAAACCGATTACAGCAATCGAGTCAGCGTAATTTTTTACATATGTTTACTAATTTTCAGCTTTAATTATGTTATTCAAATAATTCATAATATTTGACATGTCAAATGTGACCTAACCACAAAGACAAACTTGGAAGATTTGGTTCTAAGTGCATTATAATAACTGTTTCAGTAAATTCTAAGTCTAGTAGCTCGCTAGTAAGTTTCTTTTGTGCATATTATAATGTTTTAGTGTCCATACAGTTAGAGTTATTGTTGTTTACGTTAGAAGTTTCATGTACAATAACATTTTGGTTTGTTTTAGGCTACAAAATGATTTTGAGGCATTGTCTGCAGTTCTTCAAGCATTTAGAGTCTTTGACGACCTTCTGAAGCTGAATTAATAATCCATAGCCTCAGAAGTATTAATATGTAAGTACATTTTATTTATTTAGTGTTGAACCATTTCTTTGTATTCTGTAGAGTTACTGGCGATTAAAATAAGTTAAGAACGAATTCATTTGTATCTTTAGATAATAGCGGCTTTAAAATAAGTAGAGGAATCTATTAACTCTTGTTTTTAGTAAATTCTAAGTCTAGTAGATCGCTAGCAAGTTCTTTTGTGCATATTATAATGTGTTAGTGTCAAAACAATTAGAATTATTGTTGTTTACGTTAGAAGTTCCATGTACAATAACATTGTGGTTTGTTTTAGGCTACAAAATGATTTTGGGGCATTGTCTGGAGTTCTTCAAGCATTTAGAGTCTTTGACGACCTTCTGGTGAACTTCTGAGGCTGAATTAAGAATCCATAGCCTCAGAAATATTAATATGTAAGTACATTTTATTTATTTAGTGTTGAACCATTTCTTTGTATTCTGAGAGTTACTGGCGATTAAAATTAGTTAAGAACGAATTCATTTGTATCTTTAGATAATAGCGGCTTTAAAATAAGTAGAGGAATCTATTAACTCTTGTTTTTAGTAAATTCTAAGTCTAGTAGATCGCTAGTAAGTTCTTTTGTGCATATTATAATGTGTTAGTGTCAAAACAATTAGAATTATTGTTGTTTACGTTAGAAGTTCCATGTACAATAACATTGTGGTTTGTTTTAGGCTACAAAATGATTTTGGGGCATTGTCTGGAGTTCTTCAAGCATTTAGACCTTCTGGTGAACCTCTGAGGTCCATGTAAGGGTTAAATAAGAATCTAAAGTTCAGAAACTAATATGTAAGTAAATTTTATTGATTTAGTCTTGAACCATTTCTTTGTGTACTGTACAGTGACAGGCGATTGAAATAAGACAGAAAGAACTAACTGATTTATGTTTTTCGATACTAGATGGTTTAAAAGACATGGAGGAATCTATTAACTTCTGTTTGTGTGTTTCTAGGCAAGAAATACTTCTTCAAAGGCCAAGGCTCAACGATCTTCACAGCCGCGTAGAGAACGAGCACCGAACTCCGTCTGGATGGGTCACCCGTCAGCCCTCACACCCGTGAACAACACTGTGAGACGTCAACTCATTTGGCGTTAGGATTAATATTATATTAAGGCCGTTATACTTAAAATAAAATATCCCATGTTATCTTTATTTTTAATTTAAGCATAACTCTGAAAGGGTTAAAGATAGCGCAATGATCGTTGAAAATATGGAAATTAGAGCGAATTTGACGTTAGGAAATGTCAGCTTTATAAGGATTAAGGTTATATTAAGGCCGATATACTTAAAATAAAATATCCCATGTTATCTTTATTTTTAATTTAAGCATAACTCTGAAAGGGTTAAAGATAGCGCAATGATCGTTGAAAATATGGAAATTAGAGCGAATTTGACGTAAGAAAATGTTAAGTTTATAAGAATTAAGATTATATTAAGGCCGTTATATTTAAAATAAAATATCTCATGATATATAGAGATTTTTAATTTAAGTATAACTCGGAAATGGTTAGAGATAGCGCAATGATCGTTGAAAATATGGAAATTAGAGTGAATTTTACGTAAGGAAATGTCAAGTTTATAAGAATTAAGATTATATTAAGGCCGTTATACTTAAAATAAAATATTCCATGTTGTTAATGGAGATTTTTAATTTAAGAATAACTCGGAAACGGTTAGAGATAGCGCAATGATCGTTGAAAATATGGAAATTAGAGCGAATTTTACGTAAGGAAATGTTAAGTTTATAAGAATTAAGATTATATTAAGGCCGTTATATTTAAAATAAAATATCTCATGATATTCATATAGAGATTTTTAATTTAAGTAAAACTCGGAAACGGTTAGAGATAGCGCAATGATCGTTGAAAATATGGAAATTAGAGCGAATTTTACGTAAGGAAATATCAAGTTTATAAGAATTAAGATTATATTAAGGCCGTTATATTTAAAATAAAATATCTCATGATATTCATATAGAGATTTTTAATTTAAGTATAACTCGGAAACGGTTAGAGATAGCGCAATGAGCGTGACATTTTTGGATTCCTCGTACTTTTTTATGTTAGGAACCACATTTTCAACGTTTCAGAGTCACTGCTTTAGCCATAATTTAATTATTAATGTAAACACATCTTTTTTTAAATGAGATTTTTTGACTTCTAAGGGCTCTATTTCCTAAACGGTTATAGTTAGCGGTCTGAGCGTGACATTTTTGGATTGCTCGTACTTTTTTATGTTAGGAACCACATTTTCAACGCTTCAGAGTCACTGCTTTAGCCATAATTTAATTATTAATGTAAACACATCACTTTTTAAATGTGATTTTTTGACTTCTAAGGGCTCTATTTCCTAAACGGTTATAGTTAGCGGTCTGAGCGTGACATTTTTGGATTCCTCGTACTTTTTTATGTTAGGAACAACATTTTCAACATTTCAGAGTCACTGCTTTAGCCATAATTTAATTATTAATGTAAACACATCTTTTTTTAAATGAGATTTTTTGACTTCTAAGGGCTCTATTTCCTAAACGGTTATAGTTAGCGGTCTGAGCGTGACATTTTTGGATTGCTCGTACTTTTTTATGTTAGGAACCACATTTTCAACGTTTCAGAGTCACTGCTTTAGCCATAATTTAATTATTAATGTAAACACATCACTTTTAAATGTGATTTTTTGACTTCTAAGGGCTCTATTTCCTAAACGGTTATAGTTAGCGGTCTGAGCGTGACATTTTTGGATTCCTCGCACTTTTTTATGTTAGGAACCACATTTTCAACGTTTCAGAGTCACTGCTTTAGCTATAATTTAATTATTAATGTAAACACATCTTTTTTTAAATGAGATTTTTTGACTTCTAAGGGCTCTATTTCCTAAACGGTTATAGTTAGCGGTCTGAGCGTGACATTTTTGGATTGCTCGTACTTTTTTATGTTAGGAACAATATTTTCAACGTTTCAGAGTCACTGCTTTAGCCATAATTTAATTATTAATGTAAACACATCTTTTTTTAAATGAGATTTTTTGACTTCTAAGGGCTCTATTTCCTAAACGGTTATAGTTAGCGGTCTGAGCGTGACATTTTTGGATTGCTCGTACTTTTTTATGTTAGGAACCACATTTTCAACGTTTCAGAGTCACTGCTTTGGCCATAATTTAATTATTAATGTAAACACATCACTTTTTAAATGTGATTTTGTGACTTCTAAGGGCTCTATTTCCTAAACGGTTATAGTTAGCGGTCTGAGCGTGACATTTCTGGATTCCTCGCACTTTTTTATGTTAGGAACCACATTTTCAACGTTTCAGAGTCACTGCTTTAGCCATAATTTAATTATTAATGTAAACACATCTTTTTTTAAATGAGATTTTTTGACTTCTAAGGGCTCTATTTCCTAAACGGTTATAGTTAGCGGTCTGAGCGTGACATTTTTGGATTCCTCGTACTTTTTTATGTTACGAACCACATTTTCAACGTTTCAGAGTCACTGCTTTAGCCGTAATTTAATTATTAATGTAAACACATCACTTTTTAAATGTGATTTTTTGACTTCTAAGGTCTCTATTTCCTAAACGGTTAGAGATAGCGCTCTGAACGTGACATTTTTAGATTCATCGCACTTTTTTGTACTAGGAGACATATTTTCAAAGTTCTGAGGTCACTAGTTTGGCTGTAATTTAATAATTTTATATGGGAGATTTTTAATTTAAGAATTATGAAACTGAGGGGTAGATACACCCAAATATACCTATGTTAATATTGTATTGTATTATAACTTATCTTATGTGTTATTATTTTATTAGAATATGTAAGTCTGATTAGAATTATGAAGCTGTGGGGTAGTTATGTAGTTATGTTACCTATGTTGATATTGTATATTATTTATCTTAAGTGGTTTTATTTTATTCACAATATGTGAGTCAGCCACACCAAAGGATTAGAATTATGAAACTGTGGGGTAGTTACACCCAAAACTATGTATTAAAATATGTACACTTTTTAAATAAATAAATAATGTTGTTAAAATAATAAATTTGCTTTAAATAATAATAATATACCAACCTATTGTCCCACCTACGCCCCGTTACAAAAATATTATTTCTTCGGCTGGTTAAAATTTTCAACTCAAAATCTCAATATTTGTATCAGGAGAACATAACTTGTTGGAGATCAAAACTACCAATTAAAATTTGTTGCCAAACTGCGAAAAATTCGACGAAAAACAGCAAAATTTTCATCAATTTTTTGATTAATTTTTTGATCTCCCACCATTCATGTTATCCTGATACCAAATCGGCGATTTTTGTTCGACTCAAATCTGAAGTCGAGTGAGGGTGAAAATTTAAAAACGCGATTACGTAAAAACTAAGGGTTGGGGAGTTATTTACGGGTCATATTCGTACTCTACGCGTTGAAATACACCAGTATGCATATTGCCATCCCTAAAAGTTAATTAGCACCAGAGATATTCAACCCTTATTTGTATCTCCGGTCCTAAGGGCCGTATCGAAAAAATCTACATTGCAGTCGATAGGGGATGAAAAACTGAGCATCTTTTATATTTAACTTTTTCCTGTACGACCCTTAGTTTAAGGGTTATGAACAATCAAAGTGGTGAAAAAGTCGTCTAAACATAGTCATTAGCCCTTAAACTAAGGGTCGTACAGGAAAAAGTTAAATGTAAAAGATGCTCAGTTTTTCATCCCCTATCGAATACAATGTAGATTTTTTCGATACGACCCTTAGAACCGGAGATACAAATAAGGGTTGAATATCTCGGGTGCTAATTAACTTTTAGGGGTGGCAATATGCATACTGGTGTATTTCAACGCGTAGAGTACGAATATGACCTCTAAATCACTCCCCAACCCTTAGGTTTTACGTAATCACGTTTTTCAATTTTCACCCTCACTCGACTTGAATTTTGAATCGAACAAAAATCACCAAGTTTGTATCAGGATAACATGAATGGTGGGAGATCGAAAAAATAATTAAAAATCGGCCAAAAAGGCCTTATCTATAGACAGGCAGATAGAGAATGAAAAGTTACGCAACCTTTGTATTTAACTTTTGGCCCTTAGCCCTATAGTTTACGAGATAATAATAATTTAATATCAGCAAAATTTCACCAGAAACTACCAAAATTACGTTTATTTCAAGGGTGGTTTGTATCATATACACCTAATTAGGACCCGCTGAATCCAAATATGCACCCCATTTGGCCGTGCAACCCTTAGTTTCCGATTTATAAGCAATTTAAAATTTTCCTAGCGTAGTGTCAATTTTTTTGACGATTTTGCTAGTAAAATTACAACTACGCTAGGAAAATTTTAAAATGCTTATAACTCGTAAAGTAAGGGTAGCAGGATAAAGAGGGGTAGCATAACCCCTCAATTAGGACCTGCTGAATCCAAATATGCACTCCATTTTGTCCTGCAACCCTTAGTTTCCGATTTATAAGCAATTTAAAATTTTCCTAGCGTAGTGTCAATTTTTTTGACGATTTTGCTAGTAATATTACAACTACGCTAGGAAAATTTTAAAATGCTTATAACTCGTAAAGTAAGGGTAGCAGGATAAAGAGGGGTAGTCTAACCCCTCAATTAGGACCCGCTGAATCCAAATATGCGCCCCATTTTACCGTGCAACCCTTAGTTTTCGAGTTATTTGCAGTTTAATATTTTCCTAGCGTAGTTGCAACTTTGCTTCATTTTCTGGATCATTCGACAAAAACTTTTGTGACGTCATACCAATAGATGGCAGCACTAATCTCGTTTTGACCAATTTCATCCCTAATATGTTTTAATGCTGAATAAACATTTCAAGGGGGTAATTTGCACTCTACCCTCTAATTCGAACCCGCTGAACCCAAATATGTACCCCATTTAGTCATTCAGCCCTTAGTTTAAGATATATTGTACATTTAAATAACCGCCATTAACAGATGGCAGCACCTATCTCGTTTAGAGCTTATATAAAACTTAAATAAGGGCATTTATGTTAAAAATGTTTAATTAAGTTAATTAGCAATAAGATTGTGCATTGTATTGAAGTATTTCATTAAATAAATCATAAAATTTATACTTACTGTTTATTATTTCGTATCGTAGTACATTTTCAGGTTTAAGGCCGTGTACTCTCACCGTAGAAGTCCTGTAAGGGTTTAGGAAGTGTACAAAGGGTTGTTTAAGAAATATAATTAGTGCAATGATGTAAGTATTACTTATTTGTTTTTATTAATAATATATACAACTATTTCATCTAGATTATTTAATTTTTATGATATAAAAACATAGTTCTATCAATAAATACAATAAATAACAGACATTTCTTCATTGGAGGCCAGTGGTCAATTGAAGAATGGTAAGTAGGGTCTCCTCCTGAGAAGATAACCGCCTCCACGGATCGAATACCTGAACACACAAATAAATAATTAATATATGCCGCAAACCGCGCTTTGATAAGTCTTTTAGTTTCGGAGTTATAGCGTCTCAAAGTTTTAGTCCAAAATCGAAAAAAAAACAAAGGTTAACCACTTAGTTCTTTTTTGGTCAAAATTTAAAATATAAACGAAATATTAGTAATATAGATTGAATATAGACCGAATATAGACTGAATTGAATTTTCTCTAAAAAGTAGCGGATTATACTAAGTAAAGTACGAGGAATCCAAAAATGTCACGCTCAGACCTTAGAAGTCAAAAAATCACATTTAAAAAGTGATGTGTTTACATTAATAAATTACGGCTAAAGCAGTGACTGTGAAACGTTGAAAATGTGGTTCCTAACATAAAAAAGTACGAGGGATCCAAAAATGTCATGCTCAGACCGCTAACTATAACCGTTTAGGAAATAGAACTCTTAGAAGTCAAAAAAACACATTTAAAAAGTGATGTGTTTACATTAATAATTAAATTACAGCTAAAGCAGTGACTCTGAAACGTTGAAAATGTGGTTCCTAACATAAAAAAGTACGAGGAATCCAAAAATGTCACGCTCAGACCGCTAACTACAACCGTTTAGGAAATAGAGCCCTTAGAAGTCAAAAAATCACATTCAAAAAGTGATGTGTTTACATTAATAATTAAATTACAGCTAAAGCAGTGACTCTGAAACGTTGAAAATGTGGTTCCTAACATAAAAAAGTACGAGGAATCCAAAAATGTCACGCTCAGACCGCTAACTACAACCGTTTAGGAAATAGAGCCCTTAGAAGTCAAAAAATCACATTTAAAAAGTGATGTGTTTACATTAATAATTAAATTACAGCTAAAGCAGTGACTCTGAAACGTTGAAAATGTGGTTCCTAACATAAAAAAGTACGAGGAATCCAAAAATGTCACGCTCAGACCGCTAACTACAACCGTTTAGGAAATAGAGCCCTTAGAAGTCAAAAAATCACATTTAAAAAGTGATGTGTTTACATTAATAATTAAATTACAGCTAAAGCAGTGACTCTGAAACGTTGAAAATGTGGTTCCTAACATAAAAAGTACGAGGAATCCAAAAATGTCACGCTCAGACCGCTAACTACAACCGTTTAGGAAATAGAGCCCTTAGAAGTCAAAAAATCACATTTAAAAAGTGATGTGTTTACATTAATAATTAAATTACAGCTAAAGCAGTGACTCTGAAACGTTGAAAATGTGGTTCCTAACATAAAAAAGTACGAGGAATCCAAAAATGTCACGCTCAGACCGCTAACTATAACCGTTTAGGAAATAGAGCACTTGGAAGTCAAAAAATCACATTTAAAAAGTGATGTGTTTACATTAATAATTAAATTACAGCTAAAGCAGTGACTCTGAAACGTTGAAAATGTGGTTCCTAACATAAAAAAGTACGAGGAATCCAAAAATGTCACGCTCAGACCGCTAACTATAACCATTTAGGAAATAGAACTCTTAGAAGTCAAAAAATCACATTTAAAAAGTGATGTGTTTACATTAATAATTAAATTACAGCTAAAGCAGTGACTCTGAAACGTTGAAAATGTGATTCCTAACATAAAAAAGTACGAGGAATCCAAAAATGTCACGCTCAGACCGCTAACTATAACCGTTTAGGAAATACAGCCCTTAGAAGTCAAAAAATCACATTTAAAAAGTGATGTGTTTACATTAATAATTAAATTACAGCTAAAGCAGTGACTCTGAAACGTTGAAAATGTGGTTCCTAACATAAAAAAGTACGAGGAATCCAAAAATGTCACGCTCAGACCGCTAACTATAACCGTTTAGGAAATAGAGCCCTTAGAAGTCATAAAATCACATTTAAAAAGTGATGTGCTTACATTAATAATTAAATTACAGCTAAAGCAGTGACTCTGAAACGTTGAAAATGTGGTTCCTAACATAAAAAAGTACGAGGAATCCAAAAATGTCACGCTCAGACCGCTAACTATAACCGTTTAGGAAATACAGCCCTTAGAAGTCAAAAAATCACATTTAAAAAGTGATGTGTTTACATTAATAATTAAATTATGGCTAAAGCAGTGACTCTGAAACGTTGAAAATGTGGGTCCTAACATAAAAAAGTACGAGGAATCCAAAAATGTCACGCTCAGACCGCTAACTATAACCGTTTAGGAAATAGAACTCTTAGAAGTCAAAAAATCACATTTAAAAAGTGATGTGTTTACATTAATAATTAAATTACAGCTAAAGCAGTGACTCTGAAACGTTGAAAATGTGGTTCCTAACATAAAAAAGTACGAGGAATCCAAAAATGTCACGCTCAGACCGCTAACTACAACCGTTTAGGAAATAGAGCCCTTAGAAGTCAAAAAATCACATTTAAAAAGTGATGTGTTTACATTAATAATTAAATTACAGCTAAAGCAGTGACTGTGAAACGTTGAAAATGTGGTTCCTAACATAAAAAAGTACGAGGAATCCAAAAATGTCACGCTCAGACCGCTAACTATAACCGTTTAGGAAATAGAGCCCTTAGAAGTCATAAAATCACATTTAAAAAGTGATGTGTTTACATTAATAATTAAATTACAGCTAAAGCAGTGACTCTGAAACGTTGAAAATGTGGTTCCTAACATAAAAAAGTACGAGGAATCCAAAAATGTCACGCTCAGACCGCTAACTACAACCGTTTAGGAAATAGAGCCCTTGGAAGTCAAAAAATCACATTTAAAAAGTGATGTGTTTACATTAATAATTAAATTACAGCTAAAGCAGTGACTCTGAAACGTTGAAAATGTGGTTCCTAACATAAAAAAGTACGAGGAATCCAAAAATGTCACGCTCAGACCGCTAACTACAACCGTTTAGGAAATAGAGCCCTTAGAAGTCAAAAAATCACATTTAAAAAGTGATGTGTTTACATTAATAATTAAATTACAGCTAAAGCAGTGACTCTGAAACGTTGAAAATGTGGTTCCTAACATAAAAAAGTACGAGGAATCCAAAAATGTCACGCTCAGACCGCTAACTACAACCGTTTAGGAAATAGAGCCCTTAGAAGTCAAAAAATCACATTTAAAAAGTGATGTGTTTACATTAATACTTAAATTACGGCTAAAGCAGTGACTGTGAAACGTTGAAAATGTGGTTCCTAATATTAAAAAGTACGAGGGATCCAAAAATGTCATGCTCAGACCGCTAACTATAACCGTTTAGGAAATAGAACTCTTAGAAGTCAAAAAAACACATTTAAAAAGTGATGTGTTTACATAAATAATTAAATAGGTACCTAATATAAATAATTAAATTACGGCTGCACCAGTGATTCCGCAACGTTTAAAATGTGGGTTCTAACATAGAAATGTACAAGGAATCTAAAATTGTCACGCTCAGACCGCTAACATTAACCGTTTAGGAAATAGAGCTTTTAGAAGTCAAAAAATCACGTTTAAAAAGTGATGTGTTTACATTAATAATTAAATTACAGCTAAAGCAGTGACTCTGAAACGTTGAAAATGTGGTTCCTAACATAAAAAAGTACGAGGAATCCAAAAATGTCACGCTCAGACCGCTAACTATAACCGTTTAGGAAATAGAGCCCTTAGAAGTCATAAAATCACATTTAAAAAGTGATGTGCTTACATTAATAATTAAATTACAGCTAAAGCAGTGACTCTGAAACGTTGAAAATGTGGTTCCTAACATAAAAAAGTACGAGGAATCCAAAAATGTCACGCTCAGACCGCTAACTATAACCGTTTAGGAAATACAGCCCTTAGAAGTCAAAAAATCACATTTAAAAAGTGATGTGTTTACATTAATAATTAAATTATGGCTAAAGCAGTGACTCTGAAACGTTGAAAATGTGGGTCCTAACATAAAAAAGTACGAGGAATCCAAAAATGTCACGCTCAGACCGCTAACTATAACCGTTTAGGAAATAGAACTCTTAGAAGTCAAAAAATCACATTTAAAAAGTGATGTGTTTACATTAATAATTAAATTACAGCTAAAGCAGTGACTCTGAAACGTTGAAAATGTGGTTCCTAACATAAAAAAGTACGAGGAATCCAAAAATGTCACGCTCAGACCGCTAACTACAACCGTTTAGGAAATAGAGCCCTTAGAAGTCAAAAAATCACATTTAAAAAGTGATGTGTTTACATTAATAATTAAATTACAGCTAAAGCAGTGACTGTGAAACGTTGAAAATGTGGTTCCTAACATAAAAAAGTACGAGGAATCCAAAAATGTCACGCTCAGACCGCTAACTATAACCGTTTAGGAAATAGAGCCCTTAGAAGTCATAAAATCACATTTAAAAAGTGATGTGTTTACATTAATAATTAAATTACAGCTAAAGCAGTGACTCTGAAACGTTGAAAATGTGGTTCCTAACATAAAAAAGTACGAGGAATCCAAAAATGTCACGCTCAGACCGCTAACTACAACCGTTTAGGAAATAGAGCCCTTGGAAGTCAAAAAATCACATTTAAAAAGTGATGTGTTTACATTAATAATTAAATTACAGCTAAAGCAGTGACTCTGAAACGTTGAAAATGTGGTTCCTAACATAAAAAAGTACGAGGAATCCAAAAATGTCACGCTCAGACCGCTAACTACAACCGTTTAGGAAATAGAGCCCTTAGAAGTCAAAAAATCACATTTAAAAAGTGATGTGTTTACATTAATAATTAAATTACAGCTAAAGCAGTGACTCTGAAACGTTGAAAATGTGGTTCCTAACATAAAAAAGTACGAGGAATCCAAAAATGTCACGCTCAGACCGCTAACTACAACCGTTTAGGAAATAGAGCCCTTAGAAGTCAAAAAATCACATTTAAAAAGTGATGTGTTTACATTAATACTTAAATTACGGCTAAAGCAGTGACTGTGAAACGTTGAAAATGTGGTTCCTAATATTAAAAAGTACGAGGGATCCAAAAATGTCATGCTCAGACCGCTAACTATAACCGTTTAGGAAATAGAACTCTTAGAAGTCAAAAAAACACATTTAAAAAGTGATGTGTTTACATAAATAATTAAATAGGTACCTAATATAAATAATTAAATTACGGCTGCACCAGTGATTCCGCAACGTTTAAAATGTGGGTTCTAACATAGAAATGTACAAGGAATCTAAAATTGTCACGCTCAGACCGCTAACATTAACCGTTTAGGAAATAGAGCTTTTAGAAGTCAAAAAATCACGTTTAAAAAGTGATGTGTTTACATAAATAATTAAATTACAACTAAAGAAGATACTCCGCAACTTGTAAAATATGGTTCCCTAGCATAGAAATGTGCGAGGAAATCCAAAAATAAATTTAAAGGTCCAGGAAACATTAAAATCAAATTATGTCCTATTAAATCTGAAATTCCTAACAATTACATTTTGATCATTGTTTTGGTCCTTATAAACAATTTAAATAATGATTAATATCAGAAAATTATTGAAAAATGATTCACCTTGAATTATTAACTAAACATTTCAGATAACTATCTCTTAAATTATGTCAAATCTATAAATAATTATACCCGAAAGTATATAAACCGCAAAAATAATTGTACACCAATTTCAATCATGAAAAACATACCAATTATTTTATTCCTCGTTCAAAGTATAAATGCTCAATTTATGGTAAGATTTTAAGTTATTTTGCTTATAAATAAATACACGAAGTTTAAATATTTAGCAATCGGATCCAATAAGATTCGAAATCCACGAAATCTTAAACTGTGAAGAAAAATCCCCTTGGGTCTGGTCTCAAGACGTTCGTATTTTAAATGAAACCCATGCCACGGCTACAGTGGATGCAGAGATAGATTCAAACTTTGGTGACGCTGTTTCTGTTAGTATGCCACTAAATTTAGCGGCCTGTTAGTTAGTAGCAAGCTTGTATTTAGATTACAGGGGAGTTTAAACAATGGACCAACAATAATTGGAAATATTTAATCAAATTGACTAAAAAGAAAGCTTGTTCCACTGTGAAACAGTATGCCGGGCCGTTGTTCGTTGATATTTGTAAGGAAATTGGTCGCAGCAATGGAAACTGTCCTATACCAGCGGTAAATTATGTTTTATTTTCAAAACTAACTGTAATCAAGTTTATTTTTAGGGCAAATATGGAATTAAAAATAAAATAATAGATTATTCTAAGACACCATTGGCTAAGCTTTTAGCTGGACGCTTCAGAGGCAAAATTTTTGGCACATCTCCAACAAAAGTAGTTTTATTTTGTGTCGAAGCTGAGTTTTCAGCAATAAAACGCACATAAAAACTGTATTAAATCACAAATAAAGCATATTATATTATAAATAGTTTTGATTTAATCAATACCGTTGCTATGACACTTATAATCTAGTTATCTATTAGATAAACATGAGGCTAACAAGCAAAACAGGTTTAATCGCAGTCCCAACTAAAACCATCCCCAACAAAATTAAAGTAAGTACCTATTACTAATACATTATGCAGTAGTAACTATGATTTCCAGAAAAAGCCTCTCCAGTTGAGAGCGATTTCAATTCCGGCCCCGGTGGTGCTCCGCCCCTACGCGGGGCTCTACAACCCGTACCCGTACGGCTGCAGCCTCCTCTGCAACCACCCGACAGACAAAGAAGCCAAGGACATCCTCAAGCGCGCTAGAGAGACCTGGGCCACCGAAAACAAGAACATCATCTCTCCTGATGAACTTCAAGCCATCAGGGAGAGTCTCGCCAATGTCGAGAAGCCCGAACCACTTCCTCAGGATGAGAACATCCCTGAAGAACTCTTCAGAAGGTAGACGATCCTCGCCATGCCAGAAAACACGAACAATCTGCTACAAGCAGAATTTTAAAATCGAAATAAATTGATTTGTATGTTGCTAACTTTTGCTATTTGAACACAAACATTATTTTATTTCCTTATTATGTTTACCAAAACAACAAAATCAATGTTTATTACTGTTGACAGGTACACTGAGACAGATTCGAGACCGCTTACGCCAGCACCAACTCTTGCAAGTGTTAAAACTAGAGGAAGCAGCTCCAGAAGATGTGTAACACCTGATCCTGTTATAACTTCCGTTTTGAGAGAACGAACTTTGTTGATTTTGGATTTGAGGCGAAGCCATAGCCAAGTATAAACTGTTCTACATCTGTACATATTAGTAGTGAGTATTTTATGTTGTAGGAAGTGATATCATGGAACAACAGTACTTCTTTACCTGTTATAAACGTGCTTCGGCCGCCAACTCCAAGTATAAGTATAGAAACTGCTTCAGAAACACCTGAGATACCTTCTAGAAGAACCACAGCGTCTCCGAAACCTTCTGGTGTTCAACAAACCAAGCTAGAAGTGCCTCAAGTACAGCCGAATACTGTATCATGTCTAATTTTTATTAAGTTTCGTTTTGTAAACGTTGTATAGGTTGCAGAGACTGAACAAAATGAACTGGAGGACGGTGAAGAAGATGTTGTACGAAGAAAAGGTAAACGAAGACGTAAACGTGGAAGAGATTCATCAAGAGGGCCTCTGGCTGTCCAGGCCTCCATTGATCCAGAGACACAAGTAAATAAAATTAACTGTCAAAATTATCAGTCGAGTTTTTATTCTTCTACTTTTAGGTATCAGCTTTGGGTACTGATTGTATTAATACAAGTGCCAGGCCGTCTTTAGTACCTACAGGCTCTATACAGGATAATAATCAAACTGCACATTTACAAAATTATCAACAAGTACATGGAACTTTAAATGCTAATAATACTAACTCAGTTTTGGACGCTGAAACTTTAAAATATCTGCAAAGAGAACTTACTAGCGACTTGCTAGACTTAGAATTTAATAAAATGGTTTGTATTTATTATATTTATTCATTTTTACAGCATTACAACGCCAAGAACAAATTCTTCTTTCTTGGTTATATTACTTTTGATAACTCAAATAATATTAATTACTTACATATTATAGTTCGGGCTAAAAATGAGTACACATATAAAAAAAATTACGCTGAATCGATTGCTGTAATCATTTTTGTTCAAATATAAACGGTTTAGCCATAAATAATTAATTTACAATAAAACACCAGCGCCAATCCGCAAAAAATTTACCACGGAATTTCGGTGAACTGTGACAGCCCTAGCGAGTTCACTGAAATTCCGTGGTAATTTTTTTGCGGATTGGCGCTGGTGTTTTATTGTAAATTAAGTATTTATGGCTAAACCGTTTATATTTGAACAAAAATGACTACAGCAATCGCGATTCAGCGTAATTTTCTCTATATATAAGCCACTTTTCATCCATATATTTGATAGACAAAAAATATAAAATTTACATTGCTGTCAAATACATATAACCTGCAATAATTTTGGTATTTGCGACTTTACATTATGGAACGTACTAAATCATTTAGAAATAGTGCTAGTAAGCTTCAAACAGATATATAAAGTTAGTTTTATCATCTTTTATACGTTATATGTTTTTAGAAAAGAGCAGCTTTGGCGGAAGCCCTCAAAAATTTACCAGAAAAGACACCTTCCGAAGAAGTGATCCGGATTAAAAAAGAACTAAATCTACCTCCGATTAATGAAGTACTGTGGCTGTCTCTTCCTAGAGTGTTCTCCAGAAGATCAACACGTTTTGAACTACCGTTACATAGCAAGATATTAGAAAGTATTTACCAAAACTAATTTAACTTATTTCAAACTACATAACAGAATTTATTTTAGCTTTAACACCTTTGGAATACTTGAAGAATCATTGTATGGTTAACAGTGGGCGTAGATTGCTGTACAATTTAGTTTTTAATAGACATAAAATCATTTCGGAAGATAATGGCAATAGAATCTTAGATATAGATGTAAGTACCTTTTGCAGTTGAAGATGATGCCTTCTGCAGCTGGTGTTGACTATTAGTTCTTGTAAAATGTTATTATCTCCTTTTTTATTATTCTAGCGCATGCAAATGGCGCTCGGCGAAATGATGGGGAAAAAAATAACACAAATTCAACTGAAAGATTTCCAAGAAATGGTCGAATGGACCGAAGACGAGCAAATAGATTTTCAGACTTGGTGCGGCATATGTGCTCTATTTGAAAGAGTGTATGCCGTACATTTTTGCAGTCAGCTACCGTCAAAAGTAATAGATCCATGTAATGAGGTCGAAATTGCAGATTTTCAAAGTTTACACCGAAGACTGCAAACTGTTCAACCCAAAAAGAGTTTAGTTAAGTTGCTAACAGCTGTACGTGATTTGTAATAATAGTGTTTTATAAATAAATTGTTTTGAGGATGAAAGGATTTTTAAACAAAATATTTGGAGATATTTTAGTTAATTCTAACTAAGAACCAACTAAAACACCCCTTAATGTTGTAGTTAATCTATAAATTTTGTTTAATATGTACAACACTGATGTAACTTAAATATTCTATGTTAAATATCCCTATTCATACAAACATACAAATTAAATGATCTCAACATAAATACAAAGAATAAAATGAACGACGTTTCATACACTCACACAAATACTGTTTAGTACTTAGTACTACCCCTCTAGTAACTTACTAGACATTGATTATTTACATTTTGCTAACATTGAAGATGAATATGTGGTACACGAAGCGAACTAACAAAGGACATTTCGCAAACTTTAATGGAATTTATTAATAAAGTTTGGGAAATGTAGCTACTTTTATATTAATCTATTTGAAACAATACTATTTGATCTATTTAGTATTATAACAAAACTTGTATATTATATACTATATACATTGAAGATCTACTTTCAGGCCAATGGTTAAATAAATAATCGTCCCAAATTATTAAGAGAGCTGAAAAATTATATTAAATGCATTTAACTCGTAGCTATAAATACTTTGGTTCCTTCCCGAAAAATAAAATACTTCTCTCTCTTTACCGTTGTGCTACGCTTATTTACAGTTCTTGCGGCTAACTAGTTCTGCTTGGTGTTATTCCAGTGAGAGGACCTTGCCACCTAGTTTAGGGTCGGTCTTGAGACATAGAATAAGTGTACAGTACAGCTCGACATGTTACCATTAATACAAACTCAACTAACAAGATATATAGACTTCTTGTGCTAGATACTGTTTACTTTATAACCGAGGAGGGAAGATTGAGCGAGCAGAGGGCTGCTTCAATTTGGCAGTTTTGTTACACCCTTATTTGGGCGTGGAATACTATTAAGCGTTAACATCATATATACATTTTTCCATAGCTAATGTTAAACTTCTACTTTATCAACTATTTTCAGTAGATAAAGTAACATTTTAACCGCAATAATAAAATAATATGTTTACATTTGATCTTCAAATTCGTTTTCACACATTTCTGCATCCTCTGAGATAAAAGTAGGATGATGAAAAACATTACAAACAAACTACGAAATTGCATTTTGATAATAAGTTAATTTAAAATTGTTTTTTAAATATTTTTCTTTAACATCAGCTATAGAAAAAAATATAATTTTATACACGACGATAAAATTATATTATCGACTCGAGAAAAATAATTCACTCGCTCCTTTGTCGCTTGTCGATAAAATATAATTTTATCGTCTGGTATAAAAATAACAATAAATAGATTTTTAAAAATTTGTTGCCTTATTTTTGCTTAAAAACCTTTTTATGTATAAAACCATGTAAAATATACCCAATTTTGGGTGTAATAGGGTGTCATAATACTGTGATAAATTTGTGTAACATTAATTAAAATACGAAGTTCAAAAAATTGTTGTAAATAAAATTTGACACCCAATTTTAGGTGTAATACAATGTAATTTTAATGTAATATTGCACCCAATTTTAGGTTGTGATATATTGTGATAAAGTAGTGTAAATACTGTACTTATAAAAATAATAAAAAAGTTTTTAAGTGCCCTAAAAATGCGGCACTTAATCATCTATATAAAATAATAACTGTGTGTATGTTAATGTGCCAGCCCTCTACTAACTTTAGCATCAATCTTCCTCTTTTAATTATCCCTTAATTCCACTAAAAATTCCCAAGGGATGTTTTAAACTCTACTTGAAATTCCGATCGGTAAATTATTAAAAGTCGATAAATTGTAACATTTGCTATCACAGTTAAAGTTTAAAGCGTATTTAGAGTTAAAGTATATTTGTTCGTAATCGTCACTAAATCAAAATCATATTTTTGTTGTAAGATTTTAATAATTTACCGATGCTAGTAATAAGAATCGGATGTCATGTAATACAAATGCAGTAAGAAAAATAATTTAATGGCGGCCATTTGCATTTTAATTAGTATTTACAGTCGACAATTAGGTAATACAAATGGCCGGAAATTATATGATGACTATTTAATAATAATAGTTCTATTATTGCATTGCAGACATTCAGAGAGAAATATAAAGCTCTTTTTATTTCATTCATCTTTAGTTCGACATTAAAAAATGCTTCTAGGGGTAGAAGTAAGTGCTGAATCGATTGCTGATACTTTTAGGGCCTTATTTTAACTGATTTTTTAGTGCGGGCCGTAGAATTGTTGCTATGTTTGTACATACTTTGAGCGCTGCATGATTTATTTTCAGAACCATATTAAGTAAAGGACCAAAAACTATTTATTTATTTATGTAATTAAGTAAAATGAGGACAGTTGCAGAGCCATGGCTAGATTAAAATTTGTTCATATTTCTGTTCTCATTTAATTTGTTTGTCACTTTTGTATTTTTATGCAGATTATATTTAAAATTTGTTTATTTAAATAAAAATGGGTACTAAATATTTTAAAGATGTAAGACCTTCAAAATTTGTCCATTTTTGTAGTTCTCATCTAATTTATTTGACATTTTTGAATTTCTCAACTAATTTATTTGACATTTTTGAATTTTTCATCTGATTTATTTGACATTTTTGTATTTCTCACCTTGTTTGAAATTTTTGTATTTCTCACCTAATTTATTTGTCATGTTTGTATTGTTATACAAATTATATTTAAAATTTATTTACTGTAGTAAAAATGTGTACTTAAGCTTTAAAACGATTCTCTACCGTGCCAGAAAACAGCCAAAACATGGATTTCGCGCGCCACTCCACAGCGTTTATTGTTTTGTTAAATATAATAATCTAAAGATATTGTTGAAGATAAAAGTACAATCTACAAAATGGTCGATGCAGAATTTTAAAATTTTGTATTAAAATAGAAATATGTTAATTTGAATTTTGACAATTTTTGTTATTTTTTGAACACAAATATCTTCTATGTTAAAACGAATTTAAAAAATTTGATCGGTTGTTTCGCAGGTCCAAGCTTTGTTGACAACATATTACAATTTGAAGTTAATTCACTTATAAATAAAAGCTGTACAGTGGCGCGCGAAAACCTTTTTTAAAAATATTGCAGTTTTTTACAAATATGGGTCTATAAATTATTTTTTCCCCTCAAACATAAATTACTTGTTACTATTATGTTTAACAAAACAATAAACGCTATAGAATAGCGTGCTGTTTACTGCCAGGGGTAGAGAATCACCTTAATTCTTTAAAAATTCTTTGAGTACCACATTTGACTTGATTTCGATTAAGGACCCTTGAATTTTGACGAATTTTGTGGTTGATAAGATTACCTTTTATAATTTAGGTAATATTTCGAGCATATTTGAGTTTAAGAAATAAAACATTCGTACTTACAAGTCGTCGTTGTCTTTATACCTCTCTCCGCCGCATTCACTAGTCACACAGTCTCACACAGTTTATAAAAGTCAGTTAGTGGCGCACTTAGTTGCCGTTCGCGTTGCGTTGTGTGGCAATGATAGCAGTCTTGTTGTTGGCGTCGCGCTCAGTGCCGTAGATCTTGCCTGCCTTCTTCGCCATCGAACCCAGCAGCTCTTGAGAGCATTTGTGAGCAGAGCGAAGAGATAGAGCCCACTCCTTCAGCCCTATCTCGTCCTGCAAGAACAACAGATGGTCAAAAAGTACTCAATACTCATAGAATATTCAAAGAAATTATTAAACACCACGCCAGAAAAATTGCCAGAAGCTTTAAAGTGATTCGGAGTGCGCAAAATATTGAAGGATGTCATGTGACGTTTAATTCTTTGACACATGTCACCGTGACGTCAATTTGCGCACTTCGAAGCGTGTGCATGTACTCTGATTGACTAAGATTTATGTTTATGCTTGTGTAAAATAACTTATAAGAATCTATTTGGGATATTCTTCTTTTTGTGTAATTTTATTTTTATTTTCATTGCTGTGAATGATCCTTTCTTAAATACAGGGTTTTTCAGGTCGAGTGTGAAACTTTAACGTTATTTTAAGCAAAAAATGTCATAGAACATACGAGCAATATTTAAATTATATTAAGCATTATTTCTATAACTAAATTTTGAGCGAGTCGGAAATTCAGTCTAAATTCGGTCTAAATTCAGTCTAGATTCGGTTTAAATTCAGTCTAGATTAAAATATATATTTTTATACATTTTAGAAATCCCTTTGTAAAAGCTGTACCCGTTGATATTTTTTATTGAAACTATGGATTCCTACATAATTTAACTAAATTTTGAGCGAGTCGGAAATTCAGTCTAAATTCAGTCTAAATTCGGTCCAAATTCAGTCTAAATTCAGTCTAGATTAAAATATATATTTTTGTACATTTTAGAAATCCCTTTGTAAAAGCTGTACCCGTTGATATTTTTTATTGAAGTTACAGAAATAATACGAACAATATTTAAATATATTAAGCATTTATATTAAGTATTATTTCTATAACTTATAATGAATGCATTTTAATCTCGAATTGTAAATATCATTAAATGACACCTACCAAACTAATTAATGTATCTGTAAAACAATTTATTTCAAAAGTGTTTTGATTACAAAAAGTGTTATTCATAAAACTGTATTTTGTTAACCAGAAAGAATTCAATGACATTTTAAGGAGCAAGCTGTGAAAGTTTGTCACACTCGACCTGTATTTTCAGTAGCAATTTCCCGTTTGGGTGTAATGTACTTACAGGGTTTGTGAGGACGATCTTGGCGTCCCGGGTCCGGACCACGATGCACTGTTCGTTCTTCACGTGGACCAAGTCGGCGCTGACGTCCTCTATCTGGTCCATGAAGACCAACTCGGGCTTCGTGCTGCCCGAGTCTGGGTGTAGCTCGAGCCTGTTTGGGTATAGCTTGGCGTAGCGCGTCTGCCAGGCTGACGCGAACGGCCCGCCTAGTTTCTTTATGTATCCGTGGAGGATACAGTCGGATTCTGCAAACATTCATTATAAATATACTGTGTGCGTATTTCCACCAACAACTATGAGGCTAGTAACCGCACACACTCACGAATCAAAGATATGTATGTGTAAATGTATTGATTACATCAATATTAGCATCAATTAAGTTGTTTACTTGTTAAAACAAAAGTTACTTATAATTTATTATCAGTTTAGTTCTGTCGCGTCGGTTAAAGAGTGTTGACGGCTGCTAACCGCACACACAGTAAATAGTTTTTTTTATCGACGATTAAAAAGCGACGAAGTAGCGAGTAAAGTATTTTTCTCGAGTCGATAATATAATTTTTTGCACTTCCGGGACTAAAACTCTTCTTTAGTCCTTATTTTTAGGGACTTAGGTTCTTAATTTGATCCCAAGGGTTATTTTTCATATTTAATCCCGTTGTCAAGGAATTGAATTAATTAATCCCGTTGTCAAGTAAATACGTTCTATTTGTTACAGAGTATGGTAACAAAATAAATATTTGTCATAAAATTTACTGTCAAAATTGCAAAATGTGTATTCTTTTAAACTATTTTGCATTCGTTTGAGGATGAAGTGCAAAAAATAGCGTATATACCACAGGACTAAAGTATCTTTAATCCCTCAGGTGATTATTTCCCTCACCTTCGGCTCGTGAAATAAACCCTCAGGATTAAATCATGCACTTTAGTCCCTCAATATATAATATACTATTATCTACGACTAATGTATAATATAAACATTAAATGTGATATTTTCTACATAATACCATATACAAGCTTTCCTAAAAGTCCCGGGACGGAGCTATAAGTTTTGAACTTATATTCATTTTATTAAAATCTTGTACGACATAATAAATTAGTCGTAGATAAATTAATACAACTCGCTATAATGACTATTATTCCCTCCGATGATTAAAACCCTCAATCGTGTTGTAAATTTCATCTTCGGGAATAATAGCATCCATTATAGCGTTGTTGTATAATATAGCTGTTTAATAAAATTATCAATCGCTAATTTTATAATTGAACGAATAAACGTAAATATCTTCTTCATTTATAATTTTAGACTCTTCACCAGATTACTTTAATATCAGAATCAATAAAAAATGAACAATCTTGATACCTTTCTCGTCTGCATCGAATTTGGCCTTCTGCTTGGCTTTCCTCTTATGCTCCATCTTGTCCGCTTCTTGGTTGATGGTCTCGAACACAGTCTCAGCGACTTCGCCCTGCCATCGCTCGGATATAACCAGAGGAAAGTTCTTGTACAGCTCTTGGTCAGCTTCTGTTAACTGCAAGACATAAGTTAGACAGGTTTCCAGTTGAGTAAGTGAGTACATTACTTTAATTCCTTTTGTGTCTTCTTCGTCGAAGCTTCCGATATCGAAAGCGTCTGCTGCGTTGACCTCACCACGTGGTGGTATAAGAGGAGGAGTGTACTTCTGAAGATATACTTGTTGCCAGTCTATTCCGGCGAAGAAGGAATGTTCTTTTACCTCATCAGCCCTAGAAGAATCACAGTTATAACAACTAATTAGTTTAAAAACATTGTAACTTACCCGTTTCCTCGGCATCCTAACCGTTTGTCAATATCTCTGTGCAACAATCCTTCCAGAAGTGATTTTAAGTCTTTGCTAAAAGATTCTGGCAGTTCAACGTTCTAAAACACCAACAATGTACTGATTGTTAACAATAATGAAACACTTCTTACCATTGTTAGCGTCATTCTGTCGATTTCGTGTTTGTCTTTGGTCTTGTGTTGACGGAACGGCGAATGTCCTTTGAGTAATTTGTATAACATGCAACCGAAGGAAAACCAGTCAGCTGATGAGTCGTATGCGGTGCCTTTTGACAGGACTTCAGGCGCCATGTAACCGTGTGTTCCTCTGCAAGTGTTCATTGTTAAACAGGGATGTATTTGACAGGTTGAAGAGTACTTACACGCTTGCATGTGGTTTTTTTTTACTGAAATCACAGGCGAGACCTAAATCTGATATCCGAACGTGGCCGTGTTCGTCTAGGAGTATATTTGCTGGTTTGAGGTCCCGGTAGACTATGTATCTTCTGTGCATGTGTTCCAGACCTGCATTTTACACCAAACTTCTTACTATTCACATTCAAGTCATCTAATTTATCCGTAAAACTACAACAGACGCTACTCATTCTATTATATTTCATAGTTACTAACGATCACACGACCGGACACGACAATACAACTATTTCTTGTTGTTTATTGTTTGTTATGTAAACACTACAAATAGCAGCCATCTTTAAAAGACATACAACGGACCATGTCACTCAATATAAATATTTAGAAAATATATTTTTACATTTCCCAACTAAAAATATATCGTTAATTGCGTAAAATTATGCTGATTAATAATCCGCGAACGGATTTTAATTTGCATTAACCGTTTAATAGAAATAAATGTTTCTGTAATATTTTCTGCAGTATGACTTGCTGTTCCATCTCACTCAAATCTCCTTCTAACACTCGCCCGTTTTGATTGGCTGAGTGACATCACTGGATCGTCAGGTGATTGGTTGAGTTCTATCCCGGGATCGTGAAATGATTGGCTGATTAATTAAAAAAGCGTGGTACATTTGAACGAATTGAACAATAATATAAAACAAATAATTTCTTGATTTGGCTAATTGGGGTTGATTAATCGAACAAAAACTATTGGAATTTACGTAGAGTAACTAAATTTCGATGATACATGAGCTTTTCCCCGTGGAAACTGCATCAATCAATAAAAAATAGCGTTTAAAGTTGGCGGGCTCGACAGGCGGTTATAAAATGAAACTTGTAATAGTTATTTCGTGTGCCGTTTTCATGAATCTTTTATTTCTAGCTCCACAACTTTGAAAATATGGCTCTTGGTACAAAATAAACCGAGGAATCTAACCGTTGAGGAGTTCTAACTCACCCAGAATAACCTCGGCAGCATAGAACTTCATCTCGACCTCGTTGAAGACGCCGTGCTGGCTGAGGTGGTAGTGCAGATCGCCGCCGTTCATGAGGTCGAGGATGAAGCAGAGTTTGTCGGGCGTGTGGAACGCGTACGTCATGCACACAATGAAGGGGCAGTCAACACCGGTGGATACAAGAGACAACATTATTCTTTCGTTCAACGCGAGGGTTTCTCCCTGCTTCATCTTAATGCGCTTCTTGTCCAAGCACTTCATGGCGTACATCTTACCAGTGTCGGCTTTCCGGCAGCCGTACACCTCGCCGAAGCCTCCGCGACCGATTATTCGGTGCACTGAGAAGTCGTTCATCGATAGCTGCAGAAGAAGAGATGTTAAGATTGTAGAAATATGGAAAATGGTTAGTACTTACTTGTATATTGAGTTCTAAGTTTTTCCATTGGCAAAATCTTGTGTATTTATCACTGAAAAATAAAATAATATTTATTAAACTGTATAACTGAGTTCTGCATATTATAATTAGTACACAAACCAAATTTGAGCTTTCTATGTGTCATAATAAAAAAACAAATATTTTATTGAACTAAATTAATAAATAAAATACTCATAAATCTACAATTATCTCTAAAACGGTTAGAGATATTGACTCAAACGTTTCAGATTCGGATTCCTCGCGTTTTTCCGCATATTTTCTTCAGCAACTCCAGTAAGCAACTATCTTTAAAAACATTTGACACAAAAATATAAATAAAATTCACGAAGGAAAATGTAGTTCTGCCATTTTGGATAAAATCTAAGATTTCTCGAAAACGGTTCGAGGTATCAACTTGAACGTTTCAGATTCGGATTCCTCGTGATTTTCCGCATATATTCTTCAGCAACTCCAGTAAGCAACTGTCTTCAAATATTTTTGACAGTCAATTAAAAAATGTTAATTTTGATAACGGTATAATAGTAAAATAAATGTCTGCAATATTGAATTTAAGATCATTCAAGAACGGATAAAGACATCGATGTGAAAGATTCCTCATGTTTCAAAGCAGTTACTGAGCATCTTTAAAATTATTTACCAATAGATTTTAAATTTATAAACACGGGTTGTCAATCTTACAAATACATAATCTCAAATAAATATAAAATAAAATTAAACAATCGTTACCTAAATCTCACCTTTCTAAAAATTTCTTAAAAGGTTCGCCTCTTAAATGACTAAAAATTTCTTCTATATAAGGCTGCAACAACAAGAAAAAAATGTAAAACAAGTCAAATAAAATTAGAACAATATTTACCTCAAACAAAGTAACTGGTACCTCATTTTTCATTAAATATTTTTGTACATGCGCGACTGCGTCTTTGGAATAGTCCTGCAAAGATGAACTGGTAAGTTAAGGCCCTCCACATCTTAAGAAGAGAATGACTTACGTGTGAATGGGACAGAAGTTCTTTCATTATGAAGTTATCGTAGATTTCTCTTGCAAGTTTTCTTCTTTCATCGACGCATTCTAGTTTTTCGTATTGCTTTATCTGAAACAAAGACGGACTATAATGGAGTACCAGCGCCAAGGACGAACAGTAATATTAACTTAATTTTTTATACTATAATATTGTTGTTCCATTTTAAGAGCATTCTGTACAGGAAGAATGTACACGTTAAAGCATTTTACACTCGTACACCTCATCGACACATTTTAACAAATTTTTATATGGTAGATAAGGGATAAAACTTCGTTCTATTAGTGCAAATTTTTTTTCAGCACGTTCAACGGTCGAAATTACTTACTTTCAACCGCTTGCAGGCGTTTAGAAGCACCTACAGATTTTTCTTTATATTTCGCAGAACATGATATTTTAAACTTGAATCATGTAGTTTAAAGTTTAATCTACGTTGGGGTGGTGTTATTTTTTAGAAAAAACTTTCTGATTTCGAGAAAATGTGAATTTTTGTAGTTTTCTTTATTTTATAAACTAAAACTTCGGTACAAAACAGAAAAATGGCACTAGTAGAACGAAGTTTTATCCCTTATCTACCATATACAAATTTGTTTTTGTTAAAATGTGCAACCATGTGTCGATGAGGTGTAAAGTGCTTTTTACGTGTATATTCTTCCTGTACAGAATGCTAGTATGATACTAACTTATTTCACAAAAAATCCTACAAATCTTATATTTTCTCGTTGGGGCAATAATTCTAACTTTAATCCGGATCTGTCGTGCAGGGCCGGTCGTAAAATAAATCCAAACACTTCGATGTAGTTGTTAGGAGGTTTATTTTTTGCTTGAAATCAATGCTTTGAACTTGATGAATGTTTTCTTTCTTTTCTTGACGTATTTTTTGTTAAAGTCAAACGTTTTTTTTGAAGACTCTCACAAGAGTTACACTGAGTAAAGACTACAAAGTTGATGACTGCCATTCATGTTTTGTAAACACAGTTTATGAGTTGCATATGAATTTTGATTGCAGTCTTTTGAAGGAAATTAGTTTGTTAATAATTTATTTTTGCATTATGGTTTGAAAAGGTTTGCGAAAGTAGTTTTGGATGGGCGAACCTTAGGTTCACTGGTACATTATTATTTTAATCTGTAGATCCATTCTTTTTCTATTAAATGTTTACATTATCTTGAAGCAAATAATAAACTAACAGTTTACTCGCAACGAAAACACTTTTACTGTATTTCAACTTCAAATGACAGGATGCGGCAAAGTACGAGTTTCGGGCTGGTTTCAGGCAGTAGAAAAGTAAACTTAAGAGTATTCTAGGAATTGAAAAAACGTAGACGAAAAAGAAAAGTGCCTTAGTACAAAAAATATTATTTGGATGGGACTTTCAACAGTGGGCAATTAGGTAATATTTGGTATGTGCCAAAATGGGATATATTTTTGGAAGCGCTGATTTCCAGGGCAGGCTGTAGGAGGGCGGGGGTGTGAAAATGTCGAGCGGGGCGCCAGGTATTGATCCTATATCTTACACAAACATAACACACGCACACATGGACAGGATTACGACCCAAGCACCAAGTTATTGTAAACACCTTACAGGCAGGACTTGTCAATGAAATCATTCAGGAGCCCGTCGCCCTTACTAAATATTACCTCACTCATTTACTCATTGCATATTATAACTTACTTACTTCTAAAGCCTCTCTACCTTTCGGTGTAAGGCATATTATAAATTTGAAAGAAATTTGTGAAAGAATTAATCTAGGTTTATGCCCAGTTAGAACTCTGAAAAAATCTTTGAATCCACACAAAAAATTAATGTACATGCTTTATCTAATGATTAAGAGGTTTATTAGAAAATGTAACTCGGCATAAACCTAGTTGCATTCTTCGTCTGCAAATAAATTTATGAAATTTAGCTTTATCTATAAAACTTCGTGAGCATTTTAGAAATAGCTAGACTGCTTTTACGTATTTTTAGCGAGCGTTTCTATGCATTGAGCTACGTGGAGTCGATACCCTTAAGGTGGTTAGTGTGTGTAATACTACAAGAGATAGGGGGGTGTAAAATATATGTTTGATTACTTAATCTAAAATTCTGATTGGAAAATAAGTTAATTTATTTTTAATTGTCGTTTAATTTATTATTTATTAATTAAGCTTGGTAGTACTGATTGTCCAAATTCATTATTAATTATTTTTTATCTATTAATGCCTTGAAAATAAATATAATGTATCCAATTTTCTGATTTGTCAATTTATTATGATTTAATATTATTACCTATATTAAACTTATAATAATATTTTTATCTTATGACATAATCATTTAATTAAAATTATTCCACCTTAAAATAGATTCAGATCTACCTTCTTATAAGTATAAGTGCTAAATTTACCAATCAGGGCTTCCACAAAATTTCAATTTCAATTATAAGTGCGAATGTTGAGCGCTGATTGGTTAAATTAGCCACTTATACTTATAATTGGGTAGCTCTGAATCTAGCCCTTTAGGTTCTTCAATTTAAAATGCCAATAAAATGAATTTTGAAGTATTTTTGCCGCGCACAAGATTGTACAAATTTTTAAAAAACTGTAGGGGGTGTTTTTTTAAACGGGTATATTTCGAAAACTAAAAGAGTTATCAAACCGCGGTTTTCGGCATTGGATTCCTCACATATCCTTTTACAAGTACACAAAATTTAATAAAATTCTAATCGGTAGTTTAGCCACAATTAGTGATGAATGAGACTTACCTCTTCATAAAACCTTAATTGAGGTACAGGTTCTTCACATGCATTTTCACAGAAGTCCTTAAACAGAAGGTAGCCTGCAACAAACAAAGCATTCAGTTAGAGAGAACAATTTTGACTACCCCTGGTTAGTAATATCCTGTTGATTTGCTGATTATCTGTGTGTATGTGCGTGCGTTATTGCATCTGCCAAATTAATAGCCGGTCAGTATGTCGTTTAACTAATTATTCTGGTAATTTAATGCGCAAATGCGAGAATATTACGTGACTCATCAAGAGTTGACGGCTGGTAACCGCACACAACTTCCTAAGTGCTTTTACTTCCTTGTACGGAGTAATAAGGAAGTATTGTAATCGCGAAAAATTTCGGTTTTCAGATTTTGATGGAAATATCCGTTTTGACCTTTTCTGAATCCATTATGACTAGTTTCGTCGTGACGTCTGTACGTACGGACGTATGTATGTCGCATAACTCAAATACGGTTAGACGTAGAAAGTTGAAATTTTGTATTTAGGACTGTTATAGCATCTAGTTATGCACCTCCTATTTTTGGTTTCAATCTATATACCGGAAGTAGTACTTTTTTCAAATATTTCGATAAACATTTAATTTAAGACAAATTTTTTAATTTTAAATGAAAGATTATGTGATTATTACCTACAATCGGTATTTTATAACATTTGTTACTACGTAAAATTTAAATGATTATGACATGACAGTGACAATAGTAAAATATCATTTATATCTTCTTCTGCAGTTTAAATAAAATGACTAAAATATATTTGTGAGTATAGTACCAGTAGTAGTAGTAGTACTTATATTAATATATTTGTATAATATAATTCTACATTTTAGTTATTAAGAAAAGTATGAACAGTTTAATAGGCGTACAAGGAAGTCATGTGGTGTCCACGTCAGATTTTTAATCTCGAATTGTAAATGTTATTAAATTTTTTTAAATCAAGACACATTTGGAAAGCAAATCTTTTATAGAAAAATTTATTACTTTGACAGCTGTTATTTAGTGACAGTAAAAATGTGTTTATTACAAGTTATAGAAATAATACTTAATATTATTTAAATATTGCTCGTATTATTTCTGTAACTTATATAAACGCATTTTAAATTTCGAATTGTAAATGTCACTGATTGACAGCTGTCAAACTAATTAATTTTTCTGTAAAACAATTTGCTTTCCAAAAGAGTCTTGATTACAAAAAGTGTTATTTATAAAACTGCAACCTCTTGTATTTTGTTAAGCAGAAGGAATGACATTTTTTGCTTAAAACAACCTCAGAAATAACCTGCTAAAGTTTGTTACACTCAATCTCAAACACCCTGTATATTAAAGGTAAATAAATAATTAATACTTTGATCAAAAATTTAATTTCTACAAAGTAAATAAAAATTGTACATTAAAAAGATCAAAGAATTTTTTTAAATGAATTTTTTGAGGGTGTCCTTAATAATTTTAATAAGTATTACTGAATTTATAAAAACTAATATCTTCAAGGAATCGAAACCTCTAACCAGAATTAAATTAATTTAATAGTTTTTAACCCACCAGCCCCTAAATTTTTGTTGTACATTTTTATTTCTTTCTCTGAGAAAAAATAATAAATCTGTTGAAAGAGAAATCAATAAAAAGTAATTGTTTTTTAATCCGAGTTATAAGTGGTCAAAGTTCAACGATCCCGGACCAGTGGCTGCCAAAAGTTCCGCCCTCGACGCGAACAAAGCGCGAATATTTCGATGGGACAACCCTCAAGAGTAAATGTCCTTCCTTTATTCAAATTTACTTATTACTTATAAAGTTTATTATTGTTATAAAAAAACGTGTGAAATTAATTTCTACATACGTCAATTATTTTTAAAATGAATCATTTATAAAAATAATAAACAATTTGATACCATGTGAGACTGAAATGATATCAAAGAAGATTTACTTGAAACTTGTATTTACTTTTCAGTGTTTATTTGCTACTATAAATAGGGGTTGTTTGATATTTACACAAAACTTTCTAACTGTATTATTTTACGTTAGAACTACCCTTAAACATTTTAAATATAAGTATTTTTGTAGAGAAAAGTTTAAAGAATTCAAATTTTTGATCAGAATTAATTTATCTTCCACTGATTTCGGGTAACAAGCCTTTAAAGTTGATACCTTCCATTTCCAAACATTAATTTTTAAAACAATTTTTTTTACTTGTTAAATACTAAAATAAAAAAATTAATAATAAGTATTCTTACAGAAAAAAGTCCGAAGAATCCAAATTTTCAATCAGAATTAATTTACCTCCCACCACTTTCGAGTAACAAGCCTTTAAAGTAGGTACCTCCCATTTTCAAAACAAGAATTTTTAAAATAATGTTTTTCACTTATTAAATAGTAAAATAAAAAATTAAATAATAAGTATTCTTACAGAAAAAAGTCCGAAGAATCCAAATTTTCAATCAGAATTACTTTATCTCCCACCAATTTCGTGTAACAAGCCTTTAAAGCAGATACGTCCCATTTTAAAAACAATCATTTTTAAAATATTTTTTGTACTTATTAAACATTAAGTAAAAAAAATAAATAATAAGTATTCTTAAAGAAAAAACCTCAAACAATCCAAATTTGCGCTCAGAATTAATTTACCTCCCACCGATTTCGAGTAACAAGCCTTTAAAGTAGATACCTCCCAATTTAAAAACAATCATTTTTAAAATATTTTTTGTACTTATTAAACATTAAGTAAAAAAAAAAATAATAAGTATTCTTAAAGAAAAAATCTCAAAGAATCCAAATTTGCGCTCATAATTAATTTACCTTCCACCGATTTCGAATAACAAGCCTTTAAAGTAGATACCTCCCATTTTAAAAACAAACATTTTTTAAATAATTTTCTTTACTTATTAAACAGTAAATAAAAAATTAAATAATAAGTACTCATACAGAAAAAAGTCCGAAGAATCCAAATTTTCAATCAGAATTAATTTACCTCCCACCATTTTCGAGTAACAAGCCTTCAAAGTAGATACCTCCCATTTTCAAAACAAACATTTTTAAAATAATTTTTTTACTTATTAAACAGTAAATAAAAAATTAAACAATAAGTATTCTTATACAAAAAACCTCAAAAAATCCAAATTTCCCCTCAGAATTAATTTACCTCCCATCGCTTTCGAGTTACAAGCCTTTAACTACCTCCCCCCTCGGTCAAATTACATCGCAAGCATTGATAGTTGTGATTTGTTTGTATCTAGCACATTAACCGGAAGATAGGTTGTGTGTCGGTTCCTCAGGAGTGTCTAATTCCCTCGGGACCTCCTGTGAGGACCGGGAAGACTGGAAGCAGAACGATCGATACCCAGCACTCAGAGTTACTCTCTTAGATAATCGCGAAAATGCCGAGAAGAGAAGATTGGGAAGTCAACAGAATTTGTGAGTTGTAGTGTTAGTTTTAATTTGTTGCAAAATTTAGTTTTCAAACTTTAAAAAGCTGTGGCCAGCACATGACCTCTCGCCTAATTCTGATTGTTCTACTAATTTAAACCAAGATGCAAGTAAAAGATGTCAACTGTACTGTCACTGTCACTGCCATAATCATTCAAATTTTGTGTAGAAACAAATTTTGACTACAAGATATTGGAATTTCAAAGAAATAGAATATTAGTTGCACTTTATTTTATTGATAAATACTACCAGATTCAGCAAATTGTATTTAAAGTTAACTATACTCATAGATAATTATATTTTCTGTTATTTTTAATTGCAAAAATTGTTATAAATAAATAATGTACCAATTTATTTGAGGAAAACTATAGCAAGCTTCAAAAAGTGCTACTTTCGGTTTACGGATTTCTACCTAAATCTTATCCGGTGTTAAGATCCTTATTAAAACCTTAAATATGAAATTTGGTTATTAAATGTTATTATGTGACGATTTTTCGTCCACGATAACTTAAAAAGTATCAAACCTTTAATAACCAAATTTCATATTTAAGGTTTTATAAGAATTTTAACACCTGATAAGATTTTGGTAGAAATCCGCAAACCGAAAGAAGTACATTTGAAGCTTGATATAGTTTTCCTTAAATAAATTGGTACATTATTTATTTATGACAATTTTTGCAATTAAAAATAACAGAAAATATAATTATCTATGGGTACAGTTAATTTTAAATACAATTTACTGAATCTGGTAGTATTTATCAATAAAATAAAGTGCAACTAATATTCTACTTCTTTGAAATTTCAATATCTTGTTGTCAAAATTTGTTTCACCACAAAATTTGAATTATTATGACAGTGACAGTACAGTTGACATCTTTTGTATAATGTATGATACTTTTTAAGATATCGTGGACGAAAAATCGTCAGTCCATACGTACACACACAGACATCATCGTGAAAATAGTAAAATTGTATTGTAGAGACCCTGAAACGTGCTTATCAACCAAAACCGCACACACAGACATTGCAATAGGTCTCTTTAAAATGTGAGGCGAGAGGTAATAAAAATTTGTAAATGAAAGAAGTACCAGTGAGTTGTAAACTGACGTTTTCTACCCTCCCTACTGTAATTTTAATATAAAAGTTTTTGTTACATAAATAAAACAACACATCTCTAACTTTTATAAACTTTAAGAAGTATTTCCATTATCTATATCACGGTTTTTGCTCGACTTGGTTGTGTCAACCTCATTGGTACAGATATACAGGAATATTCACAACTTCGTGCAATATTTCAACGGCTCACAGATCTGAAAGAATTTTTCAATTTTAGTTTAATCTAGTCTTGCTATTTCACAATTAATTAAAATTTTATTTTATTCCATTCATAGTTAATCAGTGCTTCTTGCGAAATTTGCGATTTTACTTTTTTTCTATTCCACTCTTTGGCTGCCTGAAACAAGCCCGAAACTCGTACTTTACCGCATCCTAGCAATGCAATGTCATTTTGAATAAGTTTAAAATACTGTAAAAGTGTTTTCGTTGCGAGTAAACTGTTAGTTTATTATTATCTTCAAGGTAATGTTTTATAAACATTTAATAGAGAAAGAATGGATCTACAGATGTGTCTTTTTAAATTTTAAAAATTAATTTCTATCATGAGATATAACCGTGTAAAGTTTGCATAAATTGGAAATTTTTCGGAATTTTTATACTCATGTACAATTTTATTATTAAAATTTTAATTGATTCTTTAAGTATATAATACAATAATTTTACTGGCCACAAAACACTCGCTACGTTTTGTGCTGAAATTTTTTTACGAATAAAATAGTATATTATATATTGAGGGACTAAAGTGCATGATTTAATCCTAAGGGTGAAAGTTTATTTCACGAGCCGAAGGTGAGGGAAATAATCACCTGAGGGATTAAAGATACTTTAGTCCTGTGGTATATACGCTATTTTTGCACTTCATCCTCAAACGAATGCAAAATAGTTTAAAAGAATACACATTTTGCAATTTTGACAGTAAATTTTATGACAAATATTTATATTGTTACCATAGATACTCTGTAACAAATAGCACGTGTTTACTTGACAACGGGAATAACTAATTCAATTCCTTGACAACGGGATTAAATATGAAAAATAAGAACCTAAGTCCCTAAAAATAAAGACTAAAGAAGAGTTTTAGTCCCGGAAGTGCAAAAAAACTTTTTGTTTCATAGTCAGCGTATGCGATTAAAATATAGCACGAAGTAATGGTTGTTTTTGCTGAATTGATTATAATATGTCAATATCATAATTCTCTGACATGAAAAGGGAAGGCGCTTTTAAAATAAATTCTAAGGGGTGTGTCTGCCAAGAAGGCATATTCTTTTCCTCTTAGAAGCGGAGTCAAAAGTCTTGTAAAACATTTATATCTTTTTTCGTCGCCAATTTGTTCGGAGATAAAATTTTGGCTGAGAATTTTATGTGAAAAGACGTAAATGTATAATGTGCCAGTTCAGCGTTCGATGGCACTATCTATGGAAATAGGGGAGGCTTTGAATACCCGGAACCCGCCAGACCCGGACTGGAACATTTTACACTCGACTAAAAATCACCCCAACATTTAAAATTACAGTCACTCAAACACTATCAAATATATTGACTTCGAAATTGCGACACTGGATTCCTCGCAGTCTAGTTAGTATGTTTAGTAAATGTCACTAATATACTGCTAAAGTTATCTTAATTAAACGATTTTTAACTAAAAATACATTTTCAACCCCTGACTGTTACGCAACCAGATTAACAGTACTGCGTCGCTGGCGGTATTTATAAAAAGGGATGTAACTCTAAAATTAAAAGAGATAATTAAATTCTGATTGGAGAATTGGATTCAGCAGGGTTCATTTAGTACATAAACATATTTTCAGTACTGAAATTAATTATTAATTAGATTTTAAGGCACTCTGAAAAAAATAAATTTAAGAAGCCGTGTCTCAAAAACTATTAGAGATAAATTAAATTTGTAAAAATATTTGGATTCCTCGCACTTTTTACCTCTCGCCTCATATTCTATAAGAGAGGTATTGTAATGGGTCAAAATTTTCGAGTATGAGTTTTTGGTGGATAAGCACGTTTCAGGGTCTCTAGAATACGAATTTACTATTTTCACGATGATGTCTGTGTGTGTGTATTTGTGTGTTTGTATGAACCGAGGATTTTTCGTCCACGATAACTTAAAAAGTATCAAACCGTTTATAACCAAATTTCTTATTTAAGGTTTTGATAAGTATCTTAACACCGGATAACATTTTGGTAGAAATCTGCAAACCGGAAGTAGTACTTTTAGAAGTTTGGAAAAGTTTTCCTTAAATATATTGGTACATTATTTATTTATGACAATTTTTGCAATTAAAAATAAAAGAAATTGTGATTATCTATGTGTACAGTTAATTATAAATACAAATTGCTGAATCTGGAAGTATTTAACAATAAAATAAAGTACAATTAATATTCTATCTTGTTGTCCATGATATGAAATTTGTTTCTACATAAAATTTGAATTATTATGACAGTGACAGTACAGTTGACATCTTTTGCTTGCATATTGGTTTACATTATCGTTTACATATTACATGAAGATGAAACTATTAAAATGTAGGTAAAACTATTTATTAGATTAGTAGAATAAGCAGAATTAGGCGAGAGGTCGTGTGGCGGCCACAGCAGATTTTTAATACTAGTAACTATAATTTCAGTTTTATTTTTCAGCAGATATGACAAGAAATTAAAGAAAATGTTGCAGAAATATTTTTTTAAATAAATTAAAAAAGAATTTCGCCTTTCGCGTGTCCTGTAGGGTGACCCAGCCAAACGCCGCGTATATAATATCTCATCAAAGTCACTTGATCTCAACGTGATGAAATTAATTCTTCTTCTTGAAAGTTAAATTAATGTTGATACATACTATGTAGTGATCGTTGACAGGAAGTAACAGAAGACTGTCGCGGGGAATGTTCCGGGTTCCGGTGACAGAATGTCAGAGGAGACAGGATCAAGTGACACGAGACACTCAAGTTAATGATTATTAATTAATTTTGAAACTTTAACGTAGAGGAATTTATTTTTCCCGGTACGGTGACAATACGGACCTGGAAAATCGCCATTCGATTCTACGAATATATTTATGTAGGAATGAATTTTTTTCGAGCGGTGGCTTAAAAATCTGATGTGGCCAGCACGTGACCCAATTCTGATCGTTCTACTAATCTAATAAATAATTATACCTACATTTTAATATTTTTATGTAGAACATGTCAACTGTACTGTCACTGTCTTAATAATTCAAATGTTGAGTAGAAACAAATTTTTTCAACAAGATATTGGAATTTCAAAGAAGTAGAATATTAGTTGCACTTTATTTTATTGAAAAATACTACCAGATTCAGCAAATTGTATTTTAAATTAACTGTACCCATAGATAATTATATTTTCTGTTATTTTCAATTGTAAAAACTGTCATAAATAAATAATGTACCAATTTATTTAAGAAAAACTATATCAAGCTTCAAAAAGTGCTACATCCGGTTTGCGGATTTTTACCAAAATCTTATCCGGTGTTAAGATCCTTATTAAAACCTTAAATATGAAATTTCGTTATTATGTGACGATTTTTCGTCCACGATAACTTAAAAAGTATCATACCTTCAATAACTAAATTTCATATTAAAGGTTTTAATAAGAATTTTAACACTGGATAAGATTTTGGTCGAAATCCGCAAACCGGAAGTAGTACATTTAAAGCTTCATATAGTTTTCCTTAAATAAATTGGTACATTATTTACTTATGACAATTTTTGTAATTAAAAATATAATTATCTATGGGTACAGTTAATTTTAAATACAATCTACTGAATCTGATAGTATTTAACAATAAAATAAAGTACAACTAATATTCTACTTCTTTAAAATTCCAATATCTTGTTGTGCATGATCATATGAAATTGGTTTCGACACAAAATTTGAATTATTATGACAGTGGCAGTAAGTTTAACTATTTATTAGATTAGTAGAATGAGCAGAATTAGGCAAGAGATCATCAGTTTTTTTTATAAAAACCCAAAATAATCGGATACACTCCTTTTACAAATACAATTTTTGTGCATAAGCGTAAAAAACGATATTTTTTTCATTACAGATAAAAATTTAAACACCACCAAACAAATTGTTAAATTAAAAAATAACTGGTGCGTAAAAACCCGGATTAGTCTTTGTTTAGGCCGGTACGGTCCTGGACGGAGCAGCGTATTCAATCATCTTTCTATTATTTCCTTCACGCACTATTTACTGTATTATTAAATATGATTTCATGAATACGGCGAGGTTGGCTGCACACCGCTGCGCAGAGCACCCCACAGGGATCAGCCATCACAAAATAACTAAATACCAACACGTACCTAACATTTGATTGAAAATTTTGTCGAAATTTACTTCGTTCTTCTTTTCCAGATACTTGTGCATGACGCTTCGGACACTGAAATAAAAAAATACATATTTAGCAAGGTTTAATTTGAATTTAATGAGAAATAGAATTACGAAACAGGCAGACAATAGACATGATTGGGTTATGAACGTTAATTACTGTAATAATTATTAGCTTCTTATATTTAGGAATTTATTTGGTTAATTATGAAAGAATTTGTTAAGTAATGAATAATGAGTTGATTTAAAATAGAAAAACAAAGTTGTAGAAGTAGAAGAAAATTCTGAATCCTGGAAAAGAAGAAGTTTCAAGATCTGAATCTTGAAAGAATAAATTCATGGCTTTGAAGCAATCAATAGATTATAAATTCTTCTTTTCCAAGACTTATTGAAGATTCAATTTAATTTAACAAGTAATTCTCACTAGAAAGAAGAAAACTTTTTTCAAGATTCAGAATCTTGGTAGAATCTTCAAAGAATCCTCGTGCGAAGAAGGCTTTAAGATTATAAAGAAGCTTTATGGCGTGAGACGTGATTTTGAGCCCGAGCCGAGGCCTAAAAAACGTCAAGAGCCATAATAGTATATTATATATTGAGGGACTAAAGTGCATGATTTAATCCTGATGGTGAAGTTTATTTCACGAGCCGAAGGTGAGGGAAATAATCACCTGAGGGATTAAAGGTACTTTAGTCCTGTGGTATATACGCTATTTTTTGCACTTCATCCTCAAACGAATGCAAAATAGTTTAAAAGAATACACATTTTGTAATTTTGGCAGTAAATTTTATGACAAATATTTATATTGTTACCATACTCTGTAACAAATAGCACGTATTTACTTCACAACGGGATTAATTAATTCAATTCCTTGAAAATATGAAAAATAATCCCTTGGGATCAAATTTAGAACCTTAGTCTCTAAAAATAAAGACTTAAGAAGAGTTTTAGTCCCGGAAGTGCAAAAAAGCACTTACATACATAATTACTTGTTCAAATTACCAAAAATTACTAAATTCTTGTACTGCTAAATTACCAAAAAAAAATCCGAAAATGAACAAAAATCTAAATGTCAAATTAGCCATTATTGCATTAAACATTTACAAGATAATTTATGTAAAATGTAAGTAAAAATGCTGTTATGTAAATAAATACTGTACAGCTAATTACAGAAAATGGTTATTTATAGAATTGTTGGTAGTTTCTATAAGGAAAATTGAAAATATAAACTTTTTGTATTAATTTGTATCTACAGTGTAGTAAAAAGAGTAGGTGGAGGCCTTGTGCTGGCCACATCAGATTTTTAAAATGTGTAAAATTTCATAGCAGTCTTATATTCTGAAAGAATGTTCCAGGAATTTAATATTACAAAATGTTCCGCATATTTGCAACTTAAGTTCTTGAGCAACTTGTTTAATAATTAACAAGTACTTAGTAACTTTTACTAAGTATAAATATTTAATTCACCAATTTTTAGTAGTACGAGCGTTGCTCTTCTAGCGCGCTGCTAAAATTAGTGCCACAATTAAATATTTACTTCTTTCAGAATAACAAATTTGTGTTGAAACTAAAATTCATTTTCTATTTTTAGTAGAAAATATAAACAAATTTCAACAGTTTGAAGACTAAGTGTCTTATAAGAGGTGCTCACGGGTGCTGTGGTGGTTCCACCCTAACCATGGCCTACGGGATATTGAATAACAACCACAATTTTTGTGACACTAATGCGGTTATAGTAATTTGATATTTATTGACGTCAATGTAATATCAGGGCCCTGTTTCATAAAACTATAATTAGTCATTTTCTTACAATTCTGTCAAAAACGTAGTTACAAGTGTTTCATAAACAAATACTACAAACTTGTAAGTACCTATGAATTTTTACAATTTTACAGGAAAACTATTACTATTATTAAATTTTACAAGTGTTTTTTGACACATTGTGACAAGTTACATTTGTACAATTGTCAAATTGTTAGAATTTTTAACCTTGCTTCGAAGGTAAGTAACTTTGTTACAAGTAGTGATAATATGTGGAAATGTTGAACTTTTCTGATGAATATAATAAGTTGAAGCAAAATGACGTTCAAGAACAGTTAAAATGGGATTAATTTATTTTAATCACGTTTGAATATCAAAATCTATAGGATGACAGGACAGGATGACACAAATTCAACTAAAACCTTTCTGAATATTATTTGTTGAAAATAATAGTAATTTATTATACAAGACGATAAAGAGATCATTTATCGAAAAGTGAAAGATGTTAGTTCACGAGTGACGAAGGAACGAGTGGGCTATCTTTCACGTGTCGATAAAGACTCATTATCGTCGTGTACAATATATTATTTTATTTTGTACTTAATGTTAATTTGTGTAAAAATATTCTTATTTTACTTAAATTTTATTTTATCTACTCAAATTTTACTTTATCTACTCAAATTTTACTTTATCTACTGAAATTTTACTTTATCTACTCAAATTTTACTTTATCTACTCAAATTTTACTTTATCTACTCAAATTTTACTTTATGTACTCAAATTTTATTTTATCTACTCAAATTTTACTTTATCTACTCAAATTTTACTTTATCTACTCAAATTTTACTTTATCTACTCAAATTTTACTTTATCTACTCAAATTTTACTTTATCTACTCAAATTTTACTTTATCTACTCAAATTTTACTTTATGTACTCAAATTTTATTTTATCTACCCTCGATGTTAAAGTAATACTTTATCTACTGAAAATGAACGTATAAAACCAGTTTTTAACATTAAGTACAAAATAAAAATAGTAAAGGGATTCAAAAATACATTCTTGTGTCTGAAATAATAATTATTTTCAGTGCAATTCTTCCTTATACGTAGGTATCATTAAACGTTGAATTTATATTTAATACTATTCATTACAAACAACACAGACCAATGCATGAGCAAACATAATTTAGATTTCAAATTTTAATAAAATATGCACTTTTAATTCTTTGGTTTAACGTTAATGCAAATAATTTATTATAGGTTCCTACATAATCTATAAAATATTTATTTTACAATGGGCTACTTGCATGTATTTTTTTAATTAAATATATTTGAAGAAGAGATCAAAACTTGGGACCCGTATTTTTTATTTTGACAAAATTTTTATTTACAAGCCCAAAAAAAATTATTTAAATTTAAATATTCAATATGTGACGTAAAAAGTAACCCAACCAATGAATGGCCGTTAAGCCATAGCAACGGCTGTACTAGTGAACGCCCCTAACTACGGCTTGCGCGGGAACGAGTTTGGCAAGTTGACAGATCAGATGTGTTTGACATTTGTACTTCGAACATGTTTAGATGTTGTAAAATATAAGTAAGTATTTGTGTTTTCATAAACTAAATAGTCTACATTTATAAAATAATGTATTGTTACTAAATTTTATGAGTATTTTTGACAAGCAAATGTCAAATTCAAACATTTGTTGACTGACTCGCACGCTATCTACAGGTTACATTCTTAACTATGCTTCCCCTACCTTCTGTTCACACAAATGACGTCACAGAAAATTTAATCTCAATTTACTAAAAAACATATATTTTTACCTCTCGCCTCATATTCTATAAGAGAGGTATTGTAATGGGTCAAAATTTTCGAGTATGAGTTTTTGGTGGATAAGCACGTTTCAGGGTCTCTAGAATACGAATTTACTATTTTCACGATGATGTCTGTGTGTGCGTGTGTGTGTGTGTGCGTTTGTATGAACCGACGATTTTTCGTCCACGATAACTTAAAAAGTATCAAACCGTTTATAACCAAATTTCATATTTAAGGTTTTAATAAGTATCTTAACACCGGATAAGATTTTGGTAGAAATCCGCAAACCGGAAGTAGTACTTTTAGAAGTTTGGAAAAGTTTTCCTTAAATATATTGGTACATTATTTATTTATGACAATTTTTGCAATTAAAAATAAAAGAAATTGTGATTATCTATGTGTACAATTAATTATAAATACAAATTGCTAAATCTGGAAGTATTTAACAATAAAATAAAGTACAATTAATATTCTATTTTTTTGAAATTCCAGTATCTTGTTGTCCATGATATGAAATTTGTTTCTACATAAAATTTGAATTATTATGACAGTGACAGTACAGTTGACATCTTTTGCTTGCATATTGGTTTACATTATCGTTTACATATTACATGAACATGAAACTATTAAAATGTAAGTAAAACTATTTATTAGATTAGTAGAATAAGCAGAATTAGGCGAGAGGTCGTGTGGTGGCCACAGCAGATTTTTTTAAAATAAAATTTGTATTTTTACCAATGTTTTAGACCTAACATTATGTGCATAGTGTTAAAAATCTAATTTTTAGTACCATGCAAGTACCCCATTGTAAGTTTTTAAGTTACAAGTTTGTAAAACTGTAATAAGTTTTATGAAACACTTGTACTTGTACATAGTGTACAAGTACTTTAATTGTAAAATTGTAAGATTGTAACTTGTTGTTTTATGAAACAGGGCCCAGGCATTGAATAGAAACGCACGGTGCTCTGTTGGGAGTCACACCTTAAATTTGAAGGATTGAAATATCTGCTAGAATAATATTTACATATTATTTCAACACTAGGTAATTAATTTAGCTGTTATCATTGTACAAGTTACAAATATTTATATTTGAAGATATTTTTGACTAACTGAAAAATTGGGTCAATTGATTTAATTAGAACCTGTGGAGTACAACATCCAAATATTTTACAGTAAAAAACTGGAGCCTGAGGGGTGACCCACCCAATTTTTATAAAATTTGTAATAGATGACTAAATATAAAAATGTTCTATTTTAGTTATTACTAGTACTTAATAGTTGTTTAGTATTATAAGCACGTTTTGCTGATAATATTGCAGAGAATTGACGTCATGTGAACACACCTTTATTATATTGTTTACATGTTTAGAAAATATCATTTTATAAAACTAAATATCAATCTGGTTACTAGCAATCTGGTGGAGGTGCTAGCCCTCTACTAAGGCCAAATTAGGCGCTAATGGACCACTAAACCAGGCTATTAATCATTGTAAAATAAAATCACAAATCGAGATAAAAATTCGTAGATTAATCAATCAATTTTGACAAGTTTAATTTCATAATTGCTTGGTTGTGTTTCACTGTTTGTTTAAGGGCATATTAAGTGCTTGAACCCGTATTTAGAAAGCTTGTTTAGTTGATAAACTAATAGAGCATGTATGACAGTATAATGCACCTGTAAAGGAAGGTATTGGAATCATGCAAAAAATCGGGTGGTGAATTTTTAGTGGATGAGCACGAATTAGGGTCCTTACAACTCATTTTTGATAGTTTCACGATGATGTCTGTGTGTATGTGTGTGTGTGGTCAAGGCGGGATGTTAGTCGCATAACTCAAATACGAAATACCCGAAAATTTTGATATTTGGTATTTAACATTTGTATATACATTGGAAGAGCTCCCTAGATTTTGGTACAAATATCTTCATCGGAAGTGATATTTTTTGAAGATTGAAAAGGTTAATTGTCAAAATTGTATATAAATTTGGAAAAATATAGTATTTATTTGTAATAAGAATAACAGGAAAAGTTATTTGCAACTTACGTTATAAAAAAATTGTCTTTATCTGGTAGCATTAAAGAACTGCAGTAAAATTTAAAAAATAAATTTATCAAATAAAACGTTGATATCTTGTAATCCATGATCGGTTGATTTTTGTTTCTGCGTAAAAAATATTGACAGGTGAGACGGGTGACAAGTTGGCATACTAGCGCTATATAAGTCCTAAGTAAGATATTAAATGTAGTAATTGAACAGAGGATTGCTTCAACACAGCAGAGTTTTCCTGTGTATGAATCTTTTTATTCAGGTGATGCAAATTTCTGTGTTTGAATATTTTAGATTTTTATTTGTATATTTTAAATGGGCACCGGATTGTACGTATACATTTCTGTTTAAAGTCTAGATATAGCGAAAGGTTGTGTGATGGCCACGTCAGATTTTTAAAGGTGTGTTCTCAGTTTCTCAGCGTAAGTATGTGACTAATAACGTATTTAAACAATTGACCTTATGATCTTTAAACTTCAAGTTAATTTAACAATTAAACTACCTATTACTAGTAATACTATAGATATACATACGCTATTCATCTTAAACTTATATAAAATATTCTAAAATATAAATTGCAAAATAAAATATTTATAAATTTATTTCTTTAGTAGTTCTATGGGGCCCACCTGAGTCCTATTATTATTATATACATAATTATCGAGGCCACGGTTAAATTCCTGGGAAAATTTTCCCCCGATAACAAAATTTAAACGAATTTTCTACGATGAGTTATAACAAGTCTCGTATAACGAGGTCTCGTTATAGAGAGACGAGATTTTCGAGACCAGAATCGAATTCCTGGGACAATTTTACTCCGGGAACCAAATTTTCATTGATTTTCTACGACTAATAATGAAATAACAAAACTACACGAAGGGAAAGATTATTCTCGTTAAACGAGGTTTCGTAGTCGAGACACGAGATTTTCGAGGTCAGTATCGTGTTCCCTGGACAATTTTACCCCGGAAGCCAAATTTACATTATTATTATACGATTATTAACATAGAAATTAATTAATTAAATAACTCATTAAATTTGCCATGTTAAACTATGGGGTATAACATGGGTACAATAAATCTCGTTATACGAGGTCTCGTAGTCGAGACACGAGATTTTCGAGGTCAGTATCGTGTTCCTTGGACAATTTTACCCCGGAAGCCAAATTTACATGATTATTATACGATTATTAACATAGAAATTAATTAATTAATAACTCATTAAATTTGCCATGTTAAACTATGGGGGTATAACAGGGTACGATAAATCTCGTTATACGAGGTCTCGTGGTCGAGACACGAGGTTTCTGAGGCCGGATTCGAGTTCCTCGGACAATTTTACCCCTGACTACCAATTTTCGCCGGTTTCCTACGGTAAATAACAATATAATTATAATTAATATTCAAAATGGAGGTGGAACAGACTATAGCGACCATTTTAATTATAAATGTCAAAATATCTACACGTGGACGATTTATTTTCTAATATTTTAAAATAATTAAAATTTTGCGAATTTTTTTTGAGCTTATTAGACTGGCTCTAGCGAAAAACATGGGGGGGTTACAAACTTTAGGCCGAAAAAGAGATTTTCAGCCTTTAATTGTCTCCGTAAAACGTTTTATTAATAAAGTTATTGCATTTTGAAATTTTTTGTGAGGTTATATTCACTAAAATCGTAACTTTTTCTCAATATTTCGCGTATCTCGCACCGTTGGGCTCCATTTCAAAAAAATAAAATTCTATACTCTATTCCAGAATCATTTGCAGTTTTTTTGGAGCCTAAAATAATATGAATTAATTTTATATTTTGATTTGCGGCTATACTAGACGTAGGAAAATGATGAAAATTTGTATACCCATGTAAAAAAGTCCGAGGAATCCATTTCTGAACCCTAAATTACAATCCGCACACCCAGTTTTGGGTGGGAAGACAATTTATTCTTAAATAATTTATATCTGTTGTAGTTATTGTGGAAAACTTCTGAAAATTTATATGTACATGTAAAAATACTCAAGAAACCTATTTAAATACCCAAAATTAGTGTTTATACACCCATTTTGGGTATATGACTAATTATAAAATAATCTATTATGTTAAACATAAAAACACATTGGCAAGTAATGTACAGTTTAATAAAATGATTTAAGCTTTGTTATATAAATAATTTTACACCCAATTCTGGTCTAAATTACAATCCGCACACCCAGTTTTGGGTGGGAAGGAAATTTATTCTTAAATAATTTATATCTTCTGTAGTAATCATAGAAATTTTTTGTAAATTTGTACATATATGTAAAAATACCCAAGGAATCCATTTCTGAACCTAACATTAGGGCAGCTACACCCAGTTTAGAGTATATAATTATTAGGAAAAAAGTAATCTTATATTTTTGAGCAAAAATTGAAAATTGGTATGCTTATGTAAAAAGCCTTAAGGAATCATATTTTCCAACCAAAATACGTAAACACAAGAAAACAAAATTTATAATTTAACCAAGAATTGATGCACCCATTCTGGGTGTAAACTTATAACCTGAATAACTCAAAAACTAAATATGATATTGACACGCGGTTTTCAACATTGTTTATATAAATAAGAACTTGATATAAAATTGAAGTGATATGTAAAATGTGGGTGTAGCTGCCCCACAGCATCCAAAACTAAGCCAGCGGGAAACTATTTTTATCGATAAATTGATGTAATATTGTCAAATATTTGTAGAGATAAGCTATCTAAAATATATTTACAGTATTTTAATGTCAACTAATGTTGTAAAAACTCGATTTAAGATTGTAGCATGTACAGGATTCTAATAAGAATATCTCAAGGAAAATCATTGCAAATGTGAATCACATACATCAAAATTAATCGAAATACGCAACCGGAAGCCGGAAATAGCTATTGTTTTTACCAATAAACCCATTTATGAATGAGTATAGTTTATTCATAATATTCCGAAAGTTGTAACCTCGAATTAAACATTGTGAATCAAAACTGTTCAATTAATAGTGGGATTCTGTGAAAATCTGTAAAATTGTAAATAATCAACAAAATCATATGAACATTGTTATATTTGTCAACAAACATGATGTGATTTTGATTTACAAATTTGTAAAACTTAAAGATTTGCACAGAATCCCAGGATAAGACTGTTACCAAACATATTTGAATGAATAAATCTGTAAGATTTGTGGTAACCTAGTTGTCATCAGCTGTGCGCTTAAGAAATAGGGAAGAAAGTGAGATGTCGGTGTGATCCTCAAAGTTAGCATCTACCTGGGGTCGGGCAAGATGATCTTCTTGCTAGCTCTCGCGGCTGGAGTGCACTTGGACTTCTCCATGGCCATCAAGTAGCTAACATCGGCCAGCACTGCCTCTAGGTCCGCCATCTTGATCGCACAGACTGCTAATTCAACATATTTCACCTCACAGCACTTCACTCGCAACACCAGCTCTCAAAGAACACGAGTCACTCATCGAAACACAACATTGTGTCGAACATTTGAACAGACGGGGCTGATGCGAGCACAAGAAGAGGAAAATATCACTGGATGGGATTATGGACGAGCCCAAATACATCGGCATCTGTCGGATACGCTCGGACAAAACAGCTGTCAACGAACGTGCATATAACTTGGCCCAGACACGGAGATCCACCTACAAAACATATTTTTTATATTTTTATACTAATAAATACACTTTAAACAAATATGTTATTCATTATTTGAATTAATTTATTGTAAATACCTCGAGTATTGTCAGCTGTCAACAAACATGAGCATATAACTTGACTCAGTCAAGATGATTCATTGCATCTTTGTTTAAACTACCTAAAAAATATTATTTTAATAAATATTATACAAATAAATTATAACTAGACTTAAAACTAGCATCTGATGAATAATTGGAATAAATTTTTCAAGTGGCTTGTAAATATTTTGACAGTTCTGTCAAGCAATGGCTTCCGAAATAGAATGTCAAAAATTTGATAATTTATCAATGAAATTTAGCTGTCTCTTGTACGGAAGAAACGAAAAACATCTCCAGTACATCAATTCTCTACTTGATGATCTAAACAATTTAAATTTCAAGCTTCCAGTCGTAACAAACATCAATGTAAGTACAAAATAACCTCAGAATTCAATGTCAACCGTATGATATTTTCTTACAGAAAGCTGTGCTACTGATACACCAAATATGTACGATTGTTCCATCGACTGATGATGAATTAGTGAAAAAATGTTGTAGTTTAATTACCAGTTTAATCTCCCAGCAGAAAATTACTGTTGATGACAGAACATTGACACTTGGTGTGCAGTGGATCATCGGGTACCTAAAGGCAGAAAATTGTGATATATCTGTGTTGAAATGTCTTGAGAGCTTGATCAGAGATAATGTGGACAAAATACAAGAGGTACGAATTGTATTTTAGTTTTATACAATAATATATTTATGTTTTGTAGCATTTACACGAATTGATTGGACCAAATGGAATACTATTGAAATTATGTAGTAATACTGAACAAAATATACAATTCTGGTCTGTAAAATGTTTGGAGGCTATTGTGTATTGTCAAGAAGAACAAAAAGATCCAATAATAACTCTCAACTATCTCGAAACATGCTGTAATATTTTTATTTCCTTACTTTTAGAAGATAATCCGTCTAGATCTGATGAAATAATTAGTTACAAGGTATTCAACATATTTTATTTCTTGAATTCATTTAATTCTTGTTTATTTACAGTTGTTAATATCTTGTCTGCGAGGCCTACAAAGTATAATAATACAATGTACAGATTATGACAGTTACGATTTAGGAATATTATTAGGCATTTCTAAATGTTATATGACTTATTATTTATTTAATTTTGAGTGTAATAAGCCTCAGAAAATTATGCCGTCTAATTTGAGCGTCGCTGATTTGAAAACTAGCAATACTAGAGAGAAAAAAGGAGGAAAAGTGAGTTTACTAATAAAATTTATATTAATTTATGCTTAATATATTAAATTTTGTAGATTACAAAACAACGAAAGCCACGAAAATCAAATGGCAATAAAAAAGTAGCTGAAAAATCATTTTCTGATCAGAATAGCTCAAACTATATTCCAGCCACACCAATTACCGAAAATATGAAGTAAGTTCAACGTTATTTCATGGCTCAAATTTTAATTAATATTTTTTTAGTATAACAGTATCAGATTCAGACTTTTCTGACTCAGAATCTGGAAAAACTAATAAAATAACTGTGACGCAAGGTCGTGTACGCCAAGCTGCCTTAAATCTACTCTTAAGCATTGTTAAAGTAAGTTTAATTGTTGAAACTTGACAAATTAATTGTTACAAATTGATTGTTAGGTAACTGATAAACATGTGATGTTCGGATATTGGTCCAGTTTTATTTACGATGGTTCTCCGAGCAACGACAACAATCTAAATAATTGTTTGTTGAGTGAAACATCGCCAAGGGGACGCATAGCAACGCTTAATGTTATTTCAACAATGCTCAATGGGTCTAAATTATATTTATCTCAAGCAGAGACCAGGTTTTTATACTTCACCATTTAATATTATGATTTATGTTGTAATTTAAATTGGTTTCAGTGAAAAAAACTTTGCATTTACCCCTTTTTCAATGATTCTTGGTTCTATGGTCCAACAATTACATATAAGTCTATGTCAGGCATTAAAAGATAATTCGATTCCAATATTAACTCAAACTTTAAAATGTTTGGCTCTTTTAGTACAGGCTACGCCTTATCATAGGCTCTCTCCAGGTCTTTTAGACAATGTTATCAACAGTGTTAAACCATTTATCCGACATAGAGGTATTAAATATATTCGCGTGGTTGATAATAAATAAAAACTTATATTATTATAGATACCACAGTTCAAGTAGCCGCCTTGATCGTATTAGGCTGCATTTTATCTTCAGAACCACCAATTCCAGAAACAATAACAAACATGACACAAAAAACATCAAAACTGTCCGTTCCAGAGAAAATTTCTCCCTCCAATTCAGACCAAGAACTCGAATATGCGGAATTCTCATCAGATGAAGAAGAAAACAACGACAACAATCAACTCTTAAACAATCAGCTCAACAATGTAACGAATCTCCCTTGGTTACTAGAAAAATGCCTGCGGAATCTGGGAGTCATCACCGTGGCGACAAAAACAAACATTGTTCCAGCGCCCGTTAAATTAGAATCTTTACAAGTTATTTCCGCCATGTGTAGGAATTATTTTAGGGAAATTTTGGCGGAAAATGTAATATTACTAGCGAAAGCGTTTGAAATTTCGTTGAGGGATAAATATGTCGATTTGCGCCTGCATGCGGGCCGAGCAGTCGACTCTGTTGGGCACGCCATGCAACAAATCCTAACTGGAGGTTAGTAAATTGTTATTTAATTTATTCTGTGGTTATTTATTTGTGTTGCAGATAACTCGAAATCTATTCCAATCGATAAATGTATTCAGTTTTGGTTACTTTTATTAAACGGACCTCTGCCGAGTCTTTTACACACAGATCAAAATCCAACTTTGCGTACAATTGGTTGTGATAGTTTAGGCAGCATTGGAAGCGATATTTTCGAACATTTACCGGTAAATATACATAATAAATCACTTGAAGTAAACATTCTGATATGCTATATTTTTTTACAGAAAGATAAACAGTTATTAATTATTTCTTTGTTGTTTAACTGCTCAAGAGATGAAGAAAATAATGTAAAAGGTGCATCAGTTCGAGCATTGGCTATTTCTGTCTTGTATCCAAGTTTAAGAGAAGTAAAACTGTGGATTCTTATAAAAAATAACACATTTTTAATTATTTTTTTATAGGATTTAGGTTTTGTGATGGATACAGCAGACGCAGTCATCAGAAACTTAGAAGACACTAATTTAACTGTAAGAATAAAATCTTCCTGGTCACTTGGTAATTTGAGTGATGCTCTAGTACTGTACAAGTAAGTCTAATAAGCTGTTTACTTAAAAGTATAAAACACATTTTATTTTAAGGAACAATCAAGAAAATGAAGAACTACCCTCAAGTTTACTTCATAAACTGTTGAATTCTTGTATAAAAATCGTTGACGACAATAATAAAATAAAATCGAACGCAGTGCGCGCGTTGGGAAATTTATTACGACTGGTCACAGTCGATTTATTGACAGAAGATAAATTTAAACAAATATCCGAAGACGCTATTGAAGTTCTGGTCAAATACTCAACCTCCTGTTCTGATATGAAGGTATTCACACCCAATTAGGGTATAACATTCCCAACTCACGAGTATTCTTGCAGGTGCGGTGGAACTCCTGCTACGCCATTGGAAATTTCATGAAGAATTCTGATTTATTTACCGGGAATGTGAACTGGCAGGTAAACTAAACTACAATTAATTTTATTTTGTGCTTAAATAAATATTTTTAGCAAAGTGTCTACCCGGTTTTGATGGATCTAGTAGCGAATTTTCGCAATTTTAAAGTCAGAATCAACGCGGCTTTAGCGCTGTCTATTCCGGAAAAGCGTCCACATTTTTCTAATTATTATTTTAATATCTGGAAAGCGCTTTTGGTCGCATTGGAAAACTCACAGAATATTGAAGATTTTAATGAGTTTAAACATCGAGATAATTTAGTGGATCAAGTACATTTTACTATGAATTATATTTAGTATTGTACTAATTGTGATTTATTGTAGATTTGTTTATCTTTAAGTCATCTAACGACTTTTTTAACTGCTGAAGATTTGTTTATACTTCATGAGGTACTAGTCAGCCATTTTGATAATTTAAAAACGCAGATGCATCGAGTGCAAGAAAGATTAGTACCAGAAAAGTCGGAAATTGTGCTGAAAGCGGCTAATCACGTGAAAAACTTACAATCAGGACCTTTAAGTAGTGAACAACAAAGAATTATTACAGATCTAGAATGTATTTTTATAAAAAATGACATTTAATATGAATAAAAACTTGTTATATTAATATTATTTTTATCCATGGTAACTCCTTGGTAACGCTATAAACATCAAAAACATGGCGAAAGCATCGACAATCAAAGATGCGATAAAAAGATGGGAAGAAAAGAACCCAGGCGAAGATATAACCCAAGCAAAAGAGGTAGGTATGCAACTTGTATTCCCGCCGATAGAAAAAATGGACAATTCTTTGGGTGTATTACAAAACTGCGAGAAACTCAGCCTATCTACAAACATGATTGAGAAAATCACCGGCTTAGCGCAACTTAAAAACCTAAAAATACTCTCTCTAGGCAGAAATTACATCAAAAACTTCTCTGGACTTGAAGCAGTCGCTGACACGTTAGAAGAACTGTGGATTTCCTACAACTTAATAGAGAAATTGAAAGGAATAGGCGTGCTAAAAAAGCTGAAGGTATTGTACATGAGCAATAATCTAGTGAAGGAGTGGTCCGAGTTTATGAAGCTAAACGAATTACCTGCCTTGGAAGACCTCCTGATGGTTGGGAATCCATTGTACGAGTCCATGGACGTAGAAACTTGGGTAAAAGAAGCATCTAGAAGGCTTCCCACCCTGAAAAAGCTGGAAGGGGAAACGGTCTTAAGAGCAGAAGAATAGATTCACAATCAGTTTAGTTTATTTTCATCTTGTACAATCTGTAAACATACATCGGCGAACTCCACAAAGATGGGCTCTTTCATTGCAAGATCCATGATTCCTGTTGCATCTTTACTGTTATCTATTTCTAGTAAAATATCGCGCACATGAGGATTGGCTAATATGTTTTTAAGATCGGAAGAAGTTTCTGTAATACATCTAGCGTTGTACAAATAATATAACCTGTAAATTAACTCACCTAAAAGTTTTAATTTGTCTACTGGAACTGTATCTTCTGTAATATGTCTATAAATACAGCTTTTATCTTCTATTTCTGGTTGTTTTACTTCATTACATTCTGATTCCTGATGAGTTTTGTAGCATGTTATGGAACAACTAACCAAAAAAATTTACGAGTTATTTTTAAACACTTTTTCTTAGATTATTTGTACTTACTATTTAATTTTACACTTAGGACACTTGTAAGCAGCATTATTATTATTACAAATCACACAATTACTCATATTTTTAATTGTTTTTCACTAATTCTAACGGATCGATACCTGTTGCTGTTTCTGTTTATGAAACCGTTTACCACTTTTGATTTTGACAACTAAAATAATAATTACTTACATACCATAATTCAAGCTGAAAATTGGTACACATATAGAAAAAATTACGTTGAATCGATTGATGTAATTGTTTTTTACCATAAATCAACAGTTAGGCCGTAAATAATTAATTTATTGTGCAACACTAGCGCCAATCCGCAAATCTGATAGGCGCGGAATTTCGGTGAACTATCAAAAGTCAAATTGAAAGCGCGCGCAATCATTTTATTTACAATACATAAATAATAAATTTACAATTCAGTTTTAACTCTAACTCTTTGTATATCATAAGGGTAGAGATCAACTGGAATAGGCGATTTGTAATATTCACTCGCTAATTGAAAATATCTTCTTCTCAAATGGTAGGCACTTGCTTTTGGTTGTCTGCTTCTGGTAAAAATACCTTTTTTGTTGCCTCCAACTCTTGTGTAAGCTAGGAATATCAACATTAATAAATAATAAACAGTTTTAATTTGTAGATACTTACTTTGTCCGGTTTTAAAGTCTGCAAAGTTCCAAATAAATTCTCCAATAAACCAACCTTTCTTTCTGAGTTCATCGAAGGCTTTAAAATGTCTGGCCATTAATTCTACTTGGTACTCTTCTGACCAAACATATTCTGGACTCTAAAATATAAAATCAATGAGTGATTTAATGTTGCGAGCTAAAAATTGTGACACTTACTATATGTAGGCCTTCGTAAGTATCTGCTCCATATTCAGACATCAAGACTGGCTTGTTATATTTTTTAAACCATGCTTCAGCCTCCTGGACTATTTTCTGGGTGATCATATCCACTTTACCTGGATTGGAGTACCAGCCATTGTATCTGTTAAAGCTAATGATGTCTAAATGTTTTCCCTAAAATAATGAAACATTATTTAAATAATTGATAAATGTATTTTTATTTACAGCTTTGTCTTCGAAATATCCTCTAGCAATTGCGATGGTCAGTGGTCTAGATTTGTCCAATCCTCGCATATGTTCTGCTACTGATCTAAAGAAACAACAATTAAATAATATTCTGGAGAAAAAATTAACTGTTACCCAAAATAAGTTCCTGCGGCATCTGTTTGCGTTCTGGGTTCGTTTGCCAACGACCAGGCAATGACAGAAGGTCGGTTTTTGTCTCTTCTGTACAATTCCGTCAAAGAATTCTTATGGTTTTGCAATAACGCATTTGAGAAGCCACTATAATCAAATATTGATAGTACAACAATAGAACCAGCAACAATGCGCAACAAAGAAGCGAGAATAAGCAACATATAGATTAAATCACACACCTTATAGACAACAGACAGTTAAAAACGTTTTCCGGTGCTTCCAATCCACAATTAAAGTGTAAACTGCAAGTGTAGACACATAGAAGATTATATACAAACAGAAAGAAAACACAACACGTTGTTTAGTTTCCTAGCAACTCGAGAGCTTCTTCAAGGATTTCATGTTGATGCTAGGAAACCAAACAACAAGCAGCCAGAAACTAAGCAACCCAACATTAATCATTTTTATCTATGACTCATTTATAACATAAACACTAAATATGTGATGTTTGCTACATTGCCAAGTATTAATCCTGCACCAAGTATTAATACTGCACCAATCCTGAATCAATTTCTCTGTGTAAAATTATTTCTAGAAAACATTGCAATGTTTGTAATGATGTAACTATGGTGATAGAGAATTGACATTTGGAAATGTCAAAATTTTGCGTAGGTATTGGTATTTATTTTATTAAAATTTTGTACGTAATAAATTAGTCATAGATAAAGTACAGTAATACAACTCGCTATTATAGCGTTGTTGTATAATATAGTAATAGATTGAAAGTAATTTTAAAAACACAAAATAATAAATGATGTATTTACTCGGTGTCGACACTGGGACATTCGTCGATGATCATGATTCCCATTTGGTCGGCCAGATCCATGATTTCTTCAGCGTATGGATAATGAGAAGTTCGGTATACATTTGCGCCTATCCATTGAATTAAATTATAATCTTTCAATACCAAAGCCATATCTAAACCTTTTCCACGGATCTACAAACAAATATAAACTAAAAACCATTAAATATTTACTTATTAAACCAAATATTACGTCTGAATCTTCATGCCGGCCAAATCCATGTAAATACATCGTTTTATTATTGATTAAAAATGATGTATTGTTCCATTTAAGCGTCCGGATACCTACAGGTAATCTATACACGTCCAAAAGCTCATCAGAAGAGCTTAAAGTCACTTCTAAAGTGTACAAGTATCCTGGATCTGGGTCCATCAAGTATGGCCACCAAAATCTAGCTAAAGGAACCTTTAAACTACCAGTAAAGTTACCAGTAACATTGTTCTTCGCTACTGGGTTGCCCGCCCGATCTAAGAGCACGACATTGCAGGTCACTTCTTCGAGTTCTGTTTCGTTGATTCCTCCAGGTCTAACATCAAATTTAACAATTCCTGTAGTGCCTTCAATGTCTGTTTTTACTGTTATGTCTTCCACGAAGACATTTGGTGTTGTGTAAAGTGTTACCGGACGGTGGATGCCCGCATAGTTGAAAAAGTCAAACGTGTAGCTCTGTACCAATTTTTTGCCGTCATCTCTGAAAGGGAGATTTATTTAAGTGTTGAATTGTTAATACATGAAGAACTTACGTCGACTGCTCGCTGACGGAACCCTGAGGAATTGTATCGGCGCGCAGCATGTTGTCAACGGCCACTGTTATTCGGTTTTCTTTTCCGAACTTTATTAAAGAAGTTATTTCTTTTCCAAATGGAAGATGACCGATTTCGTGGTTCATTGCCAGTTCGCCGTTGATCCACTAAATATTTCATATTAAATATAGTATGGCATATATTTTAATGGCATTTAGCGCTCAACTCGGAACTGAAAGAATTTTTCAAAATTCGCAATTATTTTAGTTTTTTAATCAAACAGTTTTCAAATGGAATTTCATAAATTTACTATTCTTGCCATTGTACATTTAATTAAAATTTAATTTTATTCCATTCATAATTAATCAGATATCCATTATATAAGTGGTTTAAAAAATGTGTCTGTCCTTAAATTTTCGAATTTATAAAAAATTCTTTTTATTCCATGATCTGTAAGTTGAGTAAGGTCCTATTCACACGAGAATTCTATATTCTTTCGAGATTCTGAATCTTGGAAAAAATCAATTCACGGTTTTGATGTAATCAATATAAATTCTTCTTTTCCAAGACTCATTGAAGATTCAATTTAGCGGCACCGCAATTTAGCAGGTAATTCTCACTAGAATTCTTTTTTTAAGATTCAGAATCTTGTAAGAATCTTCATAGAATCCTTGTGTGTAACAAAATATTGCGTGTTTAAAGGTGCAGCAGTTTACTCATTACATATTAAAAATTTGAAAGAAAGTGAAAGAATTAATCTAGGTTTATGCCCAGTAAGAATTCTGAAAAAATATGTGGAATCCATATACAAAATTAATTAATGAATCAATTTTGTACGTGCTTTATCTTATAATTAAAAGATTTATTAGAAAATGTAATTCATTGTCTGTAAATAAAAGAAATTTTGGTTTATCTGTAAAACTTCGTGAGCATTTTACTGCTTTTACGTATTGTGGATATAATGTAAAGTACTTACAACTTGCGCAGCATAAGAAACGCTTCCGAATCTTATCCAGACTCTTTTTTCTGTGGTCCTCCAAGTCTCACTCACGAAGAATTTTCTGTCGTACCAGGCGAGACCCACGTGGTCCCGGATATCCCGGTCTTGGGTCAGGTCGTTGTAGCTTGATGGCACCGGCATTTTAATGATTTTTCCTGACTACATAAAACTGTTTTTATCTTATTCCGGTATTAAATAGGTCAGTGCATAGTTATCAACGTATTAACAGTGCATTTACATAATATATCAGTGTAACGGTTTACCTCAGCTAATTCTTTTTTGAACCAAAACTGTTCAAAGCCGAGCCTATGGTTGGTAGATGGAGACAGCCGGAAATTCCATAGCCCATCTAGAGACACTTTTTCTCTGGTTTCGGATTCTCGGGGGTAGAGCATGCCCCCTGGAGCCACCGCCCCCGAAGTGGCATAGGGCAGCACAAGAAATGCGATCAACGTGGTAACGAGCATCATCGTGATATTCGCTCTGCACCAAAACACTTTGTAACAATCTATTGATTGTTGTCACTTCATTTTATGATTACTAACAATAGATTAGATATCTTTTTATCAAGAAACACTTAAATGCTGATTGTTAATTAATGATTTATCTGATACATGGTCAAGTTTTTCTGACAAATCGATTTATAATTGAGTAGGTACCAAAATATCGGTAAAAACTGGCAACAAATATACTTACACAAGGAATAAAACCAGTATTACCACAAATTTTTTTAAATACGATATTCGAATCCAATTTAAGTGTTTACTATGTTTAGAACGCCTTAAAAACAATAAATTGATGGCTTTTGTTTAATCAAAATTTTAGACACTTACTCCATTATATTCTATCACGGTCAAATTTTTGATATAATAAATCGATTTATAACTGATATAAATATAAAATATAAATATAATATATTATGACAAATAAACATTTTGTTTACAATTTTCTCAAGCTTCTAAGATATTATATTAATGGCCATTTGCACCGCCTCCACAAAATTTAAATTGTCACTTAAATAAAAAACATCGAATCGAATTAATGACAGCAATGTTATATCTACGTTTGACAATTTGATTTTGATTCGATATTGTTCATTTAAGGAATACTTAAACTTAAGTGGAAGCGGTGCAACTGACTATAAAAGTGTCAGGCAACAATGAATAAAAAAATATATAATACAAAACGTACTTACCTATTTGTAGTCGTAGTCCTTATAAATAAACACAAAATCGGGTACAGCTGATATTGAAAACCGAAACAGCGTTGGTTCTTCGGCGGTGTTCAAACCGCAACTGACTGAACTATATATACAACTACTCTTGATCAGATCTCCAGCTGATCTGGTCCTCAAAGTGAGACAGAATGATCAGTGTATTATCGAATTATCTCTTTCTAGCTATCAAGAAGTACTTACTCAGAGTTGAATGATAGGAAGATTGCATTTGTAGTTGTTGAAGAAAATCATTTTTTTAATGTTGCAACATACTGTATGTGAACAGTCTATAGTAGGTGCAGTTGCGACTATTTGAAGTTATAACAATGTATTTGATTGATTATTGTTAAATGTTTTCACAGGATATTTAGGAAAAGCACGATTCGTATTAGTTTTGTAAATATTAAAGCTATTTTGAGGAAAATTTAATAATAACGTTACTGATAAGGCTGTTGCTTGACAGAAATGCATTAAATTGTATATTATCAACAACTTATGTTCAAGTTTATGTATTTAAATTTTTAAATGTCAGTGAATAAATTATCTGTACAAGTAAATAAAAACATTGATAGATAAAAACTTGATCTATGAACTAGAAATTATTGATAAATCTAAGCCTAGGTTTTTCACCTTTTCAAAATTTCCAGCAATTTAAAAAACAATAAGTTGTTTGTCTTGTTGAATTTAAGTGCTTTTGTAAAAATATTTATTCTACAAATTAATGGTTTTTAACTTGCTTATGACCGTGTAGAGGTCAAAACGTCCAAAATGTTTTAAATAAATTTGTTGTTTACTACCTCTTTACTCGATCCATTGGCCTTTTCATTCTACATTTTAAACCTTTTCCAAAATGCTATCACGTCTAGAAAAATATATTTACTGAATATAAATTATCTTTTTTATGACCGACAAACAAACCGCAAATTAATTTTTTGTACGTAGTGGATATGACTACGCCTAACGTAAACGCAACCAAACATACAGCCATGCATGCAGGGTTAGTATCTCTAAATGAGGCTGTAGCTCAAAAACTGTAAGAGATAAATTAATTCTGATTGAAGCGTTGGATTCAGCAGGGTTTAGTTAGTATATAACCAAATTTTCAACATTATAACTTATTTAATAAAATAGTTTTGATTGATTAAAGTTTGTAAATTTTTTTGAAAAATAGCTGTATTTTAACAAGCCATATATCAAAAACTATAAGAGATTTTTCAATTCTGTTTTAAAATTTGGAATCCTTGTACTTTTTTCTACTATTAACTATAATTTCAGTTATATTAACTAGAAGTTAAAGTTATGAGACTAGTCAAAGTAAAATGACACAGTACAGAAGTTCGTCTTTGTTAATTAAATTTACATATGGTCTAATTAGGTTTAATTCGGGTAATTAAATTCAAATGTTTTCTTAACTATGATTGGGTAATGTCAAATAAAAGATTAGTTTAACAGTCATTTTAAGTAGGTAAGGAATATTAGTAAAATATAAATAAAATTTTGTAACAAATATATTATTAAAAACAAATTTGTCAATATTTTTTACAATAATTCAAAATTCAACAATCCATATATCCTTTTACTACAATAAAATAACTAATAACTATATTAATTTTAAATTAGTCCTTCTGAAAAACATGTTTTCAATCATCTGAACCGGAATAATTATAAAAAAGTTAATTGATTTAACCAAATTATATGCTATCAGTGTTTAACTACCTGTAACTTTAAATTTTTTCGGGATATTTAACTGAAAATTCGCTCACATCTACTTCAGTATATTTTGAAGAGATGGTGCCAGTAATATCGTTTCTAGTTCCGGTGTAAGCTTCCGGTTTTCGGTAATAAAAGAAATAAATCGCATCCATGTTTGTTTGTGGTGTATCTGTCTCTTTTTACCTGTACTTAAAAAGCTATCCTTGTAAGGAAGATCTCAGTTAGCTGTTTTATAAAAACAATGCACAATTGAAAGTTCATTGCCATGGTTGCAGTTTTTGTTGTTAAGGCGGCCATGTTGATAATGGCGGATGTATGTGGGTTGCCGTGGAGACACTATTTTTATTATTTTTTGTTTTCATATGTCACTAAACTTTTATATGATAAAAGTCTAGAATTTGTCGTTTTAAACAAACTACAAATTAACACTATCTTTCTTTTAACGTTAATTATTGTACTTGCTGACGTCATCATGTACAAATACGTGTTTTGTTACTTTATTACAGGAAAACCAATTGCGGTTTGTGGCATTGAATTTTTCGATTAACAAAATTTGTTAAGCTGTTCAGATTCACTAATTTTGTACTTTAAATATTTGAAAAACGGAACCGGAAGTTGCAATTTTGATTGCAGCATTGGATTCCTTGTATTTTCTTGTATATGTATGCTTAGTTGTAATTTTCTTAGTAGTTCTGAAGCAATTGTAAAGCCAAGAATGATAAGTATAAAATAAATATTTTGTAAGTTTGTATTGGATATTGAACTCTCTGGTACCTGTGCAAGTGCCACACCCTAATTTACGATTTGGTAAACTTGTTTAATTTGCCTGAAGTGTATGTAATATGTTTGGGTGGTATTTTTAATAACACTCTTAAAAAACATGGAAAATTACATTAATTATTATTTAAAAAAATACTTATGCAATATTTATTAGCGTAATTACAATAATGTAATAATAATTTTACAAACAGGAATAAATTAAATTTGTAGCTACTTATACAATGTCTAATTTTTTAATTTGCGAATTTCAATAAAATTCTTTTTGATTTATGATCAGTATACAGATACACTCTTTAATTATGTTACATAGATTGGCAATATTGTAGTAAGCTTATTAATTTTTTTAGTACTTGAAGAGTGCCAAACTTTAATTAGGTTGTATATTAAACATGTATACCTATACTTAACACATACTTTTAGTAGTAAATGTAATATAAAATAAAATAAAAATGTTACAATTTTGTATTTAGAAGTGTGTTGAATTTTCTGATACTTGTTGGGTGGCTACACCTTAAGGTGTTAATTTAAATATTAATAAAGGATGTCTTAATGCCTCTAGTTTTTTTATTTTTTGTCTTTGGTCTAGGAATTTGAAGCAAAAAATATTTAAAAATGACGTTTTTTGTCATAATTTGATACGATTTGATAAGTTTTTTTTTGTCATTATAAATGGATAGAAAAATTTAAAAAGCAAGAAGCCTGCAGCTAACCTTTCTTTTTCGAATAATTTTAATTAACTTAATTTGTTTAAAAATTACCGAAGTTTCGAATTTTTGTAAATACAGCATGTTTCTATACCTCTGTACGAAACTTTAATAGATTATCTAAATTGATATACCTACTGATTTTAAAATATTTTTTCAAAATTCGCAAATATAAGGGTAGTAAAAATATTAGTGCCATTTGTTTGAATGTCCGTTGAACTGTATTTATTATGTTATTTATAAAATAAAATTATAAATACTATATAAGACTATCTACAAATAGTCACTTTTGTTATGTAATAATTAATAAATACACAGTTAAATGGACTTTCAAACGAGAGACACTAAAATTTTCACTACCCTTATTTTTTATCAGTACCTATATCAAACTATATAATCTATTAAAGTTTCGTGCAAAGGTATAGAAACATACTGTATAAATAATATTCCAAAAATAAATAAAAATGTAGTAGTCCTGTGCGGGTGCCCCATCCTGGCGGTGCGTGCCATAGTTCATGGCGCCACGCACGGCTCAGAGAGGCTCAGAGAGGCGGAGAGAGGAGAGAGAGTCATGTGTATACACATCGCGCGTTCCTCGGTTTTCATTCTGTCGCTTGGCGGAGAGAGAGCTGCACAAGTCTGTCGGCGTCGAGACGTCACCGCACACACGCATGTCACGCTCGCTGGTTCGTTATCACTCGCGGGTTTACACTGCGGTCACCACAGTGATGTAGATTGTACCTAGTACAAGTGACAAGTGTAGTTAGTTGTGATCGTGTCGCGATGGATCTGCTTGTGTTGGTTGTTGTGCTGTGCCTGTGTGCCGGGATTACTGTGGCTGCCCCATCCAAACGCGCCTTCGTCGACGATAGAGTTGTGAGTATTCACTCTAGCCCGGTTTACAGCGCTACACTAAATTATTCATTGCTTGGAGCTAATTTTTATCATTTAATGATCCATATTATACGTTGATTAATGCACAAAAATAATATACATTAGTCGGAAGACGGGTATAGAGAGATTTTTTAAAACAGTTAACCCATTGACTGTAATAATTTATGTAAAACTCGCATTTTAGTAATTTTTAAGAATTATTTAACAAAATACGGAAAGGTTTTTTTGTAAATTTAATTCTATAGCCATGTAAGCACAACCTGTAAGTACATCATTGTAAAATATGAGGTCATCGATTTCAAAACCAAAGTCACAAAATGCTTTTTTGCTTTGCATTTGATAGCAAAAGATGGGCCTTAAGGTGATCCTCTACCCCTGGCAGTAAACAGCACGCTATTCTATAGCGTTTATTGTTTTGTTAAACATATTAATAACAAGTAATTTATGTTTGAGGGGAAAAAATAATTTATAGAGCCATATTTGTAAAAAAACTGCAATATTTTTAAAAAAGGAAGTTTTCGCGCGCCACTGTACAGCTTTTATTTATAAGTGAATTAACTTCAAATTGTAATATGTTGTCAACAAAGCTTGGATCTACGAAACAACCGATCAAATTTTTTAAATTCGTTTTAAAATAGAAGATATTTGTGTTCAAAAAATAACAAAAATTGCCAAAATTCAAATTAACATATTTCGATTTTAAAGCAAAATTTTAAAATTCTGCATCTTGCATTTTGTACATTGTACTTTTATCTTCAACAATTTCTTTAGATTATTATATTTAACAAAACAATAAACGCTGTGGAGTGGCGCGCGAAATCCATGTTTTTGGCTGTTTTCTGGGACGGTAGAGGATCGTCTTAATAATTGTCTGTCAAATAACAGAATCTTCAATGAGTTTTTAGAAAAGAAGTATTTATAATTCGTTGATAGCTTCAAAACACTGAATTTTTTTTATGATTCATAAGTATAAAAGAATAGAATCCACGCGTGTGATAAAAATGAACGACCAGAAAACAAAACATAAATTAAGTAAAAAAAGCAAATGAACGTCTAGTTAATGCACCCCACACCCTTAAGAAAACAAATGAGCTTTCAAAACAAAACACAATCGATGTAAAACACCTGAAAGTACAATGAACTTTTTCATTAGCAAATGAAATCACTTGTTATTCAGATTTATTTTTTACATACACGCGCATATCTGTCAAGTGTGGATGCCTCCACACTGTGTGTGCGGTTACCAGCCGTCAACTCAATTATAGTTGATTTGATGTTAACTTAACACACTCAGTTAATTTACAGATGTGTAACTTATTATCACGAGTGTACTAAATATTTAGATGATTCATCTACTACTTGACTTGTACTTTTCATTCATTAATATTTGAAGATGTTTTTTTACATCCATTATATTAAATTAAACTCTAAGCTTATAAAATATGAATAGACCTTAATTAGATTGTTGAATAGCTAACTTAATTAAAATTACATCTACGAATAGGGGTAATTTAGTATATTTAATATTTTAGTATGCAACAACCTGTTGATGTATTGTTCATTACTCGCCTACGCCTTGATTAGCAAAACAAACATCTATTTATCATAAAAAAAATAAATTTCCATTTATCTGATTCTAAGAAACATCCGGAAGTAGAAATTATAATATCCGGTGGGTGGTTTTATACTCAGAACAAAATGTTGTTTATATGTTTATATCCTTAAAAGGTCTTTCAAGGATTAGGAAAAGTGTGAGAATGATTTTTTAAAAGTTCAATAACTTATTACTGTTATAAGTAAGTATTACCGGGTATTATTTCCTTATTAGGGCTATAGTTACTACAGTAATATATTACTAGTACAATCAATGCAGTATTTATAAATAAAGTACCTACTAAATTAGAAATTAACCTTCTAGCTATATTTACATTACTGTTATAATTATCCTTGATGAGTTACTGAGATCTACAGGGACTGCACAAACTGTAGAGCAGCTCGAACTGCTCCATCCAAATGTCTATACGTCATAATAAATATGTTTTTGTTGTATTTTTCTTCTAAGTAAGGGAAGCGGTTAATTGCGTGACTAAGGATTAGTACCGGATCAATACACGCACTTTGGACGAAACTTAGGTATGTTTCGTCCCTTAGGGATTCGACCAGCAGGTTATTGAAAGTCAGGTAAAATTATTTTAATAGGATAGTTTACCATTTTTACCTCTCGCCTAGAGAGGTATAGGGATCGTGAAAAAATTCGATGTCGAGATTTTTGTCAATAAGCACGTTTTAGCACCTTTAGAACCTATTTTGTGTGTGTGTGTGTGTGTGTCTGTGTGTATGTATGGAAGTCTGTATGTGCGCCTACTATAGTCTTTCGTTCTGATTCATTATCTCAAATTCTACTGAACATAAAATTCTAATATTTTGCAATATACATTTGTATATGTTAATGAAGAGCTGATTAGATTTTGGTAAAAATCTCCCAACCGAAAATGGTATTTTCTTGAAGCATTTTAACATTTTTTGCAAAAAAATATAGAAAATTCTGCGATAGCTACAATTTGTCATACGACATTTCAAAGAACAAATTATATCTTACAATATTTATTTAACATCTTGTCTATATCTTTTACCAATAAAGTAAAATTATTTTTCAAAGATATATAATTTTACCTACCACGATTTGTAAATCACAATATAGGATAAAATTAAAAACAAAAATGAATATGTCAATGTGACAAATGAACAGACGTATGCACAATTTCTAAAATGTTTGTGGCACCATTTTTAAATTAAATTTTTATCTATAAAGAGCTAATTAAGAACTAAGAACTATAAAATTATTTTCAAAAAGTTTGTAAATTTATTGCAAAATTATAATTTAAGAAAGCCTAACTAAAACCAAATTCACATAAATTACAGTGTTAATGCGAGAGGTCGTGTGCTGGCCACAACAGATTTTTTTAATGAAACTTCATGTTATTTAAAAACGATTGAGAGTACTGATAAGCCTTAATTGTTCTTAATAAAGCTGTAATTAATTTTTAAAGTTTGTGTGACGTAGATGTCTAGCTGAAAATCTTCTAAAACAATGGGGCTGGAATTAAAATGTACTCCATCAACTGTTTCTAAATGTTACCTACAAAATATGAAATACAATTTGGTAGTTTCTTTATTACTGTAAGTAAGAATACACGTGAAACGCATTACTGTGACGTAGATGTATCGATACGTAAAATCTCAAATATTTAAAGAACTATTAACTTTTTGAAAACTTTTTTCATGGCAATAACTCATTTTTGAGGTCTCCTTTCAATATAATTGACTGGATAATAATTTGCTACTATGGTAAAGTAGCCTATTGTATTTAAATACAAAAAAAATCGCAAAATTATTATTTATTTAGATAGGTAATTACTCTATTTGCGTTTCATGAAACAATTAAATTTTGTGTTCAGCTGATACTGCTTATTGGACACTAAATATTTAAATTTAAGCTTAGTACCTAAAAAATATTCGCTAAAATCATTCTTAATCTTATTTTTGTTTAAAACTTTTACAAAAACACTAAAGTATTTGAAAAATATTTAAATACTTTTTTAGAGTATTTAAAATTTTAAATACTTCTAAAAAAGTAAGTATTTAGTATTTGTATTTAAATCCTATTTGAATTGATGTATTTGTATTTGTATTAAGTACATTTATAGAGTATTTTGTCCAGTTCTGTGCAGGCCGAAGACCCTTTGATAAAGAATTCTTTGAATTCTTCTCTGTTATTACATTCTTGACACGTCTCATTTCTTCGTACACGTCTTTATTACGTATTCTACAAAAGTTCAAACTTTAAAACACTTTTCCTGGTACAATATATTAATAGTTTTTGCATACAAATCAAAACATTAATTTGATAACTGTAGGAAATTAAATAATAATGATTTTTCCTGTTGGACATAGCTCTCATATTTGGGTGGGTGAGTGACACGACCACTTAGATGCGTTAGTGCTTTATCGTGAATAAATAGAGCGGACATCCGGTGTGTAGATTTTTATTGAATTCTCGTTGAACGGGGTTCAAGAACAAGAACAACTCACCCACGTCTCAACTCCTACAGAGCTGCGATCAAGGCTGACACTGTGGGGGTGCCCCACCCTAGTGCTGCTGCTGCAGGTTGCAAGGCTCTTCACTTAGTAACTTTAGGCTCTGTGTCTTGTCAAATACGCAGCGGCAGAAATATTCGTGAAGATAAATATAAAGGGCTCTTAAAATAACAGAAATATTTCGTAGAAGTATCTTACAGATAAGACTAGATAAACAACATGTCAGGCATGTATTTATTATTATACTTGATAAGGTCTCAACTTTCTCATAGAATTTGCATAAATTATAAATTGCAATTATACTATTACATAACAAAGGTTTATTTAGTTTTTATCATGAATAAACAATGTTTATTATTAATATTGAATTCTTTAAATTTTAATAGTACTTTACCATAGTAGCAAATTAGCAACTGATCATGAAACAAAAATAATTTTTAAACATTAGTAAATTTAAGAGCAGTTGGATTTCTGATTAACTATGAATGGAATAAAATTAATTGTACAATGACAGGAATAGTAAATGTATGAAATTCCATTTGAAAACAGTTTTATTAATTATTGTTCTCACTGATCGTACTTCATCTCTGACCGGAAGTAGCGTCTTGGTTTGTTACGTAATTGATAATAGAGAGCCGAGATGGATGGGAGGTCACTAGATTTGATTAGTTTAAGGTCGAGTTACTAAAAAAACTCATACAGAGTTTTCCATGTTTCATATCTGAGAATGACTTGATCGTTAACAATAATTAATATCAATTAATGAACACAAAGACTAACGTTCTGTAATGAACAAAGAAAATTTATCAATTTCAAGAATCCCGAGTTTATTTTTAAAACGAGTGGAAGATTGACAAACATGTCATAAAAATTCAATATTTCACGTTGACGCTGACGTTCTTGTAATAATTCTCACCGTTTTTGACAACTGAACAAAAACCGAAATATTTTTATGAGTAATAACTAAATTTAATTTGTCTTTGTGCGGTTAAACAGTTGAATAGGAATGAATCATAAGAGAAATTGTAGAAACACACCTGCAGATCTCAGTAGATACCTAGTTAAATAAATATCTGTAGTGGCCTTTAGTTGAAGGTCCTGGTTAGTGACCCGACCGTCATTTCCGGTCTGCGTTGCCATAGTTACCCACTTTGTTCATTTTTTATATGAATCACAAATATAAAGTCTACCCCGCTATACGTGACAAAAAACAACCGCTAATCGTGCCCGAAACAAAAGACGGTCAATTCCCCAAATTAAAAACAACTGCCTGCTACACACACACACACACACACACATGAGAAACAAAGCAAAACAGATGAATAACGCTCAGGGAGGCAAATCAAAAACTTAAAAACCGTTTTAGTGAGAGTTGGTTATATACTTATAAATAGCATGGAACAAAAAACAATCGGCCCTGAAATAAAAACAAATGCAACTCGAGATGGCGAACAGATGCTGCAAGGTGGTCGATTGTCTTTTATTTCAAGACAATTGCACAAAAATCCACAACGAATATTATATCGTAGGTACAAGACATCTTCGTTCAACTCTATAAATATACATCACTCCGCTATTTTAAAGTATACCAAGTATCTTAACTAAAGCCACTGACCGTATTCACAAATATACACTAAAATGCTAAAAACTTCAATACCATTGTTTCCTTCATTCCGGTTCAGAAATTCCGAAAACGGAACTAGGAAAATTTGGTAACAATTCAAAGAAAGACGCACCGCATTTTTTTAGTCTTTCGAGAATAGAAACCGCAATTAATTTTATTACAAAAATGCAATGACATGTCATGTCATGTCGAAATTAATAACAGTTGATTTAGCATGTCACACTGTCAACTGTCACAAGTCTTTGTTTTGTAACTAAGGCAACTAGGAGTATGACTCACTGGGCTTGTGCATTGTTTCCATGTATTTTTTGGTAATAAGCAGATCGAAGCATTTGGGTGGGGTGCCCCACAGGAGATATATTGCTGAGACCTTGGCCTAGTATACTATTTGTCCAAAAACTTTTTTATGCTGAATCGATAAGACATAAAGCAAAAAAATTGGTCATATTTTTCCAAGGATGAAAAACATTTTGTCTATAAAGTAATTTTCCAGTTTCGTTTGACTAAGTCCCGTTCCGTTGACGTACGATTCGACAAACAGTGAACAGATAAACATCTGAAATTCAATAACGATTAGATAACCGGAAACGGTACTTTTTATGCGGTTTGAATACGTAAATCACAAAAGTACAACGGCTTTTCCAGTAGGTGGCTTCAAACACCCATAACTCGATATCTATTAGAAAAATCTTAATTTGGTTTGGAAATTTGGATTCCTCAGACTTTTTCCAATAAGATATATGTAGATTAAATTTTTTATCTTGCTGATAATGTACCAGATACAATCATAATAAAATGCAATGCAGTTTTAATATTTTAATGTTTTTAAGTACAACTTTAAAGGCATGTAACTCAAAAACTATTAAAGATATCTTGATTTTGAAACCAGATTTGGATTCCTCAGAGTTTTTCTAATAAGATACATATAGATTTAATTTTTTATCTTGCAGATAATGTACCAGATACAATCATAATAAAATGCAATGAAGTTAAAATATTTTAAAGTTTTTTAAGTACAACTTAAAATGCATATAACTCAAAAACTATTAAAGATATCGTGATTTTCAAACCAGATTTGGATTCCTCAGACTTTTTCTAATAAGATACATATAGATTTAATTTTTTATTTTGCTGATAATGTACCAGATACACTCATAATAAAATGCAATGAAGTTTTAATATTTTAAAGTTTTTTAGGTACAACTTTAAATGCATGTAACTCGAAAACTATTAAACATATCTTGATTTTCAAAACAGATTTAGATTCCTCAGACTTTTTCCTATAAGATACATATAGATATAATTTTTTATCTTGCTGATAAAGTACCAGATACAATCATAATAAAATGCAATGAAGTTTTAATATTTTAAAGTTTTTTAGGTACAACTTTAAATGCATATATCTCAAAAACTATTAAAGATATCTTGATTTTCAAACCAGATTTGGATTCCTCAGACTTTTTTCTATAATATAAGTATAGTTTTAATTTTTTATCCGGTGGATAATGTGTCATACATATGCGCAAAAAAGTCTGTATGTGAAATAGCATGTTTTGTATGAAGTCTAGTAACCTTATTGAGAATTGAGTCCAAGAACAAGTTTTACCTTATTTAGCACTTGATTAAGTGCTCTTTACTTAGCAAGACATATGGTTAAGTATTGTCACTGTTGTACCCTAATTTCTTATCTTCAAATGCATTTTTATCAGTTCAGGTTATTGAACTGTGTGATAACAAATAAAAAATTGATTTTGAAGCATATAGGGGTGAGTATTAGGGGTGGCTCCCTATATTGGGAGGGGTGAGGTATTGACAGGACAGCTGTGTGTGCGGTTACCAGCTGTCAACTATCAAATTAATAATAAACATAAAATATGTTGTAAACAATTTTTATGATCTTGTAAGAAAAGCTAATAAAATCAAGTGCCCTTGGGGAGTGTGTTGCACTTGCAATTATTTATTAAACGGTTGTCTACTGTTTTTTCTTTGTTTCATTTCCGTTTATCCTTTGTTTTTCGCATCAAATTTTATGATTTATTATAGCTATCCGATATATTTACTTTAAAATCTAAATATATAAAGAAACTTGAGCACTTTAGAACCTATATTTAAAGTAATGGCTCTTAATATATTAAGTAACGCGATCGTGACTATTGGTCATGAACTGAGTCAGAATTTAGTCTACACTGAAGACTGGAGACAGTTTTTTTGAGTTAGTCATTTATAAGATTAGGTACACGTGTTTTTCATGAATGTAACAATTTTGCCCCCAATACGAACCTGATAAACGTATCTAAACAAAGATAGATATCTCAACACCCCCGTGAAGATATGAGCAAGATAAAGACAGGTTTACACTGCAGCTCCAGCCAGACGCAGTGTATTTTTATACTAGTAGTAAATGCAGACTTAGTGGAAGACTTAGCAGAAGATGCCTCGCTAAATTTAAATTCCAGGATGTTTAAAATTAGCCTCAAACTTAACTAAATTTTAAGTTTAACCCTCTGTGTCGTTTTGGCCACTTAAGGGGCCCGTCTACCTCCTACAAGCACTAAGCGCACTAACGAGTGTTAAGTGGGTTATATAATTAAAGGATCAATAACAGTTGTACCTTTCTAAAATTTTAATAAAAAAATTGTACATGATTTATGAATATTACAATTTATGCAAACTTTACACGGTTATATCTCCTGATATAAATTAATTTTTATAATTTTAAAAGACACATCTGTACTCTGTAATTTCTCTATTAAATGTTTATAAAAACATTATCCTGAAGTCAATAATAATCTGACAGTTTACTCGCAACGAAAACACTTTTACAGTATTTTTCAACTTCAAAATGACATTACATAGCTAGGAAGCGGTAAAGTGCTAGTTTCGGGCTGGTTTCAGGCAGCCCTAGAGTGAAATAAAAAAAAGTAAAATCGAGGGTATTCTAGGAAGTCGGAAAAAATGTAGACAGGCCGCTTAAGGCCCATCTCTTGCTATCAAATGCAAAGCAAAAAGCATGTTACAATAAATCATTTTGTGACTTTGGTTTTGAAATCGATGATCTCATATTTTACAATGATGTACTTATAGGTTGTGCTTACATGGCTATAGAATGAAATTTACAAAAAACCTTGTTGTATTTTGTTAAATAATTTCTAAAAGTTACTAAAAATGCGAGTTGTACATACATTATTACAGTCAATGGGTGAACTGTTTAAAAAAATCTCTCTATACCCGTCTTCCGACTAATGTATATTATTTTTACTTTTGTGCATTAATCATCGTATAATATGGATTATTAAATGATAAAAATTAGCTCAAAGTTTTGCTAATTGATGTCACAGCAATTAATAATTTGCATTTATTGATTCACTGTTTAATTTCAATTTAAATTTTTTTATAATACAGCCAGAATCGTTCAAATTGTTCTGGATTTACAAGTGTAGCGCCTTAATCATAAGATAAAGAATTTTAAAAATTGCTTAATATACTTTTTCTATAATTTTTTGTATGAGTTCCAAATTTTTTTCCATAATTATTCTAACTGGACATAAACCTAGATTAATTATTTCACAAATTTCTTTCAAATGAGTAAATTTGGTTACGCAGACGGGCCCCTTAACGCGTTCAGTGTCCGTGTGTGCGTTCGTATGTCTGTGCAAGATCAATCTTCGCTTAGCAGCACGTGAGGAGGGCGTGCCACTAACTAGCAGTCTGCTAAGTCTCTGAATTAGCCTGGTACGGGCCTGGCGCGTGGGTGGGTCCAGACAGACCATCCACAGATCCATTGTTCACCCATTTCCGTTTCCGACTCAATACGTGCCTGGATTGTATAGTGCATTATTTTTGAGATGTGTATGTTTAAATTTTTTATTGGCATTTTTGTATTCGTGATTATTTTTTGATGAAAATTGGTGTGTGGGAGTACAAATGGTTGCTGAAGCGAATAAAACATTTATTTTGCGTAATTTTCAAGAAACTACCCTCAAAATTTTTTAATAAACACACCATAATAATTTATAGGACCATTTTTTGAACAATATATTGGCATTTTTATATGACTCAATATTTTTTAATGAAATTAGGTACCTATACGTAAAAATGTCTGACGAATCGAATAAAACTACCCCCAGTCTCATATATGAGCTATTTTTCGAGATATACCTCTTCAAATTTTTGCAATAAAAAAACTCGATTGATATAAACTCATTTTTTAAATATTGTATTATCAAATTTGCACCCCTTATAATAATTAAATAAAATTATGTGTATATACGTAAAAATGTCTGACGAATCGAATAAAACTACCCCCAGTCTCATATATTGGCTAGTTTTCGAGATATACCTCTTCAAACTTTTGCAATAAAAAAACTCGATTGATATAAATTCATTTTTAAAATATTGCTTTATAAAATTTGCATCCCTTAAAATAATTAATTAAAATTATGTGTATATACGTAAAAAAGTCTGACGAATCGAATAAAACTATCCCTAGTCTCATATATTGGCTAGTTTTCGAGATATACCTCTTCAAACTTTTGCAATAAAAAATCTCAATTGATATAAACTCAGTTTTTAAATATTGTTCTATCAAATTTGCACCCCTTTAAAATAATTAAATATAATTATGTATATATACGTAAAAAAGTCTGACGAATCGAATAAAACTATCCCCACCCTCATATATTAGCTAATTTTCGAGATATACATCTTCAAACTTTTGCATAAAAAAAACTCGATTGATCTAAATTCATTTTTTAAATATTGTTCTACCAAAATTGCACCTCTTAAAATAATTAAATAAAATTATGTGTATATACGTAAAAAAGTCTGACGAATCGAATGCACCAACCCCCAGCTTTGTATCTGTAACAGTTTCCGAGTGACGCCTTTTTAGCTTTTTTTCGGTCAAAGAACTCTTTGATTCGTGCATAACAAAAGTCGTTATTTAGGATTGAACGCCGTCTGATCTGCAGATAACGCGGGCGCCGTCAATGCCTCAATTGCAGAAATGCCGAGCCATATGTTCACTGTCCGCTGTCATTTAGAGTTTGAGTTTGTTTGCTTATTTTACGTAAACACACGACAACAGCAACAGCACTGAGCTGTACATCCAAACATGAGATTTGCTCCGCGGAAACGCGTTTGGGTGGGGCTACCCCACAGCGGAGATAAGGTATCTCACTTGACACAAAGGACAAAACACTTCAAATATTTTTGACGTAATATGCAGTAGTCAATTTACTAAAAACTGTTTTATAAATGATGTGTCACTGGCACTGTCACTCTGTCACTGTCATAATCAATTACATTTTTCGTAGTAATTGTTAAACAATGATGGGCAACAAGGTACTTTACCATAGTAGCAAATTAGCAATCCAGTCAATTATATTGAAAGGAGACCTCAAAAATGTGTTATTGCCATGAACAAATTTTCAAAAAGTTAATAGTTATAATTATAATTTTATATTATTTTATAACTAAATTTTGAGCGAGTCGGAAATTCAGTCTAAATTCGGTCTAAATTCAGTCTAGATTCGGTCTAAATTCAGTCTAGATTAAAATATATATTTTTATACATTTTAGAAATCCCTTTGTAAAAGCTGTACCCGTTGATATTTTTTATTGAAACTATGGATTCCTACATATTTTGACCCGAGGAGAGAAAAAGTTATTTTATATTATTTTATAACTAAATTTTGAGCGATTCGGAAATTCAGTCTAAATTCGGTCTAAATTCAGTCTAAATTCGGTCTAAATTCAGTCTAAATTCGGTCTAAATTCAGTCTAGATTAAAATATATATATTTATACATTTTAGAAATCCCTTTGTAAAAGCTGTACCCGTTGATATTTTTTATTGAAACTATGGATTCCTACATAATTTGACCCGAGGAGAGAAAAAGTTATTTTATATTATTTTATAACTAAATTTTGAGCGAGTCGGAAATTCAGTCTAAATTCGGTCTAAATTCAGTCTAAATTCGGTCTAGATTAAAATATATATTTTTATACATTTTAGAAATCCCTTTGTAAAAGCTGTATCCGTTGATATTTTTTATTGAAACTATGGATTCCTACATAATTTGACCCGAGGAGAGAAAAAGTTATTTTATATTATTTTATAACTAAATTTTGAGCGATTCGGAAATTCAGTCTAAATTCGGTCTAAATTCAGTCTAGATTAAAATTTTGTGAAATAGGTTTTCAAATTTGTGAATTCGCTTTTCATTATGGCGAAATCAAAATTCATTTGTGTGAAATCAGTTTTCGTTAATGTGAAATCATATTTCAAAAGTGTGAAATCATTCTGTAAAAGGTATAGAGGCGGGAGGTAAAAAGAAAAACAATTTTCTTCAGTTCCGTGACAAGTTATGAACCTCTCTGTATAAAATATTTCTCAATACGGTCCTGTGTGGAAATAGGTGCAGCCAAATAGCGCTATTATCTGCCCAATCCTCCATTCCATTGTATTCTAAATTTTTAATTTATTTAATCTACCCCTAAAAATTTATACCATGCAATTTCTACAAAAGAATTGAGCTGTATCTAGCACATGTCTCTCTGCTAGCGTTCTACTAAATTAAATTAACAAAGAGCGGACATATAAGTTGACCTCGGAGCAAGAGGTCAACTACAGTTGACCACTGAAGAAGTCTGCGTTAAATGCAACCAACATGACAGGGCTGCGAGCGGGTGGATGGATTTTTTAATTAATTTTTTTTTTTTATTAATTATTTATGTACTGAAATGTTTTATGAATGATCGGTAGTTTAGTTTATAATTTAATTTATTTGTTGGTTATTTATGCGGTGTGTTTTTAAGGAGCTTTTTTGAGCTTTATGAAGTTATGTTGGTACCACTGATTAGATTTTAATGAAAATAATCATGTGTGTGTAGAAATGTCTGCTGAATCTAATGAAACCACTCCAGATGTTGTATCTTGTTTAGTTATCGAGTTATACTTGTTCAAAGTTTGTATAACAAAAAAATTACTGGTTTTTGATCATTTTTTAAACAATAAATTTGCATATTTGTACCCCTTAATTTTTTTAAATAAAATTAAATATGTAAAAAAGTCTGCTGAATCGAATAAAACCACCCTCATTATTGTAGCTAGTCCAGTTTCTGAGATTCATCCCTTCAAACTTTGTATAATAAAAAACTCATTCATTAAATTTTATTTTTAGCCAAATTTGTACCCCTTAATATATTTTAACAAAATTAGGTACGCATACATAAAAAACCTCAATAAGTCGAATGCAACCATCCTCGTTTTCATACCTCCCCTATTTTCTGAGATTTGAGACTTCAAACTTTGTCGAATAAAAAAGTTATTGATTTAGTTTCATTTTTCAAACATTATTTAGTCAAATTTGCACTCCTTAATATATTGTAATAAAATTATTTATACATACATGAAAAACTCGAATAAATTGAATGCAACTGTTTCTACCTTCGTAACTAGTTTACTTTACGAGATTTGGATCTTCAAACTTTGCCGAAACAAAAACTCATTGATAAATTTTCATTTTCTAAACATTATTTAACCAAACCTGCACCCCTTAATATATTTTAACAAAATTAGGTACGCATACATAAAAAACTCCAATAAATCGAATGCAACTACCCCCACCCTCGTAACTAGTCTACTTTACGAGATTTGGCCCTTCAAACTTTGCCGAATAAAAAACTCTTTGATTTAGTTTCATTTTTCAAACATTATTTATCCAAATTTGCACCCTTTAGAATATTTTAATAAAATTAGGTACACATACATAAAAAACTCCAATAAATCGAATGCAACTACCCCCACCCTCGTAACTAGTCTACTTTACGAGATTTGGCCCTTCAAACTTTGCCGAATAAAAAACTCTTTGATTTAGTTTCATTTTTCAAACATTATTTATCCAAATTTGCACCCTTTAGAATATTTTAATAAAATTAGGTACACATACATAAAAAACTCCAATAAATCGAATGCAACTACCCCCACCCTCGTAACTAGTCTACTTTACGAGATTTGGCCCTTCAAACTTTGCCGAATAAAAAACTCTTTGATTTAGTTTCATTTTTCAAACATTACTTAGCCAAATTTGCACCCCTTTATATATTTCAATAAAACTAGGTGCACATACATAAAAAACTCCAATAAATCGAATGCTACCACCCCCACCCTCGTAACTAGTCTACTTTACGAGATTTGGCCCTTCAAACTTTGCCGAATAAAAAAGTCATTGATTAAGTTTCATTTTTCAAACATTACTTAGCCAAATTTGCACCGCATAACATATTTCAACAAAATTAGGTACACATACATAAAATAAATCGAATGCAACCACCCCCAGCTTCGTATCTAGTATACTTTACGAGATATGGGCCTTCAAACTTTGTCGAAAAGAAAACTCATTGATTAAGTTTCATTTTTCGAACATTATTTATCCAAATTTACACCCTTTAGAATATTTTAATAAAATTAGGTACACATACATAAAAAACTCCAATAAATCGAATGAAACCACTCCCACCCTCGTATCTATTCTAGTTTACGAGATATGGCGCTTCAAACTTTGCCGCAAAAAAACTCATTAATGAATTTTCATTTTTCAAACATTAAATATTTAATAACATGTTACAGCAATCCTACCTGATGAAGTTCGGCTACCTGCCGGCGAGCGACCTGGAGACGGGGGCCCTACGGACGGAGGAGTCTCTTCGTGATGCTATCCGCAGCATGCAGGCCTTCGCGGGGCTGAACGCCACCGGTGATGTGGACGCCGCCACCAGCAGGCTGCTGCGGACCCCCAGGTGCGGCATGCCTGACGTGGTGGACGACGGCTTCGATGGGGATCATAGGAGAAGAGCCAAGCGGTACAGTCTGCATGGGTATACGTGGGGGTATACCAATCTCACCTGGAGGTACGGAGAACTATTTTAATCAATTATCTAATTATTATTTATTTAAATAAATAAATAGAATTAGAAACTTTATTGGCCAATAAATAAAATATTTATATAGTTTGTAACAATTACTGCCTTTTTCTAATATAATTATGCAAGCTGTCACAGAGGAATTCATTACTAAAAAATAAATAGAACTCTTTATCAACTATTTAATTAAGAAAATTAAATTGCAAATAGTTTAATACAAGCCGCCCAAATGACGAAAAATGTTTTCCTTAATACTGGCTTCAATATTAAGGTTTTTTAAACAAATAAGATATTTTTAAATACTTAGAGATTGTCTTCAAGTGCGGCTTATATCACTTTTTTAAATTTTTACCTTCCGCCATACCTGTAAATCATGCTAAAAATCAGGTAGTGAGTATTTAGTGGATGAGCACGAATTAGAATTTTGATATTTAATATTTAACATTTGTATATAAATTGGAAGAGCTCATTAGATTTTGGTACAAATATCTTCACCGGAAGTGATATTTTTTGAAGATTGAAAAGGTTTTGTCAATTTTTTTTATAAATTTGGATAAATATAGTAGGTACCTATTTATTTGTAATAAAAACAAGAGGAAAATTTATTTGCAACTTACATTATAAAAAATTGTCTTTATCTTTTTATATATTTATAAATTTATCTAATTGAAATCTTGTAATCCATGTTCGGTTTATTTTTTTGCGTAAAAAATATTGACAGGTGAGACGGGTGACAAGTTGGCACTAACGCCATATAAGTCATATAACTAAGATATTAAATAATAGTAATTGAACGGAGGATGGCTTCAACACAGAAGAGTTTTCCTGTGAATGAATCTTTTGATTGAATGAATGAATCTTTTGATTCTGTGTTTGAATATTTTAGATTTTTATTTGTATATTTTAAATGGCCACCGGATCGTACGTACTACACATTTATGTTTATAAGTCTAGATATGGCGGGAGGTTGTGTGCTGGCCACATCAGTTTTTCTATTTTTACAAAATTTTCATTAGCCAGCCCAAAAATATTTATTAATTAACAAAATTTTTTTGATTCATGATATATTATACACCCTTAAATTTTGTTACACAGGTTGGGTAACACAATTACAATAAATGAAATAAATATCAAATTACTAATATTACAAAATTTAAATTATATCTATTTTTATATTCACTAATATAAGACAAGATATGTTTTACCTATTTCATGAAAACGATTTAAACATGATCAAAGTTATAATGTATTGTAATCGATAAATGTTCATTATTAACTTATACAATAATTGATGAATTTGAATCAATGAATTTGCAGCTCGTAAGATGTGGTAGACATACTTTGGGTAATTTGATTAGTATGTTAAGGTCCTTTGATTTAGTGGAAGTGCTTTGAGAGGCGAACGGAGCGGTTAAACTGTGGAGATGCCACAGCCTAATTCGATTACTGCGTCTTTTGATCAGCTTGAGTGTGGCAGCCACACATCATTGAGACTCACGGGTACAAATGATTATTATTATAGTGAGTCAGTCACATAACACTTCCGGCTATGTTTCTAATTTATAGTTAAAAATAATTTTAAAATGAAACAAAGGATACGTAGAGAACACTTAAAATTCTTAAGGGTTGTGACGTCATGCATGTACGCATAAGGGCCCTTATTTCACGCTAAGGACTCTTAAAAGGATGCACTAGTACTTGACTTTTACCTACTAGCAGAAAATTCAATTCATGTTTCCTAATTTACTGCAAAATAATTTTTTTAAATTGCATACCTACCCCTTAGTAAATAATAATTAATTCTGGCTAAACTGCCGATTCAAAATTAATAAAATTATGTATGCTACTAAAGAAAAACACGAGGAATCCAATGCCGCAAACCGCGTTTTGATAACTCGTTTAGTTTCCGAGTTATACTCGTTTTAAAAACAACCCCAGTCAGTTTATAGAATGGCTGCTGCCATCCATTGGCAACGTTGGTACTACAACGTGTTCAAAATCAGAAAAAGTAAATTTAGTTCAGATTAGAGATTAGAAACTGCGCTGATTGATACATAGACACATCGCCCCGCGTCAAGCAGCCGCAGCTTCGGCTCCGATGTCAAGTCGGTTGCTTCACACACTCACTATTATTTCAAATCAATCGTATTTTATTTTGTAACAAATTTGGACCGGTACATTTTGCATTTTAGGGAAGACAGCATCATCAAAAATTATATGTTCAAGTTTCGGAAACTTTTACAGACGGCGGTAGAAGATAGAAGATTTTTTAATAATTTGTACGAATTTATTTAGCGAACAAATTCGATTTAAAATTATTATTTTTGTCTTGTACGACTGTTTAGACAGTTTGTTAAGTGTGTAATTATTTAATTTATATAATTACATGAAAGTTTAGTTGATAATTAGTAAAATATTATGCTCAATATAATAAATATTTTTATAATCACCAGTGTACCGAAATACTTAAACGTGTACCTGGTTGCATTTTTGTATGTCTATATCACAAAATTTGGCTGTGGCTATCGTACATACTGTGAGTCACCGATTTCATTACATATTTAGCCGTGTGTGCGGTTACCAGCTATTAAAATATAATTATATTTGTTTATAAACACCAGTGTACTAAAATACTTAAACTTAGTTTTGCCGCTAGTTCGAACTAAAAAAGTCAAACCAACTTGCACTATTTAACAATCAAACTTTTTAATAATCTACCGAATGAAATTAAATCTCTACCTTTTAACAAATTTAAATCAATTGTTAAAAGGTTTCTCGTCAGAAAGGCTTATTATTCCTATGAAGAATTTTTAAATGAATGTATATCAGAGGACAGCATTTATTATGAAAATTCTTAGTTATTTTATTGTATTTGTATTTCTTTAATTTTCTTTGTGCTTTTGACTATAGCCCTTGTAACTATGTATTACTCTTTGGCTAATAAATACATAATAATAATAATAATAATAACGTGTACCTGGTTGCATTTTTATACAGGGTGTTTCCTTTAAAACAACCAGCGCTTTTTTGTTATTATTAATTTCTTAGTAAAACCCGTTATTTTAGATAAAAAAATAATACTATTCTAACCTAGGCAATAATCGTATTAATAGCTATTTATTGCATAGCCTATTTAAATATTGTAAAATTATTTCTGATTTTTAATACCATTTTTCTCAAAATACTTGTTTTACAACCCCATGTCATATTTATATTGTTCAATTCTCTATCTAATGCACTAAAAATTTATATAGGTTACAATTTAAAAAAATATTAATTAATTTTGCTGTTTGAGAACCACTGGTTGAATTTTTTGTTTGTTATTCCTATTAAAGAAAGCCCCTTTTGCTGGTAATTTTTTGAGTATTACATTTTTCTCTAAAGACATTAGTTCGCCCAAAAAAGCGCTGTTTGTTTTAAAGGAAACACCCTGTATATCTATCACAAAATTTGGTTGTGGCTGTCGTACATACTGTTAGTCATTGATTTAGATTCATATTTAGCCGTGTGTGCGGTTACCAGCCAATAAAATATAGGTAATATTTTTTATAAACACCAGTGTACCAAAATACTTAAACGTGTACCTGGTTGCATTTTTAAAATTTGGCTCCAGAATTATTGACTTTAATTTATTAAAATAATATTCAGGATATCATTATATATCTATACTAGTAATAAAAAAAAAGTCAAATAAATTATAAAGTTATGAATACCACAATTGCACGTGTATGTCCACGACTGCAAATTCAATATTAAATTGTCACGTTATTCTAAATATAAAACCTCCCTCTTTCTATGAGGTGTAATATTTAATCTAAGAATAGTTGACTAAATCTTTGATTAACTCCGGGTTTAGTCGTTGGTTTAGTAGGTGCAAATGATCTAAGCAAAGCGGATATTGAACAGTGTCGCCAACCCCTGAGGCGGCTTCCTGTTCCCTGATTACTAGGGGGAGGGGGGAGCAAGTCAATTGAAAACTGTACTAAATTAACACGAGTACGTTATAAGCAAGGTGACGGAGAATCTTATTTTTAATCCAATTTTCTACAGTAATTGATTGAAAGAATACATTAAAAATGTAATTCTATTGTGATTAATTGATATTTGATTGCAAGTAATTCAATATTGGACTAAAGTTTAAGTTGATTATGCCAAGTCACGGGTATTCCAGGCCGACTGACGTCCTATAAATTTATTGCGCCAACTCACAGGTGCTAAAGTACCGTACAGAATCATATTTAATTTGTTGTGCCTATGAGTTGACTTCATTGAATATTCTAGACTAGAGTATCCATTGACCATATAAGTTATAGTATAATTTACACATTATACAGCAACACCCAACCTATGTAACAAAATTGAAGGGTGTATACTGTATAGTATTTGACGCAAATTAAAAAATCCGATGTGGCCAACACATGACCTCTCGCCATATTCCACTATTTTACTGAGTGTGTATGAAGGTACCTAGAAGACTTTAGAGTTCCATTAATATTCTGGTCGTCTATACATCTGGACTACCCGCCTTAATTTGCTTATAATATAAATTTTTATTAAATATAAAATATAAAAAAATTAAAAAACAAATTACTTTACAGCCCATGCCAGATTAAACAATAAAAATAATTTTAATTTGGACTTTCTTGTAATATTATATTTAAATATATTTTATTATAACTTATATGTTCAAGTCACGGGTACTCAAGTCTTTCAGACATCCAAATCATTAATATAAGTCAAATCACGGATACTCCAAAATACACTACAGTCCATATTAACTTATATTAAAATTTTATTACATTCAATATTTCAACATATCAAAAAATATCAGTTGCGCAGTGATTAAGGAGGTTCCCTAGACATTTAAAAAAATGTTCTAATGCAACCAAACTTTGAATTTATGTTGTCTGTGTCATAAAAATGATACCTAAATTTTTTGGAAATTTTTGACCACGTAGTTTGAACGAAATTAATTGTTAAATTTTAATATTTTACATGGGCTCTTATGGCTTTCCATTAATTAATTAAATAAAAATATGTTAGAAATGTTCTATTTACTTAATTTTTGGTATATAAACGTATGCAAGCACGGACATCAATTTCCCAAAATTTGAAGAATGTTGACCACATAGTTGTAACAATATTGTTGTTGTTGTAAAAAAATCTTCAAGCATTTTTTGATTAGTGAATTAGAAATTATTGTAAAAATATATCACCGCAACTGAACGAATTGCAATATCAACTAACTAATTCGTTGACCGAATTTTGTTTTACATTAATAAAAATATTTTTATTAATTAAAGGCTGATATCTGAGTACGCCACTGCATGTGTAGAAAACCTCCTTAAAGTCAACTCACGGGTACTCTAGTCTTTTAGGCATCCAAAGCATTAATATAAGTCAACTCACGGGTGCTCCGGTGGTGTGGGCCCCCCCGGGGTCTATATTGTCAGGCGAACAGACAAACACGTCAGATTTTTGTGACAGCGGTCAATTTTCTTATTTTCTTATATATTTCCCTAGGGGAAGAAAATCTATAAAGTGGCACATCTTGGCGCACGCCACTGGCGCGTTGTTTTGAATACTCGTGACGTCACCGAGCCCGCACTTTACAATCATTATTAATTGGGTCTATAATTATTAATTATGGCAATAAAACCGACAATGTGCGCGGTTGCCGGACTGGGCAGGCCGTATACCAAGCTGAGGAGCCCTTTGGAATTTCGGGCGCACGCCACTGCGCTCAGAAGCCATATGTGCATGTTATACTAAATAAATAACAGACACAGTGTTATAAGATATTTTAAAGTTTAGGTTTTGACTTACAGCCGGCTCGTGTATTTGTTAGTATTTAAAAGTTTTGATAACAAAACATTTTGTTTGCTATCAGTTTAAAAACATGTGTAACTCATAATTATATGTGATGTCTCGTTTACAGTCCTCCCACTCTCTAAGGGCCTTATTTAAATACATACATACACACAAACACACACAATTCATTTAAATATAAAATTTATCAAAATACTGAAAAGCGCGCATCCACCAAATAGTTTATAATTTCTTATTATTTACATTATCACTATCACACCCAATCTGGGTGTAGCATCCTCACATACTGTACCACATCGATCATCAGTACATAAATATTATACCGTGTGTGCGGTTACCAGCCGTCATTTATGGTTGTTAATGGACAGTACACCACAAGAAATAAATTTGTGCAATACGTTTTTTTATAATATTTAGATTAATTTGCTCGGTATAGCCGAGGTACTGAGGGCTTGTTACATATATTTGAACGTGTGTGCGGTTATTAGTCGTTTGGCATAGCTGTTAATGTACGGTATACACCACAAGAAATATATTTGTGCAATACGTTTTTTTATAATATTTAGATTAATTTGCTCGGTATAACCGAGGTACTGAGGGCTTGTTACATATATTTGACCGTGTGTGCGGTTACCAGCCGTCATGCATAGTTGTTAATGCACAGTACATCACAAAAAATATATTTGTGTAATAGGTTTTTTTATAATATTTAGATTAATTTGCTCGGTATAACCGAGGTACTGAGGGCTTGTTAAATACATTTGACCGTGTGTGCGGTTATCAGCTGTTATGCATAGTTGATACACTACAAGAAATATATTTGTGCAATAGTTTTTTTTTATAATATTTAGATTAATTTGCTTGGTATAGCCGAAGTACTGAGGGCTTGTTACATATATTTGAACGTGTGTGCGGTTACCAGCCACCAATTCAATCATGTTTATTTTTGTTACTAGTTGAATGCTTTGTAACAAATATTGTAATATATTATTATATCATATAACAATATTTTTATTAGTTGCTCGGTATAACCGAGGTACTATACCGGTATTGACATACTATTTATTTAATATAGAGTTTAGTGGTTGACTGTAGAGTGCTCTCTACTGGAATCTACAACCGTAAACCTTCCAAAATATTATTCAAAAAAATTTTAAAATGTCTATTTTGTAATTGATATTAAGTAATTCGAAATAAATGATAAACAGATTGATTGCTGGGCGGATGTGCGTAGTGCGCATGCGTGTGACTGTACGAGTGTCTTATAAACCGGCCTCGGCTACGTGGAGGACCAGTCAGTGTCGAGGAGTCCTCGACTTCACAACTGCTGAAGAACTTCACAACTCGTACAGTTGTTGTTGTACACCAAGCTTTAGTTATTCATTGTTTACTGTGCTTTATAACATTCAAACAGACGCTAGAGAAGACTGCAAGATGGTAAGACATTATTTATTACCCCAGCAGCAAGATTAATTCAGTTTCTTCCCTCGGAAATCAAAATTAATTTATGAAAGAGTGTCTTGAAATATTATTTAAGTTTAACAAAAATACAAAACAGCTCATTGATGGCTGGTAACCGCACACACGCCGGCTAATATAATATGTGCGGTATGTATCAATCAACTATGAGTACCCGTGAGTTTACAATTCACAGTATGTGAGGCTGCCACACTCAAATGATTTGTATTGTTAATATTATAAATATGTGATATTTAGTAATGGGGTGATTGTATGGGGTTCCAATGGGGTATAAAGTTCATAAAGCTCCCCTAAAGTTCACCAAATGTCAACGACTTTCTTCAATATGATTTTATGTGTTCGGTAAATGTCGCATGTTTAGATTCATTTTAAAAGTTTTTCAAATACTTTTTTATATATTACATCACATTTAACTTGGGCGAGGCTTCCTCACATACTGTGCGTCATATACAGAGCTGGGCAAGTTAAGTATAAGTACCAGTATACTACCTATGGTCAGTACTTAATACCAAGTACATTTTCAAGTAAAGCTTCGCAGTACTTCAGTAAATTATAAGTTTTTCCTGTCAAAAGTACTGACGTGGACACCACATGACTTCCTTGTACGCCTATTAAACTGTTCATACTTTTCTTAATAACTAAAATGTAGAATTATATTATACAAATATATTAATATATAAGTACTACTACTAGTGCTACTATACTCACAAATATATTTTAGTAATTTTATTTAAACTGCAGAAGAAGATATAAACGATATTTTACTATTGTCACTGCCACTGTCACTGTCATGTCATAATCATTTAAATTTTACGTAGTATTATTATATTAATTATTCTTAAATGATACCAGATACAAAAATATTTATAAAATACTGTTTGTAGGTAATAATTACATAATCTTTCATTTAAAATAAAAAAAATTGTCTTAAATTAAATATTTATCGAAATATTTTAAAAAAGTACTACTTCCGGTTTGTAGATTGAAATAAAAAATAGGAGGTGCACAACTAGATGCTATAACAGTCCTAAATACAAAATTTCAACTTTCTACGTCTAACCGTATTTGAATTATGCGACACACATACGTCCGTACGTACAGACGTCACGACGAAACTAGTCATAATGTATTCAGAAAAGGTAAAAACGGATATTTCTGAAAACCGAAATTTTTCGCGATTACAATACTTCCTTATTGCTCCGTACAAGGAAGTAACTAAAGTACTTTTACATTATTTCAGTATTATTTCAGCTCTGGCCCATATATTATAGTCTTATATTACAATATCGCATTTCAGAAATAATTAGGAAATGGTTAAAAGTTATGTCAAAGGACGAACAATATTAAAGTTATATCGCCTTAAGTTGTCTAAATTATTGTATTCCATAGTTGCGTGTCTGAAATCAATACCAAATTCTGATTAAATGATAAAACATAATAAAGATTGTATCAGAATAATATTTTTATGGTTTCAACGTTACTAAGGATTCTATTATACAAGGGGTGACTACATTTCACTCTAATGGCCTGTGCGGTGCCCCATCCAAACGTTATCAGTTTGTGATAAATATTAATTATTTAACCAAGGCTAAATCAGTATCACATTGTACCAGGCTAATTTTAATAATACTTATAAATCATTTTAAATATTTGTTACATTTTATTACTCATGTTATTGTGTGTATTTAGCTGTCGCCTGTGACCCAAATTGGGTTGTAACGACCCCACATACTGTGAGGCATCGGTATAGACATTCATAACTATTTACAAATACCAATGTACCGAAATACTTCAATGTATACTTGGTTGTATTTTTTATTAATTAATTTAAGTCCTGTTTCGTATAATAGGAGTGGGACTTCCTTACATGCTGTGCGTCATCGGTGTAGACATATACAGGGTGTAACCCAATTGTAACAAAATTTAAGGGTGTATGTATAGTATTGGACGCACTGATCATGAATCAAAAAGCATTTTGTTGAAATTTGTAAAATTAACAGTAATTTGCAAAACAATACCACTGGTTGTCACATTTAAATACAAAAACAGTTAAACAACAGTTATGCAGTATTTATTAGCGTAATTACATTAATGTAATAATAATTTTACAAACAGGAAAAAATTTAATTTGTAGCTACTTGCAGAATGTCTCATTTGCTTGGACCCATTTTTACCTTACCTTACCTATAAGGAAGGTATTGAAATCATGCAAAAAATCTGGTATTGAGTTTTTAATGGATGAGCACAAATTAGTGTCCTTATAATTTATTTATATTTTATTTCTGTCGGATAACTCAAATACGAATTACACAAAAATATTGATATTTGGTATTTAACATTTGTATATAAATTGGAAGAGCTCAATAGTTTTTGGTACAAATATCTTCACCGGAAGTGATATTTTTGAAGATTGAAATGGTTAATTGTCAAAAATTTCTATAAATTTGGAAAAATATAGTATTTAATGTAATAAGAATAAGAGGAAAAGTTATTTGCAACTTAGGTTATAAAAAATTGTCTTTATCTGGTAGCATAAAAGAACTGTAGTAAAATTTAAAAAATAAATTTATCAAACAAAACGTTAAAATCTTGTAATCCATAATCGGTTGATTTTTATTTCTGTGTAAAAAATATTGACAGATGAGACGGGTGACACGTTGGCATACCAGCGCCGTATAAGTCATTAGTAAGATATATATTTTAGTAATTGGTCGGAGGATGGCTTCAACACAGAAGAGTCTTCCTGTGAATGAATCTTTTGATTCAGATGATGCAAATTTCTGTTTTAGATTTTTATTTGTATATTTTAAATGGGCACCGGATTGTACGTATACATTTATGTTTATTAGTCTAGATATGGCGGGAGGTTGCGTGCTGGCCACATCAGATTTTTTAATTTGCGAATTTCAATAAAATTCTTTTGATTCATGATCAGTGCGTCCAATACTACACACACTTCAATTGTGTTACTTAAGAACTATTTTAAACACCAATGTACCGAAATACTTGAATTTTTACTTGGTTGCATTCTTTATTATACCTATCCTAAAAATTAAGGACCCGTTTCCTAAAATATGGATGTGAATGCCTTACATACTGTGCATCATTGCTATAGACACATTTAGCCGTGTGTGCGGTTATCAGCCGTCAAAATATAATCAGCTACCGAAACGCTTAAATGTGTACCTGGTTGCATTTTTATTATATTTTAAAATTTAAGGACTTATTCCTCGAAATATTGGTTAGGGCTGCCGTACATACTGTACGTCATCAGTATAAATATATTTTACAGTATATATTACAGTATATATTGCAGTATGCTCGGTCAGAACAAATTGATGTTTGGCCACTTAAAAAAGATTTATTGGCTACTCTCCCGTAAAAGTTAATTTACTTTAACAAACGGGTAAAATTTAATTGTACGCCACTGTCGTCTGCCCGTGACATCACTTAACACGGGTCACACACTCCATCACCACACACACACACACACGCACACATGACAGCCCAGTACATAATAGTTATGAATATGATGTGTTTTCGAGCCACGGCTGTCACATCTCGATAAATGAATACGATATCTAGTGGACATCTGACAACCGCACGTCCAGCAGTGGAGAGTGCCCCTCAGGGCTCTCGAGAGTGCTTCCACAAGCGTGATATCTGACAGTTTGCGCCAATTGGAAATTATTTTGAAACGAATTACTTTGATTCGTGAATAGGGTTAATATGTTAGGTGTGAGTAGAGTACCCTATAGGCTGCATGATATCTGCCAGTTATATATTCAATTGTACTAAATTTAAATTTAAAATAGAAAACTTTTTAGACAAGTTTTATTGAATAAGTAATTTGGTACAAATTTGCAAATAGGTTAATATGTGTGTATGTATATTTTTTTTAGTTTATAATGATAATGGTAGTGTAACATGCAATTTATTAATAACACATGATATGATATAGAAGGATGTATAAAATAAAAACTGTAGGAATAGTCGTAAAGAAAAGGACTAGGTACTCCTAGAGTTTTTATTTTCTACATCCTTCTATTTCTATATAATTTGTCTTCACTTGGATTATATCAATTTAAAATTAAGTATATAATATTTTACTCAATTGTAAGAGGCCCGTCTACCTCGTAAAATCCAGCATAAAATGTACTAACGTTAACGTAGCGAATATTGTGGCCAGACAATAAATGTATTTAAACAAGAATTATATACTTAAAGGACAAAGTTGGGCAGTATTTAAATACTTAAGTATTAAGTATTTAAAATGCATTTTTCATTATTTGTGTTTATATTTAAATATTATTTGTACAGTATTTGGAGCTAAGTATTTGAAATACTGAAATACAGTAAGTTAGTTAAATGTAAAAATAATCGCAAAATAAGTATTAATTTATATACTTACTCTATTTGCATTTTACATTTTACTAACCAGTTAAATTTTATGTTCAGCTGATAATGCTCATAGTACACTACATATTTAAATTTAAACTTAGTATCTAAAGAATATTCGCTAAAATCATTCTTACCCATATTTTTGTTTATAACTTTCACAAAAACGCCCGAACATATTTTAAAACGTATTTGAAAAATATTTAAATACTTTTCTAGAGTATTTGAAATTTTAAACACTTCTAAAAAGGTAAGTATTTAGTATTTGTATTTAAAATTCTTTTAGTTGATGTATTTTTATTTTTATTTAAGTACATTTATAGAGTATTTTGCCCAGTTCTGTTAAAGGATCAATCAACAGTTGTGCCTTTTTAAAACTTTAATAAGAAATTGTACATGATTATAAAAATTCCGATAAATTCATAAAAAATTTCAATTTATGCAAACTTTACATGGTTATATCTCCTGATAGAAATTAATTTTTAAAATATAAAAAGGCACATCTGTAGATCCATTCTTTCTCTATTAAATGTTTATAAAAACATTACCTTGAAGTCAATAATAAACTGACAGTTTACTCGCAACGAAAACACTTTTACAGTATTTCAACTTCAAAATGACATTGCATTGCTAGGACGCGGCAAAGTACGAGTTTCGGGCTGGTTTCAGGCAGGAAAAAAACGTAAACCCTATTTTATGCCTTGTAAGACTTGGTTTATAATGGATATGTAACATTAGATAATTATTTCTAGAAATTCTGTGTTAAACTTACAGAATACGGAATAAATGAACAGTTAGACATAATGGACAGAGTTTTTCATTGAATGTTCATCAGTCTTCGTTGGTAACTCACTCAACCTGGGTGTGATGTGAACTTGCGTTCATCACAACCTCCTTGAGTGAGCGACCGATGAAGGCGTTTACCACCGAAGAACTTTACCACAATGCGATAACGCGTAAGCAAATATTTACAACGGAGCGAAGACCCCAAAACGACCTGAAAACCCTCGGCCTTATCAAGCACTTTGTGTTTTTTCTATCATTTCTTCAACGAATAAGTGCCAGATAAAATGTACAGACTCTAACATTATTTCGAGTTTACTTGTACGGTTTATTTTAAGTTTTTTGTTCAAATACTTATCAATTCAATTCAGCATTGCGTTTGTCCTGTGAATGCATAGAAACGCTCGCAAAAATACGTAAGCAGTAAAATGCTCGCGATGTTTTATAGATAAAGCTAATTTTTATAAATTTATTTACAGACGGATAATGAAAATAGGTTTATACCGAGTTACATTTTGTAATTAATCTCTTAATCATGAGATATAGCATGTACAAAATTACTAAAAACACACTTTTTCATTAATTACCTCTCGCCTAGAGAGGTATAGGGATCGTGAAAAAATTCGATGTCGAGATTTTTGTCAATAAGCACGTTTTAGCACCTTTAGAACCTATTTTGACTATTTTCACGATGATGTCTGTGTGTGTGTGTGTGTGTGTGTATGAAAGTCTGTATGTACGCCTACTATAAATATTCTTTCGTTCCGGTTCATTATTTCAAATTCTCCTGAACATAAAATTCTAATATTTTGCATTATACATTTATATATGTTTTTATCCTTCCATTAAACGTATCCAGTCAAGAAGCATCATCGATTCATTATTAACTGGATATAATGTAATAAGGTAATAATAAAATAAAAATTGTATCCACAAAGAGCTAATTTGATTTCAATGTCAATCGGAATCGGTACGTTGCTTAAAGAACTATAAAAAAATTACAAAAAGTAGCCTAACAAAAACCAAATTCACATATTACAGTGTCAAGGCGGGAGGTTATGTGCTGGCCACAACAGTTTTTTTTATTTGGATTCCAAACATTTTTTCAGAATTCTAAAATATTAATTCTTTCACAAACATCTACTAACTATTTTGCCTACAAATTTATAATATGCAATGAGTAAAACAGAAACTGCTACAAATTTAAAAACGCAATATTTTGTTACGGAGACGAGACTCTTAAAATGCATTAAAATGTATTTTTGCAATTTAAAAAACATTATTTTTGATTAGTATCAAACTGTATAACCTTAAAGTATGTACTCAACGTTTTGATACATACTGTATACGGTTGATTTTACCTCAAAAAGAGAGTAACAGCGCAAACTTATAAATACAAATAAGGAAAATTAAGATGCCTTGCTACGACATCACGACGATTCTACCAAGATTCTGAATCCTGAAATAGAAGAATCTTGAAAAATAAATAAATTATAAATTCTTTTCCAAGACTCATTGAAGATTCAATTTAGCGGCACCGCTATTTTTAACAGATAATTTTCACAAGAAAAAAGAAAACTTGTTTTCCAAAATTCAGAATCTTGGTAAAACCCTCGTGCGTACAGAGCTTTATACAAATAAATGTTGCACAGTTTAGGTTAACTTTGAGAACTTATTATAAACAAATTGTTTAGTTATATTTATACAGAACATACCTTTAACTACTTGTATCCGTATCTTTTTGCAGATATTTTTCACCATATTATAATATCAACAACACATTTTGCATCATATATTTGAGGTTAACTTTAGAATAATATAAACAAATTTTATAGTAATTTCTACTGTACAAAACCTTTAATTACATATGAATCTGTGTTCTTTGTTATTATGTTACACTTATTTTTATTTCACTGGATCACATTTTTGCTTATTTCACTTAATCTGTCACTTGATCGTCAAATCTCAATAACTTTAGAACTTGTACTAACTATTTAATTAGTAATCAATAATATTGAGTGAAGTTAGTTCCAAAAATGTTTGACTGAGGGCGCCACAAGCCAGACAAATTATTTCATCTTAAATGGTGTTAATTGATTTAGCTTCGTCCCGGTCGGTTTTGCCCGGATTTCGAGACCCCGCCTGTGGTTGACTTTTGCTGATAATTCAACCAAAATGCTTTGTCCGGAATAACAAAATTTTGTTAAAGTTATTACCTCTCGCCTCATATTCTATAAGGGAGGTATTGTAATGGGTCTTAATTTTCTAGTGTGGGTTTTAGGGATGATATCTGTGTCAGTTTTGCTTGTATCTTGGTTTACATTATCGTTTACATATTACATGAACATGAAACTATTATGTAAGTAAAAATATATATTAGATTAGTAGAATGGGAACACGCCACTGCGCCAAATTGCCGTAATGTCAAATACCCGCTGTGTCCAATTGCCGCAATGTCAAATTGCCACTGTGCCAAAACGCATCCCCACCACTTACATACTTGTAATAACGTATGTCGAGAGACTACTGCAAATTTATTTCGTCACAGAGGCAATTTGACCAAGTGGCAATTTGACTCAGCGGCAATCCAACACAACAGCAATATTTAGACATGGCAATCGGGCATAGCGACCAAAACCGAGTTTGTGGGGCTCTAGTACGGTTTTGTTAGCTTTGTTAGTGTATGTCAAAATGCTCCTGTTATGTCCAATTGCCAGTATGTCTAAATATTGCTGTTGTGTTGGATTGCCGCTGAGTCAAATTGCCACTGGGTCAAATTGCCTCTGTGTCGAAATAAATTTGCAGTAGTCTCTCGACATACGTTATTATAAGTATGTAAGTGGTGGGGGTGCGTTTTGGCACAGTGGCAATTTGACATTGTGGCAATTGGACACAGCGGGTATTTGACATTACGGCAATTTGGCACAGTGACATGCACCCGGTAGAATAAGCAGAATTAGGCGAGAGGTCGTTATTTTTTTTAAGTCTACAGATTTAAATGAAGGTTGTTACTGTCTAAATGAAGGTATTTTTTGTAGTTTGAGGCCGGACTACCCTCGCAATCTGGACGTAGGACGGGTGCGCTACGTGCTCGCGAGGGCCCTAGACGTCTGGGCCCAAAATTCAAAACTAACTTTCCAAGAACTCGACAGCGACCAAGCTGACATCTTAGTTTCTTTTCAAAGGTACGTAACACATAATCAATACCACCAAAATGTTTAACAGCAACAAGACAAGTCTTATACATTCTGAATGGAATTTTAAAGCAGTCATCTAAAAATAGAAATAAGAAATAAATCCAAATTCTGTTTGTATTTTAGAGGCTACCACAATGATGGATACCCTTTCGACGGGAAGGGACAAATTTTGGCCCACGCGTTTTTTCCAGGGTCGGGCCGAGGAGGGGACGCACATTTCGACGACGATGAAATTTGGCTCACTGAAGATAACGATGACAACGAAGAAGGTGAGTTATATTTATATTAATCACGCCTTAAGTCCTATTCGCACGAGGATTCTTTGAAGATTCTATCAAAATTCTGAATCCTGAATCAATTGGTCTAGATTACGATCTAGCTCAATTTACGTGATCTTTGATCTGATCTAGATCATCTTATTTTTAAGGATCTTTAGTTTGATTTAGATCAAATAAATATGATCTACGATTTTAAAATAAGATCATATTTTTGGATTTTTTCTACGCTATATGCAAGTTCAAGCATGAAATTGAATATTTAGCAAAAGTACGAGTTTAATATTTTTAATATGTGTTTTAATTTTAAACTGTAGATTAAATCGCTTGAATACTACATATTTTCTTTGTTTTTCTGTAATTAAATATTTTGTCTATTATTGATCTTTTTACGATCTAAAGAAAAATAGATCACTAATTTCTGATCTGATCTAAAAAAAGATCCTATCATAAAAATTGATCTATGATCTGATCTAGATCATATTAAACTAGAAAATCTTGATCTTGATCTAGGTCCATTTTAAAATGATCTGTCACAACACTGCCTGGAATAGAAAAAGTTTCAATATTCTGAATCTTGAAAAAAATTAATTCATGACTTTTTGAAGCAATCAATAAATTATAAATTCTTCTTTCCAAAACTCATTGAAGATTCAATTTAGCGGCACCGCAATTTAACAGATAATTCTCACTAGAAAGAAGAAAACATCTTCTTTTCCAGGATTCTGAATCTTAGTAGAAAAGAATCCTCTTGCGAACATGGCTTCACATGTACGTCATTGGTAAACATATTTGATTATGTGTGCGGTTATAATATTACAATATTCAGATAGAACTGTGTGTGCGGTTATCAGCCGTCAATAAATTAATGGTGTCAGCCTGAGTGTATGTCAAGTGTGTGCGTTTACCAGCCGTCAGTTTATTGTTTTTGTTTACTGGTAGAATGCGAATGTGAGATTGTGTGTCACATAACAAACTGGGCTATCTCTGCTATTGGAATAACGTCTGAAGTCTGAGTAAAATCAACTGCAGATTAAGTTTTAATCATAAACAGCAATTTCACCCCCAGCGTTGAAATTTTAATTAATTCTTCATAAATTGCATTACAAAACTTAATAAACTAAATTGCGAACGAAATCGAAATTCTAACGTCATTTTTAAACTTCAGTATTACTTAACGTCGATTTAAATTAAGGGTATCGTCTCCACGTAGCTCAACACCGCGTTTGTCCTATGTTAAGGGGCTATGCTTCTTGAGTGCAATAAGAATCAGAATTCACGATTCTGGCTATATTGCTCAAAATAAAAATCTGAAACTTTACATTAGTAACGACAAAGCATTGTTGAATTGAAAAATTCAAACTATATATTGTTCCGACAACAATTAGAGATAAAAAGAAATTAAACACTAGAATTTCGTGAGGATCTCATGAATGAACTATAAAAGTTATCATTGAGTTTCAAGATTAAATAAGTAGAACATAGATCTAAAAAGGGCGGAAAAACAATAAAACTATAATTTTATCAATAGAATTGCCATAAATTCTATCTAAACTTGTACAATTTTCGCCGAATTTCGCTTAGTTATTAAAGCCAAACTAATTACATTAATTAAAGATTTTGAAGATTCCGCACTTTTAGTATTCTTCCTTAATCTACATACAAAAATTCAACATCATACGTATAACAGTATCAAATTGAGATCCTCACAAAAATTACTCGTTTTTCAATGCGTATTATTGCCATGCAATAGAAACGCTCGCTAAAAATACGGAAAAGCAGTCTAGCAATTTCTACAATGCTCACGAAGTTTTATAGATAAAGCTAAATTTCATACATTTATTTACAGACGAAGAATGCAACTAGGATTATGCCGAGTTACATTTTCTAATAAATCTCTTAATAATAAGAAAAAGCATGTAAAAAATTGCTTAAAACACACTTTTTCATTAATTTTGTATATGGATTTCAAAGATTTTTTCAGAATAACTGGGCATAATCCTAGATTAATTCTTTCACAAAAATCTAGTACCTGTTTCTCCCTCAAATTTTTAATATGCAATGAGTAAAGCAGAAACTGCTACACCTCTAAACACGGAGACGAGACCCTAAACCCTGTAGATCTCGGTGAAGGCAAGATTCGTCTGTTTTTTGTAGCCAAGCAATTAAAAACACATGTACAGTGTTTGAGATAAAGCAGACAATCTGTCGCGTTCGGATGTTGTTCATCTTCCGGTGATAAGATTTCCGGTCCCAGTGGCTCTCAACATGTTTAATATTTATTATGAATATAGTACAGATTCTTGTACTGTATATGCACTAGAGACGTATTAATTTGTAAGTAATAGCTTGAACAAATAAACTAAAATTACATTACCGTTGTCGACTAATGAAGTAAATTTAGAAACAGCAACAGTTATAAATAACTTAAATAAGACTAGTTCTACTTTAATTTACATCATTCTGCTGAAAACATTGCAGCTTTCAAAGATTTTCATAAAATATTTTAGAGTTTGGTAATTTAAACTTGTGAGAAGAACTTGATTGTGGAATTATTTGTGAAGTGTTTGGCCAAAAATATGTTTTGGAATTTATATACTGGTAATTATAATTTTAGATAAATAAATAAATACAAGTGTAACATATTTATATTTTGGTATCATTTATTTTGAATTAAAAATGCTCTATCTCGTAACCGAATAAAGACAGAGGTCTGAGCGTGACATTTTTGGAATCCTGGCACATTTTTATGTTAAGAGCCACATTTTAAAAGTTGTGGAGCCACTGATTTAGCCGTTAATTATTATTGTAATGGTAACACTTTCTAAACGTGATTTTTTGACTTCTAAGGGCTCTATTTCCTAAATGGTTAAAGTTAGCGGTCCGAGCGTGACATTTTTGGAATCCTCGTACTTTTTTATGCTAGGAGCCACATTTTCAAAGTTGTGGAGTCACTGGTTTAGCCGTTGTTTAATTATTTATGTAAAAACATCACTTTTTAAATGTGATTTTTTGACTTCTAAGGGCTATATTTCCTAAATGGTTAAAGTTAGCGGCCTGAGCGTGACATTTTTGGAATCCTCGTACTTTTTTATGCTAGGAGCCACATTTTCAAAGTTGTGGAGTCACTGATTTAGCCGTAATTTAATTATTTATGTAAACACATCACTTTTTAAATGTGATTTTTTGACTTCGAAGGTCTCTATTTCCTAAATGGTTAAAGTTAGCGGCCTGAGCATGACATTTTTGGAATCCTCGTAGTTTTTTATGTTAGGAGCCACATTTTTAAAGTTGTGGAGTCACTGGTTTAGCTGTAATTTTATTATAATTGTAATAGAAACACTTTTTAAACTTGATTTTTGACTTCTAGGGACTGTATCTCGTTAACGGTTAAAGTTACAGATCTGATTTTATCACCATTCGATTCCTTGGACTTTTTTCTATAAGAATGTATTTTTATTATTTTTTTAACTGTTAGTTTAACCAGAAAAAAAATGTTTTATAAAATGGGAGACTAACATTTTGTCTCTAAGGAGCATTATCTATTGACCGGTTACAGTTAGAGTTTTAATTTTGGCAGCTTTGGATTCCTCGGACTTTTTAACATAAGAATAAGTTTTTAGTATTAATTAATACTGTCTAATTAAGCTAGAAATTAATATTAATAAACTTATCTAATTGTTTAAAACGAGCTATGTGCTGCCATCTTTTGGTGGCGACCGCCCTGAGTTTTTCACCAGTAGGTAGAAAATATGAGCTCTTAATTAAATAACTAACGACATATAATCCTGTAGTAAAGGTATCGAATGGTAGCGTGATTGTATTGTTTTAGGTACTAGTCTGTTCTTGGTGGCAGCGCACGAGTTCGGGCACTCGTTAGGGCTGAGCCACTCCAGTGTGGAGGGGGCCCTCATGTACCCCTGGTACCAGGGCCTCAAGCCCAACTTCGAGCTGCCCGACGACGACAAGCACGGCATCCAGCAGATGTACGGTAAGTCATCCATGCACTTGATTTACTTAGAGTATAAGATCGAAAATCAAAAGATCGCGCAAAATAAGCAAGCATTCAAAAAATCGTATAAAGATCGCGAACTAAAAATAATGGAAGCAATGAGAAAAACACAATATAATAAAGTGAATATCTAACTTCAAAAAATATAAATTGGTAATTAATAATGGAATTTAATACCATAACAAGTTATTTAGTATTGCAAGTGTAAACAAAAAATTATTGTAAAAAGAAAATGAACCCGTAAAAACAAAGTTTTTGACTATAAATCCTTTATATATGAGACTCGATCGATATTTATTTATATTTTTGTTTTCATTGTAACTATTTCTTAGACAGTGTGTTTCAAGAAAGGTTAAAAAGAGTAGGGTATGGCGGGAGGTCTTGTGCTGGCCACATCAGATTTTTTCTTGTGCCAAAGTAAATGTTTGGTCACAACGAGTCTATGTACCAAATTTCAGATTGATTGGATATGGGGAAATGGGTTTGGGGTATGGCGGAAGATCTTGTGCAGGCCACATCAGATTTTTTCTTGTGCCAAAGTGCATTGTTAGGTGACAAAAGTCTATTTCCAAAATTTCAGCTCGATAGGATTCCGGGAAGTGGGTCATTTTAGATTTTTGTTTTTTTGCCGTACGTACGTACGCACGACGATGAAGTTAATATAAAGGATTTAATAACAAAAATGGTAAATTAAAATAATATAAAATTGTAATAAAAAACCTAAATTTCATGTACATAATTGCATTTTTACTAAATTACTTAAAACAAAACAAACCCCAACCAAACATCCCACATAGCACAAAGTAAATCCTAAAGATATCTTTTAGATCACTTTATCATACACGCGATATCGCTGTTTCACTACAAAAAGTGATATTTAAGATATCTTTGCGATTTCGTTTGTCGTTTTTTATGTTATCCGAAAGTTATCATAAATATATCATTTTTAGAATATCTGAAAGTAATCCGAAAGTTATCATAAATATATCATTTTAGGATATCTAAAAGTAATCCGAAAGTTATCATAAATACATCGTTTTAGGATATCTGAAAGTAATCCGAAAGTTATCATAAATAAATCATTTTAGGATATCTAAAAGTTATCATAAAGTTATCATAAATAGATCGTTTTAGGATGTCTAAAAGTAATCCGAAAGTTATCATAAATACATCGTTTTAGGATATCTAAAAGTAATCCGAAAGTTATAAATACATCGTTTTAGGATATCTAAAAGTAATCCGAAAGTTATCATAAATATATCATTTAGGATATCTAAAAGCAATCCGAAAGTTATCATAAATAAATCATTTTAGGATATCTAAAAGTTATCATAAATACATCGTTTTAGGATATCTAAAAGTAATCCGAAAGTTATCATAAATACATCGTTTTAGGATATCTAAAAGTAATCCGAAAGTTATCATAAATATATCATTTTAGGATATCTAAAAGTAATCAATATAATATCAATATGAAATAAAAACTGATATTCCAAAGTTGATTGAAAGGATATATAAATAGGAAAAATGAGATTCTCGCGTACTAAAATATATGATTTCCTTTTTTCCTATTTATATGTCCTTTCATTCAACTTTAGAATATCAGTTTTTATTTCATATTGATATTTTTATCCAACTAATGACATAAATAACTAACTAATATAAGTTTGTTTAACAAAAAATGTTTATTTAAATATAATTAATTATAATTATTTATTTATAATTATAAGTATAATACTATTTATTTATTATGATTTTGTAATTTTAGCCTATCACTGGCATGCATGAACCAGCATTTTATAACTTTTTCGACTTCCGTCTCCGTAAATCGCTTACAATTGGATTTCACAGTATCTATAAAAAAAGTGATACAATGTAATTAATATGCATTAAGAAGTTATATTACGTACCAATAATGGTTTTAATTATTTTAAGATTATGAACTGCCACGTTCCCCTTCTGCCCTTTCCATGAATAATTTGGTGCCAATTCTTTGCTAAATATTAATTTTAATAATCTCCTGGTGGCATCACCACCATTTTGCCCCCCAATGCTTAATAAATATGTTTGCTGGAATGAACATTAATAATTAACGAAAAATAAAATAGCAGATTTTACGATATTTTATTTACTTACAAACTGTTTGAATGCCTCCTCGTTATTTTTTATTTCGTTTTCGAAATTTTCCACTTCCTCTTTTAAATTAAATGGCAAGATTGGTAATAAGTTTGTTTGCCTGTTTGTATGATTTGAGGATTCCAATTTAGATAATATAGTATTTAAAGTCATTTGAACATTATTGATTTTTGATGTTAAAATTTTAATTGCATGGTGGCATACTAGAACATTAAAGAGCATCAAAATATAAACATATATAATCTAAATCATATTTTAAAACACACCACATGTAGATTTTGAATTATTTGAATTTGAGACATCGTCAATAATTATTGCAGATCGTGCCGGAGAATTAATATTAGCAGGCTCAGAGGTTCTTGTTGCAGGAGATATTGGTCTTGAATATATTGGTCCTGCATTATAAAATTGAAAAATATATTTTTAATTAATTAAATTTTATATACGTACTAATTAATGATTGTGCTAAATTATTTTCTGTCGCGTCACTGTCGTCTGAGTAGTTCATTTCTGTCTCGTCAATTTCTATGGGATTTACCAGATCATTTAAGATGTTGTTGTCAGGTGTCAGGATGATATCTTCTGTACCATAAAATGAAAATTATATTATATTTAGCTACAATTTTTTTTCATACCACTTTCAAAAGATTCTTCTAAAGAACTTGAATCATCAAAAAATTTCTTTTTTTTAATTATTCTTTTTTCTGATTGACTTCCAATTTGATTTTTACTAATTAAAATTTCGGCATTTCTTGCACTAGCATATGTATCTTAAAAATAATAAGTTTAGTAAAATACATACATACACCTACATAAATATATACGCCTTTTACACAATTTTGGTGTGGCTGCCTTACATACACACGCAATAAATATATTTATATTTTACCTACCATGGTACGAGTATATTTTAACAATTTTTAAATTTAACCAATTTACATCCGGGTCTATATTTTTAATTATTAATTGAGTTGCCGTTAATTTATTTGACTTTTGTGGCCATTTTAAAATTGTTTTTTCATCATTTAACCATTTGGTGGGTACTGCTGCAATATATTGTTTTGTAGATACTACAACGAACTCCATGCTGTAAATTTGATAAAACAAGCGTTATTAAATAAGTTACATAATATGTAACTTATTTAATAACGCTTACATATTATATTATATTACATATTGTTTTGATTTCTAAATTACTTCATGCAAGATTGGCATTACAATATTATTTCTATTATTTACGTGAAGCATAATCATTTTGCATTTAATATCTTGAATCTGCCAAATTTTTAATTCAGATACTTTATTTTTATCCACAAAAAATATATCCAACTCTTCTGAGTTTACTGGGTATCCCAAAATAGATTTTTTATATAAATATTCTTCTCCTATTATAACTTTTTTATTATGAAAATAGCCCAAATATTTAATACCAATCACAGTTCCGCAATGCAACATGCAACAATTATTGTTAAATACAGTAGAAAACTGAATAGTTTTATATTTCAATTTTTTAAATCCTATCAGTTGAGAATATTCGTCTGGCAAAGTATTTTCTGGTCCAGAAAAAAATGGATACACTATATTATTATCTACTGTCGGTCTTATTTGATTTTTTTCTGTAAGTCTTCGTGCTACTTGTTCTAATGGCTCATCACCTTTTCGTAATAATTTTTTAATATATTGTAAGTAATTTTCGAAGGGAAATGAACTAAATGAATTTAAATCCCCAAATATTGCAGCATCGTGAGCCAAATGTATTAAGTTGTGAATATTATAAATTACGTTGTGTTTTCCATATAAATCCGGCAATTTCTTAACAAAATTATTCAGAAGTGTATTGGCGGCATCATTCTTTGTAATACAAGTAATTGGATTACACAATATTCTAATTGCAGAATGCAAAAGCAAAAAATGTTTATAATAATTTGTTGGTATTATATTGTACAGAACTGCAGGCCCAAGGTAAAGCAAGAACATCCTAAATTCTGTAGCTTTCCAGCGATCAACTTCGCTTAAATCTCTAGGTTTTCTTGCAAATTCGTACGGTATAAATTTTCTAATGTATTTTAACCTTATGTTTATCTTCCGTATTATCGCCGCTCTTAGTTTGACTCTTTTATGTCCTTTAATCCATATTAATAATAATTTTTTAGTTGCACCCAAGCACACTAAGTGCATGTAATCAAGAGGAAATTCACTAATCATTCCTACATTTATTGCGGTCAATGGAGATACACCTGTATGATGTTCAGATTGAGAATACTCAGAGAAACTTAAATCTGTCCTCAATTCAGAGTTCCTCAATAAAAATAACATTCTTCTATTGACATATGTCCCTTTTTGTATACATTTTCCACACCCGTAGTACCCATTATGACCTTTTGTACATGTTATATAAGCTCTTGCAGGTGCATCACAAATAAATGCTTTTATCTTTACTGTAAGGTGTAAATCATTTATCACTAATCCTCCTTGTTGTGAAAGATTTTGATATTCAACACAAAAATTCATTAAAAAATTTTCAACCGAATCAGGTTTTTTATTACCGTAAAATATGCCAATGCAAAAAGGTTCCGTTTTTTTAGGTAGATTTGTTAATATTCCTAGAATTGGCCAAAACTGACTTCTTGAGCTTTTACTGATAGGGAGTCCATCGATGTTAATTGATAATTCAATAATTGAAGATTGAAGCGAATTTAAATCAAAATTACTCAATATTCTCTTAATATTGAATTCCAATCCGGAATGCCAATATTTACCGGGATTCATGGCTACAGTATCTGTTTTTCTTGGTGTTTTTAATATTGTCCTAGCGTCTGTAGGTAAATCATGTCCAAATTTATTGAGAATAGATAACAGATTATTCACAGCTACATGAGGAATATTATAATCAATTGCCCAATTTTGCAACTCATGTTTTAAATCAACTTCATTCTCTGGTTTTATACAATTAAAATTTGACATGGAGACAACATTTTCATTATTTGCATCCGGTTTTGGTTTTTCGGGAATACTAGAAGTTCCAGGCGAAATTTGATCAGATTCTGGAATACATGTCTGGCACTGGGTGTTCAATTGATCCATTTGATACATATTATATATTGCCAACAAATCTTTATCAGTCTCCGCTTTAGCTCGTCTTTGTTGAGTTCTTTTGCTCATTGCCACTATATTAAAATAATTACGTTTGAAATTAAGATATCCAAAATTGCATAGAAGTCAAGTAAATTAAAACGCGTTTCTTATGGGTATAAACAACATGCATTATAACATAATATTAAAGTTACTTACCTACTGTAGAAATCTTTTACGAAGGTAACTTCTTATATATATTTCACACAAAATTGATTATGTTTATTTATGCACTAACACAAAACAATTATTTTGAAGTGTAGTCAACAACGACAAAGGACAAAATATAAAATATCACGATCACACATGGCAAACCGGATTTCCGAACATTCGCCGAATGATATCATAATTGAGATAACTTTAAGATCACATAATTATATCTCTTCTAATTCTCCAAATGATATCATATACGAGATAACTTTAAGTTCACAGAATATAAGATATATCTTATACCTATACGTATCAAAAAGAAATAAATAATTACGACACTAAAATAGAAATGTATAAAAATTATTATGATTAAAATAAACTACATGAAACAAACTTATATTAGTTAATTATTTATATCATTAGTTGGATAAAAATATCAATATGAAATAAAAACTGATATTCTAAAGTTGAATGAAAGGACATATAAATAGGAAAAAAGGAAATAATATATTTTAGTACGCGAGAATCTCCTTTTTCCTATTCATATATCCTTTCATTCAACTTTGGAATATCAGTTTTTATTTCATATTGATATTATATTGATTACTATTAGATATCGATAACGATGTATTTATGATAACTTTCGGATTACTTTTAGACATCCTAAAACGATCTATTTATGATAACTTTCGGATTACTTTCAGATATCCTAAAAATGATATATTTATGATAACTTTCGGATTACTTTCAGATATCCTAAAACGATGTATTTATGATAACTTTCGGATTACTTTTAGATATCCTAAAATGATATATTTATGATAACTTTCGGATTACTTTCAGATATTCTAAAAATGATATATTTATGATAACTTTCGGATAACATAAAAAACGACAAACGAAATCGCAAAGATATCTTAAATATCACTTTTTGTAGTGAAACAGCGATATCGCGTGTATGATAAAGTGATCTAAAAGATATCTTTAGGATTTACTTTGTGCTATGTGGGGTGTAAGATAAAGTGATCTAAAAGATATCTTTAGGATTGACTTTGTGCCATGTGGGCATATTCTAAAATGATACAATTTTGATAAATTTCAGAATACTAGTATTTAGCTTTTAGATATTCTAAATGATATCATAAACTAGATAACTGTATACTAGTATACAGGTTGTTAATACTGCTTAGTATTAACTTAAGTTGTAACACCCGAAAATGGCAGTTAGAACTCATCGAAACAAACAACTTTTCTTAGTAAATTTTTTTATTTGGAACCCCAATTCAGTTATTGGCGTTTTTAGTTTTTCGAAAAATATTTAAAAAATAAAAAAAAAATCTTCAAATTTTTTTTTATTAAAAATGGCAGTTAATACGCTGTATATGATATCCAATAAATAAACTATTATTGTTATCATTAAGATATCATTTGAAACTAGATCTTATTGATGACTTTATAATGATATCTTTATGATCACAGTATATAAGATATCTAATAAATAAACCATTATTGTTATCATTAAGATATCATTTGAAACTAGCTCTTAATGATATCTTCAATAAGAAATCAGAATGATATCTTTTGAATGATATCAAATGGATGACTTTATAATGATAACTTTATGATCACAGTATATAAGATATCCAATAAATAAACTATTATTGTTATCATTAAGATATCATTTGAAACTAGCTCTTAATGATATCTTCAATAAGAAATCAAAATGATATCTTTTGGATGATATCAAATGGATGACTTTATAATGATATCTTTATGATCACAGTATATAAGATATCTACAAATTTAATTATATTGTTATCAATAAGATATCTTTTGGAATTATCTTACTGATATCTTTTATAAGAAAACCTAATGATATCTTTTTCGAGTTATCTTTTAGATATCCTTTATAAGTAATCCTAGTGATATCTTTCGGATAATTGTGCTATGTGGGATGGAATAAAAATAATTTAAATAAATTATTGCAGTAGGTACTGCGCTCATTATAACAGGCGTTCTTTTTAATTCGCGATTTTTCCATTCAATGAAAATAAAAACACACGATCTTTTTAATAACTATGCGAACTAAATAACACACGACATTTTATGTACTCATTCCAGGCTCAAAAGAAGACCGTTTGTGGGGCCGCAACCCAGTATACAACCCTCAGCCGGTGACTGCGCCCCCGCGGGCCCCGCGGCCGCCGCCCCCCACGACCACCAGGCGCCCGTACCGCAAATACCCCAAACCTTACGATCCAAAGCAGTACCCAGAGAAAGAAAAACCCTCGTACCCCAAGCACCCGGAACGCAAGCACCCCCACCACGGGCACTACCCCTCCAGGCACCCGCCGGAGAGGAAGTACCCGCACGGGAACAGCCCGCCGTACTACCCGCCGGAGAGACCCACGGAGAGGACCACTGCGGGGCCCACCAGGCCTCATTATCAGCCAGAGAGGCCCACCGACAAGCCTGACACGTGCGACACTAGCTACGATGCCATCTCGGTCATCAGACGGGAGGTTTTCATATTTAAAGATGCTGTAAGTTGATTGACTAAAGTGTGCAGTAAAATGCAACCAACATAACAGGGATGCTGGCCGGGTGGATGGCGTTTTAATTTTTATTTATTTCTTTATTTATTGGTTATAACTTTAACAGCTAAAGTATTTAGTTTTAAGATTTACATTTATGTTTACATTTAAAAAAGTTTAAATTCATATAACTAAATACGAACATTCACACTTCCAACTTTCAAGCACTGGGATTGCTCATATTTAGTTAGATGTATACAAACTTTCTTAAACGAAAACATAAATGTAAACCTTAAAACTAAATGCTTATGTGAATGCAGCTTTTCTTCAGATTATTTTAAGTAAAGAAGGTTTGTAATCAAGACACTTTTGAAAAGCATATCGTTCTATAGAAAAATTAATTAGTTTGATAGCTGTCATTTAGTGACGTTTACAATTCGAGATTAAAATGTAATTATTGTAAGTTAATAGAGATAATACTTCATATAAATGCTTAATATAATTTTAATATTGTTCGTATTATTTCTGTAACTTATAAAAATATTGTAAATGTCACTAAATGACAGCTGTTAAACTAATTTTTCTATAAAACGATTTGCTTTTCAAAAGTATCTTGATTCCAAAAATTCGTGTTATTTATTAGTTTGACAGCTATCATTTAACGACATTTGTAATTCGAGATTAGTTACAGAATATTTAAACTATATTAAGCGTTTATATTAAGTATTATTTCTGCAACTTATAATAATAGTTATTTATGTATTAAGGGTGTAAGGAGGCTTTTATGGCTTGAGACGTGATTTTGAGCCCGAGCGCAGCCGAGGGCTAAAAACACGTCGTCAAAGGCCATAAAAGCAAGTTACGCCCGTGGTACATACACAACTTTATGCACGGTCGAAGATTTTATATCAAATAAATTTATTAATTTTAACTGTCCAAGTCCAAATAGTTCAAAGAACCAAAAATTCATAAATTCTTGAACTGTTGCTAAAATACCAAAAACATTCTGAAAATAAATATAAATCCAAATGTCAAAGTTGTCATTATTGAATTAAATAAGATAATTTATGTTAAATGTAAGTAAAAATGATGGTATTTAACTTTAAAAATGTATTTATGATTATTTATAGAATTATATTTAGTTTACATGAGACTAATTGAAAATTTTAACTGTTTTCATTATGATGATTTGACGTTTCATTATGGCGCACTGCGCTATAAACAGTCCCACGGGCTATAAAATGACGTTTATGTCACAGAAATTCGTGTATAATTGACAAATTATGATACGACCGTACATAAATACACTTTTAATCTCGAATTGTAAATGTTATTAAATGACAGCTGTCAAACTAATTTATTTTTCTATAATACGATTTGCTTTTCAAAAGTATCTTGATTACAAAAATTCGTGCAATTTAAACTTCAATCTCTTGTATTTATTAACCAGAAGGTATTGGACTTACTTCAAAGACATTTTTGCTTAAAATATTGTCAGGAATAAGTTGTTAAAGTTTGTTACACTAAAATTATATTTTATCGACGAAAGAAAAGTCTTAAGAGCGGACATAACATGTAATAATACTTCTTATAATATACGTTGACCACTAAAGAAGTCAGTTTCAAAAAGCAACCAACAAGCTTAATTAATTAATTTATTAATTATTTATAACTGAAAATCGTTATTTTTGTACAAGACAATAAAATTATATTTCATCCACAAAATAAAACTGTTAAGTCGATAATATAATTTCATTTTCGTGTATAAAATGAACCAATACTAACTTATATTATATTTGTTGCAGTATTTATGGCGAATAGGAGACAGCGGTTTAGACTCCAACTATCCTGTCGAAATAACAAGAATGTGGAACGGTCTACCGAGAGACTTAACCCAAGTTGATGCTGTTTACGAGCGACCCGACAACAAAATAGTCTTCTTCATTGGCAAGCAGTACTTTGTGCATAACGGCAACAACGTTGAACGGGGTTACCCGAGACCCCTAACCCACTTGGGGTTACCGTCGTCGTTAGAGCGGATTGATGGGGCTATGGTGTGGGGCCACAACGGGAAGACGTATTTTTACAGCGGAACTATGTACTGGAGGTAAAAAAAAATATTTTTAAGGCCCATTTCTTGCTATCAAATGCAAAGCATGTTACAATAAATCATTTTGTGATTTTGGTTTTGAAATTGATGACCTCATATTTTATAATGATGTACTTATAGGTTGTGCTTACATGGCTATAGAATTAAATTTACTAAAAACCTTGCCGTATTTTGTTAAATTATTTATAAAAATTATTAAAAATGCTAGTTTTACATAAATTATTACAGTCAATGGGTTCACTGTTTTAAAAAATCTCTCTAATGTATATTATTTTTATGCATTAACCGACTTATAATATGGATTATTAAGGTGGTTGGCTTCTAGCCGTTAAAATGGTGAAAAGTATGTTTAATTTTCCCATTAAAATTGAAGTAAGAATTGAAATGTTCGAATTACCTAACTAAGATATTTTTGAAAAGTTTAAGGATGCTTCCTCTTTGCTCTAATGCCAGTTTTTTTAGTTTTTTCTTCAATTTTTTTATGTGCATGGCTAAACATGTCCAATTTTGTGAATATTTCATGTGTATTTTAATACAATCCTACATAAAAATTCAAAAAAGTCCGAAAACGTCTTATTTGTTTAAAAAATCTTATTGTTTAAACCAATTTTATGGGGAAAACTGCATTTTATTTTTCGCTATTTTGACGGCTGGTGTTGATCCATTTGAAATTTAATTTTCTGGAATACAAAATTCAAAAAGTGTTGAATTTATTTATTCAGATATTTAATTTAAATATTTGTTTATGAAAGTAATACAGAGCGTTCAGCAAAGACTGCGCAACCGCCTTAAATGATAAAAATTAGCTCCAAGTTTTGCTAATTGATGTCACAGCAATTAATAATCTGCATTTATTGATTCACTATTGAGTCATGATGCTAAATTTCAATTTGAATTTTTTTGTAATACAGCTAGAATCGTTCAAATTGTTCTGGATTTACAAGTGTATTATTAGTGTATTATTAATCATATGATAAAGAAGTTAAAAAATTGCTTAATACACTTTTTCATTAATTTTTTGTATGTATTCCAAAGATTTTTCATAATTATTCAAACTGGACATAAACCTAGACTAATTCTTTCACAAAAAATAATGTCTTTCAAATTTTTAATACGCAATGAGTAAAGCTACACTGCTACACCTGACTCGCAATATATTATTAATTTATTGATTTCTTCTCTATGTGAAGGTTCGACGAAGACTTGCAGAAAGTAGAACTGGACTACCCTCGCGACATGTCCATGTGGAAAGGCGTGGGCTACAACATAGACACAGTCTTCCAGTGGAAGGACGGCAAGACATACTTCTTCAAAGGCAAAGGCTTCTGGAAGTTCAACGACCTTCGCATGCGCGTGGAACACGAACATCAAACTCTATCCGCGCCGTTCTGGATGGGGTGTCCTCGACCTCTTGAAGGTCCGCACGTTCGTCTGAAGGAGAAGTTCACCGGAGAGCCCGTGAGCAGCGCTGGGGGGAGCTACACCCTAACGCCGGTGATTCTACTCGCTCTTGTCTCTCTCTCGTGCAAGTGGGTTACATAGTGTAAGACTGGATTCTATCATCGGTTGAATTTGTCAGTACTGCCAACTACTTCTTAGCTTTTGTATCTATCTATTGTGCAATCTACTTATTGTAAGTTTTTATAGCAGTTTCGTACTTTAACCAGAGCTGGGAATATCTACGAATAAAGACACTCGATAGATTCTAAGATGCTACCAGTATCTTAGATACTTTTTATTTTATGTAAATGCATCTTTGTTTAAAATACTTTTTATAAATATTTGTATTTAGATATATTTAATATATTTAGATACTTTTTAAGTATTTAGTATCTAAATAATTTTCTGTAATGTATCTAAAGGCGTCCGCTTATTTAGTCAAATATAGTTTTGTCAAAGCGTAGATTGACCAAAAATAATGAAGCCAAACTGTATTTTAGTTAAACTGTAATTTGTTCAACTGGAATTTTGTCAAACCTTAAATATGCCAACCCGTAATTTAGCCAAACTGTATTCTAGACAAACTGTAATTTCACATTCCGTAATTTGACCAAACCGCAACTTCAACTAATATTATATTGTCAAATCGTTTTCAGGTAAACCGTAGTTTAGCCAAAACGCAACTATGTCTTTAAATACAGTTGGGAAGATAGGTATAGTTGCGTTTTGACTAAATTAGGGTTTACCTGAAAACGATTTGACAATATAATATTAGTCGAAGTTGCGGTTTGGTCAAATTACGGAATGTGAAATTACAGTTTGTCTAGAATACAGTTTGGCTAAATTACGGGTTGACATATTTACGGTTTGACAAAATTCCAGTTGAACAAATTACAGTTTGACTAAAATACAGTTTGGCTTAAATATTTTTGGTGAAACTACACTTTGACAAAACTATATTTGTCCAAATTGTGTGCTCCCGTATCTAAATTGGACTTAAGTATTTTTTAAACGTATTAAAAGTAGTATTTTAGATATACCGAGCGTTGCCTGAAACAGGCGCACACCCCAAAAAAATTGTATTTTTAAGTCAATTGCATTTATATTATAGCTTCATAAACTACATTCAAAGGCGCATTAAACTACATAATTAATGAATTTTTATAACTTCCTGTTTAGCCGGAAGTGACATCAACTTCCTTATTTTAAATGGAACACCCGTATATTTTTTAAGATTTTGATTCTACATAAAATTCTGAATACAACCGTGTATAATAAGCTAATTTTTCGTTGTAGATTTCTAAGTAAAATAATAATTAAAATATTACAGAAACATATCGATTCATTCCAAGTTAGCTATGAAATAAATGATAAGATACAGATTTTATGACAGTAAAAATGTCAGTTTATTAACAAAAATAACTAATTTAATAAGGAATTGCAATTCAATTATAATTATTTATAGTAAATTTTCAAAATAGCCTGCATTTCCTTAAATACATAGTAAAACTCTTCGTATAATTTGTGTTTTTATCATTTATTTCATAGCTAACTAGGAATGATTCGATTTGTTTCTGTAATATTTTAGTTATTATTTTACTTAGAAATCTACAACGAAAAAGTAGCTTATTATACATGGTTGTATTCAGAATTTTATGTAGAATCAAAATCTTAAAAAATATACGGGGTGTTCCAATTAAGATAAGGAAGTTGGTATCACTTCCGGCTAAACAGGAAGTTATAAAAATTCATTAATTATGTAGTTTAATGCACCTTTGAATTTAGTTTATAAACCTATAATATAAATGTAATTGACTTAAAAATACAATTTTTTTTCGGGGTGCGCCTGTTTCAGGAAACGCCTGGTATAAAAGTATCTAAACTATTTATAAAAGTAGGTAAAACATTTAAGATACATTTTTGTATCTAAGTAGATGTATCAGAAACTTTTAAAAACATTTAGATAGTGAAGTATCTTGATAGAAATATGTATAAAAGTATGTTTGATATGCGTAGTTTGTATCGTGTTTCCCAGCTCTGACTGTAACTCAAGGAAATTGTGGTTGTTATATATGTATAAGTAGACATATGTGCCATTGGAGATATCATTGAGTGTAGTTCATTTTGGATATTATGAATTAGTAATTTTCGTTGGCTGTGCAGCAACAACAAATTGTGTTTGTAACAGGTAAGCCGACACGTCCTGTGATATTTTACTAAATAAGTCAATAGTTTTGGCGGAATTTGTTTATTTCTTGTATTCATTGCATTTTAGTGATAGTTTTGATAGTTTATTTATTGTATGACATGTAAGTGAATGAAAAATAGATAAGAAATCTTTGTATATTTTATTCCACTTGTATCTTTCTTAATAATAAAATATTATTTACATATATTACATAGAAATCATCATTCAGAATTTATCTAACAAGCATTGTGATTGAATGAACTAATAAACAACTCAATATCCTTCGTAAGTCCCACTCAGTTTTAGTAAATTGAACTAAATTATAAGTATAAGTGCTAAATTAACCAACCAGTACTTCCACAAAACTCCAATTTCAATTATAAGTGCGAACGTTCAGCCCTACAATTGGGTATACCCTTCTTAAGTGCAATAAAATTATGTGACATTGTTTTATAATATCCCTATGCGCCTAGACAAAGCTATCTAAACACCCTCAATATATGATTCCGAAAATGGGGTTGTTTTTGGTGAAATAGGGCTTTTCTCTCCGAATCGATTGAAAATTTATAAAATAAATAAAATAACTCACCTAAATTGTATACTTCATCCTACAGATTCTTGTTTAGAATTGGATTGGACCTGGATGTCATCTCCTGGAGAAGAACTGCACTGAATGTCTTGAGACAACATCACATATTTAACTTTAACTATCCAAAAATCTTCTCTTCTTAAGAACCAGTTACACAATTTGAATCACATTATTTGCATATTATCTGTATGTAAACCATATACCAAGTTGTATTGTGACAAATAAATTATGAACAAGCTACAGACCAAAATGTACTTATTGTGTTGTTCTGCACAAATGTATTTCACTTTACTGCACACTTTTAATAACTGTTTTACTTCATGTAACCAAGTATTGTTGTCAACTGAATGATTGTTGTCCGTCATACAACAATTATTGTTGTTAGCAACAAACATTTATTGATATAGATTGCTTCTATACGTATATTTGTTGACTTACATTATATTCTATTGAATTTCTGGTAGTAGATTTACAGCGGGCACCAATTTATTTTCTTTAGAAGGTTTCTTCGACGTAAATTTGTGAAAATTGCAAATTATTGTTTATTGACTGGTTGCAATTGTTTAAACACCGCGGTGCGTGCAGCGCTCTTGTGACCCTAGCTGCGAAGTCTCCAAGTTATGAACTGTCAAAAGGTATTGAATAAGTTTAAAAGCGAGAATATATTAAAATACGATATTATATGTAAAAATAAAGTATGGCAAACTTATTTACTGATTATATATTATGTTCTAGTTAAGTTTCAACCAATTCCATGACATGATATAGTAAATTGTGTACTCATATAACCTTAATTTATAACCATCTATAACGCAAATATTATTGAAAATGGGGCCCTACTGACTTCATCGATGCATTCTGTAGCTTATAAACCGTATGTAGCCACATTTTTAAGCCTATTAATTGAATCTTAAGATGACAAATGGATGTGTATTCCGAAGGTTAGCGTAGACATCAAATGTGTTATTAATCATTTAGAACGCAAAAACTAATGACAATGGGGCCCAACATCCTTCATCGACGCATTCTACAGCTCTTAAAACATAGGTAAACCTATTGATTGAATTCTAAGTTCACAACTGCACAAATGAATAAACGATTTATTATTACAGGTATCAAATGTACTCTATATCCACTCAGAACGCAATTACTAATGAAAATGGGGCCCTACAACCTTCATCGAAGCATTCTGCAGCTTATAAAACATAGGTAGCCACATTTAAAAGCCTATTGATTGATTTATAAACATTTACCGTGTAAGAAGACAATTTGATTGTTGCAGATTGGAAACTTCTTGAGCCGGGTCATCTTCTAAGAACTTTAACACACTCTCTGAAGTTCTTCAGGCACTTGGAGTCTTCCACAACCTTTGGGGAGCTGTAAGTCTTCATTGCTGTCGAAAGAATATAACAGCAGTTCTGCTATATAATACGAAGAAAAACATATAGAAACATTACATATTATTATATTATATATTATTATAAAAATATTGTTATTAATTATATTTGTTTTACTAGCTTTGATTTAAAAGTGTAAATTAAAATGATAGAACAGTTGGTTAGCTATAGTCGAAATGGTGAATGCAATAAATTAACTTATAAAGTAGTAACCTGTAGTTTTATAATAGTTCATTTATTGTAAAACAAGAAAATCTTTAAATATTTTATTCCAAAGTATTTTTCTTAAATATATAATAATTATTATTACACATTGCAACTAATTAATAGAAATCTTCTTCGTTTTTGACATTAGCCGGTTGGTTTTTGATTTGGTCTTGGTTTTGGTACATGTCAGCGACTTGTTGGGCCGAAGTTGCATCTTCAGGATTCTTATCGTCTCTGATCCGAATAAATCGAGGAAATCTAAGCGAAATGCCCTTTTCTGCATCCACCTTTAAATAAACAACAAATTAATAACATAAAAAACGTTATTACATCTTAAAATAAATACTTACAATGCCGATGCCAGCGTAATGCACCGGAGACAAAGATAAGTCAGCGCATTTTATTTCCCAGACTTGTACTGCGTCAAACCAATGATCCGGGAGATGAGAATTGTCGTATCTATCAAAACATATGAATTAGAATCACGTTTGATAAGATTGATTGATGATTCACCTGTAATATGATTTAGGTTGCGGAATGATGTGGTTTTTATAAAACTCGGCAAACTTCTGCAACGATTCTTCGCTAAACCCGGTACCAATCTTGCAGATACTTTGGTATTCTTCATTCTGTGGGTCGTAAACTGCCAACAGGAAGCCACCGTAACTTCCGGTGCGTTTTCCTTTGCCCAGATATCCGCCAATTGCAACAACATCCAATGTATCACCCACTCCTTCTAAGTAATCCTTTTTTAGCTTCAACCAGTTGCGACTTCGTTTCGCTATTTCGTAAGTCGCGTCTTTTTCTAATGTTTTGACCATCAGGCCCTCGCAGTTGCCTTTAACACTCTCTTCGAGGAAGTCTTGGACTTCCTCCATCGATGTTACGTCCAAAGAAGTTGCGAAAAGAGATTCGCCTTCGATTTCGATGAAGTTGGACCGTAGGAGAGTTCGGCGATGAAGGAATGGTTCGCGGACTAAAGATGTTCCGTTCAGATACAATAAATCGAACATGAATACGCAAACCTGCAATATTACAACAATATTTTTATAGTATATAACACAACAAGTTTTAAAAAGTGTATGAAATGTTATAAAAATTAATTTGACAGACGTCAAATTTAATGTTGACGACTTTGACATTAAAATTATTTATTTATTTCCGTTTTATTTGTATCTTAGCAACAATCCGGAAATTTAGTCATTTCTTTAGTGGAAAATCGCATGACACATGTCAGTTTTGACATATAAATTTAAAGTTGTTAAATTGACAATTAACACATTAAATAATACACATTTATTAATGTTAAATACACAATTAGTCAACATTTCAGATTTCTATTGAAAAAATAATTCAAAAATAGTTTTATCACTCGTAAATTAAGGGAACTAAATAAAGAAACTATATTCGTAGCTTGCAGTAATGATTGAAATGCTGTAAAGTACAACTTTACTACTTGGTTTAGTGATTATTTACTGACCTGAACTTTGATTTCGTCTTCATTGGCGTCTTTTCTTTTCCTGGTGCTCAGAATCTGGAACGGAAGTATCCGTTTTTTTTCTCGGTCCCACGCCACGCTTTCGCAGTCCAAAATAAACGATTTGACTTCCGGTTTGAGGCACTTTTCTATCCGGTTAATAATATCCGGATACTTTGAAGTATTGTCTTCTTGGTTTCTGGAATATATTTTGATCTCTCCGGTTTCTGTTCGGTGTATTTGCGCTCGCTCGCCGTCGTACTTCCATTCGCAAGTAAATTTAAGTCCGTCGAATCGATCGAGCACCTCTTGAACGCCTTTAGTCGGGTGCGCAAGCATTGGCTTCAGCGGAACGCCCGGAGATAGTTTACAATGATCTGGAAGAGACTCTATGCCTGTTTCCAGAACGACTGGGATTATTTTATCGTAATTAGGACATTCACAATAAGTTGTCTTTAATATTAACGCTAAATTATCAACGGTTTGTTTGAATTTTTCGCTAGAAATGCCTGAAGATGCATCGATTATTTCAGTTTGGTTTGGAGGCGTAGTGGCGCAAGCCTGCGCTACGGCTTGTAAAATGCTTTGTTCTGCTAACCCGATTCTAAGTTTACCAGCCAGTAGTCGGACTAAAAATCTGGCTTCTAGCATTTCGCACGCTACTAATAAACCTTTAATCTTGTCGACTTTTTTTTGTTGGCTGTCTTTGCCACCTAGACTGGCTACTTCTTTTAAACTGACGAAAATGCCATCGATTGTGAGTTTTTTAGGACGAAAACCGTATAAAGTTTTTTGGTTTTGTCGGGATTTTTCTGCGACTAGGCCCAGGTCTCCGTACACAGCTAAATCTGATTTGATTTGAGTTGGACTACGACCTGTGGACTGCGCGATCGCTTTTATTAAGAATGTGTCAGCTATTCCAAGTTCTAATGAGTGAAATGTTGGCGCCAGACGGTTTAAACATAAATATACTGACGCCAAAAGACAGTCTGGAGTTAGGAGGATGACTGAACGAAAGAAATTTGATAGAATTGTTATTGTTTGTAGACGAGACGATGTTGATTCGATTATTGACCATGTTTTGGCTAAAACTTCAAATGGAATCCTAAAAAATTATGTAATATTATGCAATAGCAGTTTTTATATTGATTAGACTTACTTTTCATCTTTTTTCCACGCGGCATCTTTGATTGGATGATATTTATTCTTAGCTGGATTGTAATCTTTCTCGGAATCTGGCAAACCAGATTTGTTACCAAAAAAGTCCACCATTCTTACTGGTTTTTTAGTTTCTTTGGGCGATTTTTCTTCTTTTGCGTCAGATTTTCTTGCATTCTGTTTCTCAGCCTTTTTAGGCGATGTTTTATTTTCTTTCTCTTTGAGAGGACTCGAATTTTCTTCTTCGATTTCCATTTTGTCTTCAGCTGGTTCCGTTTTCTTTAATTTTATTTTCTTGTCTTCGGGTTCTTCATCACTGGACGATTTAGGACTTAAAATTCGTTTCCTGCCTGATTTTATTTTAACATTTGACGCTTTTTGCCGGATTAAATCAACTTTTGAAATAGATTTTCTTTCTGGTTTCTTGGTGACTGGTTCTTCTTCAGAATCAGAAGATTTATCTAAATCTTTGTACAATTCAGGATGTTTAGCTTTAACTTCATTAGCGATTTTAAAGTAAATTTCTGGATCAAAATTTTTTGGAGGATTTTCCTTTTCCAAGTTCCATTCGCCAGAATCAACTTTTGACGTAACAAAGTCGCATATTGCTTGCATGATTGGGTCTACTTGCAAGTTCTGTACAAGGTTTTCGTCCATGTAGCCTATAAAATAAAGTAACTGCATGTATTTGATTAATATTTAAGTATATCTTACATTTTTTACGTTTTAAACCGGTCCAGACTTTGAAATCTTTGTAATTATCTGGGTTTATACTCTTCATGATGGCAATTCTATTCTCTTTGCTGAGCGTTTCCTTCTTTTCGGGAGTTTTCTCATCTTTTTTAGTTTTAGATTTCTTACTACGTGTAGTAGAATAAAAATATGTTTTAGAAAAGTGACAGATAATATTGGGTTGCAAATTAAGTTTGTTTGTATTATATAGAGATAATCGAGTGAAATATCTAATCATTTTGATGAATATTATAGGACATACCTCGGAGGAGATCCGTTTAAATCATTCTCTGGTTTTTTAGCAGATGATTTGGAAAAGAATGACCTGCAAAAGAAAACTACGCATTACATACAAATAAACATTGGCAAACACATTATTAACTATACAATAGCTACATATATGTTTAAGGCATACTTCTATAACAATTTACTGTTATTTAATTAAATAATAATAGCAATAATTAATAATAAACATCATAAACACTTACGTTATACTGCGTTGAGCCATTTTCCCGCTCTACAACTACGCAGCAGTTAGGTTATATAAATAAACAAATCTATTTTTATTATTTATTTGTAATCTTAAACAATTAATAACAATATTATTAATGCGTTTAATTATTCCACGCATTTATTAATGTAGATATGAATTAATTTGAATTATTGCAATAAATTTTGACATTTGCTAGTCCAAGCAAAGTCAGTTAGGTGGCAGCACAAGTCTAACAGCTGAACGTCAATGTGATATTTACTTGTCAATTTAAAAGTTATGTTAATTAATAAGTGAAATACTAATGTTTTTTGCATATATCCTTCAAAGTACACATACTGAATTAATTAAATATCATAGCGTAATGTGTCAGCTATCGTTGGTGCGCCCAGCAGTTGCTCTTTTTGGAAAAATGGTTCAACTTTGACCCGAGTAAATAATCATAACATTGCATAATTACAAGATAAGTAAGTGTAGTTTATGATTGTTATTCATTCGACTTTGAAAAGCGTCCAGAAGATATCCAACATGTTAAACAACACACAGAAGATCTGGAGGAATGCGGACGCGGTTTGTTTCGATGTAGATTCCACTGTAATACAAGAGGAGGGCATAGATGAACTGGCCAAGTTCTGTAACAAAGGGACCCAGGTAGCCGAATTGTAAGTGACTCGTTCTCATAGGGACAGACACACCTGTTCTGTTAACCATGATTTATTACTTATTTTAGAACTGCCAAAGCAATGACAGGAAGCATGACATTCCGAGAATCTTTAAGTTTAAGATTAAACATAATTCGTCCTTCTTTGACTCAAGTTAGAGACTTTGTACGAATGTGCCCTCCACAATTAACACCAGGCATCAAGTGAGTTCATTATTACAGTTGGAAAATATGCAAGTTGACCTTGTTACAGCCATTTCCTGATTTATGTTTACATACCTTGATAAGTGGAAAACAATTTTAAATAATACACACCTGTTGCTATGCTACTAATTCATGTATTGATACAATTGATTATTGATAATAATAGATAAGATTGTCACCTAGGAAACTAACAATAATTTCTTTTTGTCACCTAGGAAACTAATTGACCTCCTTCACAAAAAAAACATCGAAGTTTACTTGGTTTCTGGTGGATTTAGAAGTATTATTAACCCCATAGCCCAACAATTAAACATTCCACAAGAAAATATTTTCGCAAATCGTCTGAAATTTTATTACAATGGGGAATACGCTGGATTTGATGAAAATGAGCCGACCAGCGCTTCCGGTGGGAAACCGGAAGTTATTAAGAGAATAAAAAGGGACAAAAAACATAATTGTGTTGTTATGATTGGCGATGGGGCCACAGACCTGGAGGCTAGCCCGCCGGCCGACGCATTTATAGGTAAACAGTGGTACAATGATTTTTTTGAGGGTTTATGTAACCCAGTTTTGGGTTTTTTAGGGTATGGAGGTAACGTGATCCGAGAGCAAGTCAAATCCAAGTCTGAATGGTATGTGACCGACTTCAATGAATTAATACAAGTTTTAAACAATTAAATAATATTGTTGTTGTTTTATATTGCAAAATATACATGATATTTTAATGATCAGCTGTTTATATACCTATTTATTTATTCAGGTATAAACAGTGAAGGATTTGGGTGTAGCTACTCTACAGAAGGTTGTTGACTTGACCTCCACGTGCAACGCTCTATTGTTTCAGACACAACAACATCTTACACCCGACCTTTTATTTTTTTATAGACACACAGTATAATATTACAAACAATAGACTAACCCGGAGATAAAACCCTTGTCTATTGTCTTTTGTTATGGCTAGTGAGGCTTTGAAACAATACACTATCTAGGAGATACAGGATGGACGATTAAAGTTATCCTTAGTTTAAGAAGATAAGGTCACTTACACATTTAGTGCACGTGTATTTATGACGTCACGAGTAATTTCCCATCCACACACAGTGCAGTACGTGATTGAAAACATATATTTTATGATTTTGAGTAATCTGGATCATGTATTGAATTTTCTTGTACTTGTTTTCGACTTTACACTTTGTTCTAGGTGCTTGCCCCCCTAAATATCTAAGATATTTGGATGAATAAAACCTCTTGCCCACTTTAGCGAGTTACTAGTGACTTATGCTAAGTAAAATCAGCGTAGTAGCATGCGCAGAGCACGAAACTAAGTCGTCTGCTATCTACTTCGAGAGCCACTTACTGATTTCGGTTCAGTTGATCGAACGAGGCCTTATTGTACTGTTGAGTATTTTTGGGCGAGTGTCGGAGTTAAAAAGCCCCTATTTTGTTTGTTACCAATGTAGGGAATTCTTTACCGCGAGCGAATCGTGCGTTTTATTAATTCAAGTCTTCGATGATCAGGTGAGATTATTTTAAAATGAGAAATTAATTATTGAATCTATTATTAGATGTCTGAGAATGTTGTAGAATATTTTATTGCTGGTTTTTGTATTTGTTTTCCGGGAAAATTGTTATTCATATCGCAACGGAAATGCTTATCATTTTGTTTTATCATGTAAACTTCTATTGATTATCGATGTAGTGCTAATTATTGTGAAATCGCTATGTGCAAAGTGTATTTTTTATCGTATCTACTTCATAATTTATCTTTTTGTGCCATTAAGTTTAACTATTGTTAAATAATTTATTGTGCCTGACAACTTCAGTATTCCAAGAATAAAAAAATTCTATTCAGGTGTTAAACTACCTGGGAAATTCTTTACAATTCTTTGGCATTGAAAAATAACCCGTCTTTATTTTTTAAACATTCGATAAGATAATAAATACGTCAGAACATTCTACTAATCTTCTAGATTATAAAAATAATAAAACATGTATTGCGCGTTCGTGATAGATAAATAAGACACTTGAAACTGATGAATTAATTGATGTATATGTGTTTTCAGAGTGGTTTTGGATCAATTCTTTTCAAAATAAAACAGTTTGAGCCGCCTTGAGAGCAGATCTTGATTCCAATGGGTTGAGAAGAACTGTTTAGCCTTTGGCGACGGCCCAAAAGGTATTCACATGACTCTTTTAAATAGAATAGTCAAGCTTCAAAAAGATAATAACCACAGTTTGTTGCAGGTTTTCTATGATTTTAGTGCATCCATTTGGTTCTTATAACATTATCAATCAAATTCATTTTATACATTTCGGCTTACTGAACCAATCTACTAAATTGCAACATCAAAATTGTATCTTTGGTTTCATAATTGTTAACAACACACATCAAAGCTGGCAGGGCATCGTCAAGCGACTTCCGGAGGCCTTCCGGCAAGTATATCCGGCTTTAGTACACTCAACACAACACCAAACCGGTCAACAATGCTCAAAGTAGTAGGAGCAAGCTGGGAGCAAACCCGGGCCACTTCGTACATCCTCATCCTCTTCACCTTCTGCGGTTTACTCATCATCATCTTCGGAGGTAGCATGACACTTAGCGAGGTTGATGGCAACTACTCTGCGTCTGTCTTCTGGCAGAAGGAAGTCGGCTACCGCATTGAATTCTGGGGCCAGGGAAACGTCTTGAGCGACTTACCACGTGGTGTGGCAAGAGGTTACTACAGACAAGACATCGCGAACAACGGCTGGAGCAAGATTGAGATTGAAACTAATAATGAGTTCGCTGATGAGATTCAAGCGTATGCCGCTGGCCTTCTGGAAGGTTCTTTGACTTGGCAGCTGCTGTTTTTTCGCTGGAAGAACACCATTGAAGCTGCGTGCGAAGCGCGCGCAGAAGAATGCGAAAACATTCGAAACCGCCTCAGCGATTGGGGTAAGAATCTTTCTAGGCACCGAAATATTAAATAAAAGTGGAAATGTTCTTGGAGAATCCAACGTTTCGACTTCAATAAGCTAATTTACAATATTCCAGGTAACAGTTACAATAAAATTCATACAATACTTTGTTGCAACAACAATTACTGAAAATAAGAGGTTATTTTTGCATTATAATATTCAAGTTTTTTGCTTCATTAATGTATACAATTAAATTTTGTTTGATATAATCAAATAGTAAGTTAAATTGACGAAATTTGTTGTTTTCACTAATTAATTACTACAATGAGCTCATAGATTTCAAAGACAAAGTCACAATCTTGAATATTGTAGCTTCCTATTTTGATTTTAATTTCATAGCAAGTCTATAGCCTTAATTTAAGTTGAAACGTTAATAAATTGACTTTATTCTCCAATAATTTCTCTACTTTTGTTCGTTGGTCTAGTGGGGTATCTATTTTCTTATAAAATACTGAATAATTTGATATTAGGTGACCGTATGCGAGCAGAAGCAGCTGACCAGTCATCTCTAGACCCATTCTGGCACCAAATAAATTTATTCTTTTACCAACTGGACGGCTTAATAACCGGCTGGAACTACAGTATTCGTCGCAACCGCTCAAAGCACATGGAAATCTCAAACGCAGACTTTCTTTGGCTTCAACTGTTAGCGACCGATCTTCCTCTACCAGACCATCCATCATTAGTCCCTCAGGCACCGAGTCTAACATCTGCAATCATCAAACTCCACCGCAAAGTGAACAAACCTGAGGGAGTGACCATCGGGCAGACGACAGCGGCGCCGTACCGCGACATGTTGCGGATGGTGAAGAGATACATGCTCGCGTACAGAATGACAGACTCGGAGAGCTCTGGGCAGGTACCCGGCGGCGTGCTTGAGTTCACTGGCTACCCAGGCGCCCTCAGCAGCCAGGATGACCTGTACTTGGTCGGCGGAAGGACTGGTAAACACTCTTTGGTGGTTGTTGGATCGACCATCGGCGTTGGAGTTTCTGGAACTGTTAGGATGGGACTCAGGAGCAGGAATGGCAGAAAGAAGCGGAATATTGAGGAAAAGGTACATTTTTACATACATTGGGTGTGGCATGACATTGAAATCGACAACAAAAATATTTATACATCGCCTCTTGCCCAATTTGGGTATGGCAGCCTCATATATTGTGTGTGTAATTATTAACAAGCATGAGTACCCGTGAGTTGGCATTAAAATAAATAAATAAAGCATATTATACTTCATTTTAATGGCATAGTACTCAACTTACTGATCATGGAACGAAAAGAATTTTTTTAATTCGTATATGTAAGGGCAGTTTTCGCAAGAAGCACTGAATTATTGATTGTATAATTATATCTGATTAACTATGAATGGAATAAAATAAAGTTTAACTAATTGTGCAATGGCAAGACGAGTGAATTTATGATATTCCATTTGAAAACAGTGATCCAAAACTATTTGATTAAAACCTGGATACTAAAATTCTTTCAATTCTGTGATAAATTAGTGAGATTAAAATATATGCAGTTGTGAATCAGCCTGTATACATATTTTACCGTTTTACAACCACGAGTACCCGTGAATTGACGGTTAGTATCGCTAATTTGTGACGAAATTTATGTTGACAACTTTTATTAACAAACCCAAATATAATTAATAAAAATGCCCTGTTCATACGAGGAAAGTTTTTACTAAAAAGTTTGTTGAGCTGTCATATAATAATCTGTCAACAGCAGTAATACGGGAAAACCGTGGAGGATCTAATTAATTCTTTAAAATATATTAAAAGCTAGTGATCTTAAATATATTTAATAAACATAATTACATTCCCTGTATGAACGGCATTGACAGTTTTAATTTATGACAGCTCCTAGCACTTGTTTTACTTCCAAGAAACTTTTTAGAGAAAACTTTCCTCGTGTGAACAGGGCATAATTATATGCGTAGAATGCTTTAATCTTTTATATAAAATAATGTCGTCATAGCAAAATATTTCGAGGCTACCACAAAAAATAATTCTCATTTGTGTGTGTTGCAGGTCCCAGGAACCATCCGCGCCCTCGTGGCATCGCGTCTAGCCCGCGGGGGCCGCACTTGGGCGGCGTACTTCACCCGGGGGCGGGGCGGCGCCTCGATAGACAAGCAGTGGTCCGTGGTGGACCTGGGGAAGCTGAGCTCGGAGGAGTCGGGGGGCCTGCTGTGGGTGGTGGAGCAGTCAGGCGGGGTGATCGCCACGTCGGACCTGACCGAGGTGTTCCGCGAGCGCTCGTACTGGGCCTGCGACGGCCTGCCCCACCACCAGGAGCTCCGGCTCGCCATGAACGTCAGCGGCGAGGGCAGCAGCACCAGGAGGGAGGTGTTCGACAGGTGCTACACTGGCTGCGAGGAGCGCGACGAGGTCTACCAGCTCATCAGGCTACCCGTGCCCGCCACCCAGGAGCTCACTGGCGGCCGCCCCGACTTGTACCCAGATCATCCACTGCCGTTCGGAGTCATCGATACCAAAATTATATCAGGTATTTTACATTCGCACATCGCACACGAAGATTCGAAAATCACTTGCATGCTACTGAAATTTAAAATACCTAATGATGTGTTTGAGTAATGCTGGGTTTATGCAGACAACTAAATGAAGAAATTACATTATGAAATTTTAAAAAGCAGGCATTATTGTTTCCTGTACAGAGTGTTTCAGGTCAAGTGTAACAAACTTTAACAGCTTATTTCTGAATCCTGAGAATATTTTAAACAAAAAATATTATTGAACATAGCTCCAATTCCTTCTGTATAACGAAATACAAGAGGTTGAAGTTTTATAAATAACACTTTTGAAAAGCAAATTCATTAGTTACAGAAATGACACGAGCAATATTTAAACTATATTAAGCGATTATATACAGTAATATTTCTGTAACTTATAATAAATACATTTTTAATCTCGAAACTAATTAATTTTTCTATAAAACGATGTGCTTTTCCAAAGTGTCTTGATTACAAAAATTTAAAAAGTTCGTGTTATTTATAAATCTTCAAACTGTTGTATTTTGTTAACCAATAGGAATTTTACCTATATTCAATAACATTTTTTGCTTAAAACAACCTCAGGTACCTATTTAAAAGCTGTTAAAAGTTTGTTACACTCGACTCGAACTTAATTATTTGTATAATTTAGTTCTGCGTACATTGAGAAGGAATTTTTTTAGGTCGCGTCATTATAATAATAATTGAGTCAAAATAAAAACTACGTGTCTTATTTGTTCAACAAAATTTTATAAACAAATGCATTCAAGTTAACACATAATACCGAGTGTAGAATTTTTTCTGACCTATAGGAAATACAATATTAAAATTTTAATTTTTACCTATTGCTTTTAGAGCCAAACTGTAAATAATGTTCTTGGAGAATCCAACGTTTCGACTTCAATAAGCTAATTTACAATATTCCAGGTAACAGTTACAATAAAATTCATACAATACTTTGTTGCAACAACAATTACTGAAAATAAGAGGTTATTTTTGCATTATAATATTCAAGATTTTTGCTTCATTAATGTATACAATTAAATTTTGTTTGATATAATCAAATAGTAAGTTAAATTGACGAAATTTTAATTTTTACCTATTGCTTTTAGAGCCAAACTGTAAATACAAAAGATGTTTAGAATAAAAAACTGCATCCAACGAGCCCTTATTTATTGATATAAAACGTTCCTGTCACGAGATAAACGTAAATTAAATTTGATATATTTGAGCTGTTTAGAGTGCTATGAAAAATAAAATGAATTAAAGCAAAAAAATAAACACCAATTAATTACGATAAAATGTACCTTAGGAAGAAAAGAAGGGAAATAAAAAATAATTATTAATTAATTTTTTTGATTAGTAAATTCTTCTTATGACCCAATAAATCAATTAGAAAAACTTAGACCGAAATTAAAATTTTAACATTGTATTTCCTATAGGTCAGAAAAAAATTCTACGCCCGGTATATGTGGTGTACTTTGGGTGTAGCTGCCTCATATACTGTGATGCCAACTGTCAACACACATAAGAATTTTTTGAAAATATTTTTGCCGTTAAACTGAATTATATTCGAACCTGTACAACATATATATCTATCGCTCTTTACCTAATTTAGGTAAGTAGCAGCGTTGAATATTGTGTGTGCGTTTACCAGCCGTCAAATTTATTTATTTGGAAATTAGTTCTGTGACATTTATTCATTTACAATTCAACATTTCAAGAATGAGGTGTTTCCTCATCAGGTAAACAAAATTCTTTAATCATAAAATTATAATTTGTTAATACAAACATATTTATATCTTTTTAATAGGTATGTTAGAAAATTTGAAATGATTTGAAAAGTATTCTTCAGTTAGAAGCATGCGAGTATTGTGTTGATTGTCGATGATGTGCCCCAGGTACAAAGTCTAGCAGGCCGACGTTGGAGGTGACGGCCGGACCGGTGCACGCAGCCAACACCAGCGTGACCGAGGAACCGCCGAGTGGTTCGGCTTCCCCCTTCCAATGGAGCACCAGCGCCTACTTTCTATCTGTGCCGCATTTTGGTCACCCGGATATTTGGAGCTTCCAACCGCACAAGGCTGAATGGGTATATTGACTAGTTCAACCCTCAAATGTATTCAAGTGGTTAATAAAGAGTGTACTTCAAGTTGACAGGTTTATTTTAATAGAAACACAGCTGGTTTTTATTTATTTGTTTATTAACTTTACATTTATAAAAGTTATCACCTATTATCACATATTATTTAAATGATTATTGCAAATAATACTGATATTATTATTTACTAGTACAGTGTGTAAAACTTAAATTATTTGCTAATATAATAGAATTTTAAAATACAACAATATACAGGTGTTCCATAAGTTTCATGTGCTGATTACGGATAAAAAAACAGTTCTAATTAAGTTAATGTTCATTAACTTTAACGACAAGGATAAATTAAGTAAAATTAGGGTAGATAAAATAAAATTTGAATAGATAAAACATAATCTAAATACCCTAGATAAATATATAAAGTAAAATATGATTATATAAAATAAAATTAGAGTTTTTTACATTTTTTCGTGAAATTCGTGTTCATATACTGTTTTGCATCCTCTGAAAAAAGTCGGATGATGAAAAACATTACAAACTCAGAAATTGCGCTTTGTTAATAATTATTTAAAATTGGTTTTCTTATATTTTTTCTTTAACATCAGAAAAGAATAATATTTTATACTCGACGATAAAATAATATTATCGAGTAGAGAAAAATAATTCGCTCGCTCCTTCGTCATTAAAATATAATTTTATTGCCTATTATATAGGCGTGAAAGATATGTATTTTTTGTATAAAAATATCTATTAATCGTAATCAGCATGTCAAACTGGAATTTATCCCGTAAAATATACTTACTAGAACAAATATTATCTGCTTTTGTGGTCAACAAAACAATGATAACAATTTTGCTGTTGATATGCGACCAAGTGTTTCGTTTTAATTAGTGATTCATGAGCAAATTAGTTAATTAGTTAATACTGATACTAATTAATACTAGTAGTCTTCTAAAAACTAGAATCTTGCAATGCCTCAAACACTTTCGGACAAAATCTTTTAGCAACAACTCCATAGGCAGAATTTTTTGGTACCGGTTGATTTTGACTGTGTTTATTCCAAACATGGATGGCATACGAGTCTTCTACTATCTTTAGCGTAGCGTTAGTTAGTAGAGGGTCAAAGTATGAGGTCCAGTTCCACCAACTTACAGGGTAAAATCCCTGTTTGGGTAAAACTTGAAATCCTTGACAGCTCTTCATGTCTTTGGCTCTGGTAACTTGACACAACTCTTGTAGAAGTCTTGTGATGACCCCGGGCCCGTTGTGACCCCAGTCTGACCCGCTGAACGACCTGCTGAGGTCATCTAGACACCTCTGGGCCCACTCATGGCCGGGCCCTTCGTGAGAAAGGCCCAGAACGCCTGCGGCCACGTTCTCTTGAGATTCGCTTCCAGCAAAGTTGGGCCCCAGGTTTGTAAAATTTTTAGTGACAACTACATCGAGGTCTAAGTAGACTCCGCCGTATTTCCAAAGTGTTAAGTATCTTAAGACGTCTGATGCATGACTTCCGGCGTATCTGCTAAGCTCAATCGAACCGGAAGTGTAGAGATTTTGCAGGGGTGTATTGTTTATATATCTTTGAAAATTTAAATGGGCGATGTGTATGTTTTTATATGTGTTTAATGCGTTTAAAGCTAAATCTGTTTCATCTCCAATACCTGTTTTGATTTCTCCTGGACTGGTAAACAGCAAATAAACACTTCTTGAGGGATGTAACAGTGCTGCAGACTCCACAGCACAAGCCTGGCGGCCGTAGATGACAATTCTTCCGTTGTGGTAACTCTTGCAGCTGGTCTCGTGAAAGAAGATCCCATTGTCTGGCTCTGGAGGACTCTCCAGCTCGGATATGTCTTGTAAACGTGGTAGATTTTCCTCTCGGTAACAACTGATCTCATTGCCGAAGATCTTCAACCGCGCACTTGTAAATAAATGCGTTTGCGGCGGTTCTAGAAGAACTGTAATCATTACCAGGGAAGCAAATGTGCAGAAGATGACCACTGGTAAGGACAGCGGATGACGGCGGCTTCGCAGGCATCTTCGGAAGGCCTGGTGCATTGTTATTGAAGTATGAGCAGAAAGGTCATCTTATTATAGATATGTTTCGTTGAGCAAATCACTTAAAATAAACTAAAACTGTTGACTGTTGGTTTTTCTCTCATGATGTTGTGAACAGTAGAAGATCGCGTCCTGCGGGACGCTAGTCAACTGTTCCTGCAGCTGCAGCAGGAAATTCGCGTGCGATCGTCCCTTGTTTCAGCTGCGCGCGCACCGATTCTATTGATTTAGCAGAATATCACATTTTGCATTAATTTTAAATACGAAAATTATTATGTATTGATATGTAATTTAGTACAAGTAGCACACTAATTACACTCTACTACGTCAGAAACGCTCCACTAACATTGCACTAAAGCGTACAATGAATAATGAGACATTATTATTTATTTGCCACAGTTTTGTTTATGTTACAATCATTGAATACACATTGCAGGTAATATGCTTCTTGAAGGAGATATATATACTTAATAACGTAGTTAATCTTCAGTCATAAATTATTTTATGTAAACACATATCTACAGCTAGCAGTGTTCTATTTCAATGAGTTTACATAACTATTGCGAAATTATTATAAAAAGTTTTTATTTTGCTTTTATGATAATAATTCATGCAAAGCAAGGACTGATAATTTAAATAAACATTCTGCAATCTAAATCAGCTATAATTAGTTGACTGTAAAGGCACTACATCCAAAATAAAAATAAATTCCTAAAATACTTAATACTTCCCTCTATACATAAATGTTTTGTGGGTTACATTTTTTAGCAGGAATGAAATGACCCAATTAACAGGTCAAATTTGGCCCTAAAGGACGAAATATTTTAGTAAGAATTATTTAAAGTACCTAATTAACTACAATTTTAATTATATAAATAAAATACTTGCATACATAAATGTTTTGCGGGTCACATTTTTTTAGCAGAAATAAAAATCACCTGATTAAGAGGTCAAATTTGACCTTAAAAGTCCAAAGATTCCGGATTAGTTAATTTAAGGTCATAGGGTACTGATAACTTTTTTATTATATTAATAAAATATTACTAATTATATAATAATAATAACATAATTGAATGTGCATATATTTGACTGTTTGTGCAGTTAACTCACGGGTATCTGTGGTTGTTGATAGAGAGTGCCCCACAGGAAAATTTGTATTATTGATTGAATACTCCCCTGTATAAATGATGTAATTAATGTTTCAATAAGTATATTAATTTCATCGTTCAAATACGAGTTAATTAAACATTTATAAGTAATTATAGCTTTCAATAGCAGTTATAGATTTTTCTCCGGTCGCATGTCAAATAAATACACCTCACTTATCAGCGATATCATCAAAAGATCGAAGAAACAAATTATTTACAGCTGAAATATCAAATTATTGTCTTGTACCTATGCTATTTATTATTCATAACACGCGACATGTTTATAACGAGCTCTCGTTATAGACAGATAGGTAATCAGTAAAATAAATAGAAAACATTTTTCAGATAACTAGGAGCAAAGAGCAAAAGATGTCATTTGTGAGATAATTTTTGATACAGATACATGTTAGACAAAATTATTTATTATTAATATGTTGGACAAATTATCCACACTGCTCGCCTTTATATTGGCTGTTGTTTTGAGTCCAGCGTTTATTGTACTATTTATAGGTAAGTATTAGTTAATTTAACTGTTAGATAATTATTTATAAGCTGGTTTATTTCGCAGTTGTGCGTATTTGTCACAATGCTTGGCTACAATTGCTGTCTACCATTCATCCGGACTTGGAGTTTATTCGAGAGACCACAGTTCGAACCTTGGTTGACACCAGGAGGAATCAAGGCATCTTCACTGTTCTACTAAGAGTTGAAGGAGCCCCTCAAGTTGATTTAGTCAGAAAACATCTTCAAGATGTCGTCAATAGAGTTGACAAACTTGGTATACAATTTTTATTATAGTAATAATACATAATTAAGTTATAATAAATAAAATATTATTTATTTGAAATAATATTGAGTGTCAGAAAAACATCGGTGGCGAGCCTGCGGTTATTATTATTATTATATTTTTATGGCTGGTAACCGCACACACGGCTAAATATGTATTTAAAACTGTAACTTACAGTATGTAAGTCAGCCACACTTATATTTTGTGTTTAGATTTCAAAAAATGCAACCAGGTATACGATTAAGTATTTTGGTAAAAATATTTATTATATTGAGCATAATATCAACTAAACTGTAATGTAATTATATAAATTAAATAATTACACACTTAACTAGCTGTCTAAACAGTCGTACCAGACAAAAATAATAATTTTAAATCGAATTTATTCGTTAAATAAATTCGTACAAATTTTTAAAAAATATTCTATCTTCTACTGCCGTCTGTAAAAGTTTCCGATACTTGAATATACAATTTTTGATGAATCTGTCTCCCCAAAAATGCAAAATGTACCGGTCCAAATTTGTTACAAAATAAAATATGATTGATTTGAAATAATCCTGAGTGTGTGAAGCAGCCGACTTGACATCAGAGCCGAAGCTGCGGCTGCTTGACGTGGGGCGATGTGTCTATGTATCAATCAGCGCAGTTTCTAATCTCTAATCTGAACTAAATTTACTTTTTCTGATCTTGAACACGTTGTAGTACCAACGTTGCCAATGGATGGCAGCAGCCATTCTATAAACTGATTGGGGTTGGTTTTTAAAACGGGTATAACTCGGAAACTAAACGAGTTATCAAAACGCGGTTTGCGGCATTGGATTCCTTGTGTTTTTCTTTAGTAGCATACGTAATTTCATTATTTTTGAATCAGCAGTTTAGCCAGAATTAATTATTATTTACTAAGGGATGTTTATTTTATACATAGACATGTATTTTGTTTGACCATAAAATTATATTATCGACTTTTCTTTCGTCTTCGTCTTGTATAAAACAATTATATTTTCAGGTGAACCACGTTTTCCAAAACTTCGCAAACACTTAGTGTCCCGCTGGGGTTCGTACGCATGGAAGCGGGTACAGAAGGAGTTTGCGTGCGAGCAAGTCCTCGTGGTACAGAAGAGTACTCACAGGGGCCGACCGCTGACGGAGGCGAACGTCCGCGAGCACGTGAGCGACATCGTCACAAGGTACCTGCCCCGCGGGGCCCCCCCGTGGCAGCTGGTCGTGCTGCCGTGCGGGGAGGCGCACTACCTGCTGTTGAGGCTCCACCACCTGCTGCTCACTGATGGAGATGTCAACATTGCAGACTTGCTGCCTCTTGCTGCTGTCTCAGATCCGCTGATGACTCCTGAAGCTCTTCAACATTACACTGACAGCCCGTTGATGAATATTCTTGAACGGCCTGATCATATTCGAGATCTTTATGCGACTGTTACTGAAAATTTCAATAATAAGTGGAATGAGTTTAGTTCTAACTATGATCCCGTCAACAGACCGGAAATACTGAAGACGCAGCAGTGTTTTTCCGGTTTTGTGGCCACTGTGTTTGTTGCTGTTGTTGTGATTTGTAGGAAGATTTGGCTTGGGTTTGATAATGTTACTCCGGAGTTTAGATCTAGGGTTAAATACGTCAAAGCTTGTATTCGAAGGGAGTTTATGGTCCGTGGTGTGACCTTTAAGGGTTTTTTTGCGAGTATTTTAAACAGTTTGCATCCCTTAAATATTATTAGTAATTTTTTGCAAGTGGTTTACTATGTTGTTAGTATTTTTCTGTGGAAAGGGCCTATAAGAATATTCAGAGAAGTTCAAGCATTGATATTACGTTTATTAGGGGTGACTAGAACCCTATTAGATCGTTCTACTACTGTGGATACCCTATGGAATAATATACCTTTAATATGCCGAGCTTTAAGTCAAGTAAGTCTAAGGCCTTTTCACACAAGGATTCTATGAAGATTTTTTCAAGATTATGAATCTTGGAAAAAATAAATTCACGGTTTTGAAGCAACCAATAAATTATTCTATCCAAAACTCATTCAAGATTCAGAATCTTGAAAGAATCTTCATAGAATCCTCATATAAATAGGGCCTGATTTTATTTTAATAAACCAAGCTTACGCTTTTTACCCAATTTGGGTGTGGCACAACTTGGATTTGTGAATTTATATATGAGGCGCTGATTTCCAAAACTCATTACTTGCATTTTCTGTTAAAATAGAAATTTTAATGGTTTATGACAGATCTCCTCGCGTTCTTACAATTAGTGAATTAAAAAAGAAACAAAACGCGTTCCTTGCCATAGTTTTGAGCTATGAAAGTCGACGTGAGTTCCAAAACTCTTTCCTTGCATCTATTGGTGACGAGTATTTAAATGCATAATCTTAAACTAAGGGTTGAATGACTAAATAGGGACATATTTGGATTCAGCGGGCTCGAATTAAGGAGATACAGCACAAATTATGCCTTTGAAATGTTTATTTTGCCAGATAAATGAAATTAAAAAGGAAATAGCTACAATGGCAAATTCAGCTCACCAAACGTTTTTTGCGATTTCTGGAAAATGACTAGTATGCAAGAAGCGAGTTTTTAAATCAGCGCTTCATATATTTTACTTATAGTTATTATTCATTATACAGGGTGTCCCAGATTTAAACGGCCTAACTTTTTTATAGATTAAACACCTTAAAATATGGTGACAAGTTCATTTGAGCAAATGTCCGTAAATGCTTTATTCCAGAGATATTCATTTTCTCTTATTGGTGCAGCGCTACTTTAAAAAAATTAACTTAATAACGAGATATTTAATATTGTCTTATTGAGGTATGACAATAATTATAATTAAATTTAAAATAAATTGTTTATTACCACATTTCAATACAAAATTTTGTAAGCAAAGATGGGAATTTCTTTGATTTAATATATCCCACGCCGTGTAAATGTAGCTTCATTAGTCCACAAAATGTAGGTAGGGAAATGAGGTTCATTATTTATTTTATTTAAAAAAACATACAAAAACCATAGACAAATACCATGTCGGCATAAACACGATTTGTGCAAGAACGAGACATTTCGTTCATCACAAGCAAACTAAATTTTGTATTGGAATAAACAATTTATTTTTAATTTAATTCACTTATTATATCACACCTCAATAAGATAATATTAGATATCTCGTTATTAAGTTGATTTTGTAAAGTAGCGCTGCTCCAATAAGAAAAACATGAATATCTCTGGAATAAAGCATTTACGGACATTTGCTCAAATGAACTTGTCACCATATTTTTAGGCCGTTTAAATCTGGGACACCCGGTAGACAAAATAAAATAAATTTTAGGTATTTATTACAATGTATTACAATATAATATAATACTCATAATGAATAGAAACGATTTCTATTCCAGGTGTACAGATGGTGGTTGTCGTTGTACTCGGCGCCTCGGCTGCTGTTGTCGTTGACGTTGTGTGGTCCGGGGGGGCTGCAGGTGCCGCTGTGCGGGCGCAAGGTGGTGTGCTGGTCCCCCGCGATACCTGGGGCGCGGCTCCGGCAGGTGGCAGACCGGACCGGCAAGTCCTGCACGGAGATCCTGCTCGCCTGCCTCGCAGCAGCCCTCGGCGACTACTACAAGCCCAGCCAGCTGACGATGCTGCCGGTCACTGTCCGCAGGATCAGCGCCGGGTATCTGTTCTCCTCGGGGCCCAACGTCCGGCCCCAGGATGCGGTGAGTGAGAAATTAGAGCGCTGGGAATGATCCAAACATGCTCTTTGTATTCAATATTTTTGCGACCTGTATTTTTATTTTCACTAAATTTGGTTATTATGTGATGTAAAGTAAAATGCTGGCATATCTCTTATACAAAATAATGACGTTACAGCTAATTTTCATTCACAATTTTACGAAAATTATGCTCAAAATACCAACAAATATCTAGTTTGACCACTTTTATAACGGGTGTTACCATTTTTCTAACTGATATTACTAATTTTCCAACTGGTATTTTACTATTTTTCTACTTTTACTAACTGGTATTACCATTTCATAACTGGTATCATACTGAAGCGTAGAAGGGCATGAAAGAAAATTATTCTGAAAATACAAACAAACCAAAAAACACTTTTATAACTGATATTCCTATTTTTGTAACTGGTGTTATCTCTTTTATAACTAGTATTAGCATTTTTCTAACTACTACTACTGATTATCTAACTGGTATTACCACTTTATATCTGGTGTTACCACTTTATAACTGGTATTACCACTTTTATAACTAGTATTGTCACTTTATAACTGATATTACCACTTTTATAACTAGTATTACCACTTTTCTAGCTGGTATTACTACTTTTATAATTAGAAAACTGGTAATACCAGTTTAAAAATGGTAATAACAGATAGAAAAATAATAATACCAGTTAGAAAAATGGTAATACCATTAAAAAGTGATAATACTAGATTTTTCTTGGTATTTTCAGCATAATTTTTGAAATATAATTTTCTTTCGTGGCCCTTCTACGCTTCCGTACTTCCGTACAATTTACTAAAACTATATATTTTAAAAAAAATAAAATTTGTATTTTTACCAAACCAATTACTTATTCTAAAGTTGAACTATTTTGTTACAGTTCATAATTTTACTGAATACAAAATGAATCAATTTTCAAGATATCTTGATATTAACACTGAAGCCCTGTTCAAACAGTGATTCTTAGAAGATTCTTTCATATTTCTGTCCCAGAACAAAAAGAAATTCGCTGTTTTATTATTATTTTTCTCTTGAAATAAACAGTACAACGTTCCTATGTGTAGGTATCAGGACTGCTCTGCCTGCAGCTGCCTCCAGTACCTCCCGGCACGCTACAAGACGTGTGCGACGCCGTCTCCTTGGCCAGACAGCACCAGGTGTGCGTGTACCTCGCCAGCGTCTTACAGACCAAGCACCGCATCGTCACCAGAGCGCTGCCCAGCGTCCTGGTCACGGTGCTGTTCCGGTTCCTCTCTAAGAAGTACACCGTCGCCGTCACCGAGCTCATGGCTGGAGATGACACCGGACAGCTCAGATACACCACCTGGGGGACGAGGATCACTGATATTGTTTACTGGAGACCGCCGCAAGCTAATATTAGTAAGTCAAGGGTAATAGAGTTCTGTTTATGTTTATTTTAATTCTATGTTTTTATGTTATGGTTCTGTGTCAATATGAACAGTAACATAGAAGTGCCTATAGTTTAACTTTACTCAGTACTGAATAAATATCCTTATCGAAACGTAGAATTTAAATAAATACAGAATTTGATTCATATTTTATCATATTTTTTCTTAATATATTTGACTGTGTGTGCGGTTAACTGATACCAGCTTACCACGGCTAATAACCGCACACATTATATACCAGTACAGAATAAATATCCGGTTACATCCTTATCGAAACGTAGAATTTAAATAAATACAGAATTTGATTCATAACTTATTAAGTTTATCATATTTTTTCTTAATATATTTGACTGTCTGTGCGGTTAACTGATAACAGCTTATCACGGCTAATAACCGCACACATTATATACCAGTACAGAATAAATATCCGGTTACATCCTTATCGAAACGTAGAATTTAAATAAATACAGAATTTGATTCATAACTTATTAAGTTTATCATATTTTTTCTTAATATATTTGACTGTGTGTGCGGTTAACTGATAACAGCTTATCACGGCTAATAACCGCACACATTATATACCAGTACAGAATAAATATCCGGTTACATCCTTATCGAAACGTAGAATTTAAATAAATACAGAATTTGATTCATAACTTATTAAGTTTATCATATTTTTTCTTAATATATTTGACTGTGTGTGCGGTTAACTGATAACAGCTTATCACGGCTAATAACCGCACACATTATATACCAGTACAGAATAAATATTCGGTTACATCCTTATCGAAACGTAGAATTTAAATAAATACAGAACTTAATCTTAATTTTGAACGATTCTTAACTTATTAAGTATATCTTTTTTTTAAATATTTGCTTATGTGTGCGGTTAACACAGAAGTAAGACTGCCACACTTAATTTAAATAATTAATTATACGTATGAATAATTTTGGTGTGAACTGACACCAATTCACGGGTACTCTTGGCCAATAACCGCACACATTGTAGATAAAACATATATACAGCTTGGGAATGTAATACTTTTATTATTATATTTATTTTAGGATAAAAAATTTACATTCTACACCCAATTTATAAGTATACTGATAACCTCTTTACATAAATGTTTTGTGGGTTACATTTTTTAATTTAACAAAATATAAACAATGTGATATTTTTGTAGGTTTATCTCTATGTTTGAATTACTACGGTGACGAGGTGACTTTGGCGGTGATGTCCGATGCTCTGTTGTCCCCGCACCACGTGCCCATCGCCGAGGACCTGCCGAGGCACCTGGAGGCGCTCGCCGAGGCCGTAGGCTTGTAACAGACAGATCCATGTGTTGTAAATAAGATAAATATATTTTTGTATGTTTGTAAACATTGTGTCCACGTGTTTGGGTGCACTGGTTTCCCCCTCCACTCTCCGCGAAACATATGAAAGCGCGTATCACGGCCAAGTAGATCTCGAGGTAGTTCATGACCGCCTATGATACAGGCAACATTAAATACGCTAAGACTATTTGGTGCCTATATTCACGACAAGTGGCGGATTCACTATTTTTGAGTAAATAGTGCCCTTTTACATGTAATTGTGCCTTATTTCTACAACAGGATCCATAAAAAAGGACATACATATATATTTTTTGTAAGTATGTTTCATATTTTTATATGCACTCTTTAAATATATATTTTATTCAATTTGAAAAATGTGTGTGCGTTTACCAGCCGTAAACTCACGAATATTCATAATTGTTACCGTATTTTGACCTATATTATTTAATGTTTTCTTATCATAAGGTCAATGGTATTTCTTTATCAATTCACTAGAATTTTATAGTTTATAAACTAAGCATATTTGATCACCAAAACCCACTTATAATATTTTCCTGGAATTTAATATATTGTGTCCCTATTGATAATTTAAAAAAACTACGCCACTGGTAAAAAAACACAAAGAGAAAACAACAATACTTATGCAACAATTATTGAACAATGAGGGTATTGCGAATATATGAAATAGTTTCAAAAGTATGATGCGTGTGCGTTTATTTTTAGTTCAATCCAGATTTATCTAGATTCTGTTTTTTAATTTGTTCCAAATCTCAACCATTTTTGGCTCTGAATCAAAACCCAAGTACAGCAAATAAACTAATAAACAAAAAATACTTGTCCTGGTTACTTTGAATAAATAAATAAATAGTGAAAGTTGCAACAAATGCTTCCTAGTATCCTAGTAACAGGGGGCCAATTAAAATACTGGTTATATCTGGCAACAATTGGCGAATTAAATAGCAACCGTTGCTAATAAAAAACCAGCCATGTTTACTAACAATCACACTGATTAGTCCGTTTACATAACAAGTATTTGTCATAATGAATTATAGCATAAACAATGATTACAATAATGCGGTACCCCTAGAGGTAAAGTTCAAAATGTGACCTTAAATTATTTTTTTTATTTATGGAATTGAGTGTACTGTGTCTCTATGGCAACTGTGACGTAGGGAATCGATGCCCGGAAGGTCAGTGTCCGGATTTTCTCCGGAAAAATCCGGACAAACTGTCACGCCTTTTATTATTAATTTTAGGTAAACTACGCAATTTTGACCAAAATATCATGAAAGAAAATTATTTTTAGGATATTTCAATGGCACTTCCTTTGAAGCATTTTCAATTTGGCTAAGTAAATATTATGTGTTGTAATTTTGGGTAAAAATAGGTACAAAATATTGGCTGCTAGTTGTTTATTTGGCTTAGACTATCTATGACGCAAATTGTAAACATATACTTGCATACAATGTACCTACACACACACGGTATACTAATTTACATTCACAGGAATTCCTACACTAATGCATTCATTATAATTTATAATTATTACGAGACAGTATAGATTATTATTTTATTGACTATAAAACGCGCATATTTAAAAATCTTCGGAACTATTATTAACTTTAAAAAACATTGGGCTAGGTCATGGAAGAATGACAACAGGCCTGCGTTTTTTGTCCAATAGGATTTCGTCCGCCCACGGAGCTAAAAATAACGAAATATCTGCAAAATTTAGTAAGCTGTACCTCAGGCAAGGTTGAAGGCATTAATTGTTATCTTCAGACAACCTAGAGATTAAAAAATCATTATTTGCAAAACATTAAACGCTAAAATATGAGTTAATTTAGACCTGCAGGTATTTGTAGCATTCTACAAACTGTAATTTATTTATAAATAAATTTACGTTGCATATTTTGCTTATTTTTTGTTTCCACTTGACTGAATGCGTGTTCCAGTGGAAATTTCCACTACAAGCTGATCCAAGTGGCTTAGGTGTCTGCGCACCACGTCAGGGACCCTCAACCGGTGGTGCAGCACACCCAAATACACGAGAGTACCCGTGAACACCCGTAGTACCTACACAAAACATCAATATTAATGTTTATATACAGTATTATACAACAATCAATTTTAATTAATTCATTGTTGGTAATTTGGATGGGTCACCCTCAATTGTATTGTTGCGCAGTTATTTTTTATCTTGAAATAATTTTGCAACGCAATATAAGATAATAATCTAGCGTTTTATTGCAAAAACTAAGTAAATAATTATTTTATTACAAAATAACTCATAAACTTTATCATATTATAAAAGTTTGCATTGTTTAAAGTTTGGAATGAATGAATGAATATGTTTTATAATGTAGATTTCCGGGAAATTGTTTTAATATTAATATGCAAATATTTAAGGTCGCTATCAAGGACTTAGAAAGATTATCACCAGATATGAATTGTTATATAATTTTGATAATTAATAATTATTTAATAGCACACATGTACGTTATTTTAAGGAAGGTTTAATAAGTGTTTATCACTTGTATTTAAACTGTAATAATGATAAAGACTTAATTGGTTTTTTCTGACTCACTGATATCAATAAATAGCAGCGAATGTCACTGTAACTATCAGTTAGTATAGAACTATCTCACTAACTCTACCTTTGTTTGCAGGTTTCTGGGCACAATGTCCGCTTCTAAATAACCCTTTGGGATCTGCAAGTATTTTGATATCGTTTTGACCCCCAGGTCAAACAAATTGACTCTTAAGTCGTTCTTCGACTCGCCTTTCACTTCTGGTGACCTCATAAAGTGCAGGTCATTGATGACCGAGTTTAAGACAACCCCCAAGATTATTTTGACCTTTAAACGACCCCACCCTTCGAAGGACCCCAGGTTAAGACTCCAGGGGTGGCCAAAACGCTGGGCCCAAGAACCGTAAGCGAGCGGACAGAGCAGAAGGTTTTTTTTATTTGTTTGGTCTGAGATCGCCATGGAGACCAACGAGGAAAACAGTGAGACCCTCTCATCCTACAGTACCAACACCCAGAACCTTAATTCCACTATCATCATCGACAATCCCAGTTATGAAGTTAAATTCTCTGGTATCGACGATATGGATAAAGACAGTATTATGTCTTCGTCAAGTTCTTCGTTGAGCTCAACAGTCGACAAGAAGCCGAAGATTCCTGATGGAGGGTGGGGTTGGATGGTCGTTTTAGCCTCCTTGATCTTATCTATGATTGCGGATGGCGTCAGTTTTTCTTTTGGTCTGCTTTATGTTGAATTTTTAAAAGAGTTTCAAGAGTCCAAATCGAAAACTGCTTGGATTGGAAGTCTCTTCATGGCTGTGCCACTGTTATCCGGTCCAATCATGAGCGCTTTTGTTGATAGGTAAGTTTATTAACTAGTCCTCAACATCTGAAGACTATACTTTGATGATTGTTGCAGGTATGGATGCAGGAAGATGACCATTGCTGGCGGTTTGATCTCCGCGACAGGTTTCGTCATCTCTTCGCGCGTTCAATCCATCGAGGTCATGTATTTAACCTTCGGACTCATCGCTGGGATTGGTCTCGGACTTTGTTACGTCACTGCTGTGGTATCTGTCGCTTTCTGGTTCGATAAGAAACGTACATTAGCTGTTGGATTATCTGCATGTGGTACTGGAATTGGTACATTCGTCTACGCACCTTTAACACAGTTCTTCATTGAAGAATACTGCTGGAGAGGAACTACTTTACTTCTTGCTGGCACATTTTTACATTTCTGTGTCTGTGGATGCCTTATGCGGGATCCTGATTGGTGGATTGCTGAACAAAACAGGTATTATCTACAAAATAATTGATTTTACAGTGTGTAATTTATGATTTGTTTAGAAACTCATCTGTTGGAGGCAGCAAGTCACTGAGGAATTCCTCCAGCTGTGCTTCTGTCTCTGGTGGTCACACTCAACAAGACGTCGATCAAGATTTCCCAGGAATAGAAGAAATAAGAAGCTTGTTGAAGGATGGTCGAACTCCTGAATACGTCTTGACAACATTGGCTACCAGCATTCAACAGCAGCAACGCCAAATGTCAAGTATTCAAGAAGAAGAAGATAAGAAGATGGAACATTGCCAATCAGTTGTGAACCTACCAACATTTGTGCGCGAGAGTGAGAAAGTACCTTTAGAAGTTCTAGAAGCTTTAAGTCAAAACAAACAACTTTACAATGTTATACTTGAAAATTACCCATCTTTATTATCATGCAGAAGTACTTCAGACAAAGGGCTTAACAAACTGGTCGAAGAAGGACGAAGGGTTCCACTGAGGATGTCTGTTAAAGTTAAAAGAGCTGAACAACCACCAGCATTAGCTCTTGGTCCACCCCCATACGAGCCTAAAGACGATAAAGCAGTTACTTCACCACTAATAGAGTCTCCGACAAAACCAAGGTTCATGCAAAGACAATTCAGCCTAAATCCAAAGGGTCAACATTATCTCAAACACATCAGGCTCCACAGAAACTCTGTGATGTACCGAGGAGCCATGCTCAACATTCACAAGTACAGAATGCGGGCTTCGAGTTGCCCTAACATTTACAAGAACTCGATGACCACGTTGGCAAAAGAAAACGAAGAAAAGTGGTACGCCGAAGCATTGGAAACCCTTCGAGGAATGGCTGACTTTAGTATGTTGCTGGAATTGCACTTTTTACTGACGAGTATATCGACTATTTTATTGTTTACTTGGTTTATTGTTCCGTATTTTTATTTAACGGAACATTTGAGTCGGTATGGCTACACAGAAGCAGATTCTAGTAAACTGTTGTCGATTATCGGTATTACCAACACAATTGGGATGGTGTTTTTGGGCTGGGCAGGCGACCAACCTTGGATGCATGTCACTAAAACATATGGAGTGTGTTTGGTCTTGTGTGGACTGTCTACAATATCCATATCGTACTTTACAGAAAACTACGTGATGCTGGTGATTTCTTGTGCGTTTTTTGGTCTGTTCTTCGCCAGCAGTTTTAGTTTTACTCCGGTTATTCTTGTTGAATTAGTTCCATTGGATAGATTCACCACTGCCTATGGGTTGATACTTTTATCCCAAGGGATTGGAAACTTGGTTGGACCGCCATTGGCTGGTAAGAGTCTTGTTTTGTCTTGTAATGTAAATGTTAATTGATTGTTTGTATGCAGGTTTTATCTTTGATATAACTGGAAGATGGGAGACTTCTTTTAACCACGCTGGAATCTGGATCATAATTTCTGGATTGTTGATGTTGTTGGTCCCGTATACAACTAATAAAAAGATTTGGGGCACAGGACCACTAGAGAAGGATGCAGATAGATTGAGTCAGGCATGAGGAGCCAATTTATGACAAATTCCCTAAGTATCACTGTTTCGATTAAATATTTGACTAAATATAGGTAAATTCTAAATTATTATTATTTATTGAAAGATCTCTTAGGAAATAAAACGTATTTAACTAAATGTTGCCTTAATAGGAAAGTTTTACTCGAATTGTACAAGTTTTCGAATGAAAAAAGTTATGAAATTATATTCTGCCCGCGTTTCGGGTGGGCATCATTGCCTATTTGATCCGTATTCGAAGACTGCCATTATATTATTATATATTTAGTGTTCTACTTAATGTTTGCAGTATTCTTATGGTATTTTATTTAAAGAAATGTAGTGAATTTATTTTTATAGCTTGCGTTACAAATGTATAACAGTATTCAATAAATGTAGTCAATGCATTCAATACCTACCTCCATTAGTACCTAAATCATTCAATAAGCAGGACTGGCCAATAATAATAAGATAATTCATTGGAAGATCGAATGTTCGTATATTTCTCAATTCAAATATTTATAATTACCTAGTATTTACAACTCTAATTGATTATAACTTTAGTAATAGCTAAAATATTGAAATTTGTTTGAAAATACCATACATATGATGAGTTTAAATACATTTTACAATACGTTTCTAGTGAAAATGAAAAGAGAAATTTTGTCTTGAAATTTTATAAATACAATCACAGATGTGCTTACAATAGTCTACGGCAAGGACAATAAACAACACGTCATCCTCTGTTGCTGACTATGTTGTTGTTGTTTGTTGTCCGTTGACGTTTTCAACAATAAACAAATAGAACATCGATGTTGTGTGGTGCATTTGATTGTTCTATAGTCGGAAGTCCGAATCAATGGATGCGATGACTACTTACAATCAAAACAAAATACATCTAAATTGTACAATAGAAATAAAATGCGTTGAATCATGATTTAGAATACTCTTTATACAAAGTGCAAATTGTACAAATATCGTTTAGAATTCTAGATTATTACTAGGATCAAATTCATCCTGAGATTCATGGGTCTAGCTAACCCTATGACTAACTAATCACTCTACTAGAATATCAATCGTGAAGATAGTGCGATAGTTTAATCCGGCAACAATCAAATTTATATAAACATTACTAACTTAACTATCTAGTGCGCTTTACATCTTACAGTTTACAATTCGGCACCTAGAATTTCGGCAGACATGGCACATTCACTAAATTAAACATGGTTTACTTTTTCTGTGTTCTTTTCTGTAGATCCCGTAATACAACTCGCCAGAATACTATGAAACTTTGGTTCTTTTGGCGAAGGCTCGTTCGGATCTAAAGAACCATCTTCGGAGACTCCGCTGGCCTGGCGCTGTAGATTTTGAAAATGCTTGTAACGTTTAGTCGCTGGAAGAACTACTAATAGTAATCCAGACATTGCTATGAAGAACCCGGCCAAATAAAAAGACAAATCGTATTTGCCGGTGATGTCGTACAACCAACCTACAACAAAAATATCATTAACCATTTCATTATTGGTTTCAATTAGTGATTTACCTCCTAAAGGTGGTCCGATTAAATTAGCAATACCCTGGACTAGTAACAGCAATCCATATGCGTTAGTAAACCGTTCTATTGTTATTAATTCAACTAGTATGATACTAGTTAATGAATAATTAGCTGCTATGAAGAATCCGAATGCTCCAGACACTGCGCACATGCTTAGATAATCGTTGAGTAGTGGAATCAAAGCTGTGACTGCACCACAGAGGCCCATACAGACCGCGTACACGAAACTTGCATTGACCCAGGGTCGATCCCCGGCCCAGCCAAGTAGAATCTGCAACAAAATCAATATTCTCACTTCAAATAGCTTTATTTATTAATGGTATGTTCACACATGGTTCTTGCATGCTTCTAAATCTTGCTAAAAGCTATAAATTGATTAGAATTTTGTTTCTGAGATTCATAAAGCTGAGCTTTAATTAATTACTTTTCAACAAAATATATTTTATGTAAAATTTGTTTAACGTTTTTCGTAATTAACAAGTTAATTGATTAAATTAGTATTTTAATAATAATAAATATTGCCGAATAGTTAAAATAAGTAATTAATTCATATACAAATAAGTGATTCTATTTTTTAACTATAATGGTTCTAATTTACATTTTTGCTTTAAATTAAATAAATTAAAATATCTACATTTAAATACTTGTTTATTTAAAATACTTTTTGTCAGTAATTGTAGTTGGTAATTAATTTTTTCAATTAAAGTAATTTCGGTAATTGTATTCTCAAAGACGCCTTAAAAGTAATTGTATTTGAAATACTTTTAAAAGTGCAAGTAAATCTTTCCTCAGCTTTCATTGAAGATTCAATTTAGCGGCGCCGCTATTTGGCAGGCAATTTTCACCAGGATTATTTTCTCTAGTTTCAGAAGCATGACAGATGTGTGAACAAGCCTTTAGACTTACCTCGCCAGCCATGTTGACGATTCCAACAATAGCAATCAACATAGAAGAATCGCTTTCACTGTAGCCCATCTCAATAGCGTTATCTGTCAGATAAACATACGGCACATCGTACCAGGTGTACAACAAGAAGTTAGACAAACTGAACAATAGAAACCGCGGGTCCGCAAAGTGACTGAAGTCCAACATATCAACGAGCAAATCCCAGAATTCCCACAGACCTGCGTACCATTGGATCTTCTCTTTGGCGATTGTTGTCATCGAATTACGATAAATGTCAGGACAACTACTCGCGCGCAGTCTGTATCTGTTGATGTTCAACATCGCGCCCCTGTAAGTCAAACTCAGGCGGTGAACTCGAAGATCTCGCAAGTACGCTGGTAGTTTTCTTTGTTGCAGCCGCGGCGGCATTTCCGCTTGCTCGTTTCCGGTCTTTTTCAACCACCAAAGAAACGCTTGATCCGTGTTTGAAGGCCGAGGTCTTGCTATTGGGTGTTCGATGGCTAGTGGACTGACTGTTGGCACGAAACGACCTGGAGGATTCTCGTGCAAACGACCGGAGTCGCTGAAACTTCTGCTAGATGTTAACAAGCCCGGATAGTTCTGCATTAAGACGTTGTAGACGTTTTTATGTGTTGAAAGAAGCTCAATGACCTCCACAGGGACTTTTTCTCCGTTCCGCACGAAGGTTGGTAAGTTAACTAAAGAACTGAACAGACGGTCATCGCAAACTTGGTCTATTTCTTCGACGGATGGTTCTGCTGCCTGTTGTTGAACAGCGCTGGCAGTGTTAGTGCTGTTACTGACAGAAAATGTTTCAACTGAAGAATTGTTGCGGCGTTTTTTTCTGTCCCGGTTCTTTTTTTCTATTTTGCGTTTATGGGACGTCCAGGGAAGGTCTCGCATTAGGGCTCCGCATACTGCTAGGTTTAAAAACAGCCCGGCCAGGATTAATGTAGTACCTCGCCAGCCATATTCTTCTAACAATTTTTGGGTCAAAGGCGCGAAAATAAAAGTACCGATTCCCGATCCGCAGACTGATAATCCAGTTGCAAAAGATCTTCGTTTATCGAAATAATACGCGACGATTACAACAGCAGCTACGTAACATAAACTTAATCCGAATCCCGCCAGGACCCCAAAAGTAAAAAATAGTAGCTCCATACTTTGAGAAAATGAGCTAATAATGAAACCTACACTAGCTAGAATAGACCCTACGATGGATACTTTTCTGCAGCCGTATCTGTCAGTTAAAAAACTAGCTACAGGACCTGAAAGAAGGGGCATTGCCATGAACAAGGACCCAATCCATGCGGTTTTGGATTTTCCCTCCCCGAAATAGTTTAAAAACTCAACGTACATAACACCGAACGAAAATGTGATTCCATCCGCGATTAAATTAACTAAAAATGACGCGCCGACCACAACCCAGCCCCAACCGCCGTCTGGGGGCCTCGCCTCTGAAATGCCGATGCTGCTGTTGTCTTCACTACTGCTAGAGCTGCTACTAGACGAGATGCTAGCAGACGGACTAGAACACGGGTCTTTGACGGGCACAGTACTGCCAGAGTTGCTTCTCTTGCTGTCGAACTGAACGTGGAGGACCGGTTTGTCGATATCCGCACTTGAAGACTTTGTAATTCCTTTGCGCGGTTTGTCTTGCTGAAGATTCGACGCAGATTTGGTTGTTTGTATTCCGCCATTTTGTGGTGGTAGAAGACTATCCGTTTCAGTTGGTACTTGTATGACTTGTACGTTGGTAATGCCTTCGTCGGCACTGTTCACTTGTGATTGGTCGGCGGCGGTGACGTCGTCGTCGTGCTGTGTAGTGTTAGCGACGTCACTACTACTAATGTCTGTTTGTTGTGTAGCCATTCCGGCAGATCTCGGGTGAATTGTCTGCGCAGAGCGGAAATGCGCATGGGGCTCATGCGGATGTGGCGATGGCAGCCGCGGGGCTCACTGCGGCGGCGGCGAGGGGGGAGAAGCAGGCAGGCCATGCGGGGTCGTAAACCACGGAGGAACAACGGGTGCCTAAACACAACAAACAAATGTCAACAACTGACTGCATGTGGAAGTGAAGTGATCCAGGCTAAATAAGATCAGATGTAAGTGATCTATTATTTTTTCTTAATATTTCATATGATTTTCTGTTCTGAACTATCTGATTTATAATCTGAAGGTGGATTACTTCATTAAGAACCGAATCAGAATATCTGCCCGTGGAAGTGAAGTGATCCAGTCTAAATTTGATCACCTACAAAAGATCTATTACTTTCCACAACATTTTCTGTTCTGAACTAACTAATTTATAACCTGGAGGTGGATTACTTTCTTAAGAACTGACATGGAAGAAGTCCAGCCTAAATAATTTCAGATGTAAGTGATCGATCTATTACTTTTTACTTAATATTTTATATGATTTTCTGTTCTGATCTAACTGATGGATTACTCCATTTAGATCCGAATCAGAACGTCTGGATTCTGTCAGATAAGTTCAGATTAGTTTAACAACATTTTATTTTGTATCTCATGCGATTTTTTATTCCGAATCTTTCCGAACTAACTGATTTAATCTTGAGCTAGATAAAGTTATTATGAACTGAAAAACAAGGTTTAAGAGTAGAACTGAAGTGATCTAATCAGATATAAAATGCAAGTGAATTTCAGATACATTTCACTTAGTTCATTTAGTATTTTAACCAAATCAAAACCGTTAAAATGATCCAGTCTAAATTAAATCAATGACAAGTGACCTATAAGCAAATAAGTAGTTTCAGGTTCCTCAAAATTATCTTGAAATCTGATACATTTCGACAGCCTTATAAGATTAAATTTTCAAAATAATCCATTTAAAAATTATGCCCTAATACGATTTGTTTATTCTATGTAATACGTTGTTCAAATCTAAGACTATAATATAAGAACTTATTTTTTAACCCAAATAAATCATTCATACGCGATTTATGTTTTAAAGCTTTTTTACGATTAATTTGAATATAAACATATTTTTAAAAACCGCCAAATTATTTAAATAAAAGTGCATTTGAAATCCAAGATAGCCTTGCATTCCAAAAAAACATCAGAGCGTCGGCAGTGGATAAAGTGTTCGTTTCGAGTGCGTAATTAATTGATTTTTCATTGATAAATAATCGATTTGTGGGTGTAAATTCATATTAACGTTGAAATTAAGGGTCTAAACGATCGATTGATTGTAAAATATATCGGGGGTGGCATATTTTTACACTTAAAATCATGTAAATACTTTCATGAAAATAGTCGGTTAGAATCTGACAAGTGTGAACAATATCCAATCGGAATCATAATGTAGTGGTTACGTGGGTATATTTTGTGTTATTTCGGTGGTAAATCATATATCTGAGGGTGTAAATGTATATACAAAGTAAATTTAAGGGTGTTACCTTTCGTTTGAGTGTAAAACATAGCCGGGAATATGTGTTTTATGCCCTCAAATCGCTAATTTAATTAAGTCAAATTCCAACCTCATTCGACCGTAGTTCACGGCAAAAATTGCAGGTGGCGGTAGTGTCCAAATTGTAACATTTCGAACTGACAGTTCGAATAATTTCTAGTATTTTGGTTAGTTTTTGTTTAATTTATATCGGGAAAGTTAATTTAATACTAACAATAATTAATAATTCGTGTTAATATATAAGTGTAACATAAAATAAAGTTGAACTATAATTTAACGAGAGACAATGGTTAAAAGTCCAAAATGGTTGCAGTGCCTGTTCCCGATGTTCAGGAAAAAATCAAAGCCAGCTCAGGAGCAGTCCGAGGAACAGCCGAGGGTGACAAGAACAGTAACAATAGGTCAGTGCATTTTAATTTCCATAACTACAACGCTCATTGTTGACAACAATCCATTATATTGTCACTAATAACAATTTTGTATTTTGCGGCATAAAATGAGTGAATACGGGCCTGCGAGCTCGCGATATACTGCGCGGTGTACCGAGCATCATGCAAAAGACACTTTTGATTATATTACAAAAGAGAGCAATATTAAATTTGTTTTTAAATAAGTGTACGACCTTAGAGAAATGAAGCAAGCGCAAATATGCACCACGGAGTGGTTACACTACAGAAGTTATAATAATTAACGCAGAATCAAATGCTAATTAATGAGACACTGATGAATTATTGATTACTTTGATGATGTGAATACACCTGATGTTTACAAATTTAAACAACAAAAATAGAGCATTACATAAATTCTTGGCAGCCAAATTTATTTAACTGTACTTCGGGTTAGTGACATTGGAAATTTTGAATTTGAAAGTAAATAAAAATATTTATTTATTGATTATTAAATTCCTTGTGAGATATCAGTCATACGCAGTACATTATATTTTCTACGATTGCTGAAGCTTGGTTGGGTCACCCCACAGTTAAAATGCAAGGTTACAGGCATTTAAAAATAATTTGCAGCAATTTCGTAAAATACAATTTTTAAATACAGAGTGTTTATGTTAATGATTATTGATAAGCCTTATCATCTTTGGGTGCAATTGTTCGACGATAGTCGATTGTCAGGATCAAAAGTCGACGATCGACCCGTGACGTCATCATTGACCCCAAAACAAAGAAGGAATAGTAGGAAATATGTCACAAAATATTTAGGACATCAAAATATATTACATTATCATTTAATTAATTAATATCTAATACGATAACGATCAATGGAATAGTACAATTGAATTTATTATCTAAGGAATTTACAAAATTTTAGAGTATTTCAAAGATTAGATTAATCTTTACGCAATTTTTAAGTTATAAACACTTAAAAAATTTGTGCGTTATCTATGTTTTATGATCTGTTTTTTATCTCCATAGTAACGATAAGTTTTGAAATTTGGAAATCACAACATTGTTAAAACTAAAAATACATTATTATATTATAACACGTGTGAAATTTAATTAGTATTCATTTGGAAATTTTATTTAAAATCGTAATTTATGTGTTAGTTTAATTGTCCCAGTCAGCATAAATTATAAGTTATTGTTATTTTCTTGGAATTGTCATTACCTAATTTTGTATGGAACACCTTTCATAAATAAATCACAACAGCATTTTATGTTTTAAAAATATTTTCAATATTAATTTGATTTAGGTGTTATAATTAAATTTTCTTAAGAGTTGCCAAACATTTGGTGCTTTAGATACAACCAAAATAAAAAATAAAGATACATTACGTTCAAACTATAAGAATGATGCCAAATTTTACTATTCTATTTTTATTTGACTATTTGCTCTTATAAACTAATCTATACACCCAAAACAGGGTATAGTACCCAACTTAGCATATACCCAATGCAACATACCATAATTATTTAACCTCAATGTTCAAAAAAACAAAACACCACCACTGTGTACTTTCACTCTCTCTCTCTCTGTGTTACGCACTCTTTTGTTTTCCAAACACTTTCCACACAGTAAAACAAAAGACGCGCGAGCGTCTGTCAACCAATGACACACACGATGCGTGATTGTCTCGCACTGATCGTCAACTGTTTGAAAAGAGAGCAAGCGCGAGAGACTGACTTACATCTGTCGCCCGACGCGGCTATTTGTATTGTAAGATAATAGGGAGATTACAATAGATACAGAGTCGTTTCAATTATTTTAATCCCAATTAAATTCATTTATTGGCTTTATTGTTCATTAGCGGCATTGTAAAATTTATTATTACTTATATTGTTACTTTGTATTTTATTTTATTTACATTTTTATTAATTTCCGCGGAAATCGTGACCAACAATACATGACTGCAATGCGGGTTGCGAATGTTGTGCAATATTTTTGGTCGACTCACGGTTACATTTGGATGGTGTACGACACAGGAATGTGCGGCTGGCACGTGCCATTTAACTTGACTCTAATCTAGCAGATTGCTAGAGCGTGTTTGTTTACAATTGCAATTAGATTCATTAATTTTTAATTGTCGTTTTAAACTAGACAAATTAGTTTATTGAATTTGAAGCACATACGGGTTTGAATGTATTTGGGTAAAAAACTCGAAGGTTATCGACCTTTCAGGTTGACTGACAAAACAAAAATTTTAGGTCTAGAGTACTTAAAAATGTTATCAACACATGAACTTGTCTGACCTAATTTTTTCAAGTGATATCAGTTTCAGGAAATTTTTTCACTACAAATTTGTTGCTTAAAAATATTTTGTTTTTTAAACAGTTATCTTAATAATTGTAACTAAATAAATTAATCTAATAATATTGCAAATGATAAATATTTTATTGACCCTAAAGATCTTAAATTAATTTATATTGTGTGCTTTGTATTCATGATATTTACTATATTTTTATCAAAGTTACTATTTAAAGCGTTTACTTTGATAAGAGTTGATAAAAAGAACAAAAGATTAATGTAGTTGTCAATGGTTGAAGGTCGGGTAAAAGAACTACAATCAATTCATTGTTGACAATTAATTATTGCAATAAATTTCTCAACAATAAAAAAAATAACAGCAGCAGAAAACAGGAGTGTATTAAGTACATTTTCAATTTTTTTAAATAATATTTGGCCATGACTAATATGCAAAATTTCTCGAAATCGAATGGCTACAATCTCTGTTTCTATTTCTTGGAATTCAAGGTCCATCAGCTGATTACAAACATACTTTCTTAAACAATTAGCTAACGTCAACAAATAGTCGTGACAAAAGACAGATTGCACCAGTGGCGTACCAAGGGGTATCGATTATTTTTTCACAAAAGGGGTGAAATTGATCTTTAAGCAGTTGAACTTGGCCTTTGTGTATAGAACACGCGATAGGATTTGATAAACATAAACAATACTGAAGAAGAATTATTAGTAAGATGTAGTGGCCTTAGAAGTACTATAAATAAACTAGTTATTTTTATATGTACAGACCTCCAGGAAAAATTTCGATACGACTATGAAAGTAGATCAAGTATTTATGTAAGACGAAATAATGTTTGTACTCACCAAAAATTCTAAACTGTGTCGTCCTGCTAAAAAACAGAGACCATCTCGCGCACTCGAGCGACCTATTATCGATTAAATCCACCGCCTGACGAGTCACACTACACGGATCTACAGCCGCACTCTACAGTAACCGTGACTATCACTTGTTAATAATAAGGCCTTTGATTTATTGTACTTTTAGTGTTTAGTGTTGTATTATGGACACAGAACTAGTTGGCTGCGTTTAGCGCTTGCTTTTGGCGCATACTAGCAAACACAGCAAGCCATGGAACAAATCACATGCGGCGGTGGGGGGTGCAACACAGTGACACCCAACATGTTGACCAAGGGGCCATCACCAAGAGAAAGAGAGAAAGTGCCCAGACTGAAGTCTGCAAACTTGAGCTCATTTCGTATAATTCGATCAATCAAATCGTACACCTTTCTATTTAAATATACACATTATTTCTTAACTTCAATATACTTCAGGCATTTTGGTTTTTTATAAAAAATATTAGTAGATTCCCGTGAGTAAATCGCACACAAAATTAAAATAAAATAAAATCTCACACCCCTATTTTAAATATATTATAATTAGTAAAATAGGGCTCACAGGTGCAACCCAATTTGGGTGTAATTGCCTGACAGATTAACATTTTCTTGCGGTATCAACCTTGAGTACCCGTGAGTCGATGGCTGATAAATAAAAAACATAAGTCCAATAAATTGTAGAATGTTTATTCAATACATATAGCTATATAAAATAATATATTTGTAATAATACTTGAATAAAAATACATCTATGTGTATAACATGAGTATATAGGAATAACAGGCGTCTTAAAGCCACTTTAAATCTAAATACAGGACCGATCCATCTACATAAACAAACATAAAATATCAACGATATTTAATACCACAAAGTGTACATTAATTATAAAATAATCAACATTGTATTTGAACATTTCTTTAATAAAATAATAATCTTCAATGGTCGGTCCTGTTAAGCCACAAGCAAGCTAAAGTGCAACTTCTTCAAAGTCTTTCCTTAGGCTCCTCCAATCAGAGCCACCAGGGCCCTTTTGTAGTCTCCGGATGTTTCTCCCTGAAATTAATAAATACAACCCTGTAAAATGCCCTAAAACACAAACACACATTTATGTATAGGAAAATAGATTTACAAAACGATTCACCATTAAATGTTTTGACTGTAAAGCCTCATTCACAATACGAAATTAGTAGTTATAGTCAGTAGGTATAGTTTGTAGTTATAGTTAATCAGTTGTGTCGGTTGGTATATTTTATGTTTGGTTTACTTAAAGTTGCCTTTCATAATAATCCTTGTCTATAAATGGCTAAAGAAGCATTTATGAATATGATACAAAATTGTAAATGTCTCTATGATCTCGAATATTAATATTTAGCCGTCAAACGTCAATTAATTCTCGTTCTAGATTCTGATTGGAGTTTGCAAATCCCTGCGCTAAAACTTCATTCACAATACGAAATTAGTAGTTATAGTCAGTTGGTATAGTTAACGTTAGTGATTTGACGTATGTATTTCACTTGTAGCGTTTACAATAACGAAATTAGCTCCACGTAATTACAGTTAGCGAAGGGATTTGCAATCTCCAAACCTGTAATTAGTAGTTAATGATTTTTTGTATAAACTACCAATCAGAATATAGAACGAGAATTTATTTGAACGTTTGACGTCTAAGATGACATTAATATTCGAGATCACCTTTGTCATAGAGACATTTACAATTTTGTATCATATTTATAAATGCTTCTTTAGTAAAACAAACATCAAATATACTTTTAAGCGAACAAACTTGACATTTCTGACTTCTGACGCTAATTTCAAAACTATTAGTTTGTTTTACAACATAATTTTGTAATTGTGAACGACAGTAGTCAGAACTAACTCCTATCTATACCTACTGACTATAACTACGACATTATCATAAATTCGAAATAAGGTAAATCGTTTTGTAAAAATAGCAAAGAGAGTGAGTGCGTGAAATAGGAGTGTATATCACAAACAACGCTGCAATTTACGTTTTAGTTGACAATAAAGCAAAGCTGGAGGTACTTACATCCTGCTGACAAAACGCCAGACCAAAAACACAAAAACATTAGAAAACAGAACACAATATCCATGTACAATCTTACCTTCACGACGCTCTCCAAAGTCTTGTCATAAATCCTTTCATACTCGGTTTTAATTGAGCCGAGGTCGATTTCCGATCGACTTACTATAATTCTAATAAGAGTCGTGTCTTCCGTACCTGCTCCAGCCATTGCATCGTGGAGACGTTTTGCGAAAAACGCCGGGGGACTTTGCACACATTCCACTAAAAATAACCAAACACATCAGGAAAATCAACACTAGAAAATGCTAATCTAGAAAATGTATCAATCATATCTGCATCAGATAAACAAATCTAGTATTTTAGATTAAATTTATAGTCAAAACTGAGTATGTGGGACTGGATTCTATTTATGTACTTGTGTTGAAGAGATAAACAAGTTTTCTAGATTTACATTTACATATTATTCTAAATTTGAATTATTTTTATTTCGCTGGTAATCATTCATTTATAGAATGGTACCAACCACTGGTTCGTCTCAATCTGTGCGACGGCGTGTGAAATTCGAAGCGGCAACGGAGATATTCTTGCAACCAGGACTACATTTAAGACGATCAAATGGTTAGCTTGAGATTTTTTACAATTTAACGACAATCACACACTGCCGGCCGGGAGATTTGAACCACGGAACTTTGGTGACAAAAAATTTTGCTTCTGGTTAACGAACTATAAGAAGTTGAAGTTTTATAAATAACACGAATTTTTTTTATAATCAAGAATCTTTTGACAAGTAAATCGTTTTATAGCCATTTCCACGCTTCCACTTAAATTTTAAGTGTACTTAAATGTAAAATATCGAATCGAATTCATGACACCAATGTTATTTCTACGTTGTTTTAAAGTTAAAACAGTTAAATAATTCTTAATGCTTATTCTTACTCCTGCAACATAAACCGACTCGTATGTTATAACTGTTTTAACTTTAAAACAATTCTATTCTTAAAATTTTGTGAGCATAAACCCACCTTTACAATTCGAGATTAAAAATGCACTTATTATAAGTTATAGAAATAATACTTAATATAATTTAAATATTGCTCGTATTATTTCTGTAACTTATAATAAATGCATTTGTAATCTCGAATTGTAAATGTCACTAAATGACAGCTGTCTAACTAATTAATTTTCTTATAAATCGATATGCTTTTCAAAAGTGTCTTGATTATAAAAAGTGTTATTTATAAAACTTCAACCTCTTGTATTTTGTTAAAGAAGGAATGTGCAATGACATTTTTTACTTAAAATAACCTCAGTGTTGCATTTTCCTGCGGATGAATATTCTAAATGTTTATTTCTGGTGGTGGGCATCTTCTTAGAGGTGACCACTTACCAATAGCCAGCAAAGCCTCCAGCATCTCTCCATCCAGCTCGCTTTTAAGAGCCTGTTCGATGGTGTTCCCACTGACTTCTTTATACTCTTCGAAGACGCGTTTCAGTTGATTGAAGTTCTCGTGCGCTAGAATCTTGTTAAATATCTCCTCATCCGTGCCGAACTTGGCTTCGCCGGCGTTGTACAAAGCTTCAGCTTGCTCGCGAGCTTTGTCTGCGTCGACTGTCGTGCCCTGGGATCGAACCCCGGTCACTATGAGAGTGAGGAGTCTGCGGAAATCGCCCCCCGTCTCGGAACACATGTGCTCGGCTAACGGACGGTCGTATTCTGGAATCATGTTTATTATTAATTGAATCTTTACTGTTGGAAGCTCGAATAATGTTGTAGATTTTGTTATTTATTCATACAGTCGACTTATTTAGGTTTCATCGGGACAAATAATATTTTTGACTCGATTTTGTAAATTTAATGTCCCGATGAAGGCTAAATAAGTAGCCGAAACGACGACTGTATGAATAAATATGAAAATCTATAACAATTGTGACTAGTTTACTCATTATTCGACCTTCCAACATCATAATATTTATTATTTTGCGTTAAAAGGCCCGTCTACCTCCTAAAATCCAGCATAAAATATATTAACGTAGCGAGTGTTTTTCAACACGGATTTAATAGAGAAAGAATGGATCTACAGATGTGCCTTTTTAAAATTTTAATCAAAAAATTGTACTCCAAAAAATTCATGATAGAAATTAATTTTTAAAATTTTAAAAAGGCACATCTGTAGATCCATTCTTTCTTTATTAAATTTTTATAAAAATATTATCCTGAAGTCAATAATAAACTGACAGTTTACTGGCAACGAAAACACTTTTACAGTATTTTTCATCTTCAAAATGACATTGCATTGTTAGGATGTGACAAAGTACAAGTTTCGGGCTGGTTTCAGGCAGCCGTAGAGTGAAAAAAAAAGTAAAATCGAGAGTATTCTAGGAATTCAGAAAAACGTAGACGGGCCGCTTGAATGTGTGATTAGTTAGTTACTTTGTTCGTAAGCTTCGACTATCTGTTGTACTTCTTCATTGGTTCTAGTGCATAGGATTTCTACTAGAGCTTTTTCGTCTGTACCGGCTCCGTCCATAGCTTTGTGTAGTTGTTTGCATAGATATTCTACTGGAGGTAACATCAGAGCTACGATAACGTCTTCGAAATGTCCTCCAAGTTCACTTTTCAAATCTTCTATTATATTCTACAAAATATAATCAAATATTATCGAATTATTTTATACAGCGTGTATTAATTCGAGTACAAACAATTTTATTGCGAGAACAAATATCTCAAGCCCTAAATTTATTTCTTAAGTGACAGATTTTCGCAAGAGTATTCTACCAAGATTCTCAATCCTGGAAAAGAAGAAGTTTTCTTCATTCTACTGATAATTATATGGGTTTGAATCAATAAATAAATTATACATTCTTCTTTTTCAAGACTCATGGAAGATTCAATTTAGCGGCATCGCAATTTAACAGGTAATTCTCGCTAGAAAGAAGAAAACTTCTTCTTTTCTAGGATTCAGAATCTTGGTAGAATCTTCAAAGAATCTCATACGGAATATTTTAAACATATTTGTCTGGTATTTATAGAAGTTATATTATTATTATTACCCTGCCATATTCTTCAGTGAAGAACTTAGAGATTTGCTGTCTTTGTGCATTGGTTCTTGCGCATAAAATATCGATAATGGTTTGTTCATCGGTTCCAAATCCCTTCATAGCTCCTCGGAGGGTTGTTCCATCTTCAGCTGCGTTAAAATCTGGGAAAGGGTAAACTGTGGGTTCACGCTGAAAAAATACAACATGTTAAATGTGTTATGTGTTAAATTCTTCTTGAAAATGCTACTTACTTGATCGGACATTGTTGTACTGTTAGTGTTGAATCTAAAAAAAGAATAAAATGCGCTAGTAATGTTTGAGTAATTGTTGGACCTACGATGCGTGACTGATGATAGTGGCAGAGATGTATTCAGTTTGAATTTTTGATACTGTTTTATGGTATAAATTAGGTAAATCCAGCTCTGTTGAAGTATGATTCATGAAAATATTATCTCTTTACTAACAAGGTCACGCAGTTTCTATTTAATGACACGTACTATGTAGGAATGTTGCTATTTGTTTATGTGCGTCCCTTATAAAATATTTAATTAGTTGATGGATAGAACTGTTTTAGTATCACTTGTCTATGCGTCACAGTTCTGCAGAAATTTTGAAAAATCGATAATAATAGACATGATAAATGCATTGGCAACAACTATAAACTATACAACAAATTGCTTTTTTATAATTATCTATTTCAGTTTAAAATATATTAATTAGATAAGTAGTTAATTAAAGGGTAATAGTGGTTAAAAACTTACATTGATATTCCTTGATGATTAAATTATCCTCAGAGTTGAAGGATATTTAATTGGCAGTGTTTTTTATGTAATAAAAATGATTAAAACTTATCGGTTTTTAAGATCTTGTCGGTATATTATCTAGATGCTTTGGCCACCTCCTCAACTACGTTTACTTCTTAAATCTAGGCCACAAGAAATTAACCAGAAACTCTCAACAATTTAAAAAGCCCAATTTTCCCTAAAATAATAAAATTATATGACCAATTCATTATTTTAAATTACTTTATTATATTATCCAATTATATTTATAGTTAAATCAGTGTTTAATCAATAGATTTTTTAGTAAATAATTAATTAAATCATTTATGGATTTAATTTGATTAGCGCGCTTCTTGACTTAGTTCAAGCTTTTCTCGCATCTGTCACAGTGGCAGTGGCGCCAGCGTCCAGTGTTTAAAATTTGAAATCGTTGCTAACCAACAAATGTTTCAACACAGTTTTTCAATAATTAAACGAAGAAATATTATTGAAAATGAGAAAATCTTCAGCTCCTTCGAAGAAATTTATAAGTCCAATTGTTGGAGCAACTAAACCACTATCAGTAAATGAAAATTTACAAGAAAAACAAACACAAGTTATGAACAATGCAGTGGAACGTAAAACCAGTCACATTTTAAATATTTTAAAAAGAAACACAGAAAAGAAACAAGAACAGTGTGAAACAATATGTGAGAAAGAAAATACAGTACAAGTTAACTCAAATAACACGTTTTATAATGTTGTGTGGGGCAAGAAAAGTACCAAGAAACACAAAACTTGGGAAGGTGATGGCATTCTAGAAATCACTGGCCGTACAGCAGTACTCAAAGACTTAACTGGCACAGAAATCGGTAGAAATACTAGCATCAAACCTGAACTAATAGAAGATGGTTACATTTTATCGTAAGTCAACATTATATCTCATATTACTTAACAATAATCTTACACATTTATAGAGTCGGCAGTAAAGAAGTACAAATACTAGATTTAATAACAAACACAAATAAAATAAGCTTCAAACGGCCAGCTGACGAAAACACCGCTCAGAGTAAAGAAAAAACGTTCAAAAAACCTAAAACCAAGTCAAAAACCACCTGCTTACTAAATCTGAACACAGTTACTAGAAAAAAACGAAGCTTTAATACGAGTTTCCAACCTTTAGTTATGCCACAGCCTTCAGACGATCATCAGGTAGATTCTACAATATTTTATTGATTTTTTATTAACTTCATATTATTTTAGTGGAACTTTAACACAAATAAAAAACCAGTAACCGAAGTATCTGTCGATTGTTGCCTTGCACAAGTCTTAAGACCTCATCAAAGACTTGGAGTAATTTTTTTGTACGAAAGTATTTTAGGTTTTAAACAAAATGAATGTTTCGGAGCTATTTTAGCGGACGAAATGGGATTAGGCAAAACGTTACAGTGTATCACTTTGATTTGGTAAATAATTCAACTAAATATTGTAACTTAAATCTAATTTAAATGTTTTTAGGACGCTACTAAAACAAGGTCCGTACGGCGGAGTACCTGTAATTAAACGCTGTTTAATTGTGACTCCAAGTAGCTTAACCGGCAATTGGGAAAAAGAGTTTTTAAGTTGGTTAGGACGCGAAAGAATTCGCGTATTTTTAGTTAACAACAAAAATAAACCAAAAGATTACATGAAACTAAATCACGTGCCAATCTTAATTGTCTCTTATGAAATGTTTGTTCGTTACTTCGATGATTTGAGCCAAATATCCTTCGATTTGCTTATTTGTGACGAAGGGCATCGACTTAAAAACAATTCCATCAAGGCGTCGACACTTCTTAGTCAGTTGAACTGCCAGAAACGTATCATCTTAACCGGTACGCCAATCCAGAACGATTTACAAGAATTCTATTCTTTATCCGATTTTGTTAATCCTGGTATTCTTGGCTCCAGCTCTGAATATAAAAAATATTTCGAGGATCCGATTGTTGCATCTCGCGAACCGGATGCCGATGAAGAAGTTAAACAGTTGGGTGAGGAACGCGCTAAAGAACTAAATTTAAAGACGCGGTGTTTTATTTTGCGTAGAACTCAAGATATTTTAGAGAAATACTTACCTACTAAAACTGAATGTGTTGTTTTTTGTAAAATATCCAGTTTACAAAAAGATTTATACTGTTACGCACTAGATTTATGGGACAATCGAGAAACTGGTAATAAAGAAATGGTTCATTTTAATGTCATCAACGCGCTAAAAAAAATCTGTAACCATCCACAGCTTTTGCGTCAAAATAACGACGATTTCGCTGCTAAATTATTAACTTCTCTTCCGAATTCTGATGAAATATGCCCTGCAGATTCTGGTAAATTTAAAATACTTCTTGATTTGCTTAAAAATCTATCAGATTTAAAAGAAAAAATTGTAATCGTGTCTTCTTACACTCAAACTCTGGATTTGTTGTCATCGGTGTTCCGTCACCACGGTTACCTTTTCTCGCGTTTGGATGGCTCCGTCCCTAGCAACCAGCGAACAAAACTTGTTGACAGCTTTAACAACAGCTTTTCTCGCGATTTTATTTTCCTTCTAAGCTCGAAAGCTGGCGGAGTTGGTTTGAATTTAATCGGAGCTTCGAGATTAGTGCTTTTCGATTCGGATTGGAACCCGGCGACCGATAGCCAAGCCATGGCAAGAGTCTGGCGAGACGGGCAAAAGAAATCTGTGTTTTTATACCGGTTTTTAACAACGGGAACCATTGAAGAAAAAATCTACCAGAGACAGATTAGCAAGACTGGTTTAAGTGGTGCAGTAGTTGATCCTACTAATGATAAATCGATTAAAATGTCTGATGAAGAATTGAAAGATTTATTTAATCCGAACTTTGAAGCTGATTCTACTACTCATCAGCTATTAAACTGTGAATGTGTTGGAGATGGTTCTATTCCTCAACCTTCTGACAATAATACTGAAGAGTTTGAGGACCGAAAGTGCCAACTAGGTGTTGAAAAAACTCAGGATAATAATCAGAATTTAAAAATTAATCAGTTGATGCAATGGGAACATCATAAACCACCATTCAGTGGACAAATGCTAAAAGAATTGGGATTATTAGATAGTGAAGATGAAGTGTCATACATTTTTAAAAATAAGTGTAATTTGTGATAATACATAGTGTTTATCCATTGTAAATATATTTATTTGTACTTTTATACCAATAATAAATCATCATTTTTTAAAGTTTACTTTTTCTAGTCATAAAAGCAATCACAGCGTTTCCAAAATCATCTGATTCAAATAACGTCTGTACATTATTTAATTCAATTTCATTTGTGCGTTTTAAAGTTTCTCGTTCAATATTTCTAGTTAGTTTCTTGCTAACCAGGATACTTTGTTGAGAAACATGTTTATATTGAGCAATATGGTCCCATATTTTGTTGATTTCGGAATGTTTATATACTCTGGACACCAATCCAAAGTTGCAGGCCTCTTCGGCAGTCATCTTGTGCCCAACGAGAAGCATTTCATTAGCTTTAGATTTGCCGAGTATTTGAGGAAACGTATAACTTGCGCACCCTTCGGCACAGAGGCCTAGTTTAGAAAATGGCGTTGTGAATGTGGCATTTTGGGTGGCGTAGACAATATCGCACAGTCCGAGGGTTGTCACAGCCAAGCCTATAGCCGGACCGTTTACTATTGCCACTAGCAACTTGGGATAATCAATAAATGCATCGATCATTTGCCTGTAATTTTAATTCGGTTATAAATGAGTTTGTAATGGATGTATTGCTTACTTTAAATCATGTACAGCTGCTTCAGAATTTGCGGAGTCGTTCATAGCTTCTGAAATGTCAAATCCACTTGAATAATAATCGCCAGTACCTGTAAGTACTGTAAGAAGCACTTCTGGATTTTGAGCTGCATCTTTTAAAGATTTTGTGATTAAAGTATAAGCCTGTCTTTGTATTGCATTCTTTTTACGCGGATTGTCAAAACGAATGACTTGTATGTTGTTTTCTATTGAAATTGTTAGTCCTGCTTGTGTCACACCCATCATTTTTAAATACAAAGTTCAAATCTGGCATAATTGACAAATAAGACAAATAAAAATATTTGAAGGTTAAGTATACTTTGAAGTCTTAAAATATTTTTTTATTTTTATAAAATAGAGTAAAACACTTGTAAATGCTTTATTGATGTGTTTTAAATCAATAAATAAATAAATAATAATTGTTTGAATTTTTAATTATTAAATGTTGCCATGTTGTAGTAATAAAAACCACTAGATGTGCGATCTAGGGGATTTTGAATTTAATTAAAATGTTGATAGCTTCTTTACGATTGATGTGTGTATGTAAACTATGCAGATTTTCTTAATTTTCTATTAATTTCGGCGTTTTATTAAGTAAAACTTACTTATATTTGGTTATAAAACGTTCGCGAGCACGTATATGGATATGCAAGAAGTGTTCGGAAGTGATTTAATGAGCCTGAATTGTAAATAGAATCAAGGTAAATGAAAATTACGTATCGTTTGACTCTTTATAAACATGAGCCACTTATTTTATTAATAGCAAACAATTAATACCATTAATTACATGCATTTTACATCTCTTAAACACAGTAATGTTATAGAAGCTCATTTGAAGTCACATTGATTGCTTACACTGTTTATCAAGTGCTGAAGCATTTTTATACATTTATTTTTATATACGCAGAGTTAATCATCCAGCTATGGATCAAATAACAGTAAGTGATATTCCATTACCTGGCGAGGAAGTGTATAAAGATTCAGATGATTCAGCCAAACAAACTGAACAAATATCTGAGCCCAAACCTGAAACCGCCGAACAAACAAACAACACTGAAGCCAAGTCTGAAATCATTGAGAACACAATTGAGACTGCAGTTACTGAAAATTCAGTTGAACCCGCTCCAGAAGGAGTGAAAGAACCTACTGAAACAGTCAACGAAACTGAAAAGCTAGCTGAAGAACTTCTTGAAGAAGTCACTAAAGATGAATCAGATCAAGTTGAATGCGGCACAAATGAAGTGATCACTGAAACAGTGCAGGAGCTTCAGATGGAAATAGAAGCTGCTGTCTCTGCAGATTCTGTTGATTCAGACATCTCTACTGTTATCTTGGATAGCAGTCAAGAGATTGATGACTCAATGGAACCACTACGGTGTGATGATTCTGTTGATCAAGTACAAGAAAATCAAATACAAGAAGTAGATCAACAAAAAGATGAAGAACCAATGGAAACAACAACTGTTGATCAAATACAAGAAGTTGAGCAACAAAAAGACAATGAAACGATGGAAATAAGTGATGATTCTGTAGAAATATTAGAACCAGAACAAAAACCAATTAAAGAAAAAATAGAAGATGACGCACCAATTGTGGAGGAACCACCAACACCTGCTGTTCAGCAAGAAAATAAAACAGACAAGCCGGCGAAAAAGTCTTCAAGAACAAACAGTACAATCGAGGCCATCAAGAACGACTGGTTAACAATAGAAGAAGTCTCTGATGAGGTCGACTCTTCTTCACTGAACCCAGAGCCAATTATAACTGAACCGGAAACTAAACCAGAAAATAATATTGAGAAAAATGATGCAGAACCTGAAAAAGAGCCTGAAATAATAGCAACAATTGAATTAATAGACAATCACGACGAAGAACCAGAATTAAAAGAAACTGCTGAAATAGAAGAAGAAAAACCAGTTGCTACGGAAACAGTCCCAACAGAAGAAGTGACACAAGTCGTTGTCTTAGAAACAGTTCATGACGAAATCATAGGAACAGTTGCTGAGAACGTAACCATAGAGATCATCGACCATAATGTTAACAATGATGCCACCGTGGCAACTGTGGAACAGCCACCTGTTGAAACAGTTGCAGATAAACCATCCGAGGATAAATCAGAAAAACCAGAGGAAGATAAAGACAAAGTCGTGATTGTCGTTGAAGAAGTGGAGCAGAAGCCTGAACTTGTGATGAAGAAGACTCCTCGGCCCAGAGGACGACCGCCATCCAAGTCCAACGTTCAACGCAGCGACAACCTGCAGATCCCGTGCCACGTGCTGGGCAGGAGCATCGAGAACCCCACGGAGGACCTCATCAGCAACGGGCGGACGCCGCCCAAGCCGCGCCTGGGCGTCAAGGTGCCCTACAGGTTCCTCACGAGCCAGATCGTCACCAAGGAGGAGATCGCGCACGAGCTGCTCGAGATCACAGACAAGCGCAACCCGGCACCCGATCTGCCCGCCGGCGGAGACATCTTCTTCGCCAGCAAGCTCACCCAGCGGCTCGCCAGCAAGATCGCCCTCAACGCCGTCAAGAAGAAAGAGCCCGAGGCCACTTCCGGCATACCCAGCGACGCCTTGACTTCCGCTACCACCAGCCACCCGACCAATGACCACCCGCCGACAGAGAAATCTCACAAAACCATCGGAGACAACTCGGATCTGCTTGCTATACTTGAAGGCGATGTTGATGTCGATTGGACTAAAGATATACGTAACACTAAATCCAATGAAGTTGAGACTAAACCCGTCGCGAAAACACCGGAAGAACCCATCGGAAACAGCCGCAAAATTGATCCGGTCACCGAGCGGCAAATCGCGCTCAGGCAACTGAGAGAAATGCCTAAAAAAGAAGGACGTGGCAGACCTAGAAAGCATTTTTATGATATACGCCCGCAAAGAATTGTAAAAGTCGAGCCTCCTAAAAAAGAAAAACCAGTAGAAAAAGTAGCAGAAGCTCTTAAACTGCCTGAACCGTCTAAACATGTAATCAGTAATGAAACTAATGAAGATATCAAACATGCTGTTAATAAACTAGCCTCTAAAATCAAAGAAAATGTTACGAACGCTGCAGAAACTGTTGAACCCGACCTCAACTTAACACCGAGACGAGTCACGAAGACCTACAGCCGCAAAGAGACCGTGGTGGACATCCCCGACGACCTGGAGTTCATTGTGAACGAACTAGAGCCCGCTCCAAGTGCCTTACCTGACTCCAAACCAAAACCAACCGAGAAAGACAAGAAACCTGAAATGAAGAAAACCAAACGTAGCCTACCGGAGGCCGTCAGCAAGCCGGAAATTACGTTAGTTAGCAAACGAGCGAGGATCATCAAAAAAAAAGTCATCTGGGATCCGGCCGAAGTCCCCAAAACAAGAGTGTTAAACGCCATCCGGAAAGCTCAACAGCTTGAACTCAAAGCCAGGAAATTAAAAATGAAACAGAAAAAAGAACAAACTAGCGACGAAGATGACGACGAAGAAGTGGAAGATAATAAATCTATCAAACAAATCAAACAAGAACAGAAAGATGCAACTAAATCACAAAATAAATCAGACAAGAAACAAGAAGCCAAGCGACAGTTAAGAAAACTAATCCAACGTCCTCAGCTTTCAAAAATACAAAAGAAAAAACTGTTAATCAGTCGTCCGCTTCGCTTCGTGCGATCAACAAACGGCGAATTAAAGTCATCGTTAGCTCTCAGCAAAAAGAAGAAGCAAATGATGACAGAAATCGCAAAATCAGTCCGCAACAAACCCAAGAAAACCGAGCTGGACAAACTGCTAGGCGACGAAGGCGCAGTGAACATGTTGTACTCCGTCAAACAGCGGCGCGGCCGCCCTTCCAAGAAGACCATCGTCAGCCAACGTGAGCTGCAGAACCGTAAGAAAGTACTTCGCGAGACCATCACACAGATCAGCAACCAGGAAGACTCGACGAAGGCCTTGCGCAAGAAGGAGCTACCAGTGCGGAAGAAGTCACGTGACAGTGTTAGAAGTTCTCTGCAAAGTCCGCCGCCATCGCCCAGCTTCTTCCATCCGCAACGCGCTGAGGCCTCAAGAATCATCCGAAGACATTCCTCGAGCTTCTCCAGCGAGTGCTCTTCACCGAGAAGACTTAGTGTTGACACTACCGCTACCGCCGCTGCTGCTGCCACTGCTGCTGAAGAAGTCGCCAAGAATGGTGACTTCCAGTCGCCGGGTCGAGTTCTCCGTAAAAAAGATGTTAAACCTGAAGACAAAACTGTTAAAAAGACTGATAAAGTAGAAAAAGAAAAGTTAACTACTACTGAAAAACGGAAATTGAATACGGAAATGAGTAAGAATTTTGATAAAACGCCAAAGAAACGAACCAGAAGCTCCAAAGGTGAACCGGAAGACGAACCTAAACCGGAAACTGAAGAAAAGAAACAGAAGTCTGAGTATAAAGAAATAATCCTTAAAAAAACTAATCATTTCTATCAAATTGTTATGAGTACGCCTACAAATTCTAAACTGCGCGATGTAATAAGTTTGCAGGTAATGTATTTATTGCTACACCCATTTTAAGGTATATTTAATGTGATTACTTGTAGATGTTCCAAGAGTTGACCTCGGTTATAACGAAACTATCCAAAGACGAAACCTGTAAAGTCTTATGTTTAACATCAAAAGGTAAATCATTTTGCAACGGATTAGATGTTTCACATTTAATACAAACCACCGCAGAAAAACGTTCAAGCGCGGCTCAAGACATGAGCCGAGCTGTGAAGTGAGTATGCTTATAACGTACAACACGCTTATAACGACCTATAATCAATCATATTTTAGGGAATTTATATTAAGTCTCGCCCGCTTTCCAAAGCCGTTCCTATGTTGTCTTTCATCATCGTCTAGCTTGTTGGGCGTTACAATGTTGCCATATTTCGACGTGGTGGTCGCCGCTGACACGGCAACGCTGTGCGCGGACTACTCACGCCTGGGGCATAGCCCTGAGGGGGCCCCACAGCTCACAATGACTGACAGAACCGCCAGAGACCTACTACTACTGGGGAAAAAACTTTCAGCGAAAAACGCAATAGATTTAGGACTAGTAACTTTTGTTGAACCTGCTGATAAACTCGAGGAACGACTGGTTAAAATTGCCGAAGAATTCGAAGGAAAAAGTCTACAGGTAATGTTTAATAATCAAAATCGTTTATTAGTTCACAGTATGCCTTATTTCCTAAACCCTCATACATTAATTCCTTGATTTCTTTTACTGTTTTGTCTGTAAACATGCAATAATGCCCTAGCGGGCAACTACATTGATAATAAATCGCGTTAAAATCGTTTCTAACATTGCCGCAAAATTCTAGACTCTTGCATTTTTTCAAAGCAGCGCATTTGTAAACCTCGCGAACTGTTTCTGTTGAATTTTGAGCTGAAATTGAGTTTGAAGTCTTCGAATGTCGCCAGTGGTGATCGAATGGACAGAAACACGCCACTGTTATAGCGAATGATTGAGGAATATCTGGAGAAATTGTTTTTGAAGTTGTTAAAGCTGATGATCTTTGTGTGCAAGTCGGGAGTTGAGTTATTCGTGAACAAAACTGAAACAATCAAATTAATATTACTTCCAGTACATACAGTTTCATGTGTTGATTACAGAACAAAAAGAATTTTTTAAATATTCCACAAATAAACTTGGAACTATCTGAAAGATTATATTTTATGCCTTTGAATAGATTATTAAATTTATTTTCAATAGTAATTATGCGAATTCTACAACTATCACTATTAAAATTTATTTTATTTAATTTTCATAACAGTTTATTCAATATTATTTTATTTAAACGTACCTAATTAATAGCTTTTATGTAACAAGTGCATAATTTAGGACTTTCTTGGACGAGCTGATAATGCAGGCGAGTCTATAAAGTCCGATTATGCACGAGTTGCATACAAAACTTTATGTTCGAGTGCAAAGATGATATTTACTTTCATAATATGTTTTGATAATTTTCAAATTGTTAAATTTGTGAACATGTTCTAGTTCTTTGCAATAGCTAAATATTAAAATATGCGATCCAAAAAATAGAACAAGAAATTATATATTTAATTTTAGTAAATTCATTAAATTATAATGTTTATTGTAGCAAGACAATTTAAATAATCACCAATCAAATTTATTTCGAAATTCGCAAAAAATAATTGTACATTGGAGCACGCAAAATGTTTGTAATAATTGGTGAGTAAGAAGTGTTAGAATCTTACTTTAAGTTGCGCACGGTTATTTAAAGTCATGGTTTGATTGTCTGGTGTGTTTTGCCATCTCCAGGGGCATTCCTCTGCACTTGGACATCGACATAAACGTTCTGCTATCGGCGGCAACCAAAATCGTTTATGTAATATGCTACACACTGAATTTGACTCACATAGCGGCAGATCTTTCTCGCTTTTTTTCTAAATAAACATATAATATTTATTAAGTTACATGATTTATGAATGAGTACGTACATCTTCTAAATATCGAAATACAACTTGATGTTGACGGGTGCTTATGGAAGTATAAGCACAACCTGATGATAAGAAAAATAAAAGGGATAAACAGAACAGAAATGAGAACATTTTCACTTGACAAATGCTTTATTAGTTGGAGCAAAGTACAAATGATCTAGCGATAAACTCTTTTCAAGTTCAATAAATGACGCAATATTAATCTTCTATTTACGATTTCTCAGAGTTTGGTAGCGACAAAGTCTCTCCTCCGCCAACCGCTGCTGCAAAAGCTCGAGGAAGCTCTAGACTTTGAGCAAAAGCTTCTAGTTGAGCTTTGGCCGAGTGTAGAGTGCCAACAACACTTCAAAAAGCTCTTGACAGAGCAAGAACTGTGGTGAACATACAACAAATTACGTTAGACGTGTTTTAAACAGCAATGGAGCTCTTTACACTTGGAAATAGCTGAAAGATTGGAATGATTTGTAAAATATTTTATAAGTAAACAATTACGATTGTGTCATGGTAGTGATTTGCGACGTTATTCATCAGTTACTAAGTAACTATTGCTAGGGTAACTGTCCTATTTTCAAGTGTAAACAATATCAATTTTACGTACGCACCTACAGTTTGCAATATTTCGATGATGTTTGTTGTTTAATTTTCTTTTATATTATATCAAGATAGAATTGTTTTATGTTAGATTTTATTTTACAAATAACGATACGCTATTAGAAGAGATGAGTGTAGTATTGAAATATATTCTTATATCTTACAATTAAGGCATAGTTCACAACTATGCATTTCAGAATTTTGTACCTTTAAGAAATTAGTTACTATCTTAAAATTTTATGTGGGATGAATATTAATAAAGAAATGACACGATATCGATATATGTCATACTGTATACGCCTTTATTTCTACTTACATCAAATAACCCAATAACAATAATTAAGTGTTTTTTGAAGATGCACATATATATTTTATCCAGATATAAAACAACGAGAATACTTTACTTCTTAAATATCAAATCTCATGCTTTTATTAAGTAAAATGCATAATTTTGTAATAAATAATTCAAATTTGAACATTGGACAGAGCTTAGTTAAACGATTCTGTCGCGGGGAAAGAATGGCGCCACCATCCAATAACAAATATTAATTTACGTTTTACGATTTTTGGATTTTTACAACATTTGAACATTTGCAATACGTACATTATTATTATTAGTGGTGCAGGTTAAATTAAAAGGGAACAAACAGTAGTTTACATTCTATAAGTAAAATTTTTACTTAGCAACTGTACAATCTGAAGCTGTCAAAGTTCAAATAATTTTTTGTTTATCATGGTTTAATGTTTTTCGCAAGAAATGTTTAAATTATTATCAGATGTTCTACCTAATACTGTGACTAAAAATTTGACAGCAGCATATTTCAAAGGTAATCGAATATTCATGTTTTAAATAATATAATAAGTAAACAACAAATTGTAGTATCAGCTTGGAGATCTTTTGGTTTTGGAGGCACACACAGTCTACAACATTTCATACAAGGCTCCAAGATGAAAATCAGAATTCTACCAGCACTCAGCGACAATTACATGTACTTGGTAAACACTGCAAATAAGTCATTAATAATATCAGTTGAAATGATTTGTGGTTATTAGATTATAGATACAACTAGCAAAGAGGCTGCAGTTGTGGATCCTGTAGATCCTCACTCAGTTTTAAAAGCCGTAGAAGAAGAAGGAGTGTCTTTAACTAAAGTGTTAACTACTCATCATCATTGGTTAGTGTTTCATTTATATTAACAAGTCGTATACTAGTGTAGATGATTTGTAGGGACCATGCTGGAGGAAATGCTAATTTAGTTACTAAAGCAAAAACACAATTACAAGTTTTCGGTGGCGACAGACGAATTGAGGCATTAACCAATACAGTGAATGACGGGGATTCTTTTAAAATTGGAAATATAAATGTGCAGTGTTTATCTACTCCTTGTCACACAAGTGGACATATTTGTTATTATGTGACAGATCCTGATGACATACCAGCTGTGTTTACAGGTATTTAACTTGTAGTTAAACTGGCAGACAAGTAAACAATTAATTTAATAGGTGATACGCTTTTCGTGGCCGGTTGTGGTCGCTTCTTCGAAGGAACTGCGGAGCAAATGTACACTGCGTTTAAAAAGCTTGGCAAACTCCCAGACAACACGCGAGTCTTTTGCGGACACGAGTACACTCTGCAGAATTTAAAATTCGCTCAACATGTCGAAGAAGATAATACCGATGTGCTGAATAAGCTTTTGTGGGCGACAGAGTTGAGACATATGAATCAACCGACGGTAAATAACACAACAATGGTGTAAACAATGTATTAGCAACAGTTGCTATGGTTTTAAGGTTCCTTCGACAATCGCCGAGGAAAAGAAGATCAACCCGTTTATGAGAGTTGATATAGATACGGTTCAAGGCCACGCCGGGTGTTCCGGCAGCGTTGAAACCATGAAAAAGATAAGAAAAGAAAAGGATGACTTTAAATAAAGATTCAGATATATTTACACTTTATTACAGGCAAGTGGGTTTTATTGGAAAATTATCCACGCAATAAATAAATATTAATAGAAAAGTTTTTATTAACGAATAAATAATTAGTTTTTACAATTATACTGCGACATTTCCACGACGTATTTCTCTTTCGACCTTTCGTACATATCTACATAGACTTGTTTATCTGTTGCTGATAGCGACTTCCATTTAACAGCTAACTGTCTTGTGAGTTCTTGTTTGGATGGTTCAGCTTCCCCTGGTTTTAATTCAGCATTTAGTTGCTCCATTAAGATTTGTCTCTGCTCTTGACAAAATTGGAAGAACGGATTGGCGGGTCTTTTAGGTGCATTGGGATCTTTTTCACTCTTCTCTGACTTTGTTCCCTTTCTTTTTGTTGCTTTCTTTACTGGTTTAGGTTTTTCAGATTCTATTTTCACTAAGTAGAAATATAGTTAGTATACGAGTTTAAATTTATTGTTGAATTTACCTTTTTCTGTCTTGACAGTAACTGTAGATGGTTGTGCATTTGAGATATTAGGTTTTATGTCTTGATTTGTGTCAACTTCTGGTGGTGCATTTCTCCAGTCGTCTCCATACGCATCTAGTCTCTGTTGTAGGTATTTCACTTCTTTCTTTCGTCGTGATATTAATTTCTTTACATATTGTACTCTAAAATACAACTAATTAGTTATAGAATGTAGGTAGGTATTGTTGAATTACCTGTAAACAATTCTTTCATTGTCTTGTTGGATTGTTTCACATCTGTCAAGTAGCAATTGATATTTTCTATGATACCTGTCTTCCTCTTGGTCTTCTACATCCATTTCTGATTCATCTGACATTATTGAGTTTCTTGCGAAGCTAGTACTGCTAAACATTTTGATTTAAATTTATATTTATGAACTTGTAAATAGTTTTTAGTTAGGTTACAAGTTATTGATTATTTTCAATATAAAATACGGTATAAACTGATACATCAATGAACACACATTATTTTTAATGCCTATATATTCGATTCTAACTAATAATTATATTTAAAATACCCTGATTTATTTATAAATAATAAAAGTAATTATTACTTATTATTTTCTGTTTGACATTGCGCGTAATTTACATACAGTTGGCAACACTACTTGTAGCCTCTGGTGTGTGCTGCCACTACTGCGCTGCGGCGTTTTCTGGAACTTGAGTCAGATGATGGCGTCAACTGTCAAATGTGTCAAGTATTTGGGTTTTAACAATTATTTATATGAAGATATGTTGTTTATCAGTGCTTAAATTATGATAAAAACCCAAAAGCAGCTAAAATGGGAACGGCAGTTCATAATCCTGACTTATTTAACGCTGCAGGTATGAAATTATTTAGAAATAAGTCGAGTTGAAATTTTGTTTGTAACATAACAGCACTTTAAATGGGGATGTTTTCACCTGTTGTATTCATTAATATCATACACACAAACAACTATCAAATACTATATTATAAGATTTAACAGCATTTTATTACATATAAAACTAGTTGAATATGTAAATAGTAAGCCTAGTTTTTCTACTTGAATGATTCAGTTCCATTTGTTGATTAGTATTCGTATCACACGTTAAATTGCTAAATTGGTTGTTTATTAGTGACAATATAAAGGTTGTTAGTCATAGTTAAACGGTAGTTGAGCGTATTGAATCAACAGTTGCAGAATTGTAGTTAATATTAAATTGTTTCATTGCAGAATTGACCCCTGAGCAGCAGAAAATACTCATTGATATTCGGAGAAGAAAGACTGAATTGCTTCTAGAGATACAAGTAAGTGGAAAGTATTTATTTGCGTGTAGACATTACATTGTTGGTGTAGAACGTTATTTCTGCTACGAAAGGGAAAACTGATAAACTATAATAAAGATAAATGAACTAATAATCTAGGAATAAACACTGATAAAGAAAATTATGCAAATTACGATTTCTCAAGTCTATTTGTTTGATTAGAAAATTTCTATGAATTGTTTTGCTGTTCGTGTGAAAATCGTGCCCTAGTTTACGTATTTTCTCTCGTTTAAGAATAGAAATACTTTTTATGCATCTATTAGATTGTTTCTAATCATTTTTTAATGACAGTCGTTGCTCTTATTAACAGTAATTATTAAAAATATCAATAAAATAAATAATTAAATATATTGCGGTAAGCGGTAGGCAACCGAGGTTTCGTGAATAAATAAACGGTTGCTAGGTCACAGGCGATTATTTTAATTGTTAAATTCATTTTTTATTAACAAATGTAATTGTTGTGAAATGATTATAATTGGTTGTTAATTAATAATTTGCACAATATGATATTTGCGACGTATTTCAAAATAGTGAAACAGCTTTAATTTAATATAATACAATTTCGCAAACTGGTAATTAATTTTGTAGGATGATTTTATGAATAATGTCACTATCTTTTTATTTTCTTATCGAAACGGAAGTGGTTGTAGTGTCGTCATATCAAACTGTACATCCTGCCTAGTTGTTTTTGACGATGCTCGTTTTTTCAATGGGTTTCCCTATTTTTTGACGGAAATTTGTATCAAAAATACGCAGTTTATTAAGGAAATAAGTTCTTGGAATATTAGAAAGTGGTTGACAAATTAAAATAGCCGCTGATTAAGATGTGAAAAATGCGACTTAATCAGATAAATAGTTTAAATATTTGATACATGATTAGATATAATATGATACAATCTAATTTATGCATAATATAAAGTATTTTTTATTCGACATGTACAATTTTAAAATCTGCTAAATACGGCATATTTTAAAATGGTTTTGAAGTTGTCTTGTTTGTAAGAAACCTTGCAACGTGACGTCACGCGCCATGCGCTGCGTCTGATGCTCGTTTGTTCCCCGTGCTCGCTCAGTTGACGTTCAGCTGTCCCGCTTGGTGGAAACCGCGTTCATTTGTTATAAACGAGTGAGTGTTAAAAGTTATACGTTATCATTAACACAACGTCAACGTCATTACAAAGTGTTCAATGATCGTCTACTAAGATCTGCAGTTACTAGTGAAGTGTCAATAGTGTTTTAGAAGATTGCGCAGTAACTTTGGATTATTTAAAACTATTTGGTTTGTATTTTTTTAATTGAAAATATGAGCAGTTTATAACAATGATCTTTATATGGCTATAATTCATATTAATCATCGGGTTAGTCATTTTGTAATAACCTTGTAAAGAATACCAGTGAGCGCTAATTTGGGTAAATAATAATAACGTGATGTTGTTTTATCTCTTGAGATAAAGCGTTTTAAAGTCCAACATCTTACGTCGTCGAACTGTTGCCAAAATCGGAGTAAATTACAGTTAAAAATAAAGAAGTCTGTTTGGCTGTGTGATTTGGGCTTGCACAGCTTCAAGATCACGTTGTCTGAGGATTAGGGGTTGTTAAGAACTAAGAAGGGGAGGGGGGCACAACAATGCTGGGGTGCGTCGCTGTGGGAAACTAAATATTATTGAGAAAGTTACAGAGGAATGTAAAACATTCATGTAAAAGTGTTTTTATTTGATTTGAATATAAAATCAGCAGTTGAGTGTCTTCAAACAATAGAATTAACATTCTACAGGCCTCCCGATGAACGCAATAGAAATTTTAATTGACTACAGTACTCGAAAAGAATTTGCAATTAAACCATCATAGTACAGTTATAATTATTATATCAAATTTTTAAATTTATACACATAGTTGCGTGGTATGTGTATGCACTTGAGTTGTTTTCGAGTTTATTTCGAGGTTGTTAGCCCTGTTTCCGGTCTAAATTGCGATAGAACAACCCCGTGCGACTGATTTTGTTTTTGTATTTTTACTTCCGGTTGCGAGATCGCCAAGATCCGTGATTCGAGTGACCTCAGAAGGTCACAAAGAGAAGGTCAGACAAACAATATAAAAAACAATGACGTCAGTGTGCATAGTTGAGAGTGCCCCACAGGCAAGGTGCAAATCTTTGCAGGTGACCCGCATATAACGAATTTACTTCTTTAACGAGCAATCGCTCAATTAATTGCTGGGCAGATGTTCGGAATTTTTATTCGCTTGTAAAAAATTCTGAGTCATTTCATCTTTCCTCGTAATTTAATTTAACAACCTTGCGAAATTTATTTTATTCAAGTTGCAATGGGACCTGGGGCCTGGGAAAACACTGGAAATATTTCATTGATTTTATAAGATGATTAAATGAATACCTAGAAGTTACACTCGCAATATTTGATATGAACATTTTGTTTATAATGGGTTCAACACCAGAAAATAAAATTCTAGACGCACAAGAAGATTCAACAAAATATCTACCTACATCTAAAGATTCATTCGCAGGAAAATTCAAATCTAGAATTTTAGATTCGGCATAAATGCACACACAGGGAGATGCAAATCTAGAAAACTAGTTTGCGGGTAGCCATTTCAACACTAAAAATAAAATTCTACAATTTTCATACATTCAAATCTAGAAAATTTATACGGAATAAAATACCTGCGTCAAAAAATTCATTCACAGGAACATTCAAATCTAGAATTTTAGATTCGGAAGGAAGATGCAAATCTAGACATGTTATAATCAAAACCGAGTGGTTTTAGTTTAGTTTAACCTAATTTATCCGCTTGTGTTGAAGTTTTTTGTATTTGCATCTTCCTGTGATTGCATCTAAAATTGATTTGAATTTTCCTGCAAATGAATCTTTTGATGCAGATATTTAATTACGCATATATTTTCTAGATTTGAATCTTCATGTTCACACATTTTCATATGTATGAAAATTCTAGAGGTTTATTTTCTAGTTTTCTAGATTTGCATTTATACTAAATCTAAAATTTCAGATTTGTATTTCCTGTGAATGAATCTTTTGATATTTTATTAAGACCTGTTCCTTATGAGTGTACATTTTATTGTACTTAATATGAAAATATCACAGCAATTATTTATCAACAAATTATCTAATAACATATGAGGAGAATTTTTTGAAAAATTACCAAGATTCTGAATCCTGGAAATGAAGAAGTTTCTTCTTTCTAGTGAGAATTACCTGTTAAATTGCGGTGCCTCTAAATTGAATCATCAATGAGTCTTGGTAAAGAAGAATTTATAATTTATTCATTGCTTCAAAACTATGAATTTACTTTTTGTTCAAGATTCAGAATCAAAATCTATTATACCTATTTACATTTTCCTGTATATGGAAATGTATTTTCAAGTGTTGAATGTGTATCCTTTCGTGACCTTCTGACGACAATACATGATAATAGTAATTATTTATCATGAATAATGCTTGTCTGTTTTGTTGTATTTAAATAAAATTACGCAAAGCGTTCTACACAGTATTAAGTTTCCATTAAGTAAATTGTCTTCTACTCCCTCGACGTCATCAATAACCAATCAATTGATTCTAAACAAACGACAATCAAGGGGATGAATTGATCGTCTTTTATTTACAGGGTGTATTGTTTACACTGTTACGCCCCTAACTACCGGCAAATGTGATCATATAACATGGTCGAGTGTTTTAATTAAATTCTCCCTTAGTACAACACTGGACACTAAGGGTGTTGACTCTAAGGGCTGCACATGAGTCACATCGTGGTAGCCATGACCGCCGGGACTATTCTATCGACCACTGAGCAGATGTTCATCATAACATAACGAAACGATATTATAATATAGTAAGTCAAGTCATTCGTGATTTACTAGTAAATGGATTCGTATTTGAATAGCGACCAAAATAATTGTTACATCATTTGAAGGATTGGTGAACAATATATTTAAATAAATAATACACAATACATGCGATGATGTCATCTTTATGCTTCATTTCATCTAAACATTCACTGTAACGATTTGCTACTGTCCTGTGGTGTACTCTCCACTAAAACAAGAGGCTTGGTTCATGATGTAACCGATTATTTATTCTGTATTCTGTTAGTTTAACTGTAGGCCGTAACATAAAGATGTCTTTGTTCTAATTTATAAAACACAGAATAAATAACCGATTATTCCCAAGTGTGATTTTTTAAATAAAAATAATTTAAATCAGAAAAAATACTACCGTCTGAAGAATAGGTAGTTCCAAGGTAGTTCATATTATATCTACTCTTTACAGAATGATTTTTGATTACGAATGGGGAATTTTTTTTTAAAGGCACTGACCGAAAAAATCATTACTTAAATTAAAATACATAGTACCTATAACTAAAGTTTTTTAAATTATTGTTAATACACCCATTTTTACTGTTACATCAAAACAAAAATATACCTATTGGTTATAAAGTGATCTAAATAATGAGATTGTATCAATTTTTTTTAATTTATTCAAAAAAATCGTAGATTTTGGATTTTTTTAAAATCGTGATTTATGTCAACCCATTATAAACCAGCTTTACAGTGGTGTGTTACAAGACGTGACAAAGTGGCACCCCTACTCTGGTGTAAGCCCAGGTCAACAGTTTTGATTTCTATTTTTAAATTTGTAACTGTGCCACCATTCTTGCTGAAAATTTCGTTATTTTGAATGTTAATAGAAAACCTATTTATAGCTATTAATGGCATTAGAAGAAAATAATTACATTACAAGTAATTTTATATTCGTAGAAGGCAGTTATACTTAATGGACAATTTAAATATTTGCTAAAGATAAGTTAATTGTTTGTCTTGTTGATTATAGTGTGTCATGTGATTATTATTTGTTGTAAAACAATTGACTCACGGGTGCTCTCTCGCTAGAAACATCTGAAGATCCCGCGCGCGCTCTCTAGCGTTCCTATGGCAACGTATGTACAGAGAGATGTGCGCAAGGGATGCTGTAAGATTTCGTGACAGGAAATGATGATGTTGTTTTGTTTGTACGGAGGCAGGTAAACAAGCCGTAGCAACGATGCGGGGCTGTTATTTTTCGTGAAACATCTGAAACTGGTTCTGCATAGTAATAAAAAATAACACACACGGGGCAAACAGATTATAACATTGTAAGTTGAATTATTTAGTTTATCTACTACGGCGCGCCCACTAATTTCCGTGTCATATGAATTTTTTAATGACATTTGTGTCCTTATGAATTCTTAATGACACGCAGTTTTGTAGGAGAAATAAAAATAGAAATCGACCAAATTTTAAGTTTTTTATTAAAAATAACTATTAATACACACATAAATTTATGTTTTATAAACATTCCAGATAAAGTTTTTACAATTTGATTATGTTCAAACCAGAATCTAAATTTTTTGGGACAAAATTTGACACAGCTGAATTTTTTACTGTCAACAACAGCAAGCAAACAACCGAGGGGTAAATCACCCAGTCAAATTTTGTACACCTGACTGTACAACCTATACAATCAGACGATTGTAAGCGATTTTCAGTGACTGCTTGATTTTGTACAATAAACATGTGACTTTGAGGACTGTATTATTTTGTTCACTGATTGTAAGATTATAAATGCAATATTTGGTGATTGTAGTGATTGTATGATTAAAAATAGAGATTGTATGTTGATTGCAAGGATTGTTAGCTACAATGAAAACAATTAAATATTAAATTAAATTAGTGTTTATTCACAAACTACAAAAAATACATAAAATAATATAAGTAAATTTAATTAATTACTTAATTTAAATTTTGTTTCAGTTTTTTATATTTATTCCTAATATTTAATAAACCATTTCTTTTCAATTTAAATGGTTCATTGCCAATTAAACATATTGGTCCATGAAAAACATAGTTTATTGAAACTGTCTGAATATCGTCAGACCTTCGATCATATTATATAACCTAGACAAAGTATACTCTTGAAGCCATCATGTGCAGGCGGGGAAGGGAAAAGTTTCCCCCATAAGGATCATTGCACGTTGCCTACTTTACACACTTCTTAGCAAATTATACAATAAACGTTCAACAAATGACTGTTGCATACGCTACATCTGTCAAACTGACGTTTACAATTCTAGATTTTAGATGCATTTATCTTAAGAAATATAAATAATAGAAACAATTTGTAAATTATATTAAGTAATAACAGAAGGAGCACGTATGTATGTAACATTTTCATCAATTTTAATAGATATGATTTAAAAGCCATTTATCAAAACTTATATCTTATGCAACCCGCAATAAGATTTTTGGGGGAAACTCAACCCCTCCCGCGCACCCCTTGTCTATACGATGTTGGCTTCATCTCCATGCCTACACTTTGGCCTGCATATACTGGGTCTAGACTATGTAAGGTCGTTGCGTCAGACTTTGGCCGGGTGAGTATATAACACTCGAAAGTACTGACGTTGCCTTGTATTTTTATTGCTTTGTACATGCGCGGTATTGTATGAACACTGGAAAGTATTTGCGGCGTATTTTATTTACACCTCCTTTTGCAAACATTGAAATGTACTTTTCTCGAAAGAATTTTAAAAAATATTGTAGAATAAGTTGTCAGTGGCACTGAAACAATGGTTTTCACAACCATATGTTTTTAGGTTAGCCTGCGGCGCATTTCAAAAAAATGCGCTCCGCGCTCCAACTTGCGCTGCGCGCGCCTTTGGGACTACAGTAAGCCGTTAGTCGGGGCAAGGTCCAACTGGGATAGTGACGAACGAACGAGTAACATTGTTTCAGTACCGCTGGCATGCATCTTGCTGAAGTTAGGAATTAGCGCATGCACAACGAGTTGGACAGCATACTGCATTATTTGAGCCCAAGATGCAAAAGATGTCAACTATAATGTCACTGTCATAAATAATATCGAGAAAAGTACATTTCGGTGTTTGCACAAGGAGGTGTAAATAAAATACGCCGCAAATACTTTCCAGTGTTCATACAAAACCGCGCATGTACAAAGCAACGAAAGTACAAGACAACGTCAGTACTTTCGAGTGTTGTACGTTGTCCCCTTTGGCCAAACATATTCATATAAATTATTTTTTTTAAACTTAATTGTCACCGTACTTTTACTTACCTTTATTCAAGCTTGGTATACACTTATTACTTCACTTTTTACTTTATCTATTGAATATACAACAAAATAATGCATTTTTTTTCGGTAGTTACATACAAACCGATAAAAACTAACTAAAAATGTGCTTCAATGAAGCTGATTGCAGTGATTGTTGAAAAGACTTTTGAGATTCGAAGTGTGACTGTGGTGACTGTAAGTGTGATTGTAGGGACTATAAGCTTGATTGTAGAGACTGTAGAGTGATTGTTCGGATTGTAGGATGATTGCTGATGTTTGTAAAAGTAATGGTTGATTTTAAACTGAATGTATGGACTGTACAGAGATTGCATATGACTGTCTATGTGACTTTATACGATTTGTACACCGATTATAAGAGTTAGTTACCCCTCGCAAACAACATATACTTACCATAACAATGAATAAAATGATACTTGATCAAGCTTTGAAGATTCTACCAAGATTCTGAATCCTGGAATTTTTTTTGAAGAAATCTATAAATTATAAATTCTTTTCCAAGACTCATTGAAGATTCAATTTAACGGCACCGCAATTTAACAGATAATTCTCACTAGACTGAAAAAAACTTCTGTTTTTCCAGGATTCAGAATCTTGGTAGAATCTTCAAACATCAAATAAAAAATTAAATTCAGCAGCAATGAAGAATTTATGAATGAACTTATAGCCATATAGATATTTATGAATTTAACATAGGATTGCAAGGTACAACTGAACCAAGTCAGTTTATTTTAGACTAGTGCCCTAGTTAAACTAGACTTGCATTTCCTATTCTTAAATTAGAAACCGCTCATATTTCCATCAAAATAATCGTATCGAGCAACCAGCAACTTTGACTTATTTCAGGGTTAAACTAATGTGTAAAGCTACAAAATGTGACTCTCTATCGTTCGTATTACGTCCAACGATGTAATATTATAAACAAGAACTAATAGTTAAATTCTGTGATACATTTCCACATAAACACAATGCCTAATGTCGATTACGACCACCAACACACTTGGACGTCGTCGTCGTCGCGCGAGCGCAAGGGCAGCATCTCCGGCTGGTTCTTCAGTCTTCAGCGGCGCAAGAAGACGACCGCGAGTGCCGCTGGCGCAGCTGCCACCAGACATGGCACGGTCTCGAGGAGCGAGTGGAATCTCAGCTCCATGCAGAGGACCTGTAGTCATATGGTAAACCTACATGAAGGATTCTATTATAAAATCAAGTGTATCAATATTTGTGTATACTTTTGCTTTCAATTCAAAAATGATATTTATTTATTTGTAAATTTAAATATTGCCTTCTTGTAATTTTTTGTCAATATTATTTGCTTGTTACAAAATATTTTTCTACTTCCATGCTATAATAATGTTATTTTATATGTTACCTGTACTTTAATGAGCCTCATTTCGATACAGATTTTTATGTAATTTGTATCAAAATAATGCTGCAATTCTGAGAAAATCTGTAGTTGCTACAGATTTATAAAACTGTAAATATTAAACAAAATCGCAATGAAATCTTTAATCTATAATCATATGAATATTTTTGTACATGTCAACAAATATTGATGTGATTTTGTTCAATATTTACAGATTTACAAATCTGTAAAACTTATAGAACTGCACAGAATTGCAACATAAATTTATTTCGATATAGATTTCATTATGATATAATACACATGCAAATGAATTAAAACATGGGAGTAGAAAAAATAATGTATGCAACTCGTGTGTAATGGCTATTAATACACTCATTCGCCATGACTCGTATCGTAAACTTCATACTCTGGTATTAATAGCTATCATTATAAACTCGTTGCATAATATACTAATTTTGCAATATGTCATATAAAAAGTTGACATTTTAAAATTAACAAGAGCTAGTAGCTTCAAAAAAATAATCATTTTTAACAGTTTACAAAAACTGTGCAAAAAAAGATTTTGTTTGCACAGTTTAAAACAAGTGTGGTAAATTATATTATTTTTCAAGTTACAGAGTACATTGTAAATTGTATTGCTTATATTTTCTTTAAAAAATTATTAAATCTCAAATTAATAGTCAGTTTAGAGATAGGAAACATATTGCAAAAAATAGTGTATGAAACATGTTCGTAAAGTGTCTTTTACGCTTCGCTCGTATTCTAATCTTGAGCAACAAGTGTATATGAACGTTATAAGAAAATTACATATTTTTAAAGTGTAACATAATTTGTAATTGTTGCATATATTCTATAATATTTTATTGCTTATATAAATCCAGTCTTTAGGTACTAATCGCAATCAAGACAATACGGTTCTGCTATTTAGCGCATTCTTCCGAAGTCAGTTTAAAAATATACACTAATTGTTTAGTAGCAAGGTCAGCAAGGCAGAAATAGACTATACACCAGCAATCACATGTTACACAATGATTTACCAGTTGATAAGTAAAGTAATGAACTCACATCTGTCTGTAGCAACTGAAAGATGAGCTGGGGGAAGTGGTGTCCGAGATGGAAGCGCTGGACTCCGGCGAGGACGGCAAGCACAACAACAAGGCCAAGATGATGTCCATCGGCCGCAAGAAGTTCAACATGGACCCCAAGAAGGGCATCGAGTACCTCATTGAGAAGGGTCTGCTCCAACAGACGCCGGAGAGTGTCGCGCAGTTCCTGCACAAGGGCGAGGGCCTCAACAAAACCGCCATCGGGGACTACCTAGGCGAGAGGAATGATTTTAATGAGAATGTACTCCGGGCTTTTGTTGAGCTTCATGACTTTACCGACTTGATTCTTGTACAGGCGTTGAGGTAATTATTCACAAATATGTTTTAGTAAAGTTACCCAATATTTAGATTCTGAATCCTGGAAAAGAAGAAGTTTTCTTATTTCTAGTGAGAATTACTTGTTAAATTGCGGTGCCGCTAAATTGAATCTTCTATTTTTTTCAAGATTCAGATCTTGAAACTTCTTCTTTTTCAGGATTCAGAATCTTTGTAGAATCCTCGTGCTGGACATGGCTTCGAATCACTTTAAAGCTTCTGGCAGACATCTTTCTGGCTTGGTGCTTGTTCATTTCTTTGAATGCTCCTTATTATGTACATCAAGTACCAGAAGTAGTAAAATAAGTCAATTAAAACATTTGTTTAAAATAAAACCCTATTTGAAATATCCCGGATGCAAAATTTTCTTGATATCACGGCTCTCTGATAATTCTACAATAAATATTTGTATTTGAAATAGTGGGCAATATGAAGAATAATAAATGTAATGATTTTGTAGACAATTCCTGTGGTCGTTCCGCCTGCCAGGCGAGGCGCAAAAGATCGACCGAATGATGGAATGTTTCGCCCAGCGCTACTGTCAACTAAACCGAGACATCTTCACCAACACCGACACCTGTTACGTGTTATCGTTCGCCATCATCATGCTCAACACTTCGCTACACAACCCGTCGGTCAAGGACAAGCCGACGCCCGAGCAGTTCATCAACATGAACCGAGGCATCAACAACGGCGGCGACCTGCCGCAAGAGCTGCTGCTCTCCTTGTACGAGAGCATCAAGACTGAGCCCTTCAAGATCCCCGAGGACGATGGCAATGACTTGATGCACACGTTCTTCAACCCGGACAAGGAAGGCTGGCTGTGGAAGCAAGGCGGCCGATACAAGTCCTGGAAACGCCGCTGGTTTATCTTGAATGATAATTGTTTGTACTATTTTGAGTACACGACTGATAAAGAACCGCGCGGGATTATTCCGTTGGAGAATATTAGTGTGAGAGAGGCCGGTGATCGACATAAGCCGCATTGCTTTGAGTTATTTGCTTCTGGTGGAGCTGATTTTATTAAAGCCTGCAAAACTGACAGTGAAGGTAACGTCTTTTATATTATCTGTTGAAAAAACTATGTTATTTATAATATGAGACCAATGTCGATCATATTATTTTGTTAGTTTACAACTTCAATACAAATCAAAATCTTAAAACGCCCGTCCAGCACAAAACGTACTAACGTAGCGAGTGTTTTTTGGCCAGTATTATAAAAATTCCGCTAAATTTCCAATTTATGCAAACTTTACACGGTATACCTCCTGATAGAAATTCATTTTTAAAATTTAAAAAGGTACATCTATAAAAATTCACTCTTTCTCTATTAAATGTTTCCAAAAAAATTACCTTGAAGTCAATAATAAACTCGCAACGAAAACACACAGTATTGTTCAACTTCAAAATGACATTACATTGCTAGGATGCGGTAAAATACGAATTTCGGGCTGGTTTCAGGCAGCCATAGAATAGAAAAAAAAGTAAAATCGTAAACGGGCCGCTTTTAGTAACATAGTTTGTTCTATATAACAGATTTGAAGCGACAGCGTGTTGTTGATGGTTCGATGTTTGTGTAGGTAAAGTGGTAGAAGGCAAACATACCGTGTACCGGATGTCGGCGTCGACGGAAGAAGATAAACAAGACTGGATGAACCGCCTCTCGCAGTCCATTTCGCATAATCCGTTTTATGATATGTTAGCGCAACGGAAACGTAAGGCGACCAGTCACCACCACCACCATCATCATCAAAAGAATTAAACACGACGGTATTTATTTATACAATAATTGTCTTTCTTTGTATTTGTATATAGTAATAGAGTTTTGTTCATTTTGTACATATAACGATACAAATTGTTGATTTTGTATGAGATTATTTCATATGTGTGAATATCAAACAATTTGATAAGTAATTTAATAATGTTTAAGTAACTAAAATTCAACAATTCTCTTGTTTAACCCTTTCTTAATAATCCTAAATATTTTAAAATTCGCTCCAATTTTACTAGTGGCGTCATCTGTAGTGGAAACGCTGCAACTGAACTAGAGGCCGCTAGTGTCGCACGCACAAACGTCAAAATTAAAACCGCAATTTAAATATTAACTTTATATAAATGCTTTATTTGTTACAACACAGTATAAATTCAATATCGTACAGTCACACAGCACGCGCGTACATCTACAAATGAAGCAAATTAAACTTAATCAAATACATTTGATTTATAAAACTCTAGAAAGTCAGCTGTCGGCGTTGTTTTAGTTTTAATGATGGGGCGAATCCCATTTCGAGTGCACTTCAGGGGTTAAATTCACAATATGAACGTGTACCGCTTGATGTTTCTCAAATTTAGGTGGAATTGGACACAATCTGTACTTGACTTTATCACCAGGTAAAGGAATATACTCTCCTTCAATGCTGCAACATAAAACACTTGGTAAATACAAGTCACTATTCATTTGTGTTGTGTTTTACTCTGATATATGTACGAAAATGTCCTCGCCACCCTCAGAAGGTGTTATAAAGCCATGACCTTTCTCTCGACAGAACGATTTGATGACCCCGATTGTTTCAGGAAATTCAAATGCACGTTCAGATCTATAAGTAAAAACATGTAAATCAAACCCTGAACCCGAATTAAATACATGTCATACTCACGTAGACGCAGTTCTTGTGCGTTTTGTAATTATTGGACTTGGCAGCTGAAGCTTATTGTTCTTATCTTGAAATCCGAGCGGCATTTTGTATCAAGTATTTAAGTAAACAGTTTGTTTAATTTTGCGCGATTTGCTATATATTTGAGCCGTTCGTTACTAAATATTAATTTGACACAAACAGCACACAGTTGTGAACTCGGAAGCTGTCAAAATATATTTGACAACTCATACGCTCACCCAATAGTTGCCTACGTTTATTATACAAATATATTTATAAAATACCACGCATTTTTATTATTCATGTTAAAATTTAGTTCACTTTATTGAGTGCTGTGTATTTATAATATTTAAACTTAATGGATTAGAGAAATGATTTAAAAATCAAGTGACATATTTGACAGCAGTCTAGATCTAAATATGGCAGTCGCGCAACCAGTACTCTTCGTTCTTCATGCTGCTTGCGATCGATCAAACTTGTATTCTTTTATTTTGTAGTACAAATATTATACTGTGAAAATGTCTGCAAATGCAGATGAAAGGTAAGTTGATGTTATAGTACAAATACAAACAGATGTAAAGCTTGTGTTTGTTGCTAGGGTGGTAGAGGAGATAGAGGCACTGGAAGCAATTCTGATGGACGACGTCACAGTGGAACATGACGAGTTAGGAAGACCGTCGCGGGTGACGACGGTGGTGTTCCCCAGCACAGCAGACGACCTGCGGCAGCAGTACGTGTGCATGACACTGGAAGTGCGACTGGTGGGCGGCTACCCGGACAGCGAGCCGCTGGTGACGCTGCGCAACCCGCGCGGCCTGGACGACGCGCTGATCGGTGACATCCAGCGCTCGGTGCGCGCCAAGTGCAGCAGCCAGGTGGGGCAGCCGGTGCTGTTCGAGCTGATCGAGCTGGTGCGCGAGCGCCTCACGGAGAGCAACGTGCCCGCCTGCCAGTGCGCCGTGTGCCTCTACGGCTTCACAAGCGGCGACGCCTTCAACAAGACCGCGTGCTACCACTACCTGCACTCACACTGCCTGGCCCGGCTGGTGGCGGCGGCGGAGCAAGCGTGGCGAGACGAGCAAGACAAGCTGCCGCAGTGGCAGCGCTCGCAGCAGCCGCAGGACTTCACCCCGCTGTGCCCCGTGTGCCGCGAGCCGCTGGGGCTGCGCGCCGACGAGCTCGCACAGCTGCAGCAGGCGCCGCCGCCCCACCAGCTCGACACGCAGCCCCACGCCTTCCAGGCCTCCGCCGAGCTGCGCGCCCTGCAGGCCAACATGGCGCAGCTCTTCCTGCGCCAGCAGCGCCAAGGTGGCATCATCGACGTCGCTGCTGACGAGAGCAAGCTTCTCCTGCTCACCACGGAGCACGAGGAACCGGAGGAACCACAGGCCGCGCCCAGCACCAGTCGCACCCGACATCCACGGAGCAAACATCACAACACCGCCACCACGAGATGACACAACTACAACACCTATCACATCTCATTACTACTATATTATTTATTTGCGTGTTGAAATGATGTCGTTCGTGGTATGTCTGTATGTGTGATATTAATGTGAGACCAAGCCCCCACATCTCTCTGATTGTTAGTGAGTAGGGTAAGAAATCGTAGCTTCCATTTTAAAATATATGAATGAATCCTGCAGCACTTCTTACACTCGTTTAAGCACAAACCAGCCCCTGATCCCCACTCAGTTACGCTTATTATGATATTTACATCTGTTTCGTACTCTTATCCATAAGTTAATAAACAAGTTGATGTATAATTGCAGCTTTATTTATTACTGTGGACCCTCACTCAGAAATCATTACACAGTGTATAATAAACCAGAATGTTTTTATTGATTTATTTCATTTAGTTTTATAACAATATTAAGTAATATAAAAATGAAATGGACAGATGTAATGACTGAAATGTGAATATAAATGAAAATAGATTGATTTATTGTGAACCAGTGGACAACAAGGCCAAGAGTCCAGCTGTGGAACCAACAGACAGCACATAGTTCACAGCCGGAGTAAACGACCTAAGAACATAGAAACTAACAAAGATGACAACAGCTAAGAACAGAGCGTTGTTGTAGAAAATAGAAAAGGTGGTAGCCTCGTAGTCAGCGACTTCGTTCTTCTTCCACAAGATGCGTTCATCCTTCTCCTTCTTGCTCATCTTCTTGTCCTCGGCGAGCTTGCGGGTCATGTCTCTGGTGACGGCATCTTCACGCTTCACAGCCACGCGATGCTTCAACAGGAACTTGGTGTTCTTGTACGCCAGAGCCACCAGGTATGTGGACGCGAGCGTCACCAGCACAAATGAAACGAACGACGCGTACACGTCAATCATGTGAATCCTCCAGAACAGCCAGATGGGAATTGCGGACACGATGAAAGCGTTACCGTAGAACAATGCCGATGACTTGGTGCTCACGTTGCGGCTGAAATCTTGCAGCAGCAGTTCTTCTTCCTTTGTGAATGCTTTGGTGTTGCTTGTTTTTGATGCCATGATGAACGTTTATGTCAGATGCAGGTGCAGAACTAAAACAGATTGAACAACTGTATCGTGCAACGTAACCAAAACTAATCTGACGACTTGTTGACGTTTTACAACGTGGAATACTTACTTACAAGTTTCGCCGCTAGGTAAATAGCGCCATTTATTATTTGAATATTTCAAATTTATTCACTCATACTTTCTGTTGTTTTTAAATAATAAAAACATTTGCAGTTTGCAACAAACTTCTAGCGAAAAATTGTTTATTTTATTGCTGATAAATTTAGAACTATTACAGTTATAATTTATTTTTGAGCTAAACGGGGTCAGATTTATTACTTTTATACATATTATTTTTTGTTTATATTTTTTAGTTTGGCCATTTCCGCTTCTAAATATTTACAGAATTTGTTTATTGCTTGCAGACTGCGGCGCGAGGGTATTGAGTTGTTGTCGTGCAGTTTTAGTAGCCGGACCACAGTATAAGGTTTATTATTTATACTGTGGCAGTTACTTCAACACTACGCAGTCATAAGATCTCTCACTCGAACAACAAACAACAGCGATGTCAGTTCTGTGGCCTGGAGTTCAAGCACAGAAGTTAGCTCATGTTCCACATCAAGAAGAAACACAAAGAGGAGCAGGAGCTACAGGACCGGCAACAGCAACAGGAGGACATGCACATGAAAGACGAGCAATTAGTACTTCAGTTTTGTGTTGTGTCTTCAACGGGAGCACACAATTTGGACAAATATAGTTTGACCAAAAATAATGAAGCCAAACTGTAATTTCTTCAACTGGAATTTTGTCAAACCGTAAATATGCCAAACTGTATTCTAGACAAACTGTAATTTCACATGCCGCAATTTGACCAAACCACGACTAATATTGTCAAATCGTTTTCAGGTAAACGTATTTTTGTCAAATCGCAGTTATTCATAACCGTAACGCATATTACTCAAATCGTATTCTTCCCAACTGTATTTAAACATAGTTTGGCAAGATTACGGTTATACATAACTGCGATTTGACTTATTATTACTTATTACTTACGTATTGAATGATTCCAGTTAGGTATAGTTGCGTCCGGGCTAAATCACGGTTTACCTGAAAACGATTTGCTGCAATCACCCATGAAAATTTGACGCCAGCTCCCGGGCTATATTGCCTTCAAGAAAATCTTGCAATTCAAACAGGGCGCTATTTTAAACAAGAGTTTTAACATGTACTAAGTGACTTTACTACTTCTGATACTTGATGTACATAATAAGAGGCATTCAAAGAAATTATTAAGTACCACGCCAGAAAAAGTTACCGGTCGTACATTCTTTAAAGTGCTTCGAAGTGCGCAAAATGAGGTGACATTTGTCAAAAAAATTGATATTATGCGCACTTCGAAACATGTAGACATGTGGAGCTTAATAATTTCTTTGAATGGCCCTTATTATGTGCATCAAGTACATACTTAGTACACTTGTATAAAATAGCGCCCTGTTTGAAATGCAACATTTTCTTGAAGGCAAGACTTGAATTAACACAAAAAGTCATTTCTGGCAAAGGGTAATACCAGGCACGATTTTATATTATGGCTCTCTAGTTAATAGGTACATCTACAGAAACTTAATTTGAACTTAAACTTAAACTATGAAGCGTTTGGTTATTTTATATTATTTTATAACTAAATTTTGAGCGAGTCGGAAATTCAGTCTAAATTCGGTCTAAATTCAGTCTAAATTCGGTCTAGATTAAAATATATATTTTTATACATTTTAGAAATCCCTTTGTAAAAGCTGTACCCGTTGATATTTTTTATTGAAACTATGGATTCCTACATAATTTGACCCGAGGAGAGAAAAAGTTATTTTATATTATTTTATAACTAAATTTTGAGCGAGTCGGAAATTCAGTCTAAATTCGGTCTAAATTCAGTCTAAATTCGGTCTAAATTCAGTCTAGATTAAAATATATATTTTTATACATTTTAGAAATCCCTTTGACGCCTGGTAACCGCACGCACGGTAAATATACATATCGAAAATTCACAATGTGAGTATGCCACACCCAAGATGAGTAATTGTATTTATTTTGCAAACGGTTATAGGTTGAGCATAACATTAACATTAAATTGAATTGGTGTTTACAAATACAATAATAATTATTATCTTCTATTAGGTAATGCAGTTTATAAATGGATCTAGCTGTCAGTTGTGTTTAATCATTGGTAAAAGATAGATCGTATACTGTTGATGAAGTTAATTGTCGTGTTAATTGGTGCATCGGACTTCAGTCCAGTTAGGTATGACACAGTACGATATGTGAGAGCATATTGGGTGTATTATTGCAGGCTTTCGTGGTAGATGAGTTGTGAGTTTAAACTTATCGTTTGCCCATTACTTTACTCTATTGAGCCGTGAAATAACCCACTGTAGTTAGTATATGGATTTCGAGAATTCCTTTGCCTCTGTGGATTCAGAGTGTGGTAATACCGTGGATTTGATATGCTGAGCTCACAGTCTCATAGTTCTTTTTACATATAGTTTAATAGTTTTAGAATTATATTATATAAAGCCCTGTTCGCACGGGGATCTTTGGAGATTCAGAATCCTGGAAAAGAAGAAGTTTTTTTCTTTCTAGTGAGAATTATCTGTTAAATTGCGCTGTCGCTAAAGTAGACCGAATTTAGACTGAATTTAGACCGAATTTAGACCGAATTTAGACCGAATTTAGACTGAATTTAGACCGAATTTAGACCGAATTTAGACCGAATTTAGACTGAATTTAGACCGAATTTAGACTGAATTTAGACCGAATTTAGACCGAATTTAGACTGAATTTAGACCGAATTTAGACCGAATTTAGACTGAATTTAGACCGAATTTAGACCGAATTTAGACTGAATTTAGACCGAATTTAGACCGAATTTAGACTGAATTTAGACTGAATTTAGACCGAATTTAGACCGAATTTAGACTGAATTTAGACCGAATTTAGACTGAATTTAGACTGAATTTAGACCGAATTTAGACCGAATTTAGACCGAATTTAGACCGAATTTAGACCGAATTTAGACCGAATTTAGACCGAATTTAGACCGAATTTAGACTGAATTTAGACTGAATTTAGACCGAATTTAGACCGAATTTAGACCGAATTTAGACTGAATTTAGACTGAATTTAGACCGAATTTAGACCGAATTTAGACTGAATTTAGACCGAATTTAGACCGAATTTAGACTGAATTTAGACCGAATTTAGACTGAATTTAGACCGAATTTAGACCGAATTTAGACTGAATTTAGACCGAATTTAGACCGAATTTAGACTGAATTTAGACCGAATTTAGACCGAATTTAGACTGAATTTAGACCGAATTTAGACTGAATTTAGACCGAATTTAGACTGAATTTAGACTGAATTTAGACCGAATTTAGACTGAATTTAGACTGAATTTAGACCGAATTTAGACCGAATTTAGACCGAATTTAGACCGAATTTAGACCGAATTTAGACTGAATTTAGACCGATTTTATACCAAATTTAGACCGAATTTAGACCGAATTTAGACCGAATTTAGACCGAATTTAGACTGAATTTAGACCGAATTTAGACTGAATTTAGACCGAATTTAGACCGAATTTAGACCGAATTTAGACTGAATTTAGACCAAATTTAGACCGAATTTAGACTGAATTTAGACCGAATTTAGACTGAATTTAGACTGAATTTAGACCGAATTTAGACTGAATTTAGACCGAATTTAGACCGAATTTAGACCGAATTTAGACCGAATTTAGACCGAATTTAGACTGAATTTAGACTGAATTTAGACCGAATTTAGACTGAATTTAGACTGAATTTAGACCGAATTTAGACTGAATTTAGACTGAATTTAGACCGAATTTAGACCGAATTTAGACCGAATTTAGACCGAATTTAGACCGAATTTAGACCGAATTTAGACTGAATTTAGACCGAATTTAGACCGAATTTAGACCGAATTTAGACCGAATTTAGACCGAATTTAGACTGAATTTAGACCGAATTTAGACTGAATTTAGACCGAATTTAGACTGAATTTAGACCGAATTTAGACCGAATTTAGACTGAATTTAGACCGAATTTAGACTGAATTTAGACCGAATTTAGACTGAATTTAGACCGAATTTAGACCGAATTTAGACTGAATTTAGACCGAATTTAGACCGAATTTAGACCGAATTTAGACCGAATTTAGACCGAATTTAGACTGAATTTAGACCGAATTTAGACTGAATTTAGACCGAATTTAGACTGAATTTAGACCGAATTTAGACCGAATTTAGACTGAATTTAGACCGAATTTAGACCGAATTTAGACCGAATTTAGACTGAATTTAGACTGAATTTAGACCGAATTTAGACTGAATTTAGACCGAATTTAGACTGAATTTAGACCGAATTTAGACCGAATTTAGACTGAATTTAGACTGAATTTAGACCGAATTTAGACCTAATTTAAACCGAATTTAGACCGAATTTAGACCGAATTTAGACTGAATTTAGACCGAATTTAGACCGAATTTAGTCTGAATTTAGACTGAATTTAGACCGAATTTAGACCGAATTTAGACTGAATTTAGACCGAATTTAGACTGAATTTAGACCTAATTTAAACCGAATTTAGACCGAATTTAGACCGAATTTAGACTGAATTTAGACCGAATTTAGACTGAATTTAGACCGAATTTAGACTGAATTTAGACCGAATTTAGACCGAATTTAGACTGAATTTAGACCGAATTTAGACTGAATTTAGACCGAATTTAGACTGAATTTAGACTGAATTTAGACCGAATTTAGACCGAATTTAGACTGAATTTAGACCGAATTTAGACCGAATTTAGACCGAATTTAGACCGAATTTAGACCGAATTTAGACTGAATTTAGACCGAATTTAGACTGAATTTAGACCGAATTTAGACTGAATTTAGACCGAATTTAGACCGAATTTAGACTGAATTTAGACCGAATTTAGACCGAATTTAGACCGAATTTAGACTGAATTTAGACTGAATTTAGACCGAATTTAGACTGAATTTAGACCGAATTTAGACTGAATTTAGACCGAATTTAGACCGAATTTAGACTGAATTTCACATTTCACATTTCACATTTCACATTTCACATTTCACATTTCACATTTCACATTTCACATTTCACATTTCACATTTCACATTTCACATTTCACATTTCACATTTCACATTTCACATTTCACATTTCACATTTCACATTTCACATTTCACATTTCACATTTCACATTTCACATTTCACAGTTCACAGTTCACATTTCACATTTCACATTTCACATTTCACATTTCACATTTCACATTTCACATTTCACATTTCACATTTCACATTTCACATTTCACATTTCACTGACTGAATTTAGACTGAATTTAGACCGAATTTAGACTGTATTTAGACTGAATTTAGACCGAATTTAGACTGAATTTAGACTGAATTTAGACCGAATTTAGACCGCATTTAGACTGAATTTAGACCGAATTTAGACTGAATTTAGACTGAATTTAGACCGAATTTAGACCGCATTTAGACTGAATTTAGACCGAATTTAGACTGAATTTAGACCGAATTTAGACCGAATTTAGACCGAATTTAGACCGAATTTAGACTGAATTTAGACCGAATTTAGACTGAATTTAGACCGAATTTAGACTGAATTTAGACCGAATTTAGACTGAATTTAGACTGAATTTCACATTTCACATTTCACATTTCACATTTCACATTTCACATTTCACATTTCACATTTCACATTTCACATTTCACATTTCACATTTCACATTTCACATTTCACATTTCACATTTCACATTTCACATTTCACATTTCACATTTCACATTTCACATTTCACATTTCACATTTCACATTTCACATTTCACATTTCACATTTCACATTTCACATTTCACATTTCACATTTCACATTTCACATTTCACATTTCACATTTCACAGTTCACAGTTCACATTTCACATTTCACATTTCACATTTCACATTTCACATTTCACATTTCACATTTCACATTTCACATTTCACATTTCACATTTCACATTTCACTGACTGAATTTAGACTGAATTTAGACCGAATTTAGACTGTATTTAGACTGAATTTAGACCGAATTTAGACTGAATTTAGACTGAATTTAGACCGAATTTAGACCGCATTTAGACTGAATTTAGACCGAATTTAGACTGAATTTAGACTGAATTTAGACCGAATTTAGACCGCATTTAGACTGAATTTAGACCGAATTTAGACTGAATTTAGACCGAATTTAGACCGAATTTAGACCGAATTTAGACCGAATTTAGACTGAATTTAGACCGAATTTAGACTGAATTTAGACCGAATTTAGACTGAATTTAGACCGAATTTAGACTGAATTTAGACTGAATTTCACATTTCACATTTCACATTTCACATTTCACATTTCACATTTCACATTTCACATTTCACATTTCACATTTCACATTTCACATTTCACATTTCACATTTCACATTTCACATTTCACATTTCACATTTCACATTTCACATTTCACATTTCACATTTCACATTTCACATTTCACATTTCACATTTCACATTTCACATTTCACATTTCACATTTCACATTTCACATTTCACATTTCACATTTCACATTTCACATTTCACATTTCACATTTCACATTTCACATTTCACATTTCACATTTCACATTTCACATTTCACATTTCACATTTCACATTTCACATTTCACATTTCACATTTCACATTTCACATTTCACATTTCACATTTCACTGACTGAATTTAGACTGAATTTAGACCGAATTTAGACTGTATTTAGACTGAATTTAGACCGAATTTAGACTGAATTTAGACCGAATTTAGACTGAATTTAGACTGAATTTAGACCGAATTTAGACCGCATTTAGACTGAATTTAGACTGAATTTAGACCGAATTTAGACTGAATTTAGACTGAATTTAGACCGAATTTAGACTGAATTTAGACCGAATTTAGACCGAATTTAGACCGAATTTAGACCGAATTTAGACTGAATTTAGACCGAATTTAGACTGAATTTAGACCGAATTTAGACTGAATTTAGACCGAATTTAGACTGAATTTAGACTGAATTTCACATTTCACATTTCACATTTCACATTTCACATTACACATTTCACATTTCACATTTCACATTTCACATTTCACATTTCACATTTCACATTTCACATTTCACATTTCACATTTCACATTTCACATTTCACATTTCACATTTCACATTTCACATTTCACATTTCACATTTCACATTTCACATTTCACATTTCACATTTCACATTTCACATTTCACATTTCACATTTCACATTTCACATTTCACATTTCACATTTCACATTTCACATTTCACATTTCACATTTCACATTTCACATTTCACATTTCACATTTCACATTTCACATTTCACATTTCACATTTCACATTTCACATTTCACAGTTCACAGTTCACAGTTCACAGTTCACATTTCACATTTCACATTTCACATTTCACATTTCACATTTCACATTTCACTGACTGAATTTAGACTGAATTTAGACCGAATTTAGACTGTATTTAGACTGAATTTAGACCGAATTTAGACTGAATTTAGACTGAATTTAGACCGAATTTAGAACGCATTTAGACTGAATTTAGACTGAATTTAGACCGAATTTAGACCGAATTTAGACTGAATTTAGACCGAATTTAGACTGAATTTAGACCGAATTTAGACTGAATTTAGACCGAATTTATACTGAATTTAGACTGAATTTCACATTTCACATTTTACATTTCACATTTCACATTTCACATTTCACATTTCACATTTCACATTTCACATTTCACATTTCACATTTCACATTTCACATTTCACATTTCACATTTCACATTTCACATTTCACATTTCACATTTCACATTTCACATTTCACATTTCACATTTCACATTTCACATTTCACATTTCACATTTCACATTTCACATTTCACATTTCACATTTCACAGTTCACAGTTCACATTTCACATTTCACATTTCACATTTCACATTTCACATTTCACATTTCACATTTCACATTTCACATTTCACATTTCACATTTCACATTTCACTGACTGAATTTAGACTGAATTTAGACCGAATTTAGACCGAATTTAGACTGTATTTAGACTGAATTTAGACTGAATTTCACATTTCACATTTCACATTTCACATTTCACATTTCACATTTCACATTTCACATTTCACATTTCACATTTCACATTTCACATTTCACATTTCACATTTCACATTTCACATTTCACATTTCACATTTCACATTTCACATTTCACATTTCACATTTCACATTTCACATTTCACATTTCACATTTCACATTTCACATTTCACATTTCACATTTCACATTTCACATTTCACATTTCACATTTCACATTTCACATTTCACATTTCACATTTCACATTTCACATTTCACTGACTGAATTTAGACTGAATTTAGACCGAATTTAGACCGAATTTAGACTGTATTTAGACTGAATTTAGACCGAATTTAGACTGAATTTAGACTGAATTTAGACCGAATTTAGACCGCATTTAGACTGAATTTAGACCGAATTTAGACTGAATTTAGACTGAATTTAGACCGAATTTAGACCGCATTTAGACTGAATTTAGACTGAATTTAGACCGAATTTAGACTGAATTTAGACTGAATTTAGACCGAATTTAGACTGAATTTAGACCGAATTTAGACCGAATTTAGACCGAATTTAGACCGAATTTAGACTGAATTTAGACCGAATTTAGACTGAATTTAGACTGAATTTAGACCGAATTTAGACTGAATTTAGACCGAATTTAGACCGAATTTAGACCGAATTTAGACCGAATTTAGACTGAATTTAGACTGAATTTAGACTGAATTTAGACTGAATTTAGACCGAATTTAGACTGAATTTAGACCGAATTTAGACTGAATTTCACATTTCACATTTCACATTTCACATTTCACATTTCACATTTCACATTTCACATTTCACATTTCACATTTCACATTTCACATTTCACATTTCACATTTCACATTTCACATTTCACATTTCACATTTCACATTTCACATTTCACATTTCACATTTCACATTTCACATTTCACATTTCACATTTCACATTTCACATTTCACATTTCACATTTCACATTTCACATTTCACATTTCACATTTCACATTTCACATTTCACATTTCACATTTCACATTTCACATTTCACATTTCACATTTCACATTTCACATTTCACATTTCACATTTCACATTTCACATTTCACATTTCACATTTCACATTTCACATTTCACAGTTCACAGTTCACAGTTCACATTTCACAGTTCACAGTTCACATTTCACATTTCACATTTCACATTTCACATTTCACTGACTGAATTTAGACTGAATTTAGACCGAATTTAGACTGTATTTAGACTGAATTTAGACCGAATTTAGACTGAATTTAGACTGAATTTAGACCGAATTTAGACCGCATTTAGACTGAATTTAGACCGAATTTAGACTGAATTTAGACTGAATTTAGACCGAATTTAGACCGCATTTAGACTGAATTTAGACTGAATTTAGACCGAATTTAGACTGAATTTAGACTGAATTTAGACCGAATTTAGACTGAATTTAGACCGAATTTAGACCGAATTTAGACCGAATTTAGACCGAATTTAGACTGAATTTAGACCGAATTTAGACTGAATTTAGACCGAATTTAGACTGAATTTAGACCGAATTTAGACTGAATTTAGACTGAATTTCACATTTCACATTTCACATTTCACATTTCACATTTCACATTTCACATTTCACATTTCACATTTCACATTTCACATTTCACATTTCACATTTCACATTTCACATTTCACATTTCACATTTCACATTTCACTGACTGAATTTAGACTGAATTTAGACCGAATTTAGACTGTATTTAGACTGAATTTAGACTGAATTTAGACTGAATTTAGACCGAATTTAGACCGAATTTAGACTGAATTTAGACCGAATTTAGACCGAATTTAGACCGAATTTAGACTGAATTTAGACCGAATTTAGACTGAATTTAGACTGAATTTAGACCGAATTTAGACCGAATTTAGACCGAATTTAGACCGAATTTAGACTGAATTTAGACCGAATTTAGACCGAATTTAGACTGAATTTAGACCGAATTTAGACTGAATTTAGACCGAATTTAAACCGAATTTAGACTGAATTTAGACCGAATTTAGACTGAATTTAGACCGAATTTAGACTGAATTTAGACCGAATTTAGACCGAATTTAGACTGAATTTAGACCGAATTTAGACCGAATTTAGACTGAATTTAGACCGAATTTAGACTGAATTTAGACTGAATTTCACATTTCACATTTCACATTTCACATTTCACATTTCACATTTCACATTTCACATTTCACATTTCACATTTCACATTTCACATTTCACTGACTGAATTTAGACTGAATTTAGACCGAATTTAGACTGTATTTAGACTGAATTTAGACTGAATTTAGACTGAATTTAGACCGAATTTAGACCGAATTTAGACTGAATTTAGACCGAATTTAGACCGAATTTAGACCGAATTTAGACTGAATTTAGACCGAATTTAGACTGAATTTAGACTGAATTTAGACCGAATTTAGACCGAATTTAGACCGAATTTAGACCGAATTTAGACTGAATTTAGACCGAATTTAGACCGAATTTAGACTGAATTTAGACCGAATTTAGACTGAATTTAGACCGAATTTAAACCGAATTTAGACTGAATTTAGACCGAATTTAGACTGAATTTAGACCGAATTTAGACTGAATTTAGACCGAATTTAGACCGAATTTAGACTGAATTTAGACCGAATTTAGACCGAATTTAGACTGAATTTCACATTTCACATTTCACATTTCACATTTCACATTTCACATTTCACATTTCACATTTCACATTTCACATTTCACATTTCACATTTCACATTTCACATTTCACATTTCACATTTCACATTTCACATTTCACATTTCACATTTCACATTTCACATTTCACATTTCACATTTCACATTTCACATTTCACATTTCACATTTCACATTTCACATTTCACATTTCACATTTCACATTTCACATTTCACATTTCACATTTCACATTTCACATTTCACATTTCACATTTCACATTTCACATTTCACATTTCACATTTCACATTTCACATTTCACATTTCACATTTCACATTTCACATTTCACATTTCACATTTCACATTTCACATTTCACATTTCACATTTCACATTTCACATTTCACATTTCACATTTCACATTTCACATTTCACATTTCACATTTCACATTTCACATTTCACATTTCACATTTCACATTTCACATTTCACATTTCACATTTCACATTTCACATTTCACAGTTCACAGTTCACAGTTCACATTTCACAGTTCACAGTTCACATTTCACATTTCACATTTCACATTTCACATTTCACTGACTGAATTTAGACTGAATTTAGACCGAATTTAGACTGTATTTAGACTGAATTTAGACCGAATTTAGACTGAATTTAGACTGAATTTAGACCGAATTTAGACCGCATTTAGACTGAATTTAGACCGAATTTAGACTGAATTTAGACTGAATTTAGACCGAATTTAGACCGCATTTAGACTGAATTTAGACTGAATTTAGACCGAATTTAGACTGAATTTAGACTGAATTTAGACCGAATTTAGACTGAATTTAGACCGAATTTAGACCGAATTTAGACCGAATTTAGACCGAATTTAGACTGAATTTAGACTGAATTTAGACCGAATTTAGACTGAATTTAGACCGAATTTAGACTGAATTTAGACCGAATTTAGACCGAATTTAGACTGAATTTAGACCGAATTTAGACCGAATTTAGACTGAATTTAGACCGAATTTAGACTGAATTTAGACTGAATTTCACATTTCACATTTCACATTTCACATTTCACATTTCACATTTCACATTTCACATTTCACATTTCACATTTCACATTTCACATTTCACTGACTGAATTTAGACTGAATTTAGACCGAATTTAGACTGTATTTAGACTGAATTTAGACTGAATTTAGACTGAATTTAGACCGAATTTAGACCGAATTTAGACTGAATTTAGACCGAATTTAGACCGAATTTAGACCGAATTTAGACTGAATTTAGACCGAATTTAGACTGAATTTAGACTGAATTTAGACCGAATTTAGACCGAATTTAGACCGAATTTAGACCGAATTTAGACTGAATTTAGACCGAATTTAGACCGAATTTAGACTGAATTTAGACCGAATTTAGACTTTAGACTGAATTTAGACCGAATTTAAACCGAATTTAGACTGAATTTAGACCGAATTTAGACTGAATTTAGACCGAATTTAGACTGAATTTAGACCGAATTTAGACCGAATTTAGACTGAATTTAGACCGAATTTAGACCGAATTTAGACTGAATTTCACATTTCACATTTCACATTTCACATTTCACATTTCACATTTCACATTTCACATTTCACATTTCACATTTCACATTTCACATTTCACATTTCACATTTCACATTTCACATTTCACATTTCACATTTCACATTTCACATTTCACATTTCACATTTCACATTTCACATTTCACATTTCACATTTCACATTTCACATTTCACATTTCACATTTCACATTTCACATTTCACATTTCACATTTCACATTTCACATTTCACATTTCACATTTCACATTTCACATTTCACATTTCACATTTCACATTTCACATTTCACATTTCACATTTCACATTTCACATTTCACATTTCACATTTCACATTTCACATTTCACATTTCACATTTCACATTTCACATTTCACATTTCACATTTCACATTTCACATTTCACATTTCACATTTCACATTTCACATTTCACATTTCACATTTCACATTTCACATTTCACATTTCACATTTCACATTTCACATTTCACATTTCACATTTCACATTTCACATTTCACATTTCACATTTCACATTTCACAGTTCACAGTTCACAGTTCACAGTTCACAGTTCACAGTTCACAGTTCACAGTTCACAGTTCACATTTCACATTTCACATTTCACATTTCACATTTCACATTTCACTGACTGAATTTAGACTGAATTTAGACCGAATTTAGACTGTATTTAGATTGAATTTAGACCGAATTTAGACTGAATTTATTTAGACCGAATTTAGACCGCATTTAGACTGAATTTAGACCGAATTTAGACTGAATTTAGACTGAATTTAGACCGAATTTAGACCGCATTTAGACTGAATTTAGACTGAATTTAGACCGAATTTAGACTGAATTTAGAATGAATTTAGACCGAATTTAGACTGAATTTAGACCGAATTTAGACCGAATTTAGACCGAATTTAGACCGAATTTAGACTGAATTTAGACCGAATTTAGACTGAATTTAGACCGAATTTAGACTGAATTTAGACCGAATTTAGACTGAATTTAGACTGAATTTCACATTTCACATTTCACATTTCACATTTCACATTTCACATTTCACATTTCACATTTCACATTTCACATTTCACATTTCACATTTCACATTTCACATTTCACATTTCACATTTCACATTTCACATTTCACATTTCACATTTCACATTTCACTGACTGAATTTAGACTGAATTTAGACCGAATTTAGACTGTATTTAGACTGAATTTAGACTGAATTTAGACTGAATTTAGACCGAATTTAGACCGAATTTAGACTGAATTTAGACCGAATTTAGACCGAATTTAGACCGAATTTAGACTGAATTTAGACCGAATTTAGACTGAATTTAGACTGAATTTAGACCGAATTTAGACCGAATTTAGACCGAATTTAGACTGAATTTAGACCGAATTTAGACCGAATTTAGACTGAATTTAGACCGAATTTAGACTGAATTTAGACCGAATTTAAACCGAATTTAGACTGAATTTAGACCGAATTTAGACTGAATTTAGACCGAATTTAGACTGAATTTAGACCGAATTTAGACCGAATTTAGACTGAATTTAGACTGAATTTCACATTTCACATTTCACATTTCACATTTCACATTTCACATTTCACATTTCACATTTCACATTTCACATTTCACATTTCACATTTCACATTTCACATTTCACATTTCACATTTCACATTTCACATTTCACATTTCACATTTCACATTTCACATTTCACATTTCACATTTCACATTTCACATTTCACATTTCACATTTCACATTTCACATTTCACATTTCACATTTCACATTTCACATTTCACATTTCACATTTCACATTTCACTGACTGAATTTAGACTGAATTTAGACCGAATTTAGACCGAATTTAGACCGAATTTAGACCGAATTTAGACCGAATTTAGACCGAATTTAGACTGAATTTAGACTGAATTTAGACCGAATTTAGACCGAATTTAGACCGAATTTAGACCGAATTTAGACTGAATTTAGACCGAATTTAGACCGAATTTAGACTGAATTTAGACCGAATTTAGACTGAATTTAGACCGAATTTAAACCGAATTTAGACTGAATTTAGACCGAATTTAGACTGAATTTAGACCGAATTTAGACTGAATTTAGACCGAATTTAGACCGAATTTAGACTGAATTTAGACTGAATTTCACATTTCACATTTCACATTTCACATTTCACATTTCACATTTCACATTTCACATTTCACATTTCACATTTCACATTTCACATTTCACATTTCACATTTCACATTTCACATTTCACATTTCACATTTCACATTTCACATTTCACATTTCACATTTCACATTTCACATTTCACATTTCACATTTCACATTTCACATTTCACATTTCACATTTCACATTTCACATTTCACATTTCACATTTCACATTTCACATTTCACATTTCACATTTCACATTTCACATTTCACATTTCACATTTCACATTTCACTGACTGAATTTAGACTGAATTTAGACCGAATTTAGACCGAATTTAGACCGAATTTAGACCGAATTTAGACCGAATTTAGACCGAATTTAGACTGAATTTAGACTGAATTTAGACCGAATTTAGACCGAATTTAGACCGAATTTAGACTGAATTTAGACTGAATTTAGACCGAATTTAGACCGAATTTAGACTGAATTTAGACCGAATTTAGACCGAATTTAGACTGAATTTAGACCGAATTTAGACCGAATTTAGACCGAATTTAGACTGAATTTAGACCGAATTTAGACTGAATTTAGACCGAATTTAGACCGAATTTAGACTGAATTTAGACCGAATTTAGACCGAATTTAGACTGAATTTAGACCGAATTTAGACCGAATTTAGACTGAATTTAGACTGAATTTAGACCGAATTTAGACCGAATTTAGACTGAATTTAGACCGAATTTAGACTGAATTTAGACTGAATTTAGACCGAATTTAGACCGAATTTAGACCGAATTTAGACCGAATTTAGACCGAATTTAGACCGAATTTAGACCGAATTTAGACCGAATTTAGACTGAATTTAGACTGAATTTAGACCGAATTTAGACCGAATTTAGACCGAATTTAGACTGAATTTAGACTGAATTTAGACCGAATTTAGACCGAATTTAGACTGAATTTAGACCGAATTTAGACCGAATTTAGACTGAATTTAGACCGAATTTAGACTGAATTTAGACCGAATTTAGACCGAATTTAGACTGAATTTAGACCGAATTTAGACCGAATTTAGACTGAATTTAGACCGAATTTAGACCGAATTTAGACTGAATTTAGACCGAATTTAGACTGAATTTAGACTGAATTTAGACCGAATTTAGACTGAATTTAGACTGAATTTAGACCGAATTTAGACTGAATTTAGACTGAATTTAGACCGAATTTAGACCGAATTTAGACCGAATTTAGACCGAATTTAGACCGAATTTAGACTGAATTTAGACCGATTTTAGACCAAATTTAGACCGAATTTAGACCGAATTTAGACCGAATTTAGACCGAATTTAGACTGAATTTAGACCGAATTTAGACTGAATTTAGACCGAATTTAGACCGCATTTAGACTGAATTTAGACTGAATTTAGACCGAATTTAGACTGAATTAAAACTGAATTTAGACCGAATTTAGACTGAATTTAGACCGAATTTAGACCGAATTTAGACTGAATTTAGACTGAATTTAGACCGAATTTAGACCGAATTTAGACTGAATTTAGACCGAATTTAGACCGAATTTAGACCGAATTTAGACTGAATTTCACATTTCACATTTCACATTTCACATTTCACATTTCACATTTCACATTTCACATTTCACATTTCACATTTCACATTTCACATTTCACATTTCACATTTCACATTTCACATTTCACATTTCACATTTCACATTTCACATTTCACATTTCACATTTCACATTTCACATTTCACATTTCACATTTCACATTTCACATTTCACATTTCACATTTCACATTTCACATTTCACATTTCACATTTCACAGTTCACAGTTCACATTTCACATTTCACATTTCACATTTCACATTTCACATTTCACATTTCACATTTCACATTTCACATTTCACATTTCACATTTCACATTTCACATTTCACATTTCACATTTCACATTTCACATTTCACATTTCACATTTCACATTTCACATTTCACATTTCACATTTCACATTTCACATTTCACATTTCACATTTCACATTTCACATTTCACATTTCACTGACTGAATTTAGACTGAATTTAGACCGAATTTAGACCGAATTTAGACTGTATTTAGACTGAATTTAGACCGAATTTAGACTGAATTTAGACTGAATTTAGACCGAATTTAGACCGCATTTAGACTGAATTTAGACCGAATTTAGACTGAATTTAGACTGAATTTAGACCGAATTTAGACCGCATTTAGACTGAATTTAGACTGAATTTAGACCGAATTTAGACTGAATTTAGACTGAATTTAGACCGAATTTAGACTGAATTTAGACCGAATTTAGACCGAATTTAGACCGAATTTAGACCGAATTTAGACTGAATTTAGACCGAATTTAGACTGAATTTAGACTGAATTTAGACCGAATTTAGACTGAATTTAGACCGAATTTAGACCGAATTTAGACCGAATTTAGACCGAATTTAGACTGAATTTAGACTGAATTTAGACTGAATTTAGACTGAATTTAGACCGAATTTAGACTGAATTTAGACCGAATTTAGACTGAATTTCACATTTCACATTTCACATTTCACATTTCACATTTCACATTTCACATTTCACATTTCACATTTCACATTTCACATTTCACATTTCACATTTCACATTTCACATTTCACATTTCACATTTCACATTTCACATTTCACATTTCACATTTCACATTTCACATTTCACATTTCACATTTCACATTTCACATTTCACATTTCACATTTCACATTTCACATTTCACATTTCACATTTCACATTTCACATTTCACATTTCACATTTCACATTTCACATTTCACATTTCACATTTCACATTTCACATTTCACATTTCACATTTCACATTTCACATTTCACATTTCACATTTCACATTTCACATTTCACATTTCACATTTCACATTTCACAGTTCACAGTTCACAGTTCACATTTCACAGTTCACAGTTCACATTTCACATTTCACATTTCACATTTCACATTTCACATTTCACATTTCACTGACTGAATTTAGACTGAATTTAGACCGAATTTAGACTGTATTTAGACTGAATTTAGACCGAATTTAGACTGAATTTAGACCGAATTTAGACCGAATTTAGACCGCATTTAGACTGAATTTAGACCGAATTTAGACTGAATTTAGACTGAATTTAGACCGAATTTAGACCGCATTTAGACTGAATTTAGACTGAATTTAGACCGAATTTAGACCGAATTTAGACCGAATTTAGACCGAATTTAGACTGAATTTAGACCGAATTTAGACTGAATTTAGACCGAATTTAGACTGAATTTAGACCGAATTTAGACTGAATTTAGACTGAATTTCACATTTCACATTTCACATTTCACATTTCACATTTCACATTTCACATTTCACATTTCACATTTCACATTTCACATTTCACATTTCACATTTCACATTTCACATTTCACATTTCACATTTCACATTTCACATTTCACATTTCACATTTCACATTTCACATTTCACTGACTGAATTTAGACTGAATTTAGACCGAATTTAGACTGTATTTAGACTGAATTTAGACTGAATTTAGACTGAATTTAGACCGAATTTAGACCGAATTTAGACTGAATTTAGACCGAATTTAGACCGAATTTAGACCGAATTTAGACTGAATTTAGACCGAATTTAGACTGAATTTAGACTGAATTTAGACCGAATTTAGACCGAATTTAGACCGAATTTAGACCGAATTTAGACTGAATTTAGACCGAATTTAGACCGAATTTAGACTGAATTTAGACCGAATTTAGACTGAATTTAGACCGAATTTAAACCGAATTTAGACTGAATTTAGACCGAATTTAGACTGAATTTAGACCGAATTTAGACTGAATTTAGACCGAATTTAGACCGAATTTAGACTGAATTTAGACCGAATTTAGACCGAATTTAGACTGAATTTAGACCGAATTTAGACTGAATTTAGACTGAATTTCACATTTCACATTTCACATTTCACATTTCACATTTCACATTTCACATTTCACATTTCACATTTCACATTTCACATTTCACATTTCACATTTCACATTTCACATTTCACATTTCACATTTCACATTTCACATTTCACTGACTGAATTTAGACTGAATTTAGACCGAATTTAGACTGTATTTAGACTGAATTTAGACTGAATTTAGACTGAATTTAGACCGAATTTAGACCGAATTTAGACTGAATTTAGACCGAATTTAGACCGAATTTAGACCGAATTTAGACTGAATTTAGACCGAATTTAGACTGAATTTAGACTGAATTTAGACCGAATTTAGACCGAATTTAGACCGAATTTAGACCGAATTTAGACTGAATTTAGACCGAATTTAGACCGAATTTAGACTGAATTTAGACCGAATTTAGACCGAATTTAGACTGAATTTCACATTTCACATTTCACATTTCACATTTCACATTTCACATTTCACATTTCACATTTCACATTTCACATTTCACATTTCACATTTCACATTTCACATTTCACATTTCACATTTCACATTTCACATTTCACATTTCACATTTCACATTTCACATTTCACATTTCACATTTCACATTTCACATTTCACATTTCACAGTTCACAGTTCACAGTTCACATTTCACATTTCACATTTCACATTTCACATTTCACATTTCACATTTCACATTTCACATTTCACATTTCACATTTCACTGACTGAATTTAGACTGAATTTAGACCGAATTTAGACTGTATTTAGACTGAATTTAGACCGAATTTAGACTGAATTTAGACTGAATTTAGACCGAATTTAGACCGCATTTAGACTGAATTTAGACCGAATTTAGACTGAATTTAGACTGAATTTAGACCGAATTTAGACCGCATTTAGACTGAATTTAGACCGAATTTAGACTGAATTTAGACCGAATTTAGACCGAATTTAGACCGAATTTAGACCGAATTTAGACTGAATTTAGACCGAATTTAGACTGAATTTAGACCGAATTTAGACTGAATTTAGACCGAATTTAGACTGAATTTAGACTGAATTTCACATTTCACATTTCACATTTCACATTTCACATTTCACATTTCACATTTCACATTTCACATTTCACATTTCACATTTCACATTTCACATTTCACATTTCACATTTCACATTTCACATTTCACATTTCACATTTCACATTTCACATTTCACATTTCACATTTCACATTTCACATTTCACATTTCACATTTCACATTTCACATTTCACATTTCACATTTCACATTTCACATTTCACATTTCACATTTCACATTTCACATTTCACATTTCACATTTCACAGTTCACAGTTCACATTTCACATTTCACATTTCACATTTCACATTTCACATTTCACATTTCACATTTCACATTTCACATTTCACATTTCACATTTCACATTTCACATTTCACATTTCACTGACTGAATTTAGACTGAATTTAGACCGAATTTAGACTGTATTTAGACTGAATTTAGACCGAATTTAGACTGAATTTAGACTGAATTTAGACCGAATTTAGACCGCATTTAGACTGAATTTAGACCGAATTTAGACTGAATTTAGACTGAATTTAGACCGAATTTAGACCGCATTTAGACTGAATTTAGACCGAATTTAGACTGAATTTAGACCGAATTTAGACCGAATTTAGACTGAATTTAGACCGAATTTAGACCGAATTTAGACCGAATTTAGACTGAATTTCACATTTCACATTTCACATTTCACATTTCACATTTCACATTTCACATTTCACATTTCACATTTCACATTTCACATTTCACATTTCACATTTCACATTTCACATTTCACATTTCACATTTCACATTTCACATTTCACATTTCACATTTCACATTTCACATTTCACATTTCACATTTCACAGTTCACAGTTCACATTTCACATTTCACATTTCACATTTCACATTTCACATTTCACATTTCACATTTCACATTTCACATTTCACATTTCACTGACTGAATTTAGACTGAATTTAGACCGAATTTAGACTGTATTTAGACTGAATTTAGACCGAATTTAGACTGAATTTAGACTGAATTTAGACCGAATTTAGACCGCATTTAGACTGAATTTAGACTGAATTTAGACCGAATTTAGACCGCATTTAGACTGAATTTAGACTGAATTTAGACCGAATTTAGACTGAATTTAGACTGAATTTAGACCGAATTTAGACTGAATTTAGACCGAATTTAGACCGAATTTAGACCGAATTTAGACTGTATTTAGACTGAATTTAGACCGAATTTAGACTGAATTTAGACCGAATTTAGACTGAATTTAGACCGAATTTAGACTGAATTTAGACTGAATTTCACATTTCACATTTCACATTTCACATTTCACATTTCACATTTCACATTTCACATTTCACATTTCACATTTCACATTTCACATTTCACATTTCACATTTCACATTTCACATTTCACATTTCACATTTCACATTTCACATTTCACATTTCACATTTCACATTTCACATTTCACTGACTGAATTTAGACTGAATTTAGACCGAATTTAGACTGTATTTAGACTGAATTTAGACCGAATTTAGACTGAATTTAGACCGAATTTAGACTGAATTTAGACTGAATTTAGACCGAATTTAGACCGCATTTAGACTGAATTTAGACTGAATTTAGACCGAATTTAGACTGAATTTAGACTGAATTTAGACCGAATTTAGACTGAATTTAGACCGAATTTAGACCGAATTTAGACCGAATTTAGACCGAATTTAGACTGAATTTAGACCGAATTTAGACTGAATTTAGACCGAATTTAGACTGAATTTAGACCGAATTTAGACTGAATTTAGACTGAATTTCACATTTCACATTTCACATTTCACATTTCACATTTCACATTACACATTTCACATTTCACATTTCACATTTCACATTTCACATTTCACATTTCACATTTCACATTTCACATTTCACATTTCACATTTCACATTTCACATTTCACATTTCACATTTCACATTTCACATTTCACATTTCACATTTCACATTTCACAGTTCACAGTTCACAGTTCACAGTTCACATTTCACATTTCACATTTCACATTTCACATTTCACATTTCACTGACTGAATTTAGACTGAATTTAGACCGAATTTAGACTGTATTTAGACTGAATTTAGACCGAATTTAGACTGAATTTAGACTGAATTTAGACCGAATTTAGAACGCATTTAGACTGAATTTAGACTGAATTTAGACCGAATTTAGACCGAATTTAGACTGAATTTAGACCGAATTTAGACTGAATTTAGACCGAATTTAGACTGAATTTAGACCGAATTTATACTGAATTTAGACTGAATTTCACATTTCACATTTTACATTTCACATTTCACATTTCACATTTCACATTTCACATTTCACATTTCACATTTCACATTTCACATTTCACATTTCACATTTCACATTTCACATTTCACATTTCACATTTCACATTTCACATTTCACATTTCACATTTCACATTTCACATTTCACATTTCACATTTCACATTTCACATTTCACATTTCACATTTCACATTTCACATTTCACATTTCACATTTCACAGTTCACAGTTCACAGTTCACATTTCACATTTCACATTTCACATTTCACATTTCACATTTCACATTTCACATTTCACATTTCACATTTCACATTTCACATTTCACATTTCACATTTCACTGACTGAATTTAGACTGAATTTAGACCGAATTTAGACCGAATTTAGACTGTATTTAGACTGAATTTAGACCGAATTTAGACCGCATTTAGACTGAATTTAGACCGAATTTAGACTGAATTTAGACTGAATTTAGACCGAATTTAGACCGCATTTAGACTGAATTTAGACCGAATTTAGACTGAATTTAGACTGAATTTAGACCGAATTTAGACCGCATTTAGACTGAATTTAGACTGAATTTAGACCGAATTTAGACTGAATTTAGACTGAATTTAGACCGAATTTAGACTGAATTTAGACCGAATTTAGACCGAATTTAGACCGAATTTAGACCGAATTTAGACTGAATTTAGACCGAATTTAGACTGAATTTAGACCGAATTTAGACTGAATTTAGACCGAATTTAGACTGAATTTAGACTGAATTTCACATTTCACATTTCACATTTCACATTTCACATTTCACATTTCACATTTCACATTTCACATTTCACATTTCACATTTCACATTTCACATTTCACATTTCACATTTCACATTTCACATTTCACATTTCACATTTCACTGACTGAATTTAGACTGAATTTAGACCGAATTTAGACTGTATTTAGACTGAATTTAGACCGAATTTAGACTGAATTTAGACTGAATTTAGACCGAATTTAGACCGCATTTAGACTGAATTTAGACCGAATTTAGACTGAATTTAGACTGAATTTAGACCGAATTTAGACCGCATTTAGACTGAATTTAGACCGAATTTAGACTGAATTTAGACCGAATTTAGACCGAATTTAGACCGAATTTAGACCGAATTTAGACTGAATTTAGACCGAATTTAGACTGAATTTAGACCGAATTTAGACTGAATTTAGACCGAATTTAGACTGAATTTAGACTGAATTTCACATTTCACATTTCACATTTCACATTTCACATTTCACATTTCACATTTCACATTTCACATTTCACATTTCACATTTCACATTTCACATTTCACATTTCACATTTCACATTTCACATTTCACATTTCACATTTCACATTTCACATTTCACATTTCACATTTCACATTTCACATTTCACATTTCACATTTCACATTTCACATTTCACATTTCACATTTCACATTTCACATTTCACATTTCACATTTCACATTTCACATTTCACATTTCACATTTCACATTTCACATTTCACATTTCACATTTCACATTTCACATTTCACATTTCACATTTCACATTTCACATTTCACATTTCACAGTTCACAGTTCACAGTTCACAGTTCACAGTTCACAGTTCACAGTTCACAGTTCACAGTTCACATTTCACATTTCACATTTCACATTTCACATTTCACATTTCACTGACTGAATTTAGACTGAATTTAGACCGAATTTAGACTGTATTTAGATTGAATTTAGACCGAATTTAGACTGAATTTAGACTGAATTTAGACCGAATTTAGACCGCATTTAGACTGAATTTAGACCGAATTTAGACTGAATTTAGACTGAATTTAGACCGAATTTAGACCGCATTTAGACTGAATTTAGACTGAATTTAGACCGAATTTAGACTGAATTTAGAATGAATTTAGACCGAATTTAGACTGAATTTAGACCGAATTTAGACCGAATTTAGACCGAATTTAGACCGAATTTAGACTGAATTTAGACCGAATTTAGACTGAATTTAGACCGAATTTAGACTGAATTTAGACCGAATTTAGACTGAATTTAGACTGAATTTCACATTTCACATTTCACATTTCACATTTCACATTTCACATTTCACATTTCACATTTCACATTTCACATTTCACATTTCACATTTCACATTTCACATTTCACATTTCACATTTCACATTTCACATTTCACATTTCACATTTCACATTTCACATTTCACATTTCACATTTCACATTTCACATTTCACATTTCACATTTCACATTTCACATTTCACATTTCACATTTCACATTTCACATTTCACATTTCACATTTCACATTTCACATTTCACATTTCACATTTCACATTTCACATTTCACATTTCACATTTCACATTTCACATTTCACATTTCACATTTCACATTTCACATTTCACATTTCACATTTCACATTTCACATTTCACATTTCACATTTCACATTTCACATTTCACATTTCACAGTTCACAGTTCACAGTTCACATTTCACAGTTCACAGTTCACATTTCACATTTCACATTTCACATTTCACATTTCACTGACTGAATTTAGACTGAATTTAGACCGAATTTAGACTGTATTTAGACTGAATTTAGACCGAATTTAGACTGAATTTAGACTGAATTTAGACCGAATTTAGACCGCATTTAGACTGAATTTAGACCGAATTTAGACTGAATTTAGACTGAATTTAGACCGAATTTAGACCGCATTTAGACTGAATTTAGACTGAATTTAGACCGAATTTAGACTGAATTTAGACTGAATTTAGACCGAATTTAGACTGAATTTAGACCGAATTTAGACCGAATTTAGACCGAATTTAGACCGAATTTAGACTGAATTTAGACTGAATTTAGACCGAATTTAGACTGAATTTAGACCGAATTTAGACTGAATTTAGACCGAATTTAGACCGAATTTAGACTGAATTTAGACCGAATTTAGACCGAATTTAGACTGAATTTAGACCGAATTTAGACTGAATTTAGACTGAATTTCACATTTCACATTTCACATTTCACATTTCACATTTCACATTTCACATTTCACATTTCACATTTCACATTTCACATTTCACATTTCACATTTCACATTTCACTGACTGAATTTAGACTGAATTTAGACCGAATTTAGACTGTATTTAGACTGAATTTAGACTGAATTTAGACTGAATTTAGACCGAATTTAGACCGAATTTAGACTGAATTTAGACCGAATTTAGACCGAATTTAGACCGAATTTAGACTGAATTTAGACCGAATTTAGACTGAATTTAGACTGAATTTAGACCGAATTTAGACCGAATTTAGACCGAATTTAGACCGAATTTAGACTGAATTTAGACCGAATTTAGACCGAATTTAGACTGAATTTAGACCGAATTTAGACTGAATTTAGACCGAATTTAAACCGAATTTAGACTGAATTTAGACCGAATTTAGACTGAATTTAGACCGAATTTAGACTGAATTTAGACCGAATTTAGACCGAATTTAGACTGAATTTAGACCGAATTTAGACCGAATTTAGACTGAATTTCACATTTCACATTTCACATTTCACATTTCACATTTCACATTTCACATTTCACATTTCACATTTCACATTTCACATTTCACATTTCACATTTCACATTTCACATTTCACATTTCACATTTCACATTTCACATTTCACATTTCACATTTCACATTTCACATTTCACATTTCACATTTCACATTTCACATTTCACATTTCACATTTCACATTTCACATTTCACATTTCACATTTCACATTTCACATTTCACATTTCACATTTCACATTTCACATTTCACATTTCACATTTCACATTTCACATTTCACATTTCACATTTCACATTTCACATTTCACATTTCACATTTCACATTTCACATTTCACATTTCACATTTCACATTTCACATTTCACATTTCACATTTCACATTTCACATTTCACATTTCACATTTCACATTTCACATTTCACATTTCACATTTCACATTTCACATTTCACATTTCACATTTCACATTTCACATTTCACATTTCACATTTCACATTTCACATTTCACATTTCACATTTCACATTTCACATTTCACATTTCACATTTCACATTTCACATTTCACAGTTCACAGTTCACAGTTCACAGTTCACAGTTCACAGTTCACAGTTCACAGTTCACAGTTCACATTTCACATTTCACATTTCACATTTCACATTTCACATTTCACTGACTGAATTTAGACTGAATTTAGACCGAATTTAGACTGTATTTAGATTGAATTTAGACCGAATTTAGACTGAATTTAGACTGAATTTAGACCGAATTTAGACCGCATTTAGACTGAATTTAGACCGAATTTAGACTGAATTTAGACTGAATTTAGACCGAATTTAGACCGCATTTAGACTGAATTTAGACTGAATTTAGACCGAATTTAGACTGAATTTAGAATGAATTTAGACCGAATTTAGACTGAATTTAGACCGAATTTAGACCGAATTTAGACCGAATTTAGACCGAATTTAGACTGAATTTAGACCGAATTTAGACTGAATTTAGACCGAATTTAGACTGAATTTAGACCGAATTTAGACTGAATTTAGACTGAATTTCACATTTCACATTTCACATTTCACATTTCACATTTCACATTTCACATTTCACATTTCACATTTCACATTTCACATTTCACATTTCACATTTCACATTTCACATTTCACATTTCACATTTCACATTTCACATTTCACATTTCACATTTCACTGACTGAATTTAGACTGAATTTAGACCGAATTTAGACTGTATTTAGACTGAATTTAGACTGAATTTAGACTGAATTTAGACCGAATTTAGACCGAATTTAGACTGAATTTAGACCGAATTTAGACCGAATTTAGACCGAATTTAGACTGAATTTAGACCGAATTTAGACTGAATTTAGACTGAATTTAGACCGAATTTAGACCGAATTTAGACCGAATTTAGACTGAATTTAGACCGAATTTAGACCGAATTTAGACTGAATTTAGACCGAATTTAGACTGAATTTAGACCGAATTTAAACCGAATTTAGACTGAATTTAGACCGAATTTAGACTGAATTTAGACCGAATTTAGACTGAATTTAGACCGAATTTAGACCGAATTTAGACTGAATTTAGACTGAATTTCACATTTCACATTTCACATTTCACATTTCACATTTCACATTTCACATTTCACATTTCACATTTCACATTTCACATTTCACATTTCACATTTCACATTTCACATTTCACATTTCACATTTCACATTTCACATTTCACATTTCACATTTCACATTTCACATTTCACATTTCACATTTCACATTTCACATTTCACATTTCACATTTCACTGACTGAATTTAGACTGAATTTAGACCGAATTTAGACCGAATTTAGACCGAATTTAGACCGAATTTAGACCGAATTTAGACCGAATTTAGACTGAATTTAGACTGAATTTAGACCGAATTTAGACCGAATTTAGACCGAATTTAGACTGAATTTAGACTGAATTTAGACCGAATTTAGACCGAATTTAGACTGAATTTAGACCGAATTTAGACCGAATTTAGACTGAATTTAGACCGAATTTAGACCGAATTTAGACCGAATTTAGACTGAATTTAGACCGAATTTAGACTGAATTTAGACCGAATTTAGACCGAATTTAGACTGAATTTAGACCGAATTTAGACCGAATTTAGACTGAATTTAGACCGAATTTAGACCGAATTTAGACTGAATTTAGACTGAATTTAGACCGAATTTAGACCGAATTTAGACTGAATTTAGACCGAATTTAGACTGAATTTAGACTGAATTTAGACCGAATTTAGACTGAATTTAGACCGAATTTAGACTGAATTTAGACCGAATTTAGACCGAATTTAGACTGAATTTAGACCGAATTTAGACCGAATTTAGACTGAATTTAGACCGAATTTAGACTGAATTTAGACTGAATTTCACATTTCACATTTCACATTTCACATTTCACATTTCACATTTCACATTTCACATTTCACATTTCACATTTCACATTTCACATTTCACATTTCACATTTCACTGACTGAATTTAGACTGAATTTAGACCGAATTTAGACTGTATTTAGACTGAATTTAGACTGAATTTAGACTGAATTTAGACCGAATTTAGACCGAATTTAGACTGAATTTAGACCGAATTTAGACCGAATTTAGACCGAATTTAGACTGAATTTAGACCGAATTTAGACTGAATTTAGACTGAATTTAGACCGAATTTAGACCGAATTTAGACCGAATTTAGACCGAATTTAGACTGAATTTAGACCGAATTTAGACCGAATTTAGACTGAATTTAGACCGAATTTAGACCGAATTTAGACTGAATTTCACATTTCACATTTCACATTTCACATTTCACATTTCACATTTCACATTTCACATTTCACATTTCACATTTCACATTTCACATTTCACATTTCACATTTCACATTTCACATTTCACATTTCACATTTCACATTTCACATTTCACATTTCACATTTCACATTTCACATTTCACATTTCACATTTCACAGTTCACAGTTCACAGTTCACATTTCACATTTCACATTTCACATTTCACATTTCACATTTCACATTTCACATTTCACATTTCACATTTCACATTTCACTGACTGAATTTAGACTGAATTTAGACCGAATTTAGACTGTATTTAGACTGAATTTAGACCGAATTTAGACTGAATTTAGACTGAATTTAGACCGAATTTAGACCGCATTTAGACTGAATTTAGACCGAATTTAGACTGAATTTAGACTGAATTTAGACCGAATTTAGACCGCATTTAGACTGAATTTAGACCGAATTTAGACTGAATTTAGACCGAATTTAGACCGAATTTAGACCGAATTTAGACCGAATTTAGACTGAATTTAGACCGAATTTAGACTGAATTTAGACCGAATTTAGACTGAATTTAGACCGAATTTAGACTGAATTTAGACTGAATTTCACATTTCACATTTCACATTTCACATTTCACATTTCACATTTCACATTTCACATTTCACATTTCACATTTCACATTTCACATTTCACATTTCACATTTCACATTTCACATTTCACATTTCACATTTCACATTTCACATTTCACATTTCACATTTCACATTTCACATTTCACATTTCACATTTCACATTTCACATTTCACATTTCACATTTCACATTTCACATTTCACATTTCACATTTCACATTTCACAGTTCACAGTTCACATTTCACATTTCACATTTCACATTTCACATTTCACATTTCACATTTCACATTTCACATTTCACATTTCACATTTCACATTTCACATTTCACATTTCACATTTCACTGACTGAATTTAGACTGAATTTAGACCGAATTTAGACTGTATTTAGACTGAATTTAGACCGAATTTAGACTGAATTTAGACTGAATTTAGACCGAATTTAGACCGCATTTAGACTGAATTTAGACCGAATTTAGACTGAATTTAGACTGAATTTAGACCGAATTTAGACCGCATTTAGACTGAATTTAGACCGAATTTAGACTGAATTTAGACCGAATTTAGACCGAATTTAGACTGAATTTAGACCGAATTTAGACCGAATTTAGACCGAATTTAGACTGAATTTCACATTTCACATTTCACATTTCACATTTCACATTTCACATTTCACATTTCACATTTCACATTTCACATTTCACATTTCACATTTCACATTTCACATTTCACATTTCACATTTCACATTTCACATTTCACATTTCACATTTCACATTTCACATTTCACATTTCACATTTCACATTTCACAGTTCACAGTTCACATTTCACATTTCACATTTCACATTTCACATTTCACATTTCACATTTCACATTTCACATTTCACATTTCACATTTCACTGACTGAATTTAGACTGAATTTAGACCGAATTTAGACTGTATTTAGACTGAATTTAGACCGAATTTAGACTGAATTTAGACTGAATTTAGACCGAATTTAGACCGCATTTAGACTGAATTTAGACTGAATTTAGACCGAATTTAGACCGCATTTAGACTGAATTTAGACTGAATTTAGACCGAATTTAGACTGAATTTAGACTGAATTTAGACCGAATTTAGACTGAATTTAGACCGAATTTAGACCGAATTTAGACCGAATTTAGACTGTATTTAGACTGAATTTAGACCGAATTTAGACTGAATTTAGACCGAATTTAGACTGAATTTAGACCGAATTTAGACTGAATTTAGACTGAATTTCACATTTCACATTTCACATTTCACATTTCACATTTCACATTTCACATTTCACATTTCACATTTCACATTTCACATTTCACATTTCACATTTCACATTTCACATTTCACATTTCACATTTCACATTTCACATTTCACATTTCACATTTCACATTTCACTGACTGAATTTAGACTGAATTTAGACCGAATTTAGACTGTATTTAGACTGAATTTAGACCGAATTTAGACTGAATTTAGACCGAATTTAGACTGAATTTAGACTGAATTTAGACCGAATTTAGACCGCATTTAGACTGAATTTAGACTGAATTTAGACCGAATTTAGACTGAATTTAGACTGAATTTAGACCGAATTTAGACTGAATTTAGACCGAATTTAGACCGAATTTAGACCGAATTTAGACCGAATTTAGACTGAATTTAGACCGAATTTAGACTGAATTTAGACCGAATTTAGACTGAATTTAGACCGAATTTAGACTGAATTTAGACTGAATTTCACATTTCACATTTCACATTTCACATTTCACATTTCACATTACACATTTCACATTTCACATTTCACATTTCACATTTCACATTTCACATTTCACATTTCACATTTCACATTTCACATTTCACATTTCACATTTCACATTTCACATTTCACATTTCACATTTCACATTTCACATTTCACATTTCACATTTCACAGTTCACAGTTCACAGTTCACAGTTCACATTTCACATTTCACATTTCACATTTCACATTTCACATTTCACATTTCACTGACTGAATTTAGACTGAATTTAGACCGAATTTAGACTGTATTTAGACTGAATTTAGACCGAATTTAGACTGAATTTAGACTGAATTTAGACCGAATTTAGAACGCATTTAGACTGAATTTAGACTGAATTTAGACCGAATTTAGACCGAATTTAGACTGAATTTAGACCGAATTTAGACTGAATTTAGACCGAATTTAGACTGAATTTAGACCGAATTTATACTGAATTTAGACTGAATTTCACATTTCACATTTTACATTTCACATTTCACATTTCACATTTCACATTTCACATTTCACATTTCACATTTCACATTTCACATTTCACATTTCACATTTCACATTTCACATTTCACATTTCACATTTCACATTTCACATTTCACATTTCACATTTCACATTTCACATTTCACATTTCACATTTCACATTTCACATTTCACATTTCACAGTTCACAGTTCACAGTTCACATTTCACATTTCACATTTCACATTTCACATTTCACATTTCACATTTCACATTTCACATTTCACATTTCACATTTCACATTTCACATTTCACATTTCACATTTCACTGACTGAATTTAGACTGAATTTAGACCGAATTTAGACCGAATTTAGACTGTATTTAGACTGAATTTAGACCGAATTTAGACCGCATTTAGACTGAATTTAGACCGAATTTAGACTGAATTTAGACTGAATTTAGACCGAATTTAGACCGCATTTAGACTGAATTTAGACCGAATTTAGACTGAATTTAGACTGAATTTAGACCGAATTTAGACCGCATTTAGACTGAATTTAGACTGAATTTAGACCGAATTTAGACTGAATTTAGACTGAATTTAGACCGAATTTAGACTGAATTTAGACCGAATTTAGACCGAATTTAGACCGAATTTAGACCGAATTTAGACTGAATTTAGACCGAATTTAGACTGAATTTAGACCGAATTTAGACTGAATTTAGACCGAATTTAGACTGAATTTAGACTGAATTTCACATTTCACATTTCACATTTCACATTTCACATTTCACATTTCACATTTCACATTTCACATTTCACATTTCACATTTCACATTTCACATTTCACATTTCACATTTCACATTTCACATTTCACATTTCACATTTCACATTTCACATTTCACATTTCACATTTCACATTTCACATTTCACATTTCACATTTCACATTTCACATTTCACATTTCACATTTCACATTTCACATTTCACATTTCACATTTCACATTTCACATTTCACATTTCACATTTCACATTTCACATTTCACATTTCACTGACTGAATTTAGACTGAATTTAGACCGAATTTAGACCGAATTTAGACTGTATTTAGACTGAATTTAGACCGAATTTAGACTGAATTTAGACTGAATTTAGACCGAATTTAGACCGCATTTAGACTGAATTTAGACCGAATTTAGACTGAATTTAGACTGAATTTAGACCGAATTTAGACCGCATTTAGACTGAATTTAGACTGAATTTAGACCGAATTTAGACTGAATTTAGACTGAATTTAGACCGAATTTAGACTGAATTTAGACCGAATTTAGACCGAATTTAGACCGAATTTAGACCGAATTTAGACTGAATTTAGACCGAATTTAGACTGAATTTAGACTGAATTTAGACCGAATTTAGACTGAATTTAGACCGAATTTAGACCGAATTTAGACCGAATTTAGACCGAATTTAGACTGAATTTAGACTGAATTTAGACTGAATTTAGACTGAATTTAGACCGAATTTAGACTGAATTTAGACCGAATTTAGACTGAATTTCACATTTCACATTTCACATTTCACATTTCACATTTCACATTTCACATTTCACATTTCACATTTCACATTTCACATTTCACATTTCACATTTCACATTTCACATTTCACATTTCACATTTCACATTTCACATTTCACATTTCACATTTCACATTTCACATTTCACATTTCACATTTCACATTTCACATTTCACATTTCACATTTCACATTTCACATTTCACATTTCACATTTCACATTTCACATTTCACATTTCACATTTCACATTTCACATTTCACATTTCACATTTCACATTTCACATTTCACATTTCACATTTCACATTTCACATTTCACATTTCACATTTCACATTTCACATTTCACATTTCACATTTCACATTTCACAGTTCACAGTTCACAGTTCACATTTCACAGTTCACAGTTCACATTTCACATTTCACATTTCACATTTCACATTTCACATTTCACATTTCACTGACTGAATTTAGACTGAATTTAGACCGAATTTAGACTGTATTTAGACTGAATTTAGACCGAATTTAGACTGAATTTAGACTGAATTTAGACCGAATTTAGACCGCATTTAGACTGAATTTAGACCGAATTTAGACTGAATTTAGACTGAATTTAGACCGAATTTAGACCGCATTTAGACTGAATTTAGACTGAATTTAGACCGAATTTAGACTGAATTTAGACTGAATTTAGACCGAATTTAGACTGAATTTAGACCGAATTTAGACCGAATTTAGACCGAATTTAGACCGAATTTAGACTGAATTTAGACCGAATTTAGACTGAATTTAGACCGAATTTAGACTGAATTTAGACCGAATTTAGACTGAATTTAGACTGAATTTCACATTTCACATTTCACATTTCACATTTCACATTTCACATTTCACATTTCACATTTCACATTTCACATTTCACATTTCACATTTCACATTTCACATTTCACATTTCACATTTCACATTTCACATTTCACATTTCACATTTCACATTTCACTGACTGAATTTAGACTGAATTTAGACCGAATTTAGACTGTATTTAGACTGAATTTAGACTGAATTTAGACTGAATTTAGACCGAATTTAGACCGAATTTAGACTGAATTTAGACCGAATTTAGACCGAATTTAGACCGAATTTAGACTGAATTTAGACCGAATTTAGACTGAATTTAGACTGAATTTAGACCGAATTTAGACCGAATTTAGACCGAATTTAGACCGAATTTAGACTGAATTTAGACCGAATTTAGACCGAATTTAGACTGAATTTAGACCGAATTTAGACTGAATTTAGACCGAATTTAAACCGAATTTAGACTGAATTTAGACCGAATTTAGACTGAATTTAGACCGAATTTAGACTGAATTTAGACCGAATTTAGACCGAATTTAGACTGAATTTAGACCGAATTTAGACCGAATTTAGACTGAATTTAGACCGAATTTAGACTGAATTTAGACTGAATTTCACATTTCACATTTCACATTTCACATTTCACATTTCACATTTCACATTTCACATTTCACATTTCACATTTCACATTTCACATTTCACATTTCACATTTCACATTTCACATTTCACTGACTGAATTTAGACTGAATTTAGACCGAATTTAGACTGTATTTAGACTGAATTTAGACTGAATTTAGACTGAATTTAGACCGAATTTAGACCGAATTTAGACTGAATTTATACCGAATTTAGACCGAATTTAGACCGAATTTAGACTGAATTTAGACCGAATTTAGACTGAATTTAGACTGAATTTAGACCGAATTTAGACCGAATTTAGACCGAATTTAGACCGAATTTAGACTGAATTTAGACCGAATTTAGACCGAATTTAGACTGAATTTAGACCGAATTTAGACTGAATTTAGACCGAATTTAAACCGAATTTAGACTGAATTTAGACCGAATTTAGACTGAATTTAGACCGAATTTAGACTGAATTTAGACCGAATTTAGACCGAATTTAGACTGAATTTAGACCGAATTTAGACCGAATTTAGACTGAATTTCACATTTCACATTTCACATTTCACATTTCACATTTCACATTTCACATTTCACATTTCACATTTCACATTTCACATTTCACATTTCACATTTCACATTTCACATTTCACATTTCACATTTCACATTTCACATTTCACATTTCACATTTCACATTTCACATTTCACATTTCACATTTCACATTTCACATTTCACATTTCACATTTCACATTTCACATTTCACATTTCACATTTCACATTTCACATTTCACATTTCACATTTCACATTTCACATTTCACATTTCACATTTCACATTTCACATTTCACATTTCACATTTCACATTTCACATTTCACATTTCACATTTCACATTTCACATTTCACATTTCACATTTCACATTTCACATTTCACATTTCACATTTCACATTTCACAGTTCACAGTTCACAGTTCACAGTTCACAGTTCACAGTTCACAGTTCACAGTTCACAGTTCACAGTTCACAGTTCACAGTTCACATTTCACATTTCACATTTCACATTTCACATTTCACATTTCACATTTCACATTTCACATTTCACATTTCACTGACTGAATTTAGACTGAATTTAGACCGAATTTAGACTGTATTTAGATTGAATTTAGACCGAATTTAGACTGAATTTAGACTGAATTTAGACCGAATTTAGACTGCATTTAGACTGAATTTAGACCGAATTTAGACTGAATTTAGACTGAATTTAGACCGAATTTAGACCGCATTTAGACTGAATTTAGACTGAATTTAGACCGAATTTAGACTGAATTTAGAATGAATTTAGACCGAATTTAGACTGAATTTAGACCGAATTTAGACCGAATTTAGACCGAATTTAGACCGAATTTAGACTGAATTTAGACCGAATTTAGACTGAATTTAGACCGAATTTAGACTGAATTTAGACCGAATTTAGACTGAATTTAGACTGAATTTCACATTTCACATTTCACATTTCACATTTCACATTTCACATTTCACATTTCACATTTCACATTTCACATTTCACATTTCACATTTCACATTTCACATTTCACATTTCACATTTCACATTTCACATTTCACATTTCACTGACTGAATTTAGACTGAATTTAGACCGAATTTAGACTGTATTTAGACTGAATTTAGACTGAATTTAGACTGAATTTAGACCGAATTTAGACCGAATTTAGACTGAATTTAGACCGAATTTAGACCGAATTTAGACCGAATTTAGACTGAATTTAGACCGAATTTAGACTGAATTTAGACTGAATTTAGACCGAATTTAGACCGAATTTAGACCGAATTTAGACCGAATTTAGACTGAATTTAGACCGAATTTAGACCGAATTTAGACTGAATTTAGACCGAATTTAGACTGAATTTAGACCGAATTTAAACCGAATTTAGACTGAATTTAGACCGAATTTAGACTGAATTTAGACCGAATTTAGACTGAATTTAGACCGAATTTAGACCGAATTTAGACTGAATTTAGACTGAATTTCACATTTCACATTTCACATTTCACATTTCACATTTCACATTTCACATTTCACATTTCACATTTCACATTTCACATTTCACATTTCACATTTCACATTTCACATTTCACATTTCACATTTCACATTTCACATTTCACATTTCACATTTCACATTTCACATTTCACATTTCACATTTCACATTTCACATTTCACATTTCACATTTCACTGACTGAATTTAGACTGAATTTAGACCGAATTTAGACTGTATTTAGACTGAATTTAGACTGAATTTAGACTGAATTTAGACCGAATTTAGACCGAATTTAGACTGAATTTAGACCGAATTTAGACCGAATTTAGACCGAATTTAGACTGAATTTAGACCGAATTTAGACTGAATTTAGACTGAATTTAGACCGAATTTAGACCGAATTTAGACCGAATTTAGACCGAATTTAGACTGAATTTAGACCGAATTTAGACCGAATTTAGACTGAATTTAGACCGAATTTAGACTGAATTTAGACCGAATTTAAACCGAATTTAGACTGAATTTAGACCGAATTTAGACTGAATTTAGACCGAATTTAGACTGAATTTAGACCGAATTTAGACCGAATTTAGACTGAATTTAGACTGAATTTCACATTTCACATTTCACATTTCACATTTCACATTTCACATTTCACATTTCACATTTCACATTTCACATTTCACATTTCACATTTCACATTTCACATTTCACATTTCACATTTCACATTTCACATTTCACATTTCACATTTCACATTTCACATTTCACATTTCACATTTCACATTTCACATTTCACATTTCACATTTCACATTTCACTGACTGAATTTAGACTGAATTTAGACCGAATTTAGACCGAATTTAGACCGAATTTAGACCGAATTTAGACCGAATTTAGACCGAATTTAGACTGAATTTAGACTGAATTTAGACCGAATTTAGACCGAATTTAGACCGAATTTAGACTGAATTTAGACTGAATTTAGACCGAATTTAGACCGAATTTAGACTGAATTTAGACCGAATTTAGACCGAATTTAGACTGAATTTCACATTTCACATTTCACATTTCACATTTCACATTTCACATTTCACATTTCACATTTCACATTTCACATTTCACATTTCACATTTCACATTTCACATTTCACATTTCACATTTCACATTTCACATTTCACATTTCACATTTCACATTTCACATTTCACATTTCACATTTCACATTTCACATTTCACATTTCACATTTCACATTTCACATTTCACATTTCACTGACTGAATTTAGACTGAATTTAGACCGAATTTAGACCGAATTTAGACCGAATTTAGACCGAATTTAGACCGAATTTAGACCGAATTTAGACTGAATTTAGACTGAATTTAGACCGAATTTAGACCGAATTTAGACCGAATTTAGACTGAATTTAGACTGAATTTAGACCGAATTTAGACCGAATTTAGACTGAATTTAGACCGAATTTAGACCGAATTTAGACTGAATTTAGACCGAATTTAGACTGAATTTAGACCGAATTTAGACCGAATTTAGACTGAATTTAGACTGAATTTAGACCGAATTTAGACCGCATTTAGACTGAATTTAGACTGAATTTAGACCGAATTTAGACTGAATTTAGACTGAATTTAGACCGAATTTAGACTGAATTTAGACCGAATTTAGACCGAATTTAGACTGAATTTAGACTGAATTTAGACCGAATTTAGACCGAATTTAGACTGAATTTAGACCGAATTTAGACCGAATTTAGACCGAATTTAGACTGAATTTCACATTTCACATTTCACATTTCACATTTCACATTTCACATTTCACATTTCACATTTCACATTTCACATTTCACATTTCACATTTCACATTTCACATTTCACATTTCACATTTCACATTTCACATTTCACATTTCACATTTCACATTTCACATTTCACATTTCACATTTCACATTTCACATTTCACATTTCACAGTTCACAGTTCACATTTCACATTTCACATTTCACATTTCACATTTCACATTTCACATTTCACATTTCACATTTCACATTTCACATTTCACATTTCACATTTCACATTTCACATTTCACATTTCACATTTCACATTTCACATTTCACATTTCACATTTCACATTTCACAGTTCACAGTTCACATTTCACATTTCACATTTCACATTTCACATTTCACATTTCACATTTCACATTTCACATTTCACATTTCACTGACTGAATTTAGACTGAATTTAGACCGAATTTAGACTGTATTTAGACTGAATTTAGACCGAATTTAGACTGAATTTAGACTGAATTTAGACCGAATTTAGACCGCATTTAGACTGAATTTAGACCGAATTTAGACTGAATTTAGACTGAATTTAGACCGAATTTAGACCGCATTTAGACTGAATTTAGACCGAATTTAGACTGAATTTAGACCGAATTTAGACCGAATTTAGACCGAATTTAGACCGAATTTAGACTGAATTTAGACCGAATTTAGACTGAATTTAGACCGAATTTAGACTGAATTTAGACCGAATTTAGACTGAATTTAGACTGAATTTCACATTTCACATTTCACATTTCACATTTCACATTTCACATTTCACATTTCACATTTCACATTTCACATTTCACATTTCACATTTCACATTTCACATTTCACATTTCACATTTCACATTTCACATTTCACATTTCACATTTCACATTTCACATTTCACATTTCACATTTCACATTTCACATTTCACATTTCACATTTCACATTTCACTGACTGAATTTAGACTGAATTTAGACCGAATTTAGACTGTATTTAGACTGAATTTAGACCGAATTTAGACTGAATTTAGACTGAATTTAGACCGAATTTAGACCGCATTTAGACTGAATTTAGACTGAATTTAGACCGAATTTAGACCGCATTTAGACTGAATTTAGACTGAATTTAGACCGAATTTAGACTGAATTTAGACTGAATTTAGACCGAATTTAGACTGAATTTAGACCGAATTTAGACCGAATTTAGACCGAATTTAGACCGAATTTAGACTGAATTTAGACCGAATTTAGACTGAATTTAGACCGAATTTAGACCGAATTTAGACTGAATTTAGACTGAATTTCACATTTCACATTTCACATTTCACATTTCACATTTCACATTTCACATTTCACATTTCACATTTCACATTTCACATTTCACATTTCACATTTCACATTTCACATTTCACATTTCACATTTCACATTTCACATTTCACATTTCACATTTCACATTTCACTGACTGAATTTAGACTGAATTTAGACCGAATTTAGACTGTATTTAGACTGAATTTAGACCGAATTTAGACTGAATTTAGACCGAATTTAGACTGAATTTAGACTGAATTTAGACCGAATTTAGACCGCATTTAGACTGAATTTAGACTGAATTTAGACCGAATTTAGACTGAATTTAGACTGAATTTAGACCGAATTTAGACTGAATTTAGACCGAATTTAGACCGAATTTAGACCGAATTTAGACCGAATTTAGACTGAATTTAGACCGAATTTAGACTGAATTTAGACCGAATTTAGACTGAATTTAGACCGAATTTAGACTGAATTTAGACTGAATTTCACATTTCACATTTCACATTTCACATTTCACATTTCACATTACACATTTCACATTTCACATTTCACATTTCACATTTCACATTTCACATTTCACATTTCACATTTCACATTTCACATTTCACATTTCACATTTCACATTTCACATTTCACATTTCACATTTCACATTTCACATTTCACATTTCACATTTCACATTTCACATTTCACATTTCACATTTCACATTTCACATTTCACATTTCACATTTCACATTTCACATTTCACATTTCACATTTCACAGTTCACAGTTCACAGTTCACAGTTCACATTTCACATTTCACATTTCACATTTCACATTTCACATTTCACTGACTGAATTTAGACTGAATTTAGACCGAATTTAGACTGTATTTAGACTGAATTTAGACCGAATTTAGACTGAATTTAGACTGAATTTAGACCGAATTTAGAACGCATTTAGACTGAATTTAGACTGAATTTAGACCGAATTTAGACCGAATTTAGACTGAATTTAGACCGAATTTAGACTGAATTTAGACCGAATTTAGACTGAATTTAGACCGAATTTATACTGAATTTAGACTGAATTTCACATTTCACATTTTACATTTCACATTTCACATTTCACATTTCACATTTCACATTTCACATTTCACATTTCACATTTCACATTTCACATTTCACATTTCACATTTCACATTTCACATTTCACATTTCACATTTCACATTTCACATTTCACATTTCACATTTCACATTTCACATTTCACATTTCACATTTCACATTTCACATTTCACAGTTCACAGTTCACAGTTCACAGTTCACATTTCACATTTCACATTTCACATTTCACATTTCACATTTCACTGACTGAATTTAGACTGAATTTAGACCGAATTTAGACTGTATTTAGACTGAATTTAGACCGAATTTAGACTGAATTTAGACTGAATTTAGACCGAATTTAGAACGCATTTAGACTGAATTTAGACTGAATTTAGACCGAATTTAGACCGAATTTAGACTGAATTTAGACCGAATTTAGACTGAATTTAGACCGAATTTAGACTGAATTTAGACCGAATTTATACTGAATTTAGACTGAATTTCACATTTCACATTTTACATTTCACATTTCACATTTCACATTTCACATTTCACATTTCACATTTCACATTTCACATTTCACATTTCACATTTCACATTTCACATTTCACATTTCACATTTCACATTTCACATTTCACATTTCACATTTCACATTTCACATTTCACATTTCACATTTCACATTTCACATTTCACATTTCACATTTCACATTTCACATTTCACATTTCACATTTCACATTTCACATTTCACAGTTCACAGTTCACAGTTCACAGTTCACATTTCACATTTCACATTTCACATTTCACATTTCACATTTCACATTTCACATTTCACATTTCACATTTCACATTTCACATTTCACTGACTGAATTTAGACTGAATTTAGACCGAATTTAGACCGAATTTAGACTGTATTTAGACTGAATTTAGACCGAATTTAGACCGCATTTAGACTGAATTTAGACCGAATTTAGACTGAATTTAGACTGAATTTAGACCGAATTTAGACCGCATTTAGACTGAATTTAGACCGAATTTAGACTGAATTTAGACTGAATTTAGACCGAATTTAGACCGCATTTAGACTGAATTTAGACTGAATTTAGACCGAATTTAGACTGAATTTAGACTGAATTTAGACCGAATTTAGACTGAATTTAGACCGAATTTAGACCGAATTTAGACCGAATTTAGACCGAATTTAGACTGAATTTAGACCGAATTTAGACTGAATTTAGACCGAATTTAGACTGAATTTAGACTGAATTTAGACCGAATTTAGACTGAATTTAGACTGAATTTCACATTTCACATTTCACATTTCACATTTCACATTTCACATTTCACATTTCACATTTCACATTTCACATTTCACATTTCACATTTCACATTTCACATTTCACATTTCACATTTCACATTTCACATTTCACATTTCACATTTCACAGTTCACAGTTCACAGTTCACAGTTCACATTTCACATTTCACATTTCACATTTCACATTTCACATTTCACATTTCACATTTCACATTTCACATTTCACATTTCACATTTCACTGACTGAATTTAGACTGAATTTAGACCGAATTTAGACCGAATTTAGACTGTATTTAGACTGAATTTAGACCGAATTTAGACCGCATTTAGACTGAATTTAGACCGAATTTAGACTGAATTTAGACTGAATTTAGACCGAATTTAGACCGCATTTAGACTGAATTTAGACCGAATTTAGACTGAATTTAGACCGAATTTAGACCGCATTTAGACTGAATTTAGACTGAATTTAGACCGAATTTAGACTGAATTTAGACTGAATTTAGACCGAATTTAGACTGAATTTAGACCGAATTTAGACCGAATTTAGACCGAATTTAGACCGAATTTAGACTGAATTTAGACCGAATTTAGACTGAATTTAGACCGAATTTAGACTGAATTTAGACTGAATTTAGACCGAATTTAGACTGAATTTAGACTGAATTTCACATTTCACATTTCACATTTCACATTTCACATTTCACATTTCACATTTCACATTTCACATTTCACATTTCACATTTCACATTTCACATTTCACATTTCACATTTCACATTTCACATTTCACATTTCACATTTCACATTTCACATTTCACATTTCACATTTCACATTTCACATTTCACATTTCACATTTCACATTTCACATTTCACATTTCACATTTCACATTTCACATTTCACATTTCACATTTCACATTTCACATTTCACATTTCACATTTCACATTTCACATTTCACATTTCACATTTCACATTTCACATTTCACATTTCACATTTCACATTTCACATTTCACATTTCACATTTCACATTTCACATTTCACATTTCACATTTCACATTTCACATTTCACTGACTGAATTTAGACTGAATTTAGACCGAATTTAGACCGAATTTAGACTGTATTTAGACTGAATTTAGACCGAATTTAGACTGAATTTAGACTGAATTTAGACCGAATTTAGACCGCATTTAGACTGAATTTAGACCGAATTTAGACTGAATTTAGACTGAATTTAGACCGAATTTAGACCGCATTTAGACTGAATTTAGACTGAATTTAGACCGAATTTAGACTGAATTTAGACTGAATTTAGACCGAATTTAGACTGAATTTAGACCGAATTTAGACCGAATTTAGACCGAATTTAGACCGAATTTAGACTGAATTTAGACCGAATTTAGACTGAATTTAGACTGAATTTAGACCGAATTTAGACTGAATTTAGACCGAATTTAGACCGAATTTAGACCGAATTTAGACCGAATTTAGACTGAATTTAGACTGAATTTAGACTGAATTTAGACTGAATTTAGACCGAATTTAGACTGAATTTAGACCGAATTTAGACTGAATTTCACATTTCACATTTCACATTTCACATTTCACATTTCACATTTCACATTTCACATTTCACATTTCACATTTCACATTTCACATTTCACATTTCACATTTCACATTTCACATTTCACATTTCACATTTCACATTTCACATTTCACATTTCACATTTCACATTTCACATTTCACATTTCACATTTCACATTTCACATTTCACATTTCACATTTCACATTTCACATTTCACATTTCACATTTCACATTTCACATTTCACATTTCACATTTCACATTTCACATTTCACATTTCACATTTCACATTTCACATTTCACATTTCACAGTTCACAGTTCACAGTTCACATTTCACAGTTCACAGTTCACATTTCACATTTCACATTTCACTGACTGAATTTAGACTGAATTTAGACCGAATTTAGACTGTATTTAGACTGAATTTAGACCGAATTTAGACTGAATTTAGACTGAATTTAGACCGAATTTAGACCGCATTTAGACTGAATTTAGACCGAATTTAGACTGAATTTAGACTGAATTTAGACCGAATTTAGACCGCATTTAGACTGAATTTAGACTGAATTTAGACCGAATTTAGACTGAATTTAGACTGAATTTAGACCGAATTTAGACTGAATTTAGACCGAATTTAGACCGAATTTAGACCGAATTTAGACCGAATTTAGACTGAATTTAGACCGAATTTAGACTGAATTTAGACCGAATTTAGACTGAATTTAGACCGAATTTAGACTGAATTTAGACTGAATTTCACATTTCACATTTCACATTTCACATTTCACATTTCACATTTCACATTTCACATTTCACATTTCACATTTCACATTTCACATTTCACATTTCACATTTCACATTTCACATTTCACATTTCACATTTCACTGACTGAATTTAGACTGAATTTAGACCGAATTTAGACTGTATTTAGACTGAATTTAGACTGAATTTAGACTGAATTTAGACCGAATTTAGACCGAATTTAGACTGAATTTAGACCGAATTTAGACCGAATTTAGACCGAATTTAGACTGAATTTAGACCGAATTTAGACTGAATTTAGACTGAATTTAGACCGAATTTAGACCGAATTTAGACCGAATTTAGACCGAATTTAGACTGAATTTAGACCGAATTTAGACCGAATTTAGACTGAATTTAGACCGAATTTAGACTGAATTTAGACCGAATTTAAACCGAATTTAGACTGAATTTAGACCGAATTTAGACTGAATTTAGACCGAATTTAGACTGAATTTAGACCGAATTTAGACCGAATTTAGACTGAATTTAGACCGAATTTAGACCGAATTTAGACTGAATTTAGACCGAATTTAGACTGAATTTAGACTGAATTTCACATTTCACATTTCACATTTCACATTTCACATTTCACATTTCACATTTCACATTTCACATTTCACATTTCACATTTCACATTTCACATTTCACATTTCACATTTCACATTTCACATTTCACATTTCACATTTCACTGACTGAATTTAGACTGAATTTAGACCGAATTTAGACTGTATTTAGACTGAATTTAGACTGAATTTAGACTGAATTTAGACCGAATTTAGACCGAATTTAGACTGAATTTAGACCGAATTTAGACCGAATTTAGACCGAATTTAGACTGAATTTAGACCGAATTTAGACTGAATTTAGACTGAATTTAGACCGAATTTAGACCGAATTTAGACCGAATTTAGACCGAATTTAGACTGAATTTAGACCGAATTTAGACTGAATTTAGACCGAATTTAGACCGAATTTAGACTGAATTTAGACCGAATTTAGACCGAATTTAGACTGAATTTCACATTTCACATTTCACATTTCACATTTCACATTTCACATTTCACATTTCACATTTCACATTTCACATTTCACATTTCACATTTCACATTTCACATTTCACATTTCACATTTCACATTTCACATTTCACATTTCACATTTCACATTTCACATTTCACATTTCACATTTCACATTTCACATTTCACATTTCACATTTCACATTTCACATTTCACATTTCACATTTCACATTTCACATTTCACATTTCACATTTCACATTTCACATTTCACATTTCACATTTCACATTTCACATTTCACATTTCACATTTCACATTTCACATTTCACATTTCACATTTCACATTTCACATTTCACATTTCACATTTCACATTTCACATTTCACATTTCACATTTCACATTTCACATTTCACATTTCACATTTCACATTTCACATTTCACAGTTCACAGTTCACAGTTCACAGTTCACAGTTCACAGTTCACAGTTCACAGTTCACATTTCACATTTCACATTTCACATTTCACATTTCACATTTCACATTTCACATTTCACATTTCACTGACTGAATTTAGACTGAATTTAGACCGAATTTAGACTGTATTTAGATTGAATTTAGACCGAATTTAGACTGAATTTAGACTGAATTTAGACCGAATTTAGACCGCATTTAGACTGAATTTAGACCGAATTTAGACTGAATTTAGACTGAATTTAGACCGAATTTAGACCGCATTTAGACTGAATTTAGACTGAATTTAGACCGAATTTAGACTGAATTTAGACCGAATTTAGACTGAATTTAGACCGAATTTAGACTGAATTTAGACCGAATTTAGACCGAGTTTAGACCGAATTTAGACTGAATTTAGACTGAATTTAGACCGAATTTAGACCGAATTTAGACCGAATTTAGACCGAATTTAGACTGATTTTAGACTGAATTTAGACCGAATTTAGACCGAATTTAGACCGAATTTAGACCGAATTTAGACCGAATTTAGACCGAATTTAGACCGAATTTAGACCGAATTTAGACCGAATTTAGACCAAATTTAGACCGAATTTAGACTGAATTTAGACCGAATTTAGACCGAATTTAGACCGAATTTAGACCGAATTTAGACCGAATTTAGACCGAATTTAGACTGAATTTAGACCGAATTTAGACCGAATTTAGACCGAATTTAGACCGAATTTAGACCGAATTTAGACTGATTTTAGACTGAATTTAGACCGAATTTAGACCGAATTTAGACCGAATTTAGACCGAATTTAGACCGAATTTAGACCGAATTTAGACCGAATTTAGACTGATTTTAGACCGAATTTAGACCGAATTTAGACCGAATTTAGACCGAATTTAGACCGAATTTAGACCGAATTTAGACCGAATTTAGACCGAATTTAGACCAAATTTAGACCGAATTTAGACTGATTTTAGACCGAATTTAGACCGAATTTAGACCGAATTTAGACCGAATTTAGACCGAATTTAGACTGATTTTAGACCGAATTTAGACCGAATTTAGACCGAATTTAGACCGAATTTAGACCGAATTTAGACCGAATTTAGACCGAATTTAGACCGAATTTAGACTGAATTTAGACCGAATTTAGACCGAATTTAGACTGAATTTAGACTGAATTTAGACCGAATTTAGACCGAATTTAGACCGAATTTAGACCGAATTTAGACCGAATTTAGACCGAATTTAGACCGAATTTAGACCGAATTTAGACCGAATTTAGACCGAATTTAGACCGAATTTAGACCGAATTTAGACCGAATTTAGACCGAATTTAGACCGAATTTAGACCTAATTTAGACCGAATTTAGACCGAATTTAGACTGAATTTAGACTGAATTTAGACCGAATTTAGACTGAATTTAGACCGAATTTAGACTGAATTTAGACCGAATTTAGACCGAATTTAGACCGAATTTAGACCGAATTTAGACTGAATTTAGACCGAATTTAGACCGAATTTAGACCGAATTTAGACCGAATTTAGACTGAATTTAGACTGAATTTAGACCGAATTTAGACCGAATTTAGACCGAATTTAGACCGAATTTAGACCGAATTTAGACCGAATTTAGACCGAATTTAGACTGAATTTAGACCGAATTTAGACCGAATTTAGACCGAATTTAGACCGAATTTAGACCGAATTTAGACCGAATTTAGACCGAATTTAGACCTAATTTAGACCGAATTTAGACCGAATTTAGACTGAATTTAGACTGAATTTAGACCGAAATTAGACTGAATTTAGACCGAATTTAGACTGAATTTAGACCCGAATTTAGACCGAATTTATACCGAATTTAGACCGAATTTAGACTGAATTTAGACCGAATTTAGACCGAATTTAGACCGAATTTAGACCGAATTTAGACTGAATTTAGACTGAATTTAGACCGAATTTAGACCGAATTTAGACCGAATTTAGACCGAATTTAGACCGAATTTAGACCGAATTTAGACTGAATTTAGACCGAATTTAGACCGAATTTAGACTGAATTTAGACCGAATTTAGACCGAATTTAGACTGAATTTAGACTGAATTTAGACCGAATTTAGACCGAATTTAGACCGAATTTAGACCGAATTTAGACCGAATTTAGACCGAATTTAGACCGAATTTAGACCGAATTTAGACCGAATTTAGACTGAATTTAGACCGAATTTAGACTGAATTTAGACCGAATTTAGACTGAATTTAGACCGAATTTAGACCGAATTTATACCGAATTTAGACCGAATTTAGACTGAATTTAGACCGAATTTAGACCGAATTTAGACCGAATTTAGACCGAATTTAGACTGAATTTAGACTGAATTTAGACCGAATTTAGACCGAATTTAGACCGAATTTAGACCGAATTTAGACTGAATTTAGACCGAATTTAGACCGAATTTATACCGAATTTAGACCGAATTTAGACCGAATTTAGACCGAATTTAGACCGAATTTAGACCGAATTTAGACCAAATTTAGACTGAATTTAGACCGAATTTAGACTGAATTTAGTCCGAATTTAGACTGAATTTAGACCGAATTTAGACCGAATTTATACCGAATTTAGACCGAATTTAGACTGAATTTAGACCGAATTTAGACCGAATTTAGACCGAATTTAGACCGAATTTAGACTGAATTTAGACTGAATTTAGACTGAATTTAGACCGAATTTAGACTGAATTTAGACCGAATTTAGACTGAATTTAGACCGAATTTAGACCGAATTTATACCGAATTTAGACCGAATTTAGACTGAATTTAGACCGAATTTAGACCGAATTTAGACCGAATTTAGACCGAATTTAGACTGAATTTAGACTGAATTTAGACCGAATTTAGACCGAATTTAGACCGAATTTAGACCGAATTTAGACCGAATTTAGACCGAATTTAGACCGAATTTAGACTGAATTTAGACCGAATTTAGACCGAATTTATACCGAATTTATACCGAATTTAGACTGAATTTAGACCGAATTTAGACCGAATTTAGATCGAATTTAGACCGAATTTAGACTGAATTTAGACCGAATTTAGACCGAATTTAGACCGAATTAAGACTGAATTTAGACCGAATTTAGACCGAATTTAGACCGAATTTAGACCGAATTTAGACCGAATTTAGACCGAATTTAGACTGAATTTAGACCGAATTTAGACCGAATTTAGACCGAATTTAGACCGAATTTAGACTGATTTTAGACCGAATTTAGACCGAATTTAGACCGAATTTAGACCGAATTTAGACCGAATTTAGACCGAATTTAGACTGAATTTAGACCGAATTTAGACCGAATTTAGACCGAATTTAGACCGAATTTATACCGAATTTAGACCGAATTTAGACCAAATTTAGACCGAATTTAGACTGATTTTAGACCGAATTTAGACCGAATTTAGACTGAATTTAGACCGAATTTAGACTGAATTTATACCGAATTTAGACCGAATTTAGACCGAATTTAGACCGAATTTAGACTGAATTTAGACCGAATTTAGACCGAGTTTAGACCGAATTTAGACTGAATTTAGACTGAATTTAGACCGAATTTAGACCGAATTTAGACTGATTTTAGACTGAATTTAGACCGAATTTAGACCGAATTTAGACCGAATTTAGACCGAATTTAGACCGAATTTAGACCGAATTTAGACCGAATTTAGACCGAATTTAGACCAAATTTAGACCGAATTTAGACTGAATTTAGACCGAATTTAGACCGAATTTAGACCGAATTTAGACTGAATTTAGACCGAATTTAGACCGAATTTAGACCGAATTTAGACCGAATTTAGACTGAATTTAGACCGAATTTAGACCGAATTTAGACCGAATTTAGACCGAATTTAGACCGAATTTAGACTGATTTTAGACTGAATTTAGACCGAATTTAGACCGAATTTAGACCGAATTTAGACCGAATTTAGACCGAATTTAGACCGAATTTAGACCGAATTTAGACTGATTTTAGACCGAATTTAGACCGAATTTAGACCGAATTTAGACCGAATTTAGACCGAATTTAGACCGAATTTAGACTGAATTTAGACCGAATTTAGACCAAATTTAGACCGAATTTAGACTGATTTTAGACCGAATTTAGACCGAATTTAGACCGAATTTAGACCGAATTTAGACCGATTTAGACTGATTTTAGACCGAATTTAGACCGAATTTAGACC